>CM046998.1:56164500-58794665 GCA_025698465.1 Gossypium longicalyx
TTTTATTTCTTTTCTTTTGTTTCTTATTTCAGTGGATGGACAATGAAAATAATGAAAATGTTAACTTTAGGTTTTATTTTATGATATGTTTATATTATATTAACTTATTTTATTAACTTACCAAAATTAACCTTAGTTAAAAAATATTATACTATCACATATATATATATGTCCTTTCTTAGTTCCACGTATATTAATAATGACCTAATTACCTCATAAATGCTTTATGTTATAAAGATAATAACAATTTGGTCCTCACACATTAAACTATCAAGTTTTTCATTTCACGCGATTAAGCCTATTATTTAATCAAACACTCAAGCGATAAAATTAAAGCACTGAAAATTTCACACATGCAAATTCACACATAATAAAAATAGAAAATAATTTTTAAATATTTTTTCTAACTTTCAGATTCATGGTCACCCGAAACCACCGTTTTGATTAGATTCTAAATCGAACTATTTCAATGAATTTGGGTAGCTCATAAGTGCTCATTATTCACCGCCTCTTTGTGGAGACCAAGGGCCAAGTGAGCTGATGTTTCCACTCTTCAAGGCTGCTCGTCCAGCTCTCCAAAGCAACATCTTAGAGCTTTCACCTTTGCTGCAGCATCTTTCACTGGAATGGCCATTCATTTTCATGCATTCACACAAAGGACCACTCATATTTGGGTTTCACACTTGCATGGCCATTGGGTGCCCAAAATGCTCACACTTGCATGGCCATTGGGTGCCCAAAATGCTCATTAAAGTCAAGACTTTTAGCTCAACTAAGTAGCACATTAAAGAATCATCCAAGCGACCTTAAATCACCTTGGCGAATCTTTCCCATATTTTCAGCCCATTAAATTGCTCTAATTATTTTCAACTGATTGAGATCTCCCAAGTGTGTCCATTGACATCTTCCAAGTCCAAGCAAGCTTCACGGAAAGTGTTAGGAAGCTTCAAGGAAATTTTAGCTTCCTTAAGTTTTAAGTTGTTGTCCATTTAATTCCCTTAAGTGCCTATTCATGGCTAGCTCTTGTTGAGACTATAAATATGTAGCTCATTTTATTTGTGAAGGCTAATGAATATTTTATGAACTTTGTTTATTTTGTGAGTTTGTTTTCAACTCTCATTGTTCTCCAAGACTTGTCTAACTTATCAAATAACCCTTGTTAAATCAACCCATCTTTGTTCGAACTTATAACTTTGTTCCCCCAAAGTGTGGCATTCAAATTATACTGAGGTTCCTATCATTTTTGATAAGCGGGTCAAGGTCTTTATCAACTATCCAATTATCTTCCATCGTATTCCCGACCTAGGTGTTCACATAAGTTACGGGTTAACACACCAATATTGTGTTAGATCATACTTGAACCCTTGGCAGAATTCCATCCATCATTTCTTAAACTATCCAATAACCACATTGAACCATTTTGTGTCTAATTCTTTCTTTAGTTCAACCATTCTCGAAAGAACCTTAAACTTACCCAATTTCACGATCGGGCAAACATTAAGACTCAAGTCTCAATAGAGGCGAGTCGTATCACAACCATGTGAAGTGAACCTTTGATTTAGTCTTTTTACATGCCAAACACCTCTCACATACTCATTCCACGTCTCGCTTCATTCTAGGCTAGTAAAAATGTTCGTTAAGTGTGGCCAAGGTTTCTGAACACCAAAGTGTCCCATGAGGCCTCTACCATGCATTTCATGGATAAGTAAATCTCGAATGAGCCTTGCAGAATACATAGCTTTCCTTCTTTGAATAAGAACTCATCATACCTATAAAAATTCTCAAAAGTAGCATTCTCACACATGAGTAAATCTCTCTAAAATCGGCATCATTGGCATACAAATCCTTTAAGAAAGAAAAACCAAGAATTTTTAATTCAAGTGGAACAATAATGTATACCTCCTCGATAGGGCATCGGCTACAACATTATCTTTACCTTTCTTATGCTTAATCACATAAAGAAATGACTCAAGATACTCGACCCATTTAGCATGCTGCTTGTTCAACTTGTGCTAGCCTTTGATATGCTTTGCGCTTCATGATCAGTGGATCATAAAATCTTTTAGCCACAAATAGTGCTGCCATGTCTCGATAGCTCGAACTAGTGCGTACATCTCCTTATCATAAATCGAGTAATTAAGTGGGGCTCTGTTAAGCTTCACGCTAAAGTAGAGTATATGGTCAACCGTCTTGGGTTAGAACAGCACCTATCCACACGATGCATCATCCAGAGTTCAAAGGTCTTAGTAAAATCAGGCAAAAGCAAGTAAAGGTGAGTAAGTAAGATAATTTTTAATTTCAACAAAGATTTCTCTTGCTCTTAGTCCTAATGGAATCTGAGTTCTTTTTATCACACTAGTTAATGGAGTAGCTATGGTCTTTGAAATTAGGTACAAATCATCAATAAAAGCTGGCTAAGCCATAGAAACTCTGAACTTGGCTAATAGTTGTAGGTCTCAGCCAATCTTGGATAGCTTTTGTTTTCTTTTGGTTAACTTCCAAGCCTTGCGAATAACTATAAAACCAAGGAAAATAACTTTATCAGAATAGAAAATACATTTCTTAAAATTAGCATATAGAGTTTCCTTATGTAAAGTTTCAGAGACAGGACTTGAGATGTAACACATGATCTAAAAAATGTCTTGCTTGCTATAGATGAGAATATCATCGAAATAAACAACATAGAACTTACCAATGAAGTGTCTCAAAACATGGTTCATTAATCTCATAAAGTCTTGAGAGTGTGGGTTAAGCCAAGCGGCATGACCAACCACTCCATACAAACCATGTTTCATTTTGAGGGCTATTTTCCACTCGTCGCCTTCTAGCATACGGATCTAGTGGTAGCCACTTTTTAGATTAATTTTTAAAGCAGTTTGGCTCCACTTAGTTCATCTAACATGTCGTCTAGTCGAGGATCGAATCTTTGGTATTTGATGGTAATTTTATTCACGGCATGACAATCCACACATATCTACCATGTGCCATCTTTCTTAGGCACCAATAAAGTTGGAGATAGCCTGAAGGGCTAAGACTTTCTCGAATATAGCCCTTTTCCATCAATTCGTTGACTTGCCTTTGTAATTCCTTGGTTTCTTGAGATTAAGTTCTATAGGTGGGAAGATTTGGAAAAATAGCTCCAAATCTGCAAATCGATTTGGTGCTCGATTTACGTGAAGAGGTGAAATCCACTCGAGTCTCTTACGAGAAAACATCTTGGAAATCTTGCAAAAGAGTCAAAGCAGACGAAGGCAAACCCTTGAGAAAGTCATTAGTGTTGAGAATATTTTCCTTGTACATGAGTACGAGGATGGTTTATCTTGACAAAAATGCTTTTAGGACTTCTCTTTCTTTTTGCAATCAAACTTTTATTTTCACTTTCTTTTTATTTTTCTTCTTTTCTTTTCTCATTTTCTTTTCACTTTTTTGCTACTTTTGCTTTTGTTTTTCTCATTTCTTTTTCATTTTCTTTTCTTTCTTTTCAACTTCATTCTTTTCTTTTTCTTTCAATTGTTTTCTGAAGATTCAATTCTCATTTGATCCTCAAAAACTTATTTTAGTGTCATCGAAGCTAAAGTAAAATTCTTTCCATGACAATGAAATGTATACTTGATTGATATACTCGTCATAGATGACTTTTTGAACATATTGCCATGGTCTTCCTAGCAACAAGTGTCCCTGCGTGCATGGGAACTATGTCACAAAGCATGTAATCGACCTTAGCTCGGGATGTCTCTACAGAATCCATTGAGTTGCCACAAGGGCCTATTACTGAGTCACGAGTGATCACTGAGCACGCCCATGAAACTTTATCGAACAAGTTTCCCTAGTCAATTTGTGACATGTTGGCAAGTGATCCCAGCTCGTTTCGGCTCCACGAGCTCCTTCCACCTCAATTCATTTCGTTTCAGCTCAATTGAGCTCCTTTTTGTTATTTTTTTCCAGCTTTGCATTTTAATTAATTAAATAAATTGCACATTACTTTGAACTCAACAAATATTAAATTATTTAATTTGTCCAAAATCGAAACGTGAAATTAATGTGTTATGCTACAGCAATTTAAAGTGTCTAAATTAGGGCCAATTTACTTCTTATTATTTAGTGCAGCCAAATTTAATGTGTCTTAGTTCCAGCATGTTTTTAATTTGTCCTAGCTTATTACATGATTTAAATGTGTCCTTGAGCTACTAGAATTAATGTGTCTAAGTCGATTAATGAGCTGAATTAATTTAGGTGCAGGTACATTGAAGGGATGATATTAAAGCTAGTTAGCTGCTGTTTTCTCTTCTCCAAGAGGCATGATGGTTCAGTTATTGCAACAGCCACCTCAACCTGCTTCAAAGTGCCCGCTCAGCTCTCCAAAGCAATTTGAATGCTTTCACATTTGCTGAACATTCCTTTCACACCTCTAGGCTGTTCGGTTTAGTGTGTTCACACAAGGGAGGCTGCTCACATTCGGTTTCACACTTAAAGGTCTATTGAGGTGCTCCAAGTTGCCTTTAATTAGCTCAACACTTTTCAGCTAACCAAGGCTGTCAATTAATGAAGTACACCCCCTTGGCGAATTCAAGCTTGCCCATTCAGTTCATTTCAGCTCCTCCATAATTGTTCAGCTACTAGAAGCTTCAGGCTATCCATTGGCGTTTTCCATGGCTGAGAAGTTTTAAGGAATTTTCCTAAATATATTACTGGAATTTTCTAACTTAATTAGGCTAAAAACAAAGGCTATTCAGCTAGCTTAAGTTGGCTATTTGGTTAGCCTTTCTAAATGCTATAAATACCTAGTTCATTTCTTTGTTTAGGGACTTTTGAAACTTTTGTTAATGTTATGCTACCAGAAATTGTGAGGCAAACTTTTCTTATATTTAGTTCAAAGATTAGTTTGGCGTTTCTAAGCGTTCTAGTTGTGTCAATCGTGTTCTTTGTCGATTCGAACTTATCACTACTCGTAGTGTGGCGTTCAAACATCTGGGGTTTCTATCTTGTTAGATAGTGGGTGAGATTTTCCTTTTCAAACCCAAACCAAACTAAAAGAGCCTATAAACAACGAATTCGATACCAAATTGGTATTGGTTCTTGTTTGCCTTCTTTGTTCGATCCATTTCTTTCTTACCCAAAACATATCAAAATTGACCAATTTGTTCATATTCCTTGGTCCCTACCCTTTTCGTTCCTACCATTCCGTTCGTACCCCTCTTTCTACTTCGGTCATTCTTTCAACTCAACTAAATCTAACGTAACTTCTAAGTGAGGCGATCGGGCACTTTTCGACATCGACTCAACTCTCCCCAAGGTAGTTAAGTAACATTATTTGGTATCGAGTTTGTAAATCGAGAAGCGTAGATGTTTGTATCAAGATCGAACTAGGTTCATTGTAAAAAAATTCAAAAAAATTTAAGTTGTATTTTCTTTTTATCATTGTAAAAGTGCTATATTGAAGAAGAAAAAAAAAACGAAATTAAAAAAAACAACAAAAAAAGGAGAAGTGAACAAGTTCTTTCTATTGTTTATATTTTGTTCAGATCAACAAGTGTTCTTTTCATCAACTTTGTACCCCCATTTCCAATCGCCACACTACACCAAAGAAAAATTTTCTTTTAGCTTACCCATAACCTATACATCTTATCCCTTATGGCGATTTTGAAGCTGACCCCAAAGCACCAAGGCGAGTCAAGAGAAACAAAATCGAGGTTATGAGAGTAAGCTTGAGTGGTAAAGGCATGAGTGTGTGAGAACATTTGAGTGGAGGTAAAAGCCAAGCGAGTGTAAACACGGCGGGAGTGACACCTTTTTCATTCTTCTTTCCAAGCGAAATTGTGAGATTTGTGGTGAGGTACTTAATTTTTTTATTTTGTTTTGTGATCTAACATTTTCTTTTCAGCAACAAAAATCATGTCACTATGAAGAGTTTACGAATCGAATACCAATACTTGGTACAAGAAATCTGAAGAATGGCGAATTTTGAGTTTGGACAACGACAAGTGAGGCTAGATCAATTGGAAAAACGAGGCCAAAGTGAATGAGTTTCTTCAAGTTAAAAAACAGACCAAAAATACCACGGAGATATACACTGCCAAATACTACTTGAACAAAAGTTCCTATCGTGATTCTTTCTACTTGCCATTGACTTGAGGCAAAGAGATTCATACTATGTGATCTGAGCATGCCCGCGAACTTCATCGAACAAGTCTGTCAAGTCGAGCATTGACATGTTGGCAAGCTAATCCTAGCTTCGTTTCGGCTCCACGAGCTCAGTCCAGCTCAAATCCGACTTATTCGAGCTCAATCCAACTTGCCTAAGCTAAGCCAGAGCTCACTCCTAGCTCAGTTGACTTACGAACTAAACCTTAGCTCAACTTGACTTAGGAGTTTAATCTCGACTCAACTTTAGCTCACGAGCTAATGCTTAGCTCATTTTAGTTTAAACTCGATTTTGTCTTTAATACATTAAATAAAAATTTGTACATATTCATTTAAGCATTAAACTTGTCTTATATTAATATTTGTTATTAATATGTCATTGTCATTATATAAATTGATTATGTTCACATAGCCGAATTAATGCATGACATTAATGTGTTCACATCATCTTAGAATTTATGAGTGTTCATGAGATGTCTTAATGACTTGTTTATTTCATGTAGGTACATCCCTTTGGGCGGTACAATGTATGGATGAAGAAACATCTCTTTTGGGCATTCCACACTCATGAATGAAGAAGTATTAAATCTTTGGTGCATGTACGGCTAGATGCAATGTTTCTACAAATTCATGCATGTGTCGAATGCATGTATGGACATTAAAGGCTAGTCCATGAATGGATCAAATGCATGGGATGATAGAATGTATGAATGGCTTAAGTGCATGTATGGTGGCTGTCTCTAACTTTCCAAGGCACTTATTCGGCCAAGAAGTAGCGCCAACTAATTCTATGTTGACCATAGAGCTCCTTGAACATGTTCACACTTTGAATTGACCTATAGGCTACTACACATGCATGGATGGGTTCAAGAACGTCCAAGGAAAGAATTAACTCAATAATTCAACACATTGATTGAACTAAGTGCATGTACAAAGGGAGAACAATTTACTAGGTTCATGCTGCCATTTATGAACCTACATGCCATTAAAGTGTTTAATTATGAAGATACATGTTCCATACAAGTGCATGAACGTCCCAGGAGATGAAGCATAACCTTTTGGTGCACATACAAGTCACTTGAAGCCTTTCTTTATGACTAAGCATTCATGCACAAACCAAGGGGAAGAAAGTGTCCATTCAGCTAATGCATGAATATGCGAATTTATGAACTATTTTAATACATTAGTGTGAGCGTTTTTATTATTGTGTGAACACCTAGATGCGAATTTGAATGGTCATCTATGTGCCTATAAATATTTGTTTTCTTTCATTTGTAAAGGACTTTTGCCAAATTTGTTAATAAACATTTGTTCTTGTGAGGTTGCTTCCTCTCATATCTCGTACAAGTTTCAAACTACTTATCGGCATGTGCTAGTGCGCGTCAATCGTCTTGTTTTGAACTTATCACCAATCTTGGTGTGGCGTTCACCTATCCATCTATCCATATTTTTCACCTTAACAATATAGGAATCGGGGTGACACTTCTTAGTGTTGAATCATTCCTGATGTTGAGTTTGTTTTCCATTTCCATCTTTCAAATCTTTTTTTTCTTGTTAACCCAAATCGAGTCTACTATCCTTCATCCATCTTTGCTACCCTTAGCAGAACCTATACTAAACTTACCCTTCTTGAAACCTTCCGCTTATCCTATTCTAATTCTTTTACTACTATTACTAAAATTCGAGGCACGAGCGACTCTCTCGAACTACGATCGGGCAACTACGTGAATTTGACTCATCTACAGGGTGGATCACATCATTTGGTATCGAGCTTGTAAATCGAGAGCGCGTAGATGTTTGTATCAAGATCAAACTAGGTTCATAGTAAAAAAATTCGAAAAAATTAAGTTATATTTTCATTTTATCTTTGTAAAAGTGATATGTTGAAGTTGTAAAAAAAAAAAAAAAGTAATCGAAAATTATTTAAAAAAAAAAAAAAAAAAAGGTGAAGTGATCAAGTTCTTCTTTTGTTTATATTTTGACCGATCGACAAAGTGTTCTTTTCATCAACTTTGCACCCCATTTCCAAAGCGCCACACTATACCAAAGAAAAATTTTCTTTTAGCTTACCCATAACCTATACATCTTATCCCTTGTAACCGATTTTAAAGTGACCCCAAAGCACCTAGACAAGTCAAAAGAAACAAAATGAGAGGTTCACGAGAGTAAGTTTGAGTGATAAAGGCTAGAGTGTGTGAGAACATTTGAGATTTTGAAAAAGCCTAAAAACGAGTGCAAACACGAGTGGAGTGTTCATCAATATTTCTTTGCGAGTGAAATAGTGAGATTTGTGGTGAGGTACTTGATTTTTTTATTTTGTGTTGTAATCTAACATTTTCTTTTCAGCAACAAAAATCATGTCACCTGCGAAGAGTTCACGAATCGAATACCAATACTTGGTACAAGAAATCACGAAAAATGATGGAGTCCAACACTAAGAACATACACGAGAGATTAAATCATTTGGAAAAACAAGATCAAAGAGATAGAGTTTCTTCGAGTCGAAAAATGGAGACAAGAACCCCACGGAGATATACCCTCGACTACTACTTGAAAAAAGTTCCTATCGTGATTCCTTTTTGCCATCTACTTGAGACAAAGAGATTCATACTATGACTCATATTCATCAGCAAATTAGAAGTGACTTGATCGAAAGTCCTTTTCATCAAGAAATTCAAGAAGGCGAGAAGCCGATTACGATTTTGATTCGTTCCAAGATGGCGTTGAGAGAGAAAGACATACTCTACTAGATCGTCAATGAAATCTTACTCGGAGTATTCTTCACGAAGTTTTGATTGTGAATCATATGCAAATAGTTCTTCATCTTTCAAACAAGATTTGTATTCTCATCGTTCTTTTGTACATTCTTGTAAAGAAAACAAAAAGAAAAGAAAAGAAAAAGCAAAAAAGAAAAAGAAAAAGAAATAAAAAAAAAAAGAGAGGCAAAAGGCAAGTAAGAGGAAAATGGCGAATCTTGAGAGAACTTGAAAAACCCTTTGAAAAGCAAAAGAAAATGAAAAGAAAATGAGATTGAAAAAGAGAATGAAAAGAAATTTGAGAGTGAAAAGAAGGTGAAAAGAAAGCGAAAAAGAGATTAAAGAGAAAGAAATTGAAACAAAAGCAGCAGTGATTCGGAAGAAAAAGAATCGAGCGAGAAAACAAGTGAGCAAGTGAGGATTATTTCTACTAACCCACCTGTTTGATCTTTTTGTGATTTAACTTTTCAGGTTCCTAGAGGTTTGTGCGACCAATTCCATCTACATTACCTTCCAAGCGAGAGGTGTTTTAGGTTGTTCGAAAAGGTGAGTTCGCGAATGACAACCACCCACTTGCAATTGAAGGTAAGAAAGGTAAGGATTTCTTATTTATTGATTCAAGGCGTTTGAATACAAAGTTGCTCATATAGATTTTTATGGCCTTATTTTTGAAAATCTTCCATCTTTTGATTTGGTTAATTCTTTGTTCACATATTAATGTTAACGATGTTGTTTCAAAAGATGCCATGAAGATTCCATCTTATGACATGTTTTATAACGACAACTCTGTTGATTACATTGGATTGGTTCATCTGTGCAAATTATGAATGTGTGTTATAACTTGATTTTTCACGTTTTGATTTGTTTGATTATAAAAATTCTTTGTTTGGCATCCATGTTAAAAGATCTTCACATGATATGTGCAATTGTGTTCTTCATGAACAATCTTTGAGTTTTTGTGCGAAATTTCCATATAGTGATTTGCATTCCGATTTATACTCTTGAAGCATGAACCTTTGCATATTGGTATACTTCGGTTTTGTCAATTCAACATGTGTGTTTAAACTAGTGAAATATAATTAGTGTGGTGAGTTGATTATATCTTCTTCTAATATGTTGCTTGTTGGAATTCCTAATCAAGTTAGTGTGTTTCAAGCACAGTATTTGCTACATGAATTCATTTATGGAAACATTAAGCACTTTGCATCATTTGCATTCAAATTATGTTTGCTTGATGTTCGAACTTTTGATAAGAAGGTGAAATTCAATGATTTGGGTTTCAATTTTGATTCGTTTACTAATTACCTTGCTTGGCCACATCTGAAATTTTAGTTCCATTTTGAGAAGGTAAGATCGACTTATGCTTTGGGACTTGAATCAAATTTCAACGATGATTTATTTTTTCTTTTCAGTCCATACCTCCTATTGAAACTAACCTTTTACATTTTGTGAATGTAACCCTTTAAAAACACGAGCTATCATGGTGCTTCGTCACCCATCAAGTTGATCGAGATAAAGGTTTGTTTTACATTATCTGTCCGAAGAGAGAAGATTCATCTTGTTTGAAAAAGTAAAACCGAACATAAATTTTCTTCTCTTCAAGATCGACAAGGTAAAGTTTACGAAAATTTTCAAATACCTTTACTCTATTCGAATGTTGTTGAAAATCTTTTTGATGGTTTGATGTTTGGAAATTGTTTGTACTTTGTTGTGATTGATTGTTGTCTTTGGCCTAGTAGTGATCCGTTTGTGTTGGAAAGTGATTACACAAATCATGTTGTTAATAAGCGAAAGAGTGAGTTAGTTTCCAATTGGCCATGGTACACTTTGCGTGTACATTCCCATGAATTTTATTTTTTGAATAAACATATTGAAAAGTTTTGGTTGTGAATTAACGTGTTTGAATCTTTACAAATGTTCATGACTAATTACCCATTGATTCAGCTAAGTTCACATGTTTGTAAAGATGGCTTAACAAGACTTTTAATAAATTTATGTATGCTTATTTTGCACAATTAAGATTCTGGGCATATGATCAGTTGAATGCGTTTTCCTTGAATTTTGATTATCATGTGTCTCTAACTTCTTTGAGTTTCTCTTTTCCAAAAGTGGTGAGAACTTTTCAGGTTTGTGTGACATCTTTCATCCCATTTGATCGAGAAAACCATGCACGAGTCAAAGTTCTTCCATGGATAAACAGCTCGACTTGAGGACAAGTCGCCTAAAGAGAGGAATGATCACGAGCATGCCCATGAACTTCATCGAACAAGTCTGTCAAGCTGAGCATTGACATGTTGGCAAGCTGATCCCAGCTCGTTTCCAGCTCCACGAGCTCCGTCCAGCTCAAATCCAGCTTATTCAAGCTCAATCCAACTTGCCTGAGCTAAACCAAGCTCACTCCTAGCTCATATTCAGCTCACGAGCTAAACCTTAGCTCAACTTCAGCTTAGGGAGTTTAATCTCGGCTCAACTTTAGCTCACGAGCTAAAGCTTAGCTCATTTAGTTTAAACTCAGTTTTGTCTTTAATACATTAAATAAAAATTTGCACATATTCATTTAAGCATTAAACTTGTCTTATATTAATATTTGTTATTAATATGTCATTGTCATTATATAAATTGATTATGTTCACATAGTAGAATTAATGCATGACATTAATGTGTTCACATCATGCCGAATTTATGAGTGTTCATGAATGTCTTAATGACTTGTTTGTTTCATGTAGGTACATCCCTTTGGGCGGTACAATGTATGGATGAAGAAACATCTCTTTTGGGCATTCCACACTCATGAATGAAGAAGTATTAAATGCTAGTGCATGTGCGACTAGATGCAATGTTTCTACAAATTCATGCATGTGTCGAATGCATGTATGGACATTAAAGGCTAGTCCATGAATGGATCAAATGCATGGGATGATAGAATGCATGAATGGCTTAAGTGCATGTATGGTGGCTGTCTCCTAACTTTCCAAGTTACTTATTCAGCCAAGAAGTAGCTGCCAACTAATTCTATGTTGACCATAGAGCTCCTTGAACATGCTCACACTTTGAATTGACCTATAGGCTACTACGTGCATGGATGGGTTCAAGAACGTCAAGGAAGGAATTAACTCAATAATTCAACACATTGATTGAACTAAGTGCATGCACAAAGGGAGAACAGAGTTTACTAGGTTCATGCTGCCATTTATGAATCTACATGCCATTAAAGTGTTTAATTATGAAGATATATGTTCCATACAAGTGCATGAACATCCCAAGGAGATGAAGGCAACCTTTTGGTACACATACAAGTCACTTGAAGCCTTTCTTTATGACTAAGCATTCATGCACAAACCAAGGGGAAGAAAGTGTCCATTCGGCTAGTACATGAATCTGCAGA
Source organism: Gossypium longicalyx (assembly GCA_025698465.1). Lineage (NCBI taxonomy): Eukaryota > Viridiplantae > Streptophyta > Magnoliopsida > Malvales > Malvaceae > Gossypium > Gossypium longicalyx. The sequence continues at coordinate 56,176,783 of CM046998.1, forward strand.
ATTTATGAACTATTTTAATACATTAGTGTGAGCGTTTTTATTATTGTGTGAACACCTAGATGCGAATTTGAATGGTCATCTATGTGCCTATAAATATTTGTTTTCTTTCATTTGTAAAGGACTTTTGCCAAATTTGTTAATGAATATTTGTTCTTGTGAGGTTGCTTCCTCTCATATCTCGTACAAGTTTCAAACTACTTATCTAGCTTATGCTAGTGGCATCAATCGTCTTGTTTTGAACTTATCACCAATCTTGGTGTGGCATTCACCTATCCATCTATCCATATTTTCACCTTAACAATATAGGAATCGGGGTGACACTTCTTAGTGTTGAATCATTCTGACGTTGAGTTCGTTTTCCATTTCCATCTTTTAAATCTTTTTTTCTTGTTAACCCAAGCCGAGTCTTCTATCCTTCATCCATCTTTGCTACCCGTAACTTGAACCTATACTAAACTTACCCTTCTTGAAACCTTCCGCTTATCCTATTCTAATTCTTTTACTACTATTACTAAAATCGAGGCACGAGCGACTCTCTCGAACTACGATCGGGCAACTCGTGAATTCGACTCATCTACCGTGGGATCACATCACTATGACTCATATTCATCAGTGAATTCGAAGTGACTTGATCGAAGGTCCTTTTCATCAAGAAATTCAAGAAGGCGAGAAGCGATTCACGATTTTGATTTATTCCAAGGTGGCGTTAGGAGAGAAAGACATACTCCTACTAGATCATCAACGAAATCTTACTCGGAGTATTCTTCACGAAGTTTTGATTGTGAATCATATGCAAATAGTTCTTCATCTTTCAAGCAAGATTTGTATTTCATCATTCTTCTATACATTCTTGTAAAGAAAACAAAGAAAAGAAAAGAAAAAGCAAAGGAAGAAAAAGAAAAGCGAAATAAAAAGAAAAGAGAGGCAAGAGGCAAGTAAGAGAAAAATGAGTGAATCTTGAGAGAACACAGAAAAAGCCTTTGAAAAGCAAAAGAAAATGAAAATGAAAATGAGATTGAAAAAGAGAATGAAAAGAAATTTGAGAGTGAAAAGAAGTTGAAAAAGAAATTGAAAAAGAGATTAAAGAGAAAGAAATTGAAACAAAAGCAAGCAGTGATTCGGAAGAAAAAGAATCGAGCGAGAAAACAAGTAAGCAAGTTAGGATTATCTCTACTAACCCACATGTTCGATCTATTTGTGATCTTTCTTATCGAGGTTCCTAAAAATGCAATGCGACCAAATCCAACTCGATACCTTCAAAATGAGAGGCGTTTTTAGTTGTTTGAGAAAGGTAAGTCAGTGGGCGACCGCCACCCATTAAATCGAAGGTAAGGAAGGTAAGGAATCTTTGTTTATTGAATCAAGGCCGCTTTGATTTAAAATTACTCATAAAGGTTTTGATGGCATAACTTCGAAAAACTTTAATCTTTTGATTTGGCTAATTATTGTTCACATATTATTGTTAACGATGTTGATTCAAAAGATACCATGAAGATTCCGTCTTATGACATGTTTTATAACGGCAAATCTATTGATTACATTGGATTGGTACATCCATTGCACATTGTGAATGTATGTGATAAAAGGTTTTCACATTTTGATAAGTATGGCTATGTAAATTCTTTGAATTCATCTTTACATTTAAATGTGCCTATTCAAATGATTTGTGATGGATTTGAATTTACGAAAGGTTACATGTACACAACTTCTTTGTTCAACATATGTGTTCAAAGGTTTTAGCATAGAAAGAATAATCCGTTTGATTTTGTCATTCAAGAAAAATCTTTAAATTTTTGTGTGAAGTTTCCATGTTTTGATCCGCCTATTCGATTGAGTTTTGTGAAATCACTGAATGTTTCATGTTCATCTGCCTAACCCTTCTTTGATCTACTTTTGTGATTTATTTGAGAAAATGAAATTCTTGTTGTATTTTGGGATAAGTGATCAAAATCAGTGTTTAAACACAGAGCTAGCCACTTTAAGTTGTTACTAAGGAAGGTAAGCATCCTAATTCCTTAAGTAAATAAATTTGTTGTACCTTTTCATCCATTACGAATTTTATCTTCATTTTTGAAAATAAATCTTGTGGTTAGTTTACAAAGTCAAAATCAAGCCTTTGATTCTAGAAATTTTATTTTTAATCACGGAATTGAATCAAATGTTCCATCTATGAATAACATTTTATCTGTCCTTTTAAGTACATTTTTAGTGGTGACCTTAACATTTTCCATTCATGTGGAACTTATATTTTGAAAAGTAAATTGTCTTTTGACTTTTCACCTTCTGAGTTTGTTCGAGTTCAAATTATCGATTGCATTACCTTACTAAGGAAGCGAAGGTTTGTTTTGCATAAGCGAGGTAAAATTGAACTAACATCATGTAACTTCAGAGTTAATCAAGGTAGGTCAACAATATCTTTGTTTTGTTTAAAAGATGAAGAAATCGATGTTGTTGATAATGACTTTGTGGAATGTGGTCATATTGTTCATCCTACTCACGCAAGTCCATTTAATCGAATAAGGCAAGGTGAGCTTGTTCAAATCAAAAAGCCAAGCGAATATGTCCTTTGTTTTGAACCATTTGGAATGTTGTGGTTGAAACAAGGAATTTATTCTTGTTTGCTAAGATGCGCGATTGATCATTCCTTGTTTCCATTTTGTTCAATTGATCATATTGATGACATATCGAAATTGTGCGACAATGTGAAGTATCCATGTTATGAACAAATAAAATTCTTGCCATATGACATTTGGGCTAAGTTTTACATGTACCATCAAATTTAAATACTTTTAAGCTTGTCATTGCGAAAATTGGTAAGTCAATTCGGTAAGATAAAATTCACCTTTTGCTCAACATTCGGGTTATCTATTGGTTTTTATTGTCTTAACCCTCTGCTACTTATTTATGAAGGTGATGTGTTAACTTGTCCATTGGTGAATCAATTTGGGATTGTTTGATATCCTTTGTCCCATTTGTGAGAAAACCATGCATGAGTCAAAGCTTTCCCATGGACAAGCGGCTCGACTTGAGGACAAGTTGCCTAAAGAGGGGGGATGATCGAGCACACCCCGCGAACTTTATCGAACAAGTCTCCTAGTCGAGCTGTGACATGTTGGCAAAGCTGATCCCAGCTCGTTTCGACTCCACGAGCTCCTTCGAGCTCAATTCATTTCGTTTCAGCTCAATTGAGCTCCTTTTTTTTTATTTTTCCAGCTTTGCATTTTAATTAATTAAATAAATTGCACATTACTTTTAACTCAACAAATATTAAATTATTTAATTTGTCCAAAATCAGAACATGAAATTAATGTGTTATGCTACAGCAATTTGAAGTGTCTAAATTAGGGCGAATTTACTTCTTGTTATTTAGTGCAGGCGAATTTAATGTGTTTTAGTTCCAGCATGTTTTTAATTTGTCTAGCTTATTACATGATTTAAATGTGTCCTTGAGCTACTAGAATTAATGTGTTTAAGTTGAATTAATGAGCTGAATTAATTTAGGTGCAAGTACATTGAAGGGACGGCATTAAAGCTAGTTAGCTGCTGTTTTCTCTTTTCCAAGAGGCATGATGGTTCGATTATTGCAACAGCCACCTCAACCTGCTGTTTGATCTTTTCAAAGTGTCGGTCAGCTCTCCAAAGCAATTTGAATGCTTTCACATTTGCTGAACATTCCTTTCACACCTCTAGGATGTTCGGTTTAGTGTGTTCACACAAGGAGGCTGCTCACATTCGGTTTCACACTTAAAGGTCTATTGAGGTGCTCCAAGTTGCCTTTAATTAGCTCAACACTTTTCAGCTAACCAAGGCTGTCAATTAATGAAGTACACCCCTTGGCGAATTCAAGCTTGCCCATTTAGTTCATTTCAGCTCCTCCATAATTGTTCAGCTACTAGAAAGCTTCAAGAGGCTATCCATTGGCGTTTTCCATGGCTGAGAAGTTTCAAGGAATTTTCCTAAATATATTCTGGAATTTTCTAACTTAATTAGGCTGAAAACAAAGGTTGTTCAGCTAGCTTAAGTTGGCTATTCGGTTAGCCTTTCTAAATGCTATAAATAGCTAGTTCATTTCTTTGTTTAGGGACTTTTGAAACTTTTATTAATGTTATGTTGCGAAAATTGTAAGGCAAACTTTTCTTATATTTCGTTCAAAGATTCGTTTGGTGTTTCTAGCGTTCTAGTTGTGTCAATCGTGTTCTTTGTCGATTCTGAACTTATCACTACTCGTAGTGTGGCGTTCAAACATACCGAGGTTCCTATCTTGTTAGATAGTGGGTGAGGTTTTCCTTTACTAAACCCAAACCGAACTAAAAGAGCCTATAAACAACGGTTCGATGCCAAATCGGTATTGGTTCTTGTTTGCCTTCTTTGTTCGATCCCATTTCTTTCTTACCCAAAACATACCAAAATCGACCAATTTGTTCATATTCCTTTGTCCGTACCCTTTCATTCCTTACCATTCCGTTCGTACCCCTCTTTCTACTTAGCCATTCCTTCAACTCAACTAAATCTATCGTAACTTCTAAGTGAGGCGATCGGGCATTCACATCGACTCGACTCTCCAGGAAAGCGGTTCGTATCACGAGCTAAGAAATTTAAAGACACATTGGCAAGCTACACGTGAAATGAGTTTGGGAAGAACAAGAAGTTGAACCCATTAATCATGCATGGGCCAACCCCATAGGCATTACTTGCAATTTATTGCAAGTAGAATTTTAAATTTTAATAAACTCACCTTAAGTTTAACAAATGAGTTGCTGGTTTTAATTCAACTCATCTTAGTCTATTTATTTGAGTTTTATTAAATTTCATTTAATAAGATGCTTATTTAATTAATCTAGTTACTAGGATAATTTATTGAAGCATGAATTCAAGTTTATTTAATTACTGCTTCTTTTAATTAAACTAGTTCTTTGCATTAATTGATGTCTTTGTTTCTAGTTCATTTATTGAAGTCAAGTATTAATGTGATTGAGTTTAATTAGTGATTAATTATGTTTAATAAAGTTCATTTTAATGTGTTTATTGTAGGTGTCCCTTCATCTTACAACCCGTTACATTTCAAGGTTGTTACAACTAATAAGTGACTTTTCAAGTGTTTTTTCAGTTACAAAGGAAGGAGCTATTACAATGGAGGTTTCATACATCAATTAAGGAGTTTTAAGGAGTATTTCAACACCCTTTTAAATTTGGCAGCAACCCCTTCACCTTCCAGCTGATTTTGTTCTTTCAAATATTAAAACAAGCATTCAAAGCGCCATTAAGTAGCTGGTGTCTTTTTGGCTAGCCAAGGAACATCTCAAGAGACATTTTCAAGCAATCAAGGATATTTATTCAGCTGAATTAAAGTGAATTCAAGGATGCAGTTAATTGTTACAAGAATGCCAAGAGACTTAATGATACGCGCTCACCTCAGTTTGATTTGAGTCGTATTTAAGATGCCGATCGTCTTCAAAAAGTGTCGTTGGAAGTTGAAGGAAGAAAGTAATTTCGGTTTAGGAAGATTTGGATGTCTAAGTTTGGGTTCAAAAGTGGTTAAAAGTCTAGGTTCAAGAAGGAGAAGAGTTGGGATATTTGGTTCAATGTGGTTGGTTCTAGTGTATGAATAGGTTTAATAAAGATAGTAGTTTTTTTGTAACACTTTGCTTACAGAGACCATTGTCAGTCGAGCATGAGGCATTACACAGCTTAACTTACTAATTCGGGGCATAAAATTTTCTTTTAAAATTAATTTATTCACATTCATTCAATATGTCCCTAAAAGGGCCTCGAGACCTTAAAATGTGCAATTGAAGCAGTTCGAGACTAAGCAGGGAACATTAAAAATTTTACGAATACTTAGACAAATCAAAACAATTTATTTCATCTTTCATAAATAAGTTGTCCATCTGCATCATAGTCACTAAATAAATCATAACTCGAGTTACAAAACTCAAATCCAAATCCATAAATTTTATCTAAAACTAGACTCATATATATTCTTACTAAATTTTTTTCAGAATTTTTGGTCTAGCCAATTAGTATAGTTTATTAGTTAAAGTTTCCCTGTTTTAGTGTTTAACTTGTCTAACCTCTGTTCACTACTGAATTAATTTTATCCCATGTCAGAACCCAAATAACCATGCCATTTATTTTTTTAAAAGTAAACTCAATAAGGAATCTATACATATAAAGTATAACTCCTAATTATTTTTACAATTTTTAGTGAATTTCTAAATTCAGAATAGGGGATTTAGAAATCACTCTGACCTATCTCACCAAAATTTAAATATATCTTAATATAAACTTCTTTTTCTTACTATGTTTCTTTCATATGAAAATAGACTCAATAAGCTTTAATTCTATATCTCATTCATCACCTAATCCCATTTCTACTATTCTTGGTGATTTTCAAGATCACATCACTTCTTTGCTTTACTCAATCTTTGTTTTAATGCTAATTTCACTTTTTCATGATTTCTTTGTATTAACTACCATTTAGGCATACATAACACCGAAACATTTTATTCATTAGCCATTTCAATATCTAATCATTATCAAATATTTACATACCATTCTTTAGTCATATCATAAGGACATACACACAAAATGGCTAAGTCCCTATACATGCCATAAACTAGAACATTTTTGGTAACTTGATAGTTGATAGTGTGAAGTAATCTCAGACGACCTGCAATCCGAGCTTGCTTTTAAGTACTCTAAAACATGGGAAAGTGAAAAAGTAAACTTATAAAGCTTAGTAAGTTCACATGTAAAATAATAAGCATTAGCAATCAATTTAGCTTACTACTATGCTATCATAATTTGCTTAAATAATGTTTAGTTCTTACTTTCCCATCTTACTCATCGATAACCTTACCAAAGGCTCGAGAATATAAAAGACACCTTACTTAATAGCTTGCTTACATACACATAACGCCTCATTGAGCCATCCTTCTTCTTCTTCTGAACAATACAGGAGCACCCCAGGAGAAAACTCGGTCTCACAAATCCCTTATCTGTTAACTCTTGCAAGCCCAGCCTTCAATTCTTTTAATTGATCGGAGCCATTCTATATGAAGCAATTGAGATCGGTGCAGTCCCTGGCAACAAATCAATGGCAAACTCTATCTCTCTGTTCGGAGGCAATCCAGGCAATTCCTCTGGAAATACATCGGGAAATTCACAGACTATTGGTACTGATTCAAGCTTCAATTCAGACAGCTCAATATTCATTACATAGGCCAGATAAGCTTCACACCCTTTCCTCATGTATTTCTATGCAGACATGTGCGAAATCGCCATAGGTAATTTATTTGATTTATCTGTTTCAACCCACAGAATTTCACCATTTTCACATTTCAACTCTAGTGTTTTCTGTTTACAATCTACCCTGGCATCATACAATGTCAACCAATCCATTCCCAAAATAACGTCAAACTCATCAAATGGTAATAGCATCGGGTTAGCGACTTGTGTGACCTTGAATCATTAATGGGCAATTCTTGCAAACCTTATCAACTAGCACATATTGGCCTAAGGGGTTCGACACTTTAATCGTAAACTTAGTAAACTCAACAGGCAACTTCTTATTAGATACTAAATTCATACAAATATAGGAATGAGTAGACCCGGGATCAATCAATGCAAAAACAATAGTATCATGGATAGAAAATGTACCAGTGATCACATCGAGAGATGATGCATCCTCTCGGGCACGTATGGCATAAGCTCTAGCAGCGCTCTAACCACGATCTCGCCATTTGAATCTTTCATTCTGATTTCTTTGCTAGCTACACTTCCGTATTTCTCGGTGGTCTACCTCTGTTAGTGGTAGTACTTTGTCTAGCACTCTGAAATTTTTCTTCTTTAACTTTCTCCGGATAGTCTCTGATAAAATGCTCGCGAGAACCACAACTGAAACAAGCTCGCTTGTTTCCCCAACACTCACCAAAATGTTGCTGCCACATTCGACATTCGGGCTTTCTAGGCGCACATTACCCACACTTGCCACTTTGAAGTAGCTTGAGCTTTAGACCCGAATATGCCTACCATGATCTCTGTGTGAATCCCAGTGAAATGTCACTCGAGGTTTGTCTCTTTGGACCTCTTTGATTGAGATTGAAATGACTTACTTGTCGGCCTCTTTACGGCATCTCAGGCCTCAATAGTAGCTTTTCTTCTTTCTTTGTTTAATTCTTGACTTTAAGAGCTCGATCAACCAATACTACAAATTCTTTCAGCTCCAGAATTCCCACAAGCACTTTAATGTCCTCATTAAGTCCAGCTTCAAATCTTTTACACATAACAGCCTCGGTGGACACCTATTCCTGGGCATACTTACTGAGTCTTGCAAATTCGTGTTCATACTCTACCACAGACATCTTGTCCTGCTTCAATTCAAGGAACTCCTTTCGTTTTTGATCAATAAATCGCTGACTTATGTATATCTTTCTGAATTCTTCCTGGAAGAAATCCCAAGTAACCCTTTCTTTTGGCACCACTGCTGCCAAAGTCTTCCACCAATGGTAAGCCGAATCTCTCAAAAGTGATACAGCACACTTTAAGCACTCCTCGAGTGTACATGAGAGCTCATCAAATACACGGGTAGAATTTTCAAGCCAGAACTCCACTTTCTCGGGATCATCATTGATCTTTGCTCTAAACTCTTCAGCTTCTTGTTTTCGAATCTTGTCGACCGGAAGCTTGTTCATTCTTACCAAATCTATGCCTTGAGCAGCTACAGGAACCGTCTGAGGTATGGGAGGGGTGGAAGAGGTTGAGCATTTGGGTTTGCTCGGATAAACTCAGTATACCAATTGTTCATCATTTGGAGGAAGGCATCCCGAGCCTCATCTCCTTGTCTTGATGTCTCAAGTCTACTTTCTACAGGCGCGATCCTTTGCGCGGGAGCCGGTACATTACTAGCAGCATCATCAGCCACAGTTCCATCAGAATCCATTACTATATTAAAACAAAACACAATTTAGAATAATCGGGAGTCACTACACTATCACAGTATATTTATGGCATGTATAACTAGACTTTTACACACACTATAATAGTCTGAGAACCGACTAAACCATAGCTCTGATACCACTAAATGTAACACCCCTTACAGTGTTCAACAACATTGAAGCAGTCGCAGTATTACTGCGAACATAACACATACCATTAAATGGCGAGATGGAAATATGTCATCCAATTAGATAATGCATCGTTATAACATATGTCTTGAACAATATTAGCCAACTTCAATGGCTTTGTACAAAGTAATTGATCAAATACTGTAACCAATATTTTAAATGTAGGCAATTATGACATGTAACAAAATAACTAAGCCTATTATACATGCCATAATTCAAAATTTTTAGTTCAAATACCCTAAAGTATTGATAGTGCGGGCAGATCTTCACGATCTTCAACTCCTGAGCAAAATTTGACGACACACAATAAGACAAAGAGAGAAAAAAGTAAACATATAGCTTACTAAGTAAGTTATAAATAATAATTAAAGAAACTAATATATATATACAATAACTCAAGTACATCTACTTAAATTTTTCTATTCACACCACTTTGATTAAGCTATCTCTCATGTGTCACTTTCACTAAATAAATCATAACTCGAGTTACAAAACTTGAAATTAAAATCCGTAAATTTTTCCTGAAAGTAGACTCATATTACTTCTTACTAATTTTTTTCTGGAATTTTTGGTCTAGCCAACTAGTATATTTTATTAGTTAAAGTTTCCCCTATTACACAACTCGACTGATCTGACATCTTTTCACTACAAATTGATTTTCTCCAAGTAAAAAAGTCAAATAGCCACGAAATTTGTTTCATTTAAAACTAGACTCAACAAGGAATCTATTCATGTAAATTATATTTCTTAATTATTTTTGTACAATTTTTAATGATTTTTCAAAGTCAGAACAGGGGATCACATAGTCATTTTGAACAAGTCACACACAAATATAAATATCTCAAAATATAGAGTTCCTTTACTTTCTATGTTTCTCTTACATGAGAATAGACTCACTAAGCTTTAATTTAATATCTCATTCAGCCTCTAATTAAATTTATACTATTTTTGGTGATTTTTCAAATTCACATCACTGCAATTGTCCAAAAATAGTATTATTGCAAATTCACTCTTTTCCACTTTCTTTGTATTAACCTCATTTTAATGTACATGTCACAATTCATTTTCACCACATTTCATAAATCACAAGTATAGGTCCATGATTAAAATGTCACTATAAAATCATCCCGTTGAACACTTGGGATCGATTCTCGATATTTGGTGGTTTCACTGCAGCTCCACCCATCATCATTCATATAATTCGGCTCTCTTGTACACATGGTGAACACTTAGTACCACCCGTGTGACCTAGCCAATTTATCTCGTAGCTCTCTTGTCTACATGGTATCCTTCACTTGGAATCACCCATGCGACCTAGCTACATTTACCTCTCCCATAGCTCTCGTCTACATGGGATACATCCCGTATCACACATGTGACCTAGCTACTACATAGTATCTCGTAGCTCTCTTGTACACATGATGTGCACTCAGCACCATACATGTGACCTAGCTGCGTTCTATCTATATTATTAAATCTTTTCGAATGTTCAACCGGGATTTCTCTCTCTATTACTTATTTCCATTCTTCCAATAGTCGATTTATGCTTCAAAATCAACTAATATATATATATATATAATAGGCTGAAATATAAAAATGTAAATGAATTTAAGGTATTATTTACATACAAACTTACCTCGGTGCAAAATATGGAAATTTTGTAATTTAGTCCAAAATCTTTTCCTTCCCCGTTAGAAATTCGATTCCACGCCTTTCTTGATCTATAACAACACATTTAGCTCATTTAACATCCATACTATTTATTTCAATCCAAAAATCATATTATGGAAAAATTACATTTTTGCCCCCTAACTTTTACAAAATTATGATTTTTCCCCTAGGCTCGAAAATTTAATTTCAGCCCTTATTCTTATGTTTTATGATATGCTGATCATTTTTCCCTTCTATGGCAACATCAAATTCTCACTCTAACACATAGTTATGAACAATAGGTATTTTTACTGATTATGCTGTTTTGCTCGTTTTCGCTAAAAATTGTTTGGAAAAGATCGTTCTTCTAACTTCAAACATTCATATTCTACCATAAAACATCAAAATACATGCATATCATTCATGGATAAATTTTTAAACATAAACCCTAACTCGAAATAATGGTAGAAATAGGTAGACCGAGCTACGAGGATTTCAAAAATGTAAAGAACATTAAAAGCGGGGCTTGAATGCACTTACTAGTGAGCTTGAAAGCTTGGGAAAAACCCTACCTATGGAGAACATGCAAGTTTCATTAAGCTTAATGAAGATGAACACATTTTTGTGTTATTTTTCCCATTTTATTTCATTTAATACACAAATGACCAAAATGCCCTTACTACTAAACTTTCTAAAAATTCCATCCATGTCCAAATTTTGTCCATATAAGGTATAATGGTCTAATTGCCATTTAAGGACCTCTACTTAAAACCCCCATTTCAATCAAGTACTTATGAACTAGAACACACATTTTTCACCTATTTCAATTTAGTCCTAAACGTCAAATTAAACACTAATCGATAAAATTTACGCATAGCGAAATTTTCACACAATATGCAATCATAATATAAACACTAAAACTTAATCAAAATATTATTATTATTACTATTTATTTTATTATTTTTTTATCCTCGGATTCGTGATTTCGAAACCACTATTCCATTTTGGCCCTAAATCGGGCTGTTACATCGTTATCCATGCCTTGGAGACTAAGACTCCTTTTAACAACGAGTAGTTCACCTTCCATGGGTTGTTCTAAGTCCTCCTCAACTTCAGAAGCCGATTCAGACTCTTTTTCTTCTTCATCCTCCATCTCAATTTTGCCATTGGCACGAATCACCATGGTCCTTCGATTTGGGCAGCGCCGGCTATGTGACCTCTCCCAAGACATTTGAAACATTTGACATCTCGATTACGATTGAAAGAAACTTGGTGCCTTGCCTTTGTTTACTTGATTGTTAGGCTTGTTGGTTTTGGAGGTGCTATGTTATCCTTTCCTTGAAATGTTGGAAAACTTTTACTTGAACTTTGGCCCCAGTTGGATGTGTTAGAAGTGGTAAAACCTCGGCTTGGGCCTTTACGCTTGAGTTGCTTTTCTACCTTGATTGCCATATGAACCATGTCCACCACTTCAAGATATTGTTGAAGCTCAACAACATTCGCTATGTCTCGGTTTAGTCCAGCTAGAAATCGGGCCATTGTGGCTTGAGGATCCTCTTGGACATCTACCCAGATCATCGCAATTTCCATCTCCTTGTAGTAGTCTTCGACGCTTTTTGTCCCTTGTGTAAGATTTTGGTGTTTTTGGTACAACTCCCAGTGGTAGTAAGAAGGGATAAATCGTCGCCTCAGAACTGCTTTCATCTCGGTCCATGTAGAGATTAGTCATTCACCGTTATGTCTTCGACTAGTAGTTAATTGTTGATCCCACCAGATCATGGCGTAATCCGAGAATTCAATTGCTGCTAGTTTCACCTTTTTATTTTCAGAGTAGTTATGACAATCAAACACCAACTCAATCTTCTTTTCCCACTCAAGATAGGCCTCCGGATCCGATCTACCTTGGAATGGTGGTATTGAAAGGTTGATGTTCTTAAGATCATCATCTTCACGTCTCCTATCTCGATGTCGTGGTTCCCTCATGCAATTACTTGCATTTGATTCTTGATCGCTTTCAAGATCACTAGGATCGTTTACGTCATCTTCTTGAACTCTTTGTCTTTCCCGTTGTTGGTTTGGTCTCCCCCGTCTAGGTTGGACTACTTCAGGAGGTCTTTCGACTACTTTAGGAGGTCTTTCACGTTGCTCTCTAGCTTCGACTTGGAATAGGCGATCTTCAAGTTGATTTAATCTTCAATTAAGAGTCTTTCCATCTCTCGTAGTAGAGCTTGCATGTTCAAATCAGGAATGTTACGAACAGGTTGTTGTGCAAGATGATCTTCCATGTTAGGATTGGATTCTTGTGACATTGAGTTTAGTAAAAAAAAACCTCACACAAAATGATGCGATCGCGCCCCATGGTTCAGCTAGCTCGAGCAAGGATTCTATGGTGCTAACACAAGGTCCTGTTACTCTAGCTCGAGCCAAGAAGTTTAAGGAGTCTATCACAGCTTTTGTAGTTCAACTTTGGAATGAAACGCTAATAGAATACTCCGAGAAAGTTGATTCCAGCTCCTTGAACTCACCTTACAATTACCTGCAAGTCCAGCTCAGCTCGTCGAGCTCACCACCAGCTCAAGCAAGTTTCCATTCAACTCAAAACTAGCTCACTAGCTTGGAATCAGCTCATTTGCAGTTCCCTAGCTCGGGTCCAGCTCACTACCAGCTCATAAGTCTAATCCCAGCTCGGTTTTAGCTCATGAGTTGAATTCTAGCTCATGAAGACTACTTTGACTTCATTTGACTACTATTAAATTTTTATTTAATAAGTTCGTTAATTAGTTAATTAATAAACCACATATTAAATTTAGTTCATATTAGTTTTATTAAATATGTCTTAAAAGTATTTATAGATGTTAATTAATTTGTCATAATCGAATTTAATGTTTACATTGTGTTCACATTAGCTTGAATTAATTCTGTTCACATTTTCTTGTAGAAACTCAATGGACATATGGAGCATGAAGCAACATGTCTTTCTTGGAGGTGCATGGATGGTTAAGAGCTTTGAATCTCCTAGGTGCATGTTCGGCTAAGTGCATGTATGGCCACATTCAATGTGTTCAAGGTTCATGAATGTTTCCATTCATGTATGGTGTCTACTCCTTCATTTTCCAAGTGACTATTCAGCTAAAAGGAGGCTTCCCATTACTTCATACATGTGGTCGAACATCTCCCTCCATGAACCTTAAAATTCCGTTCACATTATGTTCACATGGCATGGCCTTTCAATTCAAAGTGTTCACACCTATGGACTCTTCAAGAGTTGGCATTCACACTTAATTTGGCTCATGAAGTCTCCTCAATTAATTCCCAACTCTTCACCAAGTAACATGAATTGATTGCTTCAATTACTCAAGTTGGCCGAACCTAGCTAATGTCCAAGGGAGTCTCTCATTCATGATTCATTTCCTTAAGCATGAAGAACCTTCAAGACATCTCCACCATAGCCGAATCTGGTCATGAACATCAAAGGACTTCTTTCTAGAATTTTCAAGATGCATTCATGAGACTTTTACTTAATTATTAAGTATGTAAAGTGTCCATTCGGCTAGCTAGTCTTTAGGCTATAAATACTTGTTATTTTTCTTTGTGAAAGAACTTTTTGGACTTTTGTTAATGTTATGCTGCCAAAATTGTGAGGCAAAACTTTTCTCAAATTTCGTTCAAAGATTCGATTGGCTTCCTAGTGTTCTAGTTGTGTCAACCATTGTTCTTTGTCGAAACCGAACTTATCACTACTCGTAGTGTGGCGTTCAAACATACCGAGGTTCCTATCTTGTTAGATAGTGGGTCGAGGTTTCCCTTTACCAAACCCAAACTAAACTAAAGAGAGCCTATAAACAACGGGTCGATACCAAATCGGTATTGGTTCTTGTTTGCACTTTTTGTTCAACCCCATTTCTTCATTTACCAAATTGTACCTAAATCGGCCATTCCGTTCGTACCATTTCGTTCTTACCCTTCATACCATTACATCCATTTCTTCAATTTCCCTTACCTAAATCTGAATTTCAACTCTTCTTACCTATCCCAATCCGAACCAAAACCAATATCCCTCTTTCCTTTCCGTACTAATTCCATAAACCAACTTCGAAACCCAATCTAATTCTTCCATTTTCTTTAAACTTCTTTCTCGCTCTTCTTTCTCTTATCCGACCTTTCAATTAAACCTAACGTAACTTCTTATCAACGATCGGGCACATTATTACGACTCGACTCTTCCGAGGCGGATCGTATCACAAAACCTCACGATCACTCGAAAAGAAAGAAAAATTTCACTCACACTCGTGTTTACGCTCGAGAATAGGCTTTTATCTCCACTCTATTGCGCTCACAACTCTCGTGCCTTTTACCTCTCTTTACCTTTCTCGTGATTTCGTAAGCAGATTCGCCAAGGCTGAACCTTAGTCTAGGTGGTCAGTTTCAAATGGGTAACAAGGGATGATGTGATTTAATACAGGGTAGGCTTACAAAAAAAATTCAGGTATAGTGTGGCGAAAAGGTCAAGGATGAAAGTGGATGAGAAAGTAAGAGTTTCAGGATCGAAAAATGGATAAAAAGTAAAAACAATGTTCTAGTTTCAAAAAAAAAATTCTCTGAATTTTTTGAATTATTTTCGAATTCTTTTTTTTTGAACTTTTTTGAATTTTTGAATTTTTTCGATTTTTTAAACTTTTTTTGAATTTTTTTTCAAAACTTTTTTTTTCACTTACTTGATGAGTCACGGACTATCCCAGGAGTAATTTTGAACGCTCGTACTTCTCATTTTTTAGCTCTAATATCAATTGATATGATCCAACTTCGTGATGAATCGAATTGTATGTAAAATGCCCGATCGTCTATGAGAAGCAAATATAATTTAGTTTAATGAAATTGGTTTGGAATGAAGTTATTTTGACAAATTAGTAGCTTGTTTAAGAATATGGTATGAAAAAGGTATGGTGGAAAAGAAGGAATTTGTTTTGGTTCGAATTAGTAAAAATGTGAAAAGAAGGAATTAGTTTTGAAACTAAATGGTTAAGAAAGAAAAATGGATTGAACAAAAGTGAAAACAAGAACCAATACCGATTTGGAATCGACTCGTTGCTTATAAGCCCTTTAGTTCGATTTAAGAGTGGTTAAGGTGACCTCGACCCACTATCTAGCAAGATAGGAACCTCGGTATGTTTGAACGCCACACTACGAGTAGTGATAAGTTCGGTTTCCGACAAAGAAAACGGATGACACAACTAGAACACTAGGTAGCCAACGAATCCTTGAACGAAAATAGAGAAAAGTTTGCCTCACAAATTTGGCAGCAAAACATTAACAAAATGTCCAAAGTTGTCTTACAACATGAAATGAGCTCAAATTTATAGCTAAACAAGGGCTAGCCGAATGGTCTTTGAAGGAGTTGAATGGTCACTTTTAATGAAGCTAATAATGAGCTCTAATGAAAAACCAAAACTTTTGAAATTCTAACCCAAGTAACTCCAACCTTCAATGTGATTTACTTCATCAATTTAAGTTGCTTTCAAAGTCTTTTGAAGTCTCCATGGCCAACCGAAAAGACACCAGCTTCTTTGATGGAGGATTGAATGCATGTAGTGATTACTCATGAAGCAACTGTTATGGAAGTTGAAACAAAAGATGCTGCCCAAATTAAAGAAGAATAATGATCTTCTTTAATTGATAAAACAACTTCTTAATGATGTAATAAAACCTCTTTGTAACAGCCCCCTCTTTTGTAACCGAAATCTCTTAAAAAGTCACCTTATTGAATGCATAACAGCCTTTAAATGTAATGGATGTGAGCTGAAAAGTCACCTGCAATTAACACATGTAACCGACACATTTATTCAATTATTAAGTTTAAAAACTAATTAACAACTAACTTAAATAAATTAACTATCACTTATGCATCATTTATTCTAATAACTAGTTCAATTAAAAGAAGCATTATTAAATGAAATTTAACTCATGCATCAATAAATTATCCTAATAACTAGTTTATTTAAAGAAGCAACTATTGAATCAAGTTCATAAAAACTCAATTAATTAAACTAAGGTGAGTTGAATTAATGATCAGCAACTCATTTATTAAACTAAGATGCTTAAATGCAAGGATTAAAATGCAACTAAATGCAAAGCTGAAAAAAAAATAATAAAAAAGTTCAATTTAGTTGGAACGGGTTCAAAGAGCTGGAATTGAGCTGAAATCGGTTTGCAATATGTTGCAAGGAATCTTTATTGAACTGGTCCTAACTCGTTCTATTTCTCCAACCAAAACCTCGCCCCACAATTGGTTAACTAAGGCTGAGATGGCCTCTTTGAATTGCTTAGCTCGAGCTCGTGTAATTGGTCCTTGGGACAGCACCGTTGAATCCTTACTGGAACTTGGTGCACTCTAGGACGTGATCGTATCACTTAGCTTTTAAGTTAGTCAATTTTTCCATTCGGCTACACATGCTAGACTATAAATAGTTTACTCATTTCTTTGTAAAAGGACTTTTGCCAATTTATTAATGAAACTCTGTTTCTGTGAGGTTGCTTCATCTCTTATCTTGTACAAGTTTCGAAGACTTATCTAGTTGTACTAGTGGCGTCTACCGATCTTGTTTGAACTTATCACCATTCTTGGTGTGGCGTTCACCTATCCTACTATCCCATTTATCCACCTTAACATATAGGAATACTTTTTAGTGTTGAATGGCTCCTAACGTTAAGTTCACTCATCCATTTCCACCTTTTTGTTATTTCTTCTTTGTTATCTCCAAAATCGAACCACCTCTTTAACATCCATCTTTGTTATCCTTAGCCGAACCTATCTACTCCATCTTGCTTCCCTTGAACCCCATTCGCTTCCATCAAGCCTATCCATCCAACTTCTTCTACCAAGACCAAAACGCGAACGACCCTTCTCGTCTACGATCGGGCAACTACATGAATTCGACTCAATCACCTGAGCCAGATCACATCATATAATGTGGCCGATGCATGTCCCAGACATGTCTTACACTAGCACACGTATAACCCAAATGTCATGGCATGAATATCCGATTTATTCCCTAAGGTTCAAATGGGAATTCTACTATCTCAATATTCAACATACATAATCATTTCCACAAACAAGCAATTTATGCTATATCAATTCAAACACATATAATAACAATGTAGTTGTATTATTCACATACAACTTACCTCGAATTACAAAATGTAGACGATTAGTTTGGCTTAATCCACTTGCTTTGCTTTTCCCCAGTCTAGGCCCAAATTTTGTAATTCTTGATCTAAAATGACAACATATAACCATTGAATCATCAATTAAATCTAAATGCTCAAAATTTATGATTTGGGAAAAATGACCATTTTGCCCCTAGACTTTCACAAAATGACCATTTTACCCCTAGGCCCTAAAATCAATTTTTATTGATTTTCACGCCCTCCCTCTTTAGGAGGGAACCGTTCCAAAGCATCACTTGTCTCGATCAATCAAAATCGTCTCTCATTAGAAAGGTAATGAGCTGGAATTTGTCAATCGATTCTTCAAAAACCTGAGAAGAAACAACAAGAGGAAAATTCACATGTTGATTAGTGGAATCATTCCTCACTTGTTCTTGCTCACTATCATCCTTTTCTTTCATTTCTTTTTCATTGACAACACTAGTTTCTTCCATACTATCTTGTATCTTTTAAATCACAATTTATTTTTCTTCTCACACTCTTTTTCACTCTCAATCTCTTTTTGCACTTTTCATTCTCTTTTTCTTTTTTGCTTTCTTACATTCTTTTTTCTTTTTCAATTTCTTTTTCTTTTTCACATGCTTTTTTTATTTCATTACAAGATGAAGTGATACGAACTCGTTTCAGTGAAGTCACGAGTCCTATTTGTTGCCTAATCGTGAATTTGAGTAAGACTTGGTTCGTTTCGAGATGGATGGAAAATAATAAAAAATAGGCTTCAAACAAGGTCTAAAAGAAAGATAGTGAAGTATGAGATGGTTGATTCGGCTAAGGGTAGAGAATGAACCAACAATATTGAGATTGTTGACCCGAGTCTCAAAGTAGCTCTTAGATGGATTTTAGTTTTAGGAAAAATCAACAAAAAACCTTAACCCGCTATCTATGCAAGATAGGAACTAGAGGTATTAACGAACCTTGACCCACTACCAAAAGTGACAGGAACCAAAGGTGATACAAACTCATTTTGATGATGATTCGAGACGTTTAAATTACCCAATCGTGAATTTGAGTAAGGATAAGTTCTTTTTCAGTTAATTGAAACAAAATAGAATAAATGGCTTTAAACAATGATAGTAGGCAAAATGGGTAAATAAAAAAAGGATAATTTGGCTAAGACTGAGAATGAACCAACAATATTGGATTGTTGACCAAGTCTCAAAATGGTTCTTAGATGATTTACGATTTAAGAAAACAGTAAAGGACCTTGACCCGCTATAAAAAATGATAGGAACAAAAGGTATATGAACGCCACACTCAAAAGTGATAAGTTTGGTTAACAATGGAAAGGAAATGATGCCATAAGTTATGCTTGATAAGTTAAGTCAGTCCCAAGAGAACAAAGAGATTTGGAAATCTCACAAATATCAATTTTCATAAATTCTGCCAAAAAAGGTCCATTGCAATGAGCTGATTACAAATATTTATAGGTGTAACACCCCAAACCCAGCCTAGACATTATGGCCAAGTCTGGTGTGTCACATTGAAGTGTTTTTCGAAAACCATGTTTTCATTGAAAACCCTTCTTGATGTTTAGAAACTTTTACCGTTTAAACTTGTAAACCTTTGTAGTGGCAGAAGCATGTTATTTTAAAAACAGTTAAGTATAAAAAAAACAAACCTTCTTTGTTATGGCTTAGAGTGAATGGATACTACGTACCAGATAGGATTCAAGAAAAGAGGAGGTGAGTCAATTAGACTGCTTAAGTACGTAGCTCTTCCAGGATCCAATCTTAGACATGCACACATCCATTGCCACACTTTAAGCTTATGACTTGTCTACGAACAAAAAATTAAGTTTAAGTCTATTTAAAATATTTATTTCCTTTGAGAACATTTACGTTGCGAAAGCTTTGCTTGGTTATCGTGATATTTTGAAAATAAGTAACTTTTATAAAACGCGCCCTAGAGCTAACCAATTTTAAGGAATCAATTTAAGTGATGTGAATCTCAAGTTGAAAATGATTTAAGTAATTTAAAAACCCAAAATAAAAATAATAGAGCGGCCTTATTACAACTTTAACCAAAATAGAAATAATTAAAAATAAATGCGAAGTTTAAAAGGGAGCTAATTGAAACTTATTTAAAAACTAGGAATTTAATCTTCGTGTCCACTCTGAATCCCGTCCAGCTCCAAGTCCACCAACTAGGGCTCACCTGCAAGGATGGAAGAGAAAGGTGGTGAGTTTGGGGAACTCAGTGTGTATGGAAAACCCATCCAAAGCCCAAGTCAGCTCAAGCCCATTGGGCCTAAGCCCTATTTCGATAACAGTGAGTACTGGGCCGAAGCCCTTTTTAGAATACAGTAAACTGGGCCTTAGCCCCTTTTCAGATAACAGTATGGCCCATAGGCCCATTCTAGAATAGAACAAACATATTCGTGTATGCAAGCCCAACCCAGCCTATAACCAATTGCTATACTCCACCCGTACCAGCCCTACACTCCATGTGGGGAATAACTCAACCCACCCAGCCCTACACTCCATAGTTGCAGCATTGCTGCTCAGATATCAGTAAGTTGAGGCAAAGCCTCTAGTACGTGGACAAGCCACTTTCAGTACTTCCTCCATCAATAACCCAATCCCATGCATCAGATAATAATAACATGGCATGCAGTAAATAGTAACAGTCAAACATACATTCAAGTCAACCTTAACCATAGGTGTATATCAGTAATTTTACTCCTAGGGGTAAATTTGTAAATTTTCCACCTATAAAGGTATTTCAGTAATTTTATCAGTTTTAAGGGTTCTCATGAATAATACGGTCCATACTAGCCCATTTGTCATCACAGTAATTTATTTATCTCAATTTCACAATTTTAGCCATTGGGCCCTAAAACCCTTAATGGGCCCCGATTTAAGCAGTTTTGATTCTACAGTCTAACAGAACATACCTATTGCCTTTTTTTTTATTATCTTACCCATATGGGCCCGTAAGCCCATTGGGTCCAGTTTTAGCCTATCGAGGCCCAATTACCGAAGTGTACGAAATTCACACACGACTAACTTACCACTTTGCGATTTCAGATCAAATGATTTCTAAACGTCTTGTGAGCACTCACACACTCACAAGCCCACGAAATGCCGGAATTTTGGCATTTCGGCTTTTGTCGAATTGAACTATGAGAGGGTGTTCGAACACACCTGTTTCGCGACGACTGCCACTGAGATCCCTTACGATGTCCTACAATTGATTACCACAATTCTTAGATTGCAAACCATAATAATCAATCCCAACATTCACCTACCATAATCGAACCATGCCCCTAAAGCCTTTAAAATCTTACCTTTTTGCCGAAAACCGATGACTAGCTCTAAGTCTAGTTGTTCAAAAGATCCAAGCCTTCGATCCAACCTCTAGAAGACACTAATCACCAAAAGAAATTGTTAGTTAAAGACCCTTAAAGCCCTATGCCCAAATCGACAGCCTCCCTAGATTTTAAGGACTTCGGCTTTTTCTAAATTGTAAAATAAGACTAGATCTGAGGTGATGAGCACTTACCACTTATTCCTCTTTGATTTCTACGCAGATCTGATGCAGATCTATCCTCTAAATGATAGTAGAACTCGAATCCAGGAGATCTGAAGTTTCGACTATAAGTCCCTAAATCTATGGTACTTTGGCTTTTTAAGTGATGAAGAAGATGACGATTTGAGGCTATAACTTTGAAGTAATGTTGCCGATAGATACTAAGAGTTTAGAGAAGATGAAAGTTAATCAAAAGGAACAAAAATAACTGAAGGATTTTGGCTTGGAGAAATCGGCACAAGAAGTGAGTTTTCAGGATTTCGGCTTTTATGGCGATCGACTATGAAGGTTTTGTGGAGAATGGGATCAATAGAGGAGGTGAGTAAGGTGATCAGAAGGTTTCGGCTAGAAGAAAAAGCAAAAAGGAAGAAAGAAAATGGAGGAAAAAGAGAGGAAGAAGAACTCGGCACCAAGGAGAAGGAATTTGCGTTTTCGATTTTTGTGAGAACTCAGAAAGGATGAATAACAGTGAAAGCTTTCAGGTGGCTAACCCTAGTTCTCCAAGACAGAAAAAGAAAAGAACCTAACCCTAATATCAACTAAAACAATCGGCCCAACCTCCCTAAGGCCCTTGCTGAAATTCACTTAAGTGATCACATGCCCGACACATGCCTAAAATTAAAAAGTAACAGTATGCCTACCTTGCAACTTGAACCTTGGACCTTTAATTCCTTCCCAAGCACCATTTTTTTAGGAACTTTGTGGCTCCACCTTGCCACTTTACCAAGGCCTTATTTGTGTCATAATTTACGAAGTTCTTCTTAAAAACCCACTTAACCAAGTCTCCTATTCACTTAAAATCCAACCTTGATATTTTACCGCGTTTAACTTAGGCTTGGGCCTTCTAAAGGCCCACTAACACATTTAAATGCAATTCCAATATTCAGAACACCAAAATTTCAAAATTTACCTAAAATCACAGAAACCCAGAAAATCCCGAAAATCAGAGCGTTACAATAGGGCAAGATAAAGGCTAGCCAAATAGTCACAAGTATCAGCTTAAATGAGCTGTTAATGGCTGAAATAAAGCTTAATCAATAAGCACAACTCTTGGCAACTCAATAGACACAACTCCAACCATTAATATGAGTTATTGCTCCAATTCAACTGATTTAATGAATTTGAATGCGTAGGTTTCATTCTTGAGCAGTCGAGTAGACACCAGCAACTTGTTGATATTTTGAGAACTTGAAGAAGAAGAAAAGGTAGCTAAATTTAAAGGATATATAATTTTCTCCTTTAAATGATGTAACAACTCCTTAGTGATAAATAATGCTCTTCTTTAAGTAATGTAACAGCCACATTAACACTTTATAATAGCTCCCTTGGACATTACTTATTTCAACTAAATAGTCACCTACAAACAAACACATTAAAACTCATTAAACACATTAAACACATTTAAACACATATTAGACTTAATAAGCTTAATTAATAAACTTAAAAACACATGCAACAATAAATTATTCCAACAACTAAATTATCTAAGATGAACTCAATTAACTAAGATGAGTAATTTATTCCAGCAACTTAATTAATTAAACTAAATTAACTAAACACATTTAATACTTAAACTAAATATTATTTAAGTTTATTCCAGCAAATTAAAAATGGGTTGAAGTTAAGCTATATGAACTCAAGTTGAACTAGACGAGCTTGAAGAAGCTAGAATTGAGTTCATTGAGCTAAAATTAAGCTTCATTTTGCACTTGGGCCCCTCAAGCTTAGGTCAATTCTGAGGTCTACGAGTTGTATTGAAACATGATGTGGTCGGGATCGCATCATACCCTCCCTCTTGAAGATTATTTTTCCTCAAATAGGGCCATTTGCTCGCTAAAAAACTCTCAAGATCACAAACCCTTTTGTTCATGAGTCTAACAAAATTGTTTCCAAAAACCCAAGAACCACAAATGGTTTGAAAAGGAATTAGGTTATTCGAATACCCTCCCTCTTTATGAGGTAACTGTTTCAATGTGTCATCTATACAAAAGAGAAATAGATTAGTGACACTAGAAATTATAATCTCAGAAGAGCTTTTCAAAATCTTACTTAAAATTGGGATTCATAACCGAATACCGGGATCAAAAACTTGAGTTGGCATTACCTTATCATGATGGATCAAAAATTTCATTGATGGCATCAAATCAGAATCACAAAGCATTTGAAAGTCATAGTCTTGGGAAACCAAATTCCATAACTCAAATCCCTTGAACAATATCACAGAATAATAATTTTTGAGATTAAAAACATAGTTTTTCCTTACCATTTCAATCTGAATTGAACATTTCATTGCCGCCAACATGGTAGGAACACGAATTAATAGAAAGTCATAACCATGTAAAACACGCTCAAATCCTTTAAACCACAATTTAGAACATCCTCCGGAATCAAAGATTTTGACTTTGCAAACCTTCAAAAATCACATCTTTTGTTTTCGGGAATAAAGATAAAACTTGGAGGAAATGGAAGGATTCAACACATTTATTCAAGATAAAATTATGATGCTCACCTTCACTTAACAACAACTTAGGAATACATGCTCCAGGTTTAAAAACATAGTTTTGATCGGTCGTTCTGCCATGCAACAAAAAATTCATTTTCACTAAGGCATCACACATGCCAAGCAAATAAGATTTATACATACATTCATTCAAGCAATCAAACCCTTCATATTTCATTCGCAAAAGCATGCTTATACAAGAGGGTTTCGCATGAAAATATAAAGAATTCACAAAACATCATAGTCGAATAAATTAAGCTTTTTATTCGAATAATTGCTATCACGCACATCCAAAGTTTGCACAAGCTAAATTAATCCAATGTCTTCAATATATTTTTTAATGCAAAACACATCAAATAAACAACTCTTCATGCCTCCACTTAAAACGAAATTGTCATCAACAAACAAAGAATGACAATTAACCAAAGCAAAATAAGGCAGTTTTTCAAAAACTAAGTCATCGGTAAATTTCTCATCAATATTCAGATCAGATTGTTGTGACTTAATTGTTAAAGTTTCCTTACCTTGCTTACCTTTAAGAACTTGTGGGATAATATTATTTTCAACCTTACCTTTTTTGATCAAATGGAATCGTCTTTCATCGGGAAGGTACTGAAGTAGAAACTTGTCACTTGAGTCTTTAAAAACCTGAAAAGAAAAAGAAATACAAGGATAACTTACAGGTTGGTTAGTAAAAACATTCCTCGCTTCTTTTTTACTTTCATATTTTCCACTCGTTTCTTTTTCAGGCTTTCTTTCTTTTTCTGTAGTCTCCTTTTCTTTTGAAATCTCACTCTCACTCCTTATTTCACTTTCTTTTTGAATAATATCAATCGCTTCACTCACACTTTCATTTACTTCTTTGATCTCACTCTCCTTTTCAATTTTCTTTTCTTTCTCACAATCTTTCTTTTTTTTCATTTTTTTTCTTTCATATCTCTTTTTCTTTTTTCAATTTCATTATAAGATGAAGGTAACATGAAAGATTTAGAATGACAAGTTTTTCGATAGAAAGAAGGGAAAGAATCTACATAGGAGTCAAAATCACTTCTTCGTGAATGTCCCTCTGTGGGCGGGTACTTTGATGCTTTTGAAACACGTTTGCCTCTTCATAAGCCATCCTACTTGGATGAATGACTTGATGCACTTGTAGAGATATATCTATCTTCTCGTTTGTCATCTCAGAAGGACTCAAACTTGAAGTTTGCTTTACTTCGACCCAAATTCCTTGAGGATTAGGAATCTCGATAAGGATCTCTTTTCACACATTCATTGGATGTTTATTTCCTTGGTAATCTTATTTCTGTCCCTCATCTTGAAGAAACTCTTTCCTGTTGGTCTCATTCCTCAACCCGGTCTAATCATTCCTTGATAGGTTTGAGCCTTCGATCAAATAGATGCTTCATTTCGTGCGTAAAGGCTTGGAGTGTAAAATCTGGCACACCTCCTCCAATAATTCTTACATGACGGAATCCAACTCCCTCGTTTGAATTTCTTTTTGAACTTTGCAATATTTTAAACACTCACAACAAAAACTCACCAATTCTCTCACAAAGAAAATTCACTCACTTGGCTTTTACTCACTCAAATAATCTCACTCACTCTTGCCTTTTTTCGCTCACTCCTCCTCTCTAAGTTCTTAAAGGACTACTTAAATTTAAAAGCAGTTGTTTGTGGGTCAGCTTGCAAAAATGGATGTTCGGTGTTGGTAGGGAATGTTATAGGACAAAGGGTAGGCTTGAAATAAGAAATGGTAAAGGGTTGAGTGTAGCCAAATGGTAGGATATTGAATGGATGATTTTTGGTAGCAAGTAGAATTTTCAAAACTAACTTCTCTTTTTTTTTCATGAATTTTTTTTTCACTCACAAAACTTGATATCCACTCCTTGAATTTGAATGGAGACTATTTTTTTTAAATTCAGATTTTTTTGAATGAACTATAATACCGTAATGCCAAAAATGTCGATTCTTACTCCAAACTCACTAGCTCTGATACCAAATGATAAAAACTCATTTTGATGATGATTCAAGTCGTTTAAATTGCCCAATCATGAATTTGAGTAAGGATAAGTTCTTTTCGGGTTAACTGAAACAAAATAGAATAAATGGCTTCAAACAATGATAGTAGGCAAAATGGGTAAATAAATAAAGGATAATTTAACTAAGACCGAGAATGAACCAACAACATTGGATTGTTGACCCGAGTTTCAAAATTGTTCTTAAATGATTTACGATTTAAGAAAACAACAAAGGACCTTGACCTGCTATAAAAAATGATAGAAACCAAAGGTATATGAACACCACACTCGAAAGTGATCAGTTTGGTTAACAATGGAAAGAAAATGACACCAAAAGCTATTCTTGATAAGTCAAGTTAGTCCCAAGAGAACAAAGAGATTTGAAAATCTCACAAATATCAATTTTCATAAATTCTGCTAAAAAAGGTCCATTACAATGAGCTGATTACAAATATTTATAGAGCTAGATAAAGGCTAGCCGAATAGTCACAAGTATTAGCTTAAATGAGCTGTTAATGCTTGAAATAAAGCTTAATCAATAAGCACAACTCTTGGTGATGCGAACTCGCCCATGAAAACCATGGAATTGCCATCGGGGCCAATTACTCGAGTCCGTGCCAAGAGGTTCCAAGAAGCTGTAGCAAGTTACATTGCTCGAGTATGGATGGAAGGCTTGGCCGAAAATCAAGAGTCTAGCTCGAGTAGCTCGTTGTGCAGTGTGTTACAAGCTGACTTAACTCGTGTTAGCTCAAGGGAGCTCAATTCGACACTTAGCTAGCTCATGGAGCTAAATTTCTATTTTATTTATTTGATGCATTTATTTGGCTAGAATAAATTAATTATTTGTATCAGTTAATTAGTTAAATTTATGCTTAAATTAATTAATTAATTAGTGTGTCTTAAATCTGGACATTTTTAATTTAAATTATTAAATATGTCTTATATTAATACATAGCTTAAATGTGTCTAGTTTAGGACATCAATTTAATGTGTCTAGTTTAGAGACAAATTTAATTAGTTACAGCTGAATTTAAGATTAAGTTGACTAATGGTTTAAATAAATGTGCAGCAAACAAGCATTAAAGGAGCATGCATGGGTCGACATGGGAATGTACAGCCATCAAATGCACCCCTTCGTGGACATCAAAAGCCAAAGGGTGGTTTATTTTCCAAGAATGATCGGCCAACTCTCCCAAGCAGCATCTTTGTGTTCACATTTTGCTGAAAGTTCTTTTCACACTAAGGGTTGTTCGGTTCCATGTTTTCACACACAAGGACTATACATATCCGGCCTTTCACACTTGAATGGCCATTGGAGTCCTCCATAATGCTCAATTAATCCAAGGCTTTTAAGCTTATCTAGGCGTCACATTTAAGAAGCATTCAAGCTACTTTCAAGCACCTTGGCCGAATGTGGACTAGTCCATAAAGCTTCCCATTAATGGCTAGCTAAATCATTCTCTTCTAGTAGCTTCTCATTCGGTTCCCAAGCCAAGAAGACTCTAGAATCCAAGAAATTGCTAGGAAATTTCCTAAATCCTTAAGGCTTAAGATAGCCGTCCCTTTGAATGCCATATGACTATTCGGCTAGCTATAGTTTAGGCTATAAATATGGCTGGTTTTTCACTTGTTGAAGGCTAATGAACATTTTATGAATTTTATAAACTTTGTGAGTTTGTTTTCAACTCCCAATTTTCTCCAAAGACTAGTTTGACTTATCAAGAAACCTTGTGGCGTCAATCTATCTTTGTTTCTGAACTTATCACTTTGAATCCTAAAGTGTGGCGTTCTAAGTTATACCGAGGTTCCTATCATTCTTGATAGCGAGTCAAGGTCTCCATAAACTACCCCATATCCATCTTCCATTTTTTGACTCAAGTGTCACATAAGTAACGGGTTAGCACACCAACGTTGTGCTAGTTCTTACTCTGGCCCTTAACCGAATTCCATCCCAATATCTACCAAACTATCCATTATCCTACCGAACCACTTTGTACCTAGTTCTTTCCTTCTAAACAAACATTTCTCGAACGACCCTTAGCTTACTCGATTTACGATCGGGCAAACATTACGACACAAATCTCATCTGAGGTGCGTGCGTATCACTTGGCAACTCAATAGACACAACTATTAAATTCCCCTAAGCCTAAGAAAATCCAACCATCAGTATAAGTTATTGCTCCAATTCAACTAATTTACTGAATTTGAATGGGTAGGTTTCATTCTTGAGCAACCGAATAGACACCAACAACTTGTTGATATTTTGAGCACTTGAAGAAGAAGAAAAGGTAGTTGAATTTAAAGGATATATAATGCCCTCCTTTAAATGATGTAATAGCTCCTTTAAGTTGTAAATAATGTTCTTCTTTAAGTAATGTAACAGCCGCATTAACACTTTATAATAACTCCCTTGGACATAACTTATTTCAACTGAATAGTCACCTACAAAAAAACACATTAAAACTCTTTAAACACATTTGATACGAACTCATTTCGGTGATGATTCGAGTCTTTTAGATGCCCAATCGTGAATTTGAGTAATTTGTTCTTCGTTTCAAAACAAGATAAGTTTAAACAAGAATAGGCTGAAGAAATAAGGAAATGGGTTGTAAAAAAATAGGATAGCAAAGTGATTAAAACAAAGAAAATGGATAATTTACTAAAGTCATAAAAGAACCAACAATATTGAATTATTGACTCGAATCTCAAATGGCTTTTAGGTGTTTTATGGTTTAAGGAAAACAACAAAGGATAAACCTTAACCCACTATCAATTAGTGATAGGAACCAAAAGTATACGAACGCCACACTTGAAAGTGATAAGTTTGGCTAACAATAGAAAGGATAGACGCGACAAGCAATGCTTGATAAGTCAGATCAGTTCCAAAAGAACAAAGAAAATTGGATAACTCACAAAAATCAAGTTTAACATAAATTCAGCAAAAAGGTTCTCTTACAATTGGCTGATTACAACTATTTATAGTGTTAAAAGAGACTAGTCGAATAGTCACTTTTATTCAGCTTAATGAACTAAAATGAAAAGTCACAACTTTTGAAATTCAAGCCTAAGTAACTCCTTCTTTTAAGACAATTCAATTCTTCAATTTAGCTAATTTCAATTCACTTGAATGTTTAAGAAAAACTTTTGAAGTCTCCTTGGTCATCCGAATGGACACCAGCAACTTGGATGGAAATTAAGCTCATGAAGTGATCATTTAATCAACAATCTATTATGGAAGATGGAAAAGGCTGCTGCCAGATTTAAAGATGTGTAATGCTCCTTTTAATGAAGAATAATGTTCCCTCTTGTATGTAACCAAAATTCACTTGAAAAGTCACATTAATCAATTTGTAGCAGCCCTTGAATGTAATAGTTTCCAGTTGAAAAGACACCTATAATTAAACACATTAAAACAAACATATTAAACACAAAACACATTAAACACTTAACTTAAATAAATGAACTCAAACACATGCATCAATAAATTATACCAGTAACTAAATTATTTAAGATAAGCATTTATTCAAACAACTCAATTAACTAAGATGCTTAAATTCATGGTTTAAAATGCAAACTAAATAAACAGATAAGTTATTTAATGCAAGACTTAATTTAATAATCCAGACTTAAACTAACATGGGAGTTACATAATGCAAATCATTATTTATGATGCATACTTAACTATCATGAAAGTTACATAATGCATTACTTTATTAAATGCAGAACACACAAAGTGCAAGTTAAAATTAAAATATGCAAACTTATTAATTTAAATAAAACTTAATTAAATTTAAAAGTCCTTAAAAACATTGGCCGAATATTCAATCAAGCCTATGAGATGTTTCATCTTGCACTTGGGCCCCTCAAGTTTAGGCCAATCTCGATGGCGTCAAGTTGTGTCATAACATGATGCGACCGGGTTCGCATCAACATTTAAACACATATTAGACTTAATAAGCTTAATTAATAAACTTAAAAACGCATGCAATAATAAATTATTCCAGCAACTTAATTAACTAAGATGAACTCAATTAACTAAGATGAGTAATTTATTCCAGCAACTTAATTAATTAAACTAAATTAACTAAACACATTTAATACTTAAACTAAATATTATTTATGTTTATTCCAGCAAATTAAATACTTATTCCAGCAAATTAAAAATGGGTTGAAGTTAAGCTAAATGAACTTGGGTTGGACTAGACGAGCTTGAAGAAGCTAGAATTGAGCTCATTGAGCTAAAATTAAGCTTTATTTTGCACTTGGGCCCCTCGAGCTTAGGCCAATTCTGAGGCCATCGAGTTGTATCGAAACATGATGTGGTCGGGATCGCATCAAAAGGTATATGAACGCCACACCAAAGGTGATAATGACATGACCATGCCTCGAAGCTTGACAAGCTCTAATTTCGATCCCATCGAGCTCTCAAAAGGACTCATGACTCAAGCTCAAGCTAAGCACCTTCAAGAAGCTGTTTCAGCTTTATTTGCTCAACTTTGGAATGAAAATGAGCTTTATGTTAAAGGAGAAGTTTGGGCCAGCTCATTAAAGGCTCCTTGCATCCTAGTGCAAGTTGACTTCAACTCATCTATAGCTCCTCGAGCTTCCTTCAGCTCAAATCAGCTCCCTTAAGTTTAATTCAACTTTTTTGAGCTTGTTTTAGTTTCTTTCCAGCTCATTTCTTTTATCATTTTAATAGACTAAGTATTAGTTTTATTTTATTCAAGTTGATACAGCTCATGTTTGAATTCCCTAGCTCAAATCAGTTCATTAATTGTTTTCACATGATTGAGCTAGTCGAATTTAATATACTAACTAGTCCATAATTAAATGTGTTTTAATTTATTTAATATGTTAATCAATATGTCTAGATGATGTTTTATTAAGGTTCAGCCGAATTCATATTTGACTTAGTGTGTTTAATGTGTGTTTAGGTTCAGTTGAATGCATGAAGAGGAGTTAATGCAAGGTGCATGCATATTTGAGGTTCAATGGATGACATTCAGGGGACACATGCATTTGGGATGTTCATGCAAGAGGAAGCTACTAATTGATCATGTATTTGAAGATTGTATTTATGGACAATTGGAAGATAAATGCTTGGGAAATTCATGCAAGTACCAACCAACATCTAGAACAAACCATTTCTTCTCCCATGCATGATTATTCTGCCATTTATTAAAGTGCATGGACGTTGGCCACAAGGGAGATGTTGGAGTATTAAAGGGATGCACATTCATGGCATTATGGCTATTCTTCAAGGCTAAGTATGCATGAATGCATCAAGTGAAGCAACATAATGGTTTGACCAATTCATGCACCAACTTCAAGCATGAACTGAATTTTAATGCTTTTGTTTGAACATGTTAAATACAAATGTGAACAGATTTAAGATTAGTTTGAACACATTTAGATGTTGAATTTCAATAGGCACTTTAGGCTTATAAATAGTTGTTGTAAACATGTAGAAGGGACTTTTGATACGATCCACCTCGGGGTGAGTCGAGTCGTATGTGAGTTTGCCTGATCGTCTATGAGAAGGTTTCATTCGGCTTGTTTAGAGATGATACTTTTAAGTTAGTGGATGCCGAAGCTATTGAAAAGGGTTTCTAAGATAGGTTTATGGATATGAATTTTATATATAATCGATTAAAGAAAATAAGGCAGAAAGGCATATGGTATAGGAATGAAATGGATTTTAGGTTTAAGAAAGGAATGAAAAATTTGGCTAACAAAAAAATAAAGGATAGTGATGGAATGGAATGAAACGAACTCAAAAGCAAGTGAGAACCAATACTAAAGAGTATTGACCCAAATACTTATAGGTTTTCAAGGTGGAAGGGTGAAAGTGATAAAACCTCGACCCACTACTTAGAGAAGTAGGAACCTCAGTATTAAAGGTGAACGCCACACTACGAGTAGTGATAAGTTCAATCTCTGATAAAGAAAGTAGATGACACAACTAAAACACTAGGTAGCCAACGAATCCTTGAACGAAAATAGAGAAAAATTTGCCTCACAAATTTGGTAGCATAACATTAACAAAATGTCCAAAAGTTTTTTTACAACATGAAATGAGCTAAAATTTATAGCTAAACAAGGGCTAGCCGAATGGTCTTTGAAGGAGCTGAATGGTCAGTTTTAATCAAGCTAATAATGAGCTCTAATGAAAAATCACAACTTTTGAAATTCTAACCCAAGTAACTCCAACCTTCAATGTGATTTACTTCTTCAATTTAAGTTGCTTTCAAAGTCTTTTGAAGTCTCCATGACCAACCGAAAAGACACCAACTTCTTTGATGGAGGATTGAATGCATGTAGTGATTACTCATGAAGCAAACGGTTATGGAAGATGAAACAAAGTTGCTGCCCAAGAATAATGCTCTCCTTTAATTGATAAAAACAACTTCTTAATGATATAAAGCCTCTTTGTAACAGCCCCCTCTTTTGTAACCGAATCTCTTGAAAAGTCACCTTATTGAATGCATAACAGCCTTTAAATGTAACGGATGTGAGCTGAAAAGTCACTTACAATTAACACATATAACTGTCACATTTATTCAATTATTAAGCTTAAAACAAATTAACAACTAACTTAAATAAATGAAGTATCACTTATGCAACATTTATTCCAGCAACTAGTTTAATTAAGAGAAGCATTATTAAATGAACTTTAACTCATGCATCAATAAATTATCCTAGTAGCTAGATTATTTAAAGAAACAACTATTAAATTAGGTTCATAAAAACTCAATTAATTAAACTAAAATGAGTTGAATAAATGTCCAGCAACTCATTTATTAAAAAGATGCTTAAATGCATGATTTGAAATGCAAACTAAATGAACAAATGGGTACTTAATGCAAAACTTTAATGATGCAGACTTAAACTAACATGGTAGTTTCATAATGCATGTCATTATTTATGATGCATACTTAACTAGCATGGAAGTTACATAATGCATAACTTTATTAAATGCAGAACACACAAAGTGCAAGTCTAAAATTAAAAATATGTAAACTTATTAATTTAAATAAAACTACATTAAATTAAAAAAAATCCTTAAAACATTGGCCCAATAATCAATCAGACCTATGAGATGTTTCATCTTGCACTTGGGCCCTTCAAGTTTAGGCCAATTCTGAGGTCGACAAGTTGTGTCGAAACATTATGCGTGCGAATCTCTTGAAGATGATTTGTCCTCAAATCGGGCCATTTGCTCAAAAAAAATTTCTCAAGATCATAAATTAGCCCTCCCTCTTTAAGAGGATACCACCTCACATTGTCACCTACAAAAGAATAAAACAAATTAGTGACACAATGAAGGTTAAACCAGAAGGAACTTTCAAAAATTTTATTCATAGCTTGGCACAAGAAAATATTGTCATCGTCATAAAGACAAGGAGTAATAAAATGATGAATCAAGAATGAACAATTCCTTTTCAAAGTCTTGGTGTATACTCGAGCACTTGATCGATTACTGAATTCAAAATTATTGACAAGTTTTACGTTTGCAAGTTGGATATCCAAATTCGGTAATAGGGCATGCATATAAATTAAAACTCATACATCACAAGTTTTATGTCACAGCCTTGTTTAAACATGTGGTTTTTCCATAGATCAAAGAATGCACATCAACGACACAAACTTTGTTAGTAATGTTCTCATCATCTTCAAACCATCCATTACAAATAAAAAAAGAACAATAAACCTCATCAAGGTACGAATGCATTTCAGAAACCAAAACATCAACAATGTTTCCATCAACGATCAAAGGGGGTGGTTGAGTCTTAAAAGATTCAGAGAACTCACATTGTTTTCTCACATGAATGGATGAATGTGGATTGGTTTGAACAGTACCTTTTTCAATCAACGAAAACCTCCTCTCTTCGGAGAGATAGTAAAGTCGTAACTCTTTACTCAAACTAACTTGAAATGTAGGGGAAATACAAGGACAACTCGCGCTTCTCAAAGTGTCACCTTCACAAAAAGTAAAGGGGTTAGTGACACCATAGATGTTGAACTTTAAAGGACATGCTGAATCGATGCCAGGATAAAAAATATGAGTTGGCCTTATCTTTTTGAAATGACACAAGAAATTTATGACAGCCAAATAAAATGATCAAGGAACAATTTTATATTGTATTCAGAATTTTTAAATTTCGTTCCCTTAGTCAAAAGCCAAGCATCAATCAAACAAAAATTGGTCGCACAAAATTTGGAATGCTTGATTTTTCTACATATCGAACCAAAATAGCAATTTCCAGGTTTAAACGCATAAGTTTGTTTACTTGCTAGAAAATGCAACAAAGGTTTCATACATGTCATGATTTCAAACATATTGATCCAAAAGAATTTGAGCATATACGAAAACAAACAATCAAAATTCCTTACATTCATCAGGACAGATGGGCACAAATTTAAAGATTTCGCACAAGGTAGTGGTTGATTCACATAATCACCACAATCAAACAACTTAAATGTCTTTTGTGAAGAACCGTTACCATGTAAGATGATATTATGTGCTTGTCGATTTAATCAGACATCATCAACAAGTTTTTCACCACAAAACAAGTCAAGAGAACACCGCCTCATACTTCCACTTAGAATGGACTTATCAACCACAAACAAAGAATAAGGGTTAATTAAATCAAAATAAGGGAATCTTTTATGAATTAAGCCATCAAAAATTTTACCGACAACTTTCAAACCTATTTGTCGTGGCTCGATTTCTAAAAATTCCTTATCTTTGAACACTTGCAGTTGGATTTTATCTTCAACCTTTCCTTTTCTAATCATACGAAAGCATCTCTCATCGGGAAAGTATTAAAGTTGAAGTTCGTCACACAAATTGTTAGGAACCTGAAAAGAAGAAATAAGACAAGAAGAACTAACAAATTGGTTAGTGGAAACAACACGCTCTTTTTCTTACTCTCTATCAACTTTTTCTTTCATTTCTTTTTCTTTGAGAATAATCATTTCTTCCACACTTTCTTTTTCACTTGATTCTTTTTTCTTGAGATCTCTCGTTTCTTTTTCCTCAATCTCTTTTTCCACTTATTGTTCTTGTTCAACTTCTTTTTTTCTCTCAAACTCTTTTTCATTCTCTTTTTCAATTTCTTTTTCAATCTCATTTTCACTCTCTTTTTGTTCTTTTTCTTTTTCAATGGCTTTTTCAACGACTTTCTTGAGCTCTTTCAAGAATCTCTCATTTTCTCTTTTACTCGCTTCTTTCCTCTCTTTTATTTCTTTACAACTTGAAGATAAAACAAGTGAATTAGCATGATAAATATTTTGTTCGAAAGATGAAAAATCATTTAGATAGAGTTCACGATCAATTCTTCATGAATGAGTCTTCGTGGATGCATACAAAGAGTTACTTGGGCTCGCTCGTTCGTTATCTTGAAAGACCTTAGACTCGAAGCTTTCTTTCTTTCTACTCGAATTTCTTGTCAATTAGGTATCACAATAGAAATCTCTTCTTGAGTAGTCATCTGATGTGTGTCTCCGTGATGTTCTTGACTCTGTTTTCTGACTTGGTAAATTTTGCTTCCATTAAGCTCTTACTCGATGGTCTAGCTTTTCTTGGATAGGCTTGATTTTTTAATCGAGCATGCACTCCATCTCCTTCAACAAATATTGAAATTCAAAGGCTGAAAACTCTTCTCGAGACATGATTAATAGATGAAAATAAAAGTGAATAAAACAAAACAGAAAATGAATACCTCACCACAAACCTCACTAGTCACTCATAAGAAAATTTAATTGGCACTCACACTCATGTTTTACGCTTGAGAATAGGCTTTTATCTCCACTCTATTGCGCTCACAACTCTCGTGCCTTTTACCTCTCTTTACCTTTCTCGTGATTTCGTAAGTAGATTCACCAAGGCTTAACCTTAGTCTAGGTGGTCGGTTTCAAATGGGTAACAAGAAATGATGTGATTAAGACAAGGTAGGCTTACAAGAAAGAAAATAATTGGGTATAGCATGGCGAAAAAGGTCAATGATAGAAGTGGATGAGAAAGTAAGAGTTTCAAGATCGAAAAACGGAGAAAAAGTAAATAACAATGTTCTAGTTTCAATTTTTTTTAAATTTTTTTGAATTTTTTTGAATTTTTTTGAACTTTTTTCGATTTTTTTAATTTTTTTGAAACTTTTTTTCACTTACACTATGAGTCACGGACTATCCCGGGAGTAATTTTGAACGCTCGTACTCCTTATTTTGTAGCTCTGATACCAAAGGATATGATTCGCCTCGGGGTGAGTCGAGTCGTATGTGAGTTTACCCGATCGTCTACGAGAAGGTTTCGTTCGGCTTGTTTAGAGATGATACTTTTAAGTTAGTGGATGCGGAAGCTATTGAAAAGGGTTTCTAAGATAGGTTTATGGATATAAATTTTATATATAATCGATTAAAAAAATAAGGCGGAAAGGCATATGGAATAGGAATGAAATGGATTTTAGGTTTAAGAAAGGAATGGAAAATTTGGCTAACAATAAAATAAATGATAGTGATGGAATGGAATGAAACAAACTCAAAAGCAAGTAAGAACCAATACTAAAGAGTATTGACCCAAATACTTATAGGCTTTCAAGGTGGAAGGATGAAAGTGATAAAACCTCGACCCACTACTTAGAGAAGTAGGAACCTCGGTATTAAAGGTGAACGCCACACTACGAGTAGAGTGATAAGTTTGATTTTTGACAAAGAAAGCGGATGACACAACTAGAATACTAGGTAGCCAACAAATCCTTGAACGAAAATAAAGAAAAATTTGCCTCACAAATTTGGCAGCATAACATTAACAAAATGTCCAAAAGTTTTTTTACAACATGAAATGAGCTAAAATTTATAGCTAAACAAGGGCTAGCCGAATGGTCTTTGAAGGAGCTGAATGGTCACTTTTAATCAAGCTAATAATGAGCTCTAATGAAAAATCACAACTTTTAAAATTCTAACCCAAGTAACTCCAACCTTCAATGTGATTTACTTCTTCAATTTGAGTTGCTTTCAAAGTCTTTTGAAGTCTCCATGACCAACCGAAAAGACACCAGCTTCTTTGATGGAGGATTGAATGCATGTAGTGATTACTCATGAAGCAAACAGTTATGGAAGATGAAACAAAGTTGCTGCCCAATTTAAAGAAGAATAATGCTCTCCTTTAATTGATAAAAACAACTTCTTAATGATATATAAAGCGTAACAGCCCCCTCTTTTGTAACCGAATCTCTTGAAAAGTCACCTTATTGAATGCATAACAGCCTTTAAATGTAATGGATGTGAGCTGAAAAGTCACCTGCAATTAACACATATAACCGTCACATTTATTCAATTATTAAGCTTAAAACAAATTAACAACTAACTTAAATAAATGAACTATCACTTATGCAACATTTATTCCAGCAACTAGCTTAATTAAGAGAAGCATTATTAAATGAACTTTAACTAAGTTCATAAAAACTTAATTAATTAACTAAAATGAGTTTAATAAATGTCTAGCAACTCATTTATTAAACTAAGATGCTTAAATGCATGGTTTGAAATGCAAACTAAATGAACGGGTACATAATGTGAAACTTTAATGATGCAAACTTAAATTAACATGGTAGTTACATAATGCATGTCATTATTTATGATGCATACTTAACTAGCATGGAAGTTACATAATGCATAACTTTATTAAATGCAGAACACACAAAGTGCAAGTCTAAAATTAAAAATATGCAAACTTATTAATTTAAATAAAACTACATTAAATTAAAAAAATCCTTAAAACATTGGCCCAATAATCAATCAGGCCTATGAGATGTTTCAACTTGCACTTGGGTCCTTCAAGTTTAGGCCAATTCTAAGGTCGACAAGTTGTGTCGAAACATGATGCGACCAGATTCGCATCAACTTTTGCCATTTTTTTAATGAACATTTGTTCTTGTGAGGTTAATTTCCTCTCCAATTTTGTACGAGTCTCGAGTGAATTATCTAGCTCGCTAGTGGCATCTACCCGAACTTGTTTATGAACTTATCACCAAGCATTGGTGTGGCGTTCAACTATCCTTCTACCCACCATTTTACCACCTTAAACAATATAGGAACTGGGGTGACACTCTTGTAGTGTTGAATTGCTCTTGATGTTTAATGATGTGATCCGGCCCAGGTAGACGAGTCGAATTCACGTAGTTGCCCGATCGTAGTTCGAGAGAGTCGTTCGTACCTCGGATTTTAGAAATAGAAGTGAAATGGATAGGTTTGGATAGCGGAAGGTTTTCAAAAGTTATGCAAAAGGGTAGTGATAGGTTCGGCTAAGGAAACAAGAAAGGATGTTGGATAGATGGCTCGGTTTGGTTAACAAGAAGAAAAGTTGAAAGATGGGGAATGAAAAAATGAACTCAACGTCAGGAATGATTCAACACTAAAAAGTGTCACCCCGATTCCTATATTGTTAAGGTGAAAAGATGGATAGAAGGATAGGTGAATGCCACACCAAGATTGGTGATAAGTTCAAAACAAGTCGGTTGACGCCACTAGCACAAGTTAGATAAGTCTTCGAAACTTGTACGAGATATGAGAGGAAGCAACCTCATAAGAACAAAGTTCATTAACAAATTTGGCAAAAATCCTTTACAAATGAAATCAACAAACTATTTATACTAGTTTCTTAGGCTAATCGAATAGTCTATTCATAAACTTAACTATTAAGCAATGAACCTAATTTAATACATGAACATTCTAGAAAAATGACCATTAGTTTCCTTGTCCATGTTCGGCCGAATGGGAGGTGAGGTGTTAGCTTCATGAATATACATTGATGTACTTGAATGAATGATCTTCATACATGCATGGCTAGATTCGGCTAACACCTTAATGGAGCCTTGAATTCATGTTGTTTCACCATGAGTGGCTTAATTAATTAGGGCTTTATGAAGAGTCAAAATTGGTGTGAACAAGGAGCTTGAGTAGACACTTGAGTGTGAACGTCCAACCGAAGGGTCATCATGGTGTGAACACAGTGTGTGAACACATGGTCAATGCATGAACCGTCCAATACATGTTCCTTCATTAATTTGATCCATGAATCTTCAAATGCATGAATGTTCATCATGAACATTCATGTGCCTCTTGATTGCCGTCCATTGAACCCTCCCATGCATGCACCTTGCATTAAAGTCCATACATGAATCTTCCAAATTCGGCTAACCTACAAAATTAAATAACAAAATTAAATAACACACAACTATTCATATAATTATAAATTAAATTAATAACTAAATAACTTAATAACACTAACTAAATTTGAACCAATAATTATAAGTCAACTTATAATAAATTCAGCTAGCTCAAATAGTCAAAAACACTTAGTGAGCTAAAATGAGCTAGGGAATTCGGCATGAGCTGTAGCAAACTTAGTTATAAGCTAGATTAAAACTTAATTTATTGAAATGAAAAAGGAATGAGCTGAATCGAGCTAAGTTCGAGCTCAAACGAGCTAAAACGAGCTCAAATGAGCTGATGTGAGCTGAATGACGGATAGAGGAGCTGAAGAGGAGCTGAGATCGGATTGCAAAATAGTGGATGGAGTCTTCAAAGAGTTGTTCTTAGCTCCTTCAACGTTAGGGAGCTGGTTAGCTTCCCAAATGCGCGTCACAAAGGCCGATATAGCATCTTGAAGTTGCTTGGTTCAAGCTCGGGTCATGGGACCTTTTGGTAGCTCAATAGATACTTGGTGTGCATTCGAGGATGCCCCGGGTGTGCTCACATCATTCCCCCCGTCTTCAAAGCGACTTGTCCTCAAGTCGAGCTGACGGTTAATTTTGAAACAGGGATGCCTACTTGATCGTTCTTGGATGGATGTGTTTAGTTGACGCATCATGCCTTGCTGCAAAAACGTTTCATAACTTGCAACCAATTGAGAATCATTACAAAGTAGAAACCTATTCAAATGGTCATGGAAGCAAGTTTTCTTACACTTAAGACCATCACAATAGAACAATATCAATATCCCATGTTCACTATCAAATAAACATATCTCGTTATAACTTAAAAACTTATTGAACAAGGATTTTGAGAATATAATGTCTGTACTTCGCTTGGGCATTTGAAATTGTACTTGCGAAGTATTGGAACTTCGACGGGAATTCATTTGACATTTCAAAACCTGCATACATTCGTCATAAGCAAACAATGGAAATGAAAAATTTATCTCATGTTTTTGTGATCTTAAACAACACAATTTGGACAGCAAGTATTCATCAAACTTAACAACTTCACGCTTATCAAGAATCTTGTGTCCATCAACCAAAATAGTTTTATTTTCATCGTTAATGTTTTCTTCCTCAATCAAGTTGGGCAAAAATGTAATAGAAATTCCAGCAATCTTACCTTGTACAGAAAAACAAGAAGTAACTTTACCTTTTCCAACCATTACAAACCTTCTT
Source organism: Gossypium longicalyx (assembly GCA_025698465.1). Classification (NCBI taxonomy): domain Eukaryota; kingdom Viridiplantae; phylum Streptophyta; class Magnoliopsida; order Malvales; family Malvaceae; genus Gossypium; species Gossypium longicalyx. The sequence goes on from CM046998.1 coordinate 56,217,263, forward strand.
TCTTTGGGAATGTATCGTAACCGCATCATAGGGCTTGAGTCAACCTGAAAAGAATTAGAATGGAGAAAACTTTGGTTAATCAAAACTCTTTTCTTTTCTTCCCTCATGTTTCTTTGAATTTCTTTTTCTCTCATTTTTTATCACAACTCTTTTTCTTTTCTCTTTCAATTTCTTTTCTTTCTTTTTCATTTTCTTTTCTTTCTTTTTCATTTTGTTTTTCCACTCGCATTCGATCCAAAGATTACTTTAACCATTGTTGATACTCCACAACTTGTTTCAGTGTCAAAGGTGCCAAAATAAAATTTCAGCCTTAATACTTGAAAGTATATTGATTTGCAAATCTGTCATGCTTCACTCTTCGGTCGAATTGCCAGGGCCTCCCAAGTAGTATATGGCCCGCATGCATGGGCACCACATCACAAAGAACCTCATCTTCATACTTTCCAATGGAAAATGGGACAAGAACTTGCTTGGTTACCTTTAACTCAACTCCATCATTAAGCCATTGTAGCTTGTATGGACTCGGATGAACACTTGTCGGCAAATCAAGTCTTTCAACTAGGAGGGTACTCACAACATTTGTACAACTTCCTCCGTCAATCACCATGCTACAAACCTTTCCGCAGACAAAACAACGGGTATGAAAAAGGTTCTCTCATTGCAGATCGAGTTCGGTACCTTGCGAACCTAAGCTCCTCTTAACAACAAGCATTTCACCTTCGACCGCGTACTCCATTTCTTCCTCGGCATCGAAAAGGATTTCGTTATTGTTTTCAACTTTTTCATCCTCCTCCTCCTCCGATTCAATTTCGCCATTTGGTTGAATCACCATGACGCTCCGATTCAGACATTGACTCGCAATATGCCCTCTTCCAAGGCACTTGAAACATTTTATGTCTCTCGTCCGATTTTGGGTACCTTCAACAGCCTTGCCTTTGCTATTTTCACCCGTAGGCTTGGTAGCTTTGATAGGTGCCATAAGATCTTTTGTTTGGCTCGCCGTAGCACTCTTACTAGTGCCTTGGTTCCATCAAGACACGTTGGTGGATGAATAGCCTCGGGCAGCACCTTTCTTTTTGAGTTGCTTTTCGATTTTGATGGCCATGTGGACCATATCAACTATCTCCACATAATGTTATAGCTCCACAACATTGGCAATCTCACGGTTAAGTCCAGACAGAAATCTAGCCATAGTTGCTTCTCGATCCTCGTCCACATTCACACGGATCATAGCAACTTCCATTTCTTTGTAATAGTCCTCGACACTCCTCGTACCTTGAGAAAGATTTTGGAGCTTTTGGTAAAGCTCTCGGTGGTAGTGCATTAGAATGAACCTCCGGCGCATGACAGCCTTTATTTCGGCCCAAGTGTTAATGGGTTGCTCGCCATTTCGCCTTCGGGTTGTCGTGAGTTGGTCCCACCAAATCATGGCATAGTCGGTGAATTCTATGGCAGCCAACTTAACTTTCTTTACTTCTGAGTAGTTATGGCACTCGAAAATAAGCTCGATCTTTTTCTCCCACTCCAAATATGCTTCGGGATCCAAACGGCCTTGGAACGGGGGAATTGATAACCTGATGCTTTTCAAGTCATCATCATACCTTTCTCTCTCTCATTGGTCTCGATGACGTTGGCCTCTCCGCCGGGCACTAACATTTGAACCAGCCTCGCTTTCAGCTTCACTTGGATCAGAAACTTTGTCATCTCGAAGTAAGGCTTGCATGTTCAAATCTGACACATTACGAACAAGTTGCCTTTCCTCCACATTTCGTTCCATGTTGATTTTTTTTAATAGATTTTCAAATCCTCACCACAAATCTCACTATTCACTCGCAAAGAAAAATTGATGAACACTCCACTCGTGTTACACTCGTTTTTAGGCTTTTTTTTCAAGCTCTCGAATGATCTCACACACTCTAGCCTTTTACCACTCAAGCTTACTCTCGTAACCTAGTATTTTTTTCTTTTGACTTGACTAGGTGCTTTGGGGTCGGCTTCAAACGGTTACAAGGGTTAAAACGTATGGTGTACGGGTAGGCTAAAAGAAAAAAATTTTTAATGGCGTTTTGGGGGGGTAAAAGTAGATGAAAGAACACTTGTTGATCGGAACAAAATATAAACAATAGAAAGAACTTGTTCACTTCTCTTTTTTTTTATTTTTTTAATTTTGTATCTCTTTTTTTTTTTACAACTTTCAATATATCACCTTTTCAAAGATAGAAAACGAAAATAAATTTTTTTTTGTTCAAAATTTTTTTCACCACGAACCTATTTTGATCTTGATACGGACGTCGGCGCCTCTTGATTTATAAGCTCTGATACCAAATAATGTGATCCGGCCCGGGTAGACGAGTCGAATTCACATAGTTGACCGATCGTAGTTCGAGAGAGTCGTTCGTACCTCGGATTTTAAAAATAGAAGTGAAATGGATAGGTTTGGATAGCGAAAGGTTTTCAAAAGTTATGCAAAAGGGTAGTGATAGGTTCGGCTAAGGAAACAAGAAAGGATGTTGGATAGATGGCTCGGTTTGGTTAACAAGAAGAAAAGTTGAAAGATGGGGAATGGAAAAATGAACTCAACGTCAGGAATGATTCAACACTAAAAAGTGTCACCCCGATTCCTATATTGTTAAGGTGAAAAGATGGATAGAAGGATAGGTGAACGCCACACCAAGATTGGTGATAAATTCAAAACAAGTCGGTTGACGCCACTAGCACAAGCTAGATAAGTCTTCGAAACTTGTACGAGATATGAGAGGAAGCAACCTCACAAGAACAAAGTTCATTAACAAATTTGGCAAAAGTCCTTTACAAATGAAATCAACAAACTATTTATACTAGTTTCTTAGGCTAACCGAATAGTCTATTCATAAACTTAACTATTAAGCAATGAACCTAATTTAATACATGAACATTCTAGAAAAATGACCATTAGTGTCCTTGTCCATGTTCGGCCGAATGGGAGGTGAGGGGTTAGCTTCATGAATATACATTGATGTACTTGAATGAATGATCTTCATACATGCATGGCTAGATTCGGCTAACACCTTAATGGAGCCTTGAATTCATGTTGTTTCACCATGAGTGGCTTAATTAATTAGGGCTTTATGAAGAGTCAAAATTGGTGTGAACAAGGAGCTTGAGTAGACACTTGAGTGTGAACGTCCAACCGAAGGGTCATCATGGTGTGAACACAATGTGTGAACACATGGTCAATGCATGAACCGTCCAATACATGTTCCTTCATTAATTTGATCCATGAATCTTCAAATGCATGAATGTTCATCATGAACATTCATGTGCCTCTTGATTGCCGTCCATTGAACCCTCCCATGCATGCACCTTGCATTAAAGTCCATACATGAATCTTCCAAATTTGGCTAACCTATAAAATTAAATAACAAAATTAAATAACACACAACTATTCATATAATTATAAATTAAATTAATAACTAAATAACTTAATAACACTAACTAAATTTGAACCAATAATTATAAGTCAACTTATAATAAATTCGGCTAGCTCAAATAGTCAAAAACACTTAGTGAGTTAAAATGAGCTAGGGAATTCGGCATGAGCTGTAGCAAACTTAGTTGTAAGCTAGATTAAAAGTTAATTTATTAAAATGAAAAAGGAATGAGCTGAATCGAGCTAAGTTCAAGCTCAAACGAGCTAAAACGAGCTCAAGTGAGCTGATGTGAGCTGAATGGCGGATAGGGGAGCTGAAGAGGAGCTGAGATCGGATTGCAAAATAGTGCATGGAGTCTTCAAAGAGTTGTTCTTAGCTCCTTCAACGTTAAGGAGCTGGTTAGCTTCCCAAATGCGCGTCACAAAAGCCGATATAGCATCTTGAAGTTGCTTGGTTTGAGCTCGGGTCATGGGACCTTTTGGCCGCTCAATAGATACTTGGTGTGCATTCGAGGATGCCCCGGGTGTGCTCACATCATTTAAGTTCCCTTTTAATTTCCATCCTTCGCCAAAATTATCTATCTTTGCTTCCTTTAGCCGAACCTACCCTAGTCAAAACTAAGCCTAGGGTTTTGAGTTTGTTTTGATAACTTATCCAATACTTAGCCAAATTATCAAATACTTAAAACTGAATGATACTTCCTCGAAGACAATCGGGCAACTTGATCGACTCGACTATCCATGCCGAGCGAGATCATATCATTTGGTATCAGAGCTATTGAAACGAGAAGAGCCGGTGTTCGTGGCAATCTTGAAGTGGGTTCGTAAAAGAAATTCAAAAGTTCATTATTGTAATCATTTCGTTGTAATTAAAAAAAATCAAAGTATATATAAAAAAAAAGAAGAAAGAAATTTGAAGCTATAAAAAAAGTATTGAAGTTTGTAATCATCATTCTTGAGTTCTCGATCATCAATTCCTTTCTATTACCATCTTCTCTCCAATGCCATACTTAAACTAATATTTCTTTTATTTCAGCCTACCATACACCTATTACAATATATCCCTTGTAACCACTTTGAAACTAACCCCAAAGTAGTAAATAAGTCTAAACGAGACAAAATATGAAATTACGAGAGAAAGAATTGAGTAGTAAAAGGCACGAGTGTGTGAGAGCATTAGAGCGAAGAAAAGCCTTAAAACGAGTGCAAACACGAGCACGAGTGTGAAATCATTAATTTTCTTTCTGAGAGACTAGTGAGGTTTTTGTGGTGAGGTATTCATTTTTCGTTGTGTTTTTAACATTTTTATTTTCAGCAATAAAATCATGTTTGGGGAAGAGTTTTCAAAATCTGAATTTGATGTGATTCGGCCCGGGTAGTCGAGTCGAATTCACTTAGTTGCCCGATCGTAGTTCGAGAGAGTCGTTCGTACTTTGAATTTAGAAATAGAATGAAAAGGATAGGTTTGGATAGCGGAAGGTTTTCAAAATTATGTAAAAAGGGTAGTGATAGGTTCGGTTAAGGAAACAAGAAAGGATGTTGGATAGATGGGGAATGGAAAGACGATCTCAACGTCAGGAATGATTCAACACTAAAAAGTGTCACCCCGATTCCTATATTGTTAAGGTGGAAAGATGGATAGAAGGATAGGTGAATGCCACACCAAAATTGGTGATAAGTTCAAAACAAGTTGGTTGACGCCACTAGCACAAGCTAGATAAGTCTTCGAAACTTGTACGAGATATGAGAGGAAGCAACCTCACAAGAACAAAGTTCATTAAAAAATTTGGCAAAAGTCCTTTACAAATGAAATCAACAAACTATTTATACTAGTTCCTTAGGCTAACCGAATAGACTATTCATGAACTTAACTATTAAGCAATGAACCTAATTTAATACATGAATATTCTAGAAAAATGACCATTAGTGTCTTGTCCATGTTCGCCCGAATGGAAGGTGAGTAGTTAGCTTCATGAATGTACATTGGTGTACTTGAATGAATGGTCTTCATACATGCATGGCTAAATTCGGCTAACACCTTAAATGGAGCCTTGAATTCATGTTGTTTCACCATGAGTGACTTAATTAATTAGGGCTTCATGAAGAGTCAAAATTGGTGTGAACAAGGAGCTTGAGGAGACACTTGGGTGTGAACGTTCAACCGAAGGGTCATCATGGTGTGAACACAATGTGTGAACACATGGTCAATGCATGAACCGTCCAATGCATGTTCCTTCATTAATTTGATCCGTGTATCTTCAAATGCATGAATGTTCATCATGAACATTCATGTGCCTCTTGATTGCCGTCCATTGAATCCTCCCATGCATGCACCTTGCATTGAAGTCCATACATGAATCTTCCAAGTTCGGCTAACCTACAAAATTAATTAACAAAATTAAATAACACACAACTATTCATATAATTATTAATTAAATTAATAACTAAATAACTTAATGACACTAACTAAATTTGAAACAATAATTATAAGTCAACTTATAATAAATTCGGCTAGCTCAAATAGTCAAAAATACTTAGTGAGCTAAAATGAGCTAGGGAATTTGGCATGAGCTGTAGCAAACTTAGTTATAAGCTAGATTAAAACTTAATTTATTAAAATGAAAAAGGAATGAGCTGAATCGAGCTAAGTTCGAGCTCAAACGAGCTAAAACGAGCTCAAGCGAGCTGATGTGAGCTGAATGGCGCATAGGGGAGCTGAAGAGGAGCTGAGATCGGATTGCAATATGGTGCATGGAGTCTTCAAAAAGTTGTTCTTAGCTCCTTCAACGTCAGGGAGCTGGTTATCTTCCCAAATGCGCATCACATAGGCCGATATAGCATCTTGAAGTTGCTTAGTTCGGGCTCGGGTCATGGGACCTTTTGGCAGCTCAATAGAAACTTGGTGTGCATTCGAGGATGCCCCGGGTGTGCTCACATCATTCCCCCCGTCTTCAAAGCAACTTGTCCTCAAGTCGAGCCGACGGTTAATTTTGAAACAGGGATGTCTACTGATCGTCCTTGAATGAATGTGTTTAGTAGTCACATCAGACCTTGCTGCAAAAACATTTCATAACTTGCAACCAATTGAGAATCATTACAAAGCAGAAACCTATTCAAACGGTCCTGGAAGCAAGTTTTCTCACACTTAAGACCATCACAACAGAACAATATCAATATCCCATGTTCACTATCAATTACACATATCTCGTTATAACTTAAAAACTTAATCAACAAGGAATTTGAGAACAAAATGTCCGTACTTCGCTTGAGCATTTCAAATTGTACTTGCGAAGTATTGGACCTTTGACAGGAGTTCGTTTGACAATTCAAAACCTGCATACATCCGTCATGAACAAACAATGGAAAAGAAAAATTTATCTCATGGTGTCGTACTCTTAAACTACGTAATTTGGACAGCAAGTAATCATCAAACTTATCAACTTTATGCTTATCAAAAATCTTGTATCCATCAACCAAAATAGTTACATCTTCATCGTTAATGTTTTCGTCATCAGTCAAGTTGGACAAAAATGTAATAGAAATTCCAGAAACCTTACCTTGTTCACAAAAACAAGAATTAACTTTACCTTTCCCGATCATTACAAACCTTCTCTCTTCGGGAATGTATCGTAACCGCATCATAGGGCTTGAGTCAACCTGAAAAGAATTAGAAAGAAGAAAACTTTGGTTAATCAAAACTCATTTCTTTTCTTCACTCATATTTCTTTGAAGTTCTTTTTCTCTCATTTTTTTATCACAACTCTTTTTCTTTTCTCTTTCATTTTCTTTTCTTTCTTTTTCATTTTCTTTTTCCGCTTGCATTCGTTCCAAAGATTACTTTAACCATTGTTGATCCTCCACAACTTGTTTCGGTGTCAAAGGTGCCAAAGTAAAATTTCGGCCTTGATACTTGAAAGTATATTGATTTGCAAATCCATCATGCTTCACTCTTCGGTCGAATTGCCAGGGCCTCCCAAGCAGTATATGGCCCGCATGCATGGGCACCACATCACAAAGAACCTCATCTTCATACTTTCCAATTGAAAATGGGACAAGAACTTGCTTGGTTACCTTTAACTCAACTCCATCATTAAGCCATTGTAGCTTGTATGGACTCGGATGAACACTTGTCGGCAAATCAAGTCTTTCAACTAGGAGGGTACTCGCAACATTTGTACAACTTCCTCCATCAATCACCATGCTACAAACCTTTCCACAGACAAAACTTCGGGTATGAAATAGGTTCTCTCGTTGCGGATCGAGTTCGGTACCTTGTGAACCTAAGCTCCTCTTAACAACAAGCATCTCACCTTCGACCGCGTACTCCATTTCTTCCTCGGCATCGGAAAGGGTTTTGTTATTGTTTTCAACCTTTTCATCCTCCTCCTCCTCCGATTCAATATCGCCATTTGGTTGAATCACCATGACACTCCGATTCGGACATTGACTCGCAATATGCCCTCTTCCAAGGCACTTGAAACATTTTATGTCTCTCGTTCGATTTTGGGTACCTTCAACAGCCTTGCCTTTGCTATTTTCACCCGTAGGCTTGGTAGCTTTGATAGGTGCCATAGGATCTTTCGTTTGGCTCACCGTAGCACTCTTGCGAGTGCCTTGGTTCCATCGAGACACATTGGTGGTTGAATAGCCTCGGGCAGCACCTTTCTTTTTGAGTTGTTTTTCGATTTTGATGGCCATGTGGACCATATCAACTATCTCCACATAATGTTGTAGCTCCACAACATTGGCGATCTCACGGTTAAGTCCGGACAGAAATCTAGCCATAGTGGCTTCTCGATCCTCATCCACATTCGCACGGATCATAGCAACTTCCATTTCTTTGTAATAGTCCTCGACACTCCTCGTACCTTGAGAAAGATTTTGGAGCTTTTGGTAAAGCTCTCGGTGGTAGTGCGTTGGAATGAACCTCCGGTGCATGACAGCCTTCATTTCGGCCCAAGTGTTAATGGGTCGCTCGCCATTTCGCCTTCGGGTTGTCGTGAGTTGGTCCCACCAAATCATGGCATAGTCGGTGAATTCTATGGCAGCCAACTTAACTTTCTTTACTTCCGAGTAGTTGGCACTCGAAAATAAGCTCGATCTTTTTCTCCCACTCCAAATATGCTTCGGGATCCGAACGGCCTTGGAACGAGGGAATTGATAACCTAATGCTTTTTAAGTCATCATCATACCTTTCTCGCTCTCGTTGGCCTCGATGACGTTGGCCTCTCTGCCGGGTACTAACATTCGAACCAGCCTTGGTTTCGGCTTCACTAGGATAGGAAACTTCGTCATCTCGAACATGCCTTCGGTCACGGTCTCAGGGTGGACTTATTGGGGTCCTTGCTCGTCGGCCTCTTCCCTCCACTTGATCGAGTCGGTCTTGTATCAGTTCCAACTTTCGATCAAACAACCGTTCAACTTCTCGAAGTAAGGCTTGCATGTTCAAATCCGGCACATTACGAACGGGTTGCCTTTCCTCCACATTTCGTTCCATGTTGCTTTCTCTTTTTTTTTTAATAGATTTTTCAAAACCTCACCACGAATCTCACTATTCCACTCGGAAAGAAAATAATGTATGAACACTCCACTCGTGTTTGCACTCGTTTTTAGGCTTTTTCAAACTCTCGAATGATCTCACCACTCTTGCCTTTTACCGCTCAAGCTGACTCTCGTAACCTCATATTTTGTTTCTTTTGACTTGACTAGGTGCTTTGGGGTCGGCTTCAAATGGTTACAAGGGTTAAAACGTATGGTGTACGGGTAGGCTAAAAGAAAAAATTTTTTTTTTTTAAAGTAATGTGGCATTTTGGGGGGTTAAAATTGATGAAAAGAATATAAGACGATCGGAAGAAATATAAAACAATAGAGTCGAACTTTTGATCACTTCACTTTTTTTTTTAATTTCGTATTTTTTTTAATTTCATTTTTTTTTTACAACTTTCAATATATCACTTTACAATGATAAAATGAAAATACAATTTTTTTATATTTTTTTATTTTTTTTCAAATTTTTTTCACCACAAACCTATTTTGATCTTGATACGGATGTTAGCGCCTCTCGATTTACAAGCTCTGATACCAAATGATGTGATTCTGCCCGGGTAGTCAAGTCGAATTCACTTAGTTGCCCGATCGTAGTTCGAGAGAGTCGTTCGTACTTCGAATTTAGAAATAGAATGAAAAGGATAGGTTTGGATAGCGGAAGGTTTTCAAAATTATGTAAAAAGGGTAGTGATAGGTTCGGTTAAGGAAACAAGAAAGGATGTTGGATAGATGGGGAATGGAAAGACGATCTCAACGTCAGGAATGATTCAACACTAAAAAGTGTCACCCCGATTCCTATATTGTTAAGGTGAAAAGATGGATAGAAGGATAGGTGAACGCCACACCAAAATTGGTGATAAGTTCAAAACAAGTCGGTTGACGCCACTAGCACAAGCTAGATAAGTCTTCGAAACTTGTACGAGATATGAGAGGAAGCAACCTCACAAGAACAAAGTTCATTAAAAAATTTGGCAAAAGTCCTTTACAAATGAAATCAACAAACTATTTATACTAGTTCCTTAGGCTAACCGAATAGACTATTCATGAACTTAACTATTAAGCAATGAACCTAATTTAATACATGAATATTCTAGAAAAATGACCATTAGTGTCTTGTCCATGTTCGCCCGAATGGAAGGTGAGTAGTTAGCTTCATGAATGTACATTGGTGTACTTGAATGAATGGTCTTCATACATGCATGGCTAAATTCGGCTAACACCTTAAATGGAGCCTTGAATTCATGTTGTTTCACCATGAGTGACTTAATTAATTAGGGCTTCATGAAGAGTCAAAATTGGTGTGAACAAGGAGCTTGAGGAGACACTTGGGTGTGAACGTTCAACCGAAGGGTCATCATGGTGTGAACACAATGTGTGAACACATGGTCAATTCATGAACCGTCCAATGCATGTTCGTTCATTAATTTGATCCGTGTATCTTCAAATGCATGAATGTTCATCATGAACATTCATGTGCCTCTTGATTGCCGTCCATTGAATCCTCCCATGCATGCACCTTGCATTAAAGTCCATACATGAATCTTCCAAGTTCGGCTAACCTACAAAATTAATTAACAAAATTAAATAACACACAACTATTCATATAATTATAAATTAAATTAATAACTAAATAACTTAATGACACTAACTAAATTTGAAACAATAATTATAAGTCAACTTATAATAAATTCGGCTAGCTCAAATAGTTAAAAATACTTAGTGAGCTAAAATGAGCTAGGGAATTCGGCATGAGCCAAACTTAGTTATAAGCTAGATTAAAACTTAATTTATTAAAATGAAAAAGGAATGAGCTGAATCGAGCTAAGTTCGAGCTCAAACGAGCTAAAACAAGCTCAAGCGAGCTGATGTGAGCTGAATGGCGCATAGGGGAGCTAAAGAGGAGATGAGATCAGATTGCAATATGGTGCATGGAGTCTTCAAAAAGTTGTTCTTAGCTCCTTCAACGTCAGGGAGCTGGTTATCTTCCCAAATACGCATCACATAGGCTGATATAGCATCTTGAAGTTGCTTAGTTCGGGCTCGGGTCATGGGACCTTTTGGCAGCTCAATAGAAACTTGATGTGCATTCGAGGATGCCCCGGGTGTGCTCACATCAGAATTTTAGTATTTGATGAAAGAGATGGAGTGCATGCTCAACTGAAAAATCAAGCCTATCCAAGAAAAGTGAGATCATCGAGCAAGAATCCAATGAGAGCAAATTTATCCAAGTGAAACGACAAAAACGAGATTACCAAAGAGTCGAACATCCAACGAATATGAGAAAAGAGACCCTTATCAAGCTTCCTATTCCTCAAGGAATTTGGGTCAAAATAAAGCCAATTTTGAGTTTGAGTCCTTCCGAGATGACAAATGAGAATGTTGAGATATCTGTTCAAGTGCATCAAGGCGCTCAACCCCAGAGGAGTCCTTGCGAAGAGATGAACGTGGTTTGTACGTAAATCATTCCATTGATACCCTACGAAAATCATCTCATTCTGAATCATTTGTAACATCTTCATATTGTAATGAAAGAACAAAGCAAAAAGACAAAGAAATAAAAAGAAAAGAGAGGCAAGAAAAGATAATACGAGAGAATGAACAGATTTTAAAAGAAATTGAGAAAGAAAAAGAAATCGAAAAAGAAAACAAAATTGAAAAAGAAAACGAAAAAGAAAAAGAGGACAAAAGAGAGCAAAAAAAGATTGAGAGTGAAAAAGAATGTGAGAAGGAAAAGAAAGTTGAAAAAAAGTGAGTTTAAAGAAATAAAAGAAAAGGAAAAGAAAGTTAAAAAAAAGTGAGTTTAAAGAAATAAAAGAAATGAGTGTTCTCGAAGAAAAAGAAATGAAAGAAAAATATGATAGTGAGTGAGAACAACTGAGGAATGTTTCCACTAACCAACATATGAGTTTTCCTCATGTTGTTTCTTTTCAAGTTTCTGAAGATATGATTGACAAGTTCCAGCTTCAATATCTTTTTGATGAGAGGCAAAATAATGTTGATGTTGGTAAAGGTAAGCAAGGTAAGGGTTCCATAGCCCTGGAATTTCAGCCATCCTCTTTGAATGTTGGTAAAAATATTGCCGATGACTTCGTCTTTAAAAAAGCTCTGTGCTTTGATATGGTTAACTTTCCTTCTTTGATTAATGTTGATGTTTTAAATGGTGATAAGAAGAGCTTTTCTAATGAAAGTCATTGTGTTGTCAAGCGTGAAGGTGAAGTAGCGTTTAATCGGCAAATGCAAAACTCAGTCATGTATGACAATGAATTTTCATATAAACATCCCAATTTGTTTGATTGTGGTGATTATGTGAATCATTTACTGCCTTGTGTGAAATCGTTGAATTTGTGCAAATTTGTTCTAGTGAATGTAAAGAGGTTTGTTTTTTTTATTCGTGTATGCACAAATCCTTTTGGTTCGACAAGTTTGGTTTAATGACAAAAATGAAACCTTTGTTACACTTTGGAATAAGTAATCGAACTCGCATGTTCAAACCTGGAATTTATTATTTTGGTTCAATATGTGGGAAACTCAAGTATCCTAAATTTTGTGCGAACAATTTAATTGATGCTTGACCTTTAACCAAGGAAATGAAACTTGAAGATTTTAATTATAACTTAAAGGCGTTCCTTGTCCATTCTATGTGGCTGTACATGAAATTCTTGTTTCAACTCGAAAAGGTAAGGCCAACTCATGCTTTTGATCCCAGCATCGATTCATATGTTCAATTTGTGAATAATGTTTCAGAAAGTTCCTTCGAGTTCATCATCCATGGTGACACTAACCTTTTTCATCTTTGTGAAAGTGACACTTTGAAAAGTGCAAATTATCTTTGTGTTTACCCTTCATTTCAGGTTTCTCAAGGATCATAAAATGAGTTTTGACTACACTATATTTTGGAGGAAAGAAGGTTTGAGTTGATCGAAAAAGGTAAAACTGATCTTTGCTTTCATGCTCCTAAAGGTAAACAAGGTATGACTTCTAAAAATTTTAAAACATCTATGCTCTATTCAGATGATGACGAAAACCTTGTTGATGTTTTGGTTTTGGAAAATTACTTGGATCCTGCTGTGGTTAATTGTTCTACTTTGCTTGTTGATGATAAGAAGATCTTTGCTTCTGGAAAATGTGATGATAATGAATTTGCTGGCGAGAATATAGGTAAACGGCGATTGTGAGGTTCAAGTATGCGGAAACATGAATCATGTGAATCTTATCATTTACCTGTTAGTGATGAAGACTTACGTTTTTTTACTCATTGCCCGCATTCCATTTATTTAAATAATGACTTGTGGAAGCAATTTGAGATGTTCGAATGCCTTAAAACATATTCGTTTCTGTTTCAGTCATTTGATGAGGCATTGTTATGTAAAACATTTTTTTCAGTTGACTATAAAAATGGTGTTCTGAATTTGCCCTTTTGCATGAATCAAACTTGTCTTGATACGATTATGCATGATCTACATGTTTGTTTGGATAACTTCTTGTCGACTTATGGTTGCCCATTTCAATTGATTCATTTACCATCTCTACTGCCGATGACGCAATCCCGACCGCATCATGTTTCGACACACTTCGACAACATCAAGATTGGCCTAAACACGAGGGGCCCAAGTGCCAAATGAAATCTAATTTTAGTTTGTTAATTTGTGTGCAGGCCTTAATTAAGCAAACTTGGGTTGGAAACCATTGCTGGACTAATCGAATGATCAAGGATGTTCGATTCAAGTGTTCCATGCAATTTGCTATAAGCTCATTTAGCTCGTTCATAGCTCATTCAAGTTTATTGAGCCCAACATTATTCAGTTTTAGCTTGTGCATCAATTTGCTGGAATATTTATTTTGATTTCAGCTCAATTTTAGTTTTTATTTAGTTTATGTGTTTTGAGCTAAATAATTGTTGGATTGAACTTTTAATATGTTTAGTTTAATTAATTCAATTGTTTTAATTGCTTAAATACTTAGTTTAATTAATTAAGTTGTTTTGAATGTTCTTTAGTTGCTTAAATAATATTTTGGCATTTAATATGTTCCAGCTTAATTAATTTGCTACAGCTAATTAACTTGTTTAATTGTGCTTATAGGTGAATTAATCATTGAATCAGCTGTTACATGAATTGGCATTAAAGGAAGAAATGAATTCAGCTATTTTGAAGATGAATTAAAGGCCAGCAGCTGTTATGAGCTTATTCAAGTAACCGTTTGGAGATTTTAATGGACAAGGAGTTGATTACACAAGCCATTCAGCTTCCAAACGTTTTTTATGTGATAGTGGCTGTTCGATTTCGTTCATTTACACATTGCATCAGTTTTCTTCAAGCATTCATACAAAGAAGCTGCTCGTGTCCCAAATTTAAGCCAATTGTTGCTACTGTCTATTCAGCTACTCAAAGGAGAATTAATGGATTGTTCAGCTCATTAGAGCTCATTATTAGCTGATTTAGAAGATTAAATCAGCTGTCCATTGCCATTACATAAGTTAGAGTTCATCAAAGGTCTTTTAGTTTTAATTAGCTTAATTAAGTTCATCAATAACTCATTAAGCCGATTAGTTTGTGTCCATTCGGGTGGAACATGTTCAGCCTATAAATAGTTTGTTTTTGTAATTATTTGAAGAGGCTTTTGCCAAATTATATGAACAAGTGTTCTTTTGTGAGATTTCCAATTCTCATAGTTCTTTTCGGGTCTGACTTGACTTATCAAGCATAGCTTGTGGCGTCAATCTTTCCTTTGTAAACCAAACTTATCACCTTTTGGTGTGGCATTCATTATACCTGTGGTTCCTACCTCTTTAGGTAACGGGTCAAGGTCCATCTACCTTCATCATTTTTCACCTTGAGCAATATAAGTCCCGGGGCAATACACTTTATAGTATTGAATCATTCTTGAAACTTAAGTTCTTAATACGATTCGCTTCGGGATGAGTTGAGTCATATGTGAGATGCCCGATCGTCTACGAAGAAGTATCGTTTGGTTTGTTCTAAAGGATTTTTTTAAGTAAATAATGCGGAAGCTATTCAAGGGGTTCAAAGATAAGGTTTAAAATATGAATATTAAAGGTTCAGTTTAAAGGAAATAAAAGAATGGAAAAAGGGGATAGTTTGGTTTGGATAAGATGAAATGTAAGTATGGAAAGAAAGGAACTCAAAAGTAAGCCCGAACCAATATTAGAGAGTATCGACCCAATTGCTTATAGGCTTTTAAGGTGATCGGATGAAAGAAGGTAAACCTCGACCCATTACTTAACAAAGTAGGAACCTTGGTATAGTTTCGAACACACTATGAATAGTGATAAGTTCAGGATAGATGAAAAATAGGTTGACGCCACTAGGCTTCCTAGATAAGCCAACAAGTCTTCAATGAAGTTAGGGAGAAAAGAATCTCACCAAATAGTTTCATTAATAAAGAAACAATAATCAAAGTTTAACAACCTTCTACAAATGAAAATAACAACTATTTATAAGCTAAAGGTAGGTAGCCGAATGGACATACACAAATGCTTAAAGACTAAGTAAAATTCGGTCATGGACATCCTAGAATAATCTAGAATAAAAACCATTAATTGGATAAGTCCAAATTCGGCTGAATGGTTCTTCAAAAGGCAGCTTCATAGTTAAGGAAAATGATGTGAATGAATGAACACTAATGGGAGGATGAATGAAGAAACTCCAATGGGCATACAATATGAAACCCGAATATGAGTAGAAAACTAAGTGTGAATACTTTGAAAGGCTTCTTGGAGAGTGGAATGTTCAGCCTTGAAGAAAGGAGGCTTTATGCATGCTGTGGCTGAATGGCCACTTGGGAAATCTCAACCAACATGTCCTTTAATTTTTTTGTCCATTGCAATGCCCAAGGCGTCATTTAAAGGGAATTAAAGGCTGCAGCTGGAAAATTAACTCTTCATGGCTGTTGCTGTGCATGAAATAGTCAGCTGAAAAAGGATGTTGATTTAGCTCTTCCCTAGGCCGATCCATGCATGTATTTACTGCAAAATAAAACAGCAATTAAGAGGGGTTAAGAGTCATTAAAATCATCAACCAGCAGCATGTTAAATCCATCAACCAAAAGCTCATTAAATCCGTCCAGGCATGCTTTCTTTTAATGCTTCAGCTCCTTTTTTTAATGCCATCCCATGCTCTAACATTCATTGAATTCGGATAGAAATCAACATGCACTGTAACGCACCAATTTTTGAGAATTCTGTGAATGTTGGCAAATTTTAAATTTTTGGTGTTCTGTCTGCTTGGCGTGGATTTACTTAGGTTAGTGGGCCTCTAGAAGGCCCAAGCTTAGGTTAAAAACCCGGTAGTTTTAATTAATTTTAATTCCATAAGAAAAAGGGGTTCTAGTTGGTTGGGCTTTTAAGTATTAATTGGGTAAAATAAAACACACGAAAGCCTATCATAAGTTGGCTTGTGACGTCACTTGGGGGGGCTTTAGAGGTGGCGTGTGGATGACCAAGGAGAACTAAAGTTCGAGTCGCAAGGTAAGCAAATTAGTGATATTAATTTTTATGCACAGAAAAGGTAAGTAATGGGCCCAAGTGAAAGTCTGCATCGGGAGGAGTTTAAATTGCTTAAGGGATTGAGTAAGGAGGGGATAAGGGAGAGGATTTAGGAGCTGATTAGGGAGAGTAGTGTTGGCCGAATGGTGGACTCTTGAGGAGCAAGAGTTGGCCGGCCAAGGGGTGCTTTAGGGGGGCAAAATTTGGCTAGGTTAAGTGCCAGTATAAATTTGGCATTAGGGGAAAATTGTGCCGTTTCCTGACCATTCTCCTCTTCTTTCTTTTCTCCTCTCTTCATCAACTTTTTCTTTTCCTTCTCTTCCTCTATAGCCGAATCTCTCTATCCACCTGTGCATCTCCATCTTTTTCTTCAGACGTTTCTAAAACCTTCATAGCCATTTGCCTTAAAAAGCCGAAATCCTGAAAACTATTCTTTCTTCTGTGCCGATTTCTTCTAGCCAATTCTCTTATCCTTTTCATCATTCTTGACCGACTCTCTAGTTCTCTAAACCTTAAGTTTCTGTCAACTAGACCATAGCAAAACCCTCCTATTTCATCTTTCTTTACATAGTTCCAGCAAAAGCCGAAAACCCCACACTTTTAGGGACTTGGCCGAATATTGAGATCATTGAAGGCTCGACTTTTGTTATCATTTGAGGGCTTAGATCGGCATCAGAATTGAGTAGAGATTAATTGGAATCATTGACTGAAGGAACCGGTGGTAAGTCTTTTCAATCTAGTCTTTATTTCGTATTTTAGAAAAGCCAAAACCCCTAAAGGTTAGGAAGGCTGTCGACTTGGACTTGTAGCCCTAAAGGGTTGTGATAACTGTTTTGTCTTGTTAGTAAGGTGATCTAGAGGCTGCTGATCAAGGGCTTGAACAGGTGGAGCAACGGGATCTAAGTCTAGTCGCAAACTTCGGCAAAGGTAGGATTGCTAGTGCCTAAGGTGTTATGGCCGAATAAGGTAAGGACTTATTATGTAGTTCGTTTCGGTAGTTAGATTAACGTGGTAGTAATATAACTGTAGGTAGTTCGTGCGTGGATCTCGTCAGCGAATCGTCATAAAATAGGTGTGTAACTGACACCCTTCTTAGTCTAGATCGGCAAAAGTCGAAAAGCTGAAATGCCGAAAAATTGGTATTTTGTGGACTTACGAGTGTACGAATGCTCGTGAGGTAAATCGATTAACGTTTTTGGTAAACTACAGTGTTTAGACTGCAGAGTGCAAGATTTCTTTGCCTTCAATATTTTTGTGCTTAATGGGCCAAAATTGGGATAATGGGCGAGCGGGCCCAATTCGGTAAGAACCCTCGGTAAATGTTTTTGTTAATACGTGAAAAGTGGGTATATGCATGAAAACCCTAAAATAGATAAATTATCAAATACCTTTATAGGTGGAAAATTTACGATTTACCCCCAGGAGTGGAATTACTTGAAATACCCTAGGGTTAAGGTTGACCAAAAATGCATGTTTGACTATTGTTATTTCTTGCATGCCATGTTATTATTATCGATGCATGGGGTGGGATATTGATGGAGGAAGTGCGAAAGTGGCTTTGTCCACGTCTTTGGAGGCTTTGCCTCAATTTATCGATAATCGGGCGATGTCTTTGCAATTGTGGAGTGTAGGTCGGGTGGGTTGAGCTATTCCCACATGGAGTGTAGGGTGAAAATGCGGGTGGAGTTTAGCGGTTGGTTATAGGTCAGTTGGGCTTGCATACATGAATATGATCTCTCTATTCGGAATGGGCCTATGGGCCATCTTCATTATCTGAAAAAGGGCTAAGGCCCGGTTCATCGTATTCGAAAGGGCTTCACCCGGTACCCTATGATTAATCCAGATGGGCTTAGGCTCAACGGGCTTGAGCTGACTTGGGCTTTGGATGGGTTTTCTTACACACTGAGTTTCCAAACTCACCCCTTCCTTAACCTTGCGGTGGGCCTTGATGTGGATGACTTGGAGCCGGAGGGGATTCAGTGTGGCCATGGTGATCGCTTTTGGGCTTTGAAATAAGTGACTGATTTTCCTTAGTTTATTTTATTTACTATTTAATCTTGGGTTGTAATAAGGCAATTTTAACTAAATTTTCTTCTTTGTTTTTCGGGGATTATTTTTATTTTCAATAACTTTAAACTGGTTGATAATAATTCAAATGGGATAGACATAGGGCGCATTTTCAAAACGATATTTGTTTTTTTAAATAACACGACGTCACGATTATTCGATTTAACAAAGATAATAACTACTCAAAGGAATTTCAACTCATTACAACCAAAGTGTGGCAATAGTTGTGGGCATGTCTAGGATTGGATCCAATCGAAGAGCTTGGTACTTAAGCAGCCTTCATGGCTCACCTCCTCTGTTGTGGATACCTACCTGGTGCCCAGCTTCCATTCACTTTAGCTTAACAAAAGACGATTTTTAACACTAAAATGAAACATGGGTTTCTAACTTCAATGTGGCACGTCAGATTCGGCCATAATATTTGGGACGGGTTTGGGGTGTTACATTTAGTGGTATTAGAGCCAAGTTACAACAACTCAACTGTGGATCTGGTCTGAAAATCTTTTCGAAAACTTAGGCCTAAGAAGGGTATGTTTGGAAATGGTATTGGGAAGTTCTTTTCAAAGATGTTTTACAAGGTATACATGATAAAATGGTTCATGTTTTTTTTCCTTTCTTTCTTTTTTCTGTTTTTTTAAAAAGGGACTAAAATCAAGAGTTTCAAAATAAGGGTGTTTCAAATCAAAATTTTTAAATTTCTATTTTCTGTGATCAAAAACATGGTTTTTGAGTTTTAAATGGATTGGAGAAAGAGGTGGCGCACTGAATCCCTGGCACCAATTTTGTAAGTATACTCTTTTTACGTTATGTGATAATGATATAATGCTATGAATAGAACTGAGACCCTACTATGATACTTTAGATAGGGTAGAGCTGTAAAACGGTAGAAATGAGACTATAGCTAGAATACGACATTACGAAAACAATCCTTGAACTGCTATATTTCCATAAGACATCTTGTAATAAACAATTGAACATTATACTAATATCATAAAATTCGTAATCAGATAAACCGAAATGAGTACGAGTGCTACTCGGGGGAGAGGCCGTGGTCGAGGCCGAGGTAGTACTCAAGCTGGATCTTATTCTTCTGAACACATACCCGCTGGAGTAGCACGACCACCAGTAGGTGAAAATGGGCCGTATGATCGGGCCGCGGGGGACGACGCTCTATCCCAGGCCATGTTAAGAGTTTTGGAAAGGGTGGCTGGAGCTAATGTCGGGTCCATGAATAGGGGGTCCATTTCAGAGCGACTCCGGGCCAACGGAGCAGAGGTTTTTAGGGGTATATCTAGAGTATCCCCAAATGTGGCAGAGTACTAGCTGGAAGCCATGGAGCAGATTATGGATGACCTGGATTACTCAGTAGAGCAGAAGTTAAAAGGGGCGGTGTCATTACTGCGGGACGAGGCGTATCAGTGGTGGATCACTGTGAGAGAGGGTACCCCAGCTTAGAGGGTAACATGGGAGCTGTTCAAGCAGTCCTTTAATGCAAAATATGTCGGAGCTAGCTATGTGGATCCACGAAGAAAGGAATTCCTGAACCTGACCCAGGGTGGTAAGACCGTTGCTGAATATGAGGCAGAGTTTTTGCGATTGAGCCGGTACGCTAGTGGCATTGTCTCCACCGAATATGTGCGCAGTGTTCGCTTTGAGGATCGCCTCAGGGATGAGCTAAGGGTGCTCATAGCTCCGCAGAGAGAGCACGATTTTGCTACACTAGTAGAGAAGGCTAAGATAGCTAAAGAGGTGAAGCAAGCCGAACGAAAGAACCGCGACAGGATCGGCCGGTTCAGGAGGGATCTTTGGACCAGTGTGGTGCTGCGAACTGAAATGTTAAGAGAGCTAGGACGGAGGAACAAGTTCGAGCGGTTCCAGTGAACACAGTTAGACCACAAGCTTGTGAAGATTGTGGTAGAATGCATCTGGGGGAATGCTGGAAGCATTCTGGGGCTTGTCTTCATTGTGGATCAAAGGAACATAGGATCGGGGGATTGTCCTAGGAGGCCACTCAGCTCAAGTGGTTGAACAAGGGGTCATGCAACTTTGTCCAACCAGCGTGAGGTGGACCGCCACCGCCGAGAGGTCGTGGCCAAGGCCGCGTGGTAATGTAATGGCCGTGGCGTAGGGCACCGGTGGGGTATCTTATTATCTGAGAGGCTCGTCGGCCCGGCTTTGGTATATCTTGCTCGTCGCCGTGAGGAGGGTGACGCTTTGATGTCATAAGCGAGTACGTTTTTATCTCTGGTATCCCTTACACTTTGCTCTCTGATAGATGTGGGGTCAACTCATTCATATGTTGCATATGTCATTTACGGGGCATTGGGTGTTCACTTTGAGGAGACGTGTGTGGGGGTAAGCGTGATAAGTCCTTTAGGTCACTCGGTTAAAGTAGAAAACTCTTGAGGAGGTGCCTTTAGAGACCCAAGGTAGGATTTTCTGTGGAGACTTGATGGAGTTGCCGTTCAGAGAATTCAATTTGATCTTAGGGATGGATTGGCTGGCTAAGCATAGGGCAACGCTGGATTGTGCAGCTAAGAGGATGGTGTTAAGAACTACTGAGGATGAAGAGGTAATGATTATTGGGGAATGAAGAGATTACTTGTCCAATGTGGTATCAGCTTTAAGAGCTGAGAAACTGATGCGTAAGGAATGCGAGGCGTACTTGGCTTTTGTAAATCAAGTTGAAACTGGGGATCTGACTGTGGATACCGTCAGGACTGTTAGGGAATTTCGAGATGTTTTCCCAGGGGAGCTTCCTGGATTACCTCCGAATCGGGAAGTTGAGTTTGGAATTGATTTACTGCCTGGAACAGCTCTAGTATCCATTGCACCCTATAGGATGGCACCGAAGGAGTTAGTGGAACTGAAAGCTCAAATCCAGGAGTTGTTGGATAGAGGCTTCATTAGATCTAGTGTGTCTCCATGGGGAGCACCGGTCCTGTTTGTGAAGAAAAAGGACGGGACAATGCGCATGTGCATCGATTACCGCCAGTTGAACAAACTGACGATGAAGAACAAGTATCCATTGCCAAGAATTGATGATTAGATACCATCAGCTAAGGGTAAAGGAAGTGGATATTCATAAGACAGCATTCAGAACTCGATATGGTCATTATGAGTTTTACGGTTATCTTTATTTGGGATTTAACGAAACGCACCTTTGCCACTTTCATGGATCTGATGAATCGGGTGTTCCAACCTTACTTGGACCGATTCATGGTAGTTTTCATTGATGATATTCTGGTATATTCGAAAATCGAGGAGAAACATGAGGAGCATCTACGTATTGTGCTGCAAGTGCTGAGAGAGAAACAACTGTATGCGAAGTTTAATAAGTGTGAATTCTGGTTGCGAGAAGTGACTTTTCTAGGTCATGTGGTTTCTGCTGAAGGAATTAGGGTGGATCATCGGAAAATTAAGGCAGTTTTAGAATGGAAACCACCGAAGTCAGTATCAAAAATTCAGAGTTTTCTGGGTTTCACAGGCTATTACCGAAGGTTCGTAGAAGGATTTTCTCTTATTGCTGCACCATTGACAAAACTGTTAAGGAAAGGGGTAGCATTTGCCTGGACTGAGAAGCAGCAAAAAGCTTTCGACCATTTGAAAAAGGTTCTGACTGAAGCGCCAGTGTTGATTCAACCGGAGTCTGGGAAGGACTTCACTATGTACAGCGATGCGTCGCATGTGGGGTTAGGATGTGTACTGATGCAAGAGGGTAGGGTGGTCGCTTATGCTTCACGACAGCTTAAGCCTCATGAAGGAAACTATCCTACTCATGATTTGGAGTTAGCAGCAGTGATCTTTGCACTTATGATTTGGAGACATTACTTATATGGAGAAAGGTGTCTTATTTACACAGACCATAAGAGTCTTAAGTATCTGTTGACTCAGAAGGAGCTAAACCTAAGGCAAAGGAGATAGATTGAGTTGCTTAAGGATTATGACTGTTCGATTGAGTACCACCCAGGTAGGATAACATGGTGGCTGATGCATTGAGTCGAAGGGTTGTTACTGATTTGAGAGCCTTGTTTGCACGTTTGAGTCTATTCGACGATGGAAGTCTGTTGGCAGAGTTGCAAGTGAGGCCTACTTGGACTGAGCAGATTAAAGAAAAATAGTTGAAGGATGATTCATTAGCTCTTCGGTTTTGGCAAGTTGAGAATGGTGAGAATGAGGAATTTGGACTGAACACTGACGGAGTTCTGTGCTTTCGTGGAAGAGTTTGTATTCTGAAAGACCCTAAATTGAGGCGATTGATTTTAAAGGAGGCTTATGGTGGACCTTGTGCCATGCATCCTGGAGGGAATAAGTTATATCGAGATCTGCGAGAGGTGTACTGGTGGCCTGGACTAAAACGAGAGGTGACTAAATTTGTTGGGAAATGTCTGACATGCCAACAAGTTAAAGCCGAGCACCAATTGCCTTCTAGATTACTGTAACTGGTGAAAATTCCACTATGGAAATGGGAGAGAGTAACTATGGACTTTGTGAGTGGGCTACCTTTGACACCCACCAAGAAAGATTCTGTGTGGGTAGTTGTGGATAGGTTAACGAAATCTTCCCATTTCATACCTGTTCGTACTGATTACTCACTGCAAAAGTTGGCCAAGTTGTATGTGGCGGAGATAGTGCGACTGCATGGAGTGCCAGTGTCGATTATTTCTAATTGAGACCCTAGGTTTACATCTTGGTTCTGGCAGAAGTTGCAAGAGGCATTGGGTACACGATTAGATTTCAGTACTGCTTTTCACCCACAGACAGATGGACAATCGGAAAGGGTTATTCAAATTTTGGAGGATATGTTAAGAGGTTGTATTATTGATTTTCGTGGTAGTTGGGAGGACTACTTGCCATTGGCGGAGTTTGCATACAACAACAGCTACCAAACAAGTATTCGGATGGCTCCATATGAGGCACTTTATGGGCGGAGATGTCGTACACCTACGTGTTGGACAGAGTTGGGTGAACGACAAGTGCTTGGACCGGAGTTGGTGGCGAATCTTTGAAAGTAAGGTTAGGTTGATAAGAGATCACTTAAAGGAGGCATCGATGACGAAGTCGTATGCGGATCTAAAGTGCAAAGAGATTGAGTTCGCTGTTGGGGACATGGTTTTCTTGAAGGTTTCACCTTGGAAGAAGATCTTGAGGTTCGACAAGAAAGGCAAATTGAGTCCGCGGTTTATAGGGCCTTATCGGGTTCTTAAACGGGTAGGGCCAGTAGCGTATCAGTTAGAATTACCACCAGAGTTGGACAGAATCCATGACGTCTTTCATGTGTCTATGTTAAGACGATATCGGTCGGATCCTTCACATGTTGTGCCAATGGGGGAGATTGAAGTAAAGACTGATTTGACCTTTGAAGAAGAACCCATACAAATTTTAGATCGAGAGGTTAAAGTTTTAAGAAGGAAGTCGGTTGTAACGCCCCGTACCCGAGACCGTCGCTGGAGTCGAATACGAGGTGTTAACAGACTTAATTCATTACTTAAACAGCTCAAACAATTTATTTTTAAAAATTCCAGACAAGCTGGCTAACTGCATCACAGTCGCTTAAAAATTCATATCTCGAGTTCTGAAACTCAAAATCCAATTTTGTAAATTTTCCCTGAAACTAGACTTATATATCTATTTACTAATTTTTTTCTAGAATTTTTGGCTAGGCCAATTACTACAGTTTATTAGTTAAATTCTACCCTGTTTTAGGGTTCAACTGCTCTGACCTCTATGTATTACGAATTAGATATCTCTCTATACAGAATTTCAATGACTATGAAGTTTCTTTCTCTTAAAACTAGACTCAATAAGAAATCTGTACATCTAAATTATGACTTCTAATTATTTTTATACAATTTATGGTGAATTTCAAAAGTCAGAATAGAGGATCTAGAAATCGCTCTGGCCCTATTTCACAAAAAATTAAACATCTCATAAAATATAACTCATATACCTGTTTCGTTTCTTCCATATGAAAATAGACTCATAATTCTTCAATTCCATGTTTTATTCATCATCTAATTATATCTCTACTATTTTTAATGATTTTTCAAATTCACGTCACTACTGCTGTCTGAATCTATTTTACGGTAAATTTTACCTATTTCATGGTTTCCATGGATTAACTAGCAATTTGACATGCATAACACCAAATATGATCATAATTAGCCATTCCAATGGCTAATCATTACCAAGCATTTTTATACTACTCAATAACCATATCATAAGACCATATATACAAAATGATTATAATGCTATACATGCCATACTCAAAATATACAAGCCATTATGCCAAGATGGTATACGGATAGTGTGAGCGTGCCTCCGACCGTTCCCACTTTTCGAGCTGGCTTGTCAACACTACAAGGAATGAAAAGGAGGGAGTAAGCATAAATGCTTAGTAAGTTCACATGCAAATAGCAAGTAACATAACCATATAAGCAAACATAAAACATCATTTGCATAATCATCACCAAGACATTCATATCATATTTTCATTTATCATCTTACCATATTATTGGTATATCGATTTTTCAACCCGAGGGTTAAGTACATACCTGTTCAAAGTATCCATTTCACAACACTTACCAATACGTCCCTTTCATCTTGAGTATTCCTCCACTTGAGTAGAACTTTACCCGTTGAACACATCGGAATATAATTCGGATACATGGAAAGTTTGCACATAAGTGCCACATATGTAGCCAAGCTACTATGTAACCCGCCCATAAGCGAACTCGAACTCAACTCAACGAGCTCGGGCGTTCGCATCCATAAGTGAACTTGGACTCAACTCAACGAGCTCGGATGCCTAGTTACATTTCACTAACTCGGACTCAACTCAACGAGTTCGGACATTCGCATCCATAAGTGAACTCGGACTCAACTCAACGAGTTCGGATGCCAAAATATCCCAGTGACATGTCACTTGTATCCTAATCCATTCCTAAGGTTCAACGGGACCTTTTTCCCAATCATGTGTCTCAACCATCTTCTACGGAATACCGATACCGATACTCGGTAGTATTTCACAATTTCCAAGTATATCACATAATTTGACATATTATCAAACAATTATCACGAGTAAAATATTTCATAATAATTATCATATCATTTAAATAACATAAAAACATTTAGAATAATAACTATGTTACCAACATTTACATATGAACTTACCTAGTATGCGAAAATGGCTACTTTTACCATTTCGTCTACAACTTGGTATTTTCCTTATTTTAGCCTGAATTTCAGTTTTCCTTGCTCTGTCATTTAAAATATAGTCTAAGTAGGACTCACATTATTCAAATTGACCCAAAATCATATTTTGGAAAAATTACAATTTTGCCCCTAAACTTTTGCATATTTACACTTTTGCCCCAAAGCTCGTAAATTAAACTTCAGCCTATTTTCTTATGTTTTATGACATGCTGATCATTTTTCCCTTCTATGGCAACATCAAATTCTCACTCTAACATTTACTTATGACTATTAGGTATTTTTACCGATTAAGCCCTTTTGCTCGTTTTCACTTAAAACCGAGTAGCACAAGTTGTCTAACATAATTTAAAACCTCATATTCTATCATAAAACACCAAAATACAAAAATTTCACCTATGGTTATTTTTCCAAATATAAACCCTAGGTTAAATTATTGCTAGCATAAGCTAAATCGAGCTACTCAGAGACTCCAAAACATAAAGAACTTGAAAAACTGGGGCTAGAATGGACTTACAATCGAGCTTGGAAGCTTGAAAAACCCTAGCCATGGTTTCTCCTTGCTATATTCGGCCATGGTGAAGAAGATGAGCAAAATTGGCTTTTAATTTTGTATTTTAATTCATTTTACCCCTAAATGACCAAAATGCCCTTACTATTAAACTTTCCAAAAATTCCATCCATGTCCAATTTTTGTCCATAAACTTAGAAATTGGTAAAATTTCTATTTAAGACCTCCTAATTAATATTTCAAAACAATTTCATACTAGAAACTTCTAGAATGCAAGTTTTGCAAATTATTCGATTTAGTCCCTAATTTCAATTTAAGCACTTTATGCATAAAATTTCTTCACGAAAATTTCACATAATCATGCAATCATATCATATACCTCAAAATAATAATAAAATAATTATTTTTATCTTAGATTTTATGGTCACGAAACTACTATTTCGATTAGGCCCTAATTCAGGATATTACAACTCTCCCCCCCTTTAGGGATTTTCGTCCCGAAAAATCTTACCAGAAAAGTGGTCTTCACTTTTAATCTCATATTCGGTGCCGAAGAACTTTCACTTAGACTGTACCTCCAATACATCTCTTTAATTTCTCATATGATCTGAAAGCTTACATCTCAACTCTCAACTGTTTCTAAAATTTTCAACCCTTCTCAGTTTCCCATGATATCATGACATAAAACCCGGATCTTAACTTGATTAATGGAGACCAGAATTCCAAGAAATCCAACAATCAAAGAGACCTGAATTTCCATGAATCTGATGAGTAGGAATTCATTCAATACAGATATGATTTATAGATCTCGCCAAGCATTTAACAATAGGATACATCACATTTTCCTTTTTCTGCCATGGAAATAATTCTGATATGGCCTCAAGAATAATCCTTCTCATTTCCATCCCAATATCAACACTAACAAGGATAATTTTGATAGATCCCAATGCTCGGCTTTAACCCCTTTAATAACTCCGATTTTATGTAACATCGAATGCTCTAAACTATCACATTACCTCACCGTCTTGAAACACATCACAATTCATACAATAGTATATTACTAAAAGTCAGGAAGTCTTTACTCAATGTAGACTAGTCTAGTTCAGACGCTTCGGTTACCAATATTCTCATCTATCCGAACTTTGTCAACATGTA
Source organism: Gossypium longicalyx (assembly GCA_025698465.1). Taxonomy (NCBI): domain Eukaryota; kingdom Viridiplantae; phylum Streptophyta; class Magnoliopsida; order Malvales; family Malvaceae; genus Gossypium; species Gossypium longicalyx. The sequence goes on from CM046998.1 coordinate 56,244,668, forward strand.
ATAAACTTTTCAGCTTTTACAAAATGAAAACCTTATCATTCGTAGTGACTTTAACTAATATCAAACTTTTTCTAATAAATATACACTTCTCGTTCAGACTATTTACTCTTTTATCCGTACAAAATAAAATTCTATTATCAGACTTGGGAAAAATAATTCTGAAATAATTGTCGCATGAAATCTTTCAAATAGATAATTCACCATACCGAAAGTGAAACTCGCGCTTTTATCACTTATGCCTTTCTTGATGTCAAATCCTTACACAGAAATTAGAAAAAAAACCCCAATACTAAAATCACCACATTACCAAGATCAAATTAGAAGTTTAGTCATATTTGACATGATTATCACGAGCTGAAGAACGCACTTCGAACACGAGTCATAATTGACAAATTATGGAACAAAGATAATAAGAAAACCGAATAAAGAAATCCAAAATAGAGAAATCCAGAATAAAGAAACCAAAGATACGATACTATGCTGGAGAATCGAAAACCAAGCCGGAGAATTGAAAACCAAACTCATAGAGAAAATACAGAATACCCCGATAATTCTTTAAAGAAAGGAAGTCCAAAAGAAAACATCATTTAATCCCACTAGAATCAAATATAACAAGAACAATATATCTTCCCATACATATATATCAGATGAAGCATCAAGTAGAAGAAACAGAATCATAATATCATACGTATTCTCTCATCAATTCTTATCAGACGAAATGAAATAGAATACCCGATGAAATAGAGCAATATAAGTTATAAACCAATCAGACTACCAATGCTTTCATCCAACACCAAAAATTAGAAGACATTCCCATATAACAAGAATTTCTTCAGAAGATCAATAGCCATAGAAATATTTCTGAGAACGGGTAAACACATAGAACATCTCAAAAGAGATGCTAAATCTGTCCAGTCATAACTATCACACTCAGATAGTTCACATTTCAAATATCATTTCCCCAACTAGTTCTGCCGTCACAAATTTCATATTAAACCATTCACTAAAGAAGGCTAGTTCTGAATAAATTTTGATTTACACTTTTCTCGACCTTGCACCTAAGTAATTCGATTTACCAAGGAGAATTCCTTTTCTAATCGGGACAGTGCATAATTCCAATAATCTTTACGTCAATCCGATACTTTACTGGCTCTGACTTTACTTATTAGCTCATTTTCAATCTCTGATCATACTTATAATTATTCTATCACTGAACTCTTTAGGTTCTCAACCGGAAACTTATTCAATACAAATCTCATGAAATTCCATTATAAGTACCACTTCGGTAAGGGGAGGGGTTGTAGGACCTCTGACTCAACTTTCCTATACATACACATATGACACAACTTCCATCATCATAACAACATCATCAAAATTATGTCATTCATTCATGTTGGCTTACACCAATTTTCCTATTGTCCCATTTAGACAATATACTTATGCATACATTCTATGTTTTCCAGATAGCTTTACTTATCCATTCATTTAATTAAATTAAGTCATGCTCATGACATCATATAAGGCCAAACAAACATAGATATTTGCACCACAATCATAACTTTCATTTCGTGCATCATCATGTACATATCATTACAATCATATAATTCAGTCCAACAATTTAACACAAATAAGTTCATTTCATTATAATCCTTTATCTCATAAAAATTATATATCATTAGCATTCATCAACATTCGACGTCCAAATCAAAACAAGGACATTTTCATTCGTATCATAATATTATGACTTTTATTCATACCTCTACTACTTTCTATTTATTTCGTTCATCTTATCAAGTAAGCCATATACACTACATCATATGAGCATTAAGCAAATATGAATATTTATCACATATGTATCATAAACCTTTATTCATACTTTTCTGAACCGATACTTATCATAATCATAATTTTACTCAAATACCTTTACATAACATTGAACATGGTTGGCGCAGCTCAGTTGGAGAGTACCCTGTCTAAATAAGACAGTACTCATACGGGTCGGAAGACATCACACTATCACAGATCAGTGGCATGTATAGCTAATTTTTTACACATGCTAGGTTAGTCTGAGAACCGACTAAACCTGCTCTGATACCACCAAATGTAACGCCCCTACCCGAGACCGTCGCTGGAGTCGAATACGAGGTGTTAACAGACTTAATTCATTACTTAAACAGCTCAAACAATTTATTTTTAAAAATTCCAGACAAGCTGGCTAACTGCATCACAGTCGCTTAAAAATTCATATCTCGAGTTTTGAAACTCAAAATCCAATTCCATAAATTTTCTCTGAAACTAGACTCATATATCTATTTACTAATTTTTTTCTAGAATTTTTGGCCAGGCCAATTACTACAGTTTATTAGTTAAATTCTACCATGTTTCAGGGTTTGACTGCTCTGACCTCTGTGTATTACGAATCAGATATCTCTCTGTACAGAATTTCAATGACTATGAAGTTTGTTTATCTTAAAACTAGACTCAATAAGAAATCTGTGCATATAAATTATGACATCTAATTATTTTTATACAATTTATGGTGAATTTCCAGAGTCAGAATAGGGGATCCAGAAATCGCTCTGGCCCTATTTCACAAAAATTTAAACATCTCATAAAATATAACTCATATACCTGTTTCGTTTCTTCCATATGAAAACAGACTCATAATTCTTCAATTCCATGTTTTATTCATCATCTAATTATATCTCTACTATTTTTAATGATTTTTCAAATTCACGTCACTACTGTTATCTGAATCTATTTTATGGTAAATTTTACCTATTTCATGGTTTCCATGGATTAACTAGCAATTTGACATACATAACACCAAATATGATCATAATTAGCCATTCCAATGGCTAATCATTACCAAGCATTTTTATACTACTCAATAACAATATCATAAGACCATATATACAAAATGATTATAATGTTATACATGCCATACTCAAAATATACAAGCCATTATGCCAAGATGATATACGGATAGTGTGAGCGTGCCTCCGACCGTTCCCGATTTTTGAGCTGGCTTGTCAACACTAAAAGGAATGAAAAGGAGGGAGTAAGCATAAATTCTTAGTAAGTTCACATGCAAATAGCAAGTAACATAACCATATAAGCAAACATAAAATATCATTTGCATAATCATCACCAAGACATTCATATCATATTTTCATTTATCATCTTACCATATTATTGTTATATCAATTTTTCAACCCGAGGGTTAAGTACATACTTGTTCAAAGTATTCATTTCACAACACTTACCAATACGTCCCTTTCATCTTGAGTATTCCTCCACTTGAGTAGAACTTTACCCGTTGAACACATCGGAATATAATTCGGATACATGGAAAGTTTGCACATAAGTGCCACATATGTAGCCAAGCTACTATGTAACCCGCCCATAAGTGAACTCGGACTCAACTCAACGAGCTCGGGCGTTCGCATCCATAAGTGAACTCGGACTCAACTCAACAAGCTCGGATGCCTAGTTACATTTCACGAACTCGGACTCAACTCAACGAGTTCGGATGCCCAAATATCCCAGTGACATGTCACTTGTATCCTAATCCATTCCTAAGGTTCAACGGGACCTGTTTCCCAATCATGTGTCTCAACCATCTTCTACGGAATACCGATACCGATACTCGGTAGTATTTCACATTTTTCCAGTATATCACATAATTTGACATATTATCAAACAATTATCACGAGTATAATATTTCATAATAATTATCATATCATTTAAATAACATAAAAACATTTAAAATAATAACTATGTTACCAACATTTACATATGAACTTACCTAGTATGCGAAAATGGCTACTTTTACCATTTCGTCCACAACTTGGTATTTTCCCTATTTTAGCCTGAATTTTAGTTTTCCTTGCTCTGTCATTTAAAATATAGTCTAATTAGAACTCACATTATTCAAATTGACCCAAAATCATATTTTGGAAAAATTACAATTTTGCCCCTAAACTTTTGCATATTTACACTTTTGCCCCAAAGCTCGTAAATTAAACTTCAGCCTATTTTCTTATGTTTTATGACATGCTGATCATTTTTCCCTTCTATGGCAACATCAAATTCTCACTTTAACATGTACTTATGACTATTAGGTATTTTTACCGATTAAGCCCTTTTGCTCGTTTTCACTTAAAACCGAGTAGCACAAGTTGTCTAACATAATTTAAAACCTCATATTCTATCATAAAACACCAAAATACACAAATTTCACCTATGGGTATTTTTCCAAATATAAACCCTAGGTTAAATTATTGCTAGCATAAGCTAAATCGAGCTACCGAGACTCCAAAAACGTAAAGAACTTGAAAAACGGGGCTAGAATGGACTTACAATCGAGCTTGGAAGCTTGAAAAACCCTAGACATGGTTTCTCCTTGCTATATTCGGCCATGGTGAAGAAGATGAGCAAAATTGGCTTTTAATTTTGTATTTTAATTCATTTTACCCCTAAATGACCAAAATGCCCTTACTATTAAACTTTCCAAAAATTCCATCCATGTCCAATTTTTGTCCATAAACTTAGAAATTGGTAAAATTTCTATTTAATACCTCTTAATTAATATTTCAAAACAATTTCATACTAGAAACTTCTAGAATGCAAGTTTTGCAAATTATTCGATTTAGTCCCTAATTTCAATTTAAGCACTTTATGCATAAAATTTCTTCACGAAAATTTCACACAATCATGCAATCATATCGATTAGGCCCTAATTCAGGATATTACATCGGTTCCATTGGTAAAAGTGTTGTGGCGTAATCATGGAAGGGAAGAGGATACTTGGGAGTTAGAAGAGACTATGCATCAACAATACCCTCAACTATTTGGATCAGGTAAATTTCGAGGCCGAAATTTCTTTAAGTGGGTAACGTTGTAACGCACCAATTTTCGGGAATTCTGTGAATGTTGGCAAATTTTAAATTTTTGGTGTTCTGTCTGCTTGGCATGGATTTACTTGGTTAGTGGGCCTCTAGAAGGCCCAAGCTTAGGTTAAAAACCCGGTAGTTTTAATTAATTTTAATTCCATAAGAAAAAGGGGTTCTGGTTGGTTGGGCTTTTAAGTATTAATTAGGTAAAATAAAACATAGGGAAGCCTGTGGTAAGCTGGCTTGTGACGTCACTTGGGGGGGCTTTAGAGGTGGCGTGTGGATGACCAAGGAGAACTAAGGTTCGAGTCGCAAGGTAAGCAAATTAGTGATATTAATTTTTATGCACAGGAAAGGTAAGTAATGGAACTGAAGTGAAAGTCTGTCAGGAGGAGTTTAAATTGCTTAAGGGATTGAGTAAGGAGGGGATAAGGGAGAGGATTTAGGAGCTGATTAGGGAGAGTAGTGTTGGCCGAGTGGTGGACTCTTGAGGAGCAAGAGTTGGCCGGCCAAGGGGTGCTTTAGGGGGGCAAAATTCGGCTAGGTTAAGTGCCAGTATAAATTCAGCATTAGGGGAAAATTGTGTCGTTTCCTGACCATTCTTCTCTTCTTTCTTTTCTCCTCTCTTCATCAACTTTTTCTTTTTCTTCTCTTCCTCTATAGCCGAATCTCTCTATCCACCTGTGCATCTCCATCTTTTTCTTTAGACGTTTCTAAAACCTTCATAGCCATTTGCCTTAAAAAGCTAAAATCCTGAAAACTATACTTTCTTCTGTGCCGATTTCTTCTAGCCAATTCTCTTATCCTTTTCATCATTCTTGACCGACTCTCTAGTTCTCTAAACCTTAAGTTTACATCGACTAGACCACAAAGAAACCCTCCTATTTCATCTTTCTTTACACAGTTCCAGCAAAAGCCGAAAACCCCACACTTTTAGAGACTTAGCCGAATATTGAGATCACTGAAGGCTCGACTTTTGTTATCATTTGAGGGCTTAGATCAGCATCAGAATTGAGTAGAGATTAATTGGAATCATTGACCAAAGGAACCGGTGGTAAGTCTTTTCAATCTAGTCTTTATTTCGTATTTTAGAAAAGCCGAAACCCCTAAAGGTTAGGAAGGCTGTCGACTTGGACTTGTAGCCCTAAGGGGTTGTGATAACTGTTTTTTCTTGTTAGTAAGGTGATCTAGAGGCTGCTGATCAAGGGCTTGAACAGGTGGAGCAATGGGATCTAAGTCTAGTCGCAAACTTCGGCAAAGGTAGGATTGCTAGTGCCTAAGGTGTTATGGCCGAATAAGGTAAGGAGTTATTATGTAGTTCGTTTCGGTAGTTACATTAACGTGGTAGTAATATAATTGTAGGTAGTTCGTGCATGGATCTCGTCAGTGAATCGTCATAAAATAGGTGTGTAACTGACACCCCTTCTTAGTCTAGATTGGCAAAAGCCGAAAAGCTGAAATACCAAAAAATCAGTATTTTGTGGACTTGCGAGTGTGCGAATGCTCGTGAGGTAAATCGATTAACGTTTTTGGTAAACTACAGTGTTTAGACTGCAGAGTGCAAGATTTCTTTACCTTCAATATTTTTGAGCTTAATGGGCCAAAATTGGGATAATGGGCCAGCGGGCCCAATTCGGTAAGAACTCTCGGTAAATGTTTTTGTTAATACGTGAAAAGTGGGTATATGCATGAAAACCCTAAAATAGATAAATTACTGAAATACCTTTATAGGTGGAAAATTTACAGATTTACCCCTAGGAGTGAAATTACTGAAATACCCCTAGGGTTAAGGTTGACCGAAATGCATGTTTGACTGTTGTTATTTACTGCATGCCATGTTATTATTATCTGATGCATGGGACTGGGATATTGATGGAGGAAGTACTGAAAGTGGCCTGTCCATGTACTGGAGGCTTTGCCTCAATTTACTGATAATTGGGCAGCAATGCTGCAACTGTGGAGTGCAGGGCTGGGTGGGTTGAGCTATTCCCCACATGAAGTGTAGGGCTGGTACAGGTGGAGTTTAGCGGTTGGTCATAGGCTGGGTTGGGCTTGCATACATGAATATGACTGCTCTATTCTGGAATGGGCCAATGGGCCATACTGTTATCTGAAAAGGGGCTAAGGCCCGCCATCGTAGACTCGAAGTGGGCTTCGCCCAGTACCCATGATGGCCCATCGATGGGCTTAGGCTCAACGGGCTTGAGCTGACTTGGGCTTTGGATGGGTTTTCTTACACACTGAGTTTCCAAACTCACCCCCTTCCTTAACCTTGCAGGTGGGCCTTGATATGGGTGACTTGGAGCCAGAGGGGATTCAGAGTGGCCATGGTGATCGCTTTTGGGCTTTGAAATAAGTGACTGATTTTCCTTAGTTTATTTTATTTACTATTTAATCTTGGGTTGTAATAAGGCCATTTTAACTAAATTTTCTTCTTTGTTTTTCGGGGATTATTTTTATTTTCAATAACTTTAAACTGGTTGATAATAATTCAAATGGGATAGACATAGGGCGCATTTTCAAAACGATATTTGTTTTTTTTAAATAACACGACGTCACGATTATTTGATTTAACAAAGATAATAACTACTCAAAGGAATTTCAACTTGTTACAACCAAAGTATGGCAATGGTTGTGGGCATGTCTAGGATTGGATCCAATCGAAGAGCTTGGTACTTAAGCAGCCTTCATGGCTCACCTCCTCTGTTGTGGATACCTACCTGGTGCCCAGCTTCCATTCACTTTAGCTTAACAAAAGACGGTTTTTAACACTAAAATGAAACATGGGTTTTTAACTTCAATGTGGCACGTCGGATTTGGCCATAACGTCTGGGCCGAGTTTGGGGTGTTACATGCACCATAAATTCTGCTGGACAAAGTAGCAACATGAATTAAATTCGGTACATTAAACCAGTAGCAATGTTGAGACAATTTAAATTCATGCTTTAATCACAAACACATTAATAACATGTCTAAACAAGGACAAATTTATGACTCACGTTTAATGCTAGGACAACCATTAAATTTGGCTTAGATAAATAAATAGCAGCAACTAATTAATTTGTCCTAGACAGATTAAATTCATGTCCTAAACTAAGACACATTAAAAATTTATTGGACAAATTAAAATGAGCTAATTATTTTAAGCTAAGTAAATAAACTAACTTAATTATTTCAGCAAATTAGAATGCATGAAATTAAATAATTTTGAATCAAGCTCAATGAGCTTGCGTCAAACCGAGTTGACCTCTAATGAACAGTGTCAAACCAAAATTAAACCGGTACAAGCTAAATTGAGCTGGACAGAGCTTAGGGACCTGGAAACGAGCTAGGATTAGCTTGCCAACAGTGCAATGCTAGGCTTGGTAAGCTTGACCAAAGTAGTTCACGGGGGTTCGTATCATCCCCTCTCTTGAAGGTGGCTTATCCTAAAGTTGAGTTGTTTGTTCACTGGAAAATATTTTCTCTCGTGCGGCTTTCCTCGGTCAAATGGGACAAAGGTTATCACACAAATTTTTCTGAATTTACTCACCAAATTTGACAATGACAATTACAGAGAACTCAAATTCAAATAACACGTATAAAATCCAGTCCAAAGATCATATGGCAAAAATTTTATTCGTTCATAACATGGATGCTTCATATTATCGCACAATTTTGATGTGCCATCGATATGAACAACTGAACAGAATGGAAACAAGGAATGATTAATCATGCAATTTAGCAAACAAGAATGCATTCCTAGTTTCAACCACAACATTCCAAATGGATCAAAACAAAGGACATATTCACTTGGCTTTTTTATTTGAGCAACCTCATCTTGCCGTATTTGATTGAATGGACTTATAGTAGCAGGATGAATAATATGGCCACTTTCCACAAAGTCATCATCAACAACATCGATTTCTTCATTTTTTAAACAAAACAAAGATATTGTTGACTTACCTGGATTATCTTGGAATTTACAAGACGAAAGTTCAAATTTACCTCGTTCTTCCAGAACAAACCTTTGCTCCTTAGCAAGGTAATGTAATCAATATTTTGAACTCGAATAAACCTGAAAAGGTGAAAAATCAAAGAAGTAACTCGTGCCCTTCAAAATGTAATTTCCAAAAAGATGGAAGATGCCAATGTCACCATGGATAATGTACTTAAAAGGACATTATGAGATGTTATTCATAGGTGGATAGCATAAACCAATTCTGGGATCAAAAACAAAATTTCGAGAATCAAAAACTTGATTTTGACTTTGTAAGCTCACCACAGGATTTATTTTCAAAAATGAAGATAAAGTTCGAATCAGATGAATAGGAGCAACAAATTTATTTACAATGAGATTACGGTACTTACCTTTTCTTGGTATCAACTTAAAGTGGCTAGCTCCAGGCTTAAACACTCAATTTTAATCACTTATCCCAAAATACAGCCAGAATTTCATTTTCTCAAATAAATCACAAAAGTAGATCAAAGAAAGTTTAGGCAGATGAACATGAAAACATTCATACTTCACAAAACTCAATCAAATAGGCAGATCAGAATATGGAAACTTTGCACAAAAATTTAAAGATTTCTCTTAAAGGGAAAAATCAAACGAATTATTCATTGTATGCAAAAACCTTTGAACACATATGTCATACAAAGAAATTGTGAACATGGAACTTTTCAAAAGTTCAAATCCATCACAGACCAATCGAATAGGCATGTTTAAGCTAAAAGGTTTAGCACATATATTCAAAGAGTTTAAGTATTCAAACACATCAGAATTTGTATGTGCAAAACTTTTATCACACACCTCCATAATCCGCATAGGCAAAACCAACCTAATAGAAGGGTTAAACATGTCATAAGATAAAACTTTCATGGCACTTTTCAAAAGAAGGTCATTAACGTCAAAAGTTGAACAATAACTAACCAAATCAAAATTTGGAGACCTTTCAAAAATTGAATCATCAAAACCTTTATTAGAAAATTTTAAATCAAATGATCATGACTCGATAATCATAGAGTCCTTACCTCGCTTACCTTCGGACACAAGTTGGTAGTTGTCATTCTCATTCTTACCTTTCTTGTACAACTGAAATCGCCACTCGTGGGGAAAGTATTGAAGCTGGAATTGGTCACATAGATTTTTAAAAACCTGGGAAGAAATATTACAAGAAAAACTAATAGGTGGGTTAGTGGAAACAATCCTCGCTTTCTCACTAACATCTTTTCCACTTGAATCTTTTTTCTTTGGAAACACTCATTTCTTTTACCTTAATTTCTTTGTCCACTCTTTTCTTTTGATCAAACTCTTTTTCTTTTTCATTCTCTTTTTTAGTCTCATTTTGTTTCCTCTCTTCTTCTTTTTCTTTCATTTGTTTGTTTCTTTTCTCGATTTCATTCAATATCCTCTCATTTTCTCTCATAATATTTTCTTGCCTCTCTTTTCTTTTGATATCTTTTTGCTTTTCATCTTTTTCTTTTCTCATTTTCTTTTTACAAGAGGACACAAAAGATTCAAGAGAATAATCATATTGTTCAAAAGAAGAAAAATCATTTACATATGGTTCACGAACAATTCTTCATGAAGATCTCTTCATGGATGTTTTCTTTGGAGTTCTTGAAGAGGTGTATCTTTCATCTTGCACATTTTCTCGGAAGGATTCAAAATCAAAATCAACTTCTCTTTGTCTCAAATTCCTTGATTAAAAGGAATCTCTATCGAAATCTCTTCTTGAATTCTTTGATGAGTAGGAGTCATAGTGTAGGTCTCTTTGTCTCGAAGTCGTTGGCGAATAGGAATCACAATAGGAATCTTTTCTCTAGTAGTCATTGAATGTATATCTCCGTGATGTTCTCGACTCCGCTTTCCGACTTGATGACATTCATTCCCGTTGGTCTCTTGTCTCCACAGGGTCTAATCTCTCGTGTAATTTTTCAAACTTAGCATTCACCATTCTTCACATTTCTTGCACCAAATATTGATATTTTGATTCGGTAAATTCTTTGCGAGACATGATTGTTATTGCTGAAAAATAAAATTGTTAAGTAAAATAAAAATAAAGCCCTCACTACAAAATTCTCACGAGTTCACTCGGAAAGAAAGAAGAAAAGTGACACTCACACTCGTGTTTATACTCTTTATAGGCTTTTTCTTCACTTGAATAATCTCAAATGCTCATGCCTTTTATCTCTCAAACTTTTCTCTCGCAACTTCGTAGTCAGACTTGTCAAGGCCTTATCATAAGCTTAGGGGTCGGTTGCAAGTTGTTTAACAAAGGATAAAGATAAGGGGGTCAATGGTAGGCTAAAAGAAAAATTGAAATGGTTTTGAGTGTAGCGTTGGGGTATATGAAGATGATAGAATCGGGACTTAATGATCGGAAACACAAGTAGATGAACACACACCTCTTTGAGCACTTTTTTTTCAACGATTTCAAAACTTGCACTTTCAAATATATACTCTCTCTTTTTTTCACGAATTTTTTTCAACTTCGAATTTCCTTTTCTTTTTACTACATTAAGATGAACACAATAAGAACAAAATTCAAGAAATTATATATATATTTGATTTTTTTCACTTTACCAACCTATTCCTGATGATGGTGCGAACGTCGATACTTCCCATTTTGCAAGCTCTAACACCAAATGATACGATCTGCCTAGGGATGAGTCGAGTCGTATGTGAGATGCCCGATTACCTATGAAGAAGTATCGTTCGGTTTGTTCTAAAGGATGTTTTTTTAAGTAAAAAATGCGGAAGCTATTCAAGGGGTTCAAAGATAGGGTTTAAAATATGAATATTAAAGGTTCAGTTTAAAGGAAATAAAAGAATGGAAAAAGGTGATAGTTTGGTTTGGATAAGATGAAATGTACGTAAGGAAAGAAAGGAACTCAAAAGCAAGCACAAACCAATACTAGAGAGTATTGACCCAATTGCTTAGGCTTTTAAGGTGATCGGATGAAAGAAGGTAAACCTCGACCCACTACTTAGCAAAGTAGGAACCTTGGTATAGTTTCAAATGCCACACTATGAATAGTGATAAGCTCAGGATAGATGAAAAATAGGTTGACGCCACTAGGCTTCCTAGATAAGCCAACAAGTCTTTAACGAAGTTAGGGAGAAAAGAATCTCACCAAATAGTTTCATTAACAAAGAAACAATAATTAAAGTTCAACAACCTTCTACAAATGAAAATAACAATTATTTATAAGCTAAAGGTAGGTAGCCGAATGGGCATAGAACAATGCTTAAAGACTAAGTAAAATTCGATCATGAACATCCTAGAATAATCTAGAACAAAAACCATTAATTGAATAAGTCCAAATTCGGCTGAATGGTTCTTCAAAAGGCAGCTTCATAGTTAAGGAAAATGATGTGAATGAATGAACACTAATAGGAGGATGAATGAAGAAACTCCAATGGGCATACAATGTAAAACCCGAATATGAGTAGACAACTAAGTGTGAATACTTTGAAAGGCTTCTTGGAGAGTGGAACATTCAGCCTTGAAGAAAGGAGGCTTCATGCATGCTTTTGTCGAATGGCCACTTGGGAAATCTCAACCAACATGTCCTTTAATTTTTTTTATCCATTGTAAGGCCCAAGGCGTCATTTAAAGGGAATTAAAGGCTGCAGCTAGAAAATTAACTCTTCATGGCTATTGCTGTGCACGAAAAAGTCAGTAAATTAATTCTTCATGGCTGTTGTTGTGCATGAAATAGTCAGCTGAAAAAGGATGTTGATTCAGCTCTTCCCTAGGTCGATCCATGCATGTATTTACTAAAAAAAAAGCAGCAATTGAGAGGGGTTAAGACTCATTAAAATCATCAACCAGCAGCTCATTAAATCCGTCCAGGCATGCTTTCCTTTAATGCTTCAACTCCTTTTTTTAATGCCGTCCCATGCTCCAACACTCATTGAATTCGGACAGCAATTAGCATGCACTATAAATTCAGTTGGACAAAGTAGCAACATGAATTAAATTCAGTACATTAAACCAGCAGCAATGTTGAGACAATTTAAATTCATGCTTTAATCACAAACACATTAATAACATGTCTAAACAAGGACATATTTATGACTCATGTTTAATGCTAGGACAACCATTAAATTTAGCTTAGACAAATAAGTAGCAGCAACTAATTAATTTGTCCTAAACCTGACAGATTAAATTCATGTCCTAAACTAAGACACATTAAAACTTTATTTGACAAATTAAAATGAACTAATTATTTTAAGCTAACTAAATAAACTAACTTAATTATTTCAGTAAATTAGAATGCTTGAAATTAAATAATTTCGAATCAAGCTCAATGAGCTTGCGTCAAACTGAGTTGAGCTCTAATGAACTATGGAAACCAAAATTAAACTGGTACAAGCTGAATTGAGCTAGACGGAGCTCAGGGAGCTGGAAACAAGCTAGGATCAGCTTGCCAATAGTGCAATGCTCAGCTTGGTAAGCTTGACCAAAGTAGTTCGTGGGGCGAGTTTGTATCAGTTCTATTTTCCATTCCACCCAATCTATCAATTATCCTTTTAATTCTTTTGTTAGCCGAATTCCCTATCCATTGCTTAGTTTTCTTTCTTTTCAACCTTTGTTTGTAGCCATTGCCTATCTTTTTCATTCCTTTTAAAATGAATCAAGTCTTACTCAAATTCACAGTTGGGCAAACTAAACGACTAGATTCATTACCGAAATGAGTTCGTATCAGCTGAATATGGCAAGTCAATTTGAAAAGGTCCACGAGAGACCATTCGCCCCATTCATCCAAGAAGGGCCACGTAAGAAGAAATTTTTACAAGTGAACAAACGGCTTGACTTGAGGACAAGTCGCTTCGAAGAAGGGGGAATGACATGACCATGCCTCAAAGCTCGACAAGCTCTAATTTTGATCCCATTAAGCTCTCAAAAGGACCCATGACTCGAGCTCGAGCTAAGCACCTTCAAGAAGCTATTTTAGCTTTATTTGCTCAACTTTAGAATGAAAACGAGCTTTATGTTAAAGGAGAAGTTTGGGCCAGCTCATTAAAGGCTAGTTGCATCCTAGTGCAAGTTGACTTCAGCTCATCCATAGCTCCCCGAGCTTCCCTCAGCTCAAATCAGCTCCCTTAAGTTTAATTCAGCTTGTTTGAGCTTGTTTTAGTTTCTTTCCAGCTCATTTCTTTTATCATTTTAATAAACTAAGTATGAGTTTTATTTTATTCAATTTGATACAGCTCATGTTCAAATTCCCTAGCTCAAATCAGTTCATTAATTGTTTTCACATGATTGAGCTAGCCGAAATTAATATACTAGCTAGTCCATAATTAAATGTGTTTTAATTTATTTAATATGTTAATCAATATGTCTCGATGATGTTTTATTAAGATTCAGCCAAATTCATGTTTGACTTAGTGTGTTTAATATGTGTTTAGGTTCAACCAAATGCATGAAGAGGTGATAATGCAAGGTGCATGCATATTTGAGGTTCAATAGGTGACATTCAAGGGACACATGCATTTGGGATGTTCATGCAATAAGAAGCTGCTCATTAATCATGTATTTGAAGATTCATGGACTATATTTATGGACAATTGGAAGATAAATGCTGGGGAAATACATGCAAGTACCAACCAGCATCTAGAACAAACCATTTCTTCTCCCATGCATGATTATTCTACCATTTATTAAAGTGCATGGACGTTGGCCACAAGGGAGATATAGGAGTATTAAAGGGCTGCACATTCATGGCATTATGGCTATTCTTCAAGGCTAAGTATGCATGAATGCATCAAGTGAAGCAACATGATGGTTCAGCCAATTCATGCACCAACTTCAAGCATGAACCAAATTTTAATGCTTTTGTGTGAACATGTTAAATACAAATGTGAACAGATTTAAGATTAGTTTGAACACATTTAGATGCTGAATTTCAATAGGCACTTTAGGCTTATAAATAGTTGTTGTAAACATGTAGAAGGGACTTTTGCCATTTTTTTGAATGAACATTTATTCTTGTGAGGTTAATTTCCTCTCCAATTTTGTACGAGTCTCGAGTGACTTATTGATGTGATCCAGCCCGGGTAGATGAGTCGAATTCACGTAGTTGCCCGATCGTAGTTCGAGAGAGTCATTCGTGCCTCAGATTTTAGTAATAGTAGTAAAAGAATTAGAATAGGATAAGCGGAAGGTTTCAAGAAGGGTAAGTTTAGTATAGGTTCGGTTAAGGGTAGCAAAGATGGATGAAGGATAGAAGGGTCAGTTTGGGTTAACAAGAAAAAAGATTTAAAAGATGGAAATAGAAAATGAACTCAACGTCAGGAATGATTCAACACTAAGAAGTGTCACCCCGATTCCTATATTGTTAAGGTAAAAAATATGGATAGATGGATAGGTGAATGCCACACCAAGATTGGTGATAAGTTCAAACAAGAACGATTGACGCCACTAGCACAAGCCAGATAAGTTGTTCAAAACTTGTACGAGATATGAGAGGAAACAACCTCACAAGAACAATGTTCATTAACAAATTTGGCAAAAGTCCTTTACAAATGAAAGAAAACAAATATTTATAGGCACATAGATGACCATTCAAATTCGGCATCTAGGTGTTCACACAATAATAAAAACGTTCACACTAATGTATTAAAATAGTTCATAAATTCGGAGATTCATGCACTAGCTGAATAGACACTTTCTTTCCCCCAAGTGTGTGCATGAATGCTTAGTCATAAAGAAAGGCTTCAAGTGACTTGTATGTGCACCAAAAGGTTGCATTCATCTCCTTGGGACGTTCATGCACTTGTATGGAACATGTATCTTCATAATTAAACACTTTAATGGCATGTAGGTTCATAAATGGTAGCATGAACCTAGTAAATTCGTTCTCCCCTTTGTGTATGCACTTAATTCAATCAATGTGTTGAATTATTGAGTTAATTCCTACCCTTGGACGTTCTTGAACCCATCCATGCATGTGTAGTAGCCTATAGGTCAATTCAAAGTGTGAACATGTTCAAGGAGCTCTATGGTCAACATAGAATTAGTTGGCAGCTACTTCTTGGCCGAATAAGTGCCTTGGAAAGTTAGGAGACAGCCACCATACATGCACTTAAGCCATTCATGCATTCTATCATCCCATGCATTTGATCCATTCATGGACTAGCCTTTAATGTCCATACATGCATTCGACACATGCATGAATTTGTAGAAACCTTGCATCTAGCCGTACATGCACCAGCATTTATTACTTCTTCATTCATGAGTGTGGAATGCCCAAAAGAGATGTTTCTTCATCTATACATTGTGCCGTCCAAAGGGATGTACCTACATGAAATAAACAAGTCATTAAGACATCTCATGAACACTCATAAATTCGGCATGATGTGAACACATTAATGTCATGCATTAATTCGGCTATGTGAACATAATCAATTTATATAATGACTATGACATATTAATAACAAATATTAATATAAGACAAGTTTAATGCTTAAATAAATATGTGCAAATTTTTATTTAATGTATTAAAGACAAAAATGAGTTTAAACTAAAATGAGCTAAGCTTTAGCTCGTGAGCTAAAGTTGAGTTGAGGCTAAACTCCTAAGTTGAAGTTGAGCTAAGGTTTAGCTCGTGAGCTGAATATGAGCTAGGGGTGAGTTCGGTTTAGCTCAGGCAAGTTGGATTGAGCTCGAATAAGCTGGATTTGAGCTGGACGAAGCTCGTGGAGCTCAAAACGAGCTGGGATAAGCTTGCCAACATGTTAATGCTCGGCTTGACAGACTTGTTCGATGAAGTTCGCGGGGCGTGCTCGTATCATTCCCCTCTCTTTTAGGCGACTTGTCCTCAAGTTGAGCCATTTGTCCATGGGAGAACTTTGACTCGTGCATGGTTTTCCTCGATCAAATGGGATGGAAGATGTCACACAAACCTGAAAAATTCTTACCACAGCCGGTAAAAAGAAACTCAAAGGAGTCAAATTCAAATGTGTTCGATAGTTTATTAAAAATTTATTCAATGTAACATATGCCAAAAATCTCAATTGGACAAAGCAAGCATACGTAAATTTATCAAAGAGTTTCGTTAGAGCATCGTTGCAAATATGAAAACTAAGTTGGATCAAGGGATAATTGCTTGTAAATGATGGCAGGCACTTAAACACATTATTCCTCATCACAAACATTTCAATATGTTTCTTCAAAAATAACAATTCATGGGAATGTACACGCAAAGTGTACCATGGCCAATTGGAAACTAACTCACTCTTTCGCTTATTAACAACATGATTTGTGTAATCACTTTTCAACACAAACGGATCACTACTAGGCCAAAAACAACAATCAATCACAACAAGGTACAAACAATTTCCAAACATCAAACCATCAAAAAGATTTTCAACAACATTCGAATAGAGTAAAGGTATTTGAAAATTTTCATAAACTTTACCTTGTCGATCTTGAAGAGAAGAAAATTTAGGATCGGTTTTACCTTTTCAAACAAGATGAATCTTTTCTCTTCAGACAGATAATGTAAAACAAACCTTTTACCTCGATCAACTTGGGTGGGTGACGAAGCACCATGACAGCTCGTGCTTTTTAAAGGGTTACATTCACAAAAATGTAAAAGGTTAGCTTCAATAGGAGGTATGGACTGAAAAGAAAAAAATAAATCATCGTTGAAATTTGATTCAAGTCCCAAAGCATAAGTCGATCTTACCTTCTCAAAATGGAACGAAAATTTCAGATGTGGCCAAACAAGGTGATTAGTAAACGAATCAAAATTGAAACCCAAATCATTGAATTTCACCTTCTTATCAAAAGTTCGAACATCAAGCAAACATAATTTGAATGCAAATGATGCAAAGTGCTTAATGTTTCCATAAAATGAATTCATGTAGCAAATACCAGGCTTGAACACACGAACTTGATTAGGAATTCCAACAAGCAACATATTAGAAGAAGATATAATCAACTCACCACACGAATTATATTTCACTAGTTTAAACACACATGTTGAATTGACAAAACGGAGCATACCAATATGCAAAGGTTCATGCTTCAAGAGTATCAATCGGGAATGCAAATCACTACATGGAAATTTCGCACAAAAACTCAAAGATTGTTTATGAAGAACACAATTGCACATATCATGTGAAGATCTTTTAACATGGATGCCAAACAAAGAATTTTTAGAGAAAATGCAACTTTTTAAATAGGCAGATTTATCACAAATCAATTGAGCAGGCATATTTAAACATAGAGATTTAACACATGAATTCAAAAAGTTTGCATGGTCAAACACATCAGAATTTTTAAGTGACAGACTTTGATCAAACACATTCAAAATTAGCTTAGAGAAAACTAATCCAATGTTGTCAAAAAATTTGCCAATGTAGTAATCGTCATAAGAAAAGCTATATATGGCACCTTTTAAAATAAAATTGTTAACAAAAGTAAGTGAACAAAAATTAGCCAAATCAAGTGACTTTGATTCGATAAACAAAGAATCCTTACCTTCCTTACCTTCGATCGCAAGTGGGTGGTTGTCATTCGCGAACTTACCTTTTTCGAACAACCTAAAACACCTCTCATTTGGAAGGTAATGTAGATGGAATTGGTCGCACAAACTTCTAGGAACCTGAAAAGTTAAATCACAAGAAGATCGAACAGGTGGGTTAGTAGAAATAATCCTCACTTGCTCACTTGTTTTCTCACTCGATTCTTTTCTTCTGAATCACTCGTTCCTTTTGTTTCAATTTCTTTTCATCTTCTTTTTCACTCTCAAACTCTTTTTCATTCTCTTTTTCAATCTCATTTTTTTTTTCATTTTCCTTTTGCGTTTCAAAGGCTTTTTCAAGTTCTCTCAAGATTCGCTCATTTTCTCTCTTACTTGCCTTTTGCCTCTCTTTTCTTTTTATTTCATTTTCTTTTTCTTCCTTTGCTTTTTCTTTTCTTTTCTTTGTTTTCTCTTTACAAGAATGTACAAAAGAACGATGAGAATACAAATCTTGTTCGAAAGATGAAGAACTATTTGCATATGATTCACAATCAAAACTTCGTGAAGAATACTCCGAGTAAGATTTCGTTGACGATCTAGTAGGAGTATGTCTTTCTCTCTGAACGCCATCTTGGAACGAATCAAAATCGTAATCAGCTTCTCGTCTTCTCAAATTTCTTGATGAAAAGGACTTTCGATCGAAGTCACTTCTCAAATTCGCTGATGAATATGAGTCATAGTATGAATCTCTTTGTCTCGAAGTAGATGGCGAAAAGGAATCACGATAGGAACTTTTTTTCAAGTAGTAGTCGGGGGTATATCTCCGTGGGGTTCTTGTCTCCATTTTTCGACTCTAAGAAACTCTATCACTTTGATCTTGTTTTTCCAAATGATTTAATCTCTCGTGTATGTTCTTAGTGTTGGACTCCATCATTTTTCGCATTTCTTGTACCAAGTATTGGTATTCCAATTCGGTGAACTCTTCGTGTGACATGATTTTTGTTGCTGAAAAGAAAATGTTAGATCACAACACAAAATAAAAATAAAAAAATTAAGTACCTCACCACAAACCTCACAATTTCGCTCAGAAAGAAGAAGGAAAAGGTGTCACTTCCGCTCGTGTTTACACTCGTTTAGCTTTTACCTCCACTCGAATGTTCTCACTTGCTCGTGCCTTTTACCTCTCAGTCTTCCTATCTGATGTGAGCACACCCAGGGCATCCTCCAATGCACACCAAGAATCAATCGAGCTTCCAAAAGGTCCCATGACCCGAGCTCGAACCAAGCGAATTCAAGATGCTATATCAGCCTTTGTGTTGCGCATTTGGGATGATAACCAGCTCCATAACGTTGGAGGAGCTAAGAACAACTCCTTGAAGACTCCATGCACCATTTTGCAATCCGATCTCAGCTCCTCTTCATCTCCCCCCATGTGCCAATCAGCTCACATCAGCTCACATCAGCTCACTTGAGCTCGTTTTAGCTCATTTGAGCTCGAACTTAGCTCGATTCAGCTCATTCCTTTTTCATTTCAATAAATTAAGTTTTAATCTAGCTTATAACTAAGTTTGTTACAGCTCATGCCGAATTTCCTAGCTCAATTTAGCTCACTAGGTGTTTTTGACTATTTGAGCTAGCCGAATTTATTATAGGTTGACTTATAATTATTGTTTCCAAATTTAGTTAGTGTTATTAAGTTATTAAGTTATTATTTTAATTTATAATTTTATGAATAGTTGTGTGTTATTTAATTTTGTTATTTAATTTTGTAGGTTAGCTGAATTTGGAAGATACATTCATGGCATTTAATGCAAGGTGCATGAACGGGAATGTTCATTGAACGGGAAGATTCATGCATGGTTCGGTTCAATGTTTGGAGGACATACATTCATGTACATGGAAGGTTAATGCATATTGAAAGGTGCATCTCCCTTGGACGGCACACATGCATGAATGGAGGGTAATTAATGCAAGTGCATGTACGGCTAGGTTTAAGCCCCCTTCCAATTCCATGTACAACCGATGCATGTAGGAGGACCCTTGGAGTTTTCTAAGCACCTATTCAGCCAAGAGACACCCCTTGAGAGTTTCATGCATCCCATGGCCGAACCTAGACAATCCTATTGGCTTCCAAAGCTTGCTTATACATGAAGCTGCCCACTCACCTCCCATTCGGCCGAACATGGACAAGGATACCATTGGTCATTTTTCTAGAAAGGTTCATGTCTTAATTAGGTACATTACTTAATTGTTAAGTTCATGAATGGACTATTCGGCTAGCATAAGAAACTAGTATAAATAGTTTGTTGATTTCATTTGTAAGGGACTTTTGCCAAATTTGTTAATGAACTTTGTTCTTGTGAGGTTGCTTCCTCTCATATCTCATACAAGTTTCGAAGACTTATCTAGCTTGTGCTAGTGGCGTCAATCGACTTGTTTTGAACTTATCACCAATCTTGGTGTGGCGTTCACCTATCCTTCTATCCATCTTTTCACCTTAACAATATAGGAATTGGGGTGACACTTTTTAGTGTTGAATCATTCCTGACGTTGAGAATGTTTTTCCATCCCCCATCTATCCAACATCCTTTCTTATTTCCTTAGCCGAACCTATCACTACCCCTTTTGCATAACTTTTGAAAACCTTCCGCTATCCAAACCTATCCATTCACTTTTATTATTAAAATTCGAGGTACGAACGACTCTCTCGAACTACGATCGGGCAATTACGTGAATTCGACTCGACTACCCGGGCCAGATCACATCACTCTCGTAACCTTGTAACAGACTTAGTATGACTTGATCTCTAGTATTGTGGATCGGTTTCAAATGGTTACAAAGGTTAAAACGTATGGTGTACAAGTAGGCTAAAAAAAAGTTTCTGGTATAGTGTGGTGTTTTGGGGGGTACAAAGTTGATGGTAAGAATAACTGAAGAACGGCACAAAATATAAAACAGTAGAATCAAACTTGATCACTTCACTCCCTTTTTTTGTTCTTTCTTTTTTTAAATAATTTCGTACCTTTTTTTACAACTTTAACATATCACTTTTACAAAGATAAAATGAAAATGTAACTTAATTTTTTTTGATTTTTTTTAATTTTTTTCACCATGAACCTATTTCGATCTTGATACGAGCGTCGGTGCCTCTCGTTTTATAAGCTCTGATACCAAATAATATGATCTGGCCTGAGTAGATGAGTTAAATTCACGTAGTTGCTCGATCGTAGTTCGAGAGAGTCGTTCGTGCCTTGGATTTTAGTAATAGTAGTAAAAGAATTAGAATAGGATAAGCGGAAGGTTTCAAGAAGGGTAAGTTTAGTATAGGTTCGGTTAAGGGTAACAAAGATGGATGAAGGATAGAAGGGTCGGTTTGGGTTAACAAGAAAAAAGATTTAAAAGATGGAAATGGAAAACGAACTCAACGTCAGGAATGTTTCAACACTAAGAAGTGTCACCCTGATTCCTATATTGTTAAGGTGAAAAATATGGATAGATGGATAGGTGAACGCCACACCAAGATTGGTGATAAGTTCAAACAAGAACGATTGACGGCACTAGCACAAGCCAGATAAGTCGTTCGAAACTTGTACGAGATATGAGAGGAAACAACCTCACAAGAACAATGTTCATTAACAAATTTGGCAAAAGTCCTTTACAAATGAAAGAAAACAAATATTTATAGGCACATAGATGACCATTCAAATTCGGCATCTAGGTGTTCACACAATAATAAAAACGTTCACACTAATGTATTAAAATAGTTCATAAATTCGGCAGATTCATGCACTAGCTGAATAGACACTTTCTTTCCCCCAAGTGTGTGCATGAATGCTTAGTCATAAAGAAAAGCTTCAAGTGACTTGTATGTGCACCAAAAGGTTGCATTCATCTCCTTGGGACGTTCATGCACTTGTATGGAACATGTATCTTCATAATTAAACACTTTAATGGCATGTAGGTTCATAAATGGCAGCATGAACCTAGTAAATTCGTTCTCCCCTTTTTGCATGCATTTAATTCAATCAATGTGTTGAATTATTGAGTTAATTCCTTCTCTTGGACGTTCTTGAACCCATCCATGCAAGTGTAGTAGCCTATAGGTCAATTCAAAGTGTGAACATGTTCAAGGAGCTCTATGGTCAACATAGAATTAGTTGGCAGCTACTTCTTGGCTGAATAAATGCCTTGGAAAGTTAGGAGACAGCCACCATACATGCACTTAAGCCATTCATGCATTCTATCATCCCATGCATTTGATCCATTCATGGACTAGCCTTTAATGTCCATACATGCATTCGACACATGCATAAATTTGTAGAAACATTGCATCTAGCCGTACATGCACCAGCAATTAATACTTATTCATGAGTGTGGAATGCCCAAAAGAGATGTTTCTTCATCCATACATTGTGCTGTACTTGATCATTGTATCTACAAAAAAAATAAAATCAAATTATGAGACATCATGTAAACACATTAATGTCATGCATTAAATCAGCTAAAATGTGAACATAATTAAAATATGTAATAACTGTGACATATTAAAACAAATATTAATATAAGTCAAATTTGATGCTTATCTAGCTCGCTAGTGGTGTCTACCTGAACTTGTTTCTAAACTTATCACCAAGCATTGGTGTGGCGTTCAACTATCCTTCTACCAACCATTTTTACCACCTTAATCAATATAGGAACCGGGGTGACACTCTTATAGTGTTGAGTCGTTGCTGACGTTTAAGTTTCCTTTTCATTTCCATCCTTCGCCAAAATTATCTATCTTTGCTTCCTTTAGCCGAACCTACCCTAGTCAAAGCTAAACCTAGTGTTTTGAGTTTGTTTTGATAACTTATCCAATACTTAGCCAAATTCTCAAATACTTAAAATCAAATGATACTTTCTCGAAGACGATCAGGCAACTCGATCTACTCGACTATCCACGCTGGGCTGGATCACATCAGACAAGTTTGGTTTAACAAAGAACATATTGACACTACAAAAATACTTGATAAGTCAATTTAGTCCCAAAAGAACAAGAAGAATTGGAATTCTCACAAGTTTTAAGTTAAGCATAAATTCAACAAAAGTTTTTTTTTAAAACAAACTAATTACAAAGTATTTATGTGCTTACATGAGACCTAGTTGAAAAGTCAAATGAATTCAACTTTAATGTATGGTTATGAGCTGAATAAAAAACTTAATTATTAAACACAAACTCTTGGAATCTCTAAGCCTAAGTAACAGCAACTATTAACATGATTTAATGTTCCAATTCAGCTGTTTTAGTTGAACTTGAATGCTTGGGCAGCCGAATAGACACCAGTAACTTGGTTAATGCTCTCCTTTAATTGTTGTCTATTGCTATTCTTGAATAACTCCTTGGAGAAGAGGAATAGGCTGCCGAAATTTATTGGTGCATAATGCTCTTCTTTAAATGTTGTAACAACCCCTTGTATGTAACCAATTCCAACTAAAAAGTTGCATTTAATACTTTGTAATCGCCCCTTGTACATAACTTATTTTAGCTGAATAGTCACCTACTAGCATTTAACAAACACATTAAAAACACATTAAACACACTAAACTTAATAAGCTTAGTTAATAAACTGTAATAAACACTTTTAACTCTTAACTTAATTTAATAAACTGTAAATAAACATATTTAACAATAAGTTATTCCAGCAATTAAATAAACTCAGATAAGCATTTTTTCCAGCAAGTAATTAACTAAAAGGAGTTTAATAAAAATAAAGTCCAGCAAATCAAAAATTAACTAAGATGAGTTTAATAAAGTCCAACAACTCAATTATTAACTAAGATGATGATGCGATCCAGCCAGGGTAGATGAGGCGAATTAACGTAGTTGCCCGATCGTAGTTCGAGAGAGTCGTTCGTGCCTCGAATTTTAGTAATAGTAGTAAAAGAATTAGAATAGGATAGCGAAAGGTTTCAAGAAGGGTAAGTTTAGTATAGGTTCGGTTAAGGGTAGCAAAGATGGATGAAGGATAGAAGGCTCAGTTTGGGTTAACAAGAAAAAAATTTAAAAGATGGAAATGGAAAACGAACTCAACGTCAGGAATGATTCAACACTAAGAAGTGTCACCCCGATTCCTATATTGTTAAGGTGAAAACTATGGATAGATGGATAGGTGAACGCCACACCAAGATTGGTGATAAGTTCAAAACAAGACGATTGACGCCACTAGCACAAGCCAGATAAGTCGTTCGAAACTTGTACGAGATATGAGAGGAAGCAACCTCACAAGAACAATGTTCATTAACAAATTTGGCAAAAGTCCTTTACAAATGAAAGAAAACAAATATTTATAGGCACATAGATAACCATTCAAATTCGGCATCTAGGTGTTCACACAATAATAAAAACGTTCACACTAATGTATTAAAATAGTTCATAAATTCGGCAGATTCATGCACTAGTTGAATGGACACTTCCTTCCCCCCAAGTGTGTGCGTGAATGCTTAGTCATAAAGAAATGCTTCAAGTGACTTGTATGTGCACCAAAGGTTGCATTCATCTCCTTGGGACGTTCATGCACTTGTATGGAACATGTATCTTCATAATTAAACACTTTAATGGCATGTAGGTTCATAAATGGCAGCATGAACCTAGTAAATTCGTTCACCCCTTTGTGCATGCACTTAATTCAATCAATGTGTTGAATTATTGAGTTAATTCCTTCCTTTGGACTTTCTTGAATCCATCCATGCATGTTTAGTAGCTTATAGGTCAATTCAAAGTGTGAACATGTTCAAGGAGCTCTATGGTCAACATAGAATTAGTTAGCAGCTACTTCTTGGCCAAATAAGTGCCTTGGAAAGTTAGGAGACAGCCACCATACATGCACTTAAGCCATTCATGCATTCTATCATCCCATGCATTTGATCCATTCATGGACTAGCCTTTAATGTCCATACATGCATTCGACACATGCATAAATTTGTAGAAACATTGCATCTAGCTGTACATGCACCAGCAATTAATACTTCTTCATTCATGAGTGTGGAATGCCCAAAAGAGATGTTTCTTCATCCATACATTGTGCCGTACTTGATCATTGTATCTACAAAAAAAAATAAAATCAAATTATGAGACATCATGTAAACACATTAATGTCATGCATTAAATCAGCTAAAATGTGAACATAATTAAAATATGTAATAACTGTGACATATTAAAACAAATGTTAATATAAGTCAAATTTGATGCTTAAATAATTATGTTCAGATTTTATTTAATGCATTAAAGTCTAAAACTGGGTTTGAGCTAAAATGAGCTAAGCTTTAGCCCTTAAGCTAAAGTTGAGCTGAGATTAAACTCCTAAGCTGAAGTTGAGCTAAGGTTTAGCTCGTGAGCTAAATATGAGCTAGGAGTGAGCTCGGTTTAGCTCAGGCAAGTTGGATTGAGCTCGAATAAGCTGGATTTGAGCTGGACGGAGCTCGTGGAGCTAGAAACGAGCTGGGATCAGCTTGCCAACATGTCAATGCTCGGCTTGATAGACTTGTTCGATGAAGTTCGCGGGGCGTGCTCGTATCATTCCCCCCTCTTTTAGGCGACTTGTCCTCAAGTCGAGCCGTTTGTCCATGGGAGAACTTTGACTTGTGCATGGTTTTCCTCGATCAAATGGGATGGAAGATGTCACACAAACCTGAAAATTTCTTACCACAGCCAATAAAAAAAAACTCAAAGAAGTCAGATTCAAATGTGTTCAATAGTTCATAAAAAATTCATTCAATCGAACATATGCCAAAAATTTCAATTGGACAAAGCAAGCATACGTAAATTTATCGAAGAGTTTCATTAGACCATCATTGCAAACATGAAAACTAAGTTGGATCAAGGGATAATTGGTTTCAAACGATGGCAGGAACTTAAACACATTATTCCTCATCCAAAACATTTCAATATGTTTATTGAAAAATAACAATTCATGGGAATGTACACACAAAGTGTACCACGACCAATTGGAAACTAAATCACTCTTTCGCTTATTAACAACATGATTTGTGTAATCATTTTTCAACACAAACGGATCACTACTAGGCCAAAGACAACAATCAATCACAACAAGGTACAAACAATTTCCAAACATCAAACCATCAAAAAGATTTTCAACAACATTCAAATAGAGTAAAGGTATTTGAAAATTTTCATAAACTTTGCCTTGTCGATCTTGAAGAGAAGAAAATTTATGATCGGTTTTACCTTTTTCAAACAAGATGAATCTTCTCTCTTCGGACAGATAATGTAAAACAAACCTTTTACCTCGATCAACTTGGGTGGGTGACGAAGCACCATGACAGCTCGTGCTTTTTAAAGGATTACATTCACAAAATTGTAAAAGGTTAGTTTCAATAGGAGGTATGGACTGAAAAGAAAAAAATAAATCATCGTTGAAATTTGATTCAAGTCCCAAAGCATAAGTCGATCTTACCTTCTCAAAATGGAACGAAAATTTCAGATGTGGCCAAGCAAGGTAATTAGTAAACGAATCAAAATTGAAACCCAAATCATTGAATTTCACCTTCTTATCAAAAGTTCGAACATCAAGCAAGCATAATTTGAATGCAAATGATGCAAAGTGCTTAATGTTCCTATAAAATGAATTCATGTAGCAAATACTAGGCTTGAACACACGAACTTGGTCATTTGATTTAGCAGGCAACATGTTAAATAAGGAAAATATAATCAACTCATTGCATGATTCAAATTTCACTCGTTCAATTAGACTTGAAAAATTGGCACAACCAAGCATATTCATTTTATCACCAAAGAAACGATGCAACATGTTATCATGCAAGTACATCAAAGGAAACTTAAACATGCAAATACTCGAACAATCTTGTATCGTAATTTCTACTCGAAAAGTTAGATCAAAGCATGGAAATCTCTCACAAAATTTTAGAGATTTATCTTGAAGAACAAAGTCAAACAGATCAATTATTTCATGCAAAAATCTTTTAACGCATATATCGAGCAAAGAAGTTGTGATCATGCGACCTTTCAAAAATTCAAATCCATCACAAATCATTTGAATAGGCACATTTAAACAGAAAGATGAATTCAAAGAATTTTTATAATCAAACAAATCAAAACGTGAAAAACTGTTATCACATACATTCACAATTTGCACAGGATGTGAAGATCTTTTAACATGGATGCCAAACAAAGAATTTTTAGAGAACATGCAACTTTTTAAACAGGCAGATTTATCACAAATCAATTGAGCAGGCATATTTAAACATAAAGATTTAACACATGAATTCAAAAAGTTTGCATGGTCAAACACATCAGAATTTTTAAGTGACAGACTTTGATCAAACACATTCAAAATTCACTTAGAGAAAACTAATCCAATGTTGTCAACAAATTTGCCAATGTAGTAATCGTCATAAGAAAAGCTATATATGGCACCTTTTAAAACAAAATCGTTAACAACAGTAAGTGAACAAAAATTAGCCAAATCAAGTGACTTTGATTCGATAAACAAAGAATCCTTACCTTCCTTACCTTCGATCGCAAGTGGGTGGTTGTCATTTGCGAACTTACCTTTTTCGAACAACCTAAAACACCTCTCATTTGGAAGGTAATGTAGATGGAATTGGTCGCACAAACCTCTAGGAACTTGAAAAGTTAATTCACAAGAAGATCGAACATGTGGGTTAGTAGAGATAATCCTCACTTGCTTACTTGTTTTCTCACTTGATTCTTTTTCTTCTGAATCACTCATTCCTTTTGTTTCAATTTCTTTTTCATCTTTTTTCTCACTCTCAAACTCTTTTTCATTTTCTTTTTCAATATCATTTTATTTTTCATTTTCTTTTTGCTTTTCAAATGCTTTTTCAATGGCTTTTTCAAGTTCTCTCAAGATTCGCTCATTTTCTCTCTTACTTGCCTTTTGCCTCTCTTTTCTTTTTATTTCGTTTTCTTTTTCTTCTTTTGCTTTTTCTTTTCTTTTCTTTGTTTTCTCTTTACAAGAATGTACAAAAGAACGATGAGAATACAAATCTTGTTTGAAAGATAAAGAACTATTTGCATATGATTCACAATCAAAACTTCGTGAAGAATACTCCGAGTAAGATTTTGTTGACGATCTAGTAGGAGTATGTCTTTCTCTCTGAACGCCATCTTGGAACAAATCAAAATCGTAATCGGCTTCTCGTCTTCTTAAATTTCTTGATGAGAAGGACTTTCGATCGAAGTCACTTCTCGAATTCGCTGATGAATATGAGTCATAGTATGAATCTCTTTGTCTCGAAGTAGATGGTGAAAAGGAATCACGATAGGAACTTTTTCTCAAGCAGTAGTCGGGGGTATATCTCCGTGGGGTTCTTGTCTCCATTTTTTGACTCGAAGAAACTCTATCACTTTGATCTTGTTTTTCCAAATGATTTAATCTCTCGTGTATGTTCTTAGTGTTGGACTCCATCATTTTTCGCATTTCTTGTACCAAGTATTGGTATTCCGATTCGGTGAACTCTTCGCGTGACATGATTTTTGTTGCTGAAAAGAAAATGTTAGATCAAAACACAAAATAAAAAAAATCAAGTACCTCACCACAAATCTCACTATTTCACTCGCAAAGAAATATTGATGAACACTCCACTCGTGTTTGCACTCGTTTTTAGGCTTTTTTCAAACTCTCAAATGTTCTCACACACTCTAGCCTTTTACCACTCAAGCTTACTCTCGTAACCTCGTATTTTGTTTCTTTTGACTTGTCTAGGTGCCTTGGGGTCGGCTTCAAAATCGATTACAAGGGATAAGATGTATAGGTTATGGGTAGGCTAAAAGAAAATTTTTCTTTGGTGTAGTGTGGCGTTTTGGAAATGGGGGGTACAAAGTTGATGAAAAAAACACAGTTGTTGATCGGAACAAAATATAAACAATAGAAAGAACTTGTTCACTTCACTTTTTTTTTATAATTTCGTATCTCTTTTTTTTACAACTTTCAATATAGCACTTTTACAATGATAAAAACGAAAATACAACTTAAATTTTTTTTGATTTTTTTCGAATTTTTTTTACAACGAACCTAGTTCGATCTTGATACGAACGTCGATGCCTCTCGATTTACAAGATCTGATACCAAATGATGCGATCTAGCCCGGGTAGATGATTCGAATTCACGTAGTTGCCCGATCGTAGTTTGAGAGAGCCGTTCGTGCCTTGGATTTTAGTAATAGTAGTAAAAGAATTAGAATAGATAGCGGAAGGTTTCAAGAAGGGTAAGTTTAGTATAGATTCGGTGAAGGGTAGCAAAGATGGATGAAGGATAGAAGGCTCGGTTTGGGTTAACAAGAAAAAAATTTAAAAGATGGAAATGGAAAACGAACTCAACGTCAGGAATGATTCAACACTAAGAAGTGTCACCCCGATTCCTATATTGTTAAGGTGAAAAATATGGATAGATGGATAGGTGAACGCCACACCAAGATTGGTGATAAGTTCAAAACAAGACGATTGATTCCACTAGCACAAGCCAGATAAGTCATTCGAAACTTGTACGAGATATGAGAGGAAGCAACCTCACAAGAACAATGTTCATTAACAAATTTGGCAAAAGTCCTTTACAAATGAAAGAAAACAAATATTTATAGGCACATAGATGACCATTCAAATTCGGCATCTAGGTGTTCACACAATAATAAAAACGTTCACACTAATGTATTAAAATAGTTCATAAATTTGGCAGATTCATGCTCTAGTTGAATGGACACTTCATTCCCCCCGAGTGTGTGCATGAATGCTTAGTCATAAAGAAAGGCTTCAAGTGACTTGTATGTGCACCAAAGGTTGCATTCATCTCCTTGGGACGTTCATGCACTTGTATGGAACATGTATCTTCATAATTAAACACTTTAATGGCATGTAGGTTCATAAATGGCAGCATGAACCTAGTAAATTCGTTCACCCCTTTGTGCATGCACTTAATTCAATCAATGTGTTGAATTATTGAGTTAATTCCTTCCTTTGGACGTTCTTGAACCCATCCATGCTTGTGTAGTAGCTTATAGGTCAATTCAAAGTGTGAACATGTTCAAGGAGCTCTATGGTCAACATAGAATTAGTTAGCAGCTACTTCTTGGCCGAATAAGTGCCTTGGAAAGTTAGGAGACAGCCACCATACATGCACTTAAGCCATTCATGCATTCTATCATCCCATGCATTTGATCCATTCATGGACTAGCCTTTAATGTCCATACATGCATTCGACACATGCATGAATTTGTAGAAACATTGCATCTAGCCGTACATGCACCAGCAATTAATACTTCTTCATTCATGAGTGTGGAATGCCCAAAAGAGATGTTTCTTCATCCATACATTGTGCCGTACTTGATCATTGTATCTACAAAAAAAAATAAAATCAAATTATGAGACATCATGTAAACACATTAATGTCATGCATTAAATCGGCTAAAATGTGAACATAATTAAAATATGTAATAACTGTGACATATTAAAACAAATATTAATATAAGTCAAATTTGATGCTTAAATAATTATGTTCAGATTTTATTTAATGCATTAAAGTCTAAAATCGAGTTTGAGCTAAAATGAGCTAAGCTTTAGCCCTTAAGCTAAAGTTGAGCTGAGATTAAACTCCTAAGCTGAAGTTGAGCTAAGGTTTAGCTCGTGAGCTGAATATGAGCTAGGAAAGAGCTTGGTTTAGCTCAGACAAGTTGGATTGAGCTCGAATAAGCTAGATTTGAGCTGGACGGAGCTCGTGGAGCTGGAAACGAGCTGGTATCAGCTTGCCAACATGTCAATGCTCAGCTTGACAGACTTGTTCGATGAAGTTCGCGGGGCGTGCTCGTATCAGATGAGTTCAACTAAATTAAAGTTCAGCTTGCAATAAATTGCAAGGGACACTTGAATCTGACTTCTTTGATGGTTCGATTATTCCAGCAATGGTTTCAACCCCAAATTTGGTGAATTAAAACCTTCACACAAATTAACAAACTAAAACTAGATTTCATTTTGCACTTGGGCCAATCTCTATGGCATCGAGTTGTTTCATAACATGATACGACCGGGTTCGCATCATACCCTCCCTCTTGAAGACGATTTGTCCTAAAATTGGGCCATTTGCTTAAAAAAAATTTCATCATCACAAACCTTGAAACTACACAAGACTCGAAAAGGAAACAAATTAGTTGCTTGCCCTCCCTCTTTAGGAGGAATCCAATTCAAAGTGTCACCTTCACGAAAATGAAAGAGGTTAGTGACAAAATGGATGATGCACTCAAAGGAACTTTCGAAACGTTATGCACAAATTGAACATATGCCCCTATGCCATGATCAAAAACTTGAGTTGGCATTACCTTTTCATAATGATTTAGAAATTGATCACTTAATCCAATGCCAAGATCAAAAGTAGAAGTGGATCTTACCTTGTTCTTTGTTGGAAACAAACTCAAACCACGAAACAGTCGAATGGTATATTCTCAAAAGTCAGAATTCCATAATTCAAATCCCTTAGATAATGATATAAAACAATGTTCACTGGGATCAAAGATAAGGTTTTCTCTTTCCATTTCAATTTCATTTGACAATTTCATGACAGGCATCATAGAAAAAACACGAAGCAATTCAAAGTCATTATCATACAAAACATGTCCAAATATTTTAAACCACAATTTAGGACAACCTCCGGAATCAAAGATTTGATTTTGACTTTGCAAGCCAACAAAATCTACTTCTTTTATTTTCAAACAAAATGACAAAATTCAGAGCAGATGAAAAGGTTCAACACATTTATTTAAAATGAAATTATGATGCTCACCTTCGCTTAATAATAATTTAGGAAAACTTGCTCCCAGTTTAAACACATGGTTTTGATCACTTGTTCCAGCACGTAACAAAAATTTCATTTTCACAAATAAATCACACATGCCAAGTAAAGAAGATGTGAACATACAAACATTCAAATAGTCAAACCTATCACAATTCATTCAAATAGGCATGTATGTTTTTAGACATTCATATGCCTCAAATCTCATCTACACATTTTCACCACAATCAAGCAAATGGAAAGGTTTATATGATTCATTAGTTTGCACATCCAATCCTTGCAATTGCCAATTGATTACTACTTCACCAATAATCTCATCAATACCATAATTTTAGTAATGGTACTCTCCTTGTGATCTTTTAAAGCAAACAAATCATTATTAATCAAGAAAGAGTAATTAACCAAGTTAAAGTTCAAACATTTTTTAGAAACCAAATCTTCAACAATCGAATGGAGATGATATAACTTAAAAACTTCAGATTCCATACCTTGCTTACCCTTTGGCATAGGCAAACAAGATTTATTGATAATGTTACCTTTTTCAAGCAACGTGAATCTTTTCTCTTTTGGAAGATATCGAAGTTGAAATTTTTCAATGGGATCTTTAGAAACCTGAAAAGAAGAAATAATATAAGGAAAACTCACAGAATGGTTAGTAAAAACACTTCTCACTTTTTCTTGTTCATTTTCTTCCTTTTCACTTGTTTCTTTTTCTAGCTCATTTTCAAACTCTCATTCTTTTACCTCAATCTCTTTTATTTTTGAAAACTCAATGTCACTTGTTTCTTTTACTCTCTTGCTCTCTTTTTTTTTATATGCTTTTCTATCTCGCACTCTTTTTCTTTTTCAATCTTGATCTCTTTTTACTCTCTTTCATTCTCTTTTTCTTCTTTACATGCTTTTTCAATTTCATTACAAAAGGAGGACAACAAAAAGGAATCATCAAAATGAGAAACCTTTCATTGAGAATAAGAGAAGGGGTCTTCATACAAAAGTTGATCATCTCTCCGTGATAGATCCTCCATGGCTGAGTACTTTGACACTTTTGAAACACGTTCACTTCTTCATAAGCGATCCCCCATAGATGAATAAATTGATGCACTTGTAGAGACATATCTACCTTTTCATTTGTCATTTCAGAAGGACTCAAACTCGAAATTTGCTTTACTTTGTCTTGAACTCATCGACATATAAGACTCACGATATGGATCTCCTCTTGAATATTCATGGGATTCTTGTCTTCGTGAGGATCTTACCTCTATTCCTCGACTTGGTGAAATTTGCTCCCGTTGGGCTCTTGCTCGTTGGCCCCACTCTTCTACACGATCCAATCATTTCTTGATCTGGAATCCATTATTCTGGTTTGCCATTGAGAATAATTGAGCATCTTGAATTTTGTGAAAATAAACGAGTGCACAATTTATGCTTACTTGTTATTTGGTCTTTAAATAAGAAAACAAAATTTGTGCATTCTGTTTGCAATTTTAAATTGATTGCTATTCCTTCCATGTTACTGGACATGAAGTTTTTTATTTTGTATGGACATGTAAGATCAATCTATATTTCTTGATCCAGTAATGGATTATGTGCTCTAGCTTGGAATATGAATTTGGAAAGTGATACGAACCGCCTCGGGGAGAGTCGAGTCGTATGTAGATTGCCCGATCGTCTACGAGAAGTTACGTTAGGTTTAGTTGAGTTGAAGGAATGACCGAAGTAGAAAGAGGGGTACGAATGGAATGGTAGGAATGAAAGGGTAGGAACAAAGGAATATGAACAAATTGGTCGGTTTTGGTATGTTTTGGGTAAGAAAGAAATGGGATCGAACAAAGAAGGCAAATAAGAACCAATACCGATTTGGTATCGACCCGTTGTTTATAGGCTCTTTTAGTTCGGTTTGGGTTTGGTAAAGGAAAACCTCGACCCACTATCTAACAAGATAGGAACCTCGGTATGTTTGAACACCACACTACGAGTAGTGATAAGTTCGGAATCGACAAAGAATACGATTGACACAACTAGAATGCTAGGAATGCCAAACGAATCTTTGAACGAAATATAAGAAAAGTTTGCCTCACAATTTCGGCAGCATAACATTAACAAAAGCTTCAAAAGTCCTTTTACATGGAAATTGAACAAGTATTTATAGGCCTAAAATCTAGGTAGCTGATTGGCCTTTCATACTTACACATTAATTAAAGAAAATTCTAGAAAAATGACCCTTAATGTGCATGTCTAGATTCGACTATGGTAATAGGAAATGAATGAATCTTCATGCTTGCTTTTAATCTCCATATGTCCATTGTGTTCCTACAAGAAATGTGAATAGAATTAATTCAAGCTAATGTGAACACAAATATCAACATTAAATTCGGTTATGACAAATTTAATTATCATCAATAAACTCTTTTAAGACATATTTAGTAAAACTAATGTGAACTAAATTTAATATGTAGGATAGTAATTAACTAATTATTGAACTTATTAAATAAAAAGTCAATAGTAGTCCAATGCAGTCATGGTGAACTCCATGAGCTGATGTTTAAGTCATGAGCTAAAATGAGCTAAGCTTAAACTCCTAAGCTGAAGTTGAGCTAAGGTTTAGCTCGTGAGTTGGAAACGAGCTAGGAGTAAGCTCGGTTTAGCTCATGCAACTAGATTGCGCTTGAATGAGCTGGATTTGAGCTGGATGGAGCTCGTGGAGCTGGAAACAAGCTGGGATTAGCTTGCCAACACGTCACAGCTCGACTAGGGAGACTTGTTCGAAGAGGTTCACTGGGTGTGCTCGCATCATTCCCCCCTCTTTTACGCGACTTGTCCTCAAGTCGAACCGTTTGTCTAAAGGAATATTTTTTTTCTTGCTTGGTTTTCCTCGGTCGAATGGGACAAAGGATATCAAGCAAACCTGAAATTGATTCACCAATGGACAAGTTAACACATCACATTCATAAATAAGTAGCAAAGGGTTAAGATAATAAAAACCAATAGATAACCCGAATGTTGAGCAAAAGACAAATTTTATCTTACCGAATTGACTTACCAATTTTGGCAATGACAAGCGGAAAGTATTTAAATTCAGATGGTACATGTAAAACTTAGCCCAAAGGTCATATGGCAAGAATTTTATTTGTTCATAACATGGATACTTCACATTGTCGTACAATTTTGATATGTCATCAATATGATCAATTGAACAAAATGGAAACAAGGAATGATCAATCGTGCATCTTAACAAACAAGAATGAATTCCTCGTTTCAACCACAACATTCCAAATGGTTCAAAACAAAGGACATATTCGCTTGGCTTTTAGATTTGAACAAGCTCACCTTGCCTTATTCGATTAAATGGACTTGCAGTAGTAGGATGAACAATATGACCACATTCCACAAAGTCATCATCAACAACACCGATTTCTTCATCTTTCAAACAAAACAAAGATATTGTTGACTTACCTTGATTAACTTGGAAGTTACATGATGTTAGTTTGATTTTACCTCGTTTGCGCAAAACAAACCTTCGCTCCTTAGCAAGGTAATGCAATCGATAATTTAAACTCGAACAAACCTGTAAAGGTGAAAAGTCAAAAAGACAATTCTTGCTTTTCAAAATATAAGTTTCACATGAATGGAAAATGTTAAGGTCACCACGAAAAATGTACTTAAAAGGACAGGATAAAATGTTATTCACAGATGGAACGTCTGATTCAATTCCGGGATTAAAAATAAAATTTTTAGAATCAAAAACTTGGTTTGGATTTTGTAATCCAGCCACATGCTTTATTTCCAAAAATAAAGATAAGACTCGAAGAAGATGAGTAGGTAAAACAAAGTTACTTACAACAAGATCACAATGCTTACCTTTTCTTGGAAACAACTCGAAATGGCTAGCTCCAGGCTTAAACACTCGAGTTTGATCACTTACCCCAAAATACAACAAGAATTTCATTTTCTCAGATAAATCACAAAAGTAGATCAAAGAAGGTTTAGGCAGACGAACATGCAAACATTCGTACTTCACAAAACTCAATCGAATAGGCAGATCAAAACATGGAAACTTCGCACAAAAATTTAAAGATTTTTCTTGAATGACAAAATCAAACGGAATATTCTTTCTATGCGAAAACCTT
This sequence comes from Gossypium longicalyx, assembly GCA_025698465.1. Lineage (NCBI taxonomy): Eukaryota > Viridiplantae > Streptophyta > Magnoliopsida > Malvales > Malvaceae > Gossypium > Gossypium longicalyx. The sequence goes on from CM046998.1 coordinate 56,280,968, forward strand.
TGAACACATATGTTGAAAAAAGAAGCTATGTACATGTGACATTTTAGAAATCCAAATCCATCACAAATCATTTGAATAGGCACATTTAAACAGAAAGATGAATTCAAAGAATTTACATAGCCATACTTATCAAAATGTGAAAACCTTTTATCACATACATTCACAATTTGCACAAGATGAACCAATCCAACAAAATAAACAGATTTGCCGTTATAAAACATGTCATAAGACGGAATCTTCATGGCATCTTTTGAATCAACATTGTTAACAATAATATGTGAACAATAATTAGCCAAATCAAAAGATGGAAGTTTTTCAGAAGTTATGCCATCAAAACCTTTATGAGTAATTTTTAAATCAGGCAGCCTTGATTCGATAAACAAAGATTCCTTACCTTCCTTACCTTCGATTTCCAACGGGTGGCGGTCGTCCACGGACTTACCTTTCTCAAACAACTGAAAACGCCTCTCATTTTGAAGGTATCAGAGTTGGATTTGGTCGCACGGACTTTTAGGAACCTGATAAGAAAGATCACAAATAGATCGAGCAGAAGTGTTAGTAGAAAGAATCCTTGCTTGCACACTAACATCTTTTTCACTCGAATCTTTTTCCTCAAGTTCACTTGCTTCTTCCACTCTTTCTTTTATCTCAATTTCCCTTTCCACTCTTTTCTTTTGCTCAAACTCTTTTTCTTTTTCAATGTCTTTTTCGATTTTATTTTCTTGTACACTTTGTTTTTCTCTCTTTTCTTTATTTCTTCTTTCGATTTCATTCAAAATCCTCTCGTTTTCTCTCATAATCTTTTCTTACCTCTCTTGTCTTTTGATCTCTTTTTTGCTTTTCATCTTTTTCTTTTCTCGTTTTCTTTTTACAAGAGGTTACAAAAGAATCATGATAATAATTATTTTGTTCAAAAGAAGAAAAATCATTCACATATGACTCACGAACAATTTTTCGTGAAGATCTCTCCATAGGCATTTTCTTTAGAGTTCTTGAAGAGGTGTATCTTTCATCCCGCACGTCTTCTCGAAAGGATTCAAAATCAAAATCGGCTTCTCTTCGTCTCGAATTCCTAGATGTAAAAGAACCTCGATCGTAATCTCTTCTTGAGTAGTCGTTGGATGTGGATCTCCGTGATGCTCTCGAATTCACTTTTTGACTTGATGACATTCGTTCTCGTTGGTCTCTTTTCTCCAATCGATCTAATTTCTCGTGCAATTTGTCAAACTTAGTGTTCACTATTCTTCGCATTTCTTGCACCAAATATTGATATTCAGACTCGGCAAATTCTTCGCGTGACATGATGTTATCGCTAAAAGGAAAATAATTGTTAAGTAACGTAGACACAAAGTCCTCACTACAAAATCCTCACGAGGTCACTTGAAAAGAAAGAATGATGGCACTCACACTCGTGTTTACACTCGAGATTAGGCTTTTACCTCCCCTCAAATGTGCTCATGTTCTCTTGCCTTTTACCTCTCTTAACTTTTCTCCTAATTTCATAAACAGATTCGTTAAGGCCTAGTCCTTGGTCTAGGTGGTCGGCTCAAAAGGGGGTTACAAGAGATTGATATATTCAGTTTAGGGTAGGCTGAAAGAATAGGGAATTGGATTAAAAGTGTGGTGAATTAGGGAGAGTAGAATAGAAGAAGGATCAGGAACTATATCAGATCAAAGCTTGACGATCAAATAACGATTGAATTGCATAAATCACTTTTTTTCTTTTTTTTGGAATTTTTTTTCAAATTTTTTTTAACTTGTAAAACTTTTTTTTGTACTATATAAGCAAACTAAATACAATAGAAACACTTCTGTACGTGATTTTTTTTCTTCAGCTGCGTAGATTTTTATTTTTGTAGTAACAGCAACAAACTAATCAAAATGGGAAAACTTCGGTATACGAAATTTTTTTTCTAAACTCTTTTTTTTGGATCCTACCTCGAGAATGCTCTACTTTGAATGTCTAAGCTTCTCATTTTAGGTAGCTCTGATACCAGTGATATGAACCGCCTCGAGGAGAGTCGAGTCATATATAGATTGCCTGATTGTCTACGAGAAGTTACATTAGGTTTAGTTGAGTTGAAGGAATGGCCGAAGTAAAAAGAGGGGTACGAACGGAATGGTAGGAATGAAAGGGTAGGAACAAAGGAATATGAACAAATTGGTCAGTTTTGGTATGTTTTGGGTAAGAAAGAAATGGGATCGAACAAAGAAGGCAAACAAGAACCAATACCAATTTGGTATCGACCCGTTGTTTATAGGCTCTTTTAGTTCGGTTTGGGTTTGGTAAAGGAAAACCTCGACCCACTATCTAACAAGATAGGGACCTCGGTATGTTTGAATGCCACAATACGAGTAGTGATAAGTTTGAAATCGACAAAGAATACGATTGACACAACTAGAATGCTAGGAATGCCAAACGAATCTTTGAACAAAATATAAGAAAAGTTTGTCTCACAATTTCGGCAGCATAACATTAACAAAAGCTTCAAAAGTCCTTTTACATGGAAATTGAACAAGTATTTATAGGCCTAGAGTCTAGGTAGCCGATTGGCCTTTCATACTTACACATTAATTAAAGAAAATTCTAGAAAATGACCCTTAATGATGTGATCCAGCCCGGGTAGATGAGTCGAATTCACGTAGTTGCCCGATCGTAGTTCGAGAGAGTCATTCGTGCCTCGAATTTTAGTAATAATAGTAAAAGAATGGAATAGGATAAGCGGAATGTTTCAAGAAGGGTAAGTTTAGTAATAGGTTCGGTTAAGGGTAGCAAAGATGGATGAAGGATAGAAGGGTCAGTTTGGGTTAACAAGAAAAAAAGATTTAAAAGATGGAAATGAAAAATGAACTCAACGTCAGGAATGATTCAACACTAAGAAGTGTCACCCCGATTCCTATATTGTTAAGGTGAAAAAAATATGGATAGATGGATAGGTGAACGCCATACCAAGATTGGTGATAAGTTCAAAACAAGACGATTGACGCCACTAGCACAAGCCAGATAAGTTGTTCGAAACTTGTACAAGATATGAGAGGAAGTAACCTCACAAGAACAATGTTCATTAACAAATTTGGCAAAAGTCCTTTTACAATGAAATCAACAAACTATTTATACTAGTATCTTATGCTAGCCGAATAGTCCATTCATGAACTTAACAATTAAGTAATGTACCTAATTAAGACATGAAACTTTCTAGAAAAATGTCCAATGGTGTTCCTGTCCATGTTCGGCCGAATGGGAGGTGAGTGGATAGCTTCATGAATATGCATTGATGTACTTGGATAAATGATCTTCATACATGCATGGCTAGATTCGGCTAACTCCTTTAATGGAGCCTTGAACTCATGTTGTTTCACCATGAGTGGCTTAATTAAATAAGGCTTCATGAAGAGTCAAACTTGGTGTGAACAAGGAGCTTGAGTAGACACTTGTGTGTGAACGCCCAACCGAATGGTCATCATGGTGTGAACACAAAGTGTGAACACATGATCAATACATGAACCGTCCAATGCATGTTCCATCTTTAATTTGATTCATGAATCTTCAAATACATGAATGACCATCATGAACATGCATATGCCTCTTGATTGCCGTCCATTGAACCTTCCTATACATGCACCTTGCATTAAATGCCATGAGTGTATCTTCCAAATTCGGCTAACCTACATAATTAAATAACATGATTAAATAACACACAACTATTCATATAATTATAATTTAAAATAATAACTAAATAACTTAATGACACTAACTAAATTTGGACATAATAATTATAAGTCAACTATCATATTAAATTCAGCTAGCTCAAATAGTTAAAAACACTTAGTGAGCTAAGTTGAGCTAGGGAATTCGGCATGAGCTGTAGCAAACTTAGTTATCAGCTAGATTAAAACTTAGTTTATTGAAATGAAAAAGGAATGAGCTGAAACGAGCTAAATTTGAGCTCAAACGAGCTAAAACGAGCTCAAGTGAGCTGATGTGAGCTGAATGGCGCATGGGGAGCTAGAGAGGAGCTGAGATCAGATTGCAAAATGGTGCATGGAGTCTTCAAGAAATTGTCCTTAGCTCCTCCAACGTCATGGACCTTGTTATCATTCCAAATGTGCAACACAAAGGCTGATATAGCATCTTGAATTTGCTTGGTGCGAGCTCGAGTCATGGGGCCTTTTGGAAGCTCGATTGATTCTTGGTGTGCATTCAAGGATGCCCTGGGTGTGCTCACATCACTTAATGTGCATGTCTAGATTTGGCTATGGTAATAGGAAATGAATGAATCTTCATGCTTTCTTTTAATCTCCATATGTCCATTGTGTTCTTACAAGAAATGTGAACAGAATTAATTCAAGCTAATGTGAACACAAATATCAACATTAAATTCGGTTATGACAAATTTAATTATCATCAATAAACTCTTTTAAGACATATTTAGTAAAACTAATGTAAACTAAATTTAATATGTAGGATAGTAATTAACTAATTATTGAACTTATTAAATAAAAAGTCAATAGTAGTCAAATGCAGTCATAGTGAACTCCACGAGCTGATGTTTAAGTCATGAGCTAAAATGAGCTAAGTTTAAACTCCTAAGCTGAAGTTGAGCTAAGGTTTAGCTCGTGAGTTGGAAACGAGCTAGGAGTAAGCTCGGTTTAGCTCATGCAACTAGATTGCGCTTGAATGAGCTGGATTTGAGCTGGATGGAGCTCGTGGAGCTGGAAACGAGCTGGGATTAGCTTGCCAACATGTCACAGCTCGACTAGGGAGACTTGTTCGAAGAGGTTCACTGGGTGTGCTCGCATCAGAAAGAGTGTTTGAGTTTTTGATTCCTAATGCCATCAATCCATTTTATTTTTGTGTAGATGCTATTTTGATGGGGTTTTCTCCTAAAGAAGGGGGAAAGTAACTAACAGGTGTGTCTTTCGAGTTACATGTGAATTTTAGGTTGTTTGGCGCAAGTCTGTCAAATTCATCAACCAAGAGGGTTGTGACGAGGGAAAATTTTTTGCGAGCAAGTGGGCCAACTTAAGGACAAGTCACTTTGAATAGGGGGATGACACGATCACACCCCGAGCACACTCTTGGACCAGCTCCCTCAGCATTGCTTGCAATCCCTTGTGAGCTAAATTAGTTCAAATTCCAGCTTGTTGAGCTCAATTCAGCTCGTTTCAGCTCAATCGAGCTCTTTCTTATTTCTTTCAGCTTTGCATTAATTTGATAAAATAAATTAAGTGTTAGTTTTAGCTAGTTTAAAAATTAAAGTCAGCTTAAATAATTATTTTGGTTAAAATCTGAACATTTTAATTATTTTAAATGTGCCTTAGTTTTATGCATATTTATTAGCTAGTTATTGTGTCTAAGCTTAGGACGAATATATTTTCTTAATTAAATTGTCCAACCGAATTTTAATGTGTCCTAGGTTGCTACCGAATTTTAAATTTGTCTTAGCTTATTACATAATTTTAATGTGTTCTTTTAGCTCCATCTGAATTTATTAAGTCTGAAACTAATTTAATTTGCCAGAATTAATTTGGCAGCCATGTACATGGAACGACATTTAAGTGAATGAGCTGATGGTTACCATCCCCTAAGCACCTATTCGGTCATTACAAAGGATAAAGGAAGCTGGTGATTTCTATTCTCCAAGCAGCTTTAAAACCATTCACACAAGCTGGAAATTCCTTTCACACTAAGTGATACGAACTCATCTCGGTGATGATTCAAGTTGTTTATGTTGCCCGATCGTAAAATGGAGAAGTATCGTTCTTTAGTTTAAGCAATGGATGGATTCGGCTAAGTAAGTGTTTTTGGGAAACAAAAAGGGTTCAAAGGGCTAAGTGAATGATGGTGAAAGTAGTTAACAAAGAAACAAAATAGTTAAGGTGTTGGATAAGATGGATAGATGAACTTAAAGACAAGAATGAACCAATACTATGTAGATTATTGACCCGAGACTTATAAGTCGCTTAAGGTGGACCTTGACCCGTTACCTAAAAAGGCAGGAACCAAAGGTATCAATTTGGTAGAATGCCACACTTGGAATGAGTGATAAGTTCGAAAGAAACAGAATGACGCCACTAGCAAGCTAGATAAGTCACACTGAGTCTAAAACGAAATAAGAGAGTTGAAAAACTCATAAAATGTTATAAACATTAATCAAAGGAGAAAAAGTTTTCTAAACAAAATAATGTCTTCTTACAATCTATTTATAGGCACTGATACGATCTGCCTCGGGGGAGTCGAGTCGTATACGAGTTTACTCGATAGTCTACGAGAAGTTACGTTAGATTTAGTTGAGTTGTCAGAATGGTCGAAGTAGAAAAAAAAGGAGTACGAACGGAATGGTAGGAACGAAAGGGTAGGGACAAAAGAATATGAACAAATTGGTCGATTTTGGTAACAAGAATAGGTTCAAAATGACTAGGTATAGGTTGGTATAGGTTCGGCTAATAAGGGAAAACAAAGAAATGAGATGATTTGTGGTGATGGAACGAAGTGGGCTTAAGGGTCAAGAATGAACCAACACTAAATACGAGTGTTGACCCGAGACTTATAGGACTCTTAAGGTGATTTGGAAGATAGGATAGGACCTTGACCCGTTACCTAGGAAGGTAAGAACCAAAGGTATAAAGTTTGTGGTGAACGCCACACTACGAGTAGTGATAAGTTCAGAATCGACAAAGAACACGATTGACACAACTAGAACGCCAGGAACACCAAACGAATCTTTGAATGAAAAATAAGAAAAGTTTTGCCTCACAATTCCGGCAGCATAACATTAACAAAGTTTCAAAAGTCCCCCCTTTTACAAAGAAAAATAACAAGTATTTATAGCCTAAACAAGTAGTCAAATGGACAAGTTTAGAAGCTAAGAAATTCGGCCATAAACACCTAGATAATTCTAGAAGAAAAATCATGAATATCCATGAATGTGCAGCCCTTTGATGTTCCATCATCCCCCTTGGCCGAATGAAGCTTTAATGCACCTTGAATACTTGAATGGTTAGCTTGAAAATGCATGGATCATGCATGAAACGTCCCAATATATGTTCCTCCATAAATTTGGTCCATGAACCTTCAAAAATATGAACATTAAATAGCCCCTACTTGCATGAACGTCCCCAATACACGTACTCTCTTAAATGCCGTCCATTGAACCTCAATTCTACATGCACCTCTTCATACATTGCACCAAGCCCTACACGAACTTGCATTAATTTCCTTCCATGCATGAATGTGTGTCGTTCAAAGGGATTGGATCTTCTAGATACATTCATGCATGATTCTTCATCATTCATGCAACCGAATGTGCATTTGAACCGAAACATTCATGTATTTTGTACATTCATGTATTTGACAATACATGAACTTGTAAACACCTTGAATCTGGTCATGCATGCACCTAATTAAATGTTGTTCATTCATGCATGTGGGATGTCCAAAAGAGATGTTTCTTCAAGCATTCATTGCACCGTCCATGAGCATTGTACCTGCAAGAAATAAAATAATTCATAAGACATCATGTGAACACACATAAATTCAGCACAATGTGAACGCATTTAAGATATGTGATATCTATAACATATTAATAACAAATTTTAATATAAAACAAATTTAATGCTTAAATAAATATATTCTAATTTTATTTAATCCATTAAAGTCAAAAATCGGGTTTGAGCTAAAATGAGCTAAGCTTAATCCCTTGAGCTAAAGTTGAGCTGAGGTTAAACTCCAAAGCTGAAGTTGAGCTAAGGTTTAGCTCGTGAGTTGAAAATGAGCTAGGAGTAAGCTCGGTTTAGCTCATGCAACTAGATTGCGCTTGAATGAGCTGGATTTGAGCTGGATGGAGCTCGTGGAGCTGGAAATGAGCTGGGATTAGCTTGCCAACACGTCACAGCTCGACTAGGGAGGCTTGTTCGAAGAGGTTCGCTGGGCGTGCTCACATCAGGCACTATTATGACTATTCAAATGCCTATTTGTGACCTTTCACCTTCAGCAATTAACTAAGGTTTTTACAAGCTTTAATTTTGTTTTTAAGTCATGTAGGGAACCCAATAGTCATGTCTCTTCACTTGATCCTGGTGTAGATGAAATGGCATGTCTCTTCACTTTATAATTGACTTAATGAACCCTTAATGTGATGTTTGGCGTCCCTTCATCACCCTTAATCCGAATGTCAAAAAGACTTGTGCATTCATCTCTTTAATTGGCACCATAACTAGCTTTGAGTGCATGAAACTGATCACACTTGAAGAGTCACTCTTTGTCCATTTGAACAGCCACCACAATGAGCTTTGAAGCCTTGAAAAATGTCCAAAACTTGAAAAGCCAATTAGCCATATGAATAGTCACCTACAAGGTAGATAATTAAGCATTAAAGACACTCATAAGAATCAGCACACTATAAACACTCATACACAAATTTATTAATGAACATGCAGCTCGAATCACCTTATTTAAAATGAAAATATACACACTTTAATTTATGTAGTAAAAAGTAATAAACAATTTAAATAACATACTTATATAAACAAACTCAAACATATTTAACAACTAAGATGCTTAAATGCATGGTTTAAGATGTAAAATAAATGAACAAATGAGTTATTTAATGCATGACTTAATTTAATGATGCAAACTTTAACTAACATGGGAATTACATAATGCATGCCATAATTTATGATACAAACTTAACTTACATGAGAGTTACACAATGCATGACTTTATTAAATGCAGAACACATATTAATGATGTTCAAACTATGACATAATTAAAGACTCATATTAATGATGTTAAAACTATGACATAATTAAAGACACAAACTAAAATAACTAAAGTAACTAAAATAGATGACTCAAAGTCCTTATTGATGTGAACTCGCCCATGAAAACCATGGAATTGCCATTGGGGCCAATCACTCGAGCCCGTGCCAAGAGGTTCCAAGAAGCTGTAGCAAGTTACATTGCTCGAGTATGGATGGAAGGCCTGGCCGAACATCAAGAGTCTAGCTCGAGTAGCTCGTTGTGCAATGTGTTACAAGCTGACTTAGCCCGTGTTAGCTCAAGGGAGCTCAATTCGACACTTAGCTAGCTCATGGAGCTAAATTTCTATTTTATTTATTTGATGCATTTATTTGGCTAGAATAAATTAATTATTTGTGTCAGTTAATTAATTAAATTTATGCTTAAATTAATTAATTAATGTGTCTTAAATCTGGACATTTTTAATTTAAATTATTAAATATGTCTTATATTAATACATAGCTTAAATGTGTCTAGTTTAGGACATGAATTTAATGTGTCTAGTTTAGAGACAAATTTAATTAGTTACAGCGAAATTTAAGATTAAGTTGACTAATGGTTTAAATAAATGTGCAGCAAACAAGCATTAAAGGAGCATGCATGGGACGACATGGGAATGTGCAGCCATCAAATGCACCCCTTCGTGGACATAAAAAGCCAAAGGGTGGTGATTTATTTTCCAAGAATGACCGGCCAACTCTCCCAAGCAGCATCTTTGTGTTCACATTTTGCTGAAAGTTCTTTTCACACTAAGGGCTGTTCGGTTCCATGTTTTCACACACAAGGACTACACATATCCGGCCTTTCACACTTGAATGGCCATTGGAGTCCTCCATAATGCTCAATTAATCCAAGGCTTTCAAGCTTATCTAGGCGTCACATTTAAGAAGCATTCAAGCTACTTTCAAGCACCTTGGCCGAATGTGGACTAGTCCATAAAGCTTCCCATTAATGGCTAGCTGAATCATTCTCTTCTAGTAGCTTCTCATTCGGTTCCCAAGCCAAGAAGACTCTAGAATTTGTTCAAGAAATTGCTAGGAAATTTCCTAAATTCTTAAGGCTTAAGATAGCCGTCCCTTTGAATGCCATATCACTATTCGGCTAGCTATAGTTTAGGCTATAAATATGGCTTGTGTTTTCACTTGTTGAAGGCTAATGAACATTTTTTATGAATTTTATAAACTTTGTGAGTTTGTTTTCAACTCTCAATTTTCTCCAAAGACTTGTTTGACTTATCAAGAAACCTTGTGGCGTCAATCTATCTTTGTTTCCGAACTTATCACTTTGAATCCCAAAGTGTGGCGTTCTAAGTTATACCGAGGTTCCTATCATTCTTGATAGCGGGTCAAGGTCTCCATAAACTACCCCATATCCGTCTTCCATTTTTTCGACTCAAGTGTCACATAAGCAACGGGTTAGCACACCAACGTTGTGCTAGTTCTTTAGCCCTTAACCGAATTCCATCCCAATATCTACCAAACTATCCATTATCCTACCGAACCACTTTGTACCTAGTTCTTTCTTTCTAAACAAACATTTCTCGAATGACCCTTAGCTTACTCGATTTACGATCGGGCAACCATTACGACACAAATCTCATCTAAGGTATGTGCGTATCAAGTTGGTATCAGAGCTAGTTAAAATCGAGGTAAGTATTGATATTTGTAACCCCAAATTCGTAAATCAGAAAAAAGAGTATAGAAAAAAATTTCGTATACCGAAGTTTCCTCATTTTGATTAGTTTGTTGCTGTTATTACAAAAATAAAAATCTACGCAGCTGAAAAAAATCACGTACCGAAGTGTTTCTATTGTATTTAGTTTGCTTATATAGTGCAAAAAAAAAAGATACAAAAAAATCCGAAAAAAATAAAAAAATAAAAAAAAGGTGATTGGAAGTTGCTTTTAAACTCTCTCAAGTATTTCTAATCTTCAAAGTTCTATGCTGCTTTCGCACACACCAACGCCACACTAAACCGATATCCTTCTTTTCTTCAGCCTACCTTTTAACCTACATTGTTCCTCACCTAGCCACATCAATTTTGTTAACCGACCCAAAAAAGGTTTTCTTTGATTTGTCTACATAGTTTGCGGAGAATTTCGAGAGGCGAAAATCGAGTGGTAAAAGGCAAGAGTGCTACGGTGAGCCAAACGAAAGATCCTATGGCACCTATCAAAGCTACCAAGCCTACGGGTGAAAATAGCAAAGGCAAGGCTGTTGAAGGTACCCAAAATCGGACGAGAGACATAAAATGTTTCAAGTGCCTTAGAAGAGGGCATATTGCGAGTCAATGTCCGAATCGGAGTGTCATGGTATTCAACCAAATGGCGATATTGAATTGGAGGAGGAGAAGGATAAAAAGGTTGAAAACAATAACGAAACCCTTTCCGATGCCGAGGAAGAAATGGAGTACGCGGTCGAAGGTGAGATGCTTGTTGTTAAGAGGAGCTTAGGTTCACAAGGTACCGAACTCGATCCGCAACGAGAGAACCTATTTCATACCCGATGTTTTGTCCGTGGAAAGGTTTGTAGCATGGTGATTGACGGAGGAAGTTGTACAAATGTTGCGAGTACCCTCCTAGTTGAAAGACTTGATTTGCCGACAAGTGTTCATCCGAGTCCATACAAGCTACAATGGCTTAATGATGGAGTTGAGTTAAAGGTAACCAAGCAAGTTCTTGTCCCATTTTCAATTGGAAAGTATGAAGATGAGGTTTTTTGTGATGTGGTGCCCATGCATACGGGCCATATACTGCTTGGAAGGCCCTGGCAATTCGACCGAAGAGTGAAGCATGATGGATTTGCAAATCAATATACTTTCAAGTATCAAGGCCAAAATTTTACTTTGGCACCTTTGACACCGAAACAAGTTGTGGAGGATCAACAATGGTTAAAGCAATCTTTGGAACGAATGCGAGCGGAAAAAGAAAATGAAAAAGAAAGAAAAGAAAATGAAAGAGAAAAGAAAAAGAGTTGTGATAAAAAAATGAGAGAAAAAGAACTTCAAAGAAATATGAGTGAAGAAAAGAAACGAGTTTTGATTAACCAAATTTTTCTTCTTTCTAATTCTTTTCAGGTTGACTCAAGCCCTATGATGCGGTTACGATACATTCCCGAAGAGAGAAGGTTTGTAATGATCGGGAAAGGTAAAGTTAATTCTTGTTTTTGTGAACAAGGTAAGGTTTCTGGAATTTCTATTACATTTTTGTCCAACTTGACTGATGATGAAAACATTAACGATGAAGATGTAACTATTTTGGTTGATGGATACAAGATTTTTTATAAGCATAAAGTTGATAAGTTTGATGATTACTTGCTGTCCAAATTGCATAGTTTAAGAGTACGACACCATGAGATAAATTTTTCTTTTCCATTGTTTGTTTATGACGGATGTATGCAGGTTTTGATTTGTCAAACAAACTCCTGTCAAAGGTCCAATACTTCGCAAGTACAATTTGAAATGCTCAAGCGAAGTACGGACATTTTGTTCTCAAATTCCTTGTTCATTAAGTTTTTAAGTTATAACGAGATATGTGTAATTGATAGTGAACATGGGATATTGATATTGTTCTGTTGTGATGGTCTTAAGTGTGAGAAAACTTGCTTCCATGACCGTGTGAATAGGTTTCTGCTTTGTAATGATTCTCAATTGGTTGCAAGTTATGAAATGTTTTTGCAGAAGGTCTGATGCGACTACTAAACACATTCATTCAAGGACGATCAAGTAGACATCCCTGTTTCAAAATTAACCGTCGGCTCGACTTGAGGACAAGTCGCTTTGAAGACGGGGGAATGATGTGAGCACACCCGGGCATCCTCGAATGCACATCAAGTTTCTATTGAGCTGCCAAAAGGTCCCATGACCCGAGCCCGAACTAAGCAACTTCAAGATGCTATATCGGCCTATGTGATGCACATTTGGGAAGATAACCAGCTCCACGACGTTGAAGGAGCTAAGAACAACTTTTGAAGACTCCATGCACCATATTGCAATCCGATCTCAGCTCCTCTTCAGCTCCCTATGCGCCATTCAGCTCACATCAGCTCGCTTGAGCTCGTTTTAGCTCGTTTGAGCTCGAACTTAGCTCGATTCAGCTTATTCCTTTTCATTTTAATAAATTAAGTTTTAATCTAGCTTATAACTAAGTTTGCTACAGCTCATGCCGAATTCCTAGCTCATTTTAGCTCACTAAGTATTTTTGACTATTTGAGCTAGCCGAATTTATTATAAGTTGACTTATAATTATTGTTAGTGTTATTAAGTTATTTAGTTATTAATTTACATTATAATTATATGAATAGTTGTGTGTTATTTAATTTTTGTTAATTAATTTTGTAGGTTAGTCGAACTTGGAAGATTCATGTATGGACTTTAATGCAAGGTGCATGCATGGGAGGATTCAATGGACGGCAATCAAGAGGCACATGAATGTTCATGATGAACATTCATGCATTTGAAGATACATGGATCAAATTAATGAAGGAACATGCATTGGACGATTCATGCATTGGCCATGTGTTCACACATTGTGTTCACACCATGATGACCCTTCGGTTGGCTGTTCACACTCAAGTGTCTACTCAAGCTCCTTGTTCACACCAATTTTGACTCTTCATGAAGCCCTAATTAATTAAGTCACTCATGGTGAAACAACATGAATTCAAGGCTCCATTAAGGTGTTAGCCGAATCTAGCCATGCATGTATGAAGACCATTCATTCAAGTACATCAATGTACATTCATGAAGCTAACCATTCACCTCCCATTCGGCCGAACATGGACAAGACACTAATGGTCATTTTTCTAGAATATTAATGTATTAAATTAGGTTCATTGCTTAATAGTTAAGTTCATGAATAGTCTATTCGGTTAGCCTAAGGAACTAGTATAAATAGTTTGTTGATTTCATTTGTAAAGGACTTTTTTGCCAAATTTGTTAATGAACTTTGTTCTTGTGAGGTTGCTTCCTCTCATATCTCGTACAAGTTTCGAAGACTTATCTAGCTTGTGCTAGTGGCGTCAACCAACTTGTTTTGAACTTATCACCAATCTTGGTGTGGCGTTCACCTATCCTTCTATCCATTTTCCCACCTTAATAATATAGGAATCGGGGTGACACTTTTTAGTGTTGAATCATTCCTGACGTTGAGTTCGTTTTTCCATCCCCCATCTTTCAACTTTCTTTCTTGTTAACCAAACCGAAACATTTATCCATCACCCATCTTTGTTGCATATAACCAAACCTATCACTAAATCTACCCTACTTAAAACCTTCTGCTTAAATTAAATACATTATTTTACTTTTATTATTAAAGTCCGAGATACGAACGACTCTCTCGAACGACGATCAGGCAATTACGTGAATTCGACTTGACTACCTGGGCCGGATCACATCACTCGTGACGTAAAGTGTTTTAAGTGTCAAGGCCGAGGCCATATTTCTAGTCAATGCCCTAACCGTCGAGTGATGGTGGTGCGGCCAAATGGAGAGATCGAGTCTGAAGATGAACAAGAGAATGAATCTGAAGTGCCCTCGAAAGAAGATGATGAAATTGAGATGCCGGTCGAGGGAGAGATACTCGTTGTAAAATGAAGTTTGAATATTCAAGGTGTCGAGGAAGAACAGTAACGAGAAAATATTTTTCACACTCGCTGTCACGTTCAAGGCAAGGTGTGTAGCTTGATAATCGATGGAGGTAGTTGTACCAATGTCGCAAGTACCATGCTTGTGGAACGACTTGGTTTGGCCACGATGAAGCATCTGAACCCTTATAAATTGCAGTGGCTAAACGACGGAGGAGAACTCAAAGTTACAAAGCAAGCAAAAGTGGCGTTTTCCATAGGAAAATACCAAGACGAGGTGATATGCGATGTTGTGCCGATGCATGTGGGACGCCTTCTATTGGGTCGTCCTTGGCAGTTCGATCGTAGGGTAGTCCATGATGGCTACACGAATCGTTATTCATTTAAGCATCTCAGAAGGAATGTCACATTAGCCCCTCTCACACCAAAACAAGTGAATGAAGATCAAATCAAATTGAGGCAATCCATTGAAAGAGAAAAAGAAAAAGAGCAAGATAAAAAGAAAGAAAAGAAAAGGAGTGGAAAAAGTGAGAAAAGTGAGTTAAAAACACGAGTGGAAAAAGAAAAAGAAAATAAGAGTGAAAAAGAAAAAACAAGTGTTTTTGCAAGAAAGCGAGAGATTCGAAAATTATTGTTGGCAAAGCAACCCATTCTTGTACTTATGTACAAAGAGTGCTTGTTGGAAACTAATGAGATAGAAAAATTATTGCCTTCTCCTATTGTTTCTTTGTTGCAGGAATTTGAAGACGTGTTTCTCGAAGAAGTGCCGAACGGGTTGCCTCCCATTCGAGGCATCGAACACCAAATCGACTTTGTACCGGGAGCATCTATTCCAAATAGATCGGCCTATCAGAGTAACCCCGAGGAGACAAAGGAACTGCAAAGGCAAGTGGCTAAATTAATTGGAAAAAGGCTACATTCGGGAAAGCTTAAGTTCGTGTGCGGTGCCGATGTTGCTAGTGCCTAAAAAGGACGGTTCATGGCGAATGTGTGTAGACTGTCGCGCCATCAACAAAATAACTATTAAATATCGACACCCTATTCCCCGCCTTGATGACATGCTCGATGAACTTAACGGAGCCCAAATCTTTTCGAAGATTGACCTAAAGAGTGGCTACCATCAAATTCGAATACGGGAGGGCGACGAGTGGAAAATAGCATTCAAGATGAAATACAATTTGTACGAATGATTGGTAATGACATTTGGCGTTACAAATGCCCCTAGTACGTTATGCGTTTGATTTGCGTACATTTATTGGAAAATTTTGCGTTGTGTATTTTGATGATATTTTGATCTATAGTAAGTCATTAGAAGAACATGTTCAGCATCTGCGTGCGGTGTTGGAAGTACTACGAAAAGAGGTACTTTATGCCAACTTAACGAAATGTTCGTTTTGTACTCACGAGGTTGTGTTTTTAGGTTTCGTGGTAAGTGCTCATGGCTTTCAAGAAAAAGTCAAAGCGATCAACGAGTGGCCGCGACCAACAAACATCAGCCAAGTAAGGAGTTTTCACGGGTTGGCAAGCTTTTATCAAAGGTTTGTGCCTAATTTTAGCTCTGTAGCCGCCCCCTTGACAGGTATAATTAAGAAAAACTCGCCCTTTGTTTGGACTGATGACCAAGAAAATGCCTTTGTTAAAATTAAGGAATGTCTTACTAATGCTCCATTATTATCTTTACCGAATTTTAACAAGACATTTGAGATTGAATGTAATGCTTCAGGAATTGGCATTGGCGCTGTTTTAATGCAAGACGGACGACCCGTGGCGTACTTTAGAGAGAAGTTGAATGGGGCCACGTTGAACTATCCAACGTATGACAAGGAGTTGTATGCACTGATTCGAGCCTTAGAGACGTGGCAACATTATCTATGGCCAAAGGAATTTGTAATCCATTCAGATCACGAGGCTTTAAAACACCTCAAGGGTCAAACGAAGCTCAATAAACGTCATGCAAAGTGGGTAGAATACTTGGAGTCATTTTCGTACGTGATAAAGTATAAGAAAGGTAAGGAAAACATTGTTGTCGACGCCCTATCACGAAGGTATGCACTTGTCAACTTAATGGACTCTAAGTTACTTGGTTTTGAATTCATGAAAGATTTGTATCAAACTGATCCTGATTTTGGTGAAATCTATATGAGTTGTTTGCATGGTGCAATTGACAAGTAGTTTCAGCATGAAGGCTACCTTTTTCGTGAAGATAAAATGTGTATACCTCAAGGTTTTGTCCGAGAGATGCTTGTCAATGAAGCCCATAGTGGTGGACTTATGGGTCATTTTGGAGTTGCAAAGACTCTAGCAATATTGCATGAACATTTCTATTGGCCTAAAATGAAACGTGATGTCATAAGGAAATGCGAACGATGCATCATCTGTAAGAAAGCGAAATCACGCATCAAGCCCCATGGTTTGTACACCCCGTTGCCTATACCGAATGCCCCATGGGTCGATATTTCGATGAACTTCGTTCTAGGCCTCCCTAGAACCAAAAGAGGGAAGGACGCAATATTTGTTGCTGTGGATCGTTTTTCGAAAATGGCACATTTCATTCCTTGTAATAAAACTGATGATGCTACTAACGTTGCTAATTTGTTTTTCAAGGAAGTTGTCAGGTTGCATGGAATTCCTCGTACTATCATCTCTGATCGTGACACAAAGTTCCTAAGTCATTTTTGGAGAATGTTGTGGGGTAAGTTAGGAACAAAGTTTTTGTTTTCGACGACATGCCACCCTCAAACGGATGGCCAAACTGAAGTGGTTAATCGAGTACTGTCGACCTTGCTTCGAGCCATTCTACGGAAGAATTTGAAGTTATGGGAGGAGTGTTTACCTCACGTGGAGTTCGCCTACAATCGGACTGTTCATTCAGCCACAAAACATTCTCCTTTTAAGGTAGTATATGGTTTTAACCCTATTACTCCCCTTGATCTGGTTCCTATGCCTGCTAATGAGCTAGTGCATGTAGATGGCAAAAAGAAGGCCGATTTTGTTAAACAGCTTCATAAGAACGTCAAAGACAATATCGAAAGAAGAACCGAACAATATGTTCGAGGAGCAAACAAGGGACACAAATGAGTTGTATTCGAACCTAGTGATTGGGTTTGGATCCACATGAGCAAAGAAAGATTTCTCGAGCAAAGAAAATCAAAACTTCTACCAAGGGGTGACGGGCCATTCCAAGTAGTGGAGCGAATCAATGATAATGCCTACAAACTTGATTTACACAGTGAGTATGGTGTGAGTGCTAGCTTTAATGTTGTTGACCTTTCTCCCTTTGATGTAGGTGACGATTTGAGGACGAATCACCATGAAGAGGGGGAGGATGATGCGAACTCGCCCATGAAAATCATGGAATTGCCATCGGGGCCAATCACTCGAGCCCGTGCCAAGAGGTTCTAAGAAGCTGTAGCAAGTTACATTGCTCGAGTATGGATGGAAGGCCTGGCTGAACATCAAGAGTCTAGCTCGAGTAGCTCGTTGTGCAATGTGTTACAAGCTGACTTAGCCCGTGTTAGCTCAAGGGAGCTCAATTCGACACTTAGCTAGCTCATGGAGCTAAATTTCTATTTTATTTATTTGATGCATTTATTTGGCTAGAATAAATTAATTATTTGTGTCAGTTAATTAGTTAAGGTTATGCTTAAATTAATTAATTAATTAATGTATCTTAAATCTGGACATTTTTAATTTAAATTATTAAATATGTCTTATATTAATACATAGCTTAAATGTGTCTAGTTTAGGACATGAATTTAATGTGTCTAGTTTAGAGACAAATTTAATTAGTTACAGCGGAATTTAATATTAAGTTGACTAATGGTTTAAATAAATGTGCAGCAAACAAGCATTAAAGGAGCATGCATGGGACGACATGGGAATGTGCAGCCATCAAATGCACCCCTTCGTGGACATCAAAAGCCAAAGGGTGGTGATTTATTTTCCAAGAATGACCGGCCAACTCTCCCAAGCAGCATCTTTGTGTTCACATTTTGCTGAAAGTTCTTTTCACACTAAGGGCTGTTCGGTTCCATGTTTTCACACACAAGGACTATACATATCCGGCCTTTCACACTTGAATGGCCATTGGAGTCCTCCATAATGCTCAATTAATCCAAGGCTTTCAAGCTTATCTAGGCGTCACATTTAAGAAGCATTCAAGCTACTTTCAAGCACCTTGGCCGAATGTGGACTAGTCCATAAAGCTTCCCATTAATGGCTAGCTGAATCATTCTCTTCTAGTAGCTTCTCATTCGGTTCCCAAGCCAAGAAGACTCTAGAATTTGTTCAAGAAATTGCTAGGAAATTTCCTAAATCCTTAAGGCTTAAGATAGCCGTCCCTTTGAATGCCATATCACTATTCGGCTAGCTATAGTTTAGGCTATAAATATGGCTTGTGTTTTCACTTGTTGAAGGCTAATGAACATTTTTTATGAATTTTATAAACTTTGTGAGTTTGTTTTCAACTCTCAATTTTCTCCAAAGACTAGTTTGACTTATCAAGAAACCTTGTGGCGTCAATCTATCTTTGTTTTTGAACTTATCACTTTGAATCCTAAAGTGTGGCGTTCTAAGTTATACCGAGGTTC
This sequence comes from Gossypium longicalyx, assembly GCA_025698465.1. Classification (NCBI taxonomy): domain Eukaryota; kingdom Viridiplantae; phylum Streptophyta; class Magnoliopsida; order Malvales; family Malvaceae; genus Gossypium; species Gossypium longicalyx. The sequence continues at coordinate 56,299,938 of CM046998.1, forward strand.
TTATCATTCTTGATAGTGGCTCAAGGTCTCCATAAACTACCCCATATCCGTCTTCCATTTTTTCGACTCAAGTGTCACATAAGTAACGGGTTAGCACACCAACGTTGTGCTAGTTCTTTGGCCCTTAACCAAATTCCATCCCAATATCTACCAAACTATCCATTATCCTACCGAACCACTTTGTACCTAGTTCTTTCTTTCTAAACAAACATTTCTCGAACGACCCTTAGCTTACTCAATTTACGATCGGGCAAACATTACGATACAAATCTCTTCTGAGGTGGGTGCGTATCAAGTTGGTATCAGAGCTAGTTAAAATCGAGGTAAGTATTGATATTTGTAACCCCGAATTCGTAAATCAGAAAAAAAGAGTATAGAAAAAAAATTTCGTATATCGAAGTTTCCTCATTTTGATTAGTTTGTTGCTGTTACTACAAAAATAAAAATCTACGCAGCTGAAAAAAAATCACGTACCGAAGTGTTTCTATTGTATTTAGTTTGCTTATATAGTGCAAAAAAAAGATACAAAAAAAATTCAAAAAAAATAAAAAAATAAAAAAAAGGTGATTGGAAGTTGCTTTTAAACTCTCTCAAGTATTTCTAATCTTCAAAGTTCTATGCCACTTTCGCACACACCAACGCCACACTAAACTGATATCCTTCTTTTCTTCAGCCTACCTTTTAACCTATATTGTTCCTCACCTAGCCATATCAATTTTGTCAACCGACCCAAAAAAGGTTTTCTTTGATTTGTCTACATAGTTTGCGGAGAATTTCGAGAGGTGAAAACCGAGTGGTAAAAGGCAAGAGAGTGGAGAGACCATCTGAGAGGGATAAAAGCCAAAAAAAAATCGAGTGATTTTTTTTGAGAGAAGTGTGAGTTCTTTGTGGTGTGATTAAACTTTATGTCTAGAAGTCTCGAGAGACGTCAAATGGACGGATCTGGTCCACGCCCAGTTAGGAATGTTGCTCAAGGTGGCGGAGTCCCTGATTTGGGTCAACAAGCTTTGATCCGAGAATTTCAGCGTATGCTCCGAGAGACGATAGAACCAATGTAAGAGCAATTGGATCACTTAAATGAGGAGGTACAACGTGTAAGGGAGCCACCAAACCAACGACGAGAACGTGGACGTCCTAGACAAGAACAAAACAATTTATACGAGCCTAGTGAGTCCGAGAGCGATCATTCAGCTGTTCAAAGTGTTAGGCAACAAGAACGTCGAAACCTTAGACAACGAGGTCGAGATCGTCTTGATGACAAACTCAAAAACATTAAGATGTCAATTCCGTCGTTTCAAGGCAAAAATGATCCGCAGGCGTACATGGAGTGGGAAAAGAAAGTCGAACTCGTCTTCGAGTGTCACAACTACTCGGAGATCAAAAAGGTTAAACTTGCAGCTATTGAGTTTTCAGATTATGCCCTTGTATGGTGGGATCAGCTAGTGACTAGCCGATAGAGAAATGGTGAAAGGCCTATCTCTATGTGGGCCGAAATGAAGGCTGTCATGCAGAAGCGCTTTGTTCCCTCCTACTATCACCAAGAGTTGTATCAACGGCTGCAAAATCTCACTCAAGGCAATCGAAGCGTCGAAGATTATTATAAGGAGATGGAGATTACTATGATAAGAGCCGACGTGGAAGAAGACTGAGAAGCGACGATGGCAAGATTTTTAGCCGGTTTGAATCGAGATATAGCTCATGTGGTGGAACTTCAACACTACATTGAAGTAATGGATATGGTTCACATGGGGATCAAGATTGAAAAGCAATTGAAGCGAAAAAGTGTCAACTGGACCTATCCAACGTCTTCTACCAACAAATGGACTCAAAGAGCGAGCAAAGCTCCTATTCGGCCTAAAGAACCATCCGTTGCTGCTAAACCCAATCAACCAAGCGGTGACATCGATAAGAGTAGAAATGAGCCCGTTCCTAATCGAGCTCGTGACGTAAAGTGTTTTAAGTGTCAAGGCCGAGGCCATATTGCTAGTCAATGCCCTAATCATCGAGTGATGGTGGTGCGGCCAAATGGCGAGATCGAGTCTGAAGATGAACAAGAGAATGAATCTGAAGTGCCCTCAAAAAAAGATGATGAAATTGAGATGCCGGTCGAGGGAGAGATACTCGTTGTAAAATGAAGTTTGAATATTCAAGGTGTCGAGGAAGAACAGTAACAAGAAAATATTTTTCACACTCGCTATCACGTTCAAGGTAAGGTGTGTAACTTGATAATCGATGGAGGTAGTTGTACCAATGTCGCGAGTACCATGCTTGTGGAACGACTTGGTTTGGCCATGATGAAGCATCCGAACCCTTATAAGTTGCAGTGGCTAAACGACGGAGGAGAACTCAAAGTTACAAAGCAAGCAAAAGTGGCATTTTCCATAGGAAAATACCAAGACGAGGTGATATGCGATGTTGTCCCGATGCATGCGGGACGCCTTCTATTGGGTCGTCCTTGGCAGTTCGATCGTAGGGTAGTCCATGATGGCTACACAAAACGTTATTCATTTAAGCATCTCGGAAGGAATGTCACACTAGCCCCTCTCACACCAAAACAAGTGAATGAAGATCAATTCAAATTGAGGCAATCCATTGTAAGAGAAAAAGAAAAAGAGCAAGATAAAAAGAAAGAAAAGAAAATGAGTGGAAAAAGTGAGAAAAGTGAGTTAAAAACACGAGTGGAAAAAGAAAAAGAAAATGAGAGTGAAAAAGAAAAAACAAGTGTTTTTGCAAGAAAGCGAGAGGTTCAGAAATTATTGTTGGCAAAGCAATCCATTCTTGTACTTATGTACAAAGAGTGCTTGTTGGAAACTAACGAGATAGAAAAATTATTGCCTTCTCATATTGTTTCTTTGTTGCTGGAATTTGAAGACGTGTTTCTCGAAGAAGTGCCGAACGGGTTGCCTCCCATTCGAGGCATCGAACACCAAATCGACTTTGTACTGGGAGCATCTATTCCAAATAGACCGGCCTATCGGAGTAACCCCGAGGAGACAAAGGAACTGCAAAGGCAAGTGGCTGAATTAATGGAAAAAGGCTACATTCGGGAAAGCTTAAGTTCGTGTGCAGTGCCAATGTTGCTAGTGCCTAAAAAGGACGGTTCATGGCGAATGTGTGTAGACTGTCGCGCCATCAACAAAATAACTGTTAAATATCGACACCCTATTCCCCGCCTTGATGACATGCTCGATGAACTTAACGGAGCCCAAATCTTTTTGAAGATTGATCTAAAGAGTGGCTACCTTCAAATTCGAATGCGGGAGGGCGACAAGTGGAAAACAGCATTCAAGACGAAATACGGTTTGTACGAATGATTGGTAATGACATTCGGCCTTACAAATGCCTAAAATGAAATGGGTCATTTTGGAGTTGCAAAGACTCTAGCAATATTGCATGAACATTTCTATCGGCCTAAAATGAAATGTGATGTCATAAGGAAATGCGAACGATGCATCATCTGTAAGAAAGCGAAATCACGCATCAAGCCCCATGGTTTGTACACCCCGTTGCCTATACCGGATGCCCCGTGGGTTGATATTTCGATGGACTTCGTTCTAGGCCTCCCTAGAACCAAAAGAGGGAAGGACGCAATATTTGTTGTTGTGGATCATTTTTCAAAAATGGCACATTTCATTCCTTGTAATAAAACTCATGATGCTACTAACGTTGCTAATTTGTTTTTCAAGGAGGTTGTCAGGTTGCACGAAATTCCTCGTACTATCATCTCTGATCGTGACACAAAGTTCCTAAGTCATTTTTTGAGAACGTTGTGGGGTAAGTTAGGAACAAAGTTGTTGTTTTCGACGACATGCCACCCTCAAACGGATGGCCAAACTGAAGTGGTTAATCGAGTACTGTCGACCTTGCTTCGAGCCATTCTACGGAAGAATTTGAAGTTATGGGAGGAGTGTTTACCTCACGTGGAGTTCGCCTACAATCAGACTGTTCATTCAGCCACAAAACATTCTCCTTTTGAGGTAGTATATGGTTTTAACCCTATTACTCCCCTTGATCTGGTTCCTATGCCTGCTAATGAGCTAGTGCATGTAGATGGCAAAAAGAAGGCCGATTTTGTTAAACAGCTTCATAAGAACGTCAAAGACAATATCGAAAGAAGAACCGAACAATATGTTCGAGGAGCGAACAAGGGATGCAAACGAGTCGTATTCGAACCTGGTGACTGGGTTTGGATCCACATGCGCAAAGAAAGATTTCCCGAGAAAAGAAAATCAAAACTTCTACCAAGGGGTGACGGACCATTCCAAGTAGTGGAGCGAATCAATGATAATGCCTACAAACTCGATTTACCTGGTGAGTATGGTGTGAGTGCTAGCTTTAATGTTGCTGACCTTTCTCCCTTTGATGTAGGTGACGATTCGAGGACGAATCGCCTTGAAGAGGGGGAGGATGATGCGAACTCGCCCATGAAAACCATGGAATTGCCATCGGGGCCAATCACTCGAGCCTGTGCCAAGAGGTTCTAAGAAGTTGTAGCAAGTTACATTGTTCGAGTATGGATGGAAGGCCTGGCCGAACATCAAGAGTCTAGCTCGAGTAGCTCATTGTGCAATGTGTTACAAGTTGACTTAGCCCGTGTTAGCTCAAGGGAGCTCAATTCGACACTTAGCTAGCTCATGGAGCTAAATTTCTATTTTATTTATTTGATGCATTTATTTGGCTAGAATAAATTAATTATTTGTGTCAGTTAATTAGTTAAGTTTATGCTTAAATTAATTAATTAATTAATGTATCTTAAATCTGGACATTTTTAATTTAAATTATTAAATATGTCTTATATTAATACATAGCTTAAATGTGTCTAGTTTAGGACATGAATTTAATGTGTCTAGTTTAGAGACAAATTTAATTAGTTACTGTGAATTTAAGATTAAGTTGACTAATGGTTTAAATAATCATGCAGCAAACAAGCATTAAAGGAGCATGCATGGGACGACATGGGAATGTGCAGCCATCAAATGCACCCTTTCGTGGACATCAAAAGCCAAAGGGTGGTGATTTATTTTCCAAGAATGACCGCCAACTCTCCCAAGCAGCATCTTTGTGTTCACATTTTGCTGAAAGTTCTTTTCACACTAAGGGCTGTTCGGTTCCATGTTTTCACACACAAGGACTATACATATCCGGCCTTTCACACTTGAATGGCCATTGGAGTCCTCCATAATGCTCAATTAATCCAAGGCTTTCAAGCTTATCTAGGCGTCACATTTAAGAAGCATTCAAGCTACTTTCAAGCACCTTGGCCGAATATGGAGTAGTCCATAAAGCTTCCCATTAATGGCTAGCTGAATCATTCTCTTCTAGTAGCTTCTCATTCGGTTCCCAAGCCAAGAAGACTCTAGAATTTGTTCAAGAAATTACTAGGAAATTTCCTAAATCCTTAAGGCTTAAGATAGCCGTCCCCCTTTGAATGACATATGACTATTCGGCTAGCTATAGTTTAGGCTATAAATATGGCTTGTGTTTTCACTTGTTGAAGGCTAATGAACATTTTTTATGAATTTTATAAAATTTGTGAGTTTGTTTTCAACTCTCAATTTTCTCCAAAGACTTGTTTGACTTATCAAGAAACCTTGTGGCGTCAATCTATCTTTGTTTCTGAACTTATCACTTTGAATCCCAAAGTGTGGCGTTCTAAGTTATACCGAGGTTCCTATCATTCTTGATAGCAGGTCAAGGTCTCCATTTTGCAAACTAAAATTAACAAACTAAAATTAAAAACTTCATTTTGCACTTGGGCCCCTCAAGTTTAGCCCAATCTCGGTGTCAACAAGTTGGGTTGTAACATGATGCGACCGGGTTTGCATCATACCCTCCCTCTTGAAGATGATTTGTCCTCTAATCGTGATGTGATCCAGCTCGGGTGATTGAGTCAAATTCACATAGTTGCCCGATCGTAGACGATAAGGGTCGTTTGCGTTTTGGTCTTGGTAGAAGAAGTTGGATGGATAGGCTTGATGGAAGCGAATGGGGTTCAAGGGAAGCAAGATGGTGATGATAGGTTCGGCTAAGGATAACAAAGATGGATGTTAAAGAGGTGGTTCGGTTTTGGAGATAACAAAGAAGAAATAACAGAAAGGTGGAAATGGATTAGTGAACTTAACGTCAGGAGTGATTCAGCACTAAAAAGTGTCACCCTGATTCCTATATTGTTAAGGTGGATAAATGGAATAGAAGGATAGGTGAACGCCACACCAAGAATGGTGATAAGTTCAAATGAGATCGGTAGACGCCACTAGCACAACTAGATAAGTCTTCGAAACTTGTACGAGATATGAGAGGAAGCAACCTCACAGAAACAAAGTTTCATTAATAAATTGGCAAAAAAAAGTCCTTTTACAAAGAAATGAGTAAACTATTTATAGTCTAGCATGTAGTAGCCGAATGGAAAAATTGACTAACTTAGAAGCTAAGCAATTCGGCTAAGAAAAGACTAGAATAATCTAGAACAAAAACATTAATTTGCTAAGTCTTGATTCGGCTGAATGGGACTTCATTGGACAACTTCATGTTTAAGCAAAGTGACTTGGATGAATGTGAAGACTTGGGAGCTCAATAGTTTGTCTAGGTTCGGCCTTGGAATGAATTGGGCATTCAAGAGGTGTTTTTTTGGCCAAATAAACACCTAGGGAAGTCATTTGGTGATACGATCCGCCTCGGGGAGAGTCGAGTCGTATGTAGATTGCCCGATCGTCTACGAGAAGTTACATTAGATTTAGTTGAGTTGAAGGAATGGCCAAAGTAGAAAGAGGGTATTGGTTTTGGTTCGGATTGGAATAGGTAAGAAAAATTGAAAGTTCGGATTTAGGTAAGGGGAATTAAAGAAATGGATGTAATGGTATGAAGGGTAAGAACGAAATGGTATTATGAAATGGTACGAACGGAATGGCCGGTTTAGGTACAATTTGGTAAATGAAGAAATAGGGTTGAACAAAAAGTGCAAACAAGAACCAATACCGATTTGGTATCGACCCGTTGTTTATAGGCTCTTTTAGTTCGATGTGGGTTTGGTAAAGGAAAACCTCGACCCACTATCTAATAAGATAGGAACCTCGGTATGTTTGAACGCCACACTCCGAGTAGTGATAAGTTTAGAATCAACAAAGAACACGATTGACATAACTAGAACGCTAGGAATGCCAAACGAATCTTTGAACGAAATATAAGAAAAGTTTGCCTCACAATTTCGGCAGCATAACATTAACAAAAGTTTCAAAAGTCTTTCACAAAGAAAAATAACAAGTATTTATAGCCTAAAAACTAGCTAGCCGAATGGACACTTTACATACTTAATAATTAAGTAAAAGTCTCATGAATGCGTCTTAAAAATTCTAGAAAAAAGTCCTTTGATGTTCATGACCAGATTCGGCTATGGTGGAGATGTCTTGAAGGTTCTTCATGCTTAAGGAAATGAATCATGAATGAGAGACTCCCTTGGACATTAGCTAGGTTCGGCTAACTTGAGTAATTGAAGCAATCAATTCATGTTCCTTGGTGAAGAGTTGGGAATTAATTGAGGAGACTTCATGAGCCAAATTAAGTGTGAATGCCAACTCTTGAAGAGTCCATAGGTGTGAACACTTTGAATTGAAAGGCCATGCCATGTGAACATAATGTGAATGAAATTTTAAGGTTCATGGAGGGAGATGTTCGGTCACATGTATGAAGTAATGGGAAGCCTCCTTTTAGCTGAATAGTCACTTGGAAAATGAAGGAGTAGCACACCATACATGAATGGAAACATTCATGAATCTTGAACACATTGAATGTGGACATGCATGCACTTAGCCGAACATGCACCTAAGAGATTCAAGTCCCCCAACCATCCATGCACCTTTCAACATTCATGCTTGCTTTCAATCTCCATATGTCAATTGTGTTCCTACAAGAAATGTGAACAGAATTAATTCAAGCTAATGTGAACACAAATATCAACATTAAATTTGGTTATGACAAATTTAATTATCATCAATAAACTCTTTTAAGACATATTTAATAAAACTAATGTGAACTAAATTTAATATGTAGGATAGTAATTAACTAATTATTGAACTTATTAAATAAAAAGTCAATAGTAGTGAAATGCAGTCATGGTGAACTCCACGAGCTGATGTTTAAGTCATGAGCTAAAATGAGCTAAGCTTAAACTCCTAAGCTGAAGTTGAGCTAAGGTTTAGCTCGTGAGTTGAAAATAAGCTAGGATTAAGCTCGATTTAGCTCATGCAACTAGATTGCACTTGAATGAGCTGGATGGAGCTCGTGGAGCTGGAAACGAGCTGGGATTAGCTTGCCAACATGTCACAGCTCGACTAGGGAGACTTGTCGAAGAGGTTCGCTGGGCGTACTCGCATCATTCCCCCCTCTTTTAGGCGACTTGTCCTCAAGTCGAACCGTTTGTCTAAAGGAATATATTTTTTTTTCTTCCTTGGTTTTCCTCGGTCGAATGGAACAAAGGATATCAAGCAAACCAATTTTGGCAATGATAAGTGGAAAGTATTTAAATTCAGATGGTACATGTAAAATTTAGCCCAAAGGTCATATGGCAAGAATTTTATTTGTTCATAACATGGATATTTCACATTGTCGCACAATTTCGATATGTCATCAATATGATCAATTGAACAAAATGGAAACAAGGAATGATCAATCGCGCATATTAACAAACAAGAATGAATTCCTCGTTTCAACCACAACATTCCAAATGGTTCAAAACAAAGGACATATTCACTTGGCTTTTTGATTTGAACAAGCTTACCTTGCCTTATTCGATTAAATGGACTTGTAGTAGTAGGATGAACAATATGACCACATTCCACAAAGTCAACATCAACAACACCGATTTCTTCATCTTTCAAACAAAAAAAAGATATTGTTGACTTACCTTGATTAACTTGGAAGTTATATGATGTTAGTTCGATTTTTCCTCGTTTGCGCAAAACAAACCTTCGCTCCTTAGCAAGGTAATGCAATCGATAATTTGAACTCGAACAAACCTGTAAAGGTGAAAAGTCAAAAAGACAATTCTTGCTTTTCAAAATATAAGTTCCACATGAATGGAAAATGTTAAGGTCACCACGAAAAATGTACTTAAAAGGACAGGATAAAATGTTATTCACAGATGGAACGTCTGATTCAATTCCGGGATTAAAAATAAAATTTTTAGAATCAAAAACTTGGTTTGGATTTTGTAATCTAGCCACATGCTTTATTTCCAAAAATAAAGATAAGACTCGAAGAAGATGAGTAGGTAAAACAAAGTTACTTACAACAAGATCACAATGCTTACCTTTTCTTGGAAATAACTCGAAATGGCTAGCTCCAGGCTTAAACACTCGATTTTGATCACTTACCCCAAAATACAACAAGAATTTCATTTTCTCAGATAAATCACAAAATTAGATCAAAGAAGGTTTAGGCAGACGAACATGCAAACATTCGTACTTCACAAAACTCAATCGAATAGGTAGATCAAAACATGGAAACTTCACACAAAAATTTAAAGATTTTTCTTGAATGACAAAATCAAACGGATTATTCTTTCTATGAGGAAACCTTTGAACACATATGTTGAACAAAGAAGCTGTGTACATGTGACATTTTAGAAATTCAAATCCATCACAAATCATTTGAATAGGCACATTTAAACAGAAAGATGAATTCAAAGAATTTACATAGCCATACTTATCAAAATGTGAAAATCTTTTATCACATACATTCACAATTTGCACAGGATGAACCAATCCAACAGAATCAACAGATTTGCCGTTATAAAACATGTCATAAGACGAAATCTTCATGGCATCTTTTGAATCAACATTGTTAACAATAATATGTGAACAATAATTAGCCAAATCAAAAGATGTAAGTTTTTCAGAAGTTATGCCATCAAAACCTTTATGAGTAATTTTTAAATCAGGCGGCCTTGATTCGATAAACAAAGATTCCTTACCTTCCTTACCTTCGATTTCCAATGGGTGGCGGTCGTCCACGGACTTACCTTTCTCAAACAACTGAAAACGCCTCTCATTTTGAAGGTATTGGAGTTGGATTTGGTCGCACAGACTTTTAGGAACCTGATAAGAAAGATCACAAATAGATCAAGCAGAAGTGTTAGTAGAAAGAATCCTCGCTTGCACACTAACATCGTTTTCACTCGAATCTTTTTCCTCAAGTTCACTTGCTTCTTCCACTCTTTCTTTTATCTCAATTTTCCTTTCCACTCTTTTCTTTTGTTCAAACTCTTTTTCTTTTTCAATGTCTTTTTCGATTTTGTTTTCTTGTACACTTTTTTTTCTTTGTTTTTCTCTCTTTTCTTTATTTCTTCTCTCGATTTCATTCAAAATCCTCTCGTTTTCTCTCATAATCTTTTCTTGCCTCTCTTGTCTTTTGATCTCTTTTTGCTTTTCATCTTTTTATTTTCTCATTTTCTTTTTACAAGAGGTTACAAAAGAATCATGATAATAATTATTTTGTTCAAAAGAAGAAAAGTCATTCACATATGACTCACGAACAATTTTTCGTGAAGATCTCTCCATAGGCGTTTTCTTTGGAGTTCTTGAAGAGGTGTATCTTTCATCTCGCACGTCTTCTCGAAAGGATTCAAAATCAAAATCAGCTTCTCTTTGTCTCGAATTCCTAGATGTAAAAGAACCTCGATCGTAATCTCTTCGTGAGTAGTCGTTGGATGTGGATCTCCGTGATGCTCTCGAATCCGCTTTTTGACTTGATGACATTCGTTCTCGTTGGTCTCTTTTCTCCAATCGATCTAATTTCTCGTGCAATTTGTCAAACTTAGTGTTCACCATTCTTCGCATTTCTTGCACCAAATATTGATATTCGGACTCGGCAAATTCTTCGCGTGACGTGATGTTATCGCTAAAAGAAAAAAATTGTTAAGTAAAGTAGACACAAAGTCCTCACTACAAAATCCTCACGAGTTCACTTTGAAAGAAAGAATGATGGCACTCACACTCGTGTTTACACTCGAGATTAGGCTTTTACCTCCCCTCAAATGTGCTCACGCTCTCTTGCCTTTTACCTCGCTTAACTTTTCTCGTAATTTCGTAAATAGATTCGTTAAGGCCTAGTCCTTGGTCTAGGTGGTCGGCTCAAAAGGGGGTTACAAGATATTGATATATTCGGTTTAGGGTAGGCTGAAAGAATAGGGAATTGGGTTAAAAGTGTGGCGAATTAAGGAGAGTAGAATAGAAGAAGGATCGGGAACTATATCAGATCAAAGCTTGACGATCAAATAACGATTGAATTGCATAAATCACTTTTTTTTCTTTTTTTTCGAAATTTTTTTTCAATTTTTTTTAACTTGTAAAACTTTTTTTTTGTACTATATAAGTAAACTAAATATAATAGAAACACTTCTGTACGCGATTTTTTTTCTTCGGCTGCGTAGATTTTTGTTTTTGTAGTAACAGCAACAAACTAATCAAAATATGATGTGACCACACCCGGGGCATCCTCGAATGCACACCAAGAATCCATTGAGCTGCCAAAAGGTCCCATGACCCTAGCTCGAACCAAGCAACTTCAAGATGCTATATCGGCCTTTGTGATGCGCATTTGGGATGATAACCAGCTCCCTAATGTTGGAGGAGCTAAGAACAACTCCTTGATGACCCCATGCACCATTTTGCAATCCGATCTCAGCTCCTCTCCAGCTCCCCCATGCGCCATTCAGCTCACATCAGCTCACTTGAGCTTATTTTAGCTCGTTTGAGCTCGAACTTAGCTCGATTCAACTCATTCCTTTTTCATTTCAATAAATTAAGTTTTAATCTAGCCTATAACTAAGTTTGTTACAGCTCATGCCGAATTCCCTAGCTCAATTTAGCTCACTAGGTGTTTTTGACTATTTGAGCTAGCCAAATTTATTATAGGTTGACTTATAATTATTGTGTCCAAATTTAGTTAGTGTTATTAAGTTATTTAGTTATTATTTTAATTTATAATTATATGAATAGTTGTGTGTTATTTAATTTTGTTATTTAATTTTGTAGGTTAGCCGAATTTGGAAGATACATTCATGGCATTTAATGCAAGGTGCATGAACGGGAATGTTCATTGAACGGGAAGATTCACGCATGGTTCGGTTCAATGTTTGGAGGACATACATTCATGTACATGGAAGGTTAATGCATATTGAAAGGTGCATCTCCCTTGGACGACACACATGCATGAATGGAGGGAAATTAATGCAAGTGCATGTACGGCTAGGTTCAAGCCCCCTTCCAAGTTCCATGTACAACCAATGCATGTGGGAGGACCCTTGGAGTTTCCTAAGCACCTATTCGGCCAAGAGACACCCTTTGGGAGTTTTATGCATCCCATGGCCAAACCTAGACCATCCCCTTGGCTTCCAAAGCTTGCTCATACATGAAGCTGCCCACTCACCTCCCCATTCGGCCGAACATGGACAAAGGACATCAATGGTCATTTTTCTAGAATGTTCATGTCTTAAATTAGGTTCATTGCTTAATAGTTAAGTTCATGAATAGTCTATTCGGTTAGCCTAAGAAACTAGTATAAATAGTTTGTTGATTTCATTTGTAAAGGACTTTTGCCAAACTTGTTAATGAACATTGTTCTTGTGAGGTTGCTTCCTCTCATATCTCGTACAAGTTTCGAAGACTTATCTAGCTTGTGCTAGTGGCATCAACCGACTTGTTTTGAACTTATCACCAATCTTGGTGTGGCGCTCTCCTATCCTTCTATCCATCGTTTCACCTTAACAATATAGGAATCGGGGTGACACTTTTTAGTGTTGAATCATTCCTGACGTTGAGATCGTTTTTTCCATCCCCCATCTATCCAACATCCTTTCTTGTTTCCTTAACCGAACCTATCACTACCCTTTTGCTTAACTTTTGAAAACCTTCCGCTATCCAAACCTATCTATTTCATTTCTATTTCTAAAATCTGAGGTACGAACGACTCTCTCGAACTACGATTGGGCAACTACGTGACTTCGACTCGACTACCCGGGCCGAATCACATCAAAATGGGAAAACTTCGGTATACGAATTTTTTTTCTTCGCCTAAGGTTTAGCTCGTGAGCTAAATATGAGCTAGGAGTGAGCTCGGTTTAGCTCAGGCAAGTTGGATTAAGCTCGAATAAGCTGGATTTGAGCTGGACGGAGCTCGTGGAGCTAGAAACGAGCTGGGATCAGCTTGCCAACATGTCAATGCTCGGCTTGACAGACTTGTGCGATGAAGTTCGCGGGGCGTGCTCATATCAGTGGAGATGTCTTGAAGGTTCTTCATGCTTAAGGAAATGAATCATGAATGAGAGACTCCCTTGGACATTAGCTAGGTTCGGCCAACTTGAGTAATTCAAGCAATCAATTCATGTTACTTGGTGAAGAGTTGGGAATTAATTGAGGAGACTTCATGAGCCAAATTAAGTGTGAATGCCAACTCTTGAAGTGTCCATAGGTGTGAACACTTTGAATTGAAAGGCCATGCCATGTGAACATAATGTGAACGGAATTTTAAGGTTCATGGAGGGAGATGTTCGGTCACATGTATAAAGTAATGGGAAGCCTCCTTTTAGCCGAATAGTCACTTGGAAAATGAAGGAGTAGCACACCATACATGAATGGAAACATTCATGAATCTTGAACACATTGAATGTGGACATGCATGCAGTTAGTCGAACATGCACCTAAGAGATTCAAGTCCCCCAACCGTCCATGCACCTTTCAACATTCATGCTTGCTTTCAATCTCCATATGTCCATTGTGTTCCTACAAGAAATGTGAACAGAATTAATTCAAGCTAATGTGAACACAAATATCAACATTAAATTCGGTTATGACAAATTTAATTATCATCAATAAACTCTTTTAAGACATATTTAATAAAACTAACGTGAACTAAATTTAATATGTAGGATAGTAATTAACTAATTATTTAACTTATTAAATAAAAAGTCAATAGTAGTGAAATGCAGTCATGGTGAACTCCACGAGCTGATGTTTAAGTCATGAGCTAAAATGAGCTAAGCTTAAACTCCTAAGCTGAAGTTGAGCTAAGGTTTAGCTCGTGAGTTGAAAATAAGCTAGGATTAAGCTTGGTTTAGCTCATGCAACTAGATTGAGCTTGAATGAGCTGGATTTGAGCTGGATGGAGCTCGTGGAGCTGGAAACAAGCTGGGATTAGCTTGCCAACACGTCATAGCTCGACTAGGGAGACTTGTTCGAAGAGGTTTGCTGGGCGTGCTCGCATCATTTGGGCAGCAAACAATTCATGTATCAAGAATGAGATGCATTCTCCCATTTGTTGTAACTTACTGTCCATGCATCTTCTCTTAATCTTCATTCATGAATTGAACTTGGAAATTGATTATGCAGCTACCCCTTGGCCGAATAAGTACTTAGGAAAACCAATAGATCACCCACATTCATTCGGTCATGCATGGAACTTAAAAGGGGCTTGAATCTGTCCGTACATGAACATTCATTAATTACTCTCCATTCATGCATGTGTGCCGTCCAAAGGGAATGTATCTTCATAATCCAATGCATGTAATTAACCTCCCATGTACATGAACATAATTCCTTACAAGCATTGAACTGAACCGTGCATGAATCTTCTTATGCATTGAACTTAAACCCGTACATGCACCTAGCCTTAAATGCATTTCCATATTCGGCTGAACCTACAAAAGAAATGAACACATTTAATTTATGACATTTAAACATAATTAAACAACTAACATATTAAATTCGGCTAGCTCAATTAAATAATAACTATTAATAAACTGATTTGAGCTAGGAAATTCGGCATGAGTTGTAGCAAATTAAATTAAAATAAATTTAAAACTTAGTTTATTGAAATGGAAAAAGAAATGAGCTGGAAAGAAGCTCAATCGAGCTCAAATGAGCTGAAACAAGCTCGAGTGAGCTGATTAGAGCTGAATTGAGCTCGAATAGCTGGAGAGGAGCTGAAGTCGGTTTACAAAAGAGTGCAATGAGTCTTTAAAGAGTTTTCCACAGCTTCTCCAATGTCAAGGGGCTTTGTTTCATCCCAAATTCAAGTCAACAAAGCTGTTAAAGCTTCTTGAAGTCGCTTGGTACATGCTCGAGTCATGGGGCCTTTTGGAAGCTCGATAGGATCTTGATTTGCACTTGTGGGAGCCCCGGGGGTGCATACTTCAAATCGGACCATTTGCTTGAAAAAATTTCATCGTCACAAACCTGAAAAATACACAAGACTTGAAAAGGAAGCAAATTAGTTGCTTTCCTTCCTTCACGAAAATGAAAGAGGTTAGTGACACCATGGATGATGAACTCGAAGGAACATGCTGAAATGTTATTCACAAATTGAACATATGAATCAACGGCAGGATAAAAAATAGAAATCAGTATTACCTTTTTCTTCGCTGGAAACAAATTGGATTCATAAAGTATTTGAAGGTTATAGTCTCGGAAATTAAAAATTTGATTTTGACTTGGCAAGCCAACAAAATTCACTTGTTTTCTTTTCAAACTTAGAGACAAAGCATCAAGTAAGCAAAAATTGTTCACATATTTAGTCACACAAAATTTTGGATGCTTGATTTCTCTCAAAGACATTTCAAAATAGCAAACTCCAGGTTTGAACACACGATTTTGGTCTCTCATTCTAGCTTGCAACAAGAATTTTTTTGTCTCCAATGATCCACACATGTTAATCAAAGATGGTGTGAACTTGCAAACATTCAAAAAAATCATATATATTAAGTCCCATTCGAATAGACTTACTCAAACATGTGGGATTTACACAACAAATCATAAAGTTCAAATCATCGTTACACACAAGCAGATTAGGCGTTTCACATATCAACTTTTTATCATAATGGACCAAAATTTGTGCGGGCTGATCTAATCTTACTTTTTTAACAATTTAGCCAAGGTCATATTCATTAGCAAAAAAACACTTCATATCAATATGTAAAACAAAATCATCAATCGGATTATGAATGTCAACCAAATCAAGATGGGGAGCTCTTTCACCAACTAGGTTTCCGGCTTTCTCATCATTCAAATGAAATTGTTGAGACTCAAATAACATGAGACCCTTACCTTGCTTACCTTTAGATGCTTGTGGGCTAAGGTCATCTATGTTCTTACCTTTTTCGAGCAATCGAAATCTCCTCTCATCGGATAGGTAATGAAGCTGAAATTTATCAATAGAATCCCAAGAAACCTGAAAAGAAGAAATATTACATGGAGAACTCACAGGATGGTTAGTAAAAACACTCCTTGCTTTTTCTTGTTCACTTTTTTCTTTTTCTTTTGTTTCTTTTTCATCAACACTCGTTTCTTGCATACTCTTTTTTTTCTTTTCAATTTCAATCTCTTTTTCAACTTTCTTTTCTTTCTCACATTCTTTTTTGCTCTTAACCTCTGTTTGCTCTCTTTCATTCTCTTTTTTTTTACACGCTTTTTCAATTTCATTACAAAAAGAAGAAAACAAGAAAGAATCAAAATGAGAAACTTATTGTTGAGCATAAGAGGAAGGGTCTTCATACAAAAGACGATCATCTCTTCGAGATTGATTCTTCATGGATGAATATCTTGGAGTATACATAGAATTTGCTTGAACCTTCTCGTTTTCCACCATAATAGGCTTCAAACTTGAAGCTTGAGTTATTTCGGCTTGAATTCCTTGTTAACTAGGAATCTCGATAGGAGTCTTTTCTTACATAGTCGTTGGATGTAGAACTTTTTGACGATCTCATTTTCATCCTTTGGCTTGAAGAATTTTGCTCCCGATGGTAGGAAGATGGAAGGAAACTCTTGCGCATCACATCTTTCATTTTGAACCAGGTTGATATTTGGCACTCTCCGTTTCGTCTTCGACTCATGGTGAATTGATCCCACCAAGTCATGGCATAATCAGAGAAACTGTTCACTGTAAGCCTCACTTTCTTGCTTTCCGAGTAATCGTGGTACTCAAAAACCAATTCTACCTTCTTTTTCCATACAAGGTATGCCTCCGGGTCGGATCGACCTTGAAACGGTGGAATGGCTAACTTTTGATTCTTCAAATCGCCATCAATAAGTTCATGCTCTGTAAAGCCTCAGTTTTTATGAACGCGTCACCTTTCACTTTGATTGGATGCTTGGTATGTTGGATAGAACCAGCCACCAACAACAGCAACTTTTCTTTCGAAACTTAGAGACATTTTATTTGAACCTCACTTCAAACTTCACTATTCACTTGTAAAAAAAAATAATAATACGGCACTCCACTTGTGTTTGCACTCTTTTACGGATTTTTCTACACTCAAATGCTCTCACTAACTCTCATGCCTTTTACCACTCATTTCTCCTCTTGAAGTTCATAGAAGACTCGATTAGACTTATAAGCAAGCCTAGGGGTCGGCTTCAAAAAGGTTACGATGGTTGATGTTATTGGTTTTGGTAGGTTGAAAGAAAATAAAAAGGGGTGCTAAGTGTGGCGTTTGGATTTCAATTTGATGGAGAAATAGCATTGAAGATCGGGTAACTTATGAACACTTTTCAAGCACTTTTTTTTATCTCTAAAATTTTCTTTTTTTTTTTTCAATTTCGTAACTCTTTTGTTTTTTTCAATACAAATACATTCAACACTTGTACAATCACATTCACAAATATATTTTTTTTGATTTTTTTGAATTTTTTAAAATACTTACTCTGGTAACTTCACGAGCGTACGTACTCCTCGATTTTAGCTAAATCTGATACCAAATGATACAAACTTACCTCAGTGATGATTTAAGTCATTTATATTGCCCAATCATAAAATAGAGAAGTATCATTCTTTAGTTTAAGAAATGGATGGATTCGGCTAAGTAAGTGTTTTTGGGAAATAAAAAAGGTTCAAAGGGCTAAGTGAATGATCGTGAAAGTGGTTAACAAAGAAACAAAGTAGTTAAGGTGTTGGATAGGATGGATAGATGAACTTAAAGACAAGAATGAACCAATACTATGTAGAGTATTGACCCGAGACTTCTAAGTCACTTAAGGTGGACCTTGACCCGTTACCTAAAAAGGTAGGAACCAAAGGTATCAATTTGGTAGAACGCCACACTCGAAATGAGTGACAAGTTTGAAAGAAACAAAATGATGCCACCAGCAAGCTAGATAAGTCATGTTGAGTCTAAAACGAAATAAGATAGTTGAAAAGCTCACAAAATGTTATAAACATTAATCAAAGGAGCAAAAGTTTTCTAACCAAAATAATGTCTTCTTATAATCTATTTATAGGCACTATTATGACTATTCAAATGCCTATTTGTGACCTTTCACCTTCAGCAATTAACTAAGGTTGTTACAAGCTTTAATTTTGTTTTTAAGTCATGTAGGGAAGCCAATAGTCATGTCTCTTCACTTGATTCTAGTATAGATGAAAAGACATGTCTCTTCACTTTATAATTGACTTAATGAACCCTTAATGCATTGTTTGGTGTCCCTTTATCTCCCTTAAACTGAATGTCAAAAAGACTTGTGTATTCATCTCTTTAATTGGCATCATAACTAGCTTTGAGTGCATGAAACTGATCACACTTGAAGAGTCACTCTTGGTCCATTTGAACAACCAACATAATGAGCTTTGAAGGCTTGAAAAATGTCCAAAACATGAAGAGCCAATTAGCTATATGAATAGTCACCTACAAGGTAGATAATTAAGCATTAAAGACACTCATAAGAATTAGCACACTATAAACACTCATACATAAATTTATTAATGAACATGCAGCTCAAATCACCTTATTTAAAATGAAAATAAACACACTTTAATTTATGTAGTAAAAAGTGACAGCCAATTTAAATAACATACTTATATAAACAAACTCAAACATATTTAACAACTAAGATGCTTAAATGCATGGTTTAAGATGTAAACTAAATAAACAAATGAGTTGCTTAATGCATGACTTAATTTAATGATGCAAACTTTAACTAAAATGGGAATTACATAATGCATGTCATAATTTATGATACAAACTTAACTTACATGAGAGTTACATAATGCATGACTTTATTAATGCAGAACACATATTAATGATGTTCAAACTATGACATAATTAAAGACTCATATTAATGATGTTAAAACTATGACATAATTAAAGACACAAACTAAAATAACTAAAGTAACTAAAATAGATGAATCAAAGTCCTTATTTTTCAGCATCCAAATTAACAACTAAAATTAAAAACTTCATTTTGCACTTAGGCCCCTCGAGTTTAGCCCAATCTCGGTGTCAACAAGTTAGGTTGTAACATGATGCGACCGGGTTCGCATCATTAAAATGTCCATTCGGCTGAAGCATTCACACCCATGGGCTGTCCAGTTCTCCTTATTCACACCCCAAAGGCTATTGAGTTCTCCAAGCTGGTCATTAAGCTCAAAGGCTATTCAAGTCTTCAAGGCAGCTTAATTTAAGCTTGTTCACTCTCTTGGCCGAACCTTCCCAAGCCAATTTAGCTCCCAATCTCTTCCATTAAATTTTAGCTGAAATAAAGCATCTAGAAGCTACCCATTGACGTCCTCCATGCACAAGGAAGCTTCTTAGAATTTTCTTGAACTATTCTAGAAATTTCAGCTCATTAAAAGCTGTCCATTTAGCTGCCATTTGTCTATTCGGCTAGCTTAGTTCTCCAGCTATAAATATTTAGCTCATTTCAAGTTGTAGGGACTTTTGAAACTTTGAATGAAATTATGTTATTTTGGTGAGATTTACTTCTCTCAAATTTCATCCAAAGACTTAGCTTGGCTTATCTGATTGTTAGTGGCATCAACCTTTGTCTTTTTCGAGCTTATCACTCTAATTCGAGTGTGGCATTCAACCTATCCTATACCTTTGGTTCTTACCTTACTAGGCAACGGGTCAAGGTTCCCTTCTTCCTTCATTGAACCACCTTAAGCCATGTAACAACCTGATTTAGGGCCTAAAAAGAAAAGTGGTTTTGAAACCACAAGTCTGAAGTAAAAAATTTATTTTATTATCATTTTAAGGTCTATGGCATGATTCCATGATTGTGTGAAAATTTCGTATAGAAATTTTACCGATAGAGGGTCCAATTTGATATTTAGGTCTAAATTGCAAAAGTTGTAAAATGTATGTTCTAGTTCACAAAGGTACTAAGTACTTGTGAGTAATGGGTTTTTCAAGTGGAGGTCCTTGGATAGTAATTGGACCATTATACTAGTTTGGACAAAAATTGTAACACCCCCACGCCCGAGACCGTCGCCGGAGTCGAGTATGAGGTGTTACTAAGCTTAATTTAACATTTTTAGAACTTTGGATTATTTGTTTCTACATTCACAGCTTTTTAGCTACTTGCGTCACAGTCACAAGAAAAATCATATCTCGAGTTACGAAACTCGAAATCAAGATCCGTAAATTTTCCCTGAATCTAGAATCATATTACTATCTACTAAGTTTTTTATATAATTTTTGGTTGGGCCAATTAGTACAGTTTATTAGTTAAAGTTACCCCTGTTTTAGGACTTGACTGGACTAACCTCTGTTTACTACGAACCACATTTATCTCTTTAAAAAATTCATATGACTATGAGGTTTATTTCTACTGAAACTAGATTCAATGAGGGTTTTAAGAATATAAAATACACCACCTAATTATATCTGTACATTTTATGGTGAATTTTTAAAGTTGGAACAGGGGATCCAGAAATCACTCTGGCCCTATTTCACTAAAATTCAAATATCTTCTAACATATAATTCTTTTACCTGTTTCATTTGTTTTATGTGAAACTAGACATATTAAGATTCAATTTCATATTTAATCCATCACTTAATTCGATTTCTATGATTTTTAGTAAATTTTCAAACTCACGTCAGTGTTGCTGCAATGTTCTATTTATGGCAAATTTCATCCCTTTTTATGAGTTTTCATGCACTAAGTATCTTAATAACTTTCCATAACATCAAACATAATCTAAACTAACCATTTCCATAACTTATCATTATCAAACATTTTCTCAACCATTCCATCACCATATCATAAGATCATTTACACAAAATAGGTATATTGCTATACATGCCATACTTAAATTTACAAGCCATTTACCGAAAAGTTCTTCAGATAGTGTGACTGAGCCTTCGACCTATCTCGACTCCTGAGCTGGCTTTTCCAAAACTACAATGAGTAAGAAGGAGGGAGTAAGCATTAAGCCTTAGTAAGTTCATATGCAAATAATAAGTAACATAACAAAGCAATCATACCAAACAACATTAGCATGGTATCACTAAAACATATATCACATTTCTAATCATCATTCATCATCTTACTACCTTATCGTTGTTGTATAAATTCTTAACCCGAAGGTTAAGTACATACCTGTCCAAAGTATACATTTCAAAACACTTACCAATACGTCTCTTTTCATCTTGAGTATTCCTCCATTTGAGTAGAACTTTACCCGTTGAACACATCGGAATATAATTCGGATACGTGGATAATTTGCACATAAGTGCCACATATGCAATCAAGCAATCATGTAACCCGCCCATAAGCAAACTCAGACTCAACTCAATGAGCTCGGGCGTTCGTATCCATAAGTGAACTCAGACTCAACTCAACGAGTTCAGACATTCGCATCCATAAGTGAACTCGGACTCAACTCAACGAGTTCGGATGCTTAACCATCCTAGTGACATGTCACTTGTATCCTAATCTATTCCTAAGGTTCAAACGGGATTTTCCTCGAATACATATCCTTGCCATCTTCCGTAGAATGCCGAAATCAATACTCGGTAATAATTATATTTAGCAAGTAGCACACATGATTTGCATTTTGTTTGAAAATAACCACAAAGCATATATTTCATGATAAAAATCAGCATATCACATAATTGACATCAATGACTTAAAAATAACAATTATGCTACATTATTTACACATGAACTTATCTTGGTACCAAAATACAAATATTTTGCAATTTAGTCCACAATCTTTTCTTTTCCTCGATTGGGGTCGATTCCACGTCTTTCTTGATCTAAAATAACACATTTAGCTTATTTAATACTCACATTATCAAATTAATCCTTAATTCAAATTTTGGCAAAATTACAATTTTACCCCTAAACTTTTGCATATTTACACTTTTGCCCCTAGGCTCGGATTAAATTTTATTCCTTATTCTTATGTTTTATAACATGCTGATCACTTTTCCTTCTATATGCAAACATCAAATTCTCACTCTAACATGTACTTGTGACTATTAGGTATTTTTACCGATAAGCCCTTTTACTCGTTTTTGCTTAAAATCGAGTAGTACAAGTTGTCTAACATAATTTAAAACCTCATATTCTATCATAAAACATCAAAATACACAAATTTCACCTATGGGTATTTTTCCAAATATAAACCCTAGGTTAAATTATTGCTAACATAAGCTTTATCGAGTTACCGGGATCTCAAAAACGTAAAAATCATTAAAAACGGGGCTTAGAATCACTTACTATGAAGCTTGAAAGTTGAAGAAACCCTAGCTATGGTGAGAGTGAATTTCGGCAGCAACTAGATGAGGAAGATGACTATTTTGTGTTATTTTTCCCATTTTATTTCATTAAATATCCAAATGACCAAAATGCCCTTAATACCTTTCTTTGAAAATTTTCATGTACAGGCCCATTTTTGTCCAAAATTTTATAAATTGGTCAAATTTCTATTTAAGACCTCCTAATTAATATTTCAAAGCAATTTCATACTAAAAACTTCTAGAATGCAAGTTTTGCAACTTATTCGATTTAGTCCCTAACTTCAAATTAAGCATTTTATGCATAGAGTTTCTTCACAAAATTTTCACACAATTATGCAATCATATCATAAACCTCAAAATAATTATAAAATAATTATTTCTATCTCGGATTTGTGGTCACGAAACCACTATTCCGATTAGGCCCTAATTCGGGATATTACAACTCTCCCCCCTTTAAGGATTTTCGTCCTCGAAAATCTTACCAGTAAACAGATGTGGGTATTGATTTCTCATATTTTCTTCGGATTCCCATGTAGCTTCTTCTATTCCATGCTTTTGCCACAATACCTTCACAAGTGCAATATTTTTATTCCTTAGTTGTTTGACCTCTCGAGTCAAAATCTTAATCGGTTCTTCTTCATAGGTCATATCTGGTTGTAGTTCAATTTTTGTCGGTGAAACTACATGTGAAGGGTCCGAACGATACCGGCATAACATAGATACGTGGAACACATCATGAATCTTCTCTAATTCAGGTGGTAAAGCTAGCCGATATGCTACCGGTCCAACTTTTTCAATTATTTCATACGGCCAATAAAACGCGGACTTAATTTGCCCTTCCGTCCAAATCTGAGAACTTTTTTCCACGAAGACACCTTTAAAAATACTTTATCACCAACTTGAAATTCAATGTCTTTTCGTTTCAAATCTGCATAAGATTTCTGTCTATCTGAAGCAGCTTTCAAACAATTTCAAATTACCTTCACTTTTTCTTCGGTTTCTTTTATTAGATCAACTCCATAAATCTGATTTTCCTTGAGTTCAGTCCAATACAAAGGCGTTCGACACTTACGACCATACAATGCTTCATAAGGTGCCATTTTCAAGCTCGTCTGATAACTATTATTGTAAGCAAATTCTACCAACGGTAAATATTTTTCCCAACTTCCTTGAAATTCCAATACACAACATCTGAGCATATCTTCAAGAATCTGAATTACTCTCTCTGATTGTCCATCAGTTTGTGGATGAAAAGCGATCTTGAAATTTAACTTCATTACTAACGCGCGTCTTGCAACTTTTGCCAAAATCGCGAGGTAAACCTTGGATCTCTATCTGAAATAATCGACAATGGTATTCCATGTAGTCTAACAATTTCTCTAATATACAGTTCAGCCAATTTGTTAAGAGAATAATTTGTATGTACCGGGATAAAATGAGCCGACTTAGTTAATCTGTCAACTATTACCCAGATGGCATCTTTCTTTCCTGGAGTCAATGGCAATCCTGATACAAAATCCATAATAATCCGATCCCATTTCCATTCAGGGAACCATAATAGGTGAAGTAATCCCAAAGCACTTGGTGTTCAACTTTCACACTTGACAAATTAAGCATTTGGACACAAACTCTGATATATCTCTTTTCATTCCATTCCACCAATACATTTTCTTCAAGTCATTATACATTTTCGTACTACCCGGATGAATCGAGAAACAACCACTATGTGCTTCCTGTAGGATCTTTTGAATCAATTCCTCATTCTTCGGTACACAAATCCGATCTTTAAACATTAAGCACCCATCAGAACCGATTACAAATCGACTTTGTATCAACTTCACACTGCTTTCTCTTGGCTTGCAAATCTTGATCATCTTTCTGAGCTTCAGAAATCTCTTGTAAAAATATCGGTTTTACTCTTAACTCTTCTAGAATCAAACCATCATCTGACATTTTCAACTGAGTGTTCATAATTCTCAAAGCAAACAACAACTTTCTGCTCAAAGCATCAGCAACCACATTCACTTTTCCCGGATGATAATCAATAACAAGCTCGTAATCTTTCAATAACTCCAACATCTTTGTTGCCTTAAATTCAAGTCTTTTTGTGACATCAAGTACTTAAGACTTTTATGGTCGGTATATACCCGACACTTTTCACCATACAAATAATGTCGCCAAATTTTCAAAGTAAACACCATCGCAGCCAATTCCAAATCGTGAGTAGGATAATTCCTCTCATGAGGTTTTAACTGCCTCGAAGCATAGGTCACCACTTTTCCTTCTTGCATAAGCACACACCCCAAACCATTTAGAGAAGCATCACTATACACCACAAATTCTTTACTGATTCTGGGCAGTACTAACACTTTGGTGCCTCTGTTAATAACTTTTTCAATTCTTCAAAACTCTATTGACATTCTTCCGTCCATTCAAATTTAACATCCTTTCGGAGTAGTCTAGTTATAGGAGCAGCAATTATAGAAAATCCATTTACAAACCGCCGATAATACCCAGCTAGCCCCAAGAAACTTCTAACTTCGGTTACATTTTTCGGTGGTTTCCAATCAACAATGGCTGAAATTTTACTAGGATCAACTCGTATACCATCACCTGAAACAATATGACCCAAAAATCCAACTTCCCGGAGCCAAAATTCACTTTTACTAAACTTAGCATATAGCTGCTTATCTCTCAAAGTTTGCAAAACTATTCCCAAATGCTCAGCATGCTCTGTCTCATCTTTTGAATAAATTAAAATATCATCTATAAACACCACAACAAATTTGTCCAAGTATGGTCAGAATATGCGATTCATTAAATCCATAAACACAAATGAGAGCATTTGTCAACCCGAATGGCATAACTAAAAATTCATAATGACCATACCTTGTTCTAAAAGTAGTTTTAGGCACATCCGACTCTTTTACCCGCAGTTGATAATACCCAGATCTCAAGTCAATCTTTGAAAACCATGTCGCTCCTTTTAGCTGATCAAACAAATCATCAATTCTTGGCAACGGATACTTGTTTTTGATTGTCACCTTGTTTAACTGCCGATAATCAACACACAAACTCATAGAACCATCCTTCTTTTCACAAATAACACAGAGCACCCCAAGGTGAAAAACTTCGGTCTCACAAAGCCTTTATCAGTCAACTATTGCAAGCTGCGACTTTAATTCTTTCAACTCTGCTGGTGCCATTCTATACGAACAATCGAGATCGGAGTTGTTCCCGATATCAAATCAATACCAAATTCTACTTCCTGATCGAGGCAAACCCGCAATTCTTCCGAAATACGTCCCGCAAATTCACACACAACCAAGCACGATTCAACTTTCTTTTCAACTTCTTTTGTATTAATTACATACGCCAAATAAGCTTCATAATCCTTTCTCAAATATCTTTGAGCTGACATTGAAGAAATCACACTAGATAATGCCTCTGATTTGTTTGATTCAACCCGCAGAATTTCACCACTTTCACACTTTAATTCTATAACCTTTTCTTTGCAATTTATTTTAGCATCATGCAATGTCAACCAATCCATACCCAAAATAACATCAAACTCATCAAACGGCAACAACATCAAGTCGGCCGGAAAGTAATGATCCCGAATCATTAAAGGACATTTCTTACATACTTCATCAACAATCACACATTTGCCTAACGAATTCGACACTCTAATCATAAATTCTATGTTCTCAACAGGTATATTCATACTAGACACCAATTTCATGCACACATATGAATGAGTAGAACCGGGATCAATCAAAGCAATAACATTAACATTATAGAGAGAAAATGTACCGGTAATCACATCAGGTGAGGAAGCATCTTCGCGCGCTTTAATAGCATAAGTCCTAGCCGGAGCCCTTCCTTCAGGTCTAATTGGTGCATCTCTGGCTACATTCTTACTACTTGCTTCGCTCCCAGCTTTTCTTGGATATCTTCCTCTCGAATCCGCCCCACTTGTTTTTGTATTCTGAAAATTTTCTTTTTCACTCTCTCTCTGGCGATCTCTAATAAAATGATCCAGAGAACCACATCGAAAACATTCATTTGCTCTGCACGGACCAAAATGATTTCTACCACACCACGCACTCGGGTTTAACAAATCTCGAATTCCCTACACCGGTGCCAAGTAGTGCGGGACTTAGGACCCACATTCTCGCTTCTTATAATTCCCATATGATTGCCCAGTGAAGCTTGGGAACGAGGATTCATATTCCTTGATTTTCCAGTTCTTTGTGAGAATGAACTGCTCGTCGGTCTTTTCTTCCAATTTTTAGTCTCAGCTTCTACCTTTTTCTTCTCTTTAAGTAGTTCTTCAGCCTTGCAAGCTCGATCCACCAATACTACCATTTCTTTTAATTCAAGAATTCCAACAAATACCTTGATGTCTTCGTTGAGCCCGTCTTCAAATCGTCGGCACATCTTGGCCTCTGTAGGAACATACTCTCTGGCATACTTACTTAATCGAACAAACTCTCTTTCATATTTTGTAACCGTCATATTACCTTGCTTCAACTCAAGAAAATCTTTACGCTTCTGATCAATAAATCTTTCACTAATATATTTCTTCCGAAACTCTTCTTGAAAGAATTCCCAAGTTATTCTCTCTTTCGATACCACCAAAATCAAAGTCTTCCACCAATTATAGGCTGAATCCCTCAACAAAGATATAGCGCATTTCAAACATTCTTCAGGTGTACAAGATAATTCATCAAACACCCGGATAGAATTTTCAAGCCAGAACTCTGCTTTCTCGGCATCATCATCAATATTTGCTTTAAATTCTTCGGCCCCTTGCTTGTGGATTCTATCAACTGGAGTTCTATGAAATTTCATCAGATCCATACCTTGAGGCATCGAGGTGCAGGTTGAGGAATTGGGGAGGTGGGGAGGTTGTACATTTGGGTTCGTGCATGAACGAACTCTCGGTGTACCATGCACTCATCATTTGGAGAAAGGCTTCCCGACCCCTTTCTCCTCCTCCCTGACCAACAGTAGGAGGTGGATTTTCAGTCGGTGCTGCTCCTTCAGCCGGAGCTGGTGCGTTACTCTCTACTTCATCTGCCACAGCTGGATCGGGATCCATTTACTATAAAAAAATCATTTAAAAAGGTCAGAAGTCATCACACTATCACAATTTATACATATGGCATGTATAGCAAAATCCGTACATACAACACGTAGTCCGAGAACCGACTAAACCTACTCTGATACCACTAAATGTAATGCCCCCACGTCCAAGACCGTCGCCGGAGTCGAGTATGAGGTGTTACTAAGCTTAATTTAACATTTTTAGAACTTTGGATTATTTGTTTCTACATTCATAGCTTTTTAGCTACTTGCGTCACAGTCACAAGAAAAATCATATCTCGAGTTACGAAACTCGAAATCAAGATCCGTAAATTTTCCCTGAATCTAGACTCATATACCTATCTACTAATTTTTTTATAAAATTTTTGGTTGGGCCAATTAGTACAGTTTATTAGTTAAAGTTACCCCTGTTTCAGGACTTGACTGGACTGACCTCTGTTTACTACGAACCACATTTCTCTCTGTAAAAAATTCATATAACTATAAGGTTTGTTTCTCCTGAAACTAGATTCAATGAGGATTCTAAGAATATAAAATACACCACCTAATTATATCTGTAAAATTTATAGTGAATTTTTAAAGTTCGAACAGGGGATCCAGAAATCACTCTAGCCCTGTTTCACTAAAATTCAAATTTCTTCTAACATATAATTCCTTTACCTGTTTCATTTGTTTTATGTGAAACTAGACATGTTAAGCTTCAATTTCATATTTAATCCATCACTTAATTAGATTTCTATGATTTTTAGTAAATTTTCAAACTCATGTCAGTGTTGCTGCAATGTTCTATTTATGGCAAATTTCATCCCTTTTTATTAGTTTTCATGCACTAAGTATCTTAATAACTTTCCATAACATCAAATATAATCTAAACTAACCATTTCCATAACTTATCATTATCAAACATTTTCTTAACCATTCCATCACCATATCATAAGATCATTTACACAAAATAGGTATATTGCTATACATGCCATACTTAAATTTACAAGCCATTTACCGAAAAGTTCTTCCGATAGTGTGACTGAGCCTTCGACCTATCCCGACTCCTGAGCTGGCTTTTCCAAAACTACAATGAGTAAGAAGGAGGGAGTAAGCATTAATGCTTAGTAAGTTCATATGCAAATAATAAGTAACATAACAAAGCAATCATACCAAACAACATTAGCATGGTATCACCAAAACATATATCACATTTCTAATCATCATTCATCATCTTACTACCTTATCGTTGTTGTATAAATTCTTAACCCGAAGGTTAAGTACATACCTGTCCAAAGTATCCATTTCAAAACACTTACCAATACGTCTCTTTTCATCTCGAGTATTCCTCCATTTGAGTAGAACTTTACCCGTTGAACACATCGGAATATAATTCAGATACGTGGATAATTTGCACATAAGTGCCACATATGCAATCAAGCAATCATGTAACCCGCCCATAAGCGAACTCGGACTCAACTCAACGAGCTCGGGCGTTCGCATCCATAAGTGAACTCGGACTCAACTCAACGAGTTCGGACATTCGCATCCATAAGTGAACTCGGACTCAACTCAACGAGTTCGGATGCTTAACCATCCTAGTGACATGTCACTTGTATCCTAATCTATTCCTAAGGTTCAAACGGGATTTTCCTCGAATACATATCCTTGCCGTCTTCCGTAGAATGCCGAAATCAATACTCGGTAATAATTATATTTAGCAAGTAGCACACATGATTTGCATTTTGTTTGAAAATAACCACAAAGCATATATTTCATGATAAAAATCAGCATATCACATAATTGACATCAATGACTTAAAAATAACAATTATGCTACATTATTTACACATGAACTTATCTTGGTACCAAAATACAAATATTTTGCAATTTAGTCCACAATCTTTTCTTTTCCTCGATTGGGGTCGATTCCACGTCTTTCTTGATCTAAAATAACACATTTAGCTTATTTAATACTCACATTATCAAATTAATCCTTAATTCAAATTTTGGCAAAATTACAATTTTACCCCTAAACTTTTGCATATTTACACTTTTGCCCCTAGGCTCGAGATTAAATTTTATTCCTTATTCTTATGTTTTATAACATGCTGATCACTTTTCCCTTCTATGGCAACATCAAATTCTCACTCTTACATGTACTTGTGACTATTAGGTATTTTTACCGATTAAGCCCTTTTACTCGTTTTTGCTTAAAATCGAGTAGTACAAGTTGTCTAACATAATTTAAAACCTCATATTATATCATAAAACATCAAAATACACAAATTTCACCTATGGGTATTTTTCCAAATATAAACCCTAGGTTAAATTATTGTTAACATAAGCTTTATCGAGTTACCGGGATCTCAAAAACGTAAAAATCATTAAAAACGGGGCTTAGAATCACTTACTATGAAGCTTGAAAGTTGAAGAAACCCTAGCTATGGTGAGAGTGAATTTCGGCAGCAACTAGATGAGGAAGATGACTATTTTGTGTTATTTTTCCCATTTTATTTCATTAAATATCCAAATGACCAAAATGCCCTGACAACTTCGATAACGTGTGTAGTACTAAGTGCAAGCTACTACGTGTATCAAATGGTTAGGTCACGTGTGTAGTACTAAGTGCAGGCTACTACGTGTACTGGATTGTTGGTTGCATGTGTAGTACTAAGTGCAGGCTACTATGCGTACCAAATAGCTTTGGTTACAAGGGTGGTAATATGTGCAGGCCACCGAGTATCTGTTATTATTCCGATAAGTTCAACGGGAAATTGACTAAGTGAAAATACATGTGATCATGTAATGACTAGTGTAATTGAATATGACTATGTGATGAATAAGTGCAGGTATATATGTGTGAAAATTAATGAGCAATGTGCTCGATAGTTGAGCGAACTTTCGGTAAGATGGAATGGAGTAAGTGAGATTATGTAAGAGTGAAAATTGTAATAAAACAGTTTTAGACAGCAGCAGTTGTGTGACTTTGAAAAATCACCAAAAATTGTGGAAATCAAACTAGAAGTTGAATAAGATATGAAATAAAATATTATTAAGTCTATTTTCACATAAAAGAAACGATGAAAGCGAAAGAGTTTTGTATTCTGTGATATTTTAAATTTTGCAAGACAGGGTCAGAATGATTTTGGAATCCCCTATTTTGACTTGGAAAAATCATTAAAAATTGTAAAAAAATAATTATGGGTTATAATTATATGCTTAAAATTATTTATGAGTCCATTTTCAAAAGAAACAAACAAGAACATTATCCAAATATTGTACGAAGAGTTAATTAATTTTTAGTGCAGAGGGTCGGAACTGTTGGACAGCGAAATAGGGGTGACTTTAAAGAATAAACTGTATTAATGGATTGACCAAAAATTCTAAAAATTTTATGGTAAAAACATATGTGAGTCTAGTTTCTAGAAAAATTAG
Organism: Gossypium longicalyx; assembly: GCA_025698465.1. NCBI lineage: Eukaryota > Viridiplantae > Streptophyta > Magnoliopsida > Malvales > Malvaceae > Gossypium > Gossypium longicalyx. The sequence continues at coordinate 56,330,973 of CM046998.1, forward strand.
AGGATCTTAGTTTGGAGTTCCGCAGGTCTAGATATAAATAAATTAGGTACTATGACTCAAGAAAACAACTTGACCTGAACATGTGTATAAATATACCATTATGATTGTTTTATCTTGAGAAATATGTTGATAAATCATTTATTATTTAAGTACTTACTTAAATGAATGATGATGCCATAAACAGAATGTCCAAGTTTTCTGACACGGGTGATGACACGAGTGTGTCTAAGCCGTGTGGGAGGACACGGGCCAAATACACAAGCATGTATCTAGGCCATGTGAAAGCCACTACACCTTGATCGAAAAAATAATAAAATTCTAAATTCCACATGGGCTAGGGACATGACCGTGTCCCAAGCCCATGGGCGTGTGATATGCCTTCACACGAAAGTGTGAGGCCAAAATGCAAAAATTTTCTTAAGTCTTTCATATGTTCTCGGTTTAGTCCCGGACCACCTCAAAGGTATGTTTGGGCCTCATAAACCCAAATAAGGGACAAAATGATAAGAATAGAAACTTCATACATGTATTTTTAGTTGGATGTTGTATGTCCGTCCGGTAATACCTTGTACCTTATCCCGGTCACGGGTACGGGTAAGGGGTGTTACAATAATATTATTATATGACATGACATGTTGCATGATGCGTTGCATGGGGATGGGTTTTAATATGATTAGAGGAAGTGTACTGTACTGGCAGCTCTGCTGCAACTACTGTTTAGTGCTGCAACCGGTACTACTTGGAGTGTAAGGATGGGTGGGTTGATTATATTCCCACATGGAGTTAGGGTTGGTGATGTGATCCGGCCCGAGTAGATGAGTCGAATTCACGTAGTTGCCCGATCGTAGTTCGAGAGAGTCGTTCGTGCCTCGAATTTTTGTAATAGTAGTAAAAGAATTAGAATAGGATAGCGGAAGGTTTCAAGAAGGGTAAGTTTAGTATAGGTTCGGTTAAGGGTAGCAAAGATGGATGAAGGATGGAAGGCTCGGTTTGGGTTAATAAGAAAACAATTTAAAAGATGGAAATGGAAAACGAACTCAATGTCAGAAATGATTCAACACTAAAAAGTGTCACCCCGATTCCTATATTGTTAAGGTGAAAAATATGGATAGATGGATAGGTGAACGCCACACCAAGATTGCTGATAAGTTCAAACAAGAACGATTGATGCCACTAGCACAAGCCAGATAAGTCGTTCGAAACTTGTACGATATATGAGAGGAAGTAACCTCACAAGAACAATGTTCATTAACAAATTTGGCAAAAGTCCTCTTCAAATGAAATCAACAAACTATTTATACTAGTTTCTTATGCTAGCCGAATAGACTATTCATGAAATTAACGATTAAGTAATGAACCTAATTAAGACATGAACCTTCTAGAAAAATGACCAATGGTGTCCTTGTCCATGTTCGGCCGAATGGGAGGTGAGTGGGCAGCTTCATGTATGAGCAAGCTTTGGAAGCCAAGGGGATTGTCTAGGTTCGGCCATGGGATGCATGAAACTCCCAAAGGGTGTTTCTTGGCCGAATAGGTGCTTAGGAAACTCCAAGGGTCCTCCCACATGCATCGGTTGTACATGGAACTTGGAAGGGGCCTTGAACCTAGCCGTACATGCACTTGCATTAATTACCCTCCATTCATGCATGTGTGCCGTCCAAGGGAGATGCACCTTTCAATATGCATTAACCTTCCATGTGCATGAATGTATGTCCTCCAAACATTGAACCGGTCCATGCATGTATCCTCCCGTTCAATGAACATTCCCGTTCATGCACCTTGCATTAAATGCCATGAATGTATCTTCCCAAATTCGGTTAACCTACATAATTAAATAACATAATTAAATAACACACAACTATTCATATAATTATAAATTAAAATAATAACTAAATAACTTAATTTCACTAACTAAATTTGAACACAATAATTATAAGTCAACTTATAATAAATTCGACTAGCTCAAATAGTCAAAAACACTTAGTGAGCTAAATTGAGCTAGGGAATTCGGCATGAGCTGTAAAAAACTTAGTTATAAGCTAGATTAAAACTTAATTTATTGAAATGAAAAAGGAATGAGCTGAAACGAGCTAAAACGAGCTCAAGTGAGCTGATGTGAGCTGAATGGCGCATGGGGGAGCTGAGATCGGATTGCAAAATGGTGCATGGAGTCTTCAAGGAGTTTTTCTAGCTCCTCCAACGTTATGGAGCTGGTTATCATCCCAAATGCGCATCACAAAGGCTGATATAGCATCTTGAAGTTGCTTGGTTCGAGCTCGGGTCATGGGACCTTTTGGAAGCTCGATTGATCCTTGGTGTGCATTCGAGGATGCCTCGGGTGTGCTCACATTAGTTAGACAGAGATGAAGTGTAGAGGCTGGTTGGGTAGGATTCCTGGTAGCATATCTGTACCGTCATTGTCACTGAGATGAGTTTAGGCCCAAACTGATATTGATATTATAATAGGCTAAGGCCCTAACTGAAACTGAACCATTACTAAAATGGGCTTAGGCCCAGACTGTATTTACTCACTGTATAGATGTTCGATATGGGATTACACAGAGTTTTTGTAAAATCACCCTTCTGTTTATCTGTACAGGTAATCCCTAGTCTTAGGCGGATCGGTGTTACGAGGGACTTAAAGGTGGCCACACATTCGTATATATTTCCATATTTGATTTTGATTTTAAGTAATTTAATTTTGGGTATTTTTACTGTAATAAGGCCACTATGGATTTGAACTTTAATTTGGGATTTTTATTTGTCTGGTTTATAACGGCTGGTGTTAGGAAAACTTGAGTTTTCAAAAGAAACAATGTTTTTACAAAGTAAACACAAGTACGCAATTGTTTTAAAAAGCTTCCACTATAAATGAAGTTTCAAAATTAGTAACGTTTTTTAAGTAAATGATTTTTAATAATGATGCAACTTCTAAAATGAACGACACATCTTAGAATCATCATTAGGTTCACCCTTTATGGAAAACACTTCAATGTGACATTGCCAGATTCGGCCATAACGTCTATGCTGGGTTTGGGGTGTTACACTTGGGCAGACCACACGGTCGCACACACGAGCGTGTGCCAGGCCGTGTGGCCAAGTCAATTTCGAGCACGAGCTAGACACAAGGGTGTGTGACTGGCCGTGTGACCGATGTCAGTAGCCTCCCTAATTTTCACACGGCTTGGCACACGGGCATGTCTTGTGGCCATGTGGACAAGTCAGTATGTATGCCCTGTTTTGCCATGGCTTAGACACACGGGCGTGCCTAATGTAGTGTGAGGCACACGGCCTGTTCACACGAGTGTGTGACCTTTATAACTTTGAAAAAAATGTTTAAGTTTTGAAAATATTTGTATGCGCTCGGTTTAGTCCTGACCCTTTTCTAAAGCATGTTTAAGGTCTCGTTGACCTATGTAAGGGACTCTGTAATGATGTATGACTATGATGCTACGATGATTGTGAGTTGAATGTTAAATGTTTCAATATGTCCAGTAATGCCTCTTAACCCTACATGCCATGACCTTAAGTATAAGAATTATCAATACCCAATATGTTAGTTTGATAGTGTGATAGGTTCTCCGGAAACTTCCAACCTTGAGCTAACCTGAGGACATTATAAACACAGAAAATAAATGGAGTAAGCTATATAGCTTAGTAAGTTGGTATGTAAATAATAAGAAATTTATTAACATGCTTTTACCAATTCTCACAATATGTTCTCAAGATAATACAATCATAATTGCACATAGTTCCACTATTTACTCTTGTACATCTCAAGCTGTCTACTCGAGTCACAGTCACTACATTATTTATATCATGAGCTACGGAACTCCAAATTAAGATCAAATAATTTTTCGTAAAACTAGTCTCACATATCTTCTTACCATAAAATTTTCAAAATTTTTACTCTATCCAATAAGTGCATTTATTTCTTTAAATTCTCCCCTATTTTGCTATCCGACAGTTCTGACCCCTCTTTACTAAAAATTAATTATCTCCTCATACGGGATTCAGATGATGTTCTTGTTTGTTCTTTTTGAAAATAGACTCATTAAATATTTTAATAATATAAATTATAACCCATAATTACTTTTGTACAATTTTTAATGATTTTTCCAAATCAAAATAGGGGATTTCAAAATCATTCTGACTCTATCTCACAAAAATTAAAATATCTCATAATATAAAGTTATTTTGCTTACACCGTTTCTTTTATATAAAATAGACTCAATAAGATTTAATTTCATATCTTATTCAACCTCTAATTCGATTTCCACCATTTTTTATGATTTTTCAAAGTCACACAACTGCTGCTGTCCGGAACTATTTTATTGCTAATTTTACTCTCTCATGTTTTCTTTATATTAACTTTCATTCAACATTCACATAGATTTTGTACGTACTTGTATCGCTTAAATCAGTTATACTTTCATTTTTTTATCTTGGCTATGTCAGTTGATACACTTAAACCTCAACGAAAACACATTATTTCAATTCAACATCAAATAATATTATTGGTTCATAATTCTTTCACATTTAATCATCACATGGTCATATTTGTTTACACTTAGTCATTTCCCGTTGAACATATTGGAATAATAATGGATACACGGTGGCCTTAACATAGTACCGCCCTTGTAGCCAAAGCTATTTTATTCACAAAGTGGCCTTCATATAGTACCACACTTGTGTCCAAAGCTATTTTATTCACAAAGTGGCCTTCACATAGTACCACACTTGTGTCCAAAGCTATTATATTCCTAAGGTTCAATCGAGAAATTTCTCACTTAACACAATGCCATGGACTTATTTCACTTAGCATATTGCCATGGTCGAACCATGGTCTTTTACTGTCAATTCATACTTCACTATGCAACGATCGTGATCGATCCTGTGTTTTTACTCAATTCGAACGTTTACTTCAATTTTCACAATTTAATCAAATATATAATAATATTGCATAATTAACACAAATCAATAACGTTTATTAACATACAAACTTACCTCACCTAAAATGGCGAAAAGGACCAAATCGTCCAATACTCATTTTCCCCCGTTCTAGGTTCGAACTTCATTTTTCTTGATCTATAATATCACATTCAACTTATTAAATTATTATACTATTCAAATCAGTGCAAAAATCATATTATGTCAAAATTATATTTTTACCCCTAAAGTTTTACATATTTATAAATTTGCCCCTAGGCTCGTAAAATGAAATTTATTCGATTTATTTGTACTTTAAGCCTAGCCGAACCATTTTCATAACTATAACAGCCCACAATTTCCACTAGAACACACTTTTACTACATATTTTATAACTTTTACAATTTAGTCCTTTTAAGCAGTTTCACCGAAAATCACTTAGCAAAAGTTGTTTCTCCAACCATAAACATGCATAATCTACCATTAAATATCAAAATGCATAAATTTCTAACATGTTTCAAACCCTAAACCTTCATCATAACTCAAATAAATGGTAGAAATAGGTAGATCTTGTTACGAGGATATCAAAAATGTAAAAATCATTAAAAACGAGGTAAGAACGGACTTACAATTGAGCTTGGAAGCTTGAAAAACCCTAGCCATGGTTTCCCCTTGTGAAATTCAGCCATGGAGTTGAATATGGACAAAAATTGGCTTTTAATTTTGTTTTTAATTCATTTTAATTATTAAATGACCAAAATACCCCTAACTTAAAAATATTCTATTTCACCTATTTCATGTCCATTTTTGTCCAAAAAATTAACCAATGGTCTAATTACCATTTAAGGACCTCCAATTTAAAATTTCATAGCAATTAGACACCTCTAGCTTCTAGAACTCAAGTTTTACACTTTTTACAATTTAGTCCTTTTGACTAAATTGACCCTACCACCGTGGCCTCACTTTTAATTCCCAACACTCCATTTTGAGTACCCAAACATCGAAATTTTTGAACGAAATTTTCACGAAATCATTCCGTGAAATTGTAGACCATAAAAATATAATAAAAATATTTTTTCCTCGTCAGATTTGTGGTCCCAAAACCACTGTTCCAACTAGGCCCAAAATCGGGCTGTTACAAAAAGTCATATTCAAAGTGACCATAATCAAGCCAAAAATATGCTAAATCATCCATCTAACATTCAAACAATAGGCCATTCAAAGGCACCTCAATCATAAACAAATAATGCTTACTTAAACATGTCAAAAACCTACCACATATTCAAGTATCATATCTCATTCCGTACTAAGCCTAAAGACACAACAAAATTAAACATTCTTACTCTAACACTTTGCACCAAAATGCTTTATACATCTACTAATAAAAAGTGTTCCAAAAGGACTTATCTAGTCATGCATCATAAGTTCAACACCATCCATTAACAACAAGCATAAACATACCAACTTTTAAGATTTACATAATTACCAAAACATCATAATACCAAGGACCTCTCCTATTACATGCCACTTTAACCAACTACTAGCAAGTACCAAAAAGACTACCGAGATGATAATGATAGTGTGTGAGCTTTCGAATCAATCCAACAAAAGCAACTATTCCAAGAGTCCTACAAGAACAAATCAAACTAATAAGCACAAAGGAGCTTAGTAAGTTCGATAAGTAAACTCATTTGCTATCAAATACCAAATTTCTAAAGGATGTTAACTTTAATTACACCGGCAAAAAGCTTGCTAGGCACAAAGACTGAATAACATTAGCTCTAAGCCTGCTAGGCACAAAGCCTAAATAATGATATAACTCAACACTTATACATCGTTCCATAATAGACTATAATGATTTAAATCACTAATAAGGAATTTAATTCAACTTTGCATAAACATAAAACGAACTTACAGGATTAGTTTACAGAAATCACCAAGCATGAGAATTATCATGAAATCTTTCCCTTTCCAAGATTGTCAATATGTTCACGATCCAAAACAATAATTTCATTCAATTAAGTACTTCTAAACTTCAATTTAATCCATAATTCATTTATATGAAACTTACTATTTTCCCCTAACATTTTAACTTTTTTACAATTTGGTCCTTAAGCTTATAATATAAAATCTAACCATTTAAAACAAAATCCATGTTAATCAAACATGCAAGGGACCTTGAAACAACCCATTTTTATCATCATTTCACACTAAAACCCTAGAATTTATACTTTTAACAGTTTTGTCCTTAATTTCCAAAATTCAACAAAAATCACTTTACAAAACTTGTTTATTTCTCAACAAAGATTCATAATCTACCATTAAACACCAAAAATCATTCAAGACCATTCATGGAAAACCCCTAAACCTTTAAACTTTTTATAAGTTAATCCTAGGGATAGCTAGATTAAGCTAAAACGACTTCAAGAACATAAAAACCATTAAAAACAGGGCAGAATTACATACCATGCACCCAAAGTTAGCTTGGCCGAATATCCCTTATCTCCAATGGTGTTTTTAGATTTTCAAAATTAACAAAACCTGAAGATGACAATGTTTTACTCATATTTTATTATTTACTTTTCTTTTTAATTACCAAATGACTAAATTAACCTTTTAAAACCATAACTCATTAAATGGTCTAATTACCATTTAAGTCCTTTAATTTAAGATTCCATAGCAATTTGACTCCTTTAGCTATTAGAACTCAACTTTTACACTTTTTACAATTTAGTCCTTTTTACTTAATTAATCATGCAACATCAAAATTTCTTAACGAAATTTTAATACGATCTTACTAATATCACATAGACATTAAAATAAAAATAAAATAATAATTTACTCATCAAATTTTTGGTTCCGAAATTACTATTTTGATTTCATTAAAAATAGGCTGTTACAACTTTCTTCGCCTAAAGGAATTTTTGTCCCCAAGAATCTTACCAAAAAATAGATTTGGGTATTGTGATTTCATCAATTCTTCTGTCTCCCACATAGCCTCTTCAACCCCTTGATGATTCCATAAGACTTTAACCAACAGTACCTTTTTGTTCTAAAGTTCTTTTACTTCACGTGTTAAAATCTTGATCAGTTCTTTAGAATATGACAAATCAAGTTGAATCTCTACCTCACAAGGGGCTATTGTAACACCCCTTACCCTAGTCTGAGGCCGAGACAGGGCACGAGGCATTACCATACTTAACTACATGCATACAATTGTTTTCGAGTCACCAAGACTTGTTCAAACTTAAAACTTTTTTGAACCTTGTTTAAACTTCTTAATGTGAGCCTATGAGGACTCAAACTCTCATTGAAAACCATTCGGAACCAACTCAGGTCCTTAAACTGACTTAATAAAAATGACCCTTGAAACAGAGCACACGCTTGTGTGGAAGGGCAACACATACGGCTTAAGCATCTAGGAGCACGCCCGTGGCCCATACCCTTGTGAATTAAATTCTAAATTTGAACCGACAGGGGCTTTCACACGACCTGACACATGCCCGTGTCCCTCACACGGCCATGACATGCCCGTGTCCAAAAACGTTGACATTTTGTTTCTGACATTAGCATCTAAGAAGAGGCACACAGCCAAGGCACACGCTTGTTGATACGAGCACGCCCCGCGAACTTCATCGAACAAGTCTGTCAAGCCGAGCATTAACATGTTGGCAAGCTGATCCCAGCTCGTTTCCAGCTCCACAGGCTCCGTCCAGCTCAAATTCAGCTCATCGAGCTCCTTCCAGCTCAATTCAGCTCGTTTGAGCTCAACCGAGCTTACTTTCAGCTTGTTCTTCATTTCAATAAATTAAACTAAGTTTTAGTTTTATATTAATTGGTTTGCTACAGCTCAATTTTGAAAATCTTAGCTCAAATAAGTTCATTAAATGGTTTTTATTTAGGTTGAGCTAGCTGAATTAATAAGCTGTTTAATTTTAATTTAATTTGTCCTAATTAGTTAAATTGTTATTTAAGTTATGTTTTATATTACATATTTTAATTATGTAATAACCGAATTAATGTTTGGAATGTTTGTTCACATTTGTGCCGAATTTAAGGTGTTCACATGGGATTTAATGAATTGTTTTTTATTCATGTAGGTGCATGCACGGTTTGGTTCAAAGGATGGGAGGATACATGCACGACCAGATTCAAGGCTTAGAGGATTCATGCATGTCTTGTTACATGCATGGTGGCTGATTATTTAGTTTCTTTAAGCAACTATTCGGCCAAGGAAGAGTTGCATCTTTAATTTCCCAAGTTGGCCGAATATCTTCCCAAGGTGTCCATCAAGGCGTTCACACTAGCCAAGCTTTCTTTCACACTTGTTGTCCATTCGGTTTGGTGCATTCACACTTAAAAGACCATTCAACCATAATGTTCACACCTTTAAAGGCTTTCAAACTGCTCCATTAATACTCACACCTATTCAGCCAAGCATTGCAAATTGAATGACTCCATTAAGCTCATGGCCGAACCTAGACATGTCCAATCAACTCCTCATGCATTCCAAATACATTCAGCCGAAATTCCTTCATTAAGAAACTGACTTGTGGCATTCCAAGGGCTGCACTTAGACATGGAAGACTTATGGTTTTGTTCTAGAACATTTTAGTCTATTCATAGCCGAATTTGTTTAATTCTTAAGATAGTCTTTTGGCCATTCGGCTACCTAGGCTTTAGGCCTATAAATACTTGTTCAATTTCCATGTAAAGGGACTTTTGAAACTTTTGTTAATGTTATGCTGTCGAAATTGTGAGGCAAACTTTTCTTATATTTCGTTCAAAGATTCGTTTAGCGTTCCTAGCGTTCTAGTTGTGTCAATCGTGTTCTTTGTCGATTCCGAACTTATCACTACTCGTAGTGTGGCGTTCAAACATACCGAGGTTCCTATCTTGTTAGATAGTGGGTCGAGGTTTTCTTTTACCAAACCCAAATCGAACTAAAAGAGCCTATAAACAACGGGTCGATACCAAATCGGTATTGGTTCTTGTTTGCCTTCTTTGTTTGATCCCATTTCTTTCTTACCCAAAACATACCAAAACCGACCAATTTGTTCATATTCCTTTGTTCCTACCCTTTCATTCCTACCATTCCGTTCGTACCCCTCTTTCTACTTCGGCCATTCCTTCAACTCAACTAAATCTAACGTAACTTCACGTAGACGATTGGGCACTTAGCATACGACTCGACTCTCCCTGAGGTGGATCGTATCACCTGTGGCCAAAGGCCATGCCCTCTACATGGCTGAGACACACGACCATGTCTCTGCTTGTGTGTTTACTACCACGCATTCTGACTTGCAAATTTTATGTGCAGGTGACACACGGCTGGAAAACACGCCCACACGCCCTTCTACCTACCCGTGTGCACAATATAGGGTTATCTACCAAGCCCTTTGCCACCCTGAAATCACAAAATAACAACATCCATCATGCTAAAGATCATCACAATAGGATTCCTCAATCTAACAACCACATATGACCCTTTCATGAAATAACTTCTTGTATTCATATAACAACCTTCAACTTTAACCATTTCTGTGGCCTTATACAAAATGAATCAAAATGCTAAAATAAGCCAACATATTTGGCCAATTAACAATGAAACCAAAATTATAAAGTCAGGGTCTTATACATGCCATAATCAAAATAAATGGATCTAACTATACCAAGTGCTTCGATTGATAGTGTGATCGATTCTTCTAATGTCTGTTGATCCACGAGCTAATTAGGCAGCACTATAAGAAAACGAAAGGAAATAGGGTAAGCATAAAGCTTAGTAAGTTGCATGAAAATAAATATAACGACAACTTTATCATTCATCATTATCATGCTCATAACACTAGAATAGGCATAAGCACAACTTACTCGTCACTATCCAACACAAGTCACATAGCATATACTAAGCTCACATCTCATGCATTTCATTTAGGTACCTGTATCACTCACAACATGGTTATACTTTTCTCGTTTAACTGAAACTGTAACTCTCACCATTGAACCAGGATTTTCACTAAGCCTCAAACATAGGGTATAATGCCGATGCCATGTCCCAGATATGTTCTTACACCGACACCTCTATACGTGCCGATGCCATGTCCCAGACATGGTCTTACATTGACACATAGCCGATGCATGTCCCAGACATGTCTTACACTAGCACTCGTCTTTATGCTGATGCCATGTCCCAAACATGGTCTTACACTGGCTCTCATAATGTGGCCAATGCATGTCCTTGACATGTCTTACACTAGTACACTATTAACTTGAATGTCATGGCATGAATATCCGATTTATTCCCTAGGGTTCAAATGGAAGTTCTACTATTTTAATATTCATCATACATAATCATTTCCACAAACAAGCAATTTATGCTACATCGATTCAAACACATACAATAACAATGTAGTTGTGTTATTTACATACAATTTACCTCAGTATACAAAATGTAGGTAACTAGCTCGGCTTAGTCCACTAGCTTCGCTTTTCCTCGGTTTAGGCCTAAATTTTGTAATTCTTAATCTATAAAAATAAAAAATTGCAAATTTAATCACTCTATCGATCTAGGTACTCAACAATTTAAAATTGGCCAAAATGACCATTTTGCCACTAGACTTTTACAAAATGATCATTTTACCCTTAGGTCCAAAATTAATTTTTATCACATTTTCTCATTAATCAAGCCTAGCCGAATACTATTTACACTAGGAGCAGCCCACAATTCTCATTATTTCATACATTTATCACCTATTTTACAACTTATGCAAAAATGGTCCCTTTTAGGGTTTTCACAAGAAATCTCTTCGCAAAAATTATTTATTACACTACCATAACTCATATTCTTCCATAAAATTTTAAGAAGCAACATGAACACACTCATTGTAAAACCCTAGACTTTCAACCATTTTGCAAAATAATCCCCTCATTTGAAAGCTCATGTTACAAAGGTTCTAAAAGTATAAAAATCATCAAGAAAAAACATCAAGATCACTTACTTGTGAGGGTTGCAAGTTGCTGAAATTTCAAGCTCCCTAAAACCCCATTTTTGCTGAAAATTTCAGTGGAAGAGAGGGAAGAAATGAAAAAGATGATGGCTAGACACTAGGGTAATATTTTATTATACATTAAGTCACCTACCCATTTGACCATTTGAATTTCTTATCCCCTATGGCCGGCTATCAGCTTCTAAAGGATCTATTTGCTTTTTAAAGACCCTCAATTTTGGTTCTCTAGCTATTTGACACCCTTAGCTAACAAAATAGGACTTTTGCACTTTATGCGATTTAGTCCTTTTTCACAGTTAAGCATAAAATCGCTAAAATTAATTCACCAAAATTTTCATGCTTTCATATTGTCATGCCACAACACATAAAATTATATAAAAAAATGATTTCTCCAACCTCGGATTAGTGGTCTCGAAACCAAAGTTTTGATTGGGCCCAAAATTGGGCTGTTAAAATTCTCCTCCCTTAGGGATATTCGTCCCCGAAAATCTTACAGGTGAATAAGTTTGGGTATTGGTCTCTCGTAGTCTCCTCAGGTTCCCATGTGGCTTCCTTGATTCCATGTCTATGCCATAAAACTTTCACGAGTGCTATAGTTTTATTCCTCAATTGTTTAACCTCTCGAGCCAAAATCTTAACTGACTCTTCGCCATAAGTCATGTCTTGCTGAATCTCAACCTCAGTTGGCGTGATCACGTGCGAAGGATCTGATCTATATCGACGTAACATGGACACATGAAAAATGTCGTGAATTTTTTCCAACTTAGAGGGCAAAGCCAACCGGTAGGCAACAAGTCCTACTCTATCTGTAATCTCATAAGGTTCAATAAACCGTGGACTTAATTTGCCTTTCCTTCCGAAACGGAGAACTTTCTTCCACGGGGATACTTTCAAAAAAACTTTATCCCCGACTTGAAACTTGATCTCTTTCCATTTCAAATCCGAGTAGGATTTCTATCTATCCAAAGCAGCCTTCAAACAGTTGCGAATCACCTTAACTTTCTCTTCGGTCTCTTTAACTAAGTCAACCCCGTGTATCTAATTCTCTCAACTCGGTCCAATACAAGGGTGTTCGACACTTACGCCCATACAAAGCCTCATAAGGCACCATTTTTAGACTTGACTGATAATTGTTGTTGTAGGCGAATTCGACTAGCGGTAAATACTTTTCCCAACTACCTTGAAACTCGAGAACACAACACCACAACATATCTTCTAAAATATGTATTACTCTTTCTGACTGTCCGTCGATTTGTGGGTGGAAAGCTGTGCTAAAATTCAGTTTTGTTCCCAATGCCTCTTGTAACTTCCTCTAAAACTGCGAGGTAAACCTCAGATCTCTATCCGAAATAATCAACAAGGGCAACCCATGAAGTCTCACGATCTTAGAAACATATAGGTCGACCAATTTTTCAAGGGAATAGTCGGTACGCACTGGTATAAAATGTGCCGACTTAGTAAGTCTATCAACAACGACCCAAATTGAATCCTTTTTCCTTAGTGTCAAGGGCAACCCTGACACAAAATTCATGGTTACTCGGTCCCATTTCCACTCAAGAACCATCACAGGCTGAAGTAGACCTGAGGGTACTTAGTGTTCGGCCTTTACTTGTTGACAAATTAGACACTTAGAAACAAACTCAGAAATGTCTCTTTTCATCCCCGACCACCAATACATTCTCTTCAAGTCGTTATACATTTTCACGCTACCCAGATGGATAGACAAAAAACTACTATGTGCCTCTCGTAAAATCCTCTGAATAAGCTCACTGTCCTTGGGTACACAAATTTTGTCTTGGAACCTTATGCAACCGTCGGTACTAATACTAAACTCTGATTCATTTCCCATTTCACATTGAGTCATCTTAGCTTGCAATTCCTTGTCACCTTTTTGAGCTTCACAAATCTCTTACAGGAACATCAGTCTAGCTCTCAACTCTGCCAGTACCAAACCATCACTAGTTACGGCCAACTGAGCATTCATAGCCCTTAAGGCGAACAATGACTTTCTACTCAAAGCGTCAGCGACTACATTCACCTTCCTTAGGTGATACTCTATTATCAACTCATAGTCTTTTATCAACTCCATCCATCTCCTTTGTCGTAAATTCAGCTCTTTCTGAGTCATCAAATACTTTAGACTTTTATGGTTGGTGAATACCTGACATCTCTCACCATACAAATGGTGTCTCCAAATCTTTAATGCGAATACTATAGCTACTAGTTCCAGATTGTGGGTCGGGTAATTTCTCTCATGCGGTTTAAGTTGTCTCGAGGCATATGCTATCACTTTGCCTTCTTGCATGAGCATGCACCCCAATCTATTTAAGGAGGCATCTCTATATACCACGAATTCTTTCCCTGATTCTGGTTGCACCAGAACTGAAGCCTCAGTCAACAAGGCCTTTAACTTCTCGAAACTTTGTTGGCATTTCTCTATCCATTCAAACTTGACATCTTTTTGTAACAACTTTGTCATCGAAGAGGCTATCATAGAGAATCTATTCACGAATCTTCTGTCGTATCCCGCCAAACCTAGAAAGCTTTAAACCTCTATCACATTCCTCGGTGGTTTCCACTCAACAATAGCCGAGATCTTACTCGGGTCAACTCTGATCCCATCACTCGACACAATGTGTCCTAAGAATCCAACTTCTTTAAGCCAAAATTCACTCTTACTGAACTTGGCATATACTTGTTTATCTCTTAAGGTTTGTAGAACTGTTCTCAAATGCTCCGCGTGCTCGCTCTTATCATGCGAGTAAATCAATATGTCATCAATAAAGATGACCACAAACTTATCCAAATACGGCTAAAAAATACAGTTCATTAAGTCCATAAACACCGCAGGAGCATTTGTTAAACCGAAGGGCATAACAAGAAGCTCATAATGCCCATACCTCATCCTAAACGCAATTTTCGGTACATCTTGCTCCTTAACCCTTAGCTGGTAGTAGCCAGACTTTAAATCGATCTTAGAAAATATGGTGGCTCCCCTTCAACTGATCGAATAAATTATCAATCCTTGGAAAGGGATACTTGTTCTTCACAGTCACCTTGTTGAGCTATCTGTAGTCTATACATAACCTCATCGACTCATCTTTCTTTTTCACAAAAAGTACCGGAGTATCCCACGGTGAATAGCTCGGTCTCGCAAAACCTTTATCCGTTAGCTCTTGTAATTGAGTCTTCAACTCCTTCAACTCTGTTGAAGCAATTTTATACGAAGCAATCGAGATAAGTGCCGTATCGGGGACCAAATCGATACCAAACTCAACTTCACTGATTGGAGGCAATCCAGGCAACTTTTTTGAAAACACATCCAGATACTCACATACCACCGGTATTGTTTCAATTTTTACTTCCGACTCTTTGGTGTTCAACACAAATGCTAGGTAGGACTCATACCCTTTTCTCAAATATTTCTTGGCTGTCAAAGACGAAATCAGTGCTGGTGAGTTATCCGGTTCACCTGATTCAACTCGAATAATATCCCTGTTCTCACATTTCATTTCAATGAACTTGCTACCACAATTCACTATCACACTATGAGCAGTTAACCAATCCATGCCAATAATTATGTGAAATTCATCAAATGATAGCAGCATGAGGTTAGCCGGAAAACAATAACCTCTAATCATCAAAGTACAATCTCTGCACACTTTATCAACTATCACATGTCTGTCTAACGGGTTTGACACTTTTATCACAAATTCAATGGACTCAACAGACATATTCATACTAGATACTAATTTCATACATACATAGGAATGAGTAGACCCTGGATCAATCAAAGCAATAACAGAGATATCGTGAAGAGAAAAAGTACCCGCAATCACATCTGGTGAAGATGCCTCTTCGCGAGCGCTAATGGCATAAGTACTTACAGGCACACGACCCTCGGACCTCATAGCTGAATCTCTAGGGGCACCTTTACTGCTAGCCCTACTGCCCAGGTTTTTCTGAGGTTTACCTGTAATATCCCGAATTAGGGCCTAATCGAAATAGTGGTTTCGTGACCACAAAATTCGAGATAGAAATAATTATTTTATGATTATTTTGAGGTCTATGATATGATTGCATGATTGTGTGAAAATTTCGTGATGAAATCCTATGCCTAAAGTGCTTAAATTGAAATTAGGGACTAAATCGAATAATTTGGAAAACTTGCATTCTAGAAGTTTCTAGTATGAAATTGTTTTGAAATATTAATCAGGAGGTCTTAAATAGCAATTTTACCAATTTCTAAGTTTATGGACAAAAATTGGACATGGATGGAATTTTTGGAAACTTTAGTAGTAAGGGCATTTTGGTCATTTAGGGGTAAAATGAATTAAAATACAAAATTAAAAGCCAATTTTGCTCATCTTCAACCCCATGGCCGAATATAGCAAGGAAAAACCATGGCTAGGGTTTTTCAAGCTTCCAAGCTCGATTGTAAGTCCATTCTAGCCCTGTTTTTTCAAGTTCTTTACGTTTTTGGAGTCCTAGTAGCTCAATTTAGCTTATGCTAGCAATAATTTAACCTAGGGTTTATATTTGAAAAAATACCCATAGGTGAAATTTGTGAATTTTGGTGTTTTATAATAGAATATGAGGCTTTAATTTATGTTAGACAACTTGTGCTACTCGGTTTTAAGTGAAAACGAGCAAAAGGGCTTAATCGGTAAAAATACCTAATAGTCATAAGTACATGTTAGAGTGAGAATTTGATGTTGCCATAGAAGGGAAAAATGATCAGAATGTCATAAAACATAAGAAAATAGGCTGAAGTTTAATTTACGAGCTTTGGGGAAAAAGTGTAAATATGCAAAAGTTTAGGGGCAAAATTGTAATTTTTCCAAAATATGATATTGGGTCAATTTGAATAATGTGAGTCCTAATTAGACTATATTTTAAATGATAGAGCAAGGAAAACTGAAATTCGGGCTAAAATGGGGAAAATACCAAGTTGTGGACGAAATGGTAAAAGTAGCCATTTTCGCATACTAGGTAAGTTCATATGTAAATGTTGGTAACATAATTATTATTTTAAATATTTTTATGTTATTTAAATGATATGATAATTATTATGAAATATTATACTCATGATAATTGTTTGATAATATGTCAAATTATGTGATATACTTGGAAAATGTAAAATACTACCGAGTATCGGTATCGGTATTCCGTAGAAAATGGTTGAGACACATGATTGGGAAAAAGGTCCCGTTGAACCTTAGGAATGGATTAGGATACAAGTGACATGTCACTGGGATATTTGGGCATCCGAACTTGTTGAGTTGAGTCCGAGTTCACTTATGGATGCGAATGTCCGAACTCGTTGAGTTGAGTCCGAGTTCGTGAAATGTAACTAGGCATCCGAGCTCGTTGAGTTGAGTCCGAGTTCGTGAAATGTAACTAGGCATCCGAGCTCGTTGAGTTGAGTCCGAGTTCGCTTATGGGCGGGTTAGATAGTAGCTTGGCTACATATGTGGCACTTATGTGCAAACTTTCCATGTATCCGAATTATATTCTGATGTGTTCAATGGGTAAAGTTCTACTCAAATGGAGGAATACTCGAGATGAAAAGGGACGTATTAGTAAGTGTTGTGAAATGGATACTTTGAACAGGTATGTACTTAACCCTCGGGTTGAAAAATCGATATAACAACAATATGGTAAGATGATAAATGAAAATATGATATGAATGTCTTGGTGATGATTATGCAAATGATGTTTTATGTTTGCTTGTATGGTTATGTTACTTGCTATTTGCATGTGAACTTAGTAAGCATTTATGCTTACTCCCTCCTTTTCATTCCTTGTAGTGTTGACAAGCCAGCTCGGAAATCGAGAACGGTCGGAGGCACGCTTACACTATCCGTATACCATCTTGGCATAATGGCTTGTATATTTTGAGTATGGCATGTATAGCATTATAATCATTTTGTATATATGGTCTTATGATATGGTTATTGAGTAGTATAAAAATGCTTGGTAATGATTAGCCATTGGAATGGCTAATTATGATCATATTTGGTGTTATGTATGTCAAATTGCTAGTTAATCCATGGAAACCATGAAATAGGTAAAATTTACCATAAAATAGATTCAGACAGCAGTAGTGATGTGAATTTGAAAAATCATTAAAAATAGTAGAGATAGAATTAGATGATGAATAAAATATAGAATTGAAGAATTATGAGTCTATTTTCATATGGAAGAAACAAAACAGGTATATGAGTTATATTTTATGAGATGTTTAAATTTTTGTAAAACAGGGCCAGAGCAATTTCTGGATCCCCTGTTCTGACTTTGGAAATTCACCATAAATTTTATAAAAATAATTAGAAGTCATAATTTATATATTAAGTCTAGTTTTAAGAGAAACAAACTTCATAGTCATTGAAATTCTGTACAGAGAGATATCTGATTCGTAATACACAGAGAGGAGATCGAACCACAACTCAAAACAGGAGACTTTAACTAATAAACTGTACTAATTGGCCTAGCAAAAAATTCTAGAAAAAAAATTAGTAAATAGATATATTAGTATAGTTTCAGGGAAAATTTACGGATCTTGATTTTGAGTTTCAGAACTCGAGATATGAATTTTTAAGCGACTATGACGCAGTTAGCCGGCTTGTCTGGAATTTCTAAAATTAAATTGTTTGAGCTGTTTAAGCAATGAATTAAGTCTGTTAACACCTCGTGTTCAACTCCGGAAACGGTCTCGGGTACGGGGCATTACATTTGGTGGTATCAGAGCAGGTTTAGTCGATTCTCAGACTAACCTAGCATGTGTAAAAATTTACCTATACATGCCACTGATCTGTGATAGTGTGATGTCTTCCGACGCGTATGAGTACTGTCTTATTTAGACAGGATACTCTCCAACCGAGCTGCACCGACCATGTTCAATGTTATGTGAAGGTATTTGAGTAAAATTATGATTATGATAAGTATCGGTTCAGAAAAGTATGAATAAAGGTTTATGATACATATGTGATAAATATTCATATTTGCTTAATGCTCATATGATGTAGTGTATATGGCTTACTTGATAAGATGAACGGAATAAATAGAAAGTAGTAGAGGTATGAATAAAAGTCATAATATTATGATACAAATGAAAATGTCCTTGTTTTGATTTGGACGTCGAATGTTGATGAATGCTAATGATATATAATTTTTATGAGATAAAGAATTATAATGAAATGAACTTATCTATGTTAAATTGTTGGACTGAATTATATGATTGTAATGATATGTACATGATGATGCACGAAATGAAAGTTATGATTGTGGTGCAAATATCTATGTTTGTTTGACCTTATATGATGTCATGAGCATGACTTAATTTAATTAAATGAATCGATAAGTAAAGCTATCTAGAAAACATAGAATGTATGCATAAGTATATTGTCTAAATGGGACAATAGGAAAATTGGTGTAAGCCAACATGAATGAATGACATGATTTTGATGATGTTGCTATGATGATGGAATTTGTGTCATATGTGTATGTATAAGAAAGTCGAGTCAGAGGTCCTACAACCCCTACCCCTTATCGAAATGGTACTTATAATGGAATTTCATGAGATTTGTATTGAATAAGTTTCGGTTGAGAACCCAAAGAGTTCGATGATAGAATAATTATAAGTATGATCGAGATTGAAAATGAGCTGATAAGTAAAGTCGAGCCGATGAAAGTATCAGTTGACGTAAAGATTATTGGAATTATGCCTTTGCTCCGTTAGAAAAGGAATTTTCCTTGGTAAACCGA
Organism: Gossypium longicalyx; assembly: GCA_025698465.1. Lineage (NCBI taxonomy): Eukaryota > Viridiplantae > Streptophyta > Magnoliopsida > Malvales > Malvaceae > Gossypium > Gossypium longicalyx. Next base: position 56,350,676 of record CM046998.1, read on the forward strand.
ATTACTCAGGTGCAAGGTCGAGAAAAGTGTAAATCGAAATTTATTCAGAACTGGCCTTCTTTAGTGAATGGTTTAATATGAAATTTGTGACGGCAGAACTAGTTGGGGAAATGATATTTGAAATGTGAACTATCTGAGTGTGATAGTTATGATTGGACAGATTTAGCAGTCTCTTTTGAGATGTTCTATGTGTTTACCCGTTCTCAGAAATATTTCTATGGCTATTGATCTTCTGAAGAAATTCTTGTTATATGGGAATGTCTTTTAATCCTGGTGTTGGATGAAAGCATTGGTAGTCTGACTGGTTTATAATTTATATTGCTCTATTTCATCGGGTATTCTATTTCATTTCGTCTGATAAGAATTGATGAGAGAATACATATGATATTATGATTCTGTTTCTTCTACTTGATGCTTCATCTGATATATATGTATGGGAAGATATATTGTTCTTGTTATATTTGATTCTAGTGGGATTAAATGATGTTTTCTTTTGGACTTTCTTTCTTTGAAGAATTATCGGGGTATTCCGTATTTTCTCTATGAGTTTGGTTTTCGATTCTCCGGCTTGGTTTTCGATTCTCCAGCATAGTATCGTATCTTGGATTTCTTTATTTTGGATTTCTTTATTCTGGATTTCTCTATTTTGGATTTCTTTATTCGGTTTTCTTGTTATATTTGTTCCATAATTTGTCAATTATGACTCGTGTTCGAAGTGCGTTCTTCAGCTCGTGATAATCATGTCAAATATGACTATACTTCTAATTTGATCTTGGTAATGTGGTGATTTTAGTATTGGGATTTTTCTAATCTCTGTGTAAGGATTTGACATCGATAAAGGCATAAGTGATAAAAGCGAGAGTTTCAATCGATTATGGTGAATTATCTATTTGAAAGATTTCATGCGACAATTATTTCGTGATTATTTTTCCCAAGTCCGATAATAGAATTTCATTTTGTATGCGGATAAAAGAGTAAATAGTCCGAGCGAGAAGTGTATATTTATTAGAAAAAGTTTGATATTAGTTAAAGTCACTTGAATGATAAGGTTTTCATTTTGTAAAAGCTGAAAAGTCTATTACATGTTGACAAAGTTCGGATAGATGAGAATATTGGTAACCAAGCGTCCGAACTAGACTAGTCTACATTGAGTAAAGACTTCCTGACTTTCAGTAATGTACTGTGGTATGAATTGTGATGTGTTTGAAGACAGTGAGGTAATGTGATAGTTTAGAGCATTCAATGTTACATAAAATCTGAGTTGTTAAAGAGGTTAAAGCCGAGCATTGGGATCTATCAAAATTATCCTTGTCGTTGTTGATATTGGGATGGAAATGAGAAGGATTATTCTTGAGGCCATATCGAAATTATTTCCATGGCAGAAAGAGGAAAATGTGATGTATCCTATTGTTAAATGTTTGGCGAGATCTATAAATCATATCTGTATTGAATGAATTCCTACTCATCAGATTCATGGAAATTCAGGCCTCTTTGATTGTTGGATTTCATGGAATTAGGGCCTAATCGGAATAGTGGTTTCGTGACCACAAAATCCGAGATAGAAATAATTATTTTATGATTATTTTGAGGTCTATGGTATGATTGCATGATTGTGTGAAAATTTCGTGATGAAATCCTATGCCTAAAGTGCTTAAATTGAAATTAGGGACTAAATCGAATAATTTGGAAAACTTGCATTCTAGAAGTTTCTAGTATGAAATTGTTTTGAAATATTAATCAGGAGGTCTTAAATAGCAAATTTACCAATTTCTAAGTTTATGGACAAAAATTGGACATGGATGGAATTTTTGGAAACTTTAGTAGTAAGGGCATTTTGGTCATTTAGGGGTAAAATGAATTAAAATACAAAATTAAAAGCCAATTTTGCTCATCTTCAACCCCATGGCCGAATATAGCAAGGAAAAACCATGGCTAGGGTTTTTCAAGCTTCGAAGCTCGATTGTAAGTCCATTCTAGCCCTATTTTTTCAAGTTCTTTACGTTTTTGGAGTCCCGGTAGCTCAATTTAGCTTATGCTAGCAATAATTTAACCTAGGGTTTATATTTGGAAAAATACCCATAGGTGAAATTTGTGTATTTTGGTGTTTTATGATAGAATATGAGGTTTTAATTTATGTTAGACAACTTGTGCTACTTGGTTTTAAGTGAAAACGAGCAAAAGGGCTTAATCGGTAAAAATACCTAATAGTCATAAGTACATGTTAGTGTGAGAATTTGATGTTGCCCTAGAAGGGAAAAATGATCAGCATGTCATAAAACATAAGAAAATAGGATGAAGTATAATTTACGAGCTTTGGGGAAAAAGTGTAAATATGCAAAAGTTTAGGGGCAAAATTGTAATTTTTCCAAAATATGATATTGGGTCAATTTGAATAATGTGAGTCCTAATTAGACTATATTTTAAATGATAGAGCAAGGAAAACTGAAATTCGGGCTAAAATGGGGAAAATACCAAGTTGTGGACGAAATGGTAAAAGTAGCCATTTTCGCATACTAGGTAAGTTCATATGTAAATGTTGGTAACATAGTTATTATTTTAAATATTTTTATGTTATTTAAATGATATGATAATTATTATGAAATATTATACTCATGATAATTGTTTGATAATATGTCAAATTATGTGATATACTTGGAAAATGTAAAATACTACTGAGTATCGGTATCGGTATTCCGTAGAAAATGGTTGAGACACATGATTGGGAAAAAGGTCCCGTTGAACCTTAGGAATGGATTAGGATACAAGTGACATGTCACTGGGATATTTGGGCATCCGAACTCGTTGAGTTGAGTCCGAGTTCACTTATGGATGCGAATGTCCGAACTCATTGAGTTGAGTCCGAGTTCGTGAAATGTAACTAGGCATCCGAGCTCGTTGAGTTGAGTCCGAGTTCGCTTATGGGCGGGTTAGATAGTAGCTTGGCTACATATGTGGCACTTATGTGCAAACTTTCCATGTATCCGAATTATATTCTGATGTGCTCAACGGGTAAAGTTCTACTCAAATGGAGGAATACTCGAGATGAAAAGGGACGTATTAGTAAGTGTTGTGAAATGGATACTTTGAACAGGTATGTACTTAACCCTCGGGTTGAAAAATCGATATAACAACAATATGGTAAGATGATAAATGAAAATATGATATGAATGTCTTGGTGATGATTATGCAAATGATGTTTTATGTTTGCTTATATGGTTATGTTACTTGCTATTTGCATGTGAACTTACTAAGCATTTATGCTTACTCCCTCCTTTTCATTCCTTGTAGTGTTGACAAGCCAGCTCGGAAATTGGGAACGGTCGGAGGCACGCTTACACTATCCGTATACCATCTTGGCATAATGGCTTGTATATTTTGAGTATGGCATGTATAGCATTATAATCATTTTGTATATATGGTCTTATGATATGGTTATTGAGTAGTATAAAAATGCTTGGTAATGATTAGCCATTGGAATGGCTAATTATGATCATATTTGGTGTTATGTATGTCAAATTGCTAGTTAATCCATGGAAACCATGAAATAGGTAAAATTTACCATAAAATAGATTCGATAAAGCAGAGTGATGTGAATTTGAAAAATCATTAAAAATAGTAGAGATATAATTAGATGATGAATAAAATATGGAATTGAAGAATTATGAGTCTATTTTCATATGGAAGAAACGAAAACAGTATATGAGTTATATTTTATGAGATGTTTAAATTTTTGTGAAACAGGGCAGAGCGATTTACGGATCCCCTGCTTACGACTTTGGAAATTCACCATAAATTTTATAAAAATAATTAGAAGTCATAATTTATATATTAAGTCTAGTTTTAAGAGAAACAAACTTCATAGTCATTGAAATTGCATGCAGAGAGATATCTGATTCGTAATACACACAGAGGTCGAGCGGTCGAACCACGAAACAGGGAGACTTTAACTAATAAACTGTACTAATTAGCCAAGCCAAAAATTCTAGAAAAAAATTAGTAAATATATATATGAGTCTAGTTTCAGGGAAAATTTACGGAATTGGATTTTGAGTTTCATAATTTGAGATATGAATTTTTAAGCGACCGTGATGCAGTTAGCCAGCTTGTCTGGAATTTCTAAAATTAAATTGTTTGAGTTGTTTAAGCAATGAATTAAGTCTGTTAACACCTCGTGTTCGACTCCGACAACGGTCTCGGGTACGGGGCATTACATTACCTCTCGTAGGAGTAGTACTCGCCCTCACATCTTGCTTTTTCTCTTTCTTATCCAATCTGGGACAATTTTGGATGAAATGGTCTAGTGATCCACATTTGAAGCAACCTCTCTCATTCCCTCGGTACTCACTGAAATGACGCCTACCACATTACGAACACTCTAGCCTATTTGGCCAATCACTACCAACACTCGCGATAGAAGTGGTTTGAGCTTTAGACGCCGTGTGCTACTTGTTCTTCTTCCTACCCAAAATCTCCATTGAAGCATTCGATTGGGTAGTGAACTCTCTTGATCTTTTTGATGAGGACTGATGTAATTTCCCCATCTATCTTCTCTTTGAGTCTTGAGACTCAATATCAGCTTTTCTCTTCTCTTTGGCTAATTCCTCGGCCTTACATGCTCTCTCCACGAGTACCAAAAATTCCCTTAGCTCCAAGATGCCAACTAGTAGACGGATGTCTTCGTTCAAACCATCTTCAAACCTCTTGCACATGATAGCTTCTGTAGATACACACTCCCGTGCATATTTGCTGAGTCTTACAAACTCACGCTCGTACTCCGTCACCATCCTACAGCCTTGCTTCAGCTCTAAAAATTCTTTCCTTTTCTGGTCCATAAACCTCTGGCTAATGTACTTCTTTCGAAACTCTTCCTGAAAGAATTCCCAAGTTATCCTCTCTCTCCCGGTACAACGAACAAGAGAGTATTCCACCATTGGTAGGCTGAATCTCGTAGGAGTGACACTGCATACTTCACGCACTCCTCAGGCGTGCACGATAGCTCATCAAATACCCTATTGGTATTTTCCAACTAGAACTCCGCTCTTTCTGGATCATCATCTATATTAGCCCAAAATTCCTCGGCCCCTTGCTTTCTAATCCTATCCACTGGAGGTTTCTCTCTTCTATCCATATCTGCTCCTTGAGAAACTATATGAAAGGGTTGAGGAATTGGGGGAGGTGGGGGAGGTGGAGTATTCGGATTCGCCCGAATAAAATTTGAGTACCAGGCATCCATCATGTGGAGGTAAGCTTCTTTAGCCCCTCTGCCCTGACTTAGTCTCACAGGCCCACTATCTGTTGGAGCGGTCCCTTCGGCGGGAGCTGGCGCATTACTTTCCACGTCATCTATCATAGCTACGTCAGGATCCATTTACTATATGAATAAAAACACAATTTTATCTCGTCAGGAGTCGTCACACTATCAATATACAGTTATGGCATGTATAGCTAGACCCGTAGTCATGCTAGGTTAGTCCTAGAGTCAACTAAACCAGAGCTTTGATAACACTAAATGTAACACCCCTTACCCGAGTTCGAGGCCAGGACTGGGCACGAGGCATTACCATACTTAATTACATGCATACAATCGTTTCTGAGTCACCAAGACTTGTTCAAACTTAAAACTTTTTCGAACCTTGTTTAAACTCCTTAATGTGAGCCTACGAGGCCTCAAACTCTCATTGGAAACCATTCCAAACCAACTCAGCTCCTTAAACCGAATTAAGAAAAATGACCCTTGAAATAGGGCACACGCCCGTGTGATCATTACAACATGGTCGTGCTAATGGCTCGTGTGACACACATGGCCTAAACATCTAGGGGCATGCCCGTGGCCCATACTCGTGTGAATTAAATTCTAAAATTGAACCTAGAGGGGTTTTTACATGGCCTGACACACGCCTGTGTCTATGGCCCGTGTCCCTCACACGGCCATGATACGCCCGTGGCCTAGCCCGTGTCCAAAAACCTTGACATTCTATTTCTGACGTCAGCATCTAATAAGGGCTACACGGCCAAGGCACACGCCCGTGGCCAAAGGCCGTGCCCTCCACACGGCTGAGACATATGACCGTGTCTCTTCCTGTGTGTTTACTACCATGTATTCTGACTTGCAAATTTTACGTGCAGGGGACACACGGCTAGACAACACGCCCATGGGGCTGGTCATGTGTCGCACATGACCAAGACACATGCCTGTGTGCCTACCCATGTGGACAATATAGGGCTATCTACCAAGCCTTTTGCCACCCTGAAATCACAAAGTAACAGCATCCATCATGCTAAAGATCATCATAATAGGATTCCTCAATCTAACAACCACATATTACCTTTCATGAAATAACTTCTTGTATTCATATAACAACCTTCAACTTTAACCATCCCCGTGGCCTTATACAAAATGAATCAAAATGCTAAAATAAGCCAACATATTTGGCCAATTAACAATGACACCAAAATTATAAAGTCAGGGTCCTATACATGCCATAATCATAATAAATGGATCTAACTATACCAAGTGCTTTGATTGATAGTGTTATCAATGCCTTTGACGTCTGTTGATTCACGAGCTAATTAGGTAGCACTATAAGAAAATGGAAGGAAATAGGGAAAGCATAAAGCTTAGTAAGTTGCATGAAAAAAAATATAACGACAACTTTACCATTCATCATCATCATCATGCTCATAACACTAGAATAGGCATAAGCATAACTTACTCATCACTATCCAACACAATTCACTTAGCATATACTAAGCTCACATCTCATGCATTTCATTTAGGTACCTTTATCACTCACAACATGGTTATACTTTTCTCATTTAACTAAATTTGTAACTCTCACCGTTGAACCATTTGGAATACTATCAGATTTTCACTAAGCCTCAAACATAGGGTATAATGTCGATGCCATGTCTGATACGAGCACGCCCCGTGAACTTCATCGAACAAGTCTGTCAAGCCGAGCATTGACATGTTGGCAAGCGGATCCCAGCTCGTTTCCAGCTCCACGAGCTCCGTCCAGCTCAAATCCAGCTTATTCGAGCTCAATCCAACTTGCCTGAGCTAAACCGAGCTCACTCCTAGCTCATATTCAGCTCACGAGCTAAACCTTAGCTCAACTTCAGCTTAGGAGTTTAGCCTCAGCTCAACTTTAGCTCACGAGCTAAAGCTTAGCTCATTTTAGTTTATACTCGGTTTTGTCTTTAATACATTAAATAAAAATTTGCACATATTCACTTAAGCATTAAACTTGTCTTATATTAATATTTGTTATTAATATGTCATTGTCATTGTATAAATTGATTATGTTCACATAGCCGAATTAATGCATGACATTAATGTGTTCACATCATGCCGAATTTATGAGTGTTCATGAGATGTCTTAATGACTTGTTTATTTCATGTAGGTACATCCCTTTGGACGGTACAATGTATGGATGAAGAAACATCTCTTTTGGGCATTCCACACTCATGAATGAAGAAGTATTAAATGCTGGTGCATGTACGGCTAGATGCAATGTTTCTACAAATTCATGCATGTGTCGAATGCATGTATGGACATTAAAGGCTAGTCCATGAATGGATCAAATGCATGGGATGATAGAATGCATGAATGGCTTAAGTGCATGTATGGTGGCTGTCTCTTAACTTTCCAAGGCACTTATTCGGCCAAGAAGTAGCTGCCAACTAATTCTATGTTGACCATAGAGCTCCTTGAACATGTTCACACTTTGAATTGACCTATAGGCTACTACACATGCATGGATGGGTTCAAGAACGTCCAAGGGAAGGAATTAACTCAATAATTCAACACATTGATTGAATTAAGTGCATGTACAAAGGGGAGAATGAATTTACTAGGTTCATGCTGCCATTTATGAACCTACATGCCATTAAAGTGTTTAATTATGAAGATACATGTTCCATACAAGTGCATGAACGTCCCAAGGAGATGAATGCAACCTTTTGGTGCACATACAAGTCACTTGAAGCCTTTCTTTATGACTAAGCATTCATGCACAAACCAAGGGGAAAGAAAGTGTCCATTCAGCTAGTGCATGAATCTGCCGAATTTATGAACTATTTTAATACATTAGTGTGAACGTTTTTATTATTGTGTGAACACCTAAATGCCGAATTTGAATGGTCATCTATGTGCCTATAAATATTTGTTTTCTTTCATTTGTAAAGGACTTTTTTGCCAAATTTGTTAATGAACATTGTTCTTGTGAGGTTGCTTCCTCTCATATCTCGTACAAGTTTCGAACGACTTATCTGGCTTGTGCTAGTGGTGTCAATCGTTCTTGTTTGAACTTATCACCAATCTTGGTGTGGCGTTCACCTATCCCTCTATCCATATTTTTCACCTTAACAATATAGGAATCGGGGTGACACTTCCTAGTGTTGAATCATTCCTGACGTTGAGTTCGTTTTTCATTTCCATCTTTTAAATATTTTTTTTCTTGTTAACCCAAACTGAGCCAACTATCCTTCATCCATCTTTGCTACCCTTAACTGCACCTATACTAAACTTACCCTTCTTGAAAACTTCCGCTATCCTTGTAATATCCTGATTTTGGGCCTAGTCAGAATAGTGGTTTTGTGACCACAAAATCCAAGATAGAAATAATTATTTTATAATTATTTTGATGTTTATGATATGATTGCATGATTGTGTGAAAATTTCGTGACGAAATTCTATGCATAAAGTGCTTAATTTGAAATTAGGGACTAAATCGAATAAGTTGCAAAACTTGCATTCTAGAAGTTTCTAGTATGAAATTGTTTTGAAATATTAATTAGAAGGTCTTAAATAGAATTTTACCAATTTCTAAGTTTATGGACAAAAATTGGACATGGATGGAATTTTTGGAAAGTTTAGTAGTAAGGGCATTTTGGTCATTTAGGGGTAAAATGAATTAAAATACAAAATTAAAAGCCAATTTTTCTCATCTTCAACCCCATGGCCGAATATAGCAAGGAGAAACCATGGCTAGGGTTTTTCAAGCTTCCAAGCTCGATTGTAAGTCCATTCTAGCCCCGTTTTTCAAGTTCTTTACGTTTTTGGAGTCCTGGTAGCTCGATTTAGCTTATGCTAGCAATAATTTAACCTAGGGTTTATATTTGGAAAAGTACCCATAGGTGAAATTTGTGTATTTTGGTGTTTTATGATAGAATATGAGGTTTTAAATTATGTTAGACAACTTGTGCTACTCGGTTTTAAGTGAAAACGAGCAAAAGGGCTTAATCGGTAAAAATACCTAATAGTCATAAGTACATGTTAGAGTGAGAATTTGATGTTGCCATAGAAGGGAAAAATGATCAGAATGTCATAAAACATAAGAAAATAGGCTGAAGTTTAATTTACGAGCTTTGGGGCAAAAGTGTAAATATGCAAAAGTTTAGGGGTAAAATTGTAATTTTTCCAAAATATGATTTTGGGTCAATTTGAATAATGTGAGTCCTAATTAGACTATATTTTAAATGATAGAGCAAGGAAAACTGAAATTCGGGCTAAAATGGGGAAAATACCAAGTTGTGGACGAAATGGTAAAAGTAGCCATTTTCGCATACGAGGTAAGTTCATGTGTAAATGTAGTAACATAATTGTCATTTTAATTAATTTAATGTTAATTATATGATATGCTGATTTTTATCATGAAATATATGCTTTGTGGTTATTTTGAATAAAATGTAAATTATGTGAGCTACTTGTTAAATATAAATTGTTACCGAGTATTGGTTTTCGGTATTCTACTAAGGCGGCAAGGATATATGTTCGAGGAAAATCCCGTTTGAATCTTAGGAATAGATTAGGATACAAGTGACATGTCACTGGGATATTTGGGCATCCGAACTCGTTGAGTTGAGTCCGAGTTCACTTATGGATGCGAATGTCCGAACTCGTTGAGTTGAGTCCGAGTACGTGAAATGTAACTAGGCATCCGAGCTCGTTGAGTTGAGTCCGAGTTCACTTATGGATGCGAACGCCCGAGCTCGTTGAGTTGAGTCCGAGTTCGCTTATGGGCGGGTTACATAGTAGCTTGGCTACATATGTTGTACTTATGTGCAAACTTTCCATGTATCCGAATTATGTTCCGATGTGTTCAACGGGTAAAGTTCTACTCAAATGGAGGAATACTCAAGATGAAAGGGATGTATTGGTAAGTTTTGTGAAATGGATACTTTGAACAGGTATGTACTTAACCCTCGGGTTGAAAAATCGATATAACAACAATATGGTAAGATGATAAATGAAAATATGATATGAATGTCTTGGTGATGATTATGCAAATGATGTTTTATGTTTGCTTATATGGTTATGTTACTTGCTATTTGAATGTGAACTTATTAAGCATTTATGCTTACTCCCTCCTTTTCATTCCTTGTAGTGTTGACAAGCCAGCTCGGAAATCGGGAACGGTCGGAGGCACGCTCACACTATCTGTATACCATCTTGGCTTAATGGCTTGTATATTTTGAGTATGGCATGTATAGCATTATAATCATTTTGTATATATGGTCTTATGATATGGTTATTGAGTAGTATAAAAATGTTTGGTAATGATTAGCCATTGGAATGGCTAATTATGATCATTTTTGGTGTTATGTATGTCAAATTGCTAGTTAATCCATGAAAACCATGAAATAGGTAAAATTTACCATAAAATAGATTCAGACAGCAGTAGTGACGTGAAATTAAAAAATCATTAAAAATAGTAGAGATATAATTAGATGACGAATAAAACATGGAATTGAATAATTATGAGTCTATTTTCATATGGAAGAAACGAAACAGGTATATGAGTTATATTTTATGAGATGTTTAAATTTTTATGAAACAGGGCCAGAGCGATTTCTGGATCCCCTGTTCTGATTTTGGAAATTCGCCATAAATTGTATAAAAATAATTAGAAGTCATAATTTATATGTACAGATTTCTTATTGAGTCTAGTTTTAAGAGAAACAAACTTCATAGTCATTGAAATTCTGTACAGAGAGATATCTGATTCGTAATACACAGAGGTCAGAGCAGTCGAACCCTGAAATAGGGGAGATTTTAACTAATAAACTGTACTAATTGGCCTAGCAAAAAATTCTAGAAAAAAAATTAGTAAATAGATATGTTAGTATAGTTTCAGGGAAAATTTACGGATCTTGATTTTGAGTTTCAGAACTCGAGATATGAATTTTTAAGCGACTATGACGCAGTTAGCTGGCTTGTCTGGAATTTCTAAAATTAAATTGTTTGAGCTGTTTAAGCAATGAATTAAGTCTGTTAACACCTCGTGTTCGACTCCAAAAACGGTCTCCGGTATGGGGAATTACATTTGGTGGTATCAGAGCAGGTTTAGTCGGTTCTCGGACTAACTTAGCATGTGTAAAAGTTTAGCTATACATGCCACTGATCTGTGATAGTGTGATGTCTTCCGACGCGTATGAGTACCGTCTTATTTAGACAGGGTACTCTCCAACCGAGCTGCGCCGACCATGTTCAATGTTATGTGAAGGTATTTGAGTAAATTATGATTATGATAAGTATCGGTTCAGAAAAGTATGAATAAAGGTTTATGATACATATGTGATAAATATTCATATTTGCTTAATGCTTATATGATGTAGTGTATATGGCTTACTTGATAAGATGAACGGAATAAATAGAAAGTAGTAGAGGTATGAATAAAAGTCATAATACTATGATACGAATGAAAATGTCCTTGTCTTGATTTGGACGTCGAATGTTGATGAATGCTAATGATATATAATTTTTATGAGATAAAGGATTATAATGAAATGAACTTATCTGTGTTAAATTGTTGGACTGAATTATATGATTGTAATGATATGTACATGATGATACACGAAATGAAAGTTATGATTGTGGTGCAAATATCTATGTTTGTTTGGCCTTATATGATGTCATGAGCATGACTTAATTTAATTAAATGAATGGATAAGTAAAGCTATCTAGAAAACATAGAATGTATGCATAAGTATATTGTCTAAATGGGACAATAGAAAAATTGGTGTAAGCCAACATGAATGAATGACATGATTTTGATGATGTTGCTATGATGATGGAAGTTGTGTCATATGTGTATGTATAAAAAAAGTCGAGTCAGAGGTCCTACAACCCCTCCCCCTTACCGAAATGGTACTTATAATGGAATTTCGTGAGATTTGTATTGAATAAGTTTCCGGTTGAGAACCCAAAGAGTTCAGTGATAGAAAAATTATAAGTATGATCAGAGATTGAAAATGAGCTGATAAGTAAAGTCAGAGACAGTAAAGTATCGGATTGAAGTAAAGATTATTGGAATTATGCACTGTTCCAGTTAGAAAAGGAATTCTCCTTGGTAAACCGAATTACTCAGGTGCAAGGTCGAGAAAAGTGTAAATCGAAATTTATTCAGAACTGGCCTTCTTTAGTGAATGGTTTAATATGAAATTTGTGACGGCAGAACTAGTTGGGGAAATGATATTTGAAATGTGAACTATCTGAGTGTGATAGTTATGACTGACAGATTTAGCGATCTCTTTTGAGATGTTCTATGTGTTTACCCGTTCTCGTAAATATTTCTATGGCTATTGATCTTACAAGAAATTCTTGTTATATGGGAATGTCTTTTAATCTCGGTGTTGGATGAAAGCATTGGTAGTCCGACTGTTTATAATTTATATTGCTCTATTTCATCGGGTATTCTATTTCATTTCGTCTGATAAGAATTGATGAGAGAATACATATGATATTATGATTCTGTTTCTTCTACTTGATGCTTCATCTGATATATATATGGGAAGATATATTGTTCTTGTTATATTTGATTCCAGTGGGATTAAATGATGTTTTCTTTTGGACTTTCTTTCTTTGAAGAATTATCGGGGTATTCTGTATTTTCTCTATGAGTTTGGTTTTGATTCTCCTAAGATAGTATCGTATCTTGGGTTTCTTTATCCTGGATCTTTTTATTCTGGATTTCTTTATTCCGGGTTTCTCTATCTTGGATTTCTTTATTCGGTTTTCTTGTTATCTTTGTTCCACAATTTGTCAATTATGACTCATGTTCGAAGTGCGTTCTTCAGCTCGTGATAATCATGTCAAATATGACTATACTTCTAATTTGATCTTGGTAATGTGGTGATTTTAGTATTGGGGTTTTTTTTAATTTCGTGTAAGGATTTGACATCGATAAAGGCATAAGTGATAAAAGCGCGAGTTTCAATTCGGTATGGTGAATTATCTATTTGAAAGATTTCATGTGACAATTATTTCAGGATTATTTTTCCCAAGTCTGATAATAGAATTTCATTTTATACAGATAAAAGACTAAATAGTCTGAACGAGAAGTGTATATTTACTAGAAAAAGTTTGATATTAGTTAAAGTCACTACGAATGATAAGGTTTTCATTTTGTGAAAGCTGAAAAGTTTATTACATGTTGACAAAGTTCTGATAGATGAGAATATTGGTAACCGAAGCGTCTGAACTAGACTAGTCTACATTGAGTAAAGACTTCCTGACTTTCAGTAATACACTGTTGTATGAATTGTGATGTGTTTCAAGACAGTGAGGTAATGTGATAGTTTAGAGCATTCGATATTACATAAAATCGAAGTTGTTAAAGGGGTTAAAGCCGGGCATTGGGATCTATCAAAATTATCCTTGTCAGTGTTGATATTGAGATAGAAATGAGAAGGATTATTCTTGAGGCCATATCAGAATTATTTCCATGGCAGATAGAGGAAAATGTGATGTATTCTATTGTTAAATGTTTGGCGAGATCTATAAATCATATCTGTATTGAATGAATTCCTACTCATCGATTCATGGAAATTCAGGTCTCTTTGATTGTTGGATTTCTTGGAATTCCGGTCTCCATTAATCAAGTTAAGATCCGGGTTTTATGTCATGATATCATGGGAAACTGAGAAGGGTTGAAAATTTAAGAACAGTTGAGAGTTGAGACTGTAAGCTTTTAGATCATATGAGAAATTAAAGAGATGTATTGGAGGTACAGTCTAAGTGAAAGTTCTTCGGCACGGAATATGAGATTAAAAGTGAAGACCACTTTTCTGATAAGATTTTCGGGGTCGAAAATCCCTAAAGGGGGGGAGAGTTGTAATATCCTAATTTTAGGCCTAGTCGGAATAGTGGTTTTGTGACCACAAAATCCAAGATAGAAATAATTATTTTATAATTATTTTGATGTTTATGATATGATTGCATGATTGTGTGAAAATTTCGTGACGAAATTCTATGCATAAAGTGCTTAATTTGAAATTAGGGACTAAATCGAATAAGTTGCAAAACTTGCATTCTAGAAGTTTCTAGTATGAAATTGTTTTGAAATATTAATTAGAAGGTCTTAAATAGCAATTTTACCAATTTCTAAGTTTATGGACAAAAATTGGACATGGATGGAATTTTTGGAAAGTTTAGTAGTAAGGGCATTTTGGTCATTTAGGGGTAAAATGAATTAAAATACAAAATTAAAAGCCAATTTTGCTCATCTTCAACCCCATGGCCGAATATAGCAAGGAGAAACCATGGCTAGGGTTTTTCAAGCTTCCAAGCTCGATTGTAAGTCCATTCTAGCCCCGTTTTCAAGTTCTTTACGTTTTGGAGTCCTGGTAGCTCGATTTAGCTTATGCTAGCAATAATTTAACCTAGGGTTTATATTTGGAAAAGTACCCATAGGTGAAATTTGTGTATTTTGGTATTTTATGATAGAATATGAGGTTTTAAATTATGTTAGACAACTTGTGCTACTCGGTTTTAAGTGAAAACGAGCAAAAGGGCTTAATCGGTAAAAATACCTAATAGTCATAAGTACATGTTAGAGTGAGAATTTGATGTTGCCATAGAAGGGAAAAATGATCAGAATGTCATAAAACATAAGAAAATAGGCTGAAGTTTAATTTACGAGCTTTGGGGCAAAAGTGTAAATATGCAAAAGTTTAGGGGTAAAATTGTAATTTTTCCAAAATATGATTTTGGGTCAATTTGAATAATGTGAGTCCTAATTAGACTATATTTTAAATGATAGAGCAAGGAAAACTGAAATTCGGGCTCAAATGGGGAAAATACCAAGTTGTGGACGAAATGGTAAAAGTAGCCATTTTCGCATACGAGGTAAGTTCATGTGTAAATGTAGTAACATAATTGTCATTTTAATTAATTTAATGTTAATTATATGATATGCTGATTTTTATCATGAAATATATGCTTTGTGGTTATTTTCGAATAAAATGTAAATTATGTGAGCTACTTGTTAAATATAAATTGTTACCGAGTATTGGTTTCGGTATTCTACTAAGACTCAGCAAGGATATATGTTCGAGGAAAATCCCGTTTGAATCTTAGGAATAGATTAGGATACAAGTGACATGTCACTGGGATATTTGGGCATCTGAACTCGTTGAGTTGAGTCCGAGTTCACTTATGGATGCGAATGTCCGAACTCGTTGAGTTGAGTCCGAGTTCGTGAAATGTAACTAGGCATCCGAGCTCGTTGAGTTGAGTCTGAGTTCACTTATGGATGCGAACGCCCTCGTTGAGTTGAGTCCGAGTTCGCTTATGGGCGGGTTACATAGTAGCTTGGCTACATATGTGGCACTTATGTGCAAACTTTCCATGTATCCGAATTATATTCCGATGTGTTCAACGGGTAAAGTTCTACTCAAATGGAGGAATACTCAAGATGAAAGGGATGTATTGGTAAGTTTTGTGAAATGGATACTTTGAACAGGTATGTACTTAACCCTCGGGTTGAAAAATCGATATAACAACAATATGGTAAGATGATAAATGAAAATATGATATGAATGTCTTGGTGATGATTATGCAAATGATGTTTTATGTTTGCTTATATGGTTATGTTACTTGCTATTTGCATGTGAACTTATTAAGCATTTATGCTTACTCCTCCTTTTCATTCCTTGTAGTGTTGACAAGCCACTCGAAAATCGAAACGGTCGAGGCACGCTCACACTATCCGTAGATACCATCTTGGCTTAATGGCTTGTATATTTTGAGTATGGCATGTATAGCATTATAATCATTTTGTATATATGGTCTTATGATATGGTTATTGAGTAGTATAAAAATGTTTGGTAATGATTAGCCATTGGAATGGCTAATTATGATCATTTTTGGTGTTATGTATGTCAAATTGCTAGTTAATCCATGAAAACCATGGAATAGGTAAAATTTACCATAAAATAGATTCAGACATTAGTAGTGACGTGAAATTGAAAAATCATTAAAAATAGTAGAGATATAATTAGATGACGAATAAAACATGGAATTTAATAATTATGAGTCTATTTTCATATGGAAGAAATGAAACAGGTATATGAGTTATATTTTATGAGATGTTTAAATTTTTGTGAAACAGGGCCAGAGCGATTTCTGGATCCCCTGTTCTGATTTTGGAAATTCACCATAGATTGTATAAAAATAATTAGAAGTCATAATTTATATGTACAGATTTCTTATTGAGTCTAGTTTTAAGAGAAACAAACTTCATAGTCATTGAAATTCTGTATAGAGAGATATCTGATTCGTAATACACAGAGTCAGAGTAGTCAAACCCTGAAACAGGGGAGACTTTAACTAATAAACTGTACTAATTGGCCTAGCCAAAAATTCTAGAAAAAAAATAGTAAATAGATATATGAGTATAGTTTCAGGGAAAATTTACGGATCTTGATTTTGAGTTTCATAACTCGAGATATGAATTTTAAGCGACTATGACGCAATTAGCCGGCTTGTCTGGAATTTCTAAAATTAAATTGTTTGAGCTGTTTAAGCAATGAATTAAGTCTGTTAACACCTCGTGTTTGACTCCGGAAACGGTCTTGGGTACGGGGCATTACAATCCTATTCTAAATTCTTTTACTACTATTACAAAAATCCGAGGTACGAACGACTCTCTCAAACTACGATCGGGCAACTATGTGAATTCGACTCATCTACCCGGGTCAGATCACATCATTTGGTATCAGAGCTTGTTAATCGAGAGGCGCCGACGTCCGTATCAAGATCAAAATAGGTTCGTGGTGAAAAAAATTGAAAAAAAATATTCGAACAAAAAAAATTGTATTTTCGTTTTTTTTATCATTGTAAAGTGCTATATTGGAAGTTATAAAAAAAAGAGATACGAAATTATAAAAAAAAAGTTAAGTGATCAAAGTTTGATTCTATTGTTTTATATTTCTTCCGATCGTCTTATATTCTTTTCATCAAATTTTAACTCTCCCCATTTCCAAAACGCCACACTATACCAAAATCTTTCTTTTAGCCTACCCGTACACCGTAACATCTTATCCCTTGTAACCAATTTTGAAGCCGACCCCAAAGCACCTAGACGAGTCAAAAGAAACAGAATACGAGGTTACGAGAGTAAGCTTGAGTGGTAAAAGGCTAGAGTGTGTGAGATCATTCGAGAGTTTGAAAAAGCCTAAAAACGAGTGCAAACATGAGTGGAGTGTTCATCAATATTTCTTTGCGAGTGAAATTGTGAGGTTTGTGGTGAGGTACTTAATTTTTTATTTTGTTTTGTGATCTAACATTTTCTTTTCAGCAACAAAAATCATGTCACGCTAAGAGTTCACCGAATCGGAATACCAATACTTGGTACAAGAAATGCGAAAAATGATGGAGTCCAACACTAAGAACATACACGAAAGATTAAATCATTTGGAAAAACAAGATCAAAGTGATAGAGTTTCTTCGAGTCGAAAAATGGAGACAAGAACCCCACAGAGATATACCCCCGACTACTACTTGAGAAAAAGTTCCTATCGTGATTCCTTTTCACTATCTACTTCGAGACAAAGAGATTCATACTATGACTCATATTCATCAGCAAATTCGAGAAGTGACTTCGATCGAAAGTCCTTTTCATCAAGAAATTCGAGAAGACGAGAAGCCGATTACGATTTTGATTCGTTCCAAGATGGCGTTCGGAGAGAAAGACATTCTCCTACTAGATCGTAAACGAAATCTTACTCGGAGTATTCTTTACTAAGTTTTGATTGTGAATCATATGCAAATAGTTCTTCATCTTTTGAGCAAGATTTGTATTCTCATCGTTCTTCTGTACATTCTTGTAAAGAGAAAACAAAGAAAAGAAAAGAAAAAGGAAAGGAAGAAAAAGAAAATGAAATAAAAAGAAAAGAGAGGCAAGAGGCAAGTAAGAGAGAAAATGAGCCAATCTTGAGAGAACTTGAAAAAGCCTTTGAAAAAGCCTTTGAAAAGCAAACAGAAAATGAAAAAGAAAATGAGATTGAAAAAGGGAATGAAAAGAAATTTGAGAGTGAAAAAGAAGTTGAAAAAGAAATTGAAAAAGAGATTAAAGAGAAAGAAATTGAAACAAAAGAAACGAGTGATTCAGAAGAAAAAGAATCGAGTGAGAAAACAAGTGAGTAAGTGAGGATTATTTCTACTAACCCACCTGTTCGATCTTCTTGTGATTTAACTTTTCAAGTTCCTAGAAGTTTGTGCAACCAATTCCATCTACATTACCTTCCAAACGAGAGGTGTTTTAGGTTGTTCGAAAAAAGTGAGTTCGCGAATGACAACCACCCACTTGCGATCGAAGGTAAGGAAGGTAAGGATTCTTTGTTTATCGAATCAAAGTCACTTGATTTGGTTAATTACTGTTCACATATTAATGTTAACGATGTTGTTTCAAAAGATGCCATGAAGATTTCGTCTTATGACATGTTTTATAACGATAACTCTGTTGATTCTGTTGGATTGGTTCATCCTGTGCAAATTATGAATGTGTGTGATAATAGTTTTTCACGTTTTGATTTGTTTGATTATAAAAATTCTTTGTTTGGCATCCATGTTAAAAGATCTTCACATGATATGTGCAATTGTGTTCTTCATGAACAATCTTTGAGTTTTTGTGCGAAATTTCCATGTAATGATTTGCAATCCCAATTGATACTCTTGAAGCATGAACCTTTGCATATTGGTATGCTCGGTTTTGTTAATTCAACATGTGTGTTTAAACTAGTGAAATATAATTCGTGTGGTGAGTTGATTATATCTTCTTCAAATATGTTGCTTGTTGGAATTCCTAATCAAGTTTGTGTGTTCAAGCCTGGTATTTGCTACATGAATTCATTTTATGGAAACATTAAGCACTTTGCATCATTTGCATTCAAATTATGTTTGCTTGATGTTCGAACTTTTGATAAGAAGGTGAAATTCAATGATTTGGGTTTCAATTTTATTCGTTTAGTAATTACCTTGCTTGGCCACATCTGAAATTTTCATTCCATTTTGAGAAGGTAAGATCGACTTATGCTTTGGGACTTGAATCAAATTTCAACGATGATTTATTTTTTTCTTTTCAGTCCATACCTCCTATTGAAACTAACCTTTTACAATTTTGTGAATGTAATCCTTTAAAAAGCACGAGCTGTCATGGTGCTTCGTCACCCACCCAAGTTGATTGAGATAAAAGGTTTGTTTTACATTATCTGTCTGAAGAGAGAAGATTTATCTTGTTTGAAAAAGGTAAAACCGATCATAAATTTTCTTCTCTTCAAGATCGACAAGGTAAAGTTTACGAAAATTTTCAAATACCTTTACTCTATTCGAATGTTGTTGAAAATCTTTTTGATGGTTTGATGTTTGGAAATTGTTTGTACCTTGTTGTGATTGATTGTTGTCTTTGGCCTAGTAGTGATCCGTTTGTGTTGAAAAGTGATTACACAAATCATGTTGTTAATAAGCGAAAGAGTGAGTTAGTTTCCAATTGGCCATGGTACACTTTGCGTGTACATTCCCATGAATTGTTATTTTTGAATAAACATATTGAAAAGTTTTGGTTGTGGATTAATGTGTTTGAATCTTTACAAATGTTCATGACTAATTACCCTTGATTCAAATAAGTTCACATGTTTGTAAAGATGGCTTAACAAGACTTTTGATAAATTAACGTATGCCTGCTTTTGCACAATTAAGATTCTGGGCATATGATCGATTGAATGCGTTTTCCTTGAATTTTGATTATCATGTGTCTCCAACTTCTTTGAGCTTCTCTTTTCCAAAAGTGGTGAGACTTTTTCAGTGTCCAGTGTGACATCTTCCATCCCATTTGACCGAGGAAAACCATGCATGAGTCAAAGCTCTCCCATGGACAAACAGCTCGACTTGAGGACAAGTCGCCTAAAAGAGGGGGGGAATGATACGAGCACGCCCCGCGAACTTCATCGAACAAGTCTATCAAGCCAAGCATTGACATGTTGGCAAGCGGATCCCAGCTCGTTTCCAGCTCCACGAGCTCCGTCCAGCTCAAATCCAAATTTATTCGAGCTCAATCCAACTTGCTGAGCTAAACCGAGCTCACTCCTAGCTCATATTCAGCTCACGAGCTAAACCTTAGCTCAACTTCAGCTTAGGAGTTTAGCCTCAGCTCAACTTTAGCTCACGAGCTAAAGCTTAGCTCATTTTAGTTTAAACTCGATTTTGTCTTTAATACATTAAATAAAAATTTGCACATATTCACTTAAGCATTAAACTTGTCTTATATTAATATTTGTTATTAATATGTCATTGTCATTGTATAAATTGATTATGTTCACATAGCCGAATTAATGATGTATTAGCAAGTAATGATAAAAGCATTATCTTATATATGTGCTTGTGTATGTGGTGTGACCGAATGGGCAAGTGTGAAATGTACATATGTTTATGTGTATATAATGTGGCCGAATGACCAACTGTGAAAAGTGTGTATTATTAGATATTTAATGAGGCCAAAGTTAGTAAAAAGTATATAAAATAAATTGTGCTGAGATTGTATCCGGGTTTAAAGTCCCGTAGGCTTCGTGCTGGTGTTATGTTCGGGTTTTATACCTCGCAGGCCAAGTGCTAGTGAATTTGATAAATTATATGACTACGAGATCCTATGCTAAGATGACAAATTGAACTCGTATTACACATTAAGTGATTCAGGTATGTGATATATATTATATATGTGAGATTGATCTGACAGGAATTAAGAATGTGTAATGAGAAGCATATGAAAAGATGTTGTAAATTCATATGTATATTTGTATATGTGTGCATTCAGTTATTATGCAAAGTTACAAGATAGTTTTTGATATGCCATTTAACTATGAATGTTGGAAGTAAGTGTGGGTAAGAAATGATACACTAGTGAAATTTGAAAGAATTAAAGTTAATCTGGAAGCTTGTAAATACTATGTTTATATGAGTTTGAGTATAAACGGAGTAAAATGATATGTGTTTGTGCATAATCGGCCAAATAGTATTGTACTCAGAAAGTGTTATGTGATTTTGAACATTTGGTTTGTTTTTAAGTTCAACTGTTTAAATTGCTTAAGACTTACTAAGCTTATGAAAGCTTACTTTGAATGTTATGTTTCTCTTTTTATTTTTGTAGATGGTTGACTCTTACTATCAGCTTGGGGATCGTCAGCACTTCGTCACACTATCTATTATTGTGGTAATCATGTGATTTGGACTTAGCTTATGGCATGTATAGGATAGACTATAAGTAGAATGATATTTTGACTATTGTATATAAGCCATGCGAATATGGCATCTTATGGAAGTTTACTTTTATAAGTTTTAAATTCGATCTTTGTTTGTGTCTATTAGTTACATAAATAAATGATCTTTTATTTAAGAAAAGGTTCAAAATTTTTACTGTTCTGATCCGATTCCTAATTTCTGGTA
Organism: Gossypium longicalyx; assembly: GCA_025698465.1. Taxonomy (NCBI): domain Eukaryota; kingdom Viridiplantae; phylum Streptophyta; class Magnoliopsida; order Malvales; family Malvaceae; genus Gossypium; species Gossypium longicalyx. The sequence goes on from CM046998.1 coordinate 56,372,398, forward strand.
ATGTCTCGTCCTATTTCAGCGACGGTTACGGGATAGGGATCTTACATTTTTATTGGTATCAGAGCTACGATTTAGATTCTAGGACTAACGTAGCACGTGTGAGTCTAGCTATACATGCCATAAAGTGATAAAGTGATAGTGTGATGATTTCTGACAGTTAAAAATGTGTTTTTCGTAATATAATGAATTCTGATCCCGATCAAGCTGTACCAGATGGTATTGAGAGGATTGAAACATGCTGATGATGTGACAAAATTAAGAAAGGTATGAATAAGATGTGATCCAGCCCGGGTAGATAGGTCAAATTCACGTAGTTGCCCGATCGTAGTTTGAGAGATCGTTCGTGCCTCAAATTTTAGTAATAGTAGTAAGATAATTAGAATAGGACAAGCGGAAGGTTTCAAGAAGGGTAAGTTTAGTATAGGTTCGGTTAAGGGTAGCAAAGATGGATGAAGGATAGAAGGCTCGGTTTGGGTTAACAAGAAAAAAAAGATTTAAAAGATGGAAATGGAAAACGAACTCAACGTCAGGAATGATTCAACACTAAGAAGTGTCACCCCGATTCCTATATTGTTAAGGTGAAAAATATGGATAGATAGATAGGTGAACGCCACACCAAGATTGGTGATAAGTTCAAAACAAGACGATTGACGCCACTAGCACAAGCCAGATAAGTCGTTTGAAACTTGTACGAGATATGAGAGGAAGCAACCTCACAAGAACAATGTTCATTAACAAATTTGGCAAAAGTCCTTTACAAATGAAAGCAAACAAATATTTATAGGCACATAGATGACCATTCAAATTTGGCATCTAGGTGTTCACAAATAATAAAAACGTTCACACTAATGTATTAAAATAGTTCATAAATTCGGCAGATTCATGCACTAGCTGAATGGACACTTTCTTCCCCCTTGGTTTGTGCATGAATGCTTAGTCATAAAGAAAGGCTTCAAGTGACTTGTATGTGCACCAAAAGGTTGCGTTCATCTCCTTGGGACGTTCATGCACTTGTATGGAACATGTATCTTCATAATTAAACACTTTAATGGCATGTAGGTTCATAAATGGCAAAGATGAACCTAGTAAATTGTTCTCCCCTTTGTGCATGCACTTAATTCAATCAATGTGTTGAATTATTGAGTTAATTCCTTCCCTTGGAAGTTCTTGAACCCATCCATGCATGTGTAGTAGCCTATAGGTCAATTCAAAGTGTGAACATGTTCAAGGAGCTCTATGGTCAACATAGAATTAGTTGGCAGCTACTTCTTGGCCGAATAAGTGCCTTGGAAAGTTAGGAGACAGCCACCATACATGCACTTAAGCCATTCATGCATTCTATCATCCCATGCATTTGATCCATTCATGGACTAGCCTTTAATGTCCATACATGCATTTGACACATGCATGAATTTGTAGAAACATTGCATCTAGCCGTACATGCACCAGCAATTAATACTTCTTTATTCATGAATGTGGAATGCCCAAAAGAGATGTTTCTTCATCCATACATTGTACCGTCCAAAGGGATGTACCTACATGAAATAAACAAGTCATTAAGACATCTCATGAACACTCATAAATTCGGCATGATATGAACACATTAATGTCATGCATTAATTCGGCTATGTGAACATAATCAATTTATATAATGACAATGACATATTAATAAAAAATATTAATATAAGACAAGTTTAATGCTTAAAAGAATATGTGCAAATTTTTATTTAATGTATTGAAGACAAAACCGAGTTTAAACTAAAATGAGCTAAGATTTAGCTTGTGAGCTAAAGTTGAGCTGAGGCTAAACTCCTAAGCTGAAGTTGAGCTAAGGTTTAGCTCGTGAGCTGAATATGAGCTAGGAGTGAGCTCGGTTTAGCTTAGGCAAGTTGGATTGAGCTCGAATAAGCTGGATTTGAGCTGGACAGAGCTCGTGGAGCTGGAAACGAGCTGGAATCAGCTTGCCAACATGTCAATGCTCGACTTGACAGACTTGTTCGATGAAGTTCGCGGGGCGTGCTCGTATCATTCCCCCCTCTTTTAGGCAACTTGTCCTCAAGTCGAGCCGTTTGTCCATGGGAGAGCTTTGACTCATGCATGGTTTTCCTCGGTCAAATGGGATGGAAGATGTCACACAAACCTGAAAAATTCTTACCACAGCCGGTAAAAAGAAACTCAAAGGAGTCAAATTCAAATGTGTTCGATAGTTCATTAAAAATTCATTCAATCGAACATATGCCAAAAATCTCAATTGGACAAAGCGAGCATACGTAAATTTATCAAAGATTTTCGTTAGACCATCGTTGCAAACATGAAAACTAAGTTGGATCAAGGGATAATTGGTTGTAAATGATGGCAGTCACTTAAACACATTATTCCTCATCCAAAACATTTTAATTTCTTTAATCGAATATAGCAACTCATTTGGTCCCTTGTCTTGTTCTTGCAAGGTATGCCATGGCCAAAGGTATGCTAACTCTTTCTTTCGTTTTTGAACAACATGAGGGGTGTCTCCAAATTCCAACATAATAATCACATCATTACAATGCCAAATGGAAAAATCCATCACATCAAAGTATAAATAATTTCCAAACAACAAATCAATGGAATTTTCAACTTCAATCGAATTGAGCAAAGATATTTGAAAATTTTCAGATGACTTACCTTGACGAATATGAAGAGAAGACAATTGAGGATTGGGTTTACCTTTCTCGGTCAAAATGAATCTTCTCTCTTTGGATAGATAACGTAAGACAAACCTATTACTCCGATAAATTTGAATAGGTGGTGACGCGCCATGACATGTCTTGCTCCTCAAGGGGTGGAATTCACAAAAATGAGAATGGTTAGTATTAAAGAAAACTATAGACTTAAATGGAAAAGAAAAGTTACCATGGAGATTTGATTCAATTCCAAAAACATAGGTTGGTCTTACCTTCTCAAAATGGAACGAAAATTTCAGATGTAGCCAAGCAAGGTGATTAGTAAACGAATCAAAATTGGAACCCAAATCATTGAATTTCACCTTCTTATCAAAAGTTCGAACATCAAGCAAGCATAACTTGAATGCAAATGATGCAAAGTGCTTAATGTTTCCATAAAATGAATTCATGTAGCAAATACCAGGCTTGAACACACGAACTTGATTAGGAATTCCAACAAGCAACATATTAGAAGAAGATATAATCAACTCACCACACGAATTATATTTCACTAGTTTAAACACACATGTTGAATTGACAAAACCGAGCATACCAATGTACAAAGGTTCATGCTTCAAGAGTATCAATCGGGAATGCAAATCACTACATGGAAATTTCGTACAAAAACTCAAAGATTGTTCATGAAGAACACAATTGCACATATCATGTGAAGATGTTTTAACATGGATGCCAAATAAAGAATTTTTAGAAGACATGCAACTTTTTAAACAGGCAGATTTATCACAAATCAATTGAGCAGGCATATTTAAACATAAAGATTTAACACATGAATTCAAAAAGTTTGCATAGTCAAACACATCAGAGTCTTTAAGTGACAAACTTTGATCAAACACATTCAAAATTCGCTTAGAGAAAACGAATCCAGTGTTGTCAACAAATTTGCCAATGTAGTAATCGTCATAAGAAAAGCTGTATATGGCACCTTTAAAAACAAAATCGTTAACAACAGTAAGTGAACAAAAATTAGCCAAATCAAGTGACTCTGATTCGATAAACAAAGAATCCTTACCTTCCTTACCTTTGATCGCAAGTGGGTGGTTGTCGTTCGCGAACTCACCTTTTTCGAACAACCTAAAACACCTTTCGTTTGGAAGGTAATGTAGATGGAATTCTTCGCACAAACTTCTAGGAACCTGAAAAGTTAAATCACAAGAAGATCGAACATGTGGGTTAGTAGAGATAATCCTCACTTGCTCACTTGTTTTCTCACTCGATTCTTTTTCTTCTAAATCACTCGTTCCTTTTGTTTCAATTTCTTTTTCATCTTCTTTTTCACTCTCAAACTTTTTTTCATTCTCTTTTTCAATCTTATTTTCTTTTTCATTTTCTTTTTGCTTTTCAAAGGATTTTTCAAAGGCTTTTTCAAGTTCTCTCAAGATTCGCCCATTTTCTCTCTTACTTGCCTTTTGCCTCTCTTTTCTTTTTATTTTGTTTTCTTTTTCTTCTTTTGCTTTTTCTTTTCTTTTCTTTGTTTTCTCTTTATAAGAATGTACAAAAGAACGATTAGAATACAAATCTTGTTCGAAAGATGAAGAACTATTTGCATATGATTCACAATCAAAACTTCGTGAAGAATACTCCGAGTAAGATTTCGTTGATGATCTAGTAGGAGTATGTCTTTCTCTTCGAACGCCATCTTGGAACGAATCAAAATCGTAATCGGCTTCTCGTCTTCTCGAATTTTTTGATGAAAAGGACTTTTGATTGAAGTCACTTCTCGAATTTGCTGATGAATATGAGTCATAGTATGAATCTCTTTGTCTCAAAGTAGATGGCGAAAAGGAATTACGATAGGAACTTTTTTTCAAGTAGTAGTCGGGGGTATATCTCCGTGGGGTTCTTGTCTCCATTTTTCGACTCGAAGAAACTCTATCACTTTGATCTTGTTTTTCCAAATGATTTAATCTCTCGTGTATGTTTTTAGTGTTGGACTCCATCATTTTTCGCTTTTCTTGTACCAAGTATTGGTATTCCGATTCGGTGAACTCTTCACGTGACATGATTTTTGTTGCTGAAAAGAAAATGTTAGATCACAACACAAAATAAAAAAAATCAAGTACCTCACCACAAATCTCGCTATTTCACTCGCAAAGAAATATTGATGAACACTCCACTTGTGTTTGCACTCGTTTTTAGGCTTTTTCAAACTCTCGAATGTTCTCACACACTCTAGCCTTTTACCACTCAAGCTTACTCTCATAACCTCATATTTTGTTTCTTTTGACTCGTCTAGGTGCTTTGGGGTTGGCTTTAAAATCGATTACAAGGGATAAGATGTATAGGTTATGGGTAGGCTAAAAGAAAATTTTTCTTTGGTGTAGTGTGGCGTTTTGGAAATGGGGTTAAAATTGATGAAAAGAATATAAGACGATCGGAAGAAATATAAAACAATAGAATCGAACTTGATCACTTCACTTTTTTTTAATAATTTCGTACCTTTTTTTTTTACAACTTCAACATATCACTTTTACAAAGATAAAACAAAAATACAGCATAATTTTTTTATTTTTTTGAATTTTTTTACTACGAACCTATTTCGATCTTGATAGGAACGTCGGCACCTCTCGATTTACAAGCTCTGATACCAAATGATGTGATCCGATCCGGGTAGATGAGTCGAATTACATAGTTTCCCGATCGTAGTTCGAGAGATCGTTCGTGCCTCAAATTTTAGTAATAGTAGTAAGATAATTAGAATAGGATAAGCGAAAGGTTTCAAGAAGGGTAAGTTTAGTATAGGTTCGGTTAAGGGTAGCAAAGATGGATGAAGGATAGAAGGCTCGGTTTGGGTTAACAAGAAAAAAAGATTTAAAAGATGGAAATGGAAAACGAACTCAATGTCAGGAATGATTCAACACTTAGAAGTGTCACCCCGATTCCTATATTGTTAAGGTGAAAAATATGGATAGATGGATAGGTGAACGCCACACCAAGATTGGTGATAAGTTCAAAACAAGACGATTGACGCCACTAGCACAAGCCAGATAAGTCGTTCGAAACTTGTACGAGATATGAGAGGAAGCAACCTCACAAGAACAATGCTCATTAACAAATTTGGCAAAAGTCCTTTACAAATGAAAGAAAAAAATATTTATAGGCACATAGATGACCATTCAAATTCGGCATCTAGGTGTTCATACAATAATAAAAACGTTCACACTAATGTATTAAAATAGTTCATAAATTCGGCAGATTCATGCACTAGCTGAATGGACACTTTCTTCCCCCTTGGTTTGTGCATGAATGCTTAGTCATAAAGAAAGGCTTCAAGTGACTTGTATGTGCACCAAAAGGTTGCATTCATCTCCTTGGGACGTTCATGCACTTGTATGGAACATGTATCTTCATAATTAAACACTTTAATGGCATGTAGGTTCATAAATGGCAAGATGAACCTAGTAAATTCGTTCTCCCCTTTGTGCATGCACTTAATTCAATCAATGTGTTGAATTATTGAGTTAATTCCTTCCTTGGACGTTCTTGAACCCATCCATGCATGTGTAGTAGCCTATAGGTCAATTCAAAGTGTGAACATGTTCAAGGAGCTCTATGGTCAACATAGAATTAGTTGGCAGCTACTTCTTAGCCGAATAAGTGCCTTGGAAAGTTAGGAGACAGCCACCATACATGCACTTAAGCCATTCATGCATTCTATCATCCCATGCATTTGATCCATTCATGGACTAGCCTTTAATGTCCATACATGCATTCGACACATGCATGAATTTGTAGAAACATTGCATCTAGCCGTACATGCACCAGCATTTAATACTTCTTCATTCATGAGTGTAGAATGCCCAAAAGAGATGTTTCTTCATCCATACATTGTACCGTCCAAAGGGATGTACCTACATGAAATAAACAAGTCATTAAGACATCTCATGAACACTCATAAATTCGGCATGATGTGAACACATTAATGTCATGTATTAATTTGGCTATGTGAACATAATCAATTTATATAATGACAACGACATATTAATAACAAATATTAATATAAGACAAGTTTAATGCTTAAATGAATATGTGCAAATTTTTATTTAATGTATTAAAGACAAAACCGAGTTTAAACTAAAATGAGCTAAGCTTTAGCTTGTGAGCTAAAGTTGAGCTAAGGTTTAGCTCGTGAGCTGAATATGAGCTAGGAGTGAGCTCGGTTTAGCTCAGGCAAGTTGGATTGAGCTCGAATAAGGTGGATTTGAGGTAGCTCGTGGAGCTGGAAACGAGCTGGAATCAGCTTGCCAACATGTCAATGCTCGGCTTGACAGACTTGTTCAATGAAGTTCGCAGGGCGTGCTCGTATCAGAATAGAAGTATGATAGACATTTGAAGTATTGAAATGCAAAGTAATTTTGCTGAATGTGTTATGAAATAAATATGGAAAAGTATATTAGGATAATAGTGATGTATATTGTATGCATGAGAAGTTATATTTTGGTTCAGGATTTTATGTAAATGGGCGAAATATATATATATGTCATCTATTAGAGATGGAATTGCTGTGTAGTTTATGCTTTGTTAATGTTATATATGATGTTATGTTTTAAATATGTGAATGAGAACTTTGAAGAGAAAATAATGTATTTGGAATGAGCCTACATGTAAATGATATCTATGATATAATGTCAAGGTGTATATGATATGTATATATTGAAACGAAGTAAGTGAATTACAAATATGATATGCTATTTGAAATGTATTAAAATGTGAATAAATATGCATGAAACTCGGTGATGTGTATTCAGGCCTTTGTGCCTAGCAGGCTTCGTGCCGGTGATGTGTATTCGGGCCTTCGTGCCTAACAGGCTTCGTGTCGGTGATGTGTATTCGGGCCTTCGTGCCTAGCAGGCTTCGTGCCGGTGATGTGTATTCGGGCTTTCGTGCCTAGCAGGTTTCGTGCCGGTGATGTGTATTCGAGTCTTCGTGCCTAGCAGGCCTTAATGCCGGTGATTCAAGCAAGGTTAAGTGTTCATTACTATATGAATTCAAAGTTAAATGAAAGAATACGTTTAAAGTGTACATATATGATGTTTTATAGACTTGGTTAAGTCATTTCAATGTGTAATAACGAATGAATATGGGCATTATGTGTGCGAATGATTAGAGGCACTGTGTGTGCAAATTCCTTTAACCGAGCACTATGTGTGCAAGATCGGTAATTGAGGCATTGTGTGTGCGAGTTCTTCAACCGAGCACTATGTGTGCGAGATCGGTAATTGAGGCATTGTGTGTGCGAGTTCTTCAACCGAGCATGCGAGATCGGTCAGTGGGCACTAAGTGTGTGAAATGAGATTCATGTAAGACCTCGTCTGGGACGAAGGCATTGATTTGAGATGTTGTGTAAGACCATGTGTAACACCCCAAACCCGGCCTAGATGTTACGGCCGAATTCGACGTGTCATATTGAAGTGTTGTTCGAAAACCATGTTTTCATTGAAAACCCTTCTTGATGTAAAACTCATGTTTTAATTAAAAATCCTTGAAAAGAATATTTTCGTTATAGATTAAAGTGAATGGAAGCTATGCACCAGGTAGGAAACCAGAAAAAAAGAGGAGGTGAGTCCATCGGACTGCTTAAGTACCAAGCTCTTTCAGATCCAATCCTAGACATGCACACCGCCATTGCCACACTCTAACATCGCGTATATTTTTAGGTTACTATTTGTAATTATGTTCATTTTAAAATAAAACATATTTAATTTTAGAAAACGTTATCATAGCAAAAGCCTTGTTTGTAATCGTGTTACTTTGAAATCAATTTATGTTTTTGAAAACGAACCCTAGATCTAGCCCATTTTGATAGTTAATATAAATTAAGTTCATCATAATAAAATATAAATCAAACCCATAAAAAAAATAATAGAGCGGCCTTATTACATTTAAAAACCCAAAACCAAAAACAAAGATAAATAGGACGTCAAGTTCATCAGAAAGAAACTGAATTTGCAAACTTGCGTGACCACTCCAAATCCCTCACAGCTCCAAGCCCACTATGGTTGGGGATCACCTGCGTGGATGAAAAATAAAGGGGTGAGTTTTGGGAAACTCAGTGTGTAAGTTAACCCAACCATAGCCTATATCAGCTCAAACCATAGAAACAGAATAAGTTGGGCTTAGCCCAGATCAGGAATCAGAATAAGTCCATAGGCCCATAACAACTCAGAACAGATATTACATGCTTATGCAAAACCCAACCCATATCCAACCACATGCACCCCCATACCAACCTTTCACCATGTGGGGAGACTACTCGACCCATCCAACCGCTACACACCACAGAAATATGCAGCATGGTTGCCAGAACAGATAATGTGATAGAGTCACCAGATACAGATAATCGTGGCAGAGCCACTAGAACAGATATACGTGGCAGAGCCACCAGATCAGATAATTTATGGCATAGCCACCAGGACGCTTCCTCCATAATATAACCCATGTCCCCATGCAATAGAGATGCAATCATGGCATACATCGTATAGATTCAGATCATCATGCTTTCCAGTCAAAACTAACCCGAGGGGTATAATGGTAATTTTACACCTAAGGGTATAATGGTAATTTTTCTATGCATAGGGATATTTCAGTATTTTAACTATTTAAGGTTTTCATGCATAATTCTACCATTTACGCACTATCAAAACACTTACCGCGCATACTTACCGAATTGGGCTAGTTGGCCCATTAACTCGATTTCGGCCCACTAAGCCCAAAATATCAATAATGCACGAAATTGCACGTATTGCAGTTTTATCACTTAATATTATAAAAAATATTAACCCACTTATCTTTCGAGCATTCGCACACTCGCAAGTTCCCAAAATACTGACTTTTCAGCATTTCGGCTTTTCGACTTTTGCCAATCTAGTCTATGAGAGGGTGTCAGTTACACACCTGTTTGATGACGATTCGCTGACGAGATCCATGCACGAACTACCTACAATTATATTACTACCACGTTAATCTAACTACCAAAATGAACTACACAATAACTCCTTACCTTATTCAGCCATAACACCTTAGGCACTAGCAATCCTACCTTTGCCGAAGTTTGCGACTAGACTTAGATCCCGTTGCTCCACCTGTCCAAGCCCTTGATCAGCAGCCTCTAGATCACATTACTATCAAGACAAAACAGTTATCACAACCCCTTAAGGCTACAAGTCCAAGTCGACAACTTCCCTAACCTTTAGGGGTTTCGGCTTTTCTAAAATACGAAATAAGGACTAGATTGAAAAGACTTACCACCGGTTCCTTCGGTCAATGGTTCCAATTAATCTTTACTCAATTCTGATGCCGATCTAAGCCCTCAAATGATAACAAAATTCGAGCCTTCAGTGATCTCAATCTTCAGCTAAGTCCCTAAAAGTGTGGGGTTTTCGGCTTTTTAAGGCAAATGGCTATGAAGGTTTTAGAAACATCTGAAGAAAAAGATGGAGATGCACAGGTGGATAGAGAGATTCAGCTATAGAGGAAGAGAAGAAAAAGAAAAAGTTGATGAAGAGAGGAGAAACGATGAAGGTCGATCTCAAAAATAACAGTAGCTATGAATGGCCCCAACCTAAATCGATTAATTACTTAAAAATACCCAAGACTAAATAAATAAATAAGGAAAAGAAAGACAACCCATACACCAAAATTCAAGAGTTTTTTCAGCATTTAATTGCCTATAGCCAAATTGGTACTCTGCCATAAATCTTATTTCAGCATAAATTCCTTCCCAAATTCAAATTCCATACTTTTCTCCTAAATTTCAGCCCCCCACCAATTTAAATCCCATCCAACCTCTTGGTACCACCAGCAGCAGTCCACCGTTTGACCGACTGAAGCCATGGCTAGGAGAGTTTCGGTCAAACTCTGACTCTCCCTCACGTGAGCAGCAAAAATCCCAACCTTACGCGTGAGATGAAGCTTGAACCCCAGACCTCCGTCCGCCTTGCGCCCACGCCCGTGCTGCTGGCCACTGCACCAGGCTTCCTTCCTTACTAATATATGGTCGCAATAAATTATAAACCTTACCTGCTTCAGTTCTGGCCCACTTTAAAAATAAAATAGAATTCGCCCGCATACGGAATCGAACCTGCGCCCTCTCCATATGTCCAACACGCTGCTGCCACTGCGCCATAGGCGCTCTTTGTGTTAAATTATACCCGCAACTTTTCTTAACCCTTATTCTAGCCGCGATCTACATATTAAAAAAACCCAAATTGCGCACACCGCGCCTTGAACCCAGGCACATCCCACGCCCTCCTAGCGTCCTTAGCCACTGGGCCAGATGCCTGCTTGTGACATGAATTAGCCTGAACAATTAATAAGGCCTACCCGCGACAACCCTTGGTTTTTCTAAAATAAAAACCCACATTTGCGCACGCAAGGAATCGAACCCCTGCTCTCTTCCTACTGCTTAACACGCCTAACCACTAGGCCAGACTCCTCCTTATGTCCAATTTTAGCCCAAATTATTAATAAACCTTAATGCCCAAATCCCCTAAAGAAGCAAAAATAATAATTTTTGCTAGAGTCTTGGATCAAATTTTTCCCACACTTTAAATACTTCTAAATTTATTTAAAAATTAAAATATTAGTAATAACATAAATATTCTATCAATATATATATTTTTAAACATTAGTAATATTTAAAACTTCTCAATATTCAGGTTTTCTTCTATCCGAACCCAGACTCAAAGCCCAATTCAGCTAGACCCAAATTCAGGGTGTTACACCATGTCTAAGACATGGCATCGACTCGATATGTGATAACATGTAAGACCATGGTTGGACTATGGCTTTAAGTAAACGACATACTCAGACAAGTACGACGCTCTTTAAATTGACAAATGTTAGGAAGTAGAATTGAAGTTAGATGTTGAATTTTAATTAGATACTGATATTCAGTATTTGAGTTTGAATTGGGGATTAATAGATATAAATTGATGATTGATTATTGTTTCGCTGTAATTTTTGTATATAAGTGATACGTGAAAAAAAAAAGTGGTGGATATGTTGTTAAGGAATGGATTTATGTTATATGTACACTTAAGTGCTTAGTTGAAAATGTGTTATGGATTTAGTCTATGAGATTCTCGGTATATGAAGTTATATGTTCTATTGCTGAATGGACACTATTTTGTTAATCTTGTTCAAGAAATTATTTCGATTAAGTTTCAACATTCGAAAGTCTATAAGAATTTTTGATGAATGCTGATAATTTTGGATATACGAGTTATGCGCTAGAATAAATCTCATGCCAGTGTATTATATTAGGCTTTATGCCTATTCAACTGTATACGGGTAACGTTAACTATGATTGAATGTGCTAAATGAACTAAATGTTCAGGTACGTGGAAGTTGACTTTTCTTTTGGAAATAAGTTAAGTTGAATATTGAGATGTGATAAAGTTATAAAGGATATTCATTGGGATGTTTGAGAATATGTATACTTTTGGCCAGGTTATAACTTATACATGAATGAAAATGTGGGTTATGAATATGTGAGTTGATGTTATGTATTATACATATTAATATGTGATTTATATGTGTTTGAAATGCAAGTATAAAGTTAATTAAGTGATTATTGCTTATGAAATCAAGAAAATGAGATGTATGTGTATACTTGTAGAAATGTTTATGTATTTGTTTTAAGATAAGAAAGTGATTTTATAGATCGATGTGAAAGCAGTAATGAATTACAATTGTTATTGATGAGCTAATGTTTATATGGACATAATTCAATAAGAGGACATTATCCTAACCTAGTTGCTACTAAGATTTTTGGGGACGAAAATCCCTAAGGGGGGAGAGTTGTGACAGCCCTATTCTGACCTTAGTCGGGAAGTGGTTTCGGGACCGCTAAATCGAGTTACAGAAATAATTTGAATATAATATTTTATGTCTAAAATATGTGATCATGCATGTGTGAAATTTGAATGCTTTGATTTTTGTCCATTTGAATGTGTTTCTAAATAAAAAGGACTTATGTGAGAAGCTTTGAATATATGTGTGGCTTATTTTCAGTGATTAATTATTGAATGATGCAAATAAGTGGGTTTGCATGTCAATTTTCCACTTTTAATGTTAGTGGCTGGCCATGATGGTTTTGGTGAGCAAAATAAGCATATTTTATATGTATAATAATGAATTGATTTTTTTAAGTAGTTTATTGATATATTCATTATTATATAGTTTATTGATAAAATAAAATAAGAATTTGGTGAAGAAAACAAGAACTCATCTTTGTTTCTTCACCTAGCTGAAATTCATAAAAAGAAGAAGAGTGAAGGATGGTTCTGGGACCGTTCGGTCAATTGGAGGCAAATTTGAAGGTAATTTGATGTGGTTTTGTAAATTGTTGATGAATTTGTGTTTCTCTTCTTTTTCTAGCCAAAACCCACTTGATAAATTTAGTTTATGAGGCATTTTAGATTCGGCCTTAGTGAAAATGAGTGAGGAAATTTGAGTTGAGGATAGAAGATAGTAAACGAATGTTCAATGGACAATTTGATACCAAAATTCATATGTTTATGAGCTTGTTTTTGAAAAGTATGTTACATGTAAGTGATTAGTTCATGAAGGGATTTTCGGTTATGTTTGTTTTGTATGAGTAATGGATTGTTGAGTTCATGCTTTTATGAATAAAATTGATTAAGAGAGGCTTGAGATAATTAAATATGCATGTTGGTGGTAAGATGAGCATTCGATTTTGATCATGGAAGCATAGGGAGCTTGTTAAAAGTTGAATTTTATAAAAGTTAAATGTGTGTGTGCTTGTGTTAGTGCCGAATGTGCCTTGGGTGATTTAGCATTGAGTTTGGTGTTATATGAATTGAGTTTTATGGTTTTGGATTTTTTTAAAATATATATATAATAATAATAAAGTTTTGGTAATTATACATGTGTTTGCCGAATCTAGAACTAAGGAAATACATAATGAACATTCGGTTTGGACTTTTAAGTGTTGTTAAATACTTTGAATAATATATATAAGTGGCTTTGATACGTGAAATTCGGCCAAGTGGTTATAAGCATGATTTTAGAAATTCAATGATATTCGGCCAATTTGAATAATTCATGGCACCTCAAGCAAATTAGTTTTAGATGTTATTAAATATTAAAGATTATTTAAGCATATTACCAAATGTGATTTTAGTTAATGATTCGGTTATGAGTGCTGATTTTGTTTTGTAATTAGCCGAATGTTTATATGTATGCTATGAGGTGGTTTAGCTTAAAGAAAATTAAGGTGCTCGGAAGGTGATTACCTTGGATAGTTTAAGTAGTGAAATTTAATTTCTGTTATGTAAAGTGATGACATTGCCGTTTGTAAATTGAATAGTTAAAATTGTTGATTGAGCATCAAGAGCTTAAGGGGACAAACTTGAATCGAGGAAAAAAAAGAAGGTAGTCGTGTAGTCGATATAGTCGTACGATAACTTTTGAGGTAAGCTCTTAAACGATTAAGTTGAATTTATGTGTTTAAAAATTAAATGAATATAGAATAAAGTTTTAGTATATGTGATATATAAATATATATATTTTTGAATGATTAATAATGTTCATAATATGAGCTGAAAATGGCTAACTTACTCGATTGAATTGTGCATGGAAATGAGGTATATGCTAAAAGAGTTTTAGAGAATGATATATGATCTCTGTGTTTCGGTTAAGTAATGGTAAATAGAATGAGTATGAATTTAGTGAGGACTATGTGTGATAGCCAAATGTCTTATGAACTAATATGTGTGAATGGTATTTTGAATACATGAGATAAGATGGAATAACTGAAAGCATCATGAGTTAAGACGTGAATAAAATACTATGAATTTCTTGTAAATGCCGATTAGTGATTACATTTGGCTATGAAATTATGCTTTAAATTCTTGAATGTATTTGAAATCAATATAAGGAAATGGTATTTTAATAAATTATGTGATAAAATTACCGAATGAATTATGAGATGAATTGTGGATTAATGTTACAAAGTAAGTGAAACTACTAATGTGATTAGGAAATTGAAGAAGGGAAATTGAGATCTTAGTAAGTTCTTAAGTGTTTAAACTTTTGGAAATTTAAGAGTAAATTGTAATAGATCTGCTTGGGACAGCAGCAATAATGTAATTTTAGAAAATCACCATAAATTATTGGAGTTGAGCTAGAGACTGAATAAATTATGTAATTAAAGCTTGATGAGTCTATTTCTAGGGAAAATTAACGGCACTTGATTTGGAGTTTCGTAGCTCCAGTTACAAATAATTTAATGACCGTTGCTCAGGAAGACAGCTTGTAGTGAATTTGTGATTATGTTGTAAACATTGATAAAACTGTTTGAGTTGCTTATAAGATATTGATTAAAACCATATGTGAATTTTGAATTGTGACGTTAGGAAATGATATATAAGTGTTAGATGGATCTTTGATGTTAAAATTTATGAAATTATAAGTTTATAAGTATTGAATTATTGGAGATGAACATGTCATTGCCAAATGTAAATTAAAATGTTAAATAATTGTAATTAAGAACATGTTTGATTAAATATTGGTAATCAAAGTACCGAATCCATATTAAAATAAGGCTATAACCCATGAATGACTAGTATACCTAGTCGATTTTGATATGATGAAATTGATGTACAAGATATGTATATGTGGTGAGGCCGAAATGGCTAATATTAAATGTGTGCAAGTTATCCGAATGGACTTTATGAAAATGTGTGCTATCTTATTTGTATAGTGAGGCTGAATGGTTACTTAGAAATGTAATATGGCTGGGTGGTTATTTAAATGAAAGCAAATTATATGATGTATTAGCAAGTAATGATAAAAGCATTATCTTATATATGTGCTTGTGTATGTGGTGTGACCGAATGGGCAAGTGTGAAATGTACATATGTTTATGTGTATATAATGTGGCCGAATGACCAACTGTGAAAAGTGTGTATTATTAGATATTTAATGAGGCCAAAGTTAGCAAAAAGTATATAAAATAAATTGTACTGAGATTGTATCCGGGTTTAAAGTCCTGTAGGCTTCGTGCTGGTGTTATGTTCGGGTTTTATACCTCGCAGGCCAAGTGCTAGTGAATTTGATAAAGTATATGACTACGAGATCCTATGCTAAGATGATAAATTGAACTCGTATTACACATTAAGTGATTCAGGTATGTGATATATATATTATATATGTGAGATTGATCTGATGGGAATTAAGAATGTGTAATGAGAAGCATATGAAAAGATGTTGTAAATTCATATGTATATTTGTATATGTGTGCATTCAGTTATTATGCAAAGTTACAAGATAGTTTTCGATATGCCATTTAACTATGAATGTTGGAAGTAAGTGTGGGTAAGAAATGATACACTAGTGAAATTTGAAAGAATTAAAGTTAATCCGGAAGCTTGTAAATACTATGTTTATATGAGTTTGAGTATAAATGGAGTAAAATGATATGTGTTTGTGCATAATCGGCCAAATAGTATTGTACTCGAAAAGTGTTATGTGATTTTGAACATTTGGTTTGTTTTTAAGTTCAAATTGTTTAAATTGCTTAAGTCTTACTAAGCTTATGAAAGCTTACTTTGAATGTTATGTTTCTCTGTTTATTTTTGTAGATCGTTGACTCTTACTATCAGCTCGGGGATCGTCAGCACTTCGTCACACTATCTACTATTGTGGTAATCATGTGATTTGGACTTAGCTTATGGCATGTATAGGATAGACTATAAGTAGAATGATATTTTGACTATTGTATATAAGCCATGCGAATATGGCATCTTATGGAAGTTTACTTTTATAAGTTTTAAATTCGATCTTTGTTTGTGTCTATTAGTTACATAAATAAATGATCTTTTATTTAAGAAAAGGTTCAAAATTTTTACTGTTCTGATCTGATTCCTAATTTCTGGTAACGTCTCATTCTATTTCGGCGACAGTTACGGGATAGGGGTGTTACACTTAGCTAACAAAATAGGACTTTTGCACTTTATGCAATTTAGTCTTTTTTCACAATTAAGCATGAAATCGCTAAAATTAATTCACCAAAATTTTCATGCTTTCATATAATCATGCCAAAACACATAAAACTATATAAAAAAAATAATTTCTCTGTCCTTGGATTAGTGATCCCGAAACCAAAGTTCTGACTGGGGCCCAATATCAGGCTGTTACAACTATTATATGTGAAGGATCAGATCTATATTGCCTTAGCATTGAAACATGAAAAAAATTATTGATCTTTTCAAGTTCCGGGGGTAGAGCTAACCTATAAGCTACAAGACCAACTCTTTCGATGATTTCATACGGCTCGATAAATCTCTGACTCAACTTCTTTTTTCTGCCAAAATGTAGTATCTTTTTCCACGTAGAAACTTTTAAAAACACCCAATCGCCTACAACAAACTTAATATCCTTACGCTTTAAATCTGCATAAGATTTTTGGCAATCTTCACAGCTTTCAAGTTATCCTGTATTGTCCTTGACTTTGTCTTCAGTATCTCAAATTAAATCAACTCCTTCCAACTTCCTTTCACTCAACTTTGACCAACATAACGACCTTCTACATTTACGCTCATATAATGCCTCATATGGTGCCATTTTTAAGCTCATTTGATAATTGTTATTGTAAGCAAACTCAACTAACAACAAATATTTCTCCCAACTACCCTCAAACTCAACAATACAACATCGAAGCATGTCTTCTAAAATCTGAATCACTTATTCAGATTGACCATCCATTTGTGGATGAAAAGTCGTACTAAACTTCAAATTTGTACCCAACACTTCATGTAACTTACCCTAAAATCTTGAGGTAAACCTTGGATCACAATCTAAAATGATTGATAATGGAATAACATGTAATTTAACAATTTCATTAACATAGAGTTCGGCTAGTTTTTCCAATAAATAATCCATTCGTATAGGTATGAAATGTGTAGATTTCATTCATGGATCCATAATAACCCAAATTGCATCTTTCTTTCTCAGAGTTAATGACAATCCAGTAACAAAATCCATTGTATCTTGGTCCTATTTCCACTTTGGAATCATGATCGATTGTAATAATCCAGATGGGACTTGATGCTCAGCTTTTACTTGTTGACACACTAGGCATTTTGATATAAAATAAGAAATTTCTTGTTTCATTCCCGACCACCATAAAACTATTTCAAATCAGCATTCATCTTCATACTTCCCAGATGAATAGAGTACACACTACTATAAGCTTCTTTTAACAAATTTTGTCTAAGTTGCAGATAATCAGGTACACATAATCTTTTGCGAAAGTACAAATTACCATAATTAGGAATATTAAATTCAGTATCCTAACCAGTCTCAACCATTTTCCATTTGGCTACTAACTTCAGATCAACAAGCTATAATTCATGTATGCTCTGTAAAAACAAAGGTTTAACCTTGAGCTCAGCTAAGATAGTACCATTGCACTTCATTTGTAATTCAGTATTCATTGCTCGTAAGGCGAAAAGAGATTTACCGCTCAAAGCGTTAGCAACCACGTTTACTTTACCAGGATGGTAATCAATCATAAGTTTGAAGTCTTTTAACAATTCTAACCACCTTCGCTGTCTAAGATTCAATTCTTTTTGGGTCATCAAATATTTCAAGCTCTTGTGGTCAGTATACACATGACACATTTCGCCATACAAATAATGACTCCAAAATTTTAAGGCAAATACAATTGCAGCTAATTCTAGATCGTGCATTGGATAATTCTTTTCATGAATTTTTAGTTACCGAGAGGTGTACGTGAGGACCTTTCCTTCTTGCATTAAAACACACACCCAAACCATTCAGAGAGGCATCACTATAAACAACAAATTCCTTCCCTGATTCAGGTTGAATCAACACTGGAGCTTCTGTCAATAAACTATTTCATCTTTCAAAACTTTGCTGACACTTATTTGACCAAATGAAACAAACATCTTTTTGTAATAGTTTTGTCATAAGTGAAGCTATAATCGAAAAATTCTTTATAAAACGACGATAGTACCCAACTAATCCTAAAAAGTTTGTACTTCAAATACATTTCGTGGATTTTCAAATTCAAAATAACCAAAATTTTGCTCTGATCTACTATTATACCATCTCTCGAGATCACATGACCAAGGAATCTGACTTCAGTAAGCCAAAATTCATATTTACTAAATTTAGCATACAATTTCTTTTCCCGTAAAGTATGCAATACAATCATCAGATGTTGACATGCTCGTCTTCACTTTTAGAATAAATCAATATGTCGTCAATAAAGACAATAATGAATCAATCAAGATGCGGCTGAAAAACTCGATTCATTAAATCCATAAATGTTGTCGAAGCATTTGTCAACTCAAACGGCATAACCAAGAACTCATAATGTCCATAGCGAGTTCTAAATGCTATCTTTGGTATGTTAACATCTTTCACTCGTAACTAATAATATCCCAATTGAAGGTCAATTTTTGAAAACATCGAAGCTCCATTCAATTGGTCAAAAAGGTCATTGATACAAGGTAACGGATACTTATTCTTTATAGTCATCTTGTTCAATTGCCTATAGTCCATACACAACCTCAATAACCCATATTTCTTTTTAACAAATAGCACAGGTGTACCCCAGGGCGATACACTTAGTCTAATAAAACTTCTTTCTATTAGTTCTTGTAATTGTGCCTTAAGTTCTTTAAGTTTAGCTGGAGCCATTTGATATGGCATAATCGAAAATAGAGCAGTAATGGGCACTAACTCAATGACAAATTCAACCTCTCACTCTGGTGGTAAACCTGCTAATTCCTCAGGGAAAACATTTGAAAATTCATAAACTATTGGCACTTGATCCACTTTCTTCTCTGAATCCAAAATATAGGCCAAAAACGCACTACAGCCTTTCAGTACCAACTTATGTGCTTTCATTGCTGAGATTATATTTGAAACACAATCCAATCTTCTAGACTCAATAGAAATTACTTCACCATTTGAACCTTTCAACTCAACTCTTTTTTGACGAAAACTAACCATAACATCATGCCTATTTAACCAATCCATGCCCAGAATGACATCAAACTCATTGAAGGGTAACAACATTAAATCGCCAGGAAAGTTATTACCCTAAATTTTTAGTGGACACTCTTACAAACCAAATAAACTATAACACTATGGCCTAAAGGATTTGTGACTTTAACAACACAAACGGTTGACTCTATAGATAAATTCTTTTTTGTCACTAATGTAATGCATACACACTAACATTAAAGATAGAAAAAGTACCCGCAATAATGTTAGGAGTCGAGGATTCCACTCGTGCACGAATGGCATATGTTATAGCAAAAGCCCTAGCTTTAGATTTGACCACAGTCTCTTTAACCCCACCTTTGTTGACTATAGTCGAGTTGCTATTTCTAAGTCTTCTACCTCGAGTAGGAGTAGTCACAAATTTCTCATTGTGTTCCTTATTAGGCTCCTTTCGATTTGGACACACTCTTTAAAAATGGTCTAGAGATCCACAAATAAAACACATCCTGTCATTAACTCTGCAAACACCAAGGTGAAACCGTTCACATTTCTTGCATTTTGTTCTATTTGTATTCTGCAAATTGCCCACAATAGCTACTGTAGGAGCTAGAGCTTTCTTGCTACTCTATTTTGGTTGATCCCTTTTAGAAAACCCTGACGGAGTGGGGAACTTATTACTAGATTCCTTCAACTTCTTCTGTGGAAAACTAGAGAAAAGCTTTAGACCCACAACGTTTGCCAAATTTGAGTCTATTTTCTTTGTTTTGTCTCTTACTTTTATAGATTTCTTCTATTTTCTGGGCTCTATCAAACAATACCACAAATTCATAGATCTCTATAGCTCCCACTAACATTCTGATCTAATCCTTCAGTCCATCTTCAAAACGTACACACATATCTTCTTCGGTAGGCACTATCTCACGAGCATATTTGCTAAGCTGAACAAATTGTCTCTCATATTCTGATACTGTTCTACTTCCTTGCTTCAACTCAAGAAATTCTTTCTTCTTTCGCTCCAGATAATGTTTGTTGATATACTTCTTTTCGAATTCAAACTTAAAGAAATCCAAGTTGATTCTTTCTTCCTGTACTAGTGCTGTTAATATAGACCACCATTAAAATGTTTCCTCCTTTAACAATGATACCGTACATCGTAAACAATCTTCAAGGGAACACAACATTTTGTCAAGTACCCTTTGAGTATGTTCTATCCAATACTCAGCCCTGGTTGGGTCATCACTTTCATTACATAGAATTCAATGACACCACACTTTCTAACTTTATCTATGGTAACTCTATAGACACGTTGTTTAGTCGAACTTTGAGGGTAAGGAGAATGAGTTTGTGGAATTGTGGAGTTTACCTTTAAGTATGCATTGTACATGTCATGCATCATATGAGGAAACGCATTAAGTGCTACCTCTCTAGATCCTTACGGTCCAAATTCATTATGCATACTTTCCCCATCAATAGGTGGAATAAAAATTTCTATATCATCAAAATTTGCTCGATTGGATCCCGACGACATCTTTTTTCTATATACAAACATTTCAAAAATAATCAAAAGCTATCACACTATCATCTGTTAAGGAAATGGCATGTAATACTAGACTATATACATGCTACGTTCAGCCTGAGAACTGACTAAACCGTAGCTTTGATACCACTAAATGAAACACCCCTAACCCGTATCCATCATCAGATTAAGGTTACAGAGCATTACCGTACAATTGAAAAATATTTAGATGATATATCAAACATTAATATAAACATATCATATATCAATCATACATGCACATTCTGTCCCTAAATTGAGCCCTCGAGGCTCTAGAAATACCTTAGAAATGATTCAAGACTAAATTAGAGACATCTGGAAAGTCCAAGAAAAATTTAGAAAATTTTGGATACAGGGGTCACACGACCGTGTGGCCAGACCATGTGACTCGCCAAGCCATGTACTAGGCCATGTAACTCACTATCTTGAATATAAAGAAACTCTCAGATGACATACGACCGTGTTATGAGGCCGTGTGCCACACATGGCTAAGACACATGGCCGTGTCCCAGGTCGTGTAACCTTTGATTTTGGGACACATGGCCGTGTCCCAACCCGTGTACTCACCTATGTAACTCTCTGTGTAGGGTCATATGGCCATCTCACACGCCTGTATATCAGGCCATTTAACTCTTAAAATAGCCCCACACACCCGTGTGCCAGGCCATGTGCTAGGCCATATAACTCACTGACTTGCATACAAGGAAACTCCTAGATGACACACGACTGAGACACATGCCCGTATCTTAGGCTATGTGCACCCAAAATGAATCTTAAACAACCAGTTTACCATTTCAAGCTTCCTTGTAACTTAAGTAAAGCATTTTCTAGCCAAAAGGCCTAGTCAAAGTGACCATAATCAAGCCAAAAACATGCTAAATCATCCATCTAACATTCAACCAATATGCCATTCAAAGACACCTCAATCACAAACAAATAATGCTTACTTAAACATGTTAAAAACCTACCACATATTCAAGCATCATATCTCATTCCATACTAAGCTTAAAAATACAACATAATTAAACATTCTTACTGCAACATTTTGCACCAAAATGCTTTATATATCTATTAATAAAAAGTGTTCCAAAAGGACTTATCTAGTCATGCATCATAAGTCCAACACCATCCATTAACAACAAGCATAAACATACCAACTATTAACATTTATATAATTACCAAAACATCATAAAACCAAGGACCTCTCCTATTACATGCCACTTTAACCAACTACTAATAAGTACCAAAATGACTACCGAGATGATAATGATAGTTTGTGAGCTTCCGAATCAGTCCAATCAAAGCAATGATTCCAAAAGTCCAACAAGAACAAATCAAACTAATAAGCACAAAGAAGCTTAGTAAGTTCAATAAGTAAACTCATTCGCTATCAAATACCAAATTTCTAAAGGATTTTAACTTTAATTACACTGGTAATAAGCCTGCTAGGCACAAAGCCTGAATAACGATATAACTCAACATTTAAACATCGTTCCATAATAGACTATAAAGATTTAAATCACTAATAAAGAATTTAATTCAACTTTACATAAACATAAAATGAACTTACAGGATTAGCTTGTAAAAATCACCAAGCATGAGAATTATTCCGAAATCTTTCCATTTCCACGATAGTCAACACGTTCGTAATCTAAAACAATAGTTTAATTCAAGTAAGTACTTCAAAACTTCAATTTAATCTATAATTTATTTTTTATAAAAATTACTATTTTCCCCTAACATTTTACCTTTTTCTCAATTTGATCCTTAAGATTATAACTTAAAATCTAACCATTTAAAACAAAATCCATGTTAATCAAACATGCAAGGGACCTTGAAACAACCCATGTTTATCATCATTTCACACTAAAACCCTAGAATTTATACCTTTAACAATTTAGTCCTTTTCCAAAATTCAACAAAAATTACTTTACAAAACCTGTTTATTTCTCAACAAAGATTCATAATCTACCATTAAACACCAAAACTCATTCAAGACCATTCATGGGAAACCCCTCAACCTTTAACAGTTTTATGAATTATCCTCCGGGCTAGCTAGATTAAGCTAAAACTGATGCGATCATGGTCAAGGACTCAACCAAAATAACTTGTTATCCAATTGAGTTGCCAATGGGGCCAATCACCTGTGCACGAGCCAAGAGGTTCAAGGAAGCCATTTTTGGTCTCATTGATCAAGTTTGGAGAGGAATTGTCGCGGGACTCATTGACCAAGCTTGGGAATGCACTCCATGCGTCCTATGCAATTTGCTTCAAGCTAAACTTTAATTTTTTTAGCTTGTTGAATTTGGTTGCTAGGATAAAAATTTAAATTTGATTTTAGTTATTTTAGTTAATTTAGTTGGAGTCTTTAATTATGTCATAATTTGAACATTATTAATGAGTTTTTGATTATGTCATAATCTGAACATCATTAATAAGAGTTTTAAGTATGTCATAGTTTGAACATCTTTAATACATGCTTTTAAGTGTGTTTAAATTCTGACATCTTTAATATTTGTTTAATTTCCTACAAATTAAAAGTGTGTCAAACTTTGTTTAATGTGGCATTTAACCGATTCTTTAACGTGTAACAAGTTGTTCACATTGGTTGCTACTAGGAAGCTTCCTTCAAGCTGTTCGTATGGCACAATTAATGAGCTTAACATAACCCCCCAAGAGCCATTTCGTGCTCAACAAAGCATCAAGTGCTTTCACACTTGATTAGCCGATTGGCTGCCATGATCACACCTAAGGACCTATCCAATTTTTGCTATTCACATTTGAAGACTCTTAATGCGCCACAAGCAGCCATAAAGAGGTACATGTCCATTCGGGTTTCCAAAGTAGCATCTATACATGTTCACACCATTTTGACCGATTGGCTCCATGCATATTTAACTCATTTCTAAAGTTAAATGAATTAGCTGATTGGGATTGCAAATAAACATGCCTGTTGGTGTCTTTCATATCTAGAAGTTATCAAAGGATGCGTTAGACAATTCAATAGGCATTTAGCTCATTAAATCAGATTGTAAACCATATTCGACTGGTATTTTGTGAGCCTATAAATACTAGGCTTAAAACATGTTGCTGACACTTTTGATGAATTTTATAACTATTATGAGTGTTCAACTCTCTTTGTTCTTTCTTAAATCAAATTGACTTATCAAGTACGTCTTGCAGCATTAATCTGATTACTTTTGAACTTATCACTTCTATGAAGTGTGACATTTGACCTATACCGATTGGTTCCTATCTCATTATAGATAGTGGGTCATGATTCAAGTTATCATCTCCATTTCCACCTTAAGAGATAACATAAGAATTTGGTCAATATTCCCTTTAATATTGGTTCATTCTTCAGCCTTAAGTCCACACTTAACTCGTACATTTTCCTACCAACCAAACGCAACCCCTTTGCTAGAACCAACCACTTCCAATATCAACCTTACCTAGAACTTAATTTGATACTTCTTAATTTTTGATCGAGAACATTTGCAACTTGTAATCAACCACGAATACGAGCTCGCATCATTTTGTATTAGAGCTAGTCAAAACTAAGTAAGTATCAACATTCTATCACTCCCGGGTTTGTATTTGAAAAAAATTTCAAATAAAAAATTTAGCATCTTTGCAAAAAAATTCAAGTTTGAAAGTATAAGAGGGAGGCTCGAAATTATAATTAAAAAAAAAAGGGCTAGCTTGAAAGTGCCTGTATTTTCCAAGCTCAAAATTTTCATTTACCAAATGTTTTCAGCCGCACTTCAAGTACCTTTCATTTTCTTTTAACCTACCCTATTACCCAACATTAATTCCCACCTCTAGATCACTTTTGAAGTTGACTCCACAATGATTTGCTGCTAAGTCTGATACGAACCGCCTCGGGGAGAGTCGAGTTGTATGTAGATTGCCCGATCGTCTACGAGAAGTTACGTTAGATTTAGTTGAGTTGAAGGATTGGCCGGAGTAGAAAGAGGGGTACGAACGAAATGGTAGGAACGAAAAGATAGGGACAAAGGAATATGAACAAATTGGTCGGTTTTGGTATGTTTTGGGTAAGAAAGAAATGGGATTGAACAAAGAAGGCAAACAAGAACCAATACTGATTTGGTATCGACCCGTTATTTATATGCACTTTTTGGTTCGGTTTAGGTTTGGTAGAAGGAAAACCTTGACCCACTATCTAACAAGATAGGAACCTCGGTATGTTTGAATGCCACACTACGAGTAGTGATAAGTTCAAAATCGACAAAGAACACGATTGACACAAGTAGAACACCAGGAATGCCAAATGAATCTTTGAACGAAATATAAGAAAAGTTTGCCTCACAATTTCAGCAGCATAACATTAACAAAAGTTTCAAAAGTCCTTTTACATGGAAATTGAACAAGTATTTATAGGCCTAAAGTCTAGGTAGCCGATTGGCCTTTCATACTTACACATTAATTAAAGAAAATTCTAGAAAAATGTCCCTTAATGTGCATGTCTAGATTTAGCTATGGTAATAGGAAATGAATGAATCTTCATGCTTAAGAAAACACAAAGTGAATGCATGATGTCCAATGGTCACTTGTGAGGTTCGGCCAACCTTGTTAAATGAAGCAATATTTGGCCAAAAAGTATGAATTAATTGTGGATACTCCAAGGGCCATCATGTGTGTGAAAACCGAATGTTGAAGAGTCTTCTAGTGTGACCAAGGTGAACCGAATAGCCTTGCCATGTGAACATAGGTGTGAACGAATTAAAGAGAGTCATGGGGAAGCTAATCGGCCAAGCTATCTTCATGCATGTGTGAGTGTCCTTTGGCCGAATGGTCACCTTAAAAAATGAAGAGATAGCACACCATACATGAATAGAAACATTCATGAACCTTGAAGACATTGAATATGGTCATGCATGCACTTAGCCGAACATGCACCTAAGAGATTCAAGTTCCCCCAACTGTCCATGCACCTTTCAACATTCATGCTTGCTTTTAATCTCCATATGTCCATTGTGTTCCTACAAGAAATGTGAACAGAATTAATTCAAACTAATGTGAACACAAATATCAACATTAAATTCAGTTTTTTGACAAATTTAATTATCATCAACAAACACTTTTAAGACATACTTAATTATAACTAATGTGAACAAAATTTAATATGTAGGATAGTAATTAACTAATTATTGAACTTATTAAATAAAAAAAAGTTAATAGTAGTCAAACGAATTCAAAGTGAACTCCACGAGCTGATGTTTAATTCAAGAGTTAAACCCAAGCTGGGCTTAAACTCGTGAGCTGATAATGAGCTGGTCCCGAGCTGTGGAACTGAGAATGAGCTAAATCTGAGCTAATGAGCTGGTGTGGATCTACATGGGAGCTAACTTGAGCTAAAGGTAAGCTCAGTGAGCTGAACTGAACTTGTAGAAGAGTTCGGCATGGATTCCCAAAATTGCCACCAGCTAGTTCAGTAGGTCTAGTATTGACATCATCCCACATTTGCTGAACTAAAGCTATGACAGCTTCTTTAAATTATTTTGCACGAGCCCTTGTGATCGGCCCTTGAGGTAGCACCATTGGATCTCGGCTTGGAACTGACTTATGGGAATATGTGATCGTATCATCCTCCCCCTCTTGAAATGACTTGTCCTCAAGTCAGTATCTACATCGAAAGGAGTCAAGTTAGAGACATTAAAACTAGCACTAACATTGTACTCACCCGGTAAGTCAAGCTTATACGAATTTTCATTGATTTGCTCGATGACTTGGAAGGGACCGTCTCCTCGCGGTAACAACTTAGATCTTTTTTGAGTCGAAAACCTTTCTTTTCTCATGTACACCCAAACCCAGTCTCCGGGTTCAAATACAACTCTTTTTCGCCCTTTGTTGGCTCGTTGGACGTATTGCTCGGTTCGAGATTCAATATTCTCCCGGACTTTCCTATGTAGTTCCTTGACAAATTCAGCCTTTTTCCTTGCATCTGTATGGACAAATTGATCAATAGAAAAAGGTAATAAATCAAGAGGAGTAAGAGGATTAAATCCATAGACAGGCTCAAAATGAGAGAATTTGGTTGCCGAGTGAACAGAGCGATTATAAGCGAACTCGATGTGGGGTAAGCATTCTTCCCACGACTTGAGGTTCTTTCGTACCAATGCTCGCAACAAAGTTGACAAAACTCGATTTATCACCTCGGTTTGGCCATCTGTTTGGGGGTGACAAGTGGTTGAAAATAATAATTTCATCCCAAGTTTTCCCCATAATGTCTGCCAAAAAAGACTCAAGAACTTTGTATCTCGATCAGAAACGATCGTTCTTGGTAATCCATGCAGTCGTACAGTTTCCCTAAAAAACATGTTAGCAATATGCACAGCGTCATCAGTTTTAGCACAAGATATAAAATGTGACATTTTAGAGAATCTATCAACTACAACAAAGGTTGAGTCCTTCCCTGTCTTAGTTTTCGGCAATCCAAGAATAAAATCCATAGAGACATCGGTCCACGGGGTGTCGGGAATGGGAAGTGGTGTGTAAAGTCCATAAGGTTGGACCTTCGACTTAGCCTGTTTACAAATTAGGTAGCGTTCATAGATCTGCTCCACGTCTCTCCGCATTCGCGATCAATAAAAATGTTCATGGAGGGTCAACATCGTCTTGCTTATTCCAAAGTGTCCCATAAGGCCACCACTATGCGCCTCCAACACAAGTAACTCTCGAATGGAGCCTTGTGGTATACACAACCTATTTTCTTTAAAAAGAAACCCTTCGTGCCTGAAAAATTTCTCAAAAGACCCATTTTCACAAGCAGCATATATATTTCCAAAATCCTCATCATTAGCATACAACTCTTTCATATGATAAAAACCAAGTAACTTAGAATCAAGAGTAGTCAATAAGGTATATCTCCGTGACGAGGCATCAGCCACTACATTTTCTTTACCTTTCTTGTATTTGATGACGTAGGGAAATGATTCTAAATACTCGACCCATTTTCCATGTCGTTTGTTGAGTTTATGCTGACCTTTAATAAACTTAAGTGCTTCGTGATTGGAATGAATCACGAACTCCTTCGGTCTTAGATAGTGCTGCCAAGTTTCAAGTGATCGAATCAAGGCATACATCTCTTTGTCGTATACCAGATAATTGAGGGAAGCGCCACTTAATTTCTTGCTGAAGTACGCCACCGGTCTTCCGTCTTGGGTCAACACAGCTTCGATCCCTACACCTGAGGCGTCACACTCAATTTCAAATGTTTTAGTAAAATCTGGAAGGGACAAGAAATGAGCTTTCACAAGACATTCTTTAATCAAATTAAATGAACGTTCTTGATCTTCAGACCAGTGAAATGTAGAGTTTTTCTTAATTACGCTTGTTAAGGGTGCTACAATGGTACTGAAATTGGGCACAAATCGACGGTAGAAGCTAGCCAATCCATGGAAGCTTCGAACTTGGCTAATGCTCGTCGGGCGCGGCCATTCCTGAATCGCTCGAACTTTTTCTTGATCCACCTCCAAACCGTTGGCACTCACGACATAACCTAAAAACACAACTTTATTAGTGCAAAATGAACACTTTTTGAGATTAGCATACAATACCTCATTTCGTAAAGTTTCCAACACCGCTTGTAAATATGGTACGTGCTCCTCTAAATTTTTGTTGTAAACCAAGATATCGTCAAAGTATACAACACAAAATTTACCAATAAATGCACGTAATACATGGTTCATCAATCTCATAAAAGTACTGGGAGCATTTGTAAGGTCGAATGGCATTACCAACCATTCGTACAAACCCAATTTCATTTTGAAGGCCGTCTTCCATTCATCGCCTTCTCGCATTCGTATTTGATGATAGCCACTTTTAAGATCGATTTTCATGAAAATCCGGGCTCCACTTAATTCGTCAAGCATGTCGTCAAGACGAGGTATCGGGTGTCGATACTTGATCGTGATTTTGTTGATGGCGCGACAATCCACGCACATCCGCAACGACCCATCTTTCTTGGGTACAAGCAACATCGGTACCGTACAGGGACTTAAGCTCTCTCGGATGTATCCTTTGTCTAGGAGTTCAGTAATTTGCTTTTGCAATTCCTTCGTTTCTTCAGGATTACTCCGGTAAGTAGGTCGGTTGGGTAATGCAGCTCCGGGTACCAAATCTATTTGATGTTCGATGCCTCGGATAGGAGGCAGCCCACTTGGTATTTCGTCCGGAAATATGTCTTCAAATTCCTGAATCAAAGACAATACAGAAGCAGGCAAGTTTTCAAGTAATTCGTTAGTATTCAACAGTGCCTTTTTGTACATAAAAACATACATAGGCTGTCTCAAAAACATCGCTCGCCGGATATCACTAACCCTCGCAAACACACTTATTTTTCCACTTTCTTTTTCCTCTCCACTTTTTTCTTGTTTTTGTTTCTTTTCATTTTCTCTTGCATTTTTAGCCTTTTCTCTCTCTTTTCCCTTAATTTTCTCTTTTGCACTCTTTTCTTTTTCTCTCGCTTGTTCCACTAAAAGTTTAAGTTTTTGTTGGTCCTCGTACACTTGCTTCGGAGTGAGGGGTGCAAGTGTCACGTTCTTGCCAAGATGTTTGAAGGAGTATCTCTTAGTGTAACCATCATGCATCACTCGTCAGTCGAACTGCCATGGTCACCCTAAAAGTAAGTGACCCGCGTGCATCGGCACTACATCGCATAATACTTCATCAGAATATTTCTCGATGCTAAAGGACACTAGGACTTGTTTCATCACTTTGAGTTCCTCACCATCATTAAGCCACTGAAGCTTGTATGGATTCGGGTGCTTGGTGGTTGACAACCCCAACTTTTCTACCATGAGGGTGCTTGCCACGTTGGTGCAACTCCCTCCATCAATTATGATGCTACACACTTTCCCTTGCACTTGACATCTCGAATGAAAAATGTTCTCACGTTGTTGTTCGTCTTCCACACTTTGAAGACTTAGGCTTCGTTTGACGACGAGTAACTCGCCTTCAACGGGCTGTTCTAAGCCCTCCTTGACTTCGAAATTTGATTCAGGCTCGTTCTCTTCCTCGTCCTTCGTTTCAATCTCGCCGTTGGCCCTTAACACCATGGTACGTCTATTCGGGCACTGACTCACTATATGTCCACGACCAAGACACTTGAAGCACTTTATGTCCCTTGAACGGGCGATGGAACTTTTAGGTGCCTTACCTTTACCTGACTCGGCAATAGGCTTATTCGCCTTAGATATTGTTGAAGATTCCTTCGTTCGATTTGTTGGAAAACCCTTGCTTGCGCTTTGGCCCTACTTAGAAGGATTGGTATTAGGATAGGCTCGGGTGATACCTTTTCGCTTCAACTGCTTCTCCACTTTGATAGCCATGTGGATCATGTCTACAACCTCGATGTAATGTTGCAGTCTACAACATTTGTAATCTCTCGATTAAGTCCAGCTAGAAAGCGAGCCATTGTGGCTTCTCGGTCTTCTTGTACATCGGCACGGATCATAGCCACTTCCATTTCTTTATAATAATCTTCCACACTCTTCGTCCCTTGGATGAGATTTTGGAGTTTTTGATGCAACTCCCGATGATAGTATGATGGAATGAATCGTCGTCGCATAATCGCCTTCATTTCGGTCCAAGTGGAAATGGGATGCTCTCCGTTACGCCTCTGACTAGTGGTCAACTGATCCCACCATATCATTGCGTAATTTGAGAACTCAATTGCGGCGAGTTTGACTTTCTTATTTTCAGAGTAGTTATGACATTCGAACACTAGTTCAATTTTCTTCTCCCACTCAAGGTACGCCTCGGGATCAGATTTTCCTTGGA
The DNA here is from genome assembly GCA_025698465.1 of Gossypium longicalyx. Classification (NCBI taxonomy): domain Eukaryota; kingdom Viridiplantae; phylum Streptophyta; class Magnoliopsida; order Malvales; family Malvaceae; genus Gossypium; species Gossypium longicalyx. The sequence continues at coordinate 56,403,478 of CM046998.1, forward strand.
AAGGAGGAATGGAGAGTTTGATATTCTTCAAGTCATCATCTTTCCGCCTTCGATCTACTTGTCTGCAGTTTTGGGGACGTCTCCTTTCTAGGCTTATGTTAGACCCGTGATCGCTTTCATCTTCACTATGTTCGTTAACATCATCATCTTGAGCCCTTGGTTGTCTTCGTCGTTGATTGGGCCCTTCACGTCTTTGCCTAGCAACTTCAGGATATTTGTCGCCTTGTCTTTGGGCCTCGACTTGATAGAGTCGATCTTCAAGAGGATTAAGCCTTCGGTCAAGTAATCGTTCCATCTCGAGCAAAAGGGCTTGCATTTGCAAATCCAGAATGTTTCTGATTGGTTGTCGTCCTTTTCTTCCATGTTTTGTCCACTATTTTGGGACATCTATTCGTTTAAAATAACCTCACAACAAATCCTCCCGATTCGCTCAAAAAGAAAAAAGTTGATGACACTCACACTCGTGTTTACACTCTTAGTTCGGCTTTTACCTCCCCTCAAATGTACTCACACTCTCTTGCCTTTTACCTCTCTTAGCTTTTCTCGTAATTTCGTAAGCAGATTCGTTAAGGCTTAGTCCTTGGTCTAGGTGGTCGGTTCAAAAGGAATAACAAGTGATTGATGTATTCGGTTTAGGGTAGGCTGAAAGAATAGGGAATTGGGTTAAAAGTGTGGTGAATTAGGGAGAGTAGAATAGAAGAAGGATCGGGAACTATATCAAATGAAAGCTTGATGATCAAATAACAATTGAATTGCATAAATCACTTTTTTTTTGAATTTTTTTCGATTTTTTTTAACTTGTATAACTTTTTTGTACTATATCGACAAAATAAATACAATAGAAACACTTTTGTACGCGATTTTTTTCTTTGACTGCGTAGATTTTTGTTTTTGTAGTAACAGCAACAAACTAATCAAAATGGGAAAACTTCGGTATACAAAAAATATTTTTTTCTATACTCTTTTTTTTCGGATCCTACCTCGGGAATGCTCCACTTCGAATGTCTAAGCTTCTCGTTTTAGGTAGCTCTGATTCCATATGATACGAATCACCTCGGGGAGAGTCGAGTCATATGTAGATTGCCCGATCGTCTACGAGAAGTTACGTTAGATTTAGTTGAGTTGAAGGACTGGCCGAAGTAGAAAGAGGGGTACGAACGGAATGGTAGGAACGAAAGGATAGGGACAAAGGAATATGAACAAATAGGTCAGTTTTGGTATGTTTTGGGTAAGAAAGAAATGGGATCAAACAAAGAAGGCAAACAAGAACCAATACCGATATGGTATCGACCCATTATTTATATGCGCTTTTTGGTTCAGTTTAGGTTTGGTAGAAGGAAAACCTCGACCCACTATCTAACAAGATAGGAACCTCGGTATGTTTAAATGCCACACTACGAGTAGTGATAAGTTTGGAATCGACAAAGAACACGATTGACACAACTAGAATGCTAGGAACACCAAACGAATCTTTGAACGAAATATAAGAAAAGTTTGCCTCACAATTTCGGTAGCATAACATTAACAAAAGTTTCAAAAGTCCTTTTACATGGAAATTGAACAAGTATTTATAGGCCTAAAGTCTAGGTAGCCGATTGGCCTTTCATACTTACACATTAATTAAAGAAAATTCTAGAAAAATGTCCCTTAATGTGCATGTCTAGATTCGGCTATGGTAATAGGAAATGAATGAATCTTCACGCTTAAGAAAACACAAAGTGAATGCGTGATGTCCAATGCTCACTTGTGAGGTTTGGGCAACCTTGTTAAATGAAGCAATATTTGGCTAAAAAGTATGAATTAATTATGGATACTCCAAGGGCCATCATGTGTGTGAAAACTGAATGTTGAAGAGTCTTCTAGTGTGAACAAGGTGAACCGAATAGCCTTGCTGATGTGATCCGGCCCGGGTAGTCGAGTCGAATTCACGTAGTTGCCCGATCGTCGTTCGAGAGAGTCGTTCGTATCTCGGACTTTAATAATAAAAGTAAAATAATGGAATAGAATAGGTTTGGATAGCGGAAGGTTTTTAAAAGTTATGCAATAGGGTAGTGATAGGTTCGGTTATGGAAACAAGAAAGGATGTCGGATAGATGGGGGATGGAAAAACGATCTCAACGTCAGGAATGATTCAACACTAAAAAGTGTCACCCCGATTCCTATATTGTTAAGGTGAAACGATGGATTGAAGGATAGGTGAACGCCACACCAGAATGGTGATAAGTTCAAAACAAGTCGGTTGACGCCACTAGCACAAGCTAGATAAGTCTTCGAAACTTGTACGAGATATGAGAGGAAGCAACCTCACAAGAACAAAGTTCATTAACAAATTTGGCAAAAGTCCTTTACAAATGAAAGAAAACAAATATTTATAGGCACATAGATGACCATTCAAATTCGGCATCTAGGTGTTCACACAATAATAAAAACGTTCACACTAATGTATTAAAATAGTTCATAAATTCGGCAGATTCATGCACTAGCTGAATGGACACTTTCTTCCCCCTTGGTTTGTGCATGAATGCTTTGTCATAAAGAAAGGCTTCAAGTGACTTGGATGTGCACCAAAAGGTTGCATTCATCTCCTTGGGACGTTCATGCACTTGTATGGAACATGTATCTTCATAATTAAACACTTTAATGGCATGTAGGTTCATAAATGGCAGCATGAACCTAGTAAATTCGTTCTCCCCTTTGTGCATGCACTTAATTCAATCAATGTGTTGAATTATTGAGTTAATTCCTTCCCTTGGACGTTCTTGAACCCATCCATGCATGTGTAGTAGCCTATAGGTCAATTCAAAGTGTGAACATGGAGCTTGAGTAGACACTTGGGTGTGAACATCCAACCGAAGGGTCATCATGGTGTGAACACATGATCAATGCATGAACCGTCCAATGCATGTTCCATCATTAATTTGATCCATGAATCTTCAAATACATGAATGTTCATCATGAACATTCATGTGCCTCTTGATTGCCGTCCATTGAACCTTCCTATGCATGCACCTTGCATTAAAGTCCATACATGAATCTTCCAAATTCGGCTAACCTACAAAATTAAATAACAAAATTAAATAACACACAACTATTCATATAATTATAAATTAAAATAATAACTAAATTACTTAATAACAATAACTAAATTTGAACACAATACTTATAAGTCAACTTATAATAAATTTGGCTAGCTCAAATAGTCAAAAACACTTAGTGAGCTAAAATGAGCTAGGGAATTCGGCATGAGCTGTAGCAAACTTAGTTATAAGCTAGATTAAAACTTAATTTATTGAAATGAAAAAGGAATGAGCTGAATCAAGCTAAGTTCGAGCTCAAACAAGCTAAAACGAGCTCAAGTGAGCTGATGTGAGCTGAATGGCGCATGGGGGAGCTGGAGAGGAGCTGAGATCGGATTGCAATATGGTGCATAGAGTCATCAAGGAGTTGTTCTTAGCTCCTTCAACGTTAGGGAGCTGGTTATCATCCCAAATGCGCGTCACAAAGGCCGATATAGCATCTTGAAGTTGCTTGGTTCGAGCTCGGGTCATGGGACCTTTTGGCAGCTCAATGGATACTTGGTGTGCATTCGAGAATGCCCCGGGTGTGCTCACATCATTCCCCCCGTCTTCAAAGTGACTTGTCCTCAAGTCGAGCCATTTTTCCATGGGAAAACTTTGACTCGTGCATGGTTTTCCTCGATCAAATGGGATGGAAGATGTCACACAAACTCGAAAAGTCTTACCACAACCGTAAAAAAAAAACTCAAAGGAGTCAAATTCAAATGTGTTCGATAGTTCATTAAAAATTCATTCAATCGAACATATGCCAAAAATCTCAATTGGGCAAAGCAAGCATACGTAAATTTATCAAAGAGTTTCATTAAGCCATCTTTACAAACATGTGAACTTAGCTGAATCAAGGGGTAATTAGTCATGAACATTTGTAAAGATTCAAACACGTTAATCCACAACCAAAACTTTTCAATATGTTTATTCAAAAATAACAATTCATGGGAATGTACACGCAAAGTGTACCATGGCCAATTGGAAACTAACTCACTCTTTCGCTTATTAACAATATGATTTGTGTAATCACTTTTCAACACAAACGGATCACTACTAGGCCAAAGACAACAATCAATCACAACAAGGTACAAACAATTTCCAAACATCAAACCATCAAAAAGATTTTCAACAACATTCGAATAGAGTAAAGGTATTTGAAAATTTTCATAAACTTTACCTTGTCGATCTTGAAGAGAAGAAAATTTAGGATCGGTTTTACCTTTTTCAAACAAGATGAATCTTCTCTCTTTGAACAGATAATGTAAAATAAACCTTTTACCTCGATCAGCTTGGGTGGGTGACGAAGCACCATGACAGCTCGTGCTTTTTAAAGGGTTACATTCACAAAAATGTAAAAGGCTAGTCTCAATAGGAGGTATGGACTGAAAAGAAAAAAAATAAATCATCATTGAAATTTGATTCAAGTCCCAAAGCATAAGTCGATCTTACCTTCTCAAAATGGAACGAAAATTTCAGATGTGGCCAAGCAAGGTAATTAGTAAACGAATCAAAATTAAAACCCAAATCATTGAATTTCACCTTCTTATCAAAAGTTTGAACATCAAGCAAACATAATTTGAATGCAAATGATGCCAAGTGCTTAATGTTTCCATAAAATGATTTCAAGTAGAAAATACCAGGCTTGAACACACGAACTTGATTAGGAATTCCAACGAGCAACATATTAGAAGAAGATATAATCAACTCACCACATGAATTATATTTCACTAGTTTAAACACACATGTTGAATTGACAAAACCGAGCATACCAATATGCAAAGGTTTATGCTTCAAGAGTATCAATCGGGAATGCAAATCACTACATGGAAATTTCGCACAAAAACTCAAAGATTGTTCATGAAGAACACAATTGCACATATCATGTGAATATCTTTTAACATGGATGCCAAACAAATAATTTTTATAATCAAACAAATCAAAATGTGAAAAACTGTTATCACAAACATTCATAATTTGCACAGGATGAACCAATCCAACAGAATCAACAAAGTTGTCGTTATAAAACATGTCATAAGATGGAATCTTCATGGCATCTTTTGAAAAAACATCGTTAACATTAATATGTGAATAGTAATTAACCAAATCAAGTGACTTTGATTCAATAAACAAAGAATCCTTACCTTCCTTACCTTCGATCGCAAGTGGGTGGTTGTCATTCGCGGACTCACCTTTTTTGAACAACCTAAAACACCTCTCGTTTGGAAGGTAATGTAGATGGAGTTGGTCACACAAACTTCTAGGAACCTGAAAAGTTAAATCACAAGAAGATGGAACAGGTGGGTTAGTAGAAATAATCCTCACTTGCTCACTGGTTTTCTCACTCGATTCTTTTTCTTCTGAATCACTCGTTTCTTTTGTTTCAATTTCTTTTTCTTCTTTTTCACTCTCAAACTCTTTTTCATTCCCTTTTTCAATCTCATTTTCTTTTTCATTTTCTTTTTGCTTCTCAAAGGCTTTTTCAAAGGCTTTTTCAAGTTCTCTCAAGATTCGCTCATTTTCTCTCTTACTTGCCTTTTGCCTCTCTTTTCTTTTTATTTCGTTTTCTTTTTCTTCTTTTACTTTTTCTTTTCTTTTCTTTATTTTCTCTTTACAAGGATGTACAAAAGAACGATGAGAATACGAATCTTGTTCAAAAGATGAAGAACTATTTGCATATGATTCACAATCAAAACTTCGTGAAGAATACTCCGAGTAAGATTTCGTTGACGATCTAGTAGGAGTATGTCTTTCTCTCCGAACGCCATCTTGGAACAAATCAAAATCGTAATTGGCTTCTCGTCTTCTCGAATTTCTTGAAGAAAAGGACTTTCGATCGAAGTCACTTCTCGAATTCGCTGATGAATATGAGTCATAGTATGAATCTCTTTGTCTCGAAGTAGATGGCGAAAAGGAATCACGATAGGAACTTTTGTTCAAGTAGTATTCGGCGGTATATCTCCGTGGTGTTCTTGTCTCCATTTTTCGCATTTCTTGTACCAAGTATTGGTATTCCGATTCGATGAACTCTTCGCGTGACATGATTTTTGTTGCTGAAAAGAAAATGTTAGATCACAAAATAAAATAAAAAAATTAAGTACCTCACCACAAATCTCACTATTTCACTCGCAAAGAAATATTGATGAACACTCCACTCGTGTTTGCACTCATTTTTAGGCTTTTTCAAACTCTCGAATGATCTCACCACTCTAGCCTTTTACCACTCAAGCTTACTCTCGTAACCTCGTATTTTATTTCTTTTGACTTGACTAGGTGCTTTGGGGTCGGCTTCAAACGGTTACAAGGGATAAGATGTTACGGTGTACGGGTAGGCTAAAAGAAAAAAAATAATTTTTAAAGTAGTGTGGCGTTTTGGGGGGGTTAAAATTGATGAAAAGAATATAAGATGATAGGAAGAAATATAAAACAATAGAATCGAACTTTTGATCACTTCACTTTTTTTTTTTTAATTTCGAATTTCTTTTTCTTTTTTTTTGATAATTTCGTATCTCTTTTTTTTTTTTACAACTTTCAATATATCACTTTACAATAATAAAAATGAAAATACAAATTTTTTTTTGAATTTTTTTTCAAATTTTTTTTCACCACGAACCTATTTCGATCTTGATACGGACGTCGGCGCCTCTCGATTTACAAGCTCTAATACCAAATGATGTGATCCAGCCTGGGTAGTCGAGTCAAATTCACGTAGTTGCCCGATCGTCGTTCGAGAGAGTCGTTCGTATCTCGAACTTTAATAATAAAAGTAAAATAATGGAATAGAATAGGTTTGGATAGCGGAAGGTTTTTAAAAGTTATGCAACAGGGTAGTGATAGGTTCAGTTATGGAAACAAGAAAGGATGTCGGATAGATGGGGGATGGAAAAACGATCTCAACGTCAGGAATGATTCAACACTAAAAAGTGTCACCTCGATTCCTATATTGTTAAGGTGAAACGATGGATTGAAGGATAGGTGAACACCACACCAGAATTGGTGATAAGTTCAAAACAAGTCGGTTGATGCCACTAGCACAAGCTAGATAAGTCTTCGAAACTTGTACGAGATATGAGAGGAAGCAACCTCACAAGAATAAAGTTCATTAACAAATTTGGCAAAAGTCCTTTACAAATGAAAGAAAACAAATATTTATAGGCACATAGATGACCATTCAAATTCGGCATCTAGGTGTTCACACAATAATAAAAACGTTCACACTAATGTATTAAAATAGTTCATAAATTCGACAGATTCATGCACTAGCTGAATGGACACTTTCTTCCCCCTTGGTTTGTGCATGAATGCTTTGTCATAAAGAAAGGCTTCAAGTGACTTGTATGTGCACCAAAAGGTTGCATTCATCTCCTTGGGACATTCATGCACTTGTATGGAACATGAATCTTCATAATTAAACACTTTAATGGCATGTAGGTTCATAAATGGTAGCATGAACCTAGTAAATTCATTCTCCCCTTTGTGCATGCACTTAATTCAATCAATGTGTTGAATTATTGAGTTAATTCCTTCCCTTGGATGTTCTTGAACCCATCCATGCATGTGTAGTAGCCTATAGGTCAATTCAAAGTGTGAACATGGAGCTTGAGTAGACACTTGGGTGTGAACATCCAACCGAAGGGTCATCATGGTGTGAACACAATGTGTGAACACATGATCAATGCATGAACCGTCCAATGCATGTTCCATCATTAATTTGATCCATGAATCTTCAAATACATGAATGTTCATCATGAACATTCATGTGCCTCTTGATTGCCATCCATTGAACCTTCCTATGCATGCACCTTGCATTAAAGTCCATACATGAATCTTCCAAATTCGGCTAACCTACAAAATTAAATAACAAAATTAAATAACACACAACTATTCATATAATTATAAATTAAAATAATAACTAAATTACTTAATAACAATAACTAAATTTGAACACAATACTTATAAGTCAACTTATAATAAATTCGGCTAGCTCAAATAGTCAAAAACACTTAGTGAGCTAAAATGAGCTAGGGAATTCGGCATGAGCTGTAGCAAACTTAGTTATAAGCTAGATTAAAACTTAATTTATTGAAATGAAAAAGGAATAAGCTGAATCAAGCTAAGTTCGAGCTCAAACGAGCTAAAACGAGCTCAAGTGAGCTGATGTGAGCTGAATGGCGCATGGGGGAGCTGGAGAGGAGCTGAGATCGGATTGCAATATGGTTCATGGAGTCATCAAGGAGTTGTTCTTAGCTCCTTCAACGTTAGGGAGCTGGTTATCATCCCAAATGCGTGTCACAAAGGCCGATATAGCATCTTGAAGTTGCTTGGTTCGAGCTCGGGTCATGGGACCTTTTGGCAGCTCAATGGATACTTGGTGTGCATTCGAGGATGCCCCGGGTGTGCTCACATCACTTGCCATGTGAACATAGGTGTGAATGAATTAAGGAGAGTCATGGGGAAGCTAATCGGTCAAGCTATCTTCATGCATGTGTGAGTGTCCTTTGGCCGAATGGTCACCTTGAAAAATGAAGAGATAGCACACCATACATGAATGGAAACATTCATGAACCTTGAAGACATTGAATACGGTCATGCATGCACTTAGCCGAACATGCACCTAAGAGATTCAAGTTCCCCCAACCGTCCATGCACCTTTCAACATTCATGCTTGCTTTTAATCTCCATATGTCCATTGTGTTCCTACAAGAAATGTGAACAAAATTAATTCAAACTAATGTGAACACAAATATCAACATTAAATTCAGTTTTTTGACAAATTTAATTATCATCAACAAACACTTTTAAGACATACTTAATTATAACTAATGTGAACTAAATTTAATATGTAGGATAGTAATTAACTAATTATTGAACTTATTAAATAAAAAAATTCAATAGTAGTCAAACGAATTCAAAGTGAACTCCACGAGCTGATGTTTAATTCAAGAGTTAAACTCGAGCTGGGCTTAAACTCGTTAGCTGATAATGAGCTGGTCCCGAGCTGTGGAACTGAGAATGAGCTAAATCCAAGCTAATGAGCTGGTGTGGATCTATATGGGAGCTAACTTGAGCTGAAGGTAAGCTCGGTGAGCTGAACTGAACTTGTAGAAGAGTTCGGCATGGATTCCCAAAATTGCCACCAGCTAGTTCGGTAAGGCTAGGATTGGCATCAATCCCACATTTATGAACTAAAGCTATGACAGCTTCTTTAAATTGTTTTGCACGAGCCCTTGTGATCGGCCCTTGAGGTAGCACCATCGGATCTCGGCTTGGAACTGACTTATGGGAATCCGTGATCGTATCAAAGTCTAAGGTAGTCACCAAAGAACTTAGAGAAATGAGGAAGAGTGGTAAAAAGCAAGAATGAGTGAGAGTATTAGAGTGATAAAAACCAAGCATGAGTGTAAAAAGGAGTGGAGTACATATTTTTTCTTTCTTTTTTGAGGGAATTGGTGAGGTTTGTGGTGAGGAAAAATATCATGTCACGTAGTCTAGAAAGGAACACTGCAAGTGGTATTGGTGTACCAAACGTTACTGATGGTGACACCTTGATACAATTTGCCTCGGGGTGAGTCGAGTCGTATGTGAGTTTGCCCAATCGTCTATGAAGAAGTATCATTCGGTTTGTTCAAAGGATGTTTTAAGTGAATAATGGTGGAAGCTATGTAAAAAGGGTTCAAAGATGGGTTTATGGTTATGAAGTTTATGTAGGTTTGGTTACAGAAAAATAATAAAAGATAGAAATAAATATAGTAATTGGATAACCAACAACGAATGTGGAGTGAATAGATGGTTCGATTATGATGAAATGAAAATATGGAATGGAATGAAACGAAAATGATCTCAAAAACAAACACGAACCAATATTAGAAAATATCGACCCAAATGCTTATAAGTTTTCAAGGTGGTTGGATGGAGAATAGGAGAACCTCGACCCACTACTTAGCAAAGTAGGAACCTTGGTATAAGGGTGAACACCACACTATTTGATAGTGATAAGTTCGGGATAAAGAAGAAGACAGGTTGACGCCACTAGTAACCTAGATAAGCCAACGAGTTCTTCAACGAAATATGAGAGGAAGAAATCTCACAAATTTCATATAAGTTCAATAATGTTTTAAACTAAGCAAAAAGATCCCTTTAGAAAGGCTAATTTCACCTACTTATTGTGCTAAAATAAGCTAGCTAAATGGTCACAAACATTCAACTTAATGTGCCAATTAAAAGCTAAAATTAAACTCAAGTCTTTTCGCATTCTTGAGCCAAATAACTCCATCCTTGAATTCACTTTAATTTAGCTGAATGAATGACTTTAAGTGCTTGAAAAATGACTCTTGAGTTAGCCCTTGGTCAGCCGAATGGACACCATCTTCTTAATGCTTGAAATAACCTTTGAAATGGCAAAAACGGCTGGTAGTGGAAAGGTTGCTGCCAAAATTAATTTGGATGATAAAATGCTCCTTAAACCTCCTTTAAATGATGTATAAACCTTCTTTATAACAACCACTTCATTTGTAACTAAAAATGACTTCAAAAGTCACTTTATTTAATGTGTAACAGCCATTGTAATGTAACGGTTATGACTTGAAAAAACTACTGCAATAAACACATTAAAATGAGCTTAACTTAAACATACTAAACACTTGACTTCAATAAATAAACTAAAAACAAAGTCATCAATTAATGCAGCAACTAATTTAATTAAAGAAATTAAGAGCAACACTTATTATAAGAACTAAGATGAGTTGAATAAAGTCCCACGAATCATTTATTAAACTAAGATGCTTAAATGCATGGTTTAAAATGAAAACTATATGAACAAATGAGTTACTTAATACAAGACTTAACTTAATGAAGCTGATTTAAACTAACATGGGAGTTACATAATGCATGACTTTATTAAATGCAAAACACATAATGCATGTCATAATTAAAATATGTAGATCAATAATGCATGACATTAACTAAAGATGCATTTAATTAAACAAGACATAATTAAAGACTAAAGTATTGAGCTAGATCGAGCTCAAATGAGCTGAATTTGAACTGGTCGGAGCTCGTGGAGTTGGAAAGAAACTGGGATTAGCTTGCCAGCAATGCAAGGCTCAACTAAGAAGACTTGACTGACAGGGTTCGCTGGGTGCGCTCGCATCATTCCCCCCTCTTTTAGGTGACTTGTCCTCAAGTCGGGCTATTCATCTATTGGAAAATATTTCCTCTCGTTCAGCTTTCCTCGATCAAATAGGATGGAAGATATCACAGAAACTTGGAAATGGTTTATCAATAGACAAGAAAGCACATCACCATCATAGAAAAGTAATAGAGGGTTAAGACAACAAAAACTTAAAGATAAACAAAATGCTAAGCAAAAAACTAATTTTATTTTGCCAAAATGACTTATCAATTTTGACAATGATAAGTGCAAAGTATTCAATTCCAAATAGCTTAGATAGAATGTTGTCCAAAGATCATATGGCAATAATCTCAATTGGGCAAAGAAAACATACTTCAATTTATTGAAAAGTTTCATTATTCCATCAATCCACATCCAAAACTTTTCAATATGTTTATTCAAAAATAGAAATTCATGTGATTGTACACGCAAAGTGTACCATGGCCAACATCTTTCAATCATTTGCTTATTAACATAATTTGTGTTAACATTATGTTCATTGTCACATTCCAACACAAACAGGTTATTACAAGGCCAAGGAAAAAATCAACTACACCAAGATCCAAATAAGGTTCAAACATTAATGTATCACAAAGATTTGCAACTTTATTCGAATTAAGCAAAGATATTCGAATATTTTCCAAAACTTTACCTTGACGGCCTTTAAGAGAAGAAATCTCATGAACAGTTTTACCTTTTTCAATCAAAACAAATCTTCTCTCCTCAAAAAGGTAATGTAAAACAAACCTTTTACTTCGATGAATTTGAATGGACAATGAGGAACCACGACATCTCATGCTTCTCGAAGGCTGGAATTCACAAAAATGAGAGAGGCTAATATTAACAAAAACAATGGACTTAAATGGAAAAGATAAATCATAATTGGAATTTAATTCAAGTCCCATAGCATAAATCGACCTTACCTTGTCAAAATGAAACAAGACCTTTATGTGTGGCCAAGCAAAATGATTAGAGAACAAATCAAAATTGGAAACCAAATCATCAAATTTCATTTCCTTAACAAAAGTTCGAATATCAAGCAAACATAAGTTGAATGCTAAAGATGCAAGATACTTAAATGTTCCATAAAACAAATCTACGTAACATATGCCAGGCTTGAACACACGTACTTGATCATGAATTCCAACAGGCAACATGTTAGAAGAAAATATAATCAACTCATCACATGACTGAAATTCCACTCGAGCAATCAAAGAAGTGGTGACCATACAACTTTTCAAACGTCTGAGTCCATCACATGATTCAAACCTTACTCAATCAATCAGGAATGTAGAGTTGGCAAAACCAGGCAGACCAATAAGAAAAGACTTATGCTTCGAGAATGCAAATCAAGACATGGAGAGTTCGCACAAAAATTTAAGGATTTAACTTGAAGATAAAAATCAATCGGATGAAATGTTTCGTGCAGAAACCTATCGCAAATCAACTGATCAGACATGTTTAAGCAGAAAGGTTTAACACTTGAATTCAAAGATTTTATGCATTCAAAGACGTCAAAAATTTTAAGTGAAAAACTTTTATCACAAATATTCACAATTTGCAAAGGCAGAACCAATCCAAAAGTATCAACAGAATTGCCATTATAAGACATGTCATAGGAAATACTTTTCATGGCACTTTTTGAAACAAGGGCATTAACTCCAAAAGATAGATAATGACTAGCCAAATCAAAAGAAGCAAGTCTTTCAGGAATTAAGTCATCAAAATCTTTATGAGTAGCTTTGAAATCACACAGTCTTGATTCTATACTCAAGGAAACCTTACCTTCCTTACCTTTGATCACAGGTGTGCGGTTGTCATTCACATACTTACCTTTCTCGAACAACCTAAAACTCCACTGGTTTAGAAGGTAGTGAAGTTGGAATTGGTCGCACAAATTTCTAGGAACCTGAAAAATGATACCACAAGAAGATCGAACAGGTGGATTAGTGGAAATGATCCTCGCTTGTTCTTGCTCGCTATCTTTTTCACTCGATTGGTTTTCTTCAAGAACGCTCACTTCTTCCACTCTTTCTTTTTTCTTAATTTCTTTTTCCACTCTTTTTTCACTTTCAAACTCTTTTTCAATTTCTTTTTCAATCTTAATCTCATTTTCTTTTACATTTTCTTTTTCATTGAATTTTTTAATGACTTTCTCGAGCTCTTTCAAGAATCTCTTATTTTCTCTTTTACTCGCCTCTTGCCTCTCTTTTATTTATTTTTCTTCTTTTACTTTTCTCATTTTCTTTTTACAAGAAGATACAAAAGAATCATGAAAACAATGATTTTGTTCAAAAGAAGGAAATTATTTGCATAAGAATCTTCATCAATGCTTCGTGAAAAATACTCCGAGTAGGATTTCTTTGAAGATCGGATAGAAGTATGCCTATCTCTTTGGATGTCATCTTGGACGGGTTCAAAATCGAGGTCAGACTCTCGTCGCCTTGAATTCCTTGATGAAAATAAATCTCGATTGAAATCTCTTATTCTCGAAGTCGATGACGAATAAGAATCACAATGGAAATCTTTTCTCGAATGATCATTAAATGTATGTCTTTGTGATATTCTTGATTCCACTTTCTGACTTGAAGACATTCGTTCTCGTTGGTCTCTTTTCTTCACACAGTCTAATCTCCCGTGCAATTTATCGAATTTAGAATTCACCATTCTTTGCATTTCTTGCACCAAATATTGGAATTCTAATTCAGTAAATTCTTCGTGAGATGTGATGTTATTGCTGGAAAGAAAATTTGTTAGACAAAACCAAAAGTAAATTCCTCGCAACAAAATCTTACTATTCACTCGAAAAGGAAAATTGATGGGCTTCACTCACGCTCGTGTTTACACTCGTTTGGCTTTTACCTCCACTCGAATGTGCCCACTCACTTGTGCCTTTTACCTCTCAATCTATCCCTCGTAATTTCATATTTGGACTCGCCAAGGCCTTATAGTAGGCTTAGGGGTCGGTTGCAAATTGAAAAACAAGGGAAATAATGATGAAGGATAGAGTAGGCTAAAAGAAAGATGAAAAGGGCTTTAAGTGTGGCATTGGGGTAGGGGGTGAATGGTAGAAAATGAACGGACTTGATCGGGATGACAAGAAAAGTTTCAATACAAAGAAAATAAAATTTAACACACTTTTTTAATTTTTTTAAACTTTTTTTGTCTTTTTTTTCACTAAATGAAATACAATGAACAAAATGAAATACAACTTGCAAATTTTTTTCTTACTTACGAACTAACTTCCGGTGATGCTACGAATGTCGGTACTCCTCGTTTTAATAGCTCTGATACCAAATGATACGATCCACCTCGGGGTGAGTCGAGTCGTATGTGAGTTTACTCGATCGTCTACGAAGAAGTATCATTTGGTTTGTTCAAAGGATGTTTTAAGTGAATAATGGCGGAAGCTATGTAAAAAGGGTTCAAAGATGGGTTTATGGTTATGAAGTTTATGTAGGTTTGGTTATAGAAAAATAATAAAAGATGGAAATAAATATAGTAATTGGATAACCAACAACGGATGTGAAGTGAATTGATGGTTCGATTATGATTAAACGAAAAGATGGAATGGAATGGAATGAAAATGATCTAAAAAACAAACATGAACCAATATTAAAAAATATCGACCTAAATGCTTATAAGTTTTCAAGGTGGTTGGATGGAGAATAGGAGAACATCGACCCGCTACTTAGCAAAGTAGGAACCTTGGTATAAGGGTGAACGCCACACTATTTGATAGTGATAAGTTCGGCATAAAGAAGAAGACATGTTGATGCTACTAGTAACCTAGATAAGCCAACGAGTTCTTCAACAAAATATGAGAGGAAGAAATCTCACAAATTTCATATAAGTTCAATAATGTTTTAAACTAAGCAAAAAGATCCCTTTACAAAGGCTGATTTCACCTATTTATAGTGCTAAGATAGGCTAGCTGAATGGTCACAAACATTCAACTTAATGTGCCAATTAAAAGTTGAAATTAAACTCAAGTCTTTTCACATTCTTGAGCCAAATAACTCCATCCTTGAATTCACTTTAATTTAGCTAAATGAATGACTTTAAGTACTTGAAAAATGACTCTTGGGTTAGCCTTTGGTCAGCCGAATGGACACCATCTTCTTAATCAGCTTCTTATTGATGTTTGAATGCTTGAAATAACCTTTGAAATGGCAAAAAGGGCTTATAGTGGAAAGGTTGTTGCCAAAATTAATTTGGATGATAAAATGCTCCTTAAACCTCCTTTAAATGATGTATAAACCTTCTTTATAACAACCACTTCATTTGTCACTAAAAATGACTTCAAAAGTCACTTTATTTAATGTGTAATAGCCATTGTAATGTAACGGTTATGACTTGAAAAGACTCCTGCAATAAACACATTAAAAAGAGCTTATTAAACACACGTAACACTTATTAAACTTAAACACACTAAACACTTGACTTCAATAAATAAACTAAAAACAAAGTCATCAATTAATGCAACAACTAATTTAATTAAAGAAATTAAGAGCAACACTTATTATAAGAACTAAGATGAGTTGAATAAAGTCCCACAAATCATTTATTGAACTAAGATGCTTAAATACATGGTTTAAAATGCAAACTAAATGAACAAATGAGTTACTTAATGCAAGACTTAATTTAATGAAGCTGACTTAAACTAACATGAGAGTTACATAATGCATGACTTTATTAAATGCAGAACACATAATGCATGTCATAATTAAAATATGTAGATTAATAATGCATGACATTAACTAAAGATGCATTTAATTAAACAAGATATAATTAAAGACTAAAGTATTGAGTTGGATCGAGCTCAAATGAGCTAAATTTGAACTAGTCAGAGCTCGTGGAGCTGGAAACAAATTGTGATCAGCTTGCCAGTAATGCAAGGCTCGACTAAGAAGACTTGACTGATGGGGTTCGCTTGGCGTGCTCGCATCACGCCTTACGTCCCGTAAGAAATGTTGCTGGCGGTAGTGGTGTGCTTGACTTAGCATACCAAGCCCTCATTCGAGAAATGGACCAGTTGCTACAACATCATCTGGAGCTAATGCAAGAGCAATTGGACAAACTAGAGGAAAGAGCCCAACGTGAACGAACTCCTCCAAATCCAAGGAAAGAGTAAGGTGGTCCTAGGCTAAATTAAGATGATCTCTACAAGCGTAGTGATGTGGAGAGTGATCAAGCCTCCAATCGAAGTGAGAGGTGACAAGGCTAAAGGAATCAATGGCCAAGGGAGTGAGATCGAGTGAATGACGACCTTAAAAACTTTAAGATGGTGATACCTCCATTCCACTGGAAAATTGATCCCGAGGCGTATTTGGAGTGGGAGAAGAAAATTGAACTTGCATTCGAATGTCACAACTACTCGGAAAGCAAAAAGGTTAAGCTTGCTGCCATAGAATTTTCCAGCTATGCCATCATTTGGTGGGATCAGCTCACCATGAGCCGGAGAAGAAATGGTGAATGACCCGTGTCTACTTGGGTTGAAATGAAGGCCATCATGAGGAAAGGTTCATTTCAGCCTATTATCATCGTGAGTTGTACCAAAAGTTGCAAAATCTTACCCAAGGAAACCGAAGCGTGGAAGATTACGACAAAGAGATAGCAGTAGTCATGATTCAAGCTGATGTCGAGGAGGACTGAGAGGCTACCATGGCAAGATTCCTTGCTGGACTAAATCGAGACATTGCCAAAGTGGTGGAATTACAACATTACATTTAAATCATTGACATGGTTCATATGGCGATCAAAGTGGAAAAGTAATTGAAGCGAAAAGGTGCCACCCGAACCTTTCCAAACTCCACTTTTCCATAAAAGTGGGGACAAGGAGTCAACAAGAAGGATGCCCCTTGCGAACTAAGGAAATTGTTGGAGCCGCAAAGCTTAACAAGTCAAGTGGAGAATCAAATAAAGGTAAAAATAAGGCCGTGCCGAACTAAACATGAGACATCAAATGCTTCAAAGACCTTAGGAGGGGCCATATCACTAGCCAATGTCCCAATAAGAGTGTGATGGTAGTAAGGGCTAATGGAGAGATTGAATCTGAAGAAGAAAAAGAAGATGAGCCCGAAGCACTCACCAAAGAGGAAGAAGAACTTGAGTATGACGTGGAGGGAGAAATTCTTGTTATTAAGTAGAGTTTGAGCCTCCAAAGCACGAAAATGAACAGCAATGAGAAAACATTTTCCACACGCGATGTCATGTATAAGGCAAGGTGTGTAGTGCGATCATCGATGGAGGTAGCTGTACGAATGTTGCTAGCAGCATGTTGGTGGAAAAACTTGGCCTAGAAACCATTAAACACCCGCATCCTTACAAATTGCAATGGCTCAATGATGGAGGAGCACCCAAAGTCACCAAGCAAGCCGTTGTTGCCTTTTCCATTAGCAAGTATAGTGATGAAGTTCTGTGTGATGTGGTGTCGATGCATGCTAGCCATTTGCTATTGGGGAGGCCATGGAAATTCGACCATTGAGTCAAACATGATGGATATTGTAACACCCCAAACCCGGCCCAGACGTTATAATCGAATCCGGCGTGTCATATTGTAGCGTTACTAGAAAAGTCACGTTTTATCTAAAGTCTTTCTTAGTGGTTAAAGAATATCCTCGGTATAGATTAAAGTGAATGAAAGCTGTGCACCAGATAAGATGCCAGAAAAGAGGAGGTGAGTCAATTAGACTGCTTAAGTACCCAGCTCTCCACAGATCCAATCCTAGACATGCACACAACCATTGCCACACTTTAACTGAATGATTGTTCAGGGAAAACCAATTTGTTTAAAACCATTTGAAAAGGTTGTTAAATTTGAAAACATTTTCATAGTGGAAGCTTTGCTTTGTTAACGCGATATTCTGAAATCAAGTAACCTTTTTAAAACGCACCCTAGAGCTATTCAATTTCAAACAATCAAAACAATATCATATCCAAGCTAACAAAACATACTAAGAACAATTAAAAATAAATAAAGCGGCCTTGTTACAACTTAAAAACCCAAAGTAATTAAAGTAAGTGCTGATCAAAACACATGAAGAAAAGCAAATTTGCAGAACATGTGGCCTGATACGACCACACCTCTCGAGTTGCCAGTTGCCAATGTAGATCCTCTCGAGTTGCCTGTAGGACCGATTACCCGAGCTCGAGCAAAGAGATTCAAAGATGCAACAACAGCATTAGTTGATAGAGTTTGGGGTGAAACCATTGCCTATTTTTTGCTTATTTACGTTTAATTTGCTGGAATAAAATCATTTAATTTGCTGTTAGTTAAATTAGTTAATTAGGTCTTAATAATTATTTTGTCAAAATCTGGACTTTATAACTAGGTATAATGGTGTCCTAAAACTAGCTTAATTTATTAGCTAATTAACTTGTCAAGTTTAAGACCGGTTTTAAATGTGCTGCTCATTAAATTTGCTAAGCCGATTTTTGCTATTAAATTTGTCTAAGTTCCAGCCGATTTAATACATGTCTTAACCTTCCATAATTAATTTGCCTTAGCTATTACAAGTTTTAAATGTGTCTTTAGCACCCGAAATTAATGTGTCTAAATAAATTAATGTGCTGAATTAATTTGTGTGTGTAGGTGCAAAGCATGGGACGGCATTTAATCAAATTAAAGTGGCTGAATTAGTTTTCCCAAAAGCCATGATGGTTCGGTCAAATCAACAATCACCATAAACTGATGGTTACTCTCCCCAACGTGGCTACTCAATTTTCGAAGCTGGCATTCAAGATTTTCACACCAACAACCATGCGTTCACATTGAGAGGCTGTCCATTGATTTGCTTTCACACTTTATGGCCGGCCAACTATTCAAGGAGCTCATTTAAATGCTAAGGCCATTCATCTCTTCCAAGCATCAGCTTAATTAAGCTCCCAAGTTCCAATGCCGAATTTATATATGCATTTCAGCTCCCAAAATGTGCCATTAATTCCAGCTTCTAGAAATGCCGTCCAATGAGTTCTCCAAAGCCAAGAAGCTTCAAGGAAACTTCCTAAATAAATTTGGAATTTTCTAGCTTAATTAGGAAGAAAACAAAAGGCTATTTAGCTACCTAAAGTGGCTATTCGGCTAGCCTTTGCAACAGCTATAAATAGTTTGTTTATTTCTTGTAAATGGACTTTTGGCCAAATTTTATAGAACCAAATTTTTGTTCTTGTAAGAACTTCTTCTCTAAGTCTCGTTTAAG
This sequence comes from Gossypium longicalyx, assembly GCA_025698465.1. NCBI lineage: Eukaryota > Viridiplantae > Streptophyta > Magnoliopsida > Malvales > Malvaceae > Gossypium > Gossypium longicalyx. The sequence continues at coordinate 56,422,911 of CM046998.1, forward strand.
ATTTTCGTTGGCTTATCTACCTAGTAGTGGCGTCAACCTCTTTCTTTACGAAACCGAACTTATCACTAGTTTTAGTCTGGCATTCAAAAACCCTTTATACTGAGGTTCCTATCTGTCTAGATAGTGGGTCGAGGTCTATTTCAATTCAACCATCCCTTCTTAAGAACTCATAAGTTTCGGGTCGGTATTGGCTAATATCGATTCAGCTTGTTCTTAGGACCACCATTCCCATATTTCATTCCTTTTTTTTTTCGAACTAAAACCAAAATTACCAATATCCTAATTTCCTTTCCTTACCCAAACCTAAGATTACTTATCCATCCTTGAACCCAACTTACATAACCAACTTAACTTCAATTCGAATTAACTATCCCTTCTATTTCCGACGAAGCTTTCTCGAAGACGATCGGGCAATCTACATACGACTCAACTCAAGTCGAGGTGAGCTCGTATCATTTGGTATAAGAGCTACTAAAACGAGAAGCTTAGATGTTCGAAGCGGAGCATTCCCGAGGTAGGATTCGAAAAAAATATAGAAAAAAATTTCGTATACCGAAGTTTTCCCATTTTGATTAGTTTGTTACTGTTACTACGAAAACAAAAATCTACGCACCCGAAGAAAAAAAATCGCGTACAAAAGTGTTTCTATTGTATTTAGTTTGTCGATATAGTACAAAAAAAAGTTATACAAGTTAAAAAAAAATTTGAAAAAAAATTCGAACAAAAAAAAAGGGAAAAAAAGTGTTTTATGCAATTTGTTTGCTATTTGAACGTCAAGCCTTGATTTGATATAGTTTCCCGATCCAGCTTCTGTTCTAAACCCCCTAATCATATGCTCGCCACACTTTCTTACCCAATTTCCTGTTCTTTCAGCCAACCTTAAACCTATACACATCTCCATTGTTACCCTTTTTAAACCGACTCACAAACTAGAAGATCAAGCCTAGTAAATCCTTTATGAGGTTATAAGAGAAGAAAGGAGTGGAAAAAGGCACGAGTGAGTGAGCGCATTCGAGAGGAGGTAAAAGCCAAACAAGCGTAAACACGAGTGTGAGTGCCAATATTCTTTCTTTTCGAGAGATCTTGTGAGGTCTGTAGTGAGGTTACAACATGTCGCGAAGTCCGGAATGTAACATGAATGAAGGACTACCAAGACAACCTTTAAGGAACGTGGCTTCCGGAGGCAGAGGAGTCCCTGATCTGGGCCAGCAAGCACTCCTAAGGGAAATCCAATGTATGTTCCGCAACGAACTCGAGTCCATAAATGAGAGACTAGACCGAGTCGAAAAGAGGGGGCGACGAGAAAGAACGCCTCAAGGCCCTAGACGTGATAGAGGACGAGCAAGGCCAGTTGAAGACGAGATGTATGACCCAAGTGATTTAGAAAGTGACCAAGGTTCAAACCAAAGTGAGCGATGCCGAGGTCAACGGAACCGGGGTCAAAGGGATCGAGGCCGAGTAGATGATGATTTGAAGAACATTAAGCTCTCCATACCGCCCTTCCAAGGCAAGTCTGATCCGGAGGCATATTTGGAGTGGGAAAAGAAAATAGAGTTGGTGTTCGACTGCCATAACTACTCGGAGGCCAAGAAAGTCAAGTTGGCGGCCATCGAATTCTCTGACTATGCCATGGTGTGGTGGGACCAATTAACAACAAGTCGAAGACGAAATGGAGAGAGATCAATCTCAACATGGCAAGAGATGAAGGCGGTGATAAGAAAGAGATTTATCCCGTCTTATTACCATCGGGAATTATACCAAAAGTTACAAAACCTTACGCAAGGCCACTGGAGCGTGGAGGGTTATTTTAAAGAGATGGAAATAGCAATGATTCGTGCGAATGTGGAAGAAGATCGTGAGGCAACCATGGCTAGGTTCTTAGCCGGGCTAAATCGAGAGATTGCTAATGTGGTGGAGCTTCAACACTATGTCGAGGTGACCGACATGGTTCATGTTGCGATTAAAGTTGAAAAATAACTCAAGAAGAAAAGCTCTGTTTGGGCCTATGCCAACCCTGCAAACAACTCAAAGTGGGGGCAAGGTACGAGCAAAAAGGACTTCCCTAATCGCCCGAAGGAACAAAACCATCCTGTAAAGTTTAATAAGCCCGTTGGTGAATCAAGTAAAGGCAAAGAAGTTGCCAATCCAAATCATACGAGGGACATCAAGTGCTTTAAGTGATTGGGGCGAGGGCACATCGCTAGTCAATGCCCTAACCGAAGAACGATGGTGATGAGCGCCGGCGGAGAAATCGAGTCGAAAAATGAGAAAGAAGAAGAATCTGACACCCCTGTCAGTGGTGAAGAAGGCGATCTTGAATATGCCGTCGAAGGTGAAATCCTTGTAATCAAATGTAGCCTAAGTGTACAAAGCACGGAGAATGAACAACAACGCGAGAATATCTTCCATACGCGCTGCCTTGTGCAAGGCAAGGTGTGTAGCCTTATTGTGGATGGCGGGAGTTGTACAAACGTCGCTAGTACGTTAATGGTGGAGAACCTCGGCTTGGCCACAACGAAGCACCCTTGTTCGTATAAGCTTCAATGGCTTAATGATGGTGGGGAATTGAAGGTGACAAAACAAGTATTGGTGCCATTTTCCATTGAAAAATACAACGATGAAGTTGTTTGCGACGTGGTTCCCATGCATGCCGGGCACCTTTTGTTAGGCCGTCCATGGCAATTTGATCGAAAGGTGGTACATGATGGCTACACCAACCGATACACCTTCAAGCATTTAGGCAAGAACATCACTTTAGCGCCTTTGACACCAAGACAAGTATACGATGATTAAGTGAAGCTGCGTGATTCAATTGAAAATTTTAAAGAGATTGAAGAAAAGGAAAGAGTGAAAAGGTATGTGAAAAAGTGAGTGAAAAGAAACGAGGGAAGTAAGTTGTAAAACTGAGAGAAAAGAATAAGGAACAAGAAAAACAAAAGAGTGAAGAAAAAATGAGTGCAAAAATGAGTGTTTATGCGAAAGGGAGCGACATTCGAATATCCTTTATGTTGAGGCAGCCTATACTTGTACTCATGTACAAGGAATCATATTTCATAAATATTTCATATTTGAATACTAATGAATTAGATGATGCTTTACCTTCTTCTGTTGTCTCTCTTTTGCAGGAATTCGAAGATATATTTCCTGACGAAGTTCTGAGTGGCTTACCACCTATTCAGGGAATAGAACATCAAATCAACTTTATTCCTGGCGTGTCTATACCAAACTGACCGGCTTATCGTAGTAATCCCGAGGAGACCAAGGAGCTGCAAACACAAGTGAATGAACTCCTTGAAAAGGGATTCATCCGCGAGAGCCTTAGTCCATGAGCTGTTCCTGTTTTGTTGGTGCCGAAAAAGGATGGGACGTGGTGCATATGCGTTGACTGTCGCGCTGTGAACAAAATCACGATTAAGTATCGTCATCCAATACCGCGCCTAGATGATATGCTCGACGAACTAAGTGGTGCTCAATTGTTCTCCAAAATCGACCTCAAAAGCGGTTACCATCAAATACGGATGGGCGAGGGAGATGAGTGGAAAATAGTATTTAAAACTAAACACGGTTTGTACGAGTGGTTGGTAATGCCATTCGGTCTTACTAACGCTCTTAGTACCTTTATGCGTTTAATGAACCATGTTCTACGAGCTTTCATTGGTAAATTTTGTGTGGTTTACTTTGATGATATTCTTGTTTATAGTAGATCCTTAGATGATCACTTGAAGCATTTACGAACTGTTCTTGATGTGTTGCGAAAGGAAACTTTATATGCCAATCTTAAGAAATGCACGTTTGTTCTCGACCAAGTTGTTTTCCTAGGATTTGTTGTCACCGCATAGGACTTCAAGTTGACCAAGAAAAGGTGAAAGCCATCCGAGAGTGGCCTAGACCGACCAACATAAGCCAAGTGTGAAGTTTCCATGGCTTGGCGAGTTTTTACCGCTCGGTTCGTCCCAAATTTCAAAGACATTGGCGCACTCTCTCACGAGCGTGATAAAAAGAATTCTACTTTCTATTGGAGCGAGGAGCAAGAAAAATCTTTCATTTCACTTAAAGATCATTTAACTAATGCTCCATTACTCATATTACCTAATTTTGATAAAACATTTGAAATTAAGTGTGATGCCTCAGGTATTGGGATTGGTGCTGTGTTGACCCAAAAAGGGAAGCCTGTGGCGTATTTTAGTGAAAAGCTAAGTGGCGCACCATTGAATTATCACACATATGATAAGGAAATGTACGCTTTGATCCGGGCATTGGAAACATGGCAATATTATTTGTGGCCGAAGGAGTTTGTCATCCATTCGGACCATGAATTGCTCAAGCACATCAAAGGCCAACACAAGCTCAACAAAAGGCACGCAAAGTGGGTAGAATTTCTTGAATCCTTTCCTTATGTTATACGGTACAAAAAAGGTAAGGAAAATATTGTGGCCGATGCATATCTCGTCGATATACCTTGTTAAATCATTTGGATTCAAAACTGCTTGGGTTTGCATTTTTGAAAGATTTGTATAACTCTGATGCTGATTTTGGGGATGTATATAAATTGTGTGAACATGCTGCTGTTGATAAGTTTTTCAGGTTCGATGGCTTCCTTTTTCGAGAAGGTAAGCTCTGTATTCTACAAAGCTCCGTGCAAGAGTTGCTAGTACTCGAGGCACATGGTGGTGGTCCCATAGGCCATTTTGGCATTGCAAAGACCTTGGCCATGCTGCAAGAACACTTCTTTTGGCCACGGATGAAACGGGATGTCGAGAAAATATGTTCGCGATGCTTGGTTTGTAAGAAGGAAAAATCAAAGGTTAACCCACATGGGCTGTACATGCCTTTGCCTATTCCCGAAGGGCCTTGGGTTGATCTTTCAATAGATTTTATCTTAAGTCTACCGCGAACTTGAATCGGAAAAGATTCCATTTTTGTTGTAGTAGATCGATTTTCAAAAATGTCACATTTTATTGCTTGTTTGAAAACTGATGATGCTGTTAATATTGCTAACCTTTTCTTTAAAGAAGTTGTCAGGTTGCATGGAATTCCGAAGACGATAGTGTCCGACCGTGATGCAAAATTTCTTAGCCATTTTTGGAGGATACTTTGGAGTAAGCTAGGCGCGAAGCTCTTATTCTCCACGACATGTCACCCTCAAATGGATGGACAAACCGAGGTGGTGAACCGTGTAATATCCACTCTACTACGGGCCATCATCCGCAAAAATCTCAAATCGTGGGAGGAATGCCTGTCTCATATAGAGTTTGCTTATAACTGAACCGTTCACTCTGCTACTAAATTTTCTCCATTTGAAATAGTTTACGGTTTTAATCCTTTATCTCCTCTTGATTTAATTCCATTACCTAACGATCAAATTCTTAATGTAGATGCCAAGAAGAAAGCAGACTATGTGAAACAATTGCGTCAAAAGGTCAAAGCTAATATCGAGGCTAGGACGGAGCAATATGTGCGCAAGGCCAACAAAGGGCGAAAACAAGTCATATTTGAACCCGGAGATTGGGTGTGGGTTCATATGCGAAAGGAAAGATTTTCGGGTCAGTGAAAGTCAAAGTTGTTGCCAAGAGGAGATGGGCCGTTTCAAGTTTTGGAACGAATAAACGATAATTCTTATAAACTTGATCTCCCAGGTGAGTACAATGTAAGTGCTACCTTTAATGTAGCTGATCTTTCTTTTTATGATATAGGTGACGATTTGGGGGCAAATCGCTTCGAAGAGAAGGGGAATGATATGACCACACCTCCCGAGTTGCCAGTTGCCAATGTAGATCCTCTCGAGTTGCCTATAGGACCGATTACCCAAGCTCGAGCAAAGAGATTCAAAGACGCAACAACAGCATTAGTTGATAGAGTTTGGGGTGAAACCGTTGCTGGACTTATCGAAAGCTTTTGGATCAGCAAGCCGAGCGACCCATGCATTCTCCTTCAAGCTCAAATTAGCTCAACTTAGCTTAAGAGCCTATTTTCTGCTTATTTACTTTTAATTTGCTGGAATAAAATCATTTAATTTGCTGTTAGTTAAATTAGTTAATTAGGTCTTAACAATTATTTTGTCAAAATATGGACTTTATAACTAGGTATAATGGTGTCCTAAAACTAGCTTAATTTATTAGTTAATTAATTTGTCAAGTGTAAGACCGGTTTTAAATGTACTGCTCATTAAATTTGCCTAGCTGATTTTTGCTATTAAATTTGTCTAAGTTCCAGCCGATTTAATACATGTCTTAACCTTGCATAATTAATTTGCCTTGGCTATTACAAGTTTTAAATGTGTCTTTAGCACCCGAAATTAATGTGTCTAAATAAATTAATGTGCTGAATTAATTTGTGTGTGCAGGTGCAAAGCATGGGACGACATTTAATCAAATTAAAATGGCTGAATTAGTTTTCCCAAAAGCCATGATGGTTCGGTCAATGCAACAATCACCATAAGCTGATGGTTACTCTCCCCAACGTGGCTACTCAATTTTCGAAGCTGGCATTCAAGATTTTCACACCAACAACCATGCGTTCACATTGAGAGGCTGTCCATTGACTTGCTTTCACACTTTATGGCCGGCCAACTATTCAAGAAGCTCATTTAAATGCTAAGGCCATTCATCTCTTCCAAGCATCAGCTTAATTAAGCTCCCAAGTTCCAATGCCGAATTTAAATATGCATTTCAGCTCCCAAAACGTGCCATTAATTCCAGCTTCTAGAAATGCCGTCCAATGAGTTCTCCAAAGCCAAGAAGCTTCAAGGAAACTTCCTAAATAAATCTGGAATTTTCTAGCTTAATTAGGAAGAAAACAAAAGGCTATTTAGCTACCTAAAGTGGCTATTCGGCTAGCCTTTGCAACAGCTATAAATAGTTTGTTTATTTCTTGTAAATGGACTTTTGGCCAAATTTTATAGAACCTAATTTTTGTTCTTGTAAGAACTTCTTCTCTAAGTCTCGTTTAAGATTTTCGTTGGCTTATCTACCTAGTAGTGGCGTCAACCTCTTTCTTTACGAAACCGAACTTATCACTAGTTTTAGTGTGGTGTTCAAAAACCCTTTATACCGAGGTTCCTATCTGTCTAGATAGTGGGTCGAGGTCTATTTCGATTCAACCATCCCTTCTTAAGAACTCATAAGTTTCGGGTCGGTATTGGCTAATATTGGTTCAGCTTGTTCTTAGGACCACCATTCCCATATTTCATTCCTTTTTTTCGAACTAAAACCAAAATTACCAATATCCTAATTTCCTTTCCTTACCCAAACCTAAGATTACTTATCCATCCTTGAACCCAACTTACATAACCAACTTAACTTCAATCTGAATTAACTATCCCTTCCATTTTCGACGAAGCTTTCTCGAAGACGATCGGGCAATCTACATACGACTCAACTCAAGTTGAGGCGAGCTCGTATCATGGCCACTTCGAATCTCTCACGGCTCCAAGTCCACTATGGTTGGGGATTTCCTGCATGGATGAAATTAAGGGGTGAGTTTGGAAAACTCAATGTGTAAAGTAAACCCAACTAGAGCCTAAATCGGTTCAAGCTTTACTAGGCCTAAGCCCTATCAGAAATAGAATTAACTGGGCCTCAGCCCTATTCAGAAATCAATGTGCCCCTTAAGCCCATTACAGTAACAGAACATATATTATGCATGTATGTAGAAACCCAACCCATCTCCATCCGTATACACCCCCGTACCAACCTTACACCATGTGGGGAGACAACTCGGCCCACCCATCCGCTACACACCATAGAATTTGCAGCATGGCTGCCAGAATATTGTGATAGAGTCACCAGATACAGATATTGTGGCAGAAGCACCAGAATAGATATTTGTGGCAGAGCCACCAGAACAGATATTTGTGGCATAGCCACCAGAACAGATATTTATGGCATAGCCACCAGAACGCTTCCTCCATCAATAGATCCCAAATTCCATGCAGCAGATATGCATGTCATGGCATAAAGCATACAAAAACAGAATATCATGCGTTTCAAACAGAATTAACCTAAGGGGTATAATGGTCATTTTGCACCTAGGGGTATAATGGTAATTTTCATACTTAGGGGTATTCTAGTAAATTTACTATTTTAGGGTTTTCATGCATATTACAGCCATTAACGTATTAACAGAAACACTTACCGAGCATTTTTATCGAATTGGGCCCATTAGCCCATTAACCTGATTTCGGCCCATTAAGTCCAAATATACCAGAGTGCACGAAATTGCGCACTCTGCAATCTTACCACTTGAGATTACCAGGATTAACAAATAAACTATCTCATAAGCGCTCGCACGCTCGCAAGTTTACAAAATGCAAGCTCTTCAACATTTTGACTTTTCAGTTTTTGCCGATCTAGACTATAAGTGGGTGTGTTTACACACCTGTTTTTCAATGAAATGTTGATGAGTTCCACACACGAGTTTCCTACAATCAGTTACTAACACGTTAAACTATGAATCCATAACAACTTATATACAAATCCCCTTACCAATAATCGGTCATTAACACCTTAGGCACTAAAGTTCTTACCTTTGCCGGAATATGGACTAGATATAAATCTAGTCGTTCCAATTATCCAAGCCCTCGATTAGTAGCCTTTAATCCACACTAGAGCAAAACAAATCAAATAACACCACTAAACCCTTTTAGTTTAGTCGACAGGCACCCTTTGCATATAAGGGTTTTCGGCTTTTCTTTAAATCACCAAATAATGGATAGAGAAGGGATTCCGAGCACTTACCAAAGATTTACTTGCTAAAAATGTTCCCAAGTACCTTCCTATTCCTGATTTGTTGTAGATCTAACCCAAAATACGAATAAAGAATGGATCTAGGTGATTCGGCTTTTGAAGGAACGAGATGGAGAATAGAAGTTTGTGAAGTAGAGGGGAGATGTCCATAGAAGGATAAGAGAGTTGTGAGGTTCGGCTTTAATATAAAAAAGATGAAAAGAAATTTTATGAAGAACAGGAAATAATCGGTAATGGATGAGAGAGTTGAGGGTTTTCGGCTCTTGAAAGATTAGAATAAAGAGGGTAAAAGATTCGGCCAAGAGGAACAATCAGCTTCCAAGGAAATTCGGGTTTCGGCTTTTAAGGGTAATAGGCTATCTTTAATCGAGAGAAAAGATGAGTAAAAAGAGAAGAGAAGAGTAGAAGAAGATAGGTTTGGTTCTTGATGAAGAAGAGATGAACAAGAAGGAAACAACTCATAAAAGCCCAAAATTAAAAGAACAATTTCGGCACAATTCCTTCCTAACTCTTAAATTCCATGTTTTGCTCCTTAATTTCAGCCACCACCAATTTAAATCCCATCCAAATTCCTTGCACCATCAGTAGTAGTCCACCGCTTGACTGACTCAAGCCACTGCTAGGAGAGTTTCGGTCAAACTCTAACTTTCCCCCACGTGTGCAGCAAAAATGGAGTCCTTCGCACGCACAGCAGCTCGAACTCCAGACCTCCTCTTGTCCCTGCGCTCCACATCCTGCTGCTGGCCACTACACCAAGCTTTTCTTTACACCATAATAGGGTCACAATTAATCTTAATCTATTCCTACTGAAGCCTTGGTTACTTGCGAAATAAAAAGGAAATTTCACCTGCTATACATCTCAAACCTACAGCCTTCTAAACACACACATACGCAACTGCCACTGCGCCACAGGCGCTCCTTGTGGCATACTCCATTCGCGAATTCTTTTAAAGCCTATTTTAGTGCAACCCATTTACTTAAAAAAATAAAGGTCTCGCGCGCCCCGTGCCTCGAACTGAGGTCCCCTTCAACCTTCTAACGTCCCTTGCCACTGGGCTAAGTTCCTTATTTTGACTTGAGTTAGCCCCAACAACTCTTAAGGCCTGCATGCGACAACCCTTAACTTAAAAACATGTTTGCGCATGCTGGGAATCGAACCCCAACCTTCCTTCCTACTGTCTAGCATGCCTAACCATTGGGCCAGGCGTTCCTTTATGCCCAGTTTCTACCCAACTTATTTTTAAGGCCTTATGCCCAGATTTCCTTAAGAGGCAAAATTTAAGAATTTTGCTAAAGCTATGGGCCGAGCCCCGGACTTTTTCCCACACCATAAACCCTTCGTAATTTATTTAATTACTAACTAAACGTACTAAATAATAATAATAATTAAATCATCCCATTTATTCGGGCCGTCTTCTACCCAAACCCAGACTTAAGGCCCAATACTTTTAGGCCCAAAAATTAGGGCGTTACAGATATACTAATCATTACACCTTCAAACATCATGGAAAGAATGTAACATTTCTGGGCCATGTGGTATCTGCTGAAGGGATTTGGTATAACAGCCCGTTTTTGGGTCAGATCGGAACAGTGGTTTTTGGACCATAAATTCGAAGTCAAAAATATTTATTTTATTATTTTAATAATGTTTACAGTATGATATAATGCTCGTGTGAAAATTTTTTAAAGAAATTTTACCGTTTGAGTGGTTAATTTGATAAAAAGGACTAAATCGCGTAAAGCGTAAAAGTTGAATTCTATAAGTTAAAGGTATTAAATGGCTATGGAATTAAATAGAGAAGGTCCCTATCTGGTAAATAGCCCATTTATGAGATAATGGAGGTTAGTGGAGTGGCATTTGGTGTATTTAGTAATATTTTTAAAGGGTAAAATGATAAATAGGTAATTAAAGTTAATAATAAATAAAATAAAAGCCAAAACCATGTTATATTTCTTCATCTTCCACTGAATATAGAGAAAAGAAATAGCAATGGTTGTGTTTTAGGGTTCAGCATCTTCATGTCTCAATTTGTAAGTGTTTTGAGCTCGATTTTTTATTATTTTTATGTTTTTGTGATCGTTGCTTCGTGTTCTAGCTAGCCCGTACCCTAATTTTTGAAACTTTTGATGAATTTGTGAGTTGCCATTGATGATATCTTGATGTTTTTAAGTGTTGATGATGGAAAATAAATCATTGTTGTTAGATTAACAAGTTTTATAAAATGATTTTGAGTAAAATGTCAATTTTGGACCAAATTATATAAGGTGGAAATTTAGTGGTTAAAATGTGAAATAAATTAAAAATATGGGCTGACAATAATATATGGAAAATTCAGCTAGCTTGGGTTTGTGTTTAATTTCATGAAATTGTGATTTTAAATGATAAGGACTAAATTGCAAAAATGTGAAATAATAGGGGCAAAAATGTAATTTTACAAATATGTATAAATTGTGTTAAATTGAATGAAATGTTGATTAAATAAGTAAATTTTGATATTATATAGATTTAGATAATCGAGAATTGGATCTAGAACGGGGAAAAAACAAAGTACAGGACTAATTGATTTGTTCCGTCATTTTAACAATCGAGGTAAGTTTGTATGTAATAAGCATTGTTAAATTTATGCTTTTAATACTTTGATATTATATAAATTGTATATACGTGACTATTGTTATGTTAACGACATATTGGCTAAAAAAATGGCACTTAGTGTGTGGTTCCAAATAACTTCGGCTAAATGTGGCACTTGGTGTGCGATTGGAGATAGCTTCGGCTATATATGTATATGGAACTTAGTGTGAAAACCATTAAGAATGGCACTTGGTGTGCGAGATATTGAGTATGGCACTTAGTGTGCGAGACATCGAAGATGCAACGGCATTACGTGTATGTATGAAATGGTAAGGATCGGTACAGATATGTACATGAGTTATGATGCATCTTTGTAACGAAGTAAATTAGTAAGTCACGTTTATGAGAATGATTTTGTGATGACCTTGTGATTATGGGTCCATGCTTATGTTGTATAAATATGTATTTATACCATGATGGTTGAAATGATTAGTGAAGGTGTGATGAGCTTAGTTATCATCATTTTTGTACTAAAACTATTTTTGACAGTAGCTTTAGCCAACTTTGAAAATTCACCAAAAATTGTGGAAATCGAGTTAGATGATGAATAAAATATGAAATTATAGCTTATTGAGCCTATTTTTACATAGAAGAAACGGTGTATACAAAAGAATTTTAGATTATGAGATTTTGAATTTTTGTGAGACAGGGTCAGAATGATCTCGGAATCCCCTATTCTGATTTTGGAAAATCATTAAAAATTGTACAAAAATAATTAGGGTTATAGTTTATATTATTAAAATATTTGATGAGTCTATTTTCTAAAGAAACAAACAAACATCATTCGAATTCTGTATGAGGATATAATTAATTTTTAGTGAAGAGGGGTCGGAATTGTGAGACAATGAAAAAGGGGTAACTTTGAAGAATAAACTGTACTTATTAGCTAAACCAAATATTATGTAAATTTTATGGTAAAAATATATGTGCGTCTAGTTTTAGGTAAAATTAACGGATCTTAATTTGGAGCTCCATAGCTCCAAAAATAAATAATTTAGCGACTATGACTCGAGTAGACAGCTTGACTGGAATTTGAACAAATAGTGGAATAATATGCAATTATAATTGTGATACCTTGAGAATATGTTGTAAGATAGCTTACTCTCTCCCTTTTCATCTCTTATAGTTTTATATAGCTAGCTCGGGTTGGAGATCGCCGGAGATTCAATCACACTATCAAGCTATCATTTGGGGTATAAGTATTCAAATACTTAAGTCTATGGCATGTATAGGGGCTCTATCTTTGTAATTATGTCAATGCTAATGTGGCCAAATGTGTTGGCCTATAATGGTTATAGTTTAATTTATATATAGCCATGAATGATGGCTTATGCTAATCATATGATTATTCATGTGTATTTGCCAATGTTTTATGGTATGATCATGTTATTTGATATGGATGAATGTGTGCATACGACTTAACTACTCGATGATTGATTTTGGCATAATTGGCATATGGATAGATTATAGCATAAGTGTGAAATGTGAAAATGTATTAATGATAATCTCGGTATGAAAGTTGTTATGATTAATCTTGATAAAGTATGATGCCTTGCGTATGCGTAAGTTGTTATGAGAATGTCATGCATAAGCCATATTTATGATTATTAAGTGTTCATTTATGCCATGTTGGATGCCATTGAGATATGTGAGTGTGCATGTGTTGTGAGGGTGGCAAAATGGATTGGAAAATAGCCTAGCATTTGTCCACACGGGTAGACACGGGTGTGTACTTTGGCCTATGCCCCTACTTTGGTGATGACGTCATAAACAGAGAGTTACACGGGCTGAGGACATGGGCGTGTCTCAAGCCACCCTGTTTCATGATGAAATTTTCTAAGTTTTCCCAAATGTTTTCAAAGTTTTCGGTTTAGTCCCAAATCATCTTCGATGAGTGTTTAGGGCCTCGTAAGCCCGTTTAAGGGATGTTATACATATGTATGAATGTTTTTTATTTGAATGAAATTTTATGGCCCGATTTTATGTAATTGTGTATGTTTAAGTCCAGTAATGCCTCGTATCCTATTCCGGCCTCAGACATGGGTAAGGGGTGTTACATTTAGTGGTATTAAAGCTATGGTTTAGTCGATTCTCAGACTAACCTAGCATATTTGAGTCTAGCTATACATGCCATATTACTACTCTTGATAGTGTGACATCTATCGGCTCTAACGAAATTGTTTTGTAAGACAGAGATGACCTCCAATCGAGCTATTTTTCGATAATGCTGAAAATGATATTGAGATGATTGAAATGTGCCTATGATGTGTCAAAATTTAGAAAGGTATGAATAGAATTTCATGATATGTATGTGTTAATATACGAAATGAGATAACTATAAGTTGAGAAATGTGGAAACGTGGAATGAAATGGAAGTTTATGTTGTGATAAGCTTATCCATGTGTGTTGGTATTCGTATGATGTTATGTGCCCAACCTATCTGATTAAGTGAATATGATAAGCTAATTTACTCAAGTTGACAGAATGTGTGTTTATGTACACTTATCGAATAATGTATAATTAGTATGTTCATATGGTTGACTCTTATGTTTAAATTGCTAAATTAAAGGTATTATAATGTTATGTTTTATGGTTTTGATATGGAATCATAAATAATATGATAGTATGAAATTGAGTTGGAAGATCAAATTAAGTAGAACGCAGGAAATGAGTACAATCGTTCGATGATGAATTGACGGATAAGACTATGGTTGGACCATGGCAATATATGTGGCACGTGTAAAGACCATAGCTGGGCTATGGCATTGTAATAGTGTGTAAGACCATAGTTGGGCTATGACATTATGATGACATGTAAGACCATAGCTGGGCTATGGCATTGTGATACGTGTAAGACCATGTCTGAGACATGGCATCGATATAAGATCCTGTGTAAGACCATGTCTGGGATATGGCATCAGCATCAATATGAGATCCTGTGTAAGACCATATTTGGGATATGGCATCAACATCGATATGAGATCTTGTGTAAGACCATATCTGGGATATGGCATCAGCATCGATATGAGATTACGTGTAAGACCATATTTGGGATATGGCTTCGGTATGAGATTTTGTGTAAGACCGTATCTAGGATGCAGCATCGATATGTGATTTCGTATAAGACCATGTCTGGGACATGGCAACGAAGTGAGACTTTGGCACCAAAGTGAGACTTTGGCATCAAAGTGAGACTTTGTGTAAGACCATAGTTGGACTATGGCATCAAGTAAACGATGTACTCAGACCAGTAAGACATTCTCTAATTTGACAAATGTTGGTAAGTAAAATTGAAGTTAAATGTTGAAATTTAATTAGATCTGATATTGGGCTCAAGTAAGTAAATTTTCTATTTGAAATTGTGGATGACAGAAACAATTGTAAAATAAATAAGTATGTTAATTTGCTTGGAGTGAATTATGTGATTATGATGATATTATATTGACGAAGAATGTAGTTATATGTGTGTATTTATGAAAGTCAAGTTAGAGGCTTTACAACTCTTCATTACCAGTGTTGCTTTTGTGACGAAAAATTTACGAGAATTATGTCGAATAAGTTCATAAGTGTGAAAACTAAAGAGTTCGGCGATGAAATAATTAGCAATGCATATAGAGATGAGAATAGTTTGGAAAGTAAAAATAGTTTGGGTGAAATATTAGAATGTTTTAAGGATTATACGGATTATGTAATGTTATGGTTAAAGAAGAAAATTAGTCTCGGCTATTTGACTCAATCAGGTATGGGGTCTAAAGATATGTTTGCTGAAATTTCCTCCGAATTGGTTTTCATTAATGACTGGAATACTACGGTGTTACATTTTTATTTGTGATGATTATGTTTATTGTGATGGTATTTCAGGATTCGATATTAGGATTGTGGAAAATTCTAGTATCTGGATTTCTCTGATTTTTAGTGTAAAGAATTATCATTGGCAAAGGCATAAATGATGGAAACCCAAGCTTGAAATGTGTAGTGGTTTTCTTTTCTCGAGTAAGCTTGACTAAGGTTAGTGAGTTTAATCAGAATATCTCTGTTTCCTTGAGCTAATGTGGTTGTGAGATCTTTGATTTGCACGATAAGAGAATTATGAACGAGTGCATGTACTTGGGTTGTAGTAGTAGAATGAAAAAAAAAAGTACCTTGATATTTTATTATTTGATAGTGGAAATCAACTCAGTTGTTTATATCGGCGTGAACTGACTTGTTGAGATGTGAATTGAGTTATGTGTATTTAAAGGATTCTCTGGTATGGTAATGAATTTTTGTGCAACCATGAGTATATAGATAGATAGATAATCTGAATAAAGAAATTATATTCTCAAGAGTATGATACGGAACTATGCTTATTGGATTGTTCTAACCGAATGATGTTGTTATGAGTTAAAGATGTTCTAGTTAATGAGATTATCATGTTCGTGAAAGTTGAATGATCGATGCAAGTTAGCAAAGTTGGAAATAGTTGAAAGTATTATTAACTGAAGCTTTAGTGCTGAGTTCAGTTCGGATTAAGTAAAGAATTTATGATTTTTAGTAATGTACTATTGAACTGATTGGAATATGTTTCATTACGAGAATGTAAAGAAGTAGTTTGTACTTTCAGATGGTTAAAGTCACAATAAAAGAGAATTGTTCGATTAGCAATTTAAAGACGACCACTTTTATGTCTGTGTTGTAAATTCGATGATATCATGTGTTCGACCGAAAATGTCATATGCTTCCTGAATCTTAATGGGTTAAAGTATCTAATGTTACTGAAAAATATCTGGAATTAAGATAGTATCAATGATTTGAGATATTGAAAGACTCTAAATAGTTGTTGATTAATCTCTGAGAAAATAAATATAGTTATAGATGTCGAATGGAATGATCTTTGCTTATTTTGTGCAAGTGATTACTCGATTGATCTTATTTGATGATGGTCTGATGTTAGCTAAATAAAAAGCTAAAGTGATGTTTTCCTTGTGAGTTTGAAAAACTCAGAAACATGTTAGTGAACTGCAAGCTAAACGGGTATAATGTGAAATGACTTTCGATTCCAAATTTCAGAAGTTTTTGTATGAGGCTCAGTAGTAGCACGTCTGTTCATCCAAGAGTAACAAAATTGATGTGAGCACACCCGGGGCATCCTCGAATGCACACCAAGTATCTATTGAGCTTCCAAAAGGTCCCATGACCCGAGCCCGAACTAAGCAACTTTAAGATGCTATATCGGCCTTTGTGACGCGCATTTGGGAAGATAACCAGCTCCCTAACGTTGAAGGAGCTAAGAAAAACTCCTTGATGACTCCATGCACAATATTGCAATCCGATCTCAGCTCCTCTCCAGCTCCCCCATGCGCCATTCAGCTCACATCAGCTCACTTGAGCTCGTTTTAGCTTGTTTGAGCTCGAACTTAGCTCGATTCAGCTCATTCCTTTTTCATTTCAATAAATTAAGTTTTAATCTAGCTTATAACTAAGTTTGCTATAGCTCATGCCGAATTCCCTAGCTCATTTTAGCTCACTAAGTGTTTTTGACTATTTGAGCTAGCCGAATTTATTATAAGTTGACTTATAATTATTGTGTTCAAATTTAGTTAGTGTTATTAAGTTATTTAGTTATTATTTTAATTTATAATTATATGAATAGTTTTGTGTTATTTAATTTTGTAGGTTAGCCGAATTTGGAAGATACATTCATGGCATTTAATGCCAGGTGGATGAACGGGAATGTTCATTGAACGGGAAGATTCATGCATGGTTCGGTTCAATGTTTGGAGGACATACATTCATGTACATGGAAGTTTAATGCATATTGAAAGGTGCATCTCCCTTGGACGGCACACATGCATGAATGGAGGGTAATTAATGCAAGTGCATGTACGGCTAGGTTCAAGCCCCCTTCCAAGTTCCATGTACAACCAATGCATGTGGGAGGACCCTTGGAGTTTCCTAAGCACCTATTCGGCCAAGAGACACCCTTTGGGAGTTTCATTCATCCCATGGCCGAACCTAGACCCTTCCCTTGGCTTCCAAAGCTTGCTCATACATGAAGCTGCCCACTCACCTCCCCATTCGGCCAAACATGGACAAAGGACTTCAATGGTCATTTTTCTAGAATATTCATGTCTTAAATTAGGTTCATTGCTTAATAGTTAAGTTCATGAATTGTCTATTCGGTTACCCTAAGGAACTAGTATAAATAGTTTGTTGATTTCATTTGTAAAGGACTTTTGCCAAATTTGTTAATGAACTTTGTTCTTGTGAGGTTGCTTCCTCTCATATCTCGTACAAGTTTCGAAGACTTATCTAGCTTGTGCTAGTGGCGTCAACCGACTTGTTTTGAACTTATCACCAATCTTGGTGTGGCGTTCACCTATCCTTCTATCCATCTTTTCACCTTAACAATATAGGAATCGGGGTGACACTTTTTAGTGTTGAATCATTCCTGACGTTGAGTTCATTTTTCCATTCCCCATCTTTCAACTTTTCTTCTTGTTAACCAAACCGAGCCATCTATCCAACATCCTTTCTTGTTTCCTTAGCCGAACCTATCACTACCCTTTTGCATAACTTTTGAAAACCTTCCGCTATCCAAACCTATCCATTTCACTTCTATTTCTAAAATCCGAGGTACGAACGACTCTCTCGAACTACGATCGGGCAACTATGTGAATTCGACTCGTCTACCCGGGCCGGATCACATCATTTGGTATCAGAGCTTGTAAATCGAGAGGCGCCGACGTCCGTATCAAGATCGAAATAGGTTCGTGGTGAAAAAAAACATTCGAAAAAAATTTTGTATTTTCATTTTTATCATTGTAAAGTGATATATTGAAAGTTGTAAAAAAAAAGAAAAAAAAGAGAGTTACGAAAATTATCAAAAAAAAAAAGAAAAAAAGTGAAGTGATCAAGTTCTTCTTTTGTTTATATTTTGATCCGATCGACAAAGTGTTCTTTTCATCAAAATTTTAACCCCCCCATTTCCAAAATGCCACACTACTTTAAAAATTATTTTTTTTTCTTTTAGCCTACCCAAACACCATACGTTTTAACCCTTGTAACCGTTTGAAGCCGACCCCAAAGCACCTAGTCAAGTAAAAAGAAACAAAATATGAGGTTACGAGAGTAAGCTTGAGTGGTAAAAGGCTAGAGTGTGTGAGAACATTTGAGAGTTTGAAAAAGGCTAAAAACGAGTGCAAACACGAGTGGAGTGTTCATCAATATTTCTTTGTGAGTGAAATAGTGAGATTTGTGGTGAGGTACTTGATTTTTTTATTTTGTGTTGTGATCTAACATTTTCTTTTTAGCAACAAAAATCATGTCACGCGAAGAGTTCACCGAATCGGAATACCAATACTTGGTACAAGAAATGCGAAAAATGATGGAGTCCAACACTAAGAACATACACGAGAGATTAAATCATTTGGAAAAACAAGATCAAAGTGATAGAGTTTCTTCAGTCGAAAAATGGAGACAAGAACCCCACGGAGATATACCCCGACTACTACTTGAGAAAAAGTTCCTATCGTGATTCCTTTTTCGCCATCTACTTGAGACAAAGAGATTCATACTATGACTCATATTCATCAAATGAATTCGAGAAGTGACTTGACCGAAAGTCCTTTTCATCAAGAAATTTGAGAAGACGAGAAGCCGATTACGATTTTGATTCATTCCAAGATGGCGTTCGGAGAGAAAGACATACTCCTACTAGATCGTCAACGAAATCTTACTCGGAGTATTCTTCACGAAGTTTTGATTGTGAATCATATGCAAATAGTTCTTCATCTTTCGAACAAGATTTGTATTCTCATCGTTCTTTTGTACATTCTTGTAAAGAGAAAACAAAGAAAAGAAAAGAAAAAGCAAAGGAAGAAAAAGAAAACGAAATAAAAAGAAAAGAGAGGCAAAAGGCAAGTAAGAGAGAAAATGAGCGAATCTTAAGAGAACTTGAAAAAGCCTTTGAAACGCAAAAGGAAAAAGAAAAAGAAAATGAGATTGAAAAAGAGTTTGAGAGTGAAAAAGAAGATGAAAAAGAAATTGAAACAAAAGAAACGAGTGATTCAGAAGAAAAAGAATCGAGTGAGAAAACAAGTGAGCAAGTGAGGATTATTTCTACTAACCCACCTGTTCGATCTTCTTGTGATTTAACTTTTCAGGTTCCTAGAAGTTTGTGCGACCAATTCCATCTACATTACCTTCCAAACGAGAGGTGTTTTAGGTTGTTCAAAAGGTGAGTTCGCGAATGACAACCACCCACTCCACTGCGATCGAAGGTAAGGAAGGTAAGGATTCTTTGTTTATCGAATCAAAGTCACTTGATTTGGTTAATTACTGTTCACATATTAATGTTAACGATGTTGTTTCAAAAGATGCCATGAAGATTCTGTCTTATGACATGTTTTATAACGACAATTCTGTTGATTCTGTTGGATTGGTTCATTCTGTGCAAATTATGAATGTGTGTGATAATAGTTTTTCACGTTTTGATTTGTTTGATTATAAAAATTCTTTGTTTGGCATCCATGTTAAAAGATCTTCACATGATATGTGCAATTGTGTTCTTCATGAATAATCTTTGAGTTTTTGTGCGAAATTTCCATGTAATGATTTGCATTCCCAATTGATACTCTTGAAGCATGAACCTTTGCATATTGGTATGCTCGGTTTTGTCAATTCAACATGTGTGTTTAAACTAGTGAAATATAATTCGTGTGGTGAGTTGATTATATCTTCTTCTAATATGTTGCTTGTTGGAATTCCTAATCAAGTTCGTATGTTCAAGCCTGGTATTTGCTACATGAATTCATTTTATGGAAACATTAAGTACTTTGCATCATTTGCATTCAAATTATGTTTGCTTTGTAATGCCCCGTACCCGAGACCGTTTCCGGAGTTGAACACGAGGTGTTAACAGACTTAATTCATTACTTAAACAGCTCAAACAATTTAATTTTAGAAATTCCAGATAAGCTGGCTAACTGCATCACAATCGCTTAAAAATTCATATCTCGAGTTCTGAAACTCAAAATCCAATTCTGCAAATTTTACCTGAAACTAGACTCATATATCTATTTACTAATTTTTTTCTAGAATTTTTGGCTAGGCCAATTAGTACAGTTTATTAGTTAAATTATCCCCTATTTCAGGGTTCGACTGTTCTGACCTCTGTGTATTACGAATCAGATATCTCTCTATACAGAATTTCAATGACTATGAAGTTTGTTTCTCTTAAAACTAGACTCAATAATAAATCTTTACATATAAATTATGACCTCTA
Source organism: Gossypium longicalyx (assembly GCA_025698465.1). NCBI lineage: Eukaryota > Viridiplantae > Streptophyta > Magnoliopsida > Malvales > Malvaceae > Gossypium > Gossypium longicalyx. The sequence goes on from CM046998.1 coordinate 56,443,552, forward strand.
ATTAGTTTTATACAATTTATGGTGAATTTCCAAAGTCAGAACAGGGGATCCAGAAATTGCTCTGGCCCTGTTTCACAAAAATTTAAACATCTTATAAAATATAACTCATATACCTGTTTCGTTTCTTCCATATAAAAATAGACTCATAATTCTTCAATTCCATATTTTATTCATCATCTAATTATATCTCTACTATTTTTAATGATTTTTCAAATTCACGTCACTACTGCTGTCTGAATCTATTTTATAGTAAATTTTACCTATTTCATGGTTTCCATGGATTAACTAGCAATTTGACATACATAACACCAAATATGATCATAATTAGCCATTCCAATGGCTAATCATTACCAAGCATTTTTATACTACTCAATAACCATATCATAAGACCATATATACAAAATGATTATAATGCTATACATGCCATACTCAAAATATATAAGCCATTATGCCAAGATGGTATACGGATAGTGTGAGCGTGCCTCCGACCGTTCCCGATTTTCGAGCTGGCTTGTCAACACTACAAGGAATGAAAAGGAGAGAGTAAGCATAAATGCTTAGTAAGTTCACATGCAAATAGCAAGTAACATAACCATATAAGCAAACATAAAACATCATTTGCATAATCATCACCAAGACATTCATATCATATTTTCATTTATCATCTTACCATATTGTTGTTATATCGATTTTTCAACCCAAGGGTTAAGTACATACCTGTTCAAAGTATCCATTTTACAACAATTACCAATACGTCCCTTTCATCTTGAGTATTCCTCCATTTGAGTAGAACTTTACCCGTTGAACACATCGGAATATAATTCGGATACATGGAAAGTTTGCACATAAGTGCCACATATGTAGCCAAGCTACTATGTAACCTGCCCATAAGCGAACTCGGACTCAACTCAACGAGCTTGGGCGTTCGCATCCATAAGTGAACTCGGACTCAACTCAACGAGCTCGGATGCCTAGTTACATCTCACGAACTCGGACTCAACTCAACGAGTTCGGACATTCGCATCCATAAGTGAACTCGGACTCAACTCAACGAGTTCGGATGCCCAAATATCCCAGTGACATGTCACTTGTATCCTAATCCATTTCTAAGGTTCAACGGGACATTTTTCCCAATCATGTGTCTCAACCATCTTCTACGGAATGCCGATACCGATACTCGGTAGTATTTCACATTTTCCAAGTATATCACATAATTTGACATATTATCAAACAATTATCACGAGTATAATATTTCATAATAATTATCATATCATTTAAATAACATAAAAACATTTAAAATAATAACTATGTTACCAACATTTACATATGAACTTACCTCGTATGCGAAAATGGCTACTTTTACCATTTCGTCCACAACTTGGTATTTTCCCCATTTTAGCCCGAATTTCAGTTTTTCTTGCTCTATCATTTAAAATATAGTCTAATTAGGACTCACATTATTCAAATTGACCCAAAATCATATTTTGGAAAAATTACAATTTTGCCCCTAAACTTTTGCATATTTACACTTTTGCCCCAAAGCTCGTAAATTAAACTTCAGCCTATTTTCTTATGTTTTATGACATGCTGATCATTTTTCCCTTCTATGGCAACATCAAATTCTCACTCTAACATGTAGTTATGACTATTAGGTATTTTTACCGATTAAGCCCTTTTGCTCGTTTTCACTTAAAACCGAGTAGCACAAGCTATCTAACATAATTTAAAACCTCATATTCTATCATAAAACACCAAAATACACAAATTTCACCTATGGGTATTTTTCCAAATATAAACCCTAGGTTAAATTATTGCTAGCATAAGCTAAATCGAGCTACCGGGACTCCAAAAACGTAAAGAACTTGAAAAACGGGGCTAGAATGGAGTTACAATCGAGCTTGGAAGCTTGAAAAACCCTAGCCATGGTTTCTCCTTGCTATATTCGGCCATGGGGTTGAAGATGAGCAAAATTGGCTTTTAATTTTGTATTTTAATTCATTTTACCCCTAAATGACCAAAATGCCCTTACTACTAAACTTTCAAAAAATTCCATCCATAACCAATTTTTGTCCATAAACTTATAAATTGGTCAAATTTCTATTTAAAACCTCCTAATTAATATTTCAAAGCAATTTCATACTAGAAACTTCTAGAATGCAAGTTTTGCAAATTATTCGATTTAGTCCCTAATTTCAATTTAAGCACTTTAGGCATAGGATTTCATCACGAAATTTTCACAAAATCATGCAATCATATCATAAACATCAAAATAATTATAAAATAATTATTTCTATCTCGGATTTTGTGGTCACAAAACCACTATTCCGACTAGGCCCAAAATCAGGATATTACAACTCTCCCCTTTTTAAGGATTTTCGTCCCCAAAATCTTACCGAAAAAAGTGGTCTTCACTTTTAATCTCATATTCGGTGTCAAGAACTTTCACTTAGACTGTGCCTCCAATACATCTCTTTAATTTCTCATATGATCTCAAAGCTTACAGCCTCAACTCTCAACTGTTCTTAAATTTTCAACCTTTCTCGCTTTCCCATGATATCATGACATAAAACCCGGATCTTAACTTGATTAATGGAGACCAGAATTCCAAGAAATCCAACAATCAAAGAGACACAAATTCCATGAATCGATGAGTAGGAATTCATTCAATACTGAGATATGATTTATAGATCTCGCCAAACATTTAACAATAGGATACATCACATTTTTCTCTTTCCGCCACTTTAATAATTACGATATGGCCTCAAGAATAATCCTTCTCATTTCCATTCCAATATCAACACCGACAAGGATAATTTTGATAGATCCCAATGCTCGGCTTTAACCCTTTAACAACTCCGATTTTATGTAACATCGAATGCTCTAAACTATCACATTTCCTCACCGTCTTGAAACACATCACAATTCATACAACAAGACATTATCTTGAAAGTCGTGAAGTCTTTACTCAATGTAGACTAGTCTAGTTCGGACGCTTTGCTTACCAATATTCTCATCTATCCGAACTTTGTCAACATGTAATAAACTTTTCAGCTTTCACAAAATGAAAACCTTATCATTCGTAGTGACTTTAACTAATATCAAACTTTTTCTAATAAATATACACTTCTCGCTCGGACTATTTACTCTTTTATCCGTACAAAATGAAATTCTATTATCGACTTGGGAAAAATAATCCTGAAATAATTGTCACATGAAATCTTTCAAATAGATATTTCACCATACCGACTGAAACTCGCGCTTTTATCACTTATGCCTTTACTGATGTCAAATCCTTACACAGAAATTAGAAGAAAAAAAACCCAATACTAAAATCACCACATTACCAAGATCAAATTAGAAGTATAGTCATATTTGACATGATTATCACGAGTTGAAGAACGCACTTCGAACACGAGTCATAATTGACAAATTATGGAACAAAGAAAACAAGAAAACCGAATAAAGAAATCCAAAATAGAGAAATCTAGAATAAAGAAATCCAGAATAAAGAAACCCAAGATACGATACTATGCTGGAGAATCGAAAAGCAAGCCGGAGAATCGAAAACCAAACTCATAGAGAAAATACAGAATACCCCGATAATTCTTCAAAGAAAGAAAGTCCAAAAGAAAACATCATTTAATCCCACTGGAATCAAATATAACAAGAATAATATATCTTCCCATACATATATATCAGATGAAGCATCAAGTAGAAGAAATGAATCATAATATCATATGTATTCTCTCATCAATTTTTATCGATTTAAATGAAATAGAATACCCGATGAAATAGAGCAATATAAATTATAAACCAATCAGACTACCAATGCTTTCATCCAACACCGTGATTAAAAGACATTCCCATATAACAAGAATTTCTTCGAAGATCAATAGCCATAGAAATATTTCGAGAGCGGGTAAACACATAGAACATCTCAAAAGAGATCACTAAATCTGTCCAGTCATAACTATCACACTCGGATAGTTCACATTTCAAATATCATTTCCCAACTAGTTCTCACACACAAATTTCATATTAAACCATTCACTAAAGAAGGCGATTCTGAATAAATTTCGATTTACACTTTTCTCGACCTTGCACCTGAGTAATTCGGTTTACCAAGGAGAATTCCTTTTCTAACTGGAATAGTGCATAATTCCAATAATCTTTACGTCAATCCAATACTTTACTGGCTCTGACTTTACTTATCAGCTCATTTTCAATCTCTGATCATACTTATAATTATTCTATCACTGAACTCTTTGGGTTCTCAACCGGAAACTTATTCAATACAAATCTCATGAAACTCCATTATAAGTACCATCTCGGTAAGGGGGAGGGGTTGTAGGACCTCTGACTCGACTTTCTTATACATACACATATGACACAACTTCCATCATCATAGAAACATCATCAAAATCATGTCATTCATTCATGTTGGCTGACACCAATTTTCCTATTGTCCCATTTAGACAATATACTTATGCATACATTCTATGTTTTCTAGATAGCTTTACTTATCCATTCATTTAATTAAATTAAGTCATGCTCATGACATCATATAAGGCCAAACAAACATAGATATTTGCACCACAATCATAACTTTCATTTCGTTCATCATCATGTACATATCATTACAATCATATAATTCAGTCCAACAATTTAACATAGATAAGTTCATTTCATTATAATCCTTTATCTCATAAAAATTATATATCATTAGCATTCATCAACATTCGACGTCCAAATCAAAACAAGGACATTTTCATTTGTATCATAATATTATGACTTTTATTCATACCTCTACTACTTTCTATTTATTCCGTTCATCTTATCAAGTAAGCCATATACACTACATCATATGAGCATTAAACAAATATGAATATTTATCACATATGTATCATAAACCTTTATTCATACTTTTCTGAACCGAGACTTATCATAATCATAATTTTACTCAAATACCTTCACATAACATTGAACATGGTCGGCGCAGCTCGGTTGGAGAGTACCCTGTCTAAATAAGACGGTACTCATACGCGTCGGAAGACATCACACTATCACAGATCAATGGCATGTATAGCTAAACTTTTACACATGCTAGGTTAGTCCGAGAACTGACTAAACCTGCTCTGATACCACCAAATGTAACGCCCCGTACCCGAGACCATTTCCGGAGTTGAACACGAGGTGTTACAGACTTAATTCATTACTTAAACAGCTCAAACAATTTAATTTTAGAAATTCCAGACAAGCTGGCTAACTGCATCATAGTCGCTTAAAAATTCATATCTCGAGTTCTGAAACTCAAAATCCAATTCCATAAATTTTACCTGAAACTAGACTCATATATCTATTTACTATTTTTTTTCTAGAATTTTTGGCTAGGCCAATTAGTACAGTTTATTAGTTAAATTATCCCCTGTTTCAGGGTTTGACTGTTCTGACCTCTGTATATTACGAATCAGATATCTCTCTGTATAGAATTTCAATGACTATGAAGTTTGTTTCTCCTAAAACTAGACTCAATAATAAATCTTTACATATAAATTATGATCTCTAATTAGTTTTATACAGTTTATGGTGAATTTTCAAAGTCAGAACAGGGGATCCAGAAATTGCTCTGGCCCTGTTTCACAAAAATTTAAACATCTCATAAAATATAACTCATATACCTGTTTCGTTTCTTCCATATAAAAATAGACTCATAATTCTTCAATTCCATATTTTATTCATCATCTAATTATATCTCTACTATTTTTAATGATTTTTCAAATTCACGTCACTACTGCTGTCTGAATCTATTTTATAGTAAATTTTACCTATTTCATGGTTTCCATGGATTAACTAGCAATTTGACATACATAACACCAAATATGATCATAATTAGCCATTCCAATGGCTAATCATTACCAAGCATTTTTAGACTACTCAATAACCATATCATAAGACCATATATACAAAATGATTATAATGCTATACATGCCATACTCAAAATATATAAGCCATTATGCCAAGATGGTATACGGATAGTGTGAGCGTGCCTCCGACCGTTCCCGATTTCTGAGATGGCTTGTCAACACTACAAGGAATGAAAAGGAGAGAGTAAGCATAAATGCTTAGTAAGTTCACATGCAAATAGCAAGTAACATAACCATATAAGCAAACATAAAACATCATTTGCATAATCATCACCAAGACATTCATATCATATTTTCATTTATCATCTTACCATATTGTTGTTATATCGATTTTTCAACCCGAGGGTTAAGTACATACCTGTTCAAAGTATCCATTTCACAACAATTACCAATACGTCCCTTTCATCTTGAGTATTCCTCCATTTGAGTAGAACTTTACCCGTTGAACACATCGGAATATAATTCGGATACATGAAAAGTTTGCACATAAGTGCCACATATGTAGCCAAGCTACTATGTAACCCGCCCATAAGCGAACTCGGACTCAACTCAACGAGCTTGGGCGTTTGCATCCATAAGTGAACTCGGACTCAACTCAACGAGCTCGGATGCCTAGTTACATCTCACGAACTCGGACTCAACTCAACAAGTTCGGACATTCGCATCCATAAGTGAACTCGGACTCAACTCAACGAGTTCAGATGCCCAAATATCCCAGTGACATGTCACTTGTATCCTAATCCATTTCTAAGGTTCAACGGGACATTTTTCCCAATCATGTGTCTCAACCATTTTCTACGGAATGCTGATACCGATACTCGGTAGTATATCACATAATTTGACATATTATCAAACAATTATCACGAGTATAATATTTCATAATAATTATCATATCATTTAAATAACATAAAAACATTTAAAATAATAACTATGTTACCAACATTTACATATGAACTTACCTCGTATGCGAAAATGGCTACTTTTACCATTTCGTCCACAACTTGGTATTTTCCCCATTTTAGCCCGAATTTCAGTTTTTCTTGCTCTATCATTTAAAATATAGTCTAATTAGGACTCGCATTATTCAAATTGACCCAAAATCATATTTTGGAAAAATTACAATTTTGCCCCTAAACTTTTGCATATTTACACTTTTTCCCCAAAGCTCGTAAATTAAACTTCAGCCTATTTTCTTATGTTTTATGACATGCTGATCATTTTTCCCTTCTATGGCAACATCAAATTCTCACTCTAACATGTAGTTATGACTAATAGGTATTTTTACCGATTAAGCCCTTTTGCTCGTTTTCACTTAAAACCGAGTAGCACAAGCTGTCTAACATAATTTAAAACCTCATATTCTATCATAAAACATCAAAATACACAAATTTTACCTATGGGTATTTTTCCAAATATAAACCCTAGGTTAAATTATTGCTAGCATAAGCTAAATCGAGCTACTAGGGACTCCAAAAACGTAAAGAACTTGAAAACCGGGGCTAGAATGGAGTTACAATCGAGCTTGGAAGCTTGAAAAACCCTAGCCATGGTTTCTCCTTGCTATATTCGGCCATGGGGTTGAAGATGAGCAAAATTGGCTTTTAATTTTGTATTTTAATTCATTTTACCCCTAAATGACCAAAATGCCCTTACTACTAAACTTTCAAAAAATTCCATCCATAACCAATTTTTGTCCATAAACTTATAAATTGGTCAAATTGCTATTTAAAACCTCCTAATTAATATTTCAAAGCAATTTCATACTAGAAACTTCTAGAATTAAAGTTTTGCAAATTATTCGATTTAGTCCCTAATTTCAATTTAAGCACTTTAGGCATAGGATTTCATCACGAAATTTTCACACAATCATGCAATCATATCATAAACATCAAAATAATTATAAAATAATTATTTCTATCTCAGATTTTATGGTCACAAAACCACTATTCCGACTAGGCCCAAAATTAGGATATTACATGCTTGATGTTCGAACTTTTGATAAGAAGGTGAAATTTAATGATTTGGGTTTCAATTTTGATTCGTTTATTAATCACCTTGTTTGGCCACATCTAAAATTTTCATTCCATTTTGAGAAGGTAAGATCGACTTATGCTTTGGGACTTGAATCAAATTTCAACGATGATTTATTTTTTTCTTTTCAGTCCATACCTCCTATTGAAACTAACCTTTTACATTTTTGTGAATGTAACCCTTTAAAAAGCATGAGCTGTCATGGTGCTTCGTCACCCACCCAAGCTGATCGAGGTAAAAGGTTTGTTTTACATTATCTGTCCGAAGAGAGAAGATTCATCTTGTTTGAAAAAGGTAAAACCGATCCTAAATTTTCTTCTCTTCAAGATCGACAAGGTAAAGTTTATGAAAATTTTCAAATACCTTTACTCTATTCGAATGTTGTTGAAAATCTTTTTGATGGTTTGATGTTTGGAAATTGTTTGTACCTTGTTGTGATTGATTGTTGTCTTTGGCCTAGTAGTGATCCGTTTGTGTTGAAAAGTGATTACACAAATCATGTTGTTAATAAGCGAAAGAGTGAGTTAGTTTCCAATTGGCCATGGTACACTTTGCGTGTACATTCCCATGAATTGTTATTTTTGAAGAAACATATTGAAATGTTTGTGATGAGGAATAATGTGTTTAAGTGCCTGCCATCATTTACAAGCAATTATCCCTTGATCCAACTTAGTTTTCATATTTGCAACGATGCTCTAACGAAACTCTTTGATAAATTTACGTATGCTTGCTTTGTCCAATTGAGATTTTTGGCATATGTTCGATTGAATGAATTTTTAATGAACTATCGAACACATTTGAATTTGACTCCTTTGAGTTTCTTTTTACCGGCTGTGGTAAGAATTTTTCAGGTTTGTGTGACATCTTTCATCCCATTTGATCGAGGAAAACCATGCACGAGTCAAAGTTCTCCCATGGGCAAATGGCTCGACTTGAGGACAAGTCGCTTTGAAGACGGGGGGAATGATGTGAGCACACCCGGGCCATCCTCGAATGCACACCAAGTATCTATTGAGCTTCCAAAAGGTCCCATGACCCGAGCCTGAACCAAGCAACTTCAAGATGCTATATCGGCCTTTGTGACGCGCATTTGGGAAGATAACCAGCTCCCTAACATTGAAGGAGCTAAGAACAACTCCTTGATGACTCCATGCACAACATTGCAATCCGATCTCAGCTCCTCTCTAGCTCCCCCATGCGCCATTCAGCTCACATCAGCTCACTTGAGCTTGTTTTAGCTCGAACTTAGCTTGATTCAGCTCATTCCTTTTTCATTTCAATAAATTAAGTTTTAATCTAGCTTATAACTAAGTTTGCTACAGCTCATGCCGAATTCCCTAGCTCATTTTAGCTCACTAAGTGTTTTTGACTATTTGAGCTAGTCGAATTTATTATAAGTTGACTTATAATTATTGTGTTCAAATTTAGTTAGTGTTATTAAGTTATTTAGTTATTATTTTAATTTATAATTATATGAATAGTTGTGTGTTATTTAATTTTGTTATTTAATTTTGTAGGTTAGCCAAATTTGGAAGATACATTCATGGCATTTAATGCCGTGCATGATGAACTGGAATGTTCATTGAACGGAAGATTCATGCATGGTTCGGTTCAATGTTTGGAGGACATACATTCATGTACATGGAAGGTTAATGCATATTGAAAGGTGCATCTCCCTTGGACGGCACACATGCATGAATGGAGGGTAATTAATGCAAGTGCATGTACGGCTAGGTTCAAGCCCCCTTCCAAGTTCCATGTACAACCAATGCATGTGGGAGGACCCTTGGAGTTTCCTAAGCACCTATTCGGCCAAGAGACACCCTTTGAGAGTTTCATGCATCCCATGGCCGAACCTAGACCCTTCCCTTGGCTTCCAAAGCTTGCTCATACATGAAGCTGCCCACTCACCTCCCCATTCGGCCGAACATGGACAAAGGACTTCAATGGTCATTTTTCTAGAATATTCATGTCTTAAATTAGGTTCATTGCTTAATAGTTAAGTTCATGAATTGTCTATTCGGTTACCCTAAGAAACTAGTATAAATAGTTTGTTGATTTCATTTGTAAAGGACTTTTGCCAAATTTGTTAATGAACTTTGTTCTTGTGAGGTTGCTTCCTCTCATATCTCGTACAAGTTTCGAAGACTTATCTAGCTTGTGCTAGTGGCGTTAACCGACTTGTTTTGAACTTATCACCAATCTTGGTGTGGCGTTCACCTATCCTTCTATCCATCTTTTCACCTTAACAATATAGGAATCGGGGTGACACTTTTTAGTGTTGAATCATTCCTGACGTTGAGTTCATTTTTCCATTCCCCATCTTTCGACTTTTCTTCTTGTTAACCAAACCGAGCCATCTATCCAACATCCTTTCTTGTTTCCTTAGCCGAACCTATCACTACCCTTTTGCATAACTTTTGAAAACCTTCCGCTATCCAAACCTATCCATTTCACTTCTATTTCTAAAATCTGAGGTACGAACGACTCTCTCGAACTACGATCGGGCAACTACGTGAATTTGACTCGTCTACCCGGGCTGGATCACATAAAAAATGTACAGTTATATGAAGTAAATGTTTTGATGTACGGGTATGAAACCCGATATTTCTAATTTTGTGCTCAGATGTTGAATTGTCAACAGGTTTAATCCGAAGATCAAGTGTATTCAGGTCTAATACAGTCAGTGATGGTAAGAGTGTGATAAAGAGATAGTCACTATAGACTTCGTATTAGGGTTGTCATTATCACCAATAAAAGAGATGTTATTTGTATTGTGGTTGATCGTTTGGCCAAAAATTCACATGATTGATTTAGTATATACAGAGTTCCTATTTGACAGATCAACTGAGCTATGTGTTCTGAGTGAGTAATTCAAAATTTTAACAATAAGCTCTGGCACTGTGAGAAATTAGTGAAAGTGATTCATAATATTTGGACGCAACTTCTTCTGGTAAGATTTTCGGGGACGAAAATCCCTAAAGGAAGGGAGAGTTGTAACAACCTGTTTTTGGGTCAGATCAGAAGAGTGGTTTCGGGACCACAAATTTGAAGTAAAAAATATTTATTTTATTATTTTAATAAGTTTTACAGTATGATATAATGTTCGTGTGAAAATTTTTTAAAGAAATTTTACCGTTTGAGTGGTTAATTCGGTAAAAAGGATTAAATCGCGTAAAGCGTAAAAGTTGAATTCTATAAGTTAAAGGTATTAAATGGCTATGGAATTAAATAGAGAAGGTCCTTATGTGGTAAATAGCCCATTTATGAGATAGTGGAGGTTAGTGGAGTGGCATTTTGTGTATTTAGTAATATTTTTAAAGGGTAAAAAGGTAAATAGGTAATTAAAGTTAATAATAAATAAAATAAAAGCCAAAACCATGTTATATTTCTTCATCTTCCACTGAATATAGAGAAAAGAAATAGCAGTGGTTGTGTTTTAGGGTTCAGCATCTTGATGGCTCAATTTGTAAGTGTTTTGAGCTCGATTTTTGATGATTTTTATGTTTTTGTGATCGGTGCTTCGTGTTCTAGCTAGCCCGTACCCTAATTTCTGAATTTTTTGATGAATTTGTGAGTTTCCATTGATGATAGCTTGATTTTTTTGAGTGTTGATGATACGACCACACCTTCCGAGCTGCCAGTTGCCAATATAAATCCTCTTGAGTTGCCTGTAGGACCGATTACTCGAGCTCGAGCAAAGAGATTCAAAGACGCAACAACAGCATTAGTTGATAGAGTTTGGGGTGAAACCGTTGCTGGACTTATCGAAAGCTTTTGGACCAGCAAGCCGAGCGACCCATGCATTCTCCTTCAAGCTCATATCAGCTCAAATCAGCTCAAATCAGCTCAAATCAGCTCAACTTCAACATAACTTAGCTCAACGAGCTCTTTTCAGCTCATTTCATTATTGAGTTTATTATGCTGGAATAAATCATTTAAGTTGTTGTTAGTTAAATTAGTTATTTAGTTTTAATAATTAATTTGTCATAATCTGGACATGTTTTAATTATGTTCTAAATTAAGTGCTTCATTAAATAGGACCAATTAAATATGTCTTAACTATTACAAAGATTAATTATGTCCACCTTTAATTTATGGTACAGGATTTATTTGTTTTATGTTGCCGAATTAATGTGTCTAAAAGGGATTTAATTTGTCGCTTTAATTGTTGTAGGTACATTACCCTTGGATGGTATAGGTGCATGAATGATTTAAAGATGGTGTGCTGATCATTTGGTGTTCCCTAAGTGACCATTCGCCAACCCATGCAAAGAACTCTTCAAGAAGATCGTTTGGCTACCCAAGACAACTCCTTAATCACATGTACATTCGGATGAACCAAGCAAAGACATTAAATCAAATTCAAGCATTTGGCTGAACCTATTGATTGCATTTTCAGCTCCCAAACAATCCATTCCGTTTTCCTATTAAATCAAGGCATCTAGAAGCTGCCCCTTGCCGTTCTCCATACACAAGAAACTTCAAGGAAGCTTCATTAGAAATTCTGGAATTTTCAGCTAACCATTTAGCTACCTCAAGAGCCTATTCGGCTATCCCTTGTATTCACTATAAATTTGGCTTGTGTTACTTTGTAAAGGACTTTTGGCAAATTTTATAAAAACTGAATTTTTGTTCTTATAAGAACTTCTTCTCTAAGTCTCGTTTAAGATTTTTGTTGGCTTATCTACCTAGTAGTGGCGTCAACCTCTTTCTTTACGAAACCGAACTTATCACTAGTTTTAGTGTGGCGTTCAAAACCCTTTATACCGAGGTTCCTATCTTGTTAGATAGTGGGTCGAGGTTTCCCTTACCATACCCAAACCGAACTAAAGAGAGCCTATAAACAACGGGTCGATACCAAATCGGTATTGGTTCTTCTTTGCACTTCTTTTTGTTCGACCCATTTCTTCATTTTCCAAATTGTACCTAAACCGGTCATTCCGTTTGTACCATTTCATAATACCATTTCATTTTTACCTTTCATACCATTACGTCCATTTCCTCAACTTCCCTTAACTCAATCCGAATTAACCATTCCTTTTTTTTTGACGAAGCTTTCTCGAAGACGATCGGCAATTTACATACGACTCAACTCAAGTCGAGGCGAGCTCGTATCAGTTGATGATGGAAAATAAATCATTGTTGTTAGATTAACAAGTTTTATAAAGTGATTTTGAGTAAAAATGTCAATTTTGGACCAAATTATATAAGGTGGAAATTTAGTGGTTAAAATGTGAAATAAATTGAAAATATGGGATGATAGTAATATATGGAAAATTCAGCTAGCTTGGGTTTGTGTTTAATTTCATGAAATTATGATTTTAAGTGATAAGGATTACATTGCAAAAATGTGAAATAATAGGGGAAAAATATAATTTTTCCAAAATATATAAATTGTGTTAAATTTAATGAAATGTTGATGAAATAAGTAAATTTTGATATTATATAGATTGAGATGATCGAGAATTGGATCTAGAATGGGGAAAAAACAAAGTACCAGACTAATTGATCCGTTCCGTTGTTTTAACGATCGAGGTAAGTTTGTATGTAATAAGCATTGTTAAATTTATGTTTTTAATGCTTTGATATTATATAAATTGTATATACGTGACTATTTTTATGTTTAACGACATATTGGCTAAAAAAATGGCACTTAGTGTGTGGTTCGAAATAGCTTCGACTAAATGTAGCACTAGGTGTGCGATTGGAGATAGCTTCGGCTATATATGTTTATGGCACTTAGTGTGCAAAAAATTAAGAATGGCACTTGGTGTGCGAGATATTGAGTATGGCACTTAGTGTGCGAGACATCAAAGATGCAACGGCATTACGTGTATGTATGAAATGGTAAGGATCGGTACAGGTATGTACATGAGTTATGATGCATCTTTGTAACGAAGTAAATAAGTAAGTCATGTTTATGAGAATGATTTTGTGATGACCTTGTGATTATGGGTCCATGCTTATGTTGTATAAATATGTATTTATACCATGATGGCTGAAATGATTGGTAAAGGTGCGATGAGCTTAGTTATCATCATTTTTGTACTAAAACTGTTTTGGACAGTAGCTGTAGCCAACTTTGAAAATTCACCAAAAATTATGGAAACCGATTTAGAGGATGAATAAAATATGAAATTATATCTTATTGAGTCTATTTTTACATAGAAGAAACGGTGTACGCAATGAAGTTATGAGATATTTGAATTTTAGTGAGACAAGGTCAGAATGATCTCAGAATCCCTTGTTCTGATTTTGGAAAATCATTAAAAATTGTACAAAAATAATTAGGAGTTATAGTTTATATTCTTAGAATATTTGATGAGTCTATTTTCTAAAGAAACAAACAGAAACATCATTTGAATTATTTATGAGGATATAATTAATTTTTAGTGAAGAGGGGTCGGAACTATCAGATAGCGAAAAAGAGGTAACTTTGAAGAATAAACTGTACTTATTAGCTAAACCAAAAATTATGTAAATTTTATGGTAAGAAGATATGTGAGTCTAGTTTTAGGTAAAATTAAGGGATCTTAATTTGGAGCTCCATAGCTCCAGAAATAAATAATTTAGCGGCTATGACTTGAGTAGACAACTTGACTTGAATTTGAACAAATAGTGGAATAATATGCAATTATAATTGTGATACCTTGAGAACATGTTGTATTTGGAAAAAGGATATTAATAAATTGCTTATTATTTTCATATGAACTTACTAAGCTTTATAGCTTACCCCCTCACTTTTCATCTCTTATAGGTTTATATAGCTAGCTCGAGTTGGAGATCGCCGGAGATTCAATCACACTATCAAGCTATAATTTGGGGTATAAGTATTCAAACACTTAAGTCTATGGCATGTATAGGGGCTCCATATTTGTAATTATGTCAATGTTAATGTGGCCAAATGTGTTGGCCTATAATGGTTATAGTCTAATTTATATATAGCCATGAATGATGGCTTATGCTAATCATTATTCATGTGTATTTTGCCAATGTTTTATGGTGTGATCATGTTGTTTGATATGGATGAATGTGTGCATACGAATTAAGTACTCGATGATTGATTTTGGCATAATTGGCATATGGATAGATTATAGCATAAGTGTGAAATGTGAAAATGTATTAATGATAATCTCGGTATGAAAGTTGTTATGATTAATCTTGATAAAGTATGATGCCTTGTGTAGGCGTAATTTGTTATGAGAATGTCATTCATAAGCCATATTTACGATTATTAAGTGTTCATTTATGCCATGTTGGATGCCATTGAGATATGTGAGTGTGCATGTGTTGTGAAGGTGGCAAAATGGATTGGAAAATAGCCTAGCATTTGTCCACACGGGTAGACACAGGCATGTACTTTGGCCTGTGCCCTAATTTGGTGATGACGTCATAAACAGAGAGTTACACGGGCTGAGGACATGGGCGTGTCTCAAGCCGCACGGGCGTGTGACCCTGTTTCATGATGAAATTTTCTAAGTTTTCCCAAAAGTTTTCAAAGTTTCTAGTTTAGTCCCAAATCATCTTCGATGCGTGTTTAGGGCCTCGTAAGCCCGTTTAAGGGACGTTATACATATGTATGAATTTTTTTTATTTGAATGAAATTTTATGGCCCAATTTTATGTGATTGTGTATGTTTAAGATCGGTAATGCCTCGTATCCTGTCCCGGCCTCAGACATGGGTAAGGGGTGTTACATTTAGGTTGATCCTCAAAAGATCGAGGCCGTTTTGGATTGGAAGCCACCTAAGACTGTATCTGAGATTCGTAATTTTTTGAGATTGGCAGGGTATTATCAGCGATTTGTAGAGGAGTTTTCATTGATTACAGCACCTTTGACTAAGCTGTTACGTAAGGGTGTGTTGTTTAACTAAATTGATGTGCAGCAAGAGAGCTTTGAAAAGTTCAAGAAGGTACTGACTGAGGCCCCTGTCTTGATACAACCAGAGTCAGGGAAAGAGTTCACTATCTACAACAATGCATCACTTGTTGGTTTGGGATGTGTGTTGATGTAAGAGAGTAAGGTAGTAGCGTATGCATCTCAACAGTTAAATATGCATGAAGTGAATTATCTGACGCACGACTTGGAGTTGACCGCAATGGTTCTCGCACCAAAAATTTGGAGGCATTATCTCTCTGGTGAGAAGTGTATCATTTATACTGATCATAAGAGCCTCAAGTATCTCCTCACTCAAAAGGAGCTAAATCTTGGGCAACATAGATGGATTGAGCTGCTTAAAACTATACGATCGAATACCATCATAGGGAGGCCAATACGGTGGCTGATGCACTGAGTCGTAGAGCTATAACTGTTCTGAGGGTGATGTTTGCTCGCCTCAGTGTATTTGACGATGGTAGCTTGTTGGCTGAGCTCCAAGTTAAACTGATGTGGATTGAGCAGATTAGGGGCAAATAGTTAGAAGACGAGTCATTGGGTTTTCATTTCCTATAGGTTGAGATTGGGGATATTGTGGATTTTGGACTAAATAGTGAAGGGGTGCTCTCTTTTCATGGGAGAATCTGTATACTTAAGGATATTGATTTGAGGCAGTCTATACAATGAGAGGTGCATAGTAGCCCTTATGCTATGCATCCTGGTGGAAATAAGATGTACAGAGACCTTCGTGAGTTATATTGGTGGCTGGGTCTTAAGCGTGAAGTTACCGACTTCATGGGTAAATGTCTGACTTGCTAATAGGTTAAGGCTGAACATCAGTTACCTTCAGGGTTGCTTCAGCCAGTTAAAATTCTACTTTGGAAGTGGGAGAGAGTGACTATGGACTTCGTTAGTGGGCTGTCCCTAACGCCTAAAAAGAAGGATTTAGTATGGGCCATCGTGGATTGATTGACCAAATCTGTCCATTTCTTACTAGTTCGTACTGATTACTCTTTGCAGAAGTTGGCCAAATTGTATATGTCTGAGATAGTAGACTGCATGTAGTATTGGTTTCAATAATATCTAATAGGGATCCTCGCTTCACATCTCGATTCTGGAAGAAGTTACATGAAGCTCTTGGTACAAGGTTGGACTTCAGTACTGCGTTCCACCCTCAGACAGATGGCCAATCAGAGAGGGTGATTCAGATATTTGAGGACATGTTAAGGAGTTGCGCGATTGATTTTCAAGGTAGTTGGGAGGATTACTTGCCGCTAGCAAAGTTTGCTTATAACAATAGCTATCAGTCTAGCATATAGATGGCACCTTACAAGGCATTATATGGTCGTAGGTGTTGAATTCCTTCGTGTTGGACTGAGTTGGGCGAGCGGCGTGTTTTGGGCCCTGAATTAGTTTCTGATACCAAGGATAAAGTTAGACTAATCTGGGATCCACTGAAAGCGACATCAGACAGACAGAAGTCCTATGCTGATCTGAAGTGTAAAGAGATTGAGTATTCTATGGGGGACTTTGTTTTTCTCAAGGCCTCGCCATGGAAGAAGGTACTGAGGTTTAGACATAAGGGCAAATTGAACCCTAGGTTTATTGGGCCTTACTGCATACTGAAACGTGTGGGACCGGTTGCCTATAAGTTAGAGTTACCTCCAGAGTTAGACTGGATTCACAATGTGTTTCATGTCTCCATGTTGAGGCGCTACCGCTCTGATCCCACACATGTTATTTCAGTTGAGGAGGTTGAGGTTAGGCCAGATCTAACTTTTGAATAGGAGCTAATTCAGATATTAGACAGGAAGTCTATCCTACTGGTTAAGCTTTTTTGGCGTAATCACAGCTCTAAGGAGGCCACGTAGGAACCTAAGTAGGCGATGCGACAACAATACCCTCATCTATTCTGATCAGGTAAATTTCGAGGTAAAAATTTTTTTTAGGGGGGTAGAGTTGTAACGCCCTAAAAATCTTTAATGTTCATTTTCGTATGTTGTGTTACATAAATGCATGTTTGCTTCAGTGGTTAAGTGTCCTGGGAAGTGTCTGAGAAGTCTTAGGTTCAAGCCTTGGCTTGTGCAAAAGTTTTATTTTTAATATGAATTAACCTTGCCTCTAGTCAGTAGGCTTTTAAATAAATGTGGGTAAAACATGCCAGAAAGGGTCTGCTGGTCTAGGGGATAAGTGGCTTGTTATGGTTACCTGAGTTCTGAAGTTTGAGTCTTGCTTTGCGTATTAGTGATACGAACCGCCTCGGGGAGAGTCAAGTCATATGCTGAGTTGCCGGATTGTCTACGAGAAAGTATTGTTCAATTTGCTTTTGAAATGAAGTTGATAGGAAAATAGGACGGAAGCTATGTATAATGGTTTAATGATGGATATGGAAGAAAGGGTTCTTAAAAGCAAGCACGAACCAATATTAGAAAATATCGACCCCAAATGCTTATAGGCTTTCAAGGTGGAGGATGAAAGTGATAAACCTCGACCCGCTACTTAGCAAAGTAGGAACCTCGGTATAAGGGTGAAAGAAACAGGGTTGACGCCACTACTAGGTAAATAAGTCAACAAAGTCTCAAACAAAGTTTAGAGAAGAAAATTCTCACAAGATTAAATTCAATAAAAATTTGGCAAAAAGTCCTTTACAAATGAAAGAAAACAAATAGTTATAGGCACATAGATGACCATTCAAATTCGGCATCTAGGTGTTCACACAATAATAAAAACGTTCACACTAATGTATTAAAATAGTTCATAAATTCGGCAGATTCATGCACTAGTTGAATGGACACTTTCTTCCCCCCAAGTGTGTGCATGAATGCTTAGTCATAAAGAAAGGCTTCAAGTGACTTGTATGTGCACCAAAGGTTGCATTCATCTCCTTGGGTCGTTCATGCACTTGTATGGAACATGTATCCTCATAATTAAACACTTTAATGGCATGTAGGTTCATAAATGGCAGCATGAACCTAGTAAATTCGTTCACCCCTTTGTGCATGCACTTAATTCAATCAATGTGTTGAATTATTGAGTTAATTCCTTCCTTTGGACGTTCTTGAACCCATCCATGCATGTGTAGTAGCTTATAGGTCAATTTAAAGTGTGAACATGTTCAAGGAGCTCTATGGTCAACATAGAATTAGTTAGCAGCTACTTCTTGGCCGAATAAGTGCCTTGGAAAGTTAGGAGACAGCCACCATACATGCACTTAAGCCATTCATGCATTCTATCATCCCATGCATTTGATCCATTCATGGACTAGCCTTTAATGTCCATACATGCATTCGACACATGCATGAATTTGTAGAAACATTGCATCGAGCCGTACATGCACCAGCATTTAATACTTCTTCATTCATGAGTGTGGAATGCCCAAAAGAGATGTTTCTTCATCCATACATTGTGCCGTCCTTGATCATTGTATCTACAAAAAAATAAAATCAAATTATGAGACATCATGTGAACACATTAATGTCATGCATTAAATCGGCTAAAATGTGAACATAATTAAAATATGTAATGACTGTGACATATTAAAACAAATATTAATATAAGTCAAATTTGATGCTTAAATAATTATGTTCAGATTTTATTTAATGCAATAAAGTCTAAAACCGGTTTTGAGCTAAAATGAGCTAAGCTTTAGCCCTTAAGCTAAAATTGAGCTGAGATTAAACTCTTAAGCTGAAGTTGAGCTAAGGTTTAGCTCGTGAGCTGAATATGAGCTAAGAGTGAGCTCGGTTTAGCTCAGGCAAGTTGGATTGAGCTTGAATAAGCTGGATTTGAGCTGGACGGAGCTCATGGAGCTGGAAACGAGCTGGGATCAGCTTGCCAACATGTCAATGCTCGGCTTGATAGACTTGTTCGATGAAGCTCGCGGGGTGTGCTCGTATCATCCCCCCTCTTTTAGGCGACTTGTTCTCAAGTCGAGCCGTTTGTCCATGGGAGAGCTTTGACTCATGCATGGTTTTTCTCGGTCAAATGGGATGGAAGATGTTACACAAACCTAAAAAATTCTTACGACAGCCAATAAAAAGAAACTCAAAGGAGTCAAATTCAAATGTGTTCGATAATTCATTAAAAATTCATTCAATCGAACATATGCCAAAAATCTCAATTGGACAAAGTAAGCATACGTAAATTTATCAAAGAGTTTCGTTAGACCATCGTTGCAAACATGAAAACTAAGTTGGATCAAGGGATAACTGGTTGTAAATGACGGCAGGCACTTAAACACATTATTCCTCAACCAAAACATTTTAATTTCTTTAATCGAATATAGCAACTCATTTGGTCCCTTGTCTTGTTCATGCAAGGTATGCCATGGCCAAAGGTATGCTAACTCTTTCTTTCGTTTTTTGAACAACATGAGGGTGTCTCCAAATTCCAACATAATAATTACATCATTACAATTCCAAAAGGAAAAATCCATCACATCAAAGTATAAATAATTTCCAAACAACAAATCAATGGAATTTTCAACTTCAATTGAATTGAGCAAAGATATTTGAAAATTTTTAGATGACTTACCTTGACGGTTTACCTTTCTCGGTCAAAATGAATCTTCTCTCTTTGGATAGATAACATAATACAAACCTATTACTCCGATAAATTTGAATAGGTGGTGATGCACCATGACATGTCTTGCTCCTCGAGGGGTGGAATTCACAAAAATGAGAATGGTTAGTATTAACGAAAACTATGGACTTAAATGGAAAAGGAAAGTTACCATGGAGATTTGATTCAAGTCCCAAAGCATAAGTCGATCTTACCTTCTCAAAATGGAACGAAAATTTCAGATGTGGCCAAGCAAGGTAATTAGTAAACAAATCAAAATTGAAACCCAAATCATTGAATTTCACCTTCTTATCAAAAGTTCGAACATCAAGCAAACATAATTTGAATGCAAATGATGCAAAGTGCTTAATGTTCCCATAAAATGAATTCATGTAGCAAATACCAGGCTTGATCACACGAACTTGATTAGGAATTCCAACAAGCAACATATTAGAAGAAGATATAATCAACTCACCACACGAATTATATTTCACTAGTTTAAACACACATGTTGAATTGACAAAACCGAGCATACTAATATGCAAAGGTTCATGCTTCAAGAGTATCAATCGGGAATGCAAATCATTACATGGAAATTTTGCACAAAAACTCAAAGATTGTTCATGAAGAACACAATTGCACATATCATGTGAAGATCTTTTAACATGGATGCCAAACAAAGAATTTTTAGAGAACATGCAACTTTTCAAATAGGCAGATTTATCACAAATCAATTGAGCAGGCATATTTAAACATAAAGATTTAACACATGAATTCAAAAAGTTTGCATGGTCAAACACATCAGAATTTTTAAGTGACAGACTTTGATCAAACACATTCAAAATTCGCTTAGAGAAAACTAATCCAATGTTGTCAACAAATTTGCCAATGTAGTAATCGTCATAAGAAAAGCTGTATATGGCACCTTTTAAAAAAGAATCGTTAACAATAATAAATGAAAAAAAATTAGCCAAATCAAGTGACTTTGATTCGATAAACAAAGAATCCTTACCTTCCTTACCTTCGATCGCAAGTGGGTGGTTGTCATTTGCGAACTCACCTTTTTCAAACAACCTAAAACACCTCTCGTTTGGAAGGTAATATAGATGGAATTGGTCACACAAACTTCTAGGAACCTGAAAAGTTAATTCACAAGAAGATCGAACATGTGGGTTAGTAGAGATAATCCTCACTTGCTTACTTGTTTTCTCACTCGATTCTTTTTCTTCTGAATCACTCGTTCCTTTTGTTTCAATTTCTTTTTCATCTTCTTTTTCACTCTCAAACTCTTTTTCATTCTCTTTTTCAATCTCATTTTCTTTTTCTTTTTCTTTTTGCGTTTCAAAGGCTTTTTCAAAGGCTTTTTCAAGTTCTCTCAAGATTTGCTCATTTTCTCTCTTACTTGCCTCTTGCCTCTCTTTTCTTTTTATTCCCTTTTTTTTTCTTTCTTTGCTTTTTCTTTTCTTTTCTTTGTTTTCTCTTTACAAGAATGTACAAAAGAACGATGAGAATACAAATCTTGTTCGAAAGATGAAGAATTATTTGCATATGATTCACAATCAAAACTTCGTGCAGAACACTCCTTGAATGATTTCTTTGAATTTCGGGAAGAAGTATATCTATCTCTTCGCACATTTTCTTGGAAGTAGTCAAAACCATAGTCGCCTTCTTGTCGTCTCAAACTCCTTGATGAAAAATACTCTCGTTCGAAGTCGCTTCTCGAATAGGATTCATAGTATGAATCTCTTTGCCTCGAAGTCAATGGCGAGAAAGAATCACGATAGGAACTTTTGTTCAAGTAGTATTCGGCGGTATATCTCTGTGGTGTTTTTGGTTCCGTTTTTTGACTTGAAGCAACTCGTTCACTTTGGTCTCATTTTCCCAATTGATCTAGCCTCACTTGCCGTTGGCTCGCCATTCTTCGCATTTCTTGTACCAAGTATTGGTATTCCGATTCGGTGAACTCTTTGCGTGACATGATTTTTGTTGCTGAAAAGAAAATGTTAGATCACAACACAAAATAAAAAAAATTAAGTACCTCACCACAAACCTCACAATTTCCCTCGAAAAGAAGAAGGAAAAGGTGTCACTCCCGCTCGTGTTTACACTCGTTTGGCTTTTACCTCCACTCGAATGATCTCACTCGCTCATGGCTTTTTTCACTCCTTTCTCCTCTTATAACCTTGTAACAGACTTAGTATGACTTGATCTCTAGTATTGTGGATCGGTTTCAAATGGTTTTTACAAAGGATAACATATGAAGGGTTACGGGTTGGCTGAAAGAAAAGAAAAAAAATTTCTCGGGTTTAAGTGTGGCGATGGGATAGGAAGTGAATGGTAGAAGACGAATGAAACTGATTGGGAATACAAATGATCACAAAAGAAATTAATCATTCACACTTTTTTTTTCAATTTTTTTTTTTCAAAATTTTTTTTAACTTGTAAAACTTTTTTTTTAACTATAACAGTAAACTAAATACAATGGAAGCACTTTTGTATGCGATTTTTTTCGGCTGCGTAGATTTTTTTTGTTTTTGTAGCAGCCACAACAAACTAAACAAAATGAGAGAACTTCGGTATACGAAATTTTTTTATACTTTTTTTTCGGATCCTACTTACTTGCGTACACTTGGACTAGCCCGGGAATGATTTCGTTGCACGAACTTCTCATTTTAGTAGCTCTGATACCAGATGATACGAACCGCCTTGGGGTGAGTCGAGTCGTATGCTGAGTTGCCCGATCGTCTACGAGAAAGTATCGTTCAATTTGCTTTTGAAATGAAGTTGATAGGAAAATAGGACGGAAGCTATGTATAATGGTTTAATGATGGATATGGAAGAAAGGGTTCTTAAAAGCAAGCACGAACCAATATTAGAAAATATCGACCCCAAATGCTTATAGGCTTTCAAGGTGGAGGATGAAAGTGATAAACCTCGACCCGCTACTTAGCAAAGTAGGAACCTCGGTATAAGGGTGAAAGAAACAGGGTTGACGCCACTACTAGGTAGATAAGTCAACAAAGTCTCAAACAAAGTTTAGAGAAGAAAATTCTCACAAGATTAAATTCAATAAAAATTTGGCAAAAAGTCCTTTACAAATGAAAGAAAACAAATATTTATAGGCACATAGATGACCATTCAAATTCGGCATCTAGGTGTTCACACAATAATAAAAACGTTCACACTAATGTATTAAAATAGTTCATAAATTCGGCAGATTCATTCACAAGTTGAATGGACACTTTCTTCCCCCCAAGTGTGTGTATGAATGCTTAGTCATAAAGAAAGGCTTCAAGTGACTTGTATGTGCACCAAAGGTTGCATTCATCTCCTTGGGTCGTTCATGCACTTGTATGGAACATGTATCCTCATAATTAAACACTTTAATGGCATGTAGGTTCATAAATGGCAGCATGAACCTAGTAAATTCGTTCACCCCTTTGTGCATGCACTTAATTCAATCAATGAGTTGAAGTATTGAGTTAATTCCTTCCTTTGGACGTTCTTGAACCCATCCATGCATGTGTAGTAGCTTATAGGTCAATTCAAAGTGTGAACATGTTCAAGGAGCTCTATGGTCAACATAGAATTAGTTAGCAGCTACTTCTTGGCCGAATAAGTGCCTTGGAAAGTTAGGAGACAGCCACCATACATGCACTTAAGCCATTCATGCATTCTATCATCCCATGCATTTGATCCATTCATGGACTAGCCTTTAATGTCTATACATGCATTTGACACATGCATGAATTTGTAGAAACATTGCATCTAGCCGTGCATGCACCAACATTTAATACTTCTTCATTCATGAGTGTGGAATGCCCAAAAGAGATGTTTCTTCATCCATATATTGTGCCGCCCTTGATCATTGTATCTACAAAAAAATAAAATCAAATTATGAGACATCATGTGAACACATTAATGTCATGCATTAAATCGGCTAAAATGTGAACATAATTAAAATATGTAATGACTGTGACATATTAAAACAAATATTAATATAAGTTAAATTTGATGCTTAAATAATTATGTTCAGATTTTATTTAATGTAATAAAGTCTAAAACCGATTTTGAGCTAAAATGAGCTAAGCTTTAGCCCTTAAGCTAAAGTTGAGCTGAGATTAAACTCCTAAGCTAAAGTTGAGCTAAGGTTTAGCTCGTGAGCTGAATATGAGCTAGGAGTGAGCTCAGTTTAGCTCAGGCAAGTTGGATTGAGTTCGAATAAGCTAGATTTGAGCTGGACGGAGCCCGTGGAGCTAGAAACGAGCTGGGATCAGCTTGCCAACATGTCAATGCTCGGCTTGACAGACTTGTTCGATGAAGTTCGCGGGGCGTGCTCATATCAATTAGGGTGTTTCATTTTGCTCCTTTGCCGTGTGGGTAGTAGAGGCTGATCGAAACACTGCAGAGTTGAGTAGGGTTTGAATTTGGTGGTTGAGGGAATTATGTTGGATGGATTTTAGGAGAAAAATATGAGGAGTTGAAGTTGTGGGAGAGTTGGTGCCAAATTGGTATTCTAGTCAGTCAAGAATTTGGCTTTGGTTGGTATTTGAACTCCATTTCGATTGCTGTCAACATTTTTGGTTCTTTTCTTTTCCTTAGAGGCCGAATTGTGCTAGAGAGTTTTGCTCTATCTTTCATTTTTACTTTCTTCGGGTTTGCACCCTTCTTTAGGTTCCTTTCTTGTCATTTCGTTCTCCTTTCCTTACTCCTCTAATAGGCACTCTTCCCCTTTTCTTCTTGGTTGAATGCTCTCTGTCCCCTCTCTCAATTCTTTTGGGTCTAATAATTCCCCCTCTTTTACATCTTGTTGTTTTGGCCTATTCTCTTTGCTTCTCTCCCTCTCTCAAATTGGTTTTGCTTTGGCCGAATACTACTCCTTCTCCTACCCTCACTGTGCCAACTTTTCCTTCAATTCTCTTTGTCGATTTTGTGGTATTACAACTCCTCCCTTTGTTTTGTTGGTTATGATTTGCTTCATGATTCTTAGCACTCTTTTGGTAAGTATTTGATTCTTCACTGCTCTGTTACCTGATGTAGTTTGTTTAAGGGTTGTGTATTGTTGTGATTAGGAAGTTGAGTTCGAGGTTTATCAGACCGTATGAGATTATCGAGCGTATTGGGCCAGTAGCATATAGATTGTCATTGCCACTAGAGTTAGAAAAGATTCACAATGTGTTTCATGTATCGATGCTTCGACGATACAGATCCAATCCTTCGCATATAATTTCCCTGTCTGATATTAAAATCCAATCTGATATGACTTATGAAGAAACACCGATCTGTATTTTAGATCATGAGGTTAAAAAGTTATGAAACAAGAAAATTCCATTAGTTAAAATGATGTGGCATCGACACGGTGTTGAAGAGGCCACGTGGGAGTCTGAAGATGCTATGAGACAACAATATCCGAATCTATTTAACGGTAAGATTTTCGGGGACGAAAATCCCTAATGGGGGAGAATTATAACAGTCCGATTTAGACCCTAGTCGGAATAGTGGTTTTGAGACCACAAATTCGAGTCCAAAAATATTTTAATATTATTTTCTGTGTCTGTGATATGTGAATTTATATCTGCAAAGTTTCTGTGATTTAAATTGTCTGTTTCTGTGCTTAATTATGAAAAAGGATTTAATCACATAAATGATAAAATTTGCATGCCATATATTCAATGTGTCTAATTGGCATGGTTTTGGATTATTATGGCCTTATGTGGCAATTACTCCATGGAATTTATGAGTGGTCATAAATGACCTTGTTTTATGTAATTGATATGTTTATTAAGGAGGGATACAATGATAATTCATGCTTTAACTTGAATTAAAGAAAACAAATTGCATGCATGTGTTCATAAACACATATTATAACTGAAAATCAAAGAAAATAAAAAGAAGAAAGCCATTTTAGGTTTCGGCTAGCTTAATCCTTGATTAAGGTATGAATTTTCGTTTGTTTTTGATAATTTTTACGTTTCTATAATCGTTGCTTCGTGTTTTTTAAAACCCATGTCTGAATTTCTATTTCTGTTGAAGATTATGAAATGTGCCATTGATGATTATATGATTTTTGTAATGTTTTTATATGGATTATGAAAGATATATGTAAGATTATCATGTTTTGTTCTTGAATTTTTGATGGAATAGAGCTATTTGGGCTAATTTGTGAAAATGAGGTTTTGAAGGATAAAATTGTGAATTAAATATGTTATTTGGGCTTGTATGGAAGCTATGTATATTCGGCCAAACTATAGTCTTGGTGAATTTTGCATATTTGTGATTTTGTGAAAAATGGACTAAATTGTCAAACTGTGAAAATGTAAGGGCTAAAATGTAAAGTGCCCTAAATATGTGTTCATGGATTATTTTTAATGAAATGAATGGTTGAATTTGAATTGTATTAAATCAAGAACAAAGAAAATTGGACTTAGATCGAGAGAAGTCCAAAATAGTTGAATAGTCAACTCGTTTCCATCCGAGATCCATACGAGGTAAGTCAAAATACAATTACTTGTTAAATTGATTGAATGTTGTATATACTAGTTATAATCTGTATTAGACGGCTGTGAGAGCCTGATGAATGAATTTCGAGTAAATTCTGATAATATGTTAGTATCTGAAAAGCTCTGTATGTTTCTAAAGGAACGTTGACATCGATCTGAGATATCGTGTAAAACCGTGTCTGGGACACAGGCCTAGATTTGAGATTTATGTGTAAGACCATGTCTGGGGCATCGGCATTGTATTTAATTTCGTGTAAGACCCTGTCTGGGACAGAGGCATCGATACTGAATTACATGTAAGACCACATCCGGGACGTCAGCATTGTACCCATTTATGAGTATCTGTATCGTTTCTGAATCGTCTGATGATAGAGTACGAGATATGGGAATGAAAATATGAAATGTATAATCTACACAGGTACGTTTGTATTGTACTAAATTTCTAAATATGAAAGACTCTATTTCTGTGAAATAATGAATGCGAGGTATGTACGAAATCATGGAAATGAAACATGACATGTATACAAGCAAATGAACATGGTTAGGCTCATGAATTACTCTGTGAAAGGGCTATGAATTTTTACTATTGACTTTTACTTTATATGCTTTAATAGTTAGACTAGTTGTATTTGGCTTACTAAGCTCTTTGTAGCTTACTGTGTGTGATTTCTGTCTATTTTACAGTTATCGTAGCTTCTGAAGGCTCAGGGATAGTCGAGGATTGTCACCATACTATCAAACTCATTTTGGTACTTTTGAAAGTGTAAATTTTTGAAGTATGGCATGTATAGGCTAGAATGTTTATGTATTTAAGCTTTGATATGTAAATATGTTATGCCATGAGACTTGGCTAGCAAATGATATGTTTGTGCATAGTTTTGATAATTGGATTGTGATGTCAAATTGTGTATGCTTGTAATGGTTATATAGCCTTGTATGTGGTGGTCATTTTGAAATATGCCAAGTTGAGGAAATGGTAAGTTTAAGCATGAGTTAGAAAGTGTCATAACTGAGCTATGAAATGAGCATTTTGGAATGTTGTTGTAATAAGATTTTAATGTGTTTTGATATGGATTTGAATAGGTTATTGAATGATGATGATTTAGTTATAATGAAGCATGTTTTGAGCATGGAATTGCCTGAAAAGTTTGGTATAAATGTTGTTTAATATTGCTTGTAGGAATGACCCAAAAAGGGGTGGCAAATTGGCTTAAACCAAGCCTGCATTATGCCACACGGTCAGGGAACACGGGCGTGCCTCATGGCCATGTATGCACAGTAGTAACCTCTTAAGATCACACGGTTAAGACACATGGGCGTGTCATATGGCCATGGGCTTAAGTCAGTGGCTAGCTAAGTTTTACACGGCCATGGCACACGACCGTGTCTGTTGGCCATATGTAAAAGTCAGTATATATACTCTGTTTTGGCACGGCTAGATCACATGGGCGTGTCTAGTACCCGTGTAAGGCACATGGCCTTGTCACACGGGCGTGTGACCTCAACAGAATTGAAAAATTTTTCTAAGTTCTAAAAATTCTGAATGTGTTCGGTTTAGTCCTGACCTTTTCTAAAAGTATGGCTTAGGTCTTGGAGACCTCCATAAGGGATGAATTGTTGATTTGCTTATGCATTAATATTATGTGATATCTATGATTCTGTATTGATCTGTAATGTTCTGTCTGTCTGGTAATGCCTCTTACCTATTCCGGTGACGGTTACGGGATAAGGGTGGTACATGCACATATGACCACCCTTGTAACCAAAGCTATTTGCTGCACATAGTAGCCTGCACTTAGTACTACATCTGTGACCAAAACCGTCTCTTGCACATAATGGCCTGCACTTAATACCACACATGTGATCGAAGCTATCGGGTACGCATAGTAGCCTGCACTTAGTACTACACATGCAACCTAACCATCTGGTACACGTAGTAGCCTGCACTTAGTACTACACACGTGACATAAAACCATCTTAAACACATAGTAGCCTACACATAGTACTACACATGTGTTCTCACAATGGATCATTCGTATCTTTTCTATTCTGAAGGTCCAACCAGGAAATTCCTCACTTTTCAACATTTTACCAATTCATCCATAATAACTTCAATTCATAATTTACATCAAGTGATCATTCAATATACAACCACATCTCATATAATAACAAAATATTATAACATAAGTAAGAAGGATATATTATTTACATACAAACTTAATCGTTTCAAAGAAATATCATGTTTCATCAAATTTCCATTATATTCAATCATCCCATCACATGTTACCGACATTTAAGCTTTCGATTACTTCATGGGTACATCACGTTCCCATACACAATATCATTAACATATAAATCAATACAACCATAGCAAAATATATTTCAAGTGTAACAACAATAACATGAATATCATGCTTATTTAATCACATGAACTTACCTTAAATGCAATTACGACCAACTATTCCAATTTAGTCCATAATCTTGAACTTCCTGATTTAGGCTCGAATCTCGATTTTATTGATCTAACATTTCAAATATAGCTCATTTATTATTCACATTATTCAAATTAACCTAAAAAATCATATTTTTACAAATTTGTATTTTTACCCCTAAACTTTATCATATTTACACTTTTTCCCCTAGGCTCGTAAAATGATTTTTATTCAATTTTTTTACACTTTAAGCCTATCTGAATCATTTTCATAACTATAGAAGCTCATAATTTCCACTAAATCACACTTTTATGACAAATTTTATAACTTTTACAATTTAGTCCTTTTTTTTAGCATTTTCACCGAAAACTACTTAGTAAAAGTCGTTTCTCCAACCATAAACATGCATAATCTACCATTAAACATCAAAATGAACAAGTTTTTAACATGGGTAAAACCCTAGACCTTCATCATAACTCAAATACATGGTAGAAATAGGTAGATCTTGTTACGAGGATTTCAAAAACGTAAAAATCATTAAAAACGGGGCTAGAACGGACTTACAATCGAGCTTGGAAGCTTGAAAAACCCTAGCTATGTCTTATCCATGCAAGTTTCAGCCACGGGGTTGAAGATGGATGAAAATTGGCTTTTAATTTTGTTTTTAATTCATTTTAATTACTAAATTACCAAAATGCCCCTAACTTAAAAATATTCTATTTCACCCATTTCATGTCCATTTTTGTCCAACAAATTAACCAATGGTCTAATTACTATTTAAGAACCTCCAATTTAAAATTCCACAAGAATTGGACACCTCTAGCATGTAGAACTCAACTTTTGCATTTTTTACGATTTAGTCCTTTTGACTAAATTGAGTGCCCAAACATCAAAATTTTTGGACGAAATTTTCACAAAACAACTCCATAGAATTGTAAACCATAAAAATATAATAAAAATGAATTTTCTTATGTTGGATTTGTGGTCTCGAAACCACTGTTTCGACTAGGTCCTAATTTGGGATGTTGCAGTATTTGCCCTTGATTGAATTAGCTTATAATAATAGTTTTCAATCGAGTATTAAAATGGTACCTTTCGAAGCCTTATATGGTATAAAATGTCGTACACCTTTGTATTGGACTAAGCTCAGTGAGAATATGATTCACGGGGTTGATTTGATTAAAGAGACTAAACAGAAAGTAAAAATAATCTGAGATAGTCTGAAAATAGCTTCCGATTGTCAGAAATCATATGCAAATTTGAAACAAAAAGATATTGAATTTGAGATCGGTGACAAAGTGTTTCTGAAAGTGTAACACCCCAAACCCGGCCTAGACGTTACGGTCGAATTTGACGTGCCACATCAATTAACGGTTGTCGAAAAAGCCATTATAATTTTTAAGCCCGTGTATGCCTAGTGTTTCATGCTGTTAGAAACGTGTATAGTTTGCAATACGTTTGTTTTTATCTGAATTACCGTTGCAGGTTTGCTTGTAGAAAATGTTATTATTTTGAAAACCCAATGTCCCTACTCTAGCAGTTGATAAATACCAAATCATAGCCCAATTAATAGTTAAGTCCCCAAATGACCTCATTACAAAAACAGAACCCAAATACAAAATCTTTAAACAATAATGTCATTCATGATCGTGTGGCCATCCCAAGTCCCTCACAGCTCCAAACCGTCTAAGGCTGAGGATTACTTGTACCATCAAAAGAAAGGGTGAGTTTACGAAAACTCAGTGTGTAATCCCGTGACGGACTACGATGCATGATGCAAGCAAGATGTCGGTCCGGCATGAGCCCTATCCAGTATCATCATAGTCTGGGCCTTAGCCCTTAAACAGTAGCAGTATGGCCCTAAGGCCAATACAGTTTTAGTATAATACAAAATGCAACCCATCCCTAAAACCATCCAGCACACCACCCGTACCAACCAACACACTATGCAGGGATATTAATCGACCCACCCAACCAGTACACCAATATTGTAGCAAAGCTGCCAGTAGCAGTATGTGTGGCAAGCCACCAGTAAATAGTAAACGTGACATAGTCACCAGTACAATACTCCCTCCATATCATAAACCCAACCCCGTGCAGATGTCGTGTCACAAATATTACGTGTATGCAGTATGTCATATTCAAAACCAATCATATAAATGTCATTCACACATCAATTAACCTACCACTAGCGTTATAAAGGTCATTTCGTCAGTTAGGGGCAAAACAATACTTTTTACCCCTCATGGGTATTTCAGTCATTTTACTGATCTTAGAGTCTCGGTATATATAACGACCCATCGAAAGATCTACAGTCATCTCGAACAACTGGTGCAACCCTTATGGCCAAAATAATGAAAATGGGCTCAAGGCCCGCTTCTCGGCCCAAGTGGGCCCACATGCTCATGTGGCCCATTTAGCTCAAGTTTAGTCGTGTTAATGCGGTTTCCATGTCTTATTCCATACTTTTCCACTTATCGTATAACTTATCCGTGTTGGGTCCACGGGTCCATTAGGCCCACACAGCCCGTCTCGACCCAACAGGGCCCATAACGGCCCTAGTCCATGAGCTATACGCTACGATCTTGTAATCTACTGCCCATGTTATATGGGCTCGATTTACCCCACGAGCGATCGCACGCTCGCATTGCCCCAAAAGTCGAAGCACCGGCTTTTCGGCTTATGCCGCTCTTCAACAGTTTTGGTATAGTTACACACCTACGTTCATCATCGAGCACAGAGTATGGTTGGGTGTACGACTACACACCTGTTTACGAAAACTCCCAAGTTTCTCAGGTATCCCACCTTGACCAAAAGATATGCGATCTATATCACTTAGATAACTGGCTAAAAACCTTCGCACACTTCCTGATGGTATACTACATTAATAGCAGATCTTATTAGCAGATAAACATAAAATCCAAGGCTTGAATTGATACTCATAGCCAAATAAGTCCCAAACCAATGTTAGAAAAGATTCGATATACAACCGCAACTAACAAAGATAAGACTTCTTACCCCCAGTGATTTGATCGAATGCCGAAGAAGGATTTGAACGCCTTAGAGCATTGAAAGACCCCCTTTTTTCTCTCCGGGAGTTAGAACCCAGTGACCATAAACATACGAAAGGGATAGAGAATTAATACCCACAAACCGAACATTCAACTTGAGAAGAAAACAAAAGAGTAAGAGGCACAATAAAGAACACTTACCCCAAAATCAAACGATAGGCAAGGAAAGATGCTGGAACAACGGAGCAATGGATGATCGTCAGAAACTAGGTGCTCAAAGAACCTAAAATGTAGAGAGAAGAAGCACTATAACCAATCTAGGAGAGGGGAAAAAGCAAGAAGACAGAAAGAAGAAAGCAAACAGAGGAGAGAGCAAGAGAGGTTCGGCTAATGAAAATTGAAAAGAGGGAATGGCGAGAAAAAGAAAGTCAAGTCGATAAAAGGTGAGGGAGAATAAGAAAAGCGTCAAGGAAAAGAGAGAATCGGCCACAGTCGAAGAGTAAGAGAAGTAGTTTCATTGAAAGGAATAAGGCCAAAAGATGTTCGGCCCACACAAAAGATAACAACCAAAAGGAAGAAAAGGGAAAAAAAACGCAATTGAAGCAACCCCGAAATAGCTACTAGAATCAAAAAGAATTCGGCCACTTGCACACTACACAAAACGTCCCAACCTTCCCCTTAACCAAAACCGAGGGAACATTAGTGTTCCATTCAGCCACAACCTCCTACCATCACCACATCCCTTGATTTTCTCCAC
Source organism: Gossypium longicalyx (assembly GCA_025698465.1). Taxonomy (NCBI): domain Eukaryota; kingdom Viridiplantae; phylum Streptophyta; class Magnoliopsida; order Malvales; family Malvaceae; genus Gossypium; species Gossypium longicalyx. The sequence continues at coordinate 56,476,645 of CM046998.1, forward strand.
GATTTTCTCCCCCTATCTCTCCACCAACCACACCAACCCCCTATTCGAATTCAAACCAAACTCTCATTTGACCAAGTCTCCAACCACCTCTGTAGAGTTTGAGTCAAACTCCACCTCTTGCGCCACCAAAACATAAAATAAAGTCCCCCTTGCGTTACCTAGGATTCAAACCCATGCCTACTCAACTGCTTCACACGCTATTTTCCACTAAGCTGCAAGGCTTTTTGTGTCATCAATCACCCACAATTATTTATAAAGCCTAAGAGACAGTGTTCAGGTTATTTTAAGAGCAAAACAAAAATGCTGCAGAAGTCAGAGCTTGAACCCAGGACTTCTCAGATAACCCTAAACATGCCCAAGTCACTAAGCTAACATACCAACATGCAATTTATTACAAAAATGGAAAATTTACAACCCCTAGATTTTTAGGGCGTTACAACTCTACCCCCTTAAAGAAATTTTAGCCTCGAAATTTACCTGGTCAGAACAGATGAGGGTATTGATGCCGTATCGTCTCCTCTGGTTCCCACGTGGCTTCCTTTGTGCCATGATTATGCCAAAGCACTTTGACCAATGCCGTATCGTCTCCTCTGGTTCCCACATGGCTTCCTCTGTGCCATGATTATGCCAAAGCACTTTGACCAGTGGAACAGACTTCTTTCTCAATACTTTAACATCCCGTTCCAATATCTGTACTGGTTCCTCCTCAATAGCTAAATCAGGCCTAACCTTAATTTCCTCAACTGGCACGACATGCAAGGGATCAGAACGGTATTGCCTAAGCATTGAAACATGAAACACGTCATGAATTCTTTCCAGCTCCGAAGGCAACTCAAGTTGATACGCAACTGGTCCCACACGCTTAAGTATCCGATAAGGCCTAATAAATCCTTTACCTGTTCTTAACGGTCAGCTTATTCAGTTGACGATAGTCAATGTACATGCGCATGGACCCATCCTTCTTCTTTATAAACAAAACCGATGCTCTCCAAGGGGACACACTTAGTCAAATGAATCCTGAGTCTAACAGTTCCTGAATCTAAGCCTTTAACTCCACTAGCTCCTTCTGTGCCATCCTATATGGAGCAATGGACACTGGAGCTGTTCCTGGTAGAAGCTTAATTTCAAATTCGACCTCACGGTTTAGAGGCAAGCCAGAAAGCTCTTTTGGAAAAACATCTGAAAAATCTTTAACAGTTCTAACATCCTTAACAGAAAGACTTTGAGTCCCAAAATTGCTAACATATGCCAGGTAAGCCTCACAACCCTTGCGAACCAGATTCTCGGCTCTTAACACTGATATCACATTAGACAAATAATCTCTTCGCTCTCCTATTACGGCCACCTCCTCATCCCCTGAAGTCCTCAACACCAACCGCTTAGCAGCACAATTCAACTTCGCACAATGCTTCACTAGCCAATCCATACCTAAAATAATATCAAATTCCCCGAATGGCAGTTCCATCAAATTTGCCAGAGAAACCTCCCCTTGAACCTCTAAGGGCACATCCTTGAATAACTTATTCACTCTAACTGATTGTCCTAGTGGACTCAACACTGTCATTTCACTAGTAGTGTTCTCAAACTGAATACCCAACATTTCAGGCACAGTGCACGTAACATACGAATGCGTAGATCCAACATCAATTAAAGCAACGTAAGGTAAATTGTAAATCAAGAACGTACCGGTTATAATGTCAGGGGCGTCACCATCCTCTCAGCGACGAGTAGCATAAACCAAGGCTGGTTGTCTTGCCTCAGTATTACCCGTGCCCCTACCTAGTGCTCCACAACCTCGTCCAAACCCATTACCTCCTCTGGCCTGCCCACGACCTCTTGGTGGCTGTTGACCCCCTCTCACTGACTGCACGTACCCCGGTCCTGTAGCTTGCGTTTGAGTAGGCACTTGAGTATAGTTCTTAACTTGATGATCCATCGATCCACATCTAAAGCATGCCCCCAATCGCTTCCAACACTCACCTTGATGAACTCTCCCACAATCAGCGCAAGGCTGTGGTCTTGCAGTAACAACAGGATCTCCAACCCAGACTGGCCCATCAAACTTGGCCCTCTTAATAGGCCTACCTCCAAAACTCGAGGGTCTAAAATCCCTCTTACCTTTGCCCCTATCTTTCTCTCGATTCTGGCACTCAAAGCGCTTCATATCCTCAATAATCTTTGCTTTCTCGACTAGGGTAGCAAAGTCTCGCTCCCTCTGTGGAGCTATCAGAACTTTCAATTCATCGTGAAGGCTGTCTTCAAAACTCACACAGTGTTCGTACTTAGTGGCTACTATCCCACGAGCATAGCAACTCAACCGTAGGAACTCCGCCTCATAAACTGCCACAGTCTTATTCCCCTGGGTCAAGTTCAGAAATTCCCTCCTTTGGGCGTCCACATAACTTGCGCCTACATATTTCCCCTGAAAGGACGTCTTGAAGAAATCCCATGTCAGACGGTCAGCTTGTGTACCTTCTCTCATAGTAAGCCACTATTGGTAAGCCTCATCTCGCAGTAACGACACCGTCCCTTTCAATTTCTGTTCCACAGTACAGTCAAGATCATCAATTATCCATTCCGTAGCCTCTAACCAATATTCTGCCACATTTAGAGCTACACCAGAAACACCCCTAAAGATCTCTGCCCCATTAGATCGGAGTCGCTCAGAAATTGATCCCCGAGCTACTGATCCTGTACTTGCCCCGGCAACCCTTTCAAGAACGCATAACATCGCCTGAGACAAGGCATCATCCCCAATTGCTCGATCCTGTGACCCAGTCTTAGTTACTGGTGAAGCCAGTGTCTCCCTAGCAGGCATGTGACCCAACGTTGAAGACCTAGCTCTAGCACCCCCTCGGCCTCTACCACAGCCTCATATACCCCTTCCACGAGTACCTCTAGTGCTCATATCAAGATACACTTATCTGTTTTTAGAAATTTTATGCTATCAGTTTATAATTTCAGTTGTTAAAAGATATTTTATGTTAAACAGTATTTAGAGCTTTATTTCCGTAGATCGAGAGTCCACCACCACCATCAGTCTTTTATAGTCTTAGTTTGTTCTAACTAGAAATTCTTGTACTGCACTACCACCTATAACAGTTTCTCAGCTTAACCTTATAGCTTAAAGCAATAGATAATAATAGAGAACTTACAGATTTGGTGCCGGAGACTCGGTGTGTCACACTTTCAGTAGCATTATTTCAGAAACAAGTCAAGCTCCGTTGATAAATTTCAAAACCAATTTTTAGAAAAACCCCTTGTAAACCCTAATTTTAAAAAAAAGGTAAAATAAATTTTTTTTGCTACCCATGCCACAGTCGAGTTTTGTAAACCTAGCTCTGATACCACTAAATGTAACACTCCAAACCCGGCCTAGACGTTACGACCGAATCTGACGTGCTACATCAATTAACGATTGTCGAAAAAGCCATTATAATTTTTAAGCCCGTGTATGCCTAGTGTTTCATGCTGTTAGAAATGTGTATAGTTTGCAATACGTTTGTTTTTATCTAAATTACCGTTGTAGGTTTGCTTGTAGAAAACGTTATTATTTTGAAAACCTAATGTCCCTACTCTAGCAGTTGATAAATCATAGCCCAATTAATAGTTAAATCCCCAAATGGCCTCATTACAAAAACAAAACCCAAATATAAAATCTTTAAATAATAATATCATTCATGATCATGTGGCCATCCCGATTCCCTCACAGCTCCAAACTGTCTAAGGTTGAGGATTACCTGTACCATCAAAAGAAAGGGTGAGTTTACGAAAACTCAGTGTGTAATCCCTTATCGACTACATGAAATGAAGGCAAGCGATGACGGTCCCGGCATGAGCCCTATCCAAGGTCATCACACGATGCAGGCCTTAGCCTTTAAACAAGAGTGTAGGGCCCAAGGCCAATACAGCCAAAGAAATGCAAAATGCAACCCATCCCCAAAACCATCCAGCACACCACCCGTACCAACCAACACACCATGCGGGGATATTAATCGACCCACCCAACCAGCACACCAATATTGTAGCAAAGCAGCCAGTAGCAGTATGTTTGTTAAGCCACCAGTAAATAGTAAACGTGACATAGTCACCAGTACAATACTCCCTCCATATCATAAACCCAACCCCGTACAGATGTCGTGTCATAAATATTACGTGTATGCAGTATGTCATATTCAAAACCATCAATTAACCTACCACTAGCGTTATAAAGGTCATTTCGTCAGTTAGGGGTAAAACAATACTTTTTACCCCTCATGGGTATTTCGGTCATTTTACTGATCTTAGAGTCTCGGTATATATAATGACCCGTCGAAAGATCTACAGTCGTCTTGAACAACTCGTGCAACCCTTATGGCCAAAATAATGAAAATGGCTCAAGGCCAGCTTCTCGGCCCAAGTGGGCCCACACACTCATGTGGCCCATTTAGTTCAAGTTCAGTCGTGTCAATGCGGTTTCCATGTCCCATTCCATACTTTTCCACTTATCACATAACATATCCGTATGGGGTCCATGGGTCCATTGGGCCCACACGGCCCGTCTCAGCCCAACAGGGCCCATAACGACCCTAGTCCATAAGCCATACGTTACGGTCTTGTAATCTACCGCCCATGTTATGCGGGCTCGATTTACCCTACGAGCAATTGCACGCTCACAAGGCCCCAAAAGCTAAAGCACCGGCTTTTCGGCTTATGCCGCTCTTCAACAGTTTTGGTATAGTTACACACCTACGTTCATCATCGAACACAGAGTACAGTTGGGTGTACGACTACACACCTGTTTACGAAAACTCCCAAGTTTCTCAGGTATCCCACCTTGACCAAAAGATATGTGATTTATATCACCTAGATAACTGGCTAAAAACCATCGCACACTTTCTGATGGTATACTGCATTAATAGCAGATCTTATTAGCAGATAAACATAAAATCCAAGGCTTGAATTGATACTCATAGCCAAATAAGTCCCAAACTGACGTTAGAAAAGATTCGATATATGACCGCAACTAACAAAGATAAGACTTCTTACCCCTAGTGATTTGATCGAATGCCAAAGAAGGATTTGAACGCCTTAGAGCACTGAAAGACCCCCTTTTTTTTCTCTCCGGGAGTTAGAACCCAGCGACCACAAACATACTAAAGGGATAGAGAATTAATACCCACAAACTGAATATTCAACTTGAGAAGAAAACAAAAGAGTAGGAGGCACAATAAAGAACACTTACCCTAAAATCTGGAGCAACGGATGATCGTCAGAAACTAGGTGCTCAAAGAACCTAAAATGTAGAGACAAGAAGCACTATAACTGATCTAGGAGAGGGGAAAAGCAAGAAGACAGAAAGAAGAAAGCAAACAGAGGAGAGAGCAAGAGAGGTTCGACTAATGAAAATTGAAAAGAGGGAATGGCAAGAGAAAGAAAGTCAAGTCGACAAAAGGTGAGGGAGAATGAGAAAAGCGTCGAGGGAAAAGAGAGAATCAGCCACAGCCGAAGAGTAAGAGAAGTAGTTTCGTTGAAAGGAATAAGGCCAAAAGATGTTCGACCCACACAAAAAATAACAACCAAAAGGAAGAAAAAGAAAAAAAAATGGAAGCGAAGCAACCCCAAAATAGCTATCGGAATAAAAAAGAATTCGGCCACTTGCACACTACACAAAATGTCCAAACCTTCCCCCTAACCAAAATCGAGGGAACATTAGTGTTCCATTTGGCTACAACCTCCTACCATCACCACATCCCTTGATTTTCTCCACGATTCTCTCCCCCTATCTCTCCACCAACCACACCAACCCTCTATTTGAATTTAAACCAAACTCTCATTTGACCAAGTCTCCAACCACCTCTGTAGAGTTTGAGTCAAACTCTACCTCTTGCACCACCAAAACATAAAATAAAGTCCCCCTTGCGTTACCTAAGATTCAAACCCATGCCCACTCAACTGCTTCACACGCTATTTGCCACTAAGCCACAAGGCTTTTTGTGTCATCAATCACCCACAATTATTTATGAAGCCTAAGAGACAGTGTTCAGGTTCTTTTAAGAGCAAAACAAAAATGCTACAGAAGTCAGAGCTTGAACCCAGGACTTCTCAGACAACCCTAAACATGCTCAAATCACTAAGCTAACATACCAACATGCAATTTGTTACAAAAATGGAAAAATTACGACCCCTAGTTTTTTAGGGCGTTACAGAAATTATCTCTGTGGAAGAAAGTACTTCAGTTTGGTAGAAAAGGGAAATTGAGTTTGAGGTTCATTAAACCATATGAGATTATCAAGTGTATTGGGCCGGTCACTTATAGATTTTTATTGCCACTTGAGCTAGAAAAGATTCATAATGTGTTTCATGTAACAATGCTTCGACGATACAGGTCAGATCCCTCGTATGTGATTTCTCCATCTAAGATAGAAATTCAGTCTGATATGACATATGAAGAAGAACCAATTCGTATCTTAGCTCATGAGATTAAAGAAATGAGAAATAAGAAAATATCATTAGTAAAAGTGTTATGGCATCGACACAGTGTTGAAGAGGCTACGTGGGAGCCCGAAGATGTTATGAGATAGCAATATCTGACTCTGTTCAACGGTAAGATTTTCAGGGACGAAAATCCTTAAGGGGGCAGAGTTGTAACAACTCGATTTAGACACTAGTCAGAATAGTGGTTTCAGGACCACAAATCGAAGTCAAAAAAATATTTTTATATTATTTTTCGTACTTATAATATGTGAATTGATATGTGTGAAAGTTTTGTAATTTAATTTTACCGTTTGTGTGTTTAATTCGATAAAAATGACCTAATCGCAGAAAATGCAAAAGTTATGTGCTACATGAATAAGTGTCGAATTGCTATTTCTTTTTATATTTGGGGACCTTATGATGCAATTATACCATTGAATTAATGCATGGACATATTTGGTCATGAGTTAGTGGATTTTAAATGATATTAGTAAGGTTAAAAATGGTATTTGATTATTAAGTTAATGTATTAATTAAAACAAAACAAAATGTGGCCATTGGTTCATCTTTTCTAACCGATTGAAAGAAAGAAAACAAGGGTTTTGATCTTCCTTATATTCGACACTCACTTTGGTTAATTGAGGTATGATTTTTAATTGATTTTTGATGATTTTTACTTTTTTTAAGATGGTTGCTTAGTAATTTTTCAAGCCCATGCCTCAATTTCTAAATTTGATTATGATTTTAAGATGTGCCATTGTTGATAATGTGAGATTTTTTATGTTATTTGGTGAAAAATGAAAGATATGTGTTTGATAAATATGTTTTGTCTTTGAATTTTTGATGAAATTGAGTACATTGGGCTAAATTGTGAAAATGACATTTTGAAGGACTAAAATGTGAAATAAAAGAAATATGTAGGCTTATATGAGCTAAGGTAAAATTTGGCTAAGCATGTGTATATAGAAATTTTGTATATTTTGTGATTTTTGTGATTAAGGACTAAAGTGTTAAAATGTAAAAATATGAGGGCTAATTTGTAAAATGCCCTAATTATATGTTTTTAGAGTGAATTGAATGATTTGATGAATAAAGGAGTTAAATTTGAATGTGTATAGATCAAAAACCAAAGAAAACAAAATTAGATCGGGAAAGTCGAAAGTAGTTGAATAGTCGTTCGTTTCCGTTCATTCCTGTACGAGGTAAGTCGATATCCAAATAAATGTGTTAAATTGAATTATTATTGCTTATATGATATTTGAATTGTGGTGAATGGATATGAGAGCTGAATATGTGAAATTCGAGAAAGTTTTGATAATATGACGACATCCAAAAAGCCCTGTACGACCATAGGAATAGTTAAGATACATATGTCATGACATAGTATTTCAATATGAGTTGTCGTGTAAGACCATGTCTGGGACATTGGCTTCGATTTGAGATTTACGTGTAAGACCATGTCTAGGACATTAGCATCGTATTTGATTTTGTGTAAGACCCTGTTTAGGACAGTGGTATCGATATTCATTACATGTAAGACCACGTTTGGGACGTTGGCATTATACGAGATTTCCAAGCTATCCGAGTATCTTATTTGATTCTAAACGGTTGAACAGACAATTTGAGAAATGAATGTTTATGTGAAATGTTCATCCGAATTCTGGTACGTATGAAAGGTATACTAAATTTGTGAATGAAAGGTAGTAAATGTGTATATGTGTATTTGTGATGTAACTATAATTTATATGATAATAAGATATGCTTATTGCTAGAGAACTATGACCAAATAATGTTACATGAGAAATATGGACTTGTGAGTATGTATAGTCATGAACTAATTGAATGAATTTGATTATAAACGTGTTATGCCATAAGCTTATTTGTATATGGCTTACTAAGCTTTTGAAAGATTACTTTGTGTATGTGTTTGCATTGTCTTTCTAGATACAAAGCTACTGGAAGCTTGGGGATCGTCGAGGATCATCACCACACTTTCTAACTCTATTTTGGTACCTTTTGAAAATGTGAATATTGAAGTATGGCATGTATAGGCTAGAAGTATTTGAATATGATTTGTGAAGTGTATATCATGCCATGAGATATGGCTTGATTATGGTTGAACTTATGGTTTGATTTTGGTATATAATATGTGATGCAAAAATGGTCTTTTTGGTAAGTTAGTTGTGTGGTTGAAATGGTATGATTCATGATTGATTTGGTAAGGTGTTTATAATCCTAAAATAGTTATAAGAGTGATATGAATCATATGTTCATGGTATGCATTAGATACATGGAATTTTTATGTTTGAATTGGAATTATGTATGGAAATGATTAATGATATTGAAGCATGAACGATGCTTGATTTGGTAATGTTTTGGTTGCTTATTGGGTTATGAAATGTGGTCTTAAAAGCTTATGTATATAGGATGGCAAAAATGGCTTTACAAATAGCCTATTTTTGTCTACACGGGTAGAGACACAGGCGTGTGTCTCAGTCATGTGCGACACACAGTTATGTTACATGACCGTGTGTCCCCTGAGGTAGTCCTACAATTTAAAGTTAGTCTTGAGCACAGCCTAGACACATGGGTGTGTCTGGCGGCCGTGTGAGGCACACATCCTTGGCACATGGGCATGTGTGGCCATTTTGAGAGGTACACAGGCTAGACACACGGGCGTGTGGTTAGCTGTGTGACCCATGTTAGTTTCGACCACGGCCAAGGCACATGGGCATGTCTTCGACCGTGTGGTACCAGTCAGTATGTATGTCTTGTTTAGCCACGACTTAGACACACGGGCGTGTCTAATGCCATGTGAGGTACACGGCCTGATCACACGAGCGTATGATCTTTATAGCTTTGAAAATTTGTTAAGTTTCTAAGAAATTTTGTATGTGCTCGGTTTAGACCTGACCCCTTCCGAAAGCATGTTTAAGGACTCGATGACCTAAGAAAGGGACTTTGAAATGATGTTTGACTATGACGCTATGATGTGTGGATGATATTTGTGAATTGATTATAAAATATTCTAATATGTCCGGTAATGCCTCATAACCTTAGTCTAGCGACGGATATGGGTTAGGGGTGTTACATCAAGGGCCAGCACAAGTTGAACAAGTGACATGCCAAGTTAGTTGAGTACCTTGAGTCATTTCCTTATGTCATAAAGCTGAACGAGTGGTGCGTGACAAGTAAATAGGCTAAGTCTAAGATTCAACCACACGGCCTATACACTTCACTGCCCATACTTGAAGCTCCTTGGATGGATATCCATGGACTTTGTCCTTGGATTGCCTAAAACAAAAACGGGAAAGGATTCCATCTTTGTTGTTGTTGATTGATTTTCGAAAATATCTCATTTTATTGCATGTACAAAAACTGATGATGCTGTTCATGTTGCTAATCCTTTCTTTAGGGATATTGTTCGACTACATGGCATTCCACAAACCATCGTGTCCGATTGAGACGCAAAGTACCTAAGTCATTTTTGGAGATCGTTGTGGACTAAACTTCGAACTAAGTTGCTGTTTTCAACCACTTGCCACACCCAAATAGATGGGCAAATAGAGGTGGTCAACCGCATTCTATCTGCACTACTTCGAGCAATCATCCGAAAGAACTTGAAATCGGGGGAAGAATGTTTGCCACATATCAATTTCGCTTACAACTGATCTGTTCATTGAGTGACCAAATATTCACCTTTTGAATAGTTTATGGGTTTAATCCGTTAACTCCATTAGATTTAATGCCTTTGCCTAATAATCAACTAATTCATTCTGATGCTAGCAAGAAGGCTAAATATGTCAAGGAGTTACATCAAAAGGTTCGTGCAAATATAGAAGTGAGAGCCGAGATTTATGTGCAAAAGGCGAACAAAGGTTGAAAGCGAGTCATTTTTAACCCGGTGATTGGGTTTGGGTTCATATGCGTAAAGAGCATTTCCCAGCCCAACAGAGGTCCAAATTGCTACCTCGAGGAGACGGACCTTTCCAAGTCCTACAACGAATCAATGAGAATTCCTACAAACATGACTTATCAAGTGAGTATAATATAAGTGCGAGTTTCAATGTTTCTGATTTATCTCCCTTCGATGTAGGTTCTGACTTGAAGACAAGTCGTTTTGAGGAGGGGGATGATACGATCACGCCCCGGAGTGCACCTAGCTCGAGCAAGGATCCATTGGTACTGCCCCAAGGACCAATTACACGAGCTCGAGCCAAGCAATTCAAAGAGGCCATTTCGGCCTTAGTGAACCAAGTGTAGGACGAGGCATTGGCTGGACAAATTGAAAGAGCTTGGACTAGCTCAACAAGGACTCCTTGCAACCTCTTGCAAGTCGACCTTAGCTCACATCCAGCTCTAAGAGTTTCCTTCAGCTCAATTCAGCTTAATTGAGCTCATTTCTATTTCTTTCAGCTCTTGCATTTATTTGTTAAAATAAACTAAGTATTAATTTTTTTTGTTAGTTAAAATTTATGTCAGCTCATAATTATGTTTAGATCATTACATGTTTTTAGTATGTTTTTAATTCCAGCCGAATTAATGTGTCCTATTTAGTTACATGTTAATCAATGTGTCTAAGTTTTAAACATGTAATTAATTTTTCCTAGTGCATCTGAATTAATTTTGCCTTAAACCCATTTAATGTGTTCATTTGAGTTGTATCAGCAGGTGCATGGACAGTTTCAATGACTTGGTGTGCTGATGATTGGCTTCTCCCAAGTACCCATTCGGCCAAAGAGCAGTTGCCCTCTTGTGTTCCCAAGCTAGCCGATTAGCTTCCCAAAACAGCTTGAATGTTTTCACACTAGCTAATTATCCTTTTCACACATGAGGGCCTAGTCGGTTTTGAGTGTTCAAACACAAGTGATGGTTCAAGTTCAGTTTCACACTCCCAATGCCTTTTGTAATATCCTAGCAGCTCATTAACTTCACAAACCATCCATCTGATCAAGGCAACTTAATTCCAGCTCATTTAAGCTTATAGCCGAACCTAGACAAAGCCATTCAGCTCCCAATTGTTCCAAATTCATTTCAGCTGAACATACTTCATATAGAAGTTGTCCAATGACATTTCAAATGAGTGGAGAAGATTCCTGGAATTTTCTTGAAGTTTTCTGGAATTTTCAGCTCATTAAAGTTGAACACAATTGTCCATTTAGTTGCTTTATCGACCATTCGGGTTTATCACTATAAATACTTAGCTATTTCCATGTATTTCAAACTTTTGAAACTTTGAATGAAATTATGTTATTTTGGTGAGATTTACTTCTCTCAAATTTCATCCAAAGACTTAGCTTGGCTTATTTGCTAGTCAATGGCATCAACCTTTATCTTTTCCAAACTTATCACTCTAGTTCGAGTGTGGCGTTCAACCCAAACCTATACATTTGGTTCCTACCTTTTTAGGTAACGAGTCAAGGTCCCCTTTCTTCCATCACCGATCCACCTTAAGGCCGTATAAGTCCCGGGTCAGCACTCTTTCATAGTGTTGGTTCGTTCTTGACACTTAAGCTTTAATTCCATCCCATCCAACCATCACTATCCCATTTTATTTTCTTTGATAGCCAAACTTATAACAACTTAAACTTAGCCATTTTTGAACCCATTTTGATAATTAACTCCATAGTTAATTACAAACCTTCCTTCAAACTTGGAACGATACTTCTTCGTTAGACGATCGGGCACATCTATGACTCGAATCACATCATTGAGATGAGATCGCATCAACTAGATGTTTGCAAAAGCTAATTGTTTTGAACAATAAAGAATTTTCACTTAAAATGCTTAATTTGTTTCATTTTGATGGTTATGTGAATTTTTTAAATTCTTGTGGGAAATTTTCATGTGAGTACTTGTTTGCTCGAAGGAAGATTGAGAGATTTGTTTGCGTGAATATGCATGTCCAAATTTTCTACATTTAGCATGTGTGAATTGTTGTTGAAAGAAATGCTTTTGTTGTATTCAGAAATAAGTGATCAAAACCATATGTTTAAACACAAAGTTTATTCTTCTAAGTCATTGTTGAGAGAAGGTGACCATCATAATTTTATTTTGTATAGTTTTGTTGGTCACTTTCATTTACTCCATGTTTTATCTTTATTTTTGAAAACAAAATTTGAGAAATGTGATGGCTTGCAAAGCCAAAATCAAATTTTTGATGTAACACCCCTAACTCGTATCCGTCATTGAAATAGGGTTACGAGGCATTACCGAACAATACACAACGTTCACATACAAAGCATATACATTTATGCATTCATATATAAAATCCATTCAAATCATTCATATTGTCCCTTATAAGGCTCTACGAGACCTTAAAACATGCTTAGAAGTGGTTCGAGACTAAACCGATAACATTTGCAAAGTTTGAGAAACTTAGAAAATTTTTCATCATTAAAGGGTCACATGCCCGTATGAACAGGCCGTGTGCCTCACATGGCTACCAGACACACCCGTGTCACAGGCTGTGTGAAAATAGGGCATACATACTGACTTGCACCACACGACCGAAGACACGCCCGTGTGCCATGGCCATGGAAAACTGGAGAGGTTACTGACTTGGGTCACACGGCCAACCACACACCCATGTGCCAGCTCGTGTGCCGCACACGGCTAGTAGACACGCCTGTGTGTCTAGGTCGTGCCAAACCTGTAGGGTATACTGACTTTAATTTGAAAGGTTACCCCAGGGGACAAACGACCGTGCAGCATGACCATGTGTCACACACGGCTGAGACACACACCCGTGTCTCCACCTGTTTGGACAAAAATAGGCCATTTAAAAAGCCAATTTGCCACCCTTCTTTCATGCACACAAAGCAACCCAATAATACCATTTCAATGCATATATAGGCAGCCAAAACATGTCAATTCATATTCAAAAAATACCATTTCAACTACTCAATTCCATATTCAAAAAATACAAACTCATTAGGCCAAAATCACCAAATTCACATAACTTCTAAATGTATTTTCATCACCTTACCATAAACTAAATCATGCCTCTCAAACATATCAAATTATCATCTATAAATCATATCATAATGTACCATTCCTCAAACATTAATAACTAATTAAATGAGTAACCATTTAGTCATATCCATAACCATTGCAAACAATGCCAAAACACAAGACATTATATACATCACATATAACACTTATCCAAAACATAATTTTAAGCCAACTTAAATGGCCAAATACATACCAACATTTCTAACAAAAGTAAGCTCAATCTCATAGCTATATCAAACCATAAAACATATCATCAACTCACTAGCTTATACATGCCATATACCAAAATTACAAGCGTCCAAAAATACCAACAAGTAGTCAATAGTGTGATGATGGTTCCCGATGATCCCCGATGTCCGAGCTAGCTTCGATAATCTATAAAACATGGAAGAACACACAAAGTAAGCTTCAAAAGCTTAGTAAGCCATATACAAATAAAGTCAACACATGAATATTTGCATATCAATTCAAAAATGTTAAACTTAGCTAATCACATTCAAATTCACAAACCTTTCTCATTGAACATATATTCAATGTCTTAATCGAGTTCATCAAATATTTCCCCTTTTTAATACTCATATGAATTTCGTACGTACCTGAGTCAATTAGTTCTTTCACATATTCTTTCTCGACTTGACTTTGCCTGTTAAACCATTTAGAATCATTAAGGATACTCGAAAATCACATAAGCTCATACAATGCCATATCCCAGATATGGTCTTACATGTTATTACATATTGATGCCACTATCTCGGATATGGTCTTACACAAAATCGAATAATGATGCCAATGTTCTAGACATGGTCCTACACCTAATCTCAATACAATGCCAATGTCCCAGACATGGTCTTACATGAAATCACATCTTGATAACCTAATGTCATGACATTCTTATCCTATACTATTCCTAAGGTTCGTACAGGACTTTCAAATATCGTAACTTTGTCGATTCTTGCTTGTAAGTGCTCGTTCAACATTTATAACATTTCCATGACAAGTAAACACATGTAATTCAATTTAAAGACATTTATTTGCATATGAACTTACCTCGTAGTCGGAATAGAGGGATCGGATTGACTATTCGATAACTTTTGATTTCCCTCGATCTAAATCCAATTTCTTTCGTTCTTGATCTATATATATTCAAAATTAATCCATTTAATCACCAACTCAATCAATTTCATCGACAAACACATATTTAAGCCAAATTGTACTTTGGCCTTAAACTTTCACATTTCTTACAATTTAGTCCTTATTTCAATAAACACAAAATTACACCAATTCAATTCAAACCCATGTGTGCCAAATTACTATAGTACCCCTAGCATCCTATATTTCTCATTTATTTACACTTTTAATCGTACATTTTTATCTTTTCACAATTTAATCCCTAATTAATCATTTCCATCAAAAATCCCTTTACTAAACATGTAAAACTATAAAAAAATATTTATTTTCCATCATCAACATTCAAAAACACATAAATTCATCAATGGAAACTTTTAAAACATTAAGCAATTTTGCAAATTAGTCACTAGGCTTGCTAGTACTCGATACAACGATCACAAAAACATAGGAATCATCAAAAACTAAGCTCAAAACACTTACGAATTGAAGCTCACAAGTGCCGAACCCTAGAAAGTTTCAATGGTTTCTTTTAACTATTTTATTAAAATACCCTTGGTTATAAACATTATTAAACACATAATGGATGGTCATCTTTGTCCACTCACCCTTTTAATGGTCTAATATCAACATAAGGACCTTTGGTTTAAAAAAATTGCATTTAGGCACTTTAACTTATAGCATGCTACTTTTGCATTTTACACGATTAAGTCCTTTTTTTCAAATTAATCACTTAAACGATAAAATTAGCTCATGAAATTTTCAAACATACATATTCACATGCTATAAAAACCCAAAAATAATATTAAAATAATTTTATGACCTCAGATTTGTGGTTTCAAAACTACTATTCCTATTTAGCTAAAATCGAGCTGTTACAATTCTCCCCCTTAGGGATTTTCGTCCCCAAAAATCTTACTAGTGAATAGGTTTGGATATTGCTTTCTCATAACATCCTTGAGTTCCCACGTAGCTTCTTCTACCCCATGTCGATGCCATAAAACTTTCACTAATGTAATTCTTTTATTTCTCAGCTCTTTGATCTCACGAGCTAGAATTCGGATCGATTCTTCACTATACGATAAATCTGACTGAATTTCAACTTCAGTCGGGGAAATAACATGCGAAGGATCATATTAGTATCGTTGAAGCATCGGTACATGAAATACATTATGAATCTTTTCTAACTCAGATGGCAATGCTAGCTGATAAGCCACTGGTCCAACTTGTTCGATAATTTCATACTGGCCGATGAATCTTGGACTCAATTTTCCTTTACGATCGAATCAAAGTATTTTCTTCCATGGAGATACTTTCAAAAACACTTTATCCCCGATCTAAAACTGAATATCTTTTCGTTTCAAGTCTGCGTATGATTTCTGTCGATCTAACGGTG
Organism: Gossypium longicalyx; assembly: GCA_025698465.1. Taxonomy (NCBI): domain Eukaryota; kingdom Viridiplantae; phylum Streptophyta; class Magnoliopsida; order Malvales; family Malvaceae; genus Gossypium; species Gossypium longicalyx. The sequence goes on from CM046998.1 coordinate 56,492,636, forward strand.
CTTTTAGACTATAACGAATTACTTTCACTTTTTCATTTGTTTCTCTAATCAGATCAACCCTGTGAATCTTATTCTCGCTAAGTTCAATCTAGTACAATGGTGTTCTACATTTACGACCGTATAAAGCTTCGTATGGTGCCATCTTTATACTCGATTGGAAGCTATTGTTATACGCGAATTCAATCAAAGGAAAATACCTTTCCTATGTACCTTCGAACTCAAGAATGCAACATCTCAACATATCCTCGAGTATCTGTATAACTTGCTCGGATTAACCATCCGTCTGCGGGTGAAATGCGGTACTAAAATGTAGTTTTATACCCAATGCATCTTGCAGTTTCTTCCAAAACCTCGATGTGAACCTCAGATCTCTATCTGAAATAATAGAAATAGGTATTCTGTGTAATCTCACAAACTCAGAGATATACAACTCAGCTAACTTTTCAAGCGAATAGTCCGTTCGTACCGGAATGAAATGAGCCGATTTAGTCAATCTGTCCACAACAACCCAGATTGCTTCTTTCTTGCTCAGAGATAAAGGCAAACCCAAAACAAAATCCATAGTCACTCTATCCCATATACACTCGGGAATCATAATAGGTTGCAAAAAACTTGATGACAATTGATGCTCAGCTTTAACTTGCAAACAAGTCAAACATTTAGAAACGAATTGTAACACCCCAAACTCGGCCTAGACATTATGGCCAAATCTGGCAATGTCACCTTAAAGTGTTTTTCGTAAAGTGCGATATTGTTAAAAAGCTATTCTCTACAAAACCTCTTTAAGTGATCTTAAATATGACTTCAAGACATGTTATTTATCGAAAGTTAATCATGTTAAAATGTCGTTATTTATTTATTTTATTTAAAATGTTGTTTCTTACGAAAGCTCTTAATACTAATTACGTATTCGTGGTATTTTTGAAAAACATTTATCTTTTTGAAAACACGTGTCTTTTCCTACTGCTAGTAGTTATAAATCAAAGCAAATAAAAATTCCAAATTAAAAATAAAATCCAAAGAGGCCTTATTAAAATAGAAATACCCAAAATGAAATTACTTATAATTTAAAAATCAAATATGAAAGTATGGGCAGTTGTATGGCCACCTTTGAGTCCCTCGCAGCATCGATCTATCTAAGTCCGGGGATTACCTGTACAGATAAATAGATGGGTGAGTTATGAAAACTTAGTGTGTAATCCCATATCAAATAGCAAACAGTGAGCATATACAGTCTGGCCTAAGCCCAATTCAGTAATGGTTTAGTCTCAGCTAGGGCCTTAGCCCATTATAGTATCAGTATCAGTTTGGGCCGGAGCCTGTCTCGATGACAGTAACAGTACTGATATGCAATCAAGAGATCCTACCCAGCCAGCCTCTACACTCTATCTCCGTACAACCCTGTACTCCATATGGGGATATAATCAACCCACCCATCCCTACACTCCAAGTAGTACCGATTGTGGCACTAAACAATATTTGTAGTAGAGCTGCCAGTACAGTACACTTCCTCCAATCATAATAAAACCCACCCCATGCAACACTTCATGCATCAGGTCATATCATGTCATAATATCATACATGTACTCAATGCGTCTAAAATGGCATGCTTAAATACAATCGTACATCACATAATGGCAAAACAATCATTTTACCATATAGGGGCATAACAGTCATTTTATCAGTTAGGGGGTCTAGGTAAACTTACCGACCCAATAGTAGGTCCATAGTGGTCTCAGGCGACCCGTGCAGCCTTGACAGTCAAACAGTGAAATTGGGCCCATGTGGGCCTATACGCCCGTGTGGCCCACATAGCCCAAAAATGGCCTTGGCCGTGTAAATTACATCATCTGGCCCAATATTCTCTACACATTCGTGTGGTTTATCCGTGTAGGGCTCACACGATTGAGTTCGGCCTATTCTGGCCCAATACAGCCTCATCCCATGAAATCGCTCATGGGCGGCCATGTAGACAACACACCCATGTTTAATCATAAGAGCTACCACACGAGCGAGCGCACGCCCATGTAGCGTCATCGTTTGCCTATTCCAGCTTTTGTCGAATTCCATAGTTTAGATAGTGTTTACACACCTTGTTGTGAAAGTGTGCAAATAGTCCACAAGCGCTCCAAACCTAGATTCAACCACAATACACCATTAGTCCTTTTAACAACAGGATTAAACAATCCCTTTTTATATCACCTATCAAAAAGGTGTCTTATCACTTACCTTGGTCAATCAACTGAGGATCACACACTTAATCCGTTCCAAGAGACTAATTTCAAACCCCTTTAGAGATATCCTGCAATACAACTGAGACTTAATAACCTAAACCATTTATTGATCATACCAATAGTTTGTACCAACTGCATGGCCACTTACTGAATGCACCAAACTCAGAATAGGAAAAGAAGCAATCAGCCTACATGCCCAAACGCAAGTCGAGAGCACATGCTACGATAGAGGCACAAGCTAGCACAACCACAGCCCTAGCAAAAAAACGATAGCAAAAGAAATATCAGAAGGAAGATTACTATGGTAGAGAGAGCGAGAGAGAGAATAGAAGAGAACCGTGCACCCACCGAATAGTCTAAGAAAAATTGCCAAACCAAAAATAAAGAGAGAGAGAGATGAAGTATTCGGCCAAAGCAGACCGATTGAGAGAGGGAAAAACAGTAGCAGCCTAAGGAGATTAAAATTAAAAGAAAACAAGAAGGGGTGGGGGAGAAAGGGTATTCGACTAATGAACAAAAGATATGCTTGGTAAAAGAGTAGAGGAAGAAAGAAAATTGACTAACAAGGAGAAGATAGTCGAAAGGGAGAACAAAGTTTCAAAAAGAAGAAAAAGGAGATACTCGAATGGTCTTTTGCTATATTCGACCCCAAGAAGAGAGGGAATAATCACTCAAAACTGATAATGTAGAGAAGAATGCTCACTAAAGTCGAAATTTCCCCAAAGGCAAGAGTTCCCATTCAGCTCCAACACTCTCACTCCCTTCAAAATCCCACAAATTCCTCCTCAAATCACTCCAACCGACCCCTCCTCCCTCAACTAATTACTTCGAATTCTATCCAAACACTTTAGTGTTTTGTCCAACCATAACACTCCCATGGCACAGTAGCAAAATAAAATGCTCCCACTGTCCAAAGTAGGACTCGAACCTCAAACCTCATAGAACAATCAATACGCCCCTATCCCCTAGACTAGCTGGCCCTTTCTAACATAAAATACCCATATTTATTTAAAAGCCTACTGACTAGAGACAGGGTTTATTCCTTTAAAAACAAAACTTTTTACACATGCCTAGGCTTGAACCCAAGACTTCTCAGACTCTTCCCAGGACATTTAACCACTGAAGCAGACATACAATTGTGTAGCACAAACATACGAAAATAATTATATAGGACTTTCTTGGGGCGTTACAACTCTACCCCCTAAAAGAAAATTTCGACCTCCAAATTTTACCTAATCAGAACAAATAAGGGTATTGATGTCGCATCGCCTCCTCGGGTTCCTATGTGGCCTCCTCAGAGCTGTGATTACGCCAAAGGACCTTAACCAGTGGCATAGACCTCCTCCTTAAAACCTTTACATCACGATCTAATATCTGAACCGGCTCTTCCTCGAAAGTCAGATCTGATCTAACCTCAACCTCCTCAATCGAAATAACATGCGTGGGATCAAAGCGGTAGCGCCTCAACATAGAGATGTGGAACACATCATGAATCCTGTCTAACTCTAGGGGTAACCCTAGTTTCAACATAGAGACATAGAACACATCGTGAATCCGGCTCAAACTCTGGGGGTAACTCTAGTTGATAAGCAACCAGCTGATACCACTAAATGTAACACCCCAAACCTCGCCTGGACATTATGGTCGAATCTGGCAATTTCACCTTAAAGTGTTTTTCGTAAAGTGCGATATTGTTAAAAACCCATTCTCTATAAAACCTCTTTGAGTGATCTTAAAGATGATTTCAAGACATGTCATTTATCGAAAGTTAATCATTTTAAAACGTCATTATTTATTTATTTTATTTAAAATGTTGTTTCTTGCTAAAGCTCTTAATACTGATTACGTATTTGTGGTATTTTTGAAAAACATTTATCTTTTTGAAAACTCGTGTCTTTTCCTACTGCTAGTAGTTATAAATCAAATCGAATAAAAATCCCAAATTAAAAATAAAATCCAAAGAGGCCTTATTACAATAGAAATACCCAAAATGAAATTACTTATAATTTAAAAATCAAATATGAAAGTATGTGCAATTGTGTGGCAACCTTTAAGTCCCTCGCAGCACCGATCTGCCTAAGTCCGGGGATTACCTGTACAGATAAATAGATGGGTGAGTTATGAAAACTTAGTGTGTAATCCCATATCAAATAGCAAACAGTGAGCATATACAGTCTGGCCTAAGCCCAATTCAGAATGGTTCAGTCTCAGCTAGGGCCTTAGCCCATTACAAGACGTGACGCTCGGCCAAGTCCGTCTTGGTGACAAGATAAAGATAGATATGCAATCAAGAGATCCTACCCAACCAGCCTCTACACTCCATATTTGTCCAACCCTGTACTCCATGTGGGGATATAATCAACCCGCCCATCCCTACACTCCAAGTAGTACCGATTGCGGCACTAAACAATATTTGTAGTAGAGCTGCCAGTACAGTACACTTCCTCCAATCATAATAAAACCCACCCCATGCAACACTTCATGCATCAGGTCATATCATGTCATAATATCATACATGTACTCAGTCATTTTACAATCATGCATCAGGTCTAAAATGGCATGCTTAAATACAGTCATACATCACATAAGGGCAAAACAGTCATTTTACCATAAAAGGGCATAACAGCCATTTTATTAGTTAGGGGGTCTAGGTAAACTTACCGACCCAACAGTAGGTCCACAGTCGTCTCGAGCGACCCGTGCAACCTTGACAGTCAAACAGTGAAATTGGGCCCACAGCCCATATTGCGAGCCCATGTGGGCCCACACGCTCGTGTGGCCCACATAGCCCAAAAATGGCCTTGGCTGTATGGATTACACCATCTGGCCCAATATTCTCTACATGTTCGTGTGGTTTACCCGTGTGGGGCCCACACAGCCCAATTCAACCATTCTGGCCCAATACAGCCTCAGCCCATGAAATCGTTCATGGGCGGCCATGTAGACAACACGCCCATGTTTAATCACAAGGGCCACCACACGAGTGAGCGCACACCCATGTAGCGTCATCATTTGCCTATTCTAGCTTTTGTCAAATTTCATAGTTTAGATAGTGTTTACACACCTCGGTGCGAAAGTGTGCAAATAGTCCACAAACACTCCAAACCTAAATTCAACCGCAATACACCATTAGTCCCTTTAGCATCAGGATTAAACAATTTCTTTTTACATCACCTATCAAAAAGGTTTCTTATCACTTGCCTTGGTCGATCGACTGAGGATTACACATTTAACCCGTTGCAAGAGACTGATTTCAAACCCTTTTAGAGATATCTTGCAATACAAACGAGACTTAATAACTTAAACCATTTATTGACCATACCAATAGTTTGTACCAACTGTATAGCCACTTACCAAATGTGCCAAACTCAGAATAGGAAAAGAAGAAATCGGCCCACACGCCCAAACGCAAGCCGAGAGCACACATTACGACAGAGGCACAAGTTAGCACAACCACAGCCCTAGCAAAAAACCGGCAACAAAGGAAATATCAAAAGGAAGATTGCTACGGTAGAGAGAGGGAGAGAGAATAGAAAAGAACCGCGTGCACCCATCGAATAGGCAAAGAACAATTGCCAAATCGAAAATAGAGAGAGGTATAAAGTATTCGGCCAAAGAAGACCAATTGAGAGAGGGAAAAACGACAGCAACCTCAGGAGATTGAAATCAAAAGAAAATAAGAAGGGGTGGGGGAGAAAGGGTATTTGGCCAATGAACAAAAGAATATGTTTGGTAGAAGAGTAGAGGAAGAAAAAAAATCGACTAACAAGGAGAAGATAGCCGAAAGGGAGAATAAAGTTGCAAAAAAGCAAAAAAAAGAGATACCAGAATGGTCTTTTGCTATATTCTACCCCAAGAAGAGAGGGAATAACCACTCAAAATTGAAAATGTATAAAAGAATGCTCACTAAAGTAGAAATCCCCCAAAGGCAAGAGTTCCCATTCGGCTCCAACACTCCCACTCCCTTCAAAATCCCATAAATTCCTCCTTAAATCACTCCAACCGACCCCTCCTCCCTCAACTAATTACTTCAAATTCTATCCAAACACTTCAGTGTTTCGGTCGAACCACAACACTCCCATGGCATAGCAGCAAAATAAAACGCTCTCACTGTCTAAAGCAGGACTCGAACCTCAGACCTCATGGAATAATTAACACACCCTTATCCCCTAGACCAGCAGGCCCTTTCTGACATAAAATACCCACATTTATTTAAAAGCCTACTGACTAGAGACAGGATTTATTCCTTTAAAAATAAAAATTTTTGCACATGCCTAGGCTTGAACCCAAGACTTCTCAGACTCTTCCCAGGACACTTAACCACTGAAGCAGACATGCAATTGTGTAGCACAAACATACAAAAATAATTATCTAGGACTTTCTTGGGGCGTTACACGAACTCTAAAATGTCACATTTCATACCATGCCACCAATAGAGATGTTTCAAATCGTTATACATTTTCGTACATCCCAGATGAACAGATAAACAACTACTATGTGCTTCGTTCAAAATCATCTAAATCAACTCTGAATTTCTCGAAACACATATTCGGCCTCTGAATCTTAAACAGTCATCGGAATCAACTTGAAATTCTGAATCAGGGTTTGAATCACATTGAGCTCGTTTTACTAACATTTCATTATCAACTTTCTGAGCTTCATAAATCTGCTATATAAACAGCGGTCTCACTTTCAATTCAGCTACAACTGAACTGTTATCAGATAGAGCCAACTGAGTATTCATTGCACGTAGAGCAAACAAAGATTTTTGGCTTAATGCATCAGCAACAACATTTGCTTTTCCTGGATGATAATCAATCACTAGCTCGTAATCTTTTAGCAATTCTAGCCATCTCTACTGTTACAAATTTAAATCTTTCTGAGTCTTCAGATATTTCAAACTCTTGTGATCTGAATAAATATGGCCTTTCTCACCAAACATCTAATATCCCGAATTAGGGGCTAGTCAAAACAGTGGTTTTGATACCACAAATCTGAGATAGAAATAATTATTTTATGATTATTATGAGGTCCATGATATGTATGCATGCTTGTGTGAAAATTTCATGAAGAAATTCTATGCATAAAATGTCCAATTGAACTTTAGGGACAATAATGAATAATATGCAAAACTTGTGTTCTAGAAGCTTTAAGCATGAAATTGCTTTAGATTATAAATTAGAAGGTCCTAATTAGCAATTTGATCAATTTCTATAATTTTGGACAAAAATGGACATGCATAGGAAAAATTTGAAAGAAATGCCTTAAGGGTATTTTAGTTATTTGGTAAATAAAAGAATAAAAAGGGAAAATTAAAGCAAAAATGTGATCATCTCCTTCAGGTGGCTGTCGAAAATTCTAAGCACTCGATAGCTAGGGTTTTTGACATTTTCAAGCTCAATAGTAAGTGTTCCCTAGCCCGTTTTTAATGTTCTTTACATTTTTGAAGTCCTCGTAGCTTGATTTACCTATTTCTACCCTTATTTTGAAGTAGGGTTTATGTTTAAAAATTTACCCATGTATGACATACATGTATTTTGATGTTTAATTGAGGAAGATGAAAGTTTGGTGTAAGATAAACATCTTTCACAAAGTGATTTTTCATAAAAACCACTAAAAAAGACTATTTTGTAAAAGGTGTAAAATAAGTGATAAAAATCTAATTTTGATGAAAAGTATGAGCTGTTATGAGTACAAGGAAAGTTCGACTAGGCTTGGGTAATAAAGAAAATGCATGCATTTCATTTTACGAGCCTAGGGACTAAATTATAAATAAGTGAAAAGTTAGGGGTAAAAAGGTAATTTTACTAAAGTATGAGTTATGGATTTATTTGAAAAATGTGATTATTAAACAAGTTAAATTTGGCATTATAGATCAAGAAAAACGTGATTCGAGTCTTGATCGAGGAAAGAATAAAGTTTACGACGAATAGGCTCGTTTCTCATCATTCTGTACTGAGGTAAGTACATGTGTAAATAATGTGACAGTATAGCATATTTTGATGTATTGATATTATGTGGTAAATATTTTATATTCATTATGGATGTTATGCCTAATGGTGTTTATGAAAGTATGAATGATATTATGTTCGTTATCCACGACATCACGAGCAAGTGCGGTTAAGATGTTATGTACATGTGAGGAAGAATCTCGTTTGAACCTTAGGAATAGTTTAGGATGCATGTAACACCCCTAACCCATATCCGTCGCTGAATTAGGGTTACGAGGCATTAGTTAACTAAAAACACATTTTCGAACAACCATACATATATATAAGTTACATTCATATATATAAAGCATAAATTCAATTAAATAATAAACACGATTTCAATAATCATAATATAATGTACAGATCATATTAAAAACATTTCAATATTATCCGTATGCTAAGAAGAAATCAAACTATTTATAACTTATTTTACATTAGCATATCTTAAACACTTAAAAATGTTTACATAATACTTTATTCAATAGCATATACATACAATATTGTCAACTTTACCCAATGGTCATATATTTAATAATATAATTATAAACGTTCACCAATTTCGGACATAAATAACATCTTTTGCACATACTCATAATAAAACCAATCAAAACTTATTACATAATTTAACAAGCAATTTCACATACAACCTAATATATATTGACATGTTTGAATATGCTATTAAAGATTAGATACATATTGCGTACTTGCCATAGATTTCAAAGCTACACTTAACAATTGAATTTATACCAAATAATGGACTAAAACCATCATGGAACATTTCCCTAACTCATTACCATGCATATCCGAATCTCATTAATTAATATACATACACATCCAAATTTTATATCATGGAACAAGTGCTGAATTACAGATTGTAATAAAATCAAAACATAAATCTTGCATACCATGTTATAAACATATTAAAACATATTTATATCAAATTCGGATATAGCAAAACAACCTTAGATGCCAAACCTCTTACAACACATTGACTAAATACAACAACCTAATGCACTTATAATTTTATCCATACATATCATAACCGAACCAACCACACAAAATCAACCCAAACATTAACCTTTTCCAAAATATATAATACCTATCTCAAACATCATTCACTTATAGCATAAAACATTATAACCAAATGATTTCAAACCACAATCAAACATAAGCAAATTATCAATACCAAACTCATTAAACATTATAAATAAGCACACATGTAACCAAAACTAAGCATAATTACTAAGCCATTTTCGCATGGCTTTATACAAAACCAAAGTTCATTTTTTCAAAATATAATCCAGTCTATACATGCCACAAGTTCGAAAATAGACTTTTAAAAGTACCGAAGGTTGACGATAGTGTGGATGACTTCGATAACGATCCCCGAGCTCATAACTTACAACCAAAATCTATAAAACAGAGTAACAAAAACACACAGAGTAAGCTAATTTAACTTAGTAAGCCTTAAGCAAATTAAACAACTCAAATGAATAATCAAAACATTTCAAACAAGCTGAATTGTATCATTAATGTTATACTTTAACACAAATAAGTTACCTTGGCCGAATGCTAATATTTCTCATTTAGCATAATATCATTCAACTTTTCATTCCCAAAATAACATTATACCATGTATGCTTACATTCAATATATATACTCATGAATCAAACTCAAATTCATATATATATGTATAAATATATATATAACCGAAACATACTTCTCATATCAACTCACATCCTTCACTTCCTATACTAACATTACTCACTTGGCTGAATATACATGATCAAAAATAGCATCACATATATACATACTTATGTGGCCAAATATACAAATTCAAATATAACATCACATAAGTACATACCTATATGTCTGAATATACAAGATCATTTAACTCAATTTACTTGCTCAATTTCCACATGAACGTGAAATCTTATAGGCATAGGCTTGAAAATAAATCACCGGCATAAAACCTACTAGGCATAAACCTGAATAACACATCGGTACAAGGCCTGCTAGACTTAAGGTCTGATTGTATTCATCGGTAATAAGCCTGCTAGGCATAAAGCCCGATTAAATTCACTAGCACAAGGCTTGCTAGGCTCAAAGCCCGAATATCACCATTATAAAGTCATTTCATAAACAGTTCATATATCAAATCGTTTAGATATTCCATGTAGTTCTTACAAACTTTCAGAGGTTTTTAACTCAATCGAATTAATCTCAACCACATTAATTCCATGTTTAACCACATTCGACTACTTTACTGTAAATCTATAAAATTTGAATCATCATATTACACCATTTTATATTCAAAGTAGATGATGTGTAATTGCTTAAAGACTTACCTCAGATATCGACGAACGTTATAAATCAGCAATTAACCTCATTTAAACACAATTTCATTCAATTTAATGCAACAACACATAAATGGGCAAATTACCATTTTACCCCTGATATTTCATACATAATCTCTATTCATCATGCTTAGGCCGAATGTTCATATAGCACATATAAATACACATATTTCATTTATTTTGCATTTTAGTCCATCAATTTACTATTTTTGTAATTTAGTCCTAATTACTCAAAATCTTCAAAAACTCCAATACAAAACATGTTAATCTAAAACATATTTTTGATATTTCATCATCAAACATCACAAAACACAAATATTCATCAATGGCATAACTCAAAATATGCATCAAAATCAGAAATTCAAGCATGGGTCAGATAGTATTCGAAGCAACGATCTCAAAAACATAAAAATCATCAAAAATCGAATGAAAACTAACCTTTAATCAAGCTTCCAAAGTGTCGAATGCTTGAAACTTTCTAAAGCTTTATTTTTCTTTAAGTTTCGGTCAAAATGAATTAAAATGCATGGCTATATTATGATTGTTTTATTTAATTTCATTATAATATGCTAATTACTATTTTTACCTTTAAAATTAAATTAGAAAACCTTATAAAACATGTCTACAACCGTCCACTCATATAACCAATGGCCTATTTATAACATAAGTACTTTCATTTAAAAAGACAACATCAATTCAGCCCTTATACATTAAACTATCAAATTTTCATTTTATGCGATTAAGCCCTTTTATTTAATTAAGCACACAATCAATCAAATTTTCATACGAAACTTTCACACATGCAAATTCACATATAATAAACATGAAAAATAATATTTAAAAATTTTTCTGACTCGGATTCGTGGTCCAGAAACCACCGTTTTGATTAGGGTCTAAATTAGTTTGTTACAATACAAGTGACATGTCACTAGAAAATTATATAATCTGAACTCATTGAGTTTGTCTGAGTTCATGATGTTTATGACACATGTAATTTGGTTCCGGGCGCTGATCTTAGGTGTCCTACTGGTGGCTAGGTAGTCTTGATTATGTCGGATACCTGACAGCTTGTGTGAGCAGCCCGTGTAATTACACCCTGACCGACAGCTTGTGCGAGCAAGCCCGTGAGTAGCACTATTATGAGTGTTACATGTTTTGAGGTATGTGTATATGGCACTCAGGTGCAAGGTTTTCTGCATATCCAATATTATTCTGAGTGTTCAATGGGTAATGCAATGGATGATGTAATGAAAGTCCCAAGGAGGGCACATTAAAGAAGGTGTGGTTGTATGCTATACTACGAAATGGTACAGGTATGTACGCTACACTTATGAGTAATACCTTGGTAAATGATGACTCGTGATAAGGAAATATTTACATAATGAGTAAGTCCAAAAAGCTTTGAATGATGAACAATCTTTATATTTATGCTACCATGATGTTGTATGATATCTGCTTGTTCTCATTGCATATTATTTGCATATGAACTTACTAAGCTTTAATGCTTACCACCTTTCTTTTCCATCTCTTATAGTTTCACCAAGATAGCTTGGGGATTAGAAGCCGTCGGAGTATTCAATCACACTATCAAAAGAACATTTGGGTATAGTGAATTTGATATTTTAAATATGGCATGTATAGGGGACTTGGTTATTTTGTGATATGTGTCATGCTATTTTGGCCAAATTGTAAAGGCCTATAATGTTGATGATTCATTTTGTAATAGCCATGTGATATGGCTTATATTTGATTATTGGGTTGTGAAATCTAATTGTTAATGCATCCATGTGCTAGTGCCTTGATGATGTGTTATGCGATTGTTTGATGGGTATATGGTGAGATGTGAATTGGATGCTTGAAATTAAGGGATGACTTAATGACTTGAGATGATTATGGGAATTAAAATGAGAAATCTTTTTTATGCATGAAATTGGTGTGGAATATTTTTAAAAGGTATGGCTAATAGAATATGTAAATAAGATGACACTAAGAAGACATGATAGTGCCATGATATTGAATATTTGAATGTTTAAATAGGTTATGTTGCATGCTATGAAACATGTTTGAGTAAATGAGTGTTTGACGGTGGCAATTGGCTTGGAAATTAGCCTCTAAAATGTCCACACCGGTAGACACATAGGCATGTTTCTAGGCTGTGTGTGACACACGGTCAGCCCCATGGGCGTGTTGCTCGGCCGTGTGTCCCCTGTACCTTAGTTTTGCAAGTCTATGCCCAATAGTAAACACACGGGCTAAGACACGGGCATGTGTCTTAGCCATGTGAGAGACACAGCCTACCCACATGGACTTGTGCTCTGGCCGTGTGAAGTCTGCACCATTTTATGAAAAATTCATTTATTTTTAATTCATCACACGGTCTGGACACACGGGCATGTGATACAGCTGTGTGACCTTATTTTGGTGCTGACGTCATAGTCAGAGAGTTACACGGCCTGAAGACACGGGCATGTCAAGAGCACACAGTTGTGTCCCCTGCCTCACACGAGCATGTGGCTCTGTATTAAAGAAAAAAAATTTCCAGACTTTTCTAAAGTTTCCGGTTGGGTACTGAACTAATCCCAATGCATGTTTTTGGACTTCGTAGGTCCATAAAAGGGACAATGTACATGTGTTTGATTCATTTTAAATTGAATGAAATTTTATAGCCTAATTTTGCATGAATGTACGTGTATATGTCTGATAATGCCTCATACCTTGTCCCAGTCTCGGTTACAGCTAAGAGGTGTTACAAAACATATAATGGCACCAAATCTTCAATGCAAATAAAATGGTTGCTAACTCTAAATCGTGTGTCGGATAATTCTTTTCATGCGGCTTCAACTGTCTCGAGGCATAAGCTATATGACTTTGCCTTCCTGCATCAAAACATAGCCCAAACCATTCAACGATGCATCACTATAGATCACAAACTCTTTACCCGATTCTGGTTGTACTAACACTGGAGCTTCAGTCAAAAGAGCTTTCAATTGATCAAAACTTTTCTGACATTTCTCAGACCATTCAAACTTTACATCTTTCTGAAGCAATCTCGTCAACGGAGTCGTAATCATTGAAAAGCCTTTCACAAATTGTCTATAATATCCCGCTAGTCCTAGAAAACTACAGACCTCAGAAACATTTCTCGGAGGCTTCCAATCTATTATTGTAGAAATCTTGCCCGGATCGACTCGAATACCATCAGCTGAAACAATATGCCCCAAAAAACCAACCTCACATAACCAGAACTCACATTTACTGAACTTTGCATATAACTGCTTATCACGCAGAGTCTGCAATACAATTCTCAAATGCTCGGCATGCTCAGTTTCATCTCGTGAATATATCAAAATATCATCTATGAACACAAAAACAAATCGATCTAGGTACGGTCTGAAAATACGGTTCATTAAGTCCATAAATATAGCAGGTGGATTCGTTAGTCCGAAAGACATAACTAAGAATTCATAATGTCCGTACCTCATTCTAAATGCGATTTTTGGCACATCAGAGTCTTTAACTCGTAATTGGTAATAACCTGATCTCAAATCTATCTTTGAAAACACTGTAGCCTCTTTTAACTAATCAAGCAAATCGTCTATTCTGGGCAAAGGATATTTATTCTTGATTCTCACTTTGTTAAGCTGTCGGTAGTCTATACACATTCTCATCGTGTCATCTTTCTTTTTTACAAACAACATAGGAGCACCCCAAGGCGAGAAACTTGGTCTTACAAAACCTCTATCTATCAGTTCTTGCAACTGAGCTTTCAATTCTTTTAACTCTGTCGAAGCCATTGTAACATCCCGAATTAGGGCCTACTTGGAATAGTGGTTTCGGGACAACAAATATGACGTAAGAAAGTTTATTTTTATTATATTTTTATGGTCTACAATTTTACGGAATGATTTTGTGAAAATCTCGTTCGAAAATTTTGACGCTTGGGCACTCAATTTAGTCAAAAGGACTACATTGTAAAAAGTGAAAAAGTTGAGTTCTACATGTTAGAGGTGTCAACTTGTTATGAAATTTTAAATTGGAGGTCCTTAAATGGTAATTAGATCATTGGTTAATTGTTGGACAAAAATAGACATGAAATGGGTGTAATAAAATATTTTTAAGTTAGGGGTATTTTGGTAATCAAGAATTAAAAGAATTAAAAAGCCAAAATAAGCCAAATTTTGTCCATCTTCAACCTTTGGCCGAAATTTTTGCATGGAAGCCATGGCTAGGGCTTGGTTCAAGCTTCCAAACTCATTTGTAAGTGATCTTGAGCCCCGTTTTTAATGTTCTTTACATTTTTTAAGTCCTGGTAACTTGATCTATCTATTTCTACCATTATTTTGAGCTAGGGTTCATGTTTAAAAATTTACCCATGAATGATATGCATGTTTTTTTATGTCTAATGGTAGAAAATGAATGTTGGGTGTTAAATAAATGACTTTTGCTAAGTGATTTTCGGTGAAAATGCTTAAAAGGACTGTTTTGTAAAAGTTATAAAATTTGTCATAAAAGTGTGATTTAGTGGAAATTAGGGGCTTCTATAGTTATTAAAATGATTCGTCTAGGCTTAAAATTCAAGGAAATTGAATAAAAATCATTTTACGAGCCTTGGGGCAAAAGTGCAAATATGTGAAAGTTTAGGGGTCAAAATACAAATTTTTAAAAATATGATTTTTGGACCCATATGAATAATGTGACTAATTAGTAAGCTAAATGTGATATTATAGATCAAAGAAAATGAGATTCGGGCATAAATTGGGAATGAATGAGATTATGGACTAAATCGGAATAAATAGTCGTGCTCGCATTCGAGGTAAGTTCATATGTCAATAATAATGCAATGTTATGTTTGAATTATATTCCTTACTATTATTGCATATATTGTATGAATTAATATATTGGAAAGGTTGATGGAATGGTGAATATGATGTGGAAATATAACATGGAAAAATGTTACATGAAATACAAGGAAATGATGATACATGACAAGTGATATATGTTATGTAAATTCTTAAAAGCTTATTTGCTATTTGAGTTATGCCTTATTATGCTATGAATGGGAAATTGGTACTATTGTAAGTATGAATGATATTATGGTCGTTACATACGACATCACGAGCAAGTACGACAAAGTATGTCAAGTACAAGTGAAGAAGAAATCCCGTTTGGACCTTAGGAATAGTTTAGGTGTAACAGTCTGGTTTAGAACGTAGTCCAAATAGTGGTTTTGGGACCACATATCCGAGTTAAAAAATATTTAAATATTATTTTTTGCGTTTATGATATGAGAATAAGCATGTGTGAAAGTTTCGTATGAAAATTTGAATATTTGTGTGTTTAATTTTGAAAAATGACTTAATCACGTAAAATGTAAAAGTTGTCTGCTATATGTTAAAAGAGCCTATTTGATTTGTCTTATTAAAAGAGATGTCCTTATGATGAAATTTGACCATTGTAAGCTTGAGTGGACCTTAATAACCTTGTATATAATGGTTTATTAATGTTTAATGAAAGGACAAAATGGTAAAATGTTTATTAATGGTAATATAATAAAACAAAACATGTCAATGGATGAATTATTCATCCATTCTTGCCGAAATTCAAAGAAAAAGAGAAGAAATAAAAGCATTTAGGGTTCGGCTAAGTTAAAGTTCAATTAAGGTATGAGTTTTGATCAGTTTTTGATAATTTCTATGTTTTTGTGATCGTTGCTTTATAACATCCTGAAATAGGGCCTAGTCAGAATAATGGTTTCGGGACCACAAATCTGACATCAAAATATTTATTTTATGATTATTATGAGGTCTAGAATATGAGAATATACATGTGTCAAGATTTCATGAAGAAATTCTTTGATTAAGGTGTCCAAATAGAAATCAAGGACTAAATTTAATAAATTGCAAAACTTGGATTCTTAAAGAAATTTGTATGAAATTGCTTTACATTATAAATTAGAAGGTCTTAGAGAGCAATTTACCCAATTTCTAAGTTTTTGGACAAAAATGGGTTTGTATGGATAAATTCTTAAAGAAAGGGCTTAAGGGCATTTTGGTCATTTGGCATTTTAATGAAATAAAATGGGAAAAAGAAGGCAAAAATCAGCCATCTTCTCCCTTGAACCAGTCGAAGTTCTCAAGTCCTCCATAGCTAGGGTTTTCAACATTTTCAAGCTCAATAGTAAGTGCTCCCAAGCCCTGTTTTTAATGTTCTTCGTATTTTTAAAATCCCGGTAGCTTACTCTCTCTATTTCTACCCATATTTCATACTAGGGTTCATGTTTAGAAATTTACCCATGCATGAGTAACTTTTATTTTGATGGTTTATGGAGGGACATGAAAGTTGAAGGTGTGTTAAACATCTTTTCCTAGGTGATTTTCATGAAAAACCCCTAAAGGGACCTTTTTGTAAAAGTTGTTAAATATGTGGTAGAAATGTGCAAATAATGGAAAATGTGGGCTACCATAAGAAGGAAAAGTGTTCAGCTAGGATTCGGTAAAATATAAATTGCATATGTATCATTATACGAGCCTAGGGACTAAATCATAAAAATGTGAAATGTTAGGGGCAAAATAGTAATTTGGACCAGGGGTGAAATTTAGGCTCAAAAAAGTATAATGTAGAGTGTTAATGATTTAATTTTATTGTTTTAGACCCCGAGAAACAAGTTCTGAAGGTCAATCGAGGAAGATGAAAGGTTTTGAAATAACTGAAACACATCACCGAAATAAGTACTAGGTAAGTTTAGATAACTTAAAGTAAACTCATAACATGCATAATTGTATGATTTATGAATATATGATGATTGCATTATTAATGGCATGAAAATGCATGGAATGTATCTTTGATAATAATTTATTGGTAAATGTCTCAGTTGAGGTTAGAAAGGGAATTCGATAGATAAACCATGATTTACATGAGGCTTGAGATCCTGCATGTATTGCAGAGAGGATTTAGCCCGGACGGGTAATCCGATTAGGGTCTGGATTTAGCCTGGACTGGTAATTCAGATCCAAGCTCATTAAGAGTGTTTGTCGTGTAAGGAATTTAGCCTGGACTGGTAATCCCAACATCACCTTATGAGTTTATATTGCGGGGGATTTAGCCTGGACTGGTAATCTCACCGTAAGATGTGAGGTTCGCGAGAGTGCATACTTGAAATGATCATTCATATGAATTGACGGTGACTGGATGATCCATCGAGATTTCCTAAAAACTCAACGAGACTAACACAAGGTATATGTACGAATAACCTGTTGAATGATGAGCTCATCTAAGATAAATTGCATGGTGTTTTGTTGTGTGACTAACTCATTGCTTGAGTGCCTGTAATAGGGAAATCATTTCCATACTTGTTGGTTTCATTATTTAATAAGGATGCATACTAAATAATCAGTAAGTTACTTTCTAGTTATTCCGAGCTTATTAAGCATGTAAATGCTTACCCCTCTCTTTTCCCTGTCTTACAGAGCTCGAGGACTCGTATAGATTGGAAGACGGTTGGAGAATCAACACACTATCAACTAGTTCAGCTTTGGTATATAGACACTTATGTTTTATTCAATGGCATGTATAAAACTTGAGTATTTGGTTATATGTGTCATTTGATTTGCCAAGATGAAGGCATGTAAAGTTATACTTATCTTTTTGTATATGGCCATGGAAATTGGCTTATTTTGAAGTAGGCTATGACCCACAAATCTATGCATGTTCATGTTCACATATAATGGTTTGGTTAAAATTGGCAATGAGTTATAAAAACAAGCCAACCTTAAATATGTCAAGTAGACATAGAAATCCTTAAATACAAGATGAGAATTAACTTAGCATGTACGAAACCAATGACATGAGGTTCACATGCAATGAGGTTAATCAAAGTTTCATATTTATAAATGTATAATTTGGCCTAAACATGCACTATAGTAATCTATAAGCGTAATTGGTTAGTAGAGAGTGACTTAAGGCTTGGAAAATAGCCTAATAAGGTCCACATGGGTAGACACACGGGCGTGTGTCTAGGCCGTGTGTGACACACGGTTCACCCCCATGGGTGTGTGGTATGGCCGTGCGTCCCCTGCACCTAAAATTTTAAGTCAATATAGAACACGGGCATGTGTCTTGGCCGTGTTTTTTTAACAGAATTTTTAGGTTAAAGTCAGTGTTGCACACGGGCGGAGGGCACGAGCGTGTCCCAAGTCACATGGGCGTGGGTGACCACACGGCCCCATCACACGGGCGTGTTACACTTCAAGTAAGGGAAAATTCTCTAAGGTACTCAAATTTTATCGAACATCTTCAGTTTTGTCCGGTACTACCCCTAGGTGTGTTTTAGGCCTCGATAGCCTGTGTAAGGGACAAAGTGTACGTGTTTGAAAGGTTTTAAATTTGGGCAAAGATCGATGACCTAATTTAGTAAGTTTATAAAGGTTTAAATCTAATAACGCCTCGAGCCCCATTTTGGTGCCGAATACAGGCGAGGGGTGTTACATTTAGTGGTATCAGAGCTACAGTTTAGTCGGTTCTAGGTATACCGTAGAGAGCATTGAGGTTCGCTATACATGCCATTATATAAAAGTTGATAGTGTGATATCTCCTAACTGTTTAAATTGTTTCTGAATATAGTAAATGTCTTCCAATCATGCGCAAGATGAGTCTGAGGGAGCCGAGAGCCATGCTCCAGCTTCCGTACAATGAGCTGTATCTAGTAGTAGTAGAAGGGTTAAGTCTGATGGCCAGGAAGAAGTTCGAGCCGCCTTCTTTAACATGATGGAGGAATGGTTTGGGGATTATTTGAGGAATCGCCCCAACATACCACGGCCGCCCCTGCCCCCTAACCAACCTGATGAGGATTTGCCACGAGGTATGGCACCAGTAAGAACTGGTAAAGCCCCCATAGATAAGCTTAGAAAGTATGGGGCTGAGGAATTTAAAGCTAAAATTGAGGATGATGCTGGGAGGGCCGAGTTTTAGCTCGAGAATACCATACGGGTTTTAGGTTACTTATCGTGCACACCTGAGGAATGTTTGAAGTGTGCCGTGTCTCTCTTGAAGGACACCGTGTAATGCCCCCGTACCCGAGACCATTGCCAGAGTCGAGCACAAGGTGTTAACGGGCTTAATTCATTAATTAAACAACACAAACAATTTATTTTAGAAATTCCAGACAAGCTGGCTAATTGCAATATAGTCGCTTAAAAATTCATATCTCGAGTTTCGAAACTCAAAATTAAGATCCGTAAATTTTCCTTGAAACTAGACTCATATATCTATCTAATAATATTTTTGCTAGAATTTTTGGTCATCCTATTAGTACAGTTTATTAGTTAAAGTTTACCCTGTTTCAGCGTTCGACTGCTTTGCCTCTGTTCACTACGAACCACTTTTCTCTTTGTACAGAACTCAAAAGACTATGTCGTTTCTTTCGCTTAAAACTAAACTCAATCAGGAATCTTTACATATAAAGAATAACTTATAATTATTTTTTTTACAATTTTTGGTGAAATTCCAAATTTAGAACAGGGGATTTAGAAATCACTCTGGCACTGTTTCACAAAAATATAAATATCTTATAAAATACAACTCTTTTACCTATTTTGTTTCTTCCATATGAAAATAAATTCATTATGCTTCAATTACATATTTTATTCATCATCTAATTCTATTTCTACTATTTTTAGTGATTTTTCTAATTCACGTCCCTGCTGCTGTGTGATTCTGTTTTATAACCAATTTCACCATTTTATGGTTTTCCATGGACTAACACATTAAACATACATGACATCAAATATGATCTAGATTGGCCATTCCAATGGCTAATCATTTCCAAACCTTTTCTTACCAAACCATAACCATATCATAAGATTATTTACACAAAGTGAGTATAGTGCTATACATGCCACACTCAAAATATACAAGCCATTTTACCAATTTAGGTCTTCGGATAGTGTGAGCGAGCCTTCGACCTATCCCGATTCTCAAGCCGGCTTGTCAAAACTACAATGAATGAAAAGGATAGAGTAAGCATAAATGCTTAGTAAGTTCACATGCAAATAGTAAGTAACATAATCATGCAATTCCACATAAAAACATCATTTGCATAAACAACACCAAGACATTCATGTTACATTTGCATTTAATATCATGCTACGATTTAATCATACCAAGTTCTCAACCCGAAGATCTAAGCACATACCTGTCAAATTTTCTCATTTACCACACTTACCAACATGTCACCTTCGTTTTAGGCATTCTCCTTATTCTCTTAAGATTCACCCGTTGAACACATCGGAATATAATTCGAATACACGGAAAGTTTGTACATAAGTGCCACATATGTAGCCAAGCTACCATGTAACCCGCCCATAAAAGAACTCGGACTCAACTCAACGAGCTCGGGCGTTCGCATCCATAACTGAACTCGGACTCAACTCAACGAGCTCGGATGCCTAGTTACTTCTCACGAACTCGGACTCAACTCAACAAGTTCAGACATTTGCATCCATAAGTGAACTCGGACTCAACTCAACGAGTTCGGATGCCCAACCATCCTAGTGACATGTCACTTGTATTCTAATCTATTCCCAAGGTTCAAACGGGCTTTTTCCTCGATTACACATCTTTGCTGTCTTCCACGGGACATCGAAACCGATACTCGGTAGCAATTCATAATTTACATATTATTCAATAATAACCATAAAGCATAATATTTCATGATATTAATCATCATACCACATAAATAACATTAAATTACTTAAAATGACAATTATATTACTACATTTACACATGAACTTACCTCGATATAAAATATTAGCAATCAAGCCTATGCCTTGTAAACTTTGTTTTTCCCTCGATCACGACTTGAATCTCGTTTCTCTTGATCTATAATACCAAATTAATTTATTTAATACATACATTCATCAAAACAACCCTTAGTACGAACTTTTTCAAAATTACCATTTTGCCCCTAAACTTTCACATATTTACACTTTTGCCCCAAGGCTTGTAAATTAAACCTCATCCTATTTTCTTATGTTTTATGACATGATAATCATTTTTCCCTTCTATAGCAACATCAAATTCACACTCAACATGTACTTATGAATATTAGGTATTTTTACCGATTAAGCCCTTTTACTCGTTTTCACTTAAAACCGAGTAGCACAAGTTGTCTAGCATAATTTAAAACCTCATATTCTATCATAAAACACCAAAATACACAAATTTCACCTATGCGTATTTGTCCAAATATGAACCCTAGGTTGAATTATTGCTAGCATAAGCTAAATCAAGTTACCGGGACTCTAAAAACGTAAAGAACATTAAAAACGGGGCTTGGAATCACTTACTATGGAGCTTGGAAGCTTGAAAAAAACCCTAGCTATGGAGAACCCTTTAATTTTCATCCTAATGAAGAAGATGGACATATTTTGCCATCTTTTTGCTTTTTTTAATCTTTTAATTACCAAATGACCAAAATACCCTTAATACCTTTCTTTGAAAATTTTCATGTACAAGCCCATTTTTGTCCAAAATTTTAGAAATTGGTAAAATTGCTATTTAAGACCTCATCATTAATATTCCAAAGTAATTTCATACTAAAAACTTCTAGAATGCAAGTTTTGCAACTTATTCGATTTAGTCCCTAATTTCAACTTAAGCACTTTATGCATAGAATTTCGTCACGAAATTTTCACACAATCATGCAATTATATCATAAACCTCAAAATAATTATAAAATAATTATTTCTATCTCAGATTTGTGGTAACGAAACCACTATTCCGATTAGGCCCTAATTCAGGATATTACACACCGCGTACCACTAGTGGAAGACCGTATCTTCGGTGGTGCCAAAGGAAAATATCACTCAGGAATTTTTCCAAACGGAGTTTAGGAAGAAATATATCAGTCAAAGGTTCTTAGACTCGAAGCGAAAGGAGTTCCTGTGTAACACCCCTTACCCGTACCCGACGCCGAAATAGGGTACGAGGTATTACCAGATCATAATACATACCATTAATTGAAACCGAGACAAAAATATGGCATCCAATTAGATCATGAATCATTATAACATATGCCTTTAAAAATATTAGCCAATTTCAATGGCTTTGTACAAAATAATCATGACATCAGTAACTAATATTTTATACCTAGGCAATTATGACACGTAACAAAATAACTAAGCCTACTATACATGCCATAATTCAAAATGTTTAATTCAAATACCAAAAGTATTGATAGTGCGAGCAAATCTTCAACGATCTCTAACTCCTGTGCTAGCTGGATGACACTATAAAACAAAAGAGAGAAAAGAAAGTAAGCTTATAGTTTAGTAAGTAAGTATATAAATAATGAATAAGGAATCTAATATGTTCACAAAATAACTCAACCATATCTATTTTTAATTTCACTATTTACTCCAATTTGATCAAGCTGTCCCTCTTGCGTCATGTTCACTGAATAAATCATAACTCGAGTTACGAAACTTGAAATTCAAATCCGTAAAATTTTCCTGAAACTAGACTCATATTACTTCTTATTATAGAATTTTTGGTTTAGCCAATTAGTACAGTTTATTAGTTAAAGTTTACCCTGTTATACAGCTCGACTGATCTGATCTCTGTTCACTACTAATTGGTTTTATCCTTATACAAAAGTCAAATAGCCATGAAATTTGTTTCATTTAAAACTAGACTCAATAAGGAATCTAGGAATATAAACTATATTTTTTAATTAGTTTTGTACAATTTTTAATGATTTTTCAAAGTTAGAACATGGGATCACGTAGTCATTCTAAACAAGTCTCACAAAAATATAAATATCTCAAATTATAGGAGCCCTTTACTTGCTCTGTTTCTTTTACATAAAAATAGACTCATTAAGATTTAATTTGATATCTCATTCAGCCTCTAATTAAATTCTTACTATTTTTGGTGATTTTTCAAATTCACGTCACTGCGACTGTCCAAAACAGTATTATTGCTAATTCACTCTTTCACACTTTCTTTGTATTAACCTCATTTTAACATGCATATCACAATTCATTTTCACCACATTTCATACATCACAATTATAGGTCCATGATTACAATGTCACCATAAAATCATCTCGTTGAACACTTCGGATCAATCCTCGATACTTGGTGGTTTCAGCACATAGCTCCACCCATCATATTTCACATAGTTCGGCTCTCTTGTACACATGGTAAACACTTAGTACTACCCATGTGACCTAGCCAGTTTATCTCGTAGCTCTCTTGTCTACATGGTGTCCTTCACTTGGAACCACACATGCGATCTAGCTACATTTGTCCTCTTCCGTAGCCTTCTTGTCTACATGGTATACATCCCGTATCACACATGTGACTTAGCTACCACATAGTATCTCGTAACTCTCTTGTACACATGATGTGCACTCAGCACCATACATGTGACCTAGCTACGTACCATCTGTATTATCCAATCTTTCCGAAGGTTCAATCGAGATTTTTCTCTCTATTACTTATTTTCATTCTTCCAATAGTCGATTATGATTCAAAATCAGCTAAAATATATATAATATGCTGAAATATAAAATGTAAATAAAGATAATGTATTATTTACATACAAACTTACCTCGGTGCAAAATATGAAAATTTTGCAATTTAGTTCAAAATCTTTTCCTTCCCCCGTTCGAGGTCGATTCCACGCCTTTCTTGATCTATAACAACACATTTAGCTCTTTTAACACTCATACTATCTATTTCAATCCAAAAATCACATTATGGAAAATTTACGTTTTTACCCCTTAACTTTTACAAAATTATGATTTTTCCCCTAAGCTCAGAAATTTAATTTCAGCCCTTATTCTTATGTTTTATGACATTCTGATCATTTTTTTCCTTCTATGGAAACATCAAATTCTCACTCTAACACATAGTTATGAACAATAGGTATTTTTACCGATTATGTCGTTTTGCTTGTTTTCACTAAAAATCGCTTAGAAAAGATCGTTCTCCTAACTTTAAACATTCATATTTCACCATAAAACATCAAAATACATGCATATTATTCATGGGTAAATTTTTAAACATAAACCCCAACTCGAAATAATGGTAGAAATAGGTAAACCGAGCTACGAGGATTTCAAAAATGTAAAGAACATTAAAAACGGGGCTTGAATGCACTTACTATTGAGCTTGAAAGCTTGGAAAAACCCTAGCTATGGTGAACATACAATGTTCGGCCAAGGAAGAAGATGGATGGACAAAATTTTGGCTTATTTTTCCCATTTTATTTCTTTTAATTACCAAATGACAAAAATACCCTTAAGGCCTTTCTTTAAAATTTTGTCCTATTCATGCCCATTTTTGTCCATATAAAGTATAATGGTCTAATTGCCATTTAAGGACCTTTACTTAAAACCCCCATTTCAATCAAGTACTTTATGAACTAGAACATTTTTCACCTATTTCAATTTAGTCCTAAACATCAAATTAAACACCTAGTCATAAAATTTTCAACCTCGAATTCGTGGTTTCGAAACCACTGTTCCGTTTTGGCCCTAAATTGGGCTGTTAGAACTCTCCCCCCTTTTGGATTTTCGTCCCTGAAAATCTTACCGGTAAAGAGGTTTGGGTACTGTTTTCCCATGGCTTCCTCTGGTTCCCACGTAGCTTCTTCTACCCCATTTCTTTGCCATAACACTTTCACTAAAGCTATACTTTTCTTCCTCAATTGTTTCACTTCTCGAGCCAAAATCTTAATTGGTTCCTCATCATAGGTCAAGTCCGATCGAATCTCAATTTCTGTTGGAGAAATCACATGTGAAGGATCAGAACGATAACATCGCAACATTGATACATGAAACACTTTATGAATTCTTTCTAACTCTGCCGGTAAGGCCAACCAATATGCCACTGGTCCAATCCTTTCAATAATATCGTACGACCCAATAAAACGCGGACTCAACTTGCCTTTTCAGCTAAATCTCAGAATCTTCTTCCATGGTGACACCTTCAAGAACACTTTATCACCCACCTGAAATTCAATCTCTTTTCTTTTTAAATCTGCATATGACTTTTGTCGATCTGAAGCAGCTTTCAAGCAATCACGAATTACTTTTACTTTCTTTTCGGTTTCTTTAATTAAATCAACTTTGTGAATCTGTTTCTCACTAAGTTTGGTCCAATATAAAGGAGTCCAAAACTTATGACCATACAAGGCTTCGTATGGTGCCATTGTATACTCGACTGAAAACTGTTATTGTAGGCAATTTCAACCAAAGGTAGATATTTCTCCCAACTGCCTTCAAATTCTAAAACACAGCATCTAAGCATATCTTTGAGTACCTAGATTACTCTTTTAGACTGACCATCTGTTTGTAGATGAAACGTGGTACTAAAATTTAATTTTGTACCCAAAGCTTCTTGTAACTTTTTCCAGAATCTCGAGGTAAACCTCGGATCTCTATCTGATATTATAGACATAGGTACCCCGTGCAATCTCATAATTTCAGCAATATATAATTCAGCTAATTTATCAAGTGAGTAATCGGTACGTACCGGTATAAAGTGAGCCAACTTTGTTAACTTATCAACCACTACCCAAACAGCATTCTTCTTTTTAGGAGTTAAAGGCAAACCGGTTACAAAATCCATGGTAATCCTATCCTATTTCCACCGAGGTACCATCACCGGTTGGAGTAATCCTGAAGGCACTTGATGCTCAGCTTTTACTTGTTGACAGATCAAACACTTGGTTACAAATTCAGAAATGTTCCTTTTCATGCCTGGCCACCAATATAACTTCTTTAAATCATTATACATTTTTGTGCTACCAGGGTGAACTGACAAACAACCACTGTACGCCTCATGTAATATTTTCTAAATCAATTCATCATTTTTTGGTACACATATCCTGTCTCGAAACATCAAATAGTCATCTGGTCCAACTCAAAAATCTGAGTCGTAACTTGATTCGCACTGAGTTCTCTTGGTTCGCAACTCACTATCGTTCTTTTGAGCATCACAAATTAGCTGGAGAAATAACGGTTTAGCCCTCATCTCTGCCAAGATTGACCCATCATTAGACAATGCTAACCTCGTATTCATGGCTCTCAAAGTAAAAAGAGATTTCCTGCTCAAGGCGTCAGCAATTATATTCGCCTTCCCCGGATGATAATCAATCACTAGCTCATAATTTTTCAATAATTCAAGCCATCTCCACTGTCGCAGATTCAAATCCTTTTGATTCATCAAATACTTTAAACTTTTGTGATCAGTAAAAATTCGACATTTTTCACTATACAAATAATGACGCCAGATCTTCAAGGCAAAGACAATAGCTTCCAATTCCAAATCATGTGTAGGATAGTTCTTCTCATGCGGTTTTAACTGTCTCGAGGCATAATCTACCACTTTACCCTCTTGCATCAGCACACATCCAAGGCCTGTCAATGATGCATCACTATAAATTACGAACTCCTTCCCTAGCTCGGGCTGTACTAAAATCGGTGCTTCAGTCAATCATGCTTTCAACTTTTCAAAACTCTGCTGACATTTATCAGTCCATTCAAACTTAACATTCTTTTGCAGCAACTTAGTCATAGGAGAGGCAATCATCGAAAATCCCTAGACAAAATGTCTATAATACTCGGCCAAGCCTTAAAAGCTTCTAACCTCGGATACATTCTTTGGCGGTTTCCAATCAACGATCGCGAAAATTTTGCTCGGGTCCACCCGAATACCATCACCTGAGACTATATGTCCCAAAAATCTAACTTCACGAAGCAGAACTCACTTTTGCTAAACTTAGCAAACAGTTTCTTTTCTCTCAAGATCTGCAATATGGTTCTCAAGTGTTCGGCGTGCTCAGACTCATCCCGAGAATAAATTAGGATGTCATCTATGAACACTACCACAAACTTATCTAAAAATGGTCGAAAGATTCGGTTCATCAAGTCCATGAATATAGCTGGAGCATTAGTTAAGCTGAAAGGCATCACAAGGAACTCATAATGTCCATACCTTGTCCTAAAGGTGGTTTTCGGCACATCTGACTCCTTAACTCTCAACTGGTAGTAACCAGATCTCAAATCGATCTTTGAAAACACTATTGCCCCCTTCAACTGGTCGAATAAATCGTCAATCCTCGATAACGGGTACTTGTTCTTTATAATCACCTTATTGAGCTGACAGTAATCAATGCAAAGCCTTATTGAGCCATCTTTCTTCTTTACGAATAATACAGGAGCACCCCAAGGAGAGAAACTCGGTCTCACAAATCCCTTGTCTGTTAACTCTTGCAACTGAGCCTTCAATTCTTTTAATTCAGTCGGAGCCATTCTATATGGAGCAATCGAGATCGGTGCAGTCCTTGGCAACAAATCAATGGCAAACTCTATCTCTCTGTTCGGAGGCAACCCAGGCAATTCCTCTGGAAATACATTCGAAAATTCATAGACTATCGGCACTGATTCAAGCTTCAATTCAGACATCTCAGTATTCATTACATAGGCAAGATAAGCTTCACACCCTTTCCTTATATATTTCTGTGCAGACATGTGCGAAATCACCATAGGAAATTTATTTGATTCATCTGTTTCAACCCACAGAATTTCACCATTTTCACATTTCAACTCTAGTGTTTTCTGTTTGCAATTTACCTTGGCATCATACAATGTCAACCAGTCCATTCCCAAGATAACGTCAAACTCATCAAATGGTAACAACATCAGATTAGCCGGAAAACAGTGACCTTGAATCATTAATGGGCAATTCTTGCAAACCTTATCAACTAGCACATATTGGCCTAAGGGGCTCGATACTTTAATCGCAAACTTAGTAAACTCAACAGGCAACTTCTTATTAGATACTAAATTCACACAAATATAGGAATGAGTAGACCCGGGATCAATCAATGCAATAACAATAGTATCATAGAGAAAAAATGTACCAGTAATCACATCGGGAGATGATGCATCCTCTCGGGCATGTATGGTATAAGCTCTAGTAGGCGCTCTAGCTTCTGATCTCGTCGCTGAATCTTTCATCACAGTTTTACTGCTAGCTCCACTTCAAGTATTTCTCGGTGGTCTACCTCTGCTGGCGGTAGTACTCTGTCTAGCACTCTGAAATTTTTCTTCTTTAACTTTCTCCGGACAGTCTCTGATAAAATGCTTGTGAGAACCACACCTGAAACAAGCTCGCTCGTTTCCCCAACACTCACCAAAATGTTGCCTACCAAATTGCTGACATTCGGGCTTTCTAGACCGCCCATTACCCACACTTGCCACTGAAGTAGCTTGAGCTTTAGACCCCGAATATGCCTTACCACGATCTCTGTGTGAATCCCCAGATGAAATTGTCATTCGAGGGTTTGTCTCTTTGGACCTCTTTGATTGAGATTGAAATGACTTGCTTATCACCTCTTTGATTGAGATTGAAATGACTTGCTTATCGGCCTCTTTCTAGCATCTCAGGCCTCAATAGTAGCTTTTCTTCTTTCTTTGTTCAATTCTTCGGCTTTAAGAGCTTGGTCAACCAATACTACAAATTCTTTCAGTGTAACGCCCCCACACCCGAGACCATCACCGGAGTCGAGTATGAGGTGTTACTAAACTTAATTTAACATTTTTAGAACTTTGAATTATTTGTTTCTACATTCACAGCTTTTAAGCTACTTGCACACAGTCACAAGAAAAATCATATCTCAAGTTACAAAACTCAAAATCAAGATCCGTAAATTTTCCCTGAATCTAGACTCATATACCCATCTACTAATTTTTTTATAGAATTTTTGGTTGGGCCAATTAGTACAGTTTATTAGTTAAAGTTACCCCTGTTACAGGACTTGACTGGACTGACCTCTATTTACTATGAACTACATTTCTATCTGTAAAAAATTCATATGATTATGAAGTTTGTTTCTCCTGAAACTAGACTTAATAAGGATTCTGATAATATAAAATACACCACCTAATTATATCTGTACAATTTATGGTGAATTTTTAAATTTGGAACAGGGGATCCAGAAATCACTCTGGCCCTATTTCACTAAAATTCAAATATCTTCTAACATATAATTCCTTTATCTGTTTCATTTGTTTTATGTGAAACTAGACATGTTAAGATTCAATTTCATATTTAATCCATCACCTAATTCAATTTCTATGATTTTTAGTAAATTTTCAAACTCACGTCAGTGTTGCTGCAATGTTCTGTTTATGGCAAATTTCATCCCTTTTTATGAGTTTTCATGCACTAAGTATCTTAATAACTTTCCATAACATCAAACATAATCTAAACTAACCATTTCCATAACTTATCATTATCAAACATTTTCTCAACCATTCCATCACCATATCATAAGATCATTTACACAAAATAAGTATATTGCTATACATGCCATACTTAAATTTACAAGCCATTTACCAAAAAGTCTTCCGGATAGTGTGACTGAGCCTTCGACCTATCCCGACTCCTGAGCTGGCTTTTCCAAAACTACAATAAGTAAGAAGGAGGGAGTAAGCATAAATGCTTAGTAAGTTCATATGCAAATAATAAGTAACATAACAAACAATCAAACCAATCAACATTAGCATATATCATCAAAACACATATCACATTTCTAATCATTTTTTATCATCTCATTACCTTATCGTGGTTGTATCAATACTCAACCCGAGGGTTAAATACATACCTATCCAAAATATCCATTTCACATCACTTACCAATACGTCTCTTTACATCTCGAGTTTTCCTCCATTTGAGTAGAACTTTACCGGTTGAACACATCGGAATATAATTCGGATACATGGATAACTTGCACATAAGTGCCACATATGCAATCAAGCAATCATGTAACCTGCCCATAAGCGAACTCGAACTCAACTCAACGAGCTCGGGCGTTCGCATCCATAAGTGAACTCGGACTCAACTCAACGAGCTCGGATGCCTAGTTACATCTCACGAACTCGGACTCAACTCAACGAGTTCGGATGCTTAACCATCCTAGTGACATGTCACTTGTATCCTAATCTATTCCTAAGGTTCAAATGGGATTTTCCTCGAATACATATCATTGCCGTCTTCCGTAGAATGCCGAAATCAATACTCGGTAATAATTATATTTAGCAAGTAGCACACATGATTTGCATTTTGTTTGAAAATAACCACAAAGTATATATTTCATGATAAAAATCAGCATATCACATAATTGACATCAATGACTTAAAAATAACAATTATGCTACATTATTTACACATGAACTTACCTTGGTACCAAAATACAAAGATTTTGCAATTTAGTCCACAATCTTTTCTTTTCCTCGATTGGGGTCGATTCCACGTCTTTCTTGATCTAAAATAACACATTTAGCTTATTTAATACTCACATTATCAAATTAATCCTTAATTCAAATTTTGGCAAAATTACAATTTTACCCCTAAACTTTTGCATATTTACACTTTTGCCCCTAGGCTCGGGATTAAATTTTATTCCTTATTATTATGTTTTATAACATGCTGATCACTTTTCTCTTCTATGGAAACATCAAATTCTCACTCTAACATGTACTTGTGACTATTAGGTATTTTTACCGATTAAGCCCTTTTACTCGTTTTTGCTTAAAATCGAGTAGTACAAGTTATCTAACATAATTTAAAACCTCATATTCTATTATAAAACATCAAAATACACAAATTTCACCTATGGGTATTTTTCCAAATATAAACCCTAGGTTAAATTATTGCTAACATAAGCTTTATCGAGTTACCGGGATCTCAAAAACGTAAAAATCATTAAAAACGGGGCTTAGAATCACTTACTATGAAGCTTGAAAGTTGAAGAAACCCTAGCTATTGTGAGAGTGAATTTCGGCAGCAACTAAATGAGGAAGATGACTATTTTGTGTTATTTTTCCCATTTTATTTCATTAAATATCCAAATGACCAAAATGCCTTTAATACCTTTCTTTGAAAATTTTCATGTACAAGCCCATTTTTGTCCAAAATTTTAGAAATTGGTCAAATTTCTATTTAAGACCTCCTAATTAATATTTCAAAGCAATTTCATACTAAAAACTTCTAGAATGCAAGTTTTGCAACTTATTCGATTTAGTCCCTAACTTCAAATTAAGCATTTTATGCATAGAGTTTCTTCACAAAATTTTCACACAATCATGCAATCATATCATAAACCTCAAAATAATTATAAAATAATTATTTCTATCTCGGATTTGTGTTCACGAAACCACTATTCCGTTTAGGCCCTAATTCGGGATATTACATTCAGCTCCAGAATTCCCACAAGCACTTTAATGTCCTCATTAAGACCATCCTCAAATCTTTTGCACATAATAGCCTCGGTGGACACACATTCCTAGGCATACTTGCTGAGTCTAACAAATTCGTGCTCATACTCTGCCACAGACATCTTTCCCTGCTTCAATTCAAGGAACTCCTTCCGTTTTTTATCAATAAATCGCTGACTTATGTATTTCTTTCTGAATTATTCCTGGAAGAAATCCCAAGTAACCCTTTCTTTTGGCATCACTGCTACCAAAGTCTTCCACCAATGGTAGGCTGAATCTCTCAAAAGTGATACAACACACTTTAAACACTCCTCGAGTGTACATGAGAGCTCATCAAATACACGGGTAGAATTTTCAAGCCAGAACTCCGCTTTCTCAGGATCATCATTGATCTTTGCTCTAAACTCTTCGGCCCATTGTTTTTGAATCTTGTCGACCGGAGGTTTGTTCATTCTTACCAAATCTATGCCTTGAACAACTACAGGAACTGTCTGAGGTATGGGAGGGGGTGGAGGAGGTTGAGCATTTGGGTTTGCTCGAATAAACTCAGTATACCAATTGTTCATCATTTGGAGAA
The DNA here is from genome assembly GCA_025698465.1 of Gossypium longicalyx. NCBI lineage: Eukaryota > Viridiplantae > Streptophyta > Magnoliopsida > Malvales > Malvaceae > Gossypium > Gossypium longicalyx. Next base: position 56,525,079 of record CM046998.1, read on the forward strand.
ATGCATCCCGAGCCTCATCTCCCTGTCTCAATGTCTTAGGTCTACTTTCTACAGGCGCGGTCCCTTGCACAGGAGCCGGTGCATTACTAGCAGCATCATCAGTCGCAGTTCCGTCAGGATCCATTACTATGTTAAAACAAAACACAGTTTAGAATGATCAGGAGTTACCACACTATCACAGTATATTTATGGCATGTATAGCTAGACTTTTACACACACTATATTAGTCCGAGAACCTACTAAATCATAGCTCTGATACCACTAAATGTAACACCCCTTACCCGTACCCGACGCCGGAATAGGGTACGAGGTATTACCAGATCATAATACATACCATTAATTGAAACCGAGACAAAAATATGGCATCCAATTAGATCATGAATCATTATAACATATGCCTTTAACAATATTATCCAATTTCAATGGCTTTGTACAAAATAATCTGTCAAATACTATAACTAATATTTTATACCTAGGCAATTATGACACGTAACAAAATAACTAAGCCTACTATCCATGCCATAATTCAAAATGTTTAGTTCAAATACCAAAAGTATTGATAGTGCGGGCAGATCTTCAACGATCTCTAACTCCTGTGCTAGCTGGATGACACTATAAAACAAAAGAGAGAAAAGAAAGTAAGCTTATAGCTTAGTAAGTAAGTATATAAATAATGAATAAGGAATCTAATATGTTCACAAAATAACTCAACCATATCTATTTTTAATTTCACTATTTACTCCAATTTGATCAAGCTGTCCCTCTTGTGTCATGTTCACTGAATAAATCATAACTCGAGTTACGAAACTTGAAATTAAAATCCGTAAAATTTTCCTGAAACTAGACTCATATTACTTCTTACTAAAAGTTTTCTAGAATTTTTGGTTTAGCCAATTAGTACAGTTTATTAGTTAAAATTTACCCTGTTATACAACTGGACTGATCTAACCTCTGTTCACTACGAATTGGTTTTATCCTTATACAAAAGTCAAATAGCCATGAAATTTGTTTCATTTAAAACTAGACTCAATAAGGAATCTAATAATATAAACTATATTTCATAATTAGTTTTGTACAATTTTTAATGATTTTTCAAAGTCATAACAGGGGATCACGTAGTCATTCTGAACAAGTCTCACAAAAATATAAATATCTCAAATTATAGGATCTCTTTACTTGATATGTTTCTTTTAAATGAAAATAGACTCATTAAGCTTTAATTTCATATCTCATTCAGTCTCTAATTAAATTCTTACTATTTTTGGTGATTTTTCAAATTCACGTCACTGTGACTGTCCAAAACAGTATTATTGCTAATTCACTCTTTCACACTTTCTTTGTATTAACCTCATTTTAACATGCATATCACAATTCATTTTCACCACATTTCATACATCACAAGTATAGGTCCATGATTACAATGTCACCATAAAATCATCCCGTTGAACACTTCAGATCAATCCTTGATACTTGGTGGTTTCAGCACATAGCTCCACCCATCATATTTCACATAGTTCGGCTCTCTTGTACACATGGTAAACACTTAGTACTACCCATGTGACCTAGCCAGTTTATCTTGTAGCTCTCTTGTCTACATGGTGTCCTTCACTTGGAACCACACATGCAACCTAGCTACAGTTATCCTCTCCCGTAGCTCTCTTGTCTACATGTTATACATCCTGTATCACACATGTGACGTAGCTGCCACATAGTATCTCGTAGCTCTCTTGTACACATGATGTGCACTCAGCACCATACATGTGACCTAGCTACGTACCATCTGTATTATCCAATCTTTCCGAAGGTTCAACTGGGATTTTTCTCTCTATTACTTATTTACATTCTTCCAATAGTCGATTATGATTCAAAATCAGCTAAAATATATATAATATGCTGAAATATAAAACGTAAATAAAGATAATGTATTATTTACATACAAACTTACCTCGGTGCAAAATATGGAAATTTTGCAATTTAGTCCAAAATCTTTTCCTTCCCCCGTTCGAGGTTGATTCCACGCCTTTCTTGATCTATAACAACACATTTAGCTCTTTTAACACTCATACTATCTATTTCAATCCAAAAATCACATTATGGAAAATTTACGTTTTTACCCCCTAACTTTTACAAAATTATGATTTTTCCCCTAAGCTCAGAAATTTAATTTTAGACCTTATTCTTATGTTTTATGACATTTTGATCATTTTTTCCTTCTATAGAAACATCAAATTCTCACTCTAACACATAGTTATGAACAATAGGTATTTTTACCGATTATGTCGTTTTGCTCGTTTTCGCTAAAAATCGCTTAGAAAAGATCGTTCTCCTAACTTTAGACATTCATATTCCACCATCAAACATCAAAATACATGTATATTATTCATGGGTAAATTTTTAAACATAAACCCTAACTCGAAATAATGGTAGAAATAGGTAAACCGAGCTACGAGGATTTCAAAAATGTAAAGAACATTAAAAACAGGGATTGAATGCACTTACTATTGAGCTTGAAAGCTTGAAAAAACCCTAGATATGGTGAACATACAAGGTTCGGCCAAGGAAGAAGATGGATGGACAAAATTTTGGCTTATTTTTCCCATTTTATTTCTTTTAATTACCAAATTGCAAAAATACCCTTAAGGCCTTTCTTTAAAATTTTGTCCTATTCATGCCCATTTTTGTCCATATAAAGTATAATGGTCTAACTGCCATTTAAGGACTTCTACTTAAAACCCCCATTTCAATCAAGTACCTTATGAACTAGAACACACATTTTTCACCTATTTCAATTTAGTTCTAAACATCAAATTAAACACCTAGTCATAAAATTTTCAACCTCGGATTCATGGTTTCGAAACCACTGTTCTGTTTTGGCCCTAAATTGGGCTGTTACATCCTGGAACTCAAACAAGGGAATAAGACTATGGCAGAATACAAAAGGGAGTTTGTAAGGCTAAGTTAGTATGCAACTAAGTGGGTTCAAACCGAGTCAAAAATGTGTAAACGCTTCGAGGGAGGTTTGAATGAGGAAATGAAATTGTTGATTGGGATTCTTGAAATATGGGAATTCGCTGCATTAGCTGATCGGGCCAAGAAGGCTAAGGAACTCAACAATAAAAGAAAACAAGCAAAGAGAGAGGCTCGAGTTGCGAGCAAGAGATCCGGTGGTAGGACGCTCTCATTTTCTACAAAGAAATCAAAGAGCCAACATGAACGCTCCACTTCATTTGTAGGATATTCGGGTAGAACGAGAAGCTCTAAATGACGAAATCAAAAGTCTTCCTCCCCGATGGTGACTAGTGTGGGGAGTGTAGATGACCAAAAGTCAAAGTGTAAGAGTTGTAAAAAATTTTATTTCGGAGAGTGCCGAATAAAGAGCGGTGCGTGTTTCAGATGTGGTTCTCTTGACCACTTTCTCAGGGACTGTCCAAAATGAATTGAAAAAGAAGTGGAAGTAACTCCGGAGTCGAGTGCTCCTTTGGCACGAGGTAGACCTCTGAAACACCCTGGGAGTGCTAGTGGCAGTCGTGTGGCAGCCAAAGATACTGAAAAATTAGAGGCTCGAGCCCCGACAAGAACATATGCAATACGCGCTCAAGAGGAAGCCTCTGCTCCTGACGTTATTACAGGTACTTTTTCTCTTTTCAATACATGTGTTATTGCCTTAATTGACCCAGGATCGACACATTCCTACATTTGCATGAGATTGGTGTCTAGTATGAACATACCCGTTGAACCTACAGAATTTGTTGTTAAAGTGCCGAACTCCATTGTACTGGACGGAACTCAAGAAAAGTTAAATTCATGGAGTTGATCTGATTAAGGAAACTGAAGAAAAGGTTAAAGTAATACGAGACTGTTTGAAAGCAGCATCGGATAGGCAAATGTCATATGCTGATCTGAAAAGAAAAGAAATTGAATTTCAAGTTGTAGATAGAGTATTCTTGAAAGTGTCTCCATGGAAAAAAGTGTTGAGATTTGGTCGGAAAGGCAAATTGAGTCCGCGATTTATCGGACCGTTTGAGATCACTAAAAGAGTTAGACCAGTAGCCTATCATTTTGTAACACCCCCAAACCCGGCCTGGACATTATGGTCGAATCTGGCGTGTCACATTGAAGTGTTTTAGCGAAAAACCTTATTTTCATTGAAAACCCTTCCTTAAAATATGAGACCTTGATAAAATTATAAAAACTCTCTTTTCAATCGCAAAAGCTTGTTTAAAACATATGATTTATGAAAACCTATCATTTTAAATTAATTTAGTTGCGAAAACATAGAAAAACAAATCTATGATTTAGGGAACCCCTGTTCAACTTGTCGTGATTACAATGTATAAAAATAATAATCCACACAATAACAAAAGGGAAGGCTTTAATACATTTCAGTCTAAAATTACTTAAAAAGAACAAATCCAAGTCGTCTTGCTAACTGGCCACCTTAGAGTCCCTCCGAGCATCGAACCTTCTATTGAGCATCACCTGAGAAAAAAAAATAAAAGAGGGGGTGAGTTTTCGCAAACTCAGTGTGTACTACCTTCAACAAACATTAAGCAAACATCAATCATACATGCAATGCAATGCAGTGTAATGCAACTCACCCCAATAATCCATCTGCTATACACCAACTCCATCCCCCGGTACACATCATGTGGGGATATAAATATCGACCCACCCAATCGATACACATCAAGGGTAGCCCGGTTGCGAAACTACCTTCATTGCAGCAAGCTGCCAATCACATATTGGGCTTAAAAAGTCGTGGTGGATCCACAGTTGTCAAGCAACCATCCACAGTTGTCAGGCAATTCCCAACCCAGATGCAACCTAAACAGAATATCGTATGTATGTAGCAGATATACATGTAACATCCAAAAATCTTACCTTCAACATATATGGGTATTTTGGTCATTTTTGCCCTTAAGGGCATTTCGGTGATTTTCCTTTATTACGGGTTTTCACTTACCTTGGCCCATTAACAAATCCCGTGAGCTAAGATGAATGAATACTATGCACCAGGTAGGATTCCAAAGAAGAGGAGGTGAGTCATTGAGACCGCTTAAGTACCAAGCTCTCCCTAGATCCAATCCTAGACATGCATATACCCGTTGCCACACCTTAACCCTATGACTTGTCCACGGTCTCAATAAATTAATTAAGTTTTATGTCTATTTAAGCAGTTATCAGATACTAGGCCCAAAGCCCCCTTACAATGCCCTAACAAGTCTACATACATGCATATGGCCCACTAGGCCCAATCTCATTCATATGGCCCCATCAGGCCCAAATCACATTCATTTGGCCCATTAGGCCCAAATCATGTTTATATGGTCCGTTAGGCCTAAATCACATCTACAATCATGCTTTCGTACAATTTTCCATCACATAACATCAATTACCAATTTTTCCAATTATGGGCCCTACAGCCCATCGGCCCATTTAGCCCATTCTGGCCCGGTTGACCAAAACACAACCCAAGTCCATGGAATCGCCCATGGGGCCTCAAATAACCTATCAATTTCCCCCTCACGAGTGTTCGTGCACTCGCAAGTCTGTTGTAGCCAAACTTTCGGCATTTTGGGATTTACCGATTTATTGTGTGTGTGCAGTGTATGTACACACTTGGTAAGAAAGCGTGCTGCGATCTTCCTAGCCACGAACCTACAATCGGTATCACTCAAGAATTAATCTCACATACTTGTCGAATACTTTACCAAAAGGCGAAATCTCACCTTAACCTTACCTGAAACGCTAAGCCTTAATAGCTTTTCCTAGATCACCAATCACGAGTACTTCCCAGATCTGCATTAACTTTTATCGTTAAAAACATAATGGGTGACTTGTATCCAACATATGTCACCCTTTTCTACTAAAGACTATTCAGCGAACCCCTACTAAGTGAAGAACACTTACCAAAGTCTCACACCTGAGGAGCAAACCGACAGGGATCCAAAAGACTGGGATTTGATACTAATCCTACCAAAACCGATTAGAAGAAGTGAGGAATAGAGTAATTGATACTTAGCAAAACTAATTGGAAGAACAAAGCACTTACACCAGGATTAACCAATTAGAAATAGTAGTGGCGGCACTAAGGGTATTCGGCCCTTCGATTTGTATGGAAAAAAGAAGGTTATTCGGCTCCAAGGGGAAAGAAAAGAAGAAGTCGGCTAGACTGAAAGTGAATAAAAAAGATTTGAGTAAAGGAAGAATGGAAAATCAGCACAAGAACACAAAATAAGAACAAGGGATTTTTGGCTTTTGGATCTTGGAGAGAAAAAGAAAAAAAAAGGTTTCTGGAAACGAGGTGAATGAGAATTCAGCATTAGCCTGGCAACCCTACATTCGGCACCTATATATAGCCTCTATAGCCAAATTTCCCATACCCAAATTCCCAATTCAGCTCTACCTCTTCTTCACTCCTCATCTTCTAGTTTTTCTCCCTGATAACCCCTTAATCCCCTCATCAAATTTCTCCTCTTATCACTCTCTACAGAGTTCATTCCAACGCCACCTCTGTCCAACTCTTAAGCAAAAATAAATCCTTCTTTTGAGCAAGGTGGGATTCAAACCCCATACCATCTTGCTTTGCCTTGCCTTGCATGTGACGCCACTTGCCACTCTACCATAGGGCTTTCTTGCGTCCAATTCTTCCTTCATTTATTCATAAGCCCACCTACTTGCTAACAAGGTTTTTTTAATTATTAACCCATAATTTTCTTAACCCCTAGGTTCGAACTCAAACCTTAACCGAGACTTACTATCACATAATTAACACTTAATCGGGAGTACTAAGCACACTTTTTATCAGAACTGAAAAAAAGAAAATTTAGGATTTCGAGATTTTTGGGGCGTTACACGTTTGGCATTGCCACCCGAATTGGAAAAGATTCACGACGTATTCCATGTATCCATGTTAAGGTGATATCGATCAGACCCCTTTCATGTGATTTCACCAGTAGAGATTAAGATTAGACTAGACATGACCTATGGAGAGGAACCGATCAAGATTTTGGCTCGTGAGGTTAAGCAGTTGAGAAATAAAAATATGGCGTTAGTAAAGGTTTTATGGTATCAGCATGGTGTAGAAGAAGCTACATGGGAACCAGAAGAAACCATGAGAAACCAATACCCGAACCTGTTTACTGGTAAGACTTTCGAGGATGAAAGTCTCTAAAGGGGGGAGAAATGTAACATTTTGAAATAGGGCATAGTCGGATTAGTGGTTTTAGGACCACAAATTCGACATCAAAATATTTATTTTATGATTAATATGAGATCTAGAATACGAGAATATACATGTGTCAAGATTTCATGAAGAAATTCTTTGAGTAAGGTGTCCAATTGGAAACCAAGGACTAAATTGAATAAATTGCAAAACTTGGATTCTAGAAGCAATTTGTATGAAATTGCTTTAGATTATAAATTAGAAGTTCTTAGAGAGGAATTTTCCCAATTTCTATGTTTTTGGACAAAAATAGGCTTGTATGGATAAAATCTTAAAAGAAAGGGATTAAGGGCATTTTGGTCATTTGGCATTTTAATGAAATAAAATGGGAAAAAGAAGGCAAAAATCAGCCATCTTCTCCCTTGTACCAGCCAAAATTATCAAGTCCTCCATAGCTAGGGTTTTCAACATTTTCAAGCTCAATAGTAAGTGCTCCCAGGCCCCGTTTTTGATGTTCTTCGTATTTTTGAAATCCCAGTAGTTTACTCTCTCTATTTCTACCCATATTTCATGCTAGGGTTCATGTTTAGAATTTTACCCATGCATGAGTTACTTATATTTTGATTGTTTATGGAGGGACATGAAAGTTGAAGGTGTGTTAAACATCTTTTCCTAGGTGATTTTCATGAAAAACCCCTAAAGGGACCTTTTTGCAAAAGTTGTTAAATATGTGGTAGAAATGTGAAAATAATGGAAAATGTGGGCTGCCATAAGAAGGAAAAGTGTTCAGCTAGGCTTGGGTAAAATAGAAATTGCATATGTATCATTATACGAGCCTAGGGACTAAATCATAAAAATGTGAAAGGTTAGAGGCAAAATGGTCATTTGGACCAGGGGTGAAATTTAGGCTAAAAAAGTATAATGTAGAGTGTTAATGATTTAATTTTATTGTTTTAGACCCCGAGGAACAAGTTTTGGAGGTCGATCGAGGAAAATGAAGGGTTTCGGAATAACCGAAACACATCACCGAAACAAGTACCAGGTAAGTTCGGATAACTTAAAGTAAACTCATAACATGCATAATTGTATAATTTATGAATACATGATGATTGCATTATTTATGGCATAAAAATGCGTGGAATGTATCATTGATAATAATTTATTGGTAAATGTCTCGGTTGAGGTTAGAAAGGGAATTCGATGGATAAGCCATGATTTACATGAGGCTTGAGATCCTGCATGTATTGCAGAGAGGATTTAGCCCAGACGGGTAATCTGATGATCTCAAGTATAGAAAGGATCTAGCCCAGACGAGTGTTCCTTGAGTGATCAAGCCTCTCGAAGAATATGTGTGCATTATGGATTTAGCTCGGACGGGTAATTCGATTAGGGTCTGGATTTAGCCTGGACTGGTAATTCAGATCCGAGCTCATTAAGAATGTTTGTCGTGTAAGGGATTTAGCCTGGACTAGTAATCCCGACATCACCTTATGAGTTTATATTGCGAGGGATTTAGCCTGAACTGGTAATCCCGCCGTAAGATATGAGGTTCGCGGGAGTGCATACTTGAAATGATCATTCATATGAATTGACGGTGACTGGATGATCCATTGAGATTTCCTAAAAACTCAACGAGACTAACACGAGGTATATGTACGAATGACCTGTTGAATGATGAGCTCATCTAAGATAAATTGCATGGTGTTTTGTTGTGTGACTAACTCATTGCTTGAGTGCCTGTAATAGGGAAATCATTTCCATACTTGTTGGTTTCATTATTTAATAAGGATGTATGCTAAATAATCGGTAAGTTTACTTTCTAGTTATTCTGAGCTTACTAAGCATGTAAATTCTTACCCCTCTCTTTTCCCTGTCTTACAGAGCTCGAGGACTCGTATAGATTGGAAGACGGTTGGAGAATCAACACAATATCAACTAGTTCAGCTTTGGTATATAGACACTTATGCTTTGTTCAGTGGCATGTATAAAACATGAGTATTTGGTTATATGTGTCATTTGATTTGCCAAGATGAAGGCATGTAAAGTTATACTTATCTTTTTGTATATGGCCATGGAAATTGACTTATTTTGAAGTAGGCTATGACCTACAAATCTATGCATGTTTATGTTCACATATGATGGTTTGGTTAAAATTGCCGATGAGTTATAAAAATGAGCCAACCTTAAATATGTCGAGTAGACATAGAAATCCTTAAATGCAAGATGAGAATTAACTTAGCATGTACGAAACCAATGGCATGAGGTTTGTAATATCCCGAATTAGGGCCTAATCGGAATAGTGGTTTTGTGACCACAAATCCGAGATAGAAATAATTATTTTATAATTATTTTGAGGTTTATGATATTATTGCATGATTGTGTAATAATTTCGTGACGAAATTCTATGCATAAAGTGCTTAAGTTGAAATTAGGGACTAAATCGAATAATTTGCAAAACTTGCATTTTAGAAGTTTTTAGTATGAAATTACTTTGGAATATTAATGAGGAGGTCATAAATAGCAATTTGACAAATTTCTAAAATTTTGGACAAAAATGGGCTTGTACATGAAAATTTTCAAAGAAAGGTATTAAGGGTATTTTGGTCATTTGTTAATTAAAATTAATTAAAAGGGAAATTAAGGCCAAAATGTGTTCATCTTCTTCAAGCCTTGGCCGAACCTTACCTCTCTCCATAGCTAGGGTTTCTTCAACTTCCAAGCTTCATAGTAAGTGATTTCAAGCCCCGTTTTTAATGATTTTTATGTTTTTGGAATCCATTAGCTCGATTTAGCTTATGCTAGCAATAATTCAACCTAGGGTTCATATTTGGAAAAATACCCATAGGTGAAATTTGTGTATTTTGGTGTTTTATGATAGAATATGAGGTTTTAAATTATGCTAGACAACTTGTGCTACTCGGTTTAAGTGAAAACGAGTAAAAGGGCTTAATCGGTAAAAAATACCTAATATTCATAAGTACATGTTAGAGTGTGAATTTGATGTTGCTATAGAATGGAAAAATGACCAACATGGCATAAAACATAAGAAAATAGGATGAGGTTTAATTTACGAGCCTTGGGGCAAAAGTGTAAATATGTGAAAGTTTAGGGCAAAATGGTAATTTTGCCAAAGTTCATACTAAGGGCTGTTTTGATGAATGTATGTATTAAATAAATTAATTTGGTATTATAGATCAAGAGAAACAAGATTCAAGTCGTGATCGAGGAAAAAATAAAGTTTACGAGGAATAGGCTCGATTGCTAATATTTTATATCGAGGTAAGTTCATGTGTAAATAAGGTAACATAATTTTTATTTTAAGTGATTTAATGTTATTTATATGATATGATACTTATTATCATGAAATATTTATGCTTTGTGAATTATTATTTGGTAATATGCAAATTATGTGAACAACTTGATAAGTATGAGATGCTAGCAAGTATCGATTTCTACATTTCGAAAAAGGCGATCAAAATGTGTAATTGAGAAGAATCCCGTTTAAACCTTGGGAATAGATTAGGATACAAGTGACATGTCACTAGGATGGTTGAGTTCCGAACTCGTTGAGTTGAGTTTCGAACTCGTTGAGTTGAGTTCGAGTTCGTGAGATGTAACTAGGCATCCGAGCTCGTTGAGTTGAGTTCGAGTTCACTTATGGATGCGAACGCCCGAGCTCGTTGAGTTGAGTCCGAGTTCGTTTATGGGCGGGTTACATGGTAGCTTGACTACATAAATTTCAAAAGCTATTGAGCTTGTTTAGCTATGAGTATAGCACTTACGTGCACACTATCCGCATATCCGACATTATATTCTGATGTGTTCATCGGGAGAATCCTAAGAGAATAGGGAGAGTACTTAAAACGAAAGTGATTGATGATGAATGTGTTGAAGAAGTGAAAATGGACAGGTATGAGTTTAATCCTTGGTTGAGAATTTGGTAAGACAAAATTGTGGTAAGATAGTAAGTATTCTTATGACATGAGTGTCTTAATGATGTTTATGTTGGATTGCATGATCATGTTACTTATTATTTGCATGTGAACTTACTAAGCATTTATGCTTACTCCCTCCTTTTCATTCATTGTAGTTTTGACAAGCTGGCTTGAGAATCGGGATAGGTCGAAGGCTCGCTCACATTATCCGAAGACCTAAATTGGTAAAATGGCTTGTATATTTTGAGTGTGGAATGTATAGCACTATACTCACTTTGTGTACATAATATTATGATATGATTATGGTTTGGTAAGAAAAGGTTTGGAAATGATTAGCCATTGGAATGGCCAATCTAGATCATATTTGATGTCATGTATGTTTAATATGTTAGTCCATGGAAAACCATAAAATGGTGAAATTGGTTATAAAACAGAATCACACTGCAGCGGTGATGTGAATTTGAAAAATCACTAAAAATAGTAGAAATAGAATTATATGATGAATAAAATATGTATTTGAAGCCTAATGAATATATTTTCATGTGGAAGAAAAAAAATAGGTAAAAGAGTTTTATTTTATAAGATATTTAAATTTTTATGAAATAGGGTTAGAGCAATTTTTGAATCCCCTATTATGACTTTGGAAATTTACCAAAAATTGTAAAAAAATAATTAGAAGTTATGATTTATATTTGCATATTCATTATTAAGTCTAGTTTTATGAGATACAAACGGCATATTCTTTTGAGTTCTTTACAAAGAGAAAAGTGGTTAATAGTGAACAGAGGTTAAAGCAATCGAATACGGAAATAGGGTAAAATTTAACTAATAAATTGTACTAATTTGCTTAACCAAAAATTCTAGAAAAAAATTATTAGATAGATATATGAATCTAGTTTCAAGGAAAATTTATGGATCTTAATTTCGAGTTTCGAAACTCGAGATATAAATTTTTAAGCGACTATGACGCAGTTATCCAGCTTGTCTAGAATTTCTAAAATAATTTGTTTGAGTTGTTTAATTAATGAATTAAGCCCGTTAACATCTCGTGCTTGACTTCAGCGACTGTCTCGGGTATGGGGGTTTCATTTGGTGGTATCAGAGCAGGTTTAGTCGGTGCTCGGACTAACGTGTTGTATGTACGGGTTTTGCTATACATGCCATGCCAAATATATATGTTGTGATAGTGTGACGACTTCTGACCTTTTAAATGATTTTTTTAAATTGTAAATGGATCTCGATCCAGCTGTAGCTGATAATGTAGAGAGTAATGCACTAGCTCTGGCTGAAGGGGCGGTGCCGACTGAAAATCCACCTCCTACTGTTGGTCAAGGAGGAGGAGAAGGGGCTCGGGAAGCCTTTCTCTAAATGATGAATGCTTGATATACAGAGTTCGTTCATACGAACCCGAATGCACAACCTCCCCCACCTCCCCAGATTCCTCAACCTGTACCCCCGATGCCTCAAGGTATGGATCTGATGAAATTTCACAGAACTCCAGTTGACAGAATCTGCAAGCAATGGGCCGAAGAATTCAGGGCAAATCTTGATGATGATGTTGAGAAAGTAGAGTTTTGGCTTAAGAATTCTATTCGGGTATTTGATGAATTGTCTTGTACACCTGAGGAATGCTTGAAATGTGCTATATCATTGTTGAGGGATTCAGCCTATCATTGGTGGAAGACATTGATTTCAGTGGTGTCGAAAGAGAAAGTGACTTGGGAGTTCTTTCAAGAAGAATTTCGGAAGAAATACATCAATGAAAGATTTGTTGATCAGAAGCGTAAAGAGTTTCTTGAGTTGAAGCAGGGCAACATGACAGTTACTGAATACGAAAGGGAGTTCGTCAGGTTGAGTAAGTATGCTAGAGAATATGTTCCTACAGAGGCAAAAATGTGCAGACGATTTGAAAACTGACTCAATGAAGACATCAAAGTATTTGTTGGGATTCTTTAATTAAAAGAAATGGTAGTACTTGTTGATCGAGCTTGCAAGGCTGAAGAACTACTTAAAGAGAAGAAAAAAGTAGAGGCTGAGACTAGAAGTTGGAAGAAAAGATCGACGAGTAGTTCATTCTCACAGCAATCTAGAAAATCTAGAAATATGAATCCTCGTTTTCAGGTTTCAGCCGGACAATCATATGGAAATTCTAAGAAACAAAATGTGGGTCTTAAATCTCAGACTACTTGATGGCTAGTGTGGGGAATTCGAGATTTGTTAAGCCCGAGTGCCAGCGGTGTGGTAGAAATCATTTTGGCCCATGTAGAGGGAATGAATGTTTTCGGTGTGGTTCTCCGGATCATTTTATTAGAGAATACCTAGAGAGAATTGAGAAAGAAAAATTTCAGAGTGTAAAAGCTAGTGGTGCACTTAGAGGGGAAGATATTCGAGAAAAGTCGGAAATGAAGCAAGCGGCAGAAGAATGTAGTCAATGAGCTAAACCTAAAGCAAGGGCTCCAGCTAGAACTTATGCCATAAAGGCACGTGAAGATGCTTCATCACCCGACGTGATTACTGGTATATTTTCTCTTTATGATGTTAATGTTACTGTTTTGATTGATCCTAGTTCTACTCATTCATATGTGTGCATGAAATTGGTGCCTAGTATGAACATACCTGTTGAGTACACAGAATCTATGATTAGAGTGTCGAATCCATTTGGCAAATGTGTGATAGTTGATAAAGTATGCAAGAAATGTCCTTTAATGATTCGGGGTCATTACTTTTCGGCCGACTTGATGTTGTTGCCGTTTGATAAATTTGATGTTATTTTGGGTATGGATTGGTTGACATTGCATGATGCTATAGTAAATTGCAAAGAAAAGGTTATAGAATTAAAGTGTGAAAGTGGTAAAATTCTGCGGGTTAAATCAGGCAAATCAGAGGCATTATCTAGTGTAATTTCTTCGATGTCGGCTAAAAGATATTTGAGAAAGGGTTATGAAGCTTATTTGGCGTATGTACTTAATACAAAAGAAATTGAAAAGAAAATTGAATCAGTGCCGATTGTGTGTGAGTTCGCGGATGTATTTCCAGAAGAGTTGCCGGGTTTGCCTCCAGTCAAGGAAGTAGAATTTGGTATTGAGTTAATACTGGGAACAGCTCCGATCTCGATTGCTCCATATAGAATGGCACCAGCAGAGTTGAAAGAATTAAAGTCGTAGTTGCAAGAGTTGACTGACAAAGGCTTTGTGAGACTGAAAATATTTCTTCCACATGAAAATATATTCATTAGGCTTCAATTACATATTTTATTCATCATATAATTCTATTTCTACTATTTTTAGTGATTTTTCAAATTCACATCACTGCTGCTGTGTGATTCTGTTTTATAACCAATTTCACCATTTTATGGTTTTCCATGGACTAACATATTAAACATACATGACATCAAATATGATCTATTGGCAATTAAACAAGGTGACAATCAAGAACTAGTATCCGTTGCCGAGAATTGATGATTTGTTTGATCAGCTGAAAGGAGCGACATGGTTTTCAAAGATTGACTTGAGACCTGGGTACTACCAGCTGCGAGTAAAAGAGTCGGATGTGCCTAAAACTACTTTTAGAACAAGGTACGGTCATTATGAATTTCTAGTTATGCCATTCGGGTTAACAAATGCTCCTGCTGTGTTTAAGGATTTGATGAATCGCATATTTCGGCCATACTTGGACAAATTTGTTGTGGTATTTATAGATGACATCTTAATTTATTCAAAAGATGAGACAGCGCATGCCGGGCACTTGAAGATAGTTTTGCAAACTTTGAGAAATAAGCAGTTATATGCCAAGTTTAGTAAAAGTAAATTTTGGCTTCGGGAAGTTGGATTTTTGGGTCATATTGTTTCAGGTGATGGTATACGGGTTGATCCTAGTAAAATTTCTGCTATTATTGATTGGAAACCATCGAAAAATGTAACCGAGGTTAGAAGTTTCTTGGGGCTAGCTGGGTATTATCGACGGTTTGTAAATGGATTTTCTATAATTGCTGCTCCTATGACTAGACTACTTCGAAAGAATGTTAAATTTGAGTGGATGGAAGAATGTCAACAAAGTTTTGAAGAATTGAAAAGGTTATTAACTAAAGCACCAGTGTTAGTACAACCCGAATCAGGTAAAAAATTTGTGGTGTATAGTGATGCTTCTCGAAATGGCTTAGGACGTGTACTTATGCAAGAAGGAAAAGTGGTGGCTTATGCTTTGAGGCAGTTAAAATCTCACGAAAGAAATTATCTGACTCATTATTTGGAATTGGCTGCTATAGTATTTGCTTTGAAGATTTGGCGACATTATCTATATGGTGAAAAATGCCGAGTATATACCGACCACAAAAGTCTTAAGTACTTGATGTCACAAAAAGACTTGAATTTGAGACAGCGAAGATGGTTGGAGTTATTGAAATATTACGAGCTTGTTATTGACTACCATCCGGGAAAAGCGAATATGGTTGCCGATGCTTTGAGCAGAAAGTTGCTATTTGCTTTGAGAGCTATGAACACTCAGTTAAAGGTATCAGATGATGGTTCGAGTTTAGCAGAGTTAAGAGCAAGATCAATGTTTTTACAAGAGATTTGTGAAGCTCAGAAAAGCGATGAAGATTTGCAAGCCAAAAGAAAACAATGTGAGGTTGATACAAAGTCAGATTTCAAAATCGGTTCTGATGGTTGCTTGATGTTTAAAAACCGGATTTGTGTACTGAAAAATGATGAGTTGATTCAAAAGATTTTGCATGAAGCACATAATGGTTGTTTGGCGGTTCACCCGGGAAGTACGAAAATGTATAATGACTTGAAGAAAATGTATTGGTGGAATGAAATGAAAAGAGATATCTCCGAGTTTGTATCAAAGTAGTGAAAGCTGAACACCAATTACCTTCGGGACTACTCCAGCCTATCATGGTTCCTGAATGGAAATGGGATCGGATTACTATGGATTTTGTATCAGGGTTGCCGTTAACTCTGGGGAAGAAAGATGCCATCTGGGTAATAGTTGACAGACTGACTAAATCGGCTCATTTTATTCTAGTATGTACGGATTATTCTCTTAATAAGTTGGCCGAATTATATATCAGTGAGATTGTTAGACTTCACGGAATACCTTTGTCAATCATTTCGGATAGAGATCCAAGATTTACTTCGTGGTTTTGGCAAAAGTTGCAAGAGGCATTAGGTACGAAGTTAAATTTCAACACTGCCTTTCATCCACAAACTGATGGACAATCAGAGAGAGTGATTCAGATTCTTGAAGACATGCTCAGATGTTGTGTATTGGAATTTCAAGGTAGTTGGGAAAGATACTTACCGTTAGTAGAATTTGCTTATAATAATAGTTATCAGACGAGTTTGAAGATGGCACCTTATGAAGCATTGTATGGTCGTAAATGTCGGACGCCATTGTATTGGATTGAACTCAAGGAAAATCAAATTTATGGAGTTGATTAAATAAAAGAAACCGAAGAAAAAGTGAAAGTGATTTGAGATTGTTTGAACACTGCTTCGGATAGACAAAAATCTTATGCGGATTTGAAACAAAAGGAAATCGAGTTTCAAGTTGGTGATAAGGTATTTCTAAAAGTGTCTCCATGGAAGAAAGTTCTTAGATTTGGACTGAAGGGCAAGTTAAGTCCGCGTTTTATTGGACCGTATGAAATAATTGAAAAAGTTGGACCAGTAGCTTATCGGTTAGCATTGCCATCTGAATTACAGAAGATGCATGATGTGTTCCACGTATCTATGCTATGTCGGTATCGTTCGGACCCTTCACATATAATTTCATCGACAGAAATCGAGCTACGACTGGATATGACTTACGAAGAAGAACCGATTAAGATTTTAGCTTGAGAGGCCAAGCAACTAAGAAATAAAAGTGTCGCTCTCGTGAAAGTATTGTGGCAAAAGCACGGGGTAGAAGAGACTACATGGGAACCTGAGGAAACTATGAGAAATCAATACCCACACCTGTTTACGGGTAAGATTTTCGAGGACGAAAATCCTTAAAGGGGGGAGAGTTGTAATATCTCGAATTAGGGCCTAATCGGAATAGTGGTTTTGTGACCACAAATCTGAGATAGAAATAATTATTTTATAATTATTTTGAGGTTTATGATATGATTTCATGATTGTGTGAAAATTTCGTGACGAAATTTTATGCATAAAGTGCTTAAGTTGAAATTAAGGACTAAATCGAATAATTTGCAAAACTTGCATTCTAGAAGTTTTTAGTATGAAATTACTTTGGAATATTAATGAGGAGGTCTTAAATAGAAATTTTACCAATTTCTAAAATTTTGGACAAAAATGGGCTTGTACATGAAAATTTTCAAAGAAAGGTATTAAGGGTATTTTGGTCATTTGGTAATTAAAATTAATTAAAAGGGAAATTAAGGCCAAAATGTGTTCATCTTCTTCAAGTCTTGGCCGAACCTTACCTCTCTCCATAGCTAGGGTTTCTTCAACTTCCAAGCTTCATAGTAAGTGATTTCAAGCCCCGTTTTTAATGATTTTTATGTTTTTGGAATCCCGGTAGCTCGATTTAGCTTATGCTAGCAATAATTCAACCTAGGGTTCATATTTGGAAAAATACCCATAGGTGAAATTTGTGTATTTTGGTGTTTTATGATAGAAAATGAGGTTTTAAATTATGCTAGACAACTTGTGCTACTCGGTTTTAAGTGAAAATGAGTAAAAGGGCTTAATCGGTAAAAATACCTAATATTCATAAGTACATGTTAGAGTGTGAATTTGATGTTGCTATAAAGGAAAAAATGATCAGCATGTCATAAAACATAATAAAATAGGATGAGGTTTAATTTACGAGCCTTGGGGCAAAAGTGTAAATATGTGAAAGTTTAGGGGCAAAATGGTAATTTTGCCAAAGTTCGTACTAGGGGCTGTTTTGATGAATGTATGTATTAAATAAATTAATTTGGTATTATAGATCAAGAGAAACAAGATTCAAGTCATGATCGAGGGAAAAACAAAGTTTACGAGGAATAGGCTCGATTGCTAATATTTTGTATCGAGGTAAGTTCATGTGTAAATAAGGTAACATAATTTTTATTTTAAGTGATTTAATGTTATTTATATGATATGATACTTATTATCATGAAATATTATGCTTTGTGAATTATTATTTGGTAATATGCAAATTATGTGAACAACTTGATAAGTATGAGATGCTAGCAAGTATCGGTTTCTACATTTTGAAGAAGGCGACCCAAATGTGTAATTGAGAAGAATCCTATTTGAACCTTGGGAATAGAATAGGGTACAAGTGACATGTCACTAGGATGGTTGAGTTTCGAACTCGTTGAGTTGAGTCCGAGTTCGTGAGATGTAACTAGGCATCAGAGCTCGTTGAGTTGAGTCCGAGTTCACTTATGGATGCGAATGCCCGAGCTTGTTGAGTTGAGTCTGAGTTCATTTATGAGTGGGTTACATGGTAGCTTGACTACATAAATTTCAAAAGCTATTAAGCTTGTTAGCTATGAGTATAGCACTTACGTGCACACTATCCGCGTATCCGAAATTATATTTCGATGTGTTCAACAGGAGAATCCTAAGAGAATAGGGAGAGTACTTAAAACGAAAGTGATTGACGATGAATGTGTTGAAGAAGTGAAAATGGACAGGTATGAGTTTAATCCTTGGTTGAGAATTTGGTAAGACAAGATTGTGGTAAGATAGTAAGTATTCTTATGACATGAGTGTCTTAATGATGTTTATGTTGGATTGCATGATCATGTTACTTGTTATTTGCATGTGAACTTACTAAGCATTTATGCTTACTCCGTCCTTTTCATTCATTATAGTTTTGACAAGCCGGCTTGAGAATCGAGATAGGTCAAAGGCTCGCTCACACTATCTGAAGACCTAAATTGGTAAAATGGCTTGTATATTTTGAGTGTGGCATGTATAGCACTATACTCACTTTGTGTAAATAATCTTATGATATGGTTATGGTTTGGTAAGAAAAGGTTTGGAAATGATTAGCCATTAGAATGGCCAATCTAGATCATATTTGATGTCATGTATGTTTAATGTGTTACTTAGTCCATGGAAAACCATAAAATGGTGAAATTGGTTATAAAATAGAATCACACAGCAGCAGTGACATGAATTGGAAAAATCACTAAAAATAGTAGAAATAGAATTATATGATGAATAAAATATGTAATTGAAGCCTAATGAATTTATTTTCATTTGGAAGAAACAAAATAGGTAAAAGAATTTTATTTTATAATATATTTAATTTTTTTTGAAACAAGGCCAGAGCAATTTCTGAATCCCCTGTTCTGACTTTGGAAATTTACCAAAAATTGTAAAAAAAGTAATTAGAAGTTATTTTTTATATTTACATATTCCTTATTGAGTTTAGTTTTAAAAGATACAAACGGAATAGTCTTTTGAGTTCTGTACAAAGAGAAAAGTTGTTCGTAGTGAACAGAGGTCAAAGTAGTCAAATGGGGAAATAGGGTAAACTTTAACTAATAAACTGTACTAATTGGCTTGACCAAAAATTGTAAAAAAAAATTAGTAGATAGATATATGAGTCTAGTTTCAACGAAAATTTACGGATTTTAATTTCGAGTTTTGGAACTCGAGATATGAATTTTTAAGCGACTGTGACGCAGTTAGCCAGCTTGTCTGGAATTTCTAAAATAAATTGTTTGAGTTGTTTAATTAATGAATTAAGCCCGTTAACACCTCGTGCTCAACTCTAGCGATGGTCTCGGGTACGGGGGTGTTACAAGGTTCACATGCAATGAGGTTAATCAAAGTTTCATAATTATAAATGTATAATTTGGCCTAAACATGCACTATAGTAATCTATAAGCGTAATTGGTTAGTAGAGAGTGACTTAAGGCTTGGAAAATAGCCTAATAAGGTCCACATGGGTAGATACACGAGCGTGTGTCTAGGCCGCATGTGACATACGGCTCACCCCCATTGGTGTGTGGTATGGCCGTGCGTCCCCTGCACCTGAATTTTTAAGTCAGTATAGAACACGGGCTAAGCACACGGGGGTGTGCCTTGGCCATGTGTTTTTAACAGAATGTTGAGGTTGAAGTCAATGTTGCACACGGGCAGAGGGCACGAGCGTGTCCCAAGTCACATGGGCGTGGGTGACCATACGACCCCATCACACGGGCGTGTTACACTTCAAGTAAGGGAAAATTCTCTAAGGTACTCAAAGTTTATCGAACGTCTTCGGTTTTGTCCCGTACTGCCCCTAGCTGTATTTTAGGCCTCAAAAGCCTGTGTAAGGGACAAAGTGTATGTGTTTGAAAGGTTTTAAATTTGGGCAAAGATCGGTGACTCGATTTAGTGAGTTTATAAAGGTTTAAACCCGGTAACGCCTTGAGCCCCGTTCCGGTGCCGGATACAGGCGAGGGGTGTTACGTGCTTAGTATACTATCAAGCCGATGTATTAATTTTTTATTTTATTGTTGATTTTGAAATGTGTCATGGATGAATTCATGAGCTTTATGTTGTTAAATGATGAAATATGGAAGTTTGATGTTGGGTTTATATGTTTTGTCTTTGGATTTTTGGTGATTTTGAGTAAAATGGGCTAAATTGTGAAAGTTTTAAATTGAAGGACTAAAATGTGAAATAAATGAAAGGTATGGACTTGTATGAGAGCTATGAAAATTCGGTTAAGCTTGTGCACAAGAAAATTATGTGTATTTTATGAATTAGGGACTAAAGTGTCAAAATGTGAAAATGTGAGTGCTAGTTTGCAAAATGCCCTAATTGTGTGTATAATTGATTGGTTTGAATGATTCAGTGAATAAAAGGGTGAATTTTGAATACATATAGATCAAGGAAAGAGGGATTCAGATTTAGACCGAGGGAAGTCGAAGATTATAGAGTAAGCAATCCGAGTCGACAATTTCGAGTACGAGGTAAGTTCGTACGTAAAACATGAAGATATAAGTATATTTTGAAGCTTTGATTACACATAGGTTATATATATATTTGGTTTGGATGAGTACAATGATAAATCAATTATATTTGGCACTAAGTGTGTGATTCAAACTAGCTTCGGCTACATGAGGCACTAAGTGTGCGATACCGATATAGTTTCAGTTAATTCAGATGGCACTAAGTGTGCAGAATCATTATAGCTTCGGCTAATCCTTAAAGCACTAAGTATGTGGATGTTTAAAGTATGAATAATCTTCAGAAAGTCTTAAAATATCCAAATGAGAGGTGAGAATGATAATGATTAAATACGGGAGGTTCAGGTACGTATAATACCTATGTGGTAGATGGTATTATGTATATAAAGTTTATTGAATTTGTATAAACATATGGATGGTGTTGGTATAGAATTGATAGATGAATTGAGAATTTATAAATACTTATGTGTTGATGTTTTATATTTTATAAACTGTTGGTGATTTTTGGTACGAGCTTACTAAGCTTTTGAAAGCTTACTTTGTGTGTGTTTGTATTGTTTTATAGATATCGAAGCTACTGTGAGCTCAGGGATCATCAAGGATCGTCACCACGCTATCGAACTTCATTTTGGTACATTTTGGAAGTATAACTATTGGAATATGGCAAGTATAGGCTAGAAGCGTTTTGATATGTTTTGTATTGTATATATTATGCAATGTGATATAGCTAGTTTATGTTTGAATTTATGGTTGGAAATACTATATGATATGATTTGAATGACCAAAAGAAATGGTTAATGTTGATAATTTTTGGTAAGTTTTGATCATGAAATTGAATGATGTATTGAAACATATGCCTTGGTATGATTTTAGTTTAGATTTGGTTATGATTTGATTGATGAATTGAGATTGGAATTGTTAATAATGTTATGGCATGAATGATGTATGGTTTGGGTTAGAAATTGGCTAAAATTGTCGTGCAAATATGCTTGATTTGGTGCTTGTAGGTTTGACCCAAATTGGGGTGGCAAATTGGCTATTCAAATGGCTTATTTTTGTCCACATAGGCAGACACACAGGCGTGTGTCTTAGTCGTGTGCGACACATGATCATGTTGTACGGCCTTGTGTCCCCTGGGGTACCCCACAAATGTAAGTCAGTCTTGGGCATGGCCAAGGCACACGAGCGTGTGGCTAGCCGTGTGACCCAAGTCAGTTTCAACCACGGTCAAGGCACACAGGTGTGTCTTGTGGCCGTGCGTGCAAATCAGTATGTATGCCCTGTTTTGCCACAGCTTAGACACACGGGCGTGTCTAATGTCATGTGAGGCACATGGCCTATTCACACAGGCGTGTGACCTTTGAAAAATTGAAAATTTTTCTAAGTTCTTGAATTTTCACATGTTATCAGTTTGGTCCTAAACGCATGATTTAGACCTTGTATAATAGTTTAAAGTTTCTATTGAATACGAATGATCTATGCTTATTGAAATAAAATGATATTTGTTATGTGATTGTTTAGATCTGAGTTATGAGTTTGGTAATGCCTTTCAACCTATTCCAGTGACGGTTACGGGTTAGGGGTGTTACATTAGGATACAAGTGACATGTCACTAGGAAATTAAGAAGTCCAAACTTGTTGAGTAGTCCAAGTTCGTGACGTATATGATATCCGAACTTGTTGATCAGTCCAAGTTCGTGGAAATGTGATTAATCCGAACTTGTTGGGTGGTCCAAGTTCGTGAGATATGTGGCATCCGAGCTCGTTGAGTAGTCCAAGTTCATTATGGATGTATACATGTTATGAGGTAGCTTTGGCTACGTTTGTATATGTGGCACTTATGTGCAAGGTTTTTGCATATCCAATAGTAGTCCTAGCGTTCAACGGGTAATGTAATGAATGTGATGAAAGTCCCAATGAGGGCATGTTAAAGAGGTATGGTTGTATGATATACTACGATGAGTACAGGTGCGTATGCTAAACTTATGAATAATGCCTTGGTAAAGATCGATTTATGATAAGCAAGTATATATGTGTATATGATAAGTAAGCCAAAAGGGTTTGAATTATGAATAATCTTTATGGTTATGTTATTATGTCTTTGTGAAATTGAGCATGAAATCCATGAAATGGTAAGTTTATGATTAGTTGAAAATGAACTTGTGATAGTTACCATTATATTGCACTAAGATAGTGTTGGATATTAGCAGTTGTGTGACTTTGAAAATCCACCAAAAATTTTAGAAATTGAATTAGAGACTGAATAAGATATGAGATTAAATCTTATTGAATCTATTTTGACATACAAGAAACTATGTAAGCAAAAAGAGTTACATATTATGAGATATTTGAACTTTTGTGAGACAGAGTCAAAGTCCTTTCGGGCTCCCCTATCTCAACTTTGGAAAATCACCAAAAATTGTACAAAAATGATTGTGGGTTATAATTTATATGACTAAATAATTAATGAGTCTATTTTCAAGTTAAATAGACAAAAGCATCATACGAGTCCTGTACTATGAGATAAATAAATTTTAGTGAAGAAAGGTTGAAGCTATCAAGCAGCAGAATAAGGGTAAATTTAAAGAATAAACTGTACTTATTGGATAATGTAAAAACCCTTAAAATTTAAAGGTAAAAAGATATGTGAGTCTAGTTTTAGGTAAAATTAGCAGATCTAAATTTGGAGTTCTGTAACTCCAGATATAAATAATTAGTGACTATGACTCAAGAAAATAGCATGACCAGAATATAAGTAAAAGTATAATTATGGTTATATTACCATGGAATCATGTTGATAATTGCTTATTATTTTCATATGGACTAAGCTTTAAGCTTACTCCCTCCTCTCCAATTCTTTAGTGTTGTCAAGTCAGCTCGGGGTTGGAAATCATCAGAGGCAGCACCACACTATCAGGCTACCTCTTTTGGTGAATTGATGAATCTTAATGTCTTCAAGTGAGTGGCATGTATAGGGACTTAATTATTGATATGTGTTCTTATGTTTTGGCCAAGATATTGACTTATATTAGTACATTGTATATAGCCATGAGATGTGGCTTATGATGGTTATGGCTTGTAAGCCTATTTATCCAAGTTATGTATTGATGCCTGGTGATGTGGTCATGTGATAATATTTGTTTGATATGAATGGTTAGTATTACAGTATGTATGCTTGATGAATGTCTTATGACCAAACAAAGTGGTCATAATCAGAAAATAAAAGTGTGATATGACAATAAGTCAATAATGCTTGAACATGAAATTGGTGTGGAATGACTTAGGCAAGCATGGTATAAATGTATAAGTAACAATCAAAATGACATGTTCAATTGATTGTGAATTGGTGTGTTTAGACTTGGTGTAAAATAAGTAAGCAAGACACATGTATGATGATATATGAATATTACAATTGAGTCTTAATGGAGGATGTTTAAACATTTACTTGATGCTACATTGTGTGTGTCTATCATGTATTTAAGTATTGAGGTATTAATTGTAACAAAAAGGCTTGGAAAATAGCCTAAGTGCTAGCCACACGGGCAGAGACACGGCCATGTGTCTCAGTCGTGTGGAGGACACGGGCTAGCACACGGGTTTGTGGCCTGGCCGTGTGGTTCAAATTGTTTTGCCTGTGTAACTCTCCAAAGCAAGAAAATTTGTTAAGTTGTCTAAATTTTATCAAAAGTTCTTGGTCTAGTCCCGAACCACCCCGAAGTATGTTTTAGGCTTCAAAGGCCTGTATAAGGGACGATTTACATGTGTTTGAAATGTTTTAATTTGGATGGAATTTTGTGGCCCGATTTTGCATGTTTGTGAATGTTTAAGTCCCGTAACGCCTCGAACCCTGTTTTGGTGTCGGATACGGGTAAGGGGTGTTACAGCCATTCTGTACAGGGCTATCGATATTGGCATTGTACCTGGTATTAACTCAATGCCAAACTCAACCTCTCGGATCGATGGTAAACCTGGTAACTCTTCAAGAAACACATCTGGATACTCACACACAACTGGTACTAATTCAATTTTCTTTTCAATCACTTTCATATCTAACACATAAGCAAAGTAAGCTTCATAACCCTTTCTCACATATTTCTGAGCTAACATCGATGAGATCACTACTGGCAAGCCATTCAGATCATCTGACTCAATCCAAATAATCTCATTATTCTAACATATCAAATTAATCATCTTTCGTTTGCAATTCACAATAGCATCATGCAATGTTAACCAATCCATACCCAGAATTATATCCAATTCATCAAATGGTAACAACATCAGATCAGCCGAAAAACATAAATCTCGAATCATCAACGGACAATTCTTACACACTTTATCAACCAATACACACTTGCCTAAGGGGTTCCATACTCTAATTTCAATTTCAGTAGACTCTACAAACAAAGTCTTACTGGATACTAAATTCACACATATATACGAATGAGTTGATCCTGGATCTATCAATGCAAAAACTTTAGTATTATAGAGAGTAAAAGTACCGGTGATAACATCTGGAGATGACACTTTTTCGCAAGTGCGAATAGCGTAGGCTCGTGCAGGTGCTCTAGCATTAGATCTTGCAGTAGTGTCTTGTGTCACACCTCTACCACCACTCATATTTCTTGTGTTTTTGGGTGGTCTACCTTTAGCTGCAGCGTTACTCGGCCTCGTATTATGTATTGTATCTTACTCAGCCAACTGCGGACAATCGCAGATAAAATGATCCAATGATCCACATTTAAAACAAGGCATATCATTCAATCTACAATCACCAGGATGTCGTTTACCACAATGTTTACATTCAGGTCGGTTAGGTCTCACACTGCCAACACTAGCTATTGAGATTGCCGGAGCTTTAGAACTCACAGGTTGCTTTTCACGATCTCTATTTGAATGTCTCATTCGAGTCTCAAAATTTCTTCGATGCAGACTGATAAGACTTACTAGTTGATCTCTTTCTCGAATCTCTTGCTTCAAAATTAGCTTTTCTCTTTTCTTTACTGAGATCCTCAGCTATACAAGCCCACTCAACCAGGACAACAAATTTATTCAATTCAAGTATGCTGACTAATAGTTTTATATCTTCGTTCAATCCGTCCATGAACCTTTTGCACATTATCTTTTCAGGGGAAACATATTCCTGAGCATACTTTCTTAAACATACGAACTCTCTTTCATTTCAGTGACAGTCATCTGACCTTGTTTCAGTTCTAGAAACTCTTTATGTTTCTGATGGAGAAATCACTAACTTATGTATTTCTTTCGAAATTAGGATTGAAAGAATTCCCAAGTAACTTGTTCTCTTTGACCACAGATGTTAATGTTTTCCACCAATGATATGCATTATCTCTAAGCAAAGATACAACACACTTGATACATTCATCTGGAATACAGGACAATTCATCAAATACTCTGATCGTGTTCTCGAGCCAGAACTCAGCTCTCTCAGCATCATCATCAACCATAGCCTGAAAACTCTTCAGCTCTGTATTTCTGAATCTTATCAGCAGGTGGCTTACTAAATCGAATCAAATCTATCACTTATGGCACAATTGGGACTTGTTGAGGAACAAGTGCGGGTGGTGGTTGTTGAGCTATCGGATTCATTCGTACGAATTTCGTAAACCACTTACTCATCATATGAAAGAATGCTTGTTTAGCCTCTCCCTTGTGGATACTAGTTACGAGTCTAGAATTAGACTGCACTGCCCCTTGAGTGGGAATGGGTGCATTACTTTCAACATCGTCAGCTACGGCTCGATCGGGATCCATTTGCTATATAAAAACACATTATAACTATTTAGAATCATCACACTATCGCAGTTTATATATATATGGCATGTATAGCTAGACTATCACTTGCTACGTTAGTCCTAAAATCGACTAAACCGTACCTCTGATGCCAATTAAATGTAATACCCCTAACCCGTATCCATCACTAGAATAGGGTTACGAGGCATTACTGAACAATACACAACATTCACATACATAGCATATACATTTATGCATTCATATATAAAATCCATTCAAATCATTCATATTCTACCTTATAAGGCTATGCGAGACCTTAAAACATGCTTAGAAGTGGTTCGGGACTAAACCGATAACATTTGCAAAGTTTGAGAAACTTAGAAAATTTTTCATCATTAAAGGGTCACACGCCCGTGTGAATAGACCGTGTGCCTCAGACGACTATCAGACACACCTTTGTCATAGGCCGTGTGAAAATAGGGCATACATACTGACTTGCACCACAGGCTAAGGACACGGCCTTGTGCCATGGCCATGGGAAAACTGGAGAGGTTACTGACTTAGGTTACACGGCCGACCACACGCCCATGTGCCGGCCCGTGTGCCACACATGGCCAATCGACACGCCCGTATGTCTAGGCTTTGCCAAAACTGTAGGTATAGTTACTTTAATTCGAAGGGTTACCCCAGGGGACAGACGGCCATGCAGCATGACCATGTGTCACACAGGGCTGAGACACATGCTCGTGTCTCTGCCCGTGTGGACAAAAATAGGCCATTTATAAAGACAATTTGCCACCCTTCTTTCATGCACACAAAGCAACCCAATAATACCATTTTAATGCATATATAGGAAGCCAAAACATGCCAATTCATACACATATTATGCCACCTATCCTCAACCATTTCAACTACTCATGTAACACCCCTTACCAGAGTCTGAGGCCGGGACAGGGTACGAGGCATTACCGGACTTAAAAGTACACAACTATGTAAAATCGAGTCATAAAAAAATTTGTTCAAATTAAAAACATACATTCATATTCATAATGTCCCTTATACGGGCCTATGAAGCCCAAAACATACATCGGGGTGGTTCGGGACTAAACCGAAAACTTACGAAATTTTTATAACACTTAGAAAATTTTCTAGTTTTGGAGAGTCACACGTCCGTGTGGGTAGGCCATGTGGTCACACATGCCCATGTCCTCAACCCGCGTAACACTCTGTTTATGATGTCAGCAATATTTTAAGGTCACACGGCCAAGACACATGCCCGTGTGCTGGGCCGTGTCTTCTACACAGCTGAAACACACGGCCATGTCTCTGTCCGTGTGGCCAACACTTAGGCTATTTTCCAAGCCTTGGTCAACCTTAATCCCTCACACACTTATACAACATCAAAGGCATTTGCATGTCATCATACTTGTGTTTCTCATACTCATTTGGACTTGTCTATTATAATACCACTTATACTTTTATACCACAGTTATCATCATACTAATTAACTTCAACTTAATTATAGCAAATAATTATAACCACATAACATAAGATCTCGGTACATATAAGCACATGATCACATTTCAAGGTGTTAGCACATTGCACATGGATAAATAGGTTTACAAACCCATAACCAATATAAGCCACATCTCATGGCTATATACACTTGAATCATTATAAGCCAATTTTGGCCAAACATTAAACACATAACACAAAGGACTAAGTCTCTATACATGCCACTCACTTGAAAACACTTAAGGTTTATCGATACCCCAAAATTGATAACTTGATAGTGTGATGCTACCTCCAACGATCTCCAACCCCGAGCTAACCTGGCAACACTAAAGAAATGAAATGGAAGGGGTAAGCTATATAGCTTAGTAAGTCATTATGAAAATAATAAGCAATTTATTAACATGCTTCTACCAATTCTCACATCATGATCTCAAGGTAAAACAATCATAATTGCACTTTTTACTTATGTTCATGTCAAGCTATTTACTCGCTTCATAGTCACTAAATTATTAATATCTTGAGCTACAAAATTTTAAATTAAGATTCATTAAAATAATTTGAAACTAAACTCATATATATTTCTACCATAAAATTTTCAGAATTTATGGATTAGCAAATAAGTACAGTTTATTCTTCGAAGTTACCCCTATTCTGCTATTTGACAGCTTCGACCTTTCTTTACTAAAAATTAATTATCTCTTAATACATGATTTGGATGATATTCCCGCATATTTCTCTTGAAAATAGACTCATTAAGAATTTTATTCATACAAGTTCTAACCAATAATTATTTTCATACAATTTTTAATGATTTTCCAAATTTAAGATAAGGGAGCCCAAAATCACTCTAACCCTATCTCACAAAAATTCAAATAGCCAATAATATGAAATTCTTTTGCTTATACCGTTTCTTCTATGTAAGACTAGACTCAATAAGCTTTGATTTCATATTTTATTCAACCTCCAACTCAATTTCCACAATTTTTGATGGATTTTCAAAATTGGACTACTGCTGCTGTCCAAAACTGTTTTAGTGTAAAGTGATGATACTAAGTTTATAACAACTTTACAAATCATTTCCACCATCATGGTAAAAATACATTTTTTATACATCACAAGCCTAGACTCATAATCACAAGGTCATCACAATTTCAATCTCATAAGCATGACATACTTATTTGTATCCTTACCAAAGGTGCATCATAAACTGAAATCATTTCTCATGAGTTTTGCGTACATACTTGTACCACTTCATAACGTAATCATACATTATCACAACTTTGATATAATCTTTGAATTACCCGTTGAACCACTTGGAATACTAAAGGATACTCAGAAATCTCATACGCATGAAAGGATGCCAATGCCATGTTCTAGACGTGGTCTTACATGGGATCTCACATCGATGCCAACAGCCCAACTATGGTCTTACACGAAGTCTCATAACGGTGCCGATGTCATGTCCCAGACATGGTCTTATACGGGACCTCATATCGATGCCAATGTCATATCCCAGATATGGTCTTACATGGGATCTCATACTAATGCCAATGCCATATCCCAGATATGGTCTTACATGAAGTATCATAATGGTGCCGATGCCATGTCCCAGACATGGTCTTATACGGGACCTCATATCGATGCCAATGCCATATCCCAAATATGGTCTTACATGGGATCTCATACTGATGCCTATGCCATATCCCATATATGGTCTTACATGGGATCTCATACTAATGCCGATGCCATATCCCAGATATGGTTTTATACAAGATCTCAATACTCACATGTCGTGATATCCGTATCTTAGCTATTCTTAGGGTTCAACCGGGATTTCTAAGACACCAACTTTTGTCGAGTCGTCATTGAGACATCATGAATCAATTTCATAAATATAAATACATATAAATATACATTTCATGAAATATTTAAGCATTAAACATATAATAATAACATGTTGCATTATTTTCATACAAACTTACCTCGATACTAAAAATGGCGAAAAGAGACCTAATCGTCAAATTCTCGTTTTTCCCTCGTTCTAAGTCTGAATCTCTTTTTGCTTGATCTATAATATCACATTTAGCTTATTTATTAGTCACATTATTCAATTTGATCCAAAAATCATATTATGGAAAAATTACATTTTTGCCCCTAAAGTTCCACATATTTACACTTTTTCCCTTAGGCTCGTAAAATGATTTTCATTCAATTTCATTGTTCTTTAAGCCTAGAAAAATCATTTTCATAACTATAGTAGCCCACAATTTCCACTAAATCACACTTTTATGACAAATTTTATAACTTTTACAAATTAGTCCTTTTTAGCGTTTTCACCAAAAACAACTTAGCAAAAGTCGTTTAACACGTAACAAACATTCATATTCCTCCCTTAAACATCAAAATACACACATGTAGCACATGGGTAAATTTTTAAACATCAACCCTAGCTCAAATAAATGGTAGAAATAGATAGATCTTGTTACGGGGATTGCAAAAACATAAAAATCAATAAAAACGAGGCTAGAACAGACTTACAATCGAGCTTGGATGCTTGAAAACCCATAGCCATGGTTTCTCCATGCAATTTTCGGCCATAGCTTGAAGATGGACAAAAATTGGCTTTTAATTTTGTTTTTAATTCATTTTAATTACTAAATGACCAAAATGCCCCTAACTTAAAAATATTCTATTTCACCTATTTTATGTCCATTTTTGTCCAAAAAGTTAACAAATGGTCTAATTACTATATAAGGACCTCCAATTTAAAATTTCATAACAATTGGACACCTCTAGCATATAGAACTCAACTTTTGCACTTTTTACAATTTAGTCCTTTTGACTAAATTGAGTGCCCAAACGTCAAAATTTTCAAACGAAATTTTCAAAAAATCAGTTCATGAAATTGTAGACCATAAAAATATAATAAAAATAATTTTTCTTACGTCGAATTTGTGGTCTCGAAACCATTGTTCCGACTAGGCCCAAAATCAGGTTGTTACAACTCTCTCCCCTTTTAGGGATTTTCGTCCCCGAAAATATTACCAGAAGAAGTTGCTTTCAACTCTTATGAATTACTTTCACAAATTTCTTAGAATCACAAATCATATCAACCACAATCCAGATAACATCTTCCTTTTTAGAGATAAAATAATCTTGATGCGAAGTCTACAGTAATTCTACTTCTTAATCACTCCCGTACCATCACTGACTGTATTAGTCCTAAGTATACTTGGTTTTCAACTTTTATCTATTAGCAAACCGTCATCTGAATATAGATTCAAAATATCATGTAACGTATGCAATCAGTAACGCATCCACTTTACATAACTGCACATCTTATTACTTTTGGAAGAAACAAATGTGTTACTATTGGGTCTCGTATAAAAACTTCTGCATAAGCTCCGGGTTCATCTGTTCACAACTTTCTTTCTGAGGACAATAATAATAATAGGAACCAGGTCCGACTTGAAATCCGACATTAGGAGTGTTCTCATTCTGAACTCATTTAGATTACCCCACGCTATCATATTTTCTGATCTTCTCAGTCTCGCAAAGAAAACCTCGTTTTAGCATTTAATATAGTTATAATTAGATCATCATCAAATAAGATCAATAAAGTAACCCGTACTGTAATGCCCCAAAAATCCCAAAATCCAAAAATCTCGAAATCTCGAATTTTCTTTATTTTCAATTTTGATAAAAATTGTGTTTAATATTCTTATCCAAGAGATAATTTTAGTAGGTCTTAGCTAAGGTTCAGTTCGAATTAAGGAGTAGAAGAAATTATAATTTAATTATTAAAAGAATCAGGGCTGACAAGTAGGTGGGCTTTTAAATAAATGAAGAAACAATTGGACAGAAAAAGAGCCTGTGGTGGAGTGGCTAAGTAGTTAGCAAGGGGGTCCAAGGTTCGAATCCTAGCTTAGTATTTTTAGAGTTTAATTTTGGCCTTCTAGAAGGATGGAAGTGGCGTGAAGATGGACTCCAAGGGGAGTGTTCAGAAGAGAAAATTAAGGAAAGGATCAAGGGGTTATCAGGGAGAAAAACGAGGAAATGAGAAGTGAGGAGTAAGTGGAGTCGAATTGGGAACTTGGGCTTGAAGAATTCGGCTATAGGGCTATAAATAGGTGCCGAATGGGAGGGTTGAAAAGCTAATGACGAATTTCCCTTCACTTTGTGCCAGAAACCCTTTTCTCTAAAAAGCCGAAAACCCTTTTTTTTTCTTTTCTTTCTTTGTGCCGAATTCTTATCCCTCTTCTACTTAATATTTTCTTTACTTTAGCCGATTCTTCTTCCTCTCTTATTTGGTGCTGAGTAATCAATTGTTGCCATTCAAATCTCTAAGAGCCAAATACCCTTGGTGCTGCCACTACTCTTTCCACCCAGTCGATTCTAGTGTAAGTGTTCGCTCTCCCAATCAATTTTTGATAAGTATCGAGTATTTGATCCCTCACTTCTTTTTAATCGACTTTGGTAGGAAATTAGTGTCAGATCTCGGTTTTGGATTCCAATCGATTTGCTCTTCAAATTTGAGAAATATGCGTGTTTAGTGATCAAAGTAAAAGCTAGTAAAGGCTTGGCATTCAGGTAAGGTTAAGGTGAGATTCCGACTTTTGGTAAAGTAATCGATAAGTAGGCGTGATTAATATTTAAGTGATATAGATTTTAGGTTTGGGCTAAGGAGATCGCATCACGCTTGCTTACTAGGTGTGTACATACACTACACACACACAATGAATCGGCAAAAGCTGAAAAGCTGAAATGCCAAAATGCCGAAAGTTTGGCTACGGTAGTCTTGCAAGTGCGCGAACACTCGTAAGGGGGAAAGTGATAGGTTGCTTAAGGCCCACGGGTGATTTCGTGGACTTGGGTTGTGATTTGGCCATATGGGCCAGAATGGGCTAAATGGGCCCAATGGGCTATTGGGCCCATAATAGGCAAAAACTGAATATTGATGCTTTGTGATAGGAATTTGTATGTGAGCATGAATATGAATGTGACTGGGCCTAACAGGCCATATAAATGTGATTTGGGCCTAATGGGCGATATATAGGTGATTTGGGCCTAATGGGCCATACGAATATGATTGGGCTTAATGGGCCAAATCCAGATATGTGAAATTGTTTGGGCTTTATAAGGGGTTTTGGGCCTAGTATA
This sequence comes from Gossypium longicalyx, assembly GCA_025698465.1. NCBI lineage: Eukaryota > Viridiplantae > Streptophyta > Magnoliopsida > Malvales > Malvaceae > Gossypium > Gossypium longicalyx. The sequence continues at coordinate 56,558,509 of CM046998.1, forward strand.
TGATATCCACATAAGACTTAATTAATATATTGTAACCGTGGGCAAGTCAAAGGGTTAAGGTGTGGCAACATGTATATGCATGTCTAGGATTGGATCTAGGGAGAGCTTGGTACTTAAGCGGTCTTAATGACCCACCTCCTCTTCTCTGGAATCTTACCTGGTGCATAGTATTCGTTGATCTTAGCTCACAGGACTTGTTAACGGGCCAAGATAAGTGAAACCGTAATTAAGGGAAAATTACCGAAATGCCTCTAGGGTAAAAATGACCAAAATACCCCTAGGTGTTGAATGTAAGTGTTTTTGGATGCGACATACATACATATGATATTTTTAGCTGAGGTTGCATATGGGTTGCGAATTATGGAACGGAGGAAGTATATGAGGATCGTATGGTTGCTTGACAATCGTGGATCCACCGATGGCTTTTAAAGCCCAATATGTAAATGAAGGTAGTTCCGCAATCGGGCTACCATGGTGTGTGGGTTGGGTGGGTCGATATTTATATCCCCACATGGTGTGACGAGGGACAGAGCCAGTGTGTAGCGAATGGATAATTGGATGGGATTGTATTGCATGAATGATGAATGATGAATGATGTTTTTTTTTGAATGCTTATTTTCTTCGAGGGTTGTACACACTGAGTTTGCGAAAACTCACCCCCTTTTCTATTTTATTTTCAGGTGATGCTCAATAGAAGGTTCGATTTTTGGAGGGACTCTGGGTGGCCAGCTAGCAAGATGATTTTGACTTGGGTTTTTTTTTAAGCATTTAAGTTTTTACTTCTTTTTAAGTATGTTCCAGACTAGATTGTAATAAGGTTTTCATTGTGTTATTATTATTTTCAGTATAATTGCGAAAAGTTGAACATGTATTTCTTAAATTATAGTATGTTTTCTATGTTTCCGCAACTAAGTTTTTTTTAATCAGATGTTTTAAACAGGGCTTTCGTAACTGAAGGTGTTTTTTTTAAGTTAATTAGGGTTTCTTTTATTTTAAGAAGGGTTTTCAATGAAAACACGATTTTTGCTAAAACACTTCAATGTGACACACCGAATTCGACCACAGCGTCTAAGTCGGGTTTGGGGTGTTACACGTACTCACAAAAATAAACAAAGATTTTCCATCCAGGTGTCTGTAACTATAACTGCTTTCTCCATAATTAATCGATAACTACTTGAAATCTTTCAATATCTCAAATCATTTCCACTGTCTTAAACTCAAATCTTTCTATGCCATTAGATATATTAAACTCTTGAGATCAGCGAACATGTAACACCCCTCACCTGCATCCAACGTCGGAACAGGGTTTGAGGTGCTACCAAACTTAAACTTAACCAATCTTAGGAAATCAAGCCATAAAATTTTGATCACTTTAAAAATTTTCATTTTATATTCAATTTGTACTTGAATAGGGCTTACGGTACCCAAAACATACACTTAAGGTGGTTCGGGACTAAATCCGAGGGCTCGAGAAAGACTTGGAGAAATTAATACTTTAAGGCTCCACACGCCCGTGTGGTATAGGGCACACACCCGTGTGCTAGAGACAAGCCCGTGTCCCGCACCCGTGTGGCAAAATTAAATTCCACAATTTTTCATAAAACAAGTATAGACTTCACACGGCCTGGACACGCGCCCATGTCTTTTGCCCCATGTCCTTTCACACGGTCATGACACACCCGTGGCGCAGCCTGTGTGTAAAAACTTGGGTATTCTATTTCTGACGTCAGCATTACACGACCATGGTACACGCCTGTGTACTAGGCCGTGCCCTCCACACGACTGAGACACACGGCCATGTCTCTGCCCGTGTGACCAATACCTAGCATTCTGACTTGAAATTTCTAAGTGCAAGGGACACACAGCCTCCTCACATCCCATGGGGCTATCCGTGTGTCACACACGGCCTGGACACATGCCTGTGCATCTATCCGTGTGAACAATATGAGGCTATCTACCAAGCCTCTTGCCACCCCAGTGTGCTTATTTTCATGTCAATACCAACCGATACCAAAACAAGCATAATAAACATTCATTCAACCAAGAAGATGCATCTTTTATAGACTCAAAATAAAAGCCCTCATTCAAGGCTCAATGTAAAGACCAGGATCTATTCTAGACCAACACATTTGGTCCATTCTCAAAGACACAAAACAATAAGGTCTAGCCTTATACATGCCATAATAAAAAATATAAATCCAACTATACCGGGAATTACGGCTGATAGAGTGATCGATATCTCTGACTTCAAGGGATCCTTGAGTTAATTAGGCGGCACTGAAAGAAAAAGGAAAGGAAAGAGAGTAAGCATAAAGCTTAGTAAGTTGCATATAAACAAATATACAAAAACTATTTCACCATTAGTCATCATGCTCATGGCTCAAAAGTAAGCATAAACTTGACTTACTCATTACCGTCTACTCAAGTCACAATTTCTAATTTGAGCTCATTACTCATGCATACCAAATAGGTACTTGTACCACTCACAACATTATTATACCTTCTTTATTAAATCACTTTCATAACCTTTAAAGTTGAACCTTTCGGAATACTACCAGATATTCTGTAAGCCTCAAACATGGGATAAGTTGTCGATGCCATGTCCCAGACATGGTCTCACACTAGCTATCATCATCGAGGCCGATGCCATGTCCCAAACATGGTCTTATACTAGCTCTCGTATATATACGTGCTGATGCATGTCCCAGACAAGTCTTACACTGGAACTCATCTCTATGCCTATGCCATGTCCCAGACATGGTCTTACACTGGCACACAAGTAATCCGAATGTCATGGCATGAATATCCGGTTTGTTTCCTAGGGTTCCAACTAGATCTTTCTACTAAATCATTAATATGCATTCTTAGTTCACAATTTAGCAATTTATACCATATCAATTTAATGATAATTCGAATACATATATCAACAATGTACTTGTATTATTTACATACAACTTACCTCGGATTACAAAATGTACTCGACCAGTCGATTAGTCAATTTGCTTGGCTTTCCCCCAGTCTAGGTTCGGGTTCGGTAAATCATGATCTATAATAGCAAAATGCACTCATTTAGTCATTAAACACAATTAGGCAAATCTAAAATTTACATTTTTGGTAAAATAACCATTTTGCCCCTATGATCAAAATTTGATTTTTATCGAATTTCTTCGTATTTCAAGCCTAACCAAAATATTTTTACTCTTATGGCAACCCAAAAATCACACTATTTCACACACTTAACACTTATTTTGCAACTTATGCAAAATAGTCCTTTTTGGTGTTTTCGTGTTAACACCTTTCACAAAAGTTGTTTATTACACAACCATAGCTCATATTCTTACATAAAATTTTAGAAAATAACATGAACATTCACATGGTGAAACCCTAGACTTATCACCATTTTGCAAGATAGTCCTCTCATTTGAAAGCCCAAGCTTCAAGCATTCAAAATATGTAAAAAAAAAATCATCAAGAAAACCATCAAAATTTACTTACTTGAGAGAGGAATAAATTGCTGAAATTTTGAGAGCTTAAAACCCCAATTTTTGCTGGTATATTCGGCCAAAGGAGAAGAAATGGAATGAAAGAGATGAAGGCTAGGCAACTTAGGTATTATTTTATTTAACTATTATGTCATTAATTCACCTAAAGTTGACATTTTGACCAACTTGTCTCCTATGGCCAGCCAAGCATATCTGAAAGGGTCTAATTGCCTTTTAAAGGCCGTCAATTTTAGTTCTTTAGCTATTTAACACATTTGGGTGCTAAAATGCAACTTTTGCCTCTTATGCAATTTAGTCTTTTTTCGCAATCGGGCTAAAAGACATTAAAATTAACTCCCTAAATTTTTCATGCACTAATATAATCATACTATAACCTCATAATAATAATAAAAATGAGTTTCCCAACTTCATATTTGTGGTCCCGAGACCACTGTTCCGACTAGACCCTAAATTGGGCTGTTACATTTCTCCCCCTTAGGGATTTTCGTCCCCGAAAATCTTACCGGTGAATAGATTCGGGTACTGGTCCCTCATAGACTCCTCTGTTTCCCATGTGGCTTCCTCAACTCCATGTCTATGCCACAACACTTTCACAAGTGCGATCTTTTTATTCTTCATCTGTTTAACCTCTCGAGCCAAAATCTTGACCGGCTCTTTGCCATAAGTCATGCCCGGGCAAATTTCAACCTCTGTCGGCTCAATTACATGCGTGGGGTCTGATCTATATCGACGTAGCATGGACACATGGAAAACGTCATGAATCCTTTCTAGCTCGGATGGTAAGGCTAATCGGTATGCCACCGGTCTAACTCTTTTGGTTACTTCATAAGGTCCTATAAATTGTGGACTCAACTTGCCTTTTCTATCGAATTTGAGGAGTTTTCTCCATGGAGATACTTTCAAAAATACTCTATCACCGACTGGAAACTCAATCTCCTTTTATTTCAAATCTGCATAGGATTTCTGTTTGTCTGAGGCAGCCTTTAAACAATTGTGAATCACCTTAACCTTTTCTTTGGTCTCTCTGATTAATTTGACCCCATGGATCTGGTTCTCTTTGAGCTCGGTCCAATATAAGGGCATTCGACACTTTAGTCCAGACAATGCCTCATAAGGTGCCATTTTCAAAATTTCTTGATAATAGTTGTCGTAGGCGAACTCAACCAACGGTAGATACCTTTCCCAACTGCCTTGAAACTCGAGGACGCAAGATCTTAACATGTCCTCTAAAATATGTATTACTCTCTTCGATTGACCGTCAGTTTGCAGGTGAAATACAGTGCTGAAGTTTAACTTTGTTCCCAGAGCCTCTTGTAACTTCTTCCAAAACCTCGAGGTGAATCTCGGGTCTCGATCTGAAATAATCGACAACGGTACACTGTGAAGCCTCACAATCTCAGAAACATACAAGTCAGCCAATTTCTCAAGGGAGTAGTCGGTACGCACTGGTATAAAATGCGCTGACTTTGTTAGCCGATCAACAACAACCCAAATAGTGTCATTTTTCCTTGGAGTTACCGGTAGACCCGTCACAAAATCCATAGTGATCCGAACCCACTTCCATTTGGGAACCATAATAGGCTGAAGTAACCTGGAAGGCACTTGGTGTTCAACCTTTACTTGCTGACACACTAAACACTTAAAGACAAACTCTGAAATGTCCCTTTTCATTCCCGACCACCAGTATATTTTCTTCAGGTCGTTATACATCTTCACGCTACCCGGGTGGATGGAAAAACAACCACTATGTGCCTCTCGTAAAATCTTCTGAATAAGCTCACTATCTTTAGGTACACAAACTCTATCTTTGAACATTAAACATCCGTCGGTACCAATTCAAAAATCTGATTCAACACCTGACTCACACTAAGTCTTCTTAGCTTGTAATTCATCGATGTTCTTCTGAGCTTCATAAATTCCTTGTAGAAACACTGGTCTAGCTCTCAACTCTGTTAAAATCGAACCATCGTCTGATTAAGCCAAATGGGCGGTCATAGCTCTCAATGCAAATAAGGACTTTCTATTCAATGCATCGGCGACCACGTTCGCCCTTCTCGGATGGTAGTCGATAATCAACTCATAATCTTTTATTAACTCTAACCATCATCGTTGCCTCAAATTCAACTCTTTCCGAGTCATCAAATACTTTAGACACTTGTGATCGGTAAATATTCGGCATCTCTCACCATACAAATGGTGTCGCCAAATTTTTAATGCGAACACTATGGCTGCTAGTTCCAAATCATGCGTCGGATATTTTTTTCTCATGTGGCTTCAACTGTCTCGAAGCGTAAGCTATGACTCTACCCTCTTCCATAAGTACGCACCCCAATCCATTTAAGGAGGCGTCACTATAAACTACAAATTCTTTGCCCGACTCTGGTTGCACTAACACTGAGGCTTCTGTTAATAAGGTCTTTAATCTCTCAAAACTTTGTTGACATTTTTCGGTCCATTCAAACTTGATGTCTTTTTACAGCAGCCTAGTCATCGGGGTAGCTATCATGGAAAATCCGTTTACAAATCATCTATAGTATCCTGCTAGCCCCAGAAAACTACAAACCTCTGTTACATTCCTCGGCGATTTCCATTCCACAATAGCTAAGATCTTACTTGGGTCAACTCTAATCCCGTCACTCGACACAATGTGTCCTAGAAATTTGACCTCGTTGAGCCAAAACTCGCTCTTACTAAACTTGGCATAAAGTTGCTTATCCCTTATAGTCTATAACACAGTTTTCAAATGCTCCGCGTGCTCACTCTCATCACGCGAATAAATCAATATGTCATTGATAAAAACGACGATGAACTTGTCCAAGTACGATCGGAAGATGCGATTCATCAAATCCATAAATACTACCAGGGTCAATCCAAAAGGCATAACAAGAAACTCGTAATACCTATATCTCGTCTGAAAAGCAGTCTTTGGTACATCTTGTTCCTTGACTCTTAACTAGTAGTAACCTGACCTCAAATCTATCTTAGAGAATATAGTGGCTCCGCTCAATTGATTAAAGAGATCATCGATCCTCAGCAAGGGATATTTGTTCTTCACTGTCACTTTGTTAAGCTGTCTGTAGTCGATACATAACCTTATCGACCCATTTTTCTTTTTCACAAAAAGTACTGGAGCACCTCATGGTGAATAACTCGGTCTAGCAAAGCCCTTATCTATTAATTCTTGCAACTATACTTTCAACTCTTTCAACTCGGTGAGGGCCATTCTATACAGTGCAATCGAGATTGGCGTCGTACCAGGAACTAACTCGATACCAAACTCAACTTCTCTCTCTGGAGGTAATCTGGGCAATTCTTCCGGAAAAACGTCTATAAACTCACAAACCACTGGTACTGATTCAATCTTCAACTCAGACACTTGAGTATTCAGCACAAAAGCTAGATAAGCCTCATACCTTTTATTCAAATATTTTTCAACGGTCAAGGACGATATTACTATAGGCAATTTATCCAAGTCATCTGATCCAACCCGAAGAATATTCCCATATTCACACTTTAACTCAATAATTTTCTTTCCACAGTCCACTACAACAATATGAGGAGTCAACCAATCCATCCCGAGGATTACATCAAACTCATTGAACGGTAATAACATTAAATTAGCTGGAAAACAATGACCTCTAATTATCAAAGGACAATTCCTACATACTTGGTCAACTAGTACATGTCTGCCTAAAGGATTGGATACTTTTATCCCAAACTCAGTGGACTCTACTATCATATTTATACGGGGTATCAAATCCATACAAATATAAGAGTGGGTAGACCCCGAATCGATCAAAGCAACAACAGATATATTGTGAATAGAAAAGGTACTCGTGATCACGTCGGGAGACTGTGTAACACCCCTCAACCGTATCCTACGTCAGGATAGGGTTCGAGGCATTACTGGTATTTCACATTTACAAACTTACTAAATCAGGTCACTGAAATACGCCCAAAATTAAAAATTTTCAAACATGTACCTCTCGTCCTTTGTACATGCCTTCGTGGCCTAAAACACACCTAGGGGCAGTACGAGGCTAAACCGAAAACATTCGATAAAATTTGGGCACCTTAAAATTTTTTTCCTTACTTTGAAGTGTGACAAGCCCGTGTGGTGGGGCCGTGTGGTCTCACACGCCCGTGTGGCTTGGGACATGCCCAAGCCCTCAGCCCGTGTGTAACACTGACTTCAACCTCAACATATAATTAAGGGCACACGACCAAGACACATGCCAGTGTGCCTAGCCCGTGCACAACACTGACTTAAAAATTTAGGTGCAGGGGACGCATGACCATACTACACACCCATGGGGGTGAGCCGTGTGTCACACACGACCTAGACACACGCCTGTATGTCTACCCGTGTGGACCTTGTTAGGCTACTTTCCAAGCCTTTGATCAGCCTCCTTCAACCAAACATACTTATGGGTTACTTTTACACATGATAAGGCCAAATCATATACTTGTATAAGGCCATGATAAACCTTATTGCATGACAACCTCAAATCATCGGTTTTATACATGCAAGGTTAGTTCCCATCTTGTATTTAAGGGGATTCCATGTCTCATTGACACATTCAATATTGGCTCATTTTTATAACTCATTGCCAATTATAACCAAGCCATTATATATGAACATAAACATGTATAGATTTGTAGGTCATAGCTTACTTCAAACTAAGCCAATTTCCATGGCCATATACAAAAAGATAAGTATAACTTTACATGCCTTCATTTTGGAAAATTAAATGACACATATAACAAAATAGTTAAAGGTTCTATACATGCCATTGAACAAAACATAAGTGTCTATATACCAAAGCTAAATTAGTTGATAGTGTGTAGTCTCTCCAACTGTCTCCCAATCTTTACGAGTCCTCGAGCTCTGAAAACGGGGCAAAAGAGAGGGGTAAGCATTTACATGTTAGTAAGCTCGAATAACTGGAAAGTAAACTTACCGATTATTTAGCATACATCCTTGTTTCCCTATCACATGCACTCAATCAATAAGTTAGTCACTTAATAAAACACCATTTAATTTCTCTTAGATGAGCTCATCATTCAACATGTCATTTGTACGTATGTCTCGTGTTAGTCCCGTTGAGTTTCTAGGAAATCTTGATGGATTATCCAATCACCGTCTATTTATACGAATGATCATTTTAGGTATACACTCCCGTGAACCTCACATCTTATGGCGGGATTACCAGTCCAGGCTAAATCCCCCGTAATATAAACTCAAAGGGTGATGTCGGGATTACCAGTCCATGCTAAATCCCTTACAACGACAAACACTCTTAATGAGCTCGGATCTGAATTACCAGTCTAGGCTAATTCAGACCCTAACCGGATTACCCATCCGGGCTAAATCCACAATGCACACATATTCTTCGGGAGGCTCGATCACTCAAGGAACACTCGTCCGGGCTAGATCCTTTTCATACTTGAGATCATCGGATTACCCGTCCAGGCTAAATCCTTTCTGTAACACATGCAGGATCTTAATTTACATGTCAATCATGGTTTATCCATCGAATTCCCTTTTTAACCTCAACCGAGACATTATCCAACAAATCATTATCAAAGATGCATTTCATATGATTTCATGCCATTAATAAATGCAATCATCATGTATTCATAAATCATATAATTAGACACATTTTGAGTTTACTTTAAGTTATTTGAACTTACTTGGTACTCGTTTCGCTGTTGTGTTTCAGTTATTCCGAAACCTTTCGCTTTCCTCGGTCGACCTCCGAAATTTGTTTCTCAGGGTCTATAACAATGAAATTGAATCATTAACGCTTCACATTATACTTTTCAAATCTAAATTCCACCCCCGGTCCAAATGACCATTTTACCCCTAACCTTTTACATTTTTACAATTTAGTCCCTAGGCTCGTATAATGAAACACATGCAATTTCTATCTTACCCAAGCCTAGCCGAACACTTTTCCCTCTTATGGCAGCCCACACTTTCCATTATTTTCACATTTCTACCACATATTTAACAACTTTTGAAAAAAGGTCCATTTAGGGGTTTTTCATGAAAATCACCTAAGAAAAGATGTTTAACACACCTTCAACTTTCATATTCCTCCATAAACCATCAAAATACAAGTAAATCATGCATGGGTAAATTTTTAAACGTGAACCCTAGCATGAAATATGGGTAGAAATGGAGTGAGTAAGCTACCAGAATTTCAAAAATACAAAGAACATTAAAAACGGGACTTGAGTGCACTTATTGTAATGCCCCTTACCCGAGACCATCGCTGGAGTCGAGTATGAGACATTACTAAACTTATTTTAGCATTTAAACAAGTTCAAACAATTTTCATAGTAAACTGTCCATCTGCATCATAGTCGCTAAAAAATTTATATCTCAAGTTAAGAAACTTGAAATCCAATTCTGTAAATTTTCCCTGAAACTAGACTCATATATCTACTTACTAATTTTTTTCTAGAATTTTTGGTTGGGTTAATTAGTACAGTTTATTAGTTAAAGTCTCCCCTATTTCAGGGTTCGGCTACTCTGACCCCTGTGTATTACGAATTAGATATATCCCTGTACAGAGTTTCAATGACTATGACGTTTATTTATCATAAAACTAGACTCAATAGTGATTTCATACATGTAAAGTAAAACTCCTAATTGTTTTTGTACAATTTATAATAAATTTTTAAAGTCAGAATAGGGGATTCAGAAATTGCTCTGACCCTATTTCACCAAAACATAAATATCTCATAAAAGAAAACTCTTTTACTTATTTTGTTCCATCCACATTAAAATAGATTAATTAAGCTTTATTTCCATATTTTATTAATCATCTAATTCTATCTATACTATTTTTAATGATTTTTCAAACTCACATCACTGCTGCTGACTGATTTTGTTTTGTGGCCAATTTTACCTTTCCAAGGATTTTCATGGTTAAGACATAAAGCATACATGTTATCATATATAAACTTGATTACCATTCCAATAGCTAATCATTCTCAAACATTTCCATTCCATCCATGGGCCATATCATAAGATTATACACACAAAATGATTGGAATGATATACATGTCATATTTTCAAAAATTACAAGTCATTATACTGCAATTGTTCAGTGATAGTGTGAGCGTGCCTCCGACCGTCCCGATCTCCAAATTGACTTGTCAAAACTACAAAGAATGAAAAGGTGAGAGTAAGCATAGATGCTTAGTAAGTCCATATGCAAGTAACAAATAACTTAACAAAGCAACTATACCAACCAACATTAGCATAATATCAGCAAAACATAAATCACATTTCTATTCATCATTCATCATTTTACCATATTATTGTTGTCGTATCAAGTCTCAAACCGAGGGTTAAGTACATACCTGTCCAAAGTGCCCATTCCACAACACTTACCAATACGTCACTTGCATCTTCAGTACTCTTCCTTTTTACTAGAATTTTACCCGTTGAACACATTGGAATATAATTCGAATACATGGAAAGTTTGCACATAAGTGCCACATATGTAGCCAAGCTACCATGTAACCCACCAATAAGCGAACTCGGACTCAACTCAACGAGCTCGGATGCCTAGTTACATCTCACGAACTCGGACTCAACTTAACGAGTTTAGACATTTGCATCTATCAGTGAACTCGGACTCGACTCAACGAGCTCGGATGCCCAAGTATCCTAATCTATTCCTAAGGTTCAACGGGACTTTCCTCGTCCGTACTCCTTTACCATTCTCCTTGGAATACCAATGACGATACTTCGGTAGTCTTTCACATTTTTCACATAATTCATAAAATTTTTGCATGTTGTCCAACAATTACCACAAAGTATAGAATCGCATAATAACAATCATAATATCGTATAAATAGTATTAAATGATTTAAAATAATTGTTATATTACAATATTTACATATGAACTTACATCGGTACAATATGTTAGAAATCAAGCCTATTCTTCGAAAACTTTATTTTTCCCTCGATCACGACTTGAATCTCATTTCTCTTGATCTATAATAACAAATTTAGCTTATTTAATACTCACATTTATTAAAACAGTCCTTGACTCAAACTTTGGAAAAATTACATTTTTGCCCTTAAACTTTTACATATTACACTTTTCCCCAAAGCTCGAAATTTAAACTTCATCCTATTTTCTTATGTTTTATGACATGCTGATCATTTTTCCCTTCTATAGCAACATCAAATTCACACTTTGTCATGTATTTATGAACATTAGGTATTTTTACCGATTTTGTCGTTTTACTCGTTTTCACGTAAAATCGCTTAGCAAAAGTTTTTTAATACAATTTCAAGCTTCATACTCTATCATAAAACATCAAAATAAACATATTTCACCTATGGGTATTTTTCCAAATATAAACCCTAGGTTAAATTATTGCTAGAATAAGCTAAATCAAGTTACCGAGACTCTAAAAACGTAAAGAACATTAAAAACGGGGCTTGGAATCACTTACTATGGAGCTTGGAAGCTTGAAACAAACCCTAGCTATGGAGAACCCTTGAAATTTCGTCCTAATGAAGAAGATGGACATATTTTCCATCTTTTCCTTTTTTTAATCTTTTAATTACCAAATGACTAAAATACCCTTCATTACTAAACTTTCAAAATTTCCATCCATGTCCAATTTTTGTCCAAAACTTAGAAATTGGTCAAATTGCTATTTAAGACCTCCTAATTAATATTCCAAAGTAATTTTATACTAAAAACTTCTAGAATGCAAGTTTTGCAACTTATTCAATTTAATCCCTAATTTCAAATTAATCACTTTATACATAGAATTTCTTCACGAAATTTTCACACAATCATGAAATCATATCATAGACCTCAAAATAGTCATAAAATAATTATTTCTCTCTCAAATTTGTGGTCTCGAAACCACTATTCTGATTAGGCCCTAATTCGGGATATCACAACTCTCCCCCTTTTTTGGATTTTTGTCCCCGAATATCTTACCAGTAAACAGGTGTGGGTATTGATTTCTCATAGTTTCATCGGGCTCCCATGTAGCCTCTTCTACCGCATGTTTTTGCAACAATACTTTCACGAGTGTGATACTTTTGTTTCTTAGTTGTTTGACCTCCCGAGCTAAAATTTTAATCGGGTCTTCATTGTAAGTCATATCCGGTTGCAACTCGATTTCCATTGGTGAAATCACATGTAAAGGATCTGAATGATACCGACGTAACATAGATACATGGAACACATCATGAATCTTCTCTAATTCTAGTGGTAGTGCTAATCGATATGCTACCATCCAATTCTTTCAATTATCTCATACGGTCTAATGAAACGTGGACTCAATTTACCTTTTCGACTGAATCTGAGAATCTTCTTCCACGGAGACACTTTTAAAAACACTTTATCACCAACTTGGAACTCAATCTCTTTTCATTTCAAATCCGCGTAGGATTTCTGTCTGTCCGAAGCAGCTTTTAAACAATCTCGAATCACTTTCACCTTTTCTTCGGTTTCTTTGATTAGATCAACTCCGTAAATCTGGTTTTCTTTGAGTTCGGTCCAATACAGCGGTTTTCGACACTTGCGACCATACAACGCTTCATAAGGTGTCATTTTCAAACTCGTCTGATAACTGTTATTGTAAGCAAATTCCACCAACGGTAAATACATTTCCCAATTTCCTTGGAACTCCAACACGCAACATCTGAGCATGTCTTCAAGAATCTGAATTATTCTCTCTGATTGTCCATCAGTCTGTGGATGAAAGGTAGTGCTGAAATTTAACTTCGTACCTAATGCTTCTTGCAGTTTTTTCCAAAATCACGAAGTAAACCTCGGATATCTATCCGAAATAATCGACAACAGTACTCCGTGAAGTCTAACAGTCTCACTGATATATAATTCAGCCAACTTATCAAGAGAATAATCAGTGCGTACTGGAATAAAATGAGCCGATTTAGTCAATCTGTCAACTATTACCCAGATGGCATCTTTCTTCTTCGGAGCTAATGGCAATCCTGATACAAAATCCATAATAATTCGATCCCATTTCCATTCAGGAATCATGATAGTCTGAAGTAGACTCGAAGCCACCTGATGTTCAACTTTTACTTACTAACAAATCATACATTTCGATACAAACTCGGAAATATCTCTTTTCATTCCGTTCCACCAATATATTTTCTTCAAATCATTGTACATTTTTGTACTGCCCGGATGCATTGACAAACAACTACTGTATGCATCGTGCAAGATTTTCTGAATCAACTTATCATTCTTTGGTACACAAATCCGATCTTTAAACATCAAGTAACCATCAGAACCGATTCTGAAATCTGATCCCGTATCAGTCTCACATTGCTTTCTCTTGGCTTGCAAATCTTTGATCATTTTTCTGAGCTTCACAAATCTCTTGTAAAAACATCGGTCTTGCTCTCAACTCGCTAAATCGAACCATCATCGACATCATCAACTGAGTATTCATAGCTCTCAAAGTAAATAACGACTTTCTACTCAAGGCATCGGCAACCACATTCGCTTTCCTCGGATGATAGTCAATCACAAGCTCGTAATCTTTCAATAATTCTAACCATCTCCGCTGTCTCAAATTCAAATCTTTTTGTGACATTAAGTACTTGAGACTTTTGTGATCGGTACATACTCAGCACTTTTCACCATACAAATAATGTCGCCAAATCTTCAAAGCAAACACTACAGCAGCCAGTTCTAAATCATGAGTCAGATAATTCCTTTCGTGAGGTTTTAACTGCCTCGAAGCATAAGCTACAACCTTCCCTTCTTGCATAAGTACACATCCTAATCCATTTAGAGAAGCATCACTATACACCACAAATTCTTTACCTGACTCAGGTTGTACCAACACTGGTGCTTCAGTTAGTAACTTTTTTAATTTCTCAAAAACTTTGTTGACATTCTTCCGTCCACTCAAATTTAACATCCTTTTGGAGCAGTCTAGTCATAGGAGTAGCAATCATAGAAAATCCATTCACAAATCGTCGATAATAACCAGGTAGACCCAAGAAAATTTTAACCTCAGTCACATTCTTCGGTGGTTTCCAATCAACAATAGCCGAAATTTTACTGGGATCAACCCGTATACCATCACCCGAAACAATATGACCCAAGAATCTGACTTCTCAAAGCCAAAACTCACTTTTACTAAACTTGGCATACAACTGTTTATCTCTCAAAGTTTGCAAAACTATTCTCAAGTGCTCAGCATGTTCTGTTTCATCCTTCGAATAGATCAAGATATCATCAATAAATACCACAACAAACTTGTCCAAGTATGGTCGAAATATGCGGTTCATTAAATCCATAAACATAGCAGGAGAATTCGTCAAACCAAATGGCATAGCTAAAAATTCATAATGGCCGTACCTTGTTCTAAAAGCAGTTTTAGACACATCTGACTCTTTTACTCACAACTGGTAGTACCCAGACCTCAAGTCAATCTTTGAGAACCATGTCGCTCCTTTCAACTGATCGAATAAATCATCAATTCTCGGTAACGAATACTTGTTCTTGACTGTCACCTTATTTAATTGCCGATAGTCTACACACAATCTCATTGAACCATCCTTCTTTTTCACAAATAATACAGGAGCACCCTAGGGTGAAAAACTCAGTCTCACAAAACCTTTGTCAGTCAACTCTTGCAACTGTGACTTCAATTCTTTCAACTCTGTTGGTGCCATTCTATACGGAGCAATCGAGATTGGAGTTGTTCCCAGTATGAATTCAATACCAAATTCTACTTCTCTGATAGGAGGCAAACCCGGCAACTCTTCTGGAAATACATTCGCGAATTCACACACAATCAGTACTGATTCCACTTTTTCTCAGATTCTTTTATATTCAACACATACGCCAAATATGCTTCATAACCCTTTTTCAAATATCTCTGAGCTGACATCGAAGTAATCACACTAGGCAATGCCTCTGATTCATCCAATTCAACCCGCAAAATTTCACCATTTTCACATTTCAATTCAATAACTTTCTGTCTACAATTCACTATAACATCATGCAGTGTTAACCAATCCATACCCAAAATAACATCAAATTCATCAAACAGAAACAACATCAAGTCGGCCGGAAAATAATGACCTCTAATCATCAAAGGACATTTCTTGCATACTTTATCAACTATGACACATTTTCCTAATGGGTTCGATACTTTAACCATAAATTCCGTAGACTACACAAGTATGTTCATATTAGACACCAATTTCATGCATACATACGAATGAGTAGAACCAGGGTCGATCAAAACAATAACATTAATATCATAAAGAGAGAAAGTACCGATAATCACGTCAGGAGACGAAGCATCTTCACGCGCCCTTATGGCATAAGCTCTAGCCGGAGCTCTAGCTTCAGATTTCGGCGCTGATTCTCTTACTACATTCTTGCTGCTTGCTTTGTTCCTAGCATTTCTCGAAAATCTTCCTCTCGAAACAGTACCACTTGGCTTTGCACTCTGAAATTTTTCTTTCTCGATCCTCTCTGGACAATCTCTAATAAAATGATTCGGAGACCCACACTGGTAACATTCATTAGTTCTACAATGACCAAAGTGACTTCTACCACATCGTTGGCACTCGGGTCTAGCAATTCTCAAATTTCCCACACTAGCCACCAAAGTAGTCCAAGATCTGGAACCCACATTTTTCTTCTTACGATCCCCATATGAATGTCTCGCTGATGCCTGAGAACGAGAATACATATCCCTGGACTTTCTAGACTGTGGTGGGAGTGTACTGCTCATTGGTCTTTTCTTCTAGTTTCTAGTCTCAGCCTCCGTCTTTCTCTTCTCTTTAACTAGTTCTTCAGCCTTGCAAGCTCGATCAACAAGTACTACGAACTCTTTCAACTTAAGAATTCCTACAAGTACTTTGATATCTTCATTAAGTCCATCTTCGAATCGTCTGCAAATTTTAGCCTCTGAAGGAATATATTCTCGAGCATACTTGCTCAATCGAACGAATTCTTTTCATACTTGGTAATCGTCATGTTGCCTTGCTTCAATTCGAGAAACTCTTTATGCTTCTGGTCTATAAATCTTTCGCTGATATATTTCTTCCGAAATTCTTCTTGAAAGAATTCCTAAGTCACCTTCTCTTTCGGCACCACTAAAATTAATGTCTTCCACCAATGATAAGCCGAATCCCTCAGCAATGATATAGCACACTTCAAGCACTCTTCAGGTGTAAAAGATAACTCATCAAATACCCGAATAGAATTTTCGAGCCAAAATTCTACTTTTTCAGTGTCATTATCAACATTTGCCCTGAATTCTTCGGACCCTTGCTTGCAAATTCGGTCAACTGGAGATCTATGGAATTTCATCAGATCCATACCTGAAGGCATCTGGGGTATAGGTTGAGGAATCGGGGGTGGTGGGGGAGGTTGTTTAGCAGTAGGGTTCATACGAACGAACTCTGTATACCAAGCATTCATCATTTGGAGAAAGGCTTCCCCAGCCCTTTCTCCTCCTCCTTGACCAACAGTAGGAGGTCGACTTTCAGTTGGCACCGCCCCTTCAGTAGGAGCTAGCGCATTGCTCTCTACATCATCAGCCACAGTTGGATCGGGATCCATTTACCATAAAAAAAAATATTTAAAAAGGTCAGGAGTCGTCACACTATCACAAAATATATATATGGCATGTATAGCAAAATCTGTACTTACACCACGTTAGTCCGAGAACTGACTAAACCTACTCTGATACCACCAAATGTAACGCCCCTTACTCGATACCATCGCCAGAGTCGAGTATGAGACATTACTAAACTTATTTTAGCATTTAAACAAGTTCAAACAATTCTCATAATAAACTATCCTTCTGCGTCATAGTCGCTAAAAAATTTATATCTCGAGTTACAAAACTTGAAATCCAATTCTATAAATTTTTCCTGAAACTAGACTCACATATCTACTTACTAATTTTTTTCTAGAATTTTTGGTCAGGCTAATTAGTAGAGTTTATTAGTTAAAGTCTCCCCTGTTTCAGGGTTTGGCTACTCTGACCCCTGTGTATTACAAATCAGATATAACTCTGTACAGAGTTTCAATGACTATGACGTTTATTTATCATAAAACTAGACTCAATAATGATTTCATAAATTTAAGGTAAAACTCCTAATTGTTTTTGTACATTTTATGGTAAATTTTTAAAGTCAGAACAGGGGATTTAGAAATCCCTCTGACCCTATTTCACCAAAACATAAATATCTCATAAAATAAAACTCTTTTACTTATTTTGTTTCTTCCACATGAAAATAGATTAATTAATCTTCAATTAAATATTTTATTCATCATATAATTCTATCTCTACTATTTTTAGTGATTTTTTAAACTCACGTCACTGCTACTAACTGATTTTGTTTTGTGGCCAATTTTACCTTTCCAAGGATTTTCATGGTTTAGTTAAGACATAAAGCATACATGTTATCATATATAAACTTGATTAGCCATTCCAATAGATAATCATTCTAAAACATTTCCATTCCATCCATGGGCCATATCGTAAGATTATACACACAAAATGATTGGAATGCTATACATGTCATATTTCCAAAAATTACAAGTCATTATACCGCAATTGTTCAGTGATAGTGTGAGCATGCCTCCGACCGTCCCGATCTCCAAATTGACTTGTCAAAACTACAAAGAATGAAAAGGTGAGAGTAAGCATAGATGCTTAGTAAGTCCATATGCAAATAACAGATAACTTAACAAAGCAACTATACCAACCAACATTAGCATAATATCACCAAAACATAAATCACATTTCTATTCATCATTCATCATTTTACCATATTATTGTTGTCATATCAAGTCTCAAACCGAGGCTTAAGTACATACCTGTCCAAAGTGCCCATTCCACAACACTTACCAATACGTCACTTGCATCTTGAGTATTCTTCCATTTTACTATAATTTTACCCGTTGAACACATCGGAATATAATTCGGATACATGGAAAGTTTGCACATAAGAGGCACATATGTAGCCAAGCTACCATGTAACCCGCCCATAAGTGAACTCGGACTCAACTCAACGAGCTCAGGCGTTCGCATCCATAAGTGAACTCGGACTCAACTCAATGAGCTCGGATGCCTAGTTACATCTCACGAACTCAGACTCAACTCAACGAGTTCAGACATTTGCATCCATAAGTGAACTCGACTCGACTCAACGAGCTCGGATGCCCAAGTATCCTAATCTATTCCTAAGGTTCAACGGGACTTTCCTCATTCGTACTCCTTTACCATTCTCCTTGGAATACAAATGACGATACTTCGGTAGTCTTTCACATTTTTCACATAATTCATAAAATTTTTACATGTTGTCCAACAATTACCACAAAGCATAGAATCGCGTAATAACAATCATAATATCGTATAAATAGCATTAAATGATTTAAAATAACGGTTATATTACAATATTTACATATGAACTTACCTCGGTACAATATGTTAGAAATCAAGCCTATTCTTCAGAAACTTTATTTTTCCCTCGATCACGACTTGAATCTCGTTTCTCTTGATATATAATAACAAATTTAGCTTATTTAATACTCACATTTATTAAAACAGTCCTTGACTCAAACTTTGGAAAAATTACATTTTTGCCTTAAACTTTTGCATATTTACACTTTCTCGCCAAAGCTCGGAATTTAAACTTCATCCTATGTTCTTATGTTTTATGACATGCTGATTATTTTTCCCTTCTAGAGCAACATCAAATTCACACTCTATAATGTATTTATGAACATTAGGTATTTTTACCGATTTTGTCGTTTTACTCGTTTTCACATAAAATCGCTTAGCAAAAGTTGTTTAACACAATTTCAAGCTTCATATTCTATCATAAAACATCAAAATAAACATATTTCACCTATGGGTATTTTTCCAAATATAAACCCTAGGTTAAATTATTGCTAGAATAAGCTAAATCAAGTTACCGGGACTCCAAAAACGTAAAGAACATTAAAAACAGGGCTTGGAATCACTTACTATGGAGATTGGAAGCTTGAAACAAACCCTAGCTATTGAGAACCCTTGAAATTTCATCCTAATGAAGAAGATGGACATATTTTGACATCTTTTTCCTTTTTTTAATCATTTAATTACCAAATGACTAAAATACCCTTCATTACTAAACTTTCAAAATTTCCATCCATGTCCAATTTTTGTCCAAAACTTAGAAATTGGTCAAATTTCTATTTAAGACCTCTTAATTAATATTCCAAAGCAATTTCATACTAAAACTTCTAGAATGCAAGTTTTGCAACTTATTTAATTTAGTCCCTAATTTCAAATTAATCACTTTATGCATAGAATTTCTTCATGAAATTTTCACACAATCATGCAATCATATCATAGATCTCAAAATAATTATAAGATAATTATTTCTCTCTCAGATTTGTGGTCCCAAAACCACTATTCCGATTAAGCCCTAATTCGGGATATCACACTTACTATTGAGCTTGAAAATGTTAAAAGCCCTAGCTATGGAGTCCCTTGAAGTTTTGGCAACATGGAGAAGAAAATGAGCTGATTTTGGTTCATTTTTCCCATTTTATTTCATTAAAATGCCAAATGACCAAAATGTCTTTAAGCCCTTTCTTTAAAATTTCATCCATGTAAGCCCATTTTTGTCCAAAAACTTGAAATTGAGAAAATTTCTCTCTAAAACCTTCTAATTTATAATCTAAAGCAATTTCATACAAATTGCTTCTAGAATCTAAGTTTTGTAATTTATTCAATTTAGTCCCAAATTTCCAATTGGTCACCTTACTCAAAGAATTTCTGCATGAAATCTTAACACATGCATATTCTCATATTCTAGACCTCATAATAATCATAAAATAAATATTTTAATGTCGAATTTGTGGTTCTAAAACCACTATTCCGACTAAGCCCTATTTCGGGATGTTACACTCTGCCTCTTCACGGGCACAAATAACATAAGTCCTCGCAGGCGCTCTGACCTTACCACAGCATCTCTAGTCGCACCTTTGTTGCTAGCTCCACTGCCCGGGTTCTTTTGTGATTTGCCTCTCAAAGGAGCACTACTCGCCTTCACATCTTGCTTTTTCTCCTTGTCATCAATTTCAGGGCAATCTCGGATGAAGTGGTCTAATGATCTGCACCTTAACCAACCTCTTTCATTCACTCGGCACTCGCTGAAATGGCGTCTACCACACTGTGGACACTTTGGTCTGTTTGGCCGAGCGCTGCCAACACTCACAATAGAAGTGGTCTGAGCTCTCGATGCCAAGTTCTGCTTGTTCTTTTTTCTACTTGGAAACCCCAATGAAGCATTCAATCTAGTAGTGAACTCTTTTGATCTCTTGAACGAGGACTGATGTAGTTTCCCCATCTATCTCTCTTTTGAATCCCGCGACTCAAAGGCCGCCTTCCTCCTCTCTATTACCAGCTCCTCTGCCTTGCACGCTCTATCAACAAGGGCTACAAATTCTCGTAGTTCAAGAATGCCAACAAACACTCGAATATCTTCATTCAGGCCATCTTCAAACCTCTTACACATGATGGCTTTTGTAGATATGCATTCTCACGCATACTTGCTGAGTTTTACAAACTCATGTTCATATTCCGTCACTGATAAATGACCTTGCTTTAGCTCTAGGAATTCCTTTCTCTTTTGATCTATAAATCATTGGCTAATATACTTTTTCTGAAACTCTTCTTGGAAGAATTCCCAAGTGATCCTCTCTCTCGGTACAACGGACACGAGAATGTTCCACCACTGATAAGCCGAGTCCCATAGAAGTGACACGGCACACTTCACGCACTCTTTAGGTATGCATGACAATTCATCGAATACCCTTATGGTATTTTTTAGCCAAAAATCTGCTCTCTTCGGGTCATCATTTATACTAGCCCGAAATTCCTCGGCCCATTATTTCTGGATCTTATCTACCACAGGCTTTTCTCTTCTAAACATGTCCGCACCTTGCGGAGCTACCGGGGCATATTGAGGGATCAGAGGAGGTGGGGGAGGTGGAGTGTTCGGGTTCGTACGAACAAACTCCGTATACCAAGCATCCATCATTCGGAGGTAGGCTTCTCTAGCCCCTCTGCCTTGACCCATACTCACGGGCTTGCTCTCCACTAGCGCGGTCCCTTCTATGGGAGCCGATGCATTACTTTCCATATCATTCGCCGTGGTTCTATCAAGATCCATTTACTATATAAAAACATAATTTAAAATCGTCAGGATTTGTCACACTATCAATGTACATCATGGCATGTATAGCTAGACTGCACTCTCGCTAGGTTAGTCTTAGAACCGACTAAACCATAGCTCTAATACCACTAAATGTAACACCCCTCCCCCGCATCTAATGCCGGAACAAGGTTTGAGGTGCTACCGAACTTAAACTTAACCAATCTTAGGAAATCGAGCCATAAAATTTTGATCACTTTAAAAATTTTCATTTTATATTCAATTTGTTCTTTAATAGGGCTTACGGTACCCAAAACATACACTTAAGGTGGTTCAGGAGTAAATTCGAGGGCTCGAGAAAGACTTGGAGAAATTCATACTTTAAGGCTCCACACGCCCGTGTGGTATAGGGCACACGCCCGTGTCTCGCACCCGGTGGCCAAATTAAATCCCACAATTTTTCATAAAGCAAGTGCAGACTTCACACGGCCACAGCACGTCCATGGTGCAGCCCGTGTGCAAAAACCTGGGTATTCTATTTTTGACGTCAGTATTACACAACCACGGTACACGCTTGTGTACTAGGTCGTGCCCTCCACACGGCTAAGACACACAGCCGTGTCTCTACCTGTGTGACCAATACCTAGCATTCTGACTTGAAATTTCTAAGTGCAAGGGACACACGACCTCCTCACACGCCCATGGGGTTGTTCGTGTGTCACACACAGCTTGGACACACGCCCGTATGTCTACCCGTGTGAACAATATGAGGCTATCCACCAAGCCTCTTGCCACCTTAGTGTGCCTATTTTCATGTCATTACCAACTGATACCAAAACAAGCATAATAGACATTCATTAAGATGCATCTTTTATAGACTCAAAATAAAAGCCCTCATTCAAGGCTTAATGTAAAGACTAGGATCTACTCTAGACCAACACATTTGGTCCATTCTAAAAGACACAAAACAATAAGGTCTAGCCCTATACATGCCATAATCAAAAATATAAATCCAACTATACCGGGAATTACGACTGATAGAGTGATCATATCTCTGACTTCAAGGGATCCTTGAGTTAATTAGGCGGCACTGAAAGAAAAAAGAAAGGAAAGAGAGTAAGCATAAAGCTTAGTAAGTTGCATATAAACAAATATACAACAACTATTTCACCATTAGTCATCATGCTCATGGCTCAAAGGTAAGCATAAACTTGACTTACTCATTACCGCCTACTTAAGTCACAATTTCTAATTTGAGCTCATTACTCATGCATACCAAATAGGTACCTCTACCACTCACAACATTATTATACCTTCCTTATTAAATCATTTTCATAACCTTTAAAGTTGAACCTTTTGGAATACTACCGGATATTCTGTAAGCCTCAAACATGGGATAAGTTGTCGATGCCATGTCCTAGACATGGTCTTACACAGGCTATCATCATTGAGGCCGATGCCATGTCTCAGACATGGTCTTATACTAGCTCTCATATATATACGTGCTGATGCATGTCCCAGACATGTCTTACACTAGCACAACTCTTAGTCGATGCATGTCCCAGACACGTCTTACATTGGCGATCATCATCGAGGTCGATCCATGTCCTAGACATGTCTTACACTGGCACTCATCTCTACGCCGATGCCATGTCCCAAACATGGTCTTACACTGGCACACAAGTAATCCAAATGTCATGGCATGAATATCTGGTTTGTTTCCTAGGGTTCCAACTAGATCTTTCTACTAGCTCAATCATTAATATGCATTCTCAGTTCACAATCTAGCAATTTATACCATATCAATTTAATGACAATTCGAATACATACATCAACAATGTAGTTGTATTATTTACATACAACTTCCCTCGGATTACAAAATGTACTCGACCAGTCGATTAGTCGATTTGCTTGGCTTTCCCCCGTTCTAGGTTCGGGTTCGTTAAATCTTGATCTATAATAGTAAAATGCACTCATTTAGTCATTAAACACAATTAGGCAAATCTAAAATTTACATTTTTGGTAAAATGACCATTTTGCCCCTAGACCATGGCAAAATGACCATTTTGCCCCTATGATCAAAATTCAATTTTTATCGAATTTCTTCGTATCCAAAGCCTAACCGAAATCTTTTTACTCTTATGGCAACCCAAAAATCACACTATTTCACACACTTAACACTTATTTCGCAACTTATGCAAAAAAGTCCTTTTGGGTGTTTTCTTGCTAACACCTTTCACAAAAGTTGTTTATTACACAACCATAGCTCATATTCATCCATAAAATTTTTGAAAATAACATGAACATTCACATGGTGAAACCCTAGACTTATCACCATTTTGCAAGATAGTCCTCTCATTTGAAAGCCCAAGCTTCAAGCATTCAAAATATGTAAAAAAAAAATCATCAAGAAAACCATCAAAATTTACTTACTTGAGTGGAATAAATTGCTAAAATTTTGAGATCTTAAAACCCCAATTTTTGCTGGTATATTTGGCCAAAGGAGAAGAAATAGAATGAAAGAGATGAAGGCTAAGCAACTTAGGTATTATTTTATTTAACTATTATGTCATCAATTCACCTAAAGTTGACATTTTGACCAACTTGTCTCCTATGGCCGGCCAAGCATATTTGAAAGGGTCTAATTGCCTTTTAAAGGCCCTCAATTTTAGTTCTCTAGCTATTTAACACATTTGGGGTACTAAAATGTAACTTTTGTCTCTTATGTGATTTAGTCCTTTTTCGCAATCGGGCTCAAAAACATTAAAATTAACTCCCCAAATTTTTCATGCACTAATATAATCATACTATAACCTCATAATAATAATAAAAATCAGTTTCCCAACTTTGGATTTGTGGTCCCGAGACCATTGTTCTGACTAGGCCCTAAATTAGGTTGTTACAGAACATGTGACAATCTTCGTCGACAAACAATGTCATCAAATTCTCAATACCGACATAATAGTGACTGTCTCTAAATCACTAGTCGAACCATTCTTTTTAATGTGACATTAATCGTATGAAAAATGGAACCATCACTTTACATTCTAGTAATGAAACACATACCAATCTGTTTGATAGTGCATCACTGAAATTCATAAATTCATTACTTAATTCAAACTAAACTCGGAATTAGAGCTTTGGTTAATAATACCTTCAACTATTTCAACTTTGGCAACATGCAACAGACCATTCAAATTTTTACTTGCTATAACTTTATCAAGTAGAACAGCTTTAATCATGATAATATTACTCGATTAGGACAATTCAATAGGCATATCTCTGTATCATACTTTCTAGAATACCATTTCTTCATTCAGACTATTCGTTTACAAACTCGTGAATACACAAAATTTATTACCATACTCGAAGATACTTTAAATACACGTAACTCAATTCATATTTCCATTGATTAGTTCACTTTTACAAAACAACTAAGTTGATTTCAACTGTCGAATAATATCATATCAAAATATTCTTTTCTTCATGCTGATACTCATACACACAGACTTTCAAATTTCTCTTAACATGTTAATCGAAGGTCTTGCAACCATTTTAACTTAAGGAAACAGAATATCCAATTTAACTCATTAACTTTAGTCAGGCTAACCTGAGGGAAGAGATCCATCATATAATTTTGAGCTTTGCTCTCATTATTTATATCTTTTCCAAAGACAATTCCTTCCATGTAAATCAGAGAAATCCAGACATCAGAATCACCCCATTCCTATTGTCGAATCCAAGAATATAATCATAATAAACATAGTCATCACAGACTAAATAACATACTTTAAAGACGAGCCATGTCCAATAATTTACACAATAAAGACGATAAGAAAACCCAAATATGATATCATAACAGAAATTCGAGAACATAACGCATAAGGAAATAATTATAAAGATCAGGATGATCCCCCAGAGAAAATCAGAAGAAAAATACTATTTATCAGCTCTAGACTTCCTTTGCAACAGAGATAATATATTTTCTGTATATACACATAAAACAAAGCGTCATCCAGTAGAAACAGAAGAATAACCTCACATAAATTTTTACCATCGTCTTTTCCCCGACATAATAGAATAGAATCCCAGAGGGATAAGAAAATGTTGACTGTAATTCAAACAGACTCACAATGCTTTCATTTGAGATTAGAGTTAGTTAACATACTCATACAATAAGATTTTCATAAAAAAGAAAACGATCATATAAACTTCTAAGGATAATTGAATATATGGAACACCCAGAAAAGTCATCATAATTTACTCAATCACAACTATTACACACAAACATCCTTACAACTCAATTTTCGTTTCTCTGACTAATTCTATTATCATGAACCCTATAGTATTCCATTCATTAACGAAAACCAATTCGGGAGGAATTTTAGCAACATAACTTTAGACTTCAAACCCAATTGAATTGAATAGCCAAGGCAAATTTTCTTCTTTATCCGTGACCTTACATGATCTATAGAATCTTTAAAACATTCTGATATTTCTTCCAAAACTGTTTTCACATTCCAAACTATTCTAATCTCTATATGCATTACCAATTATTTCACCACTGAACTCTTTAGTTTCATACTTGTGAACTTATTCAATATAATTCTCGTGAATTTTCGTCATAGAGTAACACTGGTAAGAGGGTGAGGTCGTAAAGCCTCTAACTTGACTCTCATAAATACACACATATGACTTTGCATTCATCATTAACATAACATCATCCTAATCATATAATTCACCTCAGGCAAATTAACATACGTATTTTTGTTAAACAAACTTACCGGTTGCATTTATTCAAACAAGTGTACATAAATACACATTTCGTCAAATTTTGAGTAACTTTACTTATTATATTCATGTAATCAAATAATTCAGGCACATGACATCATATGAATGCCAAACAAACATGGATGAGCTGACCATAACATAAACTTTCATCATGTACATCATCGTATAGACATCATAAACCTTTATTCATACCTTTATAAGCCTCAATTCATCATAAATGTACTTTACTCAGATACTTTAGCATCAATATCAACATGGTTAGATGTAGCTCGGGTGGAGAGTATCTCTGATGTGATCCGAATCGAGTGGTTGAGTCAAATTCACGTAGTTGCCCGATCGTAGACGAGAGAGTCGTTCGTGCCTCGAATTTTAGAAATAGAAGTGAATGGATAGGTTTGGATAAGCGGAATGTAACGCCCCGTACCTGAGACCGTTGCCGGAGTCGAACACGAGGTGTTAACAGACTTAATTCATTGCTTAAACAGCTCAAACAATTTAATTTTAGAATTTCCAGTCCAGCTAGCAATTTGCGTCACAGTCTCTTAAAAATTCATATCTCAAGTTCCGAAACTCAAAATCCTATTTCGTAAATTTTCCCTGAAACTAGACTCATATATCTATTTACTAATTTGTTTCTAGAATTTTTGGCTGGGCCAATTAGTACAGTTTATTAGTTAAAGTCTCCTCTGTTTCAGAGTTCAACTACTCTGACCTCTGTGTATTACAAATCAGATATCTCTCTATACAGAATTTCAATGACTATGAAGTTTGTTTCTATTAAAACTAGACTAAATAAGGATTCTAACCATATAAAGTACACCACCTAATTATTTTTATAAAATGTATGGCAAATTTCTAAATTTGAAATAGGGGATCCAGAAATCGCTCTAGCCCTATTTCACTAAAACTCAGATATCTTATAAAATACAAAATCTTTACCTGATTTGCTTATTCTATATGAAAATAGACACAATGAGATTTAATTTCATATATTATTCACTATCAAACCGGGTCTCTACAATTTTTTGTGATTTTTCAAAATCACGTTATTTTTGATACTTGAATCTGTTTTTATGTTACTTTCACATTTTTCATAATTTTCATGTGATAGTTACTACTTAATCATACATACTATTAAACATGTATATCAGCAGCCATTCTATTAGCTAATCACTAGCAAATATTTACACATCATTCATTGATCATATCATATCAAAAGAAACCAAGTTCCTATACATGCCATACACAGAACGAAACGTCTAACTATACCAATGTAATTTCTTCGATAGTGTGATCGGGTCTCCGACGTTTCCTTCGATCCCCGAGTGGCTTGATAAAAACTATAAGAAAAATAAAATAAGAGAGTAAGCACTAGGCTTATTAAGCTTACAAGAAAATAAATTACAACATTCAACATAATGAATAAATATACATCAAGTCACCTAGCCTCATAAACTTTCTTTACTTCTCATTTTCTACCTTCTTCTTTACTCACTTACCTTCTTTCTTACCTGAACTTTCACTATTCATAAATATAATCTACCTTCCCTTTTTGCTGATAATTCACTATGATTTAACATATACAATGACCCGTTGAACCACTCGGAATACTAAGGATACTAGGGTCGTTCCTGTCTATCAATATCCTGCCAATGCCATGTCTTCGACATGGACTTACATGAATTATTCTTGTCTCCAATGCCATATTTATATATATAATATGGGCTTACATGGCTCATTCCTGTCTCCAAAGCCATATATCTGATATGGACTTACATGGCTCATTTCTATCATGTCCTGTCAACCCCAATATCCTAATATTCCTAAGGTTCAAACGGGGCTTCCTAATGCTTTTCTCTGCTACTTCGCCTTTAATTCGACTTTAAATATTCTCAAAAAAATAAGTATATAAATGCTGGAAATTAACAATAATAATGTAAAATATAAGAATATTGCATTTATTTCATCAGAAACTTACCTCGATACAAAATGTGACTAAACTTTACAATTTAGTCCTTTACTTTTTCTTTTCCCCGATCTATTCCTGAATTTCGTTCTTCTTGATCTATAATAGCAAATTTAACTTATTTAGTATCCACATTTATCAAAATAGTCCTTTACTCAAACTTTGGAGAAATTATATTTTTACCCCTAAACTTTTGCATATTTACACTTTTACCCCAAATCTCGTAAATTAAACTTCAACCTATTTTCTTATGTTGTATGACATGCTGATCATTTTTCCCTTCTATGGCAACATCAAATTCTCACTCTAATATGTACTTATGACTATTAGGTATTTTTACCGATTAAGCCCTTTTGCTAGTTTTCACTTAAAACCGAGTAGCACAAGTTGTCTAACATAATTTAAAACCTCATATTCTATCATAAAACACCAAAATACACAAATTTCACCTATGGGTATTTTTCCAAATATAAACCCTAGGTTAAATTATTGCTAGCATAAGCTAAATCAAGCTACCGGGACTCCAAAAACGTAAAGAACTTGAAAAATGGGGCTAGAATGGACTTACAATCGAGCTTGGAAGCTTGAAAAACCCTAGCCATAGTTTCTCCTTGCTATATTCGGCCATGGTGAAGAAGATGAGAAAAATTGGCTTTTAATTTTGTATTTTAATTCATTTTACCCCTAAATGACCAAAATGCCCCTCCTTACTAAACTTTCAAAAATTCCTTCCATGTCCTAATTTTTTCCATGAACTTAAAATTGGTAAAATTGCTATTTAAGACCTCCTCATTAATATTCCAAAACAATTTCATACTAAAAAACTTCTAGAATGCAAGTTTTGCAACTTATTCGATTTAGTCCCTAACTTCAAATTAAGCATTTTATGCATAGAATTTCATCACGAAATTTTCGCACAATCATGTAATCATATCATGAACCTCAAAATAATAATAAAATAAATATTTCTACCTCAAATTTGTGGTTTCGTAACCACTATTCTGTTTAGGCCCTATTTCGGGATGTTACATTTCTCCCCCCTTTAGGGATTTTCGTCCCCGAAAATCTGACCTGTGAAGAGATTTGGGTACTATTTTCGCATAGCCTCGTCGGGTTCCCATGTAGCCTCGTCTACCCCATGTCTATTCCATAGTACTTTCACAAGTGCAATACTTTTGTTCCTTAATTGCTTTACCTCTCGAGCTAGAATCTTTACTGGTTCTTCATCGTAAGTCATGTCCGTTGAATCTCAACCTCATCTGAGAAATCACATGTGACGGATCTGAACGATAACGATGTAGCATAGACACATGAAATACATTATAAATCTTCTCTAACTCAATCGGCAAAGCTAACCGATATGCTAATGGTCTGACTCTCTCAATCACTTCAAACGGTCCAATAAAACGTGGACTTAGTTTGCCTTTCTTGCCAAATCTAAGAACTTTCTTCCACGGGGATACTTTCAAAAAAAACTTTGTCACCAACTTGATATTCAATCTCTTTTCTCTTCAAATCGCATATGACTTTTGTCCATGCAAAAATCGCTTTCAAGCAATCTCGATGATTTTTACTTTCTTCTGCTTCCTTAACTAGATCAACCCCGTAAATCTGATCTTCCTTAAGCTCTGCTCCAATACAAAGGTGTGCGACATTTACGCCCATACTGAAGCTTCATAAGGTGCCATCTTCAAACTCGATCGATAACTATTATTATAGGCAAAGTCTACTAATGGTAAATATTTTTCCCAATCGCCTTGAAATTCCAAAGACACAAAGATCTAAGCATATCTTCAAGTACTGAATAACTCTCTCTCGATCGACCGTCGGTTTGAGGATGGAAAGTCAGTACTAAAACTCAACTTTGTGCCCAAAGCCTTCGTAATTTCTTCCAAAATCGTGAAGTAAATCTTGGATCTCTATCTAAAATGATCAATAATGGTACCCCGTGTAGTCTGACTATCTCTGAAATATACAACTCGGCCAACTTATCAAGTGAATAATCCATACGAACTGGGATAAAATGAGCCGACTTTGTTAATTTATCAATCACAACCCATACTGCATCTTTCTTTCTCGGTAAACGGCAATCTGTCGAGAAAATCCATAGTAATTCGATCCCATTTCCACTCGTGGGACTAGCACGGCTGCAATAAACTCAAGGTACCGATGTTCGGCCTTTACCCGCTGACAGATCAAGCATCTAGAAACAAACTCTGAAATATCCCTTTTCATTCCTACCCACCAATACATTTTCTTCAAATCATTATACATCTTTGTACTACCTAGATGAATAGACAAAGAACTACTATGTGCTTCCTGTAAGATCTTTCGAATAAGCTCATCATTCTTCGGTACGCATACCCTGTCTCTGAACATCAAACAACCGTCAGAACTAATCTGAAAATCTGACTCTATATCCGACTCACACTGATCTCTTTTGGCTAACAACTCACTGTCATTTTTCTGAGCTTCACAAATTTCTTCAAGAAACATCGGTTTGGCTCTCAACTCAGCTAAGATAAAACCATCATCTGATAAGGCTAGACTAGTGTTCAAAGCTCTTAATGCAAACAAAGATTTCCTACTCAAAGCATCAGCAACAACGTTTGCCTTACCTGAGTAATAATCGATCACTAGCTCATAATCTTTAATCAACTCTAACCATCTTCTTTGCCTCAAATTCAAATCTTTTTGAGTCATTAAATATTTCAAAATTTTGTGATTAGTAAATATGTGGCACTTCTCACCATACAAATGATGTCTCCAAATTTTTAGCGCAAAAATAATGGCAGCTAGCTCTAAATCATGTGTCGGATAGTTCTTCTCATGTGGCTTTAGCTGTCTAGAGGCATAAGCGATTACCTTCCCTTCCTGCATAAGTACACAACCAAGTCCATCCATGGACACATCACTTTGTAAATCACAAACTCCTTACCTGGTTCTCGTTTGTACTAAAATGGAGCTTTAGTCAACAATGCTTTTAACTTATCAAAACTCATTGACACTTCTCACCCATTCAAACTTGACATCCTTTCACAAAGAATCTTGTCACGGGGGTAGCTATCATAGAAAATCCTCTACAAATCATCTATAATATCCGGCAAGACCAAGAAAACTTCTAACTTCGATATATTTCTAGGAGGCTTCCAATCAACAATGGCTGAAATCTTGCTCGAATCAACCTTAATACATTCACTGAGACAATCATTCCAAGAAAACCAACTTCTCGTAACTGAACTCACTTTTGCTTTGAACTTGGCATACAACCGATTATCTCTCGAAATCAGTAAAATCGTTCTCAAATGCTCGCATGCTCGGTCTCATCATGAGAATAAATCAAAATATCATCAATGAACACAACTACAAACTTATCCAGGTACGGCCTGAAAATTTGGTTCATTAAGTCCATGAAAATGGCAGGAGCATTAGTCAAGCCAAATGGCATCACAAGGAACTCATAATGACCATACCTAGTCCGTAGCGCGTCTTGGGACATCCGACTCTTTAACTCGCAAATCGGTAGTATCCGGATCTCAAATCTATCTTGGAAAACACAGTAGCTCCCTTCAATTGATCAAACAGATGATCAATTCTAGGCAATGGATACTTGTTCTTTACTGTTACCTTGTTAAGTTGCCGATAATCTATGCACAATCTCATCGATCCGTCTTTCTTTTTCACAAATAGCACTGGTGCACCCCATAGTGAACTACTGGGTTTTACAAAGCCTTTATCTGTTAATTCCTGCAACTGAGCTTTCAATTCTTTCAATTCCAACGGAGCCATTCTATAAGGAGCAATAGAAATGAGCGTGGTACCTGGAATCAACTCAATATCAAACTCAACTTCTCTAATAGGAGGCAAACCTGGTAGTTCTTCCGAAAACACATTGGAAAACTCACATACCACAGGCACTAATTCAATTTTCAATTCTGGATCTTTAGTGTTCAACACAAAAGTAAGATAAGCTTCATACCCTTTTCTCAAACATTTCTGAGTAAACATAACAGAAATTATGGAAAATGAACTATCTGACTCTTCTGAATTAACCCAAATAATTTCACCATTTTCACACTTCAACTCAATGAATTTCTTCCCACAATTCACTATCACATCATGTGTAGTCAACCAATCCATACCAAGAATCACATCAAACTCATCAAATGGCAATAGCATGAGATCGGCCGGAAAATAGTAGCCTCTAATCATCAAAGGACAATTTCTACATACTTTATCTACTAATACATGCTTGCCTAATGGATTCAATACTTTAATCATAAATTCTATAGATTCTATAGGCATACTTATACTAGGCATCAATTTCTTGCAAACATATGAATGAGTTGAACCCAGATCAATCAAAGCAATGACATTAATATTATGTAGAGAAAATGTACCCGTAATCACATCGGGGAAGGATGCCTCTTCGCGTATACGAATAGCATAAGTCCTTGCAAGGGCTCTAGCATCTGGTCTCACAGCTGAATCTCTTGAGGTACCTCTCATTTTGCTCCTACTCTCGCTTGCCTCGTGTAATCGCCTCTAGTAGGAGCATTTCTCGATCTAGCACCTGTGTTATCTCTCGATTAGCTATCTCTGGACATTCACGTACAAAATGATCCGAGCACCGCATTTATAACAAACATTTTCGCCGCCCGACAAGGACCATAATGAAGTCTACCACACCGTGGACACCTCGATCTACCCGCGTCCAACATTACCTACACTCGCAATGAGGTGGTCCGAGCCTTCGAATCCTTAAATCTGTTGCCTCTATTCTGACTAGAATACCTGGCTGAGAAACTAGATCTGGTAGAAAACTCCTTTGGCCTTTTGGATGTAGCTTGGAATGACCTGCTCATCTGTCTCTTCTTTGTATCTTGTGTCTCTGTCTCAACTTTGGCTTTTCTTTTTAACAGCTCCTCTGCCTTACAGGCTCTCTCAATTAAAATAACGAACTCTTTTATTTCTAAGACACCCACTGACAGCCGGATATCATTATTTAACCCATCCTCAAACCTTTTACACATGATAGCCTCTGTGGACACACATTCTCTAGCATATTTACTAAGCCTGACAAATTCGCGTTCATAATCGGTCACCGTCATATTACCTTGTTTCAATTCCAGGAATTCCTTTCTCTTCTGATCAATAAACCTCTGACTGATATGCTTTTTACGAAATTCCTCCTGAAAGAAATCCCAAGTGACCCTCTCCTTTGGTACAATTGATACAAGTGTTTGCCACCAGTGGTAGGCTGAGTCTCTAAGAAGTGATACTACACATTTCATACATTCCTCGTGTGTACAAGATAATTCACAAAGACTCGATAGTATTTTCTAACCAAAATTCTGCTCTTTCGCATCATCATCCTTTGTTGCTCGGAACTCTTCCGCCCTTTGTTTCTGATTCTATCAATCGGTGGCTTTTCTCTTATCACCGCATTCGTGATCGGGAAAGCTTGAGCTGCATGGGTAGCCTCGAGAATCATGAGGGGTGGAGGTCTAATCGCCAATTCGCGTGCGAAACGAACTCGGCAAACAAATCATTCAAAGCTTGGAAGAGAGCTTCTCGAGTCACTCCTCCCGATTAATCATTCATCGCCCATTCTCGGATGGCGCCGCCCTTCCGCAAGAGTAGGCGCATTACTTTCTACATCATCATCACCAGCTCGCTCGGGATCCATTACTATAAAACAAAATATATAAAAATCGTCAGGAGTCGTCAGACTATCAAAATACAGGTATGTCATGTATAGCTAGACTTTTACTTACACTAACTGTTTCGAGAATCGACTAAACCTGCTCTGATACCAATAAATGTAACGCCCCGTACCCGAGACCATTTCCAGAGTCGAACACGAGGTGTTAACAGACTTAATTCATTGCTTAAATAGCTCAAACAATTTAATTTTAGAATTTCTAGTCCAGCTAGCAATCTGCGTCACAGTCGCTTAAAAATTCATATCTTGAGTTCCAAAACTCAAAATCCTATTCTGTAAAATTTTCCATGAAACTAGACTCATATATCTATTTACTAATTTTTTTCTAGAATTTTTAGATAGGCCAATTATTACAGTTTATTAGTTAAAGTATCCCCTGTTTCAGGGTTCGACTACTCTGACCTCTGTGTATTACAAATCAAATATCTCTCTGTACAGAATTTCAATGACTATGAGATTTGTTTCTATTAAAACTAGACTCAATAAGAATTCTAACCATGTAAATCAAATCACTTAATTATTTTTATAAAATTTATAGTGAATTTCTAAAGTTGAAACAGGGGATCCAGAAATTGCTCTGGCACTATTTCACTAAAACTTAGATATCTTATAAAATACAAAACCTTTACCTGCTTTGCTTATTCCATATGAAAATAGACACAATGAGATTTAATTTCATATATTATTCACTATCACACCATGTCTCTACAAATTTTTGTGATTTTTCAAAATGATGTCATTTCTGATACTTGAATCTGTTTTTAAGTTACTTTCACATTTTTCATAATTTTCATGTGATAGTTACTACTTAATCATACATACGATTAAACATGTATATCATCAGCCATTCTATTAGCTAATCACTAGAAAATATTTACACATCATTCATTGATCATATCATATCAAAAGAAACCAAGTTCCTATACATGCCATACACAGAACGAAACATCTAACTATACCAATGTAATTTCTTCGATAGTGTGATCGGGTCTCCGACGTTTCCTTCGATCCCCGAGTGGCTTGATAAAAACTATAAGAAAAAGAAAATAAGAGAGTAAGCACTAGGCTTAGTAAGCTTACAAGAAAATAAATTACAACATTCAACATAATGAATAAATATACATCAAGTCACCTAGCCTCATAAACTTTCTTTACTTCTCATTTTCTACCTTCTTCTTTACTCACTTACCTTCTTTCTTACCTGAACTTTCACTATTCATAAATATAATCTACCTTCCCTTTTTGCTGATAATTCACTATGATTTAACATATACAATGACCTGTTGAACCACTCGAAATACTAAGGATACTAGGGTCGTTCCTGTCTATCAATATCCTGCCAATGCCATGTCTTCGACATGGACCTACATGAATTATTCCTGTCTCCAATGCCATATTTATATATATAATGTGGGCTTACATGGCTCATTCCTGTCTCCAAAGCCATATATCTGATATGGACTTACATGGCTCATTTCTATCCTGTCCTGTCAACCCCAATATCCTAATATTCTTAAGGTTCAAACGGGGCTTCCTAATGCTTTTCTCTGCTACTTCGCCTTTAATTCGACTTTAAATATTCTCAACAAAATAAGTATATAAATGCTGGAAATTAACAATAATAATGTAAAATATAAGAATATTGCATTTATTTATCAGAACTTACTTACTCGATACAAAATGTGACTAAACTTTACAATTTAGTCCTTTACTTTTTCTTTTCCCCAATCTACTCCTGAATTTCGTTCTTCTTGATCTATAATAGAAAATTTAACTTATTTAATATTCACATTTATCAAAGCAGTCCTTTACTCAAACTTTGGAAAAATTACATTTTTACCCCTAAACTTTTGCATATTTACACTTTTACCCCAAATCTCGTAAATTAAACTTCAACCTATTTTCTTATGTTTTATGACATGCTGATCATTTTTCCCTTCTATGGCAACATCAAATTTTCACTCTAATATGTACTTATGACTATTAGGTATTTTTACCGATTAAGCCCTTTTTCTCGTTTTCACTTAAAACCGAGTAGCACAAGTTGTCTAACATAATTTAAAACCTCATATTCTATCATAAAACACCAAAATACACAAATTTCACCTATGGGTATTTTTCCAAATATAAACCCTAGGTTAAATTATTGCTAGCATAAGCTAAATCGAGCTACCAGGACTCTAAAAACGTAAAGAACTTGAAAAACGGGGCTAGAATGGACTTACAATCGAGCTTGGAAGCTTGAAAAACCCTATCCATGGTTTCTCCTTGCTATATTCGGCCATGGTGAAGAATATGAGCAAAATTGGCTTTTAATTTTGTATTTTAATTCATTTTACCCCTAAATGACCAAAATGCCCCTCCTTACTAAACTTTCAAAAATTCCTTCCATGTCCTAATTTTGTCCACGAACTTAAAATTGGTAAAATTTCTATTTAAGACCTCCTCATTAATATTCCAAAACAATTTCATACTAAAAAACTTCTAGAATGCAAGTTTTACAACTTATTCGATTTAGTCCCTAACTTCAAATTAAGCATTTTATGCATAGAATTTCATCACGAAATTTTCGCACAATCATGTAATCATATCATGAACCTCAAAATAATAATAAAATAAATTTTTCTACCTCGGATCTGTGGTTTCGTAACCACTGTTCCGTTTAGGCCCTATTTCGGGATGTTACACGGAAGGTTTCAAAGAAGTGTAGGGTTAGTAATAGGTTCAGCTAAGGGTAGCAAAGATGGATGTTGGATAGATGGCTCGGTTTGGTGATAACAAGAAAGAAATTCGAAAGATGGGGATGGAAAACTAGCTTAACGTCAGGAATGATTCAACACTAAAAAGTGTCACCCCAGTTCCTATATTGTTAAGGTGGAAAGATGGAATAAAAGATAGGTGAACGCCACACCAAGAATGGTGATAAGTTCAGACAAGGTCGATTGACGCCACTAGCACAAACTAGATAAGTCTTTCGAAACTTGTACGAGATATGAGAGGAAACTATTTATAAGCCTAAGATGCCTATTGATATTCGACATCTATGATGTTCACACTAACTTAAATTCTGTTCACATTTGTATTTAACATGTTCACACAAAAGCATTAAAATTCGGTTCATGCTTGGAGATGGTGCATGAATTGGCCGAACCATCATGTTGCTTCACTTGATGCATTCATGCATACTTAACCTTGAAGAAAAGCCATAATTCATGAATGTGCAGCCCATTAATACTCCTACATCTCCCTTGGCCGAATGAGGCTTGAATGTACCTTAAGTACTTGAATGATCTTGGATATGCATGATACATGCATGAAACGTCCCAATGCATGTTCTTCCTTAATTACGGTCCATGAATCTTCAAATACATGTACATAAAATAGCCCCACTTGCATGAACGTCCCCAATACATGAATTCCTTCAAATGCCATCCATTGAACACTAGTCGTGCATGCATCCTTCCATACGATGTATTAAGCCATGCATGTACTTGCATTAATAGCTCCTTCATGTATTTGATCACTTTGTGGAACTTAACTCTTGGCCAAAAGGTTGCTTAGGGATCACCAATAGCCAGCCCACCATGCATAAATTCGTTCATGCATGAACTCTCATAATTCATGTACCTGGCCGTGCATGAATCTCATTTAATGTACTCAATACATTCGGCTGAACCTACAAGAAACATGTCATTAAATTCCAATGTATATTTGACTAAACATGTTAAGAGCAAGAACTAGACATCATAAATATCATATTAAACTAAACTAAACACATTAATTAAAGACTAGCTAGTAGCATTAAGTTCGGCTAGCTCAAACTAAGTGAAAACATTTAATGAACTTATTTGAGCTAGGATTTTCGTTATTGATCTGTAACAAGCTAATTAGTATAAAACTAAAATTTAGTTTAATTTATTGAAATAAAGAATGAGCTAAAAGTAAGCTCGGTTGAGCTCAAACGAGCTGAAACGAGCTCAAATGAGCTGAGTTGAGCTGGACGGAGCTCGAGGAGCTGGAAATGAGCTAGGGTCAGCTTGCCAACAATGCACGGGTTCTTTGGATAGTTGCTTCGAGCTGATTTTGTGAGCATTGTCCCTTGTTTCAAACCAAGGTTTTGCATTAGAAGCTAAAACAGCTTCTAGAAAATGCTTAACACAAGCTCGAGTTATGGGGCCTTTTGGAAGCTCGATTGAATTATGAATTGCATTCGAGGATGCCCCGAGTGTGCTTACATCATTCCCCCCGTCTTCAAAGCGACTTATCCTCAAGTCGAATGTTTGGATCACTCTAGGGCGGAAGATAAAAGAGCTGTTAGAAATTTGAATTGGAATCGAAATTTGACAACTATTAATTTCATCATCATGAAAGAGTAAAAACTTGAATACAAAACAAACTAGAAACGGACCAATCCTTTTTGTTACAAGAACAAATAAGGGATTTTCGTTGGTGAGGTAAAGGTTGGGTCTTACCTTTCCAATTTGACTATCCATCTTCAGCAATAGAAATGGTATATGAATCATGTGATAGGAATATCCATAAGTTGTCAATAAATTTTTCGAACAAACAAATTGTCCGAGCACAATTGTATCAAAACAAATATGATTCATATAAGTGAACGTATTCAAAACACCATTTCCACAAACGAATGGATGGAACGTCTTACAAGGTAATGCTTCATCAATCAAAGAATAGCAATTGACCGCATAAATGGATGGAACCTTTTCCGGACGCAAGTCATGAACAAAATCATCAATTCGAGTCGAATAGAGCGGCCTAAAAACTAATGAAAACTCACCTTGCTTACCGTTGAGACTAGGGAGATGAAAATCAATTTTACCTTTTTCAACCAACATAAACCTTCTTTCCTCGGAAAGGTATTGAAGCCAAAGCTCTTCACATGATCCTTGAGAAACCTGAAATGAAGAATAAACACAAAAACAATTCTCACTTTTCAAAGTGTCTCCTTCACAAAAATGATAGATGATAGTGTCTCCATGGTTGGTGAACTCGAAGGGACATGCTGAAATGATATTCACCAATTGAGCGTATGAATCTATACCAGGATCAAAAGCATGAGTTGATCTTACCTTTTCGAGATGAAACAAGAATTTCATAACCAGCAACATAGAATGAACAAGGAACAATTTAAAGTTATAATAAGAATCTTTAAATTTCATTTCCTTAGTCTTAGTCCAAGCATTAAGTAAACATAAATTATTCGCACAAAATTTAGGTTGCTTGAGTTCCCCACATATCGAACTAAAATAACAAATTCCAGGTTTGAACACACGAGCTTGGTCACTCGATTCAATATGCAATAAGAGTTTCTTGATTTCCAATGTCCCACGTATGTTAATCAAAGAAGATGTGATCAAGCAATCATTCAAACAATCATAAAACTCAAGTCTCACTCGATCAAACCTACACAAGCATGCAAAATTTACACAACAAGGTAGCAACATTACACCATCATCAGAAACAATCGGACTAGGAGTTTTACATGGCAACTTTTTAACACACAAATTCAAAAATTGTTTGTACTGATTTATACTTACTTCACCAACAAGCTCATCAACACCACAATTTTCATGAGTAATGCTCTCCTTGCCATCATTTAAAATAAACACATCTCCATTAATCAAAGAATGGCAGTTGGCCATATCATCAATATAATCATAAACATTCAAATAGGTCGGTGGAGACTGAAACGCTTTATAACACTTACCTTCCTTACCTTGTGGCATGGGTGGACTAGGATTACCTTTACCAACCAATGTGAACCGTCTCTCCTTTGGGAGGTAATGTAGATGGAACTTATTAATCAATTCTTCAGAAACCTGAAAAGAAGAAGCAATACAAGGAGAACTTGTAGTTCGGTTAGTTGAAACACTCCTCGCTTTTTTTTGTTCTCGTTCTTCATTTTCACTCGCTTCTTTTTAAAACTCACTTTCTTTTTTAAAAACACTCATTTCTTGATCATTTTTCTTTCTTTCTTAATATTCACTCTCTTTTTCAATTTTCTTTTTCTTCTCACATTCTTTTTCACTCTCGATCTCAATCTCGATCTCTTTTTCCTTCTCTTTTTCTTTTTCACTTTCTTTTTCAATTTCATTTTTTTTCTTATTATCTTTGTCCTTTCTTTCACACTCTTTTTCTTTTGTTTCTTTTTTTCTTTCAAATTCTTTCTCACTTGCTTTTTCGATTTTATTACAAGAGGAAGAATACAAGAAGGGATTAGAATGAGAGACTTTTCGTTGAGAATGAGAAGAGGGGTCTTCATACAAACGACAATCATCTCTTCGAGATTGATTCTTCATGGATGGATAACTTGGTGTACACGACTATCTATTTGGACCTTCTCGTTCATCATCGTAATAGGCTTCAAACTCGAAACATGTTTGATTTTGTCTCGAACTCCTTGCTGAAAAAGAATCACGAGATAGGTCTTTTACAAAATAGTCATTGGACGATTGTTTTCTTGATAGTCTTGAATCCGCCCCTCGACTTGATGAACTTTGCTCTTGTTGGGTTCTTGCTCGATGATCTCCCTTTTCTTGGATAGGCTTAATTTTTCGGTCGAGCATGCACTCCATCTCTTTCAACAAATACTGAAATTCAAATTCTGAAAATTCTTTTCGCAACATGATTTAGAAAAAAATGATTAAAATAGAAAGATGAATCCTCGCCACAAACCTCACTATTTCACTTAGAAAGAAAATAATGGATGAGCACTCCACTCGTGTTTTCACTCGTTTAGGATTTTTCAACACTCGAATGTTCTCACACTCTCTAGCCTTTTACCACTCACGCTTACTCTCGTAATCTCGTAGTTTGTTTCTCTTGACTCGTCTTGGTGCTTTGGCGTCGGCTTTAAAAGGTTACAAGGGATAAGATGTATGGGTTACGGGTAGGCTAAAAGAATTTTTTTTTAAATGTCGTGTGGAGATTTGGGAATGGGGGGGCTAAAGTTAAAGAAAAGACACGAGATGATCGGAACAAAGTATAAACAATAGAATTCGAACTTGATCACTTCACTTTTTTTTAATTTCGTATATATATTTTTTCTTCTTCTTTTTTAAAATTTCGTATTTCTATCTTTTTTTTTATTTCTTCAAGATAGCACTATTACAATAGAGAGAAACGAAAAAAAAATACAACTTGAATTTTTTTCGATTTCTTTTTTCACCACGAACCTATTTCGATCTTGATACGAACATCGGCGCCTCTCATTTTACAAGCTCTGATACCAAATGATGTGATCCGGCTCGAGTGGTTGAGTCAAATTCACGTAGTTGCCTGATCGTAGACGAGAGAGTCGTTCGTGCCTCGAATTTTAGAAATAGAAGTGAATGGATAGGTTTGGATAAGCGGAAGGTTTCAAAGAAGTGTAGGGTTAGTAATAGGTTCAGCTAAGGGTAGCAAAGATGGATGTTGGATAGGTGCTCAGTTTGGTGATAACAAGAAAGAAATTCGAAAGATGGGGATGGAAAACTAACTTAACGTCAGGAATGATTCAACACTAAAAAGTGTCACCCCAGTTCCTATATTGTTAAGGTGGAAAGATGGAATAAAAGATAGGTGAACGCCACACCAAGAATGGTGATAAGTTCAAACAAGGTCGATTGACGCCACTAGCACAAACTAGATAAGTCTTTCGAAACTTGTACGAGATATGAGAGGAAGCAACCTCACAAGAACAATGTTCATTCAATAATTTGGCAAAAGTCCTTTTTACATGAAATGAGCAAACTATTTATAAGCCTAAGATGCCTATTGATATTCGACATCTATGATGTTCACACTAACTTAAATTCTGTTCACATTTGTATTTAACATGTTCACACAAAAGCATTAAAATTCGGTCCATGCTTGGAGATGGTGCATGAATTGGCCGAACCATCATGTTGCTTCACTTGATGCATTCATGCATACTTAACCTTGAAGAAAAGCCATAATTCATGAATGTGCAGCCCTTTAATACTCCTACATCTCCCTTGGCCAAATGAGGCTTGAATGTACCTTGAGTACTTGAATGGACATCTTGGATATGCATGATACATGCATGAAACGTCCCAATGCATGTTCTTCCTTAATTATGGTCCATGAATCTTCAAATACATGTACATAAAATAGCCCCCACTTGCATGAACGTCCCCAATACATGAATTCCTTCAAATGCCATCCATTGAACACTAGTCGTGCATGCATCCTTCCATACGATGTATTAAGCCATGCATGTACTTGCACTAATGGCTCCTTCATGTATTCGATCACTTTGTGGAACTTAACTCTTGGCCAAAAGGTTGCTTAGGGATCACCAATAGCTAGCCCACCATGCATAAATTCGTTCATGCATGAACTCTCATAATTCATGTACCTGGCCGTGCATGAATCTCATTTAATGTACTCAATACATTCGGCTGAACCTACAAGAAACATGAACTCATTAAATTCCAATGTATATTTGGCTAAACATGTTAAGAGCAAGAACTAGACATCATAAATATCATATTAAACTAAACTAAACACATTAATTAAAGACTAGCTAGTAGCATTGAGTTCAGCTAGCTCAAACTAAGTGAAAACATTTAATGAACTTATTTGAGCTAGGATTTTCATTATTGAGCTGTAACAAGCTAATTAGTGTAAAACTAAAACTTAGTTTAATTTATTGAAATAAAGAATAAGCTAAAAGTAAGCTCGGTTGAGCTCAAACGAGCTGAAACGAGCTCAAATGAGCTGAGTTGAGCTGGACAGAGCTCGAGGAGCTGGAAATGAGCTAGGATCAGCTTGCCAACAATGCACGGGTTCTTTGGATAGTTGCTTTGAGCTGATTTTGTGGGTTTTGCATTACAAGCTAAAACAGCTTCTAGAAAATGCTTAACACAAGCTCGAGTTATGGGGCCTTTTGGAAGCTCGATTGAATTATGAATTGCATTCGAGGATGCCCTGGGCGTGCTTACATCAATATCTGTCTAAGCGAGAAAGATCTCATCCGCGTCGGGAGACTGTAACACCCCAAACCTGGCCTAGAAGTTAGACCCGAATCTGGCGTGTCACATTGAAGTGTTTTTCAAAAACCACGTTTTCATTGAAAACCCTTCTTACTATTTAAAACTT
Organism: Gossypium longicalyx; assembly: GCA_025698465.1. Classification (NCBI taxonomy): domain Eukaryota; kingdom Viridiplantae; phylum Streptophyta; class Magnoliopsida; order Malvales; family Malvaceae; genus Gossypium; species Gossypium longicalyx. The sequence goes on from CM046998.1 coordinate 56,601,822, forward strand.
CTTTCCATTTAAAACTTATGTAAAGTCTTAGTTTGCGTTTGTTTATTTTCAAAACGGAGTTCACTGGAATGTTATTCCTATTTAAAACATTGTTTGTTGCAGAAGCATAATTTAAAATAGTAGATTTACAAAAACGTGATGTTTGAATAAAATTAAGTCGCGAAACCATTTTGAAAATATTACAGAAACGTAGTGTTTTGAAAACAGATTACTTTTATAAAATCGTGTTCTACATCTACCAGATATAGATCAAAATGAACCAAAAAAATCCCAAATTAAAATCCAAAAATTAAGAGAGGCCTTATTACAAACAAAACAAAAATTAAAGTGCTAAAAAGTAAATAAACGTAAAAGAAAACAGCAGTAGTTGTGTGGCTATCTTCGAGTCCCTCGCAGGCACTGATCCTCCTAACGCTGGGGATTACCTGTAAAGTTAATAAACGGGGTGAGTTTATGAAAACTCAGTGTGTAATCCCCTTACTAGAGTAATAGTTAGTATACAGAAACAGAAACAAAAATAGTCTGGGCCAGAGCCCTATAACGGTAACAGTACAGTCTAGTTCAAAGCACACATGGGCCAAAGCCTATTACAATATCACTTGGGTCACAGCCCATAAGAGAATCAATTGGGCCTACCCCATCTTAGTAACAAAACAGAATGTGTGAATGCATGGATGCATGCTATCCCATCCAACCCTGCACTTGTCTCCGTCCAACCCTGCACTACCTGTGGGGAATAACTCACCCACACCATCCCTACACTTACAATGTTAGCACTGGTTGCAGCACTAATCGAAATCGCAGGAAAACTGCTAGTATATATATACAACTCTAAGCCTTCAGTAGTGGTATTATAATTGGTACAAAGCCATCGATAACTGTAATAAGTTTGGCACATAGCCATCAGCGACGGGGATATAATCAGCACACAGCCATGGGTAAATATGATCGACATAGCGTCATCAATAAATATGAGGCAAATAGCCACTGGTAAATACAATTGGCACAAAGCCATAATCAACATAGCACAGAGCCATATTTTGGTTGGCATAGAGCCATAATCAGAATAAGAGGCACTAAGCCGTCCATCGGTCCACAGTCATCTCGTGCGACCCGTGTGACCTTAACAAATCAATACTGGATCCATAGTCGTCTCGTGATACCTGTGCAATCCTATCAGAACTTCCTCCGTATCAATGTCCTAACCCCATGCAATATGTCGTGTATGTCATGCTCAATCATCACACGTGTATGCAAAATGGCCATGCTCAGCAATAATCATTTAAACATATATTAAAAGCATATCAGTCGTACAACCACAATCAAGTCAATTAGTACAACCACAATCAAGTCAATTAAAACGCAGTCATACATTCACAGTCAAATCAGTCATAGCTCAAGTCAGTCATTTACCCATAAGGGCAAAACAATCATTTTACTTTTTAGGGCAAAATGGTCATTTTACCCTCCAAGGGTATTTCGGTAATCCTACCCTACAGGGGTATTTCGGTAATCCTACCCTACAAGGGTATTTCGATAATCCTACCCTACAGGGGTATTTCAGTAATTTTACAAATCGATGGTCTTAACGACCCAACTGAGGGTCTATTGTCGCCTCGAGTGACCTAAGTAACCTAAACAGACATAACGGTGCAAGTGGGCCTAAGGCCCATTACTCGGCCCAAGTGGGTCCACACGCTCGTGTGGGCCATTTAGCCCAAATTTAGATACGGCTATGTGTACATCATAGCCTGATTCATTAATAGTCATCTACCGCAGATTTTATGGCCCACAAGCCCATTAGGCCCACACGGCCCATTTCGGCCCATCGAGGACCAAAACAACTTAAGTCATGTGCGTGACATGACAAGTCTATCTACTTCCCGCTTAACAGCTAAATTTACCCACGCGGCCCCACGGTCCATTTAACCTAGAACTATTCACGGTTGTACGAACGACGTAGCCCTGTCCAAAACTTACCACATAACATACATTTTATCCGTGTGGGCTCACAAGCCCATTTGGCCCACATGGCCCAGTCTGGCCTAATATGCCATGTACGTGACATGACAAGCCCAACCATATTCCACCTAGCAGCTGATTTGACACAAGCGCCCATGGGCCCATTGGGCCTATTCAGCCCATTTTGTGGCCCAAGTGGCCCACTTCGGCCTAAGCCCACAAATTTGCTCATAGTGGCCTTCCTCGTAGTACGCCCACGATTCGTGAGCTCGATTCACCACACGCACGATCACATGCTCGTGTGGCATCATACACCATATTTTTGGCTTTTCAGTATTTTGCCGATCTACAGTCATAGCAGAGTAAACAACACACACATTTTCGGCTTTTCAGTTGATTATCAAAACAAGGCATACGGTAACACACCTGATCACGAAGAGTACTAAGAATTCACGATCGCCAGAACCTATATTCAAACATAACATTCAGTTAATCACTAATCAAATAGTGTTAGAAAAACTCTTAACAACCACTTAACCGCAATATCGACTACCACCTCAAGAGACATAGACATTCGGCCAAGATCAGGAACCCAAACCAAAGTGCCTCAATTAATAAAACACCAATGAACAGTGTTACCTTAGAACGAGAGATGAGAGGAAGATTCCGATCATTCTTAGAATCCAAACGAACTCCTTCACTCCGCGAGCGATACTACTACCCGAAAAAAAAGTGCCATGATCAAAGGAAGAAGTGATAATAAAGGCATTTAGGGAGAAAAGGAAAAACTAATTGAAAAACAGAGTCAATAGAGACTTACCAACTGATACCTTGCCAACGTAAAAGTGATTGAATGAAAGGGAGAGAGAGAAGTAGAAGAGAATCAGCAATGGAGACTAGGAAGACGATTGATAGAACGAAACAAAATTCGTCTACAAAAGGGGAAGTGTTCGGCACACAAAACCAATGTGAGCAAAGAAAAGAATAACAGCAATATTCAAGAGGAGAAAGATGGGGAAAAAGAGGAGAAGCTGACTAAGAAAACACGATATAGAAGAGCAATCCAAAATACTCGAGTGGTCACAACTGGTATTCGGCCACCAAAAGAACAATACCCAAAAAGAAAGAGCAAAAGATTATCGTTCAAAGAACCCCTAAAACTACAACACTCTTACGGTACTAAGAGCACAAGTGACCGAATTTTGCACAATAGGCTTCCCACTTTCGGTATGACACTACCACACACCTCAACCTTCCCTATTTCCCTCCTAAAATCTCTCTCCTTATCTCTCTTCAACCCCCCATAATCCAATCCTACAATCTCTCAAACCCCCGATTTGAATCACTTTTAAACTCCTCCAAGACCATATCCCATAAATCTCTCCCCCAAGACCAATTCCACAACCACTTGAGCAGAATTCTATTCCAACACAACCACTGGGCGGCACAGCTGCAAAATAAGTAATTCATAGCTCACTTCAAGTCTCGAACCTTTGACCCCCTTGCCATACTCCTAACGCCACCTTGCCACTAGACCACATGCTTTCTTGTGTCATAATTTAAACCAAAATATTAATAAGACCTTCAAGCTAACGCCAAGTTCAATTTAGGGAAATCTAAGATTTTGCTAAAGCCTAGATTTGAACTCAAGACCTCCCAAAACACTCCCAATCACTCCTAAAACACATATCCAGTAAAGTGAACACGCAATTAGTGAAATTTTCTTACATAACTAAAATCCAATTGCTCTGATACGCGAAGTCCAATTCTTCTAGGCCTAAAGTTCGGGGCATTACAACTCTACCCCCTTAAAAAAATTCGTCCTCAAAATTTCCAACTAACAGGGTAGTCGTGTAACAACTACCCCACTACACTACTGCTACACACTCTAATCCCACCAACACTAACACGCTTAAACTTAATCTTGAAACCTCTTACATGTAACCAAACATCTAATCACAGAAGCAAACAAATATCTATCACACATGCATACAATTTCTGTATCCAAACATCACATCCAAACAAAACACACATGACTTAAAAGGAACTATGTAATCCTGAACCTGATGCTCCTTAGACCTGCATCTGAGACACGCTCCTGACTTCCTCTAGCATTCACCCTGATGGCGCCTTTTGCAGTGCTTAGAAGCTAGAAATTTTGGACGTGTCTTAACGCGTTTCACAATACGATACTCCATCCTCAGAAATGTAATAGCCCGATTTAGGGCCAAAATGGAATAGTGGTTTTGAAACCACGAATTTGAGGTTTAAAAAAATAAATAATAAAAATAATAGTAATAGTAATAATAATAATATTTTGATTAAGTTTTAGTGTTTATATTATGATTTCATAATTGTGTGAAAATTTCGTTGCGAAATTTTATCGATTGGGTGTTTAATTTGACGTTTAGGACTAAATTGAAATAAGTGAAAAATGTGTGTGTTCTAGTTCATAAGTACTTGATTGAAATGGGGGTTTTAATTAGAGGTCCTTAAATGGAAATTAGACCATTATACCTTATATGGACAAAATTTAGACATGGATGGAATTTTTAGAAAGTTTAGTAGTAAGGGCATTTTGGTCATTTGTGTATTAAATGAAATAAAATGGGAAAAATAACACAAAAATGTGTTCATCTTCATTAAGCTTGGTCGAAACTTGCATGTTCTCCATAGCTAGGGTTTTTCCCAAGCTTTCAAGCTCAATAGTAAGTGCATTCAAGCCCCGTTTTTAATGTTCTTTACATTTTTGAAATCCTCGTAGCTCGGTCTACCTATTTCTACCATTATTTCGAGTTAGGGTTTATGTTTAAAAATTTACCCATGAATGATATGCATGTATTTTGATGTTTTATGGTAGAATATGAATGTTTGAATTTAGGAGAACGATCTTTTCTAAGCGATTTTTAGCGAAAACAAGCAAAACGGCATAATCGGTAAAAATACCTATTGTTCATAACTATGTGTTAGAGTGAGAATTTGATGTTTCCATAGAAGGGAAAAATGATCAGCATGTCATAAAACATAAGAATAAGGGCTGAAATTAAATTTCCGAGCCTAGGGGCAAAATTGTAATTTTGTAAAAGTTGGGGGCAAAATTGTATTTTTTCCATAATGTGATTTTTGGATTGAAATAAATAGTATGAATGTTAAATGAGCTAAATGTGTTGTTATAGATCAAGAAAGGCGTGGAATCGACCTCGAATGGGGAAAGGAAAAGATTTTGGACTAAATTGCAAAATTTCCATATTTTGCACCGAGGTAAGTTTGTATGTAAATAATACCTTAACTTCATTTACATTTTTATATTTCAGCCTATTATATATATATTTTATCTGATTTTGAAGCATAAATCAACTATTGGAAGAATGAAAATAAGTAATAGAGAGAGAAATCCCGGTTGAACATTCGGAAAGATTTAATAATATAGATGGAACATAGCTAGGTCACATGTATGGTGCTGAGTGCACATCATGTGCACAAGAGAGCTACGAGATACTATGTAGTAGCTAGGTCACATGTGTGATACGGGATGTATCCCATGTAGACAAGAGAGCTACGGGAGAGGTAAATGTAGCTAGGTCGCATGGGTGATTCCAAGTGAAGGACACCATGTAGACAAGAGAGCTGCGAGATAAATTGGCTAGGTCACACTGGTGGTACTAAGTGTTCACCATGTGTACAAGAGAGCCGAATTATATGAATGATGATGGGTGGAGCTATGTGCTAAAACCACCAAATATCGAGAATTGATCCGAAGTGTTCAACGGGATGATTTTATAGTGACATTTTAATCATGGACCTATACTTGTGATGTATGAAATGTGGTGAAAATGAATTGTGACATGTACGTAAAAATGAGGTTAATACAAAGAAAGTGGAAAAGAGTGAATTAGCAATAATACTGTTTTTGGACAGTCGCAGTGACGTGAATTTGAAAAATCACCAAAAATAGTAGAAATTTAATTAGAGGCTGAATGAGATATTAAATTAAATCTTAGTGAGTCTATTCTCATGTAAGAGAAACAGAACAAGTAAAAGAACTCTATATTTTTAGATATTTATATTTGTGTGTGACTTGTTTAGAATGACTATGTGATCCCCTATTCTGACTTTGAAAAATCTTTAAAAATTGTACAAAAATAATTAAGAAATATAATTTACATGCATAGATTTCTTGTTGAGTCTAGTTTTAAATGAAACAAATTTCGTGGCTATTTGACTTTTTTACTGGGAGAAAATAAATTCTTAGTGAAAAGAGGTCAGATCAGTCGAGCTGTGTAACAGGGGAAACTTTAACTAATAAACTGTACTAATTGGCTAAACCAAAAATTCCAGAAAAAAATTAATATGAAGTAATATGAGTCTAGTTTCATAAAAAATTTACGGATTTTAATTTTGAGTTTTGTAACTCGAGTTATTATTTAGTGAACGTGACGCAGGAGAGACAGCTTAATCAAAGTGGTGTGAATAGAAAAAATTAAGTAGATATACTTGAGTTATTGTATATATATATTAGATTCTTTAATTATTATTTATATACTTACTTACTAAGCTATAAGCTTACTTTCTTTTCTCTCTTTTTTCTTATAGTGTCGTCCAGCTTGCTCAGGAGTTGAAGATTGTGAAGATCTACCCGCACTATCAATACTTTAGGGTATTTGAACTAAACAGTTTGAATTATGGCATATATAATAGGCTTAGTTATTTTGTTACGTGTCATAATTGCCTACGTTTAAAATATTGGTTACAGTATTTGATCAATCATTTTGTACAAAGCCATTGAAGTTGGCTAATATTGTTCAAGACATATGTTATAACGATGCATTATCTAATTGGATGACATATTTCTATCTCGCCATTTAATGGTATGTGTTATGTTCCGCAATACCTGCACTACTGTTTGGTGTTGAACACGGGTAAGGGGTGTTACAAGAAAACTGTGATCTCTCTTCATCATACAGTCCAAACACCTTGACTGACACGTTTCCCTCATCTCCTTAACTCTTGCCTCAAACATCTCTTCAAGCACTTCCCTTACTAACCAAGTCAGTGCCTCAGTCCCATGCCCAAGGTTATTACCAACCGAAGTTGGCAGACCTTGCTTACCCTCAGAATCCATATCAGAACTCTGTCACAAACTTAAAGAAAAATCTGATTCCAGAACATGCATACAATAAATATAAAATCTAACTGTATGAATAGTCTAATATCTAAAGGACTTACGAATTCAGCGCCGGAGACTCGGTAAACTACACAATAAAATCCTTACTTCAAAATCATCTATAGGCAATCCTTATTTCAAAATCATCTATAGGCAACTTTAAAATCCCAAAAGTTAAAAGCCCATTTCACAGCCTAAGTTTTGTAACTTGGCTCTGATACCACTAATGTACACCCTAAACCTGGCCTAGAAGTTATACCTAAATCTGGCGTGTCACATTGAAGTATTTTTTAAAAACCACGTTTTCATTGAAAACTCTTCTTACTATTTAAAACTTCTTGCCATTTAAAACTTGTGTAAAGCCTCAGTTTGCGTTCGTTTATTTTCAAAACGGGGTTTACTAGAATGTTATTCCTATTTAAAACATTATTTGTTGCAGAAGCTTAATTTAAAATAGTCGATTTACGAAAACGTGATGTTTGAAGAAAATTAAGTCGCGAAACCATTTTGAAAATATTGTAAAAACATAGTGTTTTGAAAATAGATTGTTTTTATAAAACTATGTTCTACATCTAACAGATATAGATCAAAATAAAGCAAAAAAAATCCCAAATTAAAATCCAAAAAATTAAGAGAGGCCTTATTACAAACCAAACTAAAATAAAGTGCTTAAAAGTAAATAAACGTAAAAGAAAACAACAGTAGTTGTGTGGCCATCTCCGAGTCCCTCGCAGGCACCGATCCTCCTAACGCTGAGGTTACCTGCAAAGTTAATAAATGGGGTGAGTTTATGAAAAATCAGTGTGTAATCCCCTTACTAAAGTAACAGTCAGTATATAGAAACAGCGAATGTAAAATGATGCAGGCGAGAGCCCCATAACGGTAATGATGCCCCCGATTCAAAGCATACATGGGCCAAAGCCCATTACAATATCACTTGGGTCACAGCCCATAACAGAATCAATTGGGTCTAGCCTATCTCAGTAACAAAACAGAATGTGTGAATGCATGGATGCATGCTATCCCATCCAACCCTGCACTTGTCTCCGTTTAACCCTACACTACCTGTGGGGAATAACTCACCCACGCCATCCCTACACTTACAATGTTAGCACCGATTGCAGCACTAATCGAAATTGCAGCAAAGCTGCTAGTATATATATACGGCTCTAAGCCTTCAGTAGCGGTATTATAATTGGCACAAAGCCATCTGTAACTGTAATATGTTCGGCACATAGCCATCAGCAACAGGGATATAATCGGCACATAGCCATGGGTAAATATGATTGACACAGAGTCATCAATAAATATGATAGGCACATAGCCACTGGTAAATACGATTGGCACAAAGCCATAATCAACATAGCACAGAGCCATATTTAGGTTGGCACAGAGCCATAATTAGAATAAGCAGCACTAAGCCGTCCATCGGTCCACAGTCGTCTCGTGCAACCCGTGCGACCTTAACAGATCAATACTGGATCCACAGTCGTCTTGTGCGACCCGTGCGATCCTATCAGAACTTCCTCCGTATCAATGTCCCAAACCTATGCAATATGTCGTGTATGTCATGCTTAATCATCACACGTGTATGCAAAATGGCCATGCTCAACAACAATCATTTAAACATATATTAAAAGCATATCAGTCATACAACCACAGTCAAGTCAATTAATACGCAATCATACATTCACAGTCAAATCAGTCATAGCCCAAGTCAGTCATTTACCCACAAGGGCAAAACAGTCATTTTACTTTTTAGGGCAAAACAGTAATTTTACCCTCCAAGGGTATTTCGGTAATCCTACCCTACAGGGGTATTTCGGTAATCCTACCCTATAGGGGTATTTTGGTAATCCTACCCTATAGAGGTATTTCGATAATCCTACCCTATAGGGGTATTTTGGTAATCCTACCCTATAGGGGTACTTCGGTAATCCTACCCTACAGGGGTATTTTGGTAATTTTACAAATCAAGGGTCTTAACGACCCAACCGAGAGTCTATTGTCACCTCAAGCGACCTAAGTAACCTAAATAGACATAACGGTGCAAGTAGGCCTATGGCCCATTACTCGGTCGAAGTGGGCCCACAAGTTCATGTGGCCCATTTAACCCAAATTTAGATACGGCTGTGTGTACACCATAGCTCGGTTCATTAATAATCACCTACAATAGATTTTATCTGTATGGGCCCACGAGCCCATTGGGCCCACACGACCTATTTTGGCCCATCGAGGCCCAAAACAACCTAAGTCACGTGCGAGACATGACAAGTCTATCTACTTTCCACTGAAAAGCGAAATTTACCCACGCGGGCCCATAGCCCATTGGGCCCATACGACCCATAAACTATACACGGCTGTATGAACAACGTAGCCCAGTCCAAAACTTACCACATAACATACATTTTATCCGTGTGGGCTCACAAGCCAATTGGGCCTACACGGCCCAGTCTAGCCCAATATGCCATGTACGCGACATGACAAGCCCAACCATATTCCACCTAGCAGCTGATTTGACACAAGCATGCCCATGGGCCCATTGGGCCTATTTGGCCCATTTTGTGGCCCAAGTGGCCCACTACGGCCTAAATCCATGAATTCGCTCATGGTGGCCTTCATCGTCGTACGCCCACGTTCTGTGAGCTCGGTTCACCACACGCACAATCACACGCTCGTGTGGCATCATACGCCATATTTCTAGCTTTTCAGCATTTTGCCGATCTACAATCATAGCACTGTAAACAACACACACATTTTTGGCCTTTTAGCCGATTATCAAAACAAGGCATACGATTATACACCTGATCACGAAGAGTACTAAGAATTCACGATCGCCAGAACCTATATTCAAACATAACATTCAGTTAATCACTAATCAAATAGTGTTAGAAAAACTCTTAACAACCACTTAACCGAAATATCGACTACCACCTCAAGAGACATGGACATTCGGCCAAGATCAAGAACCCAAACCAAAGTGCCTCAATTAATAAAACACCAACGAATAGTGTTACCTTAGAACGAGAGACGAGAGGAAGATTCTGATCGTTCTTAGAATCCAAACGAACTCCCTCACTCTGCGAGTGATACTACAACTTGAAAAAACAAGTACCATGATCAAAGGAAAAAGTGATAAAAATGACATTTAGGGAGAAAAGGAAAAACTAATCAAAATACAGAGTCAATAGAGACTTACCAACTGATGCCTTGCCAACGCAAAAGTGATTGAATGAAAGGGAGAGTGATACGAGCACACCCCGCGAACTTCATCGAACAAGTCTGTCAAGCCGAGCATTGACATGTTAGCAAGCTGATCCCAGCTTGTTTCCAGCTGCACGAGCTCCGTCCAACTCAAATCCAGCTTATTCGAGCTCAATCCAACTTGCCTGAGCTAAACCGAGCTCAATCCTAGCTCATATTCAGCTCACGAGCTAAACCTTAGCTCAACTTCAGCTTAGGAGTTTAGCCTCAGCTCAACTTTAGCTGACGAGCTAAAGCTTAGCTCATTTTAGTTTAAACTCGGTTTTGTCTTTAATACATTAAATAAAAATTTGCACATATTCATTTAAGCATTAAACTTGTCTTATATTAATATTTGTTATTAATATGTCATTGTCATTATATAAATTGATTATGTTCACATAGCCGAATTAATGCATGACATTAATATGTTCACATCATGCCGAATTTATGAGTGTTCATGAGATGTCTTAATGACTTGTTTATTTCATGTAGGTACATCCCTTTGGACGGTACAATGTATGGATGAAGAAACATCTCTTTTGGGCATTCCACACTCATGAATGAAGAAGTATTAAATGCTGGTGCATGTACAGCTAGATGCAATGTTTCTACAAATTCATGCATGTGTCGAATGCATGTATGGACATTAAAGGCTAGTCCATGAATGGATCAAATGCATGGGATGATAGAATGCATGAATGGATTAAGTACATGTATGGTGGCTATCTCCTAACTTTCCAAGGCACTTATTCGGCCGAGAAGTAGCTGCCAACTAATTCTATGTTGTCCATAGAGCTCCTTGAACATGTTCACACTTTGAATTGACCTATAGGCTACTACACATGCATGGATGGGTTCAAGAACGTCCAAGGGAAGGACTTAACTCAATAATTCAACACATTGATTGAATTAAGTGCATGCACAAAGGGGAGAACCAATTTACTAGGTTCATGCTGCCATTTATGAACCTACATGCCATTAAAGTGTTTAATTATGAAGATACATGTTCCATACAAGTGCATGAACGTCCCAAGGAGATGAATGCAACCTTTGGTGCACATACAAGTCACTTGAAGCCTTTCTTTATGACTAAGCATTCATGCACACACTTGGGGGGGGGGGAAGGAAGTGTCCATTCAACTAGTGCATGAATCTGCCGAATTTATGAACTATTTTAATACATTAGTGTGAACGTTTTTATTATTGTGTTAACACCTAGATGCCGAATTTGAATGGTCATCTATGTGCCTATAAATATTTGTTTTCTTTCATTTGTAAGGGACTTTTGCCACATTTGTTAATGAACATTGTTCTTGTGAGGTTGCTTCCTCTCATATCTCGTACAAGTTTCGAACGACTTATCTGGCTTGTGCTAGTGGTGTCAATCGTCTTGTTTTGAACTTATCACCAATCTTGGTATGGCGTTCACCTATCCATCCATCCATATTTTTTACCTTAACAATATAGGAATCGGGGTGACACTTCTTAGTGTTGAATCATTCCTGACGTTGAGTTCGTTTTCCATTTCCATTTTTTTTAAATTTTTTTCTTGTTAACCCAAACCGAGCCTTCTATCCTTCATCCATCTTTGCTACCCTTAACCGAACCTATACTAAACTTACCCTTCTTGAAACCTTCCTCTTATCCTATTCTAATTCTTTTACTACTATTACTAAAATTCGAGGCACGAATGACTCTCTCGAACTACGATCGGACAACTACGTGAATTCGACTCATCTACCCGGGCTGGATCACATCAGAGAGAGAGAAGTAGAAGAGAATTAGCAATGGGGACTAGGAAGATGATTGATAGAACGAAACAAAGTTTGGCTACAAAAGGGGAAGTGTTCGGCACACAAAACCAATGTGAGCAAAGAAAAGAATAATGGCAATATTCAAGAGGAGGAAGATAGGGAAAAAGAGGAGAAGTTGACTAAGAAAACACGATATAGAAGAGCAATCCAAGATACTCGAGTGGTCACAATTGGTATTCGGCCACCAAAAGAACAATACCTGAAAAAGAAAGAGCAAAAGATAATCGTTTAGAGAACCCTTAAAACTACAACACTCTTACGGTACTAAGAGCACAAGTGACCGAATTTTGCACAATAGGCTTCCCACTTTTGGTATGACACTACCACACACCTCAACCTTCCCTATTTCCCTCCTAAAATCTCTCCCCTTATCTCTCTTCAACCCCCTGTAATCCAATCCTATAATCACTCAACCCCTCGATTTGAATCACTTTCAAACTCCTCTAAGTCCATATCCCATAAATCTCTCTCCAAGAACAATTCCATAACCACTTGAGCAGAATTCTATTCCAACACAACCACTGTGCGGCACCGCTGCAAAATAAGTAATCCATAGGTCACTTCAAGTCTCGAACCTTTGACCTCCTTACCATACTCCTAACGCCACCTTGCCACTAGACCACATGCTTCCTTGTGTCATAATTTAAACCAAAATATTAATAAGACCTTTCAACTAATGCCAAGTTCAATTTAGGGAAAACTAAGATTTTTGCTAAAGCCTAGATTTGAACTCAAAACCTTCCAAAACACTCCCAATCACTCCTAAAGCACATATCAAGTAAAGGAAACATGCAATTAATGAAATTTTCTCGCACAACTAAAATCCAATCTCTGATATGCAAAGCTCAATTCTTTTAGGACCAAAATTTGAGGCGTTACAAAGACATCACACTATCACATATTATTTGGCATGTATAGATAGACTCTCACATTATGCTAGGTTAGTTCAACAATCGACTAAATCATAGCTCTGATACCACTAAATGTAACACTCCTTACCTGAGTCTGAGGCCGAGACTATAACACTCCTAACCCGTATTTGTCATCGGATTAGGGTTACGAGGCGTTACCGATCAAAACACAACTCCGTATAGTCATTAATTACTATTCATGAATATAGTAATATATTTTCCTTTGTAAAATTTTTCCATACTAAAATTAATAAACATTCTCTTATTCATATAAATCAAATTCATTTATATGAAGCACATACCAATTAAAAACAAACATGCATTATTAATTATATTACATAAACAAATCATGCTTCAAAATTCAACCATATCAATATCATGCATATAATCAAATTTTTGTACCAATTAAACTTGCATCAAAATCATGCTACATATGCTTTATAAATATATAATTCGAACCTTATGACCATCAAATTTTATAGCAGTCAAATGACTAAATCATTAACCAACATTTTTCATCTCACGTACCAAACATGCATTAATACTCCCTTTAATATAATTTCATTACTATAACTAAATTCCAAATATATCATTTTACTTATCTATACACATCCGCATTTTAATCCATGCTAATCATATCACATGGCATAATATTCATTATCATTTAAGATTATGGTTAACATTACATCATGGCCAACTTACTTTTAAAGCTTTCATATTAAACGCATATCATCTAAAAAAAAAAACAAAAGTCATTTTTTAATCTCAAATACCAAACTATAATTATCACACTCTATTAACTATTTAATGAACAATTCAATTAGTTTATTATACACTTTCACACATTAATCTAAGTTAAACTATCCACGCATCTTTATAGTCATACCTATATATATATCTCATAACATGAATCACTTAATAACCGAATACAATTATAATTATTGCCAACTTAAGCGCATTTCACTGTAGCCACATTTGAACTTTTGAGCACAGTTAACATATCAGCATTTACCTAATTCACATGTATAATAATGATAAGCTTAAACTTCATACTTCAACTTGTTAACTAATCCTTAATTCGGTTATCAAGTATAACCTCAAATGGTCACACCATTATTAAATCACTTACTTACCAAAATAAACCATATGCCAAAGCCGAATTAAGTATTACATATACATAATACACATATAGTAGTCAATCATTTCACTAGCAACTTAACCTTTAAATACCAAACCACAATCAAGCATATTACAGGAATATGTATAAGTTTCACCTATCACTAACCGAATATAAAGGCATGTCATTTACTACTTCCAAGCCAATTTACAAGGCAAATCACACATCTTAAATAAGTCAATAATAAACCATAACCAAAACACATTCATCACCCATATATCAAGTTTAACTTGCACATATATATATACATAAACCATGACCAAAATTACTTAAACTTTTGAACATAAGCACTAAAATCAAGCCATTTTCGCATGGCTTTATATACATACACATCCAAAATAAACTTAATCCAAGGGTAGCCTATACATGCCATAAGATCGAGTTCAACTTATAAAATACTGAAACCGTAAATAGTGTGATGGACTATGCTGACGATCCCCGAGCTCGTAACTTGATCCAAAATCTACAAAATAGAAATGAACATACACACAGAGTAAGCTTTTTTTTTTTTAGCTTAGTAAGTCATAAACAAATAAAAATTCAAGATATTATCAACTCATTTAAACCAAACCATATTATACGATCATAACTACGTTTAATTTCAAGCTTAACATTTTATATATATAACATATGCTTTTATAATAACCTTATCTTAATTGAATATACATATATATATACTCAAAGCATCATTTGATTTCAAAGACATATTAACACCATATAACATAATGTACATAAACTAGTATACATATACTCATAAATCAAACTTTAACATCACATACTTATACATAGCATATAGTCAAAAATACCACATAAATCCACGCATATTTACATTATTATCATATATGGAATTTGCATTAAATATCAAATAACAAGCTTACCTTATTTTCAATTAGGTAATCAAATAACTCATATCGTTTAACTCGTTTTACACATTCGATCATAACTTATCATTGCCCGTTGAACCATTCGAAATTGAATAGGATACTTGGATAATCACACATATTGTACAATGCTAACGTCCCAGGCGTAGTCTTACATGTAATCACATAACGATGCCACTGTCTTAGACAGGGTCTTACTCGCACACATATATCGGAATCACATATCACAAGTCGAAGTCTCATATATATATCCATGTATCAATTTAAACTTGGCCAAAACACAAATATGTTCATAAATAATATTATTATTCACTTTCTAGGTCATAAAATCATCATATAATCGAATACACATGATTCACACTTTAATTCCATATACATATATCATTTAGCCGAACATAAATTTGCAATTAATATACATATAATCAACACTTTAACATGTATAGTTCATGTCATTACTTCAAATACCAAAACTTATTCATTACTTTATCAATAAACATAAATTATTTTTCATTACTCAATGTCGAATTGTAATTTACTACTAATTACTACATTTATTTATAGATCACCTGTATTGAAATTTAACAACATCTATTTCCTTATAAACTTACCTTGGACGATGTAAAACAGAACGGGACGACTAGTCAACAACTTTAGTTTTCCCCCGATCCAAATCTGATTTCTTTGATTCTTGATCTAAACATATACAAATTAAACTCATTCAAACACATTTTCATTCATTTTAGTCCAAAAACACATAAATGGGAAAATTACCATTTTACCCCTAACATTTTACACTTTGTACAATTTAGTCCCTATTACACAAAACACAAAATATGCAAAATTTCAATACACCCATGTTAGGCCGAATGTTCCTATTGTTCATACAAGTCCATATATTTCATTTATTTCACATTTTAGTCCCTCAAACTATTACTTTTGCAATTTAGTCCTAATTACTAAAAATCATCAAAAACTCCAATACAAAACATGTTAATCCAAAACATATCTTTCATATTTCATCATCAAACAACAAAAAATACAAGCTTTCAACAATGGCATAACTCAAAATATTCATCAAAATAAAAATTTCAAGCATGGGTCTTGTAGATAACTTAGCAACGATCTCAAAAACGTAAAAATCATCAAAAATCGAGCTAAACACATACCTTAATCAAGCTTGAATAGTGCCGAATGCCCCAAGCTTATTTTATTTTCTTTATGTTCGGCAAGAACAATATGAACAACCAAAAATGGCTTTATCTTTTTTATGTTTTATGATATATAATAACATATTATACATTTTACATAATTAACCTTTTAAATGAAATATAAAATCATTTTAAGTCATGGTCACTACCGTCCATTGTATGTTACCATGGGCTATTTACAACATAAATACCTCCATTTATAAATACATTAACGATTCAGCCCTTTTCCTATTTTACCATCAAATTTTCATTTTACGTGATTAAGTCCTTTTATTTAATCAGACACTCAAACGATAAAATTAAAACACGAAAATTTCAAAAATATAAATTCACACATAATAAACACAAAAAATAATTTTAAAATATTTTTCTAACTCATATTCATGGTCCCGAAACCACCGTTCGATTAGGGTCTAAATTAGGTTGTTACAAGGATAGGGTATGAGGCATTACCAGACTTAAACATACACAACTATGTAAAACCGGGTCATAAAAAAAATTTGTTCAAATTAAAAACATTCATTCATATTCATAATGTCCCTTATATAGGCTTACGAGGCCCAAAACATACATCGGGGTGGTTCGGGACTAAACTGAGAACTTACAAACTTTTTATAACACTTAGAAAATTTTCTAGTTTTAGAGAGTCACACGCCCGTATGGGTAGGCCGTGTGGTCACACACGCCCGTGTAACTCTCTGTTTATGATGTCAGCAATATTTTAAGGTCACACAGCCAAGACACATACCCGTGTGCTAGGCCGTGTCTCTGTCCGTGTGGCCAACACTTAGGCTATTTTCCAAGCCTTGGTCAACCTTAATCCCTCACACACTTATACAATATCAAAGGCATAGAACATGGTATCCATTTAATTAAACATCCTTAATTAAGTTACAAACATAACATTTGCATGTCATCATACTTGTGTTTCTCATACTCGTTTGGCCTTATCTATTATAATACCACTTATACTTTTATACCACGGTTATCATCATACTAATTAACTTCAACTTAATTATAGCAAACAAGTATAATCACATCACACAAGATCTCGGTACATATAAGCACATGATCACATTTCAAGGTGTTAGCACATTGCATATGGATAAATAGGTTTACAAACCCATAACCAATATAAGCCACATCTCATGGCTATATACACTTGAATCATTATAAGCCAATACATTTGGCCTAACCATTAAACACATAACACAAAGGACTAAGTCTCTATACATACCACTCACTTGAAAAAACTTAAGGTTTATCGATACCCCAAAATTGATAATTTGATAGTGTGATGCTGCCTCCGACGATCTCCAACCCCGAGCTAACATGGCAACACTAACGAAATGAAAAGGAGGGGGTAAGCTATTTAGCTTAGTAAGTCTGTATGAAAATAATAAGCAATTTGTTAACATGCTTCTACCAATTCTCACATCATTATCTCAAAGTAAAGCAATTATAATTACACTTTTTACTTATGTTCATGTCAAGCTGTTTACTCGCGTCATAGTGACTAAATTATTAATATCTTGAGCTAAAAAATTCTAAATTAAGATACGTTATAAGAATTTGAAACTAGACTCATATATCTTTCTAACATAAAATTTTCAGAATTTATGGATTAGCCAATAAGTATAGTTTATTCTTCAAATTTACCCCTGTTCTGCTGTTTGACAGCTTCGAACTTTCCTTACTAAAAATTAATTATCTCTTAGTACAAGATTTGGATGATGTTCTTGTATGTTTCTATTGAAAATAGACTCATTAAAAATTTTATTCATACAATTTATAACTGATAATTATTTTCATACAATTTTTAATGATTTTCCAAAGTTAAGATAAGGGAGCCCGAAATCACTCTTACCCTGTCTCACAAAAATTCAAATATCTCATAATATGAAATTTTTTTGCATATACCGTTTCTTTTATGTAAGACTAGACTTAATAAGCTTTAATTTCATATTTTATTCAACCTCTAACTCAATTTTCACAATTTTTGGTGGATTTTCAAATTCGAACTGCTGCTGCTGTCCAAATCTGTTTTAGTGTAAAGTGATGATACTAAGTCTATAACACCTTTACAAATCATTTCTACCATCATAGTAAAAATACATTTTTTATAGATCAAAAGCCTAGACCCATAATCGCAAGGTCATCACAATTTCAATCCCATAAGCATGACTTACTTATTTGTATCCTTACCAAAGGTGCATCATAAATCGAAATCATTTCTCATGAGTTAGCATATATACCTGTACCACTTCGTAACGTAATCATACATTATCACAACTTTGATATAATCTTTGAATTACCTGTTGAACCACTTGGAATACAAAAGGATACTCCAAAATCTCATACACATGAAAAGATGCCAATGCTATGTCTCAGACATGGTCTTACATGGGATCTCACATCGATGCCAACAGCCTAGCTATGGTCTTACACAAAGTCTCATAATGGTGCCGATGCCATGTCCCAGACATGGTCTTATACGGGACCTCATATCAATGCCAATGCTATATCCCAGATATGGTCTTACATGGGATTTCATATTGATGCCGATGCCATATCCCAGATATGGTCTTACATAAAGTCTCATAACAGTACCGATGCCATGTCTCAGACATGATCTTATACGGGACCTCATACCGATGACAATGCCATATCCCAGATATGGTCTTACATGGGATCTCATACTGATGTCGATTCCATATCCCAGATATGGTCTTATACGGTATCTCAATAATCACATGTCGTGATATCTGTATCTTAGTTATTCCTAGGGTTCAATTGGGATTTCTGAGACACCAACTTTTGTCGAGTCGTCATTGAGACATCATGAATCAATTTCATAAAGACAAATACAAATACATATGCATATACATATACATATACATTTCATGCAATATTTAAGCATTAAACATATAATAATAACATGTTGCATTATTTTCATACAAACTTACCTCGATACTAAAAATGGCGAAAAGGGACCTCATTGTTAAATACTCGATTTTCCTTTGTTCTAGGTCCGATTCTCATTTTCCTTGATCTACAATATCATGTTTAGCTTATTTATTAGTCAAATTATTCAATTTGATCCAAAAATCACATTATGGAAAAATTACATTTTTGCCCCTAAAGTTCCACATATTTACACTTTTGCCCCTAGGCTCGTAAAATGATTTTCATTCAATTTCATTGTTCTTAAGCCTAGCCGAATCATTTTCATAACTATAGCAGCCCACAATTTCCACTAAATCACACTTTTATGACAAATTTTATAACTTTTACAAATTAGTCCTTTTTAGCGTTTTCACCGAAAACTACTTAGCAAAAGTCGTTTAATACACAACAAACATTCATATTCCTCCCTTGAACATCAAAATACACATATGTAGCACATGGTTAAATTTTTAGACATCAACCCTAGCTCAAATAAATGGTAGAAATAGATAGATCTCGTTATGGGATTGCAAAAATGTAAAAATCATTAAAAACGGGGCTAGAACGGACTTACAATAGAGCTTGGAAGCTTGAAAAATCCTAGCCATAGTTTCTCCATGCTATTTTCAGGCATAGCTTGAAGATGGACAAAGATTGGCTTTTAATTTTGTTTTTAATTCATTTTAATTACTAAATGACAAAAATTCCCCTAACTTAAAAATATTCTATTTCACCTATTTCATATCCATTTTTGTCCAACAAGTCAACCAATGGTCTGATTACCATATAAGGACCTCCAATTTAAAATTTCATAAAAATTAGACACCTCTAGGAAGTAGAGCTCAACTTTTGCACTTTTTACGACTTAGTCCTTTTGACTACATTGAGTGCCCAAACGTCAAAATTTTCAAACGAAATTTTCACAAAATCATTTCGTGAAATCGTAGACCATAAAAATATAATAAAAATATTTTTTCTTACGTTGAATTTATGGTCTTGAAACCACTGTTCCGACTAGGCCCAAAATTGGGTTGTTACAACTCAATTCCATATTCAAAACATACAAACTCATTAGGCCAAAATCACGAAATTCACATAACTTCTAAATGTATTTTCATCACCTTCCCATCAACTAAATCATGCCTCTCAAACATATCAATTTATCATCTATAAATCATACCATAATGTACCATTCCTCAAACATTAATAACTAACTAAATGAGTAGCCATTTAGTCATATCCATAACCATGTCAAACAATGCGAAAACACAAGACATTATATACATCACATATAACACTTATCCAAAACATAATTTTAAGCCAACTTAAATGGCCAAATACATACCAACATTTCCAACAAAAGTAAGCTCAATCTCATGGCTATATCAAACCATAAAACATATCATCAACTCACTAGCCCATACATGCCATATACCAAAATTACAAGCATCCAAAAATACCAACAAGTAGTCGATAGTGTGACGATGGTTCCCGATGATCCCCGGTGTCTGAGCTAGCTTCGATAATCTATAAAACATGGAAGAACACACAAAGTAAGCTTTAAAAGCTTAGTAAGCCATATACAAATAAAGTCAACATATGAATATTTGCATATCAATTCAAAAATGTTAAACTTAGCTAATCACATTCAAATTCACAAACCTTTCTCATTGAACATATATTCAATGTCTTAATCGGGTTCATCAATATTTTCCCCTTTTCAATACTCGTATGAATTTCGTTCATACCTGAGTCACTTAGCTCTTTCACATATTCTTTCTCGACTTGACTTTGCCCATTGAACTGTTCAGAATCATTAAGAATACTCGGAAATCGTATAAGCTTGTACAATGTCATATCCCAGATATGGTCTTACATGTTATTACATATCAATGCCACTGTCTTAGACAGGGTCTTACATGAAATCTATTAACGATGCCAATATCCCAGACATGGTCCTACACATAATCTCAATACAATGCCAATGTCCCAAACATGGTCTTACATGAAATCACATCTCGATAACCTAATGTCATGACATTCGTATCCTATACTATTCATAAGGTTCGTATGGGACTTTCGGATATCATAACTCTGTTGATTCTTGCTCGTAAGTGCTCGTTCAACATTTATAACATTTCTACGATAAGTAAACACATGTAATTCAATTTGAAGACATTTATTTGTATATGAACTTATCTCGTAGTCGAAATAGAAGGACCGGATTGACTATTCGATAACTTTCGATTTCCCTTGATCTAAATCCAATTTCTTTTGTTCTTGATCTATATATATTCAAAATTAATCCATTCAATCACCAACTCAATCAATTTCATCCACAAACACATATTTAAGCTAATTTGCACTTTGGCCCTAAACTTTCACATTTCTTACAATTTAGTCCTTATTTTAATAAACAAAAAATTACACCAATTCAATTCAAACCCATGTGTGCCAAGTTACTATAATACCCCTAGCAGTCCATATTTCTCATTTATTTACACTTTTAACCCCACATTTTCATCTTTTCACAATTTAATCCCTAATTAATCATTTTCATCAAAAATCCCTCTACTAAACATGTAAAACTATCAACAAATATTCAATTTCCATCATCAACATTCAAAAACACATAAATTCATCAATGGAAACTTTCAAAACATTAATCAATTTTGCAAATTAGTCCCTGGGCTAACTAGTACTCGATACAACGATCACAAAAACATAAAAATCATCAAAAACCAAGCTCAAAACAATTACCAATTGAAGCTCACAAGTGCCGAACCCTAGAAAGCTTCAACGATTTCTTTTCCTTCTTAATATTCGGCCAAGATGATAATAATATGGACAAAACTTCAATTTGTTTTTATTTATTAACCATTATTAACTATTTTACTAAAATACCCTTGGTTATAAACATTATTAAACACATAATGGATGGTCATCCTTGTCCACTCACCCTTTTAATGGTATAATATCAACATAAGGACCTTTGGTTTTAAAAAATAGCATTTAGGCATTTTAACTTATAGCATGCTGCTTTTGCATTTTATGAGATTAAGTCCTTTTTTTTCAAATTAATCACCTAAACGATAAAATTAGCTCATGAAATTTTCACACATACATATTCACATGCTATAAACACCAAAAATAATATTAAAATAGTTTTATAACCTCAAATTTATGGTTCTAAAACCACTATTCCGGTTTAGCTAAAACTGGGCTGTTAGATTTGATCCCAGAGATTTTTGTTCTACAATATGGCTGAAAGGATTCTAGTATGTTTTGCATGATTTTATAAATAACTTTCAAATAATCAATGTTTCATCTTTGCCATTAGAAATGACATCTGTGACTTGTGCTGAAATGGTAAAGCTAACTTATGTATTTGATCCCGGAAGTTGTTGTTCTGTATTGTTGTTGAAAGTATTTGAGCATTGGATTCTTGATTTGCATAATTATCTGAGTAAATTTCAAATTTTTTTATGTTTCTACTATGTTGGAAGCCACAAAAATTTTGAGTCATATAGAAAAAGGTAAGACAACACTTCGTCTTTGATTCCAGAGTTGGTTTGTTTGTTCCATCTTTGAAAAGGGATCTGGAGAAATATTTTGTGATTGTATTTCACGATGTCACTAATTTATCTCTTTCATGTGTATTTGACAACTTGGCATGGTACTCTTTAAAAGAGGGAGAGTTTGAAAAGGTTTTAACAAGAGTTCACCTTATAATTGTACACTCGTACGAGAAAGGGTGTTCAATTAACCATTCCTCTTTTCAATCTCAGATTGATTTTTCAAATTTTTGGAAGAAGTGATGTCAAGTTGAAGTCCAAAAACAATTTTGATCATGATTAGAAAATTTTCTTTGCAAGCAAATGATCCAATTTGAGGACAAATCGTTCTCAAGAGGGAGGGAATGATGTTATTCTGGTCACATCATATGACTCGACAAGAAGGATTCAAGATTGGCCTATGTTTGAAGGGCCCAAATGCAAGATGAAACCTTTTGTTGGGTTTGATTTATCATGGGATAATTTTAAAAGAACTTTAATTAAGTTTATTTTAGTTTATGTTTGCAAATTTAAATTAATGTCATGCATTATTAATCAACATCTTTTAATTATGGCATGCATTATGTGTTTTGCATTTATAAGTCATGCATTATGTAACTCTCATGATTAGTTAAGTTTGCATCACAAATAATGACACGCATTATGTAACTCTCATGTTAGTTAAGATTGCATCATAATTTTTGTCATGCATTAGGGTAACACCCCAAACCCAGCCTAGATGTTATGGTCGAATCTGGGAGTGTTACGAAGAAAGAGTTTTGAAATCGACTGTATTATATTAAAATATCGTTTAGTTTATCGCTAAAATGAAGTTTGTATTTTTATAAAACATATCAATTAACACATTTTTTACTAAAAATCGTTGATAGTTGTTCTTTCAGAAAATGTTAATTTGTGGTGGAAGTTTTATGTGTCATTACATGTCAAAAAACCAATTTTGTGTTTTCAAAATGTTTATTTGCGAGAAATCGTTGTTTACGAAAATTTGTTTATTGTGCGTTGCAGAAATCATAATCAAACCAAAAGAACAACAAATCCCAAATAAACCAAAAATTCCTAAGAGTCCCAAAATTACAAAACTCTCAAGAAAAACTAGAATTAAAAATATAACTGATAATTAAAAGATAGTTTTATACTAGTGGTCACCACTGAGCCTCTGTTGCATCGACCCTCCTATGTCTAAGAATTACCTAAACAGAATAGACAAACAGATGTGAGTTTTCATGAACTTAGTGTGTAACTCATAGAAACATATATGCATAAAATTTAGATTTCCAATATATTAGAACAGAAGTAGACATAAGTCCTTAACAAAATCATATCATACTAGAATCAGATTATCAGAAATATACGGATATGCAGAATCCTACCCCTATCCTCTACACACCATCTCCGTCCATCCCAGCACACCATGTGGGTTATAAAACACCCACCCATCCCTACACACCACATAGTGTTTGTACGAAACTTATCAGAATAGTATGCAACCAAGCTGCCAAAAAATAGGCGAAATGTCACCTTACAGAACAGTTCCTCCACATATACAAATCCCACCCCTCATACAAATATAGATATCATATAATAGATGTACGGAATTAACATGATCTGCATGCTTGTGTACAGATAACATACATGCATGTACAAAACATTTAGACATACATATCAGTTTTCCTAATCTCAAATTAGTATATCAGAATAGCAGATATCATGCATTAGGGTTTGATTAGCTAATGACACATATGATCCTAGGGGAAATTTCATAATTTTTGGCCCACACGTCCAGAACGACCTTGCTCATGTGGCCTGCATGACCACACACTTGCCCATCACCCGGTCATGTGTCGCACACGGCCGGCCACACGTCGTGTGGCATTGGCAGGCCATTTTTTAGCTTTTTTTGAACCTCGATTTCTCGTGTTTTCATTACACACCTGGTATTTTTATGATGTTGATGCAATGCAAATAATCCCAAAACCCCAAAACCTAAATTGATAATTAACGTAACCAATTTAAATGACAATTCACAAGAACTTAACTGAAAACGATCCCCAATCAAACTAAAATAACCCTTCATAACACAACCACACACTTACTGATGAATGAGCCACCACTACGCAAATTTTAAAGTGCTGGAGGATCGTCCACTGCCTCTTGCTCTACTCCTAAAACACATCAGAATTTAAACAAGGTCACTAATCTGATAAAACTCAAACCAATGACCATCACCTCTAGAAAAACGCATAGTATACTAAACTTGAATACTTACCCTTGGATTGCAGTCAAAGAATCACCTTACGACTTTAAAAAAAATTAACAGCAACCCACGCTAAAAGAAATTCCCAAACAAAAATTAAAGGAACAGACAAGAAGACGAAAGCAAGAAAACCCATTTTGAAATTGGGGTTTGCAATGTGACTAGGAAAATATTAGAGGAAAGAAAGCGGGGTTTTTTATTTGTAACAAAAAAAAAATAAAAAAAATCAAAAGTAAAATGGATTTCATTAATCTTTATCTTTCCCTTTTAAAAAAAACAAGATGGATAAACACAAAGTAATTTAAATAATTAATTTATTTGTTTATTTCAAAACAAGAGAAACAATATTTAAAATAACCACTTGAAATATTATTAATATATATTTTTTTACAAACTGATTTAAAACCATTTCAAAATTATTTTGACAGTAAAACATATTTTATTTAAAATCAAATAGGCGTAGGAGTAAATAAAAACGATCAAACTGAGACTCGAAACCAAGACCTCATACACAGAATTAAGGAACTTAACTACTAAAACAGATACTCATTTATGACAATTTGTAAAACAAACTTTAATAAATTAGGACTTTACAACTCTACCCCCTAAAAGAAATTTTGACCCCAAAATTTACCTGATTCAAACAAATGAGGATACTGTTGATGCATCGAGTCCTTAGGTTCCCACGTGGCTTCCTCAGTACCATGATTTCACCACAGAACCTTAACCAACAGAATAGGCTTCTTCCTTAGAACCTTAACATCTCAGTCCAAAATCTGAACCGGCTCCTCCTCAAATGTCGTCTAACCTCGATCTCCTCAACAGAAACAACGTGAGATGGGTTGGACCGATACCGCCTCAACATGGAGACATGAAACACATCATGGATACAGTCTAACTCCGGAGGTAGCTCTAACAATAAGTGACCGGTCCCACACGCTTCAGAATCTGATACAGCCCAATGAACCTAGGGCTCAACTTGCCCTTATGTCCAAACCATAAAACTTTCTTCCACAGAGATACCTTAAGGAAAACGAAGTCCCCCACAGAGTACTTGATATCCCTCCTTTTCAGATCTTCTTAGGACTTCTTGTAAAGCCCCCACACCCGAGACCGTCGCCGGAGTCGAGTATGAGGTGTTACTAAGCTTAATTTAACATTTTTAGAACTCTGGATTATTTGTTTCTACATTCACAGCTTTCAAGCTACTTCCATCACAGTCACAAGAAAAATAATATCTTGAGTTAAGAAACTCGAAATTGAGATCCGTAAATTTTTCCTGAATCTAGACTCATATACCTATTTTCTAAATTTTTTCCAGAATTTTTGGTTGGGCCAATTAGTACAGTTTATTAGTTAAAGTTACCCCTGTTTCAGGACTTGACTGGACTGCCTCTGTTTACTACGAACCATATTTATCTCTGTTAAAAATTCATATGACTATGATGTTTGTTTCTCCTGAAACTAGACTCAATAAGGATTCTGAGGATATAAAATAAACCACCTAATTATATCTGTACAATTTATGGTGAATTTTTAAAGTTGGAACAGGGGATCCAGAAATCACTCTGGCCCTGTTTCACAAAAATTCAAATATCTTTTAACTTATAATTCCTTTACCTGTTTCATTTGTTTTATGTGAAACTAGACATATTAATCTTAAATTTCATATTTAATCCATCACCTAATTCGATTTCTATGATTTTTAGTAAATTTTCAAACTCACATTAGTGTTGCTACAATATTCTGTTTATGGCAAATTTCATCCCCTTTTTATGAGTTTTCATGCACTAAGTATCTTAATAACTTTCCATAACATCAAACATAATCTAAACTAACCATTTCCATAACTTATCATTATCAAACATTTTCTCAACCATTCCATCACCATATCATAAAATCATTTACACAAAATAGGTATGTTGCTATACATGCCATACTTAAATTTACAAGCCATTTACCAAAAGTCTTCCTGGATAGTGTGGTGAGCCTTCCGACCTATCCCGACTCACGAGCTGGCTTTTCCAAAACTACAATGAGTAAGAAGGAGGAAGTAAGCATAAATGCTTAGTAAGTTCATATGCAAATAATAAGTAACATAACAAACAATCAAACCAATCAACATTAGCATATATCACCAAAACACATATCTCATTTCTAATCATTTTTCATCATCTCATTACCTTATCGTGGTTGTATCAACACTCAACCCGAGGGTTAAATACATACCTGTCCAAAATATCCATTTCACATCACTTACCAATACGTCTCTTTACATCTCGAGTTTTCCTCCATTTGAGTAGAACTTTACCCGTTGAACACATCGGAATATAATTCGGATACATGGATAACTTGCACATAAGTGCCACATATGCAATCAAGCAATCATGTAACCCGCCCATAAGCGAACTCGGACTCAACTCAACGAGCTCGGGCGTTCGCATCCATAAGTGAACTCGGACTCAACTCAATGAGTTCGGATGCCTAGTTACATCTCACGAACTCGGACTCAACTCAACGAGTTCGGACATTCGCATCCATAAGTGAACTCAGACTCAACTCAACGAGTTCGGATGCTCAACCATCCTAGTGACATGTCACTTGTATCCTAATCTATTCCTAAGGTTCAAACGGGATTTTCCTCGAACACATATCCTTGCCGTCTTCCGTAGAATGCAAGAAACCAATACTCGGTAAACAATTTGTACTTAACAAGTAGCTTACATAATTTACATATTATTTGAAATTAACCACAAAGCATACATTTCATAATAAAAATTCAGCATAACATATAATTAACATCAATAACTTAAAAATAACAATTATGCTACATTATTTACACATGAACTTACCTTGGTACCAAAATACAAAGATTTTGCAATTTAATCCACAATCTTTTCTTTTCCTCGATTGGGGTCGATTCTACGTCTTTCTTGATCTAAAATAACACATTTAGCTTATTTAATACTCACATTATCAAATTAATCCTTAATTCAAATTTTGGCAAAATTACAATTTTACCCCTAAACTTTTCATATTTACACTTTTGCCCCTAGGCTCGGGATTAAATTTTATTCCTTATTCTTATGTTTTATAACATGCTGATCACTTTTCTCTTCTATGGCAACATCAAATTCTCACTCTAACATGTACTTGTGACTATTAGGTATTTTTACCGATTAAGCCCTTTTACTCGTTTTTGCTTAAAATCGAGTAGTACAAGTTGTCTAACATAATTTAAAACTTTATATTCTATCATAAAACATCAAAATACACAAATTTCACCTATGGGTATTTTTCCAAATATAAACCCTAGGTTAAATTATTGCTAACATAAGCTTTATCGAGTTACCGGGATCTCAAAAACGTAAAAATCATTAAAAACGGGGCTTAGAATCACTTACTATGAAGCTTGAAAGTTGAAGAAACCCTAGCTATGGTGAGAGTGAAGTTTCGGCAGCAGCTAAATGGGGAAGATGACTATTTTGTGTTATTTTTCCCATTTTATTTCATTTAATATCCAAATAACCAAAATGCCCTTAATACCTTTCTTTGAAAATTTTCATGTACAAGCCCATTTTTGTCCAAAATTTTAGAAATTGGTCAAATTGCTATTTAAGACCTCCTAATTAATATTTCAAAGCAATTTCATACTAAAAACTTCTAGGATGCAAGTTTTGCAACTTATTCGATTTAGTCCCTAACTTCAAATTAAGCATTTTATGCATAGAATTTCTTCACAAAATTTTCACACAATCATGCAATCATATCATAAACCTCAAAATAATTATAAAATAATTATTTCTATCTCAGATTTGTGGTCACGAAACCACTATTCTGATTAGGCCCTAATTCGGGATATTACAACTCTCCCCCTTTAAGGATTTTCGTCCTCGAAAATCTTACCGGTAAATAGATGTGGGTATTGATTTCTCATATTTTCTTCGGATTCCCATGTAGCTTCTTCTACTCCATGCTTTTGCCACAACACCTTCACAAGTGCAATCTTTTTATTCCTTAGTTGTTTGACTTCTCGAGCTAAAATCTTAATCGGTTCTTCTTCATAGGTCATATCTGGTTGTAGTTCAATTTCTGTCGGTGAAACTATATGTGAAGGATCCGAACGATACCGACGTAACATAGATACGTGGAACACATCATGAATCTTCTCTAAATCAGATGGTAAAGCTAGTCGATATGCTACCGGTCCAACTTTTTCAATTACTTCATACGGCCCAATAAAACGCGGATTTAATTTACCCTTCCGTCCAAATCTAAGGACTTTCTTCCACGGAGACACCTTTAAAAATACTTTATCACCAACTTGAAATTCAATGTCCTTTCGTTTTAAATCGCATAAGATTTACATCTATCCGGCGACTTTCAAACAATCTCGAATTACCTTCACTTTTCTCTTCGATTTCTTTTATTAGATCAACTCCATAAATCTGATTTTCCTTGAGTTCAGTCCAATACAGAGGCGTTCGACACTTACGACCATACAATGCTTCATAAGGTGCCATTTTCAAGCTCGTCTGATAACTATTATTGTAAGCAAATTCTACCAACGGTAAATATTTTTCCCAACTTCCTTGAAATTCTAATACACAACATCTGACATATCTTCAAGAATCTGAATTACTCTCTCTGATTGTCCATCAGTTTGTGGATGAAAAGCAGTACTGAAATTTAACTTTGTACCTAACGCGTCTTGCAACTTTTGCCAAAACCGCGAGGTAAACCTTGGATCTCTATCTGAAATAATCGACAATGGTATTCCATGTAGTCTAACAATTTCTCTAACATACAGTTCAGCCAACTTGTTAAGAGAATATTCCGTGCGTCATAGGGATAAAATGAGCCGACTTAGTTAATCATCAACTATTACCCGGATGGCATCTTTCTTTCCCGAGTCAATGGCAATCCTGAAACAAAATCCATAGTAATCCGATCCCATTTCCATTCAGAACCATAATAGGTGAAGTAATCCAGAAGGCACTTGGTGTTCACTTTTTCACTGTTGACAAATTAAGCATTTGGACACAAACTCGATATATCCCTTTTCATTCCATTCCACCAATACATTTTCTTCAAGTCATTATACATTTTCGTACTACCCGGATGAATCGAGAAACAACTACTATGTGCTTCTGTAGGATCTTTTGAATCAATTCCTCATTCTTCGGTACACACAAATCCGATCTTTAAACATTAAGCACCCATCGAACCGATTACAAATCGACTGTGTATCAACTTCACACTTTGCTTTCTCTTGGCTTGCAAATCTTGATCATCTTTCCGAGCTTGAAAATCTCTTGTAAAAACATCGGTTTTGCTCTTAACTCTGCTAGAATCGAACCATCATCTGACATTTTCAACTGAGTATCCATAACTCTCAAAGCAAACAACAACTTTCTGCTCAAAGCATCAGCAACCACATTCGCTTTTCCCGGATGATAATCAATAACAAGCTCGTAATCTTTCAATAACTCCAACCATCTTCGCTGTCTTAAATTCAAGTCTTTTTGTAACATTAAGTACTTAAGACTTTTATGGTCGGTATATACCCGGCACTTTTCACCATACAAATAATGTCGCCAAATTTTTAAAGCAAACACCACCGCAGCCAATTCCAAATTATGAGTAGGATAATTCCTCTCATGAGGTTTTAACTGCCTCGAAGCATAGGCCACCACTTTTCTTTCT
Source organism: Gossypium longicalyx (assembly GCA_025698465.1). NCBI lineage: Eukaryota > Viridiplantae > Streptophyta > Magnoliopsida > Malvales > Malvaceae > Gossypium > Gossypium longicalyx. Next base: position 56,632,666 of record CM046998.1, read on the forward strand.
TGCATGAGCACACACCCCAAACCATTTAAAGAAGCATCACTATACACCACAAATTCTTTACCTGATTCGGGCTGTACTAACACTGGTGCCTCTGTTAATAACTTTTTCAATTCTTCAAAACTCTGTTGACATTCTTCCGTCCATTCAAATTTAACATCCTTTCGGAGTAGTCTAGTTATAGGAGCAGCAATTATAGAAAATCCATTTACAAACCGCCGATAATACCCAAATAGCCCCAAGAAACTTCTAACTTGATTACATTTTTCGGTGGTTTCCAATCAACAATGGCTGAAATTTTACTAGGATCAACCCGTATACCATCACCTGAAACAATATGACCCAAAAATCCAACTTCCCGGAGCCAAAATTCACTTTTACTAAACTTAGCATATAGCTGCTTATCTCTCAGAGTTTGCAAAACTATCCTCAAATGTTCAGCATGCTCTGTCTCATCTTTTGAATAAATTAAAATATCATCTATAAACACCACAACAAATTTGTCCAAGTATGGTCAGAATATGCGATTCATTAAATCCATAAACACAACAGGAGCATTTGTCAACCCAAATGGCATCACTAAAAATTCATAATGACCATACCTTGTTCTAAAAGCAGTTTTAGGCACATCCGACTCTTTTACCCAGATTGATAATACCTGGATCTCAAGTCAATCTTTGAAAACCATGTCGCTCCTTTTAGCTTATCAAACAAATCATCAATTCTTGGTAACGGATACTTGTTTTTGATTGTCACATTGTTTAACTGCCGATAATCAACACACAACCTCATAGAACCATCCTTTTTTTTCACAAATAACACGGGAGCACCCCAAGGTGAAAAACTCGGTCTCACAAAGCCTTAATCAGTCAATTCTTGCAACTGCGACTTTAATTCCTTCAACTCTGCTGGTGCCATTCTATATGGAGCAATCGAGATCGGAGTTGTTCCCGGTATCAAATCAATACCAAATTCTACTTCCCTGATTGGAGGCAAACCCGACAATTCTTCTGGAAATACGTCCGCAAATTCACACATAACCGGCACTGATTCAACTTTCTTTTCAACTTCTTTTGTATTAATTACATACGCCAAATAAGCTTCATAACCCTTTCTCAAATATCTTTGAGCCGACATTGAAGAAATCACACTAGGCAATGCCTCTGATTTATCTAATTCAACCCGCAAAGTTTCACCATTTTCACACTTTAATTCTATAACATTTTCTTTGCAATTTATTTTAGCATCGTGCAATGTCAACCAATCCATACCCAAAATAACATCAAACTCATCAAACGGCAACAACATCAAGTTGGCCGGAAAGTAATGATCCCGAATCATTAAAGGACATTTCTTACGTACTTTATCAACAATCACACATTTGCCTAACGGATTCGACACTCTAATCATAAATTCTGTGTTCTCAACAGGTATATTCATACTAGACACCAGTTTCATGCACACATATGAATGAGTAGAACCAGGATCAATCAAAGCAATAACATTAACATTATAGATAGAAAATGTACCGGTAATCACATCAGGTAAGGAAGCATCTTCGCGCGCTTTAATAGCATAAGTCCTAGCCGGAGCCCTTCCTTCAGGTCTAATTGGTGCATCCCTGGCTACATTCTTACTGCTTGCTTCGCTCCCAGCTTTTCTTGGATATCTTCCTCTCGAATCCGCCCTACTTGTTTTTGTATTCTGAAATTTTTCTTTTCACTCTCTCTCTGGCGATCTCTAATAAAATGATCCGGAGAACCACATCGAAAACATTCATTTGCTCTGCACGGACCAAAATGATTTCTACCACACTACTGGCACTCAGGTTTAACAAATCTCGAGTTCCCTACACTGGCTGCCGAAGTAGTCTGGGACTTAGGACCCACATTTTGCTTCTTATAATTCCCATATGATTGTCCAACTGAAGCTTGGGAACGAGGGTTCATATTCCTTGACTTTCCAGGTTGCTGTGAGAATGAACTGCTTATCGGTCTTTTCTTCCAGTTTCTAGTCTCAGTCTTTGCCTTTTTCTTCTCTTTAAGTAGTTCTTCAGCCTTGCAAGCTCGATCAACCAATACTACCATTTCTTTTAATTCAAGAATTCCAACAAATACCTTGATGTCTTCGTTGAGTCCGTCTTCAAATCGTCGGCACATCTTGGCCTCTGTGGAACATACTCTCTAGCATACTTACTTAATCGAACAAACTCTCTTTCATATTACATGAATCAGTCATATTACCTTGCTTCAACTCAAGAAATTCTTTACGCTTCGATCAATAAATCTTTCACTAATATATTTCTTCCAAAACTCTTCTTGAAAGAATTCTCAGTTATTCTCTCTTTCGGTACCACACCAAAAATCAAAGTCTTCCACCAATTATAAGTTGAATCCCTCAACAAAGATATAGCGCATTTCAAACATTCTTCAGTGTACAAGATAATTCATCAAATACCGGATAGAATTTTCAAGCCAAAACTCTGCTTTCTCATCATCATCATCAATATTTGCTTTAAATTCTTCAGCCCCTTGCTTGTGGATTACATCAACTGGAGTTCTATGAAATTTCATCGATCCATACCTTGAGGCATCGAGGGTGCAGTTGAGGAATTGGGGAGGTGGGGAGTTTGTACATTTGGGTTCATACTGAACAAACTCGGTGTACTATGCACTCATCATTTGGAGAAAGGCTTCCCGACCCCTTTCTCCTCCTCCTGACCAACGATGGGAGGTGGATTTTCGATCAGTATTGCTCCTTCACCGAGGCTGGCGCATTACTCTCTACTTCATCTGCCACAGCTGGATCGGGATCCATTTACTATAAAAAATCATTTAAAAAAATCATTTAAAAAGATATGGCATGTATAGCAAAATCCGTACATACAATACGTAGTTCGAGAACCGACTAAACCTGCTCTGATACCAACAAATGTAAAGCCCCCACGCCCGAGACCGTCGCCGGAGTCAAGTTACTAAGCTTAATTTAACATTTTTAGAACTCTGGATTATTTGTTTCTACATTCACAGCTTTCAAGCTACTTGCGTCACAGTCACAAGAAAAATCATATCTTGAGTTAAGAAACTCGAAATCGAGATCCGTAAATTTTCCCTGAATCTAGACTCATATACCTATTTGCTAAATTTTTTCAAGAATTTTTTGTTGGGCCAATTAGTACAGTTTATTAGTTAAAGTTACCCCTGTTTCAGGACTTGATTGGACTGACCTCTGTTTACTACGAACCATATTTCTCTCTGTTCAAAATTTATATGACTATGAGGTTTGTTTCTCCTGAAACTAGACTCAATAATTATTCTGATGATATAAAATACACCACCTAATTATATCTGTACAATTTATGGTGAATTTTTAAAGTTGGAACAGGGGATCCAGAAATCACTCTGGCCCTGTTTCATAAAAATTCAAATATCTTTTAACATATAATTCCTTTACCTGTTTCATTTATTTTATGTGAAACTATACATATTAAGATTCAATTTCATATTTAATCCATCACCTAATTCAATTTCTATGATTTTTAGTAAATTTTCAAACTCACATTAGTGTTGCTGCAATATTCTGTTTATGGCAAATTTCATCCCCTTTTTATGAGTTTTCATGCACTATGTATCTTAATAACTTTCCATAACATCAAACATAATCTAAACTAACCATTTCCATAACTTATCATTATCAAACATTTTCTCAACCATTCCATCACCATATCATAAAATCATTTTCACAAAATAGGTATGTTGCTATAGATGCCATACTTAAATTTACAAGCCATTTACCGAAAAGTCTTCCGGATAGTGTGACTGAGCCTTCGACCTATCCCGACTCCTGAGCTGGATTTTCCAAAACTACAATGAGTAAGAAGGAGGAAGTAAGCATAAATGCTTAGTAAGTTCATATGCAAATAATAAGTAACATAACAAACAATCAAACCAATCAACATTAGCATATATCACCAAAACACATATCTCATTTCTAATCATTTTTCATCATCTCATTACCTTATCGTGGTTGTATCAACACTCAACCCGAGGGTTAAATACATACCTGTCCAAAATGATGTGATCCGGCCCGGGTAGTCGAGTCGAAGTCACGTAGTTGCCCGATCGTAGTTCGAGAGAGTCGTTCGTACCTCAGATTTTAGAAATATAAATGAAATGGGTAGGTTTGGATAGCAGAAGGGTTTCAATAGTTAAGCAAAAGGGTAGTGATAGGTTTGGCTAAGGAAACAAGAAAGGATGTTGGATAGATGGGGGATGGAAAAATGATCTCAACGTCAGGAATGATTCAACACTAAAAAGTGTCACCCCGATTCCTATATTGTTAAGGTGAAACGATGGATAGAAGGATAGGTGAACGCCACACCAAGATTGGTGATAAGTTCAAAACAAGTCATTTGACGCCACTAGCACAAGCTAGATAAGTCTTCGAAACTTGTACGAGATATGAGAGGAAGCAACCTCACAAGAACAAAGTTCATTAACAAATTTGGCAAAAGTCCTTTACAAATGAAATCAACAAACTATTTATACTAGTTCCTTAGGCTAACCGAATAGACTATTCATGAACTTAACTATTAAGCAATGAACCTAATTTAATACATGAATATTCTAGAAAAATGACCATTAGTGTCTTGTCCATGTTCGGCCAATGGAAGGTGAGTAGCTAGCTTCATGAATGTACATTGGTGTACTTGAATGAATGGTCTTCATACATGCATGGCTAAATTCGGCTAATACCTTAAATGGAGCCTTGAATTCATGTTGTTTCACCATGAGTGACTTAATTAATTAGGGCTTCATGAAGAGTCAAAATTGGTGTGAACAAGGAGCTTGAGGAGACACTTGGGTGTGAACGTTCAACCGAAGGGTCATCATGGTGTGAACACAATGTGTGAACACATGGTCAATGCATGAACCGTCCAATGCATGTTCCTTCATTAATTTGATCCATGTATCTTCAAATGCATGAATGTTCATCATGAACATTCATGTGCCTCTTGATTGCCGTCCATTGAATCCTCCCATGCATGCACCTTACATTAAAGTCCATACATGAATCTTCCAAGTTCGGCTAACCTACAAAATTAATTAACAAAATTAAATAACACACAACTATTCATATAATTATAAATTAAATCAATAACTAAATAACTTAATGACACTAACTAAATTTGAAACAATAATTATAAGTCAACTTATAATAAATTCAAATTTAGCTCAAATAGTCAAAAACACCGAATGAGCTAAAATGAGCTAGGGAACTCGGCATGAGCTGTAGCAAACTTAGTTATAAGCTAGATTAAAACTTAATTTATTAAAATGAAAAGGAATGAGCTGAATTGAGCTAAGTTCGAGCTCAAACGAGCTAAAAACGAGCTCAAGTGAGCTGATGTGAGCTGAATGGCGGATAGGGGAGCTGGAGAGGAGCCGAGATCGGATTGCAAAATAGTGCATGGAGTCTTCAAGGAGTTGTTCTTAGCTCCTCCAACGTTATGGAGTTGGTTATCATCCCAAATGCGCATCACAAAGGCTGATATAGCATCTTGAAGTTGCTTGGTTCGAGCTCGGGTCATGGGACCTTTTGGCGACTCAATGGATCCTTGGTGTGCATTCGAGGATGCCCTGTGTGCTCACATCATTCCCCCCATCTTCAAAGCGACTTGTCCTCAAGTCGAGCCATTTGTCCATGGGAGAACTTTGACTCGTGCATGGTTTTCCTCGATCAAATGGGATGGAAGATGTCACACAAACCTGAAAATTCTTACCACCACAGTAGGTAAAAAGAAACTCAAAGAAGTCAAATTCAAATGTGTTCGATAATTCATTAAAAATTCATTCAATCGAACATATGCCAAAAATCTCAATTGGACAAAGCAAGCATACGTAAATTTATCAAAAAGTCTTGTTAAGCCATCTTTACAAACATGTGAACTTAGCTGAATCAAGGGGTAATTAGTCATGAACATTTGTAAAGATTCAAACACGTTAATCCACAACCAAAACTTTTCAATATGTTTATTCAAAAATAACAATTCATGGGAATGTACACGCAAAAAGTGTACCATGGCCAATGGAAACTAACTCACTCTTTCGCTTATTAACAACATGATTTGTGTAATCACTTTTCAACACAAACGGATCACTACTAGGCCAAAGACAACAATCAATCACAACAAGGTACAAACAATTTCCAAACATCAAACCATCAAAAAGATTTTCAACAACATTCGAATAGAGTAAAGGTATTTGAAAATTTTCGTAAACTTTACCTTGTCGATCTTGAAGAGAAGAAAATTTATGATCGGTTTTACCTTTTTCAAACAAGATGAATCTTCTCTCTTCAGACAGATAATGTAAAACAAACCTTTTAACTCGATCAACTTGGGTGGGTGACGAAGCACCATGACAGCTCGTGCTTTTTAAAGGATTACATTCACAAAATTGTAAAAGGTTAGTTTCAATACGAGGTATGGACTGAAAAAAAAAATAAATCATCGTTGAAATTTGATTCAAGTCCCAAAGCATAAGTCGATCTTACCTTCTCAAAATGGAACGAAAATTTCAGATGTGGCCAAGCAAGGTGATTAGTAAACGAATCAAAATTGAAACCCAAATCATTGAATTTCACCTTCTTATCAAAAGTTTGAACATCAAGCAAACATAATTTGAATGAAAATGATGCAAAGGGCTTAATGTTCCCATAAAATGAATTCATGTAGCAAATACCAGGCTTGAACACACGAACTTGGTCATTTGATTTAGCAGGCAACATGTTAAATGAGGAAAATATAATCAACTCATCGCATGATACAAATTTCACTCGTTTAAACACACATATTGAATTGACAAAACCGAGCATACCAATATGCAAAGGTTCATGCTTCAAGAGTATTAATCGGGAATGTAAATCATTACATGGAAATTTCGCACAAAAACTCAAAGATTGTTCATGAAGAACACAATTGCACATATCATGTGAAGATCTTTTAACATGGATGCCAAACAAAGAATTTTTATAATCAAACAAATCAAAACGTGAAAAACTGTTATCACAAACATTCATAATTTGCACAGGATGAACCAATCCAACAGAATCAACAAAGTTGTCGTTATAAAACATGTCATAAGACGGAATCTCCATGGCATCTTTTGAAACAACATCGTTAACATTAATATGTGAACAGTAATTAACCAAATCAAGTGACTTTGATTTGATAAATAAAGAAGCCTTACCTTCCTTACCTTCGATCGCAAGTGGGTGGTTGTCATTCGCGAACTCACCTTTTTCGAACAACCTAAAACACCTCTCGTTTGGAAGGTAATGTAGATGGAATTGGTCGCACAAACTTTTAGGAACCTGAAAAGTTAAATCACAAGAAGATCGAACATGTGGGTTAGTAGAGATAATCCTCACTTGCTCACTTGTTTTCTCACTCGATTCTTTTTCTTCTGAATCACTCGTTCCTTTTGTTTCAATTTCTTTTTCATCTTCTTTTTCACTCTCAAACTTTTTTTCATTCTCTTTTTCAATCTCATTTTCTTTTTCTTTTTCTTTTTGCATTTCAAAGGCCATTTCAAAGGCTTTTTCAAGTTCTCTCAAGATTCGCTCATTTTCTCTCTTACTTGCCTTTTGCCTCTCTTTTCTTTTTATTTCGTTTTCTTTTTCTTCTTTTGCTTTTTCTTTTCTTTTCCTTGTTTTCTCTTTACAAGAATGTACAAAAGAACGATGAGAATACAAATCTTGTTCGAAAGATGAAAAACTATTTGCATATGATTCACAATCAAAACTTCGTGAAGAATACTCCGAGTATGATTTCGTTGACGATCTAGTAGAAGTATGTCTTTCTCTCCGAACGCCATCTTGGAACGAATCAAAATCGTAATCGGCTTCTCGTCTTCTCGAATTTCTTGATGAAAAGGACTTTCGATCGAAGTCACTTCTTGAATTCGCTGATGAATATGAGTCATAGTATGAATCTCTTTATCTCGAAGTAGATGGCGAAAAGGAATCACGATAGGAACTTTTTCTCAAGTAGTAGTCGGGGGTATATCTCCGTAGGGTTCTTGTCTCCATTTTTCGACTTGAAGAAACTCTATCACTTTGATCTTGTTTTTCCAAATGATTTAATCTCTCGTGTATGTTCTTAGTGTTGGACTCCATCATTTTTCGCATTTCTTGTACCAAGTATTGGTATTCCGATTCGGTGAACTCTTCGCGTGACATGATTTTTGTTGCTTGAAAAGAAAATGTTAGATCACAAAACAAAATAAAAATTAAGTACCTTACCACAAACCTCACAATTTCACTCGCAAAGAAATATTGATGAACACTCCACTCGTGTTTGCACTCATTTTTAGGCTTTTTCAAACTCTCAAATGTTCTCACACACTCTAGCCTTTTACCACTCAAGCTTACTCTCGTAACCTCGTATTTGTTTCTCTTGACTTGACTAGGTGCTTTGGGGTCAGCTTCAAACGGTTACAAGGGTTAAAACGTATGGTGTACGGGTAGGCTAAAAGAAAAAAAAAAATTTTAAAGCAGTGTGGTGTTTTGGGGGGGTTAAAATTGATGAAAAGAATATAAGACGATCGGAAGAAATATAAAACAATAGAATCGAACTTTTGATCACTTCACTTTTTTTTTTATAATTTCGTATCTTCTTCTTTTTTTTTTAATTTCGTATTTTTTTTTACAACTTTCAATATAGCACTTTACAATGATAAAAACGAAAATACAAATTTTTTTTTGCTCGAATTTTTTTTCACCACAAACCTATTTTGATCTTGATACGGACGTCGGCGCCTCTCGATTTACAAGCTCTGATACCAAATGATGTGATCTGGCCCGGGTAGTCGAGTCGAAGTCACGTAGTTGCCCGATCGTAGTTCGAGAGAGTCGTTCGTACCTCAGATTTTAGAAATAGAAATGAAATGGGTAGGTTTGGATAGTGGAAGGGTTTCAATAGTTAAGCAAAGGGTAGTGATAGGTTCTTACTAAGGAAACAAGAAAGGATGTTGGATAGATGATGGGGATGGAAAAAGCGATCTCAACGTCGGAATGATTCAACACTAAAAAGTGTCACCCCGATTCCTATATTGTTAAGGTGAAACGATGGATAGAAGGATAGGTGAACGCCACACCAAGATTGGTGATAAGTTCAAAACAAGTCGGTTGACGCCACTAGCACAAGCTAGATAAGTCTTCGAAACTTGTACGAGATATGAGAAGAAGCAACCTCACAAGAACAAAGTTCATTAACAAATTTGGCAAAAGTCCTTTACAAATGAAATCAACAAACTATTTATACTAGTTCCTTAGGCTAACCGAATAGACTATTCATGAACTTAACTATTAAGCAATGAACCTAATTTAATACATGAATATTCTAGAAAAATGACCATTAGTGTCTTGTCCATGTTCGGCCGAATGGAAGGTGAGTAGCTAGCTTCATGAATGTACATTGGTGTACTTGAATGAATGGTCTTCATACATGCATGGCTAAATTCGGCTAACACCTTAAACGGAGCCTTGAATTCATGTTGTTTCACCATGAGTGACTTAATTAATTAGGGCTTCATGAAGAGTCAAAATTGGTGTGAACAAGGAGCTTGAGGAGACACTTGGGTGTGAACGTTCAACCGAAGGGTCATCATGGTCTGAACACAATGTGTGAACACATGGTCAATGCATGAACCGTCCAATGCATGTTCCTTCATTAATTTGATCCATGTATCTTCAAATGCATGAATGTTCATCATGAACATTCATGTGCCTCTTGATTGCCGTCCATTGAATCCTCCCATGCATGCACCTTGCATTAAAGTCCATACATGAATCTTCCAAGTTCGGCTAACCTACAAAATTAATTAACAAAATTAAATAACACACAACTATTCATATAATTATAAATTAAATCAATAACTAAAAAACTTAATAACACTAACTAAATTTGAAACAATAATTATAAGTCAACTTATAATAAATTCGGCTAGCTCAAATAGTCAAAAACACTGAGTGAGCTAAAATGAGCTAGGGAACTCGGCATGAGCTGTAGCAAACTTAGTTATAAGCTAGATTAAAACTTAATTTATTAAAATGAAAAAGGAATGAGCTGAATTGAGCTAAGTTCGAGCTCAAACGAGCTAAAACGAGCTCAAGTGAGCTGATGTGAGCTGAATGGCGGATAGGGGAGCTGGAGAGGAGCTGAGATCGGATTGCAAAATAGTGCATGGAGTCTTCAAGGAGTTGTTCTTAGCTCCTCCAACGTTATGGAGTTGGTTATCATCCCAAATGCGCATCACAAAGGCTGATATAGCATCTTGAAGTTGCTTGGTTCGAGCTCGGGTCATGGGACCTTTTGGCAGCTCAATGGATCCTTGGTGTGCATTCGAGGATGCCCGGGTGTGCTCACATCACAAAATATCCATTTCACATCACTTACCAATACGTCTCTTTACATCTCGAGTTTTCCTCCATTTGAGTAGAACTTTACCCGTTGAACACATCGGAATATAATTCGGATACATGGATAACTTGCACATAAGTGCCACATATGCAATCAAGCAATCATGTAACCCGCCCATAAGCGAACTCGGACTCAACTCAATGAGCTCGGGCGTTCGCATCCATAAGTGAACTCGGACTCAACTCAACGAGTTCGGATGCCTAGTTACATCTCACGAACTCGGACTCAACTCAACGAGTTCGGACATTCGCATCCATAAGTGAACTCGGACTCAACTCAACGAGTTAGGATGCTCAACCATCCTAGTGACATGTCACTTGTATCCTAATCTATTCCTAAGGTTCAAACGGGATTTTCCTCGAACACATATCCTTGCTGCCTCTTAGTAGAATGCCAAAAACCAATACTCGGTAACAATTTGTACTTAACAAGTAGCTTACATAATTTACATATTATTTGAAATTAACCACAAAGCATACATTTCATAATAAAAATTCAGCATAACATATAATTAACATCAATAACTTAAAAATAACAATTATGCTACATTATTTACACATGAACTTACCATGGTACCAAAATACAAAGATTTTGCAATTTAATCCACAATCTTTTCTTTTCCTCGATTGGGGTCGATTCCACGTCTTTCTTGATCTAAAATAACACATTTAGCTTATTTAATACTCACATTATCAAATTAATCCTTAATTCAAATTTTGGCAAAATTACAATTTTACCCTAAACTTTTATATTTACACTTTTGCCCCTAGGCTCAGGGATTAAATTTCATTCCTTATTCTTATGTTTTATAACATGCTGATCACTTTTCTCTTCTATGGCAACATCAAATTCTCACTCTAACATGTACTTATGACTATTAGGTATTTTTCTGAGATTAAGCCCTTTACTCGTTTTGCTTAAAATCGAGTAGTACAAGTTGTCTAACATAATTTAAAACTTTATATTCTATCATAAAACATAAAATACACAAATTTCACCTATGGGTATTTTTCCAAATATAAACCCTAGGTTAAATTATTGCTAACATAAGCTTTATCGAGTTCTAGGGATCTCAAAAACGTAAAAATCATTAAAAGCAGGGCTTAGAATCACTTACTATGAAGCTTGAAAGTTGAAGAAACCCTAGCTATGGTGAGAGTGAAGTTTCGGCAGCAGCTACATGGGGAAGATGACTATTTTGTGTTATTTTTCCCATTTTATTTCATTTAATATCCAAATAACCAAAATGCCCTTAATACCTTTCTTTGAAAATTTTCATGTACAAGCCCATTTTTGTCCAAAATTTTAGAAATTGGTCAAATTGCTATTTAAGACCTCCTAATTAATATTTCAAAGCAATTTCATACTAAAAACTTCTAGAATGCAAGTTTTGCAACTTATTCGATTTAGTCCCTAACTTCAAATTAAGCATTTTATGCATAGAATTTCTTCACAAATTTTTTACACAATCATGCAATCATATCATAAACCTCAAAATAATTATAAAATAATTATTTCTATCTCAGATTTGTGGTCACGAAACCACTATTCCGATTAGGCCCTAATACGGGATATTACACTTCTGTCTATCAGAAGCTATCTTAAGACGATCCCGTATCAGTCTAACTTTGTCCTAAGTCTCAAAAACCAGCTCAGGACCCAAAACTCATCGTTCACCCAACTCAGTCCAACACAGAGGAGTGCAACACTTATGACCATATAGAGCCTCGCAAGGTTCCATCTGGATGTTAGACTAAAAACTGTTGTTGTAGGTGAACTCAACTAAAAGCAGAAAATCCTCCCAGCTACCTTAGAAATCAATCACACAACTCTGAAGCATATCTTCCAGTATCTAAATCACCCTCTCAGATTGACCATTAGTCTGAGGATGGAACATAGTACTAAAGTCCAATCTCGAACCCAGAGCATTATGGAGCTTTTTCTAAAATCGAGAAGTGAAGCGAGGATCTCTATAAGAAATTATCAAAACTGAAACCCCGTAAAGTCTCACAATCTCAAAAATGTAGAGCTTGACGAACTTCTGTAGAGAATAATCCGTCTGAATTGGAATGAAGTGGGTGAACTTGGTCAACTGATCCATGATGACCGAAACAGAATCCTTCTTACTAGGTGTTAAAGGCAACCCACTAACGAAGTCCATCGTAACACGTTCCCATTTCCACAAGGGAATCTTAACAGCTTGGAGCAAACCCAAAGGAAATTGGTGCTCAACCTTAACTTGCTAGCACATCAGACAACAAGCAACGAAATCTGTTACCTCTCATTTCAAACCCGACCACTAATACATTTCACGAAGATCCCGATACATCTTATTTCCACTGGGATGCATAGCATAAGGGCTACTATGCGCTTCCCTCAGAATCTACTGTCTCAAATCAAAATCGTTCGATACATAAACCCGTCCTCAGAAATACAGAACCTCATCCTTATTCAACCCAAAATCAGATGTACCCCCACTCTTTACCTAATGAAAACACAGAATCAGAGAATCATCCCCTAACTGTTTATTCCAAATCTGATCAATCCAAGTCAGCTTAACTTGCAACTCGACTAACAGACTCTTATCATCAAACTCTTATCCTCAAACAAACTGAGACGAGCAAACATCGCCTTTAGATCAGACATTGCTCTACCACTAAGAGCATCAGCCACCATATTGGCCTTACCGGGATGATACTCTATCGTGCGGTTGTAATCCTTAAGCAATTCAGTCCATCTACGTTGTCTAAGGTTCAACTCATTTTGAGTAAGGGGTACTTGAGGCTCTTCTGATTGGTGTAGATGATACACCTCTTACCAGACAGATAGTACCTCTAGATCTTTAAAGCAAACACCACGAAAGCTAACTCGAGATCGTGCGTCGAATAATTCCCCTCGTGTAACTTAAGCTATCGGGATGCATAAGCCACAACCTTACCATCTTGCATTAGAACACACCCCAATCCGACATGCAACACATCACTATAAACCACAAACTCCTTACCAGATTCAGGTTGTATCAGAATAAGAGCCTGAGTCAGAACAGACTTGAGCTTCTTGAAGCTCAATTTCTAAACATCAGTCCAAACAAATGTAACATTCTTGCGTAAAAGCTTAGTCAGAGGAGCTGCAATCAATAAGATCCCCTCAACAAACCTCTGATAATAACCCGCAAGACCGAGAAAACTGTAGATCTCAGAAACATTCTTTGACTGTCACCAATCAAGTGCTGCCTCAATCTTTCTAGGATCAACTCGGATCCCCTCAGCAGAAACTACATGCCCCAGAACTGTTACTTCCCGCAACCAGAATTCACATTTGCTCAACTTAGCGCAGAGTTGTTTCTCTCAAAGTATCTGAAGCACTACTCTAAGATGCTTATTATGCCCATCCTCAGTCTTAGAGTACACCAAAATATTGTCGATAAAGGCTACGGCGAACTGGTCCAAAAATGGCTGGAAAAGCCAATTCATCAGATCCATGAATACAGCCAGAGCATTCATCAAACCAAAGGGCATGACTAGGAACTCATAATGCCCATAACGACTCCTAAAAGCCATCTTATGAATATCAACTTCCTTAACCCTGAGCTGATGATACCTAGACGAAGATCTATCTTTTAGAATATTGAAGCCCCATGAAACTGGTCAAACAAATAGTCGATCCTCAAAAGTGGGTACTTATTCTTCATAGTTAACTTATTCAACAGTCGGTATTCAGTACACATCCTCATGGTACCGTTCTTTTTCTTCACAAACAAAACTGGTGCCCCCCATGGAGACACACTAGGACAGATAAACCCATGATCTACAAGCTCTTGAAGCTGAGCCTTAAGCTCTGTCAACTCCTTCGATGCCATTCTATATGAGGCGATGGACACTGGAGCTATACTGGTAGAAGCTCAATATCAAACTTAACTTCCCGATTTAGAGGTAAACCCGGTAACCCATCAGTACATCCAGAAATTCTGTTACTGTTCAAATATCCTCAACAGAAGAATCCCCATAAATTGAAACACTTACTAAACCAGATATGCTTCACACCCTTTCCAAACTAGTTTCTCGGCTACTAGAGTGGAAATCATATTGGACAAGTAATCTCAATGCTCACTGATCACAACTACTTCCACATCATCCTCGGTTCTCAAATGACCCTCTTAGTCGTACAATCCAAACTAACTTGGTGCTCCACTAACCAGTCCATACCCAGAATCATGTCAAACTCCTCAAACGGTAGCTCCATCAGATTTGTAGGAAACACAACCCCTTGAACTTCCAGCGGTACATTCCTATACAGTCTATTAACCCGAAAAGATTGACCCAACAAACTCAGTACAAAAATCTCACTCGAAGTACTCTCAACCATAATCCCCAGGTTTTTAGAAACAAAACTAGCTACGTACGAGTGTGTTGACCCTATGTCTATCAAAGTAGTATAAGGGACATAAAAAATAAAGACCATACTCGTAATCACATAAGGGGCATCTCGGTCCTCACAGCGTCAAGCAACATAAACTGGTGTAAGCTATCTTGCCCTAGTCTGATTTATACCTCTGCCAGTACTCTCTGTCCTCTACCCAAACCATTACCACCCCTAGTTAGACCATGACCTCTAGGTGGCTGCTGTACTACCCTCTGAGGCTGAAGAAAACCTGGACCCATGGCTTACACCTGATCAAAATACTGTGGACACTCTTTAATCTAATGGTCCACTGACCCACATTGCAGACATGCCCCTAATCTCCTCCAACACTCACCAAGATGGCACCTACCATAATCACCGCACACCTAAACCCCAATAAGAGCAACTAGAACCTCTCTCACGATCCCCGTTCTGGCACTCAACACACTTATCCTCTTTGGTGATTTTCACCTTATCTACCAAAACAAAAAAACTCTCGCTCCCTCTGCAGAGCTATCAATACCCTCAGACTGTCCCTCAAACCATCCTCAAAGTGGACACACTTCTCGTACTCAGATGCCACCATGTCTCGAGCGTAGCAGCTCTGTCTCAAAATTTTGGCCTCATACTCGGCCACAGTCCTATCACCCTACGTGAGATTCATGAACTCACGGATGCGAGCATCCACATAACTTTCTCCACATACTTCCACTAAAAGGCAGTCTTAAAATAATCCCAACTAAGACAATCTGATTAGGTACCTTCATCAACTGATAACCACAACTGATATGCCTCATCGCGAAGCAAAGAAACTACACCCCTCAATTTATGCTTAGGAGTGTAGTCAATGTCATTCATTATCCTTTCGGTGGCCTCCAACTAGTATTCGGCCACGGTAGGGGCAACTCTAGTGATGCCCCTAAACAGTTTAGCTCCATTAGACTAGAGTCGTTCAGTTGCTGACCAATGGCCCTAGGTCCAAAATGGGGTCTAGCGACCCTCTCTAAAACCCTCAGCATGGCTTGGGACAATGCATCGTCCCCAGTTGAGTGGCTTTGAGACCCAGTCTCGGCAGTAGGTGAAGCCGGTGTCACACACAATTTCGTCAAATGTTTATTTATAGATTCCAACATGATATTGTTAGAATAAAATTGAGAGCAACCATTTACAAAACACCTAATGGCTTAAAATGCTAAGAAAAAAGTTTTTGTACTTCTTATAAGAGTGATCAAAGATGGGTTGAGCATGCATTTCTTCCACAGGCCATCAAAGTCCTACACAACTAAGACAAGAAAAAGAAGGAAATTTTAAACCAAATGTGACTTATAAGGTGGTGTAATACGAGGAAGACAAGGCCAGTCATGATCAATGGAAAACAAAAAGAGTGCAAAAAAATCTTGATTCTCCACACGAATTTTGGGAAAAACCAAAAACCTAAAAAGACTAATTGGGTCATGAACCAATATCATCTTGGTTAGCATGAGGAAGAGAAAGGAGAGCTTGTGGTATCCAAGATATTTTCCAGACTCAACCAAGGCAATACAACTAGTTTGATCGAAGTAATGCTACCACAATCATTGAAAGAATGACCAATGTCACCACCGTCAATCCTAATAATAATAGACGAGATAGCAACACTCGTAGTTATTCTTCAAAGGAACAATTGATCTTTCTTAAAGATGAAGTGTTTGGTAAAAGGATTGATGTCAGAGTAATGTTTGGATGAGATCAAAAGTTGTTAAGCTTTCAAAAAAAAAAAAAAGACAACACTATTTCAAAAGTATGCTAACATGGAAATTCATAAATACTTTACTATTCACGAGAAAAAATCCATGTAGGTTTCCTTTAACAATTTTAACGGCAGTGACCAAAATGAACAAATTATGTAATGTGAGTGTTAATTTTCTAAACTTCATTTTTTAGGCGCCTAAAATAAATTTTTTTGAAAGTTGGGTGATTACTTGTGTGGTTTACCCTTTAATTTCATAAAATATTTTATATATTTTTCTTAAAAATATTGTTTCTAGTTAAACTTCTTAATTAATAAAAAGATAATTTCAATCATTATCTATAAGTACTATATAGAAGTAATGTTATGGGTGATGCTTATTTGGCACATCATACAAACCTTTTCTTTTTAATAAATTTGATTGGATTAATAGTTATTAAAAAACCGGTACAAGACATGACCCTTGGGTTAGTCAAGACACCCTGGTAATCAAACAAAAAACATAAAATAAACATTAAATGAAACCCAACCTAATCTAGTTTTCCCCCAAATAATGTAAAACCAAAACATTCCAGACTAGAAAAAATCTTTAATACCTAAAACAACAAAACCAAGAGAAACTTCCATCACTTTCCTTTTGAGCAACAAACAGAGATCCACATATACCTCTACTTTCCCCCATCTTTAGCTCTCCCCACAATTCGGAGCCTCTATCCATCGTCATTCATTTTCCACTACTTCATTAGCAAAGCTAAGCACTCCATTCATCAGATAAGTTTGTTCTATCATTTTTATCCCTTTGGTTGCAAGCAAATGTGTAACAGCCTGGTTTTAGCTAAACAGAATAGTGGTTTTGGAACTATAAATCTGAGGTCATAAAATTATTTTAATATTATTTTTGGTGTTTACAACATGTGAATATATATGTGTGAAAATTTTGTGAAATAGTTTAATGTTTGAATGCTTAATTTGATAAAAGGACTAAATCACGTAAAATACAAAAGTAGCATGCTATAAGTTAAAAGTGCTAAATTGCCATGGTTGATTAAATGTGAGGTCCTTATGGTGTAATTAGTCCATTGATAGTGGAGATGGACATAAATGGCCTTGAATTATGTGATTAAAAATGTTTTAATGAAGGGATAAAATGGTAAATTGGTTATTAAGTTATTATTAATAAAACAAAATCAAATTTTCTATCATATTTTATCATCCGTAGCCAAAAATCAAAAGAAAATAAAGCCAAAGAAGTTTTTTTTAGGGTTCGGCCATTGTAAAGCTTGATTAAGGTACGATTTTGATCCGTTTTTTATGATTTCTATGTTTTTGTGATCGTTGCTTTGAGTACTAGCTAGCCCATGCCTCAAGTTTTGAAAGTGTTGATGATTTTGAAAGTTTCCATTGATGAATTCATGTGTTTTTTGATGTTTGATGATGAAATATGAAAGCTTGGTGTTTGATATATATGTTTTGTAAAGTGATTTTGAGTAAAAATGCATATTAAGGATTAAATTGAGAAAAGTGTAAATTGAGGGGTTAAATTGTGAAATAAATGAAAAATATGGGCTGCTAGGGACCTATAAAGAATTAGGCTAAGCATGGGTCTTATTAGAATTTTGTGAATTTGGTGTATTTATGAAATAAGGACTAAATTGTAAGAAATGTGAAAGTTTAGGGTCAAAGTGTAAATTGGCTTAAATATGTGTTTGTGGATGAAATTGATTGAGTTGGTGATTAAATGGATTTTTTTTAATATATATAGATCAAGAACGAAAGAAATCAGACTTAGATCGAGGCAAGAACAAAATACTCGATTAATCGACTAGTTTCGTTGTTTCTACGAACGAGGTAAGTTCATATGCAAATAAATGTCTTTAAATTGAATTATATGTGTTTATTTGTCATTGAATTGTTATAAATGTTGAACGAGCAATTACGAGCAAGAATTGACAGAGTTACGACATTCGAAAGTCTCGTACGAACCTTAGGAATAGTATAGGATACAAATGTCATGACATTAGGTTACCGAGTTGAGATTACATGTAAGACCATGTCTAGGACATTGGCATCGTTAATCGATTACGTGTAAGACCTTGTCTGGGATAGTGGCATCGATATGTGATAACATATAAGACCATATCTAGGATATGGCATTGTAAGAGCTATATGTGATTGTTGAGTATCCTTAATGATTCCGAACGGTTCAACGAGAAAAGTCAAGTTGAGAAAGAATATGTGAATAAGCTAAGTGACCCAGGTATGTACGCAATTCAAACGAGTATTGAAAAGGGAAAATATTTGATGAACTAGATTAAGACATTGAATATATGATTAATGAGAAAAGTTTGTGAACTTGAATGTGTTTTTAGATGTGCTTATTCATATCTTGTTTAATTGATAGAAATGATACTGATTCATGAAATGACTTTATTTGTATATGGCTTACTAAGCTTTTAAAGCTTACTATGTTTAATTTTCACTGTTTTATAGATTATCAAAGACTCGGGGATCATCAGGAAACGTCATCACACTATCGATCATCTCGTTGGTACTTTTGGAGCTTTGTATATATGGTATATGGCATTTATAGGCTAGTTTCATCTTAGTATGTTTTGAGTTATGATTTTAGCCATGAGATTTGGCTTGTAAATGTTTGTATATTTGGACATTTAAGTTGGCTTGAATTGTGTTTGGTAAGTGATGTATATGTGATGTATATAATGCCTTATATGTTGGCTAGTTTGGGTGGTTATGTGTTGATTATTTTGGGATAGTTGTAAGTTGGTATATTAATACTTGGAAGATTAGCATATTATGGTTTGATTTTGAGATGATGATATGGTGCAATTTGTGTCATGATATAGATGATAATTTGATGAGTAAATGCATTTAGTATCTATGTAAGTTGTGATGATTTTGGCTTAATGATTTGGTATGTTTGGATATGGAATTAAGTAGTTGATATAATTGAAGATAGATGGCATGATATGTGTATGAATTGGCATGTTTTGGCTGCCTATATATGTAGTGAATTGGTACTATTTTGGTTACTAGGTGTGCTTGAAAGTAGGGTGGCAAATTGGCTTTACAAATAGCCTATTTTTTTTCACACAGGCAGAGACACGAACGTGTGTCTCAATCGTGTGTGATACACAGTCCTGCTGCACGGCCGTGTGTCCCCTGGGGTAACCCTTCGAACTAAAGTTAGTATACACTACAGGTTTGGCCCGGCCTAGACACACGGGCATGTTTACTAGCCGTGTGTGGCACACAGGCTGGCACATGGGCGTGTGGTTGGCCTTGTGACCCAAGTCAGTAACCTCTTCAATTATCCCACGGTCATGGCACATGGGCGTGTCCTCGGTCGTGTGGTGCAGGTCAGTAGGTATGCCCTATTTTTACATGACCTGCGACACGGGCGTGTCTGGTAGCCGTGTGAGGCACACGGCCTGTTCACACAGGCGTGTGACCCTTAAATGTTGAAAATTTTTTTAAGTTTCTCAAAGATTGAAAATGTTATAGGTTTAGTCCTGAACCACTTCTAAGCATGTTTTAAGGTCTCGTAGAGCCTTATAAGGGACAATGTGAATGATTTGAATGGATTTTATATATGAATGCATAAATGTATATGTTTTGTATGTGAACGATGTGTATTGATCAGTAATGCCTCGTAACCCTATTCTGGCGATGGATACGGGTTAGGGGTGTTACAAAATGAGCCACTCCATTGGCTGATCTAAATGCATGCATGAAAATATAAGTCTAAAATTCTTTACTTAAACTCTTTGCATCCTTTATGTAGGCCAAGATTTCAGATCTATCTTCCTCATCCATCTAAGCCTTCTTCACCACAGTCATTGAATTCACTTTGACCTCCACTACTGACGTGACCACGCCCCATGGCACAACAAAACCTAGTCCTGACCCAATCAAAGTTCCCAAAGGAACCATAACTCGAGCGTGCGCTAAGCGTCTTCAAAAAGCTGTTTCACTTTTATTTGCTCAACTTTGGAATGACAACGAGCTCCTAGCCAAAGGAGAAGATCAGGCCAGCTTATTAAAGGCTCTTTGCACCTTAGTTCAACCTGATTTCAGCTCAACCCTAGCTCAACCTGATTAGTATGTTAATTAAGTTGTCTGGTTGTTGTTTTGTTTATTTTCAGCTGAATTTGCACTTGATTTAATGTGTTCATTGCTTGAATAGGTTCAGCCGAATGTGGAGGAGGAGTAAATGCAAGGTTCATGCACGGCTTAGTTCATTGCATGGGAGGATTCATGCATGGTTCTTTTCAATGAATGGTGGGCTGATTACTTAGCTTCCCAAGGTGACTATTCAGCCAAGAGACACTAGCATCTTGAAGTCTCTAAGGTGGCCGAAACCACTCCCCAAGTTCTCTATCAAACCGTTCACACTTGGTGTTCACAACTACTGACCATTCGGCTAGACATGTTCACACACAAGGGACTTTTCAAGGCTGACTTTTCCCACCTCAAAGGTTGTTCAAGGACCCTCTTTAATGCTTATAATCTTTCAGCCAAAAAACACAACATCAATGCCCCAATTAAGGCCATAATCGAACCTAGACAAGGCCAATGAGCTACCAAGTCTTCACATTCATCCAAGTTAATTTGCTTAATCAAAAAGCTGCCTATTGAAGCTCCATTCAGTCAAATTTAGACTTAGTAATTTAAGGAAATTATTCTAGATTTTTCTAGCCTTTTCTTAGCCGAATTACTTAGCCTTTAAGCTAGTTAGTTTTCCCATTCGGCTATCTCATATTAGACTATAAATAGTTTGCTCATTTCTGATGTAAAGGAATTTTTGCTAAATTATTAAATGAAACTTTGTTTCTGTGAGGTTAACTGTAACACTCCTTACTCGATTCTGACGCTGGGACAGAGTACGAGGCATCACCGGACTTAAACATTCATAAACATGCAAAACCAGGCCACAAAATTTCATCCAAATTAAAACTTTTCAAACACATGCATATCGTCCCTTATACGGGCCTACAAAGCCCAAAACATACATCGGGGTGGTTCGGGACTAAACCGAGAACTTTCGAAAAACTTTAGGCAGCTTAACAATTTTCTTGCTAAGGAGAGTCACACGCCCGTGGGGGTTAGGCTGTATGGTCACACACGCCCGTGTGGATTGGGACACATCTGTGTCTTCAGCTCGTGTAACTCTCTGTTTATGATGTCATCAACAATTAAGGGTTACACGTGTAACGCCCCCGTACCCGAGACCGTCGCTGGAGTCGAGCACGAGGTGTTAACGGGATTAATTCATTAATTAAACAACTCAAACAATTTATTTTAGAAATTCCGCATAAGTCACTAATCATGCGTCACGATCGCTTAAAAATTTCATATCTCGAGTTCTGAAACTCAAAATTAAGATCCGTGAATTTTCCTTGAAACTAGACTCATATATCTATCTACTATTTTTTTCTAGAATTTTTGGTCGAGCCAATTAGTACAGTTTATTATTTAAATTTTACCCTGTTTCCGCATTTGACTGCTTTGACCTCTGTTCACTACGGACCATTTTTCTCTTTTTACAGAACTCAAAAGACTATTCCATTTCTATCTCTTAAAACTAGACTCAATAAAGAAATATGTACATATAAAGCATAACTTCTAATTATTTTTTTGCAATTTTTTGTGAATTTCCAAATTCAGAACAGGGGATTCAAAAATTGCTCTGGCTCTGTTTCACAAAAATTTAAATATCTTATAAAATAAAACTCTTTTACCTATTTTGTTTCTTCCACATGAAAATAGATTCATTAGGATTCAATTACATATTTTATTCATAATCTAATTATATTTCTACTATTTTTAGTGCTTTTTTCAATTCACGTCACTGCTACTGTGTGATTCTATTTTATAACCAATTTCACCATTTTATGGTTTTCCATGGACTAAGTAACACATTAAACATACATGACATCAAATATGATCTAGATTGGTCATTCCAATGGCTAATCATTTCCAAACCTTTTCTTACCAAACCATAACCATATTATAATATTATTTACACAAAGTGAGTATAGTGCTATACATGCCACACTCAAAATATACAAGCCATTTTTACCAATTTAGGTCTTCAGATAGTGTGAGGGAGCCTTCGACCTATCCCGATTCTCAAGCCGGCTTGTCAAAACTACAATGAATGAAAAGGAGGGAGTAAGCATAAATGCTTAGTAAGTTCGCATGCAAATAACAAGTAACATGATCATGCAATCCAACATAAACATCATTAAGACACTCAGGTCATAAGAATACTTACTATCTTACCACAATTTTGTCTTACCAAATTCTCAACCAAGGATTAAACTCATACCTGTCCATTTTCACTTC
This sequence comes from Gossypium longicalyx, assembly GCA_025698465.1. NCBI lineage: Eukaryota > Viridiplantae > Streptophyta > Magnoliopsida > Malvales > Malvaceae > Gossypium > Gossypium longicalyx. The sequence goes on from CM046998.1 coordinate 56,655,642, forward strand.
TTCAACACATTCATCGTCACTCACTTTCATTTTAAGTACTCTCTTTATTCTCTTAGGATTCTCCCATTGAACACATCGGAATATAATTTTGGATATGCGGATAGTGTGCACGTAAGTGCTATACTCATAGCTAAACAAGCTCAATAGCTTTTGAAATCTATGTAGCCAAGCTACCATGTAACCCGCCCATAAACGAACTCGGACTCAACTCAACGAGCTCAGGCGTTCGCATCCATAAGTGAACTCGGACTCAACTCAACGAGCTCGGATGCCTAGTTACATCTCACGAACTCGAACTCAACTCAACGAGTTCGGACATTTGCATTCATAAGTGAACTTGGACTCGACTCAATGAGTTCGGATGCCCAAGTATCCTAATCTATTCCTAAGGTTCAACGGGACTTTCCTCGTTCGTACTCCTTTACCATTCTCCTTGGAATTCCAATGACGATACTTCTGTAATCTTTCACATTTTTCACATAATTCATAAAATTTTTGTATATTGTCCAACAATTACCACAAAGCATAGAATTGCATGATAACAAATCATAATATCGTATAAATAGCATTAAATGATTTAAAATAACAGTTATATTACAATATTTACATACGAACTTACCTCAATACAAAATATTAGCAATCGAGCCTATTCCTCGTAAACTTTGTTTTTCCCTCGATCACGACTTGAATCTTGTTTCTCTTGATCTATAATACCAAATTAATTTATTTAATACATACATTCATCAAAACAGCCCTTAGTACGAACTTTGGCAAAATTACCATTTTGCCCCTAAACTTTCACATATTTACACTTTTTCCCCAAGGCTCGTAAATTAAACCTCATCCTATTTTCTTATGTTTTATGACATTATGATCATTTTTCCCTTCTATAGCAACATCAAATTCACACTCTAACATGTACTTATGAATATTAGGTATTTTTACCGATTAAGCCCTTTTACTCGTTTTCACTTAAAACCGAGTAGCACAAGTTGTCTAGCATAATTTAAAACCTTATGTTCTATCATAAAACACTAAAATACACAAATTTCACCTATGGGTATTTTTCCAAATATGAACCCTAGGTTAAATTATTGCTAGCATAAGCTAAATCAAGTTACCGGGACTCCAAAAACGTAAAGAACATTAAAAACGGGGCTTGGAGCTTGGAAGCTTGAAACAAACCCTAGCTATGGAGAACCCTTTAATTTTCATCCTAATGAAGAAGATGGACATATTTTGCCATCTTTTTCCTTTTTTTAATCTTTTAATTACCAAATTACCAAAATACTCTTAATACATTTCTTTAAAAATTTTCATGTACAAGCCCATTTTTGTCCAAAATTTTAGAAATTGGTCAAATTGCTATTTAAGACCTCCTTATTAATATTTCAAAGTAATTTCATACTAAAAACTTCTAGAATGCAAGTTTTACAAATTATTCGATTTAGTCCCTAATTTCAACTTAAGCACTTTATGCATAGAATTTCGTCACGAAATTTTCACACAATCATGCAATCATATCATAAACCTCAAAATAATTATAAAATAATTATTTCTATCTCGGATTTGTGGTCACGAAACCACTATTCTGATTAGGCCCTAATTCGGGATATTACAACACGGCCACGCCACATGCCCGTGTGCTAGACCGTGTCCTCCACACAGCTGAGACACATGTTCGTGTCTCTACCCGTGAGGCCAAGAAAATGGCTATTTACCAAGCCATTTGCCACCCTCAATTTCACACTTATATGCACACTTTTAATGGCACTCAATATGGCACAATCAAGCTACCAACACAACCATAATCAAGGCTAAAACATAACAAAACAATTAATTACTATTCATAACAAAACTGTCCACTTGTGTCATTGTCACTAAATTATTTATATCTTGAGCTACAGAACCATAAATTAAGATTCGTTAATTTTTCCCGAAACTAGACTCACATATCTTATTACCACAAAATTTTTAGAATTTTTGGTCAAGCCAATAAGTACAGTTTATTCTTTAAAATCTCCCTATTTCGCTACCCGACAGTTCTGACCCCTTTACACTAAAAATTAATTATCTCTTAGTACGGGATTCGAATGATGTTCTTGCTTGTTTTTCATGAAAATATACTCATTAAAGAATTAAACCTATAAATTCTAACTGTTAATTATCTTCATACAATTTTTAATGATTTTCCAAATTTAAGACAAGGGAGCCCGAAATCACTCTGAACCTGTCTCACAAAAATTCAAATATCTCATAATATAAAATTCTTTTGCTTACACTGTTCCCTCTATGAGAAACTAGACTCAATAAGATTTAATTTCATATTTTATTCAGTCTCTAATTCGACTTCCATAATTTTTGGTGGATTTTAAAATTTGGACTACTACTGTTGTCCAAAACTATTTTAATGCCAATTTTACTCTTTCATGATCCCCTTGTACTAACTTTCATTAACATACCATTTAATCTCAACATAATCATCAAACATTAGCACATGGCATGGATAAATAGGCTTACAAGCCATAACCAATATAAGCCACATCTCATGGCTATACACAATGAATCAATCTTGGCCAACATCTTTGGCCAAATTATAAGAACACATATCATGATAACTAAGTCCCTATACATACCACTCACTCAAAGACACTCAAGGTTTATCAATACCCCAAAGGTGATAGATTGATAATGTGATGCTGCCTCCGACGATCTCCAACCCCGAGCCAACCTGACAACACTAGAAGAAATGGAAATGAGGGAGTAAGCTTTAAAGCTTAGTAAGCCCGTATGAAAATAATAAGCATTCCATGTCATTCTGTTACTTAAATCAAACATGTAATCACAACATAACATATATTATTAGCATCTTATGAGTATATATATACATACTTTCCATTCAATATTATACATACTTTCCATTCAATATTCTTATCACACATTTATCTTCCCATGTCGTGGCTTATAAACGAATAACTTGCATTTTACCTCATGCTCATTATTCCTTCAAACATAATTCACCACAAAGTCATCATAATCATAAATTTCTCATGTACAACATTACCACATGTTCATCAATCGGATTCATCACGTAATTATACCTCATGAATATAAATTTATACTCACATGGTCATTATAGAATTCATTCTCGAATACATAAATTTATTGCCACATATTCAATCACATACAAAGATCATTTCCCATGGGTTTGGAGTACATACCTGTACACATTTGTAGTATAATATACAAGCATACCTTCATTATCATGTCCTCTTCAGGATTTTCAATTCATCATCCATTGCATTATCCGTTGAACACTCGAAATACTATTGAATACTCAAAAAACTTGCACATAAGTGCCACTCACGGGCTACTCATAACATGTAACGCTCGCAATAGAGCTACTCACGAGCTTGCTTATAAAAGCTATCGGTCAAAGTGTAGCTACACGGGCTACTCACACAAGCTATCAGGTATCCGGCCAACTCAAGGATTACCTAGCCACCGGTAGGACACGCACAAGACCATTGCCCGGAACCCAATTACATGTATTGCATCCATAATGAACTCGGACCAACTCAACGAGCTTGGATGTCACATGTATCGCATCCATTATGAACTCGGACCAACTCAACGAGCTCGGATGCTCGCATCCATAATGAACTTGGACCAACTTAACGAGCTCAGATGCCTCATACATATCACGAACCCAGACCAACTCAACGAGTTCGGATTTCTAAATTCCTAGTGACATGTCACTTGTATCCTAGCCTATTCTAAGGTTCAAACAGGATTTTCCTCACTTGCATATGGTACCTTTATCGCACTTGCTCGTGACGTCGTGGATAACAACCATAACATTACTTATGCTTTCATAACCATCAGTACGCATAACATTCATAATAATAACAAAATATTTATCATACAATATCAATACATTAAAACATATTATAATGTCACATTATTCACATATGTACTTACTATCGTAAACATATAATTCATCACAACTAAATTAACATACCAATTTAGATTTTAGCCATAAACAACAATAACATTAACAACATGCTTATTTCATCATACGAACTTACCTCGAATCCGAGCACGGCTAATTATTCCATTTTAGTCCATAACCTCGAATTTCCCGATCAAAGCCCAAATTTCATTTTTCTTGATCCAACATATCAAATATAACTTATTTAAGACTCACATTATTCAAACTAGTCCAAAAATCAGACTTTTTCAAATTTTCATTTTTACCCCTAAACTTTTTCATATTTACACTTTTGCCCTAGGCTCGTAGAATGATTTTTATTCAGTTTCTTTGCACTTTAAGCCTAGCCAAATCATTTTCATAACTATAGCAGCTCACAATTTCCACTAAATCACACTTTTATGAAAAATTTTATAACTTGTACAATTTAGTCCTTTTTACTGTTTTCACCGAAAACTACTTAGTAAAAGTCGTTTCTCCAACCATAAACATGCATAATCTACCATTAAACATCAAAATGAAAAAATTTCTAACATGGGTCAAACCCTAGACCTTCATCATAACTCAAATAAATGGTAGAAATAGGTAGATCTTGTTTCGAGGATCTCAAAAATGTAAAAATCATTAAAAACGGGACATGAACGGACATACAATCGAGCTTGGAAGCTTGAAAAACCTTAGCCATGGTTTCTTCATGTAAAATTCAGCCAAGGAAGAATATGGACAACAAATTTTGGCTTTTATTTTGTTTTTAATTCATTTTAATTACTAAATGACCAAAATGCCCCTAACTTAAAAATATTCTATTTCACCCATTTCACGTCCATTTTTGTCCAACAAATTAACCAATGGTTTAACTACCATTTAAGGACATCCAATTTAAAATTTCATAGCAATTAGACACCTCTAGCTTCTAGAATTTAAGTTTTGCACTTTTTACGATTTAGTCCTTTTGACTAAATTGAGTGCCCAAACGTCAAAATTTTCGAACGAAATTTACATGAAATCATCCCGTGAAATTGTAGACCATAAAAATGTAATAAAAATAAATTTTACTGTGTCGAATTTGTGGTCCCAAAATCACTATTCTGACTAGGCCCTAATTCGAAATGTTACATTAACTTCCTCTCAAATTTCGTACGAGTCTCGAGTGACTTATCTAGCATGCTAATGGAATCAACCAAACTCCTTTTCTAAACTTATCACCATTCCTTGGTGTGGTGTTCTCCTATCCATATACTAACCAACTTTCACTTAAGCCATATAAGACTCAGGGCGATACTCGATATAGTATCGAATCATTCTTGATGTTTAAGTTTTATCGTCCATCTTCATCAACTATTAAGCTATCTTACTTTCTTGTTAATCCGACCTATCCACGTTTGACCCATCTAAACTCCATCTATCTTTCACCCACTTTGAACCTATTTCAACATATATCTCCATACTTAACCAAAATTCACCCATTCACGAAACTAAATGAAACTTCTCGTCGATGATCGGGTAACTTACGTAGACTCGACTCATTCAAACAAGCGAAATCACGTCATTTGGTATCAGAGCTATTAAAATAAGGAGCGTCGACATTCATATTCATCCCGAATTAGGTTCGTAAAAAAATTTTTGAATTAAAAAAATTTAAGTTGTATTCAAGTGTTCATATTGTAATCAACAAGTATTAGTGAAAAAAAAAGAAAGAAATATGAAATTTAAAAAAAATGAGTATAAAAAAGAAAAAGAGTGAAGTATTGCAAATTCTTGTTTATTTATTCATTTGTAATTCCGATCATCAAGTATTCATTTTACTATCAACTACCCCCCCAACGCCACACTAAACCGAAATTTTCTTTTATTTCAGCCTACTACACACCTATTACAATATATCCCTTGCAACCACTTTGAAACCGACCCTAAAGCAACAAATAATCCAAATGAGATGAAATACGAAATCACGAGAGGGAGATCGAGTGGTAAAAGGCAAAGAGTGTGTGAGTGCAATAGAGTGCCGAAAAAGCCATAAAATGAGTGCAAACACGAGTGTGAGTGAAAATCATTTATTTCTCTTTTCGAGTGAAAATAGTGAGGTTTTGTGGTAAGGTTATTAAATTCCTATGTCTAGAAGTCCCGAAAGAAATATGGCGGAAAGACAACCTGTTCGAAATGTACCAGATTTGAATCTACAAGCCCTACTACATGAGGTTGAACGGTTGTTTGATAAAAATTTGGAACCAATCCAAGAAAGACTCTATCATGTGGAAGGAAGAGCCCGACGAGCAAGGACCCCTATAAGTCCACCTAGAGATCGAGGCTGAAGGCAAGTTTAAGATGAAGACTTATTCGAACCAAGTGAGGTCGAGAGTGACCAAGGTTCTAATGTAAGTGACCGGAGGAGAGGCCAATGTCATCGTGGCCAACGAGATCGCGAGAGATACGATGACGATCTCAAAAGTATCAAGTTGTCCATTCCTCCATTCCAAGTCTATTCAGACCCGGAAGCCTATCTAGAGTAGGAAAAGAAAATCAAACTTGTGTTCAAATGCCATAATTATTCTGAGGCCAAGAAAGTCAAGTTGGCAGCGATTGAATTCCCCGATTACGCCATGATTTAGTGGGACCAACTTACCTCGAGACGGAGGCGAAATGACGAATGCCCTATCAGCACTTGGGTCGAAATGAAGTTCGTGATGCGCCGAAGGTTTATTCCCTCATATTACCACCGAGACATCTATCAACAGCTCCAAAATCTCTCCCAAAGGACAAAAAGTGTGGAGGATTATTACAAGAAAATGGAACTCGCCATGATATGTGCGGATGTGCAAGAAGACCGAGAGGCTACTATGGCTCGATTTTTGGTCGGTCTTAACCGCGAGATAGCCAACATTGTGGAGTTGCAACATTATGTGGAGATTGTCGATATGGTGCATATGACAATCAAGGTCAAAAAGCAACTTAAAAAGAAAGGCACTGTTTGGGGTTATTCGACTTCCAACGCATCCAAGTAGAGCCAAGGTGCAAGTAATAATGCTTCGGCAAGCCAAACAAAAGAACCCATGGTGTCGGCAAACTCAACCAAGCCCATGGCTAAAACCAGTAAAGAAATGGCCGTGGAAGGTGCCCAAAACCGATCAAGAGACATTAAGTGTTTCAAGTGTCTTGAAAGAGGTCACATAGCAAGTCAATGCCCAAATAGGAATGCAATGGTGCTTCACCCTAACGGTGACATAGAATCGGACAAGGAAGACGAAGAAAGTGAAAATGAGATTGATACCTGATGTGAATCCGGTCGCATCATGTTTCAACACAACTCACTAACCTCAGAATTGGCCTAAACTTGAAGGGCCCAAGTGCAAGATGAAACATCTCATAGGCCTGATTAATTATTGGGCCAATGTTTTAAGGATTTTTTTAATTTAATATAGTTTTATTTAAATTAATAAGTTTGCATATTTTTAATTTTAGACTTGCACTTTGTGTGTTCTGCATTTAATAAAGTTATGCATTATGCAACTTCCATGCTAGTTAAGTATGCATCATAAATAATGACATGCATTATTTAACTACCATGTTAGTTTAAGTCTGCATCATTAAATTAAGTCTTGCATTAAGTACTCATTTGTTCATTTAGTTTGCATTTCAAACCATGCATTTAAGCATCTTAGTTTAATAAATGAGTTGCTGGCATTTATTCAACTCATCTTAGTTTAATTAATAAGTTTTTTTTGTTGAACTTTATTTAATAAGTGTTGCTCTTAATTAATCTAGTTCCTAGGCTTATTTATTGATGCATGTGTTAAGTTTATTTAATGATGCTTCTTTAATTAACTAGTTGCTGGAATAATTGATGCATAGTTCATTTACCTAAGTTAAGTATTAATGTGTGTTATGTTTAATAAGTGTTTACATGTGTTTAATAAGCTCATTTTAATGTGTTTATTGCAGAAGTCTTTTCAAGTCATAACCGTTACAATTAAAGGCTGTTACACATTAAAAAAAAGTGGCTTTTCAAGTCATTTTCAATTACAAAGTAAGGGAGCTATTATAAGAAGGGTTATACATCATTTAAAGGAGGTTTAAGGAGCATTATATCATTCAAATTAATTTTAGCAGCAACCTTTTTCACTACCAACCGTTTTTGCCACTTCAAAGGTCATTTCAAGCATTCAAACACCAATTAAAAAGCTAGTTAAGAGTTGGTGTCCATTTAGCTGACCAAGGGCTAACTCAAGATTCATTTTTCAAGCAATTAAAGTCATTCATTTAGCTGAATTGAAGTGAATTCAAGGATGGAGTTATTTGGCTCAAGAATATGGAAAAACTTGAGTTTAATTTCAGGTTTTAATTGGCACATTAAGCTGAATGTTTGTGACTATTCGGCTAGCCTATTCTAGCACTATAAATAGGTGAAATCAGCCTTTGTAAAGGGACTTTTGTAGAATATATATGAAATATTTGAATTGTGAGTTATCCAATTCTCCTTGTTCTTACGAAATTGATTTGACTTATCAAGCTTAGCTTGTGGCGTCTATCCTTTCCTTATTATTAAACTTATCACTTTCAAAGTGTGGCGTTCATTTATACCGAGGATCCTATCATCCTTGATAGTGGGTCAAGGTTCATCATATACCAAGGTTCCTATCATTCTTAATAGTGGGTCGAGGTCTTTTCTTTGCTGTTTTCCTTAAAACAGAAATCATCTAAGAGCCATTTGAGATTCGGGTCAATAATCAAGTATTGTTGGTTCATTTTCGACCTTAGTAAATTTTCCCATCATTTTTTTGTTAACCTCTTTGCTGTTTGTTTTAAAACCTTTTTCTTTCTTTCTTCAAGCCTTTTATTTGTTTAAACCTTGTTTGTTTTGAAACGTTCAACTGTTACTCAAATTCACAATTGGGCAACGTTACAACTCGAATCATCCTGAGGCGAGTTTGTATCAATACCCCTACCAAAGAAGATGAAGAGTTAAAGTATGTGGTGGAAGGTGAAATGCTTGTGGTGAAGAGAAGCCTAAGCACCCAAAGTGCCGGAAGTGAACCACAACATGAAAACCTGTTTCATACTCGTTGTCACGTATAAGGAAAAGTCTATAGTTTGGTTATCAATGGAGGTAGCTGTACTAATGTCGCAAGCACGCTCATGGTGGAGAAGCTTGCCCTCCGACTACTAAACATCCAAGCCCTTACAATCTGCAATGGCTCAATGAAGGTGTCAAACTAAAAGTGACCAAACAAGCCATTATTCAGTTCTCCATTGGGAAATATCATGATGAAGTCCTATGTGATGTGGTGCCAATGCATGCTAGACATTTACTCCTTGGAAGACCTTGGAAATTTGACCAGATAGTCAAACATGACAGGTTTTCCAATCAATACACCTTTAAGCACCAAGGCCGGAATGTTACCTTGGCACCTCTTTTGCCACAACAAGTCTTGGAGGACCAGCGGTGTTTGAAACAATCTATGGTGCAAATGAGAGAAAAAGAAGAAAATAAAAGTGAAAAAGAAAGAAAAGAAGAAAAATCGAGAGAAAATGAATCGAGTTGTGAAGAAAACAAAAACAAAGAACAGGAAAAGGAAAAGGAAAATAAAAGAAAAGTGAGCGAGAAAAAGAAAAATGTTTTGATTAACCATTGTTTTCATGTTTCTTCATCCCAGGTTAATTCGAGCAAGGAGTTTGGATTACACTATATTTCTGAAAAGAGAAGATTTGAGTTGGTCAAAAAAGGTAAAATCGATCTTTGCTTTTTTGCTCCTAACGGTAAGCAAGGTATGTCTTATGAAAATTTTAAAATATCTATGCCTTGTTCAGATGAGTTCGAAAACCTTGTTGATGATTTGGTTATTAGAAAAATTTGTACTCTTTCGTGGTTACTTGCCAATCTACGATTGTTAATAATCTCTTTGTGTTGCAGGATGGAAAAAATTGTAACGTTTTTGGAAATTGCGATGTTAATGAGTCTGCTAATGAGATATCAGCCATTCAGCATTTGCAAGACAAGTCCCCCATGTTTAAAATTGTTTGTCTGATGAAATTTTGTTTTGGGGTGGCAAGTTAAATCAGCTTGGTTATGCAAGTTTGAGTCCATGTGGACGAATAGGTGATTGTTTGCGTGAATTTTGCATGCCTCTTGAATTGACTCTTTTGCCTAATCTATTGCTGAACAAGGTAAGCTTCATTTATTCTTTTAAAGTCAGTAATCGAATATTGGCTCAAGTACGATTCAAGGTTTCCGAAAGAGTTTGCCTACTTTTCACTCTTCATATTTTCGATCCTTTTCCTAATGGTGATGATGTTATTCTCTTGTGTCAAATTAAAAACTCTTTTCAGGTTGTGAAACCATTCACCCTATTCGTCTATAAGGAGTCGCGCAAGGAGAATTGTTTTCTAGTAAACCAATGGCTCGACTTGAGGACAAGTCACTTCAAAGACGAGGGGAATGACGTGACCATGCCCCATGGCACAACAAACCTTAGTCCTGATCCAATCGAAGTTCCCAAAGGACCCATAACTCGAGCTCGAGCTAAGCGTCTTCAAGAAGCTGTTCCAACTTTATTTGCTCAACTTTGGAATGACCATGAGCTCCTAGCCAAAGGAGAAGATCACGCCTACTTATTAAAGGCTCTTTGCACCTTAGTTCAAGCTGATTTCAGCTCAACCCTAGCTCTCCGAGCTCTATCTAGCTCAACTAAGCTCACTTGAGCTTAATTCAGCTTGTTTGAGCTAGATTTAGTTTGTCTCCAGCTTACTTCTTTTATCAATTTAATAAACTAAGTATTAGTTTCATTTTATTGAATTTGACACAGCTTAAGTCTGAATTCTCTGGCTCAAATCAGTTCATTAATTGTTTTCCATGTTTGAGCTAGCCGAATTTATTATACTAGCTAGTCTATAATTAATTGTGTCCAATTTAGCTTAGTATGTTAATTAAGTTGTCTAGTTGTTGTTTTCTTTATTTTCAGCTGAATATGCACTTGATTTAATGTGTTCATTGCTTGAATCGGTTCAGCCGAATGTAGAGGAGGAGTAAATGCAAGGTTCATGCACAGCTTAGTTCAATGCATGGGAAGATTCATGCACGGTTCTTTTCAATGAATGGTGGGCTGATTACTTAGCTTCCCAAGGTGACTATTCAGCCAAGAGACACCAGCATTTTGAAGTCTCCAAGGTGGCCAAAACACTCCCCAAGTTCTCCATTAAACCGTTCACACTTGGTGTTCACACCTACTGACCATTCGGCTAGACATGTTTACACACAAGGGACTTTTCAAGGCTGACTTTTCACACCTCAAAGGCTGTTCAAGGACCCTCTTTAATGCTCATAATCTTTCAGCCAAAAAACACAACATCAATGCCCCAATTAAGGCCATAGTCGAACCTAGACAAGGCCAATGAGCTATCAAGTCTTCACATTCATCCAAGTTAATTTGCTTAATCAAGAAGCTGCCTATTGAAGCTCCATTCAGCCAAAATTAGACTTAGTAATTTAAGGAAATTATTCTAGATTTTTCTAGCCTCTTCTTAGCCAAATTACTTAGCCTTTAAGCTAGTTTTTTTTTATTCGGCTATCTTAAATTAGACTATAAATAGTTTGCTCATTTCTGATGTAAAGGACTTTTTACCAAATTATTAAATGAAACTTTGTTTCTGTGAGGTTAACTTCCTTTAAAATTTCTTACGAGTCTCGAGTGACTTATCTAGCGTGCTAGTGGCGTTAATGGAACTCCTTTTCTGAACTTATCACAATCCTTGGTTTGGCGTTCTCCAATCCATCTACCAACCATCCTTCATCTTAAGCCATATAAGACTCGGGGTGATACTCGATATAGTATCGAATCATTCTTGACACTTAAGTTCTATCGTCCATCTTCATCAACTATTAAGCTATCTTACTTTCTTGTTAAGCCGACCTATCCACGTTTGACCCATCTAAACTCCATCTGATGTGATCTGGCTCGGGTGGTTGAGTCGAATTCACGTAGTTGCCCGATCGTAGTTGAGAGAGTCGTTCGTGCCTCAAATTTTAGTAATAGAAGTAATGAATAGAATAGGATAAGCGGAAGGTTTCAAAGAAGGGTAAGTTTAGTAATAGGTTCGGCTATGGGTAGCAAAGATGGATGTTGGATAGATGGCTTGGTTCGGTGATAACAAGAAAGAAATTTGAAAGATGGGGATGGAAAACGAACTTAACGTCAGGAATGATTCAATACTAAAAAGTGTCACCCCGATTCCTATATTGTTAAGGTGAAAATATAGATAGATGGATAGGTGAACGCCACACCAAGATTGGTGATAAGTTCAAACAAGGACGATTGACGCCACTAGCACAAGCTAGATAAGTCTTTCGAAACTTGCACGAGATATGAGAGGAAGCAACCTCACAAGAACAATGTTCATTAACAAATTTGGCAAAAGTCCTTTTACAATGAAATAAACAAACTATTTATAGGCAATCATGTAGTAACCGAATGGACAAACTAGCTAGCTTAAAGACTAAGCAAATTCGGTCATGAATTAACTAGAATGTTCTAGAATGAAAACATTAATGAACTAGTCTTGATTCGGCTGATGGGAATGTGTTTGGATAACTTCATGTATGAGCTTTAATCACTTGAACGAATGTGCACCTTTGGGAGCTCAACGGGTTGTCTAGGTTCGGACAAGGTGTGCATGAAACTTCCAAGAGGTGTCTCTTGGCCGAATAGGTGCTTAGAAAACTCCAAAGGTCCTTCCACATGCATCGACTGTACATGGAACTTGGAAGGAGGCTTGAACCTAGCCGTACATGCACTTGCATTAATTGTCCTCCATGCATGCATGTGTACCGTCCAAGGAAGATGTATCTTTCAATATTCATTAACCCTCCATATACATGAATGTAAGGCTTCCAAACATTGAACCGAACCATGCATGTATCTTCTCGTTCAATGAACATTAAGGCTTCCAAACATTGAACCGAACCATGCATGTATCTTCCCGTTCAATGAACATTCTCATACATGCACCTTGTCTTGAATGAACCTCCACATTCGGCTAACCTACATAATTAAATAAAATAATTATTCATATAATCATAATTAAAAATATTAACTAAACAACTTAATGACACTAACTAAATTCAGACACATTAATTATAAGTCAACTATCAAATTAAATTCGGCTAGCTCAAATAGTCAAAAACACTTTATGAGCTAAGTTGAGCTAGAGAATTCGGCATGAGCTGTAGCAAACTTAATTAAGAATAAAGTTTAAACTTAGTTTATTGTAGTAAAAGAAGTGAGCTGAAACGAGCTAAATTCAAGCTCAAAAGAGCTAAAACGAGCTCAAGTGAGCTGATTGGAGCTGAATGGCGCATGGGGAGCTGGAGAGGAGCTGAGATCGGATTGCAAAAGAATGCATTGAGTCTTCAAGGAGTTGTCCTTAGCTCCTCCAACGTCATGGACCTTGTTGTCATCCCAAATGCGCAACACCAAGGCTGATAAAGCGTCTTGAATTTGCTTGGTTCGAGCTCGAGTCATGGGGCCTTTTGGAAGCTCGATTGATTCTTGATTTGCATTTGAGGATGCCCTAGGCGTGCTTACATCATTCTCCCCATCTTCAAAGCGACTTATCCTCAAGTCGGGCCATTTGCTTGCGAAAAAGCGTTCGTCGTCATTAGGCCCTTGGTTGTCGAATGGGGTAGAATGGCTCACAATAACCTGAAAGTCACACAAGACTCGAAAAGACAAAATATTAGTCACAAATCTCCACCTTTTAAGAGTGAGCCGTTTCAAAGTAACATTGTCATAATAAAGAAAATAATTACGGGCATATTGAATTATGAACTTACAAAACCGCACCAAATTCTTAATCCAAACTAGAGCAAGTAACCATTGCCGAATTCAAGTGTATAAATAGGTCTTACCTTGTTAAAAGGGACCTTCAATCTCGACAAAAATGAAAGCTGAGGAAGTAATTTGAAATCGGCTTGCACAAGTGTCGTTTTCTTAACTAAGTGCCAAACATCAATTAGGCACAGTTCGCGCTCAAACTTATCTTCACAAAGTTGGTATAGATTGATCTTTCTCATACTAAACAAAGAAGATGAGATCAAGTAATCATATAACCCAAGTCTTACTCGATCAGAGTTACATAAACATGCAGGATTTACGAAACAAAGCAAAAACAACACATCACTATCAGAATCAAACAAACTAGGCATTTTACATGTAAACCTTTTATCATATAGGCTCAAGATGTGTTTGTGACGATTTAATCTTACTTCATCCACACATTGGTCAATGCAACAATTTTTATTAAAGAAACCCCCTTGCCTTTATCGAATACAAAAGAATCAACATTGATCAAAGAAGGGCAAATAACCATATTAGAAATATAATCACAATCATTTAACTTTAATTTCCACGATTCAAAAACAAAGATGGACCTTACCTTTTCGTGGTGAATCAAGAATTTCTTCAATGGTGAAATACCAAAATCATGAAGTATTTGAAAATTAAAACTTTGGACAGTAGAAAACCATGTCTCAAATCCCTTGATCAATAACAAGAAACAATTTAAAATCATAGAAAGATCATGGAGTAATTCGAAGTCATTATTAAACAAAACATGCTCAAATCTTTTAAACCACAATTTTAAATAAATTCCAGAATCAAGAACATGATTTTGACTTTGCAAGTCAACTACATTCACGTGCTTTACCTTCAAACGAAAGGATAAAATTTGGAGCACACAGAAAAAGACAACATATTTATTCAACATACAATCACAATGCTCACCCTTACATGGCATCAACTTAAGAAAACACGCTCCGGGTTTGAACACATGATTTTGTTCACCCGTTCCAAAACATAGCATAAAATTTGTTGTCACCAATAAATCACTCATGCTAGGCCAAAGGAAATTAAGCACACATATACTCAAACAATAGAATCTCTTAGATCTCATGAGAACAGACTGGCACAAACATGTGAGTGTTGCGCAACTTAAAAGACATTCAATAACATCACAAGCAGGCATATTAGAAGTTTTATGTATCAACTTTTTATTGCATGAGATCAGATGTGGCTTGTGCTGAATTAATCTTTCTTTAACAAGCTTGCCACTACCATACTCTACAATAGAAAAATTAGTCAAACCATGATTTCCTTCAAAAATTAGAAAGTGACCCTTGAACAAATCAAGATGATGAGCTCTTTCAAAAATTATATCTTCGGTGGTTTGTTCAACAACAGTCAAATAGGATAAATGAGACTCAAACGCTTTATAATACTTACCTTCCTTACCTTGTAGCATGGGTGGACTAGGATTACCTTTACCAACCAATGCGAACCGTCTCTCCTTTGGGAGGTAATGTAGATGGAACTTATTAATCAATTCTGCAGAAACCTGAAAAGAAGAAGCAATACAAGGAGAACTTGTAGTTTGGTTAGTTGAAACACTCCTCACTTTTTCTTGCTCTCGTTCTTCATTTTTACTCGCTTCTTTTTCGAACTCACTTTCTTTTTTAAAAACAATCATTTCTTGATCATCTTTCTTTCTTTCTTCATACTCACACTCTTTTTCAATTTTCTTTTCTTGATCAATTTCTTTTTCTTTTTCACTCTTTTTTTCAATCTCATTTTGTTTCCTCTCTTCCTCTTTTTCTTTCATTTCTTTGTTTCTTTTTTCAATTTCATTCAAGATTCTCTCATTTTCTCTCATAATCTTTTCTTGTCTCTCTTTTCTTTTTATTTCTTTTTCTCGCTTCCTTTCATTACAAGATGAAGATAAAATGAAAGAATTAAAATGAGATGATTTCTGTCGGGTGTGAATGGAATAATTTACATTGGGTTCACGTTCACTCCTTCGTAAGGACTCCTTCGCGGATGATTTGTTCGAGGCATATGTCGAATAACTTACACTTTCTCGTTCGTCATCTTGAAAGATCTCAAACTCAAAGTTTGCTTCTTTTTGTCTTGGATTCCTCGAGGAATAGGATTCACGATAAGAATCTCTTCTCGAACATTCATTGGATGTTCATCTCCTTGGCACTCTCATTTCTGCCCTTTCACTTGGACTAATTTGCTCTTGTTGGGTTCTGGCTCGATGATCTAGTTTTTCTTGGATCAGCTCAATTCTTCGGTTGAGCATGCACTCCATCTCTTTCAACAAATACTGAAATTCAAATTCTGAAAATTCTTCTTGCAACATGATTTAGAAAAAAAAATAATTAAAATAGGAAGATGAAATCCTTGCCATAAATCTTACTATTTCACTCGGAAAGAAAATAATGGATGAGCACTCCACTCGTGTTTGCACTCGTTTTAGGCTTTTTTTTCAACACTCGAATGCTCTCACACTCTCTAGCCTTTTACCACTCAAACTTACTCTCGCAACCTCGTAGCTTGTTTCTCTTGACTCGTTGGTGCTTTGGGGTCGGCTTCAAAATGGTTACAAGGGATAAGATGTTACGGTGTACGGGAAGGCTAAAAGAAAGTTTTTTTGGTATAGTGTGGCGTTTTGGGGGGGTTAAAATTGATGAAAGAATATAAGACGATCGGAAAAAAATGTAAACAGTAGAATTCGAACTTGATCACTTCACTTTTTTTTTTAATTTTGTATTTTTTTCTTCTTTTTTCTTTTTTTTTTGAAATTTCGTATTTCTATCTTTATTATTATTATTATTATTTCTTCAAGATAGCACTATTACAATAGAGAGAAACAAAAAATACAACTTGAATTTTTTTCGATTTTTTTACCACGAACCTATTTTGATCTCGATACGAACGTCGACGCCTCTTGTTTTACAAGCTCTGATACCAAATGATGTGATCCGGCTCTGGTGGTTGAGTCAAATTCACGTAGTTACTCGATCGTAGTCGAGAGAGTCGTTCGTGCCTCAAATTTTAGTAATAGAAGTAATGAATAGAATAGGATAAGCGGAAGGTTTTAAAAAAGGGTAAGTTTAGTAATAGGTTCAGCTATGGGTAGCAAAGATGGATGTTGGATAGATGGCTTGGTTCAGTGATAACAAGAAAGAAATTCGAAAGATGGGGATGGAAAACAAACTTAACGTCAAGAATGATTCAACACTAAAAAGTGTCACCCCAGTTCCTATATTGTTAAGGTGAAAATATGGATAGATGGATAGGTGAACGCCACACCAAGATTGGTGATAAGTTCAAACAAGGACGATTGATGCCACTAGCACAAGCTAGATAAGTCTTTCGAAACTTGTACAAGATATGAGAGGAAGCAACCTCACAAGAACAATGTTCATTAACAAATTTGGCAAAAGTTCTTTTACAATGAAATAAACAAACTATTTATAGGCAATCATGTAGTAACCGAATGGACAAACTAGCTAGCTTAAAGACTAAGCAAATTCGGTCATGAATTAACTAGAATGTTCTCGAATGAAAACATTAATTAACTAGTCTTGATTCGGCTGATGGGAATGTGTTTGGATAGCTTCATGTATGAGCTTTAATCACTTGAACGAATGTGCACCTTTGGGAGCTCAACGGGTTGTCTACGTTCGGCCAAGGTGTGCATGAAACTTCCAAGAGGTGTCTCTTGGCCGAATAGGTGCTTAGAAAACTCCAAGGGTCCTCCCACATGCATCGGCTGTACATGAAACTTGGAAGGAGGCTTGAACCTAGCCGTACATGCACTTGCATTAATTGTCCTCCATGCATGCATGTGTACCGTCCAAGGAAGATGTATCTTTCAATATTCATTAACCCTCCATGTACATGAATGTAAGGCTTCCAAACATTGAACCGAACCATGCATGTATCTTCCCGTTCAATGAACATTCTCATACATGCACCTTGTCTTGAATGAACCTCCACATTCGACTAACCTACATAATTAAATAACATAATTAAATAAAATAATTATTCATATAATCATAATTAAAAATATTAACTAAACAACTTAATGACACTAACTAAATTCAGACACATTAATTATAAGTCAACTACCAAATTAAATTCAGCTAGCTCAAATAGTCAAAAACACTTTATGAGCTAAGTTGAGCTAGGGAATTCGGCATGGGCTGTAGCAAACTTAATTAAGAATAAAGTTTAAACTTAGTTTATTGTAGTAAAAGAAGTGAGCTGAAATGAGCTAAATTCAAGCTCAAACAAGCTAAAACGAGCTCAAGTGAGCTGATTGGAGCTGAATGGCGCATGGGGAGCTGGAGAGGAGCTGAGATCGGATTACAAAAGAATGCATTGAATCTTCAAGGAGTTGTCCTTAGCTCCTCCAACGTCATGGATCTTGTTGTCATCCCAAATGCGTAACACCAAGGCTGATAAAGCGTCTTGAATTTGCTTGGTTCGAGCTCGAGTCATAGGGCCTTTTGGAAGCTCGATTGATTCTTGATTTGCATTCGAGGATGCCCCGGGCGTCCTTACATCACCATCTATCTTTCACCTACTTTGAACTTATTTCGACATATATCTCCATACATAACCAAAATTCACCCATTCACTAAATTGAACTAAACTTCTCGTCAACGATCAGGCAACTTACGTAGCCTCGACTTATTCAATCGAGCCGGATCACGTCAACTACCCTTATGCCAAGATCCAAACCCATCTGCATTGCCTGGATGCAAGCCAAGGCTTTAGCCACAAACGTCGAAGGTATGTTTTTGTTAATCATTATTTTCGAGCCTATTACTTGTCCTCTTAAATCCCTGCTAACAATACTAGAACATGACTTCTTTTCTTGAATTCTATATGCAACATCAAATTTTAACTTAACACATGGGTTTTCCGGTATCTTCTATCGCTAGGCCACCTCCCTCCTCTCAAGTAAAATATTGATCAGATTATGATGCAATCCTGGTTGCATCATGTTATGGCTCAACTCCACAATACCAAGATTGGAATAAACGCGAGGGGCCCAAGTGCAAAATGAAATCTATTTTCAGTTTGTTAATTTGTGTGCAGGCCTTAATTAAGCGAACTTGGGTTGGAAATCGTTGCTAGACTAATCAAACGATCAAGAAAGTTTGATTCAAGTGTGTAATATCCCGAATTAAGGCCTAATCGGAATAGTGGTTTCGTGACCATAAATCTGAGATAGAAATAATTATTTTATAATTATTTTAAGGTTTATGATATGATTGCATAATTGTGTGAAGATTTCGTGAAGAAATTTTTGGCATAACGAGTTTAATTTAAAGTTAGGGATTAAATCGAATAAGTTGCAAAACTTGCATTCTAGAAGTTTTTAGTATGAAATTGCTTTGAAATATTAATTAGGAGGTCTTAAATGGTACTTTGACCAATTTTAAGTTCATGGACAAAATTAGGACATGGAAGGAATTTTTGAAAGTTTAGTAAGGAGCGGCATTTTGGTCATTTGGATATTAAATGAAATAAAAAGGGAAAAATAACACAAAATTGGTTATCATCTTCCTTAGTTGCTGCCGAATGCTCCCTCTCTCCATAGCTAGGGTTTCTTCAACTTTCAAGCTTCATAGTAAGTGATTCCAAGCCCCATTTTTAATGATTTTTACGTTTTTGAAATCCCGGTAACTCGGTATAGCTTATGATAGTAATATTTTGAGTTAGAGTTCATATTTGGAAAAATACCCATAGGTGAAATTTGTGAATTTTGATGTTTTATGATAGAATATGAGGTTTTAAATTAAGTTAGACAACTTGTGCTACTTGGTTTTGAGTGAAAACGAGAAAAAGGGCTTAATCGGCAAAAATACCTAATAGTCATAAGTACATGTTAGAGTGAGAATTTGATGTTGCCATAGAAGGGAAAACTGATCAGCATGTTATAAAACATAAGAATAAGGAATTAAGTTTAATCCCGAGATTAGGGGCAAAAGTGTAAATATGCAAAAGTTTAGGGGTAAAATTGTAATTTTGCTAAAATTTGAATTAAAGACTAATTTGATAATGTGAGTATTAAATAAGCTAAATGTGTTATTTTAGATCAAGAAACACGTGGAATCGACCCCAATCGAGGAAAAGAAAAGATTGTGGACTAAATTGTAAAATCTTTATATTTTGGTACCAAGGTAAGTTCATGTGTAAATAATGTAGCATAATTGTTATTTTTAAGTTATTGATGTTAATTCTATGATATGCTGATTTTCATCATGAAATATATGCTTTGTGTTTTTTTTCGAATAAAATGCAAATTATGTGTATTATTTGTTAAATATAAAGTGCTACCGAGTATTGGTTTCAGTATTTTACGAAAGATGGCAAGGATATGGGTCCGAGGAAAATCCCGTTTGAACCTTAGGAATAGATTAGGATACAAGTGACATGTCACTAGGATGGTTTGAGCATCCGAACTCGTTGAGTTGAGTCCGAGTTCGTGAGATGTAGTTAGGCATCCGAACTCGTTGAGTTGAGTCCGAGTTCACTTATGGATGCGAACACCCAAGCTCGTTGAGTTGAGTCCGAGTTCACTTAGGGGCGGGTTACATGATTGCTTGATTACATATGTGGCACTTATGTGCAAATTATCCATGTATCCGAGTTATATTCCGATGTGTTCAACGGGTAAAATTTCTAGTGAAATGGAAGAACACTTAAAATGCAAGTAACGTTTTGGTAAGTGTTGTGAAATGGACACTTTGGACAGGTATGTACTTAACCCTCGGGTTAAAAATAGATACTACAACGATAAGGTGGTAAGATGATGAATGATGTTTAGAAATGTGATATATGTTTTGGTGATACCATGCTAAGGTTGTTTGGTATAATTGTATTGTTATGTTACTTGTTATTTGCATATGAACTTACTAAGCATTTATGCTTACTCCCTCCTTTTTATTCACTGTAGTTTTGGACAAGCCAGCTCGAGAATCGGGACAGGTCGAAGGTTCGATCACACTATCCAAAGGACTTTTATTTTGGTAAATGGCTTGTAAAACTTAAGTATGGCATATATAGCAATATACCTACTTTGTGTAAATAAGTTTGTGATATGGCGGTGATTTGGTTGAGAAAATGCTTGATATTGATAAGTCATGGAAATGGCTAATTTAGATCATGTTTGATGTCATGGAAGGTTAATAGGTTATCTAGTTCATAAAAACTCATGAAAAGATGAAATTTGCCTTAAATAG
Organism: Gossypium longicalyx; assembly: GCA_025698465.1. NCBI lineage: Eukaryota > Viridiplantae > Streptophyta > Magnoliopsida > Malvales > Malvaceae > Gossypium > Gossypium longicalyx. The sequence goes on from CM046998.1 coordinate 56,676,719, forward strand.
AACATTGCAGCAACACCGACGTGAGTTTGAAAATTTACTAAAAATCATAGAAATTGAATTTGGTGACAGATTAAATATGAAATTGAAGCCTAATATGTCTAGTTTCACATAAAACAAACAAAACAGGTAAATGAATTATATGTTAGAAGATATTTGAATTTTAGTGAAACAGGGCCAGAGCGATTTTTGGATCCCCTGTTCCAACTTTAGAAATTCACCATAAATTTTAAAAAAATAATTAGGTGGTGTATTTTATATTATTGGAATCCTTATTGAGTCTAGTTTCAGGATAAACAAATGGCATAGTCATATAAATTTTTCACAGAGAGAAATATGGTTCGTAGTAAATAGAGGTCAATCCAGTCAAGTCCTGAAATAGGGGTAACTTTAACTAATAAACTGTACTAATTGGCCCAATAAAAATTCTAGAAAAAAAATTAGTGAATAGATATATGAGTCTAGATTTAGGGAAAATTTACGGATTTTGATTTCAAGTTTCGTAACTCAAGATATGATTTTTCTTGTAACTGTGACGCAGGTAGCTAGAAAGCTGTGAATGTAGAAACAAATGATTCGAAGTTCTTAATTTGTTAAATTATGTTCGGTAACACCTCAAGCTCGACTCTGGTGACGGTCTCGGGCGTGGGGGCATTACATTTAGTGGTATCAGAGTAGGTTTAGTTGGTTCTCGAACTACGTGTTGTATGCATGGATTTTGCTATACATGCCATATGTATAAATTGTGATAGTGTAACGACATCTAACCTTTTTAAATGATTTTTTTATATAGTAAATGGATCCTGATCCAGTGTGGCGCATGATAGAAGAAAGTAATCGCCACTCACTGAAGGGGCAGCACCGACTGAAAATCCACCTCCTACTGTTGGTCAGGGAGGAGGAGAAAGGGATCGGGAAGCCTTTATCCAAATGATGGGTGCATGGTACACTGAGTTCGTTCGTACGAACCCAAATGTACGACCTCCCCCACCTTCCCCAATTCCTCAACCTATACCCCCGATGCCTCAGGGTGTGGATATGATAAAATTTCACAGAACTCCAGCTGACAGAATTAAGTAAACAAGGGGCCAAGAATTTAGGGCAAATATTGATGATGATGCCGAGAAAGCGAGTTCTGGCTTGAAAATTCTATCCGGGTATTTGATGAATTATCTTGTACACCTGAAAAATGTTTGAAATGTGCTATATCTTTGTTGAGAGATTCAACCTATAATTGGTGGAAGACTTTGATTTCGGTGGTACCGAAAGAGAGGGTAACCTGGGAATTCTTTCAAGAAGAGTTTCGGAAGAAATATATTAGTGAAAGATTTATTGATCGAAACGTAAAGAGTTTCTTGAGTCAAGCAAGGTAATATGACAATCCACGAGAATATGAAAGAGAGTTTGTTCGATTGAGTAAGTATGCCAGAGAATATGTTCCTACAGAGGCCAAGATGTGCCGACGATTTGAAGACGGGCTCAATCAAGACATCAAGGTATTTGTTGGAATCCTTGAACTAAAAGAAATGGTGGTACTTGTCAATCGAGCTTGCAAGGCTGAAGAACTACTTAAGGAAAAGAAAAAGGTAGAATCTGAGACACGAAATTGGAAGAAAAGACCAATGAGTAATGCACCCTCACAGCAACTCGGAAAGTCAAGAAATATGAATCCTCATTCCCAAGTTTCAGCTTCTAAGAAGCAAAATGTGGGTCCTAAGTCCCAGACTACTTCGGCAGCCAGTGTAGGAAACTCGAGATTTGTTAAACCCGAGTGCCAGCGGTGTGGTAGAAATCATTTTGGTCCGTGCAGAGCAAATGAATGTTTTCGATGTGGTTCTCCGGATCATTTTATTAGAGATTGCCCAGAGAGAGCTGAGAAAGAAAAATTTCAGTATACAAAAGCAAGTGGTACGAATTCGAGGGGAAGGTATCCAAGAAAAGCTGGGAGTGAAGCAAGCAGTAAGAATGTAGCCAGAGATGCAGCAGTTAGACCTGAAGGAAGGGCTCCGGCTAGAACTTATGCTATTAAAGCGCGTGAAGATGCTTCCTCACCCGATGTGATTACCGGTATATTTTCTCTTTATGATGTTAATGTTATTGCTTTGATTGATCCCGATTCTACTCATGCATATGTGTGCATGAAACTGGTGTCTAGTATGAATATACCTGTTGAGAACACAGAATTTATGATTAGAGCGTCGAATCCGTTAGGCAAATGTGTGATAGTTGATAAAGTATGCAAGAAATGTCCTTTAATGATTCGGGGTCATTACTTTTCGGCCGACTTGATGTTGTTGTCGTTTGATGAGCTTGATGTTATTTTGGGTATGGATTGGTTGACATTGCATGATGCTATAATAAATTGCAAAGAAAAGGTTATAGAATTAAAGTGTGTAAATGGTGAAACTCTGCGGGCTGAATCAGATAAATCAGAGGCATTGTCTAGTGTGATTTCTTCAATGTCGGCTCAAAGATATTTGAGAAAGGGTTATGAAGCTTATTTGGCGTATGTAATTAATACAAAAGAAGTTGAAAAGAAAGTTGAATCAGTACCGGTTGTGTGTGAATTTGTGGACGTATTTCCAGAAGAATTGTCGGGTTTGCCTCCAGTCAGGGAAGTAGAATTTGGTATTGATTTGATACCGGGAACAACTCCGATCTCGATTGCTCCATATAGAATGGCACCAACAGAGTTAAAAGAGTTAAAGTCGCAGTTGTAAGAGTTGACTGATAAAGGCTTTGTGAGACCGAGTTTTTCACCTTGGGGTGCTCCTGTGTTATTTGTGAAAAAGAAGGATGGTTCTATGAGGTTGTGTGTTGATTATCGGCAGTTTAAACAACGTGACAATCAAAAACAAGTATTCGTTGCCAAGAATTGATGATTTTTTTGATCAGCTAAAAGGAGCGACATGGTTTTCAAAGATTGACTTGAGATTTGGGTATTACCAACTGCGAGTAAAAGAGTCGGATGTGCCTAAAACTGCTTTTAGAACAAGGTACAGTCATTATAAATTTTTACTTATGCCATTCGGGTTGAGAAATGCGCCTGCTGTGTTTATGGATTTAATGAATCGCATATTTCGGCCATACTTGGACAAATTTGTTGTGGTGTTTATAGATGATATTTTAATTTATTCAAAAGATGAGACAGAGCATGCTGAGCATATGAGGATAGTTTTGCAAACTTTGAGAAATAAGCAGCTGTATGCTAAGTTTAGTAAAAGTGAATTTTGGCTCCGGGAAGTTGGATTTTTAGGTCATATTGTTTCAAGTGATGGTATACGGGTTGATTCTAGTAAAATTTCAGCCATTGTTGATTGGAAACCACCGAAAAATGTAACCGAAGTTAGAAGTTTCTTGGGGCTAGCTGGATATTATCGGCGGTTTGTAAATGGATTTTCTATAATTGCTGCTCCTATGACTAGACTACTCCGAAAGAATGTTAAATTTGAATGGACGGAAGAATGTCAACAGAGTTTTGAAGAATTAAAAAAGTTATTAACAGAGGCACCAGGTGTTAGTACAAATTAATCAGTAAAGAATTTGTGGTGTATAGTGATGCTTCTCTAAATGGTTTGGGGTGTGTACTCATGCAAGAAGGAAAAGTGGTGGCTTATGCTTCGAGGCAGTTAAAACCTCATGAGAGGAATTATCCTACTCACGATTTGGAATTGGCTGCGGTGGTGTTTTCTTTGAAAATTTGGCAACATTATTTGTATGGTGAAAAGTGTTGGCTATATACCGACCACAAAAGTCTTAAGTACTTGATGTCACAAAAAGACTTGAATTTGAGACAGCAAAGATGGTTGGAGTTATTGAAAGATTACGAGCTTGTTATTGATTATCATCCGGGAAAAGCGAATGTGGTTACCGATGCTTTAAGCAGAAAGTTGTTGTTTGCTTTGAGAGTTATGAACACTCAGTTGAAAATGTCAGATGATGGTTCAATTCTAGCAGAGTTAAGAGCAAGACTGATGTTTTTACAAGAGATTTCTGAAGCTCAGAAAAATGATCAAGATTTGCTAGCCAAGAGAAAACAGTGTGAAGTTGATACGGGATCAGATTTTAGAATCGGTTCTGATGGTTGCTTGATGTTTAAAAATTAGATTTGTGTACCAAAAAATGAGGAGTTGATTCAAAAGATTTTGCATGAAGCACATAATGGCTGTTTGGCGGTTCATCCGGCGAAGATTTAAAATGTATAATGACTTGAAGAAAATGTACTGGTGGAGTGGAATGAAAAGAGATATTTCCGAGCTTGTATCAAAGTGTTTAATTTGTTAACAGGTGAAAGCTGAAGACCAAGTGCCTTCGGGATTACTTCAGCCTATTATGGTTCCTAATTGGAAATGGGATCAGATTACTATGGATTTTGTTTTAGGGTTGCCATTGACTCCAGGAAAGAAAGATGCCATCTGGGTAATAGTTGACAGATTAACTAAGTCGGCTCATTTTATCCTGGTACGTATGGATTATTCTCTTAACAAGTTGGCTGAACTGTATGTTAGAGAAATTGTTAGACTACACGGAATACCATTGTCGATTATTTCGGATAGAGATCCGAGGTTTACCTCGCGATTTTGGCAAAAGTTGCAAGACGCGTTAGGTACGAAGTTAAATTTCAGTACTGCTTTTCATCCACAAACTGATGGGCAATCAGAGAGAGTAATTCAGATTCTTGAAGATATGCTTAGATGTTGTGTATTGGAATTTCAAGGAAGTTGGGAAAGATATTTACTGTGGGTAGAATTTGCTTACAATAATAGTTATCAGACGAGCTTGAAAATGGCACCTTATGAAGCATTGTATGGTCGTAAGTGTCGAACGCCTTTGTATTGGACTGAACTCAAGGAAAATTTGATCTATGGAATTGATCTAATAAAAGAAACCAAGAAAAGTGAAGGTAATTCGAGATTGTTTGAAAGTCGCTTGAGATAGACAAAATCTTATGCAGATTTAAAACGAAAAGACATTGAATTTCAAGTTGGTGATAAAGTATTTTTAAAAGTATCTCCGTGGAAGAAAGTTCTCAGATTTGGACGGAAGGGCAAATTAAGTCTGCGTTTTATCGGGCCGTATGAAATAATTGAAAGAGTTGGACCGGTAGCCTATCGGTTAGCATTGCCATCTCAATTGAAGAAGATTCATAATGTATTCCATGTGTCTATGTTACGTCAGTATCGTTCGGATCCTTCACATGTGGTTTCACCGACAAAAATTGAACTACAACCAGACATGACCTATGAAGAAGAACCGACTAAGATTTTAGCTTGAGAGGTCAAACAACTAAGGAACAAAAGTGTTGCACTTGTGAAAGTGTTGTGGCAAAAGCATGGAGTAGAAGAAGCTACATGGGAACCCGAAGAAACTATGAAGAATCAATACCCACATCTGTTTACCGGTAAGATTTTTGAGGACGAAAATCTTTAAAGGGGGAGAGTTGTAATATCTCGAATTAAGGCCTAATCGGAATAGTGGTTTCGTGACCATAAATCTGAGATAGAAATAATTATTTTATAATTATTTTGAGGTTTATGATATGATTGCATAATTGTGTGAAGATTTCGTGAAGAAATTTTTGGCATAACGAGTTTAATTTAAAGTTAGGGATTAAATCGAATAAGTTGCAAAACTTGCATTCTAGAAGTTTTTAGTATGAAATTGCTTTGAAATATTAATTAGGAGGTCTTAAATGGTACTTTGACCAATTTTAAGTTCATGGACAAAATTAGGACATGGAAGGAATTTTTGAAAGTTTAGTAAGGAGGGCATTTTGGTCATTTGGATATTAAATGAAATAAAAGGGAAAAATAACACAAAATTGGTTATCATCTTCCTTAGTTGCTGCCGAATGCTCCCTCTCTCCATAGCTAGGGTTTCTTCAACTTTCAAGCTTCATAGTAAGTGATTCCAAGCCCCGCTTTTTAATGATTTTTACGTTTTTGAAATCCATTAACTCCTGGTATAGCTTATGATAGTAATATTTTGAGTTAGAGTTCATATTTGGAAAAATACCCATAGGTGAAATTTGTGAATTTTGATGTTTTATGATAGAATATGAGGTTTTAAATTAAGTTAGACAACTTGTGCTACTTGGTTTTGAGTGAAAACGAGAAAAAGGGCTTAATCGGCAAAAATACCTAATAGTCATAAGTACATGTTAGAGTGAGAATTTGATGTTGCCATAGAAGGGAAAACTGATCAGCATGTTATAAAACATAAGAATAAGGAATTAAGTTTAATCCCGAGATTAGGGGCAAAAGTGTAAATATGCAAAAGTTTAGGGGTAAAATTGTAATTTTGCTAAAATTTAAATTAAAGACTAATTTGATAATGTGAGTATTAAATAAGCTACATGTGTTATTTTAGATCAAGAAAGACGTGGAATCGACCCCAATCGAGGAAAAGAAAAGATTGTGGACTAAATTGCAAAATCTTTATATTTTGGTACCAAGGTAAGTTCATGTGTAAATAATGTAGCATAATTGTTATTTTTAAGTTATTGATGTTAATTATATGGTATGCTGATTTTCATCATGAAATATATGCTTTATGTTTTTTTTTTCGAATAAAATGCAAATTATATGTATTATTTGTTAAATATAAAGTGCTACTGAGTATTGGTTTTAGTATTTTACGGAAGATGGCAAGGATATGTGTCCGAGGAAAATCCCGTTTGAACCTTAGGAATAGATTAGGATACAAGTGACATGTCACTAGGATGGTTTGAGTATCCGAACTCGTTGAGTTGAGTCCGAGTTCACTTATGGATGCGAATGTCCGAACTCGTTGAGTTGAGTCCGAGTTCACTTATGGATGCGAACGCCCGAGCTCGTTGAGTTGAGTCCGAGTTCACTTAGGGGCGGGTTACATGATTGCTTGATTACATATGTGGCACTTATGTGCATATTATCCATGTATCCGAGTTATATTCCGATGTGTTCAACGGGTAAAATTTCTAGTGAAATGGAAGAACACTTAAAATGCAAGTGACGTTTTGGTAAGTGTTGTGAAATGGACACTTTGGACAGGTATGTACTTAACCCTCGGGTTAAAAATAGATACTACAACGATAAGGTGGTAAGATGATGAATGATGTTTAGAAATGTAATATATGTTTTGGTGATACCATGCTAAGGTTGTTTGGTATAATTGTATTGTTATGTTACTTGTTATTTGCATATGAACTTACTAAGCATTTATGCTTACTCCCTCCTTTTTATTCACTGTAGTTTTGGACAAGCCGGCTCGGGAATCGGGACAGGTCGAAGGTTCGATCACACTATCCGAAGGACTTTTATTTTGGTAAATGGCTTGTAAAACTTAAGTATGGCATGTATAGCAATATACCTACTTTGTGTAAATAATTTTGTGATATGGCGGTGATTTGGTTGAGAAAATGCTTGATAATGATAAGTCATTGAAATGGCTAATTTAGATCATGTTTGATGTCATGGAAGGTTAATAGGTTATCTAGTTCATAAAAACTCATGAAAAGATGAAATTTGCCTTAAATAGAACATTGCAGCAACACCGACGTGAGTTTGAAAATTTACTAAAAATCATAGAAATTGAATTTGGTGACGGATTAAATATGAAATTGAATCCCAATATGTCTAGTTTCACATAAAACAAACGAAACAGGTAAAGGAATTACATGTTAGAAGATATTTGAATTTTAGTGAAACAGGGCCAGAGCAATTTCTGGATCCCCTGTTCCAACTTTAGAAATTCACCATAAATTGCACAAAAATAATTAGGTGGTGTATTTTATATTCTTGGAATCATTATTGAGTCTAGTTTCAGGATAAACAAATGGCATAGTCATATAAATTTTTCACAGAGAGAAATATGGTTCGTAGTAAACAGAGGTCAGTCCAGTCAAGTCCTGAAACAGGGGTAACTTTAACTAATAAACTGTACTAATTGGCTCAACCAAAAATTCTAGAAAAAATTAGTGAATAGATATATGAGTCTAGATTTAGGGAAAATTTATGGATTTTGATTTCAAGTTTCGTAACTCAAGATATGATTTTCCTTGTAACTGTGACGCAGGTAGCTAGAAAGCTGTGAATGTGGAAACAAATGATTCGAAGTTCTTAATTTGATAAATTATGTTCGGTAACACCTCAAGCTCAACTCCAGCAATGGTCTTGGGCGTGGGGGCGTTACAAAGTGTTCCATGCAATTTGCTACAAGCTCATTTAGCTCGTTCATAGCTTATTCAAGTTTATTGAGCCCAACATTATTCAGTTTTAGCTTGTGCATCAATTTGCTAGAATATTTAATTTGGTTTTAGCTCAATTTTAGTTTTATTTAGTTTATGTGTTTTGAGCTAAATAATCGCTGGATTGAACTTTTAATATGTTTAGTTTAATTATTTCAGTTGTTTTAATTGCTTAAATACTTAGTTTAATTAATTAAGTTGTTTTGAATGTTCTTTAGTTGCTTAAATAATTTCGGCATTTAATATGTTCCAGCTTAATTAATTTTCCACAGCTATTTAACTTGTTTAATTGTGCTTATAGGTGAATTAATAATTGAATCAGCTGTTACATGGATTCGCATTAAAGGAAGAAATGAGTTCAATTGTTATGAAGATGAATTAAAGGCCAGCAGCTGTTATGAGCTTATTCAAGTAATTGTTTGGAGATTTTAATGGACAAGGAGTTGATTACACAAGCCATTCAGCTTCCAAACGTTTTTTATGTGATAGTGGCTGTTCAATTTCGTTCATTTACACATTGCATCAGTTTTCTTCAAGCATTCATACACAGAGGTTGTTCGTGTGCCAAATTTAAACCAATTGTTGCTGCTGTCCATTCAGCTGCTCAAAGGAGAATTAATGGGCTGTTCAACTCATTAGAGCTCATTATTAGCTGATTTGGAAGATTAAATAAGCTGCCCATTGCTGTTACATAAGTTAGAGTTCATCAAAAGTCTTCTAGTTTTAATTAGCTTAATTAAGTCCATCAATAACTCATTTAAGCTAATTAGTTTGTGTCCATTATGCTGGAACATGTTCAGCCTATAAATAGTTTGTTTTGTAATTATTTAAAAAGACCTTTTGCCAAATTATATGAACAAGTGTTCTTTTGTGAGATTTTCAATTCTCATAGTTCTTTTCGGGTCTGACTTGACTTATCAAGCATAACTTGTGGCGTCGATCTTTCCTTTGTAAACTGAACTTATCACCTTTTGGTGTGGCGTTCATTATACCTATGGTTCCTACCTCTTTAAGTAACGGGTCAAAGTCCATCCACCTTCATCATTTTTCACCTTAAGCAATATAAGTCCCAGGGCAATACTCTTTATAGTATTGAATCGTTCTTGAAGCTTGAGTTCTATTTTCCATTCCACCCAATCTATCAATTATCATTTTAATTCTTTTGTTAGCCAAATTCCCTATCCATTGCTTAATTATCTTTCTTTTTAACCTTTGTTTGTAGCCATTGTCTATCTTTTCTATTTCTTTTGAAACAAACCAAGTCTTACTCAAATTCACGATTGGGCAATCTAAACGACTCGAATCATCATCGAAATGAGTTTGTATCAGATTATCCAACTCCCTGAGATAGTTCTTAATAAAGTTTGCAATGACTAATCCATTTTTTTTTTCACTTTCATGCACCTATTTGTTTCTGCCCGTCCAAATTGCCCATAGAGCACATGTAAATTCTCTAAATTGATTTTTCGAATTCTGTTAAAAAATGTAGGCAATCCAGTCTATATTTCCCATGTCTGTAATAGTTTGGAGCCATACAAAGTTCAAGTGATTCCAAACCTCTTTTGTAATTCATCAATCATGTATTACATGTTCTGTTGTTTCTGCTTCCTCTTTTGAATCTAGGACAAACTATCATTCCAATCAGTCTTCTATTATGTAGATTATTAAATTTAGGAAGAAAATTCCAGGCTATTCTTCATGTTGTAATTTTTATTTTTGGTGGTAGATTTAGTAGCCATATTTTCTTGTAAAGGTTCCCTTTTTTTTTTTTTAAACATTATATAACAATGATCAAATTCCAATTTAGATTTTTGTATTACACTTAAATTTGAGATTTAACTTTTATAATTTTAATTTTTTTTTTACATAATTTGTCATTTGAACTTTTATAATATCATTAGTTAATCTAAATATTTTAATTTAATTAAAATATTAACGTCAATTCTTAAGAATTATTAACACCATTAAAATTATTTTTTAAATTCAAGTCCATTAAAATATCATTATTTTGTTATATATCTACCAAGTGGGTTTTTTTTTTTTTTTTTTTTAGTTTCAAAATATTGCACCAATGAATTTTGTAGAAGACTTCTAAAGGTGCTAACAACTAGACTTGAATTTTTAAATTCAAAAAATAAATGGACTAAATTCTTAAAAATAAAACAATGTGGACTAAATTTTGAGTGTTTTTTATAGAAAGGAAAAAGTGAGAGAAAAGACAATAGGAAAAATAAATCATTCTCTATTATAATTCATAAAAGTCAATCATTTCACATTTAAATGATAAGAGAAATGAAAATGTAAGAAAAGTATATTTTAGTTCAAAATTATGCATTTTCAAATTTTCTTTTATTTTTCAGCTCTATCAAATAGTGGCTGGAAAGACAACTACTTCTATTTTCTCAAAATTTCCATATTTCTTACCAAACACTATGAAAAATATATATCTTTTGTCAATCTTTCCATTTTTCTACCCTTCAATTTTCGATCTTTTCAAATTTCTTTCCACCCTACCAAGTAAAACTTTATATTCTAGTATTGGATCTGTCCCCAAGAATTTCAACTTGGAAGATTGGAAGTGTAGATTTGGAAATAACATCAATCTAAGACAGATAAGGTTTCTCTCTACCCTGCTAATACAACAATACTTCCATTCAAGTCACGAATAAACTTTCTCTACATTTTTTCTCCCATATTAATACTCTTTTTTGGTGTATATTTTTCAGTCTTAAGCTTTGACTGTACATTGAATTTCAAATCCTTCGCTTCCTTTGAATCTCTTTTCATGTGTGATACAAAAATTACATGGAGAGTAGCTCCATCTTTTGAAGTGGAAAAGCAAAGTTACCCTTTAAGTTTAGGAAAAGGAAGAAACAATTTACTTCTACTGGGAAGAGCAAATTTTGTATTTTCATCTCACTTCCATGACTATATCGGCAGATTGTTAGCATAGCAGCTGGTCAGGGCCATGGAAATGTTTTGGTTCCCAAAACTGGCTGCTTATTCTTCTTCGAAGGTTGTTTTGTTTGTATGAGATGAGACCTAAGGCTGTATTCTTCTAACTGTTCAATAGCAGTAGCAAGAAATCTTGTCAAAGATAAAGATAATAGATATGACAGTAAATATGAAAATAGAAACAAAACTTTGCACTTGCACTATCTATTTTAGCCAGCTCATATGTTGAGCTGACGTTAGCCAACCAGTTTGATAGGGATGGCCTGACCTACAGTCGCAACATGGTAACCACAAGTTGATTATGTCATCATCCTATGGGTTAAACTTTGATCCATGCAAATGAAAGTTCCAGGTCCAAGCAATATATAATGGTTAGTTGTTAATCATATTTAATCCAAGAATTCAAGATCTGACAAGGCATGTAATGTGTGATCACCTGCAGATCTGCGGTTGAAGCCAACAGAGCTTCACATTGATCAAGCATGTTTTGCTCTTGTGCGGAAATTGCAGCAAGCTCAGAAGCCCAATTGTTTACCCCTTCCACCTACATCACATCAAATATTGAGAACCGTTAAGCATCTGGAATGAATTACTAACATAAAAAACACAAATCAGCTATGAAGTCGCATGCTAATAATATCCGAATTCTGAGTTTTTTTTTTCTAACTGCTTGTGTTGTCAGCAATTATGTCAAAATAATGAAGAAAATGGTGGGTTGGATAAATACCTTTGGGACTAAAGAACAAATGGAGGATCCCATAGCCTGCATCACGTCGACAACAGAGCAAATAGCAGCTTTCAGTGATTCACTGTCCGCCTGATGAGTACAAAATACAGTGAGCATGTCAAGATTTCTCTTTGCGGATATCAGTCCAAAGTACTTCTCTAAACAAACATACCCTTCCCCCATCAGTTACGGGAAGATGGAGGGTGGTCGCCTTTAGATCTTCTACTGCTCCAGCTAAACAACGTATATGATCTCTTTCAAGTAACACCCAATCCTTGAGGTATCCCATCTGCATGACTCATGTATAAACATACATGAAAATTCTATAGACTGACAAAAATAAAAAAAGCTACAAATTGGTATCCAAAAGCATGACTGAGTTGAAAATAATTGTCTCTATGTCTGATTGTCAAAGGCACTGGCGTTGCTTATCTATCCTCCATGGTTATGCAACAGAGTCAGTGGTGATGTTTTCCTCCTAGCTTCGTCCTATATAAGTTCTAAATTTATAGCTTCACTTTTAGAACTTGTTGAATAAGTAAGCCTCATAAATATGGGGATGTGGAATACACTTGAATCAAATAAAATTCTTAGCACCAACCCAGATGGGAAAATTCAGACATATGAAAAGATTATTAACTGGAATTATGTCAGGAGCAAACTACTGAGGCTTGGGGCAAAATGCATGATGCAGAATGAACCTTCAGTCATGGCTTTTCAATTTAACTGTTAGACATGGCTTTCTTCATTTACATAAAAGGTTATCACAATTAGAAGATTATTATCTGTGGGCTGAACCTACTTTAGGAAAGGCCAGCAGTTTCGATTCTCTAATTAAGACATAGATTTATTGATTATGATTTTATTTCAATTGAGTTTTTTCTTGAATTCTCATTGTTATTTCATTTCAGTTGAGTTCTTTTCTTTTTAGCATATGTTGATCTTTATTTAAAGATAAATGAAATAATAAACACTAAGTTGAAACTTTATGGAAAAAAAAAAACTTCACAAAAATCATGGCGGTCAGAAATCAACTTTACTTCTAGCTCATATCTAATAACTCGTCCTTTCTTTAAATTTAATCTCGATGAATTACCTAATGAAATAGATACAAGAGATGATGGAACTTAATTGTTAGTTGTTTCATTATTAAAATGTGTAGTTTTTTATTCATCAAGCCATGCTCATGTTTATGGGAGTTGCTAGTAAAGAAAGCTTAGCTGGATTATTTTTGAAAAATGTTGATGAGAAGTTTGAAGAGATTTATCGAAGGTGTTAAAAAATGAGAAAAAGCATGTGAAGGTTCACGATCCTTATCTATTTCAATTTTAGTAATGAAAGGATTAACGGTGTGATAGTAATGGTTTTATTGAATAAAATTACCTTCACTTTGACTACAATGATGATTGATGGAAGTATGCGGACGAGACAAATGTCAATCACTTTGGGGGAAGTTACTTTTTCCAAGATTATCTTGACTCCAAGCTTGAGAACAAGCTCTTTCTCCAAAAGGAGAAAAATGTTGTAGATGCTTTGCGGCCAAACCTATATTAGGAAAGGCCATTAGTTTCTGTTCTCTAATTAGGGCTTAGGTTTTTCGGTTGCAATTTTTCTTTTAGTTGATTTCATTCCTTTCCAGAGTAAGTTTCTTATTTATATAATAAGCCTGATCCTTATTTGAAGGACAAATGAAATAATAAAACTTGCGTCGATTTTTTATCAAAAACCTGAAGAAATATAGGTCTCTCTTTAGAGTCCTAAGGCTTCAAGCTCCCTTTAATGAGCTTGAATGATTTTCCCTTCTATCACCCTACGACTCAATCCCAAACTCAGGACAATAACCCATTTAAAATCTTACAAGACACTTTAATTCCTTTAATCAACATCTCAGCCAAATTAAGAAGCTTGGAGGCTCGCAACAATGCTATATATCATCCCTGTAACCATGTAAACATAAAGTAGGCCCCTTATTGATCTCAATATACTTCCAAAATCTGTGAATGGATAAAAAATATACTAGTGATAAGAAATTTAGACCTATAGAGTGGACCAAGGAATAGCTTAGTGATATCCACATTTCCTCTAAAAGGTTCAATCTCCCTTTCCCTACAACGCCACAATTTAGACCTAATAGTTGAAAGAAGTTAAATAAGCATGCACTGAATACCTCCGTTTAGCTTCACTTGGAGTTGCAAATAAAAAATGTGCCTAAACTATTATTATAATGTCGAATTTAAAATATAACGGCATTTCTAACATCAAGACTATAGAATAAAAGTTTGTTGTAGAAGAACGATAGTTTACTGAGAGAGGCATTACTTGATCATTCAAAATAGAGCTCAACTTGAGCTCTAACTTCAACCGTTGGAGATTGATTCTTTTCTTGATCAAAGCATCCCACAGACCCAAAGTCACATTCCAAACATTGTATGCAGTTTCCTGCAAGAACATATCAAAATTTTACTCTAATAGATTTAGCATGTTGTATGCCATATCTAAAGCTCCCCATCATATGCATATGAAACTACCATGAGTTTCTTCATAATAGGGAATGCATGATCCATGCCATATTTGAAGGTCTAAGCCCATCATATGCCTATACATTGTAATGAAGTTCCTCACAGTAGGAAACTGATAACTTGGACCAAGATGCAAATAGGAAAATAACCAGAAATTTTTCTTTATTCGATAATTAAAAAAATTTAAGAGAAATAAAATTTTCCTATTCATATCATCAAAAGTTATCTCCATGAAATATATGCTAATATTTGTTGACAGAGTTGTTCCCTAAGACAAGAAATTTACCTCCGCATTTACTTTCTGAATATACAATACAGCTTCTGAATGGGCATTGGCATATCGCCACTGCAAATAACGATTGTAAAGAAGACGCAGTTGATGAGCATCCTCTATGAAGCTTGCACTTTTTCTTACCTTCTGAAAATCAGTGATAAAACTGATATCTGGAGTTGAGCTATGGGATTGACTCGATGAGGTGGATGTCCTCATCTGAGTTGGACTGACTACCCTTGGAGAAGGACTAACTCCTCTTGGAGTTGAATTGATAACTGAGGTTGAGCTAGAGGTGGATGTCTTCATCCGAGTTGGACTAACTACCCTTGGAGTTGGACTGACTCCTCTTGGAGTTGAACTGATAACTGAGGTTGAGCTATGGGATTGACTCGATGAGGTGGACGTCCTCATCTGAGTTGGACTAGCTACCATTGGAGTTGGACTGGTAACTGAAGTTGAGCTATGGGATTGACTCGATGAGGTGGACGTCCTCATCTGAGTTGGACTAGGTACCATTGGAGTTGGACTGGTAACTGAAGTTGAGCTATGGGATTGACTCGATGAGATGGATGTCCTCAACTGAGTTGGACTAACTACCCTTGGGGTTGGACTGGCTCCTCTTGGAGTTGAACTGATAACTGAAGTTGAGCTATGGGATTGACTCAATGAGGTGGATGTACTCATCCGAGTTGGACTAACTACCCTTGGAGTTGGACTGAACCCTCTTGGAGTTGAACAGATAACTGAAGTTGAGCTATGGGATTGACTCGATGAGGTGGATGTCCTGATTGGAGTTGGACTGACTCCTCTTGGAATTGAAATGATAACATTTGGAGTTGGACTTACTCCTCTTGGAGTTGAACTGATAACTGAAGTTGAGCTATGGGATTGACTCGATGAGGTGGATGTTCCCATCTGAGTTGGACTGACTACCTTTGGAGTTGAACTAATAACTGAAGTCAAGCTATGGGATTGGCTCGATATGCTGGATGTTCTTATTCGAATTGGACTGACTACCCTTGAAGTTGGACTGACTCCTCTTGGGGTTGAAATGTGAACTGAAGTTGAGCCATGGGATTGACTTGATGAGGTGGATGTCCTCATCCCAGTTGGACTCACTACCCTTGGAGTTGGAATGACTCCTCTTGGAGTTGAACTGATAACTGAAGTTGAACTATGGGATTGACTTGATGAGGTGTATGTCCTTATCTGAGTTGGACTCACTACCCTTGGAGTTGAACTAACTGAAGTTGAGCTATGGGATAGACTCAATGAGGTGGATGTCCCCATTCGAGTTGGACTGATTACCCTTGGAGTAGGACTGACCCCTCTTAAAGTTGAACTAACTACTGGAGCTGAGCTATGGGATTGACTTGATAAGGATGATGCCCTCATCCGAGTTGGACTGACTCCTCTTGAAGTTGAACTTATAACTGAAGTTGAGCTATGGGATTGACTCGATAAGCTCGATGTTCTCATCCGAGTTGGACTCACTACCCTTGGAGTTGGACTGACCCCTCTTGAAGTTGAACTGAGAACTGAAGTTGAGTTTTGGGATTGACTTGATGGGATGGATGTCCTAATCCGAGTTGGACTGACTTCCCTTGGAGGTAGACTAACTCCTCTTGGAGTGGGGCTAACTCCTCTTGAAGGTGGACTAGAAGGTCCTGCCGGATATGGACTAATGCCCCAAGAAACAGAGGTCCTACTTGGTGACTGAGATTGAGATCCAGAATTTGCTACGGTCGATTTTTCCAATGAACTTGCACAAAGGATCCCAGTAGGTACAGTTGCCCGCAGAGGCTTATCATTAATTAAAATTGCCTCAGACCCTACTCGACCAATTTCTTCATGTGATAACAACCTTGCAGCATCGCCAGAAGTTTTTTGTAGAGGTTTACCTAAATTATTAGACATTGGCATTCTTTTCAGTGATGATACTGCTCCTGGAACCGGTGTAGATAAATCTTTAACAATCTTATCCCCCAAATCCACACTTTTGTTCAATGAATTGGAAGATAATTTCCCACCAATTCTACTTGGCCATCGATGATGATCTATCAATCGGCTAGGCAAATCATCAACAGGTTTTGCATTTTCAGACTGATCAGCTGCATTTTTCCCATCAAGTAGATTTCTCTTTCTCTCTGGACTAGGCTTTCGTGATAAGGTAGAGGTCTCTGATTGTTGTTTATGAGCCACATTTGAAGGTGGTTTCAATGTGCGATCCAAGGAAACATTACTACCAGACTTTTCTTTTTCCTTTTGGCTAAAAGGAATAGAAATATCATCAGATTGAAATGAAACACTATGACTTCTCATAGTAGAAGGCCATAAACTTTCTGGTATACGATCAGCTGATAGCCTTCTAGATGAAATTGGCATAGATTTTGATGAATCATGAACTGGAGTAGAAGGATTTTGATGCGACGGTGATGTTGATGGACGCCTCCTCTCAGCTGACACAGCTCTCTTTTGCACCACCTGGAAAGGTGTAGGGCTTGTTCTAGTTAGGTTTGGAGATGGAAAACGCCTAGGAACCGAAGATGTTGGTGGAGTGGGTGCTTCATAACTCGAACTAACTTCCTTAGTTAGAGAATGGCTGGTAGTGACTACTGCATTGTTCTTTTCAGCAGGAACAAGGGGTGGTCTTATGGTGTCCACAACAGCAGCAAGCTTCCATAATCGTTGCTCTGATTTACATCCATCCATCCGAACTCTCCAAACTAAACCACGTTGATGGGATTTTCCAAATAAAAAACAAACCTACATTTAACAGACTGACTTTTAGATGAATCCCACGTGTATATAGAATAACGCTCACCGCTCAAAAAGAAGATATTTTTCCCTGGAATAAATCTGCCGCTAACAAAAAATTAGATACATACCTGCATAATGGCCAAAAGGAAAGGAATAATTATAAACACCATGGGAGAATAAAATAAAACTTTACATAATCTTAGATCTGACTGGTGAATAGCTAGAGAATTACAAGAAAATAACTGAAATGAGCGTGGTTATTCATCAAGAAAAGCCCAAATCCAAGCAGATCAAATCAAACAATAACAATGAGTAACAACATCAGTTACAATGGAAAGTCCTTAAAAATTTCAGTCCAGTTCTATCCAACTTATATTGACGTTCACTATACTTTTTGGTTAAATCTACACCAGAGTGCAAATGCAAAGTACTAAGGGGTCTCTTATGGAAATGAGAAACTAGACTGTTAAGTCTGTACTGGTTCCTGGTCGTGAAGGTGTAGGATAAGAAGACAACAATAAGAAAGGTGAGTAGTGTCTATGTGTGTGTGAGAGAGAGAGAGAAGGCTTCTCTCTCTAAATGTCCCTGGTTTTGTCCAAGTTAACATTTATTTTGGGTAAATTATAAAAATAGTCACTTTTATTTACCTCATATTACATTTTAGTCACATTACGTTTGAAACATTACGTTTTAATCACTAACGTTATCGTTTTGTTATGAATTAGTCACTCCACCGTTAAACTCCGTTACCTCCCTACCGGTGATCCTACATAGGAGTCCAAATAGATTTTAAATGCTAATTTGAATTCCCATGTAGGACTGTCCTTAAAGAGGTAAGGAAGCTTAACAGTAGAGTAACCACAATGATAACGTGAATGACTAAAACATAAAATTTTAAATATAAGTGATTAAAATGTAATTTGAAGCAAACAAAAATAATTATTTTTGTAGTTTACCTTTATCTGTTGTGCTTCTCATAAGAATGCCATGGTCGGCTAGGCAAAAAAAAAAAAAAACCGTAGCCCCACTCTGGCTTCTTCCCTTCCTTCAATGCCTTTTAGTTTGCTTTCCATGAAAAGGAATTAGGAAATGATCCCAACAAACAATTGCATCTAAAAATAAGAAAAAATTTTAAATTACATGGGAGTTATACTTGGGATCACATGTATGATTTACTAAATGATGTTAACATTAACATATAACAATTAAAAACTTAAAATGCAACTAACAAAATGAGAAATAATTCAAGTTTGTTTGTTTGCGTTCATATCTGTTTAGTACACCTAAAATAATTGTAAAGAAAAACAAGAAAAATATTGAACCTTTGTAGTGCTAATGTAGTTGAATATATAGGAAAGGACGTGGAGGGTCACATGCGAGGAAGATCATTGTCCATCCCCACAAATTAACAGTAAAAACTTTGAATAATACTTGAGAAGATTCTTTAATCAGATAAAATATTGTTTCTAAATTAAACAATTATTTCTAAATTGACCATTTCTTTTCTTTTCTTTTTTGTTTTCCAAATTGAGGAACGAAAATAGATGGAAGCACGATAATTTTGATTAAAATTGCAATAATTAAGAAGGGCTAAAGTCTTTTAATTGAAAACTTGAAAAGAATCCAAATCATAACAATGTCTATATTAGACAGAGTTATGTCGCTAAAATTGAGGACAAAAATACAATTATCAAAATAACAAAACTGCTTCATATAAATCTATCTGAAAGAAAGTTGCAGAAATTGTTCATTGAATCCGTCCACCAAAAATATCAAAAAAATTGATTACTTTGTACTAATTTAATCTAGTACCTTTTCTTATTTTTGTTTTATCTTAATTCGGTGATCTAAGGAGACGATAAAAACAAAGCAAAAGGCTGAAAATTAATTTCAACATATATCTCAGAATAAAGAAGAAATAAATTTTATTTAATTAAAAAAACTCACCTCCTTCAATCTAAAATTTCTTCCAAATGATTTGAATCACAAAAATTTTAATCTTTAATTCTTTGAAGTTCAACATAAAAAAGGAACCTAGAGAGTGATCGCTTGAGGAAAGGACAGATCGCCGGAATTGGTCAGAGCGCAAATATTCCGGCGAGAGATGGACACCGATTGGATTTCTTGTTTTTATTTATAAAGGGAAACGTGCGAGAACTGAAATAAAATAAAATAAAAGGAGAAACAGGGAGAAATAAATTGAGGGAAAAGAAAACGGTTTTTCAGTTTGAGAGGGACTAAGAATGGCGTCGTTTTTGCGCCAACCTGTTTTATTGGGATTTTCAGAACTTGCAACTTCAAAGGAGAAGACAAGTTTTCTTTAGTCATGTAACCTTCTTAAAAACATTTTTTATTTATAGTTAATTTAATTGCTATAATAATTTCCATCTTAATTATGAAGTGGTGGTTCTCAAAATTTCAATGTACGCTTCATATGAGGCTTATGCTAACGAATCACATTATAATTTTCAGGTAAAATCTATTATTGCATCCCATAAAATCTTTCATAATTCTATTACAATCTCATCTATATCCATGCAAGATCAAAGTAGTTTTTGTCATATTAATCATGAATGAGTAGTATGGATATTACATGTAATGTGAACCAAACATGTCTATTTTCAACTAGTCTTTCTTAAATTTAAGTGAGATTAGTATCAAATAAATTGAATACTTCATTTTTATTAGAAAATAACCAAATACATAAATGTCTGAAAACACATATAAATCAAATAAAATATAAATTCCCACTAAGTCATGATGTCCTCAAATAATATAACACCCATATGAGTAGTGCACTCATAAAAGATATTGGATGGTAAACCTTTTGTGAGTGAATCTGCTATAATGGAGTTTGTGTAACAGCCTGTTTTCTAATGGTGTCAAAAACAATGGTTTTGGGACCATAATTCCGACGTAAGATTCTTAAAAAAAATTATTTAATATTTCTGAGTTAAATAGAGTATTATATTAAATTTTTTATTTAATAATTTTTTCATATTGAATAAATAGTTAAGCAAGTGGTTTGTCCCTAAAGCCAAGTGATTTTAAAAAATGAGATATCAAGACCTTATTTCTGTAAACTGAGCTCGTAAATTTTATGGAGTTACTATATAACTATATTAAATTTCAGTCCAGTAATTTTATCATTTGATTAATTAATTAAAAAAAGGACTAAATCATAAAAATTACAAAAGTTAATCACTATTAATGTTTGAGTGTCAAATCGTATTTATAAGCTAATGGAAGGGATTGAAAAGGCAATTTATCAATAATTTAGCTAGTGCCCGGTTTTGTGATGTGAATTAAGTAAGTTTTGCTAATTATTAAATTATTAAAACGATTAAAGTTTTAATTACAATAAAACAAAAGAAGAAAACAAGCTTAATCTCTTTCATTTTTTTTTCCAAAGCTGAACCACCATTAGAGGACCATGAAGCTTAGACTTTAATTTTCTTCTTGCATGTAAGTGATTTCTCTACCCGTTTCTTGTAAATTTTATGTATTTGAGATCGTTACAACTAGGTCTAATTAACACGTATCTCTATTTTCAAAACTGTTAAAGATTTTAAATTTTACCATTAATGAATTTTAGTTTATTTTGATGTTAAATGAAAGATTTATAATCTTGATTCTTGTTTAAGAATATTTTGTAAAAGAATTTTTGTTAGTTTTGAACCTTAGGACTAATATGAAAATTTGTAAAATTTGGCCTATTGAAGTGTAAACTTCCAAATGATTAAAGGTTGTATAAGGGTGTTGTTAAATTCGGTTATGGATATTAGGGGTTAAATGTGAAAATTTTAATAGTTTCGGCTTTACGGACTAGATTGAAAGAAATGTAAAAGTTCAAGGAAAATATGTAAAAATAAAAAATTAAGGGTCACATGCATAGAATTGAATTTGAATATGTATTTGAATTTGGTAAATTTAATTTAATCATTATAGATCAAGAATTGGATTGTACGAAGGATAACTAGGGAATTGGGAAAATTGAAGATTAGTCCTAATGAATCAACTGTTAGCGTATCTTAGATAAGTTCATAGTAAAAATAAATATATGTATTTATTTATGACTTGTATATGTTTTGGTTCAATTGTAATTGATGTTGATCTTTGATATTAAGTTGTTCATTTAAAAATGCTTACAATTAAGTACAGGTGAGAAAATGGATATTCGGTAATTGTTGATATTTTGGAATAACATGGTTATATGCTATTGAAATGAACTTAACTGATTTGTACCATGTGTACGAGTGTGTTTCTGGAAGTGCCTCTGAATTATAATTGTATAAACTCTGTTAAAATGCCCATTTGAACGTAGTAAACATTTAGGATACGATTGACATGTCAATAGGGTTAGTACGCAAGCTTGTACGGGATTACACTTCGGTGCCTTTGTTAGCATTTCAATGCACTCTGGTGCATTTTGAGGAACCCGATCCAAGTTATGTTGCTATATTTCATCGGGATATGAAATTATATGATTAAGGTTAAAACTATTTGATAGATTTGGAATATATTCATTATATTAATGTATCAAAAATAATCGTAATAGTATGTTTCATTATAATACCGATGTGATGAAGAATAGTGATGTTTATATGTATATGTAAACAAATTTAGTTTAAACCATTGTGAGATATCAATTATATGATGAAATGTTCAGTACTAATGTTATATGATTTGTAAATGGTTCTCAATGATAAATAATTTAAGTTATTTTTGTATTCAAATGTTATTTAAGGTAAGTTGATTTGAAGTTAAGTTATGAACTTACTAAGCTTCTTAAGCTTACTTGATATGTTTTTGTTTTTCTATAGTCAATGTTTTGTGGAACTAATTGGACGGATCAACTTTAGAGCTCACACTATCCAACCTTTGTTTCGGTAGTTTTTTATTTGACTATTTTAGTTTGTGGCAGGCTTTGTTGTTAAAGAACTTAAACTTATAGTTGAATTTGTAATTATAACACCCCAAACCCGACCGAGACGTTATGGCCAGATCTGTGATATCACATTTGAGTGGGCTTTGTAAAGCATAGTTCATTTGAGAGGGGGTTTATTTGTTTAAGCCTCATTGAGGTCTTTATGAAAACTAATTTATTTTATTCACTGCTATAATCACCGATTTATTAGCAAAATATGTGCTTTACCAACTCGTTATTACATTTTAAAACATTGACCGTCATGGAAGCTTTTTAGAACAAATTACGAAATATGGTTGTTGAAAATCATTTTTGTTTTGAAAACTCGATTACTACTACTATCATCTATAAACCAAATTAAATAAATCCCCAATTAAAGATAAAACTTAAAACGGCCGATTTACATAAAATTTAACCCAAATAAATCTACCATTATTAAAAAGCCCAGTACGCAACATAACAGTGGTGTGGCCTTTCCCGAGTCCCTCTCAACACTGACTCAGCTAAGGATTACCTGCGCATGTAAACAGCAGAGTGAGTTTATGAAAACTCAGTGTGAATCACAATCTGGGCCTAAGCCCATATCAGTAACAGTATCAATGGGCCTTGGCCCATTTCAGTACAGTATTAAACATGCATATATAAAACCTAACCAACCATCCTCTACACTCCACTCCGCCCAGCCTTACACTCCATGTGGGGATTAAATCGACCCACCCATCCCTACACTCCAGAATAACGTACCGTTTATGGTACTAACAGTATTTGCAACAGAGCTGCCAGTAGTAGGCGTATAGCCTTTCAATACACTTCCTCCAATATCATAAATCCCACCCCATGCAATGCAACATAATATAGATGTACATACAATAATCATGGCATGCTCATACAATCATTTATCAAATAGAGGAATTTTGGTCATTTACCTCAATAGGGTAAAATAGTCATTTCACAAATTAGGGTTAAGATACACTTACTGACCCAATAGTAGGTTTATAGTCATCTCGCGCGACCCAGGTAACCTAGATGATCAAAAAGATGTAAATGGGCCCAAGGCCCATTACTCGACACAAGTGGGCCCACACGCTCGTGTGGCCCGTTTAGCCCAACTTTAGTTACGGCTATGCGAACACCATAGCCTAGCTCGTGATTTGCCACTTTTCACAGTTTATATCCGTGTGAGGCCCACAAGCCCATTGGGCCCACATCGGCCCAACGTGGCCCATTACGGTCATAGCCCATGAGTTCACTCATGGTGGCCTCAATTCTCACATCAGAATCTCCACACATTCATTCGCACGCTCGTGTAGTAACCATTGTCGGCTTTTCGACATTTGCCGCTTTACAGTAAAAGGGGTAATTACACACCTGTGATAGAGTTGTAGCCGTACTGCCACTGAAATTGAGAACCTATAATCAATCGTTACCTTTCATTAGTCTAACACCCTTGTTAAACCAAAACCCTAATACTGTTGATCAAAACCTTTAACCAAAAACACTACTCACCAAGCAACAACTGTAGCCCTTCCTTGTTCCAACCACGAATCTTTCCCAGCACTAAGCCCTTCACAAAATAGTTAATCAATTAATAAGGTTTTACAAACCCAAGAAACACATCCAAATCTTTAACACTTACAAACCAAGGAGCAGTCACTTGTAAAGGAACAATCGGCTCCACACCTTGTAAAGAAGATTGAATCCCTATCAAGAAATCGTACAAAAAGAGTGTTAAACAAAAGACATCACCCTTGACAAGAAGAAATAGCACTATTCGGCCTAAGGTGAACAAAAGCCGAATCTCCAAGAGAACAACCACAAGAGATTCGGTTTGTGCAAACTTACCAGCATCCAAGCGATTTTAACAATACCACCGCAAGAACCAAACACACCCAAAAAGTGTAGAAGAGAATATGAGAGAAAAAGAAGAACGCCGTCAAAGCCCTAGTAAGGTTCGGCCAAAGAAGAAATAGAGAATATTCGCTCACAACAAGTCAAAGAACAAGAGCAAAGAAGGAGAGGATCAATTTTAACAGGCCAAAATCGAACAAGAAAGAGAAAAGAGCTCAAAAGAGTGTTCGGCCAACAGAGAGTGTTTGCACAAGAAGAAGAAGAAAGAAGAGAATAGTAGCCAACAATAGATGTTCGATCAACAAAGGAAAACACTGAGCCAAGTTGAGAGATAAGCAAGAGTTCGGCACAAACGGTATTGAGAAAAGAAAGAAGACCAAAATCGAATAACACTTACTATACTCAAAATAAAACCCCAAATGCCCAAAACCCAAAAAGAATGAAAACTCAGAGAAAAGACACCAAAACACACGGCTAACACCCCAAAAGAGAAGCACAATTTTGGCACTAGAGTACCAAAACTGAATTAGCATCCTAAGAAGCCCCACTTTCGGCCAACTACCTCCTCACTCCCCATCTCCCCATAATTCTCCTAAAATCACTCTATACAACCCTCAACTTGATCCATATCCCAACTCCTCCATTATCTCCTAGATTTTCTCTCCCAACCACTCATTCAAACAACCCAATTTGGTCAACCTAGGACTCCTCCATACCACCTAGCAAAAAAGAACATCTTTGCGCGCAACATGACTCGAACTCAAGACCCTCAGAACACTCCACACGCCCTTTGCCACTTGACCAACACGCCATTCATGTCTTGCCATGCCCTCACTAAATTAAATGCCCCTAGCAGAAAACCAAGGTTATTCAATAAAAAATCCCAAAATTTTGCTAGAGCCTAGGGTTGAACCCAGGACTTCTAACACCTCCAAGAACCCCTTTAACTAACAAAGCAAGCAGGCCACATACAACAAAACACGCCAATACAATTAATAAGGATTTGGGGCGTTACAGTAATCAAGTTATAAGTTAAAGTTGTTCTATGGTGTTTAGTTTATGTTTCATATTGGACTTCTAGTGAATGTGAAGTAAATAGATGAAATGTCATGTTGAATATGTTTGGTAAATTTGATGATTTGAGCTTTATGAATGGTATGCACGATTTGTAATTGGTGAAACAAATGATAGTTTGTTTTGGTGTATTGCTTGTGGATAGACCTAAAAATGGTCACTGTAACACCCCTAACCTGTATCTGTTGCAAAAATAGGGTTACGAGGTATTACTGAATTATATGCATCATTCACATACATAGCATATACATTTTAAGCATTCGTAATCAAAATCCATTCAACAAATTCTCATTGTCCTTTATAAGGCCCTACGAGACTTTAAAACATGCTTAAAAGAGGTTTGGGACTAAACCGATAACATTTAAAAACTTTGGGAAACTTATAAAATTTTCATGCATATGCCCATGTGAATAGGCCGTGTGCCTTACACGGCCACTAGACATGTCCGTGTCATAGGCCGTGTGGAAACAGGGCATACATACTGACTTGCATCACACTGCAGGAGACATGCTCGTGTGCCATGACCGTGTGAAAACTAGAGGGTATACTGACTTGGCCACACGACTGGCCACACGCCCATGTGCCAACCCGTGTGCCACACATGGCTAGTAGACACGCTCGTGTGTCTAAGCCGTGTAACTCTCTGACTTTTTTAACTAAGATTTAGGGGTCACATGGTCGAGTTACACGCCCATGTGCTCAATCGTGTGGCATGAAAATAGGCTTGATTTAAGCCATTATTCCCACCTATCCTTCATGTACCTAAAAGCATTCATTTGGCATCATTTTCACATACAATAAGCAACCAAAAATGACCATTTCATGCACATTTCATGCCATTTAAATTCCATCCATTTCACTACTCAAATCCATAACCAAAATCATGCCAAAACAATCTGCCATAACCTTAACTTCTATGTGCATTTTCTCACCATCTTATTAACTATTTCATGTCTCAAAACATATCAATTCATCATCTTAAAACCAATTCACAACATGCCATTTCTCAACCATGACACATCATTGATAATTAGCCAAATCAATTAACCATCTAACAAACACATGAATCCATACCAAACTTGCCAAAACATAAAACATTATATGCATCATATATCACTTATCAAACTTATGAATTAAGCCAACTTATATGGCCAAATACACACCAACATTTACAAGCCAAATCTCATGGCTAATATCATAACTCAAAACATATCATCATATCACTAGCCTATACATGATATATACCATATTATCAAACATCCAAAAAATACCAACAAGTAGTCGATAGTGTGATGACGGTTCCTGATGATCCCCGATGTCTGAGCTAGCTCTGATAATCTATAAAACAAGGAAAGAACACACAAAGTAAGCTTTAAAAGCTTAGTAAGCCATATACAAATAAAATTACAAATGAATCAATATAATTTCCATCAACATGAGTAAACACATATAAGCTTACAAACCTTCCCAAATTTGTATACATATTCAATTTCGTAAGTGAATTCATCAAATACCTCACTTTTCAATACTTGTATGAATCTCATTCGTACCTGAGTCGCTTAACTCATTTACACATTCTTTCTCGACTTGACTTTGCCCATTAAACCTTTCAGAATCATTAAGGATACTCGAAAATCATATATATCCCGTACAATGCCATATCCCAAATATGGTCTTACATGTTATCACATATCGATGCCAATGTCCCAGACATGGTCTTACATGTAATCACAATACAATGCCAATGTCCCAGACATGGTCTTACATGTAATCACATCTCGGTAATACTAATGTCATAACATTTGTATCCTATACTATTCCTAAGGTTCGTACGAGACTTTCGGATATCATAACTTTGTTGATTCTTGCTGGTATTTGCTCGTTCAACATTCATAGCAATTCAATGAAAATTAAACATTTATAAACCAATTTAAAGGTACTTATTTTCATATGAACTTACCTCGTATATACGATGAATGGATCGGATTGACTACTCGACAACTTTTGATTTCATTCGATCTAAATTCGATTTCTTTCTTTCTTGATCTATATGAATTCAAAATTAGCTTATTTAATCACCTATTTATTCAATTTCATCCAAAAATACCTATTTGGGCATTTTTACACTTTAGCCCTTAAAGTTTTACATTTATTCAATTTAGTCATTATTTCACAAAAAAACATAAATTACACCAAATTTGACAAAACTTGTAACACCCCAAACCCGGGCTAGACGTTATCTGCGATGTCACATTGAAGTATTTTTCAAAACTTAATTCCCGTTCTACATAAAAACTTCTTTGGGGTTATAAACCAAAAATTTTAGGTCGTTTTGTTCATTTGGGAAACTCAAGTTGGTTTAACTTAATATTGATCATGCTAGATTGTTATTAAACTTTAAAATAATGTTTGTTGTGTAAACGTGGTGTTTTCAGAAAAACATTTGTTATAATTTTCTTAAAAATCTGAAACCTAATGCTAACAGACAAATTCAAGTAAATAAATCTCGAATAAAAATGAAAATTAAAGAGGCCTTTTTACATGATAAACCCAAATTAAAATCTTTATTATAGTATAAAAGGAAAAACTACGTCGAGTGGCCACCTTGGAGTCCTCTGTCGCCTCGAGCCGTTTAAGCCTAGGGATTTCCTACGCAGATGATAGATGGATGAGTTTACGAAAACTTAGTGTGTGAAATCCCAAAATAACAAGCAATCAGAGTAACGCAATCTGGGCCTAGGCCCGTTATTTCTAGTTAGTGGCTTTAGTCCCTTTTTTAGTAACAGTAGCAGTCTGGGCCTGAGCCCATTTCAGTAACAGAGGCAGTCTAGGACTTAGCCTACAAAGAATCCTAACCAAACCATCCGCTACACACCATCTCCGTACCAGCCCTACATACCATGTGGGGATAAAATCGACCCACCCAACCCTACACGCTAAATCGTATCAATTTCGGTACTAAAATAGTGTTTACAGCAGAGCTGCTAGTAATAGGCTTATAGCCTTTCAGTACACTTCCTCTAAATTTTAATCAAATACATCCCACCCCATGTAATGCAACATAATATCATACGCGTATGTAGAAATGTCATGTTCAAAACAGTCATACATAATACAGGGGTATTTTAGTCATTTTACCACACAGGGGGTATAATGGTCATTTCATCAGTACGGGGTCTAATTATACTTTCTGACCTAACAGTAGGTCTATATCGTCTTAGGCGACCCGTATAACCTTAACAGTCAATCAGTGATAATGGGCCCACAACTTATATTATGGGCCCACATAGCCCAGAAATGGCCTTAGCCATGTAGCTTACACAGCCTGGCTCACTATTTACCATACTTTTGTATGACTTTCTCGTGTGGGGCCCACACGGCCCAGTTCAGCCCAAAATGGCCAAATAGCATGTTGGTCCATGAATACGCTCATGGCCATCTCGTCGACTGTACGACCTAGTTTTTCCATATGGCCCATCACATGGGCAATCTCATGTTCATGTAGTGTCGACAGCCCACTTTTCGGCTTTTCAGCTTCCTACCGATCTACGTTAATAGCAATGTGATTACAAACCTGATACGATTTGAAGTTAATCCGTGCTCCGAACACTCTTATGCCTGAAGAACAAATAATGTGATAACTAATCAGTTACTTAACCTATGTTTCAATTGGAAACTAACGGTGTTCCAAAACAATCATAATCTTTTTACCCAAAAGCCAACAATAATCGCACCCTTGATTCTCAGAGAATGTGTCAATCAATTTCGATCACCATCTACACAAAAATTACCACCTTTCTATATCAGACTCGCATTAGAAGTATAACAACATCTGTAACAACCCAAACCCGGCCTTGACGTTATGGCCGAATCTATGTGTCACATTGGAGTGAGTTTTGGAAAGCGTAGTTCTATTGGAAAAGTCCATTTGTGTTAAAACCTCGTTAGTGATCTTTATGAGAAGCTAACTTATTTTATTTATTTGTTAAATTATAGGTTTGTTTAGCAAAACATGTGTCATACTAATTCGTTATTACACTTTAAAAACATTGTTCATTGCTGAAGCTTTTAAAACAAGTTGCATAGTATGACAGTTGAAAATCATTTTACCTTTTGAAAACTCGAGTCCTACTACTAATAGATATAAACCAAATTAAATAAATCCCCCAAAAAATAAAAACTTAAAAGTGGACTTATTACATTAAATTTACCCAAATAATATTACTTTTACTAAAAAGTCAACTACGGAAACGTAAACAGTGGTGTGGCATCTTCGAGTCCCTCGGAGCACCGACTCGCCTAAGGATTACCTGCACAGATAAACAGAAGAGTGAGTTTATGAAAACTCAGTGTGTAATCCAGGTTCATCAAATAGTAAACTATGCAGTGTAAAACAGTCTGGGCCTAAGCCCTTACCGGTGGAAATATTAGTGTAGGCCTTAGTCCTTTACGGTAACAGTATTAGTGTAGGCCTTAGCCTAATTCAGTACAGTATCAGAGATGCGTACAAAGATCCTACTCATCCATCCTTTACACTCCACTCCGTCCAGCCCTACACTCTATGTGGGGATAAAATCAACCAACCCATCCCTACACTCCAGAATATAGCACCGGTTGCGGCACTAACAGTATTTGCAACAAAGTTGCCAATAATAAGCTTATAGCCTTTCAGTACACTTCCTCCAATATCATATATCCCCCCCATGCAATGCAACATAATATAAATATACATACAATAAAAATGGCATGCTCAAACAGTCATACATCACATAGGGGTATATCCGTCATTTACCTTATAGGGGGATAACAGTCATATCATAAATTAGGGTCTAGGTATACTTACTGACCCAACAGTAGGTCCACAGTCATCTTGAAGACCCGTGCAACCTTAACAGTTAAATAGCGAAAATAGGAACAAGCCCATAATACGGCCCATGTGGGCCCACTCGCTTGTGTGGCCCAAATAATGGCCTTGAGCATGCAACTACGTTTCTAGCCTAATAATCTCTACATATCCGTACGGTTTGCCCGTGCGGGGCCCACGAGCCCGTGAGACCATATGGCCCATTTCTGCCCAACGTGGCCCAAAATGGCCTAAACCCATGAGATCGTTCATGGTGGCCTCTACTGTCAAACGCACGCGTTTATGCATTTGATTCACCATACGAGCGAGCACACGCTCGTGTAGCGTCTATGAACATGCCTTCCGGCTTTTGCCAATTAACAAACTTTGCAGTGTAATTACACACCTGGTTGCAAAAATGCGTTTACTGCCCCATGAATCCCAAAACCTAACACAATCAGAACTTCAGTTAGAAACTTATCAACGAATTACAAGAGACCTTAGCAAACACTTGCTCACAAATTTACCTATCGCCCACCTTCTTTGATCACCCAAGAACTGTTGCAGGCAACTGCTTCCAATCCCTGGAGACTACTTGCAACCCAAATACTACTTGTAAACTACTACCATACACACAGTCCACTAACCAAGTGTATAGTGTCTTACCAAACACGAAAAACAAGAGTGAAGAACAGTAGTATTCGGCCAACACCCAAAGCCTCTTAAAGCCAAGGCACGAGATCAACAATCTCGCTTCCTAGCAGAAACATCTAAGAAGATAGGTGTTAAAAAAATATTATTTCGGCAAGAGAAAGAAGGCTAGCAACCAAACCCTCAAACCAAAATGGGATAATCGACAACAATTGAGAAAGAAGAGAAATAAAGTCATGGGAAGAGTGAAAGAGCCTTATGCTTGAATCCGATTGTTCAAAGAACAACTGCAGCATCCAAAACACAATAGGGGTGGAGAAGTGCAGTAACCAGTCAAAGTATAATGATGAAAGGATGTCACAAACAGAGGAGAAAAGGAAGGGTATACAGCATGAATAAAGAACCAAAGATGAAACGAGAAATGGTTGAAGAGGAAAAACAGAAAAAAGAAGAGAAGAGTAAGTATTCGGTTACACAGAAATAGATGAAAGGAAAAGAGAATAGAGTACTTCGACCAAGGTTTGAAAAACAGAAAAGAGGAGAGAATCGACAATGGAAAAGGTCCTCAAAAACTAAAAACTCGAGAGCACCAAAGTAAGAGAGAGAACATGAAGAAACCCCTAAACACCAATCGATTTTCCCAAAGAAAACAACCAACAAATGTTAAGACTCCCCAAACCAAAACTCAAAGAGTGCCTAGAGTCCCCATTCGGCACAACACTCTCTCACTCCCCAACTCCCTATATTTACCTCCCAGAAATCCTCCACAAATCTTTCAACCGATCCCCCTCTATCCATATCCCCAAATTCCCTCCTAGAATTTCGGCTACCCACTTCCCTCAAACACCAACCGCCCAAGCTTCAGAGTCTCAGTAATATACAACCATCCACAAGGCAACAATCCAAAATAAAACACTTTGAGCATGGTAGGTCTCAAACCCAAGACCTACTAGCAATAGCAACACGCCTTCATCCCTTGGACCAACCGCTTTTTCATGACTTGATTTCCCCGCAACTGAATAAGAACCCAACCCCTAGCAGTAAAGGTTTAATTTAGTAGAAACCAAAAAATTTTGGTAGAGCCTAGGTTTGAACCTAGGTCTTCTCACACTACTCGAAACCCTTAACCATCACAACAAGTAAGCAAACATGCAACATAACACACAATTAAATCACTAAAGGTTTGGGAAGTTACAACTCTACCCCCTAAAAGAAAATTTGACCTCGAAATTTACCTGATCAAAACAGATAAGGGTATTGTTGCCGCATCGCCACCTCAGGTTCCCACGTGGCTTCTTCTGAACTGTGATTACACTATAGTACCTTAACCAGTGGAGCAGACTTCTTCTTCAGAACTTTCACATCACGGTCCAAAATCCAAACTAGCTCCTCCTCAAAAGTCAGATCCGACCTAACCTCAATTTCTTCAATCGAGACGATGTACGTAGGATCAGAGCGATATTGCCTCAACATAGAGACGTGAAACACGTCATGAATCTGGTCCAACTTTAGGGGTAACTCAAGCTGATAGGCAACTAGTCCTACATGTTTCAGTATACAGTAAGGCCCAATGAACCTAAGGCTTAGTTTCCCCTTCCGACCAAACCTCAGTTTCTTCTTCCATGGTGAGACCTTAAGAAACACCAAATCCCCCACAGAATACTCAATCTACTTACGCTTCAGATCCACATATGACTTCTGCCTGTCGGATGCCGCCTTCAGTTGATCCCGAATCAACCTCACTTTATCCTCAGTATCAGAAATCAACTCAAGACCCAGAACACGCCGCTCACCCAACTCAGTCCAACAAGAAGGAGTACGACACCTACGACCATATAATGTCTCGTAAGGTGCCATCTGTATGCTAGACTGGTAGCTATTGTTGTATACAAACTCTGCCAATGGCAAATAATCCTCCCAACTACCCCGAAAGTCAATCACACAACTCCTTAACATGTCCTCCAAAGATTCGAATCACCCTCTCTCGATCGATCGTCATCATCGAGGATGGAACGCATCTTCAAGTCCAACCTTGTACCCAATGCTTCATGCAACTTTTTCCAGAACTGAAACGTGAATCGAGGATCTCTATCAGATATTATAGAAATCGGTACCCCATGCAGTCGCACTATCACAAATACATACAGCTTAGCCAACTTTTGAAGTGAGTAATTAGTACGAACAAGTATGAAATTGCCAGATTTAGTCAGTCGATCAATGACGACCCATACTGAATCCTTCTTAGTAGGTGTTAAGGGCAGTCCACTAACAAAATCTATAATCACTCTCTCCCACTTCCAAAGCGGAATCTCAACTGGCTGAAGCAACCTTGAAGGCAACTAATGTTCTGCTTTAACATATTGACAAGTTAGGCATTTACCCACAAAATCGGTAACTTCATGCTTAAGACTTGGCCACTAATATAACTCCCGAAGATCTCGGTACATTTTATTCCCGCTAGCATGCGTAGCATAAGGGCTACTATGCTCCTCTTGCAGTATAGACTGCCTCAAATCAGTATCTTTCGGTACACAGACTCTCTCACGGAAACAAAGTACCCCTTCGATATTTAATCCAAAATCTGAAGTTTCCCCACTCTCTATATGTTGAAATCGAGTACCCAACGACTTATCTTCCAACTGTTTACCCTTAATCTGCTCAATCTACCTCAGTTTAACTTGGAGTTCTGCCAACAAGCTACCATCGTCAAACAAATTGAGACGAGCAAACATCGCCCTCAGATTAGTGATAGCCCTAGGGTTCAATGCATCGGCTACCACATTAACCTTACCAAGATGGTATTTAATTGAACAATGATAATCTTTAAGCAGCTCAATCCATCTACGCTGCCTAAAGTGTAGCTCCTTTTGAGTGAGGAGATATTTGAGGCTCTTGTGATCTATGTAAATGATACACTTCTCACCGTAGAGGTAATGCCTCCAAATTTTCAGTGCAAACACCACTGCAGACAACTCCAAGTCTGCGTCGAATAGTTCGCCTCATGCATTTTAAGCTGACGAGACGCATAAGCCACTACCTTACCACTTTGCATCAACACACATCCTAAACCAACATGTGATGTATTGCTATAGACAGTGAATTCCTTTCCAGACTCTAGCTATATTAAGACAGGGGCCTCAGTCAGAACTTTCTTGAGTTTCTCAAAACTTTCCTGCTACTTATCAGTCCAGTTAAACGGTACCCCTTTACGCAACAACTTAGTCAGAGGTGCAGCAATCAACGAAAACCCCTCAACAAACCGTCTATAATACCCTACCAATCCTAGAAAACTTCGAATCTCAGATATCGACTTAGGTTTCTTCCAATCCAGAACCGCTTCAACTTTTCGAGGATCAACCCAATCCCTTTAACAGACACCAAATGACCCAGAAAAGTTACCTCTCGAAGCCAAAATTCACACTTACTAAATTTAGCGTACAATTATTTCTCCCTCAAAATCTGCAGAACAACACAGAGATGAGCATCATGTTCATCCTCAGTCTTCAAATACACTAGAATGTCATCTATAAACACCACTACAAACCGATCCAGATAGAGCTAGAACACTCGATTAATTAGATCCATAAAAGCCGCTAGTGTATTCTTTAGTCCAAATGGCATTATTAGGAACTCATAATGACCGTAACGAGTCCTAAACGCTGTCTTATAAACATCAGTCTCTTTGACCCTCAGTTGATGATACCCTAATCGGAGATCAATCTTAGAAAAGACCGAAGCTCCTCGAAACTAGTCAAATAGATCATCAATCCTCGATAGGGGTACTTATTCTTGATAGTCAATTTGTTCAGTTGTCGATAGTTGATACACATATGCATAGTTCCATCTTTCTTCTTCACAAAAAAAACTAGTGCTCCCATGGAGACACACTAGGGCGGATGAACCCTCGATCCAGTAAATCTTGAATCTGAGCCTTAAGCTCCACAAGCTCCTTCGGTGCCATTCTATAAGGGGTGATAGACACCAGAGTTGTACCAGGCAAGAGTTCTATCCCAAACTCAACTTCACGGTTAGGAGGTAACCCCGATAGCTCATCGGGAAAAATATCTGGAAAATATTTAACTATTTTGATATCTTTAATAGACGAAACCTCAAAACTAGAAGCACTGACATAGGCTAAATACGCCTCGCAACCCTTAAGAACCAACTTCTCAACTCTAAGTGCAGAAATCACATTTGAGAAATAGTTCCGACGTTCCCCAATCACAACTACCTCGCCACCCTCTACAGTTTTTAGTACTACCCGCTTAGCGGCACAATCTAAATTCGCCTGATGCTTAACTAGCCAATCCGTACCCAGTATCAAGTCAATTTCTCCAAAAGGGAGTTCTATTAAATCTGCCAAAAAGATCCCTCCTTGAACCTCTAAAGGTACCTCCTTAAATAGTTTATTCACTCTCACAGACTACCCTAATGGACTTAACGCAGTAACCTCACTCGTAGTGTTTTCAAACATCACACCCAAAGTCTCAGACAGAGTGCATACAATATAAAAGTGCGTAGATCCAACATCAATCAATGCAGTGTAAGGTACATGATGAATAAAGAATGTACCCGTAATAACATCTGGGGCATCTCTATCCTCTCGGCGACGTGCAGCATAAACCAGTACCGGCTACCCCACCTCAGTATGACTAGCACCTCTACCCGGTGCTCTATGACCACGACCCATACTATTTCCTCCTCTGGCCTTACCACGGCCTCTCGGTGGCTACTGAAAACCCCTCTGCGGCTGAACAGTACCCATACCAGTAGCTTGAATCTGATCAGGCCTCCATAGATAATCTCTAATACGGTGCTCTATAGATCTGCACCTTAAACATGCCTCTAACCTCTTCCAACACTCGCCCTGATGGCGTTTCCCACAATCAACACAAGGCTGCGGTCCAGTAGCAGCAACAGGAGCCCCAACTCTAGCTGGCCTATCAAATTTGGCCTTCTTCTTAGGCCCCACAGTTGAACCTGAGGGCTCCCAAACCCTCTTGTTCCTTCCCTTATCCTTCTCACAGTTCTGGCGCTCAGCGCGCTTCATATCCTCAGCGATCTTTGCCTTCTCTACTAACACAACAAAATCTCGCTCTTTCTGTGGAGCTATCAGAACCCATAGATTATCTCTAAGGCCATCCTCAAAATGAACACAACACTCATATTCAGTTGCTACTATCCCACATGTGTAGCGGCTAAGTCGCAGAGACTCAAACTCATATTCAGCTACCGACTTATCCCCTTGAGTTAAATTTAGGAACTCCCTCCTCTGAGCATCCACGTAACTAGCTCCCACATATTTCCCCTGGAATGTATTCTTGAAAAATTCCCAAGTCAACTGATCGGGCTGAGTACCCTCTTTCATTATAAGCCACCACTAATAGGCTTCATCTCGCAGCAATAATACTGCACCTTTTAGTTTTTGCTCGGGGGTGCAGTCGAGGTCGTCCATGATCCTCTCCGTGGCTTCTATCTAATATTCAACCACATTAGGGGCAACTCCAGTGATACCCCTAAAGATCTCAGCCCCATTAGACCTCAGTCGTTCCGTTATCGACCCATGTCCCACAGAACTAGTATTGGGCCCAATGACCCTTGCTAGAACTCATAGCATAGCTTAGGACAGTGTGTCATCCCCAACTACCTAGTCATGTGACCCAGTCTCAATCATAGGTGGAGCCAGTGCCTCTCTTGCCTCGAAGTTAGGCATATGGCCCGATGCCGAAGACCCATCCCGAACACCTCCACGGCCTCTGCCGCAGCCTCTTGTACCCCTTCCACGAGTACCTCTGGTGCTCATTATCAATTTGTGTATTATCTGTATTAACAATTTTCTGTATCAGTTTTACAGTTCCAGTGTTTATTAATGGATATTTTATGAAAAATAGTATCATAAATTCAGAGTTTTTGTTTTCACAGTTTGCAGTCTTACTACAGTTTTAGGTTACCCTAACAAAAGTCTCAGTATAGTCTATTATCTACAGTAATCTCAATATTTCAATTAAACAATGGTTTTAGAGAACTTACAGGATCGATGCCAGAGACTCGGTAGACCACACATTCAAAAGTGTCACTTCAAAATTTCTTTTTTACTATTTGAAATAGTTCCTTTAAAAAATTACGCCTTTAGAAAAACCTAAATCCACAGTCGAGTTTTATAACTTGGCTCTGATACTACTAAATGTAACAACCTAAACCTGGCCTAGACGTTATTGCCGAATCTGTGATGTCATATTAGAGTGAGTTTTGGAAAGCGTAGTTCTATTAGAAAAGTCCATTTGTGTTAAAACCTCGTTTGTGGTCTTTATAAGAAGCTAACTTATTTTATTTATTTGTTAAATTACAGGTTTGTTTAGCAAAACCTGTGTCATACTAATTCATTATTACACTTTAAATACATTGTTCGCTGTGAAAGCTTTTAAAATAAGTTGCGTAGTATGATAGTTGAAAATCATTTTACCTTTTGAAAACCCGAGTCCTACTGCTAACAAATATAAATCAAATTAAATAAATCCCCCAAAAAATAAAAACTTAAAGCGGATTTATTACATAAAATTTACCCAAATAATACTACTTTTACTAAAAAGTCAAATAAAAAAACATAAACAGTGGTATGGCATCTTAGAGTCCCTCGCAGCACCGACCCGCCTAAGGATTACCTGCGCAGATAAACAAAAGAATGAGTTTATGAAAACTCAGTGTATAATCCCTGTTCATTAAATAATAAATTATGCAGTGTAAAATAGTTTGGGCCTAAGCCCTTACCAATGGAAATATCAATGTAGGCCTTAGTCCTTTACGGTAACAGTATCAGTGTGGGTCTTAGCCCAAATCAGTACAGTATCAGAAATGCATACAGAGTGATACGAGCACGCCCCGCGAACTTCATCGAACAAGTCTGTCAAGCCGAGCATTGACATGTTGGCAAGCTGATCCCAGCTCGTTTCCAGCTCCACGGGCTCCGTCCAGCTCAAATTCAGCTCATCGAGCTCACCACCAGCTCAAGCAAGTTTTCATTCAACTCAAAACCAGCTCACTAGCTTGGAATCACTCACTTCCATTTCCCCCTCTGGTCCACTCACTACCACCTCTCATGAGTCGAAGCCCAAATTCGGTTTTAGCTCATGAGTTGAATTCTAGCTCATGAAGACTACTCTGACTTCATTTGACTACTATTAAATTTTTATTTAATAAGTTCATTAATTAGTTAATTAATAAACCACATATTAAATTTAGTTCATATTAGTTTTATTAAAATATGTCTTAAAAGTGTTTATTGATGATAATTAAATTTGTCATAACTGAATTTAATGTTGATATTTGTGTTCACATTAGTTTGAATTAATTCTGTTCACATTTCTTGTAGGAACACAATGGACATATGGAGATTAAAAGCAAGCATGAATGTTGAAAGGTGCATGGACGGTTGGGGGACTTGAATCTCTTAGGTGCATGTTCGGCTAAGTGCATGCATGTCCACATTCAATGTCTTTAAGGTTCATGAATGTTTCCATTCATGTATGGTGTGCTATCTCTTCAATTTTTTCAAGGTGATCATTCGGCCAAAGGACACTCACACATGCATGAAGATAGCTTGGCTGATTAGCTTCCCCATGACTCTCCTTAATTCGTTCACACCTATGTTCACATGGCAAGACTATTCGGTTCACCTTGTTCACACTAGAAGACTCTTCAACATTCGGTTTTCACACACATGATGGCCCTTGGAGTGTCCACAATTAATTCATACTATTTGGCCAAACATTGCTTCATTTAACAAGGTTGACCGAACCTCACAAGTGACCATTGGACATCATGCATTCACTTTGTGTTTTCTTAAGCATGAAGATTCATTCATTTCCTATTACCATAGCCGAATCTAGACATGCACATTAAGGGTCATTTTTCTAAGATTTTCTTTAATTAATGTGTAAGTATGAAAGGCCAATCGGCTACCTAGGCTTTAGGCCTATAAATACTTGTTATCTTTCCATGTAAAGGAGACTTTTGAAACTTTAGTTAATGTTATACTGCCGAAACTGTGAGGCAAACTTTTCTTATATTTCGTTCAAAGATTCGTTTGGCGTTCCTAGCGTTCTAGTTGTGTCAATCGTGTTCTTTGTCGATTCTGAACTTATCACTACTCGTAGTGTGGCGTTCAAACATACCGAGGTTCCTATCTTGTTAGATAGTGGGTCGAGGTTTTCCTTTACCAAACCCAAACCGAACTAAAAAAGCCTATAAACAATGGGTCGATACCAAATTAGTATTGGTTCTTGTTTGCCTTCTTTGTTCGATCCTATTTCTTTCTTACCCAAAACATACCAAAACCGACCAATTTGTTCATATTCCTTTGTTCCTACCCTTTTATTCCTACCATTCCGTTCGTACCCCTCTTTCTACTTCGGCCATTCCTTCAACTTAACTAAATCTAACGTAACTTCTCGTAGACGATCGGGCACTCAGCATACGACTCGACTCTCCCCGAGGCGGTTCGTATCACAGAGATACTACCCATCCATCCTCTACACTTCACTCCGTCCAACCCTACACTCCATGTGGGGATAAAATTAACCCACTCATCCCTACACTCTAGAATATAGCACCGGTTGCGACACTAACAGTATTTGCAACAAAGCTGCTAGTAATAGGCTTATAGCCTTTCAGTACACTTCCTCCAATATCATATATCCCACCCCATGTAATGCAACATAATATAAATATACATACAATAAAAATGGCATGCTCAAACAGTCATACATCACATAGGGGTATATCCGTCATTTACCTCATAGGGGTATAACAGTAGGTCCATAATCATCTCAGTGACCCGTGCAACCTTAACAGTTAAATAGCGAAAATGGGCCCAAGTCCATAATACGGTCCATGTGGGCCTACACGCTCGTGTGGCCCAATAGGCCCAAATAATGGCCTTGGTCGTGCAACCACACAGTCGGGCCAATAATCTTCATACATCCGTGCGGTTTGCCATTACAGGGCCCACGAGCTTGTGGGCCCACACGGCCCCATTTCGACCCAACGTGGCCCAAAACAGCCTAAACCAATGAGATCGTTCATGGTGGCCTCTACTGACAAACACACGTGTTTATGCGTTTGATTCACCATGCGAGTGAGCACACACTCATGTAGCGTCTATGAACATGCCTTTTGGCTTTTTTGATAACAAACTTTGCAGTGTGATTAAACACCTGGTTGCAAAAATGCGTTTACTAGCCCACGAATCCGAAACCTAACACAATCGGAACTTCAGTTAGACACTTATCAACGAATTGCAAGAGACCTTAGCCAACACTTCCTCACAGATTTACCTATCGCCCACCTTCTTTGATCACCCAAGAACCGTTGCAAGCAACCACTTCCAATCCTTGGAGACTACCGGCAACCCAAATACTACTTTTAAACTACTACCGTACACACAATCCACTAACCAAGTGTATAGTGTCTTACCAAACATGAAAACCAAGAGTGAAGAACAGTAGTATTCAGCCAACACCCAAAGCCTCCTAAATCTAAGGCACGAGATGAACAATCTCTCTTCCTAGCAGAAACGTCAGAGAAGAGAGGTGTTAAACAAATATTATTTCGACAGGAGAAAAAATGCTAGCAACCGAACCCTCATACCAAAATGCGATAATCGGCAACAATTGAGAAAGAAGAGAAATAAAGTCATGGGAAGTGTAAAAGAGCCTTAAGCTTGAATCCATTTGTTCAAAGAACAACTGCAGCAGCCAAAACACAAAAGGGGTGGAGAAGTGTAGTAACCAGTTGAAGTATAATGATGAAAGGATTTCACGAACAGAGGAGAAAAGGAAGGGTATAAAACATGAATAAAGAACCAAAGATGAAACGAGAAATGGTTGAAGATAAAAAACAGAAAAGAGAAGGGAATAGTAAGTATTCGGTCACACAGAAATAGATGAAGGGAAAATAGAATGGAGTACTTTGGCCAAGGTTTGAAAAACAAAAAAGAGGAGAGAGTCGATAATGGAAAAGGTCCCAAAAATCGAAAACTCGAGAGCACCATAGCAAGAGAGAAAACATGGCAAGAACCCCCTAAACACCAATTGGTTTTCCCAAAGAAAACAACCACCAAATGCTAAGACTCCCTAAACCAAAACTCAAAGAGTGCCTAGAGTCCCCATTCTGCACAACACTCTCTCTCACTCCTCAACTCCTCATACTCACCTCCCAGAAATCCTCCACAAATCTCTCAGTCGATCCTCCTTTATCCACATCCCCAATTCCCTCTTAGAATTTCGGCTACACACTCCCACCTCCCTCAAACACCAATCGCCCAAGCTTTAGAGTCCTAGTAATATACAACCATCCACACGGCAACAAGCCAAAATTAAACACTTTAAGCATGATAGGTCTCAAACCCAAGACCTACTAGCAATAGCAACATGCCTTCATCCCTTGAACCAACCGATTTTTCATGACTTGATTTCCTTGCAACTAATTAAGAACCCAACCCCTAGCAGTAAAGATTTAATTCAGTAGAAACCAAAAACTTTTGCTAAAGCCTAGGTTTGAACCCAGGTCTTCTTACACTACTCGGAACTCTTAACCATCACAGCAAGTAAGCAAACATGCAACATAACACACAATTAAATCACTAAAGATTTGGGGCGTTACAACATCACAATTATACCATACTTACCACAATAACCGAATAGAGTAATGAAGTAGTGCACACAAAAGCATGAATAAGGATTGATCTGAAAGGTAGGGGAGATAGTCGGTAAGAAGAGAAAAAGTTAGAAGATGGATCAACAAGGTGAAACAAACCGAAAGGGGAAAGAGTGAAACTGAGCCTTACCCAACAATATTCGGCCAACACAAGAGCACTAGAGTGGGAGAAGAGAA
The DNA here is from genome assembly GCA_025698465.1 of Gossypium longicalyx. Classification (NCBI taxonomy): domain Eukaryota; kingdom Viridiplantae; phylum Streptophyta; class Magnoliopsida; order Malvales; family Malvaceae; genus Gossypium; species Gossypium longicalyx. The sequence continues at coordinate 56,718,411 of CM046998.1, forward strand.
CCGTGCGCCTAACCCAACCGATCACAACACACTTGCCAACTGAAAGCAGAATAGAGGAGCAAGATGAATATTCGGCCAAGGTACTAAAAATGAAAAAGGAAGGAATAGGGAGAGGAAGGAAAGAGTTGGCTAAACCCCAAGCAGAGATATTCTTTTCAATGAGACTTATTTACGAGAGGGGAGAGAAGCAGAGGCAATCAATCAACCAAGACTTTAGAGAACAACTCGAAAAGAGCCAAAAAGAGAAAAATCTCGAATGCTCACTTCTACTAATCCTCCCACAGAAGAAAGATACGAAGTAGGCAAAAACCAAAAAATGAGAATTTAGCACCAAGGGCTTAAGTGAGCTAGAAATTGATTTTGGCAAACAGGGACTCCCTCTCACGGCACAACACTCCTACACTCCTCATAACTCATTAATCTTCTCTACAATCCCCTCCTCAAATCTCTCAACCGATCCTTATCCCAAATAATCTCTCCTAAATTTCGGCCACACATTCCCCACTCCCCTAAACACTCTCAACAGCCCATGAGCATCAGTATCCCACTAACATTCAACCTCTTACACGGCACAGTAGCAAAAAGACACTCTCTATGCGTAGTAGGACTCAAACTCTAGTCCCAAGAATAAGTAACACACCATTATCCCCTGGACTAGTAGGCTTTTTATGACATATCCTTCCCACATTTATTTAAAAATCTCACATCAGGTGATAAAGTTTATTCAAGCCAAAAATCAAAATTTTGTACAAGCTAAGGCTGGAACTCAGGACCTCTCCAACACTCCTCAGGACATTCAACCACTGAAGCAAGCATACATTTATGCACACAACACATAAAAATAATTTTAACAGGGTTTTTGGGATTTGGGGCGTTACAATTCTACTCTCCTAAAAGAAAATTTCAGCCTCGAAATTTACCTGGTCAAATAGGTTAGGGTATTGTTGTCGCATCGCCTCCTCGGGTTCCCACATAGCCTCCTCAGAACTATGGTTCCGCCAAAGAACTTTCACTAATGGGATTGATTTCTTCCTAAAGAATTTTATCTCATGATCCAAAATCTAGACTGGTTCCTCTTCGAAAGTCAGATCTGGTCTAACTTCAATCTCCTCAATCGGTACAACATGCGTAGGATCTGAGAGGTAGCGTCTCAGCATAAAAACGTGGAACACATCATGGATCCATTCTAATTCCGGAGGCAGCTCTAACTGGTAGGCAACCGGTCCTACTCACCTTAGTATGCGGTAAGGCCTAATAAATCTTGGGCTCAATTTGCCCTTACGCCCAAATCTCAGCACTTTCTTCTATGGCGAGATCGTCAGAAAGACAAAATCTCCCACAGAATACTCAATTTCCCTACGCTTCAAATCCATATATGACTTCTTTTTATCTGATGCTGCCTTCAGTCGATCCTGAATTAATCTGACCTTATCCTCGGTACCAGACACTAACTCAGGATCCAGAACACGCCGCTCACCCAGCTCAGTCCAACATGAAGGAGTGCGACACCTACAACCATATAGAGCTTCGTAAGGTGCCATCTATATGCTAGACTGGTAGCTATTGTTGTAAGTAAACTCTGCTAATGACAAGTAATCCTCCCAACTACCTCAAAAGTCAATAACACAACTCCTTGACATGTCCTTCGATATCTGAATCACCCTCTCCGACTAACCATCTGTCTGAGGATGGAACGCAGTACTAAAATCCAACTGTGTACCCAGAGCTTCATGTAACTTCTTCTAGAACCGAGATGTGAAGTGAGGATCTCTATCAGATATTATAGAAACTGGTACCCCATGCAGTCTTACTATCTCGGATACATACAACTTAGCAAGTTTCTGCAACGAATAATCTATGCGAACTAGTATGAAGTGGGCAGTTTTGGTCAACCGATCCACGATGACCCACACTGAAACTTTCTTGGAAGGTGTTAGAGGTAGCCCACTCACAAAGTCCATAGTTACTATTTCTCACTTTCATAGCGGAATCTTAACTGGCTGAAGCAACCCAGAAGGCAACTGAACACTTTAACCTGTTGGTAAGTTAGACTTTTCCCCACAAAGTCGGTAATCTCACGCTTAAGACCCAGCCACCAATATACCTCACAGATATCTCTGTACATCTTATTTCCACTTGGGTGCATAGCATAGGGGCTACTATGCACCTCTCGTAGTAAAGTCTGCCTCAAATCAGTATCCTTAGGTAAACAGATTCTATATCGAAAATAGAGTACCCTTTCCCTATTCAGCCCAAGATCCACCGTATTACCATTTTTGATCTGACGAAATCGAAGACCTAATGTCTCATCTTCCAACTATTTACTCTTAATCTGTTCAATCCACACTGATTTAACTAGGAGCTCAGCCAACAAGCTACCATCATTTAATAAGCTAAGACGAGCAAACATTGCTCTCAGATCAGTCATAGCCCTATGGCTCAGTGCGTCGGCCACCATATTGGCCTTACCAAGGTGATATTCAATCGAACAGTCATAATTCTTAAGCAGCTCAGTCCATCTACGCTACTTAAGATTTAGTTCCTTCTCAGTGAGGAGATACTTGAGGCTCTTGTGATCAGTGTAAATGACACACTTCTCACCGTACAAGTAATGCCTCCAAATTTTCAATGCAAATACCACTACGGCCAACTCCAAGTCATGTGTTGGGTAATTCGCCTCATGAGTCTTAAGCTGGCGAGACGCATAAGTTACCACCTTACCCTCTTGCATCAACACACAACCGAAACCAACGTGTGATGCATCGCTGTAAATAGTAAATTCTTTCCCAAACTCTAGCTGAATCAAGACAGGGGCCTCAGTCAAAACATTCTTGAGCTTCTCAAATCTCTCTTGCTGTTCTTCAGTCCAATTAAAAGGCAGGCCCTTACATAGCAGCTTAGTTAAGGGCGCGACAATTAGTGAGAACCCTTCTACAAATCTTCGATAGTACCTAGCCATTCCTAGAAAACTACAAATTTCTGATACAGTCTTAGGCTACTTCCAATCTAAAATAGCTTCAACTTTTTGAGGATCAACCTTAATCCCCTCAGTAGATACCACATGACCCAAAAACGTTACCTCACGTAACCAGAATTCACACTTGCTGAACTTGGTGTATAGTTGTTTCTCCATCAGAATTTGCAAAACTACCCGTAGATGTTCATCATGTTCATCTTCAGTTCTCAAATACACCAGTATGTCGTCGATGAACACTACAACAAATTGGTCCAAATAGGGTTGAAACACTATGTCCATCATATCCATAAAGGCTGCTGGTGCATTTGTCAGTCCAAAAGGCATTACCAGGAACTCCTATGACCATAACGAGTCCTAAACGTTGTCTTGTGCACATCGGCTTCTTTAACTCTCAGTTGGTGATACCCCAACCGGATGTCTATTTTAGAGAAAACCGATGCTACTTGTAGTTGGTCGAACACATCATCAATCCTTGGCAGTGGGTATTTGTTTTTAATGGTCAGCTTCTTCAGTTGTCTATAGTCGATGCACATATGAATGGTTCCATCCTTCTTTTTCACAAATAAGACTGGTGCTCCCACGGAGATATACTAGGTCGGATAAACCCACAGTCTAGTAGCTCTTGAATTTTGGCCATAAGGTCTACAAGCTCTTTCGGTGTCATTCTATAAGGGGCGATGAACATTGGAGCTGTACTAGATAGGAGCTCAATCCCAAACTCTACTTCACGTTCTGGAGGCAACCCTAGTAGCTCTTCAGGAGAGACGTCCGGAAAATCCTTCATTGTCCTAATATCTTTTATCGAATAGTCCCCAACATCTGAAACACTGACGTAGGCCAAAAACGCCTCACAACCCTTGCGAACCAATTTCTCGGCCCTTAGTACAGAGATTACATTACTCAAATAGTTCCGTCATTCCCCTATTACCACTACCTCCTCATCTGCCTCAGTTCTCAATATAACTCGTTTAGTGGTACAATCCAAGCTGACCCGATGTTTAACTAACCAATCCATGCCCAGTATTAAATTGATTTCTCTGAAAGGCAGCTCTATAAGATCGGCCAAAAAGATAACTCCTTGTATCTCCAATGGAACATCTCTAAATATCTTACTTATTCGAATGGACTGCCCCAGCGAACTTAAAATAGTATTCTCACTCATAGTGTTTTCAGCCATAGAACCTAATATCTTAGACACAGAGCATGCTATGTATGAATGAGTAGACCCAACATCAATCAATGTAGTATAAGGTACACTATGGATAAAGAACGTACCCGTTATGACATCTGAAGCATCTCTGTCCTCTCAGTGACGTGCAACGTAAACCAGTGCTGGTTGCCTCACCTCAATATGACCCACACCTCTGCTCGATGCTCTATGACCACGGACCATACCGTTTCCACCCCTGGCCTGACCACAGCCTCTCGGTGGCTGCTGAGCACCCTACTGTACATTACCCAAACCAGTAGCTTGCATCTGCTCGGGTCTCCATGGACAATCCTTGACATGGTGATCCAATGATCTGCATCTCAGACATGCACCCAACTTTCTCCAACGTTTACCCTGATGGCGTTTTCTACAATTAGCACAAAACTACGGTCCAGAAGTAGCAGCAGCAGGGGTCCTTACTCTGATTGGCCCATCAGCTCTGGGCTTTTTCTTAAACCTCTTAAAAGAATTTGAGGACTCAGCATCCCTCTTACCTCTGCCTTTCTCTCTATTCTGACGCTCAACGCATGTCACATCCTCGGTGATTTTTGCCTTGTCAACCAGTGCTGCGAAATCCCGCTCCCTCTGAGGAGCTATTAGAACCCTTAGACTATCCCTAAGGCCATCCTCAAATCGAACACACCGTTCGTATTCTGTTGCCACCATCCCACGTGCATAGTGACTCAGTCGTAAAAATTCAGCCTCATATTCAGCCATTGTCTTATCTCCCTGAGTTAAATTTAGAAATTCCCTCCTACGGGCATCCACATAGCTAGCACCCACATATTTAGCCTAGAAAGTAGTCTTGAAAAACTCCCATGTCAAACAATCGGCTTGAGCGCCCTCTTTGACAGTAAGCCACCATTGGTATGCCTCGTCTCTCAGTAGAGATACTGCACCTTTTAGCTTCTGATCAGGGGTGCAGTCAAGGTCTTCCATGATGCTTTCTGTGGCCTCCATCCAATATTTAGCCACATTAGAAGCAACTGCAGCAATACCCCTGAATATTTCTGCCCCATTTGAGTTGTTCCGTTACCGACCCACAGGCCACAGTACCAATACTAGGCCCAGCAACCCTTTCCAGAATCCTCAACATTGCTTGAGATAGTGTGTCGTCCCCAGCTGCTCGATTTTGAGAGTCTGTCTCAGCTATAGGTGAAGCTGGTGCTTCTCTAACTTTCTCATTAGGCTAGTGTACAGAAGACGAAGACCCAGCTCGAGCACCTCCACTGCATCTACCGTGGCCTCTACCATGAGTACCTCTAGTGCTTATTATCCAATCGCGCTTTTATTTGCATTTAAAGTTTTATGCCAGTCAGTTTGTTATTCCAGTGTTTATTACTGATATCTTATGAACAATATTATCTTAGAGTGTTGTTTTTGCAATTCGTATTCTTACTATGGTTCGTAGTTTTCTCTAACTAAAGAGTTTCAATACAGTTTTACTACCTAAAGTAATCTCAGTAATAACATTTCAATATTATCCTTTCAAAATAAACAATCAGAAAACTTTTAGGATCGACGCGGAGACTCGGTGTACCACTCCTTCAGTAGAACATTTTCAAATAGTCATTTTAAACCATTTTAAAACATTGTTGTTGAAATTTCCACGTTTTTGAAAAACCCAAATCCACAGTCGAGTTTTACAACCTGGCTTTGATACCACTAAATGTAACACCCCAAACCCGGCCTAAACGTTATGGCCAAATCTTCGATGTCACATTGAAGTATTTTTCAAAACGTAATTCCCGTTCTACATAAAAACTTCTTTGGGGTTATAAACCAAAAATTTTAGGTCGTTTTGTTCATTTGGGAAACTCAAGTTGGTTTAACTTAATATTGATCATGCTAGATTGTTATTAAACTTTAAAATAATGTTTGTTCCATAAACGTGGTGTTTTCAGAAAAAAATATTTGTTATAATTTTCTTGAAAATCCGAGACCTAATACTAACAGACAAATTCAAGTAAATAAATCCCAAATAAATATGAAAATTAAAGAGGCCTTCTTACATGATGAACCCAAATTAAAATTTTTATTATAGTATAAAAGGAAAACTACGTCGAGTGGCCACCTTGGAGTCCTTCGTCGCCTCGATCAGTTTAAGCCTGGGGATTTCCTGCACAGATAACAGATGGGTGAGTTTACAAAAAGTCAGTGTGTGAAATCCCAAAATAACAAGCAATCAGAGTAACACAATCTGGGCCTAGGCCCGTTATTTCCAATTAGAGGCTTTAGCTCCTTTTTCAGTAATAGTAGCAGTCTAGGCCTGAGCCCATTTTAGTAACAGAGGTAGTCTAGACCATAGCCCATTTCAGTACAGTATGCAAACAAAGAATCCTACCCAAACCATCCACTACACACCATCTCCGTACCAACACACCATGTAGGGATAAAATCGACCCACCCAACCCTACACACCAAATCGTACCGATTTCGGTACTAAAACAGTATTTGTAGCAGAGCTACCAGTAATAGGCTTATAGCCTTTTAGTACACTTCCTCCAAAATCAAATACATCCCACCCCATGTAATGCAACATAATATCATAAGTTTACGTAGAAATGTCATGCTCAAAACAGTCTTACATAATACAGGGGTATTTCAATCATTTTACCTCACAGGGGTATAATGGTCATTTCATCAGTACAGGGTCTAATTATACTTACCGGCCCAATTGTAGGTCCACAGTCATCTTAGGCGACCCGTGCGACCTTAACAGTCAATCAGTGATAATGGGCCTACAGCCCATATTACGAGCCCATGTTGGCCCACACGCTCGTGTGGCCCACATAGCCTAGAAATGGTCTTAGTTGTGTAGCTTACACAGTTTGGCTCACTATTTACTACACTTTTGTGTGACTTTCCCGTCTGAGGCCCACATGCCCATTGGGCCCACACACCTAGTTCAGCCCAAAATGGCCAAATAGCATGTCGGTCCATGAATACGCTCATGGCCATCTCATCGACTGCACAACCTAGTTTTGCCATACGGGCGGTCACATGCCCATGTTGTAACGCCCCCACGCCCGAGACCATTGCCGGAGTCGAGTATGAGGTGTTACTAAACTTAATTTAACATTTTCAGAACTTTGAATTATTTGTTTCTACATTCACAGCTTTCAAGCTACTTGCATCACAGTCACAAGAAAAATCATATCTCGAGTTACGAAACTTGAAATCAAGATCCTTAAATTTTCCCTGAATCTAGACTCATATACCCATCTACTAATGTTTTTCTAGAATTTTTGGTTGGGCCAATCAGTACAGTTTATTAGTTAAAGTTACCCCTATTACAGGACTTGACTGGACTGACCACTGTTTACTACGAACCACATTTATCTCTGTAACAAATTCATATGATTATGAGATTTGTTTCTCCTAAAACTAGACTTAAAAAGGATTCTGAGAATATAAAATACACCACCTAATTATATATGTACAATTTATGGTGAATTTTTAAAGTTGGAACAGGGGATCCAGAAATCACTCTAGCCCTGTTTCACTAAAATTCAAATATCTTCTAACATATAATTCCTTTACCTGTTTCATTTGTTTTATGTGAAACTAGACATGTTAAGATTAAATTTCATATTTAATTAATCACTTAATTCGATTTCTATGATTTTTAGTAAATTTTCAAACTCACGTCAGTGTTGCTGCAATGTTCTGTTTATGGCAAATTTCATCCCTTTTTATGAGTTTTCATGCACTAAGTATCTTAATAACTTTCCATAACATCAAACATAATCTAAAGTAACCATTTCCATAACTTATCATTATCAAACATTTTCTCAACCATTCCATCACCATATCATAAGATCATTTACACAAAATAAGTATATTGCTATACATGCCATACTTAAATTTACAAGCCATTTACCAAAAAGTCTTCCGGATAGTGTGACTGAGCCTTCGACCTATCCCGACTCCTGAGCTGGCTTTTCCAAAACTACAATGAGTAAGAAGGAGAGAGTAAGCATAAATGCTTAGTAAGTTCATATGCAAATAATAAGTAACATAACAAACAATCAAACCAATCAACATTAGCATATATCACCAAAACACATATCACATTTCTAATCATTTTTCATCATCTCGTTACCTTATCGTGGTTGTATCAATACTCAACCTGAGGGTTAAATACATGTCCAAAATATCCATTTCACATCACTTACCAATACGTCTCTTTACATCTCGAGTTTTCCTCCATTTGAGTAGAACTTTACCCGTTGAACACATCAGAATATAATTCGGATACATGGATAACTTGCACATAAGTGCCACATATGCAATCAAGCAATCATGTAACCCGCCAATAAGCGAACTCGGACTCAACTCAATGAGCTCGGGCATTCGCATCCATAAGTGAACTCGAACTCAACTCAATGAGCTCGGATGCATAGTTACATCTCACGAACTCGGACTCAACTAAACGAGTTCGGACATTCGCATCCATAAGTGAACTCGGACTCAACTCAACGAGTTCGGATGCTTAACCATCCTAGTGACATGTCACTTGTATCCTAATCTATTCCTAAGGTTCAAACGGGATTTTCCTCGAATACATATCCTTGCCGCTTTCCGTAGAATGCCAAATCAATACTCATTAATAATTATATTTAGCAAGTAGCACACATGATTTGCATTTTGTTTGAAAATAACCACAAAGCATATATTTCATGATAAAAATCAGCATATCACATAATTGACATCAATGACTTAAAAATAACAATTATGCTACATTATTTACACATGAACTTACCTTGGTACCAAAATACAAAGATTTTGCAATTTAGTCCACAATCTTTTCTTTTCCTCGATTGGGGTCGATTCCACGTCTTTCTTGATCTAAAATAACACATTTAGCTTATTTAATACTCACATTATCAAATTAATCCTTAATTCAAATTTTGGCAAAATTACAATTTTACCCCTAAACTTTTGCATATTTACACTTTTGCCCCTAGGCTCGGGATTAAATTTTATTCCTTATTCTTATGTTTTATAACATGCTGATCACTTTTCTCTTCTATGGCAACATCAAATTCTCACTCTAACATGTACTTGTGACTATTAGGTATTTTTACCGATTAAGCCCTTTTACTCGTTTTTGCTTAAAATTGAGTAGTACAAGTTGTCTAACATAATTTAAAACCTCATATTCTATCATAAAACATCAAAATACACAAATTTCACCTATGGGTATTTTTCCAAATATAAACCCTAGGTTAAATTATTGCTAACATAAGCTTTATCGAGTTACCGGGATCTCAAAGACGTAAAAATCATTAAAAACTGGCTTAGAATCACTTACTATGAAGCTTGAAAGTTGAAGAAACCCTAGCTATGGTGAGAGTGAATTTCGGCAGCAACTAAATGAGGAAGATGACTATTTTGTGTTATTTTTCCCATTTTATTTTATTAAATATCCAAATGACCAAAATGCCCTTAATACCTTTCTTTGAAAATTTTCATGTACAAGCCCATTTTTGTCCAAAATTTTAGAAATTGGTCAAATTGCTATTTAAGACCTCCTAATTAATATTTCAAAGCAATTTCATACTAAAAACTTCTAGAATGCAAGTTTTGCAACTTATTCGATTTAGTCCCTAACTTCAAATTAAGCATTTTATGCATAGAGTTTCTTCACAAAATTTTCACACAATCATGCAATCATATCATAAACCTCAAAATAATTATAAAATAATTATTTCTATCTCGGATTTGTTGTCACAAAACCACTATTCCGATTAGGCCCTAATTCGGGATATTACAACTCTCCCCCCTTTAAGGATTTTCGTCCTCGGAAATCTTACCGGTAAACAGATGTGGGTATTGATTTCTCATATTTTCTTCGGATTCCCATGTAGCTTCTTCTACTCCATGCTTTTGCCACAACACCTTCACAAGTGCAATCTTTTTATTCCTTAGTTGTTTGACCTCTCGAGTCAAAATCTTAATCGGTTCTTCTTCATAGGTCATATCTGGTTGTAGTTCAATTTACGTGCGGTGAAACTACATGTGAAGGATCCGAACGATACCGGCGTAACATAGATACGTGGAACACATCATGAATCTTCTCTAATTCAGGTGGTAATGCTAGCCGATATGCTACCGGTCCAACTTTTTCAATTATTTCATACGGCTCAATAAAATGCGGACTTAATTTGCCCTTCTGTCCAAATCTGAGAACTTTTTTCCACGGAGACACCTTTAAAAATACTTTATCACCAACTTGAAATTCAATGTCTTTTCGTTTCAAATTTGCATAAGATTTCTGTCTATCTGAAGCAATTTTCAAACAATTTCGAATTACCTTCACCTTTTCTTCGGTTTCTTTTATTAGATCAACTCCATAAATCTGATTTTCCTTGAGTTCAGTCCAATACAAAGGCGTTCGACACTTACGACCATACAATGCTTCATAAGGTGCCATTTTCAAGCTCGTCTGATAACTATTATTATAAGCAAATTCTACCAACGGTAAATATTTTTCCCAACTTCCTTGAAATTCCAATACACAACATCTGAACATATCTTCAAGAATCTGAATTACTCTCTCTGATTGTCCATCAGTTTGTGGATGAAAAGCAGTACTAAAATTTAACTTTGTACCTAACGCGTCTTGCAACTTTTGCCAAAACCGCGAGGTAAACCTTGGATCTCTATCTGAAATAATCGACAATGGTATTCCATGTAGTCTAACAATTTCTCTAATATACAGTTCAGCCAATTTGTTAAGAGAATAATCCATACGTACCGGGATAAAATGAGCCGACTTAGTTAATCATCAACTATTACCCGGATGGCATCTTTCTTTCACGAGTCAATGGCAATCCCGATACAAAATCCATAGTACTCGATCCCATTTCCATTCAGAACCATAATAGGTGAAGTAATCCCGAAGGCACTTGGTGTTCAAATTTCACACGTTGACAAATTAAGCATTTGGACACAAACTCGTATATCTTTTTCATACCATTCCACCAATACATTTTCTTCAAGTCATTATACATTTTCGTACTACCCGGATGAATTGAGAAACAACCACTATGTGCTTCCTGTAGGATCTTCTCGAATCAATTCCTCATTCTTCAAGACACAAATCTGATCTTTAAACATTAAGCACCCATCGAACCGATTCTCAAATCGACTCTGATCAACTTCACACTTGCTTTCTTTTGGCTTGCAAATCTTGATCATCTTTCTGAGCTTCAGAAATCTCTTGTAAAAATATCGGTTTTGCTCTTAACTCTGCTAGAATCGAACCATCATCTGAAATTTTCAACTGAGTGTTCATAACTCTCAATGTAAACAACAACTTTCCGCTCAAAGCATCGGCAACTACATTCGCTTTTCCCGGATGATAATCAATAACAAGCTCGTAATCTTTCAATAACTCCAACCATCTTCGTTGTCTTAAATTCAAGTCTTTTTGTGACATCAAGTACTTAAGACTTTTATGGTCGGTATATACCCGGCACTTTTCACCATACAAATAATGTCGCCAAATTTTCAAAGCAAACACCACCGCAGCTAATTCCAAATTGTGAGTAGGATAATTCCTCTCATGAGGTTTTAACTGCCTCGAAGCATAGGCCACCACTTTTCCTTCTTGCATAAGCACACACCCCAAACCATTTAGAGAAGCATCACTATACACCACAAATTCTTTACCTGATTCGGGCTGTACTAACACTGGTGCCTCTGTTAATAACTTTTTCAATTCTTCAAAACACTGTTGACATTCTTCCGTCCATTCAAATTTAACATCCTTTCAGAGTAGTCTAGTTATAGGAGCAGCAATTATAGAAAATCCATTTACAAACCGCTGATAATACCCAGCTAGCCCCAAGAAACTTCTAACTTCGGTTACATTTTTTGGTGGTTTCCAATCAACAATGGCTGAAATTTTACTAGGATCAACCCGTATACCATCACCAAAACAATATGACCCAAAAATCCAACTTCCCGAGCCAAAATTCACTTTTATGAAACTTAGCATATAGTCGCTTATCTCTTAAAGTTTGCAAAACTATCCTCAAATGCTCAAAGATGCTCTGTTTCATCTTTTGAATAAATTAAAATATCATCTATAAACACCACAACAAATTTGTCCAAGTATGGTGGAATATGCGATTCATTAAATCCATAAACACAAAGAGGAGCATTTGTCAACCCGAATGGCATAACTAAAAATTTATAATGACCATACCTTGTTCTAAAAGCGCTTTTAGGCACATCCGACTCTTTTACTCGCAGATTGATAATACCTGGATCTCAAGTCAATCTTTGAAAACCATGTCGCTCCTTTTTAGCCGATCAAACAAATCATCAATTCTTGGCAACGGATACTTGTTCTTGATTGTTACCTTGTTTAATTGCCGATAATCAACACACAACCTCATAGAACCATCCTTCTTTTTCACAAATAACACGGAGCACCCCAAGGTGAAACACTCGGTCTCACAAAGCCTTTATCACCAACTCTTGCAATCTGCGACTTTAATTCTTTCAACTCTGCTGGTGCCATTCTATACGAGCAATCGAGATCGGAGTTGTTCCTGTGTATCAAATCAATACCAAATTCTACTTCCCCGATCGAGGCAAACCCGACAATTCTTCTGGAAATACGTCCGCAAATTCACACACAACCAGCACTGATTCAACTTTCTTTTCAACTTCTTTTGTATTAATTACATACGCCAAATAAGCTTCATAACCCTTTCTCAGATATATTTGAGCCGACATTGAAGAAATCACACTAGGTAATGCCTCTGATTTATCTGATTCAACTCGTAGAGTTTCACCATTTTCACACTTTAATTCTATAACCTTTTCTTTGCAATTTATTTTAGCATCATGCAATGTCAACCAACCCATACCCAAAATAACATCAAACTCATCAAACGGCAACAACATCAAGTCGGCCGAAAAGTAATGATCCCGAATCATTAAAGGACATTTCTTACATACTTTATCAACAATCACACATTTGCCTAACGGATTCGACACTCTAATCATAAATTTCATGTTCTCAACAGTATATTCATACTAGACACCAATTTCATGCCACATATGAATGAGTAGAACCGGGATCAATCAAAGCAATAACATTAACATTATAGAGAGAAAATGTACCGGTAATCACATCAGGTGAGGAAGCATCTTCGCGCGCTTTAATAGCATAAGTCCTAGCGGAGCCCTTCCTTCAGTCTAATTGGTGCATCCTGGCTACATTCTTATTGCTTGTTTCGCTCCCACTTTTCTTGGATATCTTCCTCTCTAATCCCCCACTTGTTTTTGTATTCTAAAATTTTTCTTTTCAACTCTCTCTTGGCGCTCTCTAATAAAATGATCCGAGAACCACATCGAAAACATTCATTTGCTCTGCACGGACCAAAATGATTCCTACCACACCGCGCACTCGTGTTTAACAAATCTCGAATTCCCTACACTGTCGCCAAGTAGTCCGGGACTTAGGACCCACATTTTGCTTCTTATAATTCCCATATGATTGCCCAGCTGAAGCTTAGGAACGAGGATTCATATTTCTTGACTTTTCAGGTTGCTGTGAAAATGAACTGCTCGTAGGTCTTTTCTTCCAATTTTTAGTCTCAGCCTCTACCTTTTTCTTCTCTTTAAGTAGTTCTTCAGCCTTGCAAGCTCGATCAACCAATACTACCATTTCTTTTAATTCAAGAATTCCAACAAATACCTTGATGTCTTCGTTGAGCCCATCTTCAAATCGTCGGCACATCTTGGCCTCTGTAGGAACATACTCTCTGGCATACTTACTTAATCGAACAAACTCTCTTTCATATTCTATAATCGTCATATTACCTTGCTTCAACTCAAGAAATTCTTTACGCTTCTGATCAATAAATCTTTCACTAATATATTTCTTCCGAAACTCTTCTTGAAAGAATTCCCAAGTTATTCTCTCTTTCGGTACCACTGAAATCAAAGTCTTCCACCAATTATAGGCTGAATCCCTCAACAAAGATATAGTGCATTTCAAACATTCTTCAGGTGTACAAGATAATTCATCAAACACCCGGATAGAATTTTCAAGCCAGAACTCTGCTTTCTCGGCATCATCATCAATATTTGCTTTAAATTCTTCGGCCTCGTGCTTGCGGATTCTATCAACTGGAGTTCTATGAAATTTCATCGATCCATACCTTGAGGCATCGGGGTACAGGTTGAGGAATTGGGGAGGTGGGGGGAGTTGTACATTTGGGTTCGTGCATTTAACGAACTCGGTGTACCATGCACTCATCCTTTGGAGAAAGGCTTCCCGACCCCTTTCTCCTCCTCTCGACCAACAAGAAGAGGTGGATTTTCAGTCAAGCACTGCTCCTTCAGTCACTGAGCTAGCGCGTTACTCTCTACTTCATCTCGCCACACTGGATCGGGATCCATTTACTATAAAAAAATCATTTAAAAAGGTCAGAAGTCGTCACACTATCACAATTTATACATATGGCATGTATAGCAAAATCTGTACATACAACACGTAGTCCGAGAACCGAATAAACCTACTCTGATACCATTAAATGTAACGCCCCCACACCCGAGACCATCGCCGGAGTCGAGTATGAGGTGTTACTAAACTTAATTTAACATTTTTAGAACTTTGAATTATTTGTTTCTACATTCACAGCTTTCAAGCTACTTGCATCACAGTCACAAGAAAAATCATATCTTGAGTTACGAAACTCGAAATCATGATCCGTAAATTTTCCCTAAATCTATACTCATATACCCATATAGTAATTTTTTTTCTAGAATTTTTGGATGGGAAAATTAGTACATTTTATTAGTTAAAATTACCCTTATTACAGGACTTGACTGGACTGACCTCTGTTTACTATGAACCACATTTCTCTCTGTAAAAAATTCATATGATTATTAGGTTTGTTTCTCCTGAAACTAGACTCAATAAGGATTCTGATAATATAAAATACACCACCTAATTATATCTTTACAATTTATGGTGAATTTTTAAAGTTGGAACAGGGGATCCAGAAATCACTCTATTTCTATTTCACTAAAATTCAAATATCTTCTAACATATAATTCCTTTACCTGTTTCATTTGTCTTATGTGAAAATAGACATGTTAAGATTCAATTTCATATTTAATCCATCACTTAATTCGATTTATATGATTTTTAGTAAATTTTCAAACTCACGTCAGTGTTGCTGCAATGTTCTGTTTATGGCAAATTTCATCCCTTTTTATGAGTTTTCATGCACTAAGTATCTTAATAACTTTCCATAACATCAAACATAATCTAAAGTAACCATTTCCATAACTTATCATTATCAAACATTTTCTCAACCATTCCATCACCATATCATAAGATCATTTACACAAAATAAGTATATTGCTATACATGCCATACTTAAATTTACAAGCCATTTACCAAAAAGTCTTCCTGATAGTGTGGTGAGCCTTCGACCTATCCCGACTCTCGAGCTGGCTTTTCCAAAACTACAATGAGTAAGAAGGAGGGAGTAAGCATAAATGCTTAGTAAGTTCATATGCAAATAATAAGTAACATAACAAACAATCAAACCAATCAACATTAGCATATATCACCAAAACACATATCACATTTCTAATCATTTTTCATCATCTCATTACCTTATCGTGGTTGTATCAATACTCAACCCGAGGGTTAAATAGATACCTGTCCAAAATATCCATTTCACATCACTTACCAATACGTCTCTTTACATCTCGAGTTTTCCTCCATTTGAGTAGAACTTTACCCGTTGAACACATCGGAATATAATTTGGATACATGGATAACTTGCACATAAGTGCCACATATGCAATCAAGCAATCATGTAACCCGCCCATAAGCGAACTCGGACTCAACTAAACGAGCTCGGGCGTTCGCATCCATAAGTGAACTCGGACTCAACTCAACGAGCTCGGATGCATAGTTATATCTCACGAACTCAGACTCAACTCAACGAGTTCAGACATTTGCATCTATAAGTGAACTCGGACTCAACTCAACGAGTTCGGATGCTTAACCATCCTAGTGACATGTCACTTGTATCCTAATCTATTCCTAAGGTTCAAATGGGATTTTCCTCGAATACATATCCTTGCCGTCTTCCGTAGAATGCCGAAATCAATACTCGGTAATAATTATATTTAGCAAGTAGCACATATGATTTGCATTTTGTTTGAAAATAACCACAAAGCATATATTTCATGATAAAAATCAGCATATCACATAATTGACATCAATGACTTAAAAATAACAATTATGCTACATTATTTACACATGAACTTACCTTGGTACCAAAATACAAAGATTTTGCAATTTAGTCCACAATCTTTTCTTTTCCTCGATTGGGGTCGATTCCACGTCTTTCTTGATCTAAAATAACACATTTAGCTTATTTAATACTCACATTATCAAATTAATCCTTAATTCAAATTTTGGCAAAATTACAATTTTACCCCTAAACTTTTGCATATTTACACTTTTGCCCCTAGGCTCAAGGATTAAATTTTATTCCTTATTCTTATGTTTTATAACATGCTGATCACTTTTTCTTCTATGGCAACATCAAATTCTCACTCTAACATGTACTTGTGACTATTAGGTATTTTTACTGGATTTAAGCCCTTTTACTCGTTTTTGCTTAAAATCGAGTAGTACAAGTTGTCTAACATAATTTAAAACCTCATATTCTATCATAAAACATCAAAATACACAAATTTCACCTATGGGTATTTTTCCAAATATAAACCCTAGGTTAAATTATTGCTAACATAAGCTTTATCGAGTTACCGGGATCTCAAAGACGTAAAAATCATTAAAAACGGGGCTTAGAATCACTTACTATGAAGCTTGAAAGTTGAAGAAACCCTAGCTATGGTGAGAGTGAATTTCGGCAGCAACTAAATGAGGAAGATGACTATTTTGTGTTATTTTTCCCATTTTATTTCATTAAATATCCAAATGACCAAAATGCCCTTAATACCTTTCTTTGAAAATTTTCATGTACAAGCCCATTTTTGTCCAAAATTTTAGAAATTGGTCAAATTGCTATTTAAGACCTCCTAATTAATATTTCAAAGCAATTTCATACTAAAAACTTCTAGAATGCAAGTTTTGCAACTTATTCGATTTAGTCCCTAACTTCAAATTAAGCATTTTATGCATAGAGTTTCTTCACAAAATTTTCACACAATCATGCAATCATATCATAAACCTCAAAATAATTATAAAATAATTATTTCTATCTCGAATTTGTGGTCACGAAACCACTATTCCGATTAGGCCCTAATTCGGGATATTACACGTGTGGTGTCGACAGCCCACTTTTCGACTTTTCGACTTTCTACCGATCTACATTAATAGCAGTGTGATTGCACACTTGATACGATTTGAAATTGATTTGAAATTAATCCGCGCTCCGAACAATCTTTTGCCTGAAGAACAAATAATGTGATAACTAATCAGTTACTTAACCTATGTTTCAATTGGAAACTAACGGAGTTCTAAAACAATCATAATCTTCTTACCCAAAAGCCAACAATAATCGCACCCTTGATTCTCAGGGAATGTGTCAATCAATTTCGATCACCATCTACACAAAAATTACCACCTTCCTATATCAGACTCGCATTAGAAACACAATAATATCACAACTATACCATACTTACCACAACAACCGAACAAAGTACAGATTAATGAAGTAGCGCACATAGAAGCACGCATAAGGATTGATCTGAAAGGTAGATGAGATAGTTGACGAGAAGAGAAAAAGTTAGAAGATGGATCAATAAGGTAAAACAAATTGAAAGGGGAAGGAGTGAAACTGAGGCCTACCGAACAATATTCGGCCAACACAAGAGTACTAGAGTGGGAGAAGAGAACGCTACGCCTAACCCAACTGATCACAACACACTTGCCAACCGAAAGCAGAATAGAGGAGTAAGATGGATATTCGGTCAAGGTACTAAAAATGAAAAGGGAAGGAATAGGGAGAGGAAGAAAAGAGCTAGATACAACCCCAAGCAGAGATATTCAGCCAATGAGACATAATTATGAGAAGGGAGAGAAGCAGAGGCAATCCATCAACCAAGACTTTAGAGAACAATGCGAAAAGAGCCAAAAAGAGTAAAATCTCGAATGCTAACTTCTACTAATCCTTCCCACAGAAGAAAGATATGAAGCATCCAAAAATCAAAAAATGAGAATTTGGCACCAAGGGCTTAAGTGAGCTAGAAATCGATTTTGGCAAACAGGGACTCCCCCTCACGGCACAACACTCCTATACTCCCCAAACTCCTTAATCTTCTCCATAATCCCCTCCTCAAATCTCTCAACCGGTCCTTATCCCAAATGCCCTCATGATCTCTCCTAAATTTCGGCCAAACACTCTCCACTCCCCTAAACACTCTCAATCGCCCATGAGCACCAGTATCCCATAACATTCAACCTCTTACACAGCACAGCAGTAAAAAGACACTCATTACACATAGTAGAAATCGAACTCCAGTCCCCAAGCATAAGTAACACGCCATTATCCCCTGGACCAGCAGGCTTTTTATGACACATCCTTCCTACATTTATTTAAAAATCTCACTATCAGGAGACAAGGTCTATTCAAGCTAAAAATCAAAATTTTGTACAAGCCAAGGCTGGAACTCAGGACCTCTCCAACACTCCTCAAGACACTCAACCACTGAAGCAAGCATACATTTATGCACACAACACACAAAAATAATTTTAACAGGGTTTTTGAGATTTGGCGCATGACAAAACTCATGCACGATCGAATTACTATAGTGCCCCTAGTAGCCCGTATTTCACATTTATTTCACATTTCAACAACGTAATTTATACTTTTCACAAATTAATCCCTAAAATGCATTTTTAGCCAAAATCACTTAACAAAACATATTAATAAAAAATGTAGAAATCATTAAAAACTGAGCAAAAACGAACTTCAATTAGCAAGAGCAATTGCCGAACCTTCAAGCCCTAACAATGGTGTTTTTCATCTCTTATTTTCGGCTAGAAGAAGAAAGATGGACTAAATCTCTTTTTAGTTTTCATTTAATTAACCTTAATAACTAAATTACCATTTTAACCTTATTTAAAACCATTTAAAAACATTCATTTAATGGCCACTTATGTCAAATTCCACTATCAATGGTCTAATATCAACATAAAGACCTTCCATGTAATAAACACCTTTATCAAATAGAATGCAACTTTTGCATTTTATGCGATTTAGTCCTTTTCTCAAATTGAGCTATTAAACGATAAAATTAGCTCACGAAATTTTCACACATATATAATCACATGCTATAAACACTAAAAATAATAATAAAATAATTTTTTGACCTCGAATTTGTGGTTTTAAAACCACTATTCTAATTTAGCTAAAATCAGGCTGTTAGAACACTCCCCCCTTAGGGATTTTCGTCCCCGAAAATCTTACCAGTGAATAGGTTTGAATATTCTTTATCATAGCATCCTCGAGTTCCCATGTAGCTTCTTCAACCCCATTTCGATGCCATAAGACTTTCACTAATGCAATTTTATTATTTCTCAGCTCTTTGATCTCACGGGCTAAAATTTTAATCAGTTTTTCAACATATGACATATTTGATTGAATTTCAACCTCGGTCGGGAAAATGACATGTGAAGGGTCAGATCTATATCATCGTAGAATCGATACATGAAACACATTATAAATCTTTTCTAAATCAGACGGTAATGCTAGCCGATAAACCACTAGCCCAATTCACTCGATAATCTTATACGGTTTGATGAATCGCGGACTCAATTTTCCTTTCCAACCAAATTGTAATATCTTTTTCCATGGTGACACTTTCAAAAACACTTTATCCCTGATCTGAAACTCAATATCTTTCCGTTTCAAATCTACGTAAGATTTATGTCAGTCCGAAGTTTCTTTCAAACTATCGCAAATTACTTTCACTTTTTCTTCTGTTTCTTTGATCAGATCAACTCCGTGAATCTTATTCTCGCTTAGCTCAGTCCAGTACAACAGTGTTCTACATTTACGACCGTATAGAGCTTTGTATGGTGCCATTTTTATACTTGATTGAAAGCTGTTGTTATAGGCAAATTCAATCAACAGTACTTTTCTCACGTACCTTCGAACTCAAAAATACAACATCGCAACATATCATCAAGCATCTAAATAACTCTCTCAGATTGACCATCCGTTTTGGGTGAAAAACGATACTAAAATGTAGCTTTGTACCTCATGCCTCTTGTAGTTTCTTCCAAAATCATGAAGTGAATCTCGGGTCTCTATCCGAAACAATAGATAATGACACTCTGTGTAATCAAACAATCTCTGATAAATTCAACTCAGCTAATTTATCAAGTGAGTAATCCGTACGTACCGGAATGAAATAAGTTGATTTCGTCAATCTGTCAACAATGACCCAAAGCATCTTTCTTTCTCGGAGTTAAAGGCAAACCTGAAACAAAATCTAGAGTTACTCTGTCCCATTACCACTCAGGAATCATGATGGGCTATAATAAACCTTACGATACTTGATGCTCAGCTTTGACTTACTGACAAATCAAGCATTTTGAGACAAATTCTGTAATATCTCGTTTCATGTCATGCCACCAAAAAACTGTTTCAAATTATTATACATTTTCGTGCTTCCCGGGTGTACTGATAAACAATTACTATGTGCTTTGTTCAAAATCATCTGAGTCAACTCTAAATTTCTTGGAACACATATTCGATCTTTGAATCTCAAACAATCATCAGAATCAACTTGAAACTCTGAATTAGAAATTGACTCACACTGAACCCGTTTTTCTTGCAGTTCATTGTCAAACTGTTGAGCCTCACAAATCTGTTGTATAAACAACAATCTCACTTTCAACTCAGCTACTATGAACCATCGTCAGACAAAGCCAAATGTGTATTCAAAGCACGTAAAGCAAATAAGGACTTTTGGCTCAAAGTATCAGCAACTACATTCACTTTCCCTGGATGATAGTTAATTACCAAGTCATAATCTTTTAGTAATTCTAACCATCTCCGCTGTCGCAAATTCAAATCTCTCTAAGTCATCAGATATTTCAAGCTTTTGTTGTAACAGTCCAGTTTAGACCCTGTTTGGAACAGTGGTTTTGGGACCACAAATTCGATTCAAAAAAATATTTTAATAATATTTTTGGTGTCCACAACATGTTAATTTATATGTGTTAAATTTTCATGATTTAATTTTATCGTTTGAGTGTTCGATTTAATTAAAAGGACTTAATCGCGTAAAATGTAAAAAATGGCTAGCTAATTGTGTAAGTGTCGGATTGTTATTGTTTTTATAATGTGGGGTCCTTAAAAGGAAATTAAGCCATTGAAAGGTAGCATGGACGGTTTTGGTTTATAATATATGGTTTACTTATTAAATTATAAAGGTTAGTTTTGTAAATTAGTAATATAAGTTAATATAATAAAACATAAGTAAAATTTTTGCATGTTCATCTTTTTGATTGTCGAAAGTTGAGAAGAAAAGAAAGCTTTGAATGTGGTTTTAGGTTCGGCACTCATTTTGCTCAATTAAGGTAAGGATTTTGTTCATTTTTTGATAATTTTTACGTTTTTGAGATCGTTGCTTTGAGTACTAGCTAGCCCATGCTTGAATTTTTGAATTTGATGATGTATTCATGAATTGAAATTATTGATAGCTTGATGATTTTTGTGTTTGATGATGAAAAATAAAAATATGTTTTTAGATTTTCAAGTTTAATTAAGTGACTTTGATAAAAATGTCTATTTAGGACTAATTGTAAATTTTGTAAATTGAGGGGTCAAAATGTGAAATAAATGAAACATATGGGCTTATATGGGCTAGGGGTAAATTTGGCCTAACATGGGTGTAGTTAAATTTTGAATATTTTGTGTTTTGTGAAATAGGGACTAAATTGTGAAAAATGTGAAATGTCAAAGACAAAAGTGTAATTAGCCCATTTATGTGTTTTTGGATGAACTTTATTGAATATTTGATTTAATAAGTTCAATTTATATTAATTTAGATCAAGAAAAAAGAAAATCGGATTTGGATCGGGGGAATCTAAAGTTGTTGATTAGTCGACCCAGTTTGTTCATCTTCGTACGAGGTAAGCTCATAAGTAAATACATGTCGTTAAATTCAATTGTATATATATATATTATATTTGTGCTAGATTGAACTATTTCTTGTATATATATGTTCAAGCTGAATTTGTTTAATTATGGAGAAGTATTTATAAGCCTAAATCGATCGAGTTACAACGTCTGAAAGTCTCATACGAACCTTAGGAATAGTTAGGATACATATGTCATGACATAGGATTCCGATATGTGATTTAGTGTAAGTCCATGTCTGGGACGTTGGCATCGACTTGTGATGTGCATATAAGACCATGTCTAGGACATCGACATCGTATATGAGTTCATGTAAGACCCTATCTGAGACAGTGGCATCGATATGTGATTACATGTAAGACCATGTCTGGGACGTTGGCGTTGTAGAAACTTTTCTACTATCTGAGTATCCTTATTAATTCTGAATGGTTCAACGGGCAATATTGAGTTAAGATCAAATGTGAAATAGAGCTAAAAGGGCAGGTATGTACTAAGTTAAATGATTGAGTAGTAAGGTAAGTATATACTTTATATGAATATATGAAATGTGCATTATGAAAATGAGAGTTAAATATATATATGAATATATGTGTATTCGGCCAAGTGGATAATAATGCTAAAGTATATGTATTGATACATGTAGTTACAAGCTTAATAATTGTATATGTGGTTATGGTTAGAATGGTTTGGTTTTATTAAGTTGAATGATGAATGTCATTAAATTGAATTGATTTAATTGCTTATGACTTGCTAAGCTATCTGAGCTTACTGTGTGTGTTCGTTTGCTATTTTATAGATTTTGAAAGCTAGTTATGAGCTCGGGGATCATCAAGGAAATCCATCACACTCTCAATCGTTATTTCGGTACTTTAAATAGTTTGAATTTCCAACCTATGGCATGTATAGGTTAGCACTTGTTTTGGTTGATTTTGAAAGTGTATATAAATATAGCCATGCAAAAATGGCTTGATCATTAAGCTTATGTTCGGTTATATTTAATCATGGTTTAAGCTCATTTTGGTAAATATGCTATATGACATATTTGAATGGCATTTGGTTTTATGTCTTGATTTGGGTAATGATATGAACAACTTATAATTAGCTCATTTAATAAGTTTGATCTATGGTATGTTTTGCATATTTGGTTAGTCTTGAGATTTGGCACTGGTAATGGAGTAGTTGATGAATTTATAGCCGAATATATAAAGGTCATTTTGATTCATTTGTATTAGCCTAAATTGTAAATATAGATGATGGTTTTAGTTTATATTGTGATTCGGCCTAGGTGATTTAAATCATGAAATTATTTGAATAGGTTACATTATTATTGGATTGATATGTTTTGTTTAAGGTTTGGTAATGGAAGATCAGATTGTTAGGTTTAATATTTGAATTGAAATGTGAAATATTTGTGGTTAAATATTTTGGTATATGATAGATAGGCACTATGGTTTATTTTGGCTTGAAAATAAGGTAATACAATGATTATATTACGGGTATGTTCGATGGTCATTTTAAATAGCTATAAGTGACCCATTTGTTTAAATGTCAAGTTATGAAATAGCATGTTTAGCTTAAAATTTGGATGATGAAAATGTTAGAACCTAGTGAGGTTAAATTTGATAATGAATAGTTGTCTATTTGAATTGTTGGTTCAGTGAGTAATCATAAATGTGACATATATATGTAACAGTAAAATTTGGCTTAAGTATGCGGTTCATGTGTGTGGTTGACTATATTAGTTAGATTGTGAAATAGGTTTGGTATGACTTGACATCGTGATAAAGAAATGGTTCAATTTGATTTGGTAAAATGCGTTTAATGTTATAATGTTTAAAATGCTAAGATTTAGTACTTGTATTTAAAAATGGTTTGATAATGTTTAAAGTATAGTTGGTTATGTTATATAGTTACCTAATGTTTTATGCACAAATGAATATTCAACCGTGATATAAGGCTAAATTGGTTTAATATGTGCATGTATAAAGATTTCAAACTGTATTGGTTGTATTTAGCTAAGGATATAGATGTATTGTTATATGCTATGTATATGAAATGAATTATGGTTGAGTTATGACTTCGGTATTCGAATGATATAGAAATGGTTGCTATATGGTTTGAACTTTGAAATTATGAAACTTGTATGAATTCGTTTTGATATTTGACTATGATTTGACGGTGTATGACTTTTAACTGTGAAATGATTATGAAACGTTCCGTTATGTCCGGTAATGCCTCGTAACCCTAGTCCAGTGACGGATACGGGTTAGGGATGTTACATTTGTGATTGAAATAAATATGGCACTTCTTACCAAACAAATAATGGCGCCAAATTTTCAACGCGAACACAATCACAACCAATTCAAGATCGTGCTTCGGATAGTACTTTTCATGTGGCTTCAACTATCTCGAGGCATAATCTATAACTTTGCCTTCCTGCATCAAAACACAACCCAGACCATTCAATGAAGCATTACTGAACACTACGAATTCTTTACCCGATTCAGGCTGAATTAGCACTGGTGCCTCTGTTAATAAAGCTTTTAACTATTCAAAACTCTGCTAACACTTTTCTATCCATTCAAATTTAACATCTTTTTGTAGTAATCGTGTCATCAGAGTTGCAATCATTGAAAAACCTTTCACAAATCGTCTATAATAGTCGGCTAGCCCCAAAAAACTACGAACCTCAGAAACATTTCTCAAAGGCTTCCAATCTATAATCGCAGATATCTTACTCGGGTCAACTCGGATACCAGCGGCTGAAACTATATGTCCCAAAAAACTAACCTCTCGTAGCCAAAACTCACATTTGCTGAATTTTGCATACAATTGTTTATCTCTCAGAGTTTGTAGCAGGATTCTCAAATGTTCTTCATGCTCAGATTCATCACGAGAGTAAATCAAAATGTCATCAACGAATACAATGACAAATTGATCTAGGTACGATCTAAAAATTTGGTTCATTAAGTCTATAAAGATAGTAGGTGCATTTGTTAATTCGAAGGGCATAACAATAAATTTGTAGTGTCAATACCTGATTCTAAATGCAGTCTTTGGCACATCAAAATCTTTAACTTGCAATTGGTAATAACCCGATCTCAAATTGATTTTTGAAAACACTGTTGCCTCTTTTAATTGATTAAACAAGTCATTAATCCATGGTAGAGGGTATTTGTTCTTTATAGTCACTTTATTCAGCTGTCTGTAGTCAATACACATTCTCATCATGCCATCTTTCTTTTTCACAAACAACATCGGTGCACCCTAGGGAGAGAAACTTGGTCTAGCAAAACCTCTATCCATCAATTCTTACAACTGGGCTTTCAATTCTTTTAACTCTGTCGGAGCCATTCTGTACGAAGCTATCGATATCGATGTAGTTTTCGGCATTAACTCAATGACAAACTCAACCTCTCGGATCAGTGGTAAACCCAGTAACTCCTCAGGAAACACATCTGGATACTCACACACATTATTTCGATCTTCTTTTCAGTCACTTTTGTATCAAATACATAAGCAAAATAAGTTTCACAACCCTTTCTCACATATTTTTGAGCTAACATCGATGAAATCACTGCTGGTAAACCATTCAAATCATCTGACTCAATTAAGATAATCTCATTATTCTGACATCTCAAATCAATTGTCTTACGTTTACAGTTTACTATAGCATCATGTAGCGTTAGCCAATCCATAACCAGAATCATGTCAAATTCATCAAATGGCAACAACATCAGATTAGCCAGAAAAAAAAAAAAGGCCTGAATCATCAATAGACAATTCTTACACACTTTATCAACCAAAACACACTTTAATAAGGGGTTCGATACTCTAATCACAAATTCAGTAGACTCTACAAGCAAAGTCTTACTGGATACTAAATTCACACATATATGCAAATGAGTTGATCATGGATCTATCAATGCAATCACATTAGTATCATAGAGAGTAAAAGTACCGCTGATAACATCTGGAGATGACGCTTCTTTGCGAGCGTGAATAGCATAGGCTCGTGCAGGTACTCTGGCCTCTAACCTCACAGTAAAATCTTTAGTCACTCTCTAGCTGCCACTCACATTTCCCGTGTTTTTGGGTGGTCTACCTCTAACTGTACTATTACTTGGCCTCGTGTTTTGTACTATATCTTACCCAACCAACTCAGGACAGTTACAAATGAAATGATATAATGATTCACATTTAAAATAGGCCCAATCATTTAATCTACAATCACCAAAATGTCGCTTCCACACTATTTACATTCAAATCGATTTGGTTTTGCACTTCCAACACTAGCTATTGAGATAGTCAGAGCTTTAAAGCTAGAATGTTATCTTTCACGATCTCTGTTTGAATGTACAATTGATGCATTGGAATGATTAAACGAGTCTCGTAATTTCTTTGATGCATACTGATAAGATTTACTAGTTGATCTCTTCCTCGAATCTCTTGCTTCAAAATCGGTTTTTCTCTTTTCTTTGCTGAGATCATCGGCTTTACAGGCCTTTTCAACCAAAACGATGAATTCTTTCAATTCAAGAATCCCGACTAATAGTTTTATATCCTTATTCAATCCATCAATGAATCGAGACATACTCTCGAGCATACTTGCTTAAACGTACGAATTCTCTTTCGTACTCTGTGACAGTCATCTGGCCTTGTTTCAACTCCAGAAACTCTTTATATTTTTTATCAAGAAATCGTTGACTTATGTACTTCTTTCGGAACTCGGATTGAAAGAACTCACAGATAACCTGTTCTCTAGGAACCATATATATCAACGTTTTCCACCAATGGTACGCATTATCTCTCAGCAAAGATACAACACATTTGATACACTCATCAGGAGTACAGGACAATTCATCGAATACTCGGATCGTGTTCTCGAGCCAAAACTCAGCTCTCTCAGTATCATCGTCAACAGTAGCCCGGAACTCCTCTGCCCCATGTTTACAAATCTTATTCACTCGTGGCTTGTTCAACCGTGTCAAATCTATAACTTGAAGAATAGCATATTTTGTTGAGGAACATGTGGGGGTGGAAGTTGTTGAGCAACCGGATTCATTTGAACGAACTCTGTAAACCACTTACTCATCATATGGAAAAAAGCTTGTTTAGCCTCTCCCTTGTGACTACTTGAAATTGGCCTAGAATCAGTCGGCGTTGCCCCTTGAGTGGGAGCAGGCGCATTACTTTCCACATCGTCAGCTAAAGCTCGTTTGGGATCCATTTACTATATGAAAACACACTTTAAGCTGTCAAGAATCATCACACTATCGTAATTTATATATATGGCATGTATAGCTAGACTCTCACACGCTACGTTAGTCCTAGAACTAAATCGTAGCTCTGATACCAATTAAATGTAACACCCTAACACGTATCCATCGCCAAAATAGGGTTAGGAGGCATTACTGAACAATACGCATCATTCACATATATAACACATACATTTAAGCATTCATAATCAAAATCCATTCAACACATTCCCATGTCTCTTATAAGACCCTACGAGACCTTAAAACATGCTTAAAAGAGGTTTGGGACTGAACCGATAACATTTAAAAACTTTGAGAAACTTATAAAATTTTCAAGCATACAGGGTTCACGTGTCACACAGCCACTAGACACGCCCGTGTCACAGGCTGTGTAGAAACAGGGCATACATACTGACTTGCATCACACGGCAGGAGACATGCTCATGTGCCATGACCATGTGAAAATTGGAGGGTATACTGACTTGGCCACACAGCCGGCCACACGCCCATGTGCCAACCCGTGTGCCACACACGGCCAGTAGACACGCTCGTGTGTCTAAGCCGTGTAACTCTCTGACTTGTTTAACTAAGATTCAAGAGTTACACGGTCGAGTTACACATTTGTGTGCTCAATCATTTGGCATAAAAATAGGCTTGATTTAAGCCATTATTCCCACCTATCATTCATGTACCTAAAAGCATTCATTTGGCATCATTTTCACATATAATAAGCAACCAAAAATGCACATTTCATGCCATTTAAATTCCATCCATTTCACTACTCAAATCCATAATCAAAATCATGCCAAAACAATATGCCATAACCTTAACTTCTATATGCATTTTCTCACCACCTTATTAACTATTTCATGTCTCAAAACATATCAATTCATCATCTTAAAACCAATTCACAACATGCCATTTCTAAACCATGACACATCATTGATAATTAGTCAAATCAATTAACCATCTAACAAACACATGAATCCATACTAAACTTGCTAAAACATAAAACATTATATGCATCATATATCACTTATCAAACTTATGAATTAAGCCAACTTATATGGCCAAATACACACCAACATTTACAAGTCAAATAAAATTACACATGAATCAATATCATTTCCATCAACATGAGTAAACACATATAAGCTTACAAATCTTCCCAAATATATACATATTCAATTTCATAAGTGAATTCATCAAATACCTCACTTTTTAATACTTGTATGAATCTCATACGTACCTGAGTCGCTTAACTCATTTACATATTCTTTCTCGACTTGACTTTGCCAGTTAAACCTTTCAAAATTGTTAAAGATACTCGAAAATCATATATAGCTTGTACAATGCCATATCTTAGATATGGTCTTACATGTTATCACATATCGATACCAATGTCCCAGATATGGTCTTACATGTTATCACATATCGATGCCAATGTCCCAGACATGGTCCTACACGAAATCATATAACGATGCCAATGTCCTAGACATGGTCTTACACATAATAACAATACAATGCCAATGTCCCAGACATGGTCTTACATGTAATCACATCTCGGTAATCCTAATGTCATAGCAAATGTATCCTATACTATTTCTAAGGTTCGTACGGGACTTTCGGATATCATAACTTCGTCAATTCTTGCTCGTATTTGCTCATTCAACATTCATGGAAATTCAATGACAATTAAACATTTATAAATCAATTTAAAGGTATTTATTTGCATATGAACTTACCTCGTATATACGATGAACGGATCGGATCGACTACTCGACAACTTTCGATTTCCCCCAATCTAAATCTGATTTCTTTCTTTCTTGATCTATATGAATTCAAATTTAGCTCATTTAATCACCTATTTATTCAATTTCATCCAAAAATACATATTTTGGCATTTTTACACTTTAGCCCCTAAAGTTTCACATTTATTCAATTTAGTCATTATTTCACAAAAACATGAATTACACCAAATTTGACAAAACTCATGCTTGGCCGAATTACCATAGTGCCCCTAGCAGCCCATATTTCACATTTATTTCACATTTCAACAACATAATTTACACTTTTCACAAATTAATCCCTAAAATGCATTTTTAGCCAAAATCACTTAACAAAACATATTAATCTAACATTTATCTTCTATTTTTCATCATCAACCACCACAAATCACATGGATTCATCAATGGCATTTTAAAAAATGACCAACAAACTCAAAAATTCAGGCACGGGCTGACTAGAACACGAAGCATCGATCTTAAAAACGTAGAAATCATTAAAAATCGAGCAAAAATGAACTTAAAATTAGCAAGAGCAATTGCCGAGCCTTCAAGATCTAATAATGGTGTTTTTCGCTTCTTATTTTCAGCTAGAAGAAGAAAGATGGACTAAATCTCTTTTTGTTTTTCATTTAATTAACCTTAATAGCTAAATTACTATTTTAACCTTAATTAAAACCATTTAAAAACATTCATTTAATGGTCATTTATGTCAAATTCCATTATCAATGGTCTAATATCAACATAAGGACATTCCATTTAATATATCATAGTAATTAAACACCTTTATCAAATAGAATGCAACTTTTGCATTTTACGCGATTTAGTCATTTTCTCAAATTGAGCTATTAAACGATAAAATTAGCTCATGAAATTTTCACACATATATAATTACATGCTATAAACACTAAAAATAATAATAAAATAATTTTATAACCTCAAATTTGTGGTTCCAAAACAACTGTTTCAATTTGTGGTTTTTTGAAATTAAAGGCCTGTTGGTGTTTAAATGAAACTATCATGTTGTTTTTTTTTTTTTTGTGTGTAAGATTATTACTTATGTTTTGAAATGTGGTGTCAACGAGGGCAAATTGGTTAGACTGTAATAGCCCGTTTTTAGTCAAATAGGAACAGTGGTTTTGGGACCAAAAAATTGAGGTAAAAATATTTATTTTATTATTATTTTAATGTCTAAAATATGAAAATATGTTTGTATGAAAATTTAGTTTAAAAATTTTATCGTTTGATTGGTCAATTTGATAACAAGGACTAAATCGTGTAAAGTGCAAAAGTGTTGTTCTATTAGCTAAAGGTGTCAAATAGTTAAAATGGTTACTTTATATAATGCATGCTTATATGTGGATAAATGCTAAAATATTATGATGTTATATAGATTAAATTTTTTTGTAGTATGCCATATCTTATTTCGATGCTATTATATATATATTTTTAAATTGAGTATGATTGTGATTGCCATAAAGTTGTGTCTCTTCTGTAATACCTCGTAACCCATTCTGGCGACAGATATAGGTTAGGGGTGTTACAAATCAAAGGGGATTTAATCCGTAATCTCGTTTTGAATCTTTGGAATTAGAGAAGAGGGAGTATGCCCAACCAAAAGCGTCAATCGAGGAACCACCTAAATTAGAACTCAAGGTATTACCTTCACATTTAAAATACGTTTATTTAGGTAATGCTTCTACTCTACTTGTGATTGTTTCAGCAGAATTGACTATTAAGCAAGAAGAGAAACTTATATTAGTCTTGAAACAATTCAAGAAGGCTATCGGATGAACCATAGCCGATATTCGCGGTATTAGTCCATCTGTATGCATGCACAAGATTATCCTGGAAGATGGCGAAAAAGGGACGATTGATGGACAATGAAGATCGAACCCCATCATGAAGGACATGGTGAAAAAAGATATTATCAAGTGGTTAGATGCGGGTATCATTTATCCCATCTCAGATAGTTCGTGGGTAAGTTTGATCCAGTGTGTACCAAAGAAGGGAGGTATCACAGTCGTAGAAAATGAGAATAACGAGTTGATACCAACTAGAACAGTTACGGGATGGAGGATTTGCATCAATTACAGGAAGCTGAACAAGACAACTAGGAAAGATCACTTTCCTTTGTCGTTCTTGGACCAGATGCTGGATAGACTCGTAGGGCGAGACTATTACTATTTTCTCGATGGATACTCGGGGTATAATCAGATTACAGTAGCACCAAAAGATCAACACAAGACAATGTTCACCTGTCCGTATGGTACATTTGCATTTAAACGCATGCCATTTGGTTTATGTAATGCACCTGCTACATTTCAAAGATGTATGATGTCTATTTTTACTGACATGGTTGAGAAGTACTTGGAAGTTTTTATGGATGACTTTTTAGTATTCGGAGATACTTACAATGATTTCTTAGCAAATCTAGCTAAGGTACTAAGGCGATGCGAAGAAACGAACCTCGTACTTAACTGGCAGAAGTTTCATTTCATGGCATGAGAAGGAATTGTTCTAGGGCATCAGATAACGAGACATGGAATCGAAGTAGATAAAAAAAAGGTAGATGTTATTGAGAAACTCCCACCTCCAACATCTATAAGGGGTGTTAGTAGTTTTTTGGGTCACGCCAATTTCTATCGAAAATTTATCAAAGATTTCTTCAAAATTGCTAAACCCTTATGCAAATTATTGGAGAAGGACACGACGTTCAAGTTCGATGATGAATGTTTAAGAGCTTTCAAGGATTTGAAGAGATGATTAGTTATGGCACCCATAATCGTCACACCAGACTGGGATTTTCCATTTAAATTGATGTGTGACGCAAGCGACTTCGCGATAGGAGCTGTCATGGGCCAGCGAAGGAACAAAGTTTTTCATCCTATCTACTATGCAAATGGACTCTTACAGGAGCTCAACTAAACTATACGGTAACAGAAAAAGAGTTACTTGCTATTGTATTTGCTTTTGACAAGTTTCAATCCTATCTTGTAGGTACCAAAGTGACTGTCTATACAAACAACTCGGCAATTAATTACTTACTTTCCAAGAAAGATGCTAAGCCGAGACTGATCCGGTGGGTGCTTCTACTTCAAGTGTTTGATCTAGAAATTCAAGATCGAAAGGGAGTAGAAAACCAAGTAGCAAATCACTTGTCCAGATTGGAGCCGCAAGAAGGGAATTCTCCTATTATACCAATTCAGGAAACGTTTCCAGATGAACACATACTGAAGGTAAGTCATAATACCCCTTGGTTTACTGATATTGCTAACAATTTAGCTTGTGGTTTGATGCCAATTGATAAGACGTATCAACAAAGGAGAAAGTTTCTTTACGATGTGAAGTACTATTTCTGGGAAGAGCCATATTTGTTTAAAAAGTGTGCAGATCAGATGATTAGGAGATGCATGGCAGAAGATGAAGTACAAAAGATTTTATACCATTGTCACTTAGCTCCGAGTAGGGGACACTTCGGAGGTACTCATACGGTGGCCAAAGTATTGCAAGCCGGAATCTTTTGGCCAACACTATTCATGGATGCATATGCGAACGTAAAGAGCTGTGACCGATGTCAAAGGGTCAGAAATGTCACCAACAGAAATGAGATGCCTCGAACAAACATCATTGAGGTAGAATTGTTTGATGTATGGGGTATTAACTTTCTTGGTCCTTTCCCTCCACCTTTTGGTCACAAGTATATATTGGTAGCAGTAGACTATGTGTCCGAGTGGGTCGAGGTTGAAGCTTATCTGACAAACGATGCGAGGGTTGTAATGAAGTTCTTGCAGAAACACATGTTCACAAGGTTTGGAACCCCAAGAGCTATCATTAGTGATGAAGGGTCCCACTTTGTGAACAAGTGGTTAAAATGGTTATCAGACAAGCATGGAGTGAAACACAAGGTTGTAACAGCTTACCATCCACAGACAAATGGGCAAGCTGAACTGGCAGATAAGGAGATCAAAGGCATACTTGAGAAGGTAGTTTGCCTGAACCGACGAGATTGGTCCAAAAGGCTAGATGATGTTTTGTGGGCTTACAGAACATCATACAAGACACCTTTAGGGATGTCACCCTACGGGTTGGTCTTTGGGAAAGCCTGTCATCTACCATTGGAGTTAGAGCAAAAAGATTACTGGGCTCTTCAACAGCTTAATTTGGATCTTAAGCTCGCGAAAGAGAAATGAATGTTCCAACTTAATGAGTTAGAAGAGTTCCGAATGTTCTCATATGAAAATGCCAAATTACTTAAAGAAAGACTCAAGAAATGGCATGACAAACACATTCGAGTTCGAGAATTTGAAGCAGGTCAACAAGTCTTGTTGTTCAATTCT
Organism: Gossypium longicalyx; assembly: GCA_025698465.1. Taxonomy (NCBI): domain Eukaryota; kingdom Viridiplantae; phylum Streptophyta; class Magnoliopsida; order Malvales; family Malvaceae; genus Gossypium; species Gossypium longicalyx. The sequence goes on from CM046998.1 coordinate 56,752,150, forward strand.
AGATTAAGGTTCTTTCTAGGTAAGTTAAAATCACGTTGGTCCATTCTAGTTACGATTCATCAAGTCTATCCATATGAAGTTGTTGAACTCCAAGGTAAGGGAGGTAATTTCAAAGTTAATGCTCAACGCCTGAAACATTATTGGGGAGATAAAATTGAACGGGATAAAAACTCGTTCATTTTATCGGATACTTAATTTCTCGTTTTTATTTTTGAATAAATAATTTAGGGTATATTTTCGGTATAACATATTTAAATAAATTCTGTCTAGGAGATTGGAACTTAAGTGAGACCTCTTATGACCCCTCCAATCTTTCTTGAGAATTTATTTTGACATTATTTCCTAAGAAATTATTCCCTAAATGGAAAAATAAATTTTTAGTTTTTCAAATAAAATGGTCAATTTTGATCCACGTTTTAATTTACAACTCAATTTTAAATTTTCATTAAGTCTAGAAATTTAATTGAATTATTTCTAAAATTTGATTGCTCTTTTTGTAAATAATAAAAACTAGGTGCTTCTCCTTGTAAATATTTTCAAAAAGCATCTAGAATAAATATTTTTAATATTATTTATTAATTTGATAAACCTTAATATATAATTATATTTATTACAATTTATATATTAATTTTTATCAACTTAGCTTAGAATTAGGATTAATTGTATTTTAATTATAGTTTATGGTTATCTTAATAAATTAATGGCAATTGATAATTTCATATACATATATTTAATTATTAATTGTTGTTAAACTTTGAGTAGAATTAGAACTTAGGACTTTTTTTTTTCATTAGAATTTTCTAAGACTTCTACTACATATCTTATTTTCCCATCTATAAATACCATCAACCTTTCTCCCTCCACTCATTCATCTTCAAAACCCCAAAACACCAAACCCCTAAGTGCCGCAAGCCTAGCCCAGCTGACTAACCAGCACATGCTAGCAGACCGCCGCACGTCCAGCTCCATCGCACGCCTATTGCTCCAGCCTCAGCTCGCGCCAAGCCTTCATCCGCGCACGCCTACTACTCCAGGCCACAATGCATGAGCGCCCAGTGCCTTAGTGCCCATGCCAGGCCTGCTGCCGAAGGCTCCTTGCTACATTGTTGCTCCCACATGCACCATCTGTCCAAGCACCTAGCCACCTTGCACACCAAGCCCTTTAGCCAAGCCTTCCAACCATTCTTTTAAATTGCCATCTTTTTCTTCATAATTAATATTTTTATTATTTTTAAGAGTTCTTATATTTTTTTTAAAAAGGTGGTAAGACATAATTTTCTATTAATTTTTAATTTTTTCAATTAGTTAAATTTTCAATTCATTGAACTATTTATAAATTTTTAAGAATATAATTTTTCCATCTTATGATCAAGTTAAACATGCCTCGCAAGAGAACTCGTGCTTCTACTCAAATTGATGAAACACAAAACAAGTTCCACTGTGAAGAAGTCAAAGTGAGATACGAAAGTATCTTCAAAGCATCCAGAGAAAGGCTTTACATTAAAGGAAAGCAACTATAGAGACTTTATGGCACGTATTCATCAAGTTGCTGAAACCCTCAATTGGGAACTGTTTTGTGAAAAAAGACCTAGTGTGGATGAGGAGCTAGTTCGTGAGTTCTATACGAATTTAACTTCAAGCGAGATGACAGAAGTTCCAGTTCGCGGAATCAAGGTATCGATAAATTCAAATGCTATTAATGAGTTCTTTGAATTACCTGATTTCGAAAATGATGAATATTCCACATTAATGAGCAATATCAAGCCTGAGAATTTGTAAGAAATTCTCGAGAAACTGACAGTTCAGGGTTCTATGTGGACTGTGTCAAAATAAAGAATCTATACTTGTCGAAGAGAATATCTGACACCACTCGCGAAGGTTTGGTTTTACTTCATTTGATTTAGCCTTATGCCTAGCTCACATGGGACTACAATCTCGTTAGAGCGAATGGTCTTATTGTACTTGATCCTAACTGGTAAGACCATTGATGTGGGAAAGATCATCTTGAGGGAAATACGGAATTGTGCCATTAAACGCTTTAGCCCTGCTCACTTCCTATTTACAATAACGATTCTATGCTTGAAAGCTAAAATTCTTGCAAATGTAAGGAAGACAGGGTATAGCCAAGACACAATCACAGATTCGGACCTCTACCGAGTAGCTAGAGACTCAGTTCTACAGAAACGAGTTGAAGAAAGTGAGGAACCTGAGGACCCTGATGAAGAAGAATATCCCACGATGCAATCATTTGAAGTCCCTGATAAGGTAGAATCAGTGGAGCTAGAAGCTGAACCTGATGCTGAAACTTTAATGTTTAGAGCTCAACAACCTAACCTAGACCTTCAAGATGAGCTATCAAAATTGATGGATGTAATGCAACATAAGCAATGGCAGCAACAAGCCTACTGGAGATACTCAAAAATAAGAGATGACTCGATGAGAAGTGATTTTAAGAAAATATACAATGACCCGTTTATTTTTGTGCTTGAGTTTCTAGATTTCATATTTGAACCATGGAGTCCATTATCAAAGAATGAGCGAAGCGATTCATGCAAAGGCAATAATGATGGAGCAAAAGATGAGTCCAATTCAGAAGGATCTACAAATAAATAAAATGGAGGGATCTTGACTTTACTTTATTTTTGTTCGTAGATTATTTTTAGGATTAAGCTTAATTAGGAATTTTTAGTTTTGCATAATAAAACAAGAGATGGAAATTATGAGTAAATATGAACAAGTCACAAAATATAAAGTGTGGCAATAGATATATACATGTCTAGGATTGAATTCAGAGAGAGCTTGGTACTTAAGCAGTCAAATTGACTCACCTCCTCTTTTCTGGAATCCTACCTGGTGTATAGTATTTATTCACTTTAAACAATGAAGACATTGTTCATTTTAAGTTGAGGGGACCGAAATTTCCGCTCAGAATAAATTTTTTCTTTTAATTATGATTAGGATATATTTGTTCAAAAATTTGAATTTTGTTAAGTAGGCTAAACTTGAGTATGAATAAAGTTCTATTATTTCAATAAATTATTATGTTAGATTAATAATGACATGAATGTATTTTTAATAAAGCATGCAAATTCGTACCATAAAATTTTTAGTTCTTTAGGAAAGTTAGGTATGCATGAAATTTTAAGTCTTTAGAATTGACTTAGTAGTTTCTTGAGGCGAAATCCTAGGGAGCATGGAACGTTGGAAATAATTTAGGCAACTATTGTTTGGACTGTTTGAGCCTTTCAAGCCCACCATGGTAAATTTTATCCTTTGAAACCTAACTTTGAGACTATATGGCCTAATTTTATTTCGACCCTTGCAATATTTAGCCATTACTTTTTGCTTAAGGATCTTAAAATTGTCCCAAACACTAGACTCAGTACTATTCAAAATGTTCTTCGAAAATAAGTTTAGGAGAGTTGAAAAGAAGTATCAAATGCTCGAGAATTGCAGTACACAAAGTAAGTGCTCGGGTTATTTTAATCAAAAAAAAGTGCACATGTATTTGAAAGAGATGTACAAAAGAGCATATGAAAGTCAAGTTGGTGTATCGAAGGTAAAAATTTCGAAGTTTCGATTGACGCTGAGTCTAGGGTTTTAAGCCAAAATTTATCCATCTTTCACCTACCCCTAGCCTAGCCACATTACAACCTTGATAAAGACCTATTGATTCAAAGTCCTAATGCTACCTACATTAGTGGACAGAAATTGCTACTATCAACATATGAAGACATAAAGTTAAGCTTAATGATTGCAGCTTAGCCTTGAATAAAGGAATAAAAATCAAATTGGTAAGGGTTAACATATGTTTGTTACAAAAGCTTTTAGTCTAAAATTTGCTAATATAATAAGTTGTTGAATCTAATCTGAACGTTATACTTAAGTAGCATAACTATCATATTTCTTGTTTTTTAGCATGAGTATATCAAATTCATAATTTTAGGGAGAATGTTGTTCTGAAGGAGTTTTTCAAAAGTGTTTCTGATAAATTCTTTTCAAAATTTGTGCATTACTCGGGATGAGCAATGAATTAAGTTGGGGTGTGGAAACACAAAAATTTATATACTTTTCATACCCATTTTTAATTAAATCCGTGCAAATCCACTTAAATTCTTATCGAAAAGTAATTAAATATTATGAAATAATTAAATTGTGTTAAAAATATGAACATGGTGAATTTTAGTTAATTTTATACTTAATTTTTATTAATTTTGACTATTTTTGACAGATTTGCGCAAAAGGCGAAAATTGGCTTGGCTGACACTACTAAAAGCACAAAACCGAGAAGCAATTTGAAGTATCGAGGCACATTAATTTCCTTCCTAAGACGGTCCAGAAATGTGTATTAATTCATAATTTTATTAATTTTAATTTATTCCCCATTTAATTTGGGTTAAATAAATTATTTTTAATTAATTATGGAGAAAGGGTCCAGTTGAACCGCACTGGTCGAACCAAATTGAGTGAACCGAACCAGCCACTAATTGGGTAGCCCAAAACAGTCCATATGCTGACCCAAATCAGCATTTTAGCTTCTTAAATATTCTTGCAAAAATTCCCTTGAAAGACTTCCAAATTGCATTCAAACCCCACCTTTAATTGTGGCTTTGTAGATTTGTCCCAAGCTATTTTTAGCAAAGTTGAAAGTCTCAAATTTTGCCAAGTAGATGGCCGGCCATAGGGAGGCTCTTTGGCTGCTGGAATTCGCTATTTTTAGCAGCCAAAATCATCTATAAAAGCCACTCCTTGCTGATCATTCAAACCATCCCTCAATCCCATAACATTCTCTCATTCTCCCTTCTCCTCTCCTACTTTTCTCTCCATTTTTTCCATCCCATTTCCCTTTTTGTTCAAGTGTCAATTTATTCTCTTGAGAAATAGGCTCTCATCAGCCATTTTGGAGCAGCAATTAGGTGTTCATAAGCCACCTTGATAGCCGAGGGCAACGAAGAACGAAGAACGGAGCAACTAGTCAAGCCAAGGAGAAACATCGGATTTGCTTCTTGTTCCCTATCTCTTTAAGTTTTGTTGTTGTTTTGACGAACATGTTTATGAACATTTATGCTATTGAAATGGTTATTTTAATCAATTTAGCTTAAATTAAGTTTGTCTTGGGTTGATTATATTCTGCCTACTTGAATTGTTAAAATGATGGTTATGCTGTTATAGGCCTCGATAAATTGCTTGGCTAAGTAAAATCATGCCTAAGTTATTCTTGTAATATAATTGTTAAATAACTAATGAATTAATTATTAAATCATATTGAAATTATAATTAATAGACACAATGCTTAATCAGTGCATGTTTATTCTTCTAAGGTAGTCGAAGTTTAAATTAGCATTGTATTCGGTGATACATATGCCTTGCATAACTTGCAAGATTTTTGTGATTAAACTGTTTCAAGGTAGAAATACCCTGTTACCTCACTTAATCTTTTATATGCTTGTGAAGATTGATTAACCGCTTAGATTGACATTGAAAAATGTTCAAGAGGTTGATTAATTTAATAAGTATGTATGAGCAGTAGTTAGCAAATTACCGAGTTGCCGTGAATTTATTCAGAGAAATATAAACATCAGTTTAATAATTCTAAGTTAAAGAATTGTAATTAATCCAACAAAAGTATTTTATCTTGATTAAACCTTATTTGAAATCGTGCATTAGAACTCCTTTATTTTAATTATTTACTTAGTTTTTTAAATAGCTTCTGACCATCTTTTAAAACCAAATTATTTTTACCTCACCAAAGTGTTTTATAATTAATTTCATAAATAATTCTTTTTACAGTCCCTGTGGGTGCGATAACTCGACATTTACTTGTCACTTTATTACTTGTTGCGATTGTGTACACTTGCACATTTTCGTCATTCCACATATCCGATGAGTGATGATAGAGCTCACTTTTATGTTTCATAGCTCAAGTGCCAAAATATTTTAAAATGTATATATGTGTAACGTTATGTATGCCTAAATGAGTATGTGACCATTATGTAATTTATCTATAAAGATGTTTTGAATATTGTGATATATGCTTGAATGTTAGGTGATTATATGTGGAATAGGATATATGCTTAAAAGTGAATATGTTTACCATGAAAAAGGACTAATAATAATGCACAATTAATTATATTTTGACACTAAAGTTGAAACTGTTAAGGTTATGCTACATGGTTGTTTCGTTAATGCTTGATAAACTATTTGCATGGTAGTTGTTCTAGGCATTCATTAAGCTTGTTAAGCTCACACACTCCCTTCTTTAACCATTGTAGATTAGTTGTGTGTCAGTGTGAGCGGTGTGATTGTCCAAGAGAGTGATCTAAGGGAGTCTCGTTTATTTCTGTAGGTGTTTATTCTTTTATTTATTTGCATTTTGAGGAATAAGGCAATCTGGTAGATTTATGACTGGTTGTCATGATGTATTTAGACTACTTACAGATTTTTCTTTTATTCTTTGTTTTATAAGTATATATATATTTGCTTTTGGACTACTTATAGGTTTTACGCTTGTTCTTTGTTTTATAAGTATATATATATTTGCATAAGACTATTAACATAGATGTTGGCACAATGTTTCTCGCTTGGCCATGTTTTGATGATTTGAACTGTTAAATTTAGCCATCGAATGAGTATTAATCAAAGTATTTGTTGCATGACACCTAAGAACCATTTTGGAATGAGCTAATCGCATGTATGCTATAGTTTTATGCCCAGGGGCAGAGGTATCGATATTTAGGGTTTAAAATTGATACCTCTATGACTTGAAATGTGTAGGAAATTAGAATAAGGCCTATTCGCTAAATATTATTTCATTACTACGCTTTGGAAACTAAATACAAACTGAATGTTACTTAATTTTATCTTTGAAGGGTTTTCAATGAAAATAAGGTTTTCGATAAAACACTTCAATGTGACACACCAGATTCAGCCATAACATCTGGGTCAGGTTTGGGGTGCTACATTTAGTGGTATCAGAGTCAAGTTGCAAAACTCGGGCTGTGAAGTGGGCCTTATTATTTGGGTTTGTTTTAAAAAAAAATTAAATCGCAATGTTTGAGAAAAAAATCTTATTGTGCGGCACATCGAGTCTCCGACGTCGAACCAAGTAAGTTTTTTTTATTATTGAGTTTGTTTAATTTGATATACTGTAGATAGTTAGTGGGCTACTTTAGATGATTATACTGAGGCTTTTAGTTGGAGTAAAACTGAAGCCCATAGGATCTTGAGACTGTAGAGGATTTACGAAAACAACTTTCTTTTTAATACTTTCATAAAACATCGGCTTAATTATTGGAACTAAATAAAACTTCATAAAATTTCTAATCTAGATAATACGTGAATGAACGATAAGTGCTAGAAGAGGTGCAAGAGGCCGTGGCCGAGACCGCGGAAGTGCTAGGGTTGAATCGTCGGCATCGGGCCATATGCCCAATGTTGGAGTAAAAGAGGCTTCGGCCTCACTCGTGGCTAAGACTGGACCCTATGGTCGGGCAGTGGGAGAGGATACATTGTCGCAGGCAATGCTGAGGATGTTGGAAAGGGTCGCAGGGCCCAATAATGGCACGGGAAATCGAGGGTCAATTCCGGAGTGACTTCGATCAAATGGGGCTGAGATCTTTTAGGACGTGGCTGGTGTAGCTCCTAACATGGCTGAATACTGGTTGGAGGCCACTGAATCCTTGGAGGACTTGGACTATTCACTTGAGAAAAAGTTGATGGGGCAGTGTCACTGCTTAGGGAAGAAGCTTACCAGTGGGGGCTGACAGTGAAAGTAGGCACCCAACCTGAGCAAGCCACTTGGGAGTTCTTCAAAACTGCATTTCAATGGAAGTATGTAGGTGCGAGTTATGCGCATGCTAGAAGGAAGGAGTTCCTGAACTTGACCTAGGGAAACAAATCTGTGGCAGAGTATGAGGCGGAATTTCTACGCCTTAGTAGGTATGCAAGAGTTATGGTGGCAACGGACTATAAGCGTTGTGTTAGGTTTGAGGATGGTCTTAGGGATAGCCTTAGAGTATTGATCACTCCACAAAGGGAGTGAGTTTTCTCGAAGTTGCTAGAGAAAGCAAAGATAGCAGAGGAGGTGAAGCGCACTGAGCGCCTAAATCAGGAAAAAGAAAGGGGTAAGAATAAAATGGAGGCTAAGATTCTGGTGTTGGATAGAGACCTAGGGCTAGAGCCAGAGTTAATTGGCCAGTTAGAGCAGGGCCCCCTGCTGTTAATCCAAGGGTACCACCTTGTGCTGATTGTGGGAAAGGTCATGTAGGTGAGTGTTGGTAGAGGACGGGAGCTTGTCTAACTTGTGAATCTATGAATCATAGGATCAAGAGTTGCCCTAGAATTCCAGGTCAAGTGCCAGTCGTGGGCCGAGGTGGTGTTCAACCACCAAGAAGTGGTCCGCTGCTGCCAAGGGGCTGTGAGCAGGCCAGGGGTGGTAATGGAATTAGATGTAGACGTGGAGCACTAGGCAAAAATGTAGGCCATGCTGAGGCGAGGCAGCCAGCTTGGTTTATACTACTGGTCGCTGAGAAGACGGAGATGCCCCAGATGTGATAACGAGTATGTTATTTATACATGAGTTACCTTACACTGCATTGATTAATATCGGATCGATACATTCATATGTTGTATGCAATATGACTAAACTTTTGGGTGATATGCTTCAAAATTACTGTGAATGAGATTACTGTGATAAGTCTGTTAGGTCATTCAGTGGGAGTGAATAAGTTGTTTAGGGAGGTACCCTTAGTAGTCCAAGGGGTTACCTTTTTAGCGGATTTGATGGAACTGTCGTTTAGCGAGTTTGATTTAATCTTGGGTATGGGTTGGCTGGTGAAACACCGAGCAACCTTGGATTGCACTACAAAGCGAATGGTGATAAGAACGGCGGAGGATAAAGAGGTGGTGGTGATTGGTGAACGCCGGAATTATCTAACGAATGTGATTTTAGCATTAAGGGCTAAAAAGTTGGTACGAAAGGGATGCGAAGCCCATTTGGCTTATATTAGCGATACGGAGGGTAGGATCCCTACTGTTAAGGATTTGAGAATAGTTAGGAAATTTCCTGATGTTTTTCCCGAGGAGCTGTCAGGGTTGCCACCCAACAGAGAAGTAGAATTTAGAATCGAGTTGTTACCTGGTACGGCTCCAGTGCCCATCGCCCCTTATCGGATGGCACCAAAGGAGTTGGTAGAACATAAAGCACAAATTCAAGAATTTTTGGATCGAGGATTCATCCGACCAAGTGTGTCTCCATGGGGAGCACCGGTGTTATTCGTGAAGAAGAAAGATAGGATGTTGCGAATATGCATCGACTACCGGCAGTTGAACAAGTTAACTATTAAAAACAAGTACACTTTACCGAGAATCAATGATTTTTTTGATCAGTTTAGGGGAACTTCTATTTTCTCAAAGATTGATCTGCGTTCGGGGTATCACCAATTGATGGTTAAGGAGGCAGATGTTTGTAAGACAGCTTTCAGAACTCGTTATGGGCGCTACGAGTTCTTGGTGATGCCATTCGAGCTGACGAATGCATCTGTCGCTTTCATGGATCTCATGAATCGGGTTTTCCAACCCTACCTGGATCGGTTTGTAATGGTTTTTATAGATGACATCTTAGTGTACTCAAGAAATGAGGATAAGCATGATGCTCACTTAAGGATTGTGTTATAGATTTTGAGGGAGAAGCAGTTGTATGCCAAATTCAGTAAGTGCAAATTTTGGCTAAGAGAGGTTACTTTTCTAGGACATGTGGTGTCAACTACGAGGATTAAGGTGGATCTCCAGAAAATTGAAGCAGTGTTAGACTGGAAAACACCTAAGTCAACATAAAAAATCTAAAGTTTTTTGGGCTTGGCAGGGTACTATAGGCGATTTGTTGAGGGCTTTTCATTAATTTCTGCACCTTTAACTAAGTTGTTGCGGAAGGGGGTACCGTTTGAGTGGACGAACAAGCAGCAAGAGAATTTTGGAAAGCTTAAGAAGGTTTTAACTAAGGCCCCTGTGTTGATTCAGCCAGAGCCTAGAAACGAGTTTACGGTTTATAATGACGCGTCGCATGTGGGCTTGGGTTGTGTATTGATGCAGGAAGGAAAGGTGGTTGCGTATGTGTCACGTTAACTTAAGACTCACGAGTTGAATTACCCAACCCATGACTTGGACCTAGCTACGGTGGTTTTTGCACTAAAAATATGGAAGCATTATTTATATGGAGAGAAGTGCATAATTTATTCGGACCATAAGAGTTTGAAGTACCTCCTTACCCAAAAGGAGCTAAACCTTAGGCAGCGTAGGTGGGTGGAATTATTGAAGGATTATGATTGTACGATTGAATACCACTCTGGCAAAGCAAATGTGGCAGCCGACCATTGAGTCGTAGGGTTAAATCAAACTTGAGGGCTATGCTTGCCTGTTTAAGCTTTTTGGATGATGGTATCTTGTTAGCTGAGCTTCAAGTAAAGTCGGTGTGGGTTGAGCAGATACAGAGTAAGCAGTTAGTGGATGAGACTTTGGGTGCTCGTTTTAGACAAGTAAAAAATTGGGAGACGTCAGACTTTGGGATAAATAGTGAAGGAGTGTTGTGTTTCTGTGAGAGAATGTGTATACTAAAGGACGATGATCTAAGGCAGTCTATTCTGTAGGAAGCACATAGCAGTCTATATGCTATGCATCTTGGTGAAAACAAGATGTATCGAAATTTGCGTAAGCTTTATTGGTGGCCTAGACTTAAGCACAAGATTATGGCGTTCGTAAGTAAATGCTTGATTTGTCAAAAGGTGAAGGCAGAACATCAATTGCCTTCAGGATTGCTTCAGCCAGTAAAGATTCCACTTTGGAAGTGGGAAAGAATTACTATGGACTTTGTTAGTGGGCTACCCTTGACACCTACTAAGAAAGACTCGATATGGGTTATAGTGGATCGATTAACCAAGTCTGCCCATTTTGTACCGGTTCGCACTGATTACTCATTACAAAAGCTGGCTAGATTGTATGTGGCAAAGATTGTAAGATTGCATGGAGTGCCAGTCTTCATAATATCTGATAGGGACCCGCGTTTCACTTTGCGATTTTGGAAGAAGCTGCACGAGGCGTTAGGTACTAGGTTGAACTTCAGTAAGGCATTCCACCCTCAAATTGATGGACAGTCAGAAAGGGTGATACAAGTTTTGGAAGATATGTTGAGAGGATGTGTAATTGAGTTCCGAGGTAGCTGGGAAGACTATTTTCCATTAGCCAAATTTGCGTACAATAATAGTTATCAAGCAAGTATTGGGGTGGCTCCGTATAAAGCACTGTATTGGGCGAATGGAAAGTTTTGGGCCCTAAGTTAGTAGCAGATACTGAGGGTAAGATAAAATTGATTCGGGATCAGTTGAAGGAGGCCTTGGATAGGCAAAAGTCGCATGCTGACCTTAAGCGTTGAGAGATAGAATATGTAGTGGAGGACTTAGTTTTTCTTAAGGTCTCTCCATGGAAGAAGGTATTAAGGTTTGGACGAAAGGGGAAGTTAAGCCCAAGGTTCATTGGGCCATATCGAATTGTGAGGCGGATTGGGCCTGTCGCTTATCAATTGGAATTTCTTTCTGAACTAAGCCAAATCGACGACGTGTTTCATGTTTCCATGCTAAGACGATATCACTCGGATCCTTCACATGTCGTGTCAGTTGAGGAGATGGAGGTTAGGCCAGACCTAATTTTTGAGGAAGAACCCATAAAAATAATTGGACGTGATGTTAAGGTACTGAGAAGGAAAACTGTCCCATTAGTCAAAATGCTTTGGTGTAATCACAAGGCTGAGGAGGCTACTTGGGAACCTGAGGAAACGATGCGACATCAATATTTTCAACTGTTTAGATCAAGTAAAATTTCGAGGACGAAATTTCTTTTATGGGGTAGAGTTGTAACGCCCTAAAAATCCCGAACTTTCTTTTTTTTGGTTTTGATAAAAAGTGTGCTTAATATCCCTAGTCAAGTGTTATTTATGTGATAATAGGCCTTAGTTAAGTTTGAGTTCGAACTTTGGGGTGAAGGAAATTATAGTTTAATAATTAAAAGAACCTTGATAGCAAGTAGGTTGGTTTTTAAATAAATAAAGGAGGAATTGGACACAAGGAGCCTTGTGTTGGAGTGGCAAGTAGCGTCACAGGTGGGGCTTAAAGGTGGCGTCACATGCATGGCAAGGAGGTTTGAGGTTCAAATCCCTCCTTGCTCAAAAGAAGGATTTATTTTTGCTTAATGAATGGCCAGTGGTGGCGTTGGATGTGAACTCTGAAGGAAGTGATCAGAGGAGAAATTTAAGGAAGGCATTAAGGAGTTATCAGGGAGAAAAGTTAGGAGATGAGGGGTGTAAAGAAGTAGAGCCGAATTGGGATTTTGGGGATATGAAATTCGACTATAGTCTATATATAGGTGCTGATTGTGGGGATTCTAGGCTAATGCCGAATCTTTCCTCTCTATGTTACCGAAAACACTTTTCTCTCCAAAGATCTAAAAGTCAAAATTCCTTGTTCTTCCTCTTTTATTCTGTGCTGATTTTCCATTCTTTCTCTACTCAAATTCTCTTTTGATTTACCTTTGGTTTTAGTCGATTCCTCCTCCTCTTCTTCTTATTTGTTCCGAATAACCCCTTTCATCATACAAACCTCAAAAGCCGAATACCTCTTTGGCAGAGGACCCTCTGTGCCGCCACTACTCCCTCTACTTAGGTCGATTCTTGTGTAAGTGCTTGCTCTTTCTGTTGGTTTTCCTAGTGCCAATTTCTTCTCTCCCTCACCTTTTCTAAATCGATTTTGGTAGAGGATTAGTATCGAATCTCAGAGTTCAGATCTCTGTTGAATCGCTCCTTAGGCATTTTGGGGTTTTGAGTAAGTGTTCCTCATTTATTAGTTAAGGTTGGCCAAATGGTCATGGGTAATGTAAGAGTGACTTAAGATGATTGCGAGTCACTTGTGTTTGGGTCTTAATGATAAAGATGGGTGCAGACTTAAGGAATACTAGTGATTAGTGATCAAGGAAGGGCTGTTAAGGCTTGTCGTTCAAGGTAAGGCAAAGGTGAGATTTTCGGTTTGTAGTGATCGTATTTGATAAGTGTGTGATTAATCGTTGAGTGACATCATTTGTAGGTTCATGGCTAAGGAGATCGCAACACGTCTTAGTACCAGGTGTGTACATACACTACACACACACAATAGACCGGTAAATCCAAAAATGCCAGAAAGCCGAAATACTGAAAAGCTGAAAGTTTGGCTACGGTAGACTTGCGAGTGCGTGAACACTTGTAAAGGAAAAACCGATACGTTATCAAAAGCCCCATTGGCGATCTCATGGTCTTGGGCCATGTTTTGGCAAATCGGGCCAGAATGGGCTAAATAGGTCGATGGGCTATATGGCCCATAATAGGCAAAATTGGCAATTTGATACTAAGTAATGAAAAATCATATGATAGCATAACTATGAATGTGATTGGGCCTGATGGGCCATATGAATTTGATTGGGGCCGATGGGCCATATGAATGAGATTGGGCCTAGTGGGCCAAATGCAGGTATGTAGACTTGTTTGGGCTTTGTAAGGGGTTTTGGGCTTAGTATCTGATAACTGCTTAAACAGACATAAAACTTAATCAATTAATTAATTGTGACTGTGGACAAGTCATAAGGCTAAGGTGTGGCAATGGGTATATGCATGTCTACGATTGGATCTAGGGAGAGCTTAGTACTTAAGCGGTCTTAATGACTCACCTCCTCTTCTCTGGAATCCTACCTAGTGCATAGTATCTGTTCGCTTTAGCCAACGAGGACTTGTTAACGGGCCAAGGTAAGTAATAAACCCATAATAAAGAGAAATTATCGAAATGCCCCTAAGGGCAGAAATGACTAAAATACCCCTATGTGTTGAATATAAGATTTATGGATGTTACATGTATACCTGCTGCATTCATATGATATTCTATTTAGATTGCATATGGGTTGGGAATTATGGAATAGAGGAAGTATATGAGGATCGCATGGTTGCTTGACGACCGTGGATCCACCGATGGCTATTAAGCCCAGTATCTGATTACCAGCTTGTTGCAATGAAGGTAGTACCGCAACCGGGCTACCATTGATGTCTATCAGATGGGTGGGTCGATATTTTTATCCCCACATGATGTGTACCGGGGGACGGAGTCGGTGTATAGCGGTTGGATTATTGGGGTGGGTTGAACAGCATTGCATGAATGATATTATGGTGATTCATGATTGGTTAATACTCTTTGAGGGTTGTACACACTGAGTTTTCGAAAACTCACCCCATCTTTTATTTTTCTCAGGGGATCCTCAGTAGGTGATGCGACGGTTGGAGGGACTCCGAGGTGGCCAACTAGCAAGACGACTTGAACTTGTTTTCTTAAGCCGATAATTTCTAGTATTTAAAGTTATTTCAGTCTGGATTGTAATAAGGCCTATTCGCTAGATATTACTTCATTACTACGCTTTGGAAACTAAATACAAACTGAATGTTAATTTTATCTTTGCAGGGTTTTTAATGAAAACAAGGTTTTTCGATAAAACACTTCAATGTGACACACCAAATTCGGCCATAACGTCCGGGGCGAGTTTGGGGTGTTACAAGCTCAACGACGAAAAAATAAGGAAGGGGAAAAGAAGATCGGGGGCTTGAATGGGTGAAGACGATGCGTGAACGACGGTCGTGAAAGACTGACGAAAGGACGTCGAGTGATCAGCGACAAGGATGGGTGAAGTACGACGACTGTGAGGGTTGTAGAGGGGGAAACAGCGCAAAGAGGGAAAGTGAATTTTTTTTTTTGTTTTTTCTTGAAACCTTAGATTAAATATGGGACATGGTCGTGTGCAGACTAGTGTTGGGCCACACGGCCAAGTCCCTTGCCCGTGTATTCCTTCTCAACCCTGTGTCAATCATATAACCCAAAAACTTTAAGCCTAATTTCAACACGGCTTGAGACATGTCCATGTGTCTGGACCGTGTGATCATCTTTCGCTTCTTCCAAGCCCATGTCCAAGGCCGTGCAGGGCACACAGTCTCTCACACACACTTGTGTGACAGGCTGTGTGCCGCACATGGTCGTGTCTCTAGCCAATGTAACTCACTGTTTTGAAATAAAATTGAAAAAATTCACTCCATTATGCACACGATCCAGGTCATGCAACCCTTTTTTTTAGCAATAAAAAAAATAAATTGAATATTTTTTTGAATTTTTTATTAATTTTTTAAAAAAATTCAAAAAAAAATTTGAAGGTTTTAAAAAAGAACATCAAAGTAAAAAATAAATAAAAATAAAAACACTCGGGTTGCCTCCTGAGAAGTGCTTATTTAAAATCTAAGCTTGACTTCCCTTTTTAGGCTCACGATTACAAGGGATCTTGGAGTCGAAGTGTAACATCCCGAAATAGGGCCTAAATGGAATAGTGGTTACGAAACCACAAATACAAGGTAGAAAAATTTATTTTATTATCATTTTAAGGTCTATGGCATGATTGCATGATTGTGTGAAAATTTCATTTGGAAATTTTATCGATAGAGGGTTCAATTTGGTATCTAGGACTAAGTTGCAAAAGTTGTAAAATGTGTGTTCTAGTTCACAAAGGTACTAAGTACTTGTGAGTAATGGGTTTTTAAAGTGGAGGTCCTTGGATAGAAATTAGACCATTATACTAGTTTGGACAAAAATACTTAAAGGAAGATAAAACACCATAGTTTTTAATTAAGGGCATTTTGGTCATTTAGTTACTAAAATGAATTAAAAACAAAATTAAAAGCCAATTTTTGTCCATCTTCAACCCCTTGGCCTAATTTCACATGAGGAAGACTTAGCTAGGGTTTTTCAAGCTTCCAAGCTCGATTGTAAGTCCTTTTTATCCCTGTTTTTAATGTTCTTTATGTTTTTTGGAGTCCCGGTAACTTGATTAAGCTTATTCTAGCAATAATTTAACCTAGGGTTTATATTTGGAAAAATACCCATAGGTGAAATGTGTTTATTTTGATGTTTTATTGTAGAATATGAAGCTTGAAATTGTGTTAAACAACTTTTGCTAAGCGATTTTACGTGAAAACTAGAAAAACGACATAATCGGTAAAAATACCTAATGTTTATAAGTACATGTTAGAGTGAGAATTTTATGTTTCCATAGAAGGGAAAAATGATCAGCATGTCATAAAACATAAGAAAATAGGATGAATTTTAATTTCCGATCCTTGGGGCAAAAGTGTAAATATGTAAAAGTTTAGGGGCAAAAATGTAATTTTCCAAAGTTTGAGTCAAGGACTGTTTTAATAAATGTGAGTATTAAATAAGCTAAATTTTTTATTATAGATCAAGAAGAACGAAATCCAGATTTAGACCGGGGAAAGAAAAAGATAGTGGACTAAATCGATATAGTTGATCGTATTTTGTTTCGAGGTAAGTTTGCGGTAAATAAATGCAATATTCTATTATTTTAAGTTAATTTTGTTAATTTCCAGCATGTGTATATTTATTTTATGAAATTATTCAAAGAAGACTTAAGTATGAATTGACAGAGAAGTAATTTCAGAAAGTCCCGGTTGAACCTTAGGAATGTGTAGGATAAAAATGTAATGACATTAGGGTTTAAGGATACCATGTAAGACCATGCCAAGGCATGGCAATTGGTAAGGTTTCTAAGGCAAGGAAATCATGTAAGACCATGTCAAGACATGGCATTGATAAGTTACTATAAGGCAAAGGTCCCATGTAAGACCATGCCAAGGCATGGCATTGGTGAGTTCATAAGGCAAGGATACCATGTAAGACCATGTCAAGACATGGCAATGGTAAGTTTCAAAAGGATACCACGTAAGACCATGACAAGTCATGGCAATGGTAAGGTACCCGTATATCCTTAGTATTTCAAGTGGTTCAACGAGAAAATTTAAAGAGAATATCAAGGTAAGGTAAGGTAAGACGAGTTATACTAAAAAGGTAAGACAAGTTCATGCTAGAAGAGCAAAGGTAAGTATATAATGTTCATGTATGCTTGATAAGGAAAAAGGTAAGCAAAATGTGTTAATAAATTTGATTAAGTAAGTAAGTATTTAAGTAAGTGAGTAAGTGAAGAAATTTAAAATATGTCTATGACAATTAATGAAGTTGCATTAAGTATTATCATGCCAAGTAGTAAGATAATTCTTATGAATGTTGTTATTTATTTGCATGCAAACTTACTAAGCTTAATGCTTACCCCCTTTATTTCCCTTCTTTTTATAGTTTTTTCAAGCTAACTCGGGGATCGTAAAGTACGTAGGAGGTCCAGGCACACTATCACAAGGATTATTTTGGTATAGCTAGACGTTTCATTTTGAGTATGGCATGTATAGCATCGTAGCCATTTTGTGTGTATGATCTTATTATATGGCTAATAAATGGTATGTAAATGTTTGATAATGATTAGCTATTGGAATGGCTAATCAAGGACATGTTTGGTGTCATGTATGCCTAAATGCTAGTTATTCCATGGAAATCATGAAAAAGGTGAAATTAGCTTTAAAACAGTATCAGATAGCGGTAATGACTTGAATTTGGAAAATCACTAAAAATAGTAGAAATTGTTTTAGATAGTGAATGAGATATAGAATTAAATATTATTGAGTCTATTTTCATATGAAAGAAACAGAGTAAATAAATGAGTTTTATTTTATGAAATATTTAAATTTTGGTGAGACAAGGTCAAAGTGAATTCTGAATCCCCTATTTTGAATTTAGAAATTCACTAAATATTGTAAAAAAATAATTATGAGTTATAATTTATATGTATAGATTCCTTATTGAGTCTATGTTTAAATAAAATAAACTTCATGGTTATTTGAATTCTGTACAAGGAGAAAATTAATTCGTAGTGAATAGAGGTTAGAGCAGCCAAACACTAAAACAGGGGAAACTTTAACTAATAAACTATACTAATTGACTAGACCAAAAATTCTGAAAAAAATTTAGTAAGAAGATATATGAGTCTAGGTTCATATAAAATTTTTAGATTTGTATTTTGAGTTTTTTAACTCGAGTTATGATTTATTTAGTGACTATGACGCAGATGGACAGTTTATTTATGAAAGATGAAATAAATTGTTTTGACTTGTTTAAATTATCGGAAAATTTTTATTGATTCCGGTTTGTTACCAAACCGTTTCAATTTCATGTTTTAGGGTCTTGAGGACCCTTTTTAGGGACATATTGAACGAATGAAACTAAACTAATTTTAAAAGCAAATTTTTATATCCCGAATTAGTAAGCTAAGTTAGGTAACGCTTCGTGCTCGACTCCGGCGACGGTCTCGGGTAAGGGGTGTTACATGAAGCTCCTCTCTCTCATTATCAGTTTTACTACCAAAATAAGGCTTGAGACAAATATTGTTTACCTTGAACATTCCGAATTCAGAATGTGTTACCTCAATTGTACTGTATAGAAAAACGTTTAGTACCACAAATGGGTTCGACCCTCTTGACTTAAGCTCCGAAGGGAACATTCATAGATTCAATTTGTCTAACAGTACTTTGTCCCCAAATTTGAATTGGTTTGACCTCTTTACATGCATATCATGGCATTGCTTTGTTTCTTCATTGTGTTTTCTTGGTTTCTCATCAATATTCATTTGCCATTCATCTAGTTTGTACAGTTGCACCATTCGCTCTTCACTTGTTGCTCTGTTTGTCACCTTGAATAAAATATGGCTTTAACATGTTTTCATAAGGGATTTCATGCAAAGAACGTTGAGCCACATGATTACTAATGTTAACAAAATAATTAGTATCATCTTGCTCACTAGCGACTCTCATAAAATCACATGATGGAAGAGTAATTTTTTTCATCACCTACACGAAGCACAAGTTCACCAGTACCTACATCAATAATAGTTCTGGAAATGGCTAAAAATGGTCTACCTAAGATCATAGGTACCTCAATATCCTTATCCATGTCCAATACAACAAAATCAATAAGGAATATAAATTTATCGACTTTCGTAAGTACATCCTCAATAATACCCCCTAGGATATCTAATTGATCTATCCACTAATTGAATACTCATCCTAGTGAGTTTGGGTTCCCCAAGACCAAGTCGTGTAAACATATTATAAGGCATGATATTTATACTAGCCCCTAAATTAGCCAAAGCATTTTCAACATTCAAACTACCAATGTGATAAGGAATAGTAAAACTCCCTAGATCATTTAAGTTTGTTGGGTAATTTGTATTAGAAAATGGCCGAGCAAACTGCATTGAGCTCCATAGTCGACAAGTCATCTAACTACCTCTTGTTTGTTAACAGCTCCTTAAAAATTTTACATACTTTGGCATCTACGAAATGGCTTCAACAACTGTAAGTTAATGTGCAATTTTTTTAAAAGTTGACCATATTGTTCGTTTGTGCGGTCTCTCTTCAATGCTGCTAGATATGGAATTCAAGGTTTTTATTCCCTAACCATCAGTTTTTTCTCTTTCTTTCTTCCCTCAACCTCATCAATTTCCATATTAACTTCTAGCTTCGATTTCTTTTCAGGCTCGACTAACCCTTCCATGCTTCGAACAATGATTGTATGGAGTTACTCCCTTGGGTTAGTTTCACTATTGCTAGGTAAGCTACATTGTGGTCATTTCAAAAATAATTTTTCAAACTATCCAATTTAATTTTCAAGCGCTTGAATCGATGCTTACTAATTTTTTAAAACTGTCTTAGTGTTTTGAAATCGAGTTTCTGACACCAGAATAAATTTTGCCAACATCTCTTCAAGGTTCGGTTTCTTCTCCTGCTGATAAGGTTGTTGAAAACACGGAGAGGGTTGTGACCTTTAATTTCCTCGACTACCCCAATTGTTATTTGGATGGTTCCTCCAACCTCCATTATAGTTATTGCTATAAAGGTTATTTTGAGGTCTAGAATTGTTACCCATAAAGTTGAATTGCTCATTCTCCGTGCTAAAATCGAAGGGTAAACATTCTGAACTAATCATCCCCACTCCATTCGCATCACATTGCATCACCGAATTCACCTGCGTAGAAAAATTGAAACCATCAATTTTCTTATTCAGTGCTTCCACTTGGCTTAACAACATAGCAACTACATCTAGATTAAAAACACCGGTTGCCTTCATCAATTTTTTTCTCATGACTTGCCACTGATAGTTATTCAATGCCATCTCCTCAATAAACTCATAAGATGCCTTAAACAGGGTCTATTCCTCCTCTGAATTAAGCACATCAAGCATGAATTAATAATCCAGAAATATTAAATCAAGAATAAAGCACACATAATTGAGAATAAGATTCAAATATTTATTGCGTAAAATAGAAATCAAAAGATAGAATTCATTATAGGGTTCATCTCCCCTAGGTATTTAAAAAATTAGTTCATAATCGCAAATAAAAAATTCTCAAAGTCAGTATAACTACAAGAAATAAAGAAACTCATAATAAACTTCAAAGAAATTAAAAGGAGATCTTCAATCTTGATGGAAATTTACTTCAGAGTCGACTTCAATGGCGTTTTCTGAGTTGTTTTCTTCAATAGTCTCTAATGTCCCTATTTACTCTTCTTATATTTGCTATTTATAGGTTTTAAAATGCCCAAAAAACCTAAAAATTGTGTTTTTCCACTTGCCTGAAATATAGCTCGCGAAATCGAAACGGTCTGGCACATGGTCATGTGTGTAACAGTCCATTTTCAATGAAACCGGAATAGTGGTTTCAGGACCACAAATTTGAGCCAAAAATTTATTTTAATTTTATTGTATGGTTCGTATTATGATAGAGATGTCATGTGAGAATTATGATAAGAAAGTTTTACCGATTATGTTTAATTACGGGAATGACTTAATCATATAAAATGTAAAAGTTGAATTCTAGGAGCTAGAAGGATTAAATAGCTATGGAATTCAAAACTTGAGGTCTTTATATGGTAATTAGACCATTAATCAAAAGTTAGTAGATATTTTTGATGATTCATCCATGGAAATTTAGAAAAAGGTAAGGACTAACTTGGGAATAGAAATAATTAAAAGATGATAAATAATTAAAAGAAAATTAACATCTTATTTTATATCATCTTCTTCCCCAAAATACATGGAAACCCTAGGAAAAATAAAATAATCTTTCTTGGCTTAATTGGGTAAGTTTTCTTGTCCCGTTTTTAGTAATTTTGATATTTTTGAAACCAGGATAGTCTAACCTATCTATTTGGGGGATTAATTTGAAAAGTTATCAAAGTATAGAAGTTATTTCATGGATGAATATGATCAAAATTAGAAATTTATGGTAGAAAATGAAAGGTTGATGATAGATTAACAACTTTTACAAAGTGATTTTTGATGAAAACATGATTTAGGGACTAATTTGTAAAGTTGTGAAAATTGAAGAAAAATTCTGAAATTTATGGAATAAATGTGCTGTAAATTGTATATTGAAATTTTTATTAGGCTTGGAATAAGAAGTAAATTGCATGAATTTCATTTTCCGAGCCTAGGAACGAAATTGGAATTTATGGAAAGTTTAGGGGCAAAATGGTAATTTTGCCTAGTATGTAAATTGAATCCAAATAAATATGAAATGTGATAAATTGATGATTAAATTCATTTATATAGATTCGGATAACACAAATTCGAGGCTAGACTGAGAAAAAGAAAAAGTTTTGGATTTGTAGATTTATATACGCGAACAAGTGTCGAGGTAAGTTCGTGTAACTTAATCGAGCTTGTAAATATATTAAATTGAATGTCGTGTTTCCATGGAATGTGTTTTATATCTATGTGAATTAATTTAAAAGTTATAATAAAGAAATGAATAGATGTTTGTAATGGTTTAAAAGGGTTAAGTTCCATTTGAATATTGGATTTCGATGGATAAATGTTATTTCTCTTATTGAATAAGGTTCTGCATTTGTTGCTGAAAAGATTTAGCTCGGACGAGTAATCCTATTGACCTCATTACAGATAAGATTTAGCCCGGACGGGTAATCCTGTTATAATCCCTCTCGAGCATATGTTATAATTAGGATTTATCTTGGACTGGTAACCCTAATTAAGCTCTTCTGAGCACATGTTATAGAAAGGATTTAGCCTGGACTGATAATCCTTATACATGATATGTGGCTCGAGAGTGTGCTCTCTAATTAAGTACCCTAATGGGTACTCTTGAATATAAATTGACGGGGAATTGAATTATACATTACCTGAGTATCCGTCAGAATTTCAATGATTCAACGGATAAAATACTTGACATGATATGAGAGTTATAAGATGAAATGGATAATGTTTTGAAAGAATATAGTATGATGAGCTCATCTATGTTTACTTGATTTATGTAAAAATTTTATGACTAACATGTTTGATTGAATGCATGTGTTTAGGCAATCTCCCCAAGTTAATGGAAACATGTTATTATATATTTAATTTTAATAAATGAGATTGGTAAGTTTAATTTTAGTTATACAAACTTACTAAGCATATAATGCTTACTAGGTTTACTTTTCTCTGTTTTATAGTGCTCGGAAGCTCGCGAAGGTTGGAGATCGGTTGGAGCATCATCACACTATTCACAAGCTTATTTTGGTATAAATAGTAAACTTATTTTGGTATAATGACATGTATAGGCTAACTTGGCCATAGATGGCTTTAATATGTTATTTGTAATCTAGCCATTGGAATGGCTAGTAATGGTATGTTTTGGTATTTATAAATTATAATGTTATGATAAACACCTATGTGTTAAATAGGAATGATCAAATGATGTTTTATGTTTATGTTAAACCAAGGTAAGATTTTAAACATGTATGTATGCAATGTTATATCATATTAGATGTTAAAATTTGCTTGAATTCAATGCTTGGATTGGTTGGTTTTTGGATGTAAGTTTGGTGTAGGTTACTGGTAAAAATTTTAGGTGAGAAATGAAGTTAGAAATGACTTTATTTTGTCCACAGGGGCAGACACACCGGCATGTGTCTAGACCGTGTGTCACACACTGCCTGGTACATGGGCGTGTGGTTAGGCCATGTGTCCCCTACATCTTAAATTCGAGAAACAGAATGCTTAGAATTGAGCACACGGGTAGAGACACGGGTGTGTGTCTCAGCCGTATGTGCTACATGGCCTAGAACACGGACGTGTATTTTGGCCGTGTGAACCCTGCACCTAATTTTTGAAAATTAAATTGATCACACGGCCTACTCACACGGGCGTGAGGCTAGCCGTGTGGTACAAGTCAGAGAGTTACACGGGGTCGAACACGGCCTGCAGCACGGGCATGTCCTAAGGTCACACGAGAGTGTCCCTAAACCACACAGGCGTGTGAGCCCTGTACCTAGGAAAATTTTAGAAATTTTGCAAAAAATTCTTGGAGTTCCCGATTAAGTCCTGACTCTTTTCTAATACTCGATTTGGGCCTCAAGGGTCCATTTAAGGGACGTTATGAATAATCTTGGAAAATGAATAGTAATTGACATGAATTATCTATAAATGTTCTGTGAACTCAGGTAATGCTCTATATGTAACGCCCCTTACTCGTGTTCAACACCGAAACAGGGTACGAGGTATTACCGGAACATAGCACATACCACTAAACAAAACCGAGATAGAAATATGTCATCCAATTAGATAATGCATCGTTATAACATATGTCTTGAACAATATTAGCCAACTTCAATGGTTTTGTACAAAATGATTGGTCAAATACTGTAACCAATATTTTAAACGTAGGCAATTATGACACGTAGCAAAATAACTAAGCCTATTATACATGCCATAATTCAAAATGTTTAGTTCAAATACCCTAAAGTATTGATAATGCGGGCAGATCTTCACGATCCTTAACTCCTGAGCAAGCTTGACGACACTATAAGACAAAAGAGAGAAAAGAAAGTAATCTTATAGCTTAGTAAGTAAGTATATAAATGATAATTAAAGAATCTAATATATATACACAATAACTCAAGTATATCTACTTTAATTTTTCTATTCACTCCACTTTGATAAAGCTGTCTCTCATGCGTCATGTTCACTAAATAAATCATAACTCGAGTTACAAAACTTGAAATTCAAATCCGTAATTTTTTCCTGAAACTAGACTCATATTAATTCTTGCTAATTTTTTCCTGGAATTTTTGGTCCAGCCAATTAGTACAGTTTATTTGTTAAAGTTTCCCCTGTTATACAGCTCGACTGATCTGACTTCTGTTTACTACGAATTGATTTCCTCCTAGTAAAAAAGTCAAATAGCCACGAAATTTGTTTCATTTAAAACTAGACTCAACAATGAATCTAAGCATGTAAACTATATTTTTTAATTATTTTTTTACAATTTTTAATGATTTTTCAAATTTAGAACAGGGGATCACATAGTCATTCTGAATAAGTCACACACAAATATAAATATCTCAAAATATAGAGTTCCTTTACTTGCTTGTTTCTCTTACAAGAGAATAGACTCACTAAGCTTTAATTTAATATCTCATTCAGCCTCTAATTAAATTCCTACTATTTTTGGTGATTTTTCAAATTCACGTCACTGCAACTTTCCAAAAACAGTATTATTGCAAATTCACTCTTTTACACTTTCTTTGTATTAACCTCATTTTAATGTACATGTCACAATTCATTTTCACCACATTTCATACATCACAAGTATAGGTCTATGATTAAAATGTCACTATAAAATCATCCCGTTGAACACTTTGGATCAATTCTCGATACTTGGTGGTTTCAGCACGCAACTCCACCCATCATAATTCATATAATTCGGCTCTCTTGTACACATGGTGAACACTTAGTACCACCCATGTGACCTATCCAATTTATCTCGTAGCTCTCTTTTCTACATGGTGTCCTTCACTTGGAATCACACATGCGACATAGCTACATTTATCTCTCTCATAGCTCTCTTGTCTACATGGGATACACCCCATATCACACATGTGACCTAGCTACTACATAGTATCTCGTAGCTCTCTTGTACACATGATGTGCACTCAGCATCATACATGTGACCTAGCTACAGTCCATCTATATTATTAAATCTTTCCGAATGTTCAACCGAGAATTCTCTCTCTATTACTTATTTTCATTCTTCCAATAGTCGATTTATGCTTCAAAATCAGCTAAAATATTTATAATAGGCTGAAATATAAGAATGTAAATGAATTTAATGTATTATTTACATACAAACTTACCTCGGTGCAAAATATGGAAATTTTGCAATTTAGTCCAAAATCTTTTCCTTCCCCCGTTCGAGGTCGATTCCACGCCTTTCTTGATCTATAACAACACATTTAGCTCATTTAACACTCATACTATTTATTTCAATCCAAAAATCACATTATGGAAAAATTACATTTTTGCCCCTAAGTTTTACAAAATTACGATTTTCCCCTAGGCTCAGAAATTAAACTTCATCCCTTATTCTTATGTTTTATGACATGCTGATTATTTTTCCCTTCTATGGAAACATCAAATTCTCACTCTAACACATAGTTATGAACAATAGGTATTTTTACCGATTATGCGGTTTTGCTCGTTTTCGCTAAAAATCGCTTAGAAAAGATCGTTCTCCTAACTTCAAACATTCATATTCTACCATCAAACATCAAAATACATGCATATCATTCATGATTAAATTTTTAAACATAAACCCTAACTCGAAAAAATGGTAGAAATAGGTAGACCGAGCTACGAGGATTTCAAAAATGTAAAGAACATTAAAAACGGGGCTTGAATGCACTTACTATTGAGCTTGAAAGCTTGGGAAAAACCCTAGATATGGATAACATGCAAGTTTCGGCCAAGCTTAATGAAGATGAACACATTTTTGTGTTATTTTTCCCATTTTATTTCATTTAATACACAAATGACCAAAATGCCCTTACTACTAAACATTCTAAAAATTCCATCCATGTCCAAATTTTTGTCCATATAAAGTATAATGGTCTAATTGCCATTTAAGGACCTCTACTTAAAACCCCCATTTCAATCAAGTACTTATGAACTAGAACACACACATTTTTCACCTATTTCAATTTAGTCCTAAACGTCAAATTAAACACCCAATCGATAAAATTTCGCAACGAAATTTTCACACAATTATGCAATCATAATATAAACACTAAAATTTAATCAAAATATTTTTTATTTTTTATTTTTTATTTTTTATTTTTTTATTTTTTTTACCTCGGATTCGCAGTTTCGAAACCACTATTCCATTTTGGCCCTAAATCGAGCTGTTACACTATAAC
Source organism: Gossypium longicalyx (assembly GCA_025698465.1). NCBI lineage: Eukaryota > Viridiplantae > Streptophyta > Magnoliopsida > Malvales > Malvaceae > Gossypium > Gossypium longicalyx. The sequence goes on from CM046998.1 coordinate 56,778,401, forward strand.
CCTATTTTGACGATGGATACGGGTTAGGGGTATTATAGTGTGTCAGCCCATGTGTCTCGCACGGCCGTGTGTCTAGCCTGTGTGGTAAGGCCCAGCTTGTGTGGCTCTTGAAATCTGCTCCAATTGTTCGTTTTTTGCTCTGTTTTCACTTATTTTGCTCCCAAATGCTCTCCTGAGTATAAAACATGAATTTAAAATATTGGGAGCATAAAATTCACCATTTTTCATTGATTTCTAAAAACGCATCAAGAATGGGATTAAAATATATTACTTTTGACACTTATCAATTTCACACATGCACGTTTGCCCGAGCTATCTAGTTTGGTTCGAACCTTGGTATTCAAAGTGACAACACTACTTTTCCTCCAATTCGAGAGTGGATTCTTCAATGGGTAGATGAATATGGTCACCAACAGAATGAACCAGCCGATATCATGCAATCAAAAGTAGTTACGATTTGGAAAATTTGGAAACACAAAAATCAGGTAGTTTGTCAAAGATACAGCCAAATTCGATCACAGTTCTGAGATGTATGAGCCATTTTATGGTCTCTTTAATGGCGGCATACCAACAAGCTGACTATCACAAACTCATACAACTCAGCAAGACGATTGGTAGTAAGTTGGCATATTGGGATCTGTTATCTAGTTAATAGCAGATCAGGTCTATCAGCAGGGGCTATTAGGATCATAGACTAAGATCACTCATTCCCTCTTTTTGCAGAATTTTGTCTGCATACAGATTCCAAGTTCCACAATAGACTATTTTTTTACGATAACTAATGGTTAAATTGATTTCTGCTCAAGTTACAAAGGGAATAGTGATTACAAATTGACCAAAAAAAATGGAACAAAATCTTTACTAGGAAAAATGGTGTCTGTTAGAAACTAAAACCTGTTTGGAAGGACATTAGTATCCTTCTGAAACAGATTCGGCTACAAGAACAAAGAGGATACCATCCGCTAAACTTCCTCATATGGGGAGTTGCAATGCAAACATCAACTGGAGCTATTATTCCATGGCACTAACTATTCTCTTATTCTTATATTGTTTTTGCTCTTGTGCCAAAAAAAAAATTCTATCTGAAAATATTTCTATTAAAAATTTTAAGAACATTGCTAGGATCGACCCGATTAAGCAACGAACAAGAAAAATAGCAGAATAAATTGAGAAATTGAACACACAAATTTAACGTGGAAAAACCCCTCCAAAGAGGATAAAAAACCACGGGTAAAAATAATTTTACTATAGTGGCAAAAGAACAAAAAGTACAAAAGATGGAGATAAAAACTAAACCTCGAAAACCCGAAAACAAAGAACCCACAAAACGTAAACACAAAATTCTCTAAATGTGTTATGAGTTTTAATCTCTAATAGGTGTGTTTCTTCTAAGGCTATAAAAGAGCCTATTTATAGGCTAAATTCATAGGTCAAATAATAATAAAATAATCTAAACTAATCAGTGTTTGATTGAAACAAATAAATAGAGTTTAACTGAAAGATTATTTCTCAAATTTGACTGAATATAGGAGTCATATTTAACAAATCTCCACCTTGACTCATATTTCCACAACGCCATCTTTGCCAAATCCCGCCACGAGCCTACCTTGAACTATGCAGGGAATTAACTGAGTCGAATTTGCGCTTAAAAACTGGAAGACTTCTAGCCTTCGACTTGTACACTGCCAAATCAAAACTAACTCGGGTCTGATTTTCACGAACAGAGTGCCCTAACATTTCAAAACTTGCATCCAAAAGAGAACCTCTCTTCAACGAAATGGTCATACCTTTTTCCCTCCTATGACCAAGTTGCCTCCACTCCAAACGAGTTGACTTCAACTCTTGTGACAGCCCTAATTTGACCCTAGTCGGAAAGTGGTTTCGGGACCACTGAACCGAATCATAAAAATAATTAACGATTATATTCTATGCTTATTGTATGTGTACATGCATGTGTGAAAGTTTCATGCTTTAATTTTTGTCATTTGTATGTGAAATTATTAAATAGGACTTAGGTGAGACAATTGGGAAAGATGATAGGTAAAATTAAAAGTGGCCTATTAATGCATGTCATAAAAAAATTGGATTTGCATGTCAAATACCCATTTTTTGTTTATGGTGGCCGGCCATAATGATGGTGTTGGGATAATATATGTTTATTTAAGTATTATAATATGATATGGCATTATTTTGCAATAAAAATAATTAGTAAAATAAGGTAAAGATAATAAAAATAAGGGAGGCTCATCTTTCTTTCTTCATTGCCGAAATTGAGAAAGAAAATCTTGAAGGAGAAACCACCAAGGCATTCGGCCATGGCTATCCTAATTTAAAGGTATGTATAGTGATTTTTATTTTAATTGATTATGAGATTAAATTGATAAGGGCTTAGTATAGTTAACCCATGGTTTAAATTCTTGAATCCTTGATCATATAGCCATTCAGCAAGTAGATAAATTTGTGTTAATTTGATAATTTTTTTTGAGAAGATGTGGTCTATATGTTAAAGTAGCTTAAATGAATAAGTTGAATTCATGGTTGGGAGGTGTGAATTGAAGTTGCCGTATGTATATAGATATATGCATTTTAGAAAGAAAATTTTGTGTTATTTGAATACTTTTATATATGTGCATTCGGTCATTGGGGGTAATTAGATGAATTTAAAATGTTGTGGTTGTTTATAAGATTCGTTGAAATTTTTGTGGTCCTTGCCGAATACATGTTTACTTAAGGAAAAATTTCTAAAGTGTTTAGTTAATTAGTAAATTAATGGTGTGTGTGCACAAATTATGTGAATTATAAAGGTTGTATGAATACTTAAAAGATGTACATGAATTTGGTTTAAGTGGTCCAATTATGTTAGGGGAATAGGAATAAATATCGGGTTGATGAGCTATATATATATATGTATATATATATTCGGCTATATATATATATATATATAGATTTGATGTGTACATGAAGATATGATAAGCCCTATGAGATTGTATTTGTGTATGTGAACTAGATGTTTAATGGATATTCGGCTAAAAAAGAGTTAAAGGTTAAGTCATAAGAATTTTGGGTGATATTTATATTTGGACATTAGGGTTACATGTACTTTGGTTATGTGAGTTATGTGTTAAGTAAGCTATTTATTTGATATGCATATTCGGTCATTGTTCGGCAAGACTGAAACCTATGTGCAATTTGCTACAATTGATCATGAAATGAAATTGTATATGAAAGCTAAGTTTGAGTGTTTAGGGTCGAATGTGGCATATAATATATTAAGGCATGCTATAAATATATATGTGTGTTTACGTGGTTGTGCATAAAATGAGTAATCGATTAAATTGTGTTAGTCACATATAGGTGTACATATATATGCCTTATGTAAGTACCCTGTGACATAGAGACATTCGGTTATATATATATATTATATATAGTTAAATTGTGATTATGGTAACCATGACTAGTTGGTGTTGAATGTTTTTAATTAGAAGAAGGTTATAAGTTGAGCTAATGTTAAAAGAAAAAAATTTGAAAAGATGCATAGTGCCGAATGTGTTCGAATGTAACTTACAAAGTACATAAATTTGAAAATGAAATGCTGATAGACTTAAAGTGGACAAATGATACAAATAAATTGGTTTTTGAAATGTATATGGTTGTCGTATGTATGTGTTTGATTGAGAATAAATTTGTTTGATTTAGCTCAAGAGCTTAGAGGACCAAAGTTGGATAGGGGAAAGGAGAAAGTAACCGAATAGCCGTTGAAATCGATCGACAACATCTGAGGTAAGTTTTAAGTAGTTTCCTTTAGTATATAATTGACGATGCCTTTATAAGAGTATAGTAGGTGAATTGCGATCTTTGGCTTGTACTTGAATAAAGTTGTATATTAGATAATGCATGTATATGACTTATAATCTGATGGTCACTTTGAGTTTAAGATTAAATGGTGAAAAGAATGAGTGATATGAGATATAACTCCTGAGCTGAAATGTGAATGATGATGTGCATATTGAGTTTATATTCGAATGTAATATATGACTATTAAGTGATAAGATGACTGAGATGTGTTAAAATATGACCAAATATATATGAGATTGGAAATAAATTCGGACATGAGGTCCGTAGGCTATATGCTGGAAATATATCCGGACATGAGGTCCGCAGGCTATATGCTGGAAATATATCCGGACATGAGGTCCGCAGGCTATATGCTGGAAATATATCCGGACTTGAGGTCTGTAGGCTACGTGCTGGAAATATATCCGGGTTAAAGACCCGCAGGCTTACGCTAGTAATGTATTCTGAGCTCTAAGACTTGACAGAACCGACGCCAGTAAGTTAAGTAAAAATTGTGACTTCGAATGTCCGTGGTAAACATCATTGTGTAAGTATTATATATTTTACATGTTAAGGTTCGTGTTATGTGCTCATATTCGAATTGATTTCTAAGTGATTTATTAGTATCAAAGAATGATATATATATATATGTGTGTGTGTGTGAATGAATTCGGTGTTTGAGGATAAGACAATGATATAATTGGTCAATGTAAGTCATCATATGAAAGTATGTGACTAAAAGTATAGTATAAGCTATATAGATAGTGAATTATGTGCTAGAAGTTTTCTTGTGTATACATACATACATAATCGGCCAATAGGTTTTATAACTATTGTACTGGTGTATATTTGGCCAAGTGAATTACAATTAGAATACGAGTTTTGTGATACTCAATGTTCAATTTTAATGACAAGCTTTAATAGTATGATTTGCTTAAAACTTACTAAGCCTCGAAAGCTTACTCTGTTTCTTATTTCTCTGTTTTATAAATTGTTGATTTTGGCCACCGTCTGTGGATCGTCGTGAGCTTCTTCATACTATCAATCTTTTGAGTACAGTTATATTTTGGACTCGATATGGCATGTATAGGTTAGGCTGTTGACAAAGTATGTTTTGTAATTGTAAATATTTTGGCCATATTAAAATGGCATATTTATAACTCAAGGTTCGGTATGTGTTCAGCTCGATTTATGCTTTTATTGCTAAATTTTGTGAATGAAAAATTAAATGTTTAGCTCGGTAATACCTTATAGCCTAAACCGGCGATCGGACTCTGGCTAGGGGTGTTATATTTTATTGGTATCAGATCTACGGTTTAGTCGATTCTAGGACTATTATAGCGTGTTTGAGTCTAGCTATACATGCCATATAGTACTAATATGATAGTATGATGAATTCTGACAGTTAAAAATGTGTTTTCGTATAGTAATGGATCCCGATCCCAATCGAGCGGTAGCTGATGATGTTGAGAGTGTAGCGCCTGCTCCCGCGCATGGGACAGCGCCGATGGACTCTCAACCTATTGCAAGCAATCAGAACGACGAGGCTAGACGGGCTTTTTATAGTGTGATGAATGATTGGTTCAACCAATACATTCGAACTAATACGGCTGTTCCACAACCCCAACTCTCGAATAATACGCCTCCTGCACCTACAATACCTCCGTAATTGATCAGACAAGGTTAAATAAGCCTCTGGTTGACAGAATCAGAAAGCACGGGGCTACTAAATTTAAAGCTACAGATAGTGATGATGCCGAGCAAGCTGAATTTTGGTTGGACAACACTATTCGGGTACTTGATGAACTATCTTGCACACCCGATGAATGCCTGAAATGTGCAATATCCTTGCTACGTGATTCTGCTTACTATTGGTGGAACACATTGGTTTCTGTTGTACCCAGAGAACGGGTGACGTGGGAGTTCTTTCAAACTGAATTCCGAAAAAAATATATCAGTCAGAGGTTCATTGATCAGAAACGAAAAGAATTTCTTGAGCTTAAACAGGGTTCCATGTCAGTTACTGATTATGAACGGAAGTTTGTCAGACTCAGTAGATATGCTCGGGAATGTGTATCGTCTGAGGCTATTATGTGTAAACATTTTGAAGATGGGCTGAATGAAGATATAAAGATTTTTATTGGCATTCTTGAAATACGAGAGTTCATAGTACTTGTCGAGCGAGCTTGCAAAGCCGAAGAACTTAGTAAAAAAAAAAAGGAAAGCTGATGTCGAAGCTGGAGAATTTCGTAAAAGATCTTCAGAAAAGTATTTTCAGCAATCATCGAAGAAATTTCAAGATGATTCAGGTCGATCAAAGAATACTTCGGGTTTTTCCATACGAGACCACGATCGACCCCCTGTGAGTACACGAGCCACTTCAGTTGCCAGTGTTGGAAAAGATCGTCGGGACAGGACAGAGTGCAAGTATTATGGTAAACGGCATTTGGGGAGTTGTAGATTTCATGACCACTCCTGTTATAAATGCAGATCAGCCGACCACTTTATTAAGGACTGCCCGAGATTGTCTGAACAGAATATGAATCAAAATAGGAAACCGAGTACTACAGCACGAGGTAGACCACCTAGGATTACGGGGAATGCTAGTGGCAGTCAGAGAGTGTCTAGAGATGCTACAACCAGATCCGAGGCTCGTGCTCTGCTCACTGACTTATGCTATACGCCGCACGCGAGGATGCTTCTTTGCTCGATGTTATTACCTGTACTTTCACTCCTTTGATCATCGATGTGATTGCTTTGATTGACCCTGGTTCTACTCATTCATATGTATGTGAGACTTTAGCATCCAGTAAGACTCTACCTGTTGAGTCTACTGAGTTCGTAATTCGAGTGTCAAATCCCTTGGGTCGATATATGTTAGTCGACAAAGTGTGCAGGAAATGTCCCCTTATAATCCGAGGTTCCTGTTTTCTGGCCGATTTGATGCTTTTACTGTTTAATGAATTTGATGTTATTCTCGGTATGGATTGGTTGACCGTTCATGATGCAGTTGTGAATTGCAAAAGAAAGACTATTAACTTGAGATCTGTAAATGATGAGATAATTCGAGTTGAGTCTACTGATATGAATGGGTTACCAGCAGTTATATCCTCGATGTTGACTCAGAAATATGTCAAAAAGGGGTGTGAAGCATATCTTGCATACGTACTTGATAGTAAAGAATCAGAAAAGAAGCTTGAATCAGTATCAGTGGTTTGTGAGTATCCAGATGTTTTTCCCGAGGAATTGCCAGGGTTACCACCTGTTCGAGAGGTAGAGTTTGGTATTGAACTTGTACCTGGGACTACACCAATTTCGATAGCGCCGTACCGTATGGCACCAACGGAATTGAAGGAATTGAAAACTCAATTGCAAGAGTTGACGGATAGAGGTTTCGCTCGACCGAGTTTCTCACCTTGGGGTGCACCAGTATTGTTTGTGAAAAAGAAAGACGGAACCATGAGAATGTGCATCGATTATCATCAATTAAATAAAGTGACAATAAATAACAAATATCCATTACCGCGTATTGATGATTTGATTGATCAGCTGAAGGGAGCATCAGTGTTTTCAAAGATAGATTTGAGATCGGTTTATTATCAGTTGCGAGTTCGAGACTCAGATATACCTAAAACTACTTTCAGAACGAGATACGGTCACTACGAGTTCTTAGTGATGCCGTTTGGGCTCACTAATGCCCCTGCAGTATTTATGGATTTGATGAACCGAATTTTCAGGCAGTATTTCGACCGGTTTGTAGTTGTGTTTATAGATGACATCTTGATTTATTCATGCGATGAAACTGAACACACCGAGCACCTGAGATTAGTGTTGCAAATTTTACGGGATAAGCAGTTATACACTAAGTTCAGTAAATATGAGTTCTGGTTGAGAGAAGCTAGCTTTTTGGGACATGTAGTATCCGCATCGGGTATTCGAGTTGATCCGAGCAAAATTTCAGCCATACTTGATTGGAAGCCCCCGAGAAATATTACTAAAGTTCGAAGCTTTTTGGGACTTGCTGGTTACTACAGACGGTTTGTAAAAGGTTTCTCAATGATAGCCACACCAATGACGAAGCTACTTCAGAAAGATATTAAGTTTGAATGGTCAGAAAAGTGCCAGAAAAGTTTCGACCAACTGAAAACGCTTTTGACGGAAGCCCTAGTGTTAGTGCAGCCCGAATCCGGTAAAGAGTTTGTTATTTACAGTGATGCGTCCTTACATGGGCTGGGTTGTGTATTGATGCAAGAGGGTTGAGTTGTAGCTTACGCATCGAGGCAATTGAAGCCACATGAGAAAAACTATCTGACTCATGATCTCGAATTAGCTGCCATAGTATTTGCTTTAAAAATATGGCGACATTACTTGTTCGTAGAAAGATGTCATGTATATTTGGATCATAAAAGCCTCAAATATTTAATGACTCAAAAATATTTGAATCTGCGACAAAGACGTTGGCTTGAATTGTTGAAAGATTATGATCTTATTATTGACTATCACCCTGGAAAGGCTAACGTGGTTGCCGATGCTTTGAGTCGTAAGTCACTGTTCGCTTTGCGAGCGATGAATGTTCACTTGTCCGTTTCATCCGATAATGTGTTAGTAGCAAAATTAAAAGCCAAACCATTATTGATTAATCAAATATGTGAAACTCAGAAAGTTGATGATGAATTGGTGGCTAAACGAGTTGAATGTGTTTCGAATGTGGATTCAGAGTTTCAAATTGACGACAACGATTGTTTGAGGTTCAGAAGTCGATTGTGTGTTTCAAGAAATTCAGAACTTATTTCGATGATTTTGAACGAAGCTCATAATAGCCGAATGTCGATCCATCCTAGTAGCACGAAAATGTACAACGATCTGAAACGTCAGTTTTGGTGGCCTGGTATGAAACGAGACATTTCTAACTTTGTTTCGAAGTGTTTGGTATGTCAACAAGTGAAAGCGGAACATCAAGTGCCTTCAGGATTACTTCAGCCGATTATGGTACCCGAATGGAAATGGGATCGAGTCACGATGGATTTTGTATCCGGATTGCCATTGTCGTCAAGCAAGAAAGATGCGATCTGGGTTGTTATTGATAGATTGACAAAGTCGGCTCATTTTATTCCTGTACATACAGATTATTCGCTTGACAAGCTAGCCGAGTTGTATGTTTCTCAGACTGTAAGGTTACACGGGGTACCTATTTCTATTGTGTCGGATAGAGATCCGAGATTCACATCGCAATTCTGGAAGAAATTGCAAGAAGCATTGGGTACCAAGTTGCATTTTAGCACCGCTTTTCATCCCCATACTGATGGCCAATCCGATCGGATCATTCAGATACTCGAGGATATGTTGAGATGTTGCATCCTTGAGTTTAGTGGTTCATGGGAACGGTATTTACCTTTAATTGAATTCGCTTCCAACAATAGTTTTCAATCAAGCATTAAGATGGCACCTTACGAGGCTTTGTATGGTCGTAAATGCCGTACACCATTGTTTTGGACCGAGCTTAGTGAAAGTAAAATCCTCAGGGTTGATTTGATTAAAGATGCTGAGCAGAAAGTAAAAGTAATTCGTGAAAGTCTGAAAGCAGCTTCAGATCGTCAGAAGTCGTATGCGAATTTAAAACGAAAAGACATTGAATATCAGGTCAGAGACAAAGTGTTTCTTAAGGTTTCACCTTGGAAAAAGGTGCTCAGATTTGGCCGTAAAGGCAAATTGAGTCTGAGGTTCATCAGGCCGTATGAAATATCCGAACGAGTTGGACCGGTCGCATATAGATTAATTTTACCCCCTGAGCTTGAAAAGATTCACAATGTTTTTCATGTTTCGATGCTTCGACATTACAGATCAGATCCATCGCATATAATTAATCCATCTGAGGTTGAGATTCAATCTGATTTGAGCTATGAAGAAGAACCGGTTCGTATTTTGGCTCGTGAAGTAAAAGAACTACGAAATAAGAAAATCTCATTAGTGAAGGTACTGTGGCTTAAGCATGGGGTTGAAGAAGCTACATGGGAACCTGAAGACTCTATGAAAGATCGTTATCCTAACTTATTCACTGGTAAGATTTTCGGGGACGAAAATTCCTTATGTGGGGGATAGTTGTGACAGCCCTAATTTGACCCTAGTCGGAAAGTGGTTTCGGGACCACTGAACCGAATCATAAAAATAATTAACAATTATATTCTATGCTTATTGTATGTGTACATGCATGTGTGAAAGTTTCATGCTTTAATTTTTGTCATTTGTATGTGAAATTATTAAATAGGACTTAGGTGAGACAATTGGGAAAGATGATAGGTAAAATTAAAAGTGGCTTATTAATGCATGTCATAAAAAAATTGGATTTGCATGTCAAATACCCATTTTTTGTTTATGGTGGCCGGCCATAATGATGGTGTTGGGATAATATATGTTTATTTAAGTATTATAATATGATATGGCATTATTTTATAATAAAAATAATTAGTAAAATAAGGTAAAGATAATAAAAATAAGGGAGGCTCATCTTTCTTTCTTCATTGCCGAAATTGAGAAAGAAAATCTTGAAGGAGAAACCACCAAGGCATTCGGCCATGGCTATCCTAATTTAAAGGTATGTATAGTGATTTTTATTTTAATTGATTATGAGATTAAATTGATAAGGGCTTAGTATAGTTAACCCATGGTTTAAATTCATGAATCCTTGATCATATAGCCATTCGGCAAGTAGATAAATTTGTGTTAATTTGATAATTTTTTTTGAGAAGATGTGGTCTATATGTTAAAGTAGCTTAAATGAATAAGTTGAATTCATGGTTGGGAGGTGTGAATTGAAGTTGCCGTATGTATATAGACATATGCATTTTAGAAACAAAATTTTGTGTTATTTGAATACTTTTATATATGTGCATTCGGTCATTGGGGGTAATTAGATGAATTTAAAATGTTGTGGTTGTTTATAAGATTCGTTGAAATTTTTGTGGTCCTTGCCGAATACATGTTTACTTAAGGAAAAATTTCTAAAGTGTTTAGTTAATTAGTAAATTAATGGTGTGTGTGCACAAATTATGTGAATTATAAAGGTTGTATAAATACTTAAAAGATGTACATGAATTTGGTTTAAGTGATCCAATTATGTTAGGGGAATAGGAATAAATATCGGGTTGATGAGCTATATAAATATATATATATATGTATATATATCCGGCTATATATATATATAGATTTGATGTGTACATGAAGATATGATAAGCCCTATGAGATTGTATTTGTGTATGTGAACTAGATGTTTAATGGATATTCGGCTAAAAAGGAGTTAAAGGTTAAGTCATAAGAATTTTGGGTGATATTTATATTTGGACATTAGGGTTACATGTACTTTGGTTATGTGAGTTATGTGTTAAGTAAGCTATTTATTTAATATGCATATTCGGTCATTGTTCGCACATTCAAAAAACCTATGTGCAATTTGCTACAATTGATCATGAAATGAAATTGTATATGAAAGCTAAGTTTGAGTGTTTAGGGTCGAATGTGGCATATAATATATTAAGGCATGCTATAAATATATATGTGTGTTTACGTGGTTGTGCATAAAATGAGTAATCGATTAAATTGTGTTAGTCACATATAGGTATATATATATATATGCCTTATGTAAGTACCTTGTGACATAGAGACATTCGGTTATATATATATATATATATTATATATAGTTAAATTGTGATTATGGTAACCATGACTAGTTGGTGTTGAATGTTTTTAATTAGAAGAAGGTTATAAGTTGAGCTAATGTTAAAAGAAAAAAATTTGAAAAGATGCATAGTGCCGAATGTGTTCGAATGTAACTTACAAAGTACATAAATTTGAAAATGAAATGGTAATAGACTTAAAGTGGACAAATGATACAAATAAATTGGTTTTTGAAATGTATATGGTTGTCGTATGTATGTGTTTGATTGAGAATAAATTTGTTTGATTTAGCTCAAGAGCTTAGAGGACCAAAGTTGGATAGGGGAAAGGAGAAAGTAACCGAATAGCCGTTGAAATCGATCGACAACATCTGAGGTAAGTTTTAAATAGTTTCTTTTAGTATATAATTGACGATGCCTTTATAAGAGTATAGTAGGTGAATTGCGATCTTTGGCTTGCACTTGAATAAAGTAGTATATTAGATAATGCATGTATATGACTTATAATCTGATGGTCACTTTGAGTTTAAGATTAAATGGTGAAAAAAATGAGTGATATGAGATATAACTCCTGAGCTGAAATGTGAATGATGATGTGCATATTGAGTTTATATTCGAATGTAATATATGAATATTAAGTGATAAGATGACTGAGATGTGTTGAAATATGACCAAATATATATGAGATTGGAAATAAATCCGGACATGAGGTCCGCAGGCTATATGCTGGAAATATATCCGGACATGAGGTCCGCTAAGTATTATATATTTTACATGTTAAGGTTCGTGTTATGTGCTCATATTTGAATTGATTATAAGTGATTTATTAGTATCAAAGAACGATATATATATATATATATGTATATATATGTGTGTGTGAATGAATTCGGTGTTTGAGGATAAGACAATGATATAATTGGTCAATGTAAGTCATCATATGAAAGTATGTGACTAAAAGTATAGTATAAGCTATGTAGATAGTGAATTATGTGCTAGAAGTTTTCTTGTGTATACATACATACATAATCGGCCAATAGGTTTTATAACTACTGTACTGGTGTATATTTGGCCAAGTGAATTACAATTAGAATACGAGTTTTGTGATACTCAATGTTCAATTTTAATGACAAGCTTTAATAGTATGATTTGCTTAAAACTTACTAAGCCTCGAAAGCTTACTCTGTTTCTTATTTCTCTGTTTTATAGATTGTTGATTTTGGCCACCGTCTCGGGGATCGTTAGCAGTTCTTCATACTATCAATCTTTTTGGTACAGTTATATTTTGGACTCGATATGGCATGTATAGGTTAGGCTGTTGACAAAATATGTTATGTAATTGTAAATATTTTGGCCATATGAAAATGGCATATTTATAACTCAAGGTTCGGTATGTGTTCAACTCGATTTATGCTTTTATTGCTAAATTTTGTGAATGAAAAATTAAATGTTTAGCTCGGTAATACCTTATAGCCTAAACCGGCGATCGGACTCTGGCTAGGGGTGTTGCAACTCTGTAACGGACGAGGGACGTTCGATTTCACCGGTCACTGTAGAACCTTCCAGAATATAAAGACTGCCGGTTCTCTTACCTTTTAACAAAACGAGAGCTCCACGAGATACTTTAATGCCGCTCGACTTGATGTTGATTCTGCATCTTTTCAAGTCTAGAATACTTAATGAGATGAGATTCTTTCATAAATCAGGTACATACCTGACATCTGAGAGTGTCATAATCGTCCCATCATGTATCCTAAATTTAACAGTACCAATACCAATTACCTTACTAGATGAATCGTTTCCCATGCGCACAACTCCACCTTCAACCGAACTGTATGTAGAGAACCATTCTCAATTGGGACACATGTGGAAAGAACATCCCGAATCTAGGATCCACTCAGACGTGAGCTTGGAGTTATCGCTCGTTGACACTAACAAGAAATCATCACCATTTTCATCGGCCAAATTAGCACCAGCTACATCTTCCTCGTTACTCTCAGTAGTTCTTTTATTTCGCAGTTTATAACAATCTACTTTGACGTGACCTAACTTTTTACAATAGCGACACCTTTTGTCTCGTTTCTTTGATGCTACCAAAACGGAAGGTTGCCTATCTGCCTTGCTATCCAAATGAAACTCATTGTCGAGTTTATTTCTACTCAACAAATGACCCTTCACATCTTCGAACAAGAGTTTGTGTCTGCCATAAATTAGGGTCTCCCTGAAAGACTTGTATGAAGGGGGTAAAGAGCACAATAATAGCATAGCCTGATCTTCATCGTCAATATGAACCTCAACATTCTTTAAATCATTTAAAAGAGTAATGAATTGACTGATGTGATCTCTAAGAACCTCACATTCGTTCATTCGAAACGTAAATAGACGTTATTTCAACACTAAACGGTTAGCCAAAGACTTAGTCGCAAAAAGAGTTTCTAACCTTTTCCATAAGGCGGATGAGGTCTTCTCCATCAATACCTTCTGCAATACCGTATTCACGAGGCATAGCTGGATTGCGGACAAAGCCTTTTCATCAAGCTCTTCCCATTCTATTTTATTTAGATTTTCAGGCTTTTTCCCGGTAACAACCTTTTTCAAACCGAATTGAACTAGAATTGCCATCATCCGAACTTGCCACAAATTGAAATTTGTCTCACCATCGAACTTCTCAATTTCAAACCTTGTTGTAGCCATCTCTGAATGAGCTAATTTATGAAAATTGAACTAGCTCTGATACCACTTGTTAGGATCGACCCGATTAAGCAACGAACAAGAAAAATAACGGAATAAATTAAGAAATTGAACACACAAATTTAACGTGGAAAAACCCCTCCAAAGAGGATAAAAAACCATGGGCAAAGATAATTTTACTATAATGACAAAAGAACAAAAAGTACAAAAGATGGAGATAAAAACTAAACCCTGAAAACCCGAAAACAAAGAACCCATAAAACGTAAACACAAAATTCTCTAAATGTGTTATGAGTTCTAATCTCTAATGGGTGTGTTTCTTCTAAGGCTATAAAAGAGCCTATTTATAGGCTAAATTCATAGGTCAAATCATAATAAAATAATCTAAACTAATCAGTATTTGATTGAAACAAATAAACAGAGTTTAACTGAAAGATTATTTCTCAAATTTGACTAAAAATAGGAGTCATATTTAACAAACATTTATGATAAACTATTCCGAAGACATTTCTTTTTTCTTGGGCTAATTAAAAGCTTTGTTTTAAGGGGTTTTTTTTTTTTAAGGAAAACTATTTTTGAAGTTGGTTGCATGCAAAATGACAAATATATTAACATCGAATAGGAGAATTGTTTATGTTGCATTTTTTTTTATAATAAATATTTTAAAATTGGAAATTTTTAAATATAAATTTTTTAGGCTTAATTTTAGTTTAATGGTATAAAAAGTTCTCATAGATTTTTTATTTAAAAAATCTCTAATGCCCCTCCCAACTTTTTGTCCCAATTAAGCCCTGAATTGACAAATTTGACCAATGAAACCTTTTATCCAACATTGATTATTAGAAACAAATAGCTACGTTGATGTGGCCATTAACAAACCCATGTTAGTTAACAAATTTTGATTAGGCAATCTACATCAACACCAATGACTAACATGATTATTACAAAACTGTCACGTCAATAGAAATAAAAAAAATTTAAAATCTTCTAAAAAGTAAATTTATTTTAAAAATAAATCCAGATGAATCTAAACAAATAGTTGCACATGTATATTTAAATTTGGACATCTTTATCCATATTCATTTTAGATTTATAATATATATAGAGAGAGAATTTATAAAAATAATTAAAATTAATTAATATAAAAAATCATAAAATTATAAAAATATAGAAAAAATAATAAAGTTAATTAAAATCATAAAAAATTATAGAAATATATAGAAATCATAATAAAAAATCAAAAATTGCATCTTTTCCATATATATTCGATGAGTTAATAAAAAATAAACAACCAAAAGAGTTATTACATTCCGTCTCTTGTATGTTTATTCATTTCTTCCTTCAAAAACATATTTGCAAGAGTGATTACCTAACAAACATGTTCTTTGATATTTCAAACCAATTAATTTTTCATATAAATATATTTATATAAAATGTAAATATAATTTAATGGCATGTAAGTACACATACCTATATAAGAAGCTAAACAAAATTTAAAATATAGAATGAATCCTTTCAAATTGAAATAAATGATTTTTTTTTTAAACGATTATAGTCTAATTGTAAATTTAATTATTTTTTTATAACTTTTAATGATTTTTTATGTTTTTTTTGTAATTTCTAGAAGAAATTTATTTCTAATAATTTTTATAATAACAAAATAAATTTAAATAAATAGGTGTCCAAATTTCAAATGAACTTTAACAGCCATTTGTTTAAATTCATTATTGAATTATTATTTTTATAATAATTATTATTTTTTGAATTTTTTAAAATTTTTACTAACATAACAATACCACATCAACAATAATCTATGACCTGCATGACTACGAATTTCCTAGTATTTCCGGTTCCATCAATGACCTCTAATTATGAAAGTATAAAACAAAGCGTCTTTGGGTAGTTTAGCAGCTCTAGACTTCTTTTTTATCTTCCATGGCTGTCGTTGAGGTTCTGTTTAACGAGGGAAAAAAAGAAAAAAAAAATCCCTTGAGCAGGCTCAAGATCAACAGGGTGAAAAGGCACAGCTATGTCAGACTGAAACTCAAAGGAAACCTTTCGTACATTAGGATGGATTTGTATGGAGAATCTTACCCTTTCATCTAGCTGCACATGCATAAAAATTGAGTTAAGCATAAACGATAATAACCACTTTACGAACTTTAATTTTATGAAACGAAACTGGAGTTGCATTTGAAGTCCCCTCGTCATCCTCCTCAATTTTGTAGAGCTTTACAATGATAATGGAGCATGTACTCATCTGAAGCCATTTCGTTATAAAATCAAACGCAATAAACCCGTTCTAGTCCTTCACCATTCCAGCACTCTGAGCCTTTCCTAAAACTGACTCTATGTCACCATGAAACAAACCAAGTTTTTGTGCCACGGAGAAACCGCTATACATGCCATCAACTGCCGCACTTACAATCCCACCAGCATAACCTGCTCCTTCACCAACTGGGTAGAGCCCTCTTAAAGACATGCTCTCGTAGGTGTCACTGTCACGTGGAATCTGAATGGGAGAGCTAGTTCTAGTCTGAAAGAAAGAACAAAATTTTAGAGAACAGCGAAGAAGACAATTAAAGTATAACCTGCAATTCAATTGAATATTTTCCTAAAATAGCATGTCAATTACCACGTAAAAGAAGCATAAATGAACAAGAGAAATTGTTGATCAATTTTCTCAAAGCTTGGAGTGTAGAACATCCATACTTGGATTGCACAACATGGCAAAGTAAACTAGTGGATATAGTATTGACTTAGGTGTTGTAGATCAGGCAACAGCTTAGCCTAACTTCGTACTAAATAGATGCTTTGAATGGAAATTCAGTGTATTTGAGCTTGTAACATTCCCACCGAAAACTATTCCATCTCTTGCTCTTAGTGTTCTTGGTTGATTTTAGATCAACATCCAACAACTAATATCAGAGCTACATTGGTCATATTTGAGTAAACATAGGAAGTGCTTTCCGAGAGAAACAAGCAGGAAAACTTTTACCAAATGCCATCAAACATTACAAACACTAGAAAACTATTGTATTTGGTTGTGAACATCAAGCCTTAGCTGCAGCTTATGACTTATTGGAAGTGGTGGAGACAAAGACGATACTCCACCTTTGAAGGCCAATCCTACAACTGCTCAAATCAAGCAGCATATAGGGAAGTTTGCCAAAGAACTTATGGCTGTTTACACAATTTATTGAAGAAAATAACTTTCTTTTCACTCTCCTCTATTCTTTCTACCATTCTTTTCACGATAGATGCTCTGAATGGAAATTTAGAGTGCATTTAAAAAGCCATCTGGTAATTGATTTGTATGTAGTAATTGCTAGTAATTACACACTTATGTTTGGGTAGGCACTATAATTATTGAGTCTCACTGAATTAGATTTAATTAGAGCACCCCAATTACACTCTCCAATTTTTAGGGAGAGCGTGAGAATTGTAGTACCTACCCTATGGCTTTTCAAATACGCTCGTACATGAGTTAAGTTTAAAAAGGTAATTTTATACAATAATATTATTTTAATTTTAGAATATATATTTTGTTTTTTAAAAAAATGATTATATGTTATTTTACTAATCTTGTTTACATAATTTGAAATTTTTATTGATGAGAGATAATTTCTTATATATTTTGACCTACTAAATGATTAACTAAATTACACTGCATTTATTAAAAAATATTTATACTACATTTAATTAAATTACATAGTATTTATTATTAATTATTTATACTTGGTCAAAGATCCATCGATGATAACAATGAGTATATATTTAATGTTAGAGAGAGAATAACTCAACATGGAATGCTACAGTAATTAGATAAAATTGCCTAAGTTGTTTATTTTTCTTGTCAATCTTAATATTAACAGTATTATTTAATACTTCTTTGAACTAACATATTATATACAACTGTTTGATTTTAGATTTTGTTATTTATTTAGAGAGTTTTTGCTACATATTAATGATAATTTTTATAATAATTAATATCTTTTTAGAATTTAAAATTATGTTGTTGTATAATTACCATTTATACTACCAAACATAACATATAGAATTAAGATATAATTACACTCTATTAGTCAAACACGTCTTGAAAATTAGAATTTTAAGTGATTTCAAGAGTGTAATTATTACTCTAGTAATTACACTTTCATCTAATTACTCTATGGTGTCCAAAGATACACTTAATGTGTCAGCTTACAAGCTTTCCTACTAAGAACTCTTCTCCCTCTATGTTATCTTTAAATTTTTTTCTGCTCTTTGTTTGATTTAAGATTTTTTTTTTATAGCCACTAAAGATATGTGAAATGCTTAAAGAAAACTTATCGGGATCAACAACATTACATTCACTAACTGTTCTGGTTGTATGCACTCTAGCGTGTGTGGACTTTTTTCCTTTTTGGTTTGGTTTTTTTTTTTTTTTTTTTTTTTTGGGGAGGAGTTGAAAATGTTATGTAATGATATTGTGAACAAGGTTTAATTTAATGAACATGTTGCAAAGAGCCAGAAAACATGGTATTGGACTGGCCAAATGGGGAGAAAATTCATAAAGAAAACGCCAACCAGTTTGAGATTACAGGCATTAATTTGCATGAAGAGACCATTATTCATTTATAAAATATATCATAGACAAATTAAAAAATGAGCTTAGGAAGTATGAGAAGCAAAATCCAATCTAATAACTAGTGCACTAAAAAAATACTAAATACAAAAAGAGAAGTATAGTTTCATTATCAAAATTAAAATGAAAAAAAGAAAAGGAGGAAAGGAAAGTGTAGTAAAAAATTGGTTACCTCAACCCCGTGAAGAAGGGCCTCCTTCGAGATAAATCCAGGTAGCTGAAAGTTCCATAGGTTGGAGAAAAAGAAAAGCTTCTTAAGTTTAGCTTGGATATTAGTAAAAAGAATTGAAGTTGCAAGGTGATTCTTATTAGGGAAATATAAAAGACCTCTTTATCAAACATTGCAATAGAATAGCGTAAAGCATCTGTCATATAAATTGGGAACAATTCATGGAGACTTGCTGCCTTCACTCCTAGGCGGTAGCTTGATGACGGCATAGATGTTACTGATAAAATAAGGTAAGTCTTAGCTAGGTGAAAAGTAAAAGCAAAAGGCATGCTGGAACGGATAAAGAAAAATGTTACCTGATACTTTATTATCCATAAAATCAGAAACAGTCTGCACAGGCACCACAAAATTTCCCCCACCCATTATGGCTGCTCTTCGCTCAAATTCCCTCTGAATTATGAAATAAAAAAATGGATTTAAAGTGTTTTAGTAAAACCTAAATATTTGTATGACATAATCTTTTGGAAATCACAAACTGCAAGCAGGTGAAAGGGAACTCAACAAAGATTATGAAGTTACTGTACTCTATAATTCATGGAAGAATAAAATTCCCCATAGGGGTGTAAGAAGATTCTGATATAAAGCTGCTCTTAACCCCTTAAGTCCACTGGCCAAAGAAAAAACCATTTTAAGTCCAGCAGAAAATTATACCTATGCGGAAGTCACTATGGTAAGTCCTACAGTACCTTGATTCCCTTCGAATAAAAAAGATGAGAACAGAAAGGCTACCTGAAATTCAACCCCAGCAAGGGGTCCGTGGAAATTCAATGCATTAAAATCCTTTGTTGAAACAGTCACAACAAGGGCAGCATTTGCCCACCTAGATGCACGGCGAGAAAATGACATCCCATTGATACAGATCTCTGATGGGCTTGTACTAGTGAGAACAACCTGCAACTCCAAATACAAGTGATACCAACTGCAGATTCTCCAGAGATTTTTTTAATATTTATGATGACATCCTAACTCTTCCTGCCTATATGTGAAACTTATCTAATTAGATTATGCTGATGCTGCCAACATGAATTTAACTGATTTGTCTAGACACTCTAAAGGAAAAAGTTAATCAGAAAGTTCAAATGTTCTTATTTGTACAAATGAGCATCAAGAATTATTAAGTAATCATAGGACTAAAGATGCAACACAAGATGGATGCTTTAAAAGAAATACTGCATTTTGTTTAACCAAAGCCAATTGTCTATTAAACAGCAGACATTCTGGTGAAAGTATATTATACAATTTCATGAAAATTCCTTCTGATAAATTAGCTACAGCTTGTATGACATTCTTGTATCTTTCATCCATCAACTTATTTTAAACTAAACACATGTTAACGTAGCCATGTGTAGGAAGTATTGTTAGATTTTGGGTATATACATATATATGTGCAAATTACAAAAAAAAAAAAAGGAATGGCATCAATTATGTTCTTCGCAAATAGAGACATTCATTAGTTAAGGAGGAAAAATTGCACGGTAGAGGTTGCCAGGTAAGATAAGAAGCAAAATTATCATCACTAATAGAGTGTTAAAAATAATCAAAATGTACATTGCAAATTGGATAAACAAAATGAAAAACATACCTGCCCACCAGGGCACATGCAGAAAGAATAACAACTACGATTTGTAGATTCCAACTTGAGTGGTGAATTCTTGTCCTTGTCATTAACATACTGTACAACCTTATAATCTGCAACTGGTACCTTCCCACGTCCACTGCAAACTTCATTGGCAAACGCAGAATACTGTCCACATGAACAGTTAGGATTTTAGAAATATAGCAACAATTTTATAAGCAAGAGTCTTCACATTGTTACAGAGTGTTATTTTATGTTTATTCATATCTGCATTCTTTCTTCATAAACTTTATTAATAAACTATCAAATGGTTTGTTTGCAATGAAAAACTAAATTTCACTCGTCTATTCCGATTCATAACAAAAGTCATATATTAAAGGAGAACTGCCTCAACAAATCATCAAGATTACCTAAAATCTGAGGCAAAATGAAGCCGTATGATAATTTGATGCATGATTGAAGCAGTAACATTGGGAAAATAAGCTTTAAATTTGAACCTCAAAATCTCTACAATGGTAAGAATTTTTTAAGCTTATGTTGAAATTTAATATTTCTTAGAAAAATGGAGCACATGTTAAAGGACAAAGCATGATATGAAGAAAGAAAATAGAGAAACAGAAAGGAGTGAAAGAACCTAGCAGTTCCATTTCATTCAAAATACTACCCTTCAAGGAGTACAATGTTGATCTTCACCATTTTCAAAGTTCATATATGTAAGAAATGATTTTTGAGATTCCTAAAACTTGCAATATGTTACAGACTGTAATTTGAAGAGATAATAGCTGCAGACATGATTGTAGGGATAGATTAGCAGATTCTTAGGAATCAAATAGATTAATATTATTTTATTATTTCCTTGTACAGATTTCTCATCTATGTATAAATACTCCTGTAAATCAGTAGTAAAATAGATCATTTTCTCTCATCTTCCATGTCTTATAACACAATAACATGCATCATGTTGGAGAAATTCTTTTACAACCAAGCTAGAATATGGACCAAAAAAATTTATCTTAAATATAATGAATACCATTTACCAGATTAAGAAGGAAAAGTAAAACTGCATGCATCTAAAAAACTACATTATTGAGAATGAAAATGACCACCACCATTTCATTCTCTTCTCAGACTCAACAGTGTGACAACAAACCTTAGATAATGATAAAGATTGAAGTACCTGTTGACAGCTTATCTCAGCTAATCTCATTACTGATTTTTAGGATTAGATTAGCTTAAAATTAGGATTATTGATTTAATGTATTGATTATGTTTCCTTAGTTAGGCCTACTCTTTTAGTATGAATAGCCATGTAAATTTTTCTGTTGGAATATACAAGAGGGTATCAAGAACTTGAGAATCCAGATTTAGGGAGCCTATTTTTTTTAAAATTCCCAAACCCTAGAAAATCCAATTTGGTACTCTCCATATTTTGGTTTTTTTTTTTCTCACCGCCCCCTTCAATAGAGTCACAGTCTCATCTCCGACGAAACCTCAAAATCCAGTGACCAAACTCCCTACGCGTGGCTCTCACGCACCACCCACAGCTTCGGCGTACTTGCTCACACGCCAACGCGTGCAGCTCACATCCATCGAGTTTGATTCTCCGACCACCATCGTTAGCTTTGTTGGTGTTCTCCTGTCTTCCTTACTGCTATTGGATCTTGTGGTGCATTTTGTTTTTGAGAAAAAAAATGACAGAATTAAAAAAATTTATTATTTATGATAACCCCTCGAATCCAACATCCAATTTTGTGAAGTCAGGTAATGTTTTTAATACTCATATTAATACTGACTCATAGATTATTGATTCTAGTGCGAATAGACACATGGTAGGTTCCTCTAAAAGTTCTTTAAACTACTTCCCAAGTCAAACAAAAGAAAGTGTCATGATAAACGATGGGTCTTTACTCCTATAACTGGATCAAGTTCTATCAACTGCACACCCAATATTAAACTATCCTCTGTGTTCCACATTTTTCGGGTAACCTTTTATCTGTTAGTGCCATCACAAATACCATAAACTGTAAAATTGAGTTTTTTTCCTAATCATTGTGTATTCCAGGACCTTCAAACAGGGAAGAAGATTGACAATGATAGATTGCATGATGGCTTATATATGTTGGAGAGTAGTAGTGAATCTGTTCAAGCCTGTTTTGGAAATAATAAGGTTATCAACCAAGAAATAATGCAGTGGCATAAGCGGTTACGACACCTATCATTTTTTGTTATGAAAAAGTTATATCCCGGATTATTTTCAAAGACTCAATTTGATTCATTGTTTTGTGAAGCTTGTCAGTTTGCTAAACACACTAAAAATTCTTATCATTTGAGAAATAATAGAAGTAATATTCATTTTCTGACTATTCATTCTGATGTTTAGGAACCAACTCGACATACGTCATTATCAGGTAATTGGTGGTTTGATACTTTTATTGATTGTTGCACTAGGATGACTTGGGTGTATTTGCTAAAATTGAAAAATGATGTGTTTAAATGGTTCCAATCTTCTCATAAAATAGTGTGCACTCAATTTTATGCTAAAATACAGATTTTTAGAACTGAAAATGGTACAGAGTACAATTTTTATACCTATGCGGAATCTTATGGGATAATTTATCAAACTTGTCCCGATACTAGTTCACAGAATGGGGTTGCTGAAAGGAAAACAGGCATTTGCTAGAAGTCGTTAGATCTCTTATGTTTTCCATGAACCTTCCAAAACCATTCTGGGGGATGCAATTCTTGTAGCCGCCCACCTTACAGAACCCTTAATTTCAAGTCCCTTGGAAACTTTACAAGGTAAAAATATTGTTCCTCCTGGGATATTTGGATGTGTCTGTTATGTCCATGATCGGAAAGCAAAAGATTAGATCAATGAGCCCTTAAATGCGTGTTCATTGGGTATTCTCCAACATAGAAAGGTTATAAGTGTTATCATCCTCCTTGACGAAGAACTTTCGTTAGTATGAATGTTACATTCAGAGAAACTGAGCCCTATTATGGTATGACTCAATTACCTCTTCAGGGGGTGAACAATGAGAGAGAAGAAATGATACCTGGCTCAGTAACTATTGAAAACCTTATTCCAGAAAACACCATTGTTCAAGGGAAAGTTACTGCTCAAGGGGAGACTACCGTTCAAAAGGAGATTGTTGGGCTTTTGGACAAACCAAATTTAAATAACTATTCAAGAAGGCTTAAAATAGAAGAAGTCATCATGCAACCTACCATGTGCCAAGAATCTTCCTCTTCTGGTGAGTTACCTTCTTAATGATTTAGATAAACCTATTGCCCAAAGAAAAGGTGTTAGATCCTGTACTAGACACCCTATGTCGAACTCTATCTCTTATGACTCTTTGTCCCCTACCTATAAAGCCTTTGACTTGTCTTTTCTGTCTATTCCACAGGATTGGCGTGAAGCATTTGAAAATCCCAAGTGAAAAGAAGCCATGGTTGAAGAAATGAAGGCACTAGCAAAGAATGAGACTTGGGAGCTAGTAATTCTTCTAGTAGACAAGAATTGGTAGGATGCAAATCGGTGTTTACTGTTAAACACAAGTCTGATGATTCGATTGAAAGGTACAAAGCTAGATTGATTGCTAAAGACTTCACTCAAACTTATAGAGTAGACTATCAAGAGACGTTTGCCCCTGTTGCCAAAATGAATACCATCAGAATTTTATAATCTTGTGCAACCAACCTTGACTAGAGCCTACAATACTTTGATGTGAAGAATGCATTCCTACATGGAGACTTAGAAGAGGAAGTATACATGGAGGTTCGTCCTGAATTTGATGATGCAAAAACACAAGGGAAAGTATGCATATTGAAGAAAGCCTTGTATGGATTGAAATTATCTCCCAGAGCATGGTTTGACAGATTCCGCAAAGTTATGATCACTTTGATTATCAACAAAGCAATGCTAATCATACCATTTTCAAGAAATATCACAAGGGTAAAATCACTTTTCTTATTGCATATGTTGATGACATAGTGATGACAAGAGACGATGAGGAAGAAATGGCTTGACTGAAACAATGTTTGGCTTGAGAATTTGAAATAAAAGATCTAGGGAAGTTGCAATATTTCCTAGGAATTGAAGTTGTCAAATCAAAGAAAATACATCCTAGACATCTTGATTGAGACAGGTATGATGGGATGCAAACCCGCAAAATCACCTATAGAAAGCAATCATAAGTTGCAAGTTGGAATGGGAGAGTCAGTGAATAAAAAAAGATATCAAAGACTGGTTGGTAGACTAATTTATCTCTCACACACTAGACCTAACATAGCATATGCAGTCAGTTTGGTAAATCAGATTATGCATGATCCTTGAGAGTCTCATATGCAGGCTGTCTTTCGCATTCTATGCTACCTAAAGTCTGCCCCAGGAAAAGGTCTCCTCTTTTCTAAACATGGTCATCTCCAGATAGAAGCTTTTACGGATGCAGATTGGGCTGGATCTCTGGATGATAGGAGGTCTACATCTGGATATTGCACACTTCTGGGAGGAAAGTTAGTCACTTGGAGAAGCAAGAAGCAAAGTGTGGTTGCTCGGTCAAGTGTTGAGGCAGAATATAGAACCATGGCTCAAGGTGTTTGCGAGCTATTGTGGTTATTAAAAGTTATGGAGGAATTAAAGTTGTCGAATAAAAGAAAATTATCCTTATTTTGCGACAACAAGGCTGCCATCAGTATAGCCCAAAACCTAGTACAACATGATCAAACAAAGCACAGAAATTGATCGGCACTTCATCACAGAAAAGTTGACAGTCGGCATCTTGGGCTTAAGTAATGTAGCCTCTGACAAGCAATTAGCTGATGTGTGTTCACTAAAGGACTTAACAACAAAAGCTATCATAATTTGGTTTGCAAATTGGACATGTGTGACATCTATGCACCAATTTAAGTGGAGTGTTGACAGCTTATCTCAGCTAATCTCTTTACTGATTTGTAGGGATTAGATTAGCTTAAAATTCAGATTATTGATTTAATGTATTTAGTATAAATAGCCATGTAAATTTTTCTGTTGGAATATAATTAGAATGCAACTGACAAGAGATAGTAAGCTATAAGCATAGACAATTCAGAAACCTCAACTTTTATTAACTAATTTGCAGAAAACAATTAGAAAGAAATATGTAAAAAACCTGTATGTTGTTGATTAGTTCCTGAGGATGCTCTACCCGCAAACCAACCTGTTCCAAGAAAGTTACCGAGACAATCAATAACAAGAAGAACTCAAACTCAGGCATTTTTACCAAGTTTGTCTCATTTCTGAATGATAATGCTAAGAGCACAAAAGCAGACCCCAGAAATTATACAAATAGAATCTTGCTCTCAATATCACTGTGAAATGACAACATAAATTATGCAATTTCCACTAGACATTGGTGCCAATTGCATCATCAGAACTTGGAAGAAAAGAAAAAAGAAAAAGCAACTGAGGGTTGGAAAGAGAGAAATAAACAGCCAACAATTCTCCAAAATTGTTAAAAGACTGTTTTAGACATGTGTTATGTTTCTTTATGTCTGTGTTTACATACCTGAGAATATCTTTAAGCAATTTGAGTTTGGAAGAGAGAAATAAACAGCAAACAACTCTTCCAAAACTCTTAAAAAGAACCATGTTTCAGACATGCTTCAGGCATCTCAATGTCTGTGTTTACCTACCTGAGAATATATTTAGATTTTTTTTTTTTTTAATTTGCTTGAACATGCTGCACTTAAATAGGAAATAATTTGGAGAAGTAAAAGAAAAAAATATAGTTCTATAGTAAAACTTGATAAGTAAAAGAAGAGAAATGGTAGTGGTAAGAAAATGGTCCATCAAAACACCCTACTTTAAGACAAAACAAGCTACCCTTTGAATTCAAACTTCCCATATCTTGATATAACAAACACATCTTTTTAGCCACTGCAAGTTCAACAGATTTCAATTATCAAAATGATGCTCACAGCAGTAGATTTGATGCATTAGGATCACATTAACTGTAAGCAATGTTTGTTGAAGCTCGGGAGCATAAGTACAGTACAGGTGGAAACACAGGGAAATGAATGTTCAGGCAATGATATACTACTAACAAAGAAAAGTTGAAAAATTAACGAAGAACTCACAGCAAAATCTTTTGGAATCAAATCCACGTTATGAGAAAGAAGCATTTGATATATGTCACGTGCAGAATGTCCAACAGCAAGAATAACCGCATCAAATCCCAACTTCTTGCAATCAGACTTCAATTTATTTGTTGAATCAGAGACTTCCACACCCACTACATGTCCATTCTGTATGAGCAGATCATCTACCCTCATTCCAAACCTGATATCCACCTAAGGCATAAGAAAAAGAGCAAAATTAGAATCAAATCTACATTAACAAAGCGGAATTTATCCGATATATACTATAATTTCAAAAGGAGAGAAGCAACAACAAGACTCACACCCAATGATTGAAGATGTTGGCGGAAGTTACGGAGTAAAGGAACTAGCCTATCGGTTCCCAAATGAGGCTTTCCATCAACCAATATACTTTTTGGAGCACCAAAGTGAACCAAAGTGTTCATGATCTGAGATAAAACTAGTTGTCAGTCAATCTATTCCGTGACTAATGCACAATGCAATGTGAAGGAGAAAAAAAATCATATTAGCAAATACGGACAGCATGCAAATGAAAATTGAATATCATCCCAGGAGTAGGAGAAAAAAACTGTACTAGAAAAAGAAAAAGAGACATTTAAGAATACAAATTTGGAGACAACTTTTTAAAAGAAAAAAAAAAAGATGAGGAAGTGGGCAATTAAAACGAGATATCTATAGGAATAGCTCTAACCATCAAAACACAGTCACTGTTTCGTCCAATTCTGGTTACAAGTTTTCCATCACTCCATGTACCTGCACCACCCTGTCATTCATAAGTCCTTAACATGACTTGAAAGTGAAACATGAAGAAAAACATAAAATCTCAAAGCCAGCAGAGAACAAACTGAAGTTGGTATAAACAAAAACAGATATAAAACTCAGTATGATCATTTCTCAGCTCAAAGCTCTAACATGTACATGCACTTTCTGAAAAAGGGAGGTAGCTCAAGATATGTGCTCTTCTATAATCCATGCAAGTTTCACAGGCAACAGTAAAAGACTAGGATGCCCAACCAACCAAGCCATTCTTTGCCAATTGCTTCTTAAATTCTTTATGAACATGTAATTTTAGAGTCATATGTAACCTAAAACGCATAACAATGACCAAAATGCATTTATGAGCAGGGCCCTGAATCAGAAATGAGAAGAAATCCTCTTGTTGACAAAAAAGCATGTAAAACACGGTTTTATGACCTCAGTCCAAGTAGTAAACCTACAATAGCTATCAACGTAAAATATCAGATTTATTCACTAAGCATCTAGGATCAACTTTTCTTTCCAATTTGTAACTATGTATTATAGAGGATGAAAATCAAACCCAGGGCAACTAGAATAAAGAGTGACAAATTAAAAGCTTGAGCTTTAAAATATTGTTTGTACTAAGATAACAACTTCGTATTGTGAACGAGATCTATATCACACCTTGACATAGTTACTTCACTCTGTTGCCTGGCTGAACAGGCACTAGAACCCTAAAGCCTTAAATGTGAATAATGTATCTCCTACTCCCTTGCCCAAGGAATTTCTCAAACTGAATGAAAAAAAAAGAATATATATATTTCCTGAGCAGATTCACCAATTTAGATCTAACTAAGATAGTTAGCTATATTTATATTAATAAGAATGCTCATACAGTTGCATAACATTCAATTATAAATAACCATCTCTTGGATCAGAGAGCCTAAATTAAGAGCCAGCCATAATCTAAGCAGCAGAATTTGCAGAATGAGAGACAATGATATCAGCAGTTACAATGCAAAAAATAATAGCAGAAGTACCAAGTGAAACGAGATATAACCTCCCCAAAACAAAAATTGCTTTCTGATTCTAAAATTCGGCGAACCACTAAGGCGCCAATGTCACGCCCCCTCCTCTCAACTGCTTGACCTCTTTCAATCAAAGTAACATCTGCACCAAATTCTGCAAGAACCAAAGAAGCAAACAAGCCAGATGGACCACTACCCACAATAGCAATTCTGGGTTTTCTCACTGTGGAACACTTGTGTGATTCACCAGAGTCAATGTTATGCCCTTGTTCTCTTGACAATGCACCATTGCTATCTTTAAAATCACGTATTATACTGGTCAAATCACAACTAATTCTTTCACGAGGCATATGTTCTATAAGCCCACATTTTGGCTCCAACCGGGAAATGAAGTCCCATGTACGAGGTTCTAGGCTCAGCAGCTTACTGACATCCATATCCACAGTATAAACAAACTTGGCCTCCTTCAGTACCTGAAAACCATCAACAAATCAAGACAATCAAATGGATACACAACGTTTCTTGTTGTTAATGTTCTTCCTCTTCCAATAATAACCAGCTAAAGCTAAATTGTAATCAATGAAAATAAAGGGTAAAATGCAACATTCGAGAGAGAAGAACATAGGTTCCAACATGCATAAATTTTCAAAATTTGTCAGTCAGAGGAATCAATTAATCTATACAAGTTAATCTGTACCAATTACTCTATACAAATTAAAATAATTCATTTCTAACGCAAAAGAAAAAGGTTTACATGTTTATTTCTAATTTCCTCAAAAATATTATTTTCCACATCTGTATTTATTATTTAGAGGTGCTTTTTCTTTCAGAATATTAATTTTTAAAAAGTAATAAATAAATTGTTCACCTTTCTTGCATCAAAAGATTTCCGAACCACTGAGAAAGCTTCTACTGGCAACAAGGAAGCAACCTGAAATAAACCAAATTCAGAAAATAAAAGAGAGAAGATATTTCTATAAAAAAAAGGTTAAAGAGAAGAGAAAATACTGGAAACTCGAGGACTTTAGCGATTTCTTGGAGCAAGCCAATATGGATATGGAGAAAGTCTTTTCCGGGGTCGTTTTTGACCGAAACGGCAAGCTTGGAAAGCCTCCAGATTCCTTGGAACTTTTCGGTGACGGAGGATAGGGCTTCCTTCTGCTTCAGTTTCAGTTTCTTCTTCTCAGAAGGGTATCTCTGCTTGCCGGTTCTCTTGGCACAGAAGATTGGGACTGTTTGGCGACGAAGTTGAAGGAGGCCGGGAGTGGAATTGGAGTAAGGATGGTGGAAAGGGAAGAGAAGCTTGGAAGGACATTGAAGCAGAGACGACATGGGGAAAGCAACTATTCCAAGTGCCACCTTCAGCTTGGGGATAAGGAACGTTTATTAGATATCTTTCTACGAAATGATTAACCGGTTCAAACTTTTGTTAATTCTTTTTAGGCATAATTCAAATATTATCCTTAATCTTATACCATCTCGTTTTAAGGGTAATACTTCTTAGTTGTTCACTCATTGTTGGATTTGTTTCTTTCCTTCGCAATGTTTGTACTTTTTTGTTCTTAGTAAATTTGACATGTATGTAAACGCCCTTTGTCCACCCTAATCGTCAGATCCGAGATATAGAATGTCACATATATTATCGGAGTAACTATTGACAAAAAATTCACAATAATATCATTATTTCACATCATAATTCATACAATTAATAGCAATACAACTTAGAACATTAACAACATGCTTTCCTAGGTTTTAATACGAACATACAAATGTTTTAATTCAACCTGAGATCAAATAGGGTGTAACACTCTAAACCTGACCTAGACGTTACAACCGAATCTGGCGATATCACATTGAAGTGTTTTTTGCAAAGTGTGATATTGAAAGAAAACCTTTTTTGCATAACTATCTTTGTTACTTGTTTTTAATGAGGGTTTTAGAACGCGTTGTTTACCATGTTAAAACGACTTTGATTTTTTTTTAAAACGTTATCTCTTGCGGAAGCTTATATAATGCGTTGCGTAAACGTGGTGTTTTTGAAAAAAAACAGTTATCTTTTTAAAAACCTGTATTTTCCTACTACTAGCAATTATAAAGCAAAGTAATTGAAAATCCCGAAATTAAAAATAAATCTTTAAGAGGCCTTATTACATAACCAAAACCCAAATTAATAGCTTAAGGAATAAAAATCGAGACAGTAATCAAAATTGGTCGTGTGGCCCCCATCGAGCCCCTTGCAGCACCGGCCCATCTAAGGATTACCTGCACAGGAAAGTAGATGGGTGAGTTTATGAGAACTCAGTGTGTAATCCATTTTCAATAATCAAACAATCCGTAGGCAAAATAGTTTAGGCGCTTCAGTAATAGTCCAGTATCAGTGTGGGCCTAAGCCCATTACAATAACAGTATCAGTGTGGGCCTTAGCCCATTATAGTAACAATAACAGAAATGCAACAGAGATCCTACCCATCCATCCTCTACACTCAACTTCGTCCAGCCCTACACTCCATGTGGGGATAAAATCGACCTACCCATCCCTACAATCTAAATATAGCACCGGT
Organism: Gossypium longicalyx; assembly: GCA_025698465.1. NCBI lineage: Eukaryota > Viridiplantae > Streptophyta > Magnoliopsida > Malvales > Malvaceae > Gossypium > Gossypium longicalyx. Next base: position 56,809,490 of record CM046998.1, read on the forward strand.
TGTGGCACTATTCAGTAATTGCAGTAGAGCTGCTAGTACAGTACACTTCCTCCAAATATATCAAACCCACACCCATGCACATGTCATGTCATAATATAATCCGTGTATGCAAAATATCATACTCGAATACAGTCAAACATATCATAGGGGTATATCAGTCATTTTACCTCTTAAGGGTATAATGGTCATTTCATTAGTATGGGGTCTAAGTGTAATTGTCGACACATCAGTAGGTCCACAGTCATCTGAGCGACCAGTGCAACCTTAACAATCAAACAGTGGAAATGGACCTAAAGCCCATAACACGGCCCATGTGGGCCCACACACCCGTGTGGCCCATAAAGCCCGTAAATGGCCTTGGCTGTGTGAACTACACATGTAACACCCCAAACTTGGCCTAGATGTTATAGCTAAATCTGGCGTGTCACATCAAAGTGTTTTGTGTGAACTGATCTCTTCAGTAAAAATTCGTTACTGAGTTTAAAACCTTTTTATCACTACTTAATAAAAGTTCTCGTCAAAATGTTTATCTTATTAACCATCGGCGTTATATTAAATTGATTGATAATCGCGGAAGCTTTTTAAGTCGATGAAGTTTAAAACGCATGTTTTAGAAAACAGTAGTTGTTTTAAAAACTCGTCTTTACCTAAACTAGCAATTTAAGGTAAGGAATCAAAGCTCAAATAAAAGTTAAAACCACAAACGGCCTTATTACAAAATTAAAAACCCAAAAGTGAAATTTAAAATAAATAAAGTCAAATGCAAGACACAGCAGACGTGTAGCCAGCTTCAAGTTCCTCGCAGCAACAAATCGTCTAAGGCTGGGGGTTACTTGTACAGTTGCAAAGAAAGGATGAGTTTACGAAAACTCAGTGCGTAATCCCCTATCAGTCAAACAGTAAACAATGCATGCAGTAATAGTCTTGGCCTGAGCCTGAGCCCTATTCAGTATCAATACAGTTTGGGCCTTAGCCTATATACAAGAATCGTGTGGGCCTAAGCCCAATCTGATGATCGATGCTGATGTAATGCAATTATGCATCCCACCCAAATCTAGCCAGCATACCACTCGTACCAACCAACACACCATGTAGGGATATAAATCGACCCACCCATCCAGCACACCAATATTCCAGCAAAGCTGCTAGTAATAATAATGCAACATAGTTGCTAGAAACAGTAAATGTGGCAAAGCCACCAATATCAGTAATTGTGGCATAGCCACCAGTAACAGTGAATATGACATAGTCACCAATACAGTACTTCCTCCATATCAAAATTCCAACCCCATGCAATATGTCGTGTCATAAATATTACGTGTATGCAAAGTCATACTCAGTACAATCATATATGTAATTCATAAGCACATCAGTCATACGGAACATAAGGGCATAATCATCATTTTACCATACAGGGGTATTACGGTCATTCGATCCTACGGGGGTATTACAATCATTTTACCTATTTTGGGGTTTCAGCTCAGACAATAACCTCTCCAAAGGTCTACAGTCGTCTCGAGTGACACAAATAACCTAAATGATCATAACGGTGTAAATGGGCCCATGGCTCATTACTCGGCCCAAGTGAGCCACACGCTCGTGTGGCCCATTTAGCTCAAATTCAGTTACAGCTATGTGACCTACATAGCCCAGTCCAATATTTATCACTTACCGTGGATTCAATCTGTGTGGGGCCCACGAGCTCAATAGGCCCACATGGCCCATTTCGGCCCAACGTGGCCTAGAACGGCCTATACCATGTACACGACATGACAAGCCCAACTATTTTTCACCTACAGTTAGATTTACACATGCGGCCCTACGGGCCCATCAAGGCTCAAGTCCACGAGAGCGCTCGTGGTGACCTCTACAACCTATCGTCCACGCTTTGTGAGCCCGGTTTACCATACGAGTGTTTGCACTCTCGTGAGGCCTCGAATACCGAGGTTTCAGCTTTTCGAATTTTGTCGAACTACAGTAGCGAAGGGTGTGATTACACATACACTTTCGACTTTTCAGCCGATTAGCGAACATGGTATACAGTTACACACCTGTTTAGCGAGAAGTAGATTAACCCACATGCGATCAACCTACAATCTATCGATGCATACTTGTCAATTTCCTAATCGAAAGGGTTCATAAGTACTTCATCTCAAACCAACACTTACCACTCACCCTTGATGACTAAAGTTCTATCTATTATGCTAATCGGATGACAACTACACCCTTTTCTGCCGAGAAACTGAGTTAACCAAAGGAATCTATTAGCACCGAGAGAATAAACAGAAGGCTAATAAACATTCGGCCACAATAAGCCCACTTACCCCAGTTACAGACTGAATGCCGAAAGAGGGATTTGAACGCCTACAAACATTTGAGAACGCCAAACACATGAGAAGGGTCAAAGAGTCAGTAGCCTTAAACCGAATCATTTGGCTTCATTAGAGAAAAACGATACAAAAAGAATCAAGAACGGAGTCAAGAAGCAATAAATACTTACCCAGTATCAACTAATAGAAACGGTAGAACGAAGAAACAGTCGGTCACTTGTTAGAGCCTAAATGCCTAAACAAACGCAAACCCAAGGTAATGAGGAGAGAGAAGTATTTGACTATCTTGAAGAGAAGAGAAACAGTAAAAAGGTAAAGAAGAAGTTGAATTCGGCTTAATCAAACCTTAGGAACAATAGAAGAATTGTTGAGAAAAGGAAATAAAAGGTTCAGCTATTAGAGTAAAACCGAAAGAATAAAAGAGGGGAAGAAGAATAAAGGCAAAGTTCGGCCTAATGGTGAACTAAAATTAAGGAGAGGGAGATACTAGATTCAGCTTTTAAAAGAGAAAGAAACCAAAAATGCAAAAAAAAGGAAAAAAAACAACCTGAAATGCCAAAAAGAGAATTCGGCACCTATACACTCTCAAATTGCCGAAAAAAATACACACAATGGACTCCTTAGCTGAATTTGCATATTCAATTTCCCCCAGTCGACTTCAAACTCTCCAAATTTGAAATCCATGATTCTTTCCACCCAACTCTCCCCCCATATCCATAACCACCCTTTTCAAATTCCTTGATTTCCTCCATTTGACCACTTTCACAACCACCTTAGCAGAGTTTGTATCCAATTCAAACACTTGCCGCCCCATTAACAAAATAAATACTCCTTACTTACTATGGGATTCAAACCCAAGCCCTCTCAGTAGCTCAACACATCACTTGCCACCAAGTCACAAGGATCTTTTTATGACACATTTTACCCACAAATATTTATAAGACCTACAAGTTAAAGCCAAGGTTCACTTAAGGGGAAAAACTAAAATTTTTGCAAAAGCTCAAACTTGAACCCAGGTTTCTCAAACACTCCCAAATCACTTAGCCAACAAAGCAAACATGAAATTTGTGTCACTTTCTTACTTAACTAAAATATTTATGAGCAGTCTCCTAACCGCTCCAATGCTCAAGGCCCAATACTTCTAGGCCCAATTTTAGGGCGTTACAACATAACCTGGCCCAATAATCTCCACACATCCGTGTGGTTTACCCGTGTAGGGCCCACACGGCCTATTTCAGCCCAACGTGACCCAAAATAACCTAAGCCCACGAAATTGCTCATGGTGGTCTCTACAATCACATGCTCACGCTTATGCACTTAGATGACCACACGAGCGAGTGCACGTCCGTGTGGCATCGATGGTAACATTTTTCTGGCTTTTGCCATTTTATGATTGAAGTAGTGTGATTACACACCTGTTGAGAGAAGAACGCCAATCTCCACGTACTCTAACCTAGATCCAAATGTGATCCAATGTCAGTCCTTAAACCGTTAGGGTTAACACTCTCTTATTAACACTTAAATCCCCAATCATACAATTCACTTACCTTGATTAAGCAAGTAGGGTTTAATCCTCCCCTAAGCCAGTTATCACTCACTCCTTGTCAAGGATCTGTATTAAAACCTAACTTTGTTAAGTACAACCCTAAATGTAAACCACTTGAACCAAGTGAACCCACTTACCGAAATGCAGAACTATGAGTGGAGGGAAGAAATTGGTTCATAATTTCCCCCAAAAGAATGCCACTACAACAAGGCAGCACTAGCGCAATCGCTCTCCTAATAATCACCGGCCAGAAAAGAAGGTGTTAAAAAGAGAACTATAGATTCAGCAGAAAAGGGGAAATGGGTGAACAAAACAAAATTAAGACAGCAATACTTACCACCAAGATCAGTAGAGAAAAACACAAGAAGAAGTCGACACACAAAGGGTAAGTGCAAAAGCAATATTCGGCCAAAGGGTAAATTCTACTTGAAAGGTGAAGGAAAAAGAGAAAGAAAGATTCGATCACCCCAGGCTAAACCGAAATGATTTGGAAGATAGGAAAGTAATAGGTGTTCGACCAAAAAGGGTAGTCGTTTGAGAAAAGATATGGGGGAGAAGAAAGAAATCGCAAGCCACAATGACCGAAAGGTACTTTCAAAAACACAACTCGTCTTCTGACACAAACGAAAGGAACCACAATTGCTAAAACCCGAAAGAAAGGAAAATAGAGAGGAAAGTAGTAAAAGAATAATAGCTATCACAATGGGAATAAAAAATCACTCAGTTTCGGCACCTCCCTAGTCTATGACCGATTTAGCATCATGGGGACTCCAACTTTCGGCCAACTACTACCACCCCCTTAACCTCGCTTAATTTTCTCCTAGAATCCCTCCCCACATCACTCCCACCGAACACAATCCCAATCCCTTCCAAATCTCCTAACTTTTCTCCCCCAACACTCCTAAAATCTCTCCCCCAATTCGCCCACAACTTTCTCCAACATACACTCCTCAACAACCCATTCAGACCTCCCTCAATTTCGGTCAACTTAAGACACTCCCACAACACATAGAAAAATAAAATGCTCTAATACATTGCTAAGCCTCAAACCTCAGACCTCAAGAACACTCCATACGCCCCTTGCCACTAGACTAGCAAGCCCTTTATGTCATGCAACACTCTCATCAATTTAAAAGTCCACGGGCTGGAGACAAGGGTTTACTCAATTAGGAGCTAAATTTTGCTTAAGCCAAGGCTTTAACCCAAGACTTCCCAGACACTCCCAGAGCACTAAACCACTAAGGCAAGTATGCATTCATGTCACAAACACACAAAAATAATTTTAACAAGGATTTCAAGATTTGAGAAATTGGGACTTTACATAGGGATCTTTTTGTAACATTTTTAAAATTTTAGCTCAAATACATCTTAAATAAATCATTCAAATATTCAATCATATCCTAAACACTTACATATAATAATATACAGATAAATTCAAGCCTTAATCAAGCTTACAAAAGCTCTTTTGTAGACCCGAGCATGAAATATGACCAAATTATAAAATTTTTAGAATTTCTAGATCAGGTATCAATACCCTTACCTAGTACCAATACAAAATTCAACTTTGATGTTTCAAAAAAGTTAACATTAAAATCAAAGTATCAATACCAGTAGTAAATTATCGATACCTTCTTCATGGTATCGGTACCTTACCATTATATCGATACCATTTTGAGATTTTGTTGTTCTGAAAATCAAGAAAATTTGTTAAAGTATCGATACTTTTATTAAAGGTGCAAAAATGTTTCTTTTGGTACCTATTTCACGCTAACAACAAAAATTTATATAATTGATACATAATGCACGCTTATACCTTGTTACACCCTTACCCGACCCAAATGCCAAATCCAGGTATGGAGTGTCTCAACTGAATCAGATTGCTCTTAACCACTAATTTAAAACTTAACTATTTTAAAATTGAACTGTATTACTTTTTAATATTGGTTCTTACAACAAAAACCTTAAATTAAAATAAGATTTTACTATCTCAAAAATCCCGAACTCTAAGGAACTATTTAATTACAATATATTCAACCCCGAGGTGGAGCCTCTAAAGATACCCCCTTCTTATATGCATGACAACTTACAAATGATGTTTTTGGATCTAACACAGTTTAGCTTGGTACCTCCTTCCTATATGTATGAAAACTTACTAACAAAGTTTTTGGATCTAACACAGTCTAGCGTGGTCCCCCCTCGAGCTCTTTTTCTCGCGATTCCTGCAACTATAGATCAAACCCTTGTAAGTTCGTATGAAGTTAGTTGTAACATAGATGGATGCTTTGTTGTGGATTCTGGTAGTCGAAAGGGTGGTTTGGCACTTTTATAGAATGAGGGGTGGATGTCGTTATCCAAAATCAGTCTATGAACCATATTGATTTGATTATCCGAGGTGATGGGCAAGATAAGTCAGGTTTACCGGTTTCTATAGTTATCTAAAGCTGAGTCAAAGGTACAAATCGTGGGAATTAATTTAGAATATTAGTAATATGGTAAATGAGGATTGGATCGTTAGGGGTGATTTCAATGAAATACTTAATGATGTTAAAAATTATGGGGGAGACGGAAATCTAAGGTAACCATTGATTCGTTTTGAAACACTATGGAGGAGTTGTCGTTGGTGGATATTAAACTGGATAGAGGATGGTTTATGAGGACAAATAATCAGGAGGGAAGGAAGTCAGTTAAGGAAAGGATTGACAGATTTTGGTCTCTACTTGTTGGTTGCGTAAAGTGCCCTTTGTGTCTATGGAGGTCGTTCGTCAAGCTAGTTCAGATCACGATGCTATCTTTTTTATACCTTTGGTCGATGATCGAGGGATATTTTAAGGGACCCAAGATTATTTTTCAAATACAAAGCTTGCTGAGCCGAGGACAAGGAGGTTAAAGATATTATTAAAAGCGAGTGAGATCAAAGGGATAAGAATCTTTTTTCTAAAATTAAAGGTGTGGGTGCTCGTCTTTGGGATTGGCAACATCGTCGATTTAAGAGGTTGAAAAGTCATATGCGCTAATTGGTTAATCATATTAATAGACTTATCGATGGGCCTATATTAGAGTCTAATACCGATGAGTTAAAACCTACTCGGATTGAGTTAGGGCACTTATACTTGGAAGAAGAAAAGTATTAGAGGAAAAGATCCAGGATTCAGTGGCTAAAAGATAAGGATATGTACACTCTATTCTTTCATGCTTGGGCTACTAGATGGAATAAAAGGAATAGAATTGAGGGCTTATTTAATTCTGATGGTGTATGGGTTAAAGATCTGAATGATGTGTGTGGGTTGGCAAAGGATTATTTTCTTTCGCTATTCAAATATGAGACAGGTGGTAACTTTGAAGGGATTCTTGATCAGATTTCGAGATGCATTTCTCTTGAGATGACTCTCTTACTTGATAGGTCGGTTACGAATAGAAAAATCTTTAAGGCTTTCAATCAAATAGACCCTCGTAAAGCTCCGGATATTGATGGGTTATTGGGCCTCTTTTATAAGGAAAATTTGGATGTCTTGAGCAAAAAGTGATCCAGTATTGCCATGAAATCTTAAAGGAGGATTGTGATCCTATAGACATTAATGAGACGGTTGTGGTCCTTATTCCAAAAATCAATGAGCCCAAGAACATGACCTACTTCTGACCGATTAGTTTGTGTCTGGTTATCTATAAAATGGTTTCTAAGGTTTTACTAATCGATTGAAAGCTTTACTTTTAGAGTGTATCAGTTAAAATCAAAGCACTTTTGTTCTAGGGCGGATGATTCATGATAACATTCTTATTGCCCATGAACTTATGCATTACCTCCAGAGTTCTAAAAATAGTCTGAACAAAGGATTTATTATTAAGTTTGAGTAAGGCTTATGATCGGGTCGAGTGGGATTTCCTGGAAAAAGTGATGTTTCAAATGGGCTTTTCGGTCTGTTGGGTTAGGAAGGTTATACAGTGTGTTCGGTTGGTTCGTTGTGTTATCAAATGTAATTTAGCTTTATCGGCATAAATTATCCCAAAGAGAGGTCTTCATCAGGGTAACCTGCTTTCTCCTTATCTATTTTTGTTCTGTTTGGAAGCTTTATCCAGAATGTTCTATGGGCCCGTATGAGTAGGAAAATTTGAGGCATACGTGCTAGTCAGAATAACCCTCACATCAATCATCTTTTCTTTGCTGATAATGCTTTCTTGTTTATGAGAAATAAGAAGGAGGAGGTTGAGGAAGTTTTAAAGATCTTTCATGAGTTTGAGAAGGATTCGGGTCAGAAGGTTAACCTTACAAAATCTGTAGTGTACTTTAGTCCTAAGACTTTAAGAAGTCAGTGGCAAATTCTCAGTGAGATATTAGTGATGTGTGTTCTAGAGACTATTGAGAATTATCTCGGTCTCCTACTTACCATTGGAAAGAAAAAGACGGAGGCCTTTCAACATATTCTCGATCATTTTTCGAATAGGAAAAATGACTGGCCTAAAAGGCTTTTATCATATGGTGGTAAGGATGTTTTCATTAAATCTGTATTACAATACTTACCTACTTATGCTCTTTCTATTTTTCTTACTCTCAGGGGAACGATTAATGACATGATCTCAAGGATGAGGAGCTACTGGTGGGCGAGTAAATCCAAAGGTTGTGGATGAGCTATGAAGGCTTGGGATAATCTATTCACTCCAAAGGGTATGGGTAGGCTCTGGTTTAGAGACCCCAGGCTCTTCAATATTGTGTTGCTCGAGAGACAAGTTTAGAAGTTTGTGCAAGCCCGTTTGGCCCTAGCCCAACTAACCCTAAAATACCCCAGGCCCAAAAAAATCAAAGCCCCAAGCCAAACACAAAACACAAAAACTAAAGGAAACCCTAGCCTAACCACCCGTGCCAGGTCTGCCACCGCCTGTCACGTCCACCGCCACTGCTTTACACCAGCACCACCCATTTTTTTGCAAGAAAGACAGAGCAATTTATTAGGGAGCAAGTTTTAAGGAAAAGTGGATATAAAAAGGCCACCCCTAAAACCATTGTACAGATTCGACATTTTGGTGATAAAAAAAAGAAGAAGAAATATTTGATTTTAAACACACAAGCAAGAACTGAGACCATAGCAATATCAAAAGCAGAAAATAGTCTAAATAGAGAATCAAGATCTAATAGTCGAAGTTGATTTTATTTGATTATCATCATTATTTTCTTTCTTTTTCCTTTTTTTTCAACCTATTTACCCACGTACAAACATATATTATAAATACGCTTTAAAATAAAAAATATATATAAAATTTTTACCATTTTTTTATTTTCGACCACCGCATAAGGTGGCCGGCGGGGCGGCACCTACGGCGGGCGATGATCGGACCTTTGGCCGGAGCCCTCGCCATCTGCAGAGAGGAGGAGAAGAGAGGAGAGCTCTCTCCTGTTTTTTTTTTTAAAACCTGATGAAAGTGTTTTTTTTGGGAAATTTTTAGGCTTTTATAGCCTACCAAAACGACACCGTTTTCGTGCCCGGGCCTAGGCCCAAAAACGACGCCGTTTAGGCGCCGACCGGAAGAACCGACTCGCTCCACTAAGGATCCGCGTGTTTTTTTTTACGGAAGGGCTATTTGCGCGTTTAGCCCTTCCGCATTTTTTTGCTTTTAAATTTTATTTTTTGTTTTTAATTTATGCCCAGAAATTTTACTTCTTTTCCAATTTAGTCCCTTTGAAGCTGCGCGTTTTGGGACAAAGGGTTATTACCCATTTTAGTCCTTCCTGGTTATTTGCGTGTGCGAATTAATCCCCTCTTCTTTTATTCATTACGGATTTACCCCAAAATTTTGTTTTCAGATTCAATTATGTCCTTTCTATTACTTTGGATTGTTTTATTACATTATTTTTATTTTTATATTTATTATTATTATTACTATTATTATTATATGTTAGTGTATATTTTTATGTGTATATATATTTGTATAGTATTGTTTTTTTACTTTAATGTAATATTGTTATTATATTTGCTTTTTTGTATTTCTATTATATTATTATTATTATTATTATTATTATTATATAGTAATGTGTATTTCTATTATATATGTATATATATATTTACGTATAGTATTATTATTTACTTTACTTTAATATCATTATTATTATAATCATCATCATCATTATTATTATTACTAATATTAATCTGTCATTATTTTTATTCTCATTATTTTACTACCACTATTATTTCTACCAACATACTATTATTATTATTATTATTATTATTATATTAAAACATTATTATTCCCTGTTTTATGTATTGTTATTGATATTAGCATATATATTATCAGCATTGATGTATTGTTATTCTTTATTGTTATTGATATTACAATTATTAATATTCCTGTCATTACTATATTTTTTATTATGTATTATCAATATATTATTACTACTATCGTCACTATTATTACTATTATTACTTGTCATCATTTTCATCACTATTATTTATACTTTATTATTATTACTTATTATTTTTATTATTGTTATCTAATATATTATCATTATCACTATTATTATTTTACTAATGTAACTTAATATATTTGTTTTCATTATTATTATTAGTATTACAGCCTTATTTCATTATTAACACACTTAATTGTTACCACTATCATATCTTTTATTTAACACATTATTATTACTAACTTCTATTATCGTTATTGTCATCGTATTATTACTATTATATTATTATTATTTTTTATCCATTACTCTCTAAATATACTATATTATTTCTACTCCTCACTCACATTATATATTCTTTATTTATATATCTATATACATTTTTTATATAATTCCGAACTTAAAAATATTTATTACGTTTATTATTACCATCAATGTTATTATTATTACTATTACTATCATTTTATTATTATTTACGTGATATTTATTTACAACTTATTATTATTATTATTATTTTTTAAATACTATTAGCTTATTTATCATTTCTCTTAGCTTATCTGTTTATTTATTTATTTTATCTCTGTTTTTATCGTTATCATTCACATTTGTATTTATGTTTATTTTGTTATGGTTATCAATTTTTATTTGTTTTTGTTATGCATTCCCTATCAATCTCGTTTTATTACGAATTTAGGTTTTATCCAACCCAATATTAATTCTTCCATAAAGGCAATATTTCGTATTTGGAATTTCGAGAAAATCATGCCCTAACTTACTGGGTTTCGATTCTTCTCATTTTACCAAAATAACGGAATATTCTCTTAAATCAATACGAGTTTTAAAAAAATGCTTATTTTCAGAGATACGAGGTGTGGTGCCCTAACTTACCGAGTATGACATTCTGTTACCTCGAAATAAGATTTTTTGCAAATAAAGGCCATATTCGGTGTTCAGAGATTCGAGGAAACGTGCCCTAACTTACTGGGTTTCGATTTTCCTCGTTCACCCTAACTAACCGAATATCCTTTTAAAAGAAGTTAAAATACATTAATTTTAAATAAGGGCAAGCTTGTTCTCAAAGTTCAAGATGTCGTGTCCTAACTTACTGGACATGGTGTTTTATTACTTCGAGACGAGAAGGTCTTTAACATTTGAGCATTTTTTAAAAGAGGGATCGTAGCTCAAAGTCTTTCAAGTTTTCAAATTTTCGATACAAAGACACTAATTAATTAACTAAGTACCAATTTTGGGCGTTACGAGGGTGCTAATCCTTCCTCGCGCGTAACCGACTCCCGAACTCATTTTCTGATTTTCGTAGACCAAATATTATCGTTTTAGTAAATCTTAACTTTTATTAAAATGGTTAATTTAAGGTGATCCGATCACACCTCATTAAAAAAAGATTGGTGGCGACTCCCACACTCGTTTTTTCATTTTCATTTTCAAAATCCAAGTCAATCCTCATTTTTTCAAAAAAATGGTTACGACAGCTTGGCGACTCCACTGGGGACTCAAATGAGAGAGTCAAGCCACAAGTTGATTAACTTTTGTCTTTTTATCGAAAATTGAAAATTTGGTTTTGAAATACGATCCTTTCATTGCATTTCATCAGCTATTTTTGTAGTTTATGATACCTGTTGCGTTGGTTCGAGCCTTTAAATAGTTTTGCATATTGCATTGCATGACCGCTGGGGTCACAACCTTTTAAGTGGGAGTGAGAAACTACTCCTTCGTGAGGTTTTCACCTCCGTGCAGGATAGTGGATCGCTTTCGGGATACATTCGTACCTATGTCTTCGTGAGATTTTCATCTCCGTGTAGCCATAGGGAAATGTATTCCCCTGAACTGAACTCGGTCTGTATGAGCCTAGAATGGGTGAAGATCGAGGAATCTGCTGGTTCAGGTGCCTTTACCCTAGAACCAAACCCCCATGTAACGAACCTTAAGAGCCCACCCTAGGTAGAGCCACTCCGAAACCCTAGAGGTTACCTAAGCAAGTGCTATATTTATTATTCTTTTTTTACTTTAAACTGCGTATGAAATACTGACTTGCTTTGTTTTACTTTGATTGTATTTGCATGGCATTTTCATCACAAAAGGTGTTGATTCACATTCGATTACTAAGTAGATAGCTTATCATGGAAAAGGGGTTTTTTTTATAAAGTAGAGGACAACGCGGCTGTCCAGATATGGGCTGAGACAACACAACAAGAGAAAGGTGATAGTCTTACCGAAGGGTACGTGTCAGAGTTGTGGGATTTTACTCGGATCAGGTAACTCAAAATAATCTCCAAGAGATGAAAGAAATTTGGGGTTAGTGGGATGACGAGATCAAACAGCTATTCTATTGTCATTATGGCAATTTACCTTATCTACTCGATGTCAAGGTAGATGAACACCTATTTCGAGCCATCGCCCAATATTGGAATTCTGCTTATAGTTGTTTCACTTTTGGGAAGGTAGATTTGGTACCCACTGTAGAAGAGTACACGGCATTGCTCCATTGCCCAAAGATTCAGGTTGACAGAATTTATTCCAGAGCTACCAATGTCCCAGTATTTTCAAAAAAGCTGATAAACATCACAGGGATGGGCGAACAGTGGGTTACAACTCGGATCAAACAAAAAGAAGATTGTAAGTGCATTCCTTAGAAGAACCTGAGGGATCTAATCTTAGCGCACCCCGATGTGAAGAAAAGGGTAGATGTCTTCGCCCTTAGCATTTATGGACTGGTTATCTTCCCCAAAGCTTTGGGTCATGTAGACGAGGCGGTTTCCGATATTTTTGACAGGCTTGGTAAAGGGACCGCACCTGTACTTGCAATCTTAGCTAAAACTTTCAGATCATTGAATGCTTGTCGAAGAGCGGGTGAAGGGAGATTTATTGGATGTACACAGCTCTTGCTATCTTGGTTCCACAGCCATTTTTGGAAAGTGGAAAAGGTCTCGTATCGTATCTTCTCTGAAAATTACTCTCCACTGAAAGAGTTAGTAGCTACACCGAGGCGAGATGATATTACAGAAGAAAATTGGATGAAGATTCTCTAAAATTTGCAAGAGGAAGACGTTGAATGGAGAGCCATGTGGATGGTTCCTGATGAAATATTATATCGATGTGGAGACTTCGATTGGGTTCCCTTGTTAGGAGTATGGGGAGCCGTCGGGTATGCTTCTCTACTTATATTAAGACAGTACAGATTTAGGCAGTTTACACCACCAACATACGGGTTAGCTCAATGCGAATTCGTATTCACGGGGAATAATTACAAAAAGAAAGTTCGCGAGATATCAAATGCTTGGAACTAGACTCGTAGAATGAAAAAGTTTGCTGCCAATCCCATGACTACCCCTGAGTACGACCGATGGTGGGATTAGAGGATTAACAACAACATCCCTACGTCAGATCAAGGGAATCCTCAATCAATAGAAGAACACTTGAAAGTAATCCCATCTAAGCTAGAAATCATCAGGCAAGATTTCGAGAGAAAGAGTCTGGAACTAGAAAAAATGATCGAGCAATTGGAGGAAGAAAAAATGCAGCTAGGGTTAGATGTCGACGTCCAGAAACTAGAAGTTGAAAGACTCAGAAAAGCAAAAAACAAGGCTGAAGAGGACTTAGACAGTTTGAAAACGGACTATAAGAAACTGGGTAGGTCAATGAGAACCGCCGGGTTAGGAAAAACATCTGAACAGTGGCGACAGGAAGTTAAAAAAGAGAAAAGCAAAGCCAACCAATGGGAAGAAAAATTTCTCGATACTCAAGCTCGAGAAGGTGCTCTGAAAAGAAGTTTGGTAGAAAGCCAGAATGAGAAGGAAGGATTAAAGATTCGGGTATCAGAGTTAGAGAGGTCTTTGTATCAGTATCGTACGCGTAACTCTGTAGTCGAGTTAAAGTCTAGTCAAAGTAGAATCGAAGAATTAAAAGAGAATATAGAAGAACTCAAAACAACGCTGCAAAATCGGGAACTCCAGATTGAACTCCTTGAGGTAAATAACGAGCGATGGAAGGAGTAATTTCATCAATCTCAAGACCAGGTCAGGAACAGGGATTACATCATGGGCGAAGCTTTGACTCAAGTGCGAGAAGTGGCGGATCACTTACAAACGTTAGCAGTACAAGCCGATGTGCTGAGTTTAAAATACTAGTCGAAATCAGTCCGAGGTCGAGAGCTAGCTTGGCTTCTTAAGCAGGTCAAGGCCTTAAGTATCAGGGCCAAGCCTTATATGTAATCTATTTTATGTAAAGAAACTTGTTTTCTAGAAAAGTTACTCTAATCGAATTGGAATCAATGCTTTTTTGCATTCATCGCATTCATTGCATTCATGCATTAGCATTGCATCATATGAACTAAAACTCACAAAAACCCTAAAAATCATGTCAGTTACCCTGGAACATCGTTACGGTACAAGAGGAAAAACAAGAGCAATGGACCAAAGGTTAGAGAGATTGGAACAAATACAAAAGAGATGCAGGATCAACTACAAGCACGTATGCAAGAACAGCTGGCCAAAATCCAGCAAGATGTAAGAGACCAGATGCTGGAGTCCCAAAAAAGTATGATGGATCAATTAACGCGTCTATTGGCTGGTGGATTAGAAAAAGAGAAAACCCCCATGACCAATACGGGAGATGATAATGAAGATCCTATATACCCTCCGGGTTTTGACCCAACGGACATTCAGACACAACCTGATATGTACCCAAGAAGGCCATCGGTCACAATTAGGCCACAACCATTTCAGGTCAGTGTTTCAGCACCGATAAATTATCAGGCTGGCTCGGGATCCAATCCAAGGGATAACCCGACTAACCCTGTGGTCCTCAATCTCGATGAAGTAACAGAAACAGAAAAGACAAGGGTAGAACTCCCGAAAGAACTTGAAGAAAGATGTAGATGGTTAGAAGAAAAATTTAAAGAAATGGAAAGCACCGACTATCGTGGTGGAATCGTGCTAAGGAATTAAGTTTGGTTCCGGACTTGGTACTCCCTCCCAAGTTCAAAACTCCAGAATTTGAGAAATGCAATGGGACTAGCTGTCCCGAAGCTCACATCACTATGTTCTACAGACGAATGGCAGGAGGCCATGTCAATAATGATCAACTCTTGATTCACTGCTTCCAAGAAAGTCTGGTTAGGGCTGCTTCTAGATGGTACAACCAATTGAGTCACACCCAGATCAGTTCATGAAAAGATCTAGCACAAGCTTTCATGAAGCAGTATGGTCATGTGGCAGACATAGCCCCTGATAGAATCACTTTACAGAATATGGAGAAAAAGCATAATGAAAGCTTTAGGCAATATGCCCAACGATGGAGAGAGGTGGCCAGACAAGTCCAACCCCCTCTGTTGGAAAAGGAAACCACTACGCTCTTCATTAATACCCTAAAGGCACCTTTCATTAACCACATGCTGGGTAGCGCAACCAAAAGCTTTTCAGACATAGTAATGTCTGGAGAAATGATAGAAAATGTGATAAGATGTGGGAAAATAGAGGCTGGCGAAAACTCCAAGAGGTCAGCACCGAGGAAGAAAGAGCACGAGGTAAATAATGTGAGCACATATTCGAAATCGATCACCATAAGCCAACCAAGGTCGACAACTACTGGTCAGCAGGGCCCACCCAGACAAGAGCCCAACACAAAGCAAAATAGGGAGAAACTCCAATTTACGCCTATTCCAATGACGTACAAGGAGTTATACCAAAGTTTATTTGATGTACGTGCCGTGTCTCCCTTCTATCTAAAGCCAATGCAACCTTCATACCCCAAATGGTATGATGCAAATGCCCAATGCGAATACTATGCGGGAGCCACAGGACACTCGATAGAAAACTGCACCACTTTCAAGAAATTGGTTGAAAGACTCATCAACATGGACATCGTGAAATTTGATGATACATCTAGTGTAGAGAATCCATTACCCAACCATGGGGATAAGGGGATAAATGTGATAACCGAGAGTTCGGGGAAAGAAATTAAGATGAATATTGTAGAAGTAAATACCCTGCTGAAAGAAGTATGGAAGAAAATGGTGGAAAGAGGGTTGATAGCACAGAATTCAAGGGTCAGACCTCGAGAAGCAAAGAATTATTGCGAGTTTCGTGATCAAGAGGATCATGAGATTCAGAAATGTAGCCAATTCAGGGCGTTAGTACAAGGATTGATGGATAATAAGGAGTTGGAATTCTTCGAATATGTCGGGAGCCCAGAAGAAATAGATGTATGTGCCTCCGAAGATGTTTACAAAGTCAACCACCCAGTGGTTATCATATCACGTCCGAGAAAGAATGAAGCCGGGGCACAAGTTGCGCCCAAAGTCATAATCCAGAAGCCCGTTGCTTTCTCTTACAAAGATAGCAAAAGGGTACCGTGGAACTATAGCTGTAATGTGACAATCCCGGGAGAGGAAATCTCGATTAATGCACCAGAGGAAGGTCAAGATGAGGGTTTTTATACGCGCAGTGGAAGGCGTTATACCCCAAATACAAAAGTCGAGCAGGTTAAAGAAAAATCATTAGCAATTGAGCAAAAGAAAAAGAAGCCGGCGGGACCTGAACCAACTGTTAATGAATCAGTGACTGAAAAAGAAGCAAATGAATTTTTAAAATTTCTAAAGCACAGTGAATATAGTGTCGTAGAACAGTTGCACAAATAGCCAGCTCGTATATCGGTACTGGCCTTACTCTTAAGCTCAGAAACCCATCGCAGCGCATTGATGAAGGTGTTGAATGAAACTTATGTTGCTAACGATATCTCTGTAAACAAACTGGACCGTTTAGTCAACAATATAAGTGCCGACAACTTCATGTTCTTCAATGACGATGAAGTACCGCTAGGAAGCTGAGGATCGACTAAAGCCTTGCACATCATGACTCGCTGTAAAGGGTACACATTACCGGGGGTATTGATGGGTCTGCACTAAATGTCCTGCCCCTATCTACGCTGAGTAGGTTGCTAGTGGATAGTTCCCATATGAAGACATGCCAAAATGTAGTAAGAGCATTTGATGGCACGGAAAGAAAGGTAATGGGGAGAATTGAAATACCCCTGTTAATCGGGTCAAGCACGTACGAGGTAGATTTCCTGGTCATGGACATTAAGCCTTCGTATAATTGCCTATTGGGGAGGCCATGGATACACTCAGCAGGGGCAGTCCCTTTATCGCTACACCAAAAGTTGAAATTGGTAACCGAAGATCAGTTAGTAACGATCAATGCTGAAGAGGACATCATCGCAGCAATAACCAGTGACGCTCTATATCTAGAGGCAAATGATAAAGCAATCAAGTGCTCTTTTCGGTCTTTAGAGTTTGTGAATGCGATATTCATTACCGAAGGAAATAGGTTATCTGAGACTATAAGAATGAGACTACGGCTAACTGTTGGAAAAGGGGCCCTACCCGGAAGAGGACTCAGGAGATACCTCCAGGGAAGGATTAATGCACCAATGATGAAGGAAA
Source organism: Gossypium longicalyx (assembly GCA_025698465.1). Lineage (NCBI taxonomy): Eukaryota > Viridiplantae > Streptophyta > Magnoliopsida > Malvales > Malvaceae > Gossypium > Gossypium longicalyx. The sequence goes on from CM046998.1 coordinate 56,827,213, forward strand.
AACAAGACCGTTTTGGGTTAGGATTTAAGCCGGACGCGAAACAAAGAAGAAAGGAACTTGATAAGAAGTGAGAGAGAAGGAAAGCGCGACTGAGCGGGGGAGAAATTGAATGGGAACCAATGATCTTCCCCCATATTTTGAAGACTTTTTTGTCTGGAGGAGTCATTCACCCCGAGTGAAAGACGTCGGGAAAGGAAATCATAGAAGGAATGATGGAAAATTCAGACATCAACGCCACATACGAAGAAGGAACTGGAGTAGAGAATTTGTCAGACATCCGCCCTTATGAGCCGGGAAGTGTTTTGAATAATTGGACTGCGGAAGAGATTCCTATAGTCTTTAAAACTAACACAGAGTAATGTTCAAAACACACTTATTGCTCCAGGCCTAGGAGTAATAAGAGTCCCTTTTGCGAAATAGGCCTATGTTCAAAATCGTTATTTCAATGAAATACATCCTTTTGTCTTATTCCGTGCAAATATTCTTTTATTCTTTCATTCATGATCATACCATACATATCATTGTTCTTAGATTCTCTTGTTTTTTGTATCTTCCTTCGCACCTACAACAGGTCTCCAGATATCAACGATGTGAGTGACGTTGCTACTAACTCAGAGTCTCCTTTTGAGCGGAATATGTGTCTAGGAGGATCTCAGGACTTTGAGGATGATAAAGACTGTAACTTATCCCCTGATTTGTTAAGGATGGTAGAACAAGAGGAGAAACAGATTCTACCCCACAAAGAGTCAGTAGAAATTGTGAACTTGGGGGATGAACTAGAAAAGAAAGAAGTAAAGATCGGAGTTTGCATTACCACGGAGACAAAGCGGGACCTTATTGAGTTACTCCAAGAGTTCAAGGATGTCTTTGCATGGTCGTATCAAGATATGCCTGGGCTAAGTACTGACATTGTGGTACACAGGCTCCCCATTAAAGAGGAATGCAAGCTAGTTCAGCAGAAGCTCCGAAGGATGAGGCCGGATGTTTTGTTGAAAATAAAAAAGGAGGTCAAGAAACAATTTGATGTTGGTTTCTTACAAGTAGTTAAGTACTCGGAATGGGTAGCCAACATCGTTTTCGTCCCTAAAAAAGATGGAAAAGTACGAATGTGTGTAGACTACAGAGACTTAAACAAAGCCAGCCCGAAGGATAATTTCCCGTTGCCTCATATTGACACCTTAGTGGACAACACTGCAGGTTACTCACTCTTCTCCTTCATGGATGGTTTCTCAGAGTACAATCAGATCAAGATGCATCCTGAAGACATGAATAAAACCACATTTGTGACTATGTGGGGAACCTTTTGCTATAAGGTGATGCCGTTCGGATTGAAAAATGCGGGAGCAACATATCAGAGAGCCATGGTAACCCTATTCCATGATATGATGCATAAAGAAATTGAAGTCTATGTCAACGACATGATCGCCAAGTCTCGGACAGAAGAAGAGCATGTGCAAGTCTTGAGGAAATTATTTTTGAGGTTGAGAAAATTCCAGCTGAAACTCAATCCAGCAAAATGTACCTTTGGGGTCAAGTTAGGAAAACTGCTAGGATTCATAGTCAGTGAAAAAAGGATTGAGATTGACCTAGACAAAGTCAAAGCCATACAAGAGTTACCTCCACCGCGTACCCAAAAGGAAGTTCGGGGATTCTTAGGAAGGCTAAATTACTTCGCTCGATTCATTTCACAACTAACCGAGAAATGTGACCCCATATTCCGTCTCCTAAAGAAACACAACCCTGGTGTTTGAGACGAGGAATGCCAGAAGACTTTCAAAAAAGTTAAGCAATATTTGTCTAATGCCCCAGTGTTGACACCACCTAGTCCAGATAAGCCACTAATACTGTATTTGGCGGTATTTGAAAATTCTATGGGATGCGTGCTTGGCCAACACGATGAATCAGGAAGGAAAGAAAGAGCGATATATTACCTTAGTAAAAAGTTTACTGTGTGTGAGACGAGATACTCGTTCATTGAAAAGTTGTGGTGTGCCTTAATCTGGACAACCCGAAGACTGAGACAATACATGTTGTATCACACAACCTGGCTGATTTCTAAACTGGATCCTCTGAAATACTTGATGGAGTCAGCTGCTTTAAATGGAAGAATGGCCCGATGGTAAAGTCTACTATCTGAATTTGATATAGTCTATGTGAACCAGAATGCCGTAAAAGGGAATGCGATATCAGACTTTCTAGCCAGTAGAGCCCTAGAGGACTACGAGCCTCTGAACTTTGACTTCCCAAATAAAGATCTAATGTACATAGTGACCAGTGAAGAAGACCCTCAAGAAGGTCATCCTTGGAAGCTAAACTTTGACGGAGCATCAAATGCTGTGGGCAATGGAATCGGGGCAGTCCTGGTATCCCCGAAAGGAGATCATTATCCATTCACTAGTAAATTGGATTTTGACTGCACGAACAATATGGCAGAGTACGAAGCATGCATCATGGGAATTCGCACGGCTATAGAACGTAAAATCAAGGTGTTAGAGGTATATGGAGATTCTGCCCTAGTGATTTATCAACTCAAAGGTGAATGGGAGACGAGAGACCCCAAGTTGATCAATTATCGAAAGCTGATCCTTGAATTAATTAAAGAGTTTGATGATATTGTCTTCTGCTACCTCCCGTAAGAAGAAAATCAGATGGCTGACGCCCTAGCAACTTTAGCTTCTATCATCAAGGTGAATAAGCAAGAGGATGTGAGACCAATCCAAATGAGCATTTACGAGGCTCCGGCTCATTGTTACAACCTTGAAGAAGAAGAAGAAAATGATGATCACCCTTGGTACCATGATATCCTACGGTATGTGAAGAATCGTGAGTACCCCGACCAAGCTACTGAGAATGACAAAAGAACGTTGAGAAGACTGACCAATGACTATGTCTTGGACGGGGAGATCCTATACAAAAGAAGGAAGGATCAGGTACTGTTAAGATGTGTAGATGCTATTGAGGCTAAGAAAATCTTGGAAGAAGTCCATGAGGGCGTTTGTGGGACACACGCTAATGGCCTTACAATGGTCAGGCAAATTATGAGGTTCGGTTATTATTGGTCCACCATGAAAGGAAACTGTATTAACTACGCCAAAAGATGTCATAAATGCCAAATCTATGGAGACAAGATTAATGTACCTCCTTCACCCCTGCATGTGATGACTTCACCGTGGCCGTTCTCGATGTGGGGAATGGATGTGATTGGGCCAATTTCACCAAAAGCTTCAAATGGGCATCGATTCATCTTTGTGGTCATTGACTATTTCACCAAGTGGGTAGAAGCTGCTTCATATGCCAATGTTACTAAATCGACAGTTAGCAAGTTCTTAAAAAAGGAAATCATTTGTTGATATGGAATGCCAGAAAGGATCATATCCGACAATGCATTGAATTTGAACAGCACGATAGCGGAGGTCTGCAGTCAGTTCAAGATCAGACACCACAATTCGTCACCGTATCGCCCAAAAATGAACGGTGTAGTTGAGACAGCTAATAAAAACATTAAGAAGATTGTGGGGAAAATGACTGAGACTTATAAAGACTGGCATGAAAAGTTACCATTCGCCCTCTATGCTTATCGAACGTCTGTCAGGACTCCCACCAGCGCAATGCCTTTCTCATTGGTGTATGGAATAGAGGCGGTTTTACTAGTCGAGGTCGAGATTCCTTCCCTCAGAGTTTTGTCAAAAGTAAAGTTGGACGAAACAGAATGGATCCAGTCCCGATACGATCAGTTGAATTTGATTGAAGAAAAGAGGCTAAGGGCTATCCGTCATGGTCAGATGTACCAAAAGCGAATGATGCGAGCTTACAACAAAAAGGTTCGTCCTAGAGAATTTCACGAGGGAGACCTAGTATTGAAAAAGATCCTACCCATACAAAAGGATTTCAGAGGAAAATGGATGCCGAATTGGGAAGGACCTTATGTGATAAAGAAAGCCTTTTCTGGAGGAGCATTGATATTGGCCGAAATGGATGGCAAGAATTTGCCCAATCCCGTGAATTCGAATTCGGTTAAGAAATACTTCGCCTAAAAAAAAAGGAGAGGCCAAGGCGAAAACTCGCAAAGGGCACCTTGAGACCAAAGGAATTTTGAATTGAAAACCCGTAAAAGGCCGATTCAAATTTTGATTAAAGGTGGGGCATACGGCAGTCCTACGATGCCTAAATTAACAAGGAGGAGAGATGTTACATCTTGGGGCATCTACAAGAGTACTCTGGACCGCCTAAACACATACTGAGCTTAAAAAGGGAATCCTCAAGAAGTTCATACGGAGAAGCTTACGCTGCGATATCTGGGGCACCTATTTTCTTTCTATTCATTTTGTATTCCAGCAATATTTGTTGTCCGTGATTAATCTATTCCCTTCAAATTTTGTTTCTGACAAATTTCAGTTATGTCATTGTTATGATCTTTTTTAAGCATTTTGCATTGAAATGATGATTAATGGACTAAAATTATTTCCGCAAAAAGAGTTCTGCATATTACTTTGAAAGTTTCTAAATGGTATAGGAACCTGAAATAGGGCCATTATTTAGAACTAACCAAACTTAAAGATTGGAAACATTTGAGAAGAAAGAGTTTAAATTGGGACTACCTCTTCGGGTTTTCTGTTCAAAGATCTAAGCTGAACAAGAAGACAGGGTACCATTTTAGTGATCGAACCTTGATGAACAAAGAGCAATGGCAACCCGTACATTAAAAAAGGGATTCATTCTCACAACATGCTGCACTTGTGCATTCATATATCATTCATGACACATCTAGTTAGGAGCATTTGATTCATTTCGATCATAGCTTCCTAATCATTTGACATAAGCATAGATACATGGAACCGATTCTACAGGTCATGTCCCTAGAATCGGTAAATTCACAGGCCTTAACCCCCTAACCAGTAGGGTAGCAGGCAGATTCACAAATCTTGTCTCCCTAAGCAGTAGTGGAGCAAATCAAAGACTAAGGGCCTTAACCCCCTAAACAGTAGGGTAACAGGCTAAATTTACAATCTTAACCCCCTAAGCAGTAGGGAAACAGATCGAAGATGATAGGCCCTAACCCCCTAAGCAGTAGGGTAACAGGCTGAAGATGTACAAATCTTAACCCTCTAAGTAGTAGGGAAACAGATCGAAGGCAATGAACCTTAAACCCCTAAGCAGTAGGGTAACAGGCTGAATTACAAATCTCAACCCCCTAAGTAGTAGGGAAACAGATCGAAGGCAATGAACCTTAAACCCCTAAGCAGTAGGGTAACAGGCTGAATTTTCAGATCTTATCTCCCTAAGCAGTAGTGGAGCAGATCAAAGACGGTGAGCCTTGACCCTAAGCAGTAGGGTAACAGGCTGAAAATTATAAATTTTAAATTCTTGAAATGGCGTTGGAGCGGCTCGAAGCCACAGTAGATCTCCTTAAAGTTTTAGCGGAGTAGATTGAAGTCACAAGTCTTACCTCCCTGAAGTTTCAGTGGAGCAGACTGAAGATAGCAAATCTTATTTCCCTAAAGTTGCAGTGGAATAGAGTGAAGCTATGATAAACAGATCTTATCTCTTTGAAGTTGCAGTAGAGCAGATCAAAACAAACCTTATCTCACTAAAGCTGCAGCGGAGCAGTGGAGCGGATTAAAGCAACAGGATGCACTAGGCTGAACGGTGTTACCTAAAGAAGAGGAGCACCAAAGAAGTCAAGACTCGATGTGGCCGGGCCAAACTGGTCTTTCTTAAGAGTCTTTGCTCTGCTCTCGTTACATGACAACAAGCAAAGAGGGGCAGCTGTGCAAGCCCGTTTGGCCCTAGCCCAACTAACCCTAAAATACCCCAGGCCCAAACAAATCAAAGCCCCAACCCAAACACAAAACACAAAAACTAAAGGAAACCCTAGCCTAACCACCCGTGCCAGGTTTGCCACCACCTGTCACATCCACCGCCATCGCTCGACACCAAAGACTACCCCATTTTTCTCAAGAAGAAAGACAGAGCAATTTATTAGGGAGCAAGTTGTAAGGAAAAGTAGATATAAAAAGGCCACCCCTAAAACCATTGTACAGATTCGACATTTTGGTGATAAAAAAAAAGCAATATTTGATTTTAAACACACAAGCAAGAACTGAGACCACAGCAATATCAAAAGCAGAAAATAGTCTAAACAAAGAATCAAGATCTAATAGTCGAAGGTGATTTTATTTGATTATCATCGTTATTTTCTTTCTTTTTCCTTTTTTTTTCAACCTGTTTACCTACGTAGAACCTGTTTACCCACGGCGGCACCTACGGCGGGCGATGATCGGACCTTTGGCCAGAGCCCTCGCCATCTGCAGAGAGGAGGAGAAGAGAGGAGAGCTCTCTCCTGTTTTTTTTAAAAAAACCTGATGAAAGTGATTTTTTTTTGGAAATTTTTAGGCTTTTATAGCTTACCAAAACGGCACCGTTTTCGTGCCCGAGCCCAGGCCCAAAAACGACACCGTTTAGGCGCTGACCCGAAGACCCGATCCGCTCCACTAAGGATCCCCGTGATTTTTTTTACGGAAGGGCTATTTACGCGTTTAGCCCTTTCGCATTTTTTTGCTTTTAAATTTCGTTTTTTGCTTTTAATTTATGCCCAGAAATTTTACTTCTTTTCCAATTTAGTCCCTTTGAAGCTGCGCGTTTTGGGACAAAGGGTTATTACCCATTTTAGTCCTTCCTGGTTATTTGCGTGTGCGAATTAATCCCCTCTTCTTTTATTTATTACGGATTTGCCCCAAAATTTTGTTTTCAGATTCAATTATGTCCTTTCTATTACTTTGGATTGTTTTATTACATTATTTTTATTTTTATATTTATATTTATTATTACTATTATTATTATATATTAGTGTATATTTTTATGTATATATATATTTGTATAGTATTGTTTTTTTACTTTAATGTAATATTGTTATTATATTTGCTTTTTTGTATTTCTATATTATTATTATTATTATTATTATTATTATTATTATTATTATTATTATTATTATTATTATTATTATTGTTGTTGTTGTTATTATTATATAGTAATGTGTATTTCTATTATATATGTATATATATATTTACGTATAGTATTATTATTTACTTTACTTTAATATCATTATTATTATAATAATCATCATCATTATTATTATTACTAATATTAATCTCTCATTATTTTTATTCTCATTATTTTACTACCACTATTATTTCTACCAACATACTATTATTTTTATTATATTAAAACATTATTATTCCCTGTTTTATGTATTGTTATTGATATTAGCATATATATTATCAGCATTGATGTATTGTTATTCTTTATTGTTATTGACATTACAGTTATTAATATTCCTATCATTACTATATTTTTATTATGTATTATCAATATATTATTACTACTATAGTCACTATTATTACTATTATTACTTGTCATCATTTTCATCACTATTATTTATACTTTATTATTATTACTTATTATTTTTATTATTGTTATCTAATATATTATCATTATCACTATTATTATTTTACTATTGTAACTTAATATATTTGTTTTCATTATTATTATTAGTATTATCACCTTATTTCATTATTAACACACTTAATTGTTACCACTATCATATCTTTTATTTAACACATTATTATTACTAACTTCTATTATCGTTATTGTCATCGTATTATTACTATTATATTATTATTATTATTTTATCCATTACTCTCTAAATATACTATATTATTTCTACTCCTCACTCACATTATATATTCTTTATTTATATATCTATATACATTTTTTATATCATTCCGAACTTTAAAATATTTATTATGTTTATTATTACCATCAAAGTTATTATTATTACTATTACTATCATTTTATTATTATTTTACGTGATATTTATTTACAACTTATTATTATTATTATTATTATTATTATTATTTAAATACTATTAGCTTATTTATCATTTCTCTTAGCTTATCTGTTTATTTATTTATTTTATCTCCGTTTTTATCGTTATCATTCACATTTGTATTTATGTTTATTTTGTTATGGTTATCAATTTTTATTTGTTTTTGTTATGCATTCTCTATCAATCTCGTTTTATTACGAATTTAGGTTTTATCCAACCCAATATTAATTCTTCCATAAAGGCAATATTTCGTATTTGGAATTTCGAGAAAATCGTGCCCTAACTTACTGGGTTTCGATTCTTCTCATTTTACCAAAATAACAGAATATTCTTTTAAATCAATACGAGTTTTAAAAAAAATGCTTATTTTCGGAGATACGAGGTGTGGTGCCCTAACTTACCGGGTATGACATTCTGTTACCTCGAAATAAGATTTTTCGCAAATAAAGGCCATATTCGGTGTTTAGAGATTGGAGGAAACGTGCCCTAACTTACTGGGTTTCGATTTTCCTCGTTCACCCTAACTAACCGGATATCCTTTTAAAAGAAGTTAAAATACATTAATTTTAAATAAGGACAAGCTTGTTCTCAAAGTTCGAGATGTCGTGTCCTAACTTACTGGACATGGTGTTTTATTACTTCGAGACGAGAAGGTCTTTAACATTTGAGCATTTTTTTAAAGAGGGATCGTAGTTCAAAGTCTTTCAAGTTTTCAAATTTTCGATACAAAGACACTAATTAATCAACTAGGTACCAATTTGGGGCGTTACGAGGGTGCTAATCCTTCCTCGCGGGTAACCGACTCCCGAACTCATTTTCTGATTTTTGTAGACCAGAAATTATCGTTTTAGTAAATCTTAACTTTTATTAAAATGATTAATTTAAGGTGATCCGATCACACCTCATTAAAAAAAGATTAGTGGCGACTCCCACAGTCGTTTTTTCATTTTCATTTTCAAAATCCAAGTCGATCCCCGTTTTTTCAAAAAAATGGTTACGACAAGGTTGATTAACCATCAAGACACCATTTTTTTTTAAGTCCTCAGTTCAAAGTATTTTTCGGAGGAAGATGTGCTAAACCCGAAGAAGGTTGATAAGTGCCCTCCATTTACATGGACTAGTATTCCGATAGCGGTAAGAATTTTGGAGGCTGGTTTCGGTTGGTAAGTTGGTGATGGCAAGAGCATTAAAATTGGGAAGGATCGGTGGGGCTTTGAAGGTTTAGATAGTAATTCTTTGAGATTGTCTCATGATGGCATTCAGGAGAGAGCTGTTTGGGATTTACGGAGACCTTATCACTTGGAATAGAATGATGTTTGAATTCATGAATTGTACAGGGAGGATTTGACGGATCAAATTTGTGCTTTGCCCATTATTTTAAATGCTCATCCGTGATCTGGTTCCATAATAAGAATGACATCTACACTACGAAATTCACTTTCTCGTGGCTCATTCTCAATCAAATGCGTTATGGTCCTCATCATTTTTTTCTAGAGGTTCAGTAACGCCCCAAAAATCCTGAAGTTTCTTTTTTTTTTTGGTTTTGATAAAAGGTGTGCTTAATATCCCTAGTCAAGTGTTATTTATGTGATAATAGGCCTTGGTTAAGTTTTGAGTTTGAACTTTGGGGTAAAGGAGATTATAGTTAAGTAATTAAAAGAACCTTGATGGCAAGTAGTTTGGTTTTTAAATAAATGAAGGAGGAATTGGACATAAGGAGCCTTGTGTTGGAGTGATAAGTAGCGTCACATGTGGGGCTTGGAGGTGGCGCCACATGTATGGCAAGGAGGTTTGGGGTTCAAATCCCTCATTGCTCAAAAGAAGGATTTATTTTTGCTCAATAAATGGCCAGTAGTGGCATTGGATGTGAACTCTGAAGGAAGAGAACATAGGAGAAATTTAAGGAAGGGATTAAGGAGTTATCATGGATAAAAGTTAGAAGATGAGGGGTGTAGAGAGGTGGAGCCAAACTGGGAATTTGGGGATAGGTGAATTGGCTATAGTATATATAGGTACCGATATTGGGGATTCTAGGCGCTAATGCCGAATTCTTCCTCTCTATGTTACCGAAAACACTTTTCTCTCTAAAGATCTAAAAGCCGAAATCCCTTGTTCTTTCTCTTTTATTTTGTGCCGATTTTTTCTCTTCCTTTCACATCAAACTCATTTCTTTCTTGCTCCTAGTTGCTTCCTCTAAATCCGAATATCTTTTGGCCAAACTCCTGTTGTGCCGCCACTTTTTCTTCAATGTTGGCCGATCGATTCTTGTGTAAGTGCTTTACTTTCTTTTAGTTGGTCTTCCTAGTACCGATTTCTTCTCTCCCTCACCTTTTATAAATCGATTTTGGTAGGGGATTAATATCGAATCTCGGGGTTCAAATCTCTGCCGAATCGCTCCTTAAGTGTTTTAGGGTTTTGGGGTTTTGGGTAAGTGTTCCTCATTTATTGGTTAAAGTTGGCTGAATGGTCATGGATGATTTAAGAGTGACTTAAGATGATTGTGAGTCACTTGTTGTTTAGGTTTTAATGATTAAGATGGATGCAGCTTTAAGAAATACTCGTGATTAGTGATCAAAGAAGGGCTGTTAAGGTTTGTCGTTCAAGGTAAGGCAAATGTGAGATTTTCGATTTGTGGTGATCGTATTTGATAAGTGTGTGATTAATTGTTGAGTGACATCGTTTGTAGGTTCGTAGCTAAGGAGATCACGGCACGTCTTAGTACCATGTGTGTACATACACTGCACACACACAGTAGGCCGGTAAATCCCCAAATACCGAAAATCTGAAATGCCAAAAAGCCAGAAGTTTGGTTACAATAGTCTTGCGAGTGTGCGAACACTCGTAAGGAGGGAACCAATAGGTTATCAGAGTCTCCATGAACGATTCCATAGAGTTGGGCCGTGTTTTGGCCAACCGAGCCAGAATAGGCTAAATGGGCCGAAGGGCTGTAGGGCCCACAATAGGCAAAATTGGCAATTTGATACTAAGTAATGAAAAATCATATGATTACATGATTATAAATGTGATTGGGCCTGATGGGCCATATGAATGTGATTAGGGCCGATGGGTCATATGAATGAGATTGGGCCTAAAGGGGCCAAATGAATAAGTGTGGATATATTAGTGTTTAGTAAGGGGTTGTGGATCTAGTTTTTGGTAACTACTCAATCAGGCATAAAACTTAAATAATTAATTAATTGCGACCGTGGACGAGTCATCAGGTTAAGGTGTGGCAATGGGTATATGCATGTCTAGGATTGGATCTAGGGAGAGCTTGGTACTTAAGCGGTCTTAATGACTCACCTCCTCTTCTGTAGAATCCTATCTGGTGCATAGTATCTGTTCACTTTAGCCAACGAGGACTTGTTAACGGGCCAAGGTAAGTAATAAACCCATAATAAAAAGAAATTACCGAGAAATGCCCCTAAGGGCAAAAAATGACTAAAATACCCCTATGTGTTGAATGTAAGACTTATAGATGTTACATGTATACTTGCTGCATTCATATGATATTTTGTTTAGGTTGCATATGGGTTGGGAATTATGGAACGCAGGAAGTATATAAGGATCGCATGGTTGCTTGACGACCGTGGATCCACTGATGGCTATTAAGCCCAATATTTGATTAGCAGCTTGCTGCAATAAAAGTAGTACCGTAACCAGTCTACCATTGATGTGTATCGAATGGTTAGGTCGATATTTATATCCCCACATGATGTGTACCGGGGGACGGAGTCGGTGTATAGAGGTTGGATTATTGAGGTGGGTTGCACAGCATTGCATGTATGATATTATGGTGATTGATGATTGCTGAATAGTCTTTGAGGGTTGTACACACTAAGTTTTCAAAAACTCACCCCCTCTTTTATTTTTCTCAGGTGATCCTCAGTAGGTGGTTCGACGGTTGAAGGGACTCTGAGGTGGCCAACTTGCAAGACGACTTGGACTTTTTTTAAGCATATCATTTCTAGTATTTAAAGTTATTTCAGTTTGAATTGTAATAAGGCCTATTCACTAGATATTATTTCATTGTCATTACTACGCTTTGGAAACTAAATACAAACTGAATGTTACTTAATTTTCTCTTGAAGGGTTTTCAATAAAAATAAAGTTTTCAATAAAACACTTGAATGTGACATGCTACATCTGGCCATAACGTCTGGGCCAGATTCGGGGTGTTATATTTAGTGGTATCAGAGTCAAGTTACAAAACTCGGGCTGTGAAGTGGGCCTTATTATTTGGGTTTGTCTTAAAAAAATTTGGATCACAATGTTTTGGAAAAAAATCTTACTGTGCGGCACACCGAGTTTCCGACGTCTAACCAAGTAAGTTCTTTTATTATTAAGCTTGTTTAATTTGATATACTGCCGATAGTTAGTGGGCTACTTTAGATGATTATACTGAGGCTTTTAGTTGGAGTGAAACTGAAGCATGTAGGACCTTGAGACTGTAGAGGATTTACGAAAACAACTTTCTTTTTAATACTTTCATAAAAAATCAGCTTAATTATTGCAACTAACTAAAGCTTCATAAAATTTCTAATCCAGATAATACGTGAATCAACGATGAGTGCTAGAAGAGGTGCAAGGGGCCGTGGCCGAGACCGCGGAAGTGTTAGGGCTGAATCATCGGCATCGGGCCATATGCCTAATGTTGGAGTAGGAGAGGCTCCGGCCTCACCCGTGGCTAAGACTAGATCATATGGTCGAGCCGTGGGGGATGATGCATTGTCGTAGGCAATACTGAGGATTTTAGAAAGGGTCGTAGGGCCCAATAATGGCACGAGAAATCGGAGGTCAATTCTAGAGCGACTTCGATCAAATGGGGCTGAGATCTTTAAGGGCATGGCTGTTGTGGCTCCTAACGTGGCTGAATGCTGGTTGGAGGTCGCTGAAAGGATGATAGAGAACTTGGACTGTTCACTTGAACAAAAGTTGAAAGGGGCAGTGTCACTGCTTAGGGAAGAAGCTTACCAGTGGTGGCTGATAGTGAAAGTGGGCACCCAACCTGAGCAGGTCACTTGGGAGTTCTTCAAAAATGCATTTCAAGGGAAGTATGTGGGTGTGAGTTATGTGGATGCTAGAAGGAAGGAGTTCCTAAACTTGACCCAGGGAAACAAATCTGTGGCGGAGTATGGGGCGGAATTTCTACGCCTTAGTAGGTATGCAAGAGTTATAGTGGCAACGGACTATGAGCATTGCATTAGGTTTGAGGATGTTCTTAGAGATAGCCTCAGAGTATTGATCGCTCCACAAAGGGAGCGCGTTTTCTCGGAGTTGGTAGAGAAAGCAAAGATAGTAGAGGAGGTGAAGTGCACTGAGCGCCTAAATCGGGAAAAAGAAAGCGGTAAGAATAAAAAGAAGGCTGAGACTTCTGGTACTGGACAGAGGCCTAGGGCTAGGGCCAGAGTTAGTGGGCCAGTTAGAGCAATGCCCCCTACTGTTAATTTAGGGGTACCACCTTATGCTAATTATGGGAAAGGTCATGTAGGCGAGTGTTGGAAGAGGAGGGGGCTTGTCTAGCTTGTGGATCTATGGAGCATAGGATTAAGAGTTGCTCTAGAATGCCAGGTCAGGTGCCAGTCATGGGTCGAGGTGGTGTTTAGCCACCAAGAGGTGGTTAGTTGCTGCCAAGGGGCTGTGAGTAGGCCAGGGGTGGTAACGATATTGGACGTGGACGTGGAGCACCAGAAGAAAATGCAGGCCATGCTGAGGCGAGGCAGCCAGCTTTGATTTATGCTACTTATCACCGAGAAGACGAGGATGCCCTAGATGTGATAACATGTATGTTCTTTATACATGAGGTACCTTACACTGCATTGATTGACATTGGATCGACGCATTCATATGTTGCATGCAATATGATTGAACCTTTGGGTGATATGTTTGAAATGACTGCGAATGAGATTACTGTGATAAGTCTGTTAGGTCAGTTAGTGGGAGTGAATAAGTTGTTTAGGAAGGTACCCTTAGTAGTCCAAGGGGTTACCTTTTTAGCGGATTTGATGGAACTGTCGTTTAGCGAGTTTGATTTAATCTTCGGTATGGATTGGCTGAACGAAATTGGGTGAACAGAAAGTTTTGGGCCCTGAGTTAATAGCAGATACTGAGGGTAAGGTAAAATTGATTTGGGATCGGTTGAAGGAGGCCTCGGACAGGCAGAAGTCGTATGCTGACCTTAAGCGTCGAGAGATAGAGTATGCAGTGGGGGACTTAGTTTTTCTTAAGGTCTCTCTGTGAAAGAAGGTATTAAGGTTTGGATGGAAGGGGAAGCTAAGCCCAAGGTTCATTGGGCCATATCGAGTTGTGAGGCGGATTGGGCCTGTCGCTTATCAGCTGGAATTACCTTCTAAACTAAGCCAAATCCACGACGTGTTTCATGTTTCCATGCTAAGATGGTATCGCTTGGATCCTTCACATGTCGTGTCAGTTGAGTAGATCGAGGTTAGGCCAAACCTAACTTTCGAAGAAGAGCCTATACAAATAATTGGTCATGATGTTAAGGTACTGAAAAGGAAGTCCATCCCATTAGTCAAAGTGCTTTGGCGTAATCACAAGGCTGAGGAGGCTACTTGGGAACCTGAGGAAACGATGCGACATCAATATCCTCAACTATTTGGATCAGGTAAAATTTCTAGGACAAAATTTCTTTTAGGGGGTAGAGTTGTAACTCCCCAAAAATCTTAAACTTTTTTTTATTTTCGATTTTGATAAAAGATGTGCTTAATATCCCTAATCAAGTGTTATTTATGTGATAATAGGCCTTGGTTAAGTTTTGAGTTCGAACTTTGGGGTGAAGGAGATTATAGTTGAATAATTAAAAGAACCTTGATGGCAAGTAGTTTGGTTTTTAAATAAATGAAGGAGGAATTGGAAACAAGGAGCCTTGTGTTGGAGTGGCAAGTAGTGTCACTTGTAGGGCTTGGAGGTGGCGTCACATGTATGGAAAGGAGGTTTGGGGTTCAAATCCCTTCTTGCTCAAAAGAATGATTTATTTTTGCTCAATAATGGCCAGTAGTGGCGTTGGATGTGAACTCTGAAGGGAGAGATTAGAGGAGAAATTTAAGGAAGGGATTAAGGAGTTATCATGGAGAAAAGTTAAGAGATGAGGGGTGTAGAGAGGTGGAGCTGAATTGGGATTTTGGGGATATGTAAATTCGGCTATAGTATATATAGGTGCCGATATTGGGGATTCTAGGCTAATGCCGAATTCTTCCTCTCTATGTTACCGAAAACACTTTTCTCTCCAAAGATCTAAAAGCCGAAATCCCTTGTTCTTTCTCTTTTATTTTGTGCTGATTTCTTCTCTTCCTTTCACATCAAACTCTTTTCTTTCTTGCTCCTAGTTGCTTTCTCTAAAGCCGAATATCTTTTGGCCAAAATCCTATTATGCCGTCACTTTTTCTTCAACGTTGGTCGATCGATTCTTGTGTAAGTGCTTTACTTTCTTTTAGTTGGTCTTCCTAGTATCGATTTCTTCTCTCCCTCACCTTTTTTAAATTGGTTTTGGTAGGGGATTAGTGTCGAATCTCGGGGTTCAGATCTCTGCCGAATAGCTCCTTAGGCATTTTGGGGTTTTGGGTAAGTGTTCCTCATTTATTGGTTAAGGTTGGCCGAATGGTCATGGATGATTTAAGAGTGACTTAAGATGATAGCAAGTCACTTATTGTTTAGGTTTTAATGATTAATATGGATGCAGATTTAAGAAATACTCGTGATTAGTGATCAAGGAAGGGCTGTTAAGGCTTGTCGTTCAAGGTAAGGCAAATGTGAGATTTTCGGTTTGTGGTGATCGTATTTGATAAGTGTGTGATTAATCGTTGAGTGACATCGTTTGTAGGTTCGTGGCTAAGGAGATCGCGGCATGTCTTAATACCAGATGTGTACATACATTGCACACATACAGTAGGCCGGCAAATCTCGAAATGCCGAAAAGTCGAAATGCTGAAAAGCTGAAATACCGAAAAGTCAAAAGTTTGGTTACAATAGTCTTGCGAGTGCACGAACACTCGTAAAGGGGGAACCGATATGTTATCAGAGGCTCCATGAGCGATCCATGGACTTGGGCCGTGTTTTGGCCAACTAGGCCAGAATGGGCTAAATGGGCCGAAGGGTTATAGGGCCCACAATAGGCAAAATTGGCAATTTGATACTAAGTAATGAAAAATCATATGATTGTATGACTATGAATGTGATTGGGCTTGATGGGCCATATGAATGTGATTGGGGCCGATGGGCCATATGAATGATATTGGGCCTAAAGGGGCCAAATGAATAAGTGTGGATCTGTTAGTGTTTAGTAAGGGGTTGTGGATCTAGTTTTTGATAACTACTCAATCAGGCATAAAACTTAAATAATTAATTAATGGCAACTTTGGATGAGTCATCAGGTTAAGGTGTGGCAATGGATATATGCATGTTTAGGATTGGATCTAGGGAGAGCTTGGTACTTAAGCGGTCTTAATGACTCACCTCCTCTTCTCTAGAATCCTACCTGGTGCATAGTATCTGTTCACTTTAGCCAATGAGCACTTGTTAACGGGCTAAGGTAAGTAATAAACCCATAATAAAAAGAAATTATCGAAATTCCCCTAAGGGCAAAAAATGACTAAAATATCCCTATGTGTTGAATGTAAGACTTTTTGATGTTACATGTATACTTGTTGCATTCATGTGATATTTTGTTTAGGTTGCATATGGGTTGGGAATTATGGAACAGAGGAAGTATATGAGGATCGCATGGTTGTTTGACGACTGTGGATCCACCGATGGCTATTAAGCCCAATATTTGATTAGCAGCTTGTTGCAATGAAGGTAGTACTGCAACCGGGATACCATTGATGTGTATCGGATGGGTAGGTCAATATTTATATCCCCACATGGCGTGTACTGGGGGACGGAGTCGGTGTATAGCGGTTGGATTATTGGGGTGGGTTGCACAACATTGCATGTATGATATTATGGTGATTGATGATTGCTGAATAGCCTTTGAGGGTTGTACACACTAAGTTTTCGAAAACTCACCCCCTCTTATTTTTCTCAGGTGATCCTCAGTAGGTGGTTCGACGGTTGGAGGGACTCCGCAGTGGCCAACTAGCAAGACGACTTGGACTTGTTTTTTTTAAGCATATCATTTCTAGTATTTAAAGTTATTTCAGTTTGGATTGTAATAAGGCCTATTCGCTAGATATTATTTCATTCTCATTACTTCGCTTTGGAAACTAAATACAAACTGAATGTAACTTAATTTTCTCTTGAAGGGTTTTCAATAAAAATATGGTTTTCGATAAAACACTTCACGCTGGATCTAGCCATAACGTCAAGGCCGGGTTCGGGGTGTTACAGGTTCATTTGAAAGCTCTGGATTCTTCCTAAGATTAACATCTTCGTGTGGAGGGTGGGTCATGATTTACTCCCGACAAATGTTAAAATTTCTTCTATTAAGCAAAATGTTGGTCAGGGGTGTCTGAGATGTGGTGGTAGGGATGAAATGACCATTCACGCATTGAAAGAATGTCTTAAAGCCTATGAGATTCTCTCTTTTGGGGGTATTGATGGACGACTCCTTGACATTGAGTTTGAGCGATGCTTTGATTGGTTAGAGGTGGCCAAGTGTGTGTTGGATAGGAAGAGGTTTAAAATTTTGTTACGGTCCTCTAGAACATATGGAGTTGTCGAGATAATACTCTCTTCCATGGTAAAAAGTAGGAACCTAGAGTGATATGGGAGCGTGCTATAACTCTTGAGTTAGATTTTAGGATTCACAATTTAATTAATTAATCGATTATCCCTACGGGTCCAAGCTCTCAGAAATGGGAGAAACCACCTATTGGTTTTATTAAAGTTAACATTGTTGCTGCTATGGCTGATGGTATTCTGGGCATTAGTGTTATCGCTCAAGATTGGGAGGGTTTTGTGCTTGGAGGGCGTGCGTGATTCAAGGGGAATCGCATGAGTGTGGAATGGGCGGAACTTAATGCACTGATCAAAGGAATCACCATGGCATGTTCTTATAATTTTGTTAAAATCATCTTCAAATCCAATTGCATAAACCTTGTCAATTGTTTTAGAAAGAACCAAGAGGACATCACTATTTTGGGGCATAAGATCAAAGATGCTCGGGGCATGCTTGAGATCTTCACTTCCACCGAAGTTAAATGGATTTGTTGAAATAGAAATAAAGTGGCGAATTCTCTTTTTAATCTTGCGTTGAGTAATCATTGTAACTTGACTTTCAATATGGAGTATCCTAGCGATATCCATAATTGTATTATTCTTGATTCTCTTTAAATTAAGATAGTGGCCTTCGGCCTCATTTTTGTCACAAAAAAAGTTAGTGAGTTTCTTTATTACTTTACACAAAATTAGACCCCATCTTACAGAGACTTAAATAGAAAATTTCTAAACACAATTAACTCCCTTCTTTTTTTTTTGTTTTTGTAAAATTTCTCTCAATCCAACCTGATGATTTTTTATTTATTTCCAAACTCATCCATTGGTGGATAGATCGTTAAGTGATCTTTCCTTGAACCATTTTATCACCTTTTCAACTAGTTTCAATGGTTCCTTAAATGACTCATCGTATTTGTGGACATTTCCCTTCCCTTATGATGTGATTTCCCAAGCTTGGAGGGTTTGAAAAATAGCTTGAATAGGATGGACTGTCTTAAAAGGATTCAAGTGGTGGAAACCTCAACTCATAGCACTTGAATGCTTTAAGGAACCCTAGCTATATTAAAACTATGACTCACTGAAACTTGACTAAATACTCGAATCGTGGTATGCGAAGTCTATTGGGAAATGTGTCCATAATATAGTAAACATGTAACTGTTTTCTATTTATTTAAACTATGAATAAATAAATAAAGTTAATTTCACATTTCACTATTATGTCTTTTGTTTTTTCTGTCTTTTATATTTTGCATGCATAGCAAAATTGTGATAAGAAAATATTAGCTCATTAATTGTCTAAAGTTCAAACTGAAGATAAGTGGGATTGTAAAGAATGTTTACATTGCGAGAAAGACAACTTACTTCAGTAGATAATCTAAATGAGTCTGTAATCCCGTAAAAGAATCAAAGTGAGCATTTGATTCAAATATTGAGAAAGATTATTATGTCGTCTACAATTCCAATTGGGGGGATGGCTAGTCTTGGCTATGGAAGCAATTGACTCTACGAGTAGAGACATAGATGTATTCCTTGGTAGAATGATACATTGGACTAGACGCAAGATGAATTAATTCTGAATCTGTTTGTGAATTAATTCACTTATGACTTTCATGGTGTATGCAACTCATGTGCTTTGATATAAGCGGAGGCTTATGCTCTAAAGATAATCGAGCCCATAGCCAGTATGTTAGGTACATGACTTATGTATGGCATGACTTTACTAGCAACAGTGGAATTCATGGCTCAATTAAAGAGTTAATGATATCCTCTCATTAGCATTGTGTGGATTGATAAATATGGAACGTGACCACGAGTTGCTCATTCTCGAACGAGCAATTGATCACAGTCAATTGTTGATAGTGATCATAATCATTAAGAAGACACAATTGTGACAATAAGATAAAATAGAAATGTATTGAGTGAACAGATTTAACTTAAAGGAACCAATGATATCATATGAGGGTAACACACACATGACGAGGTCATTGGACAAAACAATTAGATGAATAGCTTCTGTAAATAGTATACAATAGGGAGTTTTCAATCATGGTACTTATTGTGGACTAACTCCACGATTAAATAATTGTGAATTATCAGAATAATGCTTCTGGACATAATTGCAATCACTAAAGCCTAATTGTATATGTCCGATTGGTTCCTCAGCTAGCTCAACAAAAGCTTGATCAGACTGCATTTGAATCAGAAGAAAATTCTATGAATTTAGGAATAATTTAATTGAACCAATTTATTCGATGCAGAATTAAATTAGGTGGTCGTGTGAATTGTTTAATTAGAGAATTTGATTAAAGAATTTTTCTTGAAAATTTAATTTGGAAAATCTAAGCGATTTTTGGAAAAATTAATTTTGATTAAGTAAAATTAAATTAATCAAATAAATTAAAATTAATATGATATTTTTTGAAAGTTAATTTTCAAGTTAGACAATTGGCCCAATGGGTAATTGAACTTGAAAATTGTGCCTAAGATCGTAAATTGGGCTCGAGAGCCCAAAATTGAGACTAAAACCCAAAAACTGGTCGAATTGGATCTGGAATGTGAAACCGAGCTAACAGTCTGACTGGCGACTAGACCGAACCGGCCGGGTCGTCATTGACTCCAATCGAACTGGCAGTAGTCGAACCAGCTTGGGGTGCCGTAAGGGTGCCACACCTGCATCACCGGACATAGTGGTGTCGGTGGCTGCAACAGTGACAGCTATGTCCCGGTGGCTAATGATTGTTGGTCATCGGTGGTTGAGCAGTGGAAGAGTTTTACTCCTATTGGGACTCTACCAGAAAATTTGATTTCAGATTAATTACTCCAAAAATAATATTATTTTAATAGTTTAATATTAAATTTAATTTAATACTTATCTTAATAGTATTTTATTAATTTAATATTAAAGTATATTAAATTTAATATTAAAGAGATTAAGTTTAATCGTAATTGAACTCTCTAAACTCTCCCTATATAAAGATAGCATTGAGTTATTATTTACACAAACTTAAATTCAAGAAAAAGTTGTAGATAGAAAATTCTCTGAAGAGATTATTTTAGAAAATTTCTAGAGATATTTTTTTAATTTACAACTTGATTCAAAAGTTTGGGCAAATTACAAAATTACCCCACTAGTAATTTTTGTGAAAAATTTTCTGATTCGAAGTAAGTCCACTGTCGGCAGATGCGAGCTTGAGGATAGCAGAGAAAACTACTCAGTTGAAGCACTCATACTAGACGAATCGAAAAGGTAAAATTTTGATTAAGTGTTTATTAATTTTTTATATCACAAACAAGATCTTGTTTTGGAAAAAATTTTAAACTCTGGTATTTCCCTAATTTTATTTTCCGTTGCGTTTTTCAAACCCATTTTTCCAACAATTGGTATCAGAGCTAGGTTGTGTTTTATCTATAAGTATAAACAGATAATTAAAATAAATTGCTCTTCTTCTTGAATGATTTGATTACATAAAAAGTGACATTCTTTAGATCTTATGTATGTTTTGAATTATATGTGGGAATGGATGCGATATTATATATTTGGTTTTATTGTCGAGGTTGTGGTTTTTAGGAAATTCACCAAGGACTATCATCTCCATGTAGAACTATTTTTTTTTAAATTCATAGAATTCTTGTGAGCCAAAAACAGGTATAGGAATTAAATGTAATTTTTTCAAAAGGAGTCCATTACAATGAAAAGATGTGATAGTGGTTGAAGATTCAAGGAATGCCTTGTAGTGAAAATATATGTAATTTTATTTTTCCATTTATATTCTAGAAATAGAACCATGGAAACCTTAGCTGACAATTTTATTTTGATTACCTATCTCCTTATATATACATGTTTTATAATTGTTTATAATATTATATTATGTAATGTTATAATTGTGATATATATGAGATGATCCATAGTTGATCGATTAAAAATAAGACGTGTGGTAATGAGAAAACTACATGTGTTGTATTGTTCTATTCACTTCTTTAGGTTATTCGATAACTTTGAGAAGTGTGGTAATGTGAAGGTGCATGTTTAAGATTGGCTCTGGCTAGGAAAGACTTGGTTTTTAAACGGTCAAATTTGACTCACCTTCCTTTTCTAGGATACTACCTGGTGTACGGTTCACATTCATTTCTTCAGTTTTTCCCTTAAAAGAACAACTGTAGAGAATCAAAATTATTCATTTTAAGATTGATTGATTGATTGATTCTTGTGAATGGATATTATTGCCATAGCATGCCATGCATATATTAGAAGCATGCTATTAGATTAGGTAAGAATGCCACTAGGACTATTGTATGATCATTCTTAAAATTTAGGATTAAAACCCTTGCATGTTTTTAAAATATTGAGTGGGAGAAGGTCCTTGAATAAGATCTACGACCACCATTGATGGTCCCTAAGTGATAGCATGATAAAGTTTCGAGTCGGTTCTTACCCTGGCCGCACCCCAAAGTAAACTTTGTCATGTGGGTTCACTAGATGGGATTTCCTTTTAAGGATAACTAGTCATGCATGACTTTTAGAGAGATTGTCCCAAGATGGCTCACAAATAAAAGCATGTTCATGATAGGTGTTTAGTCAATAGTTACACACTCATCTCTTATTAAATAATTTCCCAAAAAATGATATTTAAGCTAGAGATGATGGCCAAGCGTTAAATGGTCGTTAGTTCGTGTGGAGTCTTGAGAATTAAGATTTACAAAATGATTAGATGTAATCCATGTTCTTGTTAGTTAATCATGAGACCCCAAGGCGACATGGTTAATAGGTGTGAGAATGATTGTAGCAACAAAAAAAATATTTTTTCAAGGTTTTAATACAAGATGCATACATCATATTGCATTCTTGATATATTGTTGAAATGAAAAATATTTGCTTAATTCAAAAATAGTAATTTGTGAAATATTTATTTTTTCAGTTCAAATATGTCTCCTACTTCTCTTATTAGCATTCTTACTAAGAATAAATTAAATGGGGATAACTTTCGAGTATGGAAACAGAACTTGCTGATAGTTCTCAATTGTGAGAAACACAAATTTGTTCTTGACGAAACGTGCCCTCCTGAAGCTCAGCCCAAAGCGAAAAATCGCTAGAGAAATTCTGGCTCAATTGCTCGATGTTATATGTTAGCGAGCATAAGTAGTGTGTTGGAAAAGCAACACGAGAATTTTCTTACTGCCAAAGAGATCATGAAAAATTTGGAGGATTTGCTCGGAGGCCAAGTCATATTGGCTGGACAATCTGCTGTTACAAATTTGATGAATTCTATGTAGGAACCTAATACTTCGGTCAAAGAACATATGCTTAAGCTTATGGGACTTTTTGCGGAAGCAGAAGACAATGGGGCTGAACTAGATGTGAACACACAAATTGAAATAGTGTTCAAATCCTTAACTAAGGAGTTTGCTGGTTTTAGGGCCACTTACAACTTGGTTTACCTTGACTCAACTCATGAAGCAATTAAAATTCTATGAGTTGATGCAAAATGGTGGTAAGCTGATTCAGGAGAAACCTGAGGCAAACTTAGCTATGGGCCCCTCACTTTCTAAGGGGAAACAAAATACTAAGGGAAAGAAGAAACTCATTATTTCTTCAGTTCCACCTCATGTGGATAAGAAAAGGGCTAAGTAAAAAAATCCTAAAAATATCAAATGTTTCTTTTACAATAGGAAAGGACATTTCAAATCAAACTAGAAGGAATATTTGGATTACCTAGCTGAAGAGGGCAAAGGTATGAAATTCTTTGTGGTTGAAGCTTGCTTAGTGAAAGAATCAATTGACAATTGGGTTATTGATTCTGGAGCCACTAATCATATGTGTGTTTCTTTGCAGGGGTTTATTAAAACAATAAGTCTGCATGATAGGAGCCTCTCATTATGGATCAGGGATGGGAGCTATGTTTCAGCCGAAGCAGTGGGAGAATTTATTTTACACTTTGATAATTATAGGAAGATTTTTTTAAATGACGTGTTTTATGTACCTCATTTTAAGAGGAATTTAATTTCTGTAGCATGTTTATTTTGTGACGGTTATACCGTGACATTCAATAAAGGGATTGTTATTCACAAAAGTCGTTCTTTAATCTATAATGGATGGATAGAAAACAATCTCTACTTTATCAAACCAAATAACTGCTCGATGTTTGAAACTGAAATAGTGAATAAAAAGATTAAAACTTCTCACTCTAATGAGGGGTACCTATGGCATTTAAGACTTGGCCATATTAACCAAGAAAAAATCACTAGACTCGTGAAAGATGATCCCTTAAGTATGCTTAAGGAAGTTAGTCTTCCACAATGTGAATCTTGCTTAGAAGGTAAAATGCTAAGAGATTTTTTAATGTAAAAGGTACAAGGGCCAACCAACTTTTAGAACTTATGCACACTAATGTATGTGGTCCCATGAGCATCACTGCCCGAGGAAGTTACAATTATTATGTGAATTTTATCAACGACTATTCTCGATATGGATATGTGTATCTAATGCACCGAAAAAGTAAAACCTTTGATAAATTTTGAGAGTTCTGTGTGGAAGTGTAAAAATAATTAGGTTTATCCATAAAGATTCTTCGGTCTGATCGAGGTGGGGAATATTTGTTCGATGAGTTCTTAGGAACCTTAATAGAGAATGGGATTTTATCCCAATTGACTACATCAGACACTCCACAGTAGAATGGCATAGCTAAGAGAAGGAATAGAACCTTACTTGACATGGTTCGTTCAATTTTAAGCTATTCATAACTTCCTACTTCCTTCTAAGGATATGTGACTCAAATGGCTTCCTATATTCTGACTGATGTGCCAACCAAGTCTTCTTGTAAGATGCCTTATGAGCTGTGGCATGGAAAGAAACCTACTCTAAATCACTTTAGAATATGAGGTTGTCCAACACACGTTCTGGATAAGGATACAAAGAAGTTGAATGCACAGACAAAATTGTGCATGTTTTTAGGATATCCAAAAGGAATAAAGGGATGATTATTCTATAATCCAAAAGATAATACGATTGAAGTTTCATTGTAACAGTCTGATTTAGACCCTAATCGAAACGGTAGTTTCGAGACCACGAATCTGAGTTAGAAAAATATTTTAAAAATATTTTCTGTATTTATTTTTTGTGAATTTATATCTGTGAAAATTTCGTGCTTTAATTTTATTGTTTGAGTGCCCGATTAAATAAAATGGCTTAATCGCATAAAATGAAAACTTGATAGTTTAATGTGTGAGGACCAAATTGTTGTTGTCTTTATAATATGAAGCATTTATTATGTAATTAAGCCACTATTAATATAAGTGGACGGCAATGGACATAATATATGTGAAAGTATAATATTTTAACTAAGGTTAAATTAGTAAATTAGAAATATAAGTTATTATAATAAAACATAAAAGATAAAATATGGTTTCATAATTGTTATATGGTTTCATAATTGTTCTTCATGACCGAAACATAAATAAGAAAGAAAAGAAAAAGAAATCTAGGGTTTGGCCTTGTTCAAGCTTGATTAATGTATGTGTTTAGCTCGATTTTTGATAATTTTTACGTTTTTGAGATCGTTGCTAAGTTATCTACAAGACCATACTTGAATTTTTTATTTTGGTGAATATTTTGAGTTATGCCATTGTTGAAAGCTTGTGATTTTTGTTGTTTGATGATGAAATATGAAAGATATTAACATGTTTTGTATTAGAGTTTTTGATGATTTTGAGTAATTAGGACTAAATTGCAAAAAATAATAAATTGAGGATTAAAATGTGAAATAAATGAAATGTATGGACTTATATGAACACTAGAAGTATTCGGCCTAAGCATGGTGTGTGCAAATTTTGCATGTTTTGTGTTTTGTGCAATTTGGACTAAATTGTAAAAAGTGTAAAATGTTAGGGGTAAAATGGTAATTCTCCTATTTATGTGCTTTTGGATGAATTTGATTGAATATTTGATTAAATAAGTTTAATATATATTAATTTAGATCAAGAAAAGAGAAAATCAGGTTTGGATCGGGAGAAAATAAAGTTGTCGACTAGTCGTCCCGTTCCGGTTTTTCATCGTCCGAGGTAAGTTTATAAGAAAATAGACGTTGTTAATTTTAATTAAATATGAAATATATATGCTGAAATGAATATGTGAATAAATACATGTTTTAGCTGAATGTGTACAAGCTTGGCAGCTATGTTTATGAATTCGTTTCGACTGAGTCACGACGTCCGAAAGCCCATATGAGGCTTAGGAATAGCTAGGATACATATGTCATGACATAGGATTCCGATATGTGATGTGCGAGTAAGACAATGGCATCGATATATGTGTGCGACTAAGACCACGTTTAATACGTTGGCATCGATATGTGATTCTGATATATGTGTGCGAGTAAGACCCTGTCTAGGACAGTGGCATCGATATGTGATTAAATGTAAGACCACGTCTAGGACGTTGGCATTGTACGATATGTGTGATAATCCGAGTATCCTACCCAATTCTGAATGGTTCAATGGGCAAAGATAAGTTGTGTACGAATGTATAAATCAGGCTAAGTGACCAGGTATGTGATAGTTGATTACCTATTTGAAAATAAGGTAAGTTGTTTATTTGATATGTGATACAAAACATATGTATGATGTTAGTTTGAATATGTGAGTAATTGTGAAGTATGTTCGGTCACAAGTTAAGTGTAATTATGTGATATTAAGGTTTGATTAATGAGTATATGTAAACAAGTGTTTAAAGATTCGGCTTTATGCATTGATGATATGATTTTAAAAGTGTATGAAGCTTTGGTCTAGACATATGTATATTCAGCTAATATTATTTTCATTTATAAAGTATATGATTATATATATGAAACTTAAAGCTTGAGATTAAATGTGGTTATGTATTATAATTTTGTTTAGTTAAATTAAGTTGTTCATTTGCTTATAACTTACTAAGCTATAAAAGCTTATTTTGTGTGTATATTTGTTTCTAGTTTATAGATTTTGGATCAAGTTATGAGCGCGGGGATCGTCAGCAAAGTCTATCACACTATCGACTATCTTTGGTATATTATAAGCTGAATTTTTAGAACTATGGCATGTATAGGCTGGATTATATTTTGAAATGTTTGATTTTGGTTAATGTAACCTTGAGCCATGCGAAAATGGCTTAATACTTTGTTGTGCTTGGGTTTAATGCTTCGTTTTGATGATGGTTATGCTTGTTTGTGATTTTGGTGTTTTGGCCCTTACATTTTTTCATGTGAATTATGGTTGATTTTAATGCTAATGGTTGTATAAACATTCAGTCTTGGTTTGAACTTATATTGAAAGTGTATCTAAGATATATGATGTTTGTGGAGTTGGTTTATGTGTTTTGGCCATAAGATATATATATTGGTTGTTAAATGAGTTAAGGTATATCATGTACTAGTTAGGTGATAATCAAGATATATGCATGGGGATTATTCGGTGTTCACTTATGGTTTATATTAATGATATGAATAGTTTGTGATTTGTTTGGCATGGTAAGTCTAACATATTGGGATTTAGACTTTATATTAGGACATTGGGTTGATGGTAAAAGATATGTGTTAATGTATTCTGTTATGATTTGTTAGTTGAGCTCATATATATATATATATGTATGTATAGGCTTATGTTATGGTTAGTATGGGCATATATTATGGTTAGTATATGTGTATGTTAATTCATTTTCATAATAAGATATATGCATATGAAGTGATAGGGTAAAATAAAGAAAATGAAATCTTGAACATAGCATGATTTTTAAGCTTAGTTATATTCGGTTAATGTAATGTAATAAATGACCAAATGAATAGTGAATTTTATATTGATAAAACAAATAGGTAATATGATTTTATATAATGCATTATGATTTATTTGGACAAAATGATGTGGTTATGTGCAAATGGTTTTGTTAGTATTATTTATGCATGAATTTTTATTTGATGTGCGATTGAAGTGTAATTTGGTTTGAAAATTTTGCTCATTAGATAAGTTACATTTTAGTATTATTCGGCTATATGATTATGACATTGAAGTTGATTATGAGATTAGGCAATCATTAATGTATTTGTATGTTTGATTTGTAATATGCACAAATAAATGTCATGTTAATTAAATGGATTGACATATATTCAATATTTGTGTTTGAATGACTTAATGTTTATACGTGAAATTTGTCATGTAGATATTATGATTTGATTAGTCGAATACTATGTAAGAGATGCAAATATATTTTGTTTAATGAAGTTGTATTATCTTAGACATAAATAATAATGATTAACATATTTTAAACTGTGCATGGTATAATAATACCTTATAATCCTAATCCGGCGATGGATACGGGTTAGGGGTGTTACATTCATGCTACTTTCCTCAAGGAAAGCTACATGGAAAACTTTAAGCCTCAAAGTAAAATGGTACTCAAGGAACTTTTGGGAGTGGTAGAACAATCACCAAGTTCAATTCTCAAGAAAGTTGTAGAAAGACTTGCAAACGATCAACAACATAGGGGAATCCATCGTAGTAGGAGTGTTTTTAAGAAACCAGACTTCTTCATCTATGATGGTAGTATTTATAATACGAAAGCCAATCATGAGGATGACGATCCGCTCACTTACAAAGAGGTTATGTAGGACGTTGATTCCTAGCTCTAGAAACAGGCCATGGATACCAAGATGGATTCTGTAAAATCCAATACGATATGGGAACTTGTAGACTTACTACCGATTGGGATTAAACCCATAGGGTGTAAGTGGATCTACAAGAAGAAGAGAAGTGTGGAAGGGAAAGTGGAAACATACAAAGCTAGACTTGTAGGGAAAGGCTACAAATAGAAAGAAGACATCGATTACGATGAGACCTTTTCTCCGGTACCCATGCTCAAGTCTATCCGCATACTCTTATCCATTGTCGCTACTCTCGGTTACGAGATTTAGCAAATAAATGTCAAGACAACATTCTTGAATGACTATCTTGATGAGACCATTTACATGGCTAAACCCACTGGCTATGTTGTCAAAGGAAAGGAGCAAAAAGTTTGCAAACTACTAAGAAATATTTATGGGCTTAAGTAGACGTCCTGCTCATGGAATAAAAGATTTGATCAAACGATCAAGACTTTTGGATTTGAGCAAAATGCTAATAACCTTGTGTTTATAAGCGTATAAAGGACAAAAAAGTGGTTCCTCATTTTGTATGTCGATGATATTCTACTTATTGAAAAATATGTAGGAAATTTTTCATCGGTTAAACTATGGTTAGCTTAACAATTTAGCATGAAAGACTTGGGTGAAACTAGTTATATTCTTGGAACTCAAATACTTAGGGATCAAAAGAATTATAACAATAGATCTATTCCAAGCTTCATACATTGATAAGGTACTGGAACGTTTTGCAATGACTAATACGAAGCCAGGTGTTCAGCCGACTGTATCATGTTTTCATCTTTCTTTAGATGACTATCCTAAGGCTGTAGAAGAAAGAGAGCATATGAGTAAGGTTCCATATGCTTTGGCAGTTGGAAGCCTTATGTATGCGATGTTTTGCACATGTCCAGATATTTGTTTCGCAGTAGGAATGGTTAGTCGATATCAGGCGAATACAAGTCTCAGGCATTGACAAGCTATAAAGTATATATTAAGGTATCATAAAAGAACCAATGATTATATGCTTGTGTATTCTAGGGAGAACCTTACTCATGTTGGATACACAGATTCAAGCTTCCAAACCTATAAAGATTCGAGGAAATCGACATCAGGAAATGTATTCGTTCTAGGCCGTGGAGCCATAGTATAGAGAAGTGTAAAATAAACTTGCACTAGTAACTCTAATATGGAAGCCAAACATGTAGCCACTTCTGAGGCAACGAAAGAAACAACATGACATTGAAAGTTATTAAATGAACTTGAAGTTATTCCTGGTATGGAAAAAACTATAACACTGTATTGTGATAACAGTGCTACAATAGCAAATACCAAGGAAATGAGAAATCACAAGAAGACGAAACACATTAATCAAAAGTATCACTTGATACGAGAGGCAGTAGCCAAAGGAATTGTAGATGTGATGAAAGTAGCTTCTGAAGATAACTTTAAGGATTTGTTTACTAAGACTCTTGTAACTAGGAGTTTTAATAAACACATCGAGGATAAGGGAATGCAAACCATGACACATTTTTTCACTAGGGCAAGTGGGAGATTGTTAGGAAATGTGTCCATATTGTAGTAAACATGTAACTACTTTCTATTTACTTGAACGATGAATAAATAAATAAAGTTAATTTCACATTTCACTATTATGTCTTTTGTAATTTCTATCTTTTATATGTTACATGCATAGTGTAATTATGACAAGAAAGTATTAGCTCATTGATTGTCCAAAGTTCAAACGGAAGATAAGTGGCATTGTAAAGAATGTTTACAACATTTTACCCCACATTTCATGTCCTGGCAGACTCCACTGGTTGCCATAGCCGAGCTATGGTCTTATACCATATAATCCCACATCTAATGTCCTAGTAGACACCCCCGTGTTTACTGTCCCAGTGAAGTACCCATGTCTACTATCTCAGCAAACACAAAACACCCTCTGAATTGAACACAAAATCTGTAGTCTTACCTTCCTCACTCTACTTAACTCGAGGAAAAAGAGACACACCCAAAGGTTGCTTTATCTTAATCTCATCGACCAAAGTAGGTTTTACTTACAACTCTGTGAGTAAGCCACCATCCTCATACAAACTCAACTTAGCGAATATCACTCTTAGATCAGTCATCAACCTCCTACTCAATGCATTTGTCACGACATTAACTTTCCTCGAATGGTACTCAATAATATAGTCATAATCCTTAGGCAACTCTATCCATCTTCCCCGCCTTAAGTTCAACTCTTTTTGGGAGAGAAGATACTTAAGACTTTTATGATCTGTGTAAATGATACACTTCTCATCATATAGATAATGCCTCTAGATTTAAAGCTTAAATAACACACCTGCCACCTCAAGATCATGAGTCGGGTAATTGCACTTATGTGGTTTAAGTTGCCTTGATGCATAGGCCACAATCTTACCGTCTTGCATCAATACACAACCAATACCAGTATGGGACGCATCACTGTAAATTGCATAATCCTTTTTAGACTCGGGCTGAATTAGAACCGGTGCTTGAGTCAACACAGACTAAAGCTTCTCAAAACTAGTTTGCTAATCCTCGATCCACTTAAAAGGAGCATTCTTCCTCAACAGCTTAGTCAGAGGAGCCGCGATTAAGGAAAATCCCTCAACAAACCTATGATAATAACCAACCAACCCAAGAAAACTTCAGACCTCAGAAAAATTCTTAAGCTACTTCCAATCTAGAATGACTTTAATCTTCTTCGGATCAATACAGATTCCTTTAGTTGATACCATGTGACCCAGAAACATCACTTCTCTAAGCCATAATTCGCACTTACTAAGCTTAGCATAAAACTTCTTCTCATAGAGAATCTACAAAACAACCCTCAAATGTTCATCGTGCTCGGGTTTAAACTTTGAGTAAATCCAACAAACATCAAACAAATTATTCATTGTATGCGAAAATCTTGGAACACATATGTCGATCAAAGAAGTTATAAACATGCGACTTTTCAAAATTTCAAATCCAACACAGACCAATCGAATAGGCATGTTTAAGCAAAAAGGTTTAGCACCTATATTCAAAGAGTTTAAGCATTCAAACACATCAAAATTTGTATGTGCAAAACTTTTATCACACACCTCCATGTTTTGCATAGACGAAACCAATTCAACAGAAGGGTTAAACATGTCATTAGACAAACTTTTTGAGGCTCTTCTTGAAACAAGGATATTAACATCAATAGGTGGGCAACGACTAACCAAATCAAAATATGGAGACCTTTCAGAAATTGAGTAATTAAAACCTTTATTAGTAGTTTTTAAATCGAATGTTCGTGACTCGATAATCATAGAGTCCTTGCCTCGCTTACCTTTGGACACAAGCGGGCAGTTGTCATTCTCGTTCTTACCTTTCTTGTACAACTGAAATCATCGCTCGTTGGGAAGGTATTGAAGCTGGAATTGGTCACACGAATTTTGAAAAACCTGAGAAGAAATATCACTAGAAAAACTAACAAGTGAGTTAGTGGAAACAATCCTCTCTTGCTTACTAACATCTTTTCCACTCGAATCTTTTTTTTGGAAACACTCACTTCTTTTACCTCAATTTCTTTTTCCACTCTTTTCTTTTGATCAAACTCTTTTTCTTTTTGATTCTCTTTTTCAATCTCATTTTGTTTCCTCTCTTCCTCTTTTTCTTTCATTTTTTTTTGTTTCTTTTCTCAATTTCACTCAAGATCCTCTCATTTTCTCTTATAATCTTTTCTTGCCTCTCTTTTCTTTTTATCTCTTTTTGCCTTTCATCTTTTTCTTTTCTCATTTTCTTTTTACAAGAGAACACAAAAGAGTTAGGAGGATAATCATTTTGTTCCAAAGAAGAAAAATCATTTACATATGGTTCACGAACAATCCTTCGTGAAGATCTCTCCGTGGATGTTTTCTTTGGAGTTCTTGAAGAGGTGTATCTTCCATCTTGCACATCTTCTCAGAAAGATTCAAAATCAAAATCGGCTTCATCTCGAATTCTTTAATGAAAAGGAATCTCGATCGGAGTCTATTCTCGAGTAGTCGTTGGATGTGTATCTCCATGATGTTCTCGAATCCGCTTTTTGACTTGATGATATTCGTTCTCGTTGGTCTCTTTTCTCCACATGGTCTAATCTCGCGTGCAATTTGTCAAACTTATTTTTCACCATTCTTCGCATTTCTTGCACCAAATATTGATATTCCGATTCGGTAAAATCTTCACGAGACATGATTGTTATCGCTGCAAAGGAAAATTGTTAAGTAAAATAGAAATAAAATCCTCACGAGTTCACTCGAAAAGAAAAATTAATGGATTTCACTCACGCTCGTGTTTTCACTCGTTTAGGATTTTTCAACACTCAAATGTTTCACACTTTCTAGCCTTTTACCACTGAACTTATTCTCGTAACCTTGTATTTCATTTCTCTTGACTCGTCTTGGTGCTTTGGGGTCGGCTTCAAAATGGTTACAAAGGATAAGATGTATGGGTGTATAGGTAGGCTAAAAGAAATTCTTTTTTTTTATAAATGTAGTGTGGCATTTTGGGGGGGTACAAAATTGATGAAATGAACACTTGACAATTGGAACAAATGTCAACAGAGATGAGAACTAGAACACTTCACTTCTTCTTCTTTTTTTATTTCGAATTTCTTTTTTTTTTTAACTTCAAAATAATGCTTTTACAATGGAGAATTTTCAAATACAACTTGATGATTTTAATAATATTTTTTTCAATTTTTTTAACAACAAACCTATTTTGATCTTGATACGAACGTTGGCACTTCTCGTTTTACAAGCTCTGATACCAAATAATGTGATCCGGCTCGGGTGGTTGAGTCGAATTCACGTAGTTGCCCAATCGTAGACGAGAAGGGTTGTTCGCGTTTTGGTCTTAGCAGAAGAAATTGGATTGATAGGCTTGATGGAAGCGAATGGGGTTCAAGGGAAGCAAGTTGATGAAGATAGGTTCGGTTAGGGATAACAAAGATGGATGTTAAAGTGGTGGTTCAGTTTTGGAAATAACAAGGAAGACATAACAAAAAGGTGGAAATGGTTTAATGAACTTAACGTCAGGAGCGATTCAACACTAAAAAGTGTCACCCCGGTTCCTATATTGTTAAGGTGGATAAATGGGATAGTAGGATAGGTGAACACCACACCAACAATGGTTATAAGTTCAAACAAGATCGGTAGACGCCACTAGCACAACTAGATAAGTCTTCGAAACTTGTACGAGATATGAGAGGAAGCAACCTCACAGAAACAAAGTTTCATTAACAAATTGGCAAAAAGTCCCTTTTTACATGAAATAAGCAAACTATTTATAAGCCTAAGATGCTTATTGATATTCGGCATCTATGATGTTCACACTAACTTAAATTCTGTTCACATTTGTATTTAACATGTTCACACAAAAGTATTAAAATTCGGTTCTTGCTTGGAGATGGTGCATGAATTGGCCGAACCATCATGTTGCTTCACCTGATGCATTCATACATACTTAGCCTTGAAGAGAAGCCATAGTTCATGAATGTGCAGCCCTTTAATACTCCTACATCTCCCTTGGTCGAATGAGGCTTGAATGTACCTTGAGTACTTGAATGGACATCTTGGATATGCATGATACATGCATGGAACGTCCCAATGCATGTTCTTCCTTAATTATGGTCCATGAATCTTCAAATTCATGTACATAAAATAGCCCCCACTTGCATGAACGTCCCCAATACATGAATTCCTTCAAATGCCATCCATTGAACACTAGTTGTGCATGCATCCTTCCATACGATGTATTAAGCCATGCATGTACTTGCATTAATGGCTCCTTCATGTATTCGGTCACTTTGTAGAACTTAACTCTTGGCCAAAAGGTTGCTTAGGGATCATCAATAGCCAGCCCACCATGCATAAAATCGTTCATGCATGAACTCTCATAATTCATGTACTTGGCTGTGCATGAATCTCATTTAATGTACTCAATACATTCGGCTGAACCTACAAGAAACATGAACTCAATAAATCCCAATGTATATTCGGCTGAACATGTTAAGAGCATAAACTAGACATCATAAATATCATGTTAAACTAAACTAAACACATTTAATTGAAACTAACTAGCAACATTAAGTTCGGCTAGCTCAAACTAAGTGAAAGCATTTAATGAACTTATTTGAGCTAGGATTTTCGTTATTGAGCTGTAGCAAACTAATTAGTATAAAACTAAAACTTAGTTTAATTTACTGAAATAAAGAACGAGCTAAAAGTAAGCTCGATTGAGCTCAAACAAGCTAAAACGAGCTCAAATGAGCTGAGTTAAGCTGGATGGAGCTCGAGGAGCTGGAAATGAGCTAGGATCAGCTTACCAACAATGCACAAGTTCTTTGGATAGTTGCTTCGAGCTGATTTTAAGAGTATTGGCCCTTGTTTCAAACCAAGGTTTTGCACTAGAAGCTAGAACAACTTCTAGGAAATGTTTAGCAAGAGCTCGAGTTATGGGTCATTTAGGCAGCCCGATTGAATCTTGGTTCGCACTTGTGGGAGCCCCGGGCATGCATACATTAATAATCTCTTTACCAACAGATGTCTTTAGAGTGACCCTCTTAGAAGTACACTCTAAACTGACTGATGTTCCACCAACAAGTCTATACCCAAAATTAAATCAAATTCTCCAAAAGGTAAATCTATCAGATTTGTTGGAAACACTTCCCCCTGAACTTCCAATGGATATTTTCTATAGATCTTGTTCACAATAACAAATTTTCCTAAAGGGCTGACTATAGTTACATCATTAATAATTTCATCTATCCCAATACCAGTTTATCAGCCATCAAACAAGAAACATAACAGTGGGTAGATCTAATATCTATCAAGTCGAAGTACTGAAAAAAGTGAATTGTAAAGGTACTTGTGATGTCCTCAGCTACTTCTTAGTCCTCTCTATGTCTAGTTGCATCAACAAAAGTAGGTTGCCAAGCCTCAATCCTATTCTCAACCTGACCCTGTACTCGCTAACCCTAACCAACATTAGTAGCTCTGTTCTTACCCTGACCTCTCCTATACAATTGTCCAGCTCTTTGATTCTGAACTCAATTATGCTCTGAAGCTTGCATCTACTCACCTCGACTCGGACAATCCTTAATTTTATGATCTGTGGACCTACACCTTAAACAAACACCCATTTTCTTTCAATATTCACTTGAGTTCTTCTTACAACAATAAGCACAATTCAGACTCTTGCCTTCAGCACTAGCTACCATAATGTTCTGTCGAGTTTTGTCCTCTTTGCCTCGTTTTATAGGTCCGAGGTAGTGCCAATAGGACCAAAATCTCTTAATCGGAGCATTATTATTTTCTCTCTTTTCATGCTCCATATGTTTAATCTCCTCTAAAATTTTAGCTTTCTCAACCAAAGCCACAAAAACCCTCTCATGATGTGGAGCGACCTGAATCATCAGATCATAATGCAGCTCGTTCTCAAATCTTACATAGTTTTCCTGCTCAGCCGCAATCATACCCTAAGCATAATAACTAAGTCATAAGAATTTGGCTTCATACTCGGCCATATTCATGTCCCCTTACTTCAGCTCAATGAACTCAAGCCTCTAGGCCTCCACATATCTCGTGTCCACATACTTCTTCTGAAAAGGTTCTTGGAAATAATCCCAAGTTAATCTCTCAGCCTGAGTACCCCTGTAATAGACTAGCTGTAATGCCCCCGTACCCGAGACCATCGCCGGAGTCGAGCACGAGGTGTTAACGAGCTTAATTCATTAATTAAACAACTCAAATTTTAGAAATTCCAGACAAGCTGGCTAACTGCATCACAGTCGCTTAAAAATTCATATCTCGAGTTCCAAAACTTGAAATTAAGATCCATAAATTTTCCTTGAAACTAGACTCATATATCTATCTAATAATTTTTTTCTAGAATTTTTGGTCAAACCAATTAGTACAGTTTATTAGTTAAAGTTTATCCTGTTTCCGCATTTGACTGCTTTGACCTCTGTTCACTACGAACCACTTTTCTCTTTGTACAGAACTCAAAAGACTATGCCGTTTCTTTCTCTTAAAACTAGACTCAATCAGGAATCTGTAAATATAAAGCATAACTTCTAATTATTTTTTTACAAATTTTGGTGAATTTCCAAAGTCAGAACAGGGGATTCAGAAATTGCTCTGGCCCTGTTTCACAAAAATTTAAATATCTTATAAAATACAACTCTTTTACCTATTTTGTTTCTTCCACGTAAAAGTAGATTCATTAGGATTCAATTACATATTTTATTCATCATCTAATTATATTTATACTATTTTTAGTGATTTTTCCAATTCACGTCACTGCTGCTGTGTGATTAACCAATTTCACCATTTTATGGTTTTCCATGGACTAAGTAACACATTAAACATACATGACATCAAATATGATCTAGATTGGCCATTCCAATGGCTAATCATTTCCAAACCTTTTCTTACCAAACCATAACCATATCATAAGATTATTTACACAAAGTGAGTATAGTGCTATACATGCCACACTCAAAATATACAAGCCATTTTTACCAATTTAGGTCTTCAAATAGTGTGAGCGAGCCTTAGACCTATCCCGATTCTCAAGCCGGCTTGTCAAAACTACAATGAATGAAAAGGAGGGAGTAAGCATAAATGCTTAGTAAGTTCGCATGCAAATATCAAGTAACATGATCATGCAATCCAACATAAACATCATTAAGACACTCAGGTCATAAGAATACTTACTATCTTACCACAATTTTGTCTTACCAAATTCTCAACCAAGGATTTAACTCATACCTGTCCATTTTCACTTCTTCAACACATTCATCATCAATCACTTTTGTTTTAAGTACTCTCCTTATTCTCTTAGGATTCTCCCGTTGAACACATCGGAATATAATTTTGGATATGCGGATAGTGTGCACGTAAGTGCTATACTCATAGCTAAACAAGCTCAATAGCTTTTGAAATCTATGTAGCCAAGCTACCATGTAACCCGACCATAAATGAACTCAGACTCAACTCAACGAGCTCGGGCGTTCGCATCCATAAGTGAACTCGGACTCAACTCAACGAGCTCGGATGCCTAGTTACATCTCACGAACTCGGACTCAACTCAACGAGTTCGGAACTCAACCATCCTAGTGACATGTCACTTGTACCCTAATCTATTCCCAAGGTTCAAACGGGATTCTTCTCAATTACACATTTTGATCACCTTCTTCGAAATGTAGAAACCGATACTTGCTAGCATCTCATACTTATCAAGTTGTTCACATAATTTGCATATTACCAAATAATAATTCACAAAGCATAATATTTCATGATAATAAGTATCATATCATATAAATAATATTAAATCACTTAAAATAAAAATTATGTTACCTTATTTACACATGAACTTACCTCGATACAAAATATTAGCAATCGAGCCTATTCCTCGTAAACTTTGTTTTTCCCTCGATCACGACTTGAATCTTGTTTCTCTTGATCTATAATACCAAATTAATTTATTTAATACATACATTCATCAAAACAGCCCTTAGTACAAACTTTGGCAAAATTACCATTTTGCCCCTAAACTTTCACATATTTACACTTTTGCCCCAAGGCTCGTAAATTAAACCTCATCCTATTTTCTTATGTTTTATGACATGATAATCATTTTTCCCTTCTATAGCAACATCAAATTCACACTCTAACATGTACTTATGAATATTAGGTATTTTTACTAATTAAGCCCTTTTACTCGTTTTCACTTAAAACCGAGTAGCACAAGTTGTCTAGCATAATTTAAAACCTCATATTCTATCATAAAACACCAAAATACACAAATTTCACCTATGGGTATTTTTTCCAAATATGAATCCTAGGTTAAATTATTGCTAGCATAAGCTAAATCAAGTTACCCGGACTCCAAAAACGTAAAGAACATTAAAAATGGGGCTTGGAATCACTTACTATGGAGCTTGGAAGCTTGAAACAAACCCTAGTTATGGAGAACCCTTTAATTTTCATCCTAATGAATAAGATGGACATATTTTGCCATCTTTTTCCCTTTTTTAATCTTTTAATTACCAAATAACCAAAA
Organism: Gossypium longicalyx; assembly: GCA_025698465.1. Taxonomy (NCBI): domain Eukaryota; kingdom Viridiplantae; phylum Streptophyta; class Magnoliopsida; order Malvales; family Malvaceae; genus Gossypium; species Gossypium longicalyx. The sequence goes on from CM046998.1 coordinate 56,865,511, forward strand.
TACCCTTAATACCTTTCTTTGAAAATTTTCATGTACAAGCCCATTTTTGTCCAAAATTTTAGAAATTGGTCAAATTGCTATTTAAGACCTCCTCATTAATATTCCAAAGTAATTTCATACTAAAAACTTCTAGAATGCAAGTTTTGCAACTTATTCGATTTAGTCCTTAATTTCAACTTAAGCAGTTTATGCATAGAATTTCGTCACGACATTTTCACACAATCATGCAATCATATCATAAACCTCAAAATAATTATAAAATAATTATTTCTATCTTGGATTTGTGGTCACGAAACCACTATTCCGATTAGGCCCTAATTCGGGATATTACACTAGCACCATCGGTAAGCCTTATCTCTTAACAAAAACACTGTACCCTTCAATTTCTGTTATGGGATACAATCCATATCATCCAAAATCCTTTCTATAGACTTCATCCAATACTCGACTACAGTAAGGGTCGTCCTAACAATACCTATAAACAATTCAGCTCCATTGGATTGATGCCTTTTAGTTATGGACCCACGACTGTCAAATCCAATTTGGGCTTCAGCCACTCGCTGAAGAACCTTAAGCATAACCTGCGATACAGCATCATCCACATGCTCATGATGAGACTACCTCTAGCGGTAGGTGCATAGTTCGCAATGGAATGTGCTAGTATACATATTTGTTATCAAGTTATAAGCAAGTAAAAAGAGTATCGTCTCTACAGAGACTGTGTTGATAATCAATAATTTTAAAATTAACATTTAACAAGTTGGTTATAAAAAATAAAATGATTAAGGGTGGTGAATGTTAAAATTAAGTTAACAACTAATATGCAAATGGGATAAAATGTAATGCAATGAATGTTTAATAGCAATTCACAAGATTTAACAACAATAACATGCATAAGCTAGAACAATGACAACTCTTAATTTAATTAATTTATTATCATGCTTAACATTGTTACGGAAAAATTCCATGCAAATTGATCATTTATAAACTTGGAATCTAAATCAAAAGCTCTTTCGAGATCTTAGATTTGCCACTTAGAAAAATGTGCATATTTCTTTATCACCGTTTAACTAAGGATTCTTTAGAATTTATGCAATGTAACTGAGACAGGTTAGGTTTGAAACAATTTAATTACACAAATCTAAAGTTATGCAAGGTAATAGTGTTTTTTGGAATTATTATGAACCTTTACTTCATTCTTGCTTGGATATAAATTAAGCATGCATCTTCTAATTAACATGTCCATTAACCACCATTTGGTTTGAATTAAATGATTAATTCTAGTGCAGTCAAATATCTTAATGCATGAACAACATGAATGATTTTAATTGGAAGCATAAATAATTGAGACACAGAACAATATAAACATGAATTGGATGAATCGAATCGAATCAAGGCATTGCAATTATTCTAGCCAAAACAAATTTATGTCATTATTATTAATGAAAAGGAAATCAAATAATTTTCAATCATGTTATAAACTAAGAACAATTTCAAGAGAAAGGAAGAAGAAACTCTAAGATGAATTTGGTGATTTCCCGAGAACTATTCGCGGTGGCTTTCTCAGATTTTCATTGTTGCTCCGATGCAAATTATTCCTCAAGGTGGTTGACCAAGAGAGGTTTTCTCTCAAGAACTTTTTCCTAAAAGAAATATCAAAGAGAGGATGAGAAAATAAAGGGGGAATGGAAAACTAGGCGTGGGAGAAAAGAGAATGAATGATTGATTAAATGAATGAATTATGGGATAAGGAATGATTTGAGAGGTGAATGAGGATGGTTTTTATACATGAGGGAAGGCTTGGAAGTTTTCTAAAAATAGCATGAACATTCCTTAGAAAACTTTCATGCATGCTCAACCATATTTCATGGAGAGAGGGGTTGATTTTTCATGATTCAAGCTTGATTCTTGCTTGATTTGTGGCATGGGTTGGACGACAACTATAAGGTTTGGCTAGGGCTAATTTGAGATTTTTTTACACTTTTAAGGACCCTAAAATAATTATTCAAAATTTGATTGGGTTGCTCTATCAAGTCATTTCCAAATTTGGGCTTTTTTCCCCCTTGATGGACGGTTTGGGCTTCAATGTAGAAAGCAAACTTGTTCTTTTCAACAACCCACTTCCAAGTTGGGTTAAAATAATTTTATTGAATCCAAATGCCTTAGTTTGTTGTTTCATGCTGATTGTTTCAGCTCATATGCATGTGTCACCCATACTGGCTTCGAACATCGAACAAATTAGTGTACCAAGCTCCAACAATTGTAGAACAAATTATGAAATTTCAAAATGCAGCAACATAAAATAGAATTATGTTACTCAAAAATTATAATATTACTTTAATTCTGCCAACATTCTCAATATGTACTAAATACACATAATTAGTTGTCAAAATACTCAAGATTTGCATAAATTCTAAGTAAAAAACTGCTCTAAAAATCTATATAATTTAGAGTATGGTTCTTGGATTATTATGTAATAGTCACAATATTACTCATAATGATAACTATGTATATGATCCTCATACTTGAGATCATCATTGTCCCAACATAGTGAGTTATATATTTTGACATAGTCAAACATATACCATAACAAGTTATACTATAAAAACTCATGTTGAGTATAACGCAATTTATGTAAAGAGATATGATTGATCAAGATAGGCTTTGTGTCTTCTACATAATAGGAGCAATATCTTAGGCCTCTTCATGGAGTGAGACTAGAAATACATGGCCATGCTTGAATAAGTTGATATGAGATATCACACTTATATGTTTTGGATTGTCGGTACGCATTGCTGTTGATAGGGTTGAAAATTATTCCAGTGATCGTCAACTAAGGATCCATGTACGAGGAACGAATCGGGTTGAAAATATAACTTTCAAAATTGAAAAACAATGAATAACGTTGTTGATAGGTTCCCTTTCGAAGCTGTCGATTCCAAGCTATAACAATAACGTCTCGGCCTCTATGTAATCTACCTAGTCAAAGAACAAACAATAAAAGTATCCTGAACTTTTCAAAGAGAATTTTTAAGAACGGCTGCTGACCTTTTTATTTTTGTTTTCTTGGTAACCCTAACACACTAAGGGATTAATTTCCTTTTTTTTTATTTAGTATCATATATCAGAAAATAAAAATGGGATTATTCCCTAATTATTTGAGAAATAAATGGAAAATTAGGAAAAAGATTATATTCTTTCCAAAATAATATCACTTTCCATGTCCTTTTATATTTTGGCCGAAATTATTATAATTTTTTATATCAATAATTTTGGTAAAATATATATAATTAATATTTTGTATGAATCAAATTCATCTGTTAATTTTATCTATGTTCTCTATTTCTGTCAAAATATACAAAATTCTCTATTTTGTATGAATCAAATTCATATATTAATTTTGGTATCTAGCAATGCATCATTGCTACCCAAGTTACATAAAGTCGTGATTCGACATAACCTTTCTGTGATAATATTTTCATGTATTATATCATTTGATCCTTAATATTTAGATTGGACATAGGTCATGGAATAGTCACACTTGTTTAGTCCAATCTCATAATTCTTGATTTTTTTGAGTAGACTACAATAAACAAATAAGTGTGATATCTCATATCAACTTATTCGAGTATGACCATGCATTTCTAGTCTCACTCAATCAAGATGCCTAAGATATTGCTCCCATTATGTAGAAAGGATAAATTCTATCTTGATCAATCATATCTTTCTACATGATTATAGTATATCCAACATCAATCTTTATAGTACAACCTGTTATGGTATACATTTGACTGTATCAAAATATATGACTCAAAATGTTGGGACAATGATGATCTCAAGTCTGAGGATCATATATTTTATCACTATGAGTAATATTTGTCACTATCATATAACAATCCAAGAAACATATTCATGGTAGGTCAGTCCAGTATGTTGTTCTCTAACACATACTCATGTATTGATTTTGACATCCCTATGTCAATTGCAACACTTTGTCATCAATCAACTACACATTAGTCTCAATGCATTATCATTGTCCAAGCCCACAATAATACTCGACTAATGACCTTTTTAAGGACTTTATTATTAACCAGTTTATTTATACACATAGAAAAAGAAACTGAAATAACAATTGCGATGTTTTTATATTAAAAAACAAGGTAAAATGAGTATGTGATTGCAATCATCTCATGATTGGTCTTTAGGCTTCCTATAAGCATATTTGTTAGCTCTAGAGGCATTAGTTGTTGGTTCATATGCAACGATTTCTTCAATGACATATAATTTTCATTCTTGTTTGAGGACAATCCTCAAGTTAAGGAACCATCCAAGGAAGTTAAAGCAATTCAACATGTCCTTCTCAAGGACAAATCGCAATGATAGAGAGTTTGTATTGTTTTCCATAATAAATCTACAATAATAAAACATACTTAAGAGTAAATTGACCAAGTTTATTATGAACATTTAAAAGAAATTTATTAAATTATGCTCCCACTATTTTATTCAAAATTAATAACCTTTGTATATTAATTTCGAAAAATCCTTTCTCTAAAGTTTTCTAGTGGGTAAAGATCCATATTTCACCTCCTCTTAAGTCAACTTTGGTTTTTCTCTCAAGATTATGGTTATTTATGTAAGCAACATTTGCTAATTACATCCTATGTAACTCTTTATTTGGTGAAAAACTCTTGTTCCAATCATCTCATTATCATCCAAATTTCTTGCCTCTAGGTTTCTAATCCTATTAGAGTAACATAGTTAAGTTATTAACCAATATTATAATCGACGAATATCATTTGCTTATTATTCATGCTTAACCAAGATAGATACAAGTATTTTGCTTTAGCAGAACCCATGTTGTATCGATCGAGGCTTTAACAAGGGTAAATATTGGAAGCCAACCTTAACTTAATATTTTATTGAGGGGTTTTTAAATAATTTTATCTCACCATTAATGTTCAACTTTAATCCATTTTTTTTATTTATTGAAGTTGGTTGTATCAATACACTACAACCAAGCCAGTGGGGGAACCAAAAGGAATCCTAAGGGTGTAAGTCACTTCACAAGCTTTTTTCTCACTTTAAGCAGCCCAACCTTCATCTCTTTTAGTTTGCAGTAGCTCGTACAATTTACAATTATAGAAACTCGTTTTACATACGAGGAAGTGGGATGAAAAGAGAAATACAAGGGAAAAATAGAAAGGCACGACACGCAGACCATATTTATAAAATTACAACATTTTTAAATTATAAATTAAATGAGATATTGGGCTATAACCATGCATTTCAAACACCGTGCATATTAACCATAGCAAACAACATATAATATGTATTTATTTAATCTGTTGTTATATGAATTGCTAAATTGTCCTTACAATTAATATCCCCTACGCAAAGGGTTTAAGGGGCAAAACCCCATTTGGGATTCCTGTTACCCATAAAAAGATAAGGAAAAAAGTTATCCGGTTGATCGTTATCGCTTCTACTATAATGGTGGATGTTTCTTCCTTCAATCGTGTAAAGCTCGAATTGTTCGTGTCTCCTTAGTGCTAGGTTCCTACATAGAAAATTTAAACGCAACATAACAGACAACCTACTATTAATCCTACTCCTACAAAGTTCAATTAAAATTATCTAAAAGTTAATACAAGTCTTTTAAAAGTATCAAAAATAAAACTCAATCCTCTTCATCACTCTAATTTGGTGCTCGTCTCATTTCTATCGGAGCTTTTCCTCCATGCTCCTACTGGTTGCTCTTCGAGCCACTATCTTCTTTTTCACTTAAGTGAAACTGAGACATCCATCTTTTCCTTCCTCCTCTGATTCTAATTCATAATTTATTTCCTTTGAAGCTCGACATATTAGGTTTATAGAGAATCTCCATTTATGCTTTTCGTTGGTTTCATGAATGGGAACTACTACTCGGTGACACAATTCTGTTACCAAATGAGGAAACAAGATTCCAGCTTTTTGGATATACGCGCACTGCCTCATTTCTTGGTAAATCCATTCGCCTACACAAATATGATTGCGCTGTAAAATGCCATTGTAACGTCCTAAAAATATAGGGTCTATAAGTTTGCTTGGTTTAACGCAAATTGCATGATTAGTGTAGCGGTTAGATGATTAGAGTGTGTTTGAGGGTGTCAGGAAGGTCTTGGGTTTGAGTGTTGGCTTTTGTTAAATTTTTGTTTTTCTCTTAAAAGAACCTGGGCGCTGGCACTTAGGCCATTTGAATAATTGTGGTTGTATGCTAACACAAAGGAGCCTTGTGGCTTGGTGGCTTGTGGAGTGATTTGACAACTGTGAAGGCTGGGGTTCGAATCCCATGTAAGGCATGGGATGATAATTTTGCTACTTGGGATAGGGGGAGAAAATCGTGGAGATTTTCTAGGATTTTGAGATGGGGAGAAGTTGTAGTCGTATGGGAGTGCTTGGGGGTACAAATTCGGCTAAGGGGTTTGGGGAGTGTATTTTTGGCAATAGGGTAGGGAGTAGGTGTCGAATTCTTATTTTCCTATCTCGGGTTTGTTTTTTTTTGACATTTTGGGTATCATTCTCTATTGCCGACTTCTTTTTGCGCCTTCGGGAAAAGCCAAAATCTTTGTTCCAATTTGTGCCGAATGGTAAAACCTTTTGCTCTTTTTCTTTTTCTCTCCTAAATCCTTGACTAAATACTACTCTAGTTCACACTCAAGCTTGTGCGAAAATTCTTTCTTCCTGTACTTTCTCTCTAACTCTTCTCTATTTCCATCATATCTCTATTGCGTTTCTTCCCTTAAAACTTTGGCCAAATACTATTTGTTCTCTTTTTCAACTCATTTGGGTTTGTTTCTGTGTTGGCCGAATATCCCCTTCCTCTGCCGAATCTCTTCCTATTTTGACATGGGTAAGTGAGTTTCTCTTAGATTGCTGAACTTCTGACTGTAGCCGAACTTTGCTTTTGTTTTCACCTATATATGGGTTCATGATTGTGCCACATTTTCTTCTTCTGCTATCTCCCTTCTTAATCCCTTTCTTTTATCAGCTTTCGTCAGGGGTATCTTCTCGGCACCATGCGCTCAACAGTAGTGTTTGTTGGGATAGGCCGAATACTGCTACTCACCTCTTTTAGTCCTTATTTCGGTAAGTAGTTCTGAGGGTTAAAGTAGATTGTGTAAGTTATGTAATAAGTGGGTGTTAATGCAGGTTGTTGCCAGTTAGGGAGTGAAGGTGGGTTGAGGGTGGTTTGAACCCTACTTGTGCTAAGCAAGGTAAGCGATACATCATATTGTGTGGAAAGAGATACTAAGAGTGGTTAACCCAAGTGACTAAAAACTGATTGTGGGTCATTATTTTGGATTTAGGTTGGGCGTGTGGTGAGTGTTGTGTTCCTCTCCAAAAAGGTGTGTAATCGTACACCTAATTTTATGCTATTACCAAATGATGAATATAAACTGAGCCCACATTCATGGGTGATAAACTGTAAGGCCACTATGGGCGTTTCATGGACTGGAGCCGTTATGGGCCTTGTTAGGCCAAGATAGGCCGAGCGAGCCCAATGGGCTCGTGGGCCCCACATGGGTAAAAGTTATGGTAAGTGGAAAATAATGCAATGGACTATGAAGACCATAGGGTCGCGACTGGAAATGGACTGTTTGGGCCACACATGCGTGTAGGCCGCTTGGGCCGAGTAATGGGCTTTGGGCCATTACATCATTTGGGCCTTAGAGATTATCTGAGCCGTTCGAGACGATCGTAGACCATTTTAAAGGGTTTTTGTTTGTACCGAGACCCCAGAATTGTTAAATGACCAAAATATCCTCGAGGGGTAAAATTACAATATCACCCCTAACGGATGGAAATGACCTTTATACCCTAGAGGTAGGTTGATAGATGGATGTACGTTATATGCATGACTGTATCTAAGTGTGAATCTTTGCATACACGTAATACTATGCCAGGACATTCTGCATTTGGGGATTGGGGTACTGATTCGGAGGAAGTACTATACTACTGGCTTTGCCACGTTTTACCGTTCTAGTGGCCATGCCACGTATACTGACATTAGTGGCTACGCCATGTTTATTATTATTACTAGCAGCTTTGCTGCGATACTATTAGCAGCTTTACTGCGTTACTATTAGCAGCTACGCTGCAATATTGGTGAGTTGGTTAGGTGGGTCGATTTAATCCCCACATGGTGAGTTGGTTGGTACGGGAGGTGAGATCTTTGGATTGGGATGGGTTGCATATCTGTGCTGTGTATACTGTTATGGGCTTAGCCCTCTCTGTCACTGTTTAGGGCCTAGGCCTAGACTGTACTATTATTGAATAGGGCTCAGGCCCAGGCTGTGCTGCATGCGCAGATTACTGTTTGTTTGGGAGGAGATTACACACTGAGTTTCTGTAAACTCACCCTTCTGTTTAACTGTGTAGGTAATCCCCAGTCTTAGACGATTTGGAGCCGCAAGGGACTCAGAGGTGGCCACATGTTCGCAGTTTGTTTAATTATGCCTTAGTTTCATAAGATTTTATAATTGGATTTCATTATGTAATAAGGCCATTTGGGGAATTTTCTTAACTTTTATTTTGGCTTTTAAATTACATGATTTAAACTACTAGGGTAGGAACATCGAGTTTTCAAAATTATAATGTTTTCCAAAATATACCTGAGATATCAATCTCTAAGGTTTTCAACAGGAGAAGTTTTCGCGGGTTTTTATCGGTATAAAGTAACTAGTAGTATCAGACATTTTGCTACACTAAATACGTTTTAGTAACATAAACCATTAATACATACAAGCTCTAAAACAAAATAGGCTTTTTACTCAACAACCGATTTTTCATCATCTAGCTTAAGTTCTTTAAGGGATGTGGCACTTCAAATCCGGTCGTAACGTCTAGGCCGAGTTTGGGGTGTTACAGCCATATAGTAAAATAGCTCGAAAAGTATTAACATTAGAAACATTTAGAGTGGGCACAATTCTAGTGCTGATGAACTACATCCACATTTTTGCAACTGGGAACATTATTTCTTGATTAAAATTAGTTGGCAACTCCGTATCTGGCATATAGTTCCATGTAACTCTACCTTGAGTTAAGTACTTAATAACATCTTCCATGTCTATATTCTTAAATTTATCCAAATCGATGCTACTAAGGAAGCCTTTGTCATAGAAATGTGCATTGTAGAACTCACATATCTCCCTAGGAGTGATTGCCACCTCTTCACCTCTCACTATTATAGAGTCCTAATTTATTTTTTTCGTACTTCTTGGTCTCTAAAGAAAGAGTAAAACTCTTGTACTACCAAGACACAGTTTCCTTGGGGTGATGCATAATTGCTCCCAATTATGGTATTTGACCAAAGTCTAAATTTCATTACACAGAATCATTGAAGGTTCGAACCTTCATTCTTGGATTAAATGTTGACCTTGTAACTCAAGAAAATATTTTTCTATTTCTAGATTCTCAAATTTCTCAAGGTTTGACACTACTTGGGTTTGTGGAAATGTAGCTTTCTTACTTTTTCTAGGAGGCATCTTAAGTTTCTAGCAAAAATATATATAAGCAATGATCAATGGAACAATAAAATATAGTTGAAAATACTTAACCTCAATCTCCTTTGAACTCATGTGTGATCCCTCTTTGATTCGTTGTTGACAGTTTCCTTTAATGATGCCTTTGGAATTGGGGATGAAGGGTTGAAAACCTAGGTATTTAGTGGAAAAAAGGGGGTTTAAAATTAGAAGTTTTAGAGGAGTTTTGGAAGATTTGGGGTATTAAAACTAGGTTAGGTTAACTTAAAAGGATTTTTTATGCTTAAAAATATTGGTTTTGAGGTAAAAATCTAGGTATTTTAAGAGTTAAAAAATTGGGTTGTGCAATTGGGTTGGGTTGACCTTGCAGAAAATTGCAGTGATGTTGCGACATAGGGGTTCCGTGTCGAGACATCCTTGGTAATTTTCTCATGTCGCGACACCAGGGTACGATGTCATGACACACCCTATAGTTTTGAACTTTTGGAAAATTGTCTTCCATGTCGCGACATTGATGTGATTTTTGAAATTCTTTGTTATTGACTGCAGTGTCGTGACACGAAATGTCCATGTCACAATGTTAACATCATTTTTCCCAAATTTTTTGATCTTCAGAGTGTTTCAAGCACGTGTTATTCTTATCTTTACTCTACCTATGACATTTTAAGGAATTGGTTAGCAAAGTATACAATTTCTATAGTTAGTAAGAATCTTTACATAGAAATGTTAGGTCTTGCTGTCGAACTCATCTGTCAGCTCAGTCAATATACACCGAGGTGCTCCTTGTAAATTGTTTCTATTTGTATTAGTCCAACACCCATCGTGCCATTCTACTCGTCTGTGATTGTCTCTTTCTCTAAACTTGCCTTTTCGTCCTGCCTTGACGGTCGACAACTCCTTCCGCATATCATAACTATTGATTATTTGCAGTATCACGTAATCATACAACCACTTTAATCTTTGTTTAGCATTTTTGCTTCATAAGAAGGTTGAGAATTGTGGTTCATACTCGTCGCTCGTTGTGTTTTTACCCATCTCACCGATTAGGAGTAGCTTTTTAGGAGTACTTGAGATAATGATTGGCAAAAAGTTTTGAACTTCCTCACTTGCATTCTGAATTTGTGGTCTTTTGAACTTGTTCATTTGTTCCCAAATAATGCTCTTGACTGGCCCTTGTAACGATCGAAAATTCTGATATACCTACAGCCTGACGCTTGTGTTCATCAGTTGACCAACTTAATTGGGGCATGCTAGTGATCATAGGTCCTGTCTATATATATATTTCCAGTTCTGTTCAGTATCTAAAAAATTCCTAGACCATCAAACTTTTAAGGTGCTTAATTCAAAACTAAATAAATTCAAAGGATAGTTATTTCAGGCTTATTAGCTGGGAATACTAATTCCTCTTTATTATGCTTCGTGAATCCCTGAATCAATAGACAATCTTCCACTAGATTAGCCACGATTAACATTGTCTCTATTAGTTGGTCTATGTTGTGTTGTTCTTGTGTTTTAACCTTATTGTAAGAACTTAAAATTGTTGGAACGATAAGTTCCATACTTATCTGATTCTTTGGTTCATTAGTTATTTCCCCCACTAACTCTATGCATTCTCCTGTTGTTGTATCGTTCAACTTATCTGGGTATTTTTTTGGTTGCAGAAGCGAGTAATAGTCTAGGAGTTCTTCTCACTCACAAGCTTCTCTAAACGTATCCTATCCTTTGTTCAGCCCTGGGCTCAATACATCTTAATGTCTTCCTGATCGTATACTCATGTGGTCATTATCGTCTTGGAAAAGAATTGGGGTTTCTCCTCGAAGTTGACTAAATTCAAGCATTAGTAATTGTTGGTTCTCCTATATCTCCTAGTCTTCATAGACTCCATCTTCGTAAATATTGGCATCGTAGTCCAGTTCATCGTCTGTCCATATATAATCCATTTCTCCTATCGATCAATCTCCTTTAATGATGACAGCTGTAGTTCTAATTCATATTGTGCACTAAGGTCTTCCTATGAAAAATAGATAAGTAATAGTAAAGTTAGTTAATTAAAAAAATTAAATATCGTATCTATAACCTAAAAATTTTCTAATTCTTCTTTCTGAATGAAAAAAATTAAAATCAAACTAATGAAGTTGCCTCCCCGGCAATGACACCAACAACTTGACCGCCTCCGGACATACTAACTGTAACATCCTGAATTAGGGTCTAGTCGGAACAGTGGTTTTGAGACCACAAATCTAGAATAGAAATGATTATTTTATGATTATTTGATGATTCATGATATGATTGCATGCTTGTGTAAAATTTTCATGAATAAATTCTATGCTTAAGATATCTAATTTGACTTTAAGTGTAACGCCCTCACCCCCGAGACCATCGCCGGAGTCGAGTATGAGGTGTTACTAAACTTAATTTAACATTTTTAGAACTTTGAATTATTTATTTCTACATTCACAGCTTTCAAGCTACTTGCGTCCCAGTCACAAGAAAAATCATATCTCGAGTTACGAAACTCGAAATCAAGATCCGTAAATTTTCCCTGAATATAGACTCATATACCCATCTACTAATTTTTTTCTAGAATTTTTGGTTGGGCCAATTAGTACAGTTTATTAGTTAAAGTTACCCCTGTTACAGGACTTGACTGGACTGATCTCTGTTTACTACGAACCACATTTCTCTCTGTAAAAAATTCATATGATTATGAGGTTTGTTTCTCCTGAAACTAGACTCAATAATGATTCTGATAATATAAAATACACCACCTAATTATATCTGTAAAATTTATGGTGAATTTTTAAATTTGGAACAGGGGATCCAGAAATCACTCTGGCCCTGTTTCACTAAAATTCAAATATCTTCTAACATATAATTCTTTTACCTATTTCATTTGTTTTATGTGAAACTAGGCATATTAGGCTTCAATTTCATATTTAATCTATCACCTAATTTGATTTCTATAATTTTTAGTAAATTTTCAAACTCACATCAGTGTTGCTGCAATGTTCTGTTTATGGCAAATTTCATCCCTTTTTATGAGTTTTCATGCACTAAGTATCTTAATAACTTTCCATAACATCAAACATAATCTAAACTAACCATTTCCATAACTTATCATTATCAAACATTTTCTCAACCATTCCATCACCATATCATAAGATTATTTACACAAAATAGGTATATTGCTATACATGCCATACTTAAATTTACAAGCCATTTACCGAAAAGTTCTTCAGATAGTGTGACTGAGCCTTCGACCTATCCCGACTCCTGAGCTGGCTTTTCCAAAACTACAATGAGTAAGAAGGAGGGAGTAAGAATAAATGCTTAGTAAGTTCATATGCAAATAATAAGTAACATAACAAACAATCAAACCAATCAACATTAGCATATATCACCAAAACACATATCACATTTCTAATCATTTTTCATCATCTCATTACCTTATCGTGGTTGTATCAATACTCAACCCGAGAGTTAAATACATACCTGTCCCAAATATCCATTTCACATCACTTACCAATACGTCTCTTTACATCTCGAGTTTTCCTCCATTTGAGTAGAACTTTACCCGTTGAACACATCGGAATATAATTCGGATACATGGATAACTTGCACATAAGTGCCACATATGCAATCAAGCAATCATGTAACCCGCCCATAAGCGAACTCGGACTCAACTCAACGAGCTCGGGCATTCGCATCCATAAGTGAACTCGGACTCAACTCAACGAGTTCGGATGCCTAGTTACATCTCACGAACTCGGACTCAACTCAACGAGTTCGGACATTCGCATCCATAAGTGAACTCGGACTCAACTCAACGAGTTCGGATGCTTAACCATCCTAGTGACATGTCACTTGTATCCTAATCTATTCCTAAGGTTCAAACGGGATTTTCCTCGAATACATATCCTTGCCGTCTTCCGTAGAATGCCGAAACCAATACTCGGTAACAATTATATTTAACAAGTAGCACACATGATTTGCATTTTGTTTGAAAATAACCATAAAGCATATATTTCATGATAAAAATCAGCATATTACATAATTGACATCAATGACTTAAAAATAACAATTATGCTACATTATTTACACATGAACTTACCTTGGTACCAAAATACAAGGATTTTGCAATTTAGTCCACAATCTTTTCTTTTCCTCAATTGGGGTCGATTCCACGTCTTTCTTGATCTAAAATAACACATTTAGCTTATTTAATACTCACATTATCAAATTAATCCTTAATTCAAATTTTGGCAAAATTACAGTTTTACCCCTAAACTTTTGCATATTTACATTTTTGCCCCTAGGCTCGGGATTAAACTTTATTCCTTATTCTTATGTTTTATAACATGCTGATCACTTTTCCCTTCTATGACAACATCAAATTCTCACTCTAACATGTACTTGTGACTATTAGGTATTTTTACCGTTTAAGCCATTTTACTCGTTTTTACTTAAAATCGAGTAGTGCAAGTTGTCTAACATAATTTAAAACCTCATATTCTATCATAAAACATCAAAATACACAAATTTCACCTATGGGTATTTTTCCAAATATAAACCCTAGGTTAAATTATTGCTAACATAAGCTTTATCGAGTTAATGGATCTCAAAACGTAAAAATCATTAAAAACGGGGCTTAGAATCACTTACTATGAAGCTTGAAAGTTGAAGAAACCCTAGCTATGGTGAGAGTGAATTTCGGTAGCAACTAAATGAGGAAGATGACTATTTTGTGTTATTTTTCCCATTTTATTTCATTAAATATCCAAATGACCAAAATGCCCTTAATACCTTTCTTTGAAAATTTTCATGTACAAGCCCATTTTTGTCCAAAATTTTATAAATTGGTCAAATTGCTATTTAAGACCTCCTAATTAATATTTCAAAGCAATTTCATACTAAAAACTTCTAGAATGCAAGTTTTGCAACTTATTCGATTTAGTCCCTAACTTCAAATTAAGCATTTTATGCATAGAATTTCTTCACAAAATTTTCACACAATCATGCAATCATATCATAAACCTCAAAATAATTATAAAATAATTATTTCTATCTCGGATTTGTGGTCACAAAACCACTATTCTGATTAGGCCCTAATTCGGGATATTACAACTCTCCCCCCTTTAAGGATTTTCGTCCTAAAAAATCTTACCGGTAAACAGATGTGGGTATTGATTCTTCATAGTTTCTTCGGGTTCCCATGTAGCTTCTTCTACTCCATGCTTTTGCCACAACACTTTCACAAGTGCAACACTTTTGTTCCTTAGTTGTTTGACCTCTCGAGCTAAAATCTTAATCGGTTCTTCTTCATAGGTCATGTCCGTTGTAGTTCAATTTACGCTCGGTGAAACCACATGTGAAGGATCCGAACGATACCGGCGTAACATAGATACGTGGAACACATCATGAATCTTCTCTAATTCGGTGGTAAAGCTAGCCGATATGCTACCCGTCCCAACTTTTTCAATTATTTCATACGGCCCAATAAAACGTGGACTTAATTTGCCCTTCCGTCCCAAATCTAAGAACTTTCTTCCACGGAGACACCTTTAAAAATACTTTATCACCAACTTGAAATTCAATATCCTTTCGTTTTAAATCTGCATAAGATTTACGCTCTATCTCAAGCGAACTTTCAAACAATCTCGAATTACCTTCACTTTTTCTTCGGTTTCTTTTATTAGATCAACTCCATAAATCTGATTTTCCTTGAGTTCACCCAATACAAAGGCGTTCGACACTTACGACCATACAATGCTTCATAAGGTGCCATTTTCAAGCTCATCCGATAACTATTATTGTAAGCAAATTCTACCAACGGTAAATATTTTTCCCAACTTCCTTGAAATTCCAATACACAACATCCGAGCATATCTTCAAGAATCAATTACTCTCTCGATTGTCCATCGGTTTGTGGATGAAAAGCAAGATCTTGAAATTTAACTTCATACCTAATGCGTCTTGCAACTTTTGCCAAAATCGCGAGGTAAACCTTGGATCTCTATCTGAAATAATCGACAATGGTATTCCATGTAGTTTAACAATTTCTCTAATATACTGATTCAGCCAATTTGTTAAGAGAATAATCCGTCGTCATCTGAATAAAATGAGCCGACTTAGTTAATCATCAACTATTACCCGATGGCATCTTTCTTTCCTGAGTCAATGGCAATCCCGATACAAAATCCATAGTAATCCGATCCCATTTCCATTCGGAAACCATAATAGGTGAAGTAATCCCGAAGGCACTTGGTGTTCACTTTCACCGTTGACAAATTAAGCATTTGGACACAAACTCTGATATATCTTTTTTTCATACCATTCCACCAATACATTTTCTTCAAGTCATTATACATTTTCGTACTACCCGGATGAATTGAGAAACAACCACTATGTGCTTCCTGTAGGATCTTCTGAATCAATTCCTCATTCTTCGGTACACAAATCCGATCTTTAAACATTAAGCACCTATCAGAACCGATTCTGAAATCTGACTCTGTATCAACTTCACACTGCTTTCTTTTGGCTTGCAAATCTTGATCATCTTTCTGAGCTTCAAAAATCTCTTGTAAAAACATCGGTTTTACTCTTAACTCTGCTAGAATCGAACCATCATCTGACATTTTCAACTGAGTGTTCATAATTTTCAAAGCAAACAACAACTTTCAGCTCAAAGCATCAGCAACCACATTCGCTTTTCCCGGATGATAATCAATAACAAGCTCGTAATCTTTCAATAACTCCAACCATCTTCGCTGTCTTAAATTCAAGTCTTTTTGTGACATCAAGTACTTAAGACTTTTATGGTCGGTATATACCCGGTTTCACCATACAAATAATGTCGCCAAATTTTTAAAGCAAACACCACCGCAGCCAATTCCAAATCGTGAGTAGGATAATTCCTCTCATGAGGTTTTAACAGCCTCGAAGCATAGGCCACCACTTTTCCTTCTTGCATAAGCACCCACCCCAAACCATTTAGAGAAGCATCACTATACACCACAAATTCTTTACCTAATTCGGGCTGTACTAACACTGGTGCCTCTGTTAATAACTTTTTCAATTCTTTAAAACTCTGTTGACACTCTTCCGTCCATTCAAATTTAACATCCTTTCGGAGTAGTCTAGTTATAAGAGCAGCAATTATAGAAAATCCATTTACAAACCGCCGATAATACCCAGCTAGCCCCAAGAAACTTCTAACTTCGGTTACATTTTTCGGTGGTTTCCAATCAACAATGGCTGAAATTTTACTAGGATCAACCCGTATACCATCACCTGAAACAATATGACCCAAAAATCCAACTTCCTGGAGCCAAAATTCACTTTTACTAAACTTAGCATACAAATTGCTTATCTCTCAAAGTTTGCAAAACTATCCTCAAATGCTCAAAGATGCTCTGTCTCATCTTTTGAATAGATTAAAATATCATCTATAAACACCACAACAAATTTGTCCAAGTATGGTGGAATATGCGATTCATTAAATCCATAAACACAAAGTAGAGCATTTGTCAACCCGAATGGCATAACTAAAAATTCATAATGACCATACCTTGTTCTAAAAGCAGTTTTAGGCACATCCGACTCTTTTACCCGCAGTTGATAATACCCAGATCTCAAGTCAATCTTTGAAAACCATGTCACTCCTTTTAGCTGATCAAACAAATCATCAATTCTTGGCAACGGATACTTGTTCTTGATTGTTACCTTGTTTAATTGCCGATAATCAACACACAACCTCATAAAACCATCCTTCTTTTTCACAAATAACACGGGAGCACCCCAAGGTGAAAAACTCGGTCTCACAAAGCCTTTATCAGTCAACTCTTACAACTGCAACTTTAATTCTTTCAACTCTGCTAGTGCCATTCTATACGGAGTAATCGAGATCGGAGTTGTTCCCGGTATCAAATCAATACCAAATTCTACTTCCCTGACTGGAGGCAAACCCGGTAATTCTTCTGGAAATACGTTCGCAAATTCACACACAACCGGCACTGATTCAACTTTCTTTTCAACTTCTTTTGTATTAATTACATACGCCAAATAAGCTTCATAACCCTTTCTCAAATATCTTTGAGCCGACATTGAAGAAATCACACTAGATAATGCCTCTGATTTATCTGATTCAACCCGCAGAGTTTCACCATTTTCACACTTTAATTCTATAACCTTTTCTTTGCAATTTATTTTAGCATCATGCAATGTCAACCAATCCATACCCAAAATAACATCAAACTCATCAAACGGCAACAACATCAAGTCGGCCGGAAAGTAATGATCCCGAATCATTAAAGGACATTTCTTACATACTCTATCAACAATCACACATTTGCCTAACGGATTCGACACTCTAATCATAAATTTTGTGTTCTCAACAGGTATATTCATACTAGACACCAATTTCATGCACACATATGAATGAGTAGAACCGGGATCAATCAAAACAATAACATTAACATTATAGAGAGAAAATGTACCGGTAATCAAATCAGGTGAGGAAGCATCTTCGCGCTTTAATAGCATAAGTCCTAGCCGAGCCCTTCCTTCAGTCTAATTGGTGCATCCTCGGCTACATTCTTACCGCTTGCTTCGCTCCCACTTTTCTTGGATATCTTCCTCTCGAATCCGCCCCACTTGTTTTTGTATTCTGAAATTTTTCCTTTTCACTCTCTCGCGCGCTCTCTAATAAAATGATCCGGAGAACCACATCGAAAACATTCATTTGCTCGCACGACCAAAATGATTCCTACCACACCGCACTCAGGTTTAACAAATCTCGAATTCCCTACACTCAAGTTTGCCAAGTAGTGCGGGACTTAGGACCCACATTCTGCTTCTCATAATTCCCATATGATTGCCCAACTGAAGCTTGGGAACGAGGATTCATATTCCTTGATTTTCCAAGTTGCTGTGAGAATGACTGCTCGTTGGTCTTTTCTTCCAATTTCTAGTCTCACCTCTACCTTTTTCTTCTCTTTAAGTAGTTCTTCACCTTGCAAGCTCGATCCACCAAAGACTACCATTTCTTTTAATTCAAGAATTCCTACAAATACCTTAATGTCTTCGTTGAGCCCGTCTTCAAATCGTCGGCACATCTTGGCCTCTGTAGGAACATACTCTCTGGCATACTTACTTAGTCGAACAAACTCTCTTTCATATTCTCAGAATCACATATTACCTTGCTTCAACTCAAGAAATTCTTTACGCTTCTGATCAATAAATCTTTCACTAATATATTTCTTCCAAAACTCTTCTTGAAAGAATTCCCAAGTTACTCTCTCTTTCGGTACCACCGAAATCAAAGTCTTCCACCAATTATAAGCTGAATCCCTCAACAAAGATATAGCGCATTTCAAACATTCTTCAGGTGTACAAGATAATTCATCAAATACCCGGATAGAATTTTCAAGCCAGAACTCTGCTTTCTCGGCATCATCATCAATATTTGCCTTAAATTCTTCAGCCCCTTGCTTGCGGATTCTATCAACTGGAGTTCTATGAAATTTCATCAGATCCATACCTTGAGGCATCGGGGATACAGGTTGAGGAATTGGGGGAGGTGGGGGAGGTTGTACATTTGGGTTCGTGATTTAACGAACTCGAGTGTACCATGCACTCATCATTTGGAGAAAGGCTTCCCGACCCCTTTCTCCTCCTCCCCGACCAACAGTAGGAGGTGGATTTTCAATGACGCTTGCTCCTTCAGCCGAGAGTGGCGCGTTACTCTTTACTTCATCTCGCCACACTGGATCGGGATCCATTTACTATAAAAAAATCATTTAAAAAGTCAGAAGTCGTCACACTATCACAATTTATACATATGGCATGTATAGCAAAATCCGTACATACAACACGTAGTTCGAGAACCAACTAAACCTGCTCTGATATCACTAAATGTAACGCTCTCACGCCCGAGACTATCGCCGGAGTCGAGTATGAGGTGTTACTAAACTTAATTTAACATTTTTTGAACTTTGAATTATTTATTTCTACATTCACAGCTTTCAAGCTACTTGTGTCATAGTCACAAGAAAAATCATATCTCAAGTTCCGAAACTCGAAACCAAGATCCGTAAATTTTCCCTGAATCTAGACTTATATACCCATCTACTAATTTTTTTTATAGAATTTTTGGTTGGGCCAATTAGTACAGTTTATTAGTTAAAGTTACCCCTGTTACAGGACTTGACTGGACTATCCTCTGTTTACTACGAACCACATTTATCTCTATACAAAATTCATATGATTATGAGGTTTGTTTATCCTGAAACTAAACTCAATAAGGATTCTGAGAATATAAAATACACCACCTAATTATATCTTTACAATTTATGGTGAATTTTTAAAGTTGGAACAGGGGATCCAGAAATCACTCTGACCCTGTTTGACTAAAATTCAAATATCTTCTAACATATAATTCCTTTACCTGTTTCATTTGTTTTATGTGAAACTAGACATATTAAGCTTCAATTTCATATTTAATCCTTCACCTAATTCGATTTCTATAATTTTTAGTAAATTTTCAAACTCACATCAGTGTTGCTGCAATGTTCTATTTATGGCAAATTTCATCCCATTTTATGAGTTTTCATGCACTAAGTATCTTAATAACTTTCCATAACATCAAACATAATCTAAACTAACCATTTCCATAACTTATCATTATCAAACATTTTCTCAACCATTCCATCACCATATCATAAGATCATTTACACAAAATAGGTATATTGCTATACATGCCATACTTAAATTTACAAGCCATTTACCAAAAAGTTCTTCAGATAGTGTGACTGAGCCTTCGACCTATCCCGACTCCTGAGCTGGCTTTTCCAAAACTACAATGAGTAAGAAGGAGGGAGTAAGCATAAATGCTTAGTAAGTTCATATGCAAATAATAAGTAACATAACAAACAATCAAACTAATCAACATTAGCATATATCACCAAAACACATATCACATTTCTAATCATTTTTCATCATCTCATTACCTTATCGTGGTTGTATCAATACTCAACCCGAGAGTTAAATACATACCTGTCCAAAATATCCATTTCACATCACTTACCAATACATCTCTTTACATCTCGAGTTTTCCTCCATTTGAGTAGAACTTTACCCGTTGAACACATCGGAATATAATTCGGATACATGGATAACTTGCACATAAGTGCCACATATGCAATCAAGCAATCATGTAACCCGCCCATGTTTAACTCGGACTCAACTCAACGAGCTCGGGCGTTCGCATCCATAAGTGAACTCGGACTCAACTCAACGAGTTCGGATGCCTAGTTACATCTCACGAACTCGGACTCAACTCAACGAGTTCGAACATTCGCATCCATAAGTGAACTCGGACTCAACTCAACGAGTTCGGATGCTTAACCATCCTAGTGATATGCCACTTGTATCCTAATCTATTCCTAAGGTTCAAACGGGATTTTCCTCGAATACATATCCTTGCCGTCTTCCGTAGAATGCCGAAACCAATACTCGGTAACAATTATATTTAACAAGTAGCACACATGATTTGCATTTTGTTTGAAAATAACCACAAATCATATATTTCATGATAAAAATCAGCATATCACATAATTGACATCAATGACTTAAAAATAACAATTATGCTACATTATTTACACATGAACTTACCTTGGTACCAAAATACAAGGATTTTGCAATTTAGTCCACAATCTTTTCTTTTCCTCGATTGGGGTCGATTCCACGTCTTTCTTGATCTAAAATAACACATTTAGCTTATTTAATACTCGCATTATCAAATTAATCCTTAATTCAAATTTTGGCAAAATTACAGTTTTACCCCTAAACTTTTGCATATTTACATTTTTGCCCCTAGGCTCGGGATTAAAATTTATTCCTTATTCTTATGTTTTATAACATGCTGATCACTTTTCCCTTCTATGACAACATCAAATTCTCACTCTAACATGTACTTGTGACTATTAGGTATTTTTACCGTTTAAGCCATTTTACTCGTTTTTGCTTAAAATCGAGTAGTACAAGTTGTCTAACATAATTTAAAACCTCATATTCTATCATAAAACATCAAAATACACAAATTTCACCTATGGGTATTTTTCCAAATATAAACCCTAGGTTAAATTATTGCTAACATAAGCTTTATCGAGTTATCGAGATCTCAAAAACGTAAAAATCATTAAAAACGGGGCTTAGAATCACTTACTATGAAGCTTGAAAGTTGAAGAAACCCTAGCTATGGTGAGAGTGAATTTCGGCAGCAACTAAATGAGGAAGATGACTATTTTGTGTTATTTTTCCCATTTTATTTCATTAAATATCCAAATGACCAAAATGCCCTTAATACCTTTCTTTGAAAATTTTCATGTACAAGCCCATTTTTGTCCAAAATTTTATAAATTGGTCAAATTTCTATTTAAGACCTCCTAATTAATATTTCAAAGCAATTTCATACTAAAAACTTCTAGAATGCAAGTTTTGCAACTTATTCGATTTAGTCCCTAACTTCAAATTAAGCATTTTATGCATAGAATTTCCTCACAAAATTTTCACACAATCATGAAATCATATCATAAACCTCAAAATAATTATAAAATAATTATTTCTATCTCGGTTTTGTGGTCATGAAACCACTATTCCGATTAGGCCCTAATTCGGGATATTTCATTAAGGACTAAATTGAATAAGTTGTAAAACTTGTGTTCTAGAAGCTTTAGTATGAAATTTCATTGGATTATTAATTAGAGGTCCTTAAATAGCAATTAGACCAAGTTCTAAAAATTTGGACAAAAATGGGCATGAATAGGAAAAATTTGAAAGAAAGGCCTTAAGGGCATTTTTGTCATTTGGTAAATAAAAGAATAAAAAGGGAAAATAAAGTGAAAATCTTGTCATCTTCTTCAAGCCATAGCCGAATTTTACAAGGGTTCCATAGCTAGGGTTTTCAACTTTTCAAGCTTGATTGTAAGTGCTCCCTAGCCCTGTTTTTGATGTTCTTTGCATTTTTGAAGTCCTTGAAGCATGATCTATCCATTCCTACCATTATTTTGAGCTAGGGTTCATGTATGAAATTTGACCCATGTGTAATATGGTTGTATTTTGATGTTTAATGGAGGAATATGAATGTTTGATGTGTGATAAACATCTTTTGCTAAATGATTTTTATTGAAAATACCTAAAAAGGACTTGTTTAAAAAAAGTGTAAACATGAGTAGTAGAAATGTAAAATAAAGGAAATTTTGGGCTGATATGAGGTAGATTATGAATTGGCTAGGCTTGGGTAACCAAGAAATTGCATGCATTTCATTTTACGAGCCTAGGGACTAAAGTGTAAATAAGTGACAAGTTAGAGGTAAATAGGTAATTTTACCAAAGTATATATTATGAGTCGATATGAGTAATGTGTGTATTGAGAAAATTAAATTTAGTATTATAGATCAAGAAAAACGTGATTCGGGTCTTGATCGGGAGAAAAGCAAGGTTTACGAGGATTAGGCTCGTTTCTATCATTTTTGTACCGAGGTAAGTTCATTTGCAAATAATGCAACATGTACCATACTTTAAATGCTTTAATATTGCATGTATGGTAAGTACATACATATTTAATGTGATGTTATATCATGTGTTTATTTCCTAAATTGGATCATGAATTATGCTTTGATTACTCCATGAATATGTGATTGGTGCTATGAGTATTGAAATTGACGTTATGAGTAAGTTCGACAGAAATGTGGTATCAAAGAATCTTATTTGAACCTTAGGAATAGTTTAAGATACAAGTGACATGTCACTAGGAATTATGTAATCTGAACTCATTAAGTTGTGTCTGAGTTTGTGATATGTATAACACATGTTTTGGCGTCTGGGTACTGGTCTCGTATATGCTATTAAATGGCGAGGTAGTCCGGCATGTGTTGCAGATACTTGATGGCCTCTATGAGCAGTCTCGTGAGTAGTTGGTAAGTGAGCAACATGTGGTCTGAGATATGGAGTAGCATTGGCGACATATAAGGCACTTAGGTGCAAGTTTCCGATGTATCCGATAGTATTCTGAGTGTTCAACGGGTAGTTTAAGAGAAGCTCAATGAGCGATCTTAATGATTGTATCAAGACAAGAAAGTAAGTTATTATGTGCAAGTGTCATAGGTATGTACATTGAACTCATGCGAATGACATAAAATATGATGAGCTTGTAGTAAGAACATGTATATACATATGAGAAATAAGTTCATGAGTTTTGATAAAACGCAATATTATGTTCGTTATGTTATATGTATGATTTATGTTTGTTTAAGTTGCATTTTATTTTTAAGTGAACTTACTAAGCTTTATACTTACCTCCTTTCTTTTCCATCTCTTATAGTTTCGCCAAGATAGTTTAGGGATCAGTAGACGTTAGAGGCACGATCACATTATCAATTGAATATTTGGGGTATAACTAGCCTTATTATTTTGAGTATAACATGTATAGGGACTTGGCCTTTTTGTTATATGTCATATTGATTAGCCAAATGTGTTGGCTCATGATGGTGTCATGATTATTTTGTATATGGCCATGAGAGGTGGCTCATATTGATTATTCTGGGTTGTAACCTTATTTATCGATGTATGCATGCAAATGTGTTGATGCTTAAATATGGTTATGGTTGATTGTCGTTGATGAGTGTGATGATTGGCATATACGTTTGATGATCGTGATATGGTTAATAAGTATGAAATGAAGGTGGTAGAAATGTGTAACTTGGAGGTAAGTTGGTAAATATGATAAATAAACATGAAATTGGTGTGGAATGCCATATGAAAGTATGATAATTTGAATGGGTGATATGATGACTTTGCTAAATCATAGTTTAATCATGAATGTAAATGTTTGAATAATCAAATGTGCCATATTGCATGCCATGAAGTGAATATAAATGTGTGAGTGTTTAAGGGTGGCAAATGCTTGGAAAATAGCCTAAAAATTGTCCACACAGTTAGACACACGGGCATGTGTCTTGGCCGTGTGTGACACATGGTTTGCCCCTTGGGTGTGTGATCTGGCCGTGTGTCCCCTACACCCTAATTATGCAAAACAGAATTCCTAGTAGTAAACACACAGGCAGAGACAGACCGTGTGTCTCAGCCGTGTAAAAGACACGGCCTTAGGACATGGGCGTATGCCCAGGCCGTGTGAAGTCTTCACCTAATTTTTGGAATTTAATTCGCCACACGGTCTAAGCACACGGGCGTGTGACTTTGTGACCTTATTTTGTTGATGATTTCATAGTCAAAGAGTTACACGGGCTGAAGACACGAGCGTGTCCTGTGCCACAAGGGCGTGTGTGAGCACACGGCCTACCCACACGGGCATGTGACTCTTCAAAACAAGAAAATTTTCTAAGTGTTTAAAAGGTTCTAAAAGTCCTCGGTTTAGTCCCGAATCATTTCCGATGTATGTTTCGGGTCTAGTAGACCCCCTATAAGGGACAATTTACATGTGATTTAAAAGTTTAAAATTTGGACGAAATTTTACGACTCAGTTTTATATGAATGTTTATGTTTAAGTCTGATAACGCCTCGAACCCTGTCTCGGCGTCAGATACGGGTAATGGGTATTACACTAACATCCAGAGTGTGAATACTGCAGTAAAAGATATATCAATGAGGCAATATCCACAAGTATACGAGTCTAGTTGTAATATAGTTACAACGAAATAGGTGAGTACTCCGAGGACTGTACCCAAGGGAGGCAAGTGCTAGATCAATTTAACCTAAACACTGAAAATCTAATTAGTAATTTAATTGATTTATAGTGTGAAAGTAAAGTAAAAGGAGCTTTTAGGGCTTTTATAATAAAAAGAATAAAATAACATAAAGAACTAAAAATTCTAGAGATTGAAGAATAGAAATAATCAAAACTGATTATGGGTGATTAGCTCACTTCGGCAATCCCCATCAACTGTCGCTTCGGGTTTCTCGTCAATCAATTCGTTATCCTAGCATTATATTTCGATCTTCCACTCGAATAACAAGTCGGTAGGGACTATTTATCTTCTGGCCTCACAGTCTAGACTGGTTTGGGGTGAAGGTGTTCACAAATGGATAATACCAATTTTTGGTTAGTTCCCACCTTGATGACTTCCCAGGGTTGTCAGGCCTAGGGTTTGTTTTATGTTCTTCCTTTTCCAAATAGCTGATCCGTTGAGTATCCCTACAAATCAATTAACAGATCATACCTCCATTAACTAATCCCCCATAGAGTGATGAGTTCCTTATGGTCTCTATAGACAATATAGAATCGATATAAAGAGAAAACATGCTAAATAAATTCCTAATATAGAGTTTACGGAAGAGCTTGATTGTATTAAGATTGATTGCGAATCCACAATGTTTGATTGTCTCCACAATTTAGATCTCTCAAAATAGAACAAGAACAAATGAAAATATATCTAAGAAAAGAGAAAACTAAACTGAAATTAAAAGACTAATTCTAGGCTAAGTGAATGGTGTCTTTTACATGTGACAAAGAAGCCTATTTATAGATCTCAGGTGGTTGTCATCCTTAACCCTAGGTTAGCTGATGTTTCCGAGCTTTAAGTTTGATTGTACAGACCAAAACGCCCGTGGCTCGTGTTTAATTCCATCCAGAGTCGATGTCGCGACACACCAGGACCTATGTCGCGACAAAGGAGTCAGTATACTCCCATTGTGGTATCTTTATGGGTATGTTGTGACACCGTTAAACTGTGTTACGACATCGAAGGTAGTTTTGTGATTTCTTCCTTCTACTCTTTATATTGCGACATTGAGCATTCCATGTTGCGACATTGAGCATTTCATGTTGCAACATAGCGACCAATATCCATTTAATATGCTTTTTAATAGTCTCCTGCACACTTATAAAGTCATTAACTCACCTTTAAGCCTCATTCGGCCCCTAAGGTCAATAAAATATTTAATTTACACATTTTATTGAATTTAACAAAACTTACTAAAACATAATTAAATCGTAATAAAAATACTTAATTTAAAATTTCTAAAATGCAAAAATTAGTTTAACCTGCTACATTGATTTGCGATAGATCAAATCGAGGTGTGATGTTTACTCAATTACTTTAATATTGACATATTGTGAAAAATTATGAAATTAAAATGAAAATGATGAAAACTCAATCTCACCGCATGAGAATAAAAACTGAAGTGACCCTTTTTTTTTTTAACAAGTCAAGCTCATTTGTTTTATGATTTGAATATCTGCATTTACCTTGGCTTACTTCCCCTTTTTTACTGGGAACAAAGGTGGTTGAATATTCGTGAATCCCAACCCACCTACGTAACTACCACCTTTCACAAATTCTGGCATCATAACCGGAAAATTCGATGGGAAACACTTCCTCCATGCTCACTCAGTACGACATCGAAGAAGTACAACAACACTGTAACAACGCCTGTAATTGACTCGCTATGCCTTCCATTTCCCTAATTTTGCTCTTCACTCTTTCATCTCCCTACTACTTAATCCTTTCTAAGCCGTTGATTTGTGTGTTCGTCTGTTTTTCCTCATGATCTGCAGTTTCGCAGCAGGAGATCGTCTCTCTATACGAAAGATTCTGTCAGTTGGATCGAAATGGCGGCGGTTTCGTCTCCGGCGAGGAGTTTTTGTCCGTGCCTGAGTTCGCTGTTAATCCTCTCTCTCAGGTTTGTTTTTTTGTTCGTTTCTTTTCTTTATAGTGTGCGTTGTTGGGGGTTCTTTATGGGTCAAATGTTTTTGGAAAACTATGCAGAGATTGTTGAGGATGCTAGATGGATTGAATTTCAAGGAATTCGTAGCGTTTTTGTCTGCATTTAGTCCTTGTGCTACTGTGCAACAAAAAATTGAATGTACTGGTTCCTTAAATTTTTTTAATTAATATCAAATTTAGTTAATTTCTTACTTAATTTTTAACTGAAATTTTTGCAAATTTGATTTTTAGTTATTTTCAAGGTGTATGATTCAGATGGCAATGGGAAAGTAACCTTTAACGACATGTTGGATGTTTTGCATGATTTGACTGGCCAATTCATATCTGAACAGCAGAGGGAGGTTAGTTTAATTCTTTATTGATTTTTCTTTCAGTGTTCATCTTTTTCTTGGTTAACCGGACAACAAAGTGTTTGTTGTGTCACTCTGTTGTTCTTGCCAAATATTAATAAGCTGCATTTTCTAAGAATAAGTTTGAGATAATTCACTTTCTAAAACAAATGATCATCTAAAGTATCATGCCACTTTACTACCTCACGCAACCAATCATCAAACAAATCAATGTTGAAAAAAAACGTGGATGTAGTTGGAGAAAATGGGTTACAATCTCACATTTCTTCATCCTCACAGGTTGATTTGATATTAGAAATGCCTCTTTTTACTGACTGCAAAGTATGTTTCTTCTGCTCAGATACAAATAAAACCTGCATTGTTGTAACTTTAAATCTTTTTGTCACTAAAAATTAGAATATTTAGATATTTTTGCTTTATTCTCAATTTGCTTTTTGTGTTTGACAATTGGTACAGCAAGTTTTGACTAAAGTTCTCGAGGAAGCAGGTTACACTAAGGAGTCCCTATTAGTTATGTCAGACTTTGTAAAGGTACCCTTGGCTTTATTTGTGATAATTTTGGTGCTTCAGCATTTGAATAGTTTCATTTTGTTATAACTTGTTTATAAGGCTAATAATATAATATTAAGGCAAATGGAGAGACAAAGAAGGTTTGAAGCAGAGAGGTTTTTCAGAGCCTGATATTTACATAGTTCAGTGGAAGAATTTACTGCTTGAACTTTTACACCATTTAATATTAGAGAAAAGTCTTAGAATTGATTGTTCATAGATTAAATCATTATGGAGATATCTCTGTTCAAGCTCCAAAATAAATACGCTTAGCTACTAGACCCCTCTATCCCCCTTTTTAAGGTAGGAGTATATCAGTTTTTTGTTAACTTTTGAGAGAATATACAATTTAATGGAGGATACCAATGTCAAGAGCTGTGGCAGACCAATGGAAATATATGGAAACTATAAAAGAGCATATCAGTTTTACTAGTTTATTGAGAATATAGTGTTTATTAGAACTCAGTTGCGCAATATGATGCATGTAGCTTCTTTGATGGTGGTGAGGAATAGAGTAGTTGACTATAAAAGAGCATCTTTATCTAACTAGCTTATTGAGAATATAGTGCTCAGTTGCACAATATGATGCATGTAGCTTATTTGATAGTGTGAGAAATAGCTTAGTTCTTGTTGGTAGTGAATTGAGTACACCAGATTATTGCAAAACTTTGCTTTCTTTTATTCAAGATAGGGATGTTCATTAGAGTTACCAAGTCAATCTGTATTTGAGATAGCATTACAGGTCACCTTGGAATGTAGTACTTAACCTTTTCTTTATAACTATGATATAATTTGTTTACCAGTTGAAAGCTAGTATCTGGCTGACAAAGAAAGTGGATAGCAGTTGAAATAACAGGCACCATCCACTGTTCAAGATTTTCAAGCTAGCAAAATTACAAGAATATAAAGAAGTATCATGGATCGGTTAGAAAACATGGCTTAGTGTTTTAAACTGTGTTCGTTTCTTTAGTTTTGCACTTTTTCCAGTGCCACACAAGGAGGTTTGGAAAAGCTTTGTGTGCAGGGGGAGGAGGGGCACTTAGACAATTACTTTTGGCTATTCTATACATCAAACTCTCAAAATTAAGATGTGGAGATTTCTTGGTTTGATTTGACCAAGCCCTGATTAAGATCTTTTTAAAGAAAAAAAGAAAGAGAAGACTCTAAGTACCGCTGCTTTTCTAGCTGCCTATGTGGGACTAACAGTATTTTCTAGCTGCCTATTTTATGCATCAAACCCTGAAAGTGTGATGTAGGCATTTCTTGGTTTGGTGTAACTAACTTCGGAGTAAGATCTTTAAAAAAAAATTGTTGAGAAGACTCAAAAACTACCACTGCACATTTTCTAGCTGCTGAAGTCAGGTTTTATCATTTATGGTATTATATCTTGACAATTCCATCTGTGTTTATTGATGAATCAAAAGTGCATTTGAATTTTAGTCTTATCTGAATGTCAAGTGAGCTAAAATTGGAGTACCGTGCAAGGGAAAAACTTAATTTGAGGGAGAGGACATCATAGCCTGATACATGACAGGGCAACTTTAGTTAATGTCTTGATTAATTCTGCTCATGCAAAAACTGCATGTACTGTATAGTATGCTTATCCCTACTCGGTGGCTTTCTCTGTGATGATATATATGCTTTGGCACTTGAGTTATGCCCTGTGATCTCAAAGTTCAGATTAGCTTGAATTTCCGAAATAGATCCAATTTTTCTTGCACTTCTAGCAAATTTCTTTTACTTTTAGTTTTTGGCATTATATTCTCACTATTTCTAGAAGGCATACCATGCGTAATCGGAGCTTCTACATAGATGATCAGTGCTTTTAGGATCAGTCTGGTGGCAGTTTACTTTGCTTTCTTTTAAGTCTTTTCATCTTCTTGTGATCGAGTCTGCAAGAAGATAATGCTAACATCTTTTGCCATTTTTTCTTGATCTATCTATTACGTTACATTCTTTTGGTGTGTATAAGGTTTTTTTTCATTTGGTATAATGAGTCTAAGAAGCTCTTAAATTGTCATTCAATTTCACTGCACTTCTCGCAGATTCTCGGAAGCTCTGGTTTGAAGATGGAAGTTGAGGTTCCGGTGGACTAAATTGTGGGTGGCCATTCTTTGCTACAGTGATTTCCTAGCATTGCCAATGTTGTAGATTCTTTTCAAAAAATTGATGCTGAAATGCTTTTATTGTTATTTTTCTAGCTGAACATATTCTCAAAACAATGAAACATAGACTTTTTGGATGCCATCAAATTTGAAACAGTTAAAAGCTTTAGTTGATTCATTAGGGCTTTGTTTAAATGGTAAAGTTGAATTAGATTTGAGTTTTAACTTGGTTGACATTGGCATTGTTCAGTGCATGAGGATGTGAGTTTGAGTGCACTTAAGCATGTTTAATTCTCTTATTTAAGGGTTGTACATATATTTGAATTTATTTTGATAAAATATATAAAATTATCCATAACTCGTGTTCAAACTCATATCCTTCTATAAAGATGACAATATCAATATCAATCAAGCTAAGACTTGACATATATATTTTTAACTTAAAAAGTAGTTATATAAAGGTTGATAGAATCCCTTTTGGACATACAACATGATGTGAATCATATTGATTACTTCGATTTAGCTTGAGAGTCGTTTAATTGCATCTAGATTGAACAATTCAAAACATGTAATCAAAATTTTTCTATACAATGACAATTAAGAAATCAAACGGGATAGAGCTTGTACGGCAAGTTTTCGGGCTTCAATATTTGACACGTTTTGTGCCTTGAATTGGACTTCCACTTGTTGGGGAAGTTGGCTAATATCAAGGATGAGCGATTGAAGTTTCTAATGCAGCGTAGTTCTGTCATGATATAATTTATGTGTTTTCATTTCCTATTGTAGTTGAGGCACTGGGGGATTTGAAGTTCTTTAAGTCCGAGGAGGGACAATCTGATGAGGATGCAACGAGCTTGGACTGTTGTTGCCATGAATTTGCTACAATAATCTTGAGTCCAAGGCGACAACTACACTTCCAAATTTCATGCTATGTTGTGTGTGCATAATGGCAAAGCTTATGACCCAGTCAATGTCCAGTTGCCTTGTTGTATTGTGTGAGAAGATGGAGTAGTAAGCTCGTAGGATATGGGAGTAGTTATTGACATAGTGTAAGGCTCGTAGCATATTAGGAATAACTTTGTTGAAAATGAGGTTATTCCTCTGTTTTCAAATGGACCAAAGAGTGCAAACAAGTCTTGTATAGAAGTCTTTTGCTTCTCTATTTATCCCCTCCTTATTGAGTCATTTTTCGTTTTAGGTGGTGACTTGTAGTCCACTGTGCTAGTGCATGGAGATAAATAATCTTATAAGAAATTAAACGAAAGTTTCAAGGTGTGTAACTACGCTACTATTTTTAATGCTTTATTTGTCTCTACTTATATTTTGGGGTGCAAAAGAATTATTCGCAAATGAACTTCGAGGATATAATGTAGTCCAATGACTGTCAATGTTTTGCATTAACGGAAATAGCCCACTAAGCATTAAGCAGAGCATAACAAGAACATCAAATTCTATAAAGATTTTCTGCGGTAATTCTTTATAAAACAATCTTTGAATATAAAAGATGGTGAAAGAAAAAAAAAAACTTTGTTTCTATGTTTTTTTGGTTGTGCCATGGAAATGAAAGTTTACTCCTATTTATAGAAGTTCTTATGTCTCTTCATAAAGACATAACAATCTAATATACTTATTTGAATAGTCACATTTATTACCGATAAACCTAACTATTCAATAGATGTATGTTTGAATAATTATGACTCTTTATTAATAATCAAACTACATAACTTTTAATAAAACACATAACTAATCACTATGAATAATGATAACTTTTGATTAATAACTGAGTGATATAATTTTTGGTTACTTAAACTTTTCGTTTGCAACTATTGAAACACTATGTATATTTTAGAAATGTTTTAAGAAAATTTAATTCATTGTGAAAAAAAGCGGTGAATCAAACCAAACAACTCTTGAAATGTGGCATTTCATAAAAAGATGGTCAATGGTTTTTTCATCTTTATTACACAGGAGGTAAGTAGAAGAGATATCAATATGGTAGGATCTAATGGTACATTTAGTAGCCAAGAAATTATTGCAAATCTTCCATAGAAAGATAAAGTTATAAGGGAGTTTGAGTCTTTAAAGCACATTTCAAGAAGGGGTGGGATCAAGTTACATTTGTTCTTACAGCTGTGATTAGAAGAGCATGTAAGCAGATTTTGGTAGTGAAATCAAACTTCCACACCTTTTTGTCCTCTCCTCTAATTAAGGAATGAACTCTACTTAGAGTTTTCTTGATTCCTTCTTTGGTGGTATGAAGGAGGAAGTTGTCTTGAATTCTGTTAATGAGATCAATGATATTAGTGGCCATATGGCTGCTTGGGTTGACTCAGGAAAGATGGAAGTTGGATGAAGACAAATCCAAAAATTTATTAGATTGGATCATATTGTATATCAGTCAAGTAAAGATTCTTTTTAAAGATTTTAAGTGTGGTAATATTTCCTTCGTCAAAGATTTCTAGTTGCTATAGAAGTTGATTCCTTGAGAATCTCATTAAATTTGATCCCTTATTTAAGACTAATTGAAACACAACTCAAGGGAATGTATGTTAGCACTGGTGGAAGAATTGCAAGCTAAGAATGCCTATTTTAAAAAAACTTGTTTATTCCATTACGAATGGTTTTTAAGAGAGAGCTTATTTGTTCATTCTTAGGAAATTATTTTAATGCAATTACTTTATAAACATATAGCTTTCATATTTAGTTTGTAATTAAGCTTTTAAGGAGAAAGTCTTTGTTAAGAGAGTAATCTTAGTGAATGTACATGAGTGAGGTTGTAACTTGGTGAATAAGTTAAACTTAAATCACATATTGTACTAAACATTGATAGTGGATTACTCTTTAGGTAAGACCTCGCAAACATAAATATTTTTTCAAACCGTGTAAAAAGTTGTGTCTATCTCTATTTTTACTCTTCTCGTTGTTCATCCAGTTGCAACTAAATGTGCAACTGACAACCAATTTTAATAATTTTCATAAATGATATTGTTTAAGAATTATCTTATTTCTAATTAATTCATATTAATTAAGAAATAATAAATAAAAGATATAATTCTTTGTTCATCACTTATATATATAATAAATAAAATATTCCACAATAACTTTCTTTTAGTTAATTGATTGACACTCTAAATAAGAGTCACCTCTAAGTCATTTAACACAAGTTTAAAATTCAAAATTTGAAGTTCAAAAAGTATTTTGAAAACTGAAATTCTCTCTCCAAAACTTGAGAATTTTCTTATGAATGGAAGAAATTCTAAAGAACGTGATATTTGTTCTTAAATAGTCTTAAAAATTGTTATTCAATCTGGTGTTATCAACACAAAAGGGATCATATTCGTTCTCCAAGATTATTTGTAGAAGACCCTTGAAATAAACTCATCCATCTCAAAATTAGTTTCAAAGATCCTTAGACCAAACTCTCTCTCTCTCTCTCTTTAGATATAATTTTTTTTTCAAGATCTGGTCTCAATGTCCTTTGAAGCGAATTTTATTATTCAAGATCAAATCTTAAAGACCAATAATCTAAATCAAATCATATTCTTAAGCAAGTATCTCTCGACCAATTTTCAAGATCAACTCTCAATAATCCTTGAAACGAACCTTATTAAGTTTAAGATTAAGTCTTGAATATTCTTAAATCTAAATCATAGTTTTAAAAAATTTCAAATAAGTGCATCTTTAAATTTATTTTCAAAATCAAATTTTAATAATTTTTAAAGTGAACCGATAAAGTCTCACCAGCCTTTGATTGCATTTAAAAAAAAAATATTAAATGATTTATGTATGTACAAGAAGGTCCAAATATTGTAACTTAGAAATTGATGAATAAAATATTTGATTTATCTCTAATTTTTCAGGTACGAAATTTATGGGCACCGTACCATTAGTGGACATTCGCAATAAATACGCGTGGTGAACCTAGGAGAGATAATAGTGAATGTGGAGTTCTATCAAAACAAAATGAAAAGAAGCATTAATATGATACTTTTGACTTAGAGATCGACTTGTAAAAACATTAGGTAGTACTCAAAGGCCATTATCCATTATTTTCATCTTCCTCGTAATTGTATACAACCTTAGTATTCACAATTTCCTAATTATGATGTACGTAATTAATTACAAATATATTTCTCTTAACGTTATCTCATGTAAATTCTCTTCTTAAAATATTTTTACTTGTTTTTTATAATTATATTTGTTGAAACATTTTCAAATATTTATAGTATTCTAATAATAATTAAAAAATTATATTATTTAATTTTTTGAAAAAAATTATAACTATTTAAATAATATTATTTGAATAGTTATAATTAAATAAATAATTATGTGTTTATTTTAAAGATATTATTATTCAGAAAGACACTTATTGATGAAAAATGTATCTATAAAGAGACATAAAAATTCCTATAAATAGAAATGAGATTTCATTTGGAAATCATACCAACAAATTCTAATATTGTTTCTTTCCTTCATTTTCTAATATTATTAGATATTCTATAAAATATTACTGTAGAAATCCTTTATAGAAATTGAGTTTCTTCTCATACATTGCTCAGTGTGTAGTGGACTATTCTCGTCAGTGCAAAATGCAAATAGTCATTGGCTTCATTGTATCCTCGAGGTTAATTTGCTTGGAACTCGTTTGCACACCGAAAATAGGTAGGAGCAAATATAACCTTAAAGATAGTGACTTAATACACACCTTGGAGCCTTTTCCTGTTTCTATTCGAGTTCCTTTTGTGTGTTCGAGATTTTTCTCACCGGAGATTTGTACTAACAATATTTTTAAATAAAAACTATGAAAGTAACTCTTAAATGAAAATTAGATAAGTGGTTTTAAATCATTATTCAATATGATGAATGCATGACATTTACCATATTTTTTCTTTATTGATTTTTAATACATTATTATTAGAATGTTGTTGAGTAAACACGAGATTCTAAACCACTTAAAAATTACTTTTTATAATTGTTACAATGCAAATTTTGAAAAAAGTTCACAGATCATGATAGCATTAAATCAGTAATTGCAATTTAAACCCTTGATGCGCGTAAACATTTATGCTACAAAGATTTACAAAATAATAGAAAATTTAATTTTGGGTTTTGGTTCGTACCTTTAACTTTCTATTCTGCACCTTTTGTTTCCGTTCCATATCTCAACATCTCTCTCTTACAATTTTCTCGTTTTGAAGTTCTCAAGTTCTTTAAATTGGGGAATGAATTGATTTTGGACTTTTCAATTTAGGGTTTTTTTATTTGGAGATTTTTTTAATCAAATTGCTTTGATGAAAAAATGTTCTTCACGATTGGATAATAAATTATAAAACCTAACTATCGAATTTAAGGTTTGGGAAAAATCGATTTTGACCAAATCTATTACACATATGGAGAAAATTGATTTGGAAAATAGATGGTTTTGTTTTGGGGAAATTTGATATGGGTGGATACTGAGTTTTGGTTTAGGGGTTGGAAGACGAAAAGGGATAGGAGATTTTGGGGGGTTTAGAAACTCAGTTTTGGTTCACGGTAATTTTCATTTCCTTCTAATTTTTGTTTTCTAATTAGTGTATTTTACTCTTTTTCTTTTTTAATGTATACCTAACTTTTTTTCTGTTGATTTAGTACATTTTATTTGTTTTAATTTTCCTTGCTATTTCTTTTTCATTATAAAATTGTTCCTTGGTGGAGTAGGGCTACAGGTCCACCAAATGGCCAAGAATGAATTGGTCACAAATGACCATAGATTGTCTAACAACAAAGTCCACATACGACTCAAAACAAACAATAAAAACTAAGATACGTAAGATTGAAACCAACAAACATAATCCTAAATCTATAACCTTCATCTTCAATGTCCAAATTAATGGACTTTGTATCATCATGAAATTTTCCCTGGGAGTTTTTTTCCTTGATGCCTTTAGCTATTCAAGGTGAAAGATTTGGTGATTATAACCAATTTGATTTTTGGTTCAATATTTACAACCCCGTTATCTTATCTTTTGTTACGTGATGTTATCAAAACAAGACTGTAATTTCATTTACCATTTCCTGCACTATCTTGCCAGGAAGCCCCAGTGTCTCTTCTTCTGCAAAAATACTTTCTCTGAATTATGAAACTGATTAGGGCTGGAGGATTGCATGATATGTGTGTCAAAGTGCCCAAAACTCTTCTTCTCAGTTCTCACCTTTACAGAAAAGACTTATAGATAGTGAAATGTACCAGCCAGCATTTTCATTAGGTACCACAAATTTCACAACTCAAATGATTCATTTCTTTATTTGCCGATTTGCTTATGGAGAAACAGTGCGAAAATGACATGAGAAACTGCATTCACCTGCGTGGTTGGGGACTCAAAGGTAGCTTGAAAGCCTCAGCCTAACTTTTAAATCTTAGCACTAACATGAGTTTTGTATGGATACGTGTACAATTAGAATGATTCATTTTCTCTCCTCCTACTATCTCTCTATTTGATTGATTTAAGCATCTAAATACACTTAAAAATATTTTATTCATACCTTTTTAACACCTAAACAACATCAACAAATTTTCTCAATGGATCCCTTTATAAAAATGAAAAGCTGAGCTCTATAAACAAATTTGTAAATTAAAAACTTGACCAATTGCTCTAATTTACTCCCATTTCACTAAGATGGCTTTAGCAAATCCTTTGAACCAAGTAATCACACAAGGTAATTTTGGAATCACACCACCGATATATGATGTACATATATAGTTATCTTCTATGACATGATTTACTGATAAACTGCAGTGCTAAATGTGCTTTACATGGTTGATTTTATGACTCAAGTCTTGAGTCCCATTACATGTATTTATAGTATTTTAACCAAATATTCCTTGTGGAGGTCCTTTTCTTGGAAAGTATACTTTTTGTATTGAGCGACTAGCTTTTGCTTCCTTTACAGCAAAGTGGGATAAACACTATGTGTATGTGTTTCTTTACAGTATAGTATTTCTACCTACTTCGTCTCCGTGTAATATCTGGCTGCTACCATTCAGTCAATAAATCATTTTTCAGTTAATCAACTGAACAAGTAACTTGAAACAAGAACAATGGAAAATTGACTCTTTTTTTTTCAGTACAAGAAAAATCGTGCAGTTTAATGTAATTTAAAAGTGGATAAATTGGTTGTAGATATTATAATTTGGCATCAAATTTAACTGTTGAGGACAGGTGCGTGTCCTAATTAACGTGCTTACCAAATTAACATCCTGCTCTTGTTATCATTACGCTTGCAAAACATGTTTTTGCAATGTGGTTAATTGATTAATTAATTCTTTTGGATAATGACCACAAATAAGATATCACAAGAAAGAATGCTTCCCCACTGGTGCAAGCCTGCAACGCTGAATGAAATGCTTCCTTTTTCTTGAACATGACAAGATCAGGTATATTAGCTCACATGACATCGATTCTCACAATACTTTATTAAATTAATTGAGTTTAAATTAATAATAAAAAAACTAATTCAAGTTTAAATTGTAATAAAATTAATAATATTTATTTTAAAAAATATTATTTATTATTTAACATAATTTTTTATACAATAATGAAAAATAATAATTTTAAAGATAATTTTTTATACAATAAATGTTAACTCTATTATAATTTAAACTTATTCAATTCTTTTTAATAGTATAGTGACTAAATTGACCAACTTGAAAGTACTCAAGCTCAGAACATCTCATGCCAGTTAATATACCTAAAATAATTTTGATACATATATTTTGAGGCAAAGTGAGTTGAGAGTTGTTGAGTGGGATTTGGTAGTGCCAACTGTAGACTGTCACTGAGATGGTTAAAAATTTTGCCATTAAGAGTTGCTAAGTGGCACTTGACAGTGTTGTTTTATTGAAGATATCATGGCCCATTTATGGAATACCAATCATTTGCATTTGGAGATTTGATTGGATTCGAGTGAATAAAATCAACCCTTGAAATATGGAGGATCGATAAAGGCTCTGTAGTTATTTTGGAAATCAAATATTCGATTGATTGTTCTTTGATTATTAAGATTGTAATAGCTACTTTAATAAGTTACTTTGTATCCACGTCTATATTAGCAAGTTGAAATTGAGATATGCTGGAGGCTTGTTGAGGTTATGTGATGAGAGCTTATTGAGTGCATTCTAATTTGTTCATTGAGGAACTGTTTTGTAAAAGAGTCCACACTATTATTGTAAACATTGTTGAAGTGTTTACTGTCCAAGTTCTCAGGGGGAGATTTGATGCTGAGTGTCCTAGTCTTTAGGTACAAATGTGAGATCTCTATACTTTGAAAGTGATGGAGTGTGAATCACCTGTTGTATTGTGGATTAAAGATAGTGAAATTACTAACTGAGCTAGGCTCTATAGATGTAGAAAAATTAGACTGCGTAAATAAACCTTTGTTGTAACAACCCATTTTTCAGTGAAATCAGAACAGTGGTTTCGGGACCACAAATTCGACTCGAGAATAAAATTTATTTTTATTTTATTAGATGGTGATAGAAATACCGTGTGAAAATTTTGATACAAAAATTTTATCGATTAAGTGTTTAATTACGAGAAGGACTAAATTGCATAAAATGCGAAAGTTGAATTCTAGTAGCTATAAGGATTAAATAGTTATGGAATTCAAAACTAGAGGTCCTTATATGGTAATTAGACCATTAAAGAAAAGTATGTAGATTTTTGATGACTCATCCATGGAAAAATTAGAAAAGAGTAGGGACGAAATTAAAATTTATGGAAAAGTTAGGGTCAAAATAGTAATTTTCCCTAGGATGTAAATTGAGTCCAAATAAATATGAAATATGTAAAATTCATGATTAAAGCTATTTATATAGATCCGAACAACACAAATTTGAGGTTAGACCGAGGAAAAGAAAAGGTTTCGAATTAGTAGATATTTACGCGAACAAGTGTCGAGGTAAGTTCGTGTAACTTAATCGAGTATGCAAATATGTTTAATTGAATGTTGTGTTTGTATGGAATGTGACTTATATTGATGTGCATTATTTGAATGCTATAATGAAAAATTGAATAGATGCTTGAAATGGTGAAAAAGGGTTAAGTCTCGATTGAATATTAAATTCTGATGAATATATGCGCTTTCCCGAAACGAATAAGGTCCTGCATTTGTTGCGGACGAGATTTAGCTCGTACGAGTAATCCTATTGACCTTGTCATAGAAATGATTTAGTCCGGACGGGTAATCTTGATATAATACCTCTCGAGTATACGTTAAGATTAGGATTTAGCCTGGACTGGTAATCCTAATTGAGCTCTTTTGAGCTTACGTTATATAAAGGATTTAGCCTGGACTGGTAATCTTGTTATACGATATGTGGCTCGAGAGTGTGTTCCTTGATTAAGTGCCCTAATGGGTACCATTGAATAAAAAATTGACGGATTATTGAATCTTACACCTCGAGTGTACTACTTGAGCATCCATTGGAATTTCAATGATTCAACGGGCATAAAACTCTTAACATGGCATGAGAATTATGAGATGAAATGATAATGACTTGAAAGAATATTGTATGATGAGCTCAATTATGTTTACTTGATTGATAAGAAGATTTTGATGACTAACATGTTTGATTGATTGCATGTGTCTAGACAATTTTGCTAATGGATGGAAAACATGATATTATATGCTTAGATTTAAATAATGGGATTGATAAGTTTAGTTTCCGTTATACGAACTTACTAAGCATGTAATGCTTACTCCATTTTATTTTTCCTGTTTTATTGTGCTCGAAAGCTCACGAAGGTTAGAAGATCATTGGAGCATCGTCACACTATCGACTAGCTTATTTTGGGTATACATAGTAAAATCATTTTGGTATAATGGCATGTATAGGACAACTTGGCCATTAGTGGCATGAAAATGATGTTCTGTAACCTAGCCATTGGAATGGCTAGTAATGACATATTTTGGTATGATTAAGTAGGTTATTATGATATATTCATATGTGATATGTTAAGTATATGTGATAAAATGATGTTAATGCCTAAGTTAATCCAAGGTAAGTTTATAAACA
The DNA here is from genome assembly GCA_025698465.1 of Gossypium longicalyx. NCBI lineage: Eukaryota > Viridiplantae > Streptophyta > Magnoliopsida > Malvales > Malvaceae > Gossypium > Gossypium longicalyx. The sequence continues at coordinate 56,905,831 of CM046998.1, forward strand.
CATATGCATGTAATGGTATGCCATGATGAATGATGGAATTGTTTAATTTGAATGCTTGGAATCGTTGGTATTAGATGTGTCTTTCAAGTGCAGGTCTTGGGTGAAATTTTGGGTGAGAAATGAAGCTAGAAATGGCTTCATTTTGTCCACACGGGCAGGCACACGAGCGTGTGTCTAGACCGTGTGTGACACACGACCTAGTAACATGGGCATGTGGTTAGGCCGTGTGTCCCTTGCACCTTAGTTTTGAAAAACAGAATGCTTAGAATTGAGCACACGGGCAGAGACACGGGTGTGTGTCTCAGTCGTGTGTGCTACACGGCCTAGAACATGAGCGTGTGTCTTGGCTGTGTGAAACTTGCACCTAATTTCGAATTAAATTAATTAACCACACGGCCTAGCACACGGGCGTGTGGCATGGCTGTGTGCACAAGTTAGAGAGTTACACAAGGTCGAACACGGCCTCTAGCACGGGTGTGTTCCAGGGTCACACGGGTGTGTCCCTTGGACCACACAGGAGTGTGAGCCTTGCACCTTGGAAAATTTTTGTAATTTCGTGAAAAATTCTTAGAGGTCCCGATTAAGTCCTGACTCGATTCTAATGCTCGTATTGGGCCTCAAGGGTCCAATTAGAGGACATTTTAAATGATTTCGATTAATGATTAGTAAATTACATAAATTATTTGAAAATTGTTCTGAAAGTTCCGGTAATGCTTTGAAACCCTGTTCTGACCATAGATACGGGTTAGAGGTGTTACATTTGTGTTCTTTGAGTTCTTGTTTGCACAATTTCCGCAGTGCCAAGTCGTAGTGGCCACTACAGTCTAGTTTCATGGGTCACAGATCAAAGTTCATGACGAATGTGTAAAGAGCACCCCATAGTGGTCAACTAATTAAATGAAGCTCATTTGACCCACTTGAATTGGCCCGACTCGTGGAACATATGGTGAAGCCTATCTACTTGAAGCTTTGGTAGCCCAATGAAAAACTCTAATAGAATTAGATTTACTAGGGTAATTAATGGAAATCCTAAGGGATAAAGATGTATAAGTTTAAATCCTTTAGGATTGTCATCTTGTAGATTGGCACAAATCTTGACTGTCAATGTAACTCAATCTGTATCGTTGGTTTTGATGGAGCTCAACTACAAATAGAGGTATTTCCCCTCATTTGTAATCATCACAGGATACTCAATTGTAATCCTTCAACATAATAGAGATACTTTGAGAGCATTTACTCAAACACTTGGCATGCTTTTGCTTTCTTTTGACATTTTCTATTCTTTCGTTTTGAGTTGCTTCTACTTTATTTTTGGTTGCTTGGAGAATTTCTATTGTCACATCCTGAAAATCGAGTTAGTAGAAATTGGATTAATGAACTGAGAGTGGTCATGCCCAAAATTTTTTTAAATGACCTTTTGCTCATTTGTTAATAAATAAGTATCAAGTATAGTGATTGAATAGTGGTGGAGTTGTCCTTGATGATCAATGTTTGAATCCCTTCCCTCTTATTATTTTCTATGTGACGCAATTTTGCTTCAAACTTTAGCAAAGGTCACACCATGTTTTTAAAATAAATATTGTAGGAGTGTGAACAAGTAAATGAGTTGGCTTAGTGGTTAAGAGATTTAATAAATTCCTTAAGTTATTATGTTCAATTCCCTATAATCTCATGTTTTTTATTTAATTTTTTTGACAACGTTAGCTTGTGTGGACACCCTTTTTGCTCCCTTGTCTCCTCAACATGCTCTTTTCTTCATCCTTACTATATGAATTGATTCATTGAACCTAGACAAGGTGTAGCTCATCTTTTATTTTCACTTTTCTCTCATCCATTCTCTTTTGGCCACCCTTCCTCTATGCTCCTCCTTTCTCTCCACTTTTTCTTTTAATTTTGCTACCCTACCACCAATTTTGCTCCACCTCTCTTCAACACTTCCACCACTTATTAGCCAACCGAACTACTACCATCACCATCATTGGACCTCCTCTTTGTTGTCACTACTCCCACTCGTTTTGTGCATTGTCACCCTTGCACCACCATGACCACCACCATTGTGCACCACCATCGAAAAACTCTCTTTTTCTGTCTTCTTCTTCTCTATTTAGTTTTCCCTTTTTATTCTCTCCTTCTTTCCCTCAGTGTTGCAACATCCTTCTCCCTTCCTCCTCCGTCCATGTAACAACTCAATTTCGATGAAATCGGAATAGTGGTCTTGGGACCACAAATCCGAGCCGAAAATACAATTTATTTTAATTTTATTATTTGGTCTGTAATATGATAGAAATGTCATGTGAAAATTTTGATAAGAAAATTTTATCGATTTTGTGTTTAATTACGAGAAGGACCAAATCGCATAAAATGTAAAAGTTGGATTCTAGTAGCTAGAAGGATCAAATAGCTATGAAATTCAAAACTTAAGGTCCTTATATGGTAATTAGACCATTAATAAAAAGTATGTAGATATTTTTAGACGATTCATCCATAGAAAATGAGAAAAAGTCTAAGGACTAAATTGGAAATCAAAATTATTAAAAGGTGATAAATTATTAAATAGAAATAAAATTCATTTTTATCATCTTCTTCCTAAAAATATTCTATGGAAACCCTAGGAGGGAGAGAAGAAAATTTCAGGGCCAAATTGGGTAAGTTTCCTTGTCCCGTTTTTAGTAATTTTGATGTTTTTGAAACCAGGATAGCTTAATCTATCTATTTGAGGGATCAATCTGAAAATTTATCAAAGTATGGAAATGGGTCATGGATGTATATGCTGAAAATTAGAAATTCATGGTAGAAAATGAAAGGTTGTTGATAGATAAATAACTTTTACAAAGTGATTTTTGATTAAAACATGATTTAGGGACAAAAATGTAAAGTCGTGAAATTGAAGAAAAATGCTGAATTTTTATGAATACATGTGCTATAAATTTTGTAATGGGATTTTGGTTAGGCTTGGAATAGGGAGTAAATTGCACAAATTTTATTTTCTGAGCCTAGGGACGAAATGAAAATTTATGTAAAAGTTAAGGGCAAAATGGTAATTTTGCATAGGATGTAAATTGAGTCTAAATGAGTATGAAATATGAGAAATTGATGTAAAATTTACTCGTATAGATCTGGATAGACCAAATTCAGAGCTAGAATGAGGAAAAAGGAAAATGTCGGATCAGTAGACTTTACGTACACAAACATTGTCGAGGTAAGTTCGTGTAACTAAATTGTGTATTTTATATGTTTGAATTAGATGTTGTGTTTGTGAATTGTATAAATATCATATATGTATATGACACTGAAAATATACCTGACAAAGCCCGATCAACAATGATGCTCGATAAAGGATAAACGATAAAAGTGTTACTTTTATGCTTGGAATGAATGTGGAATGTGATCATTTAAATTATATGAATGTTATGGATGTATGAAATAATCACATGCCCGATAATGCTTGAAAAATCCTTAAATGTATAGCATTATAATCATTTTGTATATATATATGGTCTTATGATATGGTTATTGAGTAGTATAAAAATGCTTGGTAATGATTAGCCATTGGAATGGCTAATTATGATCATATTTGGTGTTATGTATGTCAAATTGCTAGTTAATCCATGGAAACCATGAAACATGTAAAATTTACCATAAAATAGATTCAGACAGCAGTAATGACGTGAATTTGAAAAATCATTAAAAATAGTAGAGATATAATTAGATGATGAATAAAATATGGAGTTGAAGAATTATGAGTATATTTTCATATGGAAGAAACGAAACAGGTATATGAGTTATATTTATGAGATGTTTAGATTTTTGTGAAACAGGGCCAGAGCAATTTCTGGATCCCCTGTTCTGATTTTGGAAATTCACCATAAATTTTAAAAAAATAATTAGAAGTCATAATTTATATGTACAGATTTCTTATTTAGTCTAGTTTTAAGAGAAATAAACTTCATAGTCATTGAAATTTTGTACAGAGAGATATCTGATTCGTAATACACAGAGGTCAGAGTAGTCAAACCCTGAAATAGGGGAAACTTTAATTAATAAACTGTACTAATTGGCCTAACCAAAAATTCTAGAAAAAAATTTGTAAATAGATATATGAGTCTAGTTTCAGGGAAAATTTATGGAATTAGATTTCGAGTTTCGTAACTTGAGATATGAATTTTTAAGCGACTGTGATGCAGTTAGCCAGCTTGTTTGGAATTTCTAAAATTAAATTGTTTGAGCTGTTTAAGTAATGAATTAAGTCTGTTAACACCTCGTGTTCGACTCCAGCAACGGTCTCAGGTACGGGGCATTACATTTGGTGGTATCAGAGTAGGTTTAGTCGGTTCTCGGACTAACCTAGCATGTGTAAAAGTTTAGCTATACATGCCACTAATCTGTGATAGTGTGATGTCTTCCGACGCGTATGAGTACCATCTTATTTAGACAAGGTACTCTCCAACCGAGCTGCGCCGACCATGTTCAATGTTATGTGAAGGTATTTGAGTAAAATTATGATTATGATAAGTATCGGTTCAGAAAAGTATGAATAAAGGTTTATGATACATATGTGATAAATATTCATATTTGCTTAATGCTCATATGATGTAGAGTATATGGCTTACTTGATAAGATGAACGGAATAAATAGAAAGTAGTAGAGGTGTGAATAAAAGTCATAATATTATTATATGAATGAAAATGTCCTTGTTTTGATTTGGACGTCGAATGTTGATGAATGCTAATGATATATAATTTTTATGAGATAAAGGATCATAATGAAATGAACTTATCTATGTTAAATTGTTGGACTGAATTATATGATTGTAATGATATGTACATGATGATGCACGAAATGAAAGTTATGATTATGGTGCAAATATCTATGTTTGTTTGGCCTTATATGATGTCATGAGCATGACTTAATTTAATTAAATGAATGGATAAGTAAAACTATCTAGAAAACATAGAATGTATGCATAAGTATATTGTCTAAATGGGACAATAGGAAAATTGGTGTAAGCCAACATGAATGAATGACATGATTTTGATGATGTTGTTATGATGATGGAAGTTGTGTCATATGTGTATGTATAAGAAAGTCGAGTCGAGGTCCTACAACCCCCCCCTTACCGAAATGGTACTTATAATGGAATTTCATGAGATTTGTATTGAATAAATTTCCGGTTGAGAACCCAAAGAGTTCAATGATAGAATAATTATAAGTATGATCGTGAGATTGAAAATGAGCTGATAAGTAAAGTCGAGCCAGATGAAGTATCAGTTGACGTAAAGATTATTGGAATTATGCACTGCTCTCATTAGAAAAGGAATTCTCCTTAGTAAACCGAATTACTCAGGTGCAAGGTCGAGAAAAGTGTAAATCAAAATTTATTCAGAATCGCCTTCTTTAGTGAATGGTTTAATATGAAATTTGTGACGACGAACTAGTTGGGGAAATGATATTTGAAATGTGAACTATCTGAGTGTGATAGTTATGACTGGACAGATTTAGCATCTCTTTTTTTGATGTTCTATGTGTTTACCCGTTCTCGTAAATATTTCTATGGCTATTGATCTTCTGAAGAAATTCTTGTTATATGGGAATGTCTTTTAATCCTGGTGTTGGATGAAAGCATTGGTAGTCTGTCTGGTTTATAATTTATACTGCTTTATTTCATCGGGTATTCTATTTCATTTCGTCTGATAAGAATTGATGAGAGAATACATATGATATTATGTTTTTTTTTCTTCTACTTGATGCTTCATCTGATATATATGTATGGGAAGATATATTGTTCTTGTTATATTTGATTCCAGTGGGATTAAATGATGTTTTCTTTTGGACTTTCTTTCTTTGAAGAATTATCGGGGTATTCCGTATTTTCTCTATGAGTTTGGTTTTCGATTCTCCGGCTTGGTTTTCGATTCTCTAGCATAGTATCGTATCTTGGGTTTCTTTATTTTGGATTTCTTTATTCGATTTTCTTGTTATCTTTGTTCCATAATTTGTCAATTATGACTCGTGTTCGAAATGCGTTCTTCAGCTCGTGATAATCATGTCAAATATGACTATACTTCTAATTTGATCTTGGTAATGTGGTGATTTTAGTATTGGGGTTTTTTTTTCTAATTTCTGTGTAAGGATTTGACATCAGTAAAGGCATAAGTGATAAAAGCGCGAGTTTCAGTCGGTATGGTGAATTATCTATTTGAAAGATTTCATGCGACAATTATTTCAGGATTATTTTTCCCAAGTCTGATAATAGAATTTCATTTTGTACGGATAAAAGAGTAAATAGTCTGAACGAGAAGTGTATATTTATTAGAAAAAGTTTGATATTAGTTAAAGTCACTACGAATGATAAGGTTTTCATTTTGTAAAAGCTGAAAAGTTTATTACATGTTGACAAAGTTTGGATAGATGAGACTATTGGTAACCAAGCGTCCCCAACTAGACTAGTCTACATTGAGTAAAGACTTCGACTTTCAATAATGTAATTGTTGTATGAATTGTGATGTGTTTCAAGACGGTGAGGTAATGTGATAGTTTAGAGCATTCGATGTTACATAAAATCGGAGTTGTTAAAGGGGTTAAAGCCGAGCATTGGGATCTATCAAAATTATCCTTGTCAGTGTTGATATTGGGATGGAAATGAGAAGGATTATTCTTGAGGCCATATCGAAATTATTTCCATGGCGAGAAAGAGGAAAATGTGATGTATCCTATTGTTAAATGTTTGGCGAGATCTATAAATCATATCAGTATTGAATGAATTCCTACTCATCGATTCATGGAAATTCAGTCTCTTTGATTGTTGGATTTCTTGGAATTCCGGTCTCCATTAATCAAGTTAAGATCCGGGTTCTATGTCATGATATCATGGGAAACGAGAAGGGGGTTGAAAATTTAAGAACAGTTGAGAGTTGAGATGTAAGCTTTCGAGATCATATGAGAAATTAAAGAGATGTATTGGAGGTAGTGCAGTCTAAGTGAAAGTTCTTCACACTTTGAATATGAGATTAAAAGTGAAGACCACTTTTTCTGTAAGATTTTCTGGGACGAAAATCCCTAAAGGGGGGGAGAGTTGTAATATCCTAATTTTGGGCCTAGTCGGAATAGTGGTTTTGTGACCACAAAATCCGAGATAGAAATAATTATTTTATAATTATTTTGATGTTTATGATATGATTTCATGATTTTATGAAAATTTCGTGATGAAATCCTATGCCTAAAGTGCTTAAATTGAAATTAGGGACTAAATCGAATAATTTGCAAAACTTGCATTCTAGAAGTTTTTAATATGAAATTGTTTTGAAATATTAATTAGGAGGTCTTAAATAGCAATTTTACCAATTTCTAAGTTTATGGACAAAAATTGGACATGGATGGAATTTTTGGAAAGTTTAGTAGTAAGGGCATTTTGGTCATTTAGGGGTAAAATGAATTAAAATACAAAATTAAAAGCCAATTTTGCTCATCTTCAACCCCATGGCCGAATATAGCAAGGAGAAACCATGGCTAGGGTTTTTCAAGCTTCCAAGCTCGATTGTAAGTCCATTCTATCCCCGTTTTTCAAGTTCTTTACGTTTTTGGAGTCCCGGTAGCTCGATTTAGCTTATGCTAGCAATAATTTAACCTAGGGTTTATATTTGGAAAAATACCCATAGGTGAAATTTGTGTATTTTGATGCTTTATGATAAAATATGAGGTTTTAAATTATGTTAGACAACTTGTGCTACTCGGTTTTAAGTGAAAACGAGCAAAAGGGCTTAATCGGTAAAAATACCTAATAGTCATAAGTACATGTTAGAGTGAGAATTTGATGTTTCCATAAAAGGGAAAAATGATCAGCATATCATAAAACATAAGAAAATAGGCTGAAGTTTAATTTACGAGCTTTGGGGCAAAAATGTAAATATGCAAAAGTTTAGGGGGAAAATTGTAATTTTTCCAAAATATGATTTTGGGTCAATTTGAATAATGTGAGTCCTAATTAGACTATATTTTAAATGACAGACCAAGGAAAACTGAAATTCGGGCTAAAATGGGGAAAATACCAAGTTGTGGACGAAATGGTAAAAGTAGCCATTATCGCATACTAGGTAAGTTCATATGTAAATGTTGGTAACATAGTTATTATTTTAAATGTTTTTATGTTATTTAAATGATATGATAATTACTATGAAATATTATACTCGTGATAATTGTTTGATAATATGTCAAATTATGTGATATACTTGGAAAATGTGAAATACTACCGAGTATTGGTATCGGTATTCCGTAGAAGATGGTTGAGACACATGATTGGGAAAAAGGTCTCGTTGAACCTTAGGAATGGATTAGGATACAAGTGACATGTCACTGGGATATTTGGGCATCCGAACTCGTTGAGTTGAGTCCGAGTTCACTTATGGATGCGAATGTCCGAACTCGTTGAGTTGAGTCTGAGTTCGTGAGATGTAACTAGGCATCCGAGCTCGTTGAGTTGAGTCCGAGTTCACTTATGGATGTGAACACCCGAGCTCGTTGAGTTGAGTTTGAGTTCGCTTATGGGCGGGTTACATAGTAGCTTGGCTCCATATGTGGCACTTATGTGCAAACTTTCCATGTAGCCGAATTATATTCCGATGTGTTCAACGGGTAAAGTTCTACTCAAATGGAGAAATACTTAAGATGAAAGGGACGTATTGGTAAGTGTTGTGAAATGGATACTTTGAACAGGTATGTACTTAACCCTCGGGTTGAAAAATCGATATAACAACAATACGGTAAGATGATCAATGAAAATATGATATGAATGTCTTGGTGATGATTATGCAAATGATGTTTTATGTTTGCTTATATGGTTATGTTACTTGCTATTTGCATGTGAACTTACTAAGTATTTATGCTTACTCCCTCCTTTTCATTCCTTGTAGTGTTGACAAGCCAGCTCGGAAATCGGGAACGGTCGGAGGCACGCTCACACTATCCGTATACCATCTTGGCATAATGGCTTGTATATTTTGAGTATGACATGTATAGCATTATAATCATTTTGTATATATGGTCTTATGATATGGTTATTGAGTAGTATAAAAATGCTTGGTAATGATTAGCCATTGGAATGGCTAATTATGATCATATTTGGTGTTATGTATGTCAAATTGCTAGTTAATCCATGGAAACCATGAAACATGTAAAATTTACCATAAAATAGATTCAGACAGCAGTAGTGACGTGAATTTGAAAAATCATTAAAAATAGTAGAGATATAATTAGATGATGAATAAAATATGGAATTGAAGAATTATGAGTCTATTTTCATATGGAAGAAACGAAACAGGTATATGAGTTATATTTTATGAGATGTTTAAATTTTTGTGAAACAGGGACAGAGCAATTTCTGGATCCCCTGTTCTGACTTTGAAAATTCACCATAAATTGTATAAAAATAATTAGAAGTCATAATTTATATTTACAGATTTCTTATTGAGTCTAGTTTTAAGAGAAACAAACTTCATAGTCATTGAAATTCTGTATAGAGAGATATCTGATTTGTAATACACAGAGGTCAGAGTAGTCAAACCCTGAAACAGGGGAAACTTTAATTAATAAACTGTACTAATTGGCCTAGCGAAAAATTCTAGAAAAAAATTAGTAAATAGATATATGAGTATAGTTTCAGGGAAATTTTACAGAATTAGATTTCGAGTTTCGTAACTCGAGATATGAATTTTTAAGCGACTGTGATGCAGTTAGCCAGCTTGTTTGGAATTTCTAAAATTAAATTGTTTGAGCTGTTTAAGTAATGAATTAAGTCTGTTAACACCTCGTGTTCGACTCCGGAAATGGTCTCAGGTATGGGGCGTTATAGGTAATCCTGTTGTATACATGTGTGGCTCGAGAGTGTACTCACTGAGATAGTACCTTATAGGTACCATTGGACATGAATTGACGGATCCTGATTCGTACACCTTGAGTGTACTACCTACGTATCCATCGATATTTCAGATAAATTCAATGGGTAAAAATTCTTGACATGAGAAGATATGAATAAGAAATGAGTTATTACACATATCGACCTGAAATACATGAAAATGATGATACGTGATAATTGATATATGGAAATATGAAATGATGATATTGTACATGGAATTTATTTGATGATTATGTACATCCTGCTTTATAGACTTATACACCTTGAGTGTATTAATCGTGACCTTGATATTATGAGTAATATGAGTAAAGTTCTGATATGAAATGTTTTGAACTCGAAATGAACTAGTATGAAATTATACTTGTAATAATGAGATAAATTATGCATGTTGAATGAATTCATGTTGTGGAAAGCATATGTGCTTGGAATCTTGATTGTTGTTGAGCCCATATATGTTTTAATGTTATTGTGGATTATATGACTAACAAGGGCAATGAGGATGTGTGTGTAGGGCTTGAGGTCAAATTGATTGAATATGCCTTACATAGTTACCTCATAATATAATGAATGGTAAGTTAAATACCATGTTATACGAACTTACTAAGCATTTTATGGTTACTTGGTTTTATTTCCCTGTTTTATAGTAAATCAAAAGCTCGTTGGATTGGAAGCTTGGTAGAGATCACTCACACTATCCATCGGCCCATGTCGGTACAATTTGGGAAATCAATTATGGTTGTAATGGCATGTATAGGATATATTAGCCATATTGGCATGTAAATGTAAATGATGCTTGTAATGTAGCCATTGGAATGACTAGTAATGGTTTGTTTTAATATACTTGTAATGTCAAACTATGGTAGCTAGACATATGTCAAGTAGTTGATCAAACTATGTCTAAACTTGAGGACTTAACTAAGGTAAGATTATAGACGTATAACATCCCGAATTAGGGCCTAGTTGGAACAATGGTTTCGGGCCACAAATTTGACGTAAGAAAATTTATTTTTATTATATTTTTATGGTTTACGATTTCATGGATTGATTTCTTGAAAATTTCGTTTGAAGATTTCGACGTTTGGGCACTCAATTTGGTTAAAAGGACTAAATTGTAAAAAGTGCAAAAGTTGAGTTCTACATGTTAGAGGTGTCTAATTGTTATGAAATTTTAAATGGGAGGTTCTTAAATGGTAATTAGACCATTGTATAACTTGTTGGACAAAAATGGCCTTGGTTGGGTAAAATTTGAAAGAATAGTAAAAAGGGCATTTTGGTCATTTAGGGGTAAAATGAATTAAAAGATAAATTTTAAAACCCAAATGTGTCTCTTTCTTCTTGATTCAGCCGAATGTACCAAGAGCAGCCATGGTTAGGGTTTGGCCAAGCTTTCAAGCTCAATAGTAAGTGATTCCGAGCTCTATTTTTAACGTTCTATGCATTTTTTTAAGTCCCGGTAACATGTTCTAGCTATTTCTACCATTTATTTGAGCTAGGGTTTGTGTTTAAAAATTTACCCATGAATGATATGCATGTATTTTGATGATTAATGATAGAACATGAAGGCTCAGTGTGTAATAAATGACTTTTACTAAGCGGTTTTTAATGAAAACGTCTAAAAGGACCGTTTTATAAAAATTGTAAAATTGATCATAAAAGGGTGATTTAGTGGAAATTATGTGCTTTCGTAGTTATGAAAATGATTCGTCTAGGCTTGAAATGCAAGGAAATTGAATAAAAATCATTTTACGAGTATTGGGGCAAAAGTGCAAATATGTGAAAGTTTAGGGGTCAAAATGTAAATTTGTAAAAATATGATTTTTGGATCCATATGAATAATGTGGATAATTAGTAGGCTAAATGTGATATTATAGATCAAGGAAAACAAGATTCGGGCTTAGAACAAAGTTGAACATGGTTAAGCACAAACTCAAAATAAATAGTCGTACTCGAAACCGAGGTAAGTTCATATGTTAATGATAATGCAATGATATTATTATTGTTCATACTTGAACTTAAATTGACGTGTTAACATTGTGTGATGGATATTTATTTAGTTGATATGAAGATTATATATTGTAACAAATGCCTAAATATAATTATATGCAATACCATGTTTATTTTATGGACTAATGTCTAAATAAACATGGAAATGTGTTGAATTGGATGTACATTGCATGATAAGCTATGCATAATGAGATACTTGATGAAAAGAGAAAAATCCCGGTTGAATAAAAAAGGAAATTCGATAGATAAACCATGACTTACATGACTTGAGATCCAGCATGTGTTGTAGAAAAGGATTTAGCCCGGACGGGTAATCCGTTGACCTCAAATATAGAAAGGATCTAGCCTGGATGGGTGTTCTTTGAGTGATCAAGCCTCCCGAAAAATATGTGTGCATTGTGGATTTAGCCTTGACGGGTAATCCGATTAGGGTCTGAATTTAGACTGGACTGGTAATTCAGATCCGAGCTCATTGAGAGTGCTTGTCGTTACGGAGGATTTAGCCTGGACTGGTAATCCCGACATCACTCCATGAGTTTATATTACGGAGGATTTAGCCTGGACTGGTAATCCCACCGTAAGATGTGAGGTTCGCGGGAGTGCGTATTTGAGGTGATCACTTGTATGACTTGACGGTAAATGGATTATCCATCGAGATTTTCAAGAAATTCAACGGGCATTATAATGAATAATGCGATGAATGTCCCGAGATGGGCATGGTGATAAAGGTAAAGTTAATCGATATGTTATAGATATGTACAGGTACGTACATCATACTCATAAGTGTTGACTTAATGAAAGGTGATAAAATGATAAGTAAGCGAATTCATGCATATGTATGTGTATATATGACAAACAAGTAAAAAGGTTTGAAAGACGAACCATCCTTATGCTTATGATTATGAATTGTGTTGCAATATCATGTTAATTTACATTGTGTAATTGAATATGAGATTTATGAAATAATGAGTCCATGATCAATGTAACAATGAAATTGTGATAGCTATTGTGATTTTTGCACCGAAGTAGTGTTAAATAGCAGTAGCATCCCAACTTTGAAAAATCACCATAAATAGTGGAAGTTGAATTAGTGGCTGAATAATATATGAAATTAAAGCTTAATGAGTCTAGTTTCACTAAAAGAAACGGTGTAAGTAAAAGAATTTTTTATTATGAGATATTTGAATTCTTGTGAGATAGAGTCAGAGTGATTCTAGACTCCCCTGTCTTAACTTTTGAAAATAACTAGAAATTGTAAAAAAAGAATTATGAGTTAAGATTAATATGAATGAAATCCTTAATAAGTCTATTTTCAAGAGAAAGAGACAGTAATATTATCTGAGTCTCATACTATGAGATATCTTATTTTTAGTAGATAGAGGTCAAAGCTGTCAGACTGCAAAATAGGGGAGAGTTTAAAGAATAAAATGTACTTATTGGCTAGACCAAAAATTCTGGAAATTTTATGGTAAGAATATATATGAGTCTATTTTTAGGAAAAATTAACAGATCTTAACTTTGAGTCCTGTAGCTCATGTTATAAATAATTTATCAATTATTACTTGAGTAGATAGCTTGACCAGAATATGAATAAAAGTGTAATTATAGTTGTTTTACCTAAGGAAACATGTTGTTATAATGCTTATTATTTTCATATGGACTTACTAAGCTTAAAGCTTACTCCCCCTTCCATTTCTTCTAGTGTCCTCAGGTCAACTCAGGGTTGGAGATCATCGGAGACAGCATCACACTATCGAGCTATCAATAAGGTTTATTGATAAACCTTAAGCATCTTCAAGTGAGTGGCATGTATAGGAGCTTAATTATTGATATATGTTTTTATGTTTTGGCCAAGATGTTGGCTTATATTAATTCATTGTATATAACCATGAGATGTGGCTTATAATAATTTTGGCTTGTAAGCCTATTTGTTCATGGTATGTGTTAAAGTTTTGTGATGTGGTTATGTGATTATGCTTGTTCATCATGTATATGAAGTATATGGCACATGTATGTGATGAATGCCCTAGGACCATTCGAGATGGTCGTAGCCATGGACTGAATGTGTGGCATGGTAGTAAGATGATAATGATTAAACATGGACAATTGTAGAATATGTAGAGCTTAAATGTTGGGTAATAAACACATGTATGACCGCATACAAATTATTTAATAAAATTTCACTAAAGGTTGATTAAACATTAAATTGATGTTATAATTTGTGCCTATGATGTGTAAAAATATGGGGAAAAATAAGGTAAACATAAGGCTTGGAAAATAGCCTAACTGTAGCTACACGGGTAGAGACACGGCTATGTGTCTCAACCGTGTGGAGGACACGGCCTAGCACACGGGCGTGTGGCCTGGCCGTGTGGTATAAATTATTTTTCTGACGTCATAAACAGAGAGTTACATGGGCTAAGGACACAGGTGTGTCCCAAGCCACACGGGCGTGTGTGACCACACGGCCCCACCCACACGGGTGTTTGACTCTCTAAAGCTAGAAAATCGTTAAGTTGCCCAAAGTTTATCAAATGTTTTCAGTTTTGTCCCGGACCGCCCCAATGTATGTTTTAGGCCTCGAAGGCCTGTATAAGGGACAATATGCATGTGTTTGAAAAGTTTTAAATTTGGACAAAATTTGGTGACCCGATTTTGTATGTTTGTGAATGTTTAAGTCCGGTAACGCCTCGAGCCCTGTCCCGGCGTTGGATACGGGTGAGGGGTGTTACAAGACACGTATGCATAAAATGATATGCCATGATGAATAATGGAATTTTCTTGATTTGAATGCTTGAAATGGTTGGTATTTGGATGTGTGATTCAAGTACAAGTCATGGGTGTGATTTTGGGTGAGAAATGAAGGGCAGACACACGAGCGTGTGTCTAGACCGTGTGTGACACACGGCCGAGTACATGGGCGTGTAGTTAGGCCGTGTGTCCCCTGCACCTTAAATTTGAGAAACAGAATGCTCAAAATTGAGCACCTGGGTAGGGACATGGGCGTGTGTCTCAACCGTGTGTGCTACACGGCCTAGAACACGGGCCTGTGTCTTGGCCATGTGAAACCTGCACCTAATTTCAAATTGAACTAATTAATCACACAGTCTAGCACACGGACGTGTGGCATGGCTGTGTGCATAAGTTAGAGAGTTACACGGGGTCGAACACAGCCTGCAGCACGGGCGTGCCCCAGGGTCACACGGGTGTATGCCTTAGACCACACGGGCGTGTGAGCCTTGTAAATTGGAAAAATTTTGAAAATTTCACAAAAATTCTTAGGGTTCCTGATTAAGTCCCGATTCGAATTTAATGTTC
Organism: Gossypium longicalyx; assembly: GCA_025698465.1. Taxonomy (NCBI): domain Eukaryota; kingdom Viridiplantae; phylum Streptophyta; class Magnoliopsida; order Malvales; family Malvaceae; genus Gossypium; species Gossypium longicalyx. The sequence continues at coordinate 56,921,060 of CM046998.1, forward strand.
ATATTGGGCCTCGAGGGTCCATTTAAGGGACGTTATGAATGATTTTGGAAAATGAATAGTAATTGACTTGAAATATCTGCAAATGTTCTAAAAATTTTTGGTAACACTCCGTAACCCTATTTCGGCGACGGATACGGGTTAAGGGTGTTACAATCGCCGCCATCGTGCATCCACCGACGATTTGTGATCTTTCCTCCTTTCGTCACCTTTTTTTTTTCTACCACTCTCTATAGTAAATAGAACCTCATTTCTTTTATTTTCTGTAAGTTCTTCAAATATTTTGATAATATTATTATTATACTTTTGACTCAATTTTCCAAGTGATCGATTACTCTAGATCCAATTTCCTCTCTAACTTAAGACCCCGGTGACCCAACACCCTTTTTGATTCAATCGATTTAGAGTAAGTATTGTAACAGCCCAATTTCTGTGAAATCGGAACAGTGGTTCGGGACCACAAATGTTATGTGAAAATTTTAAAAAGAAAAATTTATCGATTATGTGCTTAATTATGAAAATAACCAAATCCCATAAAATGTAAAAATTGAATTCTAGTAGCTATAAGGATTAAATAGCTATGGAATTCAAAACTTGAGGTCAAAGTATGTAGATATTTTGGTGACTCATCCATGTAAATTTAGAAAAAGGGCAAGGACTAAATTGAAAAGTGAAAATATTTAATTAATTAAAAGATGATAAAAGAGATATCATCTTATTTTCTCATCTTCTTCCCCAAAATAATACATGGAAACCCCTAAGAGAGTGAGAAGAAACTTTCATGGCCAAACAGGGTAAGTTTCCTTGGCCCGTTTTTAGTAATTTTGATATTTTTGAAACCGAGATAGCTTAATCTGTCTATTTTGGGGATTAATTTGAAAATTTATCAATGTATGGAAATTGGTTCATGGATGAATATGCTAAAAATTATAAATTTATGGTAGAAAATGAAAGGTTTTTGATAGAAACAACTTTTACAAAATGATTTTTGATGAAAATATGATTTAGGGATTAAAATGTAAAGTTGTTAAATGTGATGAAAAATGCTAAATTTTTATGAATACATGCGCTGTAAATTTTGTAATAGGATTTTGGTTAGGCTTGGAATAGAGAGTAAATTGCACAAATTTTATTTTCCGAGCCTAGGGACGAAATAGAAATTTATGGAAAAGTTAGGGGGTAAAATGGTAATTTTGCCTAGGATGACAATTAAGTCCACTTGAATGTGAAATATGGTAAATTGATGTTAAATTTACTCGTATAGATCTGGATAGACCAAATTCGGAGTTGGAACGAGAAAAGAGGAAAATATCATATTAGTAGATTTTACGTACACGAACATTGTCGAAGTAAGTTCGTGTTACTAAATTGTATATGTTTTTATGCTTGAATTTAATGTTGTGTTTGTGAATTGTATAAATTCCATAAATATGTGAAATGATCACTTACTCATTATAACCCGATAAATGGAAGTGCCCGATCAATTATAATGCTCGACAAATGATAAATGATAAAAATGTAAATTTTATGCTTGAGTTGAATGTGAACATTGGAATTGCATAAATGCATAAATATGTGCGATTGACCACATGCTTGATAATGCTTGAAATATGCTAAATTCTGTTTGAATAAATGGAAAATTCGATGGATATGTGATTTCCCGAAATGAATGAGGTCTTGCATTTGTTGCGGACGGGATTTAGCTCGAACGAGTAATCCTATTGATCTCATGACAGAAAGGATTTAGCCTAGACACGTAATCCTGATATAAGTTCTCTCGAGCATATGTTATGGATTGGATTTAGCCCGGATAGGTAATCCAGATCAAGCTTCTTAGAGCATATGTCATAAAAAGGATTAAGCCTGAACTGGTAATCCTGTTGTATACATGTATGGCTCGAGAGTGTACTTCCTGAAATAGTACCTTATGGGTACCATTGAATAGGAATTGACGAATCCTGATTTGTACACCACGAGTGTACTACCTGTGTATCCATCGATATTTCAGATAAATTCAATAGGTAAAAGTTCTTGACATGAGAAGATGTGAATAAGAAATGAGGTATTACACATATTGGCCTGAAATACATGAAAATGACGATACGTGATAATTGATATTTGGAAATATGAAATGATGATATTGTACATGGAATTTATTTGATGAGTATGTACATCCTTGGTTATAGACTTGTACACTTTAAGTGTACTACCACTCGTGTGACATTGATATTTCGAGTAAAATGTGTAAAGTTTTGATATGAAATAATCTGAACTCGAGATGTGTTATATGAAAATATACTTGAGATATAGCAATGTGAATTATACATGTTGTGGAAAGCATATGTGCATGGAAACTTGATTGTTATTGAACCCATGCATGTTTTGATGTTATTATGGAATACATGACTAATAAGGGCAATTAGGATATGTGTAGGGCTTGAGGTCAAATTGAATGAGTGTGCCTTACATAGTTACCTCAAAATAGAATAAATGCTAAGTTAAGTACCATGTTATACAAATTTACTAAGCATTTTTTTGTTTACTTAGTTTTATTTCCCTATTTTATAATAAATCAGAAGCTCGGTGGAGATCACTCACACTATCTATCTGCCTATGTTGGTACAATATGGTATTGCAATTATGGTTGAAATGGCATGTATAGGTTATATTGGCCATGTTGGCATGTAAATGTAAATGTTGCTTGTAACCTAGCCATTGGAATGACTAGTAATGGTATGTTTTGATATATCTTTAATGTCATACTATGATAGCTACATATGTGTTAAGTAGTTGATCAAATCATGCCTATCATATGGATTAAGCCAATGCAAGAATATGAACATGTATGCATGTAATGGTATGCCATGTTGAATGATAGAATTTGTTTAATTTGAATGCTTGGAATTGTTGGTATTGGATGTGTGTTTCAAGTGCAGGTCATGAGTGTGATTTTGGGTGAGAAATGAAGTAAGAAATGACTTTATTTTGTCCACACGGGCAGACACACGGGTGTGTGTCTAGATCGTGTGTGACACACGACCGAGTACATGGGCATGTAGTTAGGCCATGTGTTCCATATACCCTAAATTTTGAGAAACAGAATGCTCAGAATTGAGCACACGGGAAGAGACATGGGCATGTGTCTCAGTCGTGTGTGGTACACAGCCTAGAACACAAGCGTGTGTCTTGGCCGTGTGAAACCTGCACGAAATTTTGAATTGAATTAATTAACCATACGGCCTAGCACACGGGCACGTGACACGGCTGTGTGCACAAGTCAAAGAGTTACACGGGGTCCAACATGGCCTATAGCACGAGCGTGTCCCAGGGTCACACGGGCCTGTCCCTGGGACCACAGGGGCGTGTGAGCCCTGTAACTTGGAAAAATTTTGAAATGTCACGAAAAAATTCTTAGAGTTCCCGATTACATCTCGACTCGATTCTAATGCTCGTATTGGGCCTCGAGGGTCCAATTAAGGGACATTTTGAATGATCTCAGTTAATGAGTAGTAATTTGCATGAAATATCTGAAAGTGTTTTGAAAGTTCTTGGTAACGCTCCGTAACCCTGTTTTGGCGACGAGCACGGGTTAGGGGTGTTACAAGTATGGTAGTGGATGTAAACCACTATTTCTTCCCTACCTTTTCCTTTTGACCGAATGTCTATAAGGACTTATAGTGTATTTTTCCTCCTGTATTAACATATCATACTATATTTTTAATGAATGGCTGATCAACACAATTTCAGAAAGCTCCTAATTTTGGGAACAAAATAATCGTACGAATGATTATTTATAAGAGTCAGTTCTAAAAGAATGATTTAAAATAAGTGATTAATCACACAAAGTGTTTAGAGACAATTCTTTAATATAAAGTCACCTTGATAATAGATCCATATTCCATCGATTAAGATTCGAGTGTAGACGTTCTTTAGTGTGGAGTTTCTCACCAGATCTACTATTAGGTGTGAGTCTAACTTGATACAAGTTATATATATCGCTAAAAATGCCTAAATAAAATATTATATTTTGATTTATGTTTTATACGAATACATCAAGTATTCTAAAATGGGATATTAAATTTGTCAAAACGGACTATACAAGTAAGTGTTTCTGAACCAACTATTTTGTGAAAGCATGTTGTGTGGTTATGTTTGTTACTGATTTGAAAAGCATGTTGTTATCATTCTTATGTTGTGTGACATTATGGCATAAATGTTTATATGTCTTTCAAAATGTAATGTTTAGATACATCGAGATAATGTGTAAAATTGCATGTCAAAACAAGACTATGTAATATTATTTAAACGATTGGATGAGCATGATCCCCATGCCTAAAAGTGAAATTCTGTATCAAAGTGAAAATATTTTTATTGTGGCCATACCACATGCATGGGGTAGGATATGTGTAAGGAGGAAGTACTGGTAGTTTATCTACATTACTGGTGGCTTGACCACATTACTGGCAGCTTGTTTGTATTACTGGCAGTTTATCTGCAATATTGGCAGCTTGCCTACACTACTGGCAGTTTATTTGCATTATTGGTGGCTTAACCACATTATTGGAAGCTTGTATGCATTATTGGTGGCTTGTCTACAGATTAGAGTGTTTGGATGGACGAGTTTTGGGAACTCAATTTTGGAGTGTAGCGGTGATGGGTAGGAAAATTTAAAATAAATCTGCATAATTGTTCTATAAAAATTGCATTGCCATGATCATATGCATAAAGAGAACTGATTATTTTGTATGCTGATTATATGTTTATTGATTTTTATTTTTTAAAAGACTCACACTGTAAAACCCCTAACCCACCACCATCGTCGAATTAGGGTCACGACCATTACTAACCGATCAGTACATTTAATTTCAACATAATCAAAGGTGCATGCTAACTATTAACATTCATATTGTACAAAGAGTATAACATGTTAATCTAATACTTCCATATTATTATCTTATACAATCAAATAATGAGATATGCTATGCAATGCTAAATTTAGTCTTCCACTATTTATAGTTTTACCACTATTTATCCCCTCTTGAAAGCTAGAAGTTGGATACCTAACAAGAATATTCCAATTATTAGCATCAGAGTATTAGACTATACTCTGGCTATCTACTTTCAATGATATTAGTAGAATGACCTACTTCACTCAGTTAAAGTTCACCAGTTCTTTTAAAAATAGTGTAAAAATACTCTTATAGTCCTTAATATGAGTTTATGGGACCCTAAATATAACAAAAAAACAAACAGGGACTAGTTTGAAACAATTCAAAAAGGGTTTGGGGAAATTTTCAAAAAAACTTAAAAATAGGGGTCACACGACTGTGTGATATGCCCCAGGCCGTGTAGCTTTCAAAGTTGGAACACATTCTGTGTCCTAACTCATGTCTGTACCCATACCTCTAGCCGTGTAACTCACAGACTTTAAACACACAGATGTATTTCAGCCTGTGTCTTTGCCCGTGTAACTCATTGACTTGGGTCACACGGCCGTGTGCCAGACTGTGTGAAACTTGAACTAAAATTTCCAAGACATATGGCCGTGTGACAGACTGTGTCTTAGGCCGCCGTGTGCACCTAAATGCACCTTAAAACTCAAGTTTACCAAATCATGCTTACTTGGACACTAAGCAACCCAATTACCAGCCATTTAACCTAATCAAAACACAATTAAACATGTTTAAAACATGCCAAAGCATCCATTTTAAGTGTCTAACCAATGTACCCTCATTGGTACTGCATTCTATATTTTCAAACATATCAATAAGGCATCAACCATCCAAACATTCATTCATACCAAATGACCATAATTGAACAAATATTTTAGCTATTTAGGCTACCAAGCTTCAAACTAAAATACATGCAAAACATTAAGTTTGACTAACATACCAAAACATAGATTAAGCTTCAACTTTATGAACACGTAAATACCATTACACATAGGACTCTTAAAATCATCACATTACATAACAACTATCATTCAAAAGACCTCCTAGGTACATGCCATTAAAACAAAAAACATCACTATACTTGAGTCTAGGATCATTGTTGGATGCTAAGTCGACGATAAGCTGGGAAGAACCTAACTTGCGCATGAGAAACAAAACCACACGCTGAGTATAACTCAGTGGTATTTTTAAAATCCGAATAATTAAAACTTGATGTAAATAATTAAGATGTAAGATGCAATTAAGTAATGTCATATAGGATATCAAATTCCAATACATGACAATGGCATTTCATAAAGCTTTTGATAAATCAACTATTACAATAGCATTATTCATTTCCATTTCCAATCCATGAGTTCATCAATCATAATTTATCAATATTCACAATAAAATCTACCATTTCATATTTCATTTCACATCTCATTTTAATTTCTCATCCTTTGTTATTTCAATATCCAATTCATCAATTGTTATCATTTATTTTACCCTATTAACACGACCTGGACTCGGATGGATACACAGATCGAACTAAAACACCAATTCGGCACCCAGTGCGTCATCAGATAAATCCAAAGAAATAATTGCGCTCAGCACTATAATAGGTTGACACCTAGTGTCTCATTGGTTAAACCAAAGAAAATTGGCACCCTGTGCCTTATCAACTCGAAGGAGAACAAATCCTTAAACTCTTCCTATCTTATGGCATGCCATCTATATCCGACTTAGCGTGAAACAGTTAATAGGGTTTCATTTCACTTTTCAAAACAACAAATGTCTCATTTTCATCCATGTACATTATCACATATAAGCATATATTCAATTTGATAATTACATATTCCATTCAATATTCATAAAAGCACTATATTTCTTGATATTCACAATTAGTTCATTCCAATAATCAATTGATTCAATTTAGCCCAAAGCACAAGAATGCTCATCTCAAATACTTACCATATGCAAACAATTCAATATACAATAATTTATAATTTGTTTTAGATTATAGAAACACAAACCGTATATTCTGAGCTACTTGTCGTCGACCTTGTCTTTCCCTTTCTTACTTGAGGATTTTGGAATGTCTTCGCTATGGAATAAAGGTTAATAATACACAACTCAATTTTCATTAAATTTTTTATTTTATACCTCATTTTGCTTAATCTTCAATTTAGTCCCCAAATCGAGACTAATTTTAATCTCCACATTTAACCTCAAATTTTTTACTAATTTCATTCTAAGCTAAATTTAGCTCCCTATTTTTCAACTCTAACCCTTAATTTTAATTTTTTTCACAATTTAGTCCTACTACTTAAAATAAACAATTAACTCCACAATTTAGTCCTTTTCCACTTTTAACCTAAACGTCTATCAATGAATCCCTTAAGCTCTAACTAATCAACAATGGTAACATCATCAATCTTGAACAATGCTAAAAATTATAACACGGGTCGGCTAGTTCTAAGTTCCAAGATTCTAAAAACGTAAAAATTACAAGAAGAGAGACTAAATTAACTAACAAATTGAAGCTCGAATACCTAAAACCCTTATGGTCGTGCATTTTCTTCCCTTTTTTTTCTTTTTCAATTGGTGTGCATGTAAAAATAAAAGAAAGAAATGGTTTTGGTTTTTTTTTATTACCATTATCTATTATTATTATTATTATTATTATTATTATTATTATTATTATTTCAGTTAACCTACAAATATATCATATATATAATATACACATGCACATATCATTAAACCATGACCGGCATCAACCAACCATTTAATTAATGGAATAATTGCTACCTGAGTCCCTTTTATTTATTTCAATTTATAATTCAACTTTTAACCCTTTCGCGATTTAGTCCCCGTACCTTAATTACTCCTAATTTCATGAAAATTACTTATCCAAAATTTAATTCGCCTCTAGTATAACTCCGTAAATTTTTAATAAAAAATATTTACGGGTCCGATTTATGAAAATGGAGTCCCAAAACTACACTTTCTGTCACCCCTGAGTATCCGGTCATTACAATTCTTCCCCCTCAAATAAATTTCATTCTTGAAATTTACCTGAAAAAAGATGGGGATATTGGGATATCATCGTCTCTTTTGGCTCCTAAGTCGCTTCCTCGACACTATGTCTACGCCACAAACTTTCACTAACGGAACGTGTTTATTACGCAACTCCTTCACTTCGCGAACTAAATTTTCAATAAGTTCTTCCTCGAAGGACAAGTCAAGCTGAATTTTAATATATTTCATTGAAATAATGTGAGATGGATCCGATCGATACCCCCTAAGCATTGACACATGAATGACATTTTGCATTTTCTGTAATTCTACAGGTAATGCCAACAGATATGCCATTGGTCCCACTCTTTTAGTGATCTCATACGGTACAATAAAACGAGTACTTAGTTTCCCTTTTTGACCGAACCTTAGGACTTTCTTCCATGGCGAAACCTTTAGAAATACCTTATCTCCAACAGAAAACTCAATATCTCATCGTTTCAAGTTTGCGTATGATTTCTATCTATCAAAGGTTGCTTTCAATCTATCTCGAATTGTTTTAACATTATCTTATGTTTCTTGAATCAATTCCGGCCTAACAACTTTTTTTTTCACACAATTCCAGCCAACAAACAGGTGTTCGACACCTACGCCCGTACAAAGCTTCGTACGGAGCCATTTGCATAATTAATTAGAAACTATTATTGTATACGAATTCAGCCAAAGGTAAATAATGTTCCCAATTGGATTCAAAATCGATTACAATATCTTCCAAAATTTGAATAACATGCTCTGATTGACCGTCCGACTATGGGTGAAAAGCTGTACTGAAATTGAGTCTCGTACCAAGAGATTCATACAACTGTTTCCAAAATCTCAAAGTGAATCGGGGATCTCGATCGGAGATAATCGACATATGGACGCCATGCAATCTAACAATTCCTCGAATGTATACCTTAGCTAATTTTGGTAGTGACTAATAAATTCTGACCGCACTAAAATCAGTCAAATTTATAAGTCGATCAACTATTTCCCAAATTGCATTTTTCTTACTCGGAGATTATGGTAATCTTATTACAAAATCCATTGTTATGTGCTCCCATTTTCACTCAGGAATAAAAATAGGCTGAAGTAATCCTGTGGGAACCTGATATTCTGCCTTAACTTACTGACAAGTTAAACATTTGGCTGCGTAGTCAACTATTTTTGTTTTCATTCCTGACCACCAATAAGATTCTCGCAGATCACGAAACATTTTCGTTCATCTAGGATGCAAGGTAAAAGGGCTATCATGAGCTTTGTGAAGTATCAACTCTTTTAATTCTGCAACATTTGGAACATATATTTGATTATGAAACCTCAAACAATCGTTATCATCAATACTGAAATTTTCTATAGAGCCCTCTTTAACCATTTCTCTTTTCTTCATTAATTCGACATCATCTAATTGTGCTTATTTGATTTGATCAAACAAAATCAGTTTGATTTTCAACTCAGCCATCAAGATTCCATCATTATTGATACTAATTTGAGCAAACATCGCTCGCAATTCAACTGTTGCCTTCCTGCTTAATGCATCATCTATGACGTTGGCTTTACCCGAATGGTAATAAATAACATAATCATAATCTTTTAGAAGTTCCACCCAATGATGCTATCTCAAATTGAACTCCTTTTTGGTTAGGAGGTATTTAAGACTCTTGTGATCAGTATAGATGTGACACTTTTCACTGAACAGATAGTGTCTCCTGTAATATCCCGAATTAGGGCCTAATCGGAATAGTGGTTTCGTGACCACAAATTCGAGATAGAAATAATTATTTTATAATTATTTTGAGGTTTATGATATGATTGCATGATTGTGTGAAAATTTTGTGAAGAAACTCTATGCATAAAATGCTTAATTTGAAGTTAGGGACTAAATCGAATAAGTTGCAAAACTTGCATTCTAGAAGTTTTTAGTATGAAATTGCTTTGAAATATTAATTAGGAGGTCTTAAATAGAAATTTGACCAATTTCTAAAATTTTGGACAAAAATGGGCTTGTACATGAAAATTTTCAAAGAAAGGTATTAAGGGCATTTTGGTCATTTGGATATTTAATGAAATAAAATGGGAAAAATAACACAAAATAGTCATCTTCCTCATTTAGTTGCTGCCGAAATTCACTCTCACCATAGCTAGGGTTTCTTCAACTTTCAAGCTTCATAGTAAGTGATTCTAAGCCCCGTTTTTAATGATTTTTACGTTTTTGAGATCCCGGTAACTCGATAAAGCTTATGCTAGCAATAATTTAACCTAGGGTTTATATTTGGAAAAATACCCATAGGTGAAATTTGTGTATTTTGATGTTTTATGATAGAATATGAGGTTTTAAATTATGTTAGACAACTTGTACTACTCGATTTTAAGCAAAAACGAGTAAAAGGGCTTAATCGGTAAAAATACCTAATAGTCACAAGTACAAGTTAGAGTGAGAATTTGATGTTGCCATAGAAGAGAAAAGTGATCAGAATGTTATAAAACATAAGAATAAGGAATAAAGTTTAATACCGAGCCTAGGGGCAAAAGTGTAAATATGCAAAAGTTTAGGGGTAAAATTGTAATTTTGCCAAAATTTGAATTAAGGATTAATTTGATAATGTGAGTATTAAATAAGCTAAATGTGTTATTTTAGATCAAGAAAGACGTGGAATCGACCCCAATCGAGGAAAAGAAAAGATTGTGGACTAAATTGCAAAATCTTTGTATTTTGGTACCAAGGTAAGTTCATGTGTAAATAATGTAGCATAATTGTTATTTTTAAGTCATTGATGTCAATTATGTGATATGCTGATTTTTATCATGAAATATATGCTTTGTGGTTATTTTCAAACAAAATGCAAATCATGTGTGCTACTTGCTAAATATAATTATTAATGAGTATTGATTTCGGCATTCTACGGAAGACGGCAAGGATATGTATTCGAGGAAAATCCCGTTTGAACCTTAGGAATAGATTAGGATACAAGTGACATGTCACTAGGATGGTTAAGCATCCGAATTCGTTGAGTTGAGTCCGAGTTCACTTATGGATGCGAATGTCCGAACTCGTTGAGTTGAGTCCGAGTTCGTGAGATGTAACTATGCATCCGAGCTCGTTGAGTTGAGTCTGAGTTCACTTATGGATGCGAACGCCGGAGCTCGTTGAGTTGAGTTCGAGTTCGCTTATGGGCGGGTTACATGATTTCTTGATTGCATATGTGGCACTTATGTGCAAGTTATCCATGTATCCGAATTATATTCCGATGTGTTCAACGGGTAAAGTTCTACTCAAATGGAGGAACGCTCGAGATGTAAAGAGACGTATTGGTAAGTGATGTGAAATGGATATTTTGGACATGTATGTATTTAACCCTCGGATTGAGTATTGATACAACCACGATAAGGTAATGAGATGATGAAAAATGATTAGAAATGTGATATGTGTTTTGGTGATATATGCTAATGTTGATTGGTTTGATTGTTTGTTATGTTACTTATTATTTGCATATGAACTTACTAAGCATTTATGCTTACTCCCTCCTTCTTACTCATTGTAGTTTTGGAAAAGCCAGCTCGAGTCCGGATAGGTCGAAGGCTCGATCCACACTATCTGGAAGACTTTTTGGTAAATGGCTTGTAAATTTAAGTATGGCATGTATAGCAATATACTTATTTTGTGTAAATGATCTTATGATATGGTGATGGAATGGTTGAGAAAATGTTTGATAATGATAAGTTATGGAAATGGTTAGTTTAGCTTATGTTTGATGTTATGGAAAGTTATTAAGAAACTTAGTGCATGAAAATTCATAAAAAAAAAAGAAGAAAAAAGATGAAATTTGCCATAAACAGAACATTGCAGCAACACTGACGTGAGTTTGAAAATTTACTAAAAATCATAAAAATCGAATTAGGTGATGGATTAAGTATGAAATTGAAGCTTAATATGTCTAGTTTCACATAAAACAAATTAAATAGGTAAAGGAATTATATGTTATAAAATATTTGAATTTTTGTGAAACAGGGCCAGAGTGATTTCTGGATCCCTTGTTCCAAATTTAAAAATTCACCATAAATTGTACAGATATAATTAGGTGGTTTATTTTATATTATCATAATTTTTATTGAGTCTAGTTTTAGGAGAAACAAACCTCATAATCATATGAATTTTTTACAGAGAGAAATGTGGTTCGTAGTAAACAGAGGTCAGTCCAGTCAAGTCCTGTAACAAGGGTAACTTTAACTAATAAAATGTACTAATTGGACCAACCAAAAATTCTAGAAAAAAATTAGTAGATGGGTATATGAGTCTAGATTCAGGGAAAATTTACAGATCTTGATTTCGAGTTTCGTAACTTGAGATATGATTTTTCTTGTGACTGTGACGCAAGTAGCTTGAAAGCTGTGAATGTAGAAACAAATAATTCAAAGTTCTAAAAATGTTAAATTAAGTTTAGTAACACCTCATACTCGACTCCGACAACGGTCTCGGGCGTGGGGGCGTTACATATCCAAATATTTAGAGCAAAAACCACAGTAGCTAACTCTAAATTATGAGTCAGACAACCATATTCATGCGTTTTTAGTTGACGGGATGCATATGCGATCACTTTCTCATCTTTCATTAAAACACAACCGAGGCCACTTAAGGAAGCATCACTATAAACCCCGAAATCCCTTCCCGATTTTGGTAAAGTTAGCACTGGTGCTTCAGTCAACATCTATTTCAATCTTTCGAAACTTTCTTGGCATTGATTGCTCTGAATGAATTGAACGTTCTTTTGCAACAACTTTGTCATAGGCAAAGCTATCTTCGAAAATCCATTTACGAATCTTTGGTAATAACCAGCTAAACCAAGATAACTGCGAACATCTGACACATTTCTCAGTGCTTTCTACTAAACAATGGCCTCAATCTTTTTTAAATCAACTCTAACTCCATCCAACAAGATAACATGCCCCATAAACAAAACTTTCGATAACTAAAATTTGCGCTTGCTAAGCTTTCCATATAATTGTTTCTCTCGCAACAATTGCAAAACGATTCTAAAGTGTTGCTCATGCTCGGATTCATATTTTGAGTAGATCAAGATGTCATCAATGAAAACTACCATAAATTGATTGGAAGATATGATTCATGAGATCCATAAATGCCGCCGAGGCATTAGTCAACCCAAAAGACATTACCAAAAATTCATAATGGCCATAATACGTACGAAATGTCGTTTTATGTATGTCACTATCTTTTACTTTCAACTGATAGTACCCAGATCTCAAACCGATCTTAGAAAAGAAAAAAGCTCCTTTTAGTTGATCAAACAAGTCATTGATACGAGGTAAGGGGTATCGATTCTTAATTGTCAACTTATTCAATTGTTGATAATCTATACAAAGTCGCATTGAGCCATATTTCATTTTAACGAATAATATTGGAGCTCCTTAGGACGATATACTAGGGCATATAAAGCCATGATCCAATAAATCTTGCAATTGCATTTTCAATTCCTTCAGCTCTATGGGTGCCATACGATAAGGGGATATTATCATCGAAGTCGTACTAGGAAACACTTCAATTGTGAATTCAACCTCCCGATCAGATGGTAATCCTGGTAAACACATCAGGGAATTCACAAATTGTTTGAATCTTGCTGACCTGACTATCACCAGTATTCAAGTTAATAACATAGGCTAGAAAAGCTTCACAACCTTGATTGAGAAGTTTATTAACTTGAACTGCTGAAATGATATGAGTTGAACCACTTGTTTGAACACCATTCACTTCAATCATGCTACTGTCTACACTCTGAACCACAATCTTATTTTTACTGAAATCTAGAATCACTTCATGTTCAGTAAGCCAACCTATACCCAAAATTAGATCAAAATCTCCAAATGGAATTATCAACGAATCAACAGGGAAAGATACATTCTGAATTTTTAATGGACATAGCTTACATACTTGGTTAACTAATACGGACTGCCCCAAAGGACTTGACAGAACCATAGATACTCTAGACGTCTTAGATTTTAAACTTCTTGATTTGACTAACTTAGCATTAATATAAGAGTATGAAGATACTGAATCTATCAAAGCGTAAACAAGCTCTGAGTGTGATAAAAAGATACCTGTAACAACAACAATAGTGTCACCTTTCTTGCGTGTCCGTACAACATATGCTCGAGTTGGCGCTCTGAACTCTGACTGGTGAGTACTAGTATCGCTCCCCTTTCTAACACCACATCTGGCAATAAAACCATCACAACTTATTCCACGACCCCTAGAAGCAGGTACAAACCTTTGAGAAGAAACAGGGGTAGCATTATCATTTTTTGGACTCTTGTGCGCGTCGATCCACAGCGGAAATAAGCTCGTATTAGTTTCCAACATTTACCCTGATGCTTTTTCCCACAATATTCATAATTCAAAATTTCAATAGCTCGAGACGGGCCTCGTACACTACCCATGGACACAGTTGGTTTTTGATCTTAGTTTCTATCAGATGTGTTAGACTTAAAGGACAATTTCCATCTACCAGGAAAATCTATAGTTCACTTAGATTGTGGATTCGAACTAGTAGCTCCTAACCGTTTTCCAAAAGCGCGAGTAATCTCAGCCTATTTTTTTCAAGATCCAAAGCTTGCTCTACCATTTTTGCCCATTCAACTAAATCAACAAACTTTGAAATTTCATACGATAACAACTGTACTCGGAGCTCATCACGTAACCCACGCAAAAACTGTTTGTAACTTTGTAACGCCCCAAAAGTGTAGGTATTGTCTTTTGTTCATTGTGTTACATTATTGTATGTTTGCTTCAATGGTTGTGTGTCCTGAGGGGTGATAGAGAAGTCCTGGGTTCAAGCCTGGGCATTTGCAAAAAAAAGAAACTTTGCTTATTTTTGTACAAATCTTGCTTGTGATGCGTGGCCTTTTAAATTCTGGTTGGTAAGATTTGTCACAAGGAGCTGGCTAGTGTGGTGGCATGGGGCGTGTGGGTGTATTTGGGGTCTAAGGTTCGAGCATTGGTGGGGTGGAAGGAGCTTTTATTTTGCCGCAAGTGCTAAGGAGGAATCCTTGTTTGACCGAAATTGAGGAGTTGGTGGGAGTTTGAATAGGCGGTTGAGTAGATTATGGTGGAGGGATTTTAGGAGAAGATTTGGGAAGTGGATGGAGGGGTGTGCGATTTTGAATGAGTATGGAGAGATTTGGGGAGTGGGGTTAGGAGCGGAGTAGTGGTTCGCCGAATGTGGGATTTCCTAGTAGGAAAATTCGGTCATAGGTATTCTTTTCCCTTTGTACCAAAATTGTATTCCATTTTGCTCTCTTTTTTGATAATTTTTACCTTTTTCTGCTTCTTTGTTTCTTTGTGAATGTGTTGATCGATTTTTGTTTCTCTCTTTTCTCCCTTTCAAGCTTTTCCCTTCTCTTTTGTTGACGCCAATTACCTCTTCTCCCTATAGCCGAATTTGGACCTGTTCTTATCAATCTCTTTCACTTCTCTCTTCTGCCTTCAAATTGTAGTCGAGCTACTCAATTCTTCTCCCCTTCATTTGTTTTGTGTGACCGAATGTTGACTATACTCTTCTCTTCTCTGTTTCTTTCCAACCATTCACGTTTTATTCTTGGTTTGGTGTTCAAGCTTTATACCGTTCCTCTTATATTCTCGATGTGACAACCTTTTATCATAACACTTCGGCTGGGTGCTGTACTCCTTCCTCCTTTGCATGTTTCGACTATCACAGTCGTTTCTCGAGCAATCAGATTCAGCGTAAGGTTCCTTGCTCTTCCATAATGTTCTTTCTTTTCTTTCTCTTGAAGTGTCGATTATTCATTTTGGTAATGAGGGTTCGGTTACTAGTCTTCTTACTCCTTTCGAAAGGCTATTTGGCTAATATCTCTCTTATCTAACATTTACTACTAGGAAGTAAGATCGTTTGATCTTGTGCCTTGGTTTTAGGAGGTGTTTTGGGTGTTGGCCGAATAGCATTGCTCTTCTTTCGTTGGTTCCATTTCTGGTAAGGCACTTTATATTTAGTTTATAGACTGTGGGTATGGAAGTAGTTTACGAATAGCTTTTGGGTTGTAGGAAATCGCTAAGGATTGGGAGCGATTGTTGGTAATGGTGCTTGAGTGATCAAAAGAGGTAGGTGATGGGTATAATCATGAACAAGTGTTGATTAAGGCCTCTTGCAAACTGATTTTAGGTATCTAACGAAGTCTTGATTGTGTAGGTTTCAATCTTGTGGATCGGGAATCGCATTTTCGCTACCAGGTGTGTAATCACATTATCTCAACCATTATTCGGCAAAAGCTGAAAACTGTTATCAATGGTGCCACACGAGCGAATGTATGATCGTGTGGTCATCTAAGTGCAAAAACGTGTGCATGTGATTGTGAAGACCACCACGAGCAATCTCGTAGGCATGGGTCGTTTTAGGCCACATTGGGCCGAGATAGGCCATGTCGGCCCTACCTGGGCATACCGCATGAATGTACGAGAATAATCGGGCGGTTGTGTAGTTGCACGGCCAGGGCTATTTGTTGGGCTTAGTGGGTCACACGGGTGTGTGGGCCTATATAGGCCGTATTATGGGCTTAGGCCCATTAGCCACTGATGTACTGTTAAGGTCGCACGAGACGACCGTGGACTTATTGTGGAGACAGTAAATATGCCTAGATCTTAATGACTGTTATACCCCTATGGGGTAAAAGACTGAAATACCCCTGTTTGATAAATGATCATAAGAGCATGCCATGATTACCATATGTGCATCCATGATATGTTGCATTACATGGGGTGGGATTTATGTTACATGGGGTGGGATTTATGTTACTGGTGCAAGTGTACTGAGAGGCTATACGCCTAATACTGGCAGCTCTACTGCAAACACTGATAGTGCTGTAAACGGTACATTATTCTGGAGTGTAGGGATAGGTGGGTCGATTTAATCCCCACATGGAGTGTAGGGCTGGACAGAGTGGAGTGTAGAGGATGGTTGGGTAGGATCTATATATGCATGCTTGATACTGTATTGAAATGGGCCAAGGCCCGCACTGATACTGTTATTGTTATGGGCTTAGGTCCAGATTGTATTACACACTGAGTTTTCATAAACTCACTTTACTGTTTTATGCGCAGGTAATCCTTAGGCGGATCGGTGTTGCGAGGATCTTGGTGATGGCCACACCATTGCTTCTGTTTCCTTTAATTTTCTATTGGATTTTATTTTGGGTTATGTAATAAGGCCTTTTTAATTTTCTTGTTTAAATTTGGATTTTGGTTACTTTGACTTATATCTATTGAGAACGTAAAGTAGGGTTTTCCAAAATGACAACGGTTTTAAAAACACTACGACATTGCATCGCTTTTGAAATATTTTCGCAACAATAAGAGTTTTAAAAGTAAAGATAATTTTAAATGAATAACGAATAAGCTGGAATATTTTAAGAACTAACAAGAGGCTTCTCATTTTCAAGCAGGTTACCATCAAGAACAAGTTTTCGAAAAGCACTTCAATGTGACATCACAGATTCAGCCATAATATTTAGGCCAAGTTTGGGGTGTTATATTTAGTGGTATCAGAGCCAGGTTTCAAAAACTCGATTGTGGATTTGGGTTTTCCTAAAAACAAGGATTTCAAACGAATTATTTTTTATATAGTGGAAAAATATTTTAAGATGTTGTCTTGGAAGGTGTGGTCTACCGAGTTCTCTAGCGCCGATTCTGTAAGCCCTCTAAACTACTGTTTTAACTGAAATACTGAGACTGTCACAGAAAATTGATTGTACTAAAATCTTTATTAGGGTACCTAAAACTGTAGTTATATTTCGATCCGCGAGAACAAACAAACAACTCTAAATTATGGATTTTTTTTTCATAAAACATTTGTTAACAAATACTGGAACTATAAAATTGATGCATAAAACTGTTAATACAGAAAATACGTGAATCAACTATGAGCATTAGAGGTACTCGTGGAAGGGGTACTAGAGGTCGCGGCGGAGGCCGTGGAGGTGCTCAAGCTGGGTCTTCGGCATCAGGCCATATGCCTAATGTTGAGGCAAGAGAGGCACCAGCTTCACCGGTGATTGAGACGGGGTCACATGCTCGTGCAGCTGGGGACGATGCACTGTCCCAAGCTATGCTGTGAATTTTAGATAGGGTCATTAGGCCTAATGCTGGTATTGTAAGTCACGAGTCGGTAACAGAATGACTTAGGTCCAATGGGGCTAAGATTTTTAGGGGTATCGTTGGGGTGGTCCCTAATGTGGCTAAATATTGGATAAACGCCACAGAGAGGATTATGGATGGCCTCGATTACACCCCAGAGCAGAAACTAAAAGGGGTGGTATCACTGTTGAGAGATGAAGCCTATCAGTGGTGCCTTATTGTGAAAGAGGGTATTCAGCTCGATCAATTAACTTGTGAGTTTTTCAAGAATTCTTTTCAAGGAAAATACTTGGGCGCTAGCTATGTGGATGCCCACGAAAGGGAGTTTCTGAGTCTGACCTAGGGGGATAAGACCGTAGCTAAGTATGAGGCAGAATTTTTACGATTGAGCCACTACACGCGTGGCATGGTGGCCACTGAGTATGAGCTCTGTGTTCGTTTCGAGGACGGCCTCAAAGATAGTCTGCGTGTGTTGATAGCTCCACAGAGGGAGCAAGATTTTGCAGTGTTAGTTGAAAAGGCAAAGATCACTGAGGATGCAAAGCGCACTGAGCGCCAGAATCGCGAGAAAGATAAGGGGAGAAATAAGAGGGTTTGGGGGCCCTCAGGTTCAGCTTTAAGACCTGGAGAAAAGGCCAGAGTTGAAGGACCTGTCAGAGTTGGGCCCCCTGTTGCTACCTTTGGCTTGCAGCCTTGAACAGTTTATGGGAAATGCCATCAGGGCGAGTGCTGGGTTCAGAAAGGGGCATGTTTTAGGTGCGGATTTATGGAGCACCATATCAGGGATTGTCCACGGAGGCTCCTTCAGATGCAAGCTATTGGTATGACTACTGTTCAGCCACAGAGGAGTTTTCAACAGCCACTGAGAGGCCGGGGACCGACTAGAGGTGGAAATGGTATGGGCCGTGGTCGAGGGGCACTAGGTAGAGGTGCGAGTCATTACGAGGCGAGACAACCATCACTAGTTTATGCTGCACGTCGCTGAGAGGACAGAGACACCCTAGATGTTATTACGGCTACGTTTTTTATTCATCAGGTACCTTACCTTGCATTGATTGATGTTGGTTCTACGCACTCTCTGAGACCTTGGGTGTGATATGTGAGAACACTATGAGCGAGATTACCGTGTTAAGTCCATTAGGACAATCGGTGAGAATTGACAAATTGTTTAAGGGGGTACTTTTGGAGGTTCAAGGGAAGATCTTTTTAGCTGACTTGATGGAACTTCCTTTTAGGGAATTTGACCTGATACTGGGTATGGACTGGCTGGTAAAGCATCAGGCGAATTTAGATTTTGCTTCTAAACGGGTGGTTTTGAAAAATGTAGAGGGCAATGAGATTGTGGTGATTGGGGAGCATCGAAATTATCTTTTGAATGTGATCTCTATGCTGAGAGCTGAGAAGATGGTTCGTAAGGGTTGCGAGGCGTATTTAGCCTATGCCAGTGCTTCTGGGCCTGAGGGTGCGTCCGTTAAGGATATCAGAACGGTTAAGGATTTTTCGGATGTCTTTCCCGATGAGCTACCGGGGTTGCCTCCTAATCGCGAAGTTGAGTTTGGGATAGAGCTCTTGCCTGGTACAGCTCCGGTGTCAATCGCCCCTTATAGAAGGGCACCGAAGGAGCTAGTAGAGCTTAAGGCTCAAATTCAAGAGTTACTGGATCGAGGGTTCATCCGCCCAATTGTGTCTCAATGGGGAGCACCAGTGTTGTTCGTGAAGAAGAAGGATGGAACCATGCGCATGTGCATCGACTATCGATAACTGAACAAATTGACTATCAAGAATAAGTATCCTCTACCGAGGTTTGACTATTTATTCGACCAGTTTTAAGGAGCTTTGGTTTTCTCTAAAATTGATCTCCGATCAGGGTACCATCAACTGAGGGTCAAGGAGAATGATGTTTATAAGACAACATTTAGGACTCGTTACGGCCATTACGAGTTCCTAGTGATGCCGTTTGGACTGACGAATACACCAACAGTTTTCATGGATTTGATGAACCGAGTGTTCCAGCCTATCAACATTAGGTTGTTGAGCACCAGCTGGGTTAGCACTCTGTGTCACCGATTTAGTTCCATCTAACTCATTAGAAACATCATCACTAGTATACATCTCTTGATCAAATTCATTATTATATTCATCTGACCTCGTTCAGCTATAAAACTTAAACAATTATAATCAACATCCAAATCCCGAGCTTGATTTAGACTCAATAATGAGCTTGATTTAGTTTGAGAATCGGCTAATCCTATATCTCTGATACCACTAAATATAACACCCTTAACCCACCTCTGTTGTCAGATTAGGGTCACGGGCATTACTAACTTATCAGAACATTTAATTTCAACATAATCAAAGGGGCATGATAACTATTAACAATCATATTATACAAAGAGGATAACATGTTAATCTAATACTTCCATATTATTATCTTATACAATCGAGTAATGAGATATGCTATGCAATGCTAAATTTAGTCTTCCACTATTTACACTCTTATCACTACTTATCCCCTCTTGAAAGCTAGAAGTTGGATACCTAACAAGAATATTCCAATTATTAGCATCAGAGCATTGGGCTATACTCTCACTATCTACTTTCAATAATATTAGTAGAATGGCCTACTTCACCCAATTAAAGTTCACCACTTCATTTAAAATTAGCATAAAAATGCTCTTACAATCCTTCATACGAGTTTACGAGACCCTAAATATAATAAAAAATAAAGAGGGACTAATTTGAAATAATTCAAAAGGGTTTGGAGGAATATTTAAAAAAACTTAAAAATAGGGGTCACACGGCCGTGTAGCTTTCAAAGTTGGGACACAGGGCCGTGTCCAGCCCGTGTCTCTACCCGTGTAACTCCCTATTTTGAGACACACGACTGTATCCCAGCTCGTGTAACTCACTGACTTGGGTCACACGGCCATGTCGGAGACCATGTGAAACTTACACTAAAATTTACAAGACATACGGCTGTGTATAGCTCGTGTCTCAGGCCGTGTGTACCTAAATGCACATTAAAACTCAATTTTACCAAATCATGCTTTCTTGGACACTAAACAACCTAATTACCAGCCATTGAACCTATTCAAAACACAATTAAACATGTTTAAAACATGCCAAAGCATCCATCTTAAGTGTCTAACCAATGTACCCTCATTGGTACCACATTCCATATTTTCAAACATATCAATAAGACATCAACCATCCAAACATTCATTCATACCAAATGACCATAATTGAACTAATGTTTTAGCTATTTAGGCTACCAAGCTTAAAACTAAAACACATGTAAAACATTAAGCTTGACTAACATACCAAAATATAGATTAAGCCTCAACTTTATAAACACGTAAATACCATTACACATAGGACTCCTAAAATCATCACATTACATAATAGTTATCATTCAAGAGACCTCCTAGGTACATGCCATTACAAAATAAACCCTCACCACACTTGAGTCCATGATCATTGTTGGATGCTGAGTCGACGATGAGCTGAGAAGTACCTAACCTGTGCACGGGAAACAAAATCGCACGCTAAGTATAACTCAGTGGTATTTCTATAATCTGAAAAATTAAAACTTGATGTAAATAATTAAGATGTATGATGCAATTAAGTAATGTCATATAGGATATGAAATTCATCATGCTAATTCGTAACATCCCGTTTTAGGGTCAAATCAGAACAATGGTTTTGGGACCACAAATCCGAAGTAGAAATATTTATTTTATTATTTCTCTAAGGTCTACAATATGATTGAATGATTGTGTCCAATTTGACTATTAGGACTAAGTTGCAATATGTGCAAAATGTGTGTTCTAAAAGCTAGAAGTGTCTAATTGTTATGAAATTTTAAATTGAAGGTCCTTAAATGGTAACTAGACCATTATAATTTAAGTTGGACAAAAATGGACATGTTTAAGTGAAATTTCAAAGTTTTAAGTGAAGGGCATTTTCATCATTTGGTAAATAAAGACAAAATTAACTAATAAAAAATGTCATCCTTTCTAATTTGATCCCCCATGGTCGGAATTCACAAGGAGAAGACATAGCTAGGGTTTGGCCAACTTCCAAGCTCAATTGTAAGTCCGTCTTTGTCCCGTTTTAATGATTTTTACGTTTTTGTGAATGTTGTAACTTGATTTAGCTATTTCAAGGACTAATTTGAAAGAAAATCAAAGTCTAAAATTTTAACCATGTTAAATATTTAATAGTTGTGTATCTTGATGTCTAATGGTAGAAAATGTATGTTTAATGTTAGGTAAACAACATTTACCAAGTGATTTTTGATGAAAATGTCAAATAGGGACCTATTAATTAAAGTTGTAAAATGTGTGTTAAAATGTGAATAAATGAAAAATGTGGGCTGCTATGAGCATGAAAAAGATTCAGCTAGGCTTGGGTAATGAAGAAATTGGATGAAAATCATTTTACGAGTCTAGGGACTAAAATGTAAAAAGCAGAAAAGTTAGGGGTAAAAATATAATTTTTTTCCATAAGGTGTTTTTGGGATTAAATTGAATAATGTGATAATTGAATAAGTTAAATTTGATATTATAGATCAAGAAAGACGAGGTTCTGACCTAGATCGGGGAAAGAACAAAGTTGTAGACTAAATCAAACTATTAGCCATTTTGTATCGAGATAAGTTCGTATGTTAAAAATAAGCTTTAATATGATTGTACTTTATTGCTTTAATATTTCATTAATTGTATGTTTGATAAATGTGAATGAGCTTAATCCTATGAACGAGTCTGAAGACGAATCGACAAGCAAGAAATCCTATTTGAACCTTAGGAATAGGGTAGGATACAAGTGACATGTCACTAGGGTTATTATGTGCTATGTGATCATGTGATCCGGGTGCTAGTCTTGTACGTCCTACCGGTGGCTAAGTATACCGGCATATGTTACGGATGCTTGACAGCTTGTGTGAACAGCACCGCGTAGCTACGTCTTAACTGATAGCTTGCGTGAGCAGGCCCGTAGATAGCTCGAGAGTGAGCAACTATGTGATATGACATTTGAGGTAGCATTGGTTTCATATGTGTCACTTAGTGTGCAAGGATCCCGAGTATCCAACATTATTATTCCGAGTGGTTCAGGGGTATGTCAAAGATGAGAGTAAGTGTAAATTCCTTTCGAGAAGGTACAGGTATGTACTTGAAGCTCATATCTATTAAATGCTTGAAATGATGAATATGAGGTAAGTTTTGTGATGGAATGAGTTTTGATTATGAGACCATAGTAAATGTACATTTAATTATGTTATATTATTTGAATGTTATATGCATGGTAAGGTTGCTTATTTCTTGCATATGAGCTTTCTAAGCTATATAGCTTACTCCGTTTATTTTCCATGTTTTTATAGTGTCGCCAAGCTAACTCGGATCAAAGATCGTTGGAGATTCGCCTCACACTATCAAACTACTATTTTGGGTATTTAATGATCTCAGTATTTTGAAAGTATGGCATGTATAGGGATTTGGTCATTTTGTTTATGTGTCATTTGATTTGGCCAAATGTATTGGCTTATATTTGTTTAAGTTGATTTGGTATTTAGCCATGTAATTGGCTTATTTTGGCTAAAATAGTTGTAAGCCCATTTATATATGTATATGTGCCAATGTGTTTGGTGTTATGGTCATGGTATGCTTGGGGTATGATAGAGTGTGATTTTTAGTATGATTGTGAAATGTTTGGAAATGTGCTTTATTGGTGAGATGATAATCTTATGCACAAATAGGTGTCATGAAAGTAGTTTAATGATACTTTGTATCTATGAAATTAGCATGATTAATCTGGGACATGATAAATGTTGTGAGTATGATAGTGGATGGTATTGTATTGATATGATTTAGCCATGATTGTGGATGTTTGGTTGCCTAACTATGCCATGTTTCGTGCCTTTGATTTGGTGTAAGTGTATGTGTGAATAAGGGTGGCAAATGGCTTGGTAAATAGCCTTTATTTTTTCCATACGGGTAGAATACGGGTGTGTGTCTAGGCCGTGTGTGACACACGGTCTGCCCCATGGGCATGTGTATAGGCCGTGTGTCCTCTGCACCCTAAATTTTGAGAAACAGAATGCTCAGAATTGACCACACAAGCAGAGACATAGGCGTGTGTCTCAGCCATGTGGACGGCATAACCTCGAACACGGGCGTGTGTCCTGGCCGTGTGAAGTCTGCACTTATTTTAAGAAAATTATTTTTCCACACGGCCTAGCACACAGGTGTGTGACTTGGTCGTGTGACCTCAATTTGTTCATGGGTTATAAGTCAGAGAGTTACATGGGGTAGGGACACGGGTGTGTGTAACCACACGGCTTGATCACACGGGCGTGTCCCATATCCACACGGGCATGTGACCCCTGTTTAGTGGAAAAATTTTCTAAGTTTTGTAAAAATTTCCTGAGTCATCAGTTTAGTCCCAAAACACTTCCAAAGCATGTTTTGGGCCTCGTAGGCTCGTAATAGGGACTTTATGATTAATTTCAAATGGTTTTAATTTGGACGTAAAATTTATGACTCGGAATTATATGATTGTTTATGATGTGAGTCCGATAATGCCTCGTACCCTATTCTGGCGTCGAATATAGGCAATGGGTGTTACATAATTTATTCATTCTTGTTCACATTCAACAAATCTTGCAAATTCCAATACATGACAATATCATTTCATACGACATTTGATAAATGAACTCATACAATGGCATTATTCATTTCCATTTCCAATCCATGAGTTCAACAATCATAATTTATCAATATTCACAATAAATTTTACCATTTCATATTTCATTTCACATCTCATTTTAATTTCTCATCCTTTGTTATTTCAATATCCAGCTTATCGATTGCTATAATTTATTTTCACCTATGAACACAATTTGGACTCAGACGAATACACAAATTGTAGTAACACACCAGTTTTGCACCCAGTGCCTCATCAGATAAATCCAAAGAAATAATTGCGCTTAATGCTATAATAGGTTGACACCTAGTGTCTCATCGGTTAAACTAAAGCAAATTGGCACCCGGTGCCTCATTGACTCGAAGTCGAAGAAATCTAGGTTGACACCTAGTGTCTCATCGGTTAAACTGAAGCAAATTGGCATCCGGTGCCTCATTGACTCGAAGTCGAAGAAATCCTTTAACTCTTCCTATCCTATGGCATGCCATCTATATCGACTTAGCGTGAAACAATTAATAAGGTTTCATTTCACATTCCAAAACAACAAATGTCTCATTTTCAGCTATAAGCATTTATTCAATTTGATAGCAACCAACTTTTCTCAATACACATATTCCATTCAATATTCATAAAAGCACTACATTTCTTGATTTCATAATTAGTTCATTCTAATAATCAATTGATTCAATTTAGCCCAAAGTACAAGAATGCTCACCTTAAATACTTACATATGCAAACAATTCAGTATACAATTATTTATAATTTGTTTAAGATTATAGAAACACAAACTGTATATTCCGTGCTGCTCGACGTCGACCTTACCTTTCCCGTTCTTACTCGAGGATTCTAGAACGACGTTTTCTACGGAATAAAACAATTAAAACACACAACTCAATTTTCATTAAATTTCTAATGTTATACCACATTTTGCTTAATCTTCAATTAAATCCCTAAACCGAGACTAATTTTAACCTCTACATTTAACATCAAATTTTTATACTAATTTCACTCTAAGCTAAATTTAACTTCCTATTTTTAAATTCTACCCCTTAATTTCAATTTTTTTGACAATTTAGTCCCTACTGCTCAAAATAAACAATTAACTCCGCAATTTAGTCCTTTTCCACTTTTAACCTAAAAATTTATCAATTTAATCCCTTAAGCTCTAACTAATCAACAATGGTAACATCATCAATCTTGAACAATGCTAAAAATTCTAATATGGGTCGGCTAGTTCTAAGTACCGAGATTCCAAAAACGTAAAAATTACAAGAAGAGAGACTAAATTGACTAACTAATTAAAGCTTGAATACCTAAAACCCTTATGGTCGTGCGTTTTCTTCCCTTTTTTTTTTCTCAATTGGTTTGCATGTAAAAATAAAAGAAAGAAATTGTTTTGGCTGTTTATTACCACTATCTATCTATCTATTATTATTATTATTATTATTATTATTATTATTATTATTATTATTATTATTTTAGTTAACTTATAAATATAACACATATATATAATATACACACCATGACTGGCCATCACCCATTCATTTAATTAATAGTATAATTGGTACCTTAGTTCCTTTTATTTATTTTAATTTACAATTCAACTTTTAACCGTTTCACGATTTAATCCCCGTACTTTAATAGCTCCAAATTTCATGAAAATTACTTATCCAAAATTTAATTCGCCTTTAATATAACTCCGCAAATATTTAATAAAAATATTTACGGGTCCGGTTTATGAAAACAGAGTCCCAAAACTACACTTTTTTTCACCTCTGGCTATCGAGTCGTTACACACATTGGGCTTTAAAAGCTCACTCCTTTAGTTTCATAACCTTTCAAGTAATAGTCGGACTGATGGCTTGGATTCGACATTCGGTGGAGCCTCTTGGACGGATTTTAATGAGTTTATAAACTATTGGGATATGATTTTAGACTTCGGACATTGAACATTTTTATTGGGTTGTTTATTTATTTTACAACTTTAAACTGTTATGCATACATGCTTGATGATATTTCAAATATTTTAAATTACTGAGTTATTTAAATTATTTATGATTTTTCATGGTTTTAAAAATGATTATAAATTTATGATTTTTTTAAGTATTTTTGAAAGTCCACTACAAAACGTTTTTACCCAAAATCATTTTTTAAGAAATATTTAAATTACAAATTCCTTATTTTAATAATGTAAAATGACGTTACGATAACATACTGTTCTTTTTCAAATATTTGTGTTATAATAAGTATTTTTCAAAAACAAAATCACTCAGTATTTAAATATTGAAGTTTTTGTAAAAACAACTAAAAACTAGCTACTTTCAACAAGTAAATGTTTTTCAATGGTTTTAATGTAACTTCCGAGATTCGGCCATAACGTCTAGGTTGGGTTTGGAGTGTTACATCTATCGAAAATTCTCACTTTACGAGAGTTAGGCTGAATTAGGCAGATTTGAGCCTAAGAAATCACTTAAGGTCACATGGATTGCGAGACAAAAGTTCTAGCCCCATGACAGTTGGTATACGAGCTAAGGTTCCGGTTGAGATGATGAAAGTGTTGAAAAATTCCCGTTTGAAAAGGGTTTCTTGCACAACAAAAAATAAAAAATTTGAAAACCTACATGATTTGTGATATTTATAGCAATAAGCCTTAATCGAATTTGTACTTTTTTTTCATCTTAGTGGACATTCGTTGTTCCTGGCTTTCAACCAAACGATCTTTTTTGCTATTCTTGTACCACAAGTTGCTTCGAGTGTGGGATCGAGCCAATTGAATTGAAACACAAAATTAGAAAAAGTTTTCTCTCCTTTTGGGGTGAAAACAAAAATTCTCTTTTCTTAATAGAAAATTGTAGAATTGTTATTCTTGAAAAATATATGTAATATTTAAGAATAAACTCTCTCTATTTTTTGACAGAATAACAATCTCTCAAAATTGTGTTAATAGCTCTACCGGTTCCATCTATTTATAGGAAGAGAAGATAGAACACTTATTGAGTTGCAGTGATTTATTTCAAATAGAAAACAACTTTAGAAAAAAATAACCCTTAAGATAGAGCACACACTCGTGTGGATGGGCGGCACGCCCGTGTGGTCATTAAGATGGCCGTGTTAATGGCTCGTGTGACACACACGACATAAGCATCAAGGGACGCTCCTGTGCCCCATGCCCGTGTGAATTAAATTCTAAATTCAAACGTACAGGGGTTTTTACACGGCCTGACACATGCCCGTGTCTATGGCACGTGTCCCTCACACGGCCATGACACGCCCGTGTCCAAAAAATATTGACATTCTATTTCTGGCGTCAGCATCCAATAAGGGGCACATGGCCAAGGCACACGCCCGTGGACATAGGCCGTGTCCTCCACACGGTTGAGACACACGACTGTGTCTCTGCCCGTGTGTTTAATACCATGCATACTGACTTGAAACTTTTATGTGCAGGGGATATACCGTCAGACAACACACCCATGGGGTTGGCCGTGTGTCACACACGGTCCAGACACATGCCTGTGTGTCTACCTGTGTGGACAATGTAAGGCTATTTACAAAGCCCTATGCCACTCTGAAACATAATTTAATACCAATCAACATATCAAAATCTAACTTAATATGATTTATCAACCAACAACCATAGCTAAGACCTATATACATTTCATAAATTCAACCATGGAAACAATTTCACATTTGTAAAAGACTATCTTGCATTTATATAATGGCTTACAATATTAGCCAGTTTCATGGCAAAATGAGCCAAATGCTAAAACAAGCCAACACCTTTGGCCCCAAAAAAATGTGACACAAAAATATAAAATGAAAAGTTCCTATACATGCCATAATCAAAATGATAAAACTAGCTATACCAATTGCTTCAAGGATAGTGTGGCTGGTTCCTCCGACGTATCCTCGAACTACTTTGGCGGCACTATAAGAAAATGGAAAGGAAATAGGGTAGGCATGGGAGCTTAGTAAGTACATATACTTAAATAAGTGTAATTAGAAATACATTCATCAAACCGTGGTTTATCATACTTAAAAGATATATCATTTTAATCTCACTATCTTACTCTTCACTTATTCTACGCACACTTACTACATCTCATCACATACTAAGGTCTTCATTCAGGAGTTTAGTATACATATCTGCGATTACCTGTAAAATAACTCAAATTCATTCTCTCTATTGACATACCTCACTGGGAGTATCGCCAATCCATTCATCGAGTTACCCATTGAACACTCGGAAATACCAATGAATACTCGAATAGTTTACTCTTAAGTACCATACAAGCAGCTAAAGCTACCTCGAACTTTGTAATACTTGTATATTTGAGCTACTCACGGGCCTTTTTTTACCAAGTCAGTACCCGTATCCTATAGCTCTATTATGTAATGCCTGCTCATTGAGCTACTCATAGGTATACGCACAAAGTCAGTACCCGAACCCACATTACATATGTCACTTATCTTATGAACTCAGACTCAACTCATGAGTTCAGACCACTCAATTTCTCATGACTTACCCTTTTTATATCCTATACTATTTTCGAGGTTCAACGGGATCTCGTATCTAACCTGACATTGTTGCACTTGTTCATAACATAGGTTACTCTTACCTCGCATTATTTATACTTTTATGACATTGAGTAAAATTTACGATACATGGTAAAAATAAAACATTTAAAAGGAAGCTACAATGACACGTTATTTACATATGGACTTACCTCGGTACAAAATAATGGGAACAAGCTTAATCCTTGTAAACTTTGTTCTTACCCCGATCAAGACCCAAATCACGCTTCTCTTGATCTATATTGATAAAGTTCATTTATTTAATCATTTATCACCTATTTTACAAAATGACCATTTTGCCCCTAGGCTTTTACAAAATGACCATTGTACCCCTAGGCTCGAAATTCGATTTTAATCACATTTTCTCACTAATCAAGCCTAGCCGAATACTTTTCATACTAGAAGCAGTCCACAATTTTCATTATTTCATACATTTATCACCTATTTTACAACTTACGCAAAATGGTCCTTAGTTAGGGTTTCCATGAAAACTTCCTTACAAAAGTTGTTTATTACCTATCCAAGACTCATTTTCTTCAATAAAAATTCAGCAAACAACCTAAATGCTCTCATGGTAAAACCCTAAACTTTCAACCATTTTGCAAAATAGTCCCTCATTAGAAAGCTCATGCTACAAGGGTCTCAAAAGTACAAAAATATTTACGAAAAGTCATCAAGATCACTTACTTGCAAAGGTTTGAAGTTGCTGAAATTTTGAAGCTCAAAAACCCCTCTAATGGCTGAAAATTTTGGTGGTAGGAGAAGAGAATGAACAGATGAAGTCATTTTCTTTTATTTTATCCAATTAAGTCACCAAACCACCTAGACTTTTAAATTTTTTACCAACTTGTCCCCTATGGCCGGCCACCCTTCTAAAATTGGCCTAATTGTCCTTTAAAGACCTCCACATTAAGATTCATGGCAAAATAACACCCTTAGCTATCAAAATAGGACTTTTGTACTTTATGCGATTTAGTCTTTTTTCGTAATTAAGCATGCAATCGCTAAAATAAATTCACCAAAATTTTCATGCACTCATAAAATCATGCTATAACACATAAAATAATATCAGAAATATTTTCTCTGACCTTGGGTGAATGGTTTCGAAACCACTATTCTGGCTAGGCCCAAAATCGGGGTGTTACAATTCTCCCCCTTAGGGATTTTCTTCCTCAAAAATCTTACCGGTAAAAAGATTTGGGTATTGGCTTTTCATGATTTCCTCGGGCTCCCATGTGACCTCTTCAACCCCATGTCTCTGCCATAACACTTTCACAAGGGGAACATTCTTGTTTCTTAATTGCTTAACTTCTCGAGCTAGGATCCTAACAGGTTCCTCACCATAAGCCATATCCGATCTAATCTCTACTTTAGTTGGAGAAATCACATGCGAAGGGTCAGAGCGGTATTAGCGTAACATGGACACATAGAATACGTCGTGGATCTTTTCCAATTCCAATGTTAAGGCTAACCGATAGGCTATTGGCCCAATTTTCTCAATCACCTCATAAGGTCTGATAAAACGCGGACTCAATTTACCCATTTTACTGAATCTAAGAACCTTTTTCCAAGGAGATACTCTCAAAAATACTTTATCGCCGACCTAAAATTTGATCTCCTTTCGTTTCAAATCTGCATAGGATTTCTGTCTATCCAAAGCAGCCTTTGGATAATCACGAATCACCTTAATTTTTTCTTCGGTCTCCTCGACTAAGTCGACCCCGTGAATCTGACCCTCTTGAAGCTCGATCGAATACAAAGGCGTTCGACACTTGTGCCCATACAACGCTTTATAAGGTGCCATTTTTAAACTCGACTGATAGCTATTGTTATAAGCGAATTCGACCAGCGGTAGATACTTCTCCCAACTGCCTTGGAACTCTAGGACACAACAAAGCAACATATCCTCAAGAGTTTGAATTACTTTCTCTGACTGACCGTAGGTTTATGGATGGAAAGCTGTGCTAAAATTCAACTTTGTCCCCAAAGCTTCTTGTAACTTCTTCCAAAACCTCTAAGTAAACCTCGGGTCCCTATCCAAAATAATCGACAAGGGCACTCCATGAAGATTCATAATCTCGAAAATGTACAAGTCGGCTAGCTTATCAAGTGAGAAATCCATTCGCACCGGAATAAAGTGAGCTGACTTTGTCAGTCGATCAACCATAATCCATACAACATCTTTCTTCCTCGGAGTTACCGGCAAACCCATCACAAAATCCATAGTAACTCAATCCCACTTCCACTGAGGGACCATGATAGGATGAAGTAAACCCAAAGGTATTTGGTGCTCTGCCTTCACTTGTTGGCACACTAAACATTTTGATACAAATTCTGAAATGTCTCTTTTCATACCTGGCCACCAATACATTTCTTCAAATCATTGTACATTTTCGTACTTCCGGGGTGTACTGACAAAAAACCACTATGTGCCTCAATTAAAATTTTTCGAATCAACTTGGTATTCTTAGGAACACAAATCCTACCCCGGAACCTCAAGCAACCATTGAAATCAATCCGAAAATCTGACTCAACATCCGATTTACACAAAGTTCTCTTGGCTAAGAATTCATTGTCACTCATTTGAATTTTACAAATTTCTTGAAGAAATATCTGTTTAGCTTTTAACTTAGCTAGAATCGAACCATTCTCTGATAAAGCTAATTGGGCGTTCATTGCTCTCAGTGCAAATAATGATTTCCTACTTAATGCATCTTCGACCACATTTGCCTTACCCGGATGGTAGTCGATAATCAATTCATAATCTTTTAATAGTTCCAACCACCTCCATTGTCTCAGATTTAGATCCCTCTGAGTCATCAAGTACTTAAGACTTTTATGATCGATGTATACATGGCATATCTCCCCGAACAAATAATGTCGCTAGATCTTCAAGGCAAACACTATGGCGGCCAACTCTAGGTCATATGTCAAATAATTCTTTTCGTGAGGTTTCAATTGTCTCGAGTCATAAGTTATAACCTTTCCTTCCTGCATAAGTATGCCTCCCAAGCCATTTAGAGAAGTATCGCTATAAATCACAAACTCTTTTCCTGGTTCGGGTTGTACTAATACTGGAGCCTCAGTCAATATTTTTTTCAACTTCTCGAAACTCCGCTGACACTTATCCGACCATTCAAACTTAACTTCTTTTTGCAATAACCTCTTCATGGGAGTAGCAATCATGGAGAAATCCTTTCCAAGTTGCCTGTAATAACCGACCAAACCCAAAAAGCTTCTAACCTCGGTCACATTCTTTGGGGGTTTCCATACAACAATAGCAGAAACCTTGTTGGGATCAACCCTAATGCCATCGTTCGAGACAATGTAACCCAAAAATCTGACTTCTCGAAGCCAAAACTCACTCTTACTAAACTTGGTGTACAACTGATTTTTTCTCAGAGTCTGTAGAATGGTTCTTAAATGTTCGGTATGCTCCATCTCATCTCTAGAATAGATCAGTATGTCATTGATAAATACAACGGCAAACTTATCCAAGTATGGTCGAAAAATCCTATTCATTAAATCCATAAAAACGGCGGGAGAATTTGTTAAATCGAAAGGCATGACGAGGAACTTGTAGTGGCCATACCTCGTCCTAAAGGTAGTCTTAGGCACATCTGACTCTTTAACTCTCAGTTGATAGTAGCTAGATCTCAAGTCTATCCTAGAAAACCATGCTGCTCCTTTCTATTAATCGAACAAGTCGTTAATTCATGGCAACGGATATTTATTCTTGATTGTCATCTTATTTAACTGACGGTAATCTATGCACAACCTTATGGACCCGTATTTCTTTTTCACAAAAAGCACCGCAGCAGTGAAAATCTTGACCTCGCAAAACCTTTATCGGTCAATTCTTGTAATTGTGACTTTAGTTCCTTCAACTCAGTCAAAGCCATTCGATATGGAGCACTCGAGATAGGCATTGTCCCTGGCATTAGCTCTATACCAAATTCAACTTCTCTATTAGGGGGTAACTTGAGCAATTCTTCTAGAAATACGTCCGCATATTTGCATACAACTTGTACTGTCTCAAACTTTAGCTTAGACTCCTTAGCATTCATTATAACAACCAATAAGCTTCACAACCTGTCCTCAAACATTTTTGGCCAGACGTTGAGGATATTACAATAGGCAAATCCTCCGGTTCATCTAATTTAACCCAAAAAGTTTCACCATTTTCACATTTCAATTTAATAACCTTTTTCCTACAATTTACTACAGCATCATGGAGTGTCAAATAGTCTATACCCAAAATGACATCAAACTCATTGAATGGTAACAACATCAAATCGGCCAAAAAATAGTGACCTCTAACTATATCAAAGGACATTTCTTGCATATTTTATTGACTATCACATGTTTGCCTAGAGGGTTTGACACCTTAATCATAAACTCCGTAGACTCAATAGGTATGTTCATGTTAGACACCAATTTCATGCACACATACGAATGAGTGGAGCCAGGATCAATCAAAGTAATAATAGTATTATCATAGAGAGAAAATGTACTGGTGACCACATTGAGAGAAGATGCATCCTCACGTGCGCGTATGGCATAGGTTCTAGCTGGAGCTCTAGCTTCTGATCTCATGGTGGTGTCTTTGTTACCTTCTTGTTGCTAGCCCCGCTTCCGACATTCTTCTTAGGTCTTCCTTTAGAATTGGTGCCACTTGGCCTTACACCTTGAAAATTTTCTTTCTCGTTCATCTCAGGACAATCCTTAATAAAATGGTCTTGAGAACCACATCGAAAACAAGATCCATCGTTCATTCCACACTTGCCAAAATGACTTCTACCATAATGCTGGCACTTTGGTCGAGAAGACCTGACGTTACCCACACTAGCCACTAATGTAGCCCGAAATTTAAAATTTGAATCTTGCTTCTTATGATCCCTATACGAATGTCCAACTGACACATGAGAACAGGAGTAAACATCCTAGATTTCTTAGACTGAGATGGAAATGACTTGCTTGAATGTCTCTTCCTTGCATCTCTAGTCTCCGCCTTGATTTTCTTGTTCTCCTTAATCAATTCTTTAGCCTTACAATCCCGATTAACGAGCACCACAAACCTCTCCAATTCAAGGACACCCACTGACAATCGGATATCCTCATTAAGTCCATCTTCAAACCTTCGACACATCATAGCCACGGAGGAAACACACTCCCGAGCATACTTACTAAGTCGGACGAACTCCCTTTCATATTCAATAACCGTTATGCGGCCTTGCTTCAAGTCAAGAAATTCCTTACGCTTTTGATCCATGAATCTCTTACTAATATATTTCTTCTAGAGTTCCTCTTTCAAGAATTCCCATGTGACCTTCTCGAAAAGTACACTGTAACTAATGTTTTCCACCAGTGGTATGTCGAGTCTCTAAACAGGGATATACACACTTTAAGCATTCTTTGGGAGTACAGGATAATTCATCGAATACCTTGATGGTATTCTCAAGCCAGAACTCTGCCCTTTCGGGATCATCATCCTTATTTACACAGAACTCTTAGGCCTCATGCTTTCGGATCTTGTCCACTGATGGTCTATTCAGTCTCACAACATCTATACCCTGCGGTGCTACAGGGATAGGTTGAAGAATAGGTGGCGGTGGAGGGGGTTGAGCATTCGGGTTCGCTCAGATGAACTACATGTACCATTCATTCATCATGTGGAGAAAGGCTTCCCGAGCCCCTTCTCTCCCTTCCTGGCTAACCTTGAGAGGTTGATTATAGAATGGCACTGCCTCTTCAGCAGGAGCCACTTTCTACATCGTCTGCCATAGTTCGATCGGAATCCATTACTATAAGAAAACATGATAACAAAATCAGGAGCCATCACATTATCACAATTTATTTATGGCATGTATAGCTAGACTCGTATACACGCTAGGTTAGTCTGAGAACTGACAAATTCATAGCTTTAATACCACCCGAGTCCTACGTCGAAACAGGATACGAGGCGTTACCATACTTAAACACATTTATTCCAACTTTTTTGAATCATCAAGACTTGAAAAAATTTAAAACTTTATATAAACTCTTTAACATTGTCTACGAGGCCTCAAACGTCTATTGGAAACCATTTAGGATCGGCTCGGGTCCTTAACCAACTTTAAAAATTAAGACAGTGCACACGCTCGTGTGGATGGACGGCACGACTGTGTGGTCATTAAGACATGGCCGTGTTAATAGCCCGTGTGATACACACGACCTAAGCATCAAGGGACACACTCGTGTCCCAAGCCCGTGTGAATTAAATTCTAAATTCGAACCTACAGGGGTTTTCACATGGCCTGACACACGCCTGTGTCTATGGCCCGTGTCTCTCACACGGCCATGACACGCCCGTGTCCTAGCCCGTGTACAAAAAGCCTTTACATTCTGTTTCTGACGTCAGCATCCAATAAGAGCACACGGCCAAGGCACATCCCCATAGGCATAGGCCGTGTCCTCCACACGGCTGAGACACATGGCTATGTCTCTTCCCGTGTGTTTAATACCATGCATACTGACTTGAAACTTTTACGTGTAGGGGATACATGATCGGACAACATGCCCATGGGGCTAGTCGTGTGTGTACGCCCATATGTCTACCCGTGTGGACAATGTAAGGCTATTTACAAAGCCCTATGCCACCCTGAAACACAATTTAATACCAATCAACATATCAAAATCTAACTTAATATGATTTATCAACCAACAACCATAGCTAAGACCTATATACATTTCATAAATTCAACCATGCCAACAATTTCACATTCGTAAAAGACTATCTTGCATTTATGTAATGGCTTACAATATTAGCCAATTTCATGGCCTTATACAAAATGAGCCAAATGCTAAAACAAGCCAACACCTTTGGCCCCAAAACAATATTACACAAAAAAATAAAATCAAAAGTTCCTATACATGCCATAACCAAAATGATAAAACTAGCCATACCAAGTGCTTCAAGGATAGTGTGGCTGGCTCCTCCGACGTAGGCGACGATCCTCGAACTACTTTGGTGGTACTATAAGAAAATGGAAAGGAAATAGGGTAAGCGTGGGATCTTAGTAAGTACATATACGTAAATAATTGTAATTAGAAATACATTAATCAAACCGTGGTTTATCATACTTAAAAGATATATCATTTTAATCTCACTATCTTACTCTTCACTTATTCTATGCATACTTACTACATCTCATCACATACTAAGGTATTCATTCGGGAGTTTAGTATACATACCTGCGATTACCTGTAAAATAACTCAAATGCATTCTCTCTATTAACATACCTCACTAGGAGTATCACCAATCCATTCATCGAGTTGCCCATTGAACACTCAGAAATACCAATGATACTAGGATAGTTTACTCTTAAGTGCCATACAAGTAGCCAAAGCTACCTCGAACTTTGTAATACTTGTATATTTGAGCTACTCACGGGCCTTTTTTTACCAAGTCAGTACCCGTACCCTATTGCTCTATTATGTAATGCCTGCTCATTGAGCTACTCACGGGTATACGCACAAAGTCAGTACCCGGACCCACATTACATATTTCACTTATCTTATGAACTCAGACTCAACTCATGAGTTCAGACCCTAAGGTTAAGTGGTTTTAGAAAATATGGTATCGGGACCTCGTTTATATAAACTGAGTCGTAAATATTTTTATAAATATTTATAGAGTGTCATTAAGGTGGTATGAAAGTTTCATTGAAAAAAATTAACGTTTCGGTGGTTAATAAATTAAAAAGGACTAAATTGTAAAAGATGAAAATTTTGATTGCTATTTGATTTGAGTGATTAAATGGCTTCATGAATGAAAGTATATGGAATAATATGGTAAATATACCATATTATCTATGAGTGGGAGGTTGGCTTTGTTTTATTATGAAAATATGTATGTTTTATTAGTTAATTAAAATAAATTAAAAGGTAATAAAATAAGTTAAAGATATCATCTTTTACCTTTTATTGTTTAGCCAAATTTGAGAAGGGAAGAAAGCAATTGATAAGCCTTCAAGCTTCGGCCAAACTTCATAGGATGCATGTAAGTCCGTTTTAGCCCAATTTCTTGTAATTTTTATGTTTTTGAGATCGTTGCAACTAGGTCCAACTAATCTGTACTTTTGATTTTGAAACTGTTAAAGATTTTAAATGTTGCCATTGATGAATCTTGTGATTTTTTTATGTTAAATAATGAATTTAGAATGTTGATTGATAATTAAAAGTATTTTGTTCAGTGATTTTTTGATGAATTTATCGATTAGGGACTAAATTGTTAAATTAATAATGTAACGCCCCAAAAATCCTTAATATTTATTTTCGTATGTTTGTGTTACTCAAATGCATGCCTGCTTCAGTGGTTAAGTGTCCTGGGAAGAGTCTGAGAAGTCTTGAGTTCAACACTGACTTGTGCAAAAGTTTTGTTTTAAATGAATAAACCTCTGTCTCTAGTTAGTAGGCTTTTAAATAAATATGGGTAAAACATGTCAGAAAGGGCCCGCTGATCTAGGGGATGAGTGGCCTGTTATTGTTTATTTTGTGTGAATTTATATCTGTGAAATTTTTGTGATTTAATTTTATCATTTGAGTGTCCGATTAAATAAAAGGACTTAATCGCGTAAAATAAAAATTTAGTGGTTATTTCTAAAAGCGGCTGAATTGTTAGTGGCTTTCTAAATTGAAACATTTATGTTGTAAATAAACCAATTTCAAGTAATATGGACGGTAGTGTCCTTTAAAATTTTATTATTAAGGTTAAATTAGTAAATTAGAAATATAAGTTATTATATTAAAACATATGTTAAAAAAATATACTATTCATTCATCTTATTCTTAAGTGACCGAATATTATAAACAAGTAAGAAAAAGAAAAGAAGCTAGGTTCAGCCATCCTTTCAAGCTTGATTCAAGGTTCGTTCTTACTTGATTTTTGATAATTTTTACGTTTTTGAGATCGTTGCTTCGAGTACTACAAAACCCATGCTTAAATTTTTTATTTTGGTGAATACTTTGAGTTGTGCCATTGTTGAGAGCTTGTGATTTTTGTTGTTTGATGATGAAATATGAAAGATATATTTTAGATTAACATGTTTTGTATTGGAGTCTTTGATGATTTTGAGTAATTAGGACTAAATTGCAAAAATAAAAATTTGAGGGACTATAATGTGAAATAAGTTAAATATATGAATGTAACATCCCGATTTAAACCCTAATCGGAATGGTAGTTTCGGGACCACAAATTTGAGTCAGAAAAATATTTAAAAATTATTTTCTATGTTTATTTTGTGTGAATTTATATCTGTGAAATTTTCATGATTTAATTTTGTCGTTAAGGCGTCCGATTAAATAAAAGGACTTAATCGCGTAAATTGAAAATTTGATAGTTTAAAGTAAAAGGGCCAAATAGTTAGTGGTTTTCTAAGTTGGAGTGTTTATAATGTAATTATTCCATTAACATGTAGCTTGTACAGTAATGGACATAGGTTATATAATTTTATTATTATTTCATTAAGGTTAGTTAGGTAAATTAATAATAAATTAATATATGTTATTATATCATAAAATAATAAGCCATATTCATGTTATTTTCTTCATCTTTGCACCGAAACTAAAACAAACAAAAAGAAAGAAAACAAAGTAGGGTTCGGCCTTGTTCAAGCTAGATTAAGGTAAGTGTTCAGTTCGGTTTTTGATAATTTTTATGTTTTTGAGATCATTGCTTCGAGTACTACAAAAATCATGCTTGAATTTTTTTATTTTGATGAATATTTTGAGTTGTGTTATTGTTGATAGCTTGTGAGTTTTGTTGTTTGATGATGTAAAATGAAATATATGTTTTAGATTAACATATTTTGTATTGGAGTTTTTGATGATTTTGAGTAATTAGGACTAAATTGTAAAAAAAATAAAATTTGAGGGACTAAAATGTGAAATAAATTGAATATATGGACTTTTTTGTGAGTGGGTAAAATTCAGCCCAACATAAGTATAGGGAAATTTGGTGTATTTTGTGTTTTATGCAATAAGGACTAAATTGTAAAAATTGTAAATGTTAGGGGTAAAATGGTAATTTGCCCATTTATGTGTTTTTGGACTAAATTGAATGAAAATATGTTTGAATGAGCTTAATTTGAATATGTTTAGATCAAGAACTAAAGAAATAGGACTTGGATCGGGGAAAAACGAAAGTCATCGATTAGCTGCTCGATTCTGTTTTGTATCGTCCGAGGTAAGTTTATGAGCATATAAATATGTTTATTGGTAATTTAATATTATATTTTTATGCTGTTATGAAATGTTAGAATTTAAATATATTATGGCCGAATATGATTAAATGTGGCTACTACACTTCCGAGTTCGATTCAACCGAGATACGTCGTCCGAAAGCTCCGTATGAACCTTATGAATAGCTAGGATACGTATGTCATGACATAAGATTCTAATATATGTGTACGAGTAAGTCCATGGCACCGATTTATGGTTCTGATATGAGTTTACGAGTAAGACCCTGTCTGGGACAGTGGCATCGATATGTGGCTACATGTAAGACCACGTCTAGGACGTTGGCATTGTACGATTTATGTGATTATCCGAGTGTCCTATCCAATTCCGAATGGTTCATCGGGAAAAAGTAAACCATGTTAGGATTGTATAACACGAGGTAAGTGGTCAGGTACGAGTTAATTTGGTATTTACCCAAGACAAGGTAAGAAAGTATTGTAGCTGTATGCTATAAATCATATACTTTGCAAATGAGAAATCCATGTATATTTGAATCTGTGCATTCGGCTTGAGATGAAAAAATTATATGGATTTGAAATGTCATTTAGTATGTGTATATGTATACTTGCGTATTCGGCTACTTAGGTTTATGTAACACCTCAAACTCGGCCCAGACGTTATGGCTGAATCTGGCGCATCACATTGAAGTGTTTTAGCGAAAACCTTGTTTTTATTGAAAACCCTTCCTTAAGTTATGAAACCTTAGTTAACTTATGAAAACACTCTTTTCAGTTGCGAAAGCTTTGTTTAAAACATTTTATTTAAGAAAGTTTATCAATTAAAAGTTTGGTTGCGGAAACGTAGTAAATAAAAACTATGGTTTAGAAAATCCCTGTTCAACTTCTCGCAATTACAATGCATAAGAATAATAATCCAAATAATAACAAAAAGGGGAGGCCTTATTACAATCCAGTCTAAAATCACTTAATAAATCAGGAACTAAATGCTTTTAAAACAACCAAGTCCAAGTTGTCTTGCTAGCTGGCCACCTAGAGTCCCTCCAGACATCGAACCTCCTATTGAGCATTACTTGAGCAAAATAAAAGAGGGGCTGAGTTTTTGCAAACTCAGTGTGTACACCCTCGTCGAACAGTAAGCATTCATCAATCATCATAAAATCACACATGCAATGCAGTGCAATGCAACCCACCCCAATAATCCATCCGCTACACTTTAGCTCCATTCCCCGGTACACTTCATGTGGGGATATAAATATTGTCCCACCCAACTGATACACTTCAATGGTAGCCCGGTTGCGAAACTACCTTCATTGCAGCAAGCTGCTAATCATATAATGGGCTTAAAAAGCCTTCGGTGGATCCACGGTCGTCAAGCGACAATGCGATCCTCATATACTTCCTCCGTTCCAAAATTCCCAACCCATATGCAACCTAAGCAGAATATCATATGTATGCATGTCACATCCATAAAACTTACCTTCCACACTTAGGGGTATTTTGGTCATTTTCGTCCTTAGGGGTATTTCGGTAATTTTCCCTTTCTTTACGGTTTTCACTTACCTTAACCCGTTAACAAATCCCGTGAGATAAGATGAATGAATACTATGCACTAGGTAGGATTCTAGAGAAGAGGAGGTGAGTCATTAAGACTGCTTAAGTACCAAGCTCTCCCTAGATCTAATCCTAGACATGCATATACCCGTTGCCACACCTTAACCCTTTGACTTGTCCATGGTCGCAATAAAT
The DNA here is from genome assembly GCA_025698465.1 of Gossypium longicalyx. Lineage (NCBI taxonomy): Eukaryota > Viridiplantae > Streptophyta > Magnoliopsida > Malvales > Malvaceae > Gossypium > Gossypium longicalyx. The sequence goes on from CM046998.1 coordinate 56,962,460, forward strand.
TAATTAAGTTTTATGTAGTCATCATATACTAGTCCCAAAACCCCTTTACAAAGCCCAGTCAAATTCACATACCTGCATATGGCCCACTAGGCCCAATCACATTCATATGGCCCATTAAGCCCAAATCACTTGTATTGTAACACCCCTTACCCGAGACCGTCATCGGAGTCAAGTACGAGGTGTTACCTGACTTAACTTACTAATTCGGGGCATAAAATTTGCTTTTAAAATTAATTTATTCACATTCATTCAATATGTCCCTAAAAAAGGCCCTCGAGGCCCTAAAACATGCAATTGAAACGGTTCAGGACTAAACCGGGAACATTAAAATTTTTTCGAATACTTAGACAAATCAAAACAATTGATTTCATTATTCCTTATAAAACTACCCACCCGCGTCATAGTCACTAAATAAATCATAACTCGAGCCAAAATACTCAAAATTTAAATTCGTAAATTTTCCCTGAAACTAGACTCATATATATTCTTACTAATTTTTTTTCCAGAATTTTTGGTCAAGCCAATTAGTACAGTTTATTAATTAAAGTTTCCCCTACTGCATTATTCGACTACTCTGTCCTCTCCTCACTACAAATCAATTTTCTCATTGTATAGAATTAAAATAACCATGGCGTTTGTTTCTTTGAAAGTAGATTCACTAAGGATTATAGAAATATAAACTATAACTTATAATAATTTTTTTAAAAATTTTTAGTGAATTTATAAAGTCAGAACAGGGGATTCAGAAATTTCTCTGACCCTGTCTCACTAAAATTCAAATATCTCTTAATATACACTTCTTTTGCTTACTCTGTTTCTTTCATATGAAAATAGACTCAATAAGCTTTAATTCTATATCTCATTAATCACCTAATTCCATTTATACTATTCTTGGTGATTTTTCAAGATCACGTCACTGCTGCTATTCAATATTGTTTTAATGCTAATTTCACTTTTTCATGATTTCTTTGTATTAACTACCATTTAGGCATACATAACACCGAAACATGTTCTTCATTAGTCATTTCAATAGCTAATAATTATCAAATATTTACATACCATTCTTTAGCCATATCATAAGGACATACACAAAAAATGGCTAAGTCCCTATACATGCCATAAACTAGAACGTTTGTAAACGAAGATACCCATTTGGTAACTTGATAGTCGATAGTGTGAAGTGATCTCCGATGACCTCCAACCCGAGCTTGCTTTTAAGTACTCTGAAATATGGGAAAGTGAAAGAAGTAAGCTTATAAAGCTTAGTAAGTTCACATGTAAAATAATAAGCATTAGCAATCAATTTAGCTTACTACTATGCTGTCATAATTTGCTTAAATAATGTTTAGTTCTTACTTTCCCATCTTACTCATCGGTAACCTTACCAAAGGCTCAGAATACAAAAGGCACCTTACTTAATAGCTTGCTTACATTCCTGCAACATCTCACTTAAAACATGAGTAATCTTTCATAATATAGGTATATTGCCAATCATGTCATAAAGTGTCACAAGCATAATTGAAAACTCATCACTTACTTAATACTTGATAATCTCAATTACTTACAATCTCAATATTAAATAAGCCTTAAATGCATACCTGTACTCTTTCTTCATGTTTACACCTTGTCATTTCTTTAACTTACTCTTTGGATTACTCGGGAACCTTTCCTTTTTGAACTTACCATTGCCATGTCTTGACATGGTCTTACGTGGTATCCTTGCCTTATGAACTCACCAATGCCATGCCTTGGCATGGTCTTACATGGGACCTTTGCCTTATAGTAACTCATCAATGCCATGTCTTGACATGGTCTTACATGATCTCCTTTCCTTATAGAACTTACCAATGCCATGCCTTGGCATGGTCTTACATGATTTCCTTGCCTTATAGAACTTATCAATGCCATGCCTTGGAATGGTCTTACATGATTTTCTTGCCTTATAGAACTTATCAATGCCATGCCTTGGCATGGTCTTACATGATATCCTTATCTTACCAAATGCCATGTTCCAAACATGGTCTTATATGGTATCCTTATCTTAGTGCCAATGCCACATCTTGATGTGGTCTTACATGGAGTCCTTAATCAATGCCGATGCCATGTCCTAACATGGTTTTACATAGGATCCTTGCCTTACCAATGCCATGTCTTGACATGGTCTTACATGGTATCCTTAACCGTCAATTCCTCCTTAAATGCCATGTTATGAACATGGACTTTTCCGTCAATTCTTCCTTAATTGCCATGGTACAACCATGGACTTTGAGACATAAATGCCTTGTCAAGTCATGGCTGAAACATACTTGCTCAAATTCTCAAGGTTAGTCGCACAACTCAATAATAACAATACTAATAACAATAATTACATAATAATAAAATGTTACTCAACTTACATACTTACATTCTCAATCTCATCATATCATCAACTTAACTTATTCTCATCAAACTATGCTAGTCAATAATTTCTTGTTATCATACAAAGCCATAATACAAAATATGGTCTTACATATATATTATACAAGTTCTCTTTCCAATATCGAATTATTATCGAACATTAATCATTATATTTAAAACTCAATACTAAAGTATTTATGGCCAAAATATCAATTTATCATTCAAATATACATAATTAAATGCTTATTAAACATACGAACTTACCTTGATACCAAAATGACCAATTTTACCAACTTTCCCGATTTTCGGTTTTTCTCCCGTTCTAGGTCCAAATCTCACTTTTCAGGATTATGGAGCTTGGAAAGCTTGGAAACCCTAACCATGGCTTCCCTCATGCTATATTCCGCCTCCACGAAGAAGATGAACCAATTTTGGCTTTATTTTCCCTTTTTAATTCTTTTAATTACTAAATGACCAAAATGCCCTTAAAAGGCTTTTCTTTCATATTTGTCCTATTCTTGCCCATTTTTGTCCAAACTTAAATATAATGGTCTAATTCTAAACAAGGACCTCCACTTTAAGAACCCATTTCAATTAAATCCCCTTTATTATCTAGAACACACATTTTGCTAATTTTACAATTTAGTCATAATTATCAAATTAGGCACTTATACATAAAATTTCTTCACGAAATTTTCACACAATTATTCAATCAATGAATAAACCTTAAAAATTAATTGGAATATATATATATTTTTGACCTCAGATTCATGGTTTCGCAACCACTATTCTGTTTAGGCCCTATTTCAGGATGTTACATTTATATGGCCCATTAGGCCCAAATCACATTATACACATGCTCACATACGAATTTCTATCACATATCATCAATTATCATTTTTTTTCCATTATGGACCTAACAGCCCGTCAGGCCCATTAAGCCTATTCTGGCCCGGTTGGCCTATTCTGGCCCGGTTGGCCTATTCTGGCTCGGTTGGCCAATTTACAGCCCAAGTCCATGGAATCACCCATGGGGCCTCAAACAACCTATCGGTTTCCTCCTCACGAGTGTTCGCACACTCGCAAGACTACCGTAGCCCAACTTTCGGCTTTTCGGTATTTCGACTTTTCGACTTTTTGACATTTCAGCTTTTGCCGATTCGTTGTGTGTGTGCAGTGTATGTACACACCTGGTAAGCAAGCGTGCTACGATTCCCTTAGTCACCAACCTACAAATGATATCACCCTTCAATTAATCACATACTTAATACATATCTTTACTAAACCGAAACCTCACCTTAACCTTACCTTGCGCGATAAGTATAACAACCCCTTCTTAAATCACTAACCTTTATCAACTCCTAAATCTGCACCAATCTTAACTATTAAAATTAGAATAATTGGTGACTCGTATCCAACACAAGTCCCCTTACTTTAACTATGAACATTCAGCCACCTTAGCCAATGGAAGAGGAATACTTACCAAAACCGCAAACACCTAAGGAGCAATTTCGGCAGAGAGTTAAGATCCGAGATCCGATACTAAATCCCTACCATAGTTGATTAGAAAGAGTGAGGAAAGAACAGCGTAATAGATTCTTAGCAAAATTGATTGGGAGAACAACACTTACACTAGATTTCACTGAAGTAGGAGTAGTAATTGCACCAACGGTATTCGGCCAAAGAGTATTCGGCCCTTGGAAGATTCAACTTTCAAGCTTAGTATGGTGAACAAGGTTTATTTGGAACAGATTAAAGAAGAAGAGTAGAAGGTGAATAGAAAATCGGCACAAGAAAAGAAAGAAAGAAGCAAAGGTTTTCGACTTTTTGGATCTTGAAGAGAAAAGGGTTTCTGATAACAAAGTGAGAGACATTTCGGCATTAGCCTGGCAACCTTGCATTCGACACCTATTTATAGCCCCTATAGCCGAATTGCCTGACCCTCAATTCCCCATTCAACTCCATCACTTTCCCTTTCTTATCTCCTCGTTTTTCTCCCTGATAACCCCTTGATCCTTTCCTCAATTTTCTCTTCTGAACACTCCCCTTGGAGTCCATCTTCATGCCACTTTCAATCTTCTAGAAGGCCAAAATTAAACTTCTAAAAATACTAAGCTAGGATTCGAACCTTGGATCTCCTTGCTAGCCACTAACGCCACCTCCCTACACTCTAAGTGGCGTCACTTAGCCACTCCTCCACAAGGCTTTTTGACGCCATTTTCCCCTATCTTTATTTAAAAGCCCAACTACTTGCCAATAAGATCCTTTTAATTATTAACGTATAATTTTATTTTCCCCTAAGTTCGAACTTAAACCTTAGCCAAGACCTACTATCACCTACTTAACCAAAAATACCTAGCATATTTTTTTATCAGAACCGAAAAAAAGAAAATTCAGGATTTCAAGATTTTTGGGGCGTTACAACTCTACCCCCTAAAAGAAATTTCGTCCTCGAAATTTTACTTGATTCAAACAGTTGAGGATATTGACTTCGCATCACTTCCTCAGGTTCCCAAGTAGCCTCCTCGACCTTGTGATTACGCCAAAGCACTTTGACTAATGGAACAGACTTCCTTCTCAGTTCTTTGACATCTCGACCAATTATTTGTATGGGCTCTTCCTCGAAAGTTAGGCCTGGCCTGACCTCAATTTCTTCAATCGCCATGACATGTGAAGGATCCGAGTGATATCGCCTTAGCATGGAAACATGAAACACGTCGTGGATTTGGCTTAGTTAAGGAGGTAACTCTAGCTAGTAAGCGACTGGCCCAATCCGCCTTACAACCCAATATGGCCCAATGAGCCTTGGGCTTAGCTTACCCTTTCGTCCAAACCTTAACACTTTCTTCCACGGAGAGACCTTAAAAAAAAAACTAAGTCTCCCACTACATACTCTATTTCTCGACGCTTAAGGTCAGCATACGACTTTTGCCTATCCGAGGCCTCCTTCAACCGATCCCAAATCAATTTTACCTTGTACGGGCCCAATTTTGCCCGGCCTGTTTAAATAAAAACCCAAAAAATAAGCATCCACTTACAAAAATTCTAACCTAATTATAAACCCATTTAGATTGAGCCCGTTAGCCCAAAAACTAAACTCATGTTTAGGAAAATGAAAACCCTAGGCCACCCTCGCGCCGTACCCCCTCCCACGTGCGCCCTCAGCATGCACGACGCCCAAGGGCCGATTTTGCCTTCGACCTTACACCAAAATGGCATGCTTTCTCCGCCGTTGACCCCCTAGGCCTGCAAAACAGAAGCGAAAGAGAGCAAAACAGCAGAAGCAAAAGGAAATAGCAACAAACAGTAGAAAAATTCTTGGTATTCGGCTATAAGAAGCCTCAAACGAAAATATGTAAAGGGGAAATTTTGAATACATAAAAAAACATTGTATTTTCACACGATTTGAAGCAATAAAAAAAAGGTTAAATCTTGTTTTCTCCTTGATTTTTTCGTTTTCCTCGCTTTTATATTTCCTTTTTTCTTTTAAGTTTTTTTTATAACAAAAAATAATAAAGAGGGAGAGAAAAGGGGACTTACCCAAGCCTGGAATCGCGTCGCCGGAGCCTCTGCTCCGTTGTTGAGACCAATTCAAAAAAAAGGAATTAAAAGGGGGTCTATCCTTATAAACTCTCGGGTGCCTTGAACGGAGGTGAAAAGCCCCTTTTCGCATGCCCTTAACCACCGTCTACGGTGGGAACTACGGTTGCCTCAAAGAGCCACGACGATGGCGGCGATGATGGGTGTTGAAGCCCTAGCCGAAATGAGAAAATGGGGGAAGGAGAGAGAGTTTAAGGGACTGTTTCAGTTTTTTTTTATTTTGAAGGCTAAAATGATTTTTGTAACAAAAATTGAGCCTCATATACACTTACAAAACGGCAGCGTTTTGGGTGGGTGGTCTAAGTGCCGAAACGGCACCGTTTCGTCTGACCCGATTGTGACCCGACCTGCATAGGCCAAGACCCGCGTGTTTTCGCCCTAATGGCTTATTTGCGGATCTGGTCCCTCTAATTTCGTGGACCATCGCAGTTCGGTCCTATTCCTTTTTTTCTTTTTCTTTGACTTTTGCCCTGTGATTTTTGCAGTATTTAAATTCGGTCCCTATTGAAGTTATACGTTTTGGGGGATGGGGATATTGCCCCATTTGGTCCCCCACCTTATTCGTGTTTCATAATTCGGGCCTGGTATTTTATTTTATTCTGTTTTTTCTCTTAATTTTGCTTTGATTTCGATTAAGTCCTGATTTGTTTAATTTCACTATTTATTCATTATTTTACATACTTAAATTTAATAATAGTGATATTTATTTATTTATTTGCTCATTCTTCATTTACTTTTAAAATATTTAGATTCAATGTTATTTATATTTATTTGATTTTTTTCAATTTATTATTCTTCTACTTTAAATTATTTAAATTTGATATTATTTCAACTATTTGTTGATTATCTTTACTTTTAAATTCAATATTACACGTATATCTATTTATCCTTCAAATTTTATATTATTTCAAGTTGTTGAAGTTATCCATTTGTACAGTTCCAATCTTTAATCAATCTTTATTAATGATTTTTTTTTTATCTATTTATGTTCTCATCATTTCCTCGTATTTTGTTTCTTAGTATTTCAAATTGGATTGTTCCTTTTTATGTATTCTTTTTTTTATATTTTTATATACACACTTTTTATTATTCCGTCTTGCTGATCCTTCATTCATTTTTTTGTTTTTATTATTATTTTTTATATATATTATTATATACATAGTTTCTGTTAAATTTTTTTTATATATTGTTTTCATGTTGTCTTATATATATATTTTCTTTTAAATCAATTTATATATATATATATATATACATGTTTCCTTTCAAATCTATTATGTACATAGTTTACTTTTTCAAAAGAGATTTTTATATATACTTTTATTATTTCAAACTCTTTCATATATTATCATCCCTTTAATATGTTATTCACATTGAGTTCTTTATTGTATATATTATCAACTTTTAAATAGACATGTTTCATTTTTAAAATATTTTGTATATTATTTGATTCAAATTCCCATTCTTATAAGATCTATTTTAATAGTCATTCATGTATACATTGTTTTATTATATTTTTATTTGTTACTCTTTCATGTATATTGTTTATTCTTTAATTTTATTGTATCTTCATTATATATTGTTTACATGGATTTTTTCATTACCATACGTCTATTATCACCCTTGAATAGATAGGTTTTGTTTTCAAGATATTTTTGCATGATATTTGCTCCAAATTTCTTCTTTCATAATATTTATTTTAGCATTCATTTACATATTCTTAGTTATGTAAATCACTTCAAACCCTAGCATGCATTATCCATTTGTAAACGTTTTCATATAACCTTTAATTTGCTTTGAATTGGTGTTTAATTTCCACATTGATTTGTAGATTATGTATTGATTGTCTTGTATTATGTCATATATTATTGTTGCATAGTATTTATTCATTCTTTTTGTACTATTATATCAATTGTTATTCTTCCATGTTTAGAGGTTTGGCTATATTTTGTGGATTAGTTATTGTTTGGTTAATTGGTTTTTCTTTAGGTCATATTATCCTTATTCACCAAGTTTTTGTACTTTATGTGTACATGTTATCCCATATTTATTATTCCTTTTTTGATACAAACGTTGCTTGGTAATTTCCATTTTCTTTACATTAATTGTTTCATTTTATTTCAAGTCAAACTAATGTATTTTGGGTCGACTTTATAAAACAAAGGCAAAGTTTGATGTTTAGCAATTCGAGGGTTCGTGCCCTAATGTGTTGAGCTTCAATCTTTTGTTTGTTTAAATAATCAAATTTCCCCTTTTAAATTTCGTCCATGTTTTCTAAACTTCAAAATAAGATAATGTTTCGCGTTTTGGAATATCGAAGAATTGTGCCCTAATTTACGGGGTTTCGGTTCCCTCGATGATTCTAAATAGCTAAATGTCTTTTCGAGTTTTAAAATGCACGAAATTCCAACCAAAATTAAAGACAACCTTGCACTCGGGAGTTCATCGTATTGTGTCCTAACTTATGGGATGTGATACTCCGATATCTCGAAATAAGAAATTTTTAACAATTGTTTTGAGCCAATTCAAGAATTTTAAAATTGATATTAATAAAAAAGGGATCATATTTCAAATCCATTCCCGATTTTCAATTTTCGACATTAAGATACTAACTAATCAATTTGGTACCAATTTTTGGGCGTGTCGAGGGTACTAATCCTTCCTCACACGTAACCGACTCCCGAACCTGTTCTCTTGAATTTCGTAGACCAAAATGCCGTTTTAGTAGACTAAAATTATTTTATTAAAACAAAGGTGATCCGATCACACCAAATAAAGATCGGTGGCGACTCCCGTTTTAATTTTTGTTTCAAAACCAAAGTCGATCCATTTTTCAAAAAAATGGTTTTGACAGCTTGACGACTCCACTAGGGACTTCGAGAGTCAAGCCTCAAATTGATTAATTTTTGTCTTTTGTCAAAAATTGAAAATAAGTTTTAAATTTACCGCATTGCATGTTGTCTGTTATTTTCGTGGCTTTCTTCATAATATGCTTGCTTTAAGTGGTTTAATTTTTTGATGTATCTTTTACATATCGCATCGCATTATTGGTCAAATTTACCCTCTTAAGTGGAAGTGAGAAACTACTCCTTCGTGAGGTCTTCACCTCCGTATAGGATAGTGGATCGCTTTCGGGATACATCCGTACCTGCGTCATTGTGAGGTTTTCATCTCCGTATAGCCGTAGGGAAATGTATTCCCCTGAATTGAACTCGGTCCGTATGAGCCTATAATGGGTGAGGATCGAGGAATCTACTGGTTCAGGTACCTTTGCTTTAGAACCAAACTACATGTAATGAGCCCTAAGAGCTAACCCTAGGTAGAACTACACCAAACCCTAGTGGTTACCCGATTAGGTGCTTAATTATTTCTTATTTGCCTTGAATTCTATTCTTTGTATGTAATACTGACTTGTTGTGTTTTGTTTTTTTCGCATGGCATCTCATCATAAAAAGGGTGTTGATTCACGTTCGGTTACTAGATAGGAGAGTTTAGCATGGAAAAAGGATTTCTTGATAGAGTGGAGGATAATGCGGTCGTCCGAGTGTGGTCCGAAAGAGCACAACAAGAGAAAGGAGATAGTTTGGCAGGGGAATATGAATCGGAGTTGTGGGATTTCACTCGCATTAGCGTGACTCAGAACGACCTACAAGAATTAAGGGATATATGGAACAGTTGGAATAACGAGGTCAAGCAACTCTTTTATTGTAATTATGGTGACCTACCCTATCTGCTCGATGTAAAGGTGGCCAAATACTTGTTTCGAGCCCTCGCGCAGTTTTGGAATCCCGCCTACAGTTGCTTCACCTTCGGAGGAGTTGATTTAGTACCTACTGTAGAAGAATACATGGCGTTACTTAATTGCCAAAAGATTCAAGCCGACAGGGCCTATTCAAGACCTGTTAATGTCCCGACCTTTTTGAAGAAATTGATGAAGACCATGGGGATGAGCGAGCAATGGGTTGCAGCTAGGATCAAGCAGAAAGGGGATAGTAAGTGTATTCCTTGGAGGAATTTAAGAGACTTAATCTTAGCACACCCGGATATGAAAAAAAGGGTTGATGTTTTCGCCTTAAGTCTCTACGGTTTGGTCATTTTTCCTAATGCACGAAGCCATCTCAGATTTATTCAATCGCCTTGATAAAAGTACCACACCCGTCCCGGCAATCTTAGCAGAAACTTTCAGGTCTCTGAATGCATGTCGGAAAGCGGACGAAGGAAGATTTATTGGTTGTGCATAGCTTCTATTGGCTTGGTTTCATAGCCACTTTTGGAAGGTAGAAAAGGTCTCTTATTGGGTTTTCTCCAAGGACTATTCCCCACTAAGAGAATTAGTGGCTACATCGAGGCGAGACGACATCTCCGAAGAGAAATGGATAACTATTCTCCAGAATTTACGAGCCGAAGATGTTGAATGGAGGGCTCCGTGGTTCATCCCTGATGAGATCTTATATCGGTGCGGTAATTTTGATTGGGTCCCTCTGGCTGGAATATGGGGAGCTGTGGGATACGCTCCACTGATGGTGTTAAGGCAGTATCGATCGAGGTAATTTATATCGGTGACGCAAGGGTTGGCACAATGCGAGTTTCCCTACAAAGATAACAATTATAAGAGAAGGGTTCGTGAGATATCAGATGCTTGGAACCAAACTCGAAGAATGAAAGGATTCACCACGGGTCTGATGACGACCCCTGAGTATGAACGGTGGTGGGGTAAAAGAGTCAATGACAACATCCCAATGCCAAGTCAAGAAAATGCTCGACCGATAGAAGAACATCTACAAGTGGTCCCATCCGAGTTAGAAATTATCAAGCAAGACTTCGAGAAAAGGAGCTCAGAATTAGGAAAGAAAATAGAGCAATTAGAGGAGGAAAAGATGCGGCTAGGATTAGATGTCAACATCCACAAGCTAGAGGCTGAAAGGCTAAGGAAAGGGAAGAACAAAGCTGAAGAGGACTTGGATAGTCTGAAGACTGATTATAAGAAGCTGCGTGTGTCAATAAGAACTATCGATTTAGGTAAGACGTCAGATCAATGGTGCCAAGAAATAGAAAAAGAAAAGGCTAGAGCCGATCATTGGGAGAAGAAGTTCCAAGATGTTCGAGTGCGAGAAGATGTTTTGAAAAGGAGTTTGTCGGAAAGCCAGAGCGAAAAAGAAAAATTACAAACTCGGATAGTCGAACTAGAAAAGTTGCTACATTTACATCGTAACCATAACTCTGTAACTGAGTTAAGGGCTAGCCTGAGCAAGATCGAGGAGATGAAAAGAAAAATAGAGGAACTCGAGACGACACTACAAGATAGCAAAAGTCAAGTGGAGTTTCTCGAGGCAAACAATGAACATTACAAAACACAACTTTACCAATCTCAAAATTAGATCAGAAATAGAGATTATGTTATGGGGGAAGCCGTGGCTCAAGTCAGAGAGGTAGCTGATCATCTGCAAACCTTGGCAGTTCAGGCTGATGTATTAAGCCTAAAATACGAGTCAGAATTAGATCGAGGCCGAAACTTAGCTTCGCTTCTTAGGAAATTTAAGACTTTGGGCATTAGGGCAAAGTTGTATATGTAATCGTTTGTTCTATGTAAAGAAATTTTTCTTCTAGTAAAATTCTTCTAATGAAATTGAATTAGAATCAATGCTTCTTTTGCATTCATGCATTTGCATTACATTACATCATGTGCATTAAAGGTCATAAAAAGATTCTAATTAATTAAAAATGTTTTAGTAACCTAGAAACTGACGAAAATCTCTCGAATACACATCCTTACGGTACAAGGAAGAAAATTGAAGCAATGGATAAAAAGCTAGAGAGACTGGAGCAAATGCAAAAAGAGATACAGGAGCGGATGCAAGCACAAGTGCAAAAATAGCTAGCAAAAATCCAGCAGGAAATGAGAGACCAAATGCTGGTATCTCAAAGAAATATGATGGAAGAGCTAACCTGACTACTGACCAGTAGGCCGGACAAAGGAAAGGGCCCTATGGCCGATATGGGAAATAATAATGGAGATTCCCTCTACCCCCTGGTTTTACCCCAGCGAACACTACAACACAGCATGAAACACACACACAGAGACCATCCATTACTGAAGATCCCCTCTACCCCCCTAGTTTCACCCTGATGAATGCTCAAACGCAACCCGAGCCACACATGCGAAGACCGTCCATTACGATTAGGCATCAGCAATTTTAGGCTGATACCTCGATGCCAATCAATTATCAAATGGGATCAGGCTCTAATCCCGGGGATAACCCTATTAATCCTATAATCCCTAATCTGGATAATATGGCGGAAGAAGAAAGAGTGAGAACGGGGCTCTCAAAAGAATTGGAGGACCAATGCAAGTGGTTAGAGGAAAAGTTCGGAGTGATGGAAAATGCTGACTATCATTGTGGGATCGACGCCAAAGATTTGAGTTTAGTCCCAGACCTAGTCCTCCCTCCTAAGTTCAAAATCCCAGACTTTGAAAAATACAATGGGGCTAGCTGTCCAGAGGCCCACATCACCATGTTTTGTCGAAGAATGAAAGGGTATGTTCATAACGAGCAATTATTAATTCATTACTTTCAAGACAGTTTGGTCGGGTCTGCAGCCAAATGGTACAACCAACTAAGTCGTGCGCAAATCTATTCATGGAAAGACTTGGCACAAGCTTTCATGAAGCAATATGGCCACGTGACAAACATAGCGCCCGATCGAATCACGATACAAAACATGGAAAAGAAACAAAGTGAGAGCTTCAGACAGTATGCCCAGAGATGGAGAGTAGTGGCGACGCAAGTCCAACCACCTCTACCGGAGAAGGAAATGACTATGCTTTTTGTCAACACTCTGAAAGCTCCATTTATCAACCACATGTTGGGAAGTGCTACTAAGAGCTTCTCAGAAATAGTAATGTCAGGAGAGATGATAGAGAATGCAATAAGATGCGGGAAAATCGAAATAGGGGAAAAGAAATCAGCTCCGAGAAGGAAAGAAAATAAAGTGAACAACGCAAACGTATACAACAAGAGTCATTCCAAGCCAGTCACTGTGAGCCAACCGAAGATAGTGACTACCAGCCATCAGGGCTCTGCAAGACAAGATTCAAACCCAAAGCCTAACACGAAAAGAGTCCAGTTTACGCCTATCCCAATGTCATACAGAGAATTGTATCAGAGTTTATTCGATGCCCATGTAGTGTCACCTTACTACTTGAAACCCCTGCAGCCTCCATTCCCTAAGTGGTAGGACGCAAACACTCAATACGAATACCATGCAGGAATCTCAGGGCATACGATTGAGAACTGCACTGCCTTCAAAAAGGTAGTCGAAAGGCTCATAAGCATGGGCGTTGTGAAGTTCGATGAGCCCACAGGACCTAATATGGCTGGGAATCCGCTACCTAGTCATTCAGATAAAGGGGTAAATGCAATAATTGAAAATGGAAAGAAGAGAACTAAGATAGATGTCTCAGAGGTAAAAACCCCATTGAAATGGGTTTGGAAGAAGATGGTGGAAGGAGGTTTAATCACACAAGATTCAAAGGAAAGGCCTAGAGAAGCAATAAGATATTGTGAGTTTCATGCCAATGAAGGCCATGACATCCAAGAGTGCAATAAGTTCAAGACTATAGTGCAAAATCTAATGGACGATAAGGAGATTGAATTTTACGAAGAAATTGAAGGATCAGAAGAAGGAAAGGTTCACGCCTCAGAGGAAGGAACAACAGAAGGTGTCCCAAAAGTTAATCATCCGGTGGTGATAATTTCGCGACCAAAGAACAATGAAGCAGGAGTGCAAATGGCGCCGAGAGTCATAATTCAGAAGCCGGTATCCTTTCCTTACAAGGATAGTAAAAGGGTTCCCTGGAATTACGACTGCAACGTGACAATCCTGGGTGGGGAGAACTCGGCTAGCGCTTCAAAGGAGAACCAAGATGTAGGTTTCTATACACGCAGCGGAAGACGTTATGATCCTGCGAGTACAGAAACTGAAACTACTAAAGGAAAGACCCCAATGGCCGAGCAAAGAAAGGAAAAGACGGTCAGGTTTGAATCGCCAATCAATGAGCCAGTAACTGAGAAGGAAGCTAGAGAATTCCTAAAATTCTTAAAGCACAGTGAATACAGCGTGGTTGAGCAGTTACACAAGCAACCGGCTCGCATCTCGGTGTTAGCTTTGCTCTTGAGTTCAGAGACACATCGAAGCGCGTTAATGAAGGTACTAAACGAAACTTACGTCGCGGATGATATCTCTGTCAACAAGTTGGACCGTCTCGTCAATAATATAAGCACCGATAATTTCATATTTTTCAATGACGATGAAATACCGCCGGGGGGAATGGGGTCAACAAAAGTGCTACACATTACTACCCGCTGTAAAGGATATACACTACCAGGAGTGTTGATTGATAATAGGTCTGCACTAAACGTCCTACCCCTATCCACTTTGAATAGGTTGCCAGTGGATAGTTCCCATATGAAGTCATGCCAAAATGTAGTGAGGGCATTTGATGGTACTGAAAGGAAGGTAATGGGGAGGATTGAAATACCCCTTTTAGTCGGTCCAAGCATATACGAGATAGATTTCTTAGTGATGGACATCAAGCCCTCTTACAATTGCTTGTTGGGAAGGCCATGGATTCACTCGGCAGGGGCCGTACCGTCATCGCTGCATCAAAAGCTCAAATTTGTAACGGAGGGTCGACTGGTGACCATAAATGCAGAAGAAGATATTATTGCGTCCGTTACCAGCGAGGTACCATATGTGGAGACAGATGATGAAGCGATAGAATGCTCATTCCGATCACTAGAGTTTGTGAATGCAACCTTTATTGTCGAAGGGAACAAGGTTCCGGTGCCCAAAATCTCCAAAACTACCCAGATGAGCTTGCAATTGACAGTCGGGAAAGGAGCTGTACCCGGAAAGGGGCTTGGAAGAAATCTGTAAGGAAGGATCGAGGCACCCATGCTCATGGACAAACGAGACCGTTTCGATTTAGGGTACAAGCCAGATGCAAGGCAGAAGAAAAGGGAGATAGAGAAGAGCACGTTTAAATAGAGAAAAAGTTAAGTGGGAGCCAATGACCTTTCCTCACATATCCAGAACATTCGTGTCAAGAGGGACCATTTACTCTGAAGGAAAACCGACAGGGAAAGAGACTGCTTTGAGCATTAACGCCATACCCGAAGAAGAAACAAGAGAAGAGGGTCAATTAGGCATTTGCTCATACGTGCCTGTGAGCATTTTAAACAATTGGACTGCGGAGGAGATCCCTGTAGCTTTTAAAATTAATTCAGAGTAATGTCCAAAACAAGCTTATTGCTCTAAGCCTAGGGGCAATAGGAATCCTTTTGTGAAATAGGCCCTTATCCCGTATTGTTATTTCAATAAAAAATGCATCTTTGTGTGTTATCTTGAGCAACTTTTTTTTATTCTTTCCATTTCATTCATAATCATACCACTAATAAATATTCTTAGATTCTTTTGTCCTTTGGACTTTTCTTCATCTCTATAACAGGTCTCCAGATATCAATGACATGAGTGACGCTGCTACTGATTCAGAGTCCCCTTTTGAGCAAGATGTATGTATAGAAGATTATCAGAATTTTGAAGATGATTGAAACTGTAACTTATCTCCGGACTTGTTAAGGATGGTAGAACAAGACGAGAAACAAATCCTACCTCACAAGGAGTCAGCGGAAATCGTGAGCTTAGGAGAAGGAAAAGAGATAAAGATTGGAGCCTGTATTGCCGTGGAGACAAAACGAGATCTCATTGAGCTACTACAAGAATTCAAATATGTCTTCGCATGGTTATATCAAGACATGCCTGGGTTAAATACCGATATTGTGGTACACCGACTCCCTATAAAGGAAGAGTGTAAGCCAGTCCAGCAGAAACTCCGAAGAATGAGACCTGATGTTTTGTTGAAGATAAAGGAGGAGGTCAAGAAGCAATTCAACGCCGGTTTCTTACAAGTGGTTAAATAATCAGAATGGGTAGCAAATATAGTTCTGGTTCCTAAGGAAGATGGAAAAGTACGGATGTGCGTGGACTATCGGGATCTGAATGAAGCCAGCCCAAAAGACAACTTCCCGTTGCCTCACATTGATATATTAGTGGATAACACGGCAGGCTACTCACTTTTCTCCTTCATGGACGATTTCTCGGGATACAACCAGATAAAGATGCACCCCGAAGACATGGAAAATACCATATTCGTGACCATGTGGGGAACGTTCTGTTATAAGGTGATGCCATTTGGACTAAAGAACGCAGGAGCAACATATCAGAGGGCCATGGTAACTTTGTTTCATGACATGATGCACAAGGAGATTGAAGTTTACGTCGATGATATGATCGCGAAATCCAAAACAGAAAAGGAGCACGTGCAAGTCTTGAAGAAATTGTTTTTACGATTAAGAAAGTTTCAATTAAAACTCAACCCTGCAAAATGCACCTTCGGGGCCAAGTCAAGAAAGCTGTTAGGATTCGTAGTCAGTGAAAAGGGGATCAAAATCGACCCAGATAAAGTCAAAGCCATACAAGAGTTACCTCTGCCACGCACTCAAAAAGAAGTTTGAGGCTTCCTAGGAAGGTTAAACTACATCGCCCGGTTTATTTCACAACTAACGGAGAAATGTGACCCGATATTCCGCCTCCTTAGGAAACACAACCCAGGTGTATGGGATGAGGAGTGCTAAAGAACTTTCGACAAAGTCAAGCATTACCTGTCTAATGCCCCAGTATTAGTGTCACCTCGCCCAGATAAGCCACTGATACTGTATTTAGCAGTGTTCGAGAACTTCATGGGGTGTGTGTTAGGCCAACATGATGAGTCAGGAAGAAAAGAAAAGGCGATATACTATCTTAGCAAGAAGTTTACTGAATGCGAGATGAGATATTCGCCAATCGAGAAATTGTGTTGTGCCTTGATCTGGACAACCCGAAGACTGAGACAGTACATGTTGTATCATACAACTTGGCTCATCTCAAAACTAGACCCTCTGAAGTACATGATGGAGTCAAATGCTTTGAACGGAAGAATGGCTCGTTGGCAAATCCTACTTTCTAAATTTGACATAGTCTACGTGAACCAGAAGGCCATAAAAGGGAGTGCGATAGTGAACTTTCTAGCCAGTAGGGCTCTAGAAGATTATGAGTCTTTGAGTTTTGATTTCCCAAATGAAGACTTAATGTACATTGCGACCACAGAAGAAGACTCTCGAGAAGATCATCCTTGGAGACTGAGTTTTGATGGAGCCTCAAATGTTGTAGGTAACGAAATCGGGGTAGTTTTGGTATCCCTAAATGGAGATCATTATCCCTTTACTAGTAAATTGGATTTTGATTGCACAAATAACATGGCGGAGTATGAAGCATGCATCATGGGTATCTGCGCAGCTGTTGAACACAAGATCAAGGTGCTAGAAGTCTATGGAGATTCTGCATTAGTAATCTATCAGCTCAAAGGTGAATGGGAGACGAGAGACCCTAAATTGATCAGTTATTGAAAGCTAGTTCTAGAGCTAATTGAGGAGTTTGACGATATCACTTTTTGCTATCTCCTACGAGATGAAAACCAGATGGCTGACGCCTTGGCAACTTTAGCTTCTATGATCAAAGTAAACAAGCAAAAGGATGTGAAGCCCATTCAGATGAGTATCTACGAGGCTCCGGCTCATTGCTACAACATTGACGAAGAGGAGGAAAAGGACGATCACCCTTGGTATCAGGATATATTACGATATGTGAGAAATCGTGAATACCCGGACCAAGCAACAGAAAATGATAAAAGAACATTGAGAAGGCTAGCCAGTGATTATGTCTTAGACGGAGAGATTCTATATAAAAGAAGGAAAGATCACGTGCTTTTAAGATGCGTGGACGCTGTCGAGGCTAAGCAAATCTTAGAAGAAGTCCATGAGGGTGTTTGCGGAACACACGCTAACGGTTTCACAATGGCCAGACAAATCATGAGGTTCGGATATTACTGGTCCACTATGGAAGAAGATTGCATCAACTATGCCAGGAAGTGTCATAAGTGCCAAATCTACGGAGATAAGATTCATGTGCCTCCTTCACCTCTTCATGTCATGACTTCTCCGTGGCCTTTCTCCATGTGAGGCATGGATGTCATTGGGCCAATCTCACCGAAAGCATCTAACGGGCATCAGTTTATCTTTGTGGTCATCGATTACTTCACCAAGTGGGTAGAAGCTACTTCTTATGCCAACGTCACGAAATCAGCAGTCAGCAAGTTCTTAAAGAAAGAGATCATATGTCGATATGGAATGCCTGAGAGGATCATATCAGACAATGAGCTGAACTTGAACAACAGCACGATAGCGGAGGTCTGCAGCCAATTCAAGATCAAACACCATAACTTGTCACCATATCGCCCAAAAATGAATGGCGCGGTAGAAGCAGCCAATAAGAACATCAAGAAGATCGTAGGAAAAATGACTGAGACTTATAAAGATTGGCATGAGAAGTTACCATTCGCCCTTTACGCTTACCGAACATCAGTCAGAACCTCTACCGGGGCAACGCCTTTCTCTTTGGTCTACGGAATGGAAGCAGTTTTGCCAATCGAAGTTGAGATCCCGTCCCTTCGAGTGTTGTCAGAGCTAAAGTTGGATGAAGCAGAATGGATCCAGTCTCGATATGATCAGCTGAACTTAATTGAAGAAAAGAGGCTGAAAGCTATTCGTCATAGTCAAATGTACCAAAAGCGAATGATACGGGCTTATAACAAGAAGGTTCGTCCTAGAGAATTTTATGAAGGAGACCTCGTTTTAAAAAAGACTCTCCCCATACAAAAGGACTTCAGAGGAAAATGGATGCCAGATTGGGAGGGACCTTATGTGGTGAAGAAAGCTTTCTCTGGAGGGGCTCTAATTTTGACTGAGATGGATGGAAAAATTTTGCCTAATCCCGTGAATTCAGATTTGGTTAAGAAGTACTTTACCTAAAAAAAACACGGGAGAGGCCAAAGCGAAAACCCGCAAGAGGGCGCTTTGAGACCAAAGGGGTTTTGAGTTGAAAACCCAGGAATGGGCGACTCAAATTCTAATCGAAATTTGGGTATATGTTGGTCTTGTCTTCTTTGAATTAACAGGAAGGAGGAATGCTACATCTTAGGGCATCAACGAAGTACTCTTGGTTTTCCAAACACATACCAAGTTCAAAGGGTCCTCGAGAAGCTCTGTGTAGAGAAGCTCATGCTACGATATCTGGGGCACCTATTTTCATGATTATTCATTTTGTACCCTAACAAAATTCACTATCTTGATTACTTGTTCACTTTGAGCTTTTTCTCAATAAAATTTCGTTTTGTCCATTTCGATAATCTTTTTCAGGAACTTTTCATTGAAATAATGATTAATGGACTAATGACATTTAAAGAGGAGTTCTGCATATTACTCTGAAATGATTTTAAATGATACAAGAACCTGAAGCGGAACTAGTTAGTTTGAATTACTCAAATTCAAAGAAACATTGAAAAATAGCCCAAATTGTGATTATTCTTCAAGAGATACCAAACTGAAGAGGAGAACTGAATAATACATCGTTGGTAAAACCTTGATGAACAACGAGTAATATCAAATTAAGCATTAAAAATAATATTTTTGCATTCACGCCAACATTATCCATGCACATCTAGTTAGGAGCATTTGATTCATTCATGACATCCTAATCATTTGACATATGCATAGGCTCAAGAAATTGATTCTACAGGTCATGTCCCTTAGAGGACGGTGTAGTAAGATCAATCGTAATCACGAATTATGTCAATCCATTTTTGTTTCAAAACCAAAGTCGATCTATTTTTCAAAAAAATGGTTTCGACATACCTTATCCTCAGTATCGGCTACTAACTTAGGGCCCAAAACTCTTCGTTCACCCAACTCCGTCCAACATGTTGGAGTTCGAAACCTTCGCCCATATAGTGCTTCATACAGAGCCATCCTAATGATTGCTTGATAACTATTATTGTACGCGAATTCGGCTAATGGTACGTAGTCCTTCCAGCTACCTCGAAACTCAATCACACATCCCCTCAACATATCTTCCAAAACTTGGATCACCCTTTCTGACTGTCCATCAGTTTGAGGGTGGAATGTCGTACTGAAGTTCAACCTAGTACCTAGTGCCTCATGCAGTTTCTACCAAAATCGCGAAGTGAAACATGGGTCCCTATCAAATATTATAGATACCGGCACTCCATGCAATCTTACAATATCCGCCACATACAGCTTAGCCAACTTTTGTAATGAGTAATCAGTGCGAACCGGTACGAAATGGGCAGACTTGGTTAATCGATCCACTATAACCCATATCGGGTCTTTCTTAGTAGGCGTCAAGGGTAGCCTACTAACAAAGTTCATAGTAATCCTTTCCCAATTCCACAGTGGAATCTTTACTAGCTGCAGCAATCCTGAAGGCAACTGGAGTTCCACCTTCACTTTTTGACATACCAAGCATTTACTTACGAACTCCATAACCTCGCGCTTAAGACTAGGCCACCAGTAAAGTTCACACACATTCCAATACATCTTGTTTCCGCCAGGATGTATAGCATAGAGACTGCTATGTGCTTCCCGCAGAATAGACTGCCTTAGCTCATCGTCCTTTGGTATACATATCCTCCCACGAAAACACAATACTCATTTACTATTTATCACAAAGTCCGATGTCTCTCCACTCTCCACTTGTCTAAAACGAGCACTTAAGGTCTCATCCACTTGTTGCTTACTCCTTATCTGCTTGAACCACACCAGCTTTACCTGAAGCTCAGCTAACAAGCTGCCATCATCCAACAACCTTAAACGGGCGAGCATAGCCCTCAAGTCTAACTTAGCCCTGCGACTCAATGCGTCGGCTACCACATTCGCTTTACCAGGGTTGTATTCAATCGTAAAATCGTAATCCTTCAATAATTCCACCTACCTACGCTGCTTAAGGTTAAGCTCCTTTTGGGTAAGGAGGTATTTCAAACTCTTGTGGTCCGAATAAATTACGCACTTCTCCCCGTATAAGTAATGCCTCCATATTTTTAGTGCAAAAACCACCGCAGCAAATTCCAAATCATGGGTTGGGTAATTCACTTCGTGAGTCTTAAGTTTCCGTGACGCATACGCAACCACCTTTCTTTCTTGCATCAATACACATCCCAAGACCACATGCGACGCGTCACTATAAACCGTAAACTCCTTCCCAAGCACTGGCTAAATCAACACAGGGGCCTCAGTTAAAACCTTCTTAAGTTTTCCAAAACTCTCTTGCTGTTTGTCCGTCCAAACAAATGGTACCCTCTTCCTCAACAACTTAGTTAAGGGTGTAACAATTATTGAAAAGCCCTCAACAAATCTCCTATAGTATCCTGCCAAGCCCAGAAAACTTCAGATTTTCGATACTGACTTGGGTGTTTTCTAGTCTAACACCGCTTCAATTTTTTGGGGATACACCTTAATCCCTTCGGCTAACACCACATGTCCTAGAAAAGTAACGTCCCTTAGCCAGAATTCACACTTACTGAATTTGGCATATAGCTGCTTCTCCTTTAAAGTCTGCAACACAATCCTTAAGTGTGCATCATGCTCATCCTTATTTCTTGAGTACACCAGAATGTCATCTATAAAAACTACCACGAACCGATCCAGGTAGGGTTAGAAAACCCAATTCATGAGATCCATAAAAGCGGCAGGTGCATTCATCATCCCAAATGGCATCACCAAGAACTCGTAGTGCCCATAACAAGTTCTGAAAGCTGTCTTATGAACATCCGCCTCCTTAACCCTCAATTGGTGATATCCCAAATGCAGGTCAATCTTTGAGAAAACAGAAGCTCCCCTAAACTGATCAAAAAGATCATCGATTCTCGGTAGAGGGTACTTATTTTTAAGAGTTAACTTGTTTAACTGTCGATAGTCGATGCACATTCGCAAGGTTCCATCCTTCTTCTTTATGAATAACACCGGTGCTCCTCATGGAGACACACTTGGTCATAAGAATCCTCGATCCAATAATTTCTGAATCTGTGCCTTAAGTTCCACCAACTCCTTTAGTGCCATCTGGTAAGGAGTGATAGACACCGGAGCCGTCCTACGTAACAACTCGATTATAAATTCTACTTCCCTGTTGGGTGGCAACCCTGGCAACTCCTCGAGAAAGACATCCAAAAATTCCCTAACTATTCTCAACTCCTTAACAGCAAGGCTCTTAGCCTCCGTATTACTAATATAAGTCAAATAGGCTTCGCATCCCTTTCGTACCAACTTCTCAGCCCTTAATGCCAAAATCACATTCGACAGGTAATTTTGGCATTCACCAATCACCCATTACTTCCTTATCCTCCGTCGTTCTTAACACCATTCGCTTTGCAGCACAATCCAAGGTGGCTCGATGCTTCACTAACCAATCCATACCTAAGATTAAGTCGAATTCACTAAACGGCAGCTCCATCAAATTTGCTGAAAAGGTAACCCCTTGGACTACTAAGGGTACCTCCCTAAACAACTTATTCACTCCCACTAACTGACCTAACGGACTTATCACAGTCATTTCATTTGTAGTAATTTCAAACATATCACCTAAAGGTTCAGTCTTAGTGCATGCAACATATGAATGCATCGATCCAATATCAATCAATTCTGTGTAAGGTAACTCATATATAAAGAACATACCTGTTATCACATCTGGGGCATCCCCATCTTCTCAGCGACGAGCAGCATAAACCAAATCTGGCTGTCTCGCCTCAACAGGGCCTGCATTTTCGCCTGGTGCTCCACATCCACATCCATTGCCATTACCGCCCCTAGCCTGCCCACGACCTCTTGGCGGTAGCTGACCACCCCTTGGTGGCGGAGCACCACCTCGACCCTTGACTGGCACCTGAGCTGGCATTTGAGGGCAATTCTTAATCCTATGCTCCAAGGATCCATATGCTAGACAAGCACTCGTCCTCTTCCAACACTCGCCTACATGACCTTTCCCACAAACTGTATAAGGTGGCACCCCTAGATTAACAGCAGAGGGCCCTACTCTAACTGGCCTATCATTTCTGGCCCTAGCCCTAGGCCTCTGTCCAACACCTGGAGTCTTAGCCTCCCTCTTATTCTTACCCCTTTCATTTTCCTGATTTAAGCGCTCTACGGCTTTACCTCTTCCGCTATCTTTGCTTTCTCCACCAACTTCGAGAAAACTCACTCACTTTGTGGAGCTATCAATACCCTAAGGCTATCTCTAAGTTCATCTTCAAACCTAACGCAACGCTCATAGTCCGTTGCCACCATTACTCTTGCATACCTACTAAGGCGTAGAAACTCCGCTTCATACTCCGCCACCAATTTGTTTCCTTGGATCAAGTTCAGGAACTCCTTCCTTCTAGCATCCACATAGCTTACAACCACATACTTCCCTTGGAAAGCAAGTTTGAAAAAAATCCCAAGTGAGCCGCTCCGGTTGGATGCCCTCTTTCACCGTCAACCACCACTAGTAGGCTTTTTCCCTAAGTAGTGACACTGCCCCTTTCAGCTTTTGTTCAGGTGAGCAGTCCAAGTCCTCCATTATCTTTTCAGTGGCCTCCAACCAATATTCTGCCACGTTAGGAGCCACGCCAGCCACGCCCTTAAAGATCTCAGCCCTATTCGAACAAAGTTGCTCCAGAATGGACCCCCGATTTCCAATGCCATTATTGGGCCCAACGACCCTTTTCAAAATCCTTAGCATTGCCTACGACAATACATCTTCTCCCGTGGCCCGATCATACGATCTATTCCCAGCCACAGGTGAGGCCAGAGCCTCTTCTACTCCAACATCGGGCATATGGCCCGATGCCGACGATTCAGCCCTAACACTTCCGCGGCCTCAGCCATGGCCTCTTGCACCTCTTCTAGCACTCATCGTCGATTCACGTATTATCTGGATTAGAAATTTTTATGAATTTTTAGTTAGTTTCAATAATTAAACCGATGTTTTATGAAAGTATTTAAAGAGAAGATTGTTTTCGAAAATTCTCTATAGTTTCAAGATCCTACGGGCATCAGTTCCATTCTAAAAAAATCATCTAAAGTAGCCCTCTATCTATCTACTGTATAACAATTTAAACAAGCTTAAGAACAGAAGAACTTACTTGGTTCGACGTCGGAGGCTACCGCTTAGCAAGATTTCCCTTTTTCCAAAACATTGTGACCCAAAATATATATATTATTTTTTTTAAAAATAGAAAAAGAAACCAAATAATAATAATGCCCACTTGACAGCTCGAGTTTTGCAACTTGGGCTTTGATACCACTAAATGTAACGCCCCAAACCCAGCCCAGACATTATGGCCAAATCTGGCGCAGCACATTGAAGTGTTTTCGCTAAAACACTTCAATGTGATGCGCTAGATTCGGCCATAACGTCTGGGTCGGGTTTGGGGTGTTACATTTTAAGCTATACAAGTGATGTTATCTAATGATTCTTATGTTATATAAGTGAATAATCGGATGTGTAATTTATTATGACTATTTGGCTGAAAGTAAATTTACAAGTGTTAAATGGTCATATATACATTCGGCTTAGGTGTATTATAGCTTATGGAAAATGCTTCACATATATAATTTATAAGTTTGAGGTCAAGCATAAAAATTTAATGTATTTGTTTGATTATCATAAGATATTTATAGTAATGAGTTGTTTATTTGCTTATGACTTACTAAGCTTTGATAGCTTATTTTGTATGCTATGTTTATTCTATTTTTTTAGATTTTGAAGTCATGCTACAAGCTCGGGGATTGTCAGCCAAGCTCATCGCACTATCTACTATTTTGGTACCTTATAAGCTAAACTTAAATTATGGCATGTATAGACTAGTTTTCGGAATTAATTATTTTGAATGTGTTTGTATATTAGCCATGTGAAGATGGATTGCTATTTATGTTTAAGTTTGACTTTAGGTGGGCTTTGTTATAATGTCTTGTGATCTTGGTTTTGATAATTTTGGCTGTATTTTAGATTGTGGTTTGAGCTCACTTTTGCTTAAATGCTATATGCTATGCAAGAATAATTCACATGATAGACGCTATATGCGTTAGTAATGGTTTGACAATGGTCGGTAAACTTAAAATGGATGGTGTAATGATCATTGTGTGTATGCATTTTCATAGCATGTTAAATTGATTTGGTCAAGGTTTTGAATATGTAAGACATACATGAATTAGTTTGAAACTAATTCAATAATATATTGGTATATTCGGTTATAAGATGCAAATTGAATAAGAAAATATGATTTATTTGTGGCTTGGCATTGTTTATATGAATATTTTTGTATATGATAATTTGACTTGATATATTTGATATAAAGTATGTAATAATTACATTCTGTATATGTCTATATGTGTGATTAATATTTTGAAATTTCAGGAATAAACTCTTTTAGTTATTAAGTATTTTCGATCAACTAGTTGAACTATGCATGCATGTTTTTATATGGGTATAAGCTGTTTAATTTCGGTTGAGAAAGTTAATAAATGCTTTGAGCTAATGATGACAAGTTGGGATTGTTATATGAAATCATTAATTTATATTGTAGTTATAGTAAATTTGTATCCAACTGTAGCATATTAAATGTTGTAATATTATATTATAGAATAAGTATAATGATTTAGACAATTAAAGAATATATATATTTATATATTTATAAGTCAATTGATTTGAACCGTGAATGAATAGTAGTTAAGATCAAACTTGGCTTAGCTAGATTCATGAAAGAATGACTAGATGAATAATGGCATATGCAATAATTAATTATGATAATTATATGTGTTTTGGTGTGGTGAATAAGTGTTTAACTTAATATTAAATGAATGCCGAATTTGATATGATTTTTATAAAAAAAGGTGGTACATTTGTGTAATGTAATTGTATATGGTTACAGTGTGTGATTAAAGTGTAATGAGGTCTGTATATCTGCATGTATTATGAGTTTGAATTAAAAGTATATTCAACTCTATAGTACTGGTAATTAAATAGACTACGAAATTACTTAACGATTGTTTATATTTTCTTCCTTTTAGTTATTATAAGTGTGTGTGTACATGATTATCTGAAAATGTGTTTTTGACTGGTGATACCCTGTAACCCTAATTCGACGACAAATAAGGGTTTGGGGTGTTACAATGGACTTGTATGAGTATGGGTAAAATTCGGCCCAACATGGGTATATTGAAATTTTGTATATTTTGTGTTTTGTGCAATAGGGACTAAATTGTAAAAAGTGTAAATGTCAGGGGTAAAATGGTAATTTTCCCATTTATGTGTTTTTGGACTAAATTGAATGAAAATATGTTTGAATGAGTTTAATTTGAATATGTTTAGATCAAGAATCAAATAAATCGGATTTGGATCGGGGAAAACAAAAGTTGTCGACTAGCTGTCTC
Source organism: Gossypium longicalyx (assembly GCA_025698465.1). Taxonomy (NCBI): domain Eukaryota; kingdom Viridiplantae; phylum Streptophyta; class Magnoliopsida; order Malvales; family Malvaceae; genus Gossypium; species Gossypium longicalyx. The sequence goes on from CM046998.1 coordinate 56,988,871, forward strand.
ATTCCGTTTTACATCGTCTGACGTAAGTATATAAGCAAATAGACATACTTAATTTAAATTAAATGCTAGGTATACATGCTGAAATGAAATATATGGATTTATTTATGCTATAGCCGAATATGAACAAGTTTGGTTACTATATTTCTAATTCATTTCGACCGAGTTACGACATCTGAAAGCCCCGTATGAACCTTAGGAATAGTTAGGATACATATGTCATGACATAGGATTCCAATATATGTGTGTGAGTAAGACCATAGCATCGATGTGTGACTCTAATATGTGTGTGAGTACGACCCTGTCTGGGACAGTGGCATCGATATGTGATTACATGTAAGACCACGTTTGGGATGTTGGCATTGTACGATATATGTGATTATCCGAGTGTCCTACCCAATTCTGAATGGTTCATCGGGAAAGGAAAAGTTATGTTTGAGTAAGTAAATCGAGCTAAATGGCCAGGTATGAATTAACTTGTTACCTATATGAGATAAGGTAAGTAAGTACTTTGAATATTTGTGTTAAATCATGTATGATAGAAATGAAAAATATATGTGAGATTAGTATGTGTATTCGGCCTTGTGACTAAATAATTTGAATATCAATGAAATGATTCTTCACTGTGTGCATATGTGTGACCATGTATATTCGGCCAGATAGGTAATGTACATATGTGATGTTATATATGATCTTGTGTATTTAGCTAAATAAGTGATGTTTGTATATGAAGTTAAATCTTGTTTTGTGAGCTTGTGTAAATGAGTGGAAGTATATTTGAATGTGTAATGATATTTGGCTTTGAAAGTTGAATGAAAATTTGTAAAATTTAACCTTATAAGTATTCGGCCAAAGTGATAATTATGTTAAACATGTGTGGTTATAGAATGTATAAGTTGAGACTAAACATGGCATTGATATAGTAAATTGGTTTAGTTTAAATTTAAGGATTTGACTATATTATTGAGTTGTTATTTGCTTATGACTTACTAAGCTATGATAGCTTACTTTGTTTACTTTGTTTAAATTTAAGGAGTTGACTATATTATTGAGTTGTTATTTGCTTATGACTTACTAAGCTATGATAGCTTACTCTGTTTAAATTTAAGGAGTTGACTAAACATGTTTACTTTGTTTTATAGATTTTGGATTCACGTTACAAGTTCGGGGATCGTCAGCAAAGTTCATCACACTATTTACTGCTTCGGTATTTAAATAGTTAAACTCGAATTATGAAATGTATATATTGGGACATATTTTTGAAATAATGGATTTTGGTTATGTAAACCTAAAGCCATGCGAAAATGGCTTAGTTCCTAAGTTTGGTTTTGGTTATGTCTTGGTTATGGTTTAGTTTGTCCGGTATAATGTTATATGTTATGATATGCATGGTATATATGTTTAGTGATGTATGTGTTGGTAATGGCTTGATAATGGTCATGGTATATATTTTTATATAACCATGTTAGTTGGTTCGGATAAGTTTTTGTACAACTAGAAATAAGATATGAAATTAATAGTTGTGCTTGATACATGGTTGTGTTCGAATGGGATTAAGGTAATAGCATTCGGTCATGAGATGGATAGCATGAATAATATTTATGAGCTGTTTGTGTTTTGGAATTTAAGAAAAAATATATATTGGTTCGGTTGATGTATTAGTGAATTAAATTTTATAAGATAAAATGTTTGCTATGAGAAGATTAGTGTAATGATAATGGATAAGTATGCATAGGTAATTGAACATGGCTTGTTAGATGTGAGTTTAAATGTTTATACATGTACATATACGTGCTTATATTATGATTGTTATGAAATGTGCATGGTTGTAGAGATTTATTAGTTATTTGTAAGATTATGAAAATTTATAATGGATCATGATAGCAGAGTAGTTAAAGAATGGAATGGATTATATATATAAATAATAGAACGTTAGTTCTTAACTCGAGTAGATATGCATAACACATGAATTCTATAAGACTAATAAATTTATGCACATATTTTAAATAAAATAGGCATGATATTCAATTATTGAGTTTACCAACTTGTTATATGCTCTATTTATGAATAATTTATGTGATATAAGTTGGATTATGTTTAAATTTTACTATGTGGTAAATGATATGAATTTAAGATTTAACATTTGATTAAGTTATGAGTGTTGATGTGATTGTATATTATTTAATGATAAATCACGATTAATATTTAATTGAATATTTGTATATACATGAGAATATGACTTGTGTGAAAGTGAAGAGTTGTGTTTTGTCTAGTAATGCCTCCGGACCCTAATCCGGCGACAGATATGGGTTAGAGGTGTTACACCTGGTAAGCGCAATAGAGTGTTTTATTTTGCTGATAGGGTCGTGTGGGAGTTTTAGTCAACCTGAACTAATGAGGAGTTGTAGTGGAATTTGAATTAGGTGGTTGAGGGAGGATTAGACAATTTTGAGTGATTTGGGGAGGAAATTATGGGATTTTGAAAGGAGTCAGAGTGTTGGGGCCGAATGTGAACTCTTGCCTTTGAGGATTTCAATTTTTAGTGGATATTTTCTCTCTATTTTCAGTTTCTGTGATTATTTTTCTCTCTTCTTGGGGCCGAATATTGCTATAGATCATTCAGGTATCTTCTCATTTTTTTTTGTTTATTCCGAGTTTGCACTTCCCTCGAGTTCTCTTACTAATCGATTAGCTCTCCTCTAGCAGTCGTTCTCTCTTTTTTTTTTTGCTTTGGTCGAATAGTCCTTCTTCCCCCTCTCAATTCTTTCGGCTTTTAGCAATTTCCCCTCTCTTTATCTTATTTTGTTGTGGCCGAATACCTTCTTTTCTTGTAGATGAACCTTGCCCTTTTCTCCATCCATCTCTTCCTCTCATTCATTTCCGAATCTCTTCCTCTCCTTCTTACTTGTTGTGTTTCCTCTCGGTTTTTGGAACTATTCGAGAGGTGAAAGATTTTTCATTGATATTTAAGTGAACGAAACCTCTCTCTTCACTCGATCGAAGGTAACTTTGTCCATAGTTATCATGTGTTCAACTCGGGTGCTTTGGCTTGCATTCTTGGGTGTAGGCTGATTGTTTCTTTCTCTTATTTTTGGTTTTGCGTTTTTGGTAGGTTTGGTATGCATTTGGTTCAATTTATTTGTATGAACAATAATGGTTAATAGAATTTGGTTGTAATGCAGGTAATCACCAAGGAGCTTGTAATCAATCTTTTTTAGCGGTTTAAGTGGGCTAAGCCACATTCGTTCAATCAAGGCAAGTGACAATCTATCTTTTGGATAAGTATTATAAAATGGGTCGTTTTAACCTTATCATTAAGGGATTAATAGTATGTTTTGATTGAATATAAAATGGAGTGCTCAAGAGTGGTGTGCACACTTTTCGCAGCCAGGTGTGTGAAAACACTGCCCTAATTAGAAATCGGTAAAAAGCTAAAAAGTGTGTATAGTCGACACCACACGGGCGTGCAACTACACGTGTGGTAGCCCGCGTGACTAAACATGGGCATATGGTTGACGAGGCCGACCATATGCGTATTCATGGGTTGGGCCGTATTGGGCCATGTGGAAATTATTGGGTTAGGATGTGTAATACTCACGGCCAAGGCCATTATGGGCCGTGGGCCCATTTTCACTGTTTGACTGTTAAGGTTGTACGGGTCACCCGAGACGACTGTGGACCTACTGTTGGTCAGTAGGTTTACCTAGACCCCCTATTTGATAAAATGACTGTTTTGCCCTTATATGATGTATGGATCTATATTCATGTATGATTATATTTTAACATGCTATTTTAACTACATTGAGTACATGTGTAACATTATGATATGACATGACATGTTGCATGATGTATTGCATGAGGATGGGTTTAATATGATTGGAGGAAGTGTCTCTTGTCTTCGGCAAATCTCATCGCAATCATCGCTTAGTGCCGCAACCGGTACTACTTGGAGTGTAAGGATGGGTGAGTTGATTATATCCCCACATGGAGTGTAGGGTTGGACGGAGATGGAGTGTAGAGGCTGGTTAGGTAGGATTTCTTGATTGTATATCTGTACCGTTACAGTCACTGGGATGGGCTCAGGCCCAAACTGATACTAATATTGTAATGGGCTAACATCCTAACTGAAACTGAACCATTACTGAAATGGGCTTAGGCTCAGACTGTATTTGCTCACTGTGTAGTTGTTTGTTATGGGATTACACACTGAGTTTTTGTAAACTCACCCTTCTGTTTAACTTCGCAGGTAATCCCCAGACTTACTATTTAACTTCGCAGGTAATCCCCAAACTTAGGTGGATAGGTGCAGTGGGGGACTCAGAGGTGGCCGCACAACTACTATTATTTTCTCATTTGATTTTGATTATAAGTATTATTAGTTAGGGTATTTTTATTGTAATAAGGCCTCTTTGGATTTTTTTTTTAATTTGGGATTTCTATTTGTTTTGATTTATAACTGCTAGCAGTAGGAAAAGACACAGTTTTCAAAAAGATAATTTTTTTAAAAGATGCCACGAATACGCAACCTATATTAAGAGCTTCCGCAAGAAATAACGTGTTAAAAATTAATGACATTTTAATATGATTAACTTTTTGACAAACGACTCACATTTTGAAAATGAACGACACGTCTTAAAATCATCTTAAAGATCACACAAAGAGGTTAAATAGAGAATGGGTTTTTCAATGATATCACACTTTACGAAAAGCACTTCTATGTGACATCGCCAGATTCGGCCATAACGTCCAGGTCGGGTTTGGGGTGTTACAAATAAAAGTACAAGGATATAATGTGAATTATTGCATAAATGGGTTGTTTTGGATACCATGAACATTTGACTAAGCATAATTTTTGGTAAAGATAGCTAATTTGCATGTTTTGGGCTCAAGGACTAAATTGAATAAAAGTAAAACTTTAGGGGAAATTTTGTAAAAATGTCAAAAATGACTAAATTTCGTAAAATGAATTTTTTATTGTCTAAATTAATATATTGAATGAAATTATTAATTTAGATCAAGATTGGGTGGAAAATCGAGGAAAATAGAAAATTACCAAAATGCCCTTAAACTTTGGTATTTCTGCAATTTAGCTAGGTAAGTTCGTATGAATGTATTCTATATAATTTTGATTAAATTGAATGTTAATATGTGATTATATTATGATTAAATCAATATATATAAATATGTTAGTATGCAATTTATTGTGTTCTGAAACAACGTAAGACGACTACCGAGCCTCGTTTGAACCTTAGAAATTTATAGGATACAAATGACATGTCATAAGGGTTTACATGATTCAGGAGCTGGTCCTGAATGTCCTACCGATGGCTGAGGTCCGACATGTGTTGTAGATACTTCACAGCTCGTGTGAGCAGTATCGTGTAGCTATGTTCCGACCCATAGCTTGTGTGAGTAGGCCTATTTTCACAGCTCATGTGAGCATACATGTATAGGAATTGACGGATTACAGTTATATGAGTTAGCACACAAAGTGTGAACAATCCCGAGTATCCAACGATATTCTAAATGGTTCTATGTGTACTATTCAAATTTGAAACGGTAAGAGAATAATATGAATTATAACATGTAAACATATAAACATCCTTGATATTTATGTTAATGTGCCTATGAATTATATATTGTATGCTAACATGTTTGGTGTAAATGCTTAGGCATTGGCCAAGTTGTGGTTGGATTATGCCATGTTAAACTTATAAGTTATGCATTGAAATGGTAAGTGTTCAAATGGAAATATACTTGTGTTCATGAAAGAGTGGTAAGGTTTAAATTATGTAAGTCCTTATGAAATGGTTTATCATGTGGTTAATTCCCAAAAAGAGCTATGTTTAAATGCACTAGCTTGTGGCTATGGTTGATGATATGTTATGTCTTATGTGTTATGCATATGAAACGGGTGTGGAAAGGTAATGAAATAGTAAGTTCATACTTAAAGTGTAAAATGATGAAAAAAGGAATGATGAGTTGATTTGATGTTGTTATTTAAGTTAAAGAAAGTAAGTGCAATGGAAAGTAATGAAATGCAAATGAAAATAAGAAAATTTGAAAGGGTTTAAAGTTTTATAAAATCCTACTACGCTAGGGATGATATGTATATGTGATGCTATGGATTTATTCACTTTGTGAGTTGTTGAATATGGTTTCATGAATCTTGCAATATTGGTATAGGATTATTCTTGATATGTATAAATTTCATATTTGAAATGGATTAATATGACTAAATTTTGTATGAGCTTACTAAGCATTCATTGCCTACGTAGTTTTTTTTTTTACTTTTCAAATTATCAGAAGCTTGATCAGGTTGGAAGCTCGTCGGAGATCTATCACACTATCCAATGATTATATTGGTAGATTTTGATGTCTTGGTTAAGGTTACATTGGCATGTATAGGTGAACTTATGGTTGATGATTAGTTGAATGTTAGTTGATGTGTTTGGCATGTATATGTCGTTTTTGGAATATGTAGCCTTTGTACATTTAGTGCCTTATTGATATGTGTTAATTTGATAATGTGTTAAAGCATGTTTGAATGGCCAAAGTGATGTATGATGAATTGACCTCAGCATGGTCAAGATATGGTATGCTTTGGAAAGGTTTTGAACTAGATATGTCATGAATCTAATATGGTGTGGTGATTATGTAGCAATTATGTTATGTTTTGACATGGAAACAAGTCAAATGATAATTGGATAAATATGCACATATATAGGTGTTTTTGGTTGATGTTTTAGCCATTATGTTTTGGCTTGTAAAGTTGGTATTTTGAATGATTGAAATGGTTAATATGTGGATATATATATATATATATATGTGGATTTTTTATGGATGACTTTATAGTCTTTATGATGCTTAGATGGTGGAAGTTGAACATGGTCATTTTGGTATTACAAATGTTGTTGGTATTTATGGCGTATGATGCTAAATGTTAAATGGTAAATTAGGTACATATGGGTGTGGATTTGATATGTATACAAAATGGTAAGTTTAGGCTAAACTAAGCATTTAGTTATACATGTTTAATTGTTGTGATTGGGGTGCATTTTAGGCATATTGGTTGTATGAATATGTTCCTATTTGGATAGCTTGTTGTTGTATGGTTTGGTGTACTTTGGGATGCTTGATTACATGTGGTAAATTGGTTATAGGTGTATGCATGAATGCGTGAGAAAAATGGCTTGGAAATGACCTATTTTTCATCCACACGGTTAGAGACATGAGCGTGTGTCTCAGCTGTGTGTGACACACTGCTAGGCAACACGCCTATGTGTCCCCTATAGGTTTTTAAAGGTTGCATTTTAAGAGTTACACGGCCTGGCCAATGGGTGTGTGGCTTGGCTGTGTGACCTAAGTCTGAGAGTTATACAAGCACGGACACAGGCTAGGACACGACCGTGTGTCCCTACTTCGAATGTCCACATAGCCTGAGACACGGGTGTGTCTCTCAGCCATGTGAGTCACATGGCCTGGCCAGTTTTGAAAATTTTCACCTTTTCCTGAAAAATTCTATATGATTATGATTTAGTCTCGAGTTGTTTCTAATGTGTGTTTAGGGCCTCGAGGGCTCATAAAAGGGACAATATGTATGTCATTATTTTGTTTTGCATTGATTGATATTGTGAATTAAATGTTTTAAATGTTGATAGTTTCATAACGTAAACTCCGGTAATTCTTCGTAACCTTATTTCAGCAACGGATATGGGTTAGGGGTGTTACAGTCACACCCTAATTCAAGCGGGTTTAAGGATATGACGTATAGTAGTGAAAGAACATGTGTTTCGCGGATTATAATTCGCCCATTTGTTTCTTTTGGCATATACATGTGGGTATATGCTGAGTAATTAAATGGAAATTTTATTTTAGATTATTTTGATTAGCCAAAGAGTAAAGGTTTTAGTTGGACAATTAGGCAATTTACAGTATGAGTTATTACTAAATGTATAATATGCCCAGCTTGTCTTACTATTGTTCTCATTGGGTTGTGAAGTGCTTGGTTAGGAATCAGCTGAATTGACTAAATATTTGTTATGCAAGAATTTCATTTATGTTTTTTTTGGAGTTTGTAGGCCACTAAGAAATGCAAACTTTGAATTTAACTGACACTTGTTGAATTTCTGTAAGGGGGATTGGATTATATATATGTGAGAGATGGGTTCTGAGAGGATTTTTTTTCTTTTGAATTGTAAATGTTACTCTCTGATTTTTTTTTTTTTGGAACCGATTTCATTCATCTTCCTTGAGCTGGAAACTGAGATTTTAGGTTTAATTAGTGGTTATTCCATCTCCGAATAAGTATGACAATTATGCATGTTAGATTTTGATTAAGCCTGTAAGAAGCATAAGAACAGTAAGACTGTAAGTACAAGATTTTGCATGAAGGTTGTCAGCATTTGAAATGATAGTAAATAGTATGGGAATAAGTTGTAATGGTGAATTTATTTTCTATAAGCAATTGTTGCTGGATCATCTTGGATGACCAGGTATAGAGATTTGGAATATAGTTTAGGTGAGTTAAGGTGAGTCTCTACCCTAAATTGCTTATGTAAACTTTTCAAGTAGTCGTATTTATATATAAATGATGATGATATCTATTGTAATTGGTAAATGTATGGGCATAGTAAAGAGGAAACAAGTACTATAAAGATATGTGTAAGGTTTTGTTGAGAAGAAATGTTGATTGGTAAATATGCAGGTAAAGTCCGTGACACAAAAAGTATGAATATGTTAGGAATGCGATCACAATTGGGTAAGTAAGTAATGAGAAATGTCCTATCATAAAGCCTCTGGTAGGGCAGTTATATTGCTAACCAGATTGACATATCATAGTATGAAAATAACTGTAAGACCATGAGGTAGAGTCCCATGGCATCTTGATATGATTTGGAACCTTTCATGATGTAGCCTCCAAAAAGATGAAACCGGGATGAGAGAACACGATACATGAATGTGTGTAAGACTATATGGTTAAGATCCATGGCATGATGTAGCCTTCAATAATGTGTAAATAGAAATGACAAATCACAATACATGAAACTCTATTTAAGCCCATGAGGGAGAAATCCATGGCGTCTTCTGCTAGTCTCCTGGGATAGTAAACACGGGATTTTGTATGATGCTTTTATGATATGTTCTGTTTGGCCTTTGTGGTGTGATCTATCATTTATGCCTGGTAAGATGGGTATAATTGTTTTTATGGAAAACTATGGATAAATTTTGTTTGTTCTATAATAAGTATATGATATACCCAAGTTTAAGGGTTAAGATTGGTGACATAATTGAATAAGTTTTCAAAAAGAACCGTGTAACTAGATGTTAATAAAGGTATTCGCCATGATGGTCTGATATTGTTGGATATGGATATATTCGTTTCTATGTATGATTTAAGAAATTATCATTTTGGGTTCATTATGTTATGGTTGAATTAGAGTTAATTGGAATCTATCACATTTGAGTTGTATAATGACTTCATCTGACTTCGTATGGAATCTGAATATTGATTAATTTAAGCATCTTGATTTCTATAGTAAAAGAGTTGTGGAATTGAATCAAGGTACGGTTTGTTGAATAGTTCGATGGTACTTAAATTTGCATAAGTGTTCGCTAAGTATCAGGGTATGGTCTGTATGAACGAATTTTGAAGGTATGTTCTGTTGAGAAGCACATATGTGACAAAAAGAATTAAGGAAATGTCTGAAGAAATCTTCAGTTAGTCAGATAAGAAAGAATTGGTATATTAAGAGTATGATAGTTGGTGTGTATCAAAATTGTAGTATCCACTTAATATAGATGGTTCATAATGATGGTTGACGCGTAAATGTTCTTCTAAGGAAATAATGTATCCACTAAGGTATGATGTGATGAAGATCACTAATTATTCTTGTACTCGTAAGGTTTGTTATTATTTTTAGGTGTTTGGGAAAAAGATTGCACCAAGAGGGACGATGTCAGGAGTACGCTAGAGTAGCGGTGAAGTAGATTATTATGTATACAGTGGAATGTGGCATAGTTTTAGGATACAACTTATGTGTTTTTCGTTACCAAATTTTATATTGTAATGATCTATATCAATTCTGATGTAATAAGTCATTTAAAATAATTCTTTTGTTTTAAATATGAAACTTTTCACTTAAAATAATAAATAAGTTACATAAAGAACTGATAAATTGTAAAATATTTTGTTAAATTGTTAAGTATTGTGTGTGGTAATACTCGAGATCTGGACTCGACGAATTGGGTCAGGTTGAGGGCATTATGCATTAGCTGCAACCTGAACAACTCTAGTCCATTTACAAGGCAATTGCAAAACAGGAGAGAGATAACTTTTTTATAAGGTCAATCTAAGTAACATATATCAAACCAAAATAAAATCTCGCTGCCAAGCCAACAACCAATCTAAAAAAAGAGGGAGCAATCATATTACCAACACCTTCATCGTCAATCAATCCAACAAAACCTATCCAAATGTTGAACATTCGTAGTTTTGGCCGGCATTGGGTAACTCTAATGTGATATTTGTAGTTTTGGTTGTTAGAATTAGATTAGATTGATCAATTGAATTGATTGAACCGAAAATCAATGGTTCAATGGTAGTATAAAACCAAAGAAGGGTTGAATTAGTAAAAAATCAATTTGAATAAAGTAAAAACTCGGTTAAAAACATTTTTTGAATAATAACTAAACTAGTTTTAATGTTTAATGTTGTTGTTATAATTTATAAAGTGAATGCTTATGTTTCTATTTTTATGTATTTGTGTTTATATTTTTCCTTTTTATTTTTATGATTTTTTTCTGAAATTTTTGTATTTTTTAATGGTTGCATTAGTGGTTCAAACAATTGAACCAAAAAACAAAGCTTTGGTTGGTTCAACTATCGGTCGTGTTTTTACAACATTGGTTTTGGTTCTTTCTGCTACTGATATTTGTTAGTGTCACTCTTTTCTCAACTACTAATTTCTCCTATTACAATTGGCCTTGCAACAATTCATGCCAGTTTGTTATTTTTAGTTGGCAATTTTTTATATGTATTTTTGGAAAGTCCTAAGTTTATAAAATGCATCAAATTTAGGATCAATTTTGTAAAGAAAACTCGTATATTTTGGAGTATCCAAAAGAATGCAAGATTTTAATATTTAAGACGGCATAAGATCACAAGAAGATGTGGATTAACTTTGTGAACATTTATCCTAAGAAAAAGGTAAGTGACTTTGTGAGATTTAGGTGGATTAGAATAGATTGAATTTTTATTATTTAGGCTAGTGTTTTACTTTTTATATAGAAGACTATCTTAGGATATACTAATTGAAGAGACTACATTGTTAGAAATATACTACTGTAAAACAAAATCGTTGGCACTGACAAGAAACCAAACTGAGTGTAAATAAATAAAGCAATCATTGTGCCGAGGAAGAATCACTGTCTTAGAAGCAAATTCACCCTAATCGGTGTAATCGTGTAGTGGACATACCTCCCCAAGTTTAACATAGTACTTTAACATTCGTACAACTGAATAAATAAGATGGAACACAATTGGTATTGCTCTTCTTGAAAGGAATTGAAACCGAGAAAACAAAAGTAGTTGGTCAGAAATTTGAACGAATATAAATTAGAAGAAAATCGATGAAACCGTACTAGGTTCAATTCCCAGGAAAGATTGGATCAGTCATGTAACATCCCAAACCCGGCCCAGACGTTATGGCCAAATCTGGTGTGTCACTTTGAAGTATTTTAGTGAAAACCGTGTTTTCATTGAAAACCCTTCTTAAAATAAAAGAAACCTTAATTAACTTAAAAAAACACACCCTTTCAGTTACAAAAACCTTGTTGAAACATTTGATTTAAGAAAACTTATCATTTAAAAATCTAATTGCGGAAACGTAGGAAACATACTATAATTTAGAAAACCCATGTTCAACTTCTTGTAATTACATTGAAAATAATAATAATTCAAGTAATAATAACACAATGAAAACCTTATTACAATCTGGTCTGGAACATACTTAAAAAGAAGTAAAAACTTAAATGTTTGAAAAAAAAACCCAAGTCCAAATCATCTTGCTAGTTGGCTACCCAGAGTCCTTCCAAACATTGAACCTTCTACTAAGCATCACCTAAAAATAAAATAAAAGAGGGGTTGAGTTTTTGCAAACTCAGTGTGTACAACCCTCGACAAAAACAAGCATTAAAAAAAACATCATTCATCAATCATGCAATGCAATTCCATCCAAATTATCCATCCGCTACACACCGGCTCTGTCCCTCGTCACACCATGTGAAGATATAAATATTGACCCACCCAACCCACACACCATGGTATCCCGGTTGCGAAACTACGTTCATTTACATATTGGGCTTTAAAAGCCATCGGTGGATCCACGATTGTCAAGCAACCATGCGATCCTCATATACTTCCTCCGTTCCATAATTCCCAACCCATATGCAACATAAGCAGAATATCATATGTATGCATGTCGCATCCATAAAACTTACATTCAACACCTAGGGGTATTTTGATCATTTTCGCCCTTAGGGGCATTTCAGTAATTTTCCCTTAATTACAGTTTTCACTTATCTTGGCCCGTTAACAAGTCCCGTGAGCTAAGATGAACGAATACTATGCACCAGGTAGGATTCCAGAGAAGAGGAGGTGGGTCATTAAGACCGCTTAAGTACCAAGCTCTCCCTAGATCCAATCCTAGACATGCATATACCCGTTGCCACACCTTAATCCTTTGACTTGTCCATGGTCGCAATATATTAATTAAGTCTTATGTGGATATCATATACTAGGCCCAAAACCCCTTACAAAGCCCAAACAATTTCACATACCTGTATCTGGCCCATTAAGCCCAATCATATTCATATGGCCCATTAGGCCCAAATCACATTTATATGGCCCGTTAGGCCCAGTCACATTCATATTCATGCTCACATACAAACTTTCTATCATATAGCATCAATTATCAATTTTTGCCTACTATGGGCCCAACATGTAACATCCTGATTTTCGGGTTTTTGTAATTTCTGAGAATTTGGTAAGTTTTTAAAATTTGGTATTTGGAGTGAAAATTCATAGTTGGAATATGTAAATGGGCCTATGGAAGGCCCACGTGTTGGCCAAAACTCGGAAGAATTTTTGAATTTTGGACTTAAGGAGTTAGGGGAGTTGGATAGGTGGCCTTACTAAAAGACGAGGGTAAAATGTAACACAAGAGAGCCCTTGGCAAAGTGGCTAAGTGTAATATCCCGAATTAGGGCCTAATCGGAATAGTGGTTTCGTGACCACAAATTCGAGATAAAAATAATTATTTTATAATTATTTTGAGGTTTATGATATGATTGCATGATTGTGTGAAAATTTTGTGAAGAAATTCCATGCATAAAATGCTTAATTTGAAGTTAGGGGCTAAATCGAATAAGTTGCAAAACTTGCATTCTAGAAGTTTTTAGTATGAAATTGCTTTGAAATATTAATTAGGAGGTCTTAAATAGCAATTTGACCAATTTCTAAAATTTTGGACAAAAATGGGCTTGTACATGAAAATTTTCAAAGAAAGGCATTAAGGGCATTTTGGTCATTTGGATAATTAATGAAATAAAATGGGAAAAATGACACAAAATAGTCATCTTCCCCATTAGTTGCTGCCAAATGCTCCATGCCTCCATAGCTAGGGTTTCTTCAACTTTCAAGCTTCATAGTAAGTGATTCCAAGCCCCGTTTTTAATGATTTTTATGTTTTTGGGATCCCGATAACTCGATAAAGCTTATGCTAGCAATAATTTAACCTAGGGTTTATATTTGGAAAAATACCCATAGGTGAAATTTGTGTATTTTGATGTTTTATGATAGAATATTATGTTTTAAATTATGTTAGACAACTTGTACTACTCTCGATTTTAAGCAAAAACGCGAGTAAAAGGGCTTAATCGGTAAAAATACCTAATAGTCACAAGTACATGTTAGAGTGAGAATTTGATGTTGCCATAGAAGGAAAAGTGATCAGCATGTTGTAAAACATAAGAATAAGGAATAAAGTTTAATCCAGAGCCTAGGGGCAAAAATGTAAATATGCAAAAGTTTAGGGGGTAAAATTGTAATTTTGCCAAAATTTGAATTAAGGATTAATTTGATAATGTGAGTATTAAATAAGCTAAATGTGTTATTTTAGATCAAGAAAGACGTGGAAACGACCCCAATCGAGGAAAAGAAAAGATTGTGGATTAAATTGCAAAACCTTTGTATTTTGGTACCGAGGTAAGTTCATGTGTAAATAATGTAACATAATTGTGATTTTTAAGTCATTGATGTTAATTATATGATATGCTGATTTTTATCATGAAATATATGTTTTGTGGTTAATTTGAATAAAATGCAAATTATGTGAGTTATTTGTTGAATATAAATTGTTCTGAGAGTATTGATTTCGGCATTCTACTAAGAAGGCAGCAAGGATATGTGTTCGAGGAAAATCCCGTTTGAACCTTAGGAATAGATTAGGATACAAGTGACATGTCACTAGGATGGTTGAGCATCCGAACTCGTTGAGTTGAGTCCGGAGTTCACTTATGGATGCGAATGTTCGAACTCGTTGAGTTGAGTCCGAGTTCGTGAGATGTAACTAGGCATCCGAACTCGTTGAGTTGAGTCCGAGTTCATTATGGATGCGAACGCCCGACCAAAAATTCTAGAAAAAAATTAGTAGATAGGAATATGAGTCTAGATTCAGGGAAAATTTACGGATCTTGATTTGAGTTTAAGTAACTCGAGATATGATTTTTCTTGTGATCAGAATGCAAGTAGCTAAAAAGTCATGAATGTAGAAACAAATAATCTAAAGTTCTTAAAATGTTAAATTAAGTTTAGTAACACCTCACACTCGACTCCGGTGACGGTCTCGGGCGTGGGGGCGTTACACTATGGAAGGCCCACGTGTTGGCCAAAACCCGGAAGAATTTTTGAATTTTGGACTTAAGGAGTTAGGGGCGTTGGATAGGTGGCCTTATTAAAAGACGAGGGTAAAATGTAACACAAGAGAGCCCTTGGCAAAGTGGCTAAGTGACGCCACTAAGGAGCTAAAAAAAGTGGCGTGTAAGTGGTTGAGGAGAGCCAAGGTTCGATTCTCTAAGCTGGCAATTGTGGTGTTCTTTTTATGTCATGAGCAGGCAGGAGTTGGAAGTTGAATGAAACTCTGTTGGAGAGAGTTTGAATCAGTCAAACACATGGATTAAGGAGTGATAAGGGGAGAGATTTTGGGGATTTGGAGAGAAGCTAAGAGTTGGCCGAATAGTGGGAATTGGAGAGGGATTTGGCGGAGAGAGTATTTGGCTAGTATTTCGGCATTTAGGGACTTAGTTGTGCCATTTCCTTCTGTGTAAACACCATAGGATTATTCTTTTCTTCTCTTTTTCTTCTCTAGCCGAAACTACCACCCTTTCCATCCATTTATTTTCTTTCCTTTTCTTTTTTGAAACCAGTCTACTATTCCCTTCTTTTCAACTACTACTTCCTTTCTATCTTCACCTTTGCCGAAAAGCCAAGAGCGAAACTTTTGGAAGGTTGGTGGTGTCGATTTCTTTGAGACCGGTATCCTACTATTCTCTTCAATTTTTGTGGTCGATTTCTTCTTCTGCTAAACTCTAAATAGTACACAAGGAAGACTGTGGTAAGTATTCATACTCCAACCGATTCAGTGGTAAATATTAAGAAAAGCCAAAACCCCCTATAGTTTAGGGGGTTGTTGTTTTAAGGTATAGGCCTTATTGGGCCTTTTTCATTTGATTTTTATGGTTTTTGTAGTGAAATAGATAACTTTGGAGGAGCAGTAAGGCTTGGGGTATCAACTTGGATAAGCTTGAATCGTATCATCGGACTCGGTGAAGGTAAGTGACCTATGGCCATTAGGGGTTCTTTGGCCGATTAAGGTAAGGTGGATTTTGGGTTTGATAAGCATGCTTGTGCGCTAATAATGGTGATACTTAATTGTAGGTTGTCGTGGGAGACTCTGTTAGCAAACGTCACAAAACAGGTGTGTAACAACCCTTGTAGTAGCTTAGGCTAATATTCGCAGAAAAGCTGAAATGCCAAAATTCTGGCATTTCGGGAACTTGAGATTTTGCATGTGGTTTTAGATGCGATAAAAATGATATGATCGGTGTTTGGATCGATGGAACAGGTAAGAGCGCAATTCTGTGCACAACGGTAGGTTGGGCCTTAATGGGCTAAAATTGGGCCCAATGGGCTTCCGGGCCCATTTGGGTAAAATTGATAGAAAATGGAACTTGGATAAATTACATGTTAACACGGTTAGTTCTGTTGTAAAAATTGGGTTAAGTGGGCTAAAAGGGCTAAATCGACATTCGTGGGGCCCATTAGGGGTTTTGGGCCCAAAAGCCCTAATTTGATAAAGTGCGTTAAAATCACTGTTTAAACACTTGAGAATATTGATAATTGTTAATGAACGTGGAAAACCTATAATATTTGGTAAATTTACGAAATTACCCCTAAAATATGAAAAGTGACTGTTTTGCCCCTAGGTAAAAATGACCATTATACCCCTAGGGTTTAATTATGAATATGATGCATGAGGTATTGATTTACATGATATGACATGATATGCACATGATATGTTATAACATGCACATGATATGTTATAACATGCACATGTTATGCTATGATATACTCATTATATGCATGGGTTGGGTTTTTGATATAAATGGAGGAAGTGCGAAAAGGGCTTTGCCCCAGTTTATCAAAAAGGGCTTTGCCCCAGTTATTAAAAGAGGCTAGGCCTCCAGTTATATGATAAAGTAGTTGTGCTGCCAGTGGAGAGTTTGGTTGGGTGGGTTGAGTTATTCCCAACATGGAGAGCTTGGTTGGAGCGGGTGGAGAGTAGCGGATGGTGGGTTGAGTAGTCTCCCCAAATGGGCTTGCATACTTCCATTAATATTACATGTGGCACTGAAATGGGCCTATGGGCCATACCATTTACAGTGAAGGCTTCGGCCTAGTAACATGATTAATGAGAAGGCTTCGGCCCAGTAACCGTTAAACGAAAGGGTTCGGTCCAGTATGCTGGTATTAGTTTGGGCTCTGAAAGGGGCTTGTTGCACACTAAGTTTCCAAACTCACCCCCTTCCTTATCTTTGCAGGTGAGTCTTGATGTGGAGACTTGGAGCCGGAGGAGATTCAGAGTGGCCACGGTGATCGCTTTTGGACTTTGCAATAAGTAACCGGTTCTTTTTTTTGTTTATCTTAACTATTAATACTATTTTTTGGGGGATGTAATAAGGCCATTTTATCTATTCTTCTGGGATTATTTTTATTTTTAATAACTCTATATTTTTCTAATAATAATTCAAAATGGGCTAGAATTAGGGCACGTTTTCAAAATGTTATTCGTTTTCAAAATAACACAACGTTACAACTAATCGGTTTATCAAAAATATCTACTTAAAGGAATTTCAACTCGTTTACCAAAGTGTGGAAATGGTTGTGGGCATGTCTAGGATTGGATCCAATCGAGAGCTTGGTACTTAAGCAGCCTTCATGGCTCACCTCCTCTGTTTCGGATACCTACCTGGTGCACAGTTTCCATTCACTTTGTTAACTTAGCAAAAGACGTTCTTTTTAAACACTAAAATGGATCATGGGTTTTTAAAACTTCAATGAGACACGTCAGATTCAGCCATAACGTCTGGGCTGGGTTTGGGGTGTTACATTTAGTGGTATCAGAGCTAGATTACAACAACTCAGCTGTGGGTTTCTAAACGGGTTAAAATCAAGAATTTCAAAACAAAGGTATTTTAAATCAATTTTTAGGAAATTTCTATCTACTGTGACCAAATACATATTTTTTATAGTTTGGAGAAAGACGTGGCACACTGAATCCCCGGTACTAAGTCTGTAAGTACACTTTCTTTTACACCATGTGATATTGATATGATGTTATAGATAGAACTGAGACCCTACTATGATACTTTAAGTAGGGTAGAACTGTAAAACAGTAGGATTGAGACTGTAGCTAGGCTACGATGTTGCAAGAACAAACTCTGAACTACTATATTTCCATAAAATATCTTGTAATAAACAACTGAAATATTAAACTAATGTCATAAAAATCGTAATCAGATAATTCGATATGAGTACAAGGGGAACTCGTGGACGAGGCCGCGGACGTGGTCGTGGAAGAGTGCAAGCTGAATCTTCATCTCAGGGCATAGGCCAACTGAGGAGGCATTCGTGCCACAAACAACTGAGACTGGGTCATATGAATGGGCTGCGGGGGATGATGCTTTGTCCCAAGCGATGTTAAGGGTCTTGGAAAGGGTTGCTGGAGCTAGCACCGGGACAATGAATAGGGAATCCATCTCTGAGCGACTCCGGGCTAACGGAGCAGAGGTTTTTAGGGGCGTATCTGGAGTAGCCCCAAATGTGGCTGAATATTGGCTAGAGGCAACAGAGCAGATTATGGACGATCTAGATTGCTCCGTGGAGCAAAAGCTAAAGGGGGTCGTGTCGTTGCTACGAGATGAGGTATACTGGTGGTGGATCACTGTAAGGGAGAGTACTCTGATCGAACGAGTAACCTGGGAATTGTTCAAGAGTGCTTCTAAGGGGAGGTATGTTCGAGCTAGTTATGTGGATGCCCGTCGAAAGGAATTTTTGAATCTAGCTCAAGGCAATAAGACTGTTGCGGAGTATGAGGCAGAATTCTTGAGGTTGAGTCGATATGCTAGCGGAATAGTTGCGACCGAATATGAGCGCAATGTTCGATTCGAGGATGGCCTCCGCGATGAGCTTAAGGTGTTGATAGCTCCACAGAGGGAGCGTGATTTCGCTGCATTAGTGGAGAAGGCTAAGATAGCCGAGGAAGTAAAACGAACCGAATGGTAGAATCGTGAGAGGGATCGACCCAGATTCAGGAGGGATTTCGGACCTTTGGGTGCTGCAAATAGAAATGTTAAAAGAGCTAGAATGGAGGAACCAGTTCGACCAGCTCCGGTTAATACTTTTAGACCGTAGGCTTGCAAGGATTGTGGTAGAGCGCATATGAGGGAGTGCTAGAAACGAACTGGGGCATGTTTTCGATGTGGGTCAAAGGAACATAAGTTCAGAGAGTGTCCTCGGAGAGCAGCTCAGGATTAAGCTGCGGAGCAAAGAGGTGTCCAACCGCAGCGAGGAGAACCACCACCACAAAGAGGCCGTGGGCAAGGTAGAGGTGGCAATGGTAATGGACGAGGATGTGGGGCACCTGGCAGGGGTGCTGGACATGCTGAAGCTCGACAGCCGATGTTGGTTTATGCTGCACGGCGTTGTGAGGAGGGTGATGCTCCTGATGTTATAATTGGTATGTTCCTCATTCATTGCAAGCCTTACACTACTTTGATTGATGTGGGTTCCACTCACTCGTACGTTGTTTGTGATGTATCTAGGGCATTGGGTGTGCTTCCTGAGGAGACTGTGAGTGGGGTATCAGTGATAAGTCCTTTGGGACACTCGGTTAAGGTAGATAAACTCTTTAGGGAGGTGCCTTTAGAGACACAAGGTAGGATATTTATGGGAGATTTGATGGAGCTGTCATTTGGGGAATTTGATCTTATTTTGGGAATGGACTGGCTAACTAAGTATAAGGTGACGTTTGATTGTGCTGTTCAAAGAATGGTGCTAAGAACTACTGAGGATGAAGAGATAATGGTCATAGGGAAGCGAAGGAACTATTTGTCCAATGTTGTCTCGGCTTTAAGGGCTGAGAAGTTGATTCGAAAAGATTGTGAGGCGTTTTTAGCATTCATGAGTCAAGCTGAACCTGAGGGGATGACTGTGGAGTCAGTTAGGCCCATCAAAGAATTTCAAGATGTATTTCCGGAAGAACTTCCTAGACTACCTCCGAATAGAGAAGTTGAGTTCGGAATCGACTTGTTACCTGGAATAGCTCCAGTGTCCATTGCACCTTATAGGATGGCACCAAAGGAGTTGGTGGAACTGAAGGCTCAGATTGAAGAACTATTGGATAGAGGGTTTATAAGACCAAGTGTTTCTCTGTAGGGTGCACCAGTGTTGTTCGTAAAGAAGAAAGATGGGACCATGCGGATGTGTACTGATTATCGGTAGCTGAACAAACTGACAATCAAGAACAAGTATCCTTTGCCAAGAATCGACGATCTGTTCGACCAACTGAAAGGAGCCTCGGTATTTTCTAAGATTGACCTTCGGTCAGGATATCATCAGTTGAGAGTTAAAGAAGGGGATATTCATAAGACGACATTCAGAACTCGATATGGTCATTACGAGTTTCTGGTTATGCCCTTTGGTCTTACTAATGCTCCAGTAGCATTCATGGATTTGATGAATCGGGTATTTCAGCTGTACTTGGATCAGTTTGTAGTCATTTTTATCGATGATATCTTAGTGTACTTGGAAACGGAAGAGAAGCATGACGAGCATCTTCGTATTGTGCTGCAAGTGCTAACGAAAAGGCAACTTTATGCAAAGTTCAGTAAGTGTGAGTTTTGGTTGAGTGAAGTAACTTTCTTAGGGCATGTTGTGTCTGCTGAGGGGATCAAGGTAGACCCTTGGAAGATTGAGACGATTCTGGAGTGGAAGCCACCGAGGTCGGTAACAGAAATATGGAGTTTTCTGGGATTAGAAGGTTATTATCGAAGATTTGTGGAAGGATTTTCGGTGTTGGTAGAGCCGTTAACGAAACTTATAAGGAAGGGAGCACCGTTTGTTTGGACAAATAAGCAGCAAGAGGCTTTTGAAAAGTTAAAGAAGGTTCTGACTGAGGCACTAGTGTTGATTCAGCCAGAGTCTGGTAAGGATTTCACTGTGTACAGTGATGCGTCACATGTAGGTTTGGGCTGTGTATTGATGCAAGAGGGCAAAGTGGTCACTTATGCTTCACGACAGCTTAAGCCTCATGAGGTAAACTATCTTACTCATGACTTGGAGTTGGCAGCAGTGATTTTTGTGCTTAAGATATGGAGGCACTACTTGTATGGGGAGAGATGCATTATCTATACGGATCATAAGAGTCTTAAGTACTTGTTGACTCAAAAGGAGCTGAATCTTAGACAGCGAAGGTGGATAGAGTTGTTACAGGACTACGACTGTTCGATTGAGTACCATCTAGGTAAGGCAAATGTTGTGGCTGATGCGTTGAGTCATAGAACTGTGGCGAAATTGAAGGCAATGGTTGCTCGTTTAAGCTTGTATGACGGTGGGAGCTTATTGGCAGAGTTACAAGTGAGACCGAATTGGGTGGAGCAGATTAAGAAGTAGCAGTTGGTGGATGAGTCGTTGGTTTTTCAATTTTAGCAAGTTGAGAAGGGGGAGAATCCAGACTTTGGATTAAATAATGATGGGGTTCTTTGTTTTCGAGGAAGAATTTGTATGCCAAAGGACTCTGACTTGAGATTGATGATTTTGAGGGAGGCACATGGTGGACCGTGTGCTATGCATCCAGGAGGGAGTAAGTTGTATCGAAACTTGCGAGAGCTATATTGGTGGCCTGGGCTTAAGCGAGAAGTGACCAAATTTGTGGGAAAATGTTTGACGTGTCAACAAGTAAAGGCCGAGCATCAACTGTCTTCAGGATTGTTATAGCCAGTGAAGATACAACTTTTGAAATGGGAAAGGGTAACTATGGATTTTGTGAGTGGCCTGCCATTGACACCTTTCAAGAAGGACTCAGTTTGGGTAATTGTGGATAGGCTGACGAAATCTACCCATTTCATACCTGCCCGAACCAATTACTCACTTCAGAAGTTGGCCAAGTTGTATGTGGCAGAGATAGTGCGGTTGCATGGAGTGCCAGTATCAATAATTTCTGATCGAGACCCAAGGTTTACATCTCGGTTTTGGCAGAAGTTGCACGAGGCGTTGGGAACGCGATTGGATTTTAGTATGGATTTTCACCCTCAGTTGGATGGGCAGTCAGAGAGGGTCATTCAGATTCTAGAAGATATGTTGAGGGGTTGTGTTATCGACTTTAGGGGCAGTTGGGAGGATTACTTGCCGTTGGCGGAATTCGCATATAACAACAGATTACCAAGCAAGTATTCGGATGGCTCCTTACGAGGCAATCAGTATGGCGAAGGTGCCGCTTGCCTACTTGTTGGGCTGAGTTGGGGAAAGGCAAGTACTTGGACCGGAGTTAGTAGCGAATACTGAAGACAAAGTTAAGGTGATCAGGAATCGGTTAAAGGAGGCAACAGATCAACAAAAGTCTTAAAGTCTTATGCTGATCTGAAGCGTAAGGATATTGAATATGTTGTAGGGGACATGGTCTTTTTGAAGGTTTCGCCTTGGAAGAAGATATTGAGGTTTGGTAAGAAGGGCAAGTTGAGTCCATGGTTCATTGGGCCTTATCGGATCCTTAAGCGGATAGGGTTGGTGGCTTATCATCTAGAGTTACCTCTAGAGCTGGATCGTATTCACGACGTCTTTCATGTGTCCATGCTAAGGCGATATCATTCTGACCTTACTCATATCGTGCCAGTTGCAGAAATCGAGGTACAGTCGAACTTGACTTTCGAGGAAGAACCTGTGCAGATACTTGACCGTAACGTCAAGGTGTTGAGAAGAAAGTCAGTCCCATTAGTGAAGGTACTTTAGAGGAACCATGGCAAAGAAGAGGCTACTTGGGAGTCCGAAGAGGCGATGCGTCAACAATATCCTCAACTGTTTGGATCAGGTAAAATTTCGAGGCCGAAATTTCTTTAAGGAGGATAGAGTTGTAACATCCTGATTTTTGGGTTTTCGTAATTTCTGAGAATTTGGTAAGTTTTTAAAATTTTGTATTTGGAGTGAAAATTCATAGTTGGAAAATGTAAATGGGCCTATGGAAGGCCCACGTGTTGGCCAAAACCCGGAAGAATTTTTGAATTTTGGACTTAAGGAGTTAGGGGCATTGGATAGGTGGCCTTATTAAAAGGCGAGGGTAAAATGTAAAACAAGAGAGCCCTTGGCAAAGTGGCTAAGTGACGCCACTAAGGAGCTAAAAAAAGTGGCGTGTAAGTGGTTGAGGAGAGCCAAGGTTCGATTCTCTAAGCTGGCAATTGTGGTGTTCTTTTTATGTCTTGAGCAGGCAGGAGTTGGAAGTTGAATGAAACTCTGTTGGAGAGAGTTTGAATCAGTCAAACGCATGGATTAAGTAGTGATAAGGGGAGAGATTTTGGGGATTTGGAGAGAAGCTAAGAGTTGGCCGAATAGTGGGAATTGGAGAGGGGATTTCGGCAAAGGAGTATTTGGCTAGTATTTCGGCATTTAGGGACTTAGTTGTGCCGTTTTCTTCTGTGTAAACACCATAGGATTATTCTTTTCTTCTCTTTTTCTTCTCTAGCCGAAACTACCACCCTTTCCATCCATTTATTTTCTTTCCTTTTCTTTTTCGAAACCAATCTACTATTCCCTTCTTTTCGACTACTACTTCCTTTCTATCTTCACTTTTGCCGAAAAGCCAAGAGCTGAAACTTTTTGAAGGTTGGTGGTGTCAATTTCTTTGAGACCAGTATCCTACTGTTCTCCTCAATTGTTGTGGTCGATTTCTTCTTCTGCTAAACTCTGAACAGTACACAAGGAAGACTGTGGTAAGTATTCATACTACAACCGATTCAGTGGTAAATATTAAGAAAAGCTGAAACCCCCTATAGTTTAGGGAGGGCTGTCATTTTGAGGTATAGGCCTTACTGGGCCTTTTTCATTTGATTTTTATGGTTTTTGTAGTGAAATAGATAACTTT
Organism: Gossypium longicalyx; assembly: GCA_025698465.1. Classification (NCBI taxonomy): domain Eukaryota; kingdom Viridiplantae; phylum Streptophyta; class Magnoliopsida; order Malvales; family Malvaceae; genus Gossypium; species Gossypium longicalyx. The sequence continues at coordinate 57,012,621 of CM046998.1, forward strand.
GGAGGAGCAGCAAGGCTTGGGGTATCGACTTGGGTAAGCTTGAATCATATCATTAGACCCGGTGAAGGTAAGTGACCTATGGCCATTAAGGGTTCTTTGGCCGAATAAGGTAAGCTGGATTTTGGGTTTGATAAGCATGACTTGTGCGCTAAGAATGGTGATACTTAATTGTAGGTTGTCGTGGGAGACTCTGTTAGCAAATGTCACAAAACAGGTGTGTAACAACCCTCGTAGTAGCTTAGGCTAATATTCGCAGAAAAGCCGAAATGCCAAAATTTCGGCATTTCGGGAACTTGAGATTTTGCATGTGGTTTTAGATGCGATAAAAATAATATGATCAGTGTTTGGATCGATGGAACAGGTAAGAGCACAATTCTGTGCACAACGATAGGTTGGGCCTCAATGGGCTGAAATTGGGCCCAATGGGCTTCTAGGCCCATTTGGGTAAAATTGATAGAAAATGGAACTTGGATAAATTGCATGTTAACACGGTTAGCTCTGTTGTAAAAATTGGGTTAAGTGGGCTAAAAGGGCTAAATCGGCGTTCGTGGGGCCCATTAGGGGTTTTGGGCCCAAAAGCCCTAATTTGATAAAGTGCGTTAAAATCACTGTTTAAACACTTGAGAATATTGATAATTGTTAATGAACATGGAAAACCCATAATATTTGGTAAATTTACGAAATTACCCCTAAAATACGAAAAATGACTATTTTGCCCTAGGTAAATATGACCATTATACCCCCAGGGTTTAATTATGAATATGATGCATGAGGTATTGATTTACATGATATGACATGATATACACATGATATGTTATAACATGCACATGTTATGCTATGATATACTCATTATATGCATGGGTTGGGTTTTTGATATAAATGGAGGAAGTGCGAAAAGGGCTTTGCCCCAGTTTATCAAAAAGGGCTTTGCCCTGATTATTAAAAAAGAGGCTAGGCCTCTAGTTATATGATAAAGCAATTGTCTTTGCCAAAGGGAGAGTTTGGTTGGGTGGGTTGAGTTATTCCCACATGGAGAGCTTGGTTGGTATGGGTGGAGAGTAGCGGATGGTGGGTTGAGTAGTCTCCCCAAATGGGCTTGCATACATCCATTAATATTACATGTGGCATTGAAATGGGCCTATAGGCCATACCGTTTGCAGTGAAGGATTCGACCCAGTAACATGATTAATGAGAAGGCTTCGGCCCAGTAATATGATTAATGAGAAGGCTTTGGCCCAGTGACATGATTAATGAGAAGGCTTCGGCCTAGTAACCGTTAAACGAAAGGCTTTGGCCCAGTATGCTGGTATTAGCTTGGGCTCTGAAAGGGGCTTGTTGCACACTGAGTTTCCAAACTCACCCCCTTCCTTATCTTTGCAGGTGAGTCTTGATGTGGAGACTTGGAGTCGAAGGGGATTCAGAGTGGCCATGGTGATCGCTTTTGGACTTTGCAATAAGTAACCGGTTCTTTTTTTTTGTTTGTTTATCTTAACTATTAATACTATTTATTTTTTTTGGGGGATGTAATAATGCCATTTTATCTATTCTTCTGTGATTATTTTTATTTTTAATAACTCTATATTTTTCTAATAATAATTCAAAATGGGCTAGAATTAGGGCACGTTTTCAAAATGTTATTCGTTTTCAAAATAACACAACGTTACAACTAATCGGTTTATCAAAAATATCTACTTAAAGGAATTTCAACTCGTTTACCAAAGTGTGGCAATGGTTGTGGGCATGTCTAGGATTGGATCCAATCGAGAGCTTGGTACTTAAGCAGCCTTCATGGCTCACCTCCTCTGTTTCGGATACCCACCTGGTGCACAGCTTCCATTCACTTTGTTAACTTAGCAAAAGACGTTCTTTTTAAACACTAAAATGGATCATGGGTTTTTAAAACTTCAATGAGACACGTCGGATTCAGCCATAACGTCTGGGCCGGGTTTGGGGTGTTACACAATAGCCCATCGGGCCTATTTAGCCCATTCCAGCCCATTTGGCCAGATCACAACCCAAGTCCACGGAATCGCCCGTGGGCCTCAGGCAACCTATCAGTATCCCCCTTACGAGTTTTTGCGCACTCACAAGACTACCGTAGCCAAACTTTTAGCTTTTCGGCATTTCAACTTTTTGACTTTTGTTGAAATCATTGTGTGTGTGTAGTGTATGTACAGACCTGGTAAGCAAGCGTGATGCAATCTCTTTAGCCCAAACCTACAATCGATATCACCCTTCAATTAATCGCATACTTAATACTTATTTACTCAAAAATTGAAATTCACCTTAACCTTACCTTAAGCCCAATCCTTAATTGCTTTTTCCTTGATCACGTATTTCCTAGATCTGTACAAATCTTAACTATTAAAACCCGAATAATAGGTGACTTGTATCCAACACAAGTCTCCTTACCATAACTATGACCATTCAGCCACCTTAGCCAATGGGAGAAGATTACTTACCAAAACCGCAACACCTTAAGGAGCAATTCGGCAGAGAGCTAAAAACCAAGATTCGATACTAATTCCCTACCAAAGTTGAGTAGAAAGAGTGAGGGACAATAATAGATACTAAACAAAGAAAACCGATTGGAAGAGCAACTCTTACACTAGATTCGGTCAAAAAGTATTCGGCCCTTAGAAGATGCGATTTTTCGGCTTTTCAAACAAAGTATGATGAATAAGGTTTATTTGGTACAGATTAAAAAAGAAGAGTAGTAGAAGAAATCGACAAAGAAGATTGTGTAGAGGAGAATAGAAATTGGCAAAAAGAAAAGAAAGTAAAATAGAGGGTTTTCGACTTTTTGGATCTTTAAGAGAAAAGGGTTTCTGGCACAAAGTGAAGGGAAATTCGTCATTAAAATTTCAACCCTCCCATTTAGCACCTATTTATAGCCCTATAGCCGAATTCTTCAAGCCCAAGTTCCCAATTCAGCTCCACTTACTCCTCACTTCTCATCTCCTCGTTTTTCTCCTTGATAACCCCTTGATCCTTTCCTTAACTTTCTCTTTTGAACACTTCCCTTGGAGTCCATCTTCACGCCATTTCCATCCTTTTAGAAGGACAAAATTAAATCCTAAAAATACTAAGCTAGGTTCGAACCTTGGACCCCCTTGCTAGCTACTAACGCCACCTCACTACACCTTATGTGGCGTCACTTAGCCACTCTACCATAGGCTCTTTTTATGTCCAATTGTTTCTTCGTTTATTCAAAAGCCCAACTACTAGCCAACCCTGATTCTTTTAATAATTAAATTATAATTTCTTCTAGCCCTTAATTCAAACTCAACCTTAGCTAAGACCTACTAAAATTATTGCTTGGATAAGAATATTAAACACAATTTTCATCAAAATCGAAAATAAAGAAAATTTGAGATTTCGAGATTTTTTGGATTTCGGGATTTTTGGATTTCGGGTTTTTTTTAGATTTCGGGATTTTTAGGGCATTACAAGTCATAAATGGTCTAGCTTAAAACCCAATCTCCTAGATAGAATTTTCTTTTCGTGTAATTTCGTAGAACACCAAAATTTAGATAACAGAAGGATGAGAGAAGTTGTTGTTCTCTTGTTGTGTTCTATGAAAAAGGAGGAGAATGACTGCCTATTTATACTATTTTCTGAAGAGGCAAAACGGTAAATTTGTAGAGTAAGTTCCCTAAAATATCTCAATAGCCAGATTTTGATTCTGTCAAATCGTAATCGTTTAGAAGCTAGATTGTAATTTTTCAAATTGTAACTATTTAAAAATATATATTTTATTTATTTGCATCACCTACATTCCCCTACTAATGCAAAATAATTTTTATAAAAATGAAAAAAAAAGTAAAACATGAGAAGAGCAACAGTGGAGTTAGCTATTTAAGCACTAGTATCTTGTGGATTTGAAGTAGTACATAGTGAAATGAGTGATTCTTCTTTTTTAAAAAGTGAACGAATCTTAAACTTGTTAAGATAGGGGTTAACTCATGACACATGACTAATCTCAGATGCAATTGATGTTCCGTGATAGATCAACAAGTTTTAGCCAATACATTTCGGGATGTTGGTAAGTGCTCTAGAAAGACTGGCCAATGTCTTTAATATAAGGTGGCTAGTCCTTTACATTTACGTAGGTGATTCGATCAAGTCTATCTCAATATAGACCACCCAAATTAGGACTATGAAATCATTAAGAGCATTTAGTAAGCTCATCATTTCAAATTTAAATTCGGTGAACTCATCAAGTTCGTCTGAATAGGACCACCTAAACTCTAGGATATGAACTTATAAAGAGTAATAAACTCAACCTTAGATGTCGATGAATTCATCAAGTCTGTCTCACTAGAACCACCCAAATCTTGATATATGAATTCATTAAGAGTGAGAACTCAACCTTATGCACTTACATCGTTCGCCATAGGGATAGGTAGAATGTACACTATGAGTCTTTCCATGGTTTCATTTGACCATATTGAACTTAGAGAACTAAGTTGAGTATCCACCATAAATTGCTTAACCACTTGGCTTTAAGACCTATCCCCCTCGACGAATCAAGGACCATTTTCTTACTTAACCCTTTGGTTAGTGGATCAGCTAGGTTCCTTTCAGGCCTCACATACTCCAAAGCAAGTACTCCATTCTCCCATGAAGAAATCTCTGCAAGTAGATTCCTAAGCCACTCGGCCACTTGCTCGACTTAGCTAAGAGTTATAAACTCTAATTCCATCGTGGAACAAGCAATACACATCTTTTTAGCAGATTTCAAAGAAATAACTGCTCCATCCAAAGTAAAGACATACCCACTTGTAAAGCTAACTTTATAAGTTACCCAATTTGCATCACAACATCCCTCTAAAACTGCAGGGTATTTGACAAATTCCAACTTCCAAGTTATTTTACTTTAATTTCACTCAAAACCATTTAGGGAAAGATCAACATTGATAACTAGCAAAGTGAATTACAGACCATGACACTCCCCCACTTACTATGTTGATGTCTCATTGAAATGAAGCCTCACTTTTAGTAACCTTGTTACATCAAGTTGACATTTCAGTATCAAGTCCATCTTAGGAAGGCTTAAGGTTATAATTCATTCAACATACATCAGACATAGACTTGAACTTGCTCTCATCTCAATCGTTGTTGTAGTCTTGTCTATACCCATTCTTCAACCAAACACCCGGACTCAATGCCACAACACATAATCATTAGGTTACAACCTTAAGGAACCCTTAATGGTATGACCCTTTGTCGATTGAATATTACCCTGTCTTTGATACTAAAAAAAGCATCCCTCTGAATGTGGCACCAACCGCACTCTTGCAGCATCCTGTAGGAAGTGTCCCTTAAAAGTGCTTTATGATAACCATCCCTTATGACACCAACACAAAAGTTCTCAACATTGGAAATTCAAACACATTGGTCATCCTCAACTTAGGCCCTTTTGACCCTTCTATGGTCACCCTATTGGGTTTGGCCATCTTGGCCAACCACAATACATGCGACACCACCGAAATAGGTTAATCTCAATCTTAATTTTAGAATTTAATGCTCATTCATGCAAACTTTGGTACACTGCTCGTTTCACCACACGCTCTCATAGGTTGCCTAAATAAGATATCTTCCATTAGTTCTCTTGTTCAAGCTCTTGAACTCGATAATCTTCTAATCTAATTTGGTTAAAAACTCAGTGACGCTTGGACTAGCCCCACAAATTTCATGTATTAGTAGCTTATCATGGATACGGGCATCATATACCCTATCCAAACACAATATCCAGCGATCTGCTCATGGTCTTCCAACCAACTCAAACTCAAGGTTCCTTAGACCCACTCAAACTCAAGGGACCTCCGACCCATTTAAACACAAGTGACCTCCGACCCATCTCAAACTCAAGGGTCCTTGGAACCACTCAATCTCACTAGGCCTTCTGAGCCCATCTTGTTCACAATGGCCCATTGGAAAACATAGATGGAGCTTGCAACTGCTCCAACGCTACTTAGGCACACTTTTGCACTATTTTGGTGCCCTCAAACCTATTGCCTCAATAGGACACTTCACTTGCTCCAAGAGTCCTCAAGTGTACTCTAATTTATAGCCTGTAGGAGCCTTTATAGGTTCCAACAGCGAGAAACGAAAATGATTCTCATGTTTAAACAGTAGTATACTTTGCTTTTAAATTGTTGGAAATATACTACTGCAAAACAAAATCGTTAGCACTGATAGGAAACCAAACTGAGTGTAAATAAATAAAGAAATCATTGTACCGTAGAAAAACCAGTGCCTTATAAGCAAATTCACCCTTATCGGTGTAATTGTGTAGTGGACATCGCCCCCCAAGGTTAACACAATACTTCAATATTTGTTTATCTGAATAAAGAAGTTGGGACATAGTTTGTATTGCTTTTCTCGAAGGAAATTGAAAAAAAAAACAAAAGTAGTTGGTCAGAAATCTGATCGAAAAATAAACTGGAAGAAAATCAATGAAACCACACTAGGTTCAATTCCCAAGAAAGATTGAAGGGGTCATAGATGGTCCCGCTTAAAACCCAATCTTCTAGATAGAATTTCCTTCTTGTGTAATTCCCCAAAACACTAGAATTTAGAGAACAGAAGGGGGCAAAACAGTAAATTTGCAGTCAATTTCCTAAAAAATCTCAATAGCTAGATTCTGATTCTGTCAAATTGTAACATTTAGAAGTTAAATTCTGATTTTGTCAAATCGTAACCATTTAGAAGTTAAGGGTCCGTTTGGAAGCCAGGAAAATATTTTTCGAAAAATGTTTTCTTAGTTTTACCGTATTTGGATGCTTGAAAATATTTTCTCTTTGGAAAATATTTTACTAGACACGGGTAAAATGACCTTCAATTTGGGGAAAACGTCTTACTGATTTCATTTGTGTAAGACATTTTCCATCTCCTCTTCATCCAGGTAAGCCTTGTTTTTCTTCCGTTCTTCAACTTTAAGCCTTCTTTTTCTTCCATTCTTTAACTTTTTCCATCTGTTTCTTCATCCAAGTAAGTCTTCTTCTTCTTCTATTCTTCAAATCTCTTCCCTTTTTCCTTAGTCCGTCGCATATCTTCTCTTTTCAGGCAAATTTTACACGCTGCTGTTTTGTTTTCTATCTTCCCCTCTTTCTCAGGATCTCATTCCTCTTCACAAGGTATGGCATCTTCTTTAATTCTGCTTTTTCATTTTGTTTTGGTGATGGGTTTTGTGATGTGGGGTTGTGGTTTTGGTGCAGGAACTGATATAGTTCCTAACCTGTATTTATCCAGATCCAAAACCTTAATCACCATTCTTTGGTCCTTTTTAATCTCAGGTTTACTCTACATTTTTTCCTGTTTAATCATTTTCTCCTTTTCATTTGCATGTATTATGGATTATAATAAAATCAATTAAAACAATGCCTTAAAAAGAAACCCAAAAGAAACTTAAATTCTACGGAGTAACTAAAAAAATGAATCACTTGTATTACTGTTTAGGGTGAGAATTTTCGCCATCTCCGTAAAAAGAAGAGGCGGAGGAATAAAAAGAACTAACCCAATTGCAGGTAATTTGACAAGGCTTCTACCTTCTTTTTTAATTTACTTTAATTAAAACATTTTATAGAGAGCTTAAAATTGGACACTTTAGAGTTAATTATAGTTTAATAATAATAGTAATTTCACTATTTAGATCATAATAATTAGTGATGGCGACTTTATAAAATTAGGAAATTTCGAATTTACCTTTTATTTTCATTTGCCCAAACTCCCCCTTCTCTCTATCTTGTTTATACTTTGTATTTATTTTCTACGTTTGTTTAATTATTTATTTGTTTGCAAGTGTGAAGTAATGTAAACGAATAATGTGATGATTATTATTTTTAAATAATTCATGTAAAACTTCAAACTAAAAAAATTGGCTCGAGGCCTTGAACATGTGTTTGTGTTCATAATTTAACTTTATGCTACCCAGACACGAGTACACCTTTTTTTTTCTTGGTTTCTAAAACTTTCTATATATTTAGATATCATCTCATGGTATCTGTGTTTCGAATATGCATCAGACATAGGTGTTGTACACGTTACATGAGTACTTTAAAGGAAATGAAGAGCTTAGATGACATAGGTTGAACTAGGGTTGTAAACAAGTTGAGTCATAGATGACTCTTTCGTTGTTAAGTCTCTAGTAGTATATGAAAGTGAGCTCAAGTACTTCAACATCGGGGCGCTTGTTGGTTCTCAAGTCTATCAATGATGTTTTTTTATATGATATTTATTGGTCTTTATTGAGGTGTATTAGTTCATTTCAACTCTAGTTTTATACCTCACTTGGTTAACAGTCGGGGGGTTGTAGATTTATGTGTTATGCACCTCTCTTTTTTCATTTTGTCATCTAATGGGATTTAATCCTTTCATTAATTATAACATCTATTTTGCTTCCTAATTTAAGGAGATTGGATCGATTGACTTGAATTAATTTTGGATATCTCTAAATATCCTAGACTTTATGAGGATATTCTTGATGCTACTTTTGTTGCTACTTTTGGGGATTGTATTATGATTGATCTCAATGTTAGCAAGTCCAAAAAAGCTTTATCAAGATTTGCATAAGAATTATATATCAGTATCAGTAGACTTGCATAAGGAGGAAATAATGCCCTTTTTGTGAAATAAGTTGTTATGCTATATCTTAGATCCTAGGTTATACTTGTCATATGACTTATCTCAACATTTGTATGTATGAACCGTAACAGGATCATGCGAGATAGCCCTTCAGAACAACTGATAGGCCTGCCAACTACAAGAAAGCTAGCACTGAAAACAAGATTGTGTTTGGAACTGGTGATTACTGGTGTGCCCCAACTTTGACTGCAAATATGGCATTCATGAGAGCAATAGCACAGATAGGGATGTCTTTGTTTACTATTTAGCATAGTCCACGAGCTTTAACCGGTAACTAGCTACACTAACCAGTCAGACATGTCGGTAAAAAGAGATCCATTTTTGGTTAAAGCACTTTTGGGCTATGTTTATTGTTGTTACATAAAACTTGTATACAGTTAACCAGGCTTGCTTTTTTACTAACATTTAATGAAAGGCATAGTTAGAGAACATTTTAAAGGAAGATGACCACTTTTTCCCATTAGATAGAGACATATATATATAATAATTTAACCAAGTAGGCTTAAGGTTAAGAGACATTAGCCTTTATGCTTGATTATATCATATTATGGTTAACTAGCTACCCTAGAAGCTTTGAAGTTGTAGTAATAATTTGCTGATCCTCTTCAATTAGAAGCTTGCCCATTATTTCACAAACTTTATTATATGTCTTTGTCACTAGGGCTAAAGAGAAGATTGTAAAAACCAAAATGAACAGCAGTGTTCAGTTTGCTTATGTATGGCTTTCAGGTTGTTTTTTTCAATAAAAAGATTCACAATACTGCATATTAGCTGGATTTTTACTCTAGAAGAACGGAGTAAAACCGTGATTGCTCTTATTCTTCACTTTTGCTTGATAGAGTAACAAAGTTTGAGTTGATTAGATGTTGTGGAACCAACCCATAGAATAATAGAATTGGTATGATGTGCAACATTAAGGCTTTGCTTTTATGTTATCATTTCAGTTTGGAATGATTTGTTTTTATGTATTAAGGTAGAAAATTACTATCCCTTTCATCTCATTTTTCAAAGAAAATTATGTAAAAGCTATGTTTATAAAAAAAAATTCATGTAAAAAATCAACAATTAGGCTTTAACTGAAAGAGTAGAGTTGAGGTTTATGAAAATCTTATTGTCTTAGGTTCAAATCTAAGATTTATTTTGGGTTTAATTTGTTTTTTATATAAATTTTATATAAAAAGACACAAATACGTTTATAGTAATATATTTTTTTAAAATGTCTTTTAAATTTTTTTATAACTAAATTGGTGTTCAATTAACTCATGAAATTAACTCAGTCAAAATAATAATATAGATAAAAAGTACAATAGGAAAAGGTTACACAAACATAATACATATACAAATATTAAAATTTGTATAAAATAGAAATAAAGTACACGAATTGCCCAAGTCAGGGAGATTTCCACATTTATACAATCCCATAAATGGAAAACTAATTTGGCATGTGAATGACACACCGCAAGCATTTTCCTTCTCTCATCAGAGTGAAAGCTTTGTTGATGTCCTCAAATGGTAGATTATGTGTGATGAACTCATCAACCTGTATTTCCTGTGAAAACAATGATAAATTTATATATAGATAGATAGATAGATGTATGGATGCATGCATGTATGTATAAGATAAAATAACATTCACAGACATGCATGGTTGCCACCTTCAAGCTTGCTGAATGTTCTACAGATTCACAACCATGGAAAATCAAGGTTTATTGTGAAGCACCTAAGTCTTGCCTTTTTCTTCTCAAGATTTTTCCTTTTAGGTTTTCGTCCATATATTATACTCACTTTGATTATTTAGTCTTTATACTTTAATTTGACATGATTTGATCCTACTATTATTAATGTTTATGCCTTAGTTCAAATCACCAATATCGTTACGAAGTTCCATTAATCGAGTGATGTGGAATTAACCCCCCCCCGGAAATTTTTGTTATAAAAAAAAGTTATTTTTTCACTAATTTATCAATGAAGTAATAAGTATGAATCAATCTAACAAGATGTTATGGAAAATCTTACCCGGTTCATGTACTTGTTTACTAATGAAGGAAGATCAGATTTAGGTTTCCATCCTCCAAATAAGGACCCTTTCAATGTTTTCCCAGAAAGAAATGTTGAATAATGAGATGCTATTTCCGGGTTCGTTTTTGGTACACCGAGCGTAACTGTTAAACCCCATCCCTACGGAATGGATGGAAAAGAAACTGGTGAGTTTCGGTTTTGATGATTAAGAATCTTCTTTAAAATAGAGAAGGATTATCAAATCATGAGTCAAGGAAATTACGTCACAACACGATTGCAGTGCAGTTTTTACCATTCCGGTGTTGCCTATGCATTCGAAGGAGTAATCCATCCCTCCACCGGATATTCGCTTAATAACCTCTTTTAAAATATAAATTTATTAATATATGTAAAAACAATTTAAAATATAAATTTATTAATATATGTAAAAACAACTTTTCCGGAAAATATTTTCAGAAAATCTGCCAAACAACAGAAAATATTTTACACAGATTTATCCAAACACCAGAAAAGTAAATCATTTTCCAGAAATCATTTTTCGGAGAACATTTTACTGCCAAACAAACATAGCCTAAATTCTGATTTTGTCAAATCGTAACCGTTTAATTTTTTTTTTTCAATTTCTTTGCATTACCAACATACATATCTAGCTTATTTGTTCTTGAGTGCATTAACTAATGTTCATAAATTAATTTATCAATTTGTACCATGTTTTTTGTGGGAAAAGACTTAGTTGGTGAGAGTTTTCATTGTAAACGTACGGGACTGAAGCTATGACGATTAAGATATCACTTGGGCTTAAATCATAACTTATACTAAAAGATTATAATGGATTTTTCGCTGAGAAAAATTGCATAGACGTAGAATTGGAATCAAACTACGTAAACATTTGCTTGTGTTCTGTGTTTATTGTTTCTTTAACTCATAACTAAACAAAAAACTAGTTAGTGACTTCAATACTTTGCATATTTATCACTGATGTTTACTGCAACTAATTGCTTTATGTATATCCGTTAAACAGCCGGAATAAACACAATATGACCGAATACACATTGGATGACCGCAAAATATTCGGGAGGAATTAAATGTGGAGATGAATATATTATCCGCAGATTGATATTGATGGATAACCGGTTACACATTGAGGTCCATATCATAGCATCAGATTGGTGAAAGTGTTTGACAAGGCAAGGCAAAACGCCACTAGATAATTTAAGATAACAGCAGATGGATATTGACATCTGATATAAAAGGTATGCTGCCACTGCACCTGTTTCTATATATAAACTAAACAGCTTTCATATTCAGACCTGGTGACTTCACAAGTTGACTATTGGCTATTGATTTGCATATCATCTCTTAATTATTTTTCTAATCTCTGCTTCCTATCCTTTTGTTTTGCCTGAGACAATTTGGCCTACTGCAATAAGCTTTGATTTATGATTCCTGATGCTAGTGCAAGGATGTGAATTACAATATTGATACTTTTATTTATATTAATTAATTATGGTGATCATAATCTCGGGTGGGAATAAAATATATGGTTAAAAGCATCCACTAGCATACTTAGTTGTTTTAGGCAATATTGCTATATTAATGGTAGGTTAAAAGAGTCCTTAACTACAATTTCTATTATGGAAAACCATCCACATTGCTTGTCATAAATTAAAGAAAAAACAAGGCTAAGATTAATTTAATATACTTTAATTGGATAATGAATGATTCATAGTACACACTCCTGATTTCATATCCCATTTTATCAGCTGGTCGATATCATTAATGAAAAAGGTCATCTTTGGTTGGTTGATCACTTGGAAAACGATTGAGTGAAGATGAAGGAGCTTTTTGGACGGTAGAATGAAAATGGAAAACGTTTCGCATGCACAAAGCAACAGATTGGTCTTGGTCTCTTAGCTAGAATAGACATTATGATTGCAAAAATAATGGTCCAACTTAAGGGTTAAGGTTTGATCGAGTTGGTTTGTGTAGTCATCTGAAAATTAGTAAATTTGTGTTCGAATCCTAAAATCTGCAACCCCTTTGAGAAAGATAAGATTTCAGCGGAAAAAAAATGAGTACAATGATGAAAGTAATATTTGTGTCATCATTATATGATCAACAAGGCATCAGCCTTAGAAGAGGCTTCTCCGGTCAACATCGAGGCAGGATTAGCGAGATATTGCTTTAGCCGCCCCATTTCAATGGCCACATCTAGCATTGTTGGTCTTGTAGAAGGGTTGTACTGTGTACACATAAGGCCAAGTTCAACCAGTTCCAAAATAACATCACGCCATATTTTATCATAATTTGTTGGCATTGAACCAGGGCTGCACCTCAGCAGCGCTTGCTTTACTATGGGTTCAAGCTTATGAGGATAGTGACTTTTCACCCATTCATGTAAGCTTGAACCTTCATCATCATCTGTGGGGCGCCTTCCCGAAACTATTTCCAACAAAAGGACCCCAAAACTGTATACATCCCCTTGAGTGGAAGCTCGTTTTCCCATTCCATATTCTGCATTTAACCAAGTGAAAGATCAACAGCAGGGAGAGTATTTTAGTAATGAAGTAGCTATTCAAATGGCGCAGACTGATGTTGTCAGCAATGGCAGAGACTGCGTAGTTTAACTAATAGCACTAGTAGTGTAAAAACTAAACGAAAAAGTAGAAATTTATGCTATTAATCCTCTATGGGAAAGTTATGATTCTAGCTAAAATAGAGCAATAAAGAAGAAAATGCATACCAGGAGCTATATAGCCAACAGATCCACATAACAAGCCATCTGCAGAGCTGTAGGAGATTGAATCATTCGCAGAAATTGTCTCATCAACACCTCTGACCAGTCTTGCAATTCCGAAATCTGTCACCAAAGCAGTCATGTCCTCGTCAAGAAGAATATTACTTGGTTTAAGATCACAGTGAACGACTTTAACAGGTGAGTAATGGTGCAGATAAGCAACCCCTTCAGCTACATCACTGCAGATGTTTACCAATTGGATCAAATCTAAGCCATGGCTTATTCCGTGGCTGGGGTATAGGTGCCTCTCCAGGCTCCCATTTGGCATCAGAGGAAGGACTAGAGCCTTGAAATCTGGCTTGCTGCAGATCGTTATGATCCTTATCAAGTTTCTATGCCTGGTTCGCTTTAGGACTTCACATTCTCTTCTGAAACTCTCTGAAATATCCCCGGCTGTCCTTGTGTCCAAAACTTTGACTGCTATTCTCGTATTGTCCCCAAAAATTCCTTTATATACATGACCAAAACGGCCTGAACCAATTAAGCTAGATGCACTGAACCCACCAGTGGCTTCAATGAGTTGTTCGTATGATATTCTTGGGTATTTAGGCTCTTTTCCATCTTTTTCTTCATCTTCGAAATCCCCTCCATTGACAACACCAAGTCGATTCCGGAACGTTGATTTGAGCACCAGAGGGTATCCAAACATAAGCAATAAAGGAGTTGCAAAGAACGAAACGATGATAGGCAAAAATATAACCAAATGAGAATGATGTTTCTTTCGGCATTTTGGCATGCCTTTAATCGAACCACAAAGACCATCATTCCCTGTGAAAGAATCCATAGTCAGCAATGAAAATGCCCCTTTGTCTGATATATTCCCGTGGAACTTGTTGAAAGAGAAGTTCATGGCCTTGATAGATGTTGATGCCTGAAAGGTCACTGGTATGTCTCCACTCAACTGGTTTAAAGCGACATCGAGTTCTTTAAGGTAAGGCAACTGTCCTATGGAATCTGGAAGCTCACCTTCCAAGAAATTAGAGGAAAGGTTGAGGTGCTCGAGGGCAATGCAGCTCCCAAGTTGCGATGGCATGGAGCCCGAGAGATTATTTGACGACAGATCAATGGCTAACACCATATCCATTTTACTCAGCTCTAGAGGTAAGGGTCCATGGAGGTGATTACTAGACAAATTCAGGTATAACTTCAAGCTCCTCAATCCAGCAACTTCACCAGGAATTATCCCTGAAAGCTTATTTCGAGAAAGGTCTAAAATCTCCAGGTTGACACATTTGCCTAAACTCAAAGGAATTGTCCCTGAAAGCTGGTTTCCATAGAGTAGTAATCTTCTTAGCTGGGAGAGATTGGCGAAACTATCAGGAATTGAACCTGAAAGCTTGTTCATCGACAAATCCAACAGCCCCAAATGCGTAATGTTTCCTAGAGCTGAGGGAATCTCACCAGAGAGTGAATTATTTGAAAGATAAACTCTCTCTAGTTTCTCCATTCTGCATAATTCAGGTGGGATGGAACCATTCAAAAGGTTGCTAGACAAGTTCAAAAGGGTGAGATTCACAAGGTTGGAAATGCCAGGAGGAATGGAACCATATATCAGATTATCATCGAGATGAACCTGTACAAGATTGGTAGAAAGATCACCAATAATAGAGGGTATCTCTCCGCCAAGATTATTTCCGGCCAATTCTAGTTCTTGAAAGTTAGAGGAATTGAGTAAAGCAGCAAAAAAGGGTTGGAGGTTAGTGTTACCATCATGGCTAACGAAGTCATTATAGGACAAATAGAGGAACTGCAACTGCGGCATTTTGCGCACTATATTAGATGGCAACTCCCCACTTAACATGTTGGACTCCAAATCAACCCATTGAAGCTTTGAGGAGTTGGAAAGGGCTTGAGGTACTTGACCAACTAGTCTATTCGACCAAAGTAAGAGAAACCTCAACTCCCTAAGTGAACATTCTGTCTTCGAAGGGATTTCACCACTGAGAGAATTGTTGGAAAGATCTATATATTGCAATGAATATGAGCCATTGCAAAAAAGAGAAGAGGGAATGTGTCCCGCAAGCTGGTTACTCCCCAAATCAAGGTATACTATTTGGTGAAGAAAACCCAACTCAGAAGGAATGTCTCCTTCAAGAAGATTCCATGACAGACTAAGTTGTTTGAGCTGAAAAAGAGAACCAAGCTCCGGTGGGATATGGCCTTGGAAGAAGTTCTTTGACAAATCAAGAACCATCAAAGAAGAAAGATTGGCTAGAGCAGGAGAAATGGTGCCTTTAAGTGACCTCCCACTAAGGTCCAGCTGCACCACTTGGTCTCTTTCATGGTTGCACCCCACGCCCGACCAGTTGCAAACATGCACATTAATGGAGTTCCAATGTTCCAGGGAGTTTTCAGGGTCTGAAACAATACCCGACATGAAGGAAAGCAACGAAACTCGATCATATGAAATTCTAGCATTCTCTTTAGCTGTAGACACAAAGAGAATGCTGATCAAGAATAGAAAACTAAACTTGGAAAATTTGCAAAACCCCATTATTTTGCTTCTTTTTAGTGAAACAAATTTGTGTTTTGCACCACCAAGATTATAGTAGCTAGGATAGAAGCCTGTAGCGTTGAGATGAATAATATATACAACGAAAGAAAATGTGAGGGTTGAGGCGGAGGCTGCCTAACTAGCGTTGAAGGAGTGAACGTACGTTTGGCGCCTATGATCTTTGACTATGCAATGAACTGAGTGATGGGCCAATCAAGGGTCAACAAGTGTGGACACGTGCCTGTAACACATCAGCAGCGTCACGAGCCGTGTAGCAGTGGTGGTGTACATGTCAGCAAATAGCAGCTATGCCTAACACTTTTGGCTAATGTAGTTTGCTTGTGAACCTGGGACAAATTAGTGGATGATGCGTTGGTTAAGGAGATCTTAAAGATAATCATAGGTTAAAATATTGGGGGCATGCGTTTTGGAAAAGGTAATAATATATGTGTTGGCAACACTTCCTCCTTTTTCTTCATATATTATATATATTAGCATATTTAAGGTGTAGACAGGCAAGGAAATTTCCGGCATACAGATTATGGGCAGACACAGAGATTAATGGATGGGTTTTATTGGGTAATTTTGCACTGAAATAATCAAGGGGATATATTTATATGTAGCAAGCAAGCTAGCTAGCTAGCACACCCTGCAAATGCACATCATCTGTTTTATTATTTAATTGTATTTAAAATATTTTATCCATTACAATTACATTTTTAAAAATATTATCATAAAACGAAAATAAAAATACCGTAATTACTCAAAAAAAATTAACATCTTAACAAAAAAAACTTTATTAATGCATAGCTAATAAAAGAGAGGATAAAAACTAAATATCAAGCTAAAAGCTTTACCTTAATATGGTGATATCGATTCGGTTTAGTTTGATTTTTTCAACTTTTTTGAATTAAATTGGGGTATTCAATTTTTTTATATTTCGAACCGAAACCGAATCGGTGGACATAAGAACCCGGTTATTCCCAAACTATACTAAATCGGTTTGGTTTGATTAGGGTTTTGGTTTCTATATTGCTTTTGAGTCTTGAGCTTTTCAACTTTATTTAGATAAAATTATCTTTGAATTTGGACTTTTAAACTTTAATTAGATAAAATTATCTTTATTCTATATTTCTTAGACACTATTAGACAATTTTAATTTTTTTAATTATACATAGAATAACAATTAGTATATTTGTCTAAAAAAAATTTAAAATCTATAATTATAAATGTTTATTAAAAATATAATTAAATCTTGATTTAATCCCTCTCAATCTTCACTGAACATAATCAAATGTTATTTTTTTTATATTTTATAACTCTTACCATGCAATGACAACAACAGAAAAAAGCACCCAACTTGAAAATGTTAATAATGATAACCAAAATTTTAGTAGTTTTAACAACAATAGTAATAGAAAAAAGAACACAGTACATAATAAGCAAAAAAAAAAAAAAAAAAAAGAAAGAAAGAAAAAGAAAACAGATGAGCACTTGAATTTTTGGAAGTTTTAGCAACAATAATAAATAGGCAATAAATTCATGACAGACTGACATTGGAATTAGATTTAGGTTTTTTTTAAATTTTATAATTTAATTATACAATATGTAAAAGTATAATATAACCTATATTTAGAATTTGCAAGCAATTGTTTTTGTTTTGGGTTTTAAATGAGATTATATATTGAACTTATATGTTCAAAAAATATTAGATCTTTTTTTTTTTTGAAATTTTTATATAAACTTTTTTAACTTTTCGGTGTCCAATGGAATAAAACAAAATCAAGCCGAATTATAAAAAAACTTGAACTGAATTGTTGGTTCAACTTGATTTCTTGATTTAATCAAATTTTTTGCGCAGCCTAATCCTTATTGAGCATATGAGCCACCTTATTAGCTTCTCACCATAGCCAACAAAAAGACAAATTTTGAAACTAAAAGCAACTGCTCAGCAATCCAAAGTCAGCATACCAAAATCAAAGACATCCTTATCATTATTATTCAAAGCCAAAATCACTTGGAGACAATCACTATCAACAATAATACAGTCCATACCAAGGGATTTCAACCAATAAAGAGCCTCAATGATTGCAAAAGCTTCAGCAAGCTTTGGCTCCAACAAAAAATGGTAATGACTTGAGAGGCTGTTGATAGAACCACTAGTGGAGTCCCTTAAAATAGCAACAAATCTAGTTGATAGATCATTCTTGAAGCTCACCGCATCTATATTGCATTTAGACCGACATGTAGGAGGATTTATCCACGTAAAAGTGATGCTCGAAGCTATAAGTAAATGTTGGACCTTTTCAAACATTACCTTTCCATTCATCCAAGTCTATAGATGAGGCATAGAAAAAAACAAGATAACAATCGCCAACACATTTTTATTCCTCCAATAATACATGTTTTTTTGGAACCATATGCTCCACATCGTCGTAAGAACCTTGTACCTCAAATCACTATCTTGCGAATTAAAAAGTGATAAAATCATATCAGAAATAGAGGAATTTGAGAAGTGTCATAAAAAAGATGCCAAATTGTATTAGCTTTCACACAATGAAACAACACATGATCAAGGCTTTTTGCCTTTCCATGTCGAGAACACATAGGATCCAGATGAATTCATTTATCAACTAACCTTGTTTTAGAAGGTATAAAGCTCTTCAAGCATCTTCAAACAAAGTTTTAACCTTTTGAGGAATGTGAGGGTTCTAAAGGTACAACCATAGTCTCTCAACTGGAGGAGAAGAAATAGTAGTATAAAGGCATAGAGCAAGCCAATAACAAGTCTTAACAAAAAAAAACATCATTTGTAGTATAATGCTAAATTCTACAGTTGGGCCCCTTAGAATAATTGACTGGGGTCTATAAAATACAAGCAATGTCTTGAAGAGCAAAAATACCATTGATGAAGTAAATATGTAACATCCCGGTTTAGACCCTAGTCGAAATAGACCATGAATTCGAGTCAGAAAAATATTTTAATATTATATTCCATGCTTAAAGTATGTGAATTGATATGTGTGAAATTTTCATATGAAAATTTTATCGTTTGTGTGCTCAATTTGCAAAAAGGACTTAATCGCGTAAATTGTAAAAGTGGCTAGTTATTTGTTAAAAGTGTTATAATGATATGATCTTTTAATTTTGAGGCCTTAAAATGAAATTAGGCCATTAATTCATTGCTCAGACGGTTATGGGCTTATGTTATAAGGTTTTCTAATTAAATAACAAAGGTTAAAATGGTAAATGTTATATTATTATGAAATAA
Source organism: Gossypium longicalyx (assembly GCA_025698465.1). Classification (NCBI taxonomy): domain Eukaryota; kingdom Viridiplantae; phylum Streptophyta; class Magnoliopsida; order Malvales; family Malvaceae; genus Gossypium; species Gossypium longicalyx. Next base: position 57,031,851 of record CM046998.1, read on the forward strand.
ATAAATAAAAATCACAAAGATAGTGGAGTGTTCATCCTTTTTCATGACCGAATGTGGAGACGAAAAGAATCCATGGTTGTGTTTAAGTTTTGGCACTTAGGAAGCTAAATTCGGGTATGTGTTTTGCTCGGTTTTCGATAATTTTTACGTTTTTGCGATCGTTGCTTCGAATATTACTTAGCCCATGCTTTAATTTTCGGAATCGATGATGAATTTGAGATTTTCCATTATTTATAATGTGATGAAATTGTTTTTTGATGATAAAGAGTAAATCTTTGATGCTTGATTTTCATGTTTAATTAAGTGATTTTTGATAAAAATGTGTATTAAGGACTAAATTAAGAAATTTGTAAATTGAGGGGTAAAAATATGAAATAAATAAAAGAAATGGGCTTCTAGGGACCTTAATGAAATTCGACGAAGCATGGGTATGTTCAAATTTTGAATATTTTATGTTTCGTGAAATAAAGACTAAATTGTAAAAAATGTAGAATGTTAGGGGCTAAAGTGCAAATTGCCCATTTATGTGTTTTTGGATTAATTTGAGTAAATATGTGATTAAATAAGTAAAATTTGTATTTAATTAGATCAAGAAATGAGGAAATCAGATTTGGATCGGGGAAAGTCGAAAATTGTCGAATAGTCATTATGGTCCGTTCGTGTTAGTACGAGGTAAGTTCATAAGTAAATAAATGTTGTTAAATTGAAATGTATGTGCATTATATGTGCTGAATTGAGTTGTAAAGAAATATGAATATGAAGTTGAAATATGTAAAATGTGAATTGAATTTGAGGCACTAAGTGTAACAGTCCGATTTTGACCCTAGTTGGAATAGTGGTTTTGGGACCACATATCCGAGTCAGAAAAAATATTTTAATATTATTTTCTGTGCCGTTTATAAGTAGATTAACATGTGTGAAAGTATCGTGTAAAAATTTAACTGTTTGTGTACTTAATTTGCCAAAATGACCTAATCGCGTAAAACGTAAAAGCTATGTGCTAGATGTTAAAAGTGCTTATTTGAATTGGCTTTATAATTGAGAGGTCCTTATGTGGTTATCATGCCATTTACATAGTTAATGGACATATATGTCCTTATTTTAAATGATTTTTATATGTTAATAATAAAAGGCAAAATCGGTATTTGTTTAATAATTATAAGTTAAATAAAACAAATGTATGAAATAAGCCATTAGTTCATCTTCTAGGCCAAAAATCACAAAGGATATTAGGGTTGGAAGAGCTTTTATATTTGGCAGGTATGAGTTTTGTTCAGTTTTTGATAATTTCTACGTTTTTGTGATCGTTGTTAAGTGCTCTAGCTAGCCCATGCTTAAATTCATGAAATTGTTGATGATTTGGAAATGTGCCATGGATGAATTCATGAGCTTGGTGATATCATATGTTGAAATATGAAAGGTTGATGTTGGGTTTACATGTTTTGTCTTTGGATTTTTGATGAATTTGAGTAATTTGGGCTAAATTGTAAAAATGTTATTTTTAAGGACTAAAATGTGAAAGAAATGAAATGTATCGACTTGTATGAGAGCTACGAAAATTTGACTAAGCTTGTCTACAAGCAAGTTTTGTGATTTTGTGAATTAGGGACTAAAGTGCCGAAGTGTGAAAATGTAAGGGCTATTTTGCAAAATATCCTAATTGTGTGTATATGGATTGTTTTGAATGATTTGGTGAATAAAAGGGTTAATTTTGAATACATATAGATCAAAAAAAGAGGAATTTTGAATTAGACCGAGGGAAAACGAAGATTGTAGAATAAATAATCCGAGTCGACAAATTCCGAGTACGAGGTAAGTTCGTACATAGAACATGATATTATAAGTACATGTTACTATTTTGATTATGCATAGATGTATATATAATTGAGCTGGATGAATATGATGATGAATCGAAAGTATTTGGCACTAAGTGTGCGATTTAAAATAGCTTCGGCTACTTGAGGCACTAAGTGTGCGATATCGACTTAGTCTCGGTTAATTGAGATGGCACTAAGTGTACGGAATCATTCTAGCTTTAGCTAACCTTAGAGTACTAAGTGTGCGGATGTTAAAGTATGAATAATTTACGGAAAGTCTTGAAATACCCAAACAAGAGGTGAGAATGAAAGTAAATAAGTATTGGAAGATCCAGGTATGTATGTTACCTTTGCGGTAGATGATATTATGTAGGTGAAGTTCATTGAATTGTTATGAACATATGGATTAGGTTGGTATAGATTTGATAGATGATTTGAGAATTTGTAAATACTTATGTGTTGATGTTTTATGTTTTATATACTGTTGATGATTATAGTACGAGCTTACTAAGCTTTTGAAAGCTTACTTTATGTGTTTGCATTGTTTTATAGATATCGAAGCTACTACAAGCTTGGAGATCGTCAAGGATCGTCGCCACACTATCGAACCTCATTTTGGTACTTTTGAAAATGTATATTTTGAAGTATGGCATGTATAGGCTAGTGGCATGTATAGGCTAGTAGTTGTGCAAGTATGTTTTGCGATGTTTATACTTAGCCATGTGATTTGGCTAATTTGTGCTTGAACTCATAGTTGAGAATGGTTTATGGTATGTGATGTTAATATGCAATTGTGGTATGTTTTAGATGGACAAAAGAAATGGTAAATGTTGGTAAGTTTTGGTAGGTTTAGTATAGGTTTGAATGATGTATGGAAGGAAATGTTTTGATATAAATTTACCCATGTTTGACATGAATTGGTAAGGTTTATGAGTATGGAATTGGGTGACTATTTTATGACATGAATAGCTTAAGATTTGGTGTGAAATTTGACTGAATTGGATATATAAAAATGCTTATTACTTTGCTTGTAGGTTGACCCAATTTGGGGTGGCAAATTGGCTATTCAAATGGTCTATTTTTGTCCACACGGGCAGAGACACGGGTGTGTGTCTCAGTCGTGTGCGACACACGGCTATGTTGTACGGTCGTGTGTCCCCTGGGGCACCCTACAATTTTAAGTCAAGTTCGAACACGGCCAAAGCACTCTGGCGTGTCGCTAGCCGTGTGGCCCAAGTCAGATTCAACCACGGCCAAGACACACGGGCGTGTCTTGTGACCGTATGGGTAAGTTAGTAGCTATGCCCTATTTTGCCATGGCTTTGACACACGGGCGTGTCTAGACTGTGTGAGGCACACGGCCTGATCATACGGGCGTGTGACATTTTAAAAGTTAAAATTTTTTTTATAAATCCTAAAAATTTTGGTATGTTATCAATCTGGTCCGAATGCATGTTTAAGCATTGTATATTCAATTTTAGGTGAATATTGAATATGTATGAATGACTTTTAATAGTAATGAGATTATATTTGATGTATGGTGGTTATGATTTGAGTTATAAGTTTGGTAATGCCTCTTAACCTATTCCAGCGACGGTTATGGGTTAGGGGTGTTACATTTTATTGGTATCAGAGTTATGGTTTAGTCGGTTCTAGGACTATCATAGCGTATGTGAGTCTAGCTATACATGCCATATTTATGAACTGTGATAGTGTGATGAATCTTGACGTTGAAATGTGCTTTTATATAGCAAATGGATCCCAAAAGAGCTATAGCAGACGATGTTGAAAGTAATGTGCCTGCTCCCGCACAAGAGACGGTGCAAGCTGATTCTTGACTTGCTACGAGTAGCCGTGATGGTGAGGCTAAACAAGCCTTCTATTAGATGATGAATGATTGGTTCACTCAATACATTAGAACCAATAATCTGGCTTTACAACAACCTCCACCCCCGATTAATCCTCCTCAAACTCTTGTTATGCCACCAGTGAATCCGATACAGTTGAGTAGACCACCAGTTGATAAGATTAGAAAATATGGGGCTGAAGAGTTCAGAGCTACGACAAGTGATGATGCTGAAAAAGTTGAGTTCTAGTTAGAGAATACGATAAGAGTGATTGATGAGTTGTCTTTGAATCCTGATGAATGTATAAAATATGTTGTTTCCCTCTTGAGAGATACGGCGTATCATTGGTAGAAAACTTTGACGTCTGTGGTTCCGAGTGAACGAGTTACATGGGATTTCTTTCAAGCTGAATTCTGGAAGAAATGTATCAGCCAGAGATTCATTGATCAGAAACGTAAAGAGTTTTTCGAACTTAAATAAGGTCGTATGTCTATCACAAAACACGAGTGGGAATTTATAAGGTTGAGTCAGTATGCCCGTGAATGTGTATCTTTGGAGGCAATAATGTGCAAGAGATTTGAAGACAGCTTGAACGAATATATTCGTTTGCTAGTTAGGATCCTGGAAATCAAAGAATTCGTGGTGCTTGTTGAACGAGCATGTAAAGCTGAAGATCTTGGGAAAGAGAAAAGAAAGGCTGATTTTGAAGCTAGAGAGGTACGAAAGAGATCATCGGTCAAATCATTTCAATCTAGATCCAAGAAGCTTAGAGATGATAGCAGTCGTTTAAAGACTAGTGTGGGACATTCGAACAGAGATTGTGCTAGATCGCAATCAAATTTCAAATCTTCAGCCACATCTGTTGCCAGTGTTGATAATGCAAAGAATGAAAAGCCTGAGTGTAATCAGTGTGGAAGATGAAACTTCGGTTAATGCCGGGGAAAAAAGTAATAATCGAGCTTATTATAGTTGTGGTTCAAGAAATCATTTTATAAAAGATTATCCAGATTTAGTTGAAAAGGATAATGTTTAGAATCCAAGGCAGAGTGGTAATGTTTCTCGAGTTAGACCTCTTAGAAATTTGGGAAATGTAAGCGGTAGTCAGAGAGGAATGAAAGACACAACTATGAGATCTAAGGCTCGTTCACCTGTCAAAGCCTATGCTATTCGAGCTCGCGAGGAAGCTTTATCACTAGATGTGATTACAGGTACATTTACTCTCTATGATACTTCTGTGATTGCTTTGATAGATCTAGGATCGACACATTCGTATATATGCATGAATTTAGTGAACAGTAAGACTTTTCCGATAGAGTCTACTGAATTTGTAATTAGAGTTTCAAACCCCCTAGGCAAATGTGTTTTGGTTGATAAAGTCTGCAGGAATTGTCCATTAATGTTTCGAGACAATTATTTTCCGGCTAATCTGATGCACCTTTTGATGAATTTGATATAATTCTGGGTATGGATTGGTTAATTTTGCATGATGCTGTGGTGAATTGCAAATAGGAAACTATTGATTTGAGATGCAAGAATGATAAAATAGTTAGAATGAATCTAGTGATTTGAATGAATTATCTGCTATGATATCTTCGATGAAAGCTTTAAGTATTGTAAGAAAGGGTTGTGAAGCTTCTCTTGCATATGTGGTTGATTTAAGAGTATCAAAAAGTTGAATCTGTGCCTGTTGTTTGTGAATTTCCTGATGTGTTTCCTGAAGAACTTCCGGGATTACCTCCGGTTAGAGAGGTAGAGTTTGGCATTGAATTGGTACCTGACACTACTCCGATTTCAATAGCTCCGTACCGAATGGCTCTGACCGAACTAAAAGAATTAAAGTCTCAGTTGCAAGAGTTGACCGATCGAGGGTTTGCTAGATCGAGTTTCTCACCTTGGGGTGCTCCGATTTTATTTGTGAAAAGGAAAGATGGTACGATGAGAATGTGTATTGATTATCGTCAGTTGAACATGGCGACTGTTAGGAATAAGTATCCCCTGCCCCGAATTGATGATTTGTTTGATCAGTTGAAAGGAGCTGTTGTGTTTTTGAAAATAAATTTGAGATCAGGCTTTTATCAGTTGCGAGTGAAAGACTTAGATATTCTGAAGACTGCTTTTAGAACGAGGTACGATCACTATGAATTCTTAGTTATGCCTTTCAGATTGACTAATGCACCTGCTATCTTTATGGATTTGATGAATAGAATTTCCAGACCGTATTTAGATCAATTTGTTGTGGTATTCATTGATGACATATTGATTTATTCACGTGATGAATTTGAACATGTTGAGCATCTGAGAATAATATTACAAACTTTAAGAGATAAACAGTTGTATGCGAAATTCAGTAAGTGTGAGTTTTGGTTGCGAGAAGTTGGTTTCCTAGGTCATATTGTATCAGCTTCTGGTATCCGAGTTGATCCGAGTAAAATTTCAGCTATTTTGGATTGGAAACCTCCGAGGAATGTCTCCGAAGTCTGTAGTTTTTTGAGACTTGCTGGTTATTATAGAATATTTGTGAAAGGTTTCTCCGTGATTGTGACTCCGTTAACAAAATTGCTTCAGAAAGATGTGAAGTTTGAGTGGTCTGAAAAGTGTCAGAATAGCTTTGATCAGTTGAAAGCCTTGTTGACTGAAGCTCCGGTATTAGTACAACCCGAATCGGGTAAAAAAATTGTGATCTACAATGATGCTTCATTAATTGGTTTGGGATGTGTTTTAATGCAAGAAGGAAAGGTTATTGGTTATGCTTCGAGACAGTTGAAGCTGCACGAAAAGAACTATCCAACACACGATCTTGAGTTAGCTGCGATTGTGTTTGCCTTAAAGATTTGGTGCCATTACTTGTTTGGTGAGAAATGTCACATATATTCAGATCATAAGAGTTTGAAGTATTTGATGACTTAGAAAGATTTGAATCTGCAACAAAGAAGATGGCTTGAATTACTAAAGGACTATGAACTTGTGATATATTATTATCTGGGTAAAGCAAATGTTATTGCTGATGCCCTGAGTCGAAAATCACTGTTTGCTTTGTGTACGATGAATGCTCATTTGGTTCTATCCAATGATGGTTCAGTATTAGCTGAATTAAAAGTGAGACCTTTGTTTTTACAGCAGATTATTGAAGCCTAGAAGATTGATAATAAGATTTTTGCTAAACGAGCTCAGTGTGATGTAAAGTCTGATTCAGAATTCAGAGTTGATAAAGATGATTGCTTGAGATTTCGAGATCGAATTTGTATTTTGAGGAATCTATAGTTAATTTAAATGATTTGGAGTGAAGCTTATAGTAGTCGTTTATATGTGCATCCAGGTGGTACGAAAATGTATAATGATTTGAAACAGTATTATTGGTGGTCCGAAATGAAAAGAGATATCTTTGATTTTGTTTCTAAATGTTTGATATGTCAACAAGTTAAAGCTGAACATCAGGTGCCATCTGGTTTGCTACAACCGGTTATGGTTCCGGAATGGAAATGGGATCGAGTGACCATGGACTTTGAGTCGGGTTTGCCCCTGTCTTTGAGAAAGAAAGACACAATTTGGGTTGTAATTGATCGTTTGAGGAAATTAGCTCATTTTATTCCGATTTGATCTGATTACTCACTTGATAAATTAGCTGAGTTATACATTTCTGATATCGTGAAATTGTATGGTGTGCCATTGTCGATAGTGTTAGATAGAGACCCGATATTTACATCACGATTTTGGAAGAAGCTGCAAGATGCTCTGGGTACTAAATTTCACTTTAGTATTGCTTTTCATCCGCAAACGGACAGTCAATCTGAGTGGATTATTTAGATACTCGAGGATATGTTAAGATGTTGCATTCTTGAGTTTGAAGGTACGTGGGAACAATATCTACCTTTGATTGAATTCGCGTATAATAACAGTTTTCAATTGAGCATTAAAATGACACCGTACGAAGCTTTATATGGTCGTAAATGCCGTACACCTTTGTATTGGACAGAGCTCAGCGAAAATAAGATTCACGGAGTTGATTTGATAAAAGGAATGAAACAGAAAGTGAAAGTGATTCGAGATAGTTTGAAGGCAGCTTTTGATCGTCAGAAATCATATGCAGATTTGAAAAGAAAAGACATTGAGTTTAAGATTGGTGACAAAGTATTTTTGAAAGTATCTTCGTGGAAGAAAGTGCTTCGGTTTGGTAGAAAAGGCAAATTGAGTTCGAGGTTCATCGGGCCGTATCAGATTATCAAGCGTATTGGGCCGATAGCATATAGATTGTTGTTGCCACCAGAGTTAGAAAAGATTCATAATGTGTTTCACGTATCGATGCTTCAACGGTACAGATCCGATCCTTTGCATGTGATTACTCCATCTGAGATTGAAATCAAGTCTAATATGACTTATGAAAAAAAAGTCGATCCGTATCTTAGCTCGTGAGGTTAAAGAATTGTGAAATTAGAAAATTTCGTTAGTCAAAGTGATGCGGCATCAACACGATATTGAAGAGGCCACGTGGGAGCCTAAAGATTCAATGAGAAAACAATATCCAAATCTGTTTAAGAGTAAGATTTTTGGGGACAAAAATCCCTAGTGGGGAGAATTGTAACAGTCCAGTTTTGACCATAGTCGGAATAGTGGTTTTGGGACCATATCTGAGTTAGAAAAAAATATTTTAATATTATTTTCTGTGCCATTTGTAAGTGGATTAACGTGTGTGAAAGTATCGTGTAAAAAACTGTTTCTGTACTTAATTTGCAAAAAGGACCTGATCGCGTAAAACGTAAAAGCTGTGTGCTAGATGTTAAAAGTGCTTATTTGACTTGGCTTTATAATTGAGAGGTCCTTATGTGGTTATTATGCCATTTACATAGTTAATGGACATATATGGCCTTATTTTAAATGATTTTTATATGTTAATAATAAAGGGCAAAATTGGTATTTGTTTAATAAATATAAGTTAAATAAAAAAAAATGTATGAAATAAGCCATTAGTTCATCTTCTTGGCCAAAAATCACAAAAGATATTAGGGATGGAAGAGCTTTTATATTCGACATTTTAATTTGGTGATTAATGTATGAGTTTTGTTCTATTTTTGATAATTTCTACGTTTTTGTGATCATTGTTAAGTGCTCTAGCTAGCCCATGCTTAAATTCATGAAAGATTATTTGGAAATGTGCCATGGATGAATTTATGAGCTTGGTGATGTCATATGTTGAAACATGAAAGCTTGATGTTGGGTTTACATGTTTTGTCTTTGGATTTTTGATGAATTTGAGTAATTTGGGCTAAATTGTAAAAATGTTATTTTGAAGGACTAAAATGTGAAAGAAATGAATGTATGGACTTGTATGAGAGCTATGAAAATTCAGCTAAGCTTGTGTACAAGCAAATTTTGTGTATTTTGTGAATTAGGGACTAAAGTGTCGAAGTGTGAAAATGTGAGGGCTATTTTGTAAAATATCCTAATTTTGTGTATATGGATTGTTTTGAATGATTTGGTGAATAAAAGGGTTAATTTTGAATACATATAGATCAAGAAAAGAGGAATTCCGACTTAGACCGAGGGAAAACAAAGATTATAGAATAAATAGTCCGAGTTGACAAATTCCGAGTACGAGGTAAGTTCGTACATAGAACATGATATTATAAGTACATGTTGCTGTTTTGATTATGCATAGATGTATATATAATTGAGCTGGATGAATATGATGATGAATCAAAAGTATTTGGCACTAAGTGTGCGATTTAAAATAGCTTCGACTTCTTAAGGCACTAAGTGTGCGATACCGACTTAGTCTCAGTTAATTGAGATGGCACTAAGTGTGCGGAATCATTCTAGCTTCGGCCAACCTTAGAGTACTAAGTAAATAAGTATGGGAAGATCCAGGTATGTACGTTACCTTTGCGGTAGATGATATTATGTAGGTGAAGTTCATTGAATCGTTATGAACATATGGATTGGGTTGGTATAGATTTGATAGATGATTTGAGAATTTGTAAATACTTATGTGTTGATGTTTTATGTTTTATATACTATTGATGATTATAGTACAAGCTTACTAAGCTTTTGAAAGCTTATTTTGTGTGTTTGCATTGTTTTATAGATATCGAAGCTACTACAAGCTTGGGGATCGTCAAAGATCGTCGCCACACTATCGAACCTCATTCTGGTACTTTTGAAAATGTATATTTTGAAGTATGGCATGTATAGACTAGTAGTTGTGGAAGTATGTTTTGTGATGTATATACTTAGCCATGTGATTTGGCTAATTTGTGCTTGAACTCATAGTTGAGAATGGTTTATGGTATGTGATATTAATATGTAATTGTGGTATGTTTTAGATGGACAAAAGAAATGGTAAATGTTGGTAAGTTTTGGTTGGTTTAGTATGGGTTTGAATGATGTATGGAAGGAAATGTTTTGATATAAATTTACCCATGTTTGACATGAATTGGTAAGGTTTATGAGTACGGAATTAGGTGACTATTTTATGAGATGAATAGCTTAAGATTTGGTGTGAAATTTGACTGAATTGACTGTATAAAAATGCTTATTACTTTGCTTCTAGGTTGACCCAATTTGGGGTGGCAAATTGGCTATTCAAATGGCCTATTTCTATCCACACGGGCGTGTGTCTCAGCCGTGTGCGACACACGGCTATGTTGTACGGTCGTGTGTCCCCTGGGGTACCCTACAATTGTAAGTCAGGTTCGAACGCAGCCAAAGCACACGGACGTGTGGCTAGCCGTGTGGCCCAAGTCAGATTCGACCACGGCCAAGACACACGGGCGTGTCTTGTGACCGTGTGGGTAAGTCAGTAGCCATGCACTGTTTTGCCACGGCTTTGACACACGGGTGTGTCTAGACTGTGTGAGGCACACAGCCTGATCACACAGGAGTGTGACATTTTAAAAGTTGAAATTTTTTTATAAGTCCTAAAAATTTTGGTATGTTATCAATATGGTCCTAATGCATGTTTAAGCATTGTATATTCGATTTTAGGTGAATATTTAATTTGTATGAATGACTTTTATTAGTAATAAGATGATATTTGATGTATGGTGGTTATGATTTGAGTTATAAGTTCGGTAATGCCTCTTAACCTATTCCAGCGGCGGTTATAGGTTAGGGGTGTTACACTAAGTGTGCGATAAATGAAATAGCTACGGCTATTAAAATGGCACTGAGTGTGCGAGATTATAACAGTATTGGCTAAGTAAATGGCACTATGTGTGTGATACCGATATAAGTTCGGTTTAATGTAATGGCACTAAGTTTGCAAGTTCATTGAATGTTCAAGGATGATCAAATGAATTAGTGCTTCGAGCATTGAAGTGATAATTGTGGTAGATAAGAACGTAATGGTACAGGTATGTACAAAACCTATGTGGTTGATGATGTTAAGTATGAAATAGATGAAAAATTATGTAAACGAATGATGAAATAGTTGGATTGAATAGCATTATTAATGCTAATTATAAGATTAAAAATGTAGAATGAAAGTAAGATATGGCTTTGAATAAGGGTGAGTAATATAATGTGTTATATATACTCGTTATATGAAATTGTGGTCTTATGTTTCGGATATGAGATTTACAAAACATGAAATATGGCTTTGATGTATGATTGCTTGGTTCGAAAACTGGAACAGATAATGAAATTAAAATGGTTGAGTTGGCTATATGATTCATGTATGCGAATTTGGTTTTTATTAATAAGGAAATTATGGATGTTCGAGTTTGGAAGTGTTTATAAAGAAGTTGATATAACTTTATGTATGATTTGTAATAAATGACCATGGTTTGGTTGGCGATGAAATGAATATGTGTGAGCTTGATTATATGAATGAGTTAACGGTTGTTAATCGAATTTGAAAGCATGGTTGTACGTTTATTGATAAATAAGTTAAGTGAATTATTTAATGTGTTACATGAATTTATGAGTATAATAAAGTTATATGTGATTGAGATTTCTTAATTTCGGTTTAGTTATATTGGTTTATAAATATCATTGAAATGATTTATTTGCTTATGGATTACTAAGCTTTCAAAGCATACTTTGTGTGTTTTTCCTATGTCTATAGAGTTTCAGAGACTTGCTCGGGTTGGAAGTTGTTGGAGATGTCATCACACTATCCAGTTATTGCTTCGGTAAATAAAAGCTGTGAGTTTTGGTAATGTGGCATGTATAGGCTAGTTTCGATATGGTTCCTTTTAATTTGTATATATATGTAGCCATGCGAAAATGGCTCGTTAATGAGGTTAATGTTTGTGTATATTCAGGCATGGTATAAGCTCATTTTGGGAAGCATGTTTTATGGTATGTGTGTATGGTGTCTTGGTTACATGTGTTGGTTGAATAATAATTCGGCTTGTACTTTGAGTTAAATAATGTGATATGTTTTGAGATATGTATATGGCCAAGTGAAATGGTCATTTTGGTATGTCCATAATTGAGAATTTGGTAATGTTTGACATATAATTTTGGTTTGTTTTGGTACAGAGGATAAACATGAAATTGCACTACACCAAAACAGACTTTTAGAGGCGTTTTTAGTGGCGTTTGAAACGAAAACGCCGGAAAAAATCGAATAGATGGAGTTTTAGCGGCGTTTTTAAAAAAACGCTGCAATAGATCGAGCTTTAGCGCTTCATTGGCAGTAGCGGCATTTTCCCAAAAACGCCTCAATAGATCAAACTTTAGCGGCGTTATTTCAAAAACGCCGCTAAAGGTGGACCTATAGCGGCGTTTAAAAACGCCGCTAAAATGTTAAGCAAAACGACATCGTTTTTTATGAGCTTCAATGACATTAGCAATGTTGTCCTAAAAACGCCGCAATAGCTCGCACTTTAGCGGCATTTTTGTAAAAAACGCCGCTATAGGTCTCCCCAAAAACGCCGCTAATAGGTTAATCAAAACGACGTCGTTTTAAATTAGCTTCACAATTATTAGAAAAAAAATATCACATTACAAATACTTTACCCGGATAAAGTATGCATTAACTGATTATATATATTTATGCATGTATCACATTACAAAAACAAAATTTTAAATAGTTATACCTAATAAATAAAAGTTTCATATAATTTTTATCTAATGCATACTTCATCCGGCTAAAGTATGCATTATTAAAATTAAATTGAAATATTGAATAAGAAATAAAATTAATTTTAATGCATACTTTAACCGGGTGAAGTATGTATTAGTAGATTCACTAATATGATTATATATATATTTACGCACGCATCACATTACAAAAATAATGCATACTTTAACCGGGTAAAGTATGTATTAGAAAAAAATATCACATTACAAATAATTCATACTTTACCCGGATGAAGTATGTATTATAAATAAAAGTATGTATACCTAATAAATAAAAGTTTTATATAATTTTTATCTAATGCATACTTCATCCGGCTAAAGTATGCATTATTAAAATTAAATTGAAATATTAAATAAGAAATAAAATTAATTTTAATGCATACTTTAACTGGGTGAAGTATGTATTAGCAGATTCACTAATATGATTATATATATTTATGCACGTATCACATTACAAAAATAATGCATACTTTACCCGGGTAAAGTATGTATTAGAAAAAAATATCACATTACAAATAATGCATACTTTACCCGGGTAAAGTATGCATTAACTGATTATATATATATTTATACATGTATCACATTACAAAAATGAGCTATAGTAGCGTTTGTAATAAAAAACGCCGCAAATATTTGAGTTTTAATAGGTTAAACAACGTCGTTTTTTTGTCATACTCTTTATCCCCAAGGTAAGCCCCGATACTTAGCATTTTTTCCCAAAACAAAGTTTCCCCTATACCCTCAGTTTCCCCAAATCAAACCCTAAGTTGCTTTCCTCCATATTTCACCGATTCAAGGCCTGAGCTTGGTGTTTCTTCTCAATCAATCTTCCTTTCTTTTTTTAACTCTCTTTCTCTCTCAAATCCTCGATTCCACTTCACTCTCCAGATCTCCCCAGGTATTATTCAAACCTTTCTTACGTTTTTTTTCTATTATTCTTTAAATTTATCATCTTTTTAGTTTGCACTTCTTTGCATGATCATTTTGCAAGTTGTCATTCTAATGTCATGCTTGGCTTCTGTTTAGGTGGAAAAGACAACATTGTGAAACTTTGGGATGCTAAGACAGGAGAGAGCTTTGCTCGCTGTGAGTAAATATCTTGGTGAAACTCATAGAAATGCTAACAATTTTAATTATTTTGAGAAGTAATGCAAGTCTTTTGCAGTCATGACCATAAAAATACAGTACTTTGTGTCAGTTGGAACCAGAATGGGAATTGGGTGTTGACTGCTGCAAAGGATCAAACCATTAAGGTCACTATCCTTTTTCTCCCTGCATTATTTAATTGATGGGAGTCTATATATATGTATGGATTATTAAGGTCACTATCAAACACTTAGCATTATAATTAGTATAGACAAGTAAAATTTTAAGCTAATTGAGGTTTTTGCCTATCATTTTAATGAGTAATGGTACAATTTATCCAAAAATTAATTTATCATTTTTAAAAATACTATTAGAAGATATTGTTGAGAATATTTTTGTGCTAAAAAATGTTCAAAGGACATTCTATTGGCAAAGTCAATTTTTTTTTCTTCTTTCCTTTGTTTACTTAGTAAATATTGTTTGTTAGCTCAAAAATACCATGTCTGCTTATGAAATATTGTTTGTTAGTTCAAAACTACAAGGATATGAATTAAAAATTTAAAATTCATTTCTAGAAGAAGAAAAAGAAAATTTTGACATATTTTTACAACTTTATCTGCAATTTATTATTAACTTTACTTATTAAAAGATTTCTGTTCACCCTTTTTTTTTTAATGTATAATCTTTATAATTCTTATCTATTCAAGACACTATTTTTTATTGAAAATTGTTTTTATTGTTAATAAGTCATTAATATAAATACATATACTTGTATGGTGGTAGTTTTAGTATTATATATATTTAATATGCAGTTTGGTTAAGATGTTCATTCATGGAAAAACTTTAGCCATAGATTTTCAATATGTTGTAGTCTTGTAATGGAAGTAATCTTCCTGTCTTTGAATTAATGTACAAATTCCACCAACTTTGAATTCTTAAATCTTAACCAAACACACACTTCACCATAAAATATATAAAAGCTAATTTCACAAAGCTTTCAATTGATTTGGTTATTAAAACATCAATTCTACTTAATTAAATCGTAAATAATTGATAAATTTTATATCAATTCAAGAAACCCTTTTTGTTAAGAAAAAGAAGAAGCTAAAATCCTAATGCTGGTTGCTCATTTCGTATAAGGCTGCATGAACCGACATGGCGAGGCTTCTTTGGTTTACTTAAAACTTTCATCAAGCACACACCTACTTACTTGGTCAGTAGAAACAATTAGCTTAAAATATTTTCACTCATTTTCTTGGATCGATGAGTATAGTCCTTCAAAGCTTCCTATAAATGCAGTAAAATCAAGTAGCAGTCATTGATTGAAAAGCCAAAGGTTTCTTTTTGAGAAGAACAATGATGGGTTCGAGAATCAAAATCTCAGCTGGGTGTTATTATGCTTCATTGTTGATTGCCCCAGCTTCCAGTACGCCATTTCGTGCGATGTTGTGATAAAGGACTCGAGAGGCTAAAACCTCAATTAGCTTAAAATTTTACTTGTCTATACTAATTATAATGCTAAGTGTTTGATTGAGTTATACTATCCCTTTTTATAAAGTAATAAATATTATTTCAAGTGTATTTTATTTTATTTATATTTTTATATAAAATTTAAAAATAGATTTAAACCTAAAATAATATGATTTAAAACATTTTATCTTTACTATTTTAACTAAAATTTTATTATTTTTACATTAATATTTTATAGATATATTTATTACATAATTTGTTTTGCATGTGATGAATCTAATTTAACATAGTTTAATGTTCAACCAAATCACTAGTTATTCCCACTATGGCTAGTGATGTAGTTAATTGTAGTACATGAAAAATATAGGCCGGCCGGCCTCTTAATCTCCCTATGTTTCCTATTCATTATATTTGCTTGAACTGAAATATATTTGGTGCTACTCTTATTATCTTACATCTTTTGTGGGTACTATCGAGCACCTAAATTAATATTTGGTGCAACAAAATACACCACAGCCATTAACATCTGTTCTAGGTACATGTTTTGTTGCAAAATTACTTAACTTATTTCTATGCATTTTTGCTTTAACTTACTTAAGAAATACAACTTTTTTTACTCTAGCCTCTGTTTGCTGGTGAGAGTGGAGTAGACCAGGTTGTTGAAAAACTACTTTGTCAGGTGAAAGGGGAACCAAACATATCTTACATCAGTTCTAGGTACTATCGAGCACGTGTTTCATTGCATACTTTTTTTGCTTATTTATATGCATTTTCAGTTTCAATTTACTTAACAAATACTATTTTTCTGACTACAGCCTCTGTTTCCTGGTGAGAGTGGAGTAGACCAGCTTGTTGAAATTATTAAGGTACGTTTTAGTTCAAAATTCGCATAAATAATTGTTTCATCATGATGATTTTGAAAAAAATCATTTTACTTAGATATATGATTTGGTATGAAGTAATGATAGGTATGGTTTATAATTAGCTCATCTTGGTAAGATTGTTAATTGGTATGATATGCATTTGTGGTTGTTATAATTCGGCTCAAGTGAATTAAGTATGGTTGTTGGATGTGTTTTGGGTATGGTTTATTATTGAATTACATTTTGACTGTAATTTGTTTATTTATTAGTTTGGGAAATGGCAGTGATGAGCTGTTATATTTGGTTGATGATAGATAAATGAATACATATGTACTTATGTCATGAATTTTGGTGATTTGGGATGTAAAGGTCAAATTGTTATATATATATATATATATGTTATTGTATGTTCGGCTATGATATTTGACTATTTATTTTTGGTTTACGATGGCAAGAATGAATATGTTTTAACTGTTATATTGAAGTCATATTAAATGACCGAATATATATAAATTGTTTTACTTGTGTATATGAAATTTCAGCATGATTTATAGCATATGAAATTGACATGTTTTGATTTGGCTAAATGACATGAAAAATGATTAATGTTAGTCAAGTGAGCAATGTATGAATTGGTTATGTTGCAAGTGAAATTTGGTTATTTAGATATGCTTGTATGTGTTTGTACAATTTTGCTTACTTAACCATGAGGTATAGTTCAACTTACAGTAATATGCGCATGTGGGATATCCTTTATGGGATAGAAAAACAAGCACACCCTTTATTTCATAACATTAATCAAATGTATGAATTGCAGCCCTTTAAATAAACTTGAACCAGACCTGATTCTTGTAGCTTATTTATTATTTGAAGTATGAATAAGTTTTTATATTTGGTTCAACTTAATTATTATTTGATTCAACTTAAGTATGAATAAGTATGAATTAATTTTATTACCATGTAGCTTGCTTGTCCATTAAAATTCAAAAAGACTTGAAAAAAGTTCTATCGAGCTCATTTACTATTGAATATTTATAACCATGTAGCTTGCTTGACCATTAAAATTACAACAATAGCTGACCTTCTCTCCAACCTTATTTTAAATATTTTAAAGATTCAAAGTATATAGGCTGGAAACCTGACGGGTTGCCTTATATCGAGCTGTAAGATATAATGGATCCTCCCTAGGTGTAACAACGCCACGTATGATGAATTTTAAAAAATTAAAAAGGAACTTGAAAAAAGTTCTATCGAGATCTTTTACTATTGAATATTTATATAACCTTAATTTATTTCCAATTTACTTATAAAAATTAAACTACGATTCTTTTTTGATATTATTATATTCAAATTACTATTTTTTTTTATATTAATAATGTTTGATTTTAATATTTAATATTTTTAAATATCTTTAAAAGTTATAACTAATTTTTATCAAAATAGTATTAATATTGATCATTACTTAAATAAATTACATAACTTACATAACTCATATAACTTACATAATTTACATAACTTACATAACTCACATAACTTACATAATTTACATAACTCACAAAACATACATAACAACTTACATAACTTAACTAATACATGTAGTTCAGATAGTTCAGATACAAGCTAGCACAGATGAGCAAATTTCTCAACTTAGAGTGGAGGCAAAGTGGGAGGCGGAGGCGGCGAAGAGAGAGAGGCGGAGCGAGCAATGCGAAAAATACAATGAACTCCAACTCTACAGCTTCTATCTATGATGACTATGTTCCAGCAATTTCAAAATCCGCCATCTTAGACATTTGTTTTCTTGTAACTTTTAACATTATTGTAAGAATATTTTGAATATTCATTTACAATTTATATAATATATTTCTCGTATAATTTTGTATTATTTAAATTTGCGGGTTTTGGTTGGATTTCATAGTATATTTGCTGTTTTTGGTTGAATTTCTTGCAGGAGGGTTGGATATAGGTGCAAAATACATATTGCAAAACTGGGCAAATTAGTGGCGTTTTTTAAAAAAGCGCCGGTAAGGACCAGGACTTTTAGCGGCACTTTTTTAAAAAACGCCACTAAAGACCAGGACTTATAACGGCGTTTTTATATAAGCGCCGCTAAAAGTCCTGATCTTTAGCGGCGTTTTTATACAAGCGCCGCTAAAAGTCCTGACCTTTAGCGGCGTTTTTTATATAAGCGCCGCTATAAGTCCTGGTCTTTAGCGGCATTACATATAGCGACGTTTTTTGTGGCGCTTTTCAAAGCGCTGCTAAAGGCAAAAAAAGGCCGCTAAAAGTCTGTTTTCCTGTAGTGTTGGTTGATGATATTTTAGATTAATTGATACATGTTTGGAGTTGGATTTGGCTGAAAATGTTGCATTTATGATGCTTGACTTTGGACTTGTAAGGAAGACCTAAATGGGTGGCATGATGGCCTTGTAAATGGCCTATTTTTTCCCACACGGGCAGGAACACGGGCGTGTGTCTCTGCCATGTTGTTCGAGGGTCATTTCGAAATGAGCCTGGGCAGACCACACGATTGCACACACATGGGCGTGTACCAAACCGTGTCGCCAAGTCAGTTTTGAGCACGGGTTAGACACACGGGCGTGTCTTGTGGCCGTGTGGATAAGTCACTATGTATGCCCTGTTTTGCCACGGTTTGGACACACGAGCATATCTAAAGCCATGTAAGGCACACAGCCTACTCACACGGGCGTGTGACCTTTGTAACTTAGAAAAATTATTATGTAACACCCTTTACCCGTACCCGAGACCGGGATAGGGTATGAGGCATTACTGGACAAACATACAAACATCGAACTAAAATACGGGCTATAAAATTTTACTTTTAACAACAGTATTACTTATTCTTACCTTACACCTTTACATTAGAATATGGTCACATCTAATGATCATAATTTATTCACCACATAAGCATGACATATCATATATCAATGGATTAAGCATGCATAATAAATTAGGTTTACAACCCAATGATTGAATATAAACCATATCACATGGCTATATACGATTTAACCATCATAAGCCAATACGTTTGGCCAAATCATACTAACAACTATCATAAAGACTAAGTCTCTATACATGCCACTCACTTGAAAACACTTGAAATTTATCGACGCTTCACATCAACGTTCTGATAGTGTGATGCTACCTCCGACAATCTCCAACCTCGAGCCAACCTGCCAATACTAAAAGAAATGGATAGGGGGGTAAGCTTTACGCTTAGTAAGTCCATATGAAATTAATAAGCAATTTACCAATATATTTCCTTAGGTAAAACAACTATAATTATACTTTTATTCATATTCTGGTCAAGTTGTCTACTCGAGTCATAGTCAGTAATTTATTTATAACTCAAGCTACAGAATTTCAAATTAATATTTGTTAATTTTCTCAGAAACTAGACTCGCATATATTCTTACCATAAAATTTTCAGAATTTTTGGTTGGGCCAATTAATACAGTTTATTCATTGAATTCTCCCCTATTTCACGGTTAAACAGCTCTAACAAATCTTCACTAAAATTTAATTATCTTTGCTACCAAATTCAAATGAGGTTGTCATTTCTTTATTCTGAAAATAAATTCAATAAGGAATCCAATCATATAAATTATGTTCCTTAACTATTTTTTTACAATTTTTAATGATTTTTACAATTCAGAATAGGGGATCACAAAATTAGTCTGAACCAGTCTTACAAAAATATAAATATCTAAAAATATAGAATTCCATTGTTTTCTCTGTTTCTTTTATAGAAAAATAGATTCAATAAGCTTAATTTCATATCTCATTCCTCTTCTAGTTCAACTTCTACAATTTTTGGTGATTTTTCAAAGTCACTCATCTGCTGCTGTTTTAGACTGTTTATCCCAAATTTCATTCATTCACTCAAATTTCTTATTATCAACTTTCAAGATAATAATTATCCATATTCATCTTATCAAAAATTCAATCACATATCTAACTCATAATTCAAAACTCATATATTCATATTCTGATATTATCCCACATTTTTTTTCACGTTAAATTTCATTTAGCAAACTTGTTTCTCCCGGTGAACACTTCGGAAAGTAACAATATCCAGTGGTTTTAGCACATAGCTCTACCTGCTATAATTAATGCCCAACTTAGTGGTATATGCACATAGCACCATACTATTGGGCTAACATGTTATTGTGGCATATTCACTTAGCGCCACTTTTCAAATTAACATGTATAATCGTGGCATATCCACTTAGCACCACGTTACATGTTTAACCGTGGTATATCTGCTTAGCACCACGTTAATGAATCAATATATGTAACCGTGGCATATCCACTTAGCACCACGTTACATGTATCAATATGTGTAATCATGGTATATCCACTTAGCACCACGTTTTTCCATTCCGAAGGCTCAACCGAGATTTCCTCATTTAATCTCAATTCATCAACCACAAATCACCATTTGTGTCCATTAATTGAACAATACTAAAACTTATTTCACATGTTACAAAATAAAATATTATAACATAATAAAACAATACATTATTTACATATAAACTTACATCTCATATACTATTAAAGCAATAACATTAAAATACACATTGCATTATTAAAAATCATATGAACTTACCTCGTATACAAAAATGGTCATTTTTACCATTTAAGTCCACTACTTGGTATCTTCTCGATTTTAGCCTGAATCTCGATTTCCTTGATCTAACATTACGAATATAGCTCATTTATTACTCACATTATTCAAATGGGTCCATAAATCATATTTTTACAAATTTGCATTTTGACCCCTAAACTTTTGCATATTTACATTTTTGCCCCAAGGTTTGGAAAATTAAACTTCATCCTATTTTATTATGTTTTATGACATGCTGATCATTTTTCCCTTTTATAACAATATCAAATTCTCACTCTAATATGTACTTATGAACATTAGGTATTTTTACCAATTATGTTATTTTACTCGTTTTCACGTAAAATCGCTTAGTAAAAGTTTTTTTATCTAACACCCGACACTCATTTTCTACCATTAGACATCAAAATGCATGCATGTCACATATGGGTCAATTTTTAAACATGAACCCTAGCTCAAATTAATGGTAGAAATTGGTAAATCGAGCTACGAGGATTTCAAAAATGCAAAGAACATTAAAAACAGGGCAAAGATGGTCTTACAATCAAGCTTGGAAGTTTTACAAGCCCTAGCCATGTCTTCCATCTCCATATACGGTTATGGCATGAGAAAAATGAAGAAGATGACATCTTTTTCTTGGTTATTTTGGCTTTATTTGCTAAATTACTAAAATACCCTTAATGAAAAATAAATAAAAACAAACCATGCCATGTCCACTTTTGTCCACTAATTACAAAATGGGCTATTTACCATTTAAGGATCTCCAATTTAAAAACCCATTACTCACAAGTACTTAGTACCTTTGTGAACTAGAACACACATTTTGCAACCTTTTACAATTTAGTCCTTTTGACTAAATTGAGTGCCCAAACGTCAAAATATTCGAACGAAATTTTCACGAAATTATTTTGTGAAATCGTAGACCATAAAAATATAATAAAAATAAAATTTTCTTCGTCGGATTTGTGGTCCCAAAACCACTATTCCGACTAGGCTCAAAATTGGGATGTTACATGTTAAGTTTCGAAAAAATTTTATGTGTTTGGTTTAGTCCCGACCTCTTCCAAATGCATGTTTCTGGTCTCGATGACCTAAGAAAGGGACTTATTGTTGATGTTTGATTATAATATGACGATGTATGACTTCTGTTTGTGAAATGGTTGTGAAATGTATTGATATGTCTGGTAATGCCTCTTAACCCTAATCCAGTGACGGATACGGGTCAGGGGTGTTATAGAATATCCTACATTAAGCCACTACTATGAAAAAGATCTTTAACTCTCAAGTCTTTCATTACATGTAACGGAGTTGAATCCATAAAAAATACTATCATCATAAATCCATGGATCCTTAAAGAATTTGATAGATGCGTCATCCCCCACATACCTTGTAACACCCTAAAGTCTGATGGTCAAACCTGAGTTACAAGATGTTACAAATAATTCCAAAACAATCACGTGCAATATAAAACTTTGAATGTTATATTAATACACAACTAATTATTACAAATGAAAACAAGACTAAATCGAGCTTTAAAATACAATATATTAGATTCGGGCATGAAAAAGGACCAAACTGTAAATTTTTCAAAACCTTGGATCTGGTATCAATACCATTTTGGCACTCTGTCAAAACTTAAAAATAATGATCCAAACATTTTATCGATACCCTGAGAAAAAAGTATCGATGTTAACAATTAGGTATTGATACCAAATTTGTATTTTGTCCATTTAGAAAATTGTTCATTTGGTCAAGTATTGATACATTGGTCCCTAATATCAATACTTATATCATGATGGCCAAAAATCACAATTTTGAAAGTTCATTTCATGCACAAACCTATATCTTAATTCATATATACAAATAGGTACACATATGACCTGCATAAAAGTCACTCAATCCATTACAAACATGCCATGTATAACTGTAACAGTCCGATTTAGACCCTAATCGAAACAGTGGTTTTGAGACCATGAATCTGATTTAAAAAAATATTTAAATATTATTTTTTGTGTTTATTATATGTGAATTTGCATGTGTGAAAGTTTTGTATTAAAATTTGATTGTTTATGTGCTTAATTTAATAAAAGGACTTAATCGCATAAAATGAAAACTTGATAGCTTAATGTATAAGGGCTGAATTGTTGTTGTCTTTTTAAATGGAAGTACTTATGTTGTAATTAGGCCATTGGCTATATGAGTGGACGGTTGTAGACATGTTTTATATGGTTTTATAATTAAAATTTTAAGCTTAAAAATGTAAAATAATAAATGATATACATACGATATATTATAACATAAAAAAATAATAAAGCCATGCATTTTGTTCATATTTTTGACCGAAACTAAAAAGAAAGAAAAGAAACTAAATCTTGGTATATTCGGCCATTTCTCAAGCTTGATTCAAGATCAAGAACAAAAGAAATTGGACTTGGATCGGGGAAAAGCAAAAATAGTCGAATAGCCGATTTATAATATTCGTCGATGTCTGAGGTAAGTTTGTAAGCAATTAAACATCATTTATCTTGAATGTAACTTAGTTTAATATGCTGTTTTGGAATCTATAGATTCATA
This sequence comes from Gossypium longicalyx, assembly GCA_025698465.1. Classification (NCBI taxonomy): domain Eukaryota; kingdom Viridiplantae; phylum Streptophyta; class Magnoliopsida; order Malvales; family Malvaceae; genus Gossypium; species Gossypium longicalyx. The sequence continues at coordinate 57,055,234 of CM046998.1, forward strand.
AAAGAGCTAGCTGAATGTGTTTAAGCATAGAAATATTGAATTTGAGGTTAATTCGACTGAGTCAAATAATTTAAAAGTCCGTATGATCTATATGGAATATTTGGAGTTTTTGTTATATGAATTGTGTACGAGACAGCTTTATAATAGTGATATTCAGACTTTGAGCCTAGCAAGCTTTATGTTGGTGAATGTAATCCGGCTTTATGCCTAGCAGGCTTATTGCTGGTGAATAAAAATTAGACCTTGAGTCTAGCAGGCCTTGAACCGGTGTGTGATTCAGGCTTATGCCTAGTAGGTTTTATGCTGGTGATTTATTTTCAAGTCTATACCTATACGATTTCATGTTGATGTGGTAATTGAGCAAGTAAATCGAGCTAAATGAACCTTGTACATTCGGCCACATAGGTATGTATATATGTGATGACATATTGGATCTTGTATATTCAACCATATAGGTATGTATTTATGTGATGATATATTGGATCTTTTATATTTGGCCATATAGGTAAATATTTATATGGTGTTATAAATGAACTCGTATATTCGGCCATATAGGTGTACTTATGTGATGATGTATTGAACCTTGTACTTTCAGCCATATAGGTATGTACATATGTGATATTACATTTGATCTTGCATATTTGGCCAAATGAGTGATGATGGTATATGAAGTTAAATTTGGTTTTGTGAGCTTGTATAAATGTGTGGAAGTATATTTGAATTTATAATGATATTTGGCTTTAAAAGTTGAATGAAAACTTGTAAAATGTTACCTTTATAAGTATTTGGCTAAAGTGGTAGTTATGTTAATCATGTGTGGTTTTGGATTGATTAAGTTAAAATTTAATATTACATTGATTTAGTAAAAATAGTTTATTTTGTATTTTTAAGAAGTTGATATATATTATTGAGTTGATAATTGCTTATGACTTACTAAGCTATAAAAGCTTACTCTGTGTCTATGTGTGTATCTGTTTTATAGATTTTGGATTTGAGTTACGAGCTTGGGGATCGTCAGTCAAGTCTATCACACTATTGACTGTCTTTGATATTTTAATAAGCAAACTTTCGAACCTATGGCATGTATAAACTAGATTCTGTTTTGGAATATTATATTTTGGTATGTGTTTAATGAGAGCCATGCGAAAATGGCTAATTGATTTATGAAATTATGTTATTTCGGGTATAATTTTTAAGTGTGCTATGCGCGAATAATGATGGAGTGAATTGAATATGACTTTGGTGATTTGGTTATGTGATTAATTTAGATGATAGAAATATAAGTACTAAAGGTGATGAAGTTCGGTCAAGGTATATGTATTTATAAATGGCATAAATGTTAAGAAGTGAACTTGTGGTTTGATTTATGTGTGATATTTATGGTTAATGTATGTGATTAATATGTTATATACTCTGAACGAATGGTATATGTGATTTGTTTTATATGTTTTAGAAATGGATTGTTAATGGTTTGTGAATTTAATTATGGTTAATAAGTTGGTCATGTGTATATAAATTTTCATAAGTATAGTTAAATGATTCGGTTTTAATTGTTTATAGATAGAGTATACAGATGAAATTGATTGATAAGTTTGATATAGGCGTTAATGTAAATGGGCATTTGATGATATATATATATATATAAGTTCGAATATTGTAAAGATTTTGTAATTTGGCTAACAGATGAGTAAGGAGTTGATTATATTTATATGTACATTTGTACGTATGTGTTATTGAATTATGATGGTCATTATGATTTGGTTGTAATGGAATTGTATTTATGTATATTTAATAAGTAACAAATATGTTTATATATATACGAATATGACATGGGTTAGCATGAAAATGTTCAGAACTGTGTTTATGTTCAGTAATGCCTCGTGACCCTAGTCCAATGATGAATACGGGTTAGGGGTGTTACATTTTATTAGTATCAGAGCTATGATTTAGTCGATTCTAGGACTAACGTAACGTGTGTGAGTCTAGCTATACATGCCATAAATATTATTGTGATAGTGTGATGACTTTTGACATTTGAAAATGTACTTTCATATAGTAAATGGATCTCGACAGAGCTGCAGCTGATGATGTCGAGAGTGTAGCGCCTGCTCCCGTGCAAGGGACAGCGCCAGTTGAATCTCGACGCCAGTTGAATCTCGACCTATCTCGAGTAGCCATGAGGGGGAGGCTAAACAAGCCTTCTACCAAATGATGAACGATTGGTTTACTCAATATATCCAGACTAATCCGACTGCACAATAACCTCTACCCCCGAATAATCCATCTCCTATACGTATGGTAGCAGGCCTCTTGTAGATAAAATTAGAAAACACAAGGCCGAAGAGTTTAAAGGTAATGGTGATAATGATGCTGAGCGGGCTGAGTTGTGGCTTGATAATACTATTTGTGTGTTTGACGAGCTATCTTGTACTCCGGATGAATGTTTAAAGTGTGCCATATCTTTATTATGAGACACCGCATGTCACTGGTGGAATACACTAGTATCGGTGGTTCCAAAAGAGATAGTGACCTGGGAATTCTTTCAGACTAAGTTTTATAAGAAATACATCAGCCAGAGATTTATCGACCAGAAACGCAAAGAATTTCTAGAATTAAAACAGGGTCGTATGACCGTAACTGAGTATGAGCGAAAATTTGTGAGACTAAGTCGATATGCTTGTGAATGTGTTTCAATCGAAGCTATCATGTGTAAAAGATTCGAAGACGGTTTAAACAAAGATATTAAATTGATGGTTGGTATACTTTAAATCAAAGAGTTCGTGGTACTTGTTGAACGAGCTTGCAAAGCCGAAGAACTCGGGAAAGAGAAAAGAAAAGCTGATGTTGAAGCTAGAGATTCATGTGAAAGATAATCGGGTAAGACTTTTCATTCGGCATTGAAGAAATTCAGAGATGATTCCAGTCAATCTAGAGATACTGTGGGCTTTTCTAGACGAGATCGAGACCGACCCCTTGTGAGTTCACGAGCCACTTCAATAGCAAGTGTTGGCAATGTTCGAAAGAATAGAGTCAAGTGCAAGCATTATGGTAAATGGGATTCTGGAAATTGTAGATTGTATGATCGGTCTTGTTTTAAATGTGGATCAATGGATCATTTTATCCGAGATTGCCCGATGTTAGCCGAGCAAAACACTGTTTAGAATGTGAGGCCGAGTAATATGTCAGTGTGAGGCAGACCACCCAGGAATTTGGGTAATGTGAGTGGCAGTCAAAGATGGATGAAAGATACAGCAACTCGATCTGAGGCTCGTGCACCTGCCAGAGCATATGCTATACGTGCTCATGAGGATGCTTATTCCCAGATGTTATTACTGGTACTTTCACTCTTTATGGTACTAGTGTTATTGCATTGATTGATCCTGGTTCGACTCATTCATATGTGTGTGAAACATTAGTATCTAGTAAGACTTTGCCTGTTGAGTCTACTGAGTTTGTAATCCGAGTATCGAACCCCTTAGGCCAGTGTGTTTTGGTTGACAAAGTGTGTAAAAATTGCCCGTATCATCCAGATTCATGCTTTCCAGCCGATTTGGTGTTGTTACCTTTTGACGAGTTCGCTATAATCTTGGGTATGAATTGGTTGACTTTGCATGATGCCATTGTAAATTACAAAAGAAAGACCATTGATTTGAGATTTCAGAACAACGAGATTATTCGGATTGAATCTAATGATCTGAATGGTTTACCAGCAGTAATATCTTCGATGTTAGCTCAGAAGTATGTGAGAAAGGGTTGTGAAGCTTACTTTGCTTATGTGCTTGATAGTAAAGTGACTGAAAAGAAGATTGAACCTGTACCAGTTGTGTGTGAGTATTCAGACATGTTACCTGAAGAATTGCCAGGTTTGCCACCTATCCGAGAGGTAGAGTTTGGTATTGAGTTAGTACCGGGGACGACTCCAATTTCAATAGCTCTGTATCGGATGGCACCTACTGAATTAAAAGAGTTGAAAACACAGTTGCAAGAGTTAACAGATAGAGGTTTTGCACGACCGAGTTTCTCTCCTTGGGGTGCGCCAGTTCTATTTGTGAAAAAGAAAGATGAAACTATGAAAATGTGTATTGATTACTGTCAGCTAAATAAGGTGACTATAAAGAATAAATATCCATTACCACAGATTGATGACCTGTTTGATCTGTTGAAAGGGGCTTCAGTATTTTCAAAGATAGATTTGAGATCGGGTTCTTATCTGTTGCGAGTCAGACTCCAATGTGCCAAAAACTGCTTTTCGAACGAGGTATGGGCATTATGAGTTTCTAGTTATGCCATTCAGACTTACTAATGCACCTGCTATTTTTATGGACTTGATGAATCGGATCTTCAGGCAATATTTAGATCGGTTTGTAGTCGTGTTCATTGATGATATACTGATCTACTCCCATAATGAAATTGAACATGCAGAGTATTTGAGACTTGTGTTACAGACTTTGCGAGAAAAACAGTTGTATGCAAAGTTTAGTAAATGTGAGTTTGGGTTACACGAAGTTAGCTTTCTGGGACATGTTGTTTCAGCATCAGGTATCCGGGTTGATCTGAGTAAGATTTCAGCTATACTCGATTGGAAACCTCTGAGAAACGTTTCTGAAGTCAGAAGTTTTCTGGGACTTGCTGGTTACTATAGACGGTTTGTGAAAGGTTTCTCTATGATTGCAACTCCAATGACGAAGCTGCTGCAGAAAGATGTTAAGCTTGAGTGGTTAGAAAAGTGCCGAAAAGTTTTGATCAGTTGAAAGCCATTTTAACCGAAGCTCCGGTGTTAGTTCAGCCAGAATCGGGTAAAGAATTTGTTATCTACAGTGATGCATCTTTAAATGGTTTGGGCTATGTTTTGATGTAGGAAGGAAAAGTTATAGCTTATTCCTCGAGACAGTTAAAGCCACATGAAAAGAACTATCCGACACATGACCTAGAATTGCCAGCTATTGTATTTGCGTTGAAAATATAACGTCACTATTTGTTCGGTAAAAAATGTCATGTTTATTCCAATCACAAAAGTCTGAAGTATTTGATGACTCAGAAATATTTGAATTTTAGATAGCGCCGATGGTTAGAATTACCAAAAGATTACGAACTTGTGATTGACTATCACCCGGGAAAGGCTAATGTTGTTGCTGAATGCGCATATTGTTATGTCTGATAATGGTTCGATAATAGTTGAATTGAAAGCAAGACCATTATTTGTTCAACAAATATGCGATGCCCAGAAGGTTGGTAATGAGTTGTTAGCAAAACGAGCTCAAAGTGATTCAAATGCTGATTTAGAGTTTCGAGTTGATGCTGATGATTGTTTGAGATTCAAAAACCGAATATGCATTTCGAGAAATAAAGAGTTGATTCAAACGATTTTGAACGAAGCTCATAACAGTCGATTATCTGTTCACTCAGGTAGTACGAAGATGTATAATGATCTGAAACAGCTCAATTGGTGGCATGGTATGAAACGAGACATTTTTAACTTTGTTTCGAAATGTTTAGTTTGTCAACAAGTAAAAGCTGAACATCAGGTACCTTCTGGATTGTGTTAGCCGATCATGATACCTGAATGGAAATGGGACAGAGTTACGATGGATTTCGTATCCAGTTTACCATTTACACTGAGCAAGAAAGACGCAATTTGGGTTATTGTAGATAGATTGACTAAATCTGCTCACTTTGTTCCAGTTTGTAACACCCCAGACCCGGCCCATACGTTATGGCCAGATCTGACGTGTCACATGGACTTACGACTTAGTATGCATTCGTTGCTTTAATTGATTAGGGTGGCCTTTGTAAAAACAGCAATTGAATGAAAAGCCGGTTTATCAATCTTTAGGCTATCCATTTGTCGTGCTTGTTGAGTCTTGAAAACGTTCATTAATTTTGAAAACCCGCACAGCCTAACACTAGCAGTTTCGACATAGTATAAATATAAAATAAAAACCATAGCAGAAAGAGAAATTTATATAGCGGCCTTATTACAACTTAAAACCCAAAATTAAATCAGAATATAAAAATAATAAAAATAAACTAACTTAGAAAAACCAACTTTGCAGATGATGTGGCCACTCCGAATCCCTCACAGCTCCAAGCCCACTATGGTTGGGGATTTCCTGCAGAGATGAAAATAAAAGGTGAGTTTGGTAAACTCAGTGTGTAACATAACCCAACCATAGCCCAAAACAGATCAAACCTCAAAGTCAGACTTATCTGGGCCTTGGCCCAGTACAGAAATCAGAATGAAACTCATAGGCCCATAACAGAGACAGAACAAATATATCATGAATGTAGAAATCCCAACCCAGAGCCATCCATAACACCCCCGTACCAGCCTTACACCATGTGGGGAGACTACTCGACCCACCCAACCGCTACACACCACAGAAATTGTAGCGAGGCTGCCAGATATTGTGACGAAGTCACTAGATACAGATATTGTGGCGAGGCCACCAGAACAGATATATATATATTTATATATGTGGCGAAGCCACCAGATTGCAGCGAGGCTGCCAGATATTGTGACAAAGTCACCAGAACAAATATATATGGCGAGGCCACCAGATTGCAGCGAGGCTACCAGAACGCTTCCTCCATCAATATAAACCCATGTCCCATGCAACAGAATAATATGTCATGGCATACGTACACAGAAACAGAACATCATGCTTTTCAGATAAAATAAAATATCCCTAAGGGTAAAATCATAATTTTTCATGTATAAGGGTATTTCAGTAATTATTACCTATTGCTAGGGTTTCATGCTCATTCTAACATTTACCAAGTAATCAGAAGTACTTACCTCGTCTTTTTACCAAAGTGGGCCTGTTGGCCCATTGGCCCGTTTTCGGCCCATTAAGCCCAAAAATATCGTTGTGCACGAAAATGAACACTCTGCACTCTAATCATCCAAATGCACCATATTCATTAACAATTGTCTCATGAGCGCTCGCACGCTCGCGAGTTCACAAAATACCAACGTTTCGGTATTTTGGCTTTTACCGATTCAGTCTAAGGGAGGGTGTCGTTTACACACCTAGTTGATGATGATTGATGACGATATCTCCCACGTGATAATCCTACGATTGATCACTAACACATTAAACTTACGAATTAACGATAACTACCATAAATTCACGTCAACTAACCCAATCATCACACAAGTTAGACATTTACGCACGAGGGGCAAAATAGTCATTTTACCCTCTAGGGGTAAATCGATAGTCCTACCCTACAGGGGTATTTTAGTAATTCTACAACTTATCCACTTGGGCCTACAGACCCATTGGGACTACATGGCCCATTTCAGCCCATCGCGGCCCGAAATATCCGTCTTACTGCTAGAGTAATGAGAAATACACACCTGTTAGGAGACTGCAGTTAATCCGCCCTCCGACACTTTTAGTTGACGCCTAACCCAAACGAGCACGCCACCAAGCGAAAGGGATCAGCCAAGAAGGGTATGCCAACTCTCCTCATGGTTTGCTCTATTTAAAGCCAGCTCTTTATCTACTCTTATGTTTGCTTCCCGATGTGGGATCCCTTCATCATCAGAGTTTAAAACCAACACCAACTCTTGCCGTCCCAACATAGCAAAGTAATCAACCTTTGCGTGCCAAGGGATTCGAACCAAAGTCCTCTCACATGCCAAATCACACCACCACCACTAGGCCATCAATTCATTTGTGTCATAAGTCCAACACATTAAACTTTAAAGCGCACCAACTTGCTTCCAGAATTTATTGAAAAGAAAAACCAAAATAAATTGCAAGAGCCAAGACTTGAACCTTGGACCCTTGCTTCCTCTATGGCGTCACTTCCTTGTCCCCTAAGTGGCGCTACCTTGCTACTATACCACACTCTTTTTTGTGTTATCTTTTACCCCTTTACTCTTAAAAGCCCAAACGCCAATTGCATCACTTGTTCTTAAAATCAAAATTTTGAAGACTACCACGGATTTAACTTAAGTTTGGGCCTTCCAAAGGCCCGCTAACCTACTAAAATATATATTTTAACCAACCAGAACACGCCCAAATTTTAAAAAAAACACAGAAACATAGAAAACCCGAAAATTGGGCGTTACACGGTTTGTACAGATTACTCGCTTGATAAGCTGGCTGAATTGTATGTTTCTCGGATTGTGAGGTTGCATGGTGTGCCTATATCTATTGTTTCGGATAGAGATCTGAGGTTTATATCGCGGTTTTGGAAGAAACTACAAGATGCATTAGGTACGGAATTATATTTCAGTACTGCTTTCCATCTGCAAACAGATGGTTAGTCCGAGGGAATCATTCAGATACTTGAGGATATGTTGAGATGTTGTATTCTCGAGTTCAAAGGTACGTGGGAACGATACTTACCTCTGATTGAATTTACGTACAATAACAACTTTCAATTGAGTATCAAAATGGCACCTTATGAGGCTTTGTACGGTCGTAAATGTCGTACACCATTGTACTGGACTGAGCTCAGTGAAAATAAGATACACGGGGTCGATTTGATCAGAGAAACTGAACAGAAAGTGAAAGTGATACGTGAAGGTTTAAAAGAAGCATCAGATCGTCAGAAATCATATGTAGATTTGAAACGGAAAGATATAGAGTTTCAGATTGGAGATAAAGTCTTCTTAAAAGTCTCACCATGAAAGAAAATACTTAGATTCGGTCGTAAAGGAAAATTAAGTCCGAGATTTATTGGGCCGTATGAGGTTATAAAGCGTATTAGGCCAGTTGCTTATAGATTGTTGTGGCCACCTGAGTTAGAAAAGATCCATAATGTATTTCATGTTTTGATGCTTCGGCGATATAGATCTGACCCCTCGCATGTGATTAGTCCATCAGAGATTGAGATTCAGTCAGATTTGACTTACGAGGAAGAACCGATTCATATTCTGGCTCATGATATTAAAGAGTTACGAAATAAGAAAATTTTATTGGTTAAAGTACTGTGGCATAAACACGGAGTTGAGGAAGCAACGTGGGAGCCAAAGGATACAATGAAAGAGCGTTATCCGAACTTATTCATTGGTAAGATTTTCGGGGACGAAAATCCCTAAGGGGGGAGAGTTGTAACAGTCCGATTTAGACCTTAATCGGAATGGTGGTTTCGAGACCATGAATCTGAGTTAGAAAAATTTGATAGCTTAATGTTTATTATTTTTCGTATGAAAATTTGATTGTTTATGTGCTTAATTTAATAAAAGGACTTAATCGCGCAAAATGAAAACTTGAAAGCTTAATGTATAAGGGTTGAATTGTTGTTGTCTTTTTAAATGAAAGTACTTATGTTGTAATTAGGCCATTGGCTATATGAGTGGACGGTTGTAGACATGTTTTATATGGTTTTATAATTAAAATTTTAAGGTTAAAAATGTAAAATAATAAATGATATACATATGATATATTATAACATAAAAAAATAATAAAGCCATGCATTTTGTTCATACTTTTGACCGAAACTAAAAAGAAAGAAAAGAAACTAAAGCTTGGTATATTCAGACATTTCTCAAGCTTGACTCAAGATCAAGAATAAAAGAAATCGGACTTGGATCGGGGAAAAGCAGAAATAGTCGAATAGCCGATTTATAATATTCGTCGATATCCGAGGTAAGTCTTTAAGCAATTAAACATCATTTATCTTGAATGTAACTTAGTTTAATATGCTGTTTTGGAATCTATAGATTCATAAAAGAGTTAGCCGAATGTGTTTAAGCATAGAAATATTGAATTTGAGGTTAATTCGACTGAGTTATATCATTTAAAAGTCCGGATGAACTATATGGAATATCTGGAGTTTTTGTTATATGAATTGTGTACGAGACAGCTTTATAATAGTGATATTCGGGCTTTGAGCCTAGCAAGCTTTATTCTGGTGAATGTAATCGGGCTTTATGCCTAGCAAGCTTATTGTCGGTGAATAAAAATCAAACTTTGAGTCTAGCAGGCCTTGTGCCAGTGTGTGATTCAGGCTTTTGCCTAGCAGGTTTTATGCCGGTGATTTATTTTCAAGTCTATACCTATAAGATTTCATGTTGATGTGGTAATTGAGCAAGTAACCGACCTAAATGAACCTTGTACATTCGACCACATTTGTATGTATATATGTGATGATATATTGGATCTTGTATATTCGGCCATATAGGTATGTATTTATGTGATGATATATTGGATATTGTATATTCGGCCATATAGGTAAGTATTTATGTGGTGTTAATATGAACTTGTATATTCGTTCATATAGGTATGTACTTATGTGATGATATATTGAACCTTGTATATTCAGCCATATAGGTATGTACATATGTGATATTATATTTGATCTTGCATATTTGGCCAAATGAGTGATGATGGTATATGAAGTTAAATTTGGTTTTGTGAGCTTGTATAAATGTGTGGAAGTATATTTGAATTTATAATGATATTTGGCTTTGAAAGTTGAATGAAAACTTGCAAAATGTTAACTTTATAAGTATTTGGCTAAAGTGGTAGTTATGTTAATCATGTGTGGTTTTGGATTGATTAAGTTAAAATTTAATATTACATTGATTTAGTAAAAATAGTTTATTTTGGATTTTTAAGAAGTTGATATATATTATTGAGTTGATAATTGCTTATGACTTACTAAGCTATAAAATCTTACTCTATGTATATGTGTGTATCTGTTTTATAGATTTTGGATTTGAGTTACGAGCTTGGGGATCGTCAGTCAAGTCTATCACACAATCGACTGTCTTCGATATTTTAATAAGCAAACTTTCGAACCTATGGCATTTATAAACTAGATTCTGTTTTGGAATATTGTATTTTGGTATGTGTTTAATGAGAGCCATGGGAAAATGGCTAATTTGATTTATGAAATTATGTTATTTAGGGTTTAATGAGAGTCACACGCTTGTTTTTCAGGCCGTGTGGACTTAAATTTGCCCAAAATCAAGCCATTTCCTATACCATTTCATGCATAATCATTTGAACCAAATGTGAACACATACAAGGCATCAAACCATACCTAAACATATATATGTATATGCCATTTCAAGACCCTAATTCAAATAATCAATATGTCAGTCAAAGGCACCTCAAATACACACAACAACACTTACCTAAACATACATATTTTACCACATTTCAATCATCAATTAATAGTTCATTACTTTCCAAAACATACCATAACTTGACTATAATCATACCAATTCAAAACATACCATATGAGCCATTCAAAACATGCATCATAAAATAGCCAAAATGACACAATCTAGCAAGGCACCAAATGGTACCAACAAAGTCAACTTACACAACTTATACATACCAAATCATCTACTAAACATTCAACCAAATACCATTACAAGTCCACCTATACATGCCATTACAACCTTGGCCAAAACATTCAAAAACTATCGATATTTATACTGGATAGTGTGATAGATCTCTGATGAGCTTCCAAACCTATCGAGCTTTTGATAATTTAAAAACATAGGAAAGAAACTACATAAGCAAATAATGCTTACTAAGCTCGTATAACATAAACACAACTTACCATTTCATTTTGCCTAATGTAAATAGCAAAATTATAACTCCAACTATACCATAAGCTTGGCACAATGCCTATACAACATCATCAAATCCACAAGTTAGTGCATTTGTACATGGTTCAAGTGAATTCATCCATAACAAATAATTTACACAATTGTTCACATCATTTAGATAACCATTTCCTTTTCATAAGTTCATGATACATTTATTTGAACACTTACTGTTTCATTTCCTTCTCATACCCGTTGAACCATCTAGAATTTCATCGAATACATGGGAAAGCTCACACAAAGTGTGCCTTTACATAACCGTAACCTTTCCTTTACACTATTACTCACATAAGTCGTGGAATGGGCCTACTTACACAAGTTGTGGGTCGAAACGTAAGCTACATGATGTTGCTTACATGAGCTGTGGAGTATTCGCAACAAATACAAGACCTCAGTCATTGGTAGGACATTCAAGACTAGCACTAGAAACATGAAATCCATAATGACATGTCATTTGTATCCTACAAATTCCTAAGGTTCAATCGAGACTCGATAACTGTCATAGCTTCGATTTATTCATTCATTGATCAATTTACATTATAAATAACATAATAACATACGATTTGAAATAGCATTAATACGATAGCAATTTATACGAACTTACCTCGATAACTAGGGGCGTAGAAGTTAAAACAAGCTATTCTGAAACTTTTGCCTTGCCTCAGTCTAGGTCCGTACGTGGTCTATCTTGATCTAAATAGATAATTATATTCAATTAAATACTTTAATTAACCTTAAACGTTCAATTCCATCCACATTTCACATTTATGCAAAATTACTATTTTCCCCTAACATTTTAACTTTTCACAATTTAGTCCTTAAGCTGGTAAATTGAAATCTAAGTATTTTAATCCTTGAATTCTTTAGGGACTTAAACCAACCTAAATAAATCACCATTTCATAAATTTAAAATGAATTTTTACTATTTTTACAAACCAATCCCTAAATGTAAATTTTATCGAAAATCACTTTACAAAACTTGATTATCTTTCAACAAGGATTCATAATCTACCATTTAACATCAAAAACCATTCAAGAACATTCATTCATGGTATTGGAAACACGAAAATATACACTTTTCATGCCCTTTTTAGCTCAAATTCATGCAAATTTGTAGTTATTCTTGTCGAAAATATATAATAATTATAAAATAATTAAATTGTACTTAAATTATTAACATGTTGAAATGTAATTAATTTTATAATAAATTTTGATTAATTTTGATAATTTTCAACAGATTCACATAAAGAGCAAAAATTAGCTCTACAGACACTGCTAGAAGGGCAAAACCGAGAAGCAATTTTTGAAGCATCAAGGCAAATTAATTTTTTAGTCGAAGATGGTCCAAATTATGAATATTAATTGATAATATAATTAATTTTAATTTTAATCCAAATTATTTTGGGTTAAATAAATTATTATTAATTAATTATGAAAAGAGGCCTAGTTGAGCTGAATCGAGAAAATCAATCCGACAAAGCATTGGGCAGCCCAAAATCATCCCACATGCTGACCCAATCAGCTTGTTTGGCTAATTATTTGACTTGCAAAATAGCCCTTGAAGAATCCTTTAATTTGCATTCAAACCCCTCCGCTATTCATGCCTTTTTAGATTTGCCCTTACTTTAAAATAGAAAGTTTGAAACCTTCAAACTTGCCACATGTGTGGCTGGCCATGAGGGGACTCTATGGATGCTTGTTTTTGTTTTTTTAGCAGCCTACTCAACCTATAAAAACCCTCCTTGGCTTATAATTTGAAACACAACACAAAACCTCTCATTCTTTCACTTCTCTCTCGCTTTCTCTCTTCAATCCCCTTCCATTGTTCTTCATTTTCTTCCCTATTCCCTTACCAATTTCACCTATTGAAAAAGAGTCCTTCAACTACCATTTGGAGCAGCATTCAAGTGTTCGTGGAAGTCTTGGTTCAACAAGAACAAATGGATAAGAAGAAGCGGAGCAACTTAGTCAAGCCTTAGATAAACATCAGATTTGATTCTTGTTCCTTATCCTTTTTATTTTATTGTTGTTGTTATGACCATGTCTATGAATAATTGTAATGTTGATATGTTTAATTTAATTAACATGGCTTAAACTTAATTCGTGTTAGGTTGATTGCATTTTTTCCACTTAATTTATTAAAATTGTGTTTGTGTTGTTATAGGCCTTGGTAAGATGTTTGATTAAGTAAAACCATGACTAAGTTATTATTACATTACAATCGTAAGGTAACTAATGAATTAATTATTTAAACGGATTGAAATTGTAATTAACTGACATGATACTTAATCAGTACATGTTTAATCATCTAAGGTAGATAAGGGTTAAATTAGCAACGGTATCTAATGATACATTAGCCTTGCATAACTTGCAAGATTATTGTAATTAAAATGTTTCAAGGTAGGAATACATTGTTACCTCACGTAATCTTTTATGTGCTTATGAGGTTGAATTAATTGTTTGAATTGACATAGAGATATGTACAAGAGATTATTTTTAATTTCATATGTATGTGCATTAACGCATTTGCGTATTAAAATTTGTTTAATTGGTTGAATTGACATAGAGATATAGTCAAGAGACAAATGGATTTTGGTAGGTCAGTATGCTCATAAGTTAGCAAATTACTAAGTTGCCGTGAATTTATTTGTAACAACATGAATATGAGTTTAGTAATTCTAAGTTAGGAAATGTAATTAATCTAACACAATTATATCATCTTGATTAAAATCATCTTTTGAAATCATGCAATGGAACTTTTATTTTCTATTTATTTATTTTACTTAGTTCAAAACATTAGTTTTTAGTCACCTCCTCAAATCAAAATATTTTTCTTCACCAAAGTGTTTTTAATTGCCTTCATAAATAATTCCTTTCACAGTCACTGTGGGTATGATATGTAACACCCCTCACCTGTATTCAGTGCCGAAATAGGGTTACAGAGCAGTACTGGACTTACAACACATTTACGCATACTTTTATCATACATTTAACCATTTCATACAATTATCATTCAATCTTAAACAATTTGTCCCTAATACGAGCCTATGAGGCCCTAAACATGCATTGGGAGTGGTTCAGGACTAAACCGATAACTTAAGGAACTTTCATGAACTTTGAAAATTTTTCTCAAAATAGGGGACACATGCCCGTGTGGCTAGGTCGTGTGTCTCACACAGCCACCAAACACGCCCATGTCACAGGCTGTGTGGACATTCGAAATGGGAGCACATGGCCGTGTCCCAGCCCATGTCCAACCTTGTGTAACTCTTTGACTTGGGTCACATGGCCAACACACATGCCCGTGTGCCCTAAAAATGGCCACACACACCGTGTGCCAAGCCGTGTGCTAGACTGTGCCAAACTATAAGGTATACTAACTTATGCCACACGGCCAAGTCACACGCTCGTGTGTGTGGTCGTGTGGAGCATACTTACTTGATTTAAATTTCAACACCAAGGGACATAGGGTCATGTAACATGATCACGTGTCGCACACGGTTGAGACACATGCCCATGTCTCTGCCCATGTGCATAAAAATAGCTATTTACCAAGCCAATTTGCCACCCCAGATTGCACACACCTACAGAAGTCAATTACACCAATATATATAACATCAATAGGCATTTTAAAATATTCAATTCAAGCGTAATTCATGCATGATCTAAACCACTTTTCTCAATACACAAATTCTCCAAATACACTATACCATTTGTACTAAAATTATATATACAATTCAACTAGCTAATCCTTTCTCAAACATACATCATTTTGCACCAATTCACATCTAATATCATCCATTTAACTTTTATCATATCAATATCCACAAGCCTTATAGTATAATCTATTCATATATCCATTCATGAGTTCACTATAACAACTATATATACACATATATGCATATAACCAAAATCCACCAAATTAAGCTAAATCTCATGGCTATATTTACAAACCAAATTATAAACATTTACAATGCTAATTCATACGGCCAAATTCATTAACAAGTTATAACCAAAATCATTATCAACCCATACTCAAAATGACTCAAATATAACAAATATCATTATCAACCCATATTCAAAATGACTCAAAATACCTATACATGCCATATACTTAAATATAAAAGTTCATAGGTACCAAAAGATAGATGGATAGTGTGACAATGTTTCCAACGATCCCCGAATCCGAGCTAGCTTTGAATTCACTATAAAATATAGAAAAGTAAATGATGTAAGCTATAAAGCTTAGTAAGCTCATATGACATAAATTCGATATAATCATAAACACATAATTCAACAATTGATCATAAGTATAAGAATCCACATCAACTAACAAACTTTTCAATTACTCATTTACAAAACTATATACTTTCTTCACCATTTATTCGATTAATCTCTTACTAAACTCAAACACATTCTCATCTTTCATTTACCCATTGAACCATTCGGAATAGAAGTCAGATACTCAAGGGTCTGACACGATAAGTACCTATACCATGGCCCGTAGCCAAATCAAGGTAACTTATCCCCGAAGTTCTGATATCATGGCCCGAAGCCAAATCAGCCGATATGCATGGCCCAAAGCCAAAATGGTACAACTCGCACCCAAGGTGCTATATCATGGCCCGAAGCCAACTCAATGTATCCCCTAATGACATGTCACTAGCATCCTAAACTATTCCTAAGGTTCAACCGGGATTTCAAATGTCGAATTATCGTTGAATCACTATCGTTCATATCCACAGTCTTGTATTTGCAATTTATGCAATATCAAAGCATATAAAATACATTTATATTGAAATTTATCACATACGAACTTACCTCGAATATGGAAACGATGAAATAAGTCAATTAGTCGATAACTTTAGTTTTCCCCCGATTTACATCCAAATTCCACTTTTCTTAATCTAAATATATTCAAAATTAACTTATTTAATCATCTATTTATTCAATTCAATCCAAAATATACAAAAGGGCTATTTTACACATTTGGCCCTAAACTTTTACATTTTTACAATTTAGTCCTTATTACACAAAATCACAAATTCATGAAATTTCTTCAATACCCATGATAGAAAAATTACCAAAATGCCCCTAGCAACCCATATTTATAAAATTTTCACACATTTAACCACAAATTTTCACATTTTCTCAATTAAATCCCTATTTTGCATTTTCACTAAAATCACTTAACAAAACTTGTATATCTATCAACAAGCATTCATAATCCATCAAGAAACTTCAAAATGCACATGTATTCATCAATGACATCATCCAAAATCTTTAATAGTTTTGCAAAATAGTCCCTAGGCTAGCTAGTACTAGTTGCAACGATCACAAAAACATAGAAATCATTAAAAACTGGGCCAAAAACACTCACTAATTTAAGCTTGAAGTTGTCGAACCCTAATGGCTTCCATGAACAATTTCTTTTCTCAATTTTCGATTGAAAGAGCCATAAAAGATGATAACTTTTATTTTGGTTTTATTTATTTTATGTTTATTAACATATTTACCTAATTAACCTTAGTATAAAACCATTAAAATCACATAATGGTTGTCCATATTTGTCCACTCATGCTATTAGTGGTATAATTACAACATAAGGACCTTTACTTTAAGGTTCTATAACTATTAGATACTTTTAACTAATAAAACAACACTTTTGCACTTTACGCAATTTAGTCCTTTTTATCAAATTAAGCACTCAAATGATAAAATTTCTAAATGAAACTTTCACACATTCATACTATCATGCTGTAGACCTTAAAATAATAATAAAAATATTTTGACCTTGAATTTGTGGTCCCGAAACCACTATTTTGATTTGAATAAAAACGGGCTGTTACACGATAACTCGACATTTACTTGTCACTTTATTACTTGTTGCGATTGTGTACACTTGCACATTTTCGTCATTCCAGGTATAACCCCCAATTTTTAATAGTTTTACAAATAAATCCCTGGGCTAGCTAGATTAAGCTACAACGATCTCAAAAACATAAAAATTACTAAAAACTAACCTAAAAAATTACTACATGCAAGAACAATGCTAGCCGAATCTTCAAAGCACCAAAAATGGTGTTTTTCTTCAATATTTTGGTGGAGAAAGACCATTTAGAAAGATGATACCATCTTCTCTTTTTTAATTTATATTTATTTATCAATTTACTAATTTAACCTTAGTTTATAACTTAAAAATCACTTAAACTATGTCCATATATGTCCACTAACTTTAAGAATGGTAAAATTACCATTTAAGTCCATTCACCTTAAAGTTTCATAGCCATTTGACCCTTTTAACTAATAGAACTCCAATTTTACACTTTTTATGATTTAGTCCTTTTCACTCAATTAATCATGCAAACATCAAAATTTCATAACGAAATTTTAATACGACTTTACTAATATCCCATAGACACTAAAATAATAATTTAGTCATCGTATTTGTGGTCCCGAAACCACTATTCTGATTTCACTGAAAATAGGCTGTTACAACTCTCACTCTAAAAGAATTTTCGTCCCCAAAAATCTTACCAGAAAATAAGTTCGAGTATTGCACTTTCATAGCTTCTTCAGTTCCTAGGTAGCCTCTTCTATTTCGTGTCACTGCTAGAGAACTTTAACTAAAGCTATACTTTTATTTCTCAATTTTTTAACTTCTCGAGCTAGAATTCTAATCGGGTTTTCATTGTACGTCATATTTGGCTGAATCTTAACATCTACAGGTGAAATCATGTGTGAAAGACCTGATTGATACTGTCATAACATCGATACATGAAATACATTATGAATCTTTTCTAACTCTGACGGCAAAGCCAATTAGTAAGTTATTGGCCCAATCCTCTCAATGATCTCGTACGGACGATAAATCATGAACTAAGCTTTCCTTTCCGGCCAAATCGAAGAACTTTTTTCCAAGGCGATACTTTTAGAAATACATTGTCACCAACTTGAAACTCTATATCTTTTCTTTTTAAATCTACGTAAGATTTCTAACGATCAGAAGTCGTTGTTAAACTGTCATGTATCACTTTAACCTTTTCTTCGGTTTCTTGAATCAAATTAAGACTGAATAACTTCTTCTCACTCAGCTCAGTCTAGTATAACAGAGTTCGGCACTTTCGACCATACAAAGCTTCGTAGGATGCCATTTTAATGTTCACTTGGTAACTGTTATTGTATGCTAATTCAAATAACGACAGAAATCTTTTCGAGTTACCTTCAAACTCTAAAACTTAACATTGAAGCATATCTTCAAGTACCTAAATTACTCGCTCAAACTAACCATTGGTTTATGGATGAAATACTATGCTAAAAGGAAATCAAATACCCAGAGCTTCATGTAACCTACTCCAGAATCGGGATGTAAACTGTGGATCCCTGTCAAAGATAATAGAAAATTGATACACTGTGCAGTATAATAATCTCGAAAACATACAATTTCGTCAGCTTCATAAGTGAAAAATCCATACGCACAGGAATGAAATGCGCGAATTTCATCAAATGATCAATAATAACCCATGCAACATCTTTCTTTCTCGGAGGTAGAGGTAATCCCGATACAAAATCCTTTGTAACATGTTCCCATTTCCACTCTGGAATCATCACAGTTTGTAAGAAACCTGAAGGTACCTGATGTTCAATTTTAACTTGCTGACAGATCAAGCATTTTGATACAAATTCTGAAATTTCACGTTTCGTACCTGGCCACCAATACATCTGTTTCAAATCACCATACATTTTATTGCTACCAGGATAAATTGGTAAGCTACTATTGTGAGCTTCCTATAAAATCTTTTTTAATGAGATCAGAGTGTCTTGAAACACAAATTCTGTCTTTGAAATAAAAACCGTCATATGAACCAACATGAAAATCTAAATCAGGTGGTGACTTAATCTGTTTTCATTTAGCAAGCAATTCAACATCACTTTTCTAACCTTCATAGATCTGTTGCAAAAACATCAATCTAGCTTTCAATTTAGCTAAAATTGAACCATCATCAATCAATGTCAACTGTAAGTTCAAAGCTAGAAAAAGTAAACAAATATTTTAGACTCAAGGCATCAGTAATGACATTAGCCTTTCCCGGATGATAATCGATGATCTAGTCATAGTCTTTCAACAACTCAAGCCATCTACATTGTTTCAAATTTGAATCTTTCTGTAACATCAAATACTTCAAGCTTTTATGATCTATGAAAATATGATTGCTCTGATTTACTCGTCAGATTTGTGGTCCGAAAACCACTATTTTGATTTCATTGAAAATGGGTTGTTACACCATGATTCATGTTCCACCCTTAACTCGTAACAGTCACCGGAATAGGTTAATAGGCATTACCAGACTTGTAACTCAATTCAGAATGATAATTTATCAAATAAGATTACATCTCAATAAATATCGCTCATTCACATTCATTATATACTTAAATCAAACATACAAAGCCTTAATCAAGCATTCAGGACTAAATTGATAACATATAAAAATTTTAAAAACTTATAAAATTTTCAACCTTTCAAAATCACATACCCGTGTGAACAAGCCGTGTGCCTCACACGGCTAATAGACACGCCCGTGTCTTAGACCGTGTGGAAACAGGGCATACATACTGACTTATGTCACACGGTCGAGGACATGCCCGTGTGCCAGGCCATGAGAAAACTAGAGAGGATATTGACTTGGGTCACACGACTAACCACACACTCATGTGTCTAGCCTGTGTTCCCTTCGAAATGGCCTCACGTGCCCATGTGCCAGGCCATGTGCCATTTAAGAAGGTATACTAACTTATGTCACATGGTCAATCACACGTCCGTGTGTGAATCCGTGTGACACACACGGCCAATAGACACGCCCGTGTGTCTAAGCCGTGTCAAACTTGTAAGGTATACTGACTTAATTTGTAGGGTACCCCAGGGGACGCACGTCCGTGTAACTTAACCGTGTGTCACACACGGCTGAGACACACGCCCGTGTCTCTGCCTATGTGGACAAAAATAGGCCATTTGCAAAGCCATATTACCACCCTAATACACAAGCATTTACAATCATATTTGACCACAATTATGCAACCAATTTGACAACCAAAATAACCATTTCATTACACAATATTTAACATATCAAAACATAGCAAATTCATATCCAAATACCTATCCATCTTCATGTATAATCCATTCATTTATCAAATTCATATCAATACCTCACTTGCATATTTTCATTCAAACATTGTCATACCAAAACATACCATCTTTAAGCACATATATGCAATCAAAACATGATACCAAAATAAGCCAAATCACATGGCTTAACTTATATAAAAAATCATTCTCAAATCATGATACCAAAACATTACTTCTTTCAAACTAGCCTATACATGCAATATTTACATAAATTCACAGGTTAAAAAATACCAATCGAGAATTGGATAGTGTGACGTGCAACTCCAACTTGTCCGAAATGAGCGAGCAACGAGCCTCTATAAAACATATAAAAAGAAATAGAGTAAGCTTTATCGCTTAGTAAGCCCGTATCATTCAGAATTAAACTTACCATTTATACATAATCAAAGCAACACAAATATAAATGCCAACAACTCAATTTAACCATCACCTATTCACACATAGTCATCACATGTTAGTCATTTAACATAAACATAAATCATCCGTTAATACAATACTCTGTATTATTCCAAAATTCACCTATCATACATATAACATTAATATCACGTATAACCCGTAACTTATCCGTATAAACAGTATTTAGGCCCGTTGAACCTATTAGAACTTCAAAAGGATAGTCGAGTGAACAATGTCAGTAATTCGTCAATTCATCATCATACATGCTCTTTCGAGTCATGGTTGGTAAGCTCCTCCTGAGCTGATAAACCGTAAGCTCTATTAAGCTAAAAACGGTAAGCTCTATTGAGCTGAACAGTAAGCTTTTTTGAGCTGAATCGGTAAGCTCCAATGAGCTAAAATAGTATGCTCTTACGAGTTGTGGTGAGTCCGCAACAAATGCAGGAGCTCAACCAGTACGATAATCTCAGTAACACGTCACTCGTATCCAATGAATTCACATAGTTCAAACGGGGCTCGATAACGAATACAATATATCATTAAGACATTTATATTTCAAGTATTTCAATTATATACATTCAATTCAACAATTACAAGTATAGAAAAGTTCGATTCTAATTATACGAACTTACCTCGTATCCTCGAATAAAATTATTGGCTATTCATGATCTTTCCTTTTCCCCGATCTAAACTCGATTTCTGCTTATCTTGATCTATATTATATCAAATTAAATAATTCAAAGTTTCATTCAATTCAATTTAGCCTAAAACATTCATTTTGGCCAATTTACAATTTTACCCCCAAACTTTTAACTACTTTGCAATTTAGTCTTAAACACATAAAAATGCAAAATTACACAATTAGACCATAACCCATGATAGTCGAATTTCCTATATGCTACTAGCAGCCCAAATCTTTCATTATTTCACACTTTTAACTACTACATTTTACATTTTCACAATTTAATCCCTATTTGACATCTTTATCAAAAATCACTTTATAAAACTTGTAAAACTATCATCAAGCTTCCATAATCTATCATTAAACATCAAAGAACTCAGTATTCAACAATGACACATTTCAAAATCATGAAACAATTCAAAAATTAAGGTACAGGCTAGCTAGATTTAGCTGCAACAGGCTAAAAAACGTATAAATCATTAAAAACAGAGCTAAAACCGTACCTTAATGAGTTAGAAGAGCTTAGCCGAACCTTGCCCTAAAAATGGTGACTCTTTCTTGCTAAAATCAGCTTGAAGAAGATGAATGAACCATAATATGATTTTGTTTTAATTAATCTTTACTTATTACGCCATTTACAAAATTAACCTTTATTAAAACATATAAAAATCATGCAAATTATGGACATAAATGTCCACTAACATATCAACTTAAGGACTTCTAATTTTAATTTCATAGCCATTTGAGTCATTTAACTGATAGATCTCATATTTTACGCGTTACGCAATTTAGTCTTTTTTACCGAATTAAACGTTTAAACAGTAAAATTTCTTTACGAAACTTTCATATAATAATTCTATCATGCTGTAAACTTTAATAAAATAATAAAATAAATATTTTAACTTCGAATTTGTTGTCCCAAAACCACTGTTTCGATTTTACTTAAAAACGGGCTGTTAGAACTCTCCCCCCTTAGGGATTTTCGTCCCCGAAAATCTTACCAGTAAAAAGGTTAAGGTACTATTTTCACATAGCTTCCTCGGGTTCCCACGTAGCTTTCTCGATCCCATGTTTATGCCAAAGAACCTTTACCAAGGCTATGCACTTATTTCTCAATTCTTTGATCTCACGAGCCAGAATCCCGATCGATTCTTTGTTATATGACATATTGGTTTGAATTTCAACATCAATCAGAGAAATCACATGTGACAGATCGGATCTGTAATGACGTAGCATAGAAACATGAAAAACATTATGGATCTTTTCAAGTTCAGACGGTAAAGCTAGTCGATATGCTACAGGCATTATTCTCTCGATAATTTCATACGGCCCGATGAATCGCGGAATCAACTTTCCTTTACAGTCGAAACAGAGAATCTTTTTCCATGGTGTCACTTTTAAAAACACTCCGTCTCCGACTTGAAATCCAATCTCTCTATGTTTCAAATCTGCATAGGATTTCTGTCGATCTGAAGCTGCTTTTAAACTATCTCGAATCGTTTTCACTTTTTCTTCATTGTCTCTAAGCAATTCAACCCTGTGAATCTTTTTCTCACTCAGTTCAGTCTAGTATAGTGAAGTTCGACATTTGTAGCCATATAAAGCTTCGTACAGTGCCATCTTTATACTCGTTTGGAAACTGTTATTATACGCAAATTTAATCAATGGTAAGTATTTTTCCCAACTACCTTCAAACTCGAGAATGCAACAACACAACATATCCTCAAGTATCTGTATAATTCTTTTGGACTGACCGTCAGTTTAGGGATGAAAAGGTCTACTGAAATTCAATTTCGTTCCAAGAGCTTCTTGTAATTTCTTTCAGAATCTTGACGTAAATCTCGGGACTCTATCGAAGATAATAGACAGTGGTACACCATGTAATCGTATGATTTCAGACAAGTACAATTCAGCTAGTCTATCCAGAGAGTAATCTATACGTACCGGTATGAAATGAGTAGATTTTGTTAGTCGATCAATGACAACCCAGATAGCATCTTTCTTTTTCGGAGTTAGGGGCAATCCCGGTACGAAATCCATAGTGACTCTATCATATTTTTACTCAAGAATCAATACAGGTTGCAGTAAACTAGATGGTACTTGATGTTCAGCTTTAACTTGTTAACAAATCAAACATTTCGATACAAACTCTGATACATCCCGTTTCATTCCCGACCACCAATACATCTGTTTCAGATCATTATACATCTTGGTACTACCCAGATGAACAAAGAAACAATAACTATGTGCTTCATGTAGGATTTTTTGAATAAGCTCTGTATTTTTCGGTACACAAATTCTATTTCAGAACATTAAACAGTAATCAATTCCAATATTAAATTCTGAATCAAAATTAGACTCACATTGAATTCGTTTAGCTTGTAGTTCACGATCATTTTTTTAAGCTTCACAAATTTGTTAAAAAAATACCAGTTTAGCTCTTAATTTTGCTAAAATAGACTCGTCATCACATATCATCAATTGGAAGTTCATGGCTCATAATGCAAACAATGATTTTCAACTCAAGGCATCAGTAACTACATTAGATTTTCCCAGGTTATAATCAATCACAAGTCATAATTTTTCAATAACTCAAGTCATCTTTGTTGTCACAAATTCAAATTCTTCTGTGACATCAGATATTTCAAGCTTTTATGATCTGTATAAATATGGCATTTCTCACCGTATAAGTAGTGTCGCCAAATCTTTAATGTGAACACAATTGCAGCCAACTCTAAATCATGTGTCGGATAGTTCTTTTCATGTGGTTTCAGCTGTTGGGAAGCATAAGTAATAACTTTTTCATCTTGCCTCAAAACACACCCTAGTCCGTTTAATGACGCATCACTATAGATCACGAATTCTTTACCTGATTCAGGTTGAACTAAAACTAGTGCCTTTGTTAATAGTGCTTTCAACTGTTCAAAACTCTACTGACACTTTTCTAACCATACAAACTTCACATCTTTTTGTAGCAATTGAGTCATTGGTGTCACAATCATTGAGAATCCTTTTACAAATCTTCAGTAATAACCCGCTAAGCATAAAAAGCTACGGACTTCAGATACATTTCTCGGAGGTTTCCAATCAACAATAGAAGGAATCTTGCTCGGATCAACTCTAATACCGTCGGATGAAACAATATGTCCTAAAAATCCAACCTCTTTGAGCCAGAACTCGCATTTACTGAACTTTGCAAATAACTATTTTTTACGTAGAGTTTGTAACACAATTCTCAAGTGCTCAGTATGCTCAAATTCATCTCGTGAATAGATCAGAATATCGTTAATGAATACAACAACAAATCTGTCTAAATATGGTCTAAATATTCGATTCATCAAGTCCATAAAAATGGCAAGAGCATTAGTTAAACCGAAAGACATAACAAGGAATTCATAATGTCCATACCTTGTTCTGAACGCGATTTTCGGCACATCTGACTCTTTGATTCGCAACTGATAGTAACCCGATCTCAGATAAATCTTTGAAAATACTGAAGCTCCCTTCAACTGATCAAATAAGTCATCAATTCGCGGTAAAGGGTATTTGTTCTTTACAGTCACTTTATTCAACTGTCTATAATCAATACACATTCTCATAGTACCATCTTTCTTTTTCACGAACAATACCGGTGCACCCAGGGATAATAACTAGGTTGTACAAAACCTCTGTCTATCAATTCTTGCAACTGAACTTTCAACTCTTTCAATTCTGTTGAAGCCATTCTATATGGAGCTATCGATATCGGAGTTATTCTCGGTACTAATTCAATACCAAATTCAACCTCTCTAATCGGCGGTAAACCTGGTAATTCTTCTGGAAATACAACCGAAAACTCACAAACAACAGGTACGGATTCAATCTTTGATTCTGACACTTTTATATCCAATACGTATGCAAGTTATGCATCATAACCCTTTCTCAAATATTTCTGAGCTAATATAGACAATATCACAATAGATAATTCACTCGAATCATTAGACTCAATCCGAAGAAGCTCACCATTTTGACATTTCAATTCGATAGTCTTTTGTCTACAATTCACAACTGCATCGTGCATAGTCAACCAGTCCTTACCCAGAATCACATCAAACTCATTGAACGGTAGAAGCATCAAATCAACTCGAAAACAGTAACTGTGGATCATTAGAGGACAATCCTTACAAATTTTATCAACTAAAACAAACTTACCTAAGAGGTTCGATACTTTAATTACGAACTCTGTAGACACGACATGCAAACTCTTTTTAAATACTAAATTCATACAGACATATGAATGGGTTGATCCAGGATCTATCAACACAACTATATCAGTACTAAAAGGAGAAAAAGTGCCGGTAATAACGTCTGGTGATGATGCCTCCTCTCGTGCACGTATAGCATAAGCCTTGATAGGTGCTCGTGCCTTAGATCTCACAGTCGAACCTCTCTTAGCACCTCGATTACCACTCACATTTCTAGTGTTTCGAGGTGGTCTCCCTTTAGTAGTCGTGTTGCTTGTTTTCACTGGTTATTCTGTAACGCCCCAAAAATTGAGCCTAGAAATATTGGGTTTGAAGTCTGAGTTTGGGTAGAATATGGCCCGAAATAGAATTATTGATGTTTTAACTTTTTACGAGAAATTATTATCAACATTGTTATTAATTATTCAATGTAGGATCTAAGTGAATTACGATGGATTTATAGTGTGGAAAAAATTTAAATTTTATGCTACCTTAGGGAATCTGGGCAGTAGGCCTTATTAATAATTTGGGCTGAGTTTTAGCACAAACAAGCACCTAGCCCAGTGGCTAAGCACGCTAGGAGGGCGTGGGAGGTGCCTGGGTTTAAGGCACAGCGCGCACAAATGGTTCTTTTTTTAGTATTCAGGTTGCAGTTAAAATAGGGGTTAAGAGGAGTTGCGAGCATAGTCCAGCACAAAGAGCGCCCTTGGCGCAGTGGTAGTAGCACGCTAAGGAGACCTAGTGCTCGCGAGTTCGAATGCAGGGGACAACGAAACTTGTTATTTTTTTCTAAGTAGCCCGTGACTGAAGCGAATAAGGCTTATAGGTAAATGCAGTCATATTATAACAAAAGAGAGGTTGTGTCGCAGCGGCAAGTAGTGTAGCTAGGTGTTCTGGAGGTCGCAGGTTCGAGTGGCGTGGAAGGCAAAATTCTCCTTTATTTTTAAGCGGATCGGAGCTTCAGCAGGTAAGGCTTATAATTAATTGGGACCTTATATTAGTAAAGAAAGAAGCGTGGTGCAGTGGCCAGCAGCACGGGTGAAGGCGCAAGGGCAGACGGAGGTCTGGGGTTCGAGCCTCACCTCACGCACGGAAGGTTGGGTTTTTGCTGCACGTGTGGGGAAGGAGTTGGGGTCTCATTAGGACTCTCTTGGCAGCATGCTGAAGTGGTGCAAGGAGTGGATAAGGCTACTGATTGGTTAGGAGTTTGAATGAAATTCAAACATTGAATTTGGCCAAGAATCAAGGAGCAATTCATGGAATTGGAATTTAGGAAGAATTTTTATGCCGAAATACACTCATTTGGCCATAGCAAATAAGTACCGTTTATTTTTGGCCTTTATGATTCATTTTTTTCTTTTTGGGTTAGTTGGGGTATTTTAATTTGGCCGATCTTGTTTCCCTTTCAATCGGTTCTTGTTTTGTTTTATTTTAAATTTATATTTTTGTTCTTATTGCTCATTTTCTCTTCTTTCATTCTTTTGCTCTCTTAGTTCTTCAAGCCGAGGCCATTAACCCATTCTTTTCCTTTCTTTTATCGTCATCTTCTCATCTTCTTTGCTTCACCAATCATGAAGAAAAAAACCTCTCCCATTCAATCACCTTAGCCGATCACTCACAAAAGCCGAAACTCATCCTTTGCTCGTGTTAGGGGTAGAAGAGTATTGGAAATGATCTTCATCGAATAGATCTCATGGTAGGTATTCGTAACCCTCTTTCTATTCATATCTTGTGGTTCTAGAAAAAAAAAGCCGAGTAATCCCTAATCGCGTAGGAAGGCTGTCGTTTTGGACTAAAGGGTTTATTGGGTTTATTTATCGTTCTATTATGAGTAAGGTGGAATAAAGGCTATCGATCAAGGAGCAGTGGGAAGCGAGGACATCGAAATGACTGGATCTAGACTTAGTCATTATTTGCGACAAAGGTAAGCAATCTAAGGCCATTAAGGGTGTTGGCTGATTTTGGTAAGGAAGATAGTAATTGTATGGTTTTGGATCTACCTTTTTAAGTAATCAATTGTAGGATAGGTACGTGGTAGATTTTGGCAAGAGATCGTCATAAAACAGGTGTGTAAACGTCACCCATTTATAGTCTAGATCTACAAAAGTCGAAAAGTCAATGCCGAAGAGTCGGCATTTTGTGAACTTACGAGCGTGCGAGCGCTCGTGAGATAGTTTTTTTGTTAATCTTGGTAATCTCAAACGGTAAGATTGCAGAGTACGCAACTTTGTGCACTTCGGTATATTTGGGCTTAATGGGACGGAATCGGGTTAATGGGCCAACGGGCCCAATTTGGTAAAAACGCTCGGTAAGTGTTTCTGTTAATATGTTAATGGCTGTAATATGCATGAAAACCCTAAAGTAGTAAATTTACTAGAATACCCCTAAGTATGAAAATTACCATTATACCCCTAGGTGCAAAATGACCATTATACCCCTTGGGTTAATTCTGTTTGAAACACATGATATTTTGTTTTTGTATGTTATATGCCATGACATACATATCTGTTGCATGGGATTTGGGATCTATTGATGGAGGAAGCGTTCTGGTGGCTATGCCACAAATATCTATTTTTGGTGGCTATGCCACAAATATCTATTCTGGTGGCTCTGCCACAAATCTGTATCTGGTGAATCTATCACAATATTTGTTCTGGCAGCCATGCTGCAAATTCTGTGGTGTGTAGCGGATGGGTGGGTCGAGTTGTCTCCCCACATGGTGTAAAGTTGGTACGGGGGTGTATACGGATGGATATGGGTTGGGTTTTCTATATACATGATATTTCTGTTCTGTATCTGTTATGGGCCTATGGGCTTCATTCTGAATTTTGTATAGGGCTAAGGCCCAACTTAATCTGTTTCTATGGTTTGAACTGATTCAGACTATGGTTGGGTTATTTTACACACTGAGTTTTCCAAACTCACCCCTTAATTTCATCCATGCAGGAAATCCCCAACCATAGTGGACTTGGAGCTGTGAGGAATTCGGAGTGGCCACATGTTCTGCAAATTCGCTTTTCTTCATGTGTTTGATCAGCATTTACTTTAATTGTTTTGGGTTTTTAAGTTGTACAAGGCCGCTTTATTTATTTTTTAATTGTTCTTAGTATGGTTTGTTAGCTTAGATATGATATTGTTTTGATTGTTTGAAATTGAATAGCTCTAGGGTACGTTTTAAAAAGGTTACTTGATTTCAAAACATCGCGTTAACAAAGCAAAGCTTCCGCAACGAAAACGTTTCCAAAATTAATAACCTTTTCAAATGGTTTTAAACGAATTGGTTCTCCCTGAACAAACACTCAGTTAAAGTGTGGGAATGGTTGTGTGCATGTCTAGGATTGGATCCGTGGAGAGCTGGGTACTTAAGCAGTCTAATTGACTCACCTTCTCTTTTTCGGCATCGTACCTGGTGCACAACTTCCATTCACTTTAATCTATAACGAGGATATTCTTTAACCACTAAGAAAGACTTTAGATAAAACGTGACTTTTCTAGTAACGCTACAATGTGACGCACTGGATTCTGTCATAACGTTTGGGCCGGGTTTAGGGTGTTACATTTAGTGGTATCAGAGCCCGATTGCAACAACTCAGCTATGGAATGGGTTTAAAAAAAAGATTTTTGAAAATTACTTTGGGAATTCATTTTTAAGATTCTTCTTCCTATAATAAATGATTTCAAAGATTGCACATCCAGTTTTCTAAAATTTGGATTTTGAGAAGGTGGCACACTGAATCTCCGACCCAAGTCTGTAAATATCATTCTAAATTTTTCTGAATATTTCTGAATTATCAGCTATATGCCTGTACTGAAACCCTATTATGATACTCTAAGTTAAGGTGATATTGGAACTGTAGGAATTTTTTATTAGACTGAGACTATAGCTAGGCTACGATTCTGCGAAAACCAAACTCTGAATTACTGTCTGTTCATAAAACATCTGTAATAAACACTGAAATATTTAATTGATGCATAAAATTTGTAATCAGATAATACGACATGAGTACGAGAGCAGCTCGGGGAAGAGGCCGTGGATGTGGTCGAGGTAGTGCACGGGTTGGATCTTCATCTTCAGGTCATATGTCGGTGGCAGGTGCACCGGTACCATCGGCAACAGAAGAGGAGTTGTATGATCGAGGTGTCAGGGATGACGCTCTATCTCAGGCAATGCTTCGTGTTCTAGAAAGGGTTGCCGGGGTAAGTACGGGTAACAGAATTTGAGGATCTATTTTCGAGTGACTCCGGGCCAATGGAGCGGAGATCTTTAGGGGCGTATCTGGTGTAGCCCCAAATGTGGTTGAATACTGGTTAGAGGCCACGGAATGAATTATGGATGATTTGGATTGTTCCGTAGAGTAGAAGCTGAAGGGAACCATATCATTGCTACGAGATGGGGCTTATCAGTGGTGGCTCACTGTGAGAGATGGGACCCCAGTTGTCAGGGTGACTTGGGAGTTTTTTAAGATGACCTTCAAGGGAAAATATCTTGGGGCGAGTTATGTGGACACCCGCAGGAAAGAATTTTTGAATCTAGTTCAAGGGGGTAAGACAGTTGCTGAGTACGAGGCTGAGTTTCTGACGTGAGTCGGTATGCCATTGGGATAGTCGCTACAGAGATGAACGTAGTGTGCACTTCAAGGGTGGTCTTGGAGATGAACTTAGGGTGCTGATTGCCCCGCAGAGGGAGCGTGACTTTGCTGCTTTGGTGGAGAAAGTTAAGATAGCTGAGGAGGTGAAGCGTACTGAAAGACAGAATCGTGAGAAGGATCAAAACCATTTTCGGGGGGATTCAGGACCTTCGGGTGGTGCAAGAAGGAATGTTAAAAGAACAAGAGTGGAAGAGCCAGTTCGAGCAGTTCCGATGAAAGTTGTGAGACCGCAAGTTTGTGGGGACTGTGGTAAGGTACATCTGGGCGAGTGTAGGAGATGTTCTGGTACTTGCTTCTAGTGCGGATCTATGGAGTATAAAGTCAAGGACTGTCCTCAGAAAACAGATCAGGTTCAAGTTGCAGAACAGAGGATTGCTCAACCAATGAGAGGTAGACCACAACCACTGAGAGGACGTGGACAAGGTAGGGGCAGTAATAGAAATGGTCGAGGTCAAGGAGCACCTGGCAGGGGTGCCAGAAATGCTGAGGCTTGTCAGCCATTGTTGCTGAATACAGCTCGTCGTCGAGAGGAGGATGATGCACCCGACGTCATAACTGGTACGTTCTTAATTTCTAGCATGCTGTACACTGCTTTGATAGATATTGGATCTACTCATTCATATGTTGTATGTGCCATATCTGGGTAGTTGGGTGTGCACTTTGAGGAGACTGTGAGTGGGGTATCGGTACTAAGTCCTTTGGGCCACTCGGTTAGGGTAGACAAATTGTATAGAGATGTTCCTTTAAAACTCAAGGTAAGATTTTCTCTGGAGACTTGATGGAGTTACCGTTCGGAGAATTTGACCTTATTCTGGGATTGGACTAACTTGTTAAGCATGGGGCAACTCTGGACTGTGCAGCTAAGCGAATGGTGTTAAAGACCGCAGAGGGGGAGGAGGTTATGGTGATAGGTGAGCGAAGGGATTATTTGTCCAATGTGGTGTTGGCGTTGAGAGCCGAGAAGTGGATTCGTAATGGTTGTGAGGCTTATTTGGCATTTGTAAGTCATTCGGAGACTATGGGTCTAACGGTGGATAAGGTTAGAACCGTTAAGGAATTCCAAGATGTTTTTCCAGAAGAGCTCCTGAGATTGCCTCCGAACCAAGAAGTCGAGTTTGGAATCAACTTGTTACTTAGAACGGCACCAGTGTCCATCGCACCATACAGGATGGCACCGAAGGAGTTAGTGGAGCTGAAAGCACAGATTCAAGAGTTGTTGGATAGAGGCTTTATTAGGCCGAGTGTGTCTCCGTGGGGAGCACTAGTGTTGTTTGTGAAAAAGAAGGATGGGACGATACGGATGTGCATCGATTATCAGCAGTTGAACAAACTGATGATTAAGAATAAGTACCCTCTGCCAAGAATCGACGATTTGTTTGACCAACTTAGAGGAGCTTCGGTATTCTTCAAGATCGATCTTCGATCTGGATACCATCAGTTAAGGATAAAGGAAGTAGATATTCATAAGATGTTATTCAGGACTCGGTATGGTCATTACGAGTTTCTGGTTATGCCATTTGGACTGACGAACACTCTTGCAGCATTCATGGATCTAATGAATCGTATATTCCAACCATTTTTGGATCGATTCGTAGTCATTTTTATTAACGATATTTTGGTATATTCTGAAACCCATGAGAAGCATGATGAGCATCTCCGCATTGTGCTGCAAGTGTTGAGGGAGAAGGAACTTTATGCGAAATTCAGTAAGTGTGAATTCTGGTTGAGGGAGGTAACCTTCTTAGGTCATGTTGTCTCTGCTGAAGGGATCAAGATGGACCCTCGAAAGATTGAAGCGATTCTGGAGTGGAAGCCACCTAGGTCGGTATCAAAAATTCAGAGTTTCCTGGGTTTGGCAGGGTACTACAGAAGGTTTGTGGAAGGTTTTTCTGTGTTGGCAGCACCATTGACAAAGCTTATAAGAAAAGGAGCACCGTTTGTTTGGACCGAGAAGCAACAGGAAGCTTTTGAGAAATTGAAAGAAGTTCTGACCGAGGCACCTGTATTAATTCAGCCGGAGTCTGGGAAGGATTTTACCGTGTACAGTGACACATCACATGTGGGTTTGGGCTATGTGTTGATGCAAGAGGGTAAGGTGGTTGCTTATGCATCGTGACAGCTTAAGCCTTACGAAGTAAACTATCCTACTCACGATTTAGAATTGGCAGCAGTAATTTTTGCACTTAAGATTTGGAGACACTATTTGTACGGGGAAAGGTGTGTCATATACACGGATCATAAGAGTCTTAAGTACTTGCTGACTTAGAAGGAGCTAAACCATAGGAAACGAAGATGGATAGAGTTACTTAAGGATTATGACTGTTCAATTGAGTATCACCCAGGCAAGGCTAATGTGGTAGCCGATGCCCTAAGTCAGAAATCATGATCGATCTAAGAGTAATGTTTGCTCGTCTGAGTCTGTATGATGATGGTAGTTTGTTGGCCGAGTTACAGGTAAGGCCAACCTAGCTAGATCAGTTTGGGGAAAAGAAGTTGAAGGATGAGTCTTTAGTTTCTCGATTCCAACAAATTAAGAAAGGGGAAATTTCTGAGTTTGGGTTGAATAGTGAAGGAGTTCTGTGTTTCCGAGGAAAAGTTTGCATTCTGAAGGACTCTAACTTAAGGCAGTCAATACTGAAAGAAGCTCATGGAGGACTTTGTGCTATGCATCCTGGAGAGAATAAGTTGTATCGCGACTTACGAGAATTGTATTGGTGGCCTGGGCTTAAACGAGAAATAATAGAGTTTGTGGGGAAATGTCTGACATGCTAGCAAGTGAAAGTTGAGCATCAGCTACCTTCCGAACTTTTACAGCCAGTGAAGATACCACTTTGGAAGTGGGAGAGGGTAACCATGGACTTTATGAGTGGGCTCTCCTTGACGCCGACGAAGAAGGACTCGATTTGGGTACTTGTGGATAGGTTGACCAAATCTGCTCATTTCATTCCTGTCTGCACTGATTATTCACTGCAGACGTTAGCCAAATTGTACGTGGCAGAGATTGTGTGACTTCATGGAGTGCCAGTATCGATTATTTCTGATCGGGATCCTAGGTTCACATCTCGGTTCTAGCAAAGGTTGCATGAGGCGTTGGGAACGCGATTGAACTTCAGCACGGTTTTTCATCCTCAGACTGATGGTCAGTCGGAAAGGGTTATTCAGATTTTGGAAGACATGTTGAGGGGCTGCGTTATTGTCTTCCAAGGTAGTTGGGAAGATTACTTGCCGTTGGCAGAGTTTGCGTATAACAACAATATCAGGCGAGTATCTAAATGGCACCATATGAAGCACTGTATGAACGTAGGTGTCGTACACCTAGTTGTTGGACTGAATTGGGAGAACGACAGGTTCTTGGACCTGAGTTGGCAGCAAATACTGAAGATAAGGTCAGAATAATCAGATATCGATTAAAGGAAGCATCTGATTGGCAAAAGTCGTATCCAGATTTGAAGCGTAAGGAAATTGAGTACTCAGTGGGTGATATGGTCTTCTTGAAGGTTTCTCCTTGGAAGAAGATATTAAGGTTTGGTAAGAAGGGTAAGTTGAGTCCGCAGTTCATCGGGCCTTATCAGGTTCTTAAGCGAGTAGGTCCAGTGGCTTACCAATTAGAATTACCTCCGGGGTTAGACAGGACTCGCGATGTTTTTCACGTCTCCATGTTAAGGCGATATCGTTCTGACCCTACTCATGTCGTGCCGGTTGCAGAGATTGAAGTGTAGCCTTATTTGACTTTCGAGGAAGAGTCTGTACAGATATTGGATCGAGATGTTAAGGTTCAAAGAAGGAAGTCAGTTCCA
This sequence comes from Gossypium longicalyx, assembly GCA_025698465.1. Classification (NCBI taxonomy): domain Eukaryota; kingdom Viridiplantae; phylum Streptophyta; class Magnoliopsida; order Malvales; family Malvaceae; genus Gossypium; species Gossypium longicalyx. The sequence goes on from CM046998.1 coordinate 57,089,740, forward strand.
TTGGTAAAGGTACTCTGGTGTAATCATGGCAGAGAGGAAGCTACTTGGGAACCAAAAGAGGCAATGCGGCAACAATACCGTCATCTATTTGAATCAGGTAAATTTCGAGGTCGAAATTTCTTTAAGGAGGGTAGAGTTGTAACGCCCCAAAAACTAGGCCTAGAAATATTAGGTTTGGATTCTGAGTTCGGGTAGAATATGGCCTGAGATAGAACTATTGATGTTTTAACTTTTTACGGGAAATTATTATCAATATTGTTATTAATTATTTAGTGTAGGATCTAAGTGAATTACGATGGATTTATAGTGTGGAAAAAATTTAAATTTTATGCTACCTTAGGGAATCTGGGCAGTAGGCCTTATTAATAATTTGGGCTGAGTTTTAGCACAAACAAGCGCCTGGCCCAGTGGTTAAGCACGCTAGGAGGGCGTGGGAGGTGCCTGGGTTCAAGGCACGACGCGTGCAAATGGTTCTTTTTTTTAGTATTCAGGTTGCGGTTAAAATAGGGGTTAAGAGGAGTTGCGAGCATAATCTAGCACAAAGAGCGCCCTTGGCACAGTGGTAGCAGCGCGCTAAGGAGACTCAGTGGTCGCGGGTTCGAATGCAGGGGACAGTGAAACTTGTTTTTTTTTAAGTAGCCCGTGACTGAAGCGAATAAGGCTTATAGGTAAATGCAGTCGTATTATAACAAAAGAGAGGTTGTGTCGCAACGGCAAGTAGTGTAGCTGGGTGTTCTAGAGGTCGCAGGTTCGAGTGGCGTGGAAGGCGAAATTCTCCTTTATTTTTAAGCGGACTGGGGCTTCAGCAGGTAAGGCTTATAATTAATTGGGACACTATATTAGTAAAGAGAGAAGCGTGGTGCAGTGGCCAGCAGCACGGGCGAAGGCGTAAAGGCGGACGGAGGTCTAGGGTTCGAGCCTTACCTCGCGCACGGAAGGTTGGGTTTTTGCTGCACGTGTAGGGAAGGAGTTGGGGTCTGATCAGGACTCTCTTGGCAGCGTGCTGAAGTCGTGCAAGGAGTGGATAAGGCTGCTAATTGGTTAGGAGTTTGAATGAAATTCAAACATTGAATTTGGCCAAGAATCAAGGAGCAATTCATGAAATTGGAATTTAGGAAGAATTTTTATGTCGAAATGCACTTATTCGGCCATAGCAAATAAGTGTCGTTTATTTTTTTCCTTTATGATTCATTTTTTTCTTTTTGGGTTAGTTGGGGTATTTGAATTTGGCCGATCTTGCTTCCCTTTCAATCGGTTCTTGTTTTGTTTTATTTCAAATTTATAGTTTTGTTCTTTTTGCTCATTTTCTCTTCTTTCATTCTCTTGCTCTCTTAGTTCTTCAAGTCGAGGCCATTAACCCTCTCCCATTCATGAAGAAAAAATGGTCAAAATCGGGCTTAATGGGCCCAATTCGGTAAAAACGCTCGGTAAGTGTTTCTGTTAATATGTTAATGGCTGTAATATGCATGAAAATCCTAAAATAGTATATTTACTAGAATACCCCTAAGTATGAAAATTACCATTATACCTCTAGGTGCAAAATGACCATTATACCCCTTGGGTTAATTCTATTTGAAACGCATGATATTCTGTTTTTGTATGCTATATGTCATGACATGCATATCTGTTGCATGGGATTTGGGATCTATTGATGGAGGAAGCGTTTTGGTGGCTATGCCACAAATATCTGTTTTTGGTGGCTATGCCACAAATATCTGTTCTGGTGGCTCTGCCACAATATCTGTATCTGATGACTCTGTCACAATATCTATTCTGGCAGCCATGCTGCAAATTCTATGGTGTGTAGTGGATTGGTGGGTCGAGTTGTCTCCCCACATGGTGTAAGGTTGGTACGAGGGTGTATACAGATGGATATGGGTTGGGTTTTCTGCATACATGATATTTTTGTTCTGTATCTATTATGGGCCTATGGGCTTCATTCTGAATTTTGTATAGGGCTAAGGCCCAACTTAATCTATTTTTGTGGTTTGAACTGATTCGGACTATGGTTGGGTTATTTTACACACTGAGTTTTCCAAACTCACCCCTTAATTTCATTCATGTAGGAAATCCCTAACCATAGTGGACTTGGAGCTGTGAGGAATTCGGAGTGGCCACATGTTCTGCAAATTCGCTTTTCTTCATGTGTTTGATCAGCACTTACTTACTTTAATTGTTTTGGGTTTTTAAGTTGTACAAGGCCGCTTTATTTAATTTTTAATTTTTCTTAGTATGGTTTGTTAGCTTAGATATGATATTGTTTTGATTGTTTGAAATTGAATAGCTCTAGGGCACATTTTAAAAAGGTTACTTGATTTCAAAACATCGCGTTAACAAAGCAAAGCTTTCGCAACGAAAACGTTTCCAAAATTAATAACCTTTTCAAATGGTTTTAAACGAATTGGTTCTCCCTGAACAAGCACTTAGTTAAAGTGTGGCAATGGTTGTGTGCATGTCTAGGATTAGATCCGTGGAGAGCTGGGTACTTAAGTAGTCTAATTGACTCACCTCCTCTTTTCTGGCATCCTACCTGGTGCACAGCTTCCATTCACTTTAATCTATAACGAGGATATTCTTTAACCACTAAGAAAGACTTTAGACAAAAAGTGACTTTTCTAGTAACGCTACAATATGACGTGCCGGATTCGGTCATAATGTCTGGGCCGAGATTGGGGTGTCACATGTTCTCTTTTAGCTGTGAACTTTTCTAGACAATCACGAAGAAAATGATTAAAAGATTCACATTTAAAGCAAGCTCCGCTCACTAATTTGCATTCACCGTAATGTCGCTTATTGTAATGTTTACATTCAGTTCCAGAATTTCTAACACTTCCCACACTGTCAACAGATGTCGCCTGAGGTTTTGAACTTGATTGTCTTGCATTTCTATCTCTAATAGAAATTCCTATAGAGGCTGTAGAACGAGGATAATATTCTCTAAATTTCTTTGATACTGACTGATGTGATTTTCCCGTAAATCTTTTTCTAGACTTTCTAGCCTCAGAATCGGCTTTTCTTTTCTCTTTACAAAGCTCTTCAGCTTTACAGGCTCGGTCAAATAGAACAACAAACTCTTTCAGCTCAAGAATTCCAACCAACACTCTAATTTCTTCATTCAATCCATCCTAGAATCTTTTACACATTATAGCTTCAGAAGAAACACAATCACGAGCATATTTGCTGAGTCGTACAAACTCTCGTTCATATTCTGTAACTGACATACGACCCTGCTTCAATTCAAGGAATTCTTTTCTTTTCTGATCAATGAACCTTTGGATAATGTATTTCTTTCTAAATTCCACTTAAAAGAAATCCCAAGTGACTCGTTCTGGAAGAACTACGGATATCAAGGTATTCCACCACTGATACGCAGTATCTCTCAACAATGATACAACACACTTCATACATTCTTCGGGTGTGCAAGATAATTAATCGAATACCCAAATAGTGTTCTCAAGCCAAAACTCGGCTCTCTCAGTATCATCATTAACAGTGGCTCTAAATTCCTCAGCTCTGTGTTTTGTATTCTATCAACAAGTGGTTTATTTAATCGCAAAAGATCGATACCTTGAGGAGCTGCAGGGATCGGTTGGGGAACCAGCAGGGGTGGAGGTTGCGAAACAACTAGGTTCGTACGAATATACTGTGTGAACCACTCGTTCAATATTTGAAAGAAGGCTTCTTTAGCCTCACCACCGTGACTACTCGTCATAGGTCTAGATTCAATAGGCGCTGTCCCTTGAGCGGGAGCTGGTGCATTACTTTCTACATCATCCGTAACAGCTCATTCGAAATCCATTACTATATAAAAAAACCTTTGGAAATGTCAGGAGTTATCACACTATTACAGTTTTGTATATGACATGTATAGCTAGACTCACATATACTACGTTAATCCTAGAATCGACTAAATCGTAGCTCTGATACCAACAAATATAATACCCCTAACCCGTAACCGTCGCCAGAATAGGTTAAGAGACATTACAAGACTTGTAACTCAATTTAGAACGATAATTTATCAAATAACACTACATCTTGGTAAATATCGCTCATTCATATTCATTATATACTTAAATCAAACATACAAAGCCTTAATCAAGCATTCGGGACTAAATTGATGGCATATAAAAATTTCAAAAACTTATAAAATTTTCAACCTTTCAAATATCACATGCCCGTGTGAACAACCTTTCAAAAACTTATAAACTTACCATTTATACATAATCAAAGCAACACAAACATAAATGCCAACAACTCAATTTAACCATCACCTATTCACATATAGTCATCACATGTTAGTCATTTAACATAAACAAAAATCATCCGTTAATACAATACTGTGTATTATTCCAAAATTCACCTATCATACATATAACATTAATATCACGTATAACCCGTAACTTATCCGTATAAACAGTATTTAGGCCCGGTGACCTATTAGAACTTCAAAGGATAGTTGAGTGAACAATGTCAGTAATCCGTTAATTCATCATCATACATGCTCTTTCAAGTCATGGTCAGTAAGCTCCTCTTGAGTTGATAAACAGTAAGCTCTATTGAGCTGAAAACGGTAAGCTCTATTGAGCTGAAAATGGTAAGCTCTATTAAGCTGAACAGTAAGCTTTTTCAAGCTGAATTGGTAAGCTCCAATGAGCTGAAACAGTAAGCTCTTACGAGCTGTGGTGAGTCCGCAACAAATGCAGGAGCTCAACCGGTACGGTAATCTCAGTAGTAGGTCACTCGTATTCAATGACTTCACATAGTTCAAACGGGGCTCGATAACAAATACAATATATCATTAAGACATTTATATTTCAAGTATTTCAATTATATACATTCAATTCAACAATTACAAGTATAGAAAAGTTTGATTCTAATTATACGAACTTACCTCGTATCCTTAGATAAAATTATCGGCTATTCGTCGATCTTTCCTTTTCCCCGATCTAAACTCGATCTTTGCTTATCTTAAGCTATATTATATCAAATTAACTCATTCAAAGTTTCATTCAATTCAATTTAGCCTAAAACATTCATTTTGCCTAATTTATAATTTTACCCCTAGACTTTTGACTACTTTGTAATTTAGTCCTTAACACATAAAAATGCAACATTACACAATTAGACCATAACCCATGATAGCCGAATTTCCTATATGCTATTAGCAGCCCAAATCTTTCGTTATTTCACACTTTTAACTACCACATTTTACGTTTGCACAATTTAATCCCTATTTGACATTTTTATCAAAAATCACTTTATAAAACCTGTAAAACTATCATCAAGCTTCCATAGTCTATCATTAAACATCAAAGAACTCCAGTATTCAACAATGGCACATCTCAAAATCATGAAAAAATTCAAAAATTAAGGTACGGGCTAGCTAGATTAAGCTGCAACAAGCTCAAACGGAGAAATCATTAAAAACCGAGCTAAAATCATACCTTAATGAGTTAGAAGAGCTTAGCCAAACCTTGCCCTAAAACTGGTGACTCTTTCTTGCTAAAATCGACATGAAGAAGATGAATGAACCATAATATGATTTTGTTTTAATTAATCTTTACTTATTAAGCCATTTACAAAATTAACCTTTATTAAAACATATAAAAATCATGCAAATTATGGACATAAATGTCCACTAACATTAACAAGGGTATATTATCAACTTAAGGACTTCTAATTTTAATTTCATAGCCATTTGAGTCATTTAACTAATAGATCTCATATTTTACGCGTTACGCGATTTAGTACTTTTTACCGAATTAAGCGTTTAAACAGTAAAATTTCTTTACGAAACTTTCACATAATAATTCTATCATGCTGTAAACCTTAATAAAATAATAAAATAAATATTTTAACTTCGGATTTGTGGTCCCAAAGCCACTGTTTCGATTTGACCTAAAAACAGGCTGTTACAATTCAACCATGATCTATATTAACTATCTTACCTATTATAATTAATAATTAAGTATGCAATTACGTATTGTTATCCTAATACTAACCAATATTCCATTTAGCACCATCACAACCGAATTCAAAGCATAAACTCAATTATACATACAAGCATGTATCATCATAGTACAATTTAACTTTGTACATAATCAAAACTTACTATGTCTTTGAAACAACTTAACTTAATGAATGCATATACCACAACTATCAACTAACACATATACCATACATTTCACTCAAGATTACCATTTCCCAACCATTTCATGATCCAAAACCATGCATACCATCACCACACATACTATCATTAGTAATGACTAAATTCAACCTTATGTATGGCAACCATTATAACAAATTACAAATTCAATTTATAACTTTAAACCATCAACCCAAAATAGCCTATGTACATGACATATAACCATTTAAAACTCAATTAACAATCAAGAACCAAGGTACCAACATTCAGGATTGACAAAAATGAATCGCCTATATACATACCACAAAACTAGGTTTTAAACGATAAAAAGACTACTAAATCAATACCGGGATAGTGTGAGTTCTCAACGATCTACCTGACACTTTCCACGAGTTGACAATCTATAGGGAAAAGGGAAACAAAGGAGTAAGCATTACAAATTCTTAGTAAGTTCATAGTTATTAAAACAACTTACCTCATTTTATGAAGTTAAACAAGTTATTCAACTTAACAGTTTTATCGAAATCTGGTAACCCTATATCAACAAGGTAAGTTTATCCCATAACCAATTCATATAATAATCTGAACATTTAACATTTCATTTAAGTTTAATTCCAATCGCATGGAAATTAACAACTCAATACTATTCACAACATTCCAATCAACATTTCAATTCACAAATACAACTAAAAGTCTCAATGATACACATGTATCAATATATATACAAGCTTCAATTAATCAATTTAAAGATTATATTACATTATTTCATTTTTTTGTCAGCAATATATCTAATTTCAATATAATGGCAATCATTATTTCTTTTTATTGTTTGAATTCTGCATCAAATTCATGGAGTTTTCACATTTCCATATTGGCCCTTAGGATTGTATATCTGATACATATTAGCAGTCAATACTATCGATATTCATATATAAATATTGTTAATCAACTTTGTATTACCATAACACAATTATCAATCCATTTTATATCCCACAAATCAAAGATCACATTACTTTCCATTTCTTATCTATTTGCAATCTCAATTACCAAATAACACTTTTCGTATCAGATTTTCAATCTCATGATTTCAAGGACACTATCATCATTGTTTCAATTATACTTATCCTACTTTTGCCATTTATTTCCCCTATTAAGTCGACTCAGACAGGTACACAGATCCAACCAACACATCAATTTGGCACTGAGTGGCTTATCGGATAAATCTGAAATAAATAGTTTACGCCCAACGCTCATTAACAAGTTTGACACCTAGTGTCTCATCGGTAAAATCAAAGTAATTTTGCACCCAATGCCTCATTGACTCTTAGTCGAATAAACCCTGAACTCTTCCTATCCTATGACATGCCAACTATATCTAACTTTAGACAAACCGTTAATAAGGTAACCAATTTCAATTTCCATTAGAAGTCAAATTTCTCATTTCAATTATATTTGTTCAAGAACAATTTATCAATACATATAGACATAACCAATATAATTCTTCTTAATACAAAAATCAATTTTGCATTTACATTAATATACAATAATCTCAAATCAATTCAATTTAGTCATTGTCGTAAACAATCAATCAATTTCATACAACACAACTCGATCAATTATAATCAATTGTAAATTTAGTTTTATTTCAGATCTCATTTCATCATTTTAAGTTTTATCTGTCAGCTTATCACTTTTCTATGTTTTAGTCCATAACTTAACTATTGTACCAATTTGTGAACAATTCAAACTATTAGCAAAAAAATAAAAATTTACAAATCAAATATAAAACAATTTAAATACCATCATACTATGTGAATTTACTTGGTCAAAACAACAACAAAACAACTCTCTAAGGGTTAATTAATAATTTTGTCATTTCCCCAATTTTCTTTAGTTTAGTCTAATTTTTGATCTATTCAATAATTCAATTCAATTTATCAATTCCAACCATCTTATTTCATCCTATTATAAACATATCATCTCAATTTCATTATTCAGATTCTCCCTAAAGTTTTTTTTTTATTTTTTTCAATATAGCCCTAAAATCAAACTTATCATATCTTCCAAATTTGAACTCCAAATTTTAAACCCACTTTAAATATGTCTATACACGACCTCCTATTATCACAATTTACAAAAATTTCACACCAATTTCAAGATATTCATAATTTAGTCCCTAAACTCAAAACTTACAATTAGTTTCACAATTTAATCCTTTTTCCATTCCAAAGTTTTTAAATCATCATTTTAACAACCAAAAACTTCAACTATCTCTAATTGTAACATTTAAAATCTTTAATATTTTTAAAAACGGAGATACAAGTTAGTTGGACTTAGTTACAACGGTCTAAAAAATATAAAAATTATTTAAGACGAGCTTAAAATGAAATTACATGCAAGGAAACAAGTGCAACCAACTTTGGAGCTTCAAAAATGGTGGCTTTATTATTTTCTATTTGGTGGAAACTAATTGAACAAGATGGTATCCATCTTTTAATGTTTAATAAACATATATATTATTTCAATATAACTTTAACATATAAAATAAGTAAAAAAATTTACCATTCACTAATACCATTTGACTCATTTAGCTATTAAAATTTAATAACGATTAAAAATTTACCACTTTTACGATTTAGTCCTTGTATCCTAATTAACCATCCAACCAATAAAATTTTTGAACCAAAATTCAATTCACCGAGATAACATCTACATAAATATTAAATAAAAATATTTATGAGCTTGATTTACTGAAACGAGGTCCTGGTAGCTCATTTTCCAAAACCACTGACTTTTATTACATACCACTTGTTCCTTGACTAACTAACCAATTAATAGAGTTTAATCAAAATTCACAATGTCACCATATTTAACTTTTAAATATTAAATAATAATATTTATAAACTCACTCGTCAGAATTGTGGTCCCGAAACCAATGTTTCTGACACCATTGAAAAACGGATTGTTACATACCATTTTGTGCCATTGAAGATCAAATGCCTAGCAACCATGATGCTATTCCAAACATAGGAAGGGTTTTCACTTTTAGTAGAATAAAGAACACCATTTGGTGAATATATTACTTTGAAACATTGACTAGAAGAGTATCTAGATTCCTGATAAGTCTAGAAGCTTACTTACCAAGCATCACTAGATTAAAGCAATGGAAACCCATACCTCCAAACTTTTAAGAGCACAGAGCCTTTCTCAAGATGCCTAATAAATCTTTCTACCATCATTACCATTTGAGCCCCTCTAGAAATATTTCATCATCTTTTGAAGAGCGTCACAAGTGTTAGATGAGATAAGGAAAACGCTAATAAAATCGATGAAAATTGTTTGAGCAATAGTTTTAAGCAACACCTCTTTACTAGCTTTCAACAAGAGCTTGTTCTTCTGACTAAATATATGCTTGCTAAGTCACTCCCTTATAAAAGAGATGACATGCTTTTTGTTTCTTCCAAGGAGAGTAGGTCAAGGTAGCACCTATGAATTAAAAGGCTTATCACACCAAGATTTGGCACAAAGTATTATGGACAAAGAGTCATATTAGAGCTAAACATGATTCTAGATTTCTGAAGATTTATACCTTTTCCAGAGGCTTTTCTGTACTAAGTAAAAGCACTTTTAACCATAAAAGCTTCAGAATCTTTGGCTCGAAAGAATGGGAAACTATTATCAGCAAAAAGTAAATGGGTAATAATACTAAGACTAACTCGAAAAATGGGAATTCCATGTAGGCCCCCCTTCGTCTCACCTAAAAAGATAACTTAGCCCCTCAATACATAAAATAAAAAGGTAAGGAGACACAGGATCCCTTTGTCTTAAAACTCTATACGAAAGCCACACTTCATTTCCATCAAAGAGTATTGTATGCTTAGTTGTGGAGACACAACACGATCCAATTAACCTATTTTGTATCATGTTTTAATTATTGGTAAAGTACATAAATGTTACTAAGGTATTACTCGCTTTCTATTCTGGTTACTGAACTTTTAATTTTTCAAATTTGGACACTATATAAAAAATCAAATATTTTTATCACCTTAGTTAATAGCCATTGAATATTAACAGAAGTGCTAACGTAGGCTTTGTTATTGGTATAATAAAAAAAATTAGGCCTCTAATGTTTACACATTCTATCAATTTAATTCTAAATATATATATATATATAATTTAACAAAGTTAGCCATCAATGTTTATAAAGTTGATATTTTAATTCAAAATCTAAAAAATTCAAAAAAACTTAGCCCTTAACATTTATAAAAAGAGAGATTGTAATTTTCAAAAAAAAATTGTAAATTTTTTAATGGGTTAATATTACGTTCTTAGTACCTAAACTTTTTTTTTAAGACCTAACTTGCAATGACCCGATTTTTAGTGATCTCAAAAATTGCCATTTTGGTTTCTTAGTTCTGTAAATCAAGTCCATAAATATTAAATAGTGATATTTATGGAGTTAGTATAATAATGAATTGAAATTTGATTAAGCAATTTAGCCAAAAAATGTGGTTAATTAAGGCCCAGAGACTAAATTGTAAAAGTTTAATTGCTATAGATTTTTAATGAAGAAAATGCTTGGGGACCTAGATAGTAATAATCCAAAGGACTAATATGGTCAATAAAATAAATTAGAATAGGAGTTAGTTGACTTTTTTGATGACTTCCATTAAAGGTTAATTTATTATTAAATTAAGGTTAATTACAAGTAAAACATGTTTAATTTAATTAATTAAGGTTAATTATTTGTTAATCTTAATATAAAAGAAAATGAAAGTGGAGAAGATGATCAAATATCATTTTCTTCACCACCCATCAAAACAAAAACAAGAAACCACCATTATTGAAACCCTTGTTCATTCGATCATCTTTTACAATTAAGTCCCTAGCCATTTTTCTTTGATTTTTATAGATTTATGATTATGAGAGCTTGATTTAGCTAGCCCATGTATCAATTTGTTCAATTTTTGAAATTTTGATAAGTTGCCTTTGTTGAGAAATTGAGGAATTAGGCTTGAAATTGATAGAAATTTAGCTTAAACTATGAAAATGACTAAGTTGTAAAGCTTAATAAGCTTTACTATTAACTTTGTTACATTAGGGACCAAATTGAATAAAATGAAAACCTGATATGAAATTATGTTAGGAATAGAAAGCATAGCGTCCCTAGTGAGTAAATGTGAAATCGGATTTTAATCCGAAGTTGTATATTGAAAGTAATGCTTATCCTGAGTTTAGGTACTAAATTGAATAAAATAAAAAATACATATGTCTTTGTATTTGAATGTAAATTGGATGAAAAATTGATATGGTGTAGTTTTTGAATTATTATTCAAAGCTAAAGATGACACTGAGCCATTAAGTTGGAAAAGAAAAGCCAAAACCAATGACAAGTGACAGGAGATTTTAGTTTGTATTTCTATGATTTGAGATCAAATGAGTTACTACATATTCATGATGTTTTGCATATTTTGGCATTAAGGTGATTTAATAATGGTTGTTTGAAGTGAATTGCTATGATTGAGATTGGATATCGAAATAGTGGACAGAATTGAATAAAATAGAAAATAGCATGATTTGATTAGAAAGTGATGTGGTTTGAAAATTAACTAAAACATGCTATAAAATATAATGAAATTGTGAACTGATGATAAATGGAGAATGTTGGAATATGAATTGAATCATATAATGAAATTGGAAAATTGGTTACCCTATTAGCTATTTGAACATAGTTGAATATAGTTGGCATGCCATAAGGTCAAATTATTGATTTCAATCCATCATTGTCAGGCAACCTGGGGTCATAGAATGTACATGTTGAGTCATTGTTGACAAGCAACCAGGGAAGAATGAATAATAATATTATGGAAAGCACCATTGTTGGGCAACCCAAGGTGATAGATGTAACCTTCCTAACCTAGCCCAGACATTATTGTAACGCCTCGAATTTGGGCCTTGAGTATGGGTCCGTAAGGAGGTTGTATATAAGTATTTAACTATGCAAGGCAATGACACAATTAAATGTCTACTTTGGTGGTTAATGGCCCTAAAAAGTGTTGGAGAAATCTTGGATGCAAACCTGAGCTTTAGCAAAAATTTTGGTATTAAGTGAATAAAAACCCTAGATGCTTGGATGATGGCCTTTTAAGTTATTGTGTAACACCCCAAACCTGGCCTAGACATTATGGCCAAGTCTGGCGTGTCACATTGAAGTGTTTTTCGAAAATCATGTTTTCATTGAAAACCCTTCTTGATGTTTAGAAACTTTTACCGTTTAAACTTGTAAACCTTTGTAGTGGCAGAAGCATGTTATTTTAAAAACAGTTAAGTATAAAAAAAAAACAAAACAAACCTTCTTTGTTATGGCTTAGAGTGAATGGATACTACGCACCAGGTAAGATTCAAGAAAAGAGGAGGTGAGTCAATTAGACTGCTTAAGTACCTAGCTCTTCCAGGATCTAATCCTAGACATGCACACATCCATTGCCACACTTTAAGCTTATTACTTGTCCACGAACAACAAATTAAGTTTAAGTCTATTTAAAATATTTATTTCCTTTGAGAACATTTACGTTGCTGAAGCTTTTCTCGGTTATCGTGGTATTTTGAAAATAAGTAACTTTTATAAAACGCGCCCTAGAGCTAACCAATTTTAAGGAATCAATTTAAGTGATGTGAATCTCAAGTTGAAAATGATTTAAGTAATTTAAAAACCCAAAATAAAAATAATAGAGCGGCCTTATTACAACTTTAACCAAAATAGAAATAATAAAAAATAAATGCAAAATTTAAACGGAAGCAAATTGAAACTTATTTAAAAGAAAACCAGAAATTTAATCTTCGTGGCCACTATGAATCCCGCCCAGCTCCAAGTCCACCAACTAGGGCTCACCTGCAAGGATAAGGTAAGGGGGGTGAGTTTGGAAACTCAGTGTGCAACAAGCCCCTTTCAGAGCCCAAACTAATACCAAAGATATCTTTGGGCGAAGCCTTTCATTTAACGATTCTGGGCGAAGCCTTCTCATTAATCATGTTACTGGGCCGAAGCCTTCTCATTAATCATGTTACTGGGCCGAAGCCTTCATTGCAAACGGTATGGCCTATAGGCCCATTCCAATGCCACATGTAATATTAATGGATGTATGCAAGCCCATTTGGGGAGACTACTCAACCCACCATCCGCTACTCTCCACCCCTACCAACCAAGCTCTCCATGTGGGAATAACTCAACCCACCCAACCAAACTCTCCACCTGGCAAAGACAAATTGCTTTATCATATAACTGGAGGCCTAGCCTCTTTTAATAACTGGGGCAAAGCCCTTTTTGATAAACTAGGGCAAAGCCCCTTTTGCACTTCCTCTATCTATATAAAAAACCCAACCCATGCATATAATGAGTATATCATAGCATAACATGTGCATGTTATAACATATCATAAGCATATTATGTCATATCATGTAAATCAATACCTCATGCATCATATTCATAATTAAACCCTAGGGGTATAATGGTCATTTTTAACGAGGGGCAAAATAGTCATTTACCATATTTTAGGGGTAATTTCGTAAATTTACCAAATATTATGGGTTTTCCACGTTCGCTAACAATTATCAATATCCTCAAGTGTGTAAACAGTGATTTTAACGCGCTTTATCAAATTAGGGCTTTTGGGCCCAAAAACCCTAATGGGCCCCATGAATGCCGATTTAGCCCTTTTAGCCTACTTAACCCAATTTTTACAACAGATCTAACCGTGTTAACATGCAATTTATCCAAGTTCCATTTTCTATCAATTTAACCCAAATGGGCCCGAAAGCCCACTGGGCCCAATTTCATCCCATTGAGGCCCAACTTACCGACGTGTACAGAATTGCAGTCTTACCTGTTCCATCGATCTACACACTGATCATATCGTTTTTATTGCATCTAAAACCGCATGCAAAAACCTCAAGTTCCCGAAATGCCGAAATTTTGGCATTTCGGCTTTTCTGCGAATATTAGCCTAAGCTACTACGAGGGTTGTTACACACCGGTTTTGTGACGACTGCCACTGAGATCCCTTACGATGTCCTACAATTGATTACCACAATTCTTAGATTGCAAACCACAATAACCAATCCCAATATTCACCTACCATATTCGAACCATGCCTCTAAAGCCTTTAGAATCTTACCTTTTTTGCCGAAAACCGATGACTAGATCTAAGTCTAGTTGTTCCAAAGATCCAAGCCTTCGATCCAACCTCTAGAAGACACTAAAAACCAAATGAAATCGTCGGTTAAAGACCCCTAAAGCCCTATGCCCAAATCGACAGCCTCCCTAGATTTTAGGGATTTCGATTTTTTTCTAAATTGTAAAATAAGACTAGATCTGAGGTGATGAGCACTTACCACCTATTCCTCTTTGATTTCTAAGATTTGATGCAGATCTATCCTCTAAACGATAGTAGAACTCAAATCCAGGAGATCTAAAGTTTCGGCTATAAGTCCCTAAATCTATGGTACTTCAGCTTTTTAAGTGATGAAGAAGATGACGATTTGAGGCTATAACTTTGAAGTAATGTTGCCGACAGATACTAAGGGTTTAGAGAAGATGAAATTTAATCAAAAGGAACAAAATAATTGAAGGATTTTGGCTTGGAGAAATCGGCACAAGAAGTGAGTTTTCGGGATTTCGGCTTTTATGGCGATCGGCTATGAAGGTTTTTTGGAGGATGAGATCGATAGAGGAGGTGAGTAAGGTGATCAGAAGGTTTCGGATAGAATAAAAAGCAAAAAGGAAGAAGGAAAATGGAGGAAAAAGAGAGGAAGAAGAACTCGACACCAAGGAGAAGGAATTTGCGTTTTCGACTTTTATGAGAACTTAGAAAGGATGAATGACAGTGAAAGCTTTCAGGCGCCTAACCCTAATTCTCCAAGACAGAAAAAGAAAAGAACCTAACCCTAATATCAACTAAAACAATCGCCCCAACCTCCCTAAGGCCCTTGCCAAAATTCACTTAAGTGATCACATTGCCCGGCACATGCCTAAAATTAAAAAGTAATAGTATGCCTACCTTGCAACTTGAACCCTGGACCTTTAATTCCTTCCCAGGTGCCATTTTTTTAGGAACTTAGTGGCGCCACCTTGTTACTTTACCAAGTCTTTATTTGTGTCATAATTTACCACCTCAATTTTAAAAGCCCATATCGCCAGAACCCTCTTTCTCCAAAATTAAAAATTCAGGAATTGCCTCGAATTAAATTTACTCTTGGGCCTTTTTCCCACATCATAACCCTTCGTAATTTATTTAATTACATACTCAATAATAATAATAATTAAAACATCCAAATTGTTCGGGCCGTCTTCTACCCGAACCTAGACTCAAGGCCCATTACTCCTAGGCCCAAAAATCAGGGCGTTACAACTCTACTCCCCTTAAAAAAAAATTCGTCCTCGAAATTTCAAACTAACCGTATTACCCAAGTCAAACCACTATGCTTCCACTGCGCACTCTAATTTAATTTAAAATTAATAAAAAAATTCTTAGTACGACCCAGAACATCTAATTACCAAAGTAAAGAAACATTTATCAAGCACGCATACAATTCGTAACACACACTTAAATAGAATAAGCTTGGAAATCCCGAGCTCGATGCTCCTTGGACCCACAACTAAAGCATGCTCCTGTCTTCCTATGGCATTCACCTGGATGACGCCTGTTGTAGTTCTTGCAGGTTGGAAAGTTTGGTCGTGTCTTAACATGTTTCACGAGCAGAGGCTTAGTCTTACGAAAACTAGAATCCTTCCTCTTCTTACACTCCAAGCACCCCGCTTGAGCGTTTCCCTAATTTCCTTAACCTTGGTCTCCAATACTTCTTCTACCACTTTCCTTACTAACTCGGGTCGATGCCTCACCCCAAGCTCTGAGTTACCGCTACCTGAAGTTGACAGACTTTGCTTACCCTCAGAATCTATATCAATACTCTACATTACCAGTACACATATCAAATAAATACAAAGATCTCAAAAATTTTACTATTCATTCATATGTCTTATGCAGAGACAGTATTTTAGAGTTTTTGTTCTTTACAGAATCATAGCCTAGCTACAGTCTCAATCCTATCTACAGTAAGGTTTTAGTATAGTACAGTATATATATAGAGCAGAAAGATACTTACAGACTTAGTGCCGGGGATTCAGTGTGCCACCTTATCAGATTTCAGACAAACTCAAAAGATTTAGGCCTTTTTAAAATCCATTTTTCAAACATTTGATTTAAAGAAAACAAGTTTGAAAATTATCTCTTTTAAACAGAAAATTTGTTTTCAAAAGTCAGATTTTCCAAAAATACCCTCTTTGGGCTTAAAGTTTTGAAAACCTTTTTAGACCCGATCCACGGTCGAGTTGTTGCAACCTTGGCTCTAATACCAGTAAATGTAACAACCCAAACTCGGCCTAGACATTCTGGCCAAGTCTGGTGTGTCACATTGAAGTGTTTTTTGAAAACCATGTTTTCATTGAAAACCCTTCTTGATGTTTAGAAACTTTTACCGTTTAAACTTGTAAACCTTTGTAGTGGCAGAAGCATGTTAATTTAAAAACAGTTAAGTATAAAAAAAAAACAAACCTTCTTTGTTATGGCTTAGAGTGAATGGATACTACGCACCAGGTAGGATTCAAGAAAAGAGGAGGTGAGTCAATTAGACTGCTTAAGTACCTAGCTCTTCCAGGATCCAATCCTAGACATGCACACATCCATTCCCACACTTTATTACTTGTCCACGAACAACAAATTAAGTTTAAGTCTATTTAAAATATTTATTTCCTTTGAGAACATTTACATTGCTGAAGCTTTGCTCGGTTATCGTGGTATTTTGAAAATAAGTAACTTTTATAAAACGCACCCTAGAGCTAACCAATTTTAAGGAATCAATTTAAGTGATGTGAATCTCAAGTTGAAAACTATTTAAGTAATTTAAAAACCCAAAATAAAAATAATAAAGCGGCCTTATTACAGCTTTAACCAAAATAGAAATAATCAAAAATAAATGCGAAATTTAAACGGAAGCTAATTGAAACTTATTTAAAAGAAAACCAGAAATTTAATCTTCGTGGCCACTATGAATCCTGCCCAGCTCCAAGTCCACCAACTAGGGCTTACCTGCAAGGATAAGAAAAGGGGGGTGAGTTTGGAAACTCAGTGTGCAACAAGCCCCTTTCAGAGCCCAAACTAATACCAGCTTACTGGGCCGAAGCCTTTCGTTTAACGGTTACTAGGCCGAAGCCTTCTCATTAATCATGTTACTGGGCCGAAGCCTTCTCATTAATCATGTTACTGGGCTGAAGCCTTCACTGCAAATGGTATGGCCCATAGGCCCATTCCAATGCCACATGTAATATTAATGGATGTATGCAAGCCCATTTGGGGAGACTACTCAACCCACCATCTGCTACTCTCCACCCCTACCAACCAAGCTCTCCATGTGGGGAATAACTCAACCCACCCAACCAAACTCTCCACTGCAAGACACAAAGACAAACCGCTTTATCATATAGCTGGAGGCCTAACCTCTTTTAATAACTGGGGCAAAGCCCTTTTTGATAAACTGGGGCAAAGCCCTTTTTGCACTTCCTCCATCTATATCAAAAACCCAACCCATGCATATAATGAGTATATCATAGCAAAACATGTGCATGTTATGACATATCATGTGCATATCATGTCATATCATATAAATCAATACCTCATGCATCATATTCATAATTAAACCCTAGGGGTATAATGGTCATTTTTAACGAGGGGCAAAATAGTCATTTACCATATTTTAGGGGTAATTTCGTAAATTTACCAAATATTATGGGTTTTCCACGTTCGCTAACAATTATCAACATCCTCAAGTGTTTAAACAGTGATTTTAACGCACTTTATCAAATTAGGGCTTTTTGGGCCCAAAACCCCTAAAGGGCCCCATGAATGCCGATTTAGCCCTTTTAGCCCACTTAACCCAATTTTTACAACAGATCTAACCGTGTTAACATGAAATTTTTCCAAGTTCCATTTTCTATCAATTTTACCCAAACGGGCCCGAAAGCCCATTGGGCCCAATTTCAGCCCATTGAGGCCCAACTTACCAACGTGCACAAAATTGCAATCTTACCTGTTCCATCGATCCACACACCGATCATATCATTTTTATTGCATCTAAAACCGCATGCAAAACCTCAAGTTCCCGAAATGCCAAAATTTTGGCATTTCGGCTTTTCTGCGAATATTAGCCTAAGCTACTACGAGGGTTGTTACACACTGCTTTGTGTGACGCATCGCCACTGAGATCCCTTACGATGTCCTACAATTGATTACCACAATTCTTAGATTTCAAACCACAATAACCAATCCCAATATTCACCTACCATATTCGAACCATGCCCCTAAAGCCTTTAGAATCTTACCTTTTTTGCCGAAAACCGATGACTAGATCTAAGTCTAGTTGTTCCAAAGATCCAAGCCTTCGATCCAACCTCTAGAAGACACTAAACACCAAAAGAAATCATCGGTTAAAGACCCGTAAAGCCCTATGGCCAAATCGACAGCCTCCCTAGATTTTAGGGATTTCGGCTTTTTTCAAAAATTGTAAAATAAGACAGATCTGAGGTGATGAGCACTTACCACCTATTCCTCTTTGATTTCTATGCAGATTTAATGCAGATCTATCCTCTAAATGATAGTAGAACTCGAATCTAGGAGATCTGAAGTTTCGGCTATAAGTCCCTAAATCTATGGTACTTCGGCTTTTTAAGTGATGAAGAAGATGACGATTTGAGGCTATAACTTTGAAGTAATGTTGCCGACAGATACTAAGGGTTTAGAGAAGGTGAAAGTTAATCAAAAGGAACAAAATAACTCAAGGATTTTGGCTTGGAGAAATCGGCACAAGAAGTGAGTTTTTGGGATTTCGGCTTTTATGGCGATCGGCTATGAACGTTTTGTGGAGGATGGGATCAATAGAGGAGGTGAGTAAGGTGATCAGAAGGTTTCGGGTAGAAAAAAAGCAAAAAGGAAGAAAGAAAATGGAGGAAAATGAGAGGAAGAAGAACTCGACACCAAGGAGAAGGAATTTGCGTTTTCGACTTTTGTGGGAACTTAGAAAGGATGAATGACAGTGAAAGCTTTCAGGTGCCTAACCCTAATTCTCCAAGATAGAAAAAGAAAAGAACCTAACCCTAATATCAACTAAAACAATCGACCCAACCTCCCTAAGGCCCTTGCCAAAATTCACTTAAGTGATCACATTGCCCGGCACATGCCTAAAATTAAAAAGTAACAGTATGCCTACCTCGCAACTTGAACCCTGGACCTTTAATTCCTTCCCAGGTGCCATTTTTTTAGGAACTTAGTGGCGCCACCTTGCCACTTTACCAAGACCTTATCTGTGTCATAATTTACCACCTCAATTTTAAAAGCCCATATCGCCAGAACCCTCTTTCTCCAAAATTAAAAATTCAGGAATTGCCTCGAATTAAATTTACTCTTGGGCCTTTTTCCCACATCATAACCCTTCGTAATTTATTTAATTACATACTCAATAATAATAATAATAATTAAAACATTCAAATTGTTCGGGCCGTCTTCTACCCGAACCTAGACTCAAGGCCCATTACTCCTAGGCCCAAAACTCAAGGCGTTACAACTCTACTCCCCTTAAAAAAATTCGTCCTCGAAATTTCAAACTAACCGTATTACCCAAGTCAAACCACTATGCTTCCACTGCACACTCTAATTTAATTAAAAATTTTAAAAAAATAATTCTTAGTACGACCTAGAACATCTAATTACCAAAGTAAAGAAGCATTTATCAAGCACGCATACAATTCGTAACACACACTTAAATAGAATAAGCTTGGAAATCCCGAGCTCGATGCTCTTTGGACCCATATCTAAAGCAGGCTCTTGTCTTCCTATGGCATTCACCTGGATGACGCTCGTTGTAGTTCTTGCAGGTTGGAAAGTTTGGTCGTGTCTTAACATGTTTCACAGAACGAGGCTCAGTCTTCTGAAAACTATAATCCTTCCTCTTCTTACACTCCAAGCACCCTGCTTGAAGCGTTTCCCTAATTTCCTTAACCTTGGTCTCCAATACTTCTTCTACCACTTTCCTTACTAACTCGGTCGGCTGCCTCACCCCAAGCTCCGAGTTACCGCTACCCGGTTGGCAGACTTTGCTTACCCTCAGAATCCATATCAATACTCTACATTACCAGTACACATATCAAATAAATACAAAGATCTCAAAAATTTTACTATTCATTCATATGTCTTATGCAGAGACAGTATTTTAGAGTTTTTGTTCTTTACAGAATCATAGCCTTGCTATAGTCTCAATCCTATCTACAGTAAGGTTTTAGTACAGTACAATATATATATAGAGCAGAAAGATACTTACAGACTTGGTGCCGGGGATTCAGTGTGCCACCTTATCAGATTTCAGACAAACTCAAAAGATTTAGGCCTTTTTAAAATCCATTTCTCAAACATTTGATTTAAAGAAAACAAGTTTGGAAATTATCTCTTTTAAACAGAAAATTTGTTTTCAAAAGTCAGATTTTTCAAAAAATACCCTCTTTGGGCTTAAAGTTTTGAAAACATTTTTGGACCCGATCCACGGTCGAGTTGTTGCAACCTTGGCTCTGACACCACTAAATGTAACACCACAAACCCGACTTAGACATTATGGCCAAGTCTGGTGTGTCACATTGAAGTATTTTTCGAAAACCATGTTTTCATTGAAAACCCTTCTTGATGTTTAGAAACTTTTACCGTTTAAACTTGTAAACCTTTGTAGTGGCAGAAGCATGTTATTTTAAAAATAGTTAAGTATAAAAAAAAACAAACCTTCTTTGTTATGGCTTAGAGTGAATGGATACTACGCACCAGGTAGGATTCAAGAAAAGAGGAGGTGAGTCAATTAGACTGCTTAAGTACCTAGCTCTTCCAGGATCCAATCCTAGACATGCACACATCCATTCCCACACTTTAAACTTATTACTTGTCCACGAACAACAAATTAAGTTTAAGTCTATTTAAAATATTTATTTCCTTTGAGAACATTTACGTTGCAGAAGCTTTGCTCGGTTATCGTGGTATTTTGAAAATAAGTAACTTTTATAAAACGCGCCCTAGAGCCAACCAATTTTAAGGAATCAATTTAAGTGATGTGAATCTCAAGTTGAAAACGATTTAAGTAATTTAAAAACCCAAAATAAAAATAATAGAGTGGCCTTATTACAACTTTAACCAAAATAGAAATAATCAAAAATAAATGCGAAATTTAAACGGAAGATAATTGAAACTTATTTTAAAAAAACCAAAAATTTAATCTTCGTGGCCACTCTGAATCCCGCCCAGCTCCAAGTCCACCAACTAGGGTTCACCTGCAAGGATAAGGAAAGGGGGGTGAGTTTGGAAACTCAGTGTGCAACAAGCCCCTTTCAGAGCCCAAACTAATACCAATATACAGGGCCAAAGCCTTTCGTTTAACGGTTACTAGGCCGAAGCCTTCTCATTAATCATGTTACTGGACCGAAGCCTTCTCATTAATCATGTTACTGGGCTGAAGCCTTCACTGCAAACAGTATGGCCCATAGGCCAATTTCAATGCCACATGTAATATTAATGGATGGATGCAAGCCTATTTGGGGAGACTACTCAACCCCCCATCCGCTACTCCCCACCCGTACCAACCAAGCTCTCCATGTGGGGAATAGCTCAACCCACCCAACCAAACTCTCATCGGCAAAGACAAATTTGCTTTATCATATAACTGGAGGCCTAGCCTCTTTTAATAATTGGGGCAAAGCCCTTATCGTACTTCTTCCATCCATATCAAAAACCCAACCCATGCATATAATGAGTATATCATAGCATAACATGTGCATGTTATAACATATCATATGCATATCATGTCATATCATGTAAATCAATACCTCATGCATCATATTCATAATTAAACCCTAGGGGTATAATGGTCATTTTTACCTAGGGGCAAAACAATTATTTACCATATTTTAGGGGTAATTTCATAAATTTACCAAATATTATGGGTTTTCCACGTTCATTAACAATTATCAATATCCTCAAGTGTTTAAACAGTGATATTGACGCACTTTATCAAATTAGGGCTTTTGGGCCCAAAACCCCTAATGGGCCCCACGAATGCCGATTTAGCCCTTTTAGCCCACTTAACCCAATTTTTACAACATATCTAACCGTGTTAACATGCAATTTATCCAAGTTCCATTTTCTATCAATTTTACCCAAATGGGCCCGAAAGCCCATTGGGCCCAATTTTAGCCCATTGAGGCCCAACTTACCGACGTGCACAGAATTGTAATCTTACCTGTTCCATCGATCCACACACCGATCATATCGTTTTTATTGCATCTAAAACCACATGCAAAACCTCAAGTTCCCGAAATGCTGAAATTTTGGCATTTCGGCTTTTCTGCAAATATTAGCCTAAGCTACTACGAGGGTTGTTACACACCTGTTTTGTGACAACTGCCACTGAGATCCCTTACGATGTCCTACAATTGATTACCACAATTCTTAGATTGCAAACCACAATACCCAATCCCAATATTCACCTACCATATTCGAACCATGCCCCTAAAGCCTTTAGAATCTTACCTTTTTTTGCCGAAAATCGATGACTAGATCTAAGTCTAGTTGTTCCAAAGATCCAAGCCTTCGATCCAACCTCTAGAAGACACTAAACACCAAAAGAAATCGTTAGTTAAAGACCCTTAAAGCCCTATGCCCAAATCGACAGCCTCCCTAGATTTTAGGGATTTCGGCTTTTTTTCTAAATTGTAAAATAAGACTAGATCTGAGGTGATGAGCACTTACCACCTATTCCTCTTTGATTTCTACGCATATTTGATACAGATCTATCCTCTAAACAATAGTAGAACTCGAATCCAGGAGATCTGAAGTTTTGGCTATAAGTCCCTAAATCTATGGTACTTCGGCTTTTTAAGTGATGAAGAAGATGACGATTTGAGGCTATAACTTTGAAGTAATGTTGCCGACAGATACTGAGGGTTTAGAGAAGATGAAATTTAATCAAAAGGAACAAAATAATTGAAGGATTTTGGCTTAGAGAAATCAGCACAAGAAGTGAGTTTTCGGGATTTCGGCTTTTATGGCAATCGGCTATGAAGGTTTTTTGGAGGATGAGATCGATAGAGGAGGTGAGTAAGGTGATCAGAAGGTTTCGGATAGAATAAAAAGCAAAAAGGAAGAAGGAAAATGGAGGAAAAAGAGAGGAAGAAGAACTCGGCACCAAGGAGAAGGAATTTGCGTTTTCGACTTTTGTGAGAACTCAGAAAGGATGAATGACAGTGAAAGCTTTCAGGCGCCTAACCCTAATTCTCCAAGACAGAAAAAGAAAAGAACCTAACCCTAATATCAACTAAAACAATCGCCCCAACCTCCCTAAGGCCCTTGCCAAAATTCACTTAAGTGATCACATTGCCCGACACATGCCTAAAATTAAAAAGTAACAGTATGCCTACCTTGCAACTTGAACCCTGGACCTTTAATTCCTTCCCAGGTGCCATTTTTTTAGGAACTTAGTGGCGCCACCTTGTTACTTTACCAAGGCCTTATTTGTGTCATAATTTACCACCTCAATTTTAAAAGCCCATATCGCCAGAACCCTCTTTCTCCAAAATTAAAAATTCAGGAATTGCCTCGAATTAAATTTACTCTTGGGCCTTTTTCCCACATCATAACCCTTCGTAATTTATTTAACTACATACTCAATAATAATAATAATTAAAACATCCAAATTGTTCGGGCCGTCTTCTACCCGAACCTAGACTCAAGGCCCATTACTCCTAGGCCCAAAAATCAGGGCGTTACAACTCTACTCCCCTTAAAAAAAATTCGTCCTCGAAATTTCAAACTAACCGTATTACCCAAGTCAAACCACTATGCTTCCACTGCGCACTCTAATTTAATTTAAAATTTAAAAAAAAAATTCTTAGTACGACCCAGAACATCTAATTACCAAAGTAAAGAAACATTTATCAAGCACGCATACAATTCGTAACACACACTTAAATAGAATAAGCTTGGAAATCCCGAGCTCGATGCTCCTTGGACCCACAACTAAAGCATGCTCCTGTCTTCCTATGGCATTCACTTGGATGACGCCCGTTGTAGTTCTTGCAGGTTGGAAAGTTTGGTCGTGTCTTAACATGTTTCACAGAACGAGGCTTAGTCTTCTGAAAACTAGAATCCTTCCTCTTCTTACACTCCAAGCGCCCTGCTTGAAGCGTTTCCCTAATTTCCTTAACCTTGGTCTCCAATACTTCTTCTACCACTTTCCTTACTAACTCGGTCAGTGCCTCAGTCCCAAGCTCTGAGTTACCGCTACCTGAAGTTGACAGACTTTGCTTACCCTCAGAATCTATATCAATACTCTACATTACCAGTACACATATCAAATAAATACAAAGATCTCAAAAATTTTACTATTCATTCATATGTCTTATGCAGAGACAGTATTTTAGAGTTTTTGTTCTTTACAGAATCATAGCCTAGCTACAGCCTCAATCCTATCTACAAGAGGTTTTAGTATAGTACAGTATATATATAGAGCAGAAAGATACTTACAGACTTAGTGCCGGGGATTCAGTGTGCCACCTTATCAGATTTCAGACAAACTCAAAAGATTTAGGCCTTTTTAAAATCCATTTTTCAAACATTTGATTTAAAGAAAACAAGTTTGAAAATTATCTCTTTTAAACAGAAAATTTGTTTTCAAAAGTCAGATTTTCCAAAAATACCCTCTTTGGGCTTAAAGTTTTGCAAACCTTTTTGGACCCGATCCACGGTCGAGTTGTTGCAACCTTGGCTCTGATACCACTAAATGTAACACCTCAAACCCGGCCTAGACATTATGGCCAAGTCTGGTGTGTCACATTGAAGTGTTTTTCGAAAACCATGTTTTCATTGAAAACCCTTCTTGATGTTTAGAAACTTTTACCGTTTAAACTTGTAAACCTTTGTAGTGGCAGAAGCATGTTATTTTAAAAACAGTTAAGTATAAAAAAAAAAAAACAAACCTTCTTTGTTATGGCTTAGAGTGAATGGATACTACCCACCAAGTAGGATTCAAGAAAAGAGGAGGTGAGTCAATTAGACTGCTTAAGTACCTAGCTCTTCCAGGATCCAATCCTAGACATGCAAACATCCATTGCCACACTTTAAGCTTATTACTTGTCCACGAACAACAAATTAAGTTTAAGTCTATTTAAAATATTCATTTCCTTTGAGAACATTTACGTTGCGGAAGCTTTGCTCGGTTATTGTGATATTTTGAAAATAAGTAACTTTTATAAAACGCGCCTTAGAGCTAACTAATTTTAAGGAATCAATTTAAGTGATGTGAATCTCAAGTTGAAAACGATTTAAGTGATTTAAAAACCCAAAATAAAAATAATAAAGCGGCCTTATTACAACTTTAACCAAAATAGAAATAATCAAAAATAAATGCGAAATTTAAACGGAAGATAATTGAAACTTATTTTAACCAAAAATTTAATCTTCGTGGCCACTCTAAATCCCGCCTAGCTCCAAGTCCACCAACTAGGGTTCACCTGCAAGGATAAGGAAAGGGGGGTGAGTTTGGAAACTCAGTGTGCAACAAGCCCCTTTCAGAGCCCAAACTAATACCAGCATACAAGGCCAAAGCCTTTCGTTTAACGGTTACTGGGCCGAAGCCTTCTCATTAATCATGTTACTGGGCTGAAGCCTTCACTGCAAACAGTATGGCCCATAGGCCCATTTCAATGCCACATATAATATTAATGGATGTATGCAAGCCTATTTGGGGAGACTACTCAACCCACCATCCGCTACTCTCCACCCTTACCAACCAAGCTCTCCATGTGGGGAATAACTCAACCCACCCAACCAAACTCTCCACTGGCAGCACAGCTGCTTTATCATATAACTGGAGGCCTAGCCTCTTTTAATAACTGGGGCAAAGCCCTTTTCGCACTTCCTCCATCTATATCAAAAACCCAACCCATGCATATAATGAGTATATCACAGCAAAACATGTGCATGTTATAACATATCATGTGCATATCATGTCATATCATGTAAATTAATACCTCATGCATCATATTCATAATTAAACCCTAGGGGTATAATGGTCATTTTTACCTAGGGGCAAAAAAATCATTTACCATATTTTAGGGGTAATTTCGTAAATTTACCAAATATTATGGGTTTTCCACGTTCATTAACAATTATCAATATCCTCAAGTGTTTAAACAGTGATTTTAACGCACTTTATCAAATTAGGGCTTTTGGGCCCAAAACCCCTAATGGGCCCCACAAATGCCAATTTAGCCCTTTTAGCCCACTTAACCCAATTTTTACAACAGATCTAACCATGTTAACATGCAATTTATTCAAGTTCCATTTTCTATCAAATTTACCCTAATGGTCCCGAAAGCCCATTGGGCCCAATTTTAGCCCATTGAGGCCCAACTTACCGACGTGCACAGAATTGCAATCTTACCTGTTCCATCGATCCACACACTGATCATATTGTTTTTATTGCATCTAAAACCGCATGCAAAACCTCATGTTCCCGAAATACCGAAATTTTGGCATTTCGACTTTTCTGTGAATATTAGCCTAAGCTACTACGAGGGTTGTTACACACCTGTTTTGTGACGACTGCCACTGAGATCCCTTACGATGTCCTACAATTGATTACCACAATTCTTAGATTGCAAACCACAATAACCAATCCCAATATTCACCTACCATATTCGAACCATGCCCCTAAAGCCTTTAGAATCTCACCTTTTTTGTCGAAAACCGATGACTAGATCTAAGTCTAGTTGTTCCAAAGATCCAAGCCTTCGATCCGACCTCTAGAAGACACTAAACACCAAAAGAAAACGTCGGTTAAAGACCTTTAAAGCCCTATGCCCAAATCGACAGCCTCCCTAGATTTTAAGGATTTCGGCTTTTTTCTAAATTGTAAAATAAGACTAGATTTGAGGTGATGAGCACTTACCACCTATTCCTCTTTGATTTCTGCGCAGATTTGATGTAGATCTATCCTCTAAACGATAGTAGAACTCGAATCCAGGAGATCTGAAGTTTTGGCTATAAGTCCCTAAATCTATGGTACTTCGGCTTTTTAAGTGATGAAGAAGATGACGATTTGAGGCTATAACTTTGAAGTAATGTTGCCGAAGATACTAAGGGTTTAGAGAAGATGAAAGTTAATCAAAAGAAACAAAATAACTCAAGGATTTTGGCTTGGAGAAATCGGCACAAGAAGTGAGTTTTTGGGATTTCGGCTTTTATGGCGATCGGCTATGAAGGTTTTGTGGAGGATGGGATCGATAGAGGAGGTGAGTAAGGTGATCAGAAGGTTTCGGCTAGAAGAAAAAGCAAAAAGGAAGAAGGAAAATAGAGGAAAAAGAGAGGAAGAAGAACTCGGCACCAAGGAGAAGGAATTTGCGTTTTCGGCTTTTGTGAGAACTCAGAAAGGATGAATGACAGTGAAAGCTTTTGTGAGAACCTAACCCTAATATCAACTAAAACTATCGGCCCAACCTCCCTAAAGCCCTTGCCTAAATTCACTTAAGTGATCACATGCCCGACACATGCCTAAAATTAAAAAGTAATAGTATGCCTACCTTGCAACTTGAACCCTAGACCTTTAATTCCTTCCCAGGCGCCATTTTTTTAGGAACTTAGTGGTGCCACCTTGCCACTTTACCAAGACCTTATTTGTGTCATAATTTACCACCTCAATTTTAAAAGCCCATATCGCTAGAACCCTCTTTCTCCAAAATTAAAAATTCAGGAATTGCCTCGAATTAAATTTACTCTTTGGCCTTTTTCCCACACCATAACCCTTCGTAATTTATTTAATTACATTCTAAATAATAATAATTAAAACATCCAAATTGTTCGAGCCGTCTTCTACCCGAACCTAGACTCAAGGCCCATTACTCCTAGGCCCAAAAATCGAGGCGTTACATATTGTGTTAAATAAATGATACAAGGAAGCATGTGGTCTAGTGGTTGTGGCGTCATTAAGGTTGCAAGGGAGCCTGGGTTCAAGTCTTGGCTCTTACAATTCATTTTGGTTTTTCTCTTAAGTGAATCTGGATGCTGGCACATATGTCTTAAAGTTAATTATGGATATTTTTATCACAGAAAGGGCCTGTGATGGAGAGGTAAGGTGGCGTGTTGTGTAACTGTGAGGTCTGAGGTTCAAGTCTTAGGATGTGCAGTGGAGTATTTATTTTGCTATTTGAGATGTGTAGGAGGTGGAGTTGGGCTGGAACTCTGTGGTTGAAGTGGTCATAAGAATGTGGAATTTTTTCTAATGGTTGAAAGGAATCCCACATCGGGAAGCTAACATTAGAATTGGTGAGAAGTTGGCTTTAAATAGAGCGAACTAGATGAGTTAGGGAGGAAAACTCAATGCAGGATGTGCCGAGGTAGGTGATCGTGGACTTCGGCGCGTTCTCATAAACAGGTGTGTATTCACGCCCTTCTTTGTTAGAAGTCGACAAAAGCTAAAAAGCCAAAACTTCGGCATTTGAGGCTTCACGAGCGTGCGATCGCTCGTGTGGTAACCGAGCCCACAAACCATGGGCGATAGACTATAGAGGCCACCACGAGCGTTCTCGTGTACTGGGCCTTAACGGGCCAAATGGGCCCAATGGGCCCGTGGGCCCGCTTGTGTAAATCTAATTGTTAGGTAGGAAGTAGTTCGGCTAAATGGGCCACACTAACGTGTGGGCCCACTTGGGACGAGTAATGGGCCTTAGGCCCATTTGCACCGATATGTCTGTTTAGGTTACTTAAGTTGCTTGAGGCGATAGTGGACCTTCTATTGGGTAATTAAGACCCCCGATTTGTAAAATTTCCGAAATACCCTCAATTTGTAAAATTATCGAAATACCTCAATTTGTAAAATTACCCAAATACCCTCGATTTGTTAAATTGTTGAAATACCCTTGATTTGTAAAATTACCGAAATACCTTCCATTTGTAAAATTAATGAAATACCCTCGATTTGTAAAATTACCGAAATACCTTCCATTTGTAAAATTAATGAAATACCCTTGATTTGTTAAATTACCGAAATAACCTCAGTTTGTAAAATTATTAAAATACCCTTAATTTTTAAAATTACTAAAATACCCTCGGGTTGTAAAATTATCAAAATATCCTAGTTTGTAAAATTACCAAAATACCCTTGATTTGTGAAAATACCGAAATACCCTCGACTTATAAAATTATCGCAATACCCTCGACCTATAAAATTACTGAAATACCCTCAACTTGTAAAATTATCGACATACCCTCGATTTTTAAAATTACCAAAATACCCCTAATTTGGAAAATTACTAAAATACCCTTAATTTAGAAAATTACAGAAATAACCCTAATTTACGAAATTATAAAATTACCCTTGACTTTTAAAAATTATAAAAATACCATTAGTTTGCAAAATTATCGAAATACCCTTGGTTTGTAGATTTACCAAAACACCCTTGTAGGGTGAAATGACTAAAATACCCCTAATAGGTAAAAAGACCGTTCTGCCCTTCTAGGGTATATGACTCATTGATAATACAATTTGATTGATTTGACTATGTTTTGACTGAGAATGTATGACTGTGATTGGACTGTTGTGGTACTGTTATTTGTATGATTTTGTATGCCGTGTGTATATTTGCTGCATTCATATAATATTATGTTGCACATGGGTGGGGTTTATCAAACGGAGGAAGAAATTGAGGATCACATGGTTGCTTGACGACTGTGGATCCACCGATTGAGGATCGCATGGTTGCTTGACGATCGTGGATCCACCGATTAAGGATCGCATGGTTGCTTGACGACCGTGGATCCACCGGTGGCTTTTAAGCCCAATATATGATTATTGACGACTCTGTGTCGATCATATTTACCAGAGGCTGTGTGCCAACTATATTACCGTCGTCGATGGCTATGTGCCTAACATGATACAACTACCAATGGCTTAAAGCCAATTATTCTAATTATGGCTCTGTGCCAACCTAAATATGGCTTTGTGCCATCTTGATTATGGCTTTCTACTAATCGTATTTACCTGTGGCTATGTGCCTAACATACTTATTGATGACTCTGTGTCGATCATGTTTACCGAAGGCTGTGTGCCGATTATATTATCGTCGTTGATGGCTATGTGCCGAACTTATTACAGTTACCGATGGCTTTGTGCCAATTATAACACCACTACTGAAGGCTTTTTAAGCCCAATATATGATTAGCAGCTTTGCTGTAATGAAGGTAGTACCGCAACTGGGCTACCATTGATGTGTATCGGATGGGTGGGTCGATATTTATATCCCCACATGATATGTACCGGTGGACGAAGTTGATGTGTAATGGTTGGATTATTGGGATGGGATAGCATGCATCAATGCATTCACACATTCTATTCTGTTATTGGTTTGGGTTAGGACCAATTGATTCTGTTATGGGCTATGACCCAAATGACATTGTAATAGGCTTTGGCCCATGTATGCTTTGAATCGGATCAGTATTATTACTTGCAACGGCTCGCCTAAACTGCTTTCGCTTTACGCTTTTTATATCTTGATCGTTACTTTAGAAAGGGTATTACACACTGAGTTTTTGTAAACTCACCCCGTTTATTAACTATGCAGGTAATCCCCAGCATTAGGTGGATTGGTGTCGTAGAGGGACTCAGAGACGACCACACAACTGCACAGGTTTTTCTATTTCATTTATTTAGTAAAGAACTTTGGTTTTTGATTTGGGTTGTACAAGGCCTCTTTATTTCCTTAACTTTTTATTTGGAAAGTTTATTTAATATGTCTAATATCTATTAGAAGTAGGACATGGTTTTCCAAAAACAATAACTGTTTTCAAACACTACGTTTTCACAACATTTTTAAATTTTTAAACATCACGTTTTTGTAAATCGGCTACTTTTAGAATTAGCTTTAGCAAAGTAAAAAGGAATTTTGGAAATAAAATTAAGAAGTTTTCAATTTACTACGTTTCAAATAAGAAGGGTTTCTAATGAAAACATGGTTTTCAAAAAACACTTCAATGTGACACGCTAGATTCGGGTCTAACTTCTGGGTCGGGTTTAGGGTGTTACAATTATGGCTAAATTGAAAAGGCTACTGTAACACCCTTAACCCGTACCCGTCGTTAGAACAGGGTTTCAGAGCATTACTAGAACATTAAGAACATTTTTCCATTAATCTACGTAAATTCCTATTCATTTACCGAGATTATTCATAACGTCCCTTGATCGGGCCCTCAAGGCCCAATACGAGCATTAGAATCGAATCAGGACCTCTAAGAATTTTTCTCGAAATTACAAAATTTTTCCAATGTGTAGGGCTCACATGCCCCTGTGGTTCAAGGGACACGCCGGTGTGACCCTGGGACACGCCCGTGTTGGAGGCCATGTTTGACCCCATGTGACTCTCTGTATTGCACACACGGCCATGCCACACGCCCTTGTGCTAGGTCGTGTTGTTAATTAATTCAATTGGAAATTAGGTGCAGGTTTCACATGGCCAAGACACACGCCAGTGTTCTAGGCCGTGTGGCACACAAGGTTAAGACACACGCCTGTGTCTCTGCCCGTGTGCCCAATTATGAACATTCTATTTCTCAAAATTAAGGTACAAGGGACACACGGCCTAACCACATGCCCATGTTATCGAGTCGTGTGTCACACACAGTCTAGACACACGCCTGTGTTCTACCCTTGTGGACAAAATAGAGCCATTTCTAGCTCCATTTATCACCAAATTGTCACCCAAGACCTGCACATGAAACACACATCCAATACCAACCAATCCAAGCATTCAAAATAGACAATTCTATCATTCATCATAGCATACCCTTACATGCATATGTGGTTGTAAACTTACCTTGGATTAACTTAGGCAATAGCAACCTTTGATAACATATTCATAACATCACACATATGTATATATATATATATCATAATAATCCTCTTAGTCATACCAAAATGAACCATTACTAGCCATCCTAATGGCTAGATTACAAAATAACATTTCAAGCCATTATTGGCCATGTTATCCTATACATGCCATTATACCAAAATGATTTCACTATATATATACCCAAAATAGATAGTTGATAGTGTGCTGATGCTCCAGTGATAGTGTGCTGATGCTCCAGTGATCTCCAACCCTCGCGAGCTGCCGAGCACTATAAAATAGGGGAAAATAAAATGGAGTAAGCATTACATGCTTAGTAAGTTCGTATAATAGAAACTAAACTTACCTATCTTGCTTATTAAATCTAGGCATACAATGTAATGTTTCCATTCATTTGGCTAAATTGCCTAATCACATACATTCAATCAATCATGATAGTCACCAAAATCCTCGTATTAATCAAGTAACTTAGATGAGCTCATGATGTCATACTCTTTCAAGACATTATCAATTCATCTCAAAGTTCACATGCCATGTCAAGAGTTTTATGTCCGTTGAATCATTGAATTCCTATGGATGCTCAAGTAGTACACTTGAAGTGTACAATTCAATAATCCATCAATTCCTTAGGGCACTTATCGTATAATAGGATTAACAATCCAGGCTAAATCCTTTACATAATGTAAGCTCAGAAGAGCTCGATTAGGATTACCAATCGAGGCTAAACCCTAATCATAACATATGCTTGAGAGGTATTATATCGGGATTACCCATCCAAGCTAAATCCTTTATATATCAAGGTCAATGGGGTTACTCGTCTGAGCTAAATCTTGTTCGTAACAAATGCAGGACTTTATTAATTTCGGGAAAACGCATATAATCGTCGGAATTCAACATTCAATCGGGACTTAACCTCTTTTTCACCATTTCAAGCATGTGTCAATTTTTTTCATCATAGCATACAAGTAAAGCACATAAACATAAATCACATTACATACAAACACAACATTCAATTAACATAATTACATGCCGAATTAAGTTACACGAACTTACCTCGACACTTGTTTGAGTTAGAAATCTACTAATCTGAAACTTTTTCTTTTCCTCGATCTAACATTGAATTAGTGTTGTCCGGATCTATATAAATGAATTCAATCATTGCTTTCACACATTTCATATTTAAATGGGCTCAATTTACGTCCTAGGTAAAATTACCATTTTGCCCCTAACTTTTCCATAAATTTTGATTTTGTCCCTAGGCTTGGAAAATGAAACTTGTGCAAATTACTCCCTATTCCAAGCCTAAGCAAAGCCCCATTACAAATTTTCCAGCACATGTATTCATAAAATTTCAAAATTTTTCATCAAATTTTACAACTTTTCATTTTAGTCCCTAAATCATGTTTTCATCAAAAATCACTTTGTAAAAGTTGTTTTTCTATCAATAATCTTTCATTTTCTACCATAAATTTCTAATTTCCAACATATACATCCATGACCCATTTTTCATACCTTGATAACTTTTCAAATTAATCCTTCAAATAGAGAGATTAAGCTATCCCGGTTTCAAAAATACCAAAATTACTAAAAACGGGACAAGGAAACTTACCCAATTAGGCCTTGAAAGTTTCTTTTCTCTCTCCTAGGGTTTCCATGTGGTTTTAGGTTGAAGATGGTGAAAATAAGATGATATATTTTCTTTTCATCTTTTAATTAATTAAGTATTTTGCTATTTCCAATTTAGTCCTTGCCCTTTTTCTATAATTCCAAGGATGTGTCACCAAGAAAAATCTACATACTTTTCTTAATGGTCTAATTACCATATAAGGACCTTAAGTTTTGAATTCCATATATATTTGATCCTTATAGCTACTAGAACTAAACTTTTGCATTTTATGCGATTTAGTCCTTCTCGTAATTAAACACTTAATCGATAAAATTTTTGTATCAAAATTTTCACATGGCATATCTACCATATTACAAACCATATAATAAGATAAAAATAAATTATATTTTTGGGTCGAATTTGTGGTCCTGAAACCACTGTTTCGATTTCACTGAAAAATGGGCTATTGCAGCTACATTAGCCACTGAAATGGCTAAGCTAACTTACGTTACTTTTAAAGACCTTAAATAAACTCATTTTAGAGAAAATCATAGTTGTACTTTGAGTTAGCTTAAAAGCATTCATTCATTAGGTCGTGTACGCTTAGGATTCATTTTATTGTTGATAGTGTTGTTTTAGAAAAATAGTTTGCTTGTCACCCTTCTAAGAAAAACTCGATGTTAAACTAATGCAGTAAAAAAAATTGTAACGCCCCTTACCCATATTCAACGCTGGAACAGGGTACGAGGCATTACCAGACTTAAACACAATTAAACATACACAAATTGTGATCATAAAATTTCATTCGAAATTAAATATTATTCAAACACATGATTAAAGTCCCTCATACAGGCCTACGAGGCCTAAAATATTCGTTAGAGATAATCCGGGACCAAACTGAAATCTTTTAGAGTTTTGAGATAATTTAAGAAAATTTTATCTTGAAACTGGGCCACACGCCCGTGTCCCAAGCCCGTGGAGCTCTCTAACTTACATTCAAGAAGAAACTTGAGTTACACGGCCTGAGTACACATCTGTGTTGCTAGGCCGTGTGGTAATTTAATTTCACAAGTAAGGTGCACATCACATCACTGCGTAGTGTCGAAAGATAATATTAAAGTTCGTGTGCGTCACACGGCCAAGCCACACGCCAGTGTGCTAGGCCGTATGCCTAAACCTGGACATTTTGTTTCTCAGTTTTAAGTTGTAGGGGACACACAGCCAGACTACACGCCCATGGGGCAGACTGTGTGTCACACACGGCCTAGACACATGCCCGTGTGTCTACCCGTGTGGACAATATAAGGCTATTTACCAAGCCTCATTGCCACCCTTAAATACCTATTTTCATACAAATGCCAACCAATACTAAAACGAGCATAATTTCTATAATCAAATCAGCCATAATAGATGTTCATTCAACCATTAAAATGCATCTTTTATAAACTCAAAATAAATGTTAGCCATCATTCAAGGCTTAATACAAATTGTGGGATCTATCCCAAGCAAACACATTTGGCCAACTTCTTAAAGACACAAAATAATGAAGTCTAAGACCTATACATGCCATATTCAAAAATATAAATCCAACTATACCGAAGGCTTCAGTTGATAGTGTGATCGATATCTCTGACTTTCAGTGATCCTTGAACTAGTTAGGCGGCACTATAAAAAAAATGGAAAGAAACGGGAGTGAACATAAAAGCTTAGTAAGTTGTATATAAATAATTATACAACAACAAATTCATCAATGATCATCATGCTCATAACACAAAGGTAGGCATAAGCACACTTACTCATTACCATCCATATAAGTCACATATACTATATTGAGCTCATTTCTCAAACGTACCAATTAGGGACCTGTACCCCTTACAACATGGTTATACTTTCCTATTTAACTCACAATCATAATTTTCACCGTTGAACCTTTTGGAACTCTACTGGATATTTGATAAGCCTCAAACATGGGGTAAGGTGCCGATGCCATGTCCTAGACATTGTCTTACATTAGCTCTCGCATATCCGTGTCGATGCCATGTCACAGACATGGTCTTACACTGACACATCTCGTAGCCTATGCATGTCCCAGACATGTCTTACACTAGCCCACAATAACCCATATGTCCTGGCATGAATATCTGATTTACTTCCTAAGGTTCCAACGGAAATTCTACTATCTCATTTATCGTTACACATTTTAAATTCCAAAATCAAGCAATTCATGTTATAATATTTCAAGCACAGATAATAACAATGTAGTTGTATTATTTACATACAACTTACCTCGGATTACAAAACATACACGACTAGTCGATTTAGTCGATTTGTTTCGCCTTCCCCCGGTCTAGGTTCGAATTCAGTAAATCTTGATCTATAATAGAAAAATGCACTCATTTAGTCACTAAACACAATTAGGCAATCTAAAATTTACATATTACATAAAATGACCATTTTGCCCCTAGACCTTGGCAAAATGACCATTTTGCCCCTATGCTTGAAAATTGATTTTTATCGAATTTTTTCGTATCTCAAGCCTATCCGAACCCTTTTTACTCTTATAGCTACTTCAAATTCTCATTATTTCACATATTTATTAACTATTTTACAACTCATGCAAAATAGTCCCTTTAGGTGTTTTCTATGAAAACTCCCTCACAAAAGTTGTTTATAACATAGCTAGTACTCATATTCTTCCATAAAATTTCAGAAAATACCGTAAATGCTCTCATGGAAAAAGCCTAAAATTTCCACCATTTTGCAATATAGTCCCCTCCTTTGAAAGCTTATGCTTCAAGGGTCTCAAAAATATAAAAATCTTCAAGAAAACTCATGAAAATCACTTACTTTCAAGAGGGATAAGTGGATAAAATTTTGAAGCTTTCAAACCCCCACAATGGCTGATATTTTCGATGGTATTGAAGAAGATGAAAATTTGATATCATCTTTTTCTTATTTTTATTTCTATTTTAGTCAAATTAGCCACCAAACCCACCAAACTTTTTACTTTTTTTACCAATTTGCTCCCTATGGCTTGCCAAGCTCTTAGGAAAGGGTCTAATTGCCCTTTAAAGATCCCCAATTTTTATTCTCTAGCTATTTGACAACTTTTGCTATCAAATTAGGACTTTTGCATTTTCTGTGATTTAGTCATTTTTCGCAATTAAGCTCACAAATGCTAAAATTACTTCACCAAATTTTTCATGCACTCTTAAAAACATGCTATAACATCTAAATAATAATAAAATAATTTTCCTGACATCAAATTTGTGGTCTCGAGGCCACTATTCCAACTAGGCCCTAAATCAGGCTATTACATTTCTCTCTCCTCAGGGATTTTCATCCTCAAAAATCTTACCGGTGAATAAGTTCGGGTACTGATCTCTCATAGTCTCATCGGGTTCCCATGTGGCTTCCCTGACCCTATGTCTATGCCACAAAACTTTCACGAGTGCTATAGTCTTATTCCTCAACTGTTTGACTTCCTGAGGCAAAATCTTGACCAGCTCTTCGCCATAAGTCATGTCCGGATGAATCTCAACCTCTGACGGTGTAATCACATGTGAAGGGTCTGATCTATATCGACGTAGCATGGACACATGAAACATGTCATGAATCTTTCCAATTCTAGTGGCAAATCCAATTGGTAGGCAACTGGCTCTACTTTTTCGGTAACCACATAAGGTCCTATGAAACGAGGACTCAACTTGCCTTTTCTACCAAATCTGAGGACTTTCATCCACGGAGATACTTTTAAAAATACCTTATCACCAACTTGAAACTCAATTTCCTTTCGTTTCAAATCCGCATAGGATTTCTGTCTATCCGAGGCAGCCCTCAAGCAGTCACGAATCACTCTAACTTTCTCTTTAGTCTCCTTGACTAATTTGACCCCGTGAATCTGACCCTCTTTAAGCTCGGTCCAATATAAGGGCGTTCGGTATTTTCGCCCATACAAAGGCTCGTAAGGCGCCATTTTTAGACTTGTTTGATAACCGTTATTATAGGCGAATTCAACCAACGGTAGATACTTTTCCCAACTGCCTTGGAACTCAATGACGCAACATCGTAACATGTCCTCTAATATCTGAATTACTCTCTCTGACTGATCGTCGATTTGCGGATAGAAAGCTATGCTAAAACTCAACTTTGTTCCCAAAGCCTCTTGTAACTTTTTCCAAAACCTTGAGGTAAATCTTGGGTATCTATCTAAAATAATCGATATAGGCACCCCGTGTAGTCTCACAATCTCAGAAACGTACAAGTTGGCTAATCTCTTAAGGGAGTAGTCGGTACGCACAGGTATGAAGTGTGCCGACTTTGTTAGCCTATCCACAACAACCCAAACAACATCATTTTTCTTCAGGGTTACCGGCAAACTCGTTACAAAATCCATAGTGATTCAATCCCACTTCCACTTAGGAACCATGATAGGCTGAACTAGACTCGAAGGTACTTGGTGTTCAGCCTTCACTTGCTGACACAGTAGGCACTTAGACACAAACTCTGAAATGTCTCTTTTCATACCTGACCACCAATATATTTTCTTAAGGTCGTTGTACATTTTCACACTGCCCAGGTGGACGAACAA
The DNA here is from genome assembly GCA_025698465.1 of Gossypium longicalyx. NCBI lineage: Eukaryota > Viridiplantae > Streptophyta > Magnoliopsida > Malvales > Malvaceae > Gossypium > Gossypium longicalyx. The sequence goes on from CM046998.1 coordinate 57,128,114, forward strand.
ACAACCACTATGTGCCTCTCTTAGAATCTTCTAAATAAGTTCATTATCCTTGGGTACACAAACTCTGTCTTTGAACATTATACATCCATCGGTACAAATATGAAATTTTGATTCAATTCTCGACTCACACTGAGTTCTCTTGCCTCGTAATTTCTCATCACCTTTCTGAGCTTCTCTGATCTCTTGAGGAAACGTCGGTCTAGCTCTTATCTCTGTTAGAACTGAACCATCATCAGACAAAGCCATATTGACATTCATTGCTCTTAGCACGAATAACGATTTCTACTCAATGCATCGGTGACGACGTTTGCTTTTCCTAGATGGTAATCTATTACCAACTCGTAATCCTTTAACAGCTCTAACCATTAGCGTTGCCTAAAATTCAACTCCTTTTGAGTCATCAAGTACTTTAAGCTCTTATGGTCGGCGAATACCTAACATTTCTCGCCATATAAATGGTGTCTCCAAATTTTCAACGCGAATACGATGGCAGCCAACCCTAAATCATGCGTCTGGTAGTTCTTCTTGTGTGGCTTCAATTGTCTTGAAGCCTAAGCTATGACCTTCTTGCATAAGCACACACCCGAAACCATTCAAGGAGGCGTCACTATATACCACAAACTCCTTGCCCAACTCCGGTTGCACTAACACTGGGGTCCGGTCAAAAAAGCCTTTAATTTCTCGAAACTCCATTGACACTTTTCTGTCCATTCAAACTTGACATCCTTTTGTAGTAGCCTTGTCATCGGCGTAGCTATCATAGAGAATCTGTTTACAAATTGTCTGTAATATCTAGCCAAACCCAAAAAGCTTCGGACCTTGGTCACATTCCTCGACAGTTTCCACTCAATAATAGCTGAGATCTTGCTCGGGTCAACTCTAATCCCGTCACCTGTCTAATGCCCCCACGCCCGAGACCGTCACCGGAGTCGAGCTTGAGGTGTTACCGAACATAATTTATCAAATTAAGAACTTCGAATCATTTGTTTCTACATTCATAGCTTTCTAGCTACCTGCGTCACAGTTACAAGAAAAATCATATCTCAAGTTACGAAACTTGAAATCAAGATCCATAAATTTTCCATAAATCTAGACTCATATATCTATTCACTAATTTTTTTCTAGAATTTTGGGTTGGGCCAATTAGTACAGTTTATTAGTTAAAGTTACCCCTGTTTTAGGACTTGACTGGACTGACCTCTGTTTACTACGAGCCATATTTCTCTCTGTGAAAAATTTATATAACTATGCCGTTTGTTTATCCTGAAACTAGACTCAATAAGGATTCCAAGAATATAAAATACACCACCTAATTATTTTTTTATAATTTATGGTGAATTTCTAAAGTTTGAATAGGGGATCCAGAAATCGCTCTGGCCCTGTTTCAATAAAATTAAAATATCTTCTAACATATAATTTCTTTACCTGTTTCGTTTGTTTTATGTGAAACTAGACATATTAGGCTTCAATTTCATATTTAATCCATCACAAAATTCGATTTCTATGATTTTTAGTAAATTTTCAAACTCACGTCAGTGTTGCTGCAATGTTCTGTTTAAGGCAAATTTCATCTTTTCATGAGTTTTTATGGACTAGATAACCTATTAACCTTCCATGACATGAAACATGATCTAAATTAGCCATTTCCATGACTTATCATTATCAAGCATTTTCTCAACCAAATCACTGCCATATCACAAAATTATTTACACAAAGTAGGTATATTGCTATACATGCCATACTTAAGTTTTACAAGCCATTTACCAAAATAAAAGTCCTTCGGATAGTGTGATCGAACCTTCGACCTGTCCTGATTCCCGAGCCGGCTTGTTCAAAACTACAGTGAATAAAAAAGAGGGAGTAAGCATAAATACTTAGTAAGTTCATATGCAAATAACAAGTAACATAACAATACAATTATACCAAACAACCTTAGCATGGTATCACCAAAACATATATCACATTTCTAAACATCATTCATCATCTTACCACCTTATCGTTGTAGTGTCTATTTTCAACCCGAGGGTTAAGTACATACCTGTCCAAAGTGTCCATTTCACAACACTTACCAAAACGTCACTTGCATTTTAAGTGTTCTTCCATTTCACTAGAAATTTTACCCGTTGAACACATCGGAATATAACTCGGATACATGGATAATTTGCACATAAGTGCCACATATGTAATCAAGCAATCATGTAACCCGCCCCTAAGTGAACTCAGACTCAACTCAACGAGCTCGGGTGTTCGCATCCATAAGTGAACTCGGACTCAACTCAACGAGTTCGGATGCCTAGTTACATCTCACGAACTCGGACTCAACTCAACGAGTTCGGACATTCGCATCCATAAGTGAACTCGGACCCAACTCAACGAGTTCGGATGCTCAAACCATCCTAGTGACATGTCACTTGTATCCTAATCTATTCCTAAGGTTCAAACGGGATTTTCCTCGGACACATATCCTTGCCATCTTCCGTAAAATACTAAAACCAATACTCAGTAGCACTTATATTTAACAAATAATACACATAATTTGCATTTTATTCGAAAATAACCACAAAGCATATATTTCATGATAAAAATTAGCATATCATATAATTAACATCAATAACTTAAAAATAACAATTATGCTACATTATTTACACATGAACTTACCTTGGTACCAAAATATAAAGATTTTGCAATTTAGTCCATAATCTTTTCTTTTCCTCGATTGGGGTCGATTCCACGTCTTTCTTGATCTAAAATAACACATTTAGCTTATTTAATACTCACATTATCAAATTAGTCTTTAATTCAAATTTTAGCAAAATTACAATTTTACCCCTAAACTTTTGCATATTTACACTTTTGCCCCTAATCTCGGGATTAAACATAATTCCTTATTCTTATGTTTTATAAAATGCTGATCACTTTTCCCTTCTATGGCAAAATCAAATTCTTACTCTAACATGTACTTATGACTTTTAGGTATTTTTGCCGATTAAGCCCTTTTACTCGTTTTCACTCAAAACCAAGTAGCACAAGTTGTTTAACTTAATTTAAAACATCATATTCTATCATAAAACATCAAAATTCACAAATTTTACCTATGGGTATTTTTCCAAATATGAACTCTAACTCAAAATATTACTATCATAAGCTATACCGAGTTACCGGGATTTCAAAAACGTAAAAGTCATTAAAAACGGGGCTTGGAATCAGTTACTATGAAGCTTGAAAGTTGAAGAAACCCTAGATATGGAGAGAGGGAGCATTCGGCAGCAACTAAGGAAGATGATAACCAATTTTGTGTTATTTTTCCCTTTTTTATTTCATTTAATATCCAAATGACCAAAATGCCCCTCTTTACTAAACTTTCAGAAATTCCTTCCATGTCCTAATTTTGTCCATGAACTTAAAATTGGTTAAAGTACCATTTAAGACCTCCTAATTAATATTTCAAAGCAATTTCATACTAAAAACTTCTAGGATGCAAGTTTTGCAACTTATTCGATTTAATCCCTAACTTTAAATTAAAATCGTTATGCCAAAAATTTATTCACGAAATCTTCACACAATTATGCAATCATATCATAAACCTCAAAATAATTATAAAATAATTATTTCTATCTCAGATTTGTGGTCACGAAACCACTATTCTAATTATGCCTTAATTCGGGATATTACAACCTGACACAATGTGTCCTAAAAATTTGACCTCTTTAAGCCAAAATTAACTCTTACTGAACTTGGCATAAAGCCGCTTATCTCTCAAAGTTTGCAACACAACTCTCAGATGCTCCGTGTGCTCGCTCTCATTACGCGAATAAACCAATATGTCATTGATAAATACGACGACAAACTTATCCAGATACGGTCAGAAAATGCGGTTCATCAAATCCATAAACACTGTCGGGGCATTAGTTAAACCAAAGGGCATGACGAGGAACTCATAATGCCCGTATCTCATCTAAAAAGTAGTCTTTGGTACATCTTGCTCTTTGACTCTTAACTTGTAACGCCCCAAAAATCCTGAAATCTAAAAATCCCGAAATCCCGAATTTTCTTTATTTTTTATTTTGATAAAAATTGTGTTTAATATTCTTATCCAAGCGATAATTTTAGTAGGTCTCAGCTAAGGTTGAGTTCGAATTAAGGGGTAGAAGAAATTATAATTTAATTATTAGAAGAATCAGGGCTGGCAAGTAGGTGGGCTTTTGAATAAATGAAGAAACAATCGGACACAAAAAGAGCCTGTGGTGGAGTGGCTAAGTGACGCCACATAAGGTGTAGTGAGGTGGCATTAGTAGCTAGCAAGGAGATCCAAGGTTCGAATCCTAGCTTAGTATTTTAGAGTTTAATTTTGGCCTTCTAGAAGGATGAAAGTGGCGTGAAAATGGACTCCAAGGGAAGTGTTCAGGAGAGAAAATTAAGGAAAAGATCAAGGAGTTATTAGGGAGAAAAACGAGGAGATGAGAAGGGAGAAGTGATGGAGCCAAATTGGGAACTGGGCATGAAAAATTCGGCTATAAGGGCTATAAATAGGGGCCGAATACAAGGTTGCCAGGTTACTGCCGACATTCTTCTTCACCTTGTTGCTAGAAACCCTTTTCTCTTCAAGATCCAAAAAGCCGAAAAAATGAATCTTCTAAGGGTCAAATACTCTTTGACCGAATCTAGTGTAAGTGTTGCTCTTCCAATCAATTTTCTTTGTTTAGTATCGATTATTGTCCCTCACTCTTTCTAATCAACTTTGGTAGGGAATTAGTATCGGATCTTGGTTTTTAGCTCTCTGCCGAATTGCTCTGGTTTTGGTAAGTATTCTTCTCCCATTGGCTAAGATGGCCGAATGGTCATAGTTATGGTAAGGAGACTTGTGTTGGATATGAGTCACCTATTATTCAGGTTTTAATAGTTAAGATTTGTGCAGATCTAGGAAATACATGATCAAGGAAAAAGCGATTAAGGATTGGGCTCAAGGTAAGGTTAAGGTGAGGTTTTAGTTTTTGAGTAAATAAGTATTAAGCACGTGATTAATTGAAGGGTGATATCGATTGTAGGTTTGGGCTAAGGAGATCGCATCACGCTTGCTTACCAGGTGTGTACATACACTGCACACACAATGAATCGACAAAAGCCGAAAAGCCAAAAAGTTGAAATGCCGAAAAGCCGAAAGTTTGGCTACGGTAGTCTTGCGAGTGCACGAACACTCGTAAGAGAAAAACTGATAGGTTGCCTGAGGCCCACGGGTGATTTCGTGGAATTGGGTTGTGATTTGGCCATATGGGCCGGAATGAGCTAAATTGGCTCAATGGGTTGTTGGGCCCCTAGTAGGCAAAAACTGAATATTGATGCTTTGTGATAGAAATTTGTATGTGAGCATGAATATGAATGTGACTGGGCTTAACGGGCCATATAAATGTGATTTGGGCCTAATGGGCCATATACAGGTGATTTGGGCCTAATGGACCATACGAATATGATTGGGCTTAATGGGCCAGATGCAGGTATGTGAAATTGTTAGGCTTTGTAAGGGGTTTTTGGGCCTAGTATATGATATCCACATAAGACTTAATTAATATATTGCGACCGTGGACAAGTCAAAGGGTTAAGGTGTGGCAACGAGTATATGCATGTTTAGGATTGGATCTAGGGAGAGCTTGGTACTTAAGCAGTCTTAATGACCCACCTCTTTTTTTTTGGAATCCTACCTGGTGCATAGTATTCATTCATCTTAGCTCACGGGACTTGTTAACGGGCCAAGATAAGTGAAAACCGCAATTAAAGGAAAATTACCGAAATGCCCCTAAGGGCAAAAATGACCAAAATACCCCAAGGTGTTGAATGTAAGTTTTGTGGATGTGACATGCATACATATGATATTCTGCTTAGGTTGCATATGGGTTAGGGATTATGGAACGGAGGAAGTATATGAGGATCGCATGGTTGCTTGACAATCATGGATCCACTGACGGCTTTTAAAGCCCAGTATGTAAATGAAGGTAGTTCTGCAACCGGGCTACCATGGTGTGTGGGTTGGGTGGGTCGATATTTATATCCTCACATGGTGTGACGGGGGACGGAGCCGGTGTGTAGCAGATGGATAATTTGGATGGGATTGCATTGCATGATTGATGAATGATGTTTTTTTTTTGAATGCTTGTTTTTGCCGAGGGTTGTAGACACTGAGTTTGCCAAAAATCACCCCCTCTTTTATTTTATTTTCAAGTGATGCTCAGTAGAAGGTTCGATGTTTGGAGGGACTCTAGGTGGCCAGCTAGCAAGATAATTTGGACTTGTTTTTTTTAAGCATATAAGTTTTTATTTAATTAAGTACGTTTCAGATCAGATTGTAATAAGGTTTTCGTTATGTTATTATTACTTGAACTATTATTATTTTCATTGTAATTTACAAGAAGTTGAACATGGGTTTCCTAAATTATAGTATGTTTTCTACGTTTCCGCAATTAAATTTTTAAATGATAAGTTTTCTTAAATCAAATGTTTCAAAAAAGGTTTTTGCAACTGAAAGGTGTTTTTTAAGTTAATTAAGGTTTCTTTTATTTTAAGAAGGGTTTTCAACGAAAACATGGTTTTCGCTAAAACACTTCAATGTGACACATCAGATTCGGCCATAACGTCTGGGTCGGGTTTAGGGTGTTACATAACTCGTAGTATTTGGATCTTTGATCAATCTTGGAAAATACCATGGCTCCTTTTAACTGATCAAATAGGTCGTCGATCCTTAGCAAAGGATACTTGTTCTTCACTATTGCTTTATTGAGCTGTCTATAGTCGATACATAATCTCAACGACCCATCTTTCTTTCTCACGAAGAGTACCGGAGCACCCCATGGCAAAAAACTCGGTCTCCCAAAGCCTTTGTCCATTAGCTCTTGCAACTGTGCTTTCAACTCCTTTAACTCCGTTGGAGCCATCCTATACAGAGCAATTGAGATGGGTGTCATACCGGGGGCCAACTCAATTCCAAACATAACTTCCCTTACCGGAGGCAATCTTGGTAATTCTTCTAGAAACACGTCTGTAAACTCACAAACCACTGGTACCGATTCAATCTTCAACTCAGGCACTTGAGTATTCAACACAAAAGCTAGATAAGCCTCATATCCTTTCCTGAAATATTTCTCGGTAGTTAAAGACAATATTACTAAAGGTAGATTATCTGACCTATCTGGTCCAACTCGAAGAACATTCCTATCTTCACATTTCAACTCAATTATCTTTTTCCCACAGTCCACTACAACACTATGAGCGATCAACCAATCCATCCCAAGGATTACATCAAACTTATTAAATGGCAATAACATCAAGTTAGCCGGAAAATAATGACCTCTAATTGTCAAAGGGCAATTTCTACTTACTTGGTCCACTAGTAATTGTCTGCCTAAAGGATTGGACACTTTTATTACAAACTTAGTGGACTTTACTAGCATACTCATACGAGGTATCAATTCTATACAAATATAAGAGTAAGTAGATCTCAGGTCAATTAAAACAACAACAGATATTTCATGGATAGAAAGGTACCCGTGATCACGTCGGGAGACTCTACCTCTTCTCGTGCTCGAATAGCATAAGTCCTTGTAGGTGCTCTGCCCTCGGACCTCACTGCAGCATGTCTTGGCATGCTTCTACTGCTAGCCCCACTTCCTGAGTTCTTTTGTGGCCTACCCCTTAAAGGAGCACTACTCGCTTTCATATCTTATTTTCTCTCTCTCATCCAATTCAAGACAATCGTGGATGAAGTGCTCCAATGATCCGCACTTGAAACAACCCCTTTCTTTCCCTCGGCACTCGCCAAAATGAGCCTACCACATTGTGAACATTCTAGCCTATTTGACTGAGTGCTACCAACACTTGCGACTGAAGCGGTCTGAGTTGTGTTCTGCCGGTTCTTGTTCCTATTCGAAAACCCTACCGAATCGTTCAATCAGGCAGTGAATTCCTTTGATCTTTTAAATGAGGATTGATGTGATTTCCCCATCTGTCTCTTCTTTGAATCTTGTGACTCAAAAGTCACTTTCCTCCTTTCTTTAAGCAGCTCTTCGGCCTTACAGGCTCTTTCAACAAGTGCTACAAATTCCCGCAGCTTTAAGATGCCAACAAATACTCGGATATCTTCATTGAGGCCGCCCTCAAACCTCTTACACATAGTGGATTTTGTAGATACGCACTCCCGCGCATACTTGCTAAGCCTCACAAACTCAAGTTCATATTCCGTCACTCACATTCGACCTTGCCTTAGCTCTAGGAATTCCTTCCTCTTATGGTTTATGAATCTTTGGCTAATATAATTTTGGACCTAGAAGAATTCCCACATGATTCTCTCTTTCGGTACGACAGACACGAGAGTGTTCCACCACTGATAAGCTGAATCCCGTAGAAGCGACATTGCGCATTTCACACACTCTTCAGGTGTGCATGATAGTTCATCAAATACCCTAATGGTATTTTCTAGCCAAAACTCTACTCTCTCCAGGTCATCATCTATGCTAGCCCAGAATTCCTCGGCCCCTTGTTTTTAGATCTTATCCACCGGAGGCTTCTCTCTTCTAAACATGTTCACACCTTGCAGAGCTACCGGGGCATACTGAGGAATTAGAGGAGGTAGGGGAGGTGGAGTGTTCGGATTCGCACGAACAAACTCCATGTACCAAGCGTCCATCATTCGGAGGTAGGCTTCTCTAGCCCCTCCGCCCTGGCCTAAAGTTATGGGCTCACTCTCTACTGGCGCGGTCCCTTCAGTGGGAGCTGGCGTGTTACTTTCCACATCATCCGTCGTGGCTCTATTATGATCCATTTACTATATAAAAACATAATTTATAATTGTCAGAAATCGTCACACTATAAATATATAATTATGGCATGAATGGCTAGACTCGTACTCTCGCTAGGTTAGTCCTACAACTGACTAAACTATAGCTCTGACACCACTAAATGTAATGCCCCTTACCCATATTCAATGCTAAAACAGGGTACGAGGCATTACCAGACTTAAACAAAATTAAACATACACAAATTATGATCATAAAATTTCATTCCAAATTAAATATTATTCAAACACATGATTAAAGTCCCTCATATAGGACTGTGAGGCCTAAAATATTCGTTAAAGATAATTCGGAACCAAACTGAAAACTTTCATAGTTCTGAGATAACTTAAGAAAATTTTATCTTAAAACTGGGCCACACACTCGTGTGAATAGGGACACGCCCGTGTGGGTAGGCTGTGTGGTCACACACACCCGTGTCCCAAGCCCGTGCAACTCTCTAACTTACATTCAAGAAGAAACTTGAGTCACACGGCCTGAGTACACACTCGTGTTGCTAGGCCATATGGTAATTTAATTTCACAATTAAGGTGTAGACTTCATACGACTGTATCACATGGCCATATTAAAGTCCATATGCATCACACGGCCAAGCCACACGCCCGTGTACTAGGTTGTGTGCGTAAACCTGGACATTCTGTTTCTCAGTTTTAAGTTGTAGGGGACACACGGTCGGACTACATGCCCATGGGGCAGACCGTGTATCACACACGGCCTAGACACATGCTCGTGTGTCTACCCATGTGGACAATATAAGGCTATTTACCAAGCCTCATTGCCACCCTTACATACCTATTTTCATACAAATGCCAACCAATACTAAAACGAGCATAATTTCTATAATCAAATCAGCCGTAATAAATATTCATTCAACCTTGAAAATGCATCTTTTATAAACTCAAATAAATGTTAGCCATCATTCAAGGCTTAATACAAATTGTGGGATCTATCCCAAGCCAACACATTTGGCCAACTTCTCAAAGACACAAAATAATGAAGTCTAAGCCCTATACATGCCATATTCAAAAATATAAATCCAACTGTACTGAAGGCTTCGGTTGATAGTGTGATCGATATCTCTGACTTCCGGTGATCCTTGAGCTAGTTAGGCGGCACTATAAGAAAAATGGAAAAAAACGGGAGTAAGCATAAAAGCTTAGTAAGTTGCATATAAATAAATATAGAACAACAAATTCATCAATGATCATCATGCTCATAACACAAAGGTAGGCATAAGCACACTTACTCATTACCATCCATACAAGTCACATATACTATATTGAGCTCATTCCTCAAACGTACCAATTAGGGATCTGTTCCACTCACAACACGGTTATACTTTCCTATTTAACTCACAATTATAATTTTCACCGTTGAACCATTCAGAACTCTACCGGATTTTCATAAGCCTCAAACATGGGGTAAGGTGCCGATGCCATGTCCCAGACATGGTCTTATGTAAAATGACAATTTTTCCCCTAGACCTTGGCAAAATGACCATTTTGCCCCTATACTCGAATATTAATTTTTATCAAATTTCTTCGTATCTCAAGCCTAGCCGAACCCTTTTTACTCTTATAGCAACTTCAAATTCTCACTATTTCACATATTTATGAACTATTTTACAACTCATACAAAATAGTCCCTTTAGGTGTTTTCTATGAAAACTCCCTTACAAAAGTTGTTTATAACATAGCTAGGACTCATATTCTTCCATAAAATTTCAGAAAACACCCTAAATGCTCTCATGGAAAAACCCTAAACTTTCCACCATTTTCCAATATAGTCCTCTCATTTGAAAGCTTATGCTTCAAGGGTCTCAAAAATATAAAAATCTTCAAGAAAACTCATGAAAATCACTTACTTGCAAGAGGGATAAGTGGCTAAAATTTTGAACCTTTCAAACCCCCACAATGGCTGATATTCTCGGTGGTAGTGAAGAAGATGAAAATGTGATATCATCTTTTTCTTATTTTTATTTCTATTTTAGTCAAATTAGCCACATAACCCACCAAACTTTTGAATTTTTGACCAATTTGCTCCCTATGTCTAGCCAAGCTTTTAGGAAAGGGTCTAATTTCCCTTTAAAGACCCCCAATTTTTATTCTCTAGCTATTTGACAACTTTTTCTATTAATTTAGGACTTTTGCAATTTATGCGATTTAGTCTTTTTTCGCAATTAAACTCACAAACGCTAAAATTACTTCACCAAATTTTTCATGCACTCTTAAAAACATGCTATAACATCTAAATAATAAAAAAATAATTTTCTTAACATCAAATTTGTGGTCTCGAGGCCACTATTCCAACTAGGCCCTAAATCGGGCTGTTACAAAAATCATTTTTCAAATCATTTCGAAATTTAGTTTTCTTATCGAGTTGTTTTTCAAAAACGGTTCCTTTGCAATGTAGCAGAAACTAGGGAACAATATCAAATTTTACTGAAGTCCGATATCATACATTATCTATTTATTATGCTTGTGTAATCCATGCATGCAAAAATCCCCAAAAGAAAAGTTACCAAGCCACAAACCAAAAATAATATAAAATTACAAGCCAAAACCAATAGAGACTAATTAATACTTATTTAAAAAATAATCCGAGGTCCAAGTTGATTCTCAGAATGCCGAGTCCGATCCTAATTTTGAGGTTTACCTAAAAAGTTAAACACTATTGGGGGATGAGCTTATGAAAAGCTCACTGTGAGTCGAATAATTATTTAAACAGGCAAAAGCATCAAATACAGTGAAACATATTAGCATTAACAGAAGAATACAAAACAATCATAGGAATTTCATGTCATTACATAGCCATTATTAAAATTATGTTAAATGGTGTATAAGCATAGGTCATCATTTATTTGAGTAACAATCATGAATTTTGATACCATTCAATACAACAAAATACAATGCGTAGCATAAATCAATAACATTCGAATATGTCATGTACATGATGCAATGTAAAAAGGTTCCTACCCATACCATTTGCTACACACCACGAGATCCCCAGAACCCATCTGCCAAACTCCAAAACATTATGAGCATAGCTCGATATGGTAAAATCACCGAATAATCAATAATGCAAAAAATCTGTCGAATATCAAATAGTGCGATACAATTACTAGTAACATATAATATGCGATAAAATGGCCAATCCCCTCAGTACTTCAGGTGCAGTGCGCTGACTATGAATAATGCGAACTTAATATGCCTCCAGTACTCCATGGAACTCCTTCCTCAACCACAAAATCCCAACCCAATACATATGCAGTATGTCACACAATCTCATACTATAACGCCCAATTTTCGGGTTTTCTGTGTTTTTGTGTTTTTAAAATTTAGGTGTGTTCTGGTTGGTTAAAATATAGATTTTAGTAGGTTAGTGGGCCTTTGGAAGGCCCAAACTTAAGTTAAATCCGTGGTAGTCTTCAGAATTTTAATTTTAAGAACAAGTGATGCAATTGGCGTTTGGGCTTTTAAGAGTAAAGGGGTAAAAGATGACACAAAAAGGAGTGTGGTGTAGTGGCAAGGTAGCGCCACTTAGGGGACAAGGAAGTGACATCATAGAGGAAGCAACGGGTCCAAGGTTCAAGTCTTGGCTCTTGCAATTTATTTTGGTTTTTCTTTTCAATAAATCTGGAAGCAAGTAGGTGCACTTTAAATTTTAATGTGTTGGACTTTTGACACAAATGAGTTGATGGCCTAGTGGTGGTGGCGTGATTTGGCATGTGAGAGGATTTTGGTTCGAATCCCTTGGCATGCAAAGGTTGATTGTTTTGCTATGTTGGGACGACAAGAGTTGGTGTTGGTTTTAAACTCTGATGATGGAGGGATCCCACATCGGGAAGCTAACATAAGAGTAGATGGAGAGCTGGCTTTAAATAGAGCAAACCATGAGGAGAGTTGGCATTCCCTTCTTGGCTGATCCCTTTCACTTGGTGGCGTGCTCGTTTGGGTTGGGCGTCAGCTAAAAGTGTGGGAGCGCGGATTAACTGCAGTCTCCTGACAGGTGTGTATTTCTCATTACTCTAGCAGTAGGACGGCTATTTCGGGCCGCGATGGGCTAAAATGGGTCATGTAGTCCCAATGGGCCCATAAGCCCAAGTGGATAAGTTGTAGAATTACTAAAATACCCCTGTAGGGTAGGACTACAGATTTACCCCTGGAGGGTGAAATGACTATTTTGCCCCTCGTGCGTAAATGACTAACTTGTGTGATGATTGGGTTAGTTGACGTGAATTTATGGTAGTTATCATTAATTCGTAAGTCTAATGTGTTAGTGATCGATCGTAGGATTATCGCGTGGGAGATATCGTCATCAATCATCATCAACCAGGTGTGTAAACGACACCCTCCCTAAGACTGAATCGGTAAAAGCCGAAATACCGAAACATTGGTATTTTGTGAACTCGCGAACGTGCGAGCGCTCGTGAGACAGTTGTTAATGAATATGGTGCATTTGGATGATTAGAGTGCAGAGTGTGCATTTTCGTGCACAACGATATTTTTAGGCTTAATTGGCTGAAAACGAGCTAATAGGCCAACAAGCCCACTTTGGTAAAAAGACGAGGTAAGTACTTCTGATTACTTGGTAAACGTTAGAATGAGCATGAAACCCTAGCAATAGGTAATAATTACTGAAATACCTTTATACATGAAAAATTACAATTTTACCCCTAGGGATATTTTATTTTATCTGAAAAGCATGATGTTCTTTCTTTACGTATGCGTATGCCATGACATATTATTCTCGCTTCATGGGACATGGGTTTATATTGATGGAGGAAGCGTTACGCGACCTCATTTGCAATCTGTGGCCTCGCCACATATATTCTGATACGTGACTTCGTCACAATATCCGCAGCACTCTCGCCGCAATCTGGTGGCTTCGCCATATATAAATATATATATTTGTTCTGGTGGCCTCGCCATAATATCTGTATCTGGTGACTTCCTCACAATATCTGGCAGCCTCGCTGCAATTTCTGTAGTGTGTAGCAGTTGGGTGGGTCGAGTAGTCTTCCCACATGGTGTAAGGCTGGTACGGGGGTGTTATGGATGGCTCTGGGTTGGGATTTCTACATTCATGATATATTTGTTCTCAGATATCACATTATGGGCCTATGAGTTTCATTCGATTTTCAGATCGCCAAGGCCTAAATAAGTCTGACTCTAAGGTTTGATCTGTTTTGGGCTATGGTTGGGTTATGTTACACACTAAGTTTACCAAACTCACCCTTTATTTTCATCTCTGCAGGAAATCCCCAACCATAGTGGGCTTGGAGCTGTAAGGGATTCGGAGTGGCCACATCATCTGCAAAGTTGGTTTTTCTAAGTTAGTTTGTTTTTATTATTTTTATATTCTGATTTAATTTTGGGTTTTAAGTTGTAATAAGGCCGCTATATAGATTTCTCTTTCCGCTATGGTTTTTATTTTCTGATTATATTTATACTATGTCGAAACTGCTAGTGTTAGGTTACGCGGGTTTTCAAAATTAATGAACGTTTTCAAGACTCAACAAGCATGACAAATGGATAGCCTAAAGATTGATAAACCGGCTTTTCATTCAATTGCTATTTTTACAAAGACCACCCTAATCACTTAAACCAACCAATGCATACTAAGTCGTAAGTCCATGTGACACATCAGATCTGGCCATAACGTTTGGGCTAGGTCTGGGGTGTTATACATATATGATCATATCTCAATACTTTTCACATTCATTTGACATGCTTAGCATGTCCTCAATAATCACATACTTTCAGTAAATGGAAACAGTGTTCCAATCTCTCAAATTACCATTGTGTTGTTATCAATCAATATCGTTCAATTTCACAAACTTTACGCAATTTCATTATGCATAAATACCACCCTTTTCAGTACACAATATAACAAATATCTCATGTGTTTAAATCATACATAAGCTTAATATCTCAATACATTATATCATTATGTCAAACATTCTCATATCTCATAACTCAAATATGCAATTACAAACTCAATCGAACATCCATACTATCAAACTAGTAGTTTTGCTAACATATCAATCTTTTAAAGCTCAAAACATACCTGGTTTAGCCACTCACAAAATCAATAATTTGGCTATTAAGAAAATCCAAGAAGAAAGCTAATTTATCATATATAACATGATATTTAACATTTTCAAACAATTTTATGAGTTTAGGACCCACAGCTTATTTTTCGCTTCCTCGTAGCACACTAGTGAATCTTCCAATTTTCCTTAATAATTCCTTAATTGAACCTAAACCAAAATTATGTATAAATTCAATAAATTTACCATTAAACCATCCCCCAAACAACAACTTCTGAGTTCAAACAAATCATTGAAATTATAACTATTTTATGAATCCAAACTAGTTAGATTCCTTACATTGTATCGATGCAAACCGTATGTACAATCGTTCTTTGCCTTTACAGATGATTTGGGCATTTGGGTCAACACCTAATTCAATAATATACTGAAAAATAAGTAGCTAATTAATGATTAAATTCCTTCATTTAATCAATTCATAACCTTTACCCAACAACTATGTCAAAATAGCAAACTAATTACCCTTAATTGCACTTACGATTCACTATTTGTGGGATCTGAATGGCCAATAGATCAAGAATGTTTTATTATAATTGAAATGGGTTTAAAAGCTGATTAGGAGGGTTCAAGAACTCAAATTAATGCTGGAAAAATATAGGCAAGAACCAAGAAACAAAACAACCCCCTTTCTTGCACATAGGCGCACGCACCACCACCCATGGTTGCCAATATTGGGGCTGAGTTTTAAAACGGATTGAGATCTCATTAAATTCCAGAAAAATACATTTTAAATCATTTAAAATCTTCCAAATTTCATATCTATAAATTTAGGTTTTTAATGGACAAGATTAATTAAGAAATTGAAGAGAGAAGAGACCTTACCCAAGCTAGTCGAGAGAAATGACAATGACACTTTCTTGGCAATGTTTGGGATCGATCATGGAGTTCAAGATTTCAGATTAGGGGCTGATTTTAATGAGTAAAAATGATAGCAATATGGTGGAGAATATGTTAACAAATCTTGTTGCAAAAATAAAAAGGAAAAAAAATGTTAAAACTAGGTGTAGGTGGTGACAACAATAGAGGAAAGGAAAAAATTAAAATCAAAGACAAGGAGAGGAGGAGAGGAATAGATACGTCAATGAGGAGGAGGATTAAAGGCTGATTATTAGTAAAAAATTAATATTTATCCTAGGTTAACTAGGCTGGGATGACCCACGCATTAAAACAAGGGGTTTTTGTCAAAAAATTAAATTATTTGCATGGGAAGGGAATTGAAGTTAGGACCTCAAGGATAAATTTACTAATGTTTAACCATCAAACCACTAACTCATTCTTGATATAATTTGAAATATTTATTTTAAAAAACAAGGCATGTCACATACTAGGGTTTCAGGCTAAATTTGCAAAATAATAAAAATGTTGCGAGAGAAGGGATTTGAACTTGGGTTTCAAGAAACGTTACACTAATATTAAAAAAATAATAAAAATAATACCTCATTTATTTCGTAAAAATGCATAGATAATTTAAAAAATTAAGGCATGATCATTCTCTCTCGATTCACAAACCAGATTCTACTAACCCCTGATTTTTGGGATGTTATAATTCTCCCCTCCTTGAGGAAATTTTGTCTTTGAAATTTTCTTGGTCACAAAATTTGTTACCCCTTTTCTTTCAAACTAGGCCACCAAGCTTTCGCTGTGCAACTCTGACTCCAACACAATTCCAGACAATACATCTCCTTAAATTCCCAACGTGTATTTTGCATATCTAATTAAGGAAACGTTACTAACAGATTTCTCTACCCCAATTCCTAATTTTGATAGAAACTCTATTGGTACCACAATATCTATAAAGCAGAGTCCTAGCTAATGTAACAGTTTCTCTAGTAATAAATTTTACAATCTTTTGTTGAGGTTTGACTCATCTGGCCCACTTTAAAGGTCACGAATTTGGTCCAGTAGAAGTAGACTTTCTCCTTTTCTGAACTTTATTCTTTTCCTTTCTTTTGCATTCCAAGCGTTTAGTCTCACCCTCCATATCAGTCCTTTCAACCATAATCTTCAAAACCTTTTCTAACACTCTTAATATCATTTGGGGATAGACAATGCACAATCATGATGTCAGTCTTTTTAATGTTAGGCACAATTCCTTAAGAAGCAAATGACTCAAATTGGGTAGATCAACACTGAGCCCAATGGGTCCTCATTCTACAGTTGTTAATTATGTATCATATGGTCTTAAATTTGATCTACAGTTTTAGAAAAAATAATCACTAGCTAACTTCAGTCAATTTTTAGTTTCCTATCTTACAGTTTCAAAGAAAAATTAAATACTAACTATTTCAGTTCTATGTCTACAGTAATACGCTTCAAGTGTTTACTTATAACTTAACAGCATCTTTTCTATGGCAATCAGCATCAGAGTCTCAGACCTGATATTCTTTGTAGAATATCATTTTCAAAACTCTCTGTGGCTTGCTTTTCCCAAATTTCCCCTTTCTCATGTATGCATGCATGAAAACTTACTTAAGTAGATTTAAAAATTCTGTTTGAGGTTTTGAACGAAGGCTCTAATACCACTACATGTAACCTCCCAAACCCAGCCTAGACGTTATGGCTAGATTAAGAAGGCTACATTAGCCACCGAAACGGCTAAGCTAACTTACGTTACTTTTGAATACCTTAAATAAGATCATTTTAGAGAAAACCGTAGTTGTACTTTAAGTTAGCTTAAAAGCTTTCATTCATTAGGTTGTCTATACTTAGGATTCTTTTTATTGTTGATAGTGTTGTTTTAGAAAAACCATTTGCTTGTCGCTCTTCTTTAAAAAAACTCAATGTTAAACTAATGCAAAAAAAAAAAAAAACCATTTTTCAAGTCATTCGGAAACTTAGTTGCCTTATTGATTTGTTTTTCAAAAACGGTTCCTTTGCAATGTAGTAGAAACTAGGGAACAATATCAAAATTTACTTAAGTCTGATATCATGCATTATCTAGTTATTATACTTGAGTAATCCATGCATGCAAAAATCCTCAAAAGAAAAGTTACCAAGCCACAGACCAGAAATAATAAAAAATTACAAGCCAAAACCAATAGAGACTGATTAATACTTATTTAAAAAATAATCCGAGGTCTAAGTTGATTCTCCGAATGCCTAGTCTAGTCCTAATTTTAAGGTTTACCTAAAAAGTTAAACACTATTGGGGGTGAGCTTATGAAAAGCTCAGTGTGAGTTGAATAATTATTTAAATGGGAAAAAGCATCAAATACAGTGAAACATATTAGCATTAACAGAAGAAAACAGAACCACCATAGGAATTTCGTGTCATTACATAGCCATTATCAAATTGATGTCAAAAAATCTCATACAAAATCATATCTCAATACTTTTCACATTCATTTGACATGCTCAACATGTCCTCAATAATCACATACTTTAAGTAAATGGAAATAGTGTTCCAATCTTTAAAATTACCATTGTGTTGGTATCAATCAATATTGTTTAATATCACATACTTTATGGATTTTCATTGTGCATAAATAGCACTCCTTTCAGTACACAATATAACAAATATCTCATGCGCTTAAATCATACATAAGCTTAATATCTCAACACATTATATCATTACATTCTCATATCTCATAACTCAAATATGCAATTTCATCTATACTATCAAACTAGCAATTTTGCCAACATGTCAATCTTTTAAGGCTCGAAACGTACCTAGTTCAGCCACTCACAAAATCAATAATTTGGCTATTAAGAAAATCCAATCAGCAAGCTAATTTATCATATATAACATGATATTTAACATTTTCAAATAATTTTATGAGTTTAGGACCCACACCTTATTTTTTTGCTTTCTCGTAGCACACTAGCGAATCTTTCAGTTTTCCTTAATAATTCTTTAAATAACCTAAACCAAATGTAACAGCCCGTTTTTGGTCAAATAGAAACAGTGGTTTCAAGACCACAAATTTGAAGTAAAAATTATTATTTTATTATTTTTTTAATGTTTACAGCATGATAATGTGATTGTGTGAAAATTTTGTTAAGAAATTTTATCGTTTGGTTGGTCAATTTGATACAAAAGGACTAAATCGCGTAAAGTGAAAAAGTGTTGTTCTATTAGTTAAAGGTGTCAAATAGCTTTGGTTTTTAAATATAGTGGCCTTAAATGGTAATTAAACCATTTGAAGCTTGAGTGGACATTTTTGGACAAGGTTAGGTAATGTTTAAAGGTTATTATTAAAGGTTAAAACGGTAAAATGGTTAATAATTGATACAATAATTAAACACAAATGGCCATATCTTTTAAGTTCTTCTTTAACCGAATATGAAGAAGAAAAAAAGACATGGTTAGGGCATGCTATTTGGCCAAGCATTGTTGTCTATTAAGGTATGTTTTTTGTCCCGTTTTTGATGATTTCTATGTGTTAGTGGTCACTGCAACTAGTAGTAGCTAGCCTAGGGACTATTTTGCAAAAATATTAAAGATTTTGAAAGTTATGATTGATAAAAATATGTGTTCTTTGATGTTTGATGATGAAATATGAAATCTTGTTAGATTTACATATTTTATAAAGTGATTTTGAGAAAAAAATGCAAAAGAGGGATTTATTTGTGAAAATGTGAAAATGTGTGGTTAAATGCATGAAAAGTTGATAAATATGAGCTTCTAGGAGCATTATGGTAATTCAAATATCTTAGGTATTGAAGAAATTTCATGAATTTGTGATTTTGTGTAATAAGGACTAAATTGTAAAAATGTGAAAGTTTAGGGGCAAATGAAAGTTTAGGGGCAAATGTGTAAAATAGTCCTAATTATTAATTTGGATTGAATTGAATAAATAGATAATTAAATAAGTTAATTTTGAATATATTTAGATCAAGAAAAGTGGAATTCGAATCTAGATCGAGGGAAAACTAAAGTTATCGACTAATCGACTTATTTCATCGTTTCCACATTCGAGGTAAGCTCGTATGTGATAAATTTCAATACAAATGTACTTCACATGCTTTGACATTGCAAAAATTGTGAATACAAGACTGTGGATATGAACGATAGTGATTCAATGATGATTCGACATTCGAAATCCCAGTTGAACCTTAGGAATAGTTTAGGATGCTAGTGATGTAACGCCCTAATTTTTGGGCCTAGGAGTAATAGGCCTTGAGTCTAGGTTCGGGTAGAAGACGGCCTGAACAATTTGGATGTTTTAATTATTATTATTATTTAGTATGTAATTAAATAAATTACGAAGGGTTATGGTGTGGGAAAAAGGCCCAAGAGTAAATTTAATTCGAGGCAATTCCTAAATTTTTAATTTTGGAGAATGAGGGTTCTGGCGATATGGGCTTTTAAAATTGAGGTGGTAAATTATGACACAAATAAGACCTTGGTAAAGTGGCAAGGTGGCACTACTAAGTTCCTAAAAAAATGGCGCCTGGGAAGGAATTAAAGGTCCAGGGTTCAAGTTGCAAGGTAGGTATACTGTTACTTTTTAATTTTAGGCATGTGCCGGGCATGTGATCACTTAAAGTGAATTTCGGCAAGGGCCTTTGGGAGGTTGGGTCGATTGTTTTAGTTTATATTAGGGTTAGGTTCTTTTCTTTTTCTATCTTGGAGAATTAGGGTTAGCCACCTGAAAGCTTTCACTATCATTCATCCTTTCTGAGTTCTCACAAAAGCCGAAAACGCAAATTCCTTCTCCTTGGTACCGAGTTCTTCTACCTCTCTTTTTCCTCCATTTTCTTTCTTCCTTTTTGCTTTTTCTTCGAGCCGAAACCTTCTGATCACCTTACTCACCTCCTCTATTGATCCCATCCTCCACAAAACCTTCATAGCCGATCACCATAAAAGCCGAAATCCCGAAAACTCACTTCTTATGCCGATTTCTCCAAGCCAAAATCCTTCAGTTATTTTTGTTCCTTTTGATTAACTTTCATCTTCTCTAAACCCTTAGTATCTGTCGGCAACATTACTTCAAAGTTATAGCCTTAAATCGTCATCTTCTTCATCACTTAAAAAGCCGAAGTACCATAGATTTAGGGACTTATAGCCGAAACTTCAGATCTCCTAGATTTGAGTTCTACTATCGTTTAGAGGATAAATCTGCACCAGATCTACATAGAAATCAAAGAGGAATAGGTGGTAAGTGCTCATCACCTCAGATCTAGTTTTATTTTATAATTTAGAACAAGCCGAAGTCCCTAAAATCTAGGGAGGCTGTCGATTTGGGCATAGGACTTTAAGGGTCTTTAACCAATGATTTATTTTGGTGTTTAGTGTCTTCTAGAGGTTGGATTGAAGGCTTGGATCTTTGGAACAACTAGACATAGATCTAGTCATCGGTTTTCGGCAAAAAGGTAAGATTCTAAAGGCTTTAGGGGCATGGTTCGAATATGGTAGGTAAATATTGGGATTGGTTATTGTAGTTTGCAATCTAAGAATTGTGCTAATCAATTGTAGGACATTGTAAGGGATCTCAGTGGCAGTCGTCACAAAACAGGTGTGTAACAACCCTCGTAGTAGCATAGGCTAATATTTGCAGAAAAGCCGAAATGCCAAAATCCCGGCATTTCTGGAACTTGAGATTTTGCATGCGGTTTTAGATGCGATAAAAATTATATGATCGGTGTTTGGATCGATGGAACAGGTAAGAGCGCAATTCTGCGTACGACGGTAAGTTGGGCCTCAATGGGCTGAAATTGGGCCCAATGGGCTTCCGAGCCCATTTGGGTAAAATTGATTGAAAATGGAACTTGGATAAATTGCATGTTAACACGGTTAGATCTATTGTAAAAATTGGGTTAAGTGGGCTAAAACGGCTAAATCGGCTATGTTGGGCCTATTAGGGGTTTTTGGCCCAATAACTCGGTTTTGCTAGAATGGGCTAGAATCGCTGTTTAAACACTTGAAATTGTTGATAATTGGTAATGAGCATGGAAAACCTTAATAATTGATAAAATAATGAAATTACCCTTATAATGTGAAAATGACCATTTTGCCCCTAGGTGAAAATGACCGTTATGCCCCTAGGGTTATGTTATAATTAAGATGCATGTGATAATGTTTTTGTACATGATATGGCATGATATGCACATGATATGCCATGATATATTCATATATGCATGGGTTGGGTTTTATATGAACGGAGGAAGTGCTAAAAGGGCTTTGCCCCAGTTTATCAAAAAGAGATTTGCCCCAGTTATTAAAAGAGGCTAGGCCTCCAGTTATATGATAAAGTAGCTATGCTGCTAGTGGAGAGTTTGGTTGGGTGGGTTAAGTTATTCCCCACATGGAGAGCTTGGTTGGTACGGGTGGAGAGTAGTAGATGGTGGGTTGAGTAGTCTCCCCAAATGGGCTTGCATACATTCATTGGTATTACATGTGATGTTGAAATGGGCCTATGGGCCATGTCGTTTACAGTAAAGGCTTTGACCTAGTGATATGATTAATGAGAAGGCTTCGGCCCAGTAACCGTTAAACGAAAGGCTTTGGCCCAGTATACTGGTATTAGTTTGGGCTCTAAAAGGGGCTTGTTGCACACTGAGTTTTCCAAACTCACCCCCTTTCTCTTCCATCCTTGCAGGTGAGCCCTAGTTCACCAACTTGGAGCTGGTCGGGATTCCGAGTGGCCACGAAGATTAAATTCCTGGTTTTTAAATAAGTTTCAATTAGCTTCCTTTTAAATTTCGCATTTATTTTTTATTATTTCTATTTTGGTTAAAGTTGTAATAAGGCCGCTCTATTATTTTTACTTTGGGTTTTTAAATTACTTAAATCATTTTCAACTTGAGATACACATCGCTTAAGTTGATTTATTAAAATTGGTTAGCTCTAGGGCGCGTTTTATAAAAGTTACTTATTTTCAAAATATCACGATAACCGAGCAAAGCTTCCGCGACGTAAATGTTTTCAAGGGAAATAAATATTTTAAATAGACTTGAACTTAATTTGTTGTTCGTGAACAAGTAATAAGCTTAAAGTGTGGCAATGGATGTGTGCATGTCTAGGATTGGATCATGGAAGAGCTAGGTACTTAAGCAGTCTAATTGACTCACCTCCTCTTTTCTTGAATCCTACCTGGTGCGTAGTATCCATTCACTCTAAGCCATAACAAAGAAGGTTTCATTTTTCGATACTTAACTATTTTTAAAATAACATGCTTCTGCCACTATAAATCTTTACAAGTTTAAACGGTAAAAGTTTCTAAACATCAAGGAGGGTTTTCAATGAAAACATGGTTTTTGAAAAACACTTCAATGTGACACATCAGACTTAGCCATAATGTCTAGGCCGGGTTTGGGGTGTTACATTTAGTGGTATCAGAGCAAGTTGCAACAACTCGGCTGTGGATCAGGTCTAAAAAGGTTTTCAAAACTTTAAGCCCAAAGAGGGTATTTTTTTCAGAAAAATTCGACTTTTGAAAACAAATTTTTGTTTAAAGGAGATAATTTCCGAACTTGTTTTCTTTAAATCAAATGTTTGAGAAATGGATTTTAAAAAGGCCTAAATCTTTTGAGTTTGTTTGAAATCTGATAAGGTGGCACACTGAATCCCGGCACCAAGTCTGTAAGTATCTTTCTCCTCTATATATACTGTACTGTACTAAAACCTTACTGTAGATAGGATTAAGACTGTAGCTGGGCTATGATTCTGTAAAGAACAAAAACTCTAAAATACTATCTCTGCATAAGACATATGAATGAATAGTAAAATTTTTGAGATCTTTGTAGTTATTTGATATGTGTACTGGTAATGTAGAGTATTGATATGGATTCTGAGGGTAAGCAAAGTCTACCAACTTCGAGTAGCGGTAACTCAGAGCTTCGGACTGAGGCACTGACCGAGTTAGTAAGGAAAGTGGTAGAAAAAGTATGGAGAGCAAGGTTAAGGAAATTAGGGAAATGCTTCAAGTAGGGTGCTTGGAGTGTAAGAAGAGGAAGGATTCTAGTTCTCAGAAGACTAAGCCTCGTTTTGTGAAACATGTTAAGACACGACCAAACTTTCCAACCTGCAAGAACTGTAACGAGCGTCATCCAGGTGAATGCCATAGGAAGACAGGAGCATGCTTTAGATGTGGGTCCAAGGAGCATAGAGCTCGGGATTGCTAGGCTTATTCTATTTAAGTGTGTGTTACGAATTGTATGCGTGCTTGATAAATGTTTCTTTACTTTGGTAATTAGATGTTCTGGGTCGTACTAAGAATTATATATTTTTTAATTTTAAATTAAATTAGAGTGCATAGTGGAAGCATAGTGGTTTGACATGGGTAATACGGTTAGTTTGAAATTTCGAGGACGAAATTTTTTTAAGGGGAGTAGAGTTGTAACGCTCCGATTTTTGGACCTAGGAGTAATAGGCCTTGAGTCTAGGTTCAGGTAGAAAACGGCCCGAACAATTTGGATGTTTTAATTATTATTATTATTTAGTATGTAATTAAATAAATTACGAAGGGTTATGGTGTGGGAAAAAGGCCCAAGAGTAAATTTAATTCGAGGCAATTCTTGAATTTTTAATTTTGGAGAAAGAGGGTTCTAGCGATATGGGCTTTTAAAATTGAGGTGGTAAATTATGACACAAATAAGGCCTTGGTAAAGTGGCAAGGTGGCGCCACTAAGTTCCTAAAAAAATGGCGCCTGGGAAGGAATTAAAGGTCCAGGGTTCAAGTTGCAAGGTAGGTATACTGTTACTTTTTAATTTTAGTCATGTGCCGGGCATGTGATCACTTAAAGTGAATTTTGGCAAGGGCCTTAGGAAGGTTGGGCCAATTGTTTTAGTTGATATTAGGGTTAGGTTCTTTTCTTTTTCTTTCTTGGAGAATTAGGGTTAGCCACCTGAAAGCTTTCACTATCATTCATCCTTTCTGAGTTCTCACAAAAGCCGAAAACGCAAATCTCTTCTCCTTGGTACCGAGTTCTTCTTCCTCTCTTTTTCCTCCATTTTCTTTCTTCCTTTTTGCTTTTTCTTCTAGCCGAAACCTTCTGATCACCTTACTCACCTCCTCTATCGATCCCATCCTTCACAAAACCTTCATAGTCAATCGTCATAAAAACCGAAATCCCGAAAACTCACTTCTTGTGCCGATTTCTCCAAGCCAAAATCCTTCAGTTATTTTTGTTCCTTTTGATTAACTTTCATCTTCTCTAAACCCTTAGTATCTGTCGGCAACATTACTTCAAAGTTATAGCCTCAAATCATCATCTTCTTCATCACTTAAAAAGCCGAAGTACCATAGATTTAGGGACTTATAGCCGAAACTTCATATCTCCTGGATTCGAGTTCTACTATCGTTTAGAGGATAGATCTGCACCAGATCTGCGTAGAAATCAAAGTGGAATAGGTGGTAAGTGCTCATCACCTCAGATCTAGTTTTATTTTACAATTTAGAAAAAGCCGAAGTCCCTAAAATCTAGGGAGGTTGTCGATTTGGGCATAGGGCTTTAAGGGTCTTTAACTGATGATTTCTTTTGGTGTTTAGTGTCTTCTAGAGGTTGGATCGAAGACTTGGATCTTTGGAATAACTAGACTTAGATCTAGTCATCGGTTTTCGGCAAAAAGGTAAGATTCTAAAGGCTTTAGGGGCATGGTTCGAATATGGTAGGTGGAGATTGGGATTGGTTATTGTGGTTTGAAATCTAAGAATTGTGGTAATCAATTGTAGGACATTGTAAGGGATCTCGATGGCGATCGTCACAAAGCAGTGTGTAAACAACCTCGCAGAGAGCTTAGGCTAATATTTGCAGAAAAGCTGAAATGCCAAAATTCTGGCATTTCGGGAACTTGAGATTTTGCATGCGGTTTTAGATGTGATAAAAAATGATATTATCAGTGTTTGGATCGATGGAACAGGTTAGAGCACAATTCTGTGCACGACGGTAAGTTGGGCCTCAATGGGCTGAAATTGGGCCCAATGGGCTTCCGAGCCCATTTGGGTAAAATTGATAGAAAATGAAACTTGGATAAATTGCATGTTAACACGATTAGATCTGTTTTAAAAATTGGGTTAAGTGGGCTAAAAGGGCTAAATCGGCTATGTAGGGCCCATTAGGGGTTTTTGGCCCAATAACTCGGTTTTGCTAGAATGGGCTAGAATCGCTGTTTAAACACTTGAAATTGTTGATAATTGATAATGAGCGTGGGAAACCCTAATAATTGATAAAATAATGAAATTACCCTTATATTGTGAAAATGACCATTTTGCCCTTAGGTGAAAATGACCATTATACCCCTAGGGTTATGTTATAATTAAGATGCATGTGATACTATTTTTGTACATGATATGCCATGATATGCACATGATATTCCATGATATATTCATATATGCATGGGTTGGGTTTTATATGAACGGAGGAAGTGCTAAAAGGGCTTTGCCCCAATTTATCAAAAAGGGCTTTGCCCCAGTTATTAAAAGAGGCTAAGCCTCCAGTTATATGATAAAGCAGCTGTGCTGCCAGTGGAGAGTTTGGTTGGGTGGGTTGAGTTTTTCCCCACACGGAGAGCTTGGTTGGTACGGGTGGAGAGTAACGGATGGTGGGTTGAGTAGTCTCCCCAAATGGGCTTGCATACACTCATTGGTATTACATGTGATGTTGAAATGGGCCTATGGGCCATACCGTTTATAGTAAAGGCTTCGACCCAGTGATATGATTAATGAGAAGCCTTCGGCCCAGTAACTGTTAAACGAAAGGCTTCGGTCCAGTAACATGATTAATGAGAAGGCTTCGCCCAAAGAACTGCTTAAACGAAAGGCTTCGCCCAAAGATATCGGTATTAGTTTGGGCTCACGAAGGGGCTTGTTGCACACCGAGTTTTCCAAACTCACCCCCTTTCTCTTCCATCCTTGCAGTGAGCCCTAGTTGGTGGACTTGGAGTCAAGGGATTCCGAGTGGCCACGAAGATTAAATTCTGGTTTTTAAATAAGTTTCAATTAGTTTCCTTTTAAATTTCGCATTTATTTTTGATTATTTCTATTTTCGTTAAAGTTGTAATAAGGCTGCTCTATTATTTTTACTTTCGGTTTTTAAATTACTTAAATCATTTTCAACTTGAGATACACATCGCTTAAGTTGATTCCTTAAAATTTGTTAGCTCTAGGGTGCGTTTTATAAAAGTTACTTATTTTCAAAATATCACGATAACCGAGCAAAGCTTCCACAATGTAAATGTTTTCAAGGGAAATAAATATTTTAAATAGACTTGAACTTAATTTGTTGTTCGTGAACAAGTAATAAGCTTAAAGTGTGGCAATGGATGTGTGCATGTCTAGGATTAGATCATGGAAGAGCTAGGTACTTAAGCAATCTAATTGACTCACCTCCTCTTTTCTTGAATCCTACCTGGTGCGTAGTATCCATTCACTCTAAGCTATAACAAAGAAGGTTTGATTTTTCGATACTTAACTATTTTTAAAATAACATGCTTCTGCCACTACAAAGGTTTACAAGTTTAAACGGTAAAAGTTTCTAAACATCAAGGAGGGTTTTCAATGAAAACATGGTTTTTGAAAAACACTTCAATGTGACACATCAGACTTGGCCATAATGTCTGGGCCAGGTTTGGGGTGTTACAAGTGACATGTCATTAAGGGATATATTGAGTTGGCTTCGGTTCATGATATAGTACTTCGGGTGCGAGTTATACTGATTTGGCTTCGGGCCATGCATATCAGCTGATTTGGCTTCAGGCCATGATACTAATACTTCGGAGATAAGTTACATTGATTTGGCTTCGGGCCATGGTATAGGTACTTATTGTGTGAAAACCTTGAGTATCCGTGTAACACCCCAAACCTGGCCCAGAAGTTAGACCCGAATTTAGCGTCTCACATTGAAGTGTTTTTTCGAAAACCATGTTTTCATTAGAAACCCTTCTTATTTAAAACGTAGTACATTGAAAAATTCTTAATTTTATTTCCAAAACTCTTTTTTACTTTGCGGAAGCTAATTCTAAAAGTAACCGATTTACGAAAACGTGATGTTTTAAAAGTTAAGTAGCAAAAATGTCGTGTTTTGAAAACAGTTGTTGTTTTGGAAAACCGTGTCCTACTTCTAACAGATATTAGACATACTAAATAAACTTTCCAAATAAAAGGTTTAGAAAATAAAGAGGCCTTATTACAACCCAAATCAAAACCAAAGTGCTTAACTAAATAAACGAAATAGAAAAACATGTGCAGTTGTGTGGTCGTCTCTAAGTCCCTCTACGACACCGATCCATCTAACGCTAGGGATTACCTGCATGGGTTAATAAACGGGGTGAGTTTACGAAAACTTAGTGTGTAATCCCCTTACTAGAGTAACAATCAATATACAAAAACAAAAATAGAAATAGTTTGGGCTAAAGCCCGTTAACAGTAACACTACAGTCCAGTTTAGAGCATACATGGGCCAAAGCCTATTACAATGTCATTTGGGTCACAGCCCATAAAAGAATCAATTAGGCCCAGCCCAAACCAATAACAGAACAGAATGTGTGAATGCATGGATGCATGCTATCCCATCCCAATAATCCAACCGTTACACATCAGCTCCGTCCCCCGATACACATCATGTGGGGATATAAATATTGACCCACCCATCCGATACACATCAATGGTAGCCCGGTTGCAGTACTACCTTCATTACAGGAAAGCTGCTAATCATATATTGGGCTTAAAAAGCCTTCAGTAGCAGTATTATAATTGGCACAAAGCCATCGGTAACTATATTATGTTTGGCACATAGCCATCAGCGATGGTAATATAATCGGCACACAGCCTTGGGTAAATATGAACCACACAGAGTCATCCATAAGTATGTTAGGCACTTAGCCACAAGTAAATACGTTTGGCACAAAGCCATAGTCAAGATGGCACAGAGCCATTTTTAGGTTGGCACAAAGCCATAATTAGAATAATTGGCTTTAAGCCATTGGTAGCTATTTCATGTTAGGCACATAGCCATCGGTGGATCCACGGTCGTCAAGCAACCATGCGATCCTCATATACTTCCTCCGTTCCATAATTCCAACCCCATGCAATATGTCGTGTATGTCATGCTTAATCATCACACGTGTATGCAAAATGGCTATGCTCAGTAACAATCATTTAAACATATATTAAAAGCATATCAGTCGTACAACCACCGTCAAGTCAGTTAAATCACAGTCGTAAAATCACAGTCAAATCAGTCAAATTCATAGTCCAAGTCAGTCATTTACCCACAAGGGCAAAACAGTCATTTTACCCTATAGGGGTATTTCAATAATTTTACACTATAAGGGTAATCTGGTAATTTTACAAATCGAGGTTATTTTGGTAATTTTACAAATCGAGGGTATTTCGATAATTTTAGAAATTAGGGGTATTTCAGTAATTTTACAAACTGAGGGTATTTCGGTAATTTTACAAATCGGGGATATTTCGATAATTTTACAAACTGGGGATATTTCAGTAATGTTACAACTCGGGTGTATTTTAGTAATTTTACAAACTGGGGTTATTTCGATAATTTTACAAATCGAGGGTATTTTGGTAATTTTATAAATCGGGGGTCTTAACGACCCAACAGAAGGTCCACCGTCGCCCCGAGCGACTTAAGTAACCTAAACAGGCCTAACAGTGCAAATAGGCCCAAGGCCCATTACTCAGCCCAAGTGGGCCCACACGCTCGTGTGGTCCATTTACCCCAAATTTAGTTACGGCTATGTGGCCCAACTACTTCTCACCTAATAGTTAGATTTACACAAGCGGGCCCGTCGGCCCATTCGGCCCATTAGATTTACACAAGAGGGCCTGTCGGCCCATTCGGCCCATCGAGGCCCAGAATAGCCCCAGCACACGAGAATGCTCATGGCAGCCTCTACAGTCTATCGTCCATGGTCTGTAACTCGATTTACCACACAAGCAATCGCACGCTCGTGAGGCCTCAAATGTTGAAGTTTTGGCTTTTCGACTTTTGCTGACTTCTAACAAAGAAGGATGCGAATACACACGTGTTTATGAGAATGCGCCGAAGTCCACGATCACCAACCTTGGCACATCCTACATTGAGTCTTCCTCTCAACTCATCTGGTTCTCTCTATTTAAAGCCAGCTTCTCACCAATTCTCATGTTAGCTTCCCGATGTGGAATTACTTTCAACCATTAGGAAAATTCCTCATTCTTATGACCACTTCAACCACAGAGTTCTAGTCCACATCCACCTCCTACACAGCTCAAATAGCAAAATAAATACTCCACTGCGCATCCCATGACTTGAACTTCAGTCCTCACAGTTACACAACACGCCACCTTGCCACTCCACCACAGGCTCTTTCCGTATTAAAAACGTCCAGAATTAACCTTAAGACATATGTGCCAGCGTCCAGATTCACTTAAGAGAAAAACCAAAATAAATTGTAAGAGCCAAGACTTGAACCTAGGCTCCCTTACAACCTTAATGACGCCACAACCACTAGACCACATGTTTCCTTGTGTCATTTATTTAACACAATAATTTAAAAGGCCATCCTCCAAGCATCCAGGGTTTTATTCACTTTATACCAAAATTTTTGCTAATGCCCAGGTTTGAACCCAAGATTTCTTCAACACTTCTTAGAGCCATTAACCACCAAAGTAGACATTTAATTGTGTCATTTCCTTCCACAATTAAATACTTTATACAACCTCCTTACGGACCCAAACTCAAGGCCTGATACTTCTAGGCCCAAATTCGGAGCGTTACAATCCTACTTCTATTCTGAATGGTTCAACAAGTATACGAAAGAGGTGGATGAGTATGGGATTGATGTTGTAACACCCCTAACCCATATCCGACGACGGATTAGGGTTACGAAGCATTACAAGAAAATATACATTACCTGAATAACTATAAAAATATATACAATCACATGTCTCATAAGCAAAGATGTTCAGCATGTAACGCCCCCACGCCCGAGACCGTCGCCGGAGTCGAGTATGAGGTGTTACTAAGCTTAATTTAACATTTTTAGAACTTTGGATTATTTGTTTCTACATTCACAGCTTTTAAGCTACTTGCGTCACAGTCACAAGAAAAATCATATCTCGAGTTACGAAACTCGAAATCAAGATCCGTAAATTTTCCCTGAATCTAGACTCATATACATATCTACTAAATTTTTTTCTAGAATTTTTTGTTGGGCCAATTAGTACAGTTTATTAGTTAAAATTACCCCTGTTACAGGACTTGACTGGACTGACCTCTGTTTACTACGAACCACATTTATCTCTGTAAAAAATTCATATGATTATGAGATTTATTTCTACTAAAACTAGACTCAATAAGGATTCTTATAAGATAAAATACACCACATAATTATATCTGTATAATTTATGGTGAACTTTTAAAGTTGAAACAGGGGATCCAGAAACTGCTCTGACCCTGTTTCACTAAAATTTAGATATATTCTAACGTATAATTCATTTACCTGTTTAATTTGTTTCATGTGAAACTAGACATAATAAGCTTAAATTTGATATTTAATCCATCACCAAATTCAATTTCTATGATTTTTAGTAAATTTTCAAACTCACATCAGTGTTGCTGCAATATTCTGTTTATGGCAAATTTCACCCTTTTTTATGGGTTTTCATGAATTGGATATCCTAATAGCTCTCCACAACATCAAACATAATCTAAACTAACCATTTCCATAATTTATCATTATCAAGAATTTTCTCAACCATTCCATCACCATATCATAAGATCATTTACATAAAATAGGTATATTGCTATACATGCCATACTTAAATTTACAAGCCATTTACCGAAAAGTTCTTCCGGATAGTGTGACTGATCCTTCGACCTATCCCGACTCCTGAGCTGGCTTGTCCAAAACTACAATGAGTAAGAAGGAGGGAGTAAGCATAAATGCTTAGTAAGTTCATATGCAAATAATAAGTAACATAACAAAGTAATCATACCAATCAACATTAGCATATATCACCAAAACACATATCACATTTCTAATCATTTTTCATCATCTCATTACCTTATCGTGGTTGTATCAATACTCAATCCGAGGGTTAAATACATACCTGTCCAAAATATCAATTTCACATCACTTACCAATACGTCTCTTTACATCTCGAGTTTTCCTCCATTTGAGTAGAACTTTACCCGTTGAGCACATCGAAATATAATTCGGATACTTGGATAACTTGCACATAAGTGCCACATATGCAATCAAGTAATCATGTAACCCGCCCATAAGCGAACTCGGACTCAACTCAACGAGCTCAGGCGTTCGCATCCATAATTGAACTCGGACTCAACTCAACGAGCTCGGATGCCTAGTTACATCTCACGAACTCGGACTCAACTCAACGAGTTCGAACATTCGCATCCATAATTGAACTCGGACTCAACCCAACGAGTTCGGATGCTCAACCATCCTAGTGACATGTCACTTGTATCCTAATCTATTCCTAAGGTTCAAACGGGATTTTCCTCGAACACATATCCTTGTCATCTTCTCAGAGAATGCCTAACCAATACTCTCAGAACAATTATATTTAACAAATAACTCACATAGTTTACATTTTATTCGAAAATAACCACAAAGCATATTTTTCATGATAAAAATCAGCATATCACATAATTGACATCAATAACTTAAAAATAACAATTATGCTACATTATTTACACATGAACTTACCTTGGTACCAAAATACAAAGATTTTGCAATTTAATCCACAATCTTTTCTTTTCCTCGATTGGGGTCGATTCCACGTCTTTCTTGATCTAAAATAACACATTTAGCTTATTTAATACTCACATTATCAAATTAATCCTTAATTCAAATTTTGGCAAAATTACAATTTTACCCCTAAACTTTTGCGTATTTACACTTTTGCCCCTAGGCTCCTGGATTAAACTTTATTCCTTATTCTTATTTTTTACAACATGCTGATCACTTTTCCCTTCTATAGCAACATCAAATTCTCACTCTAACATGTACTTGTGACTATTAGGTATTTTTACCGATTAAGCCCTTTTACTCGTTTTTGCTTAAAATCGAGTAGTGCAAGTTGTCTAACATAATTTAAAACTTCATATTCTATCATAAAACATCAAAATACACAAATTTCACCTATGGGTATTTTTCCAAATATAAACCCTAGGTTAAATTATTGCTAACATAAGCTTAATCGAGCTACCGGGATCTCAAAAACGTAAAAATCATTAAAAACGGGGCTTAGAATCACTTACTATGAAGCTTGAAAGTTGAAGAAACCCTAGCTATGGTGAGAGTGATGTTTCAGCAGCAACTAAATGGGGAAGATGACTATTTTGTGTTATTTTTCCCATTTTATTTCATTTAATATCCAAATGACCAAAATGCCCTTAATACCTTTCTTTGAAAATTTTCATGTACAAGCCCATTTTTGTCCAAAATTTTAGAAATTGGTCAAATTTCTATTTAAGACCTCCTAATTAATATTTCAAAGCAATTTCATACTAAAAACTTCTAGAATGCAAGTTTTACAACTTATTTGATTTAGTCCCTAACTTCAAATTAAGCATTTTATGCATAGAATTTCTTCACAAAATTTTCACACAATCATGCAATCATATCATAAACCTCAAAATAATTATAAAATAATTATTTCTATCTAGATTTGTGGTCACGAAACCACTATTCTGATTAGACCCTAATTCGGGATATTACAACTCTCCCCCCTTTAAGGATTTTCGTCCTCGAAAATCTTACCGGTAATCAGATGTGGGTATTGATTTCTCATAGTTTCTTCGGATTCCCATGTAGCTTCTTCTACTCCATGCCTTTACCACAACACCTTCACAAGTGCAATATTTTTATTCCTTAGTTGTTTGACCTCTCGAGCTAAAATCTTAATCGGTTCTTCTTCGTAAGTCATATCCGGTTGTAGTTCAATTTACGCTTGTGAAACTACATGTGAAGGATCCGAACGATACCGACGTAACATAGATACGTGGAACACATCATGAATCTTTTCTAATTTAGGTGGTAAAGCTAGCCGATATGCTACCGGTCCAACTTTTTCAATTACTTCATACGGCCCAATAAAACGCGGACTTAATTTGCCCTTCCGTCCAAATCTGAGAACTTTCTTCCACGGAGACACCTTTAAAAATACTTTATCACCAACTTGAAATTCAATGTCCTTTCGTTTTAAATCTGCATAAGATTTCTGTCTATCTGAAGCAGCTTTCAAACAATCTCGAATTACCTTTACTTTTTCCTCGGTTTCTTTTATTAGATCAACTCCATAGATCTGATTTTCCTTCAGTTCAGTCCAATACAAAGGCGTTCGACACTTACGACCATACAATGCTTCATAAGGTGCCATTTTCAAGCTTGTCTGATAACTATTATTGTAAGCAAATTCTACCAACGGTAAATATTTTTCCCAACTTCCTTGAAATTCCAATACACAACATCCGAGCATATCTTCAAGAATCAATTATTACTCTCGATTGTCCATCGGTTTGTGGATGAAAAGATCTTCGAAATTAATTTCTTACCTAACGCGTCTTGCAACTTTTGCCAAAACCGCGAGGTAAACCTTGGATCTCTATCTGAAATAATCGACAACGGTATTCCATGTAGTCTAACAATTTCTCTAACATAGAGTTCAGCCAACTTGTTAAGAGAATAATCCGTACGTACCGGGATAAAATGAGCCGACTTAGTTAATCTGTCAACTATTACCCAGACGGCATCTTTTTTCCCTAGAGTCAATGGCAATACTGATACAAAATCCATAGTAATCCGATCCCATTTCCATTCAAGAACCATAATAGGCTGAAGTAATCCCGAAGGCACTTGGTGTTCAGCTTTCACCTGTTGACAAATTAAGCATTTGGACACAAACTCTGATATATCTCTTTTCATTCCATTCCACCAATACATTTTCTTCAAGTCATTATACATTTTCGTACTACCCGGATGAATCGAGAAACAACCACTATGTGCTTCCTGTAGGATCTTTTGAATCAATTCCTCATTCTTAGGTACACAAATCCGATCTTTAAACATTAAGCACCCATCAGAATCGATTTTGAAATCTGATTCTGTATCAACTTCACACTGCTTTCTCTTGGCTTGCAAATCTTGATCATCTTTCTGAGCTTCAGAAATCTCTTATAAAAACATCGGTTTTGCTCTTAACTCTGCTAGAATTGAACCATCATCTGACATTTTCAACTGAGTGTTCATAACTCTTAATGCAAACAACAACTTTCTGCTTAAAGCATCGGCAACCACATTCGCTTTTCCTGGATGATAATCAATAACAAGCTCGTAATCTTTCAATAACTCCAACCATCTTCGCTGTCTTAAATTCAAGTCTTTCTGTGACATCAAGTACTTAAGACTTTTATGGTCGGTATATACCCGGCACTTTTCACCATACAAATAATGTAGCCAAATTTTCAAAGCAAACACCACCGCAGCCAATTCTAAATCGTGAGTAGGATAATTCCTCTCATGAGGTTTTAACTGCCTCAAAGCATAAGCCACCACTTTTCCTTCTTGCATGAGCACACACCCCAAACCATTTAAAGAAGAACCACTATACACCACAAATTCTTTACCTGATTCGGGCTGTACTAACACTGGTGCCTCTGTTAATAACTTTTTCAATTCTTCAAAACTCTATTGACATTCTTCCGTCCATTCAAATTTAACATCCTTTCGGAGTAATCTAGTTATAGGAGCAGCAATTATAGAAAATCCATTTACAAACCGTCGATAATACCCAGCTAGTCCCAAGAAACTTCTAACTTCAGTTACATTTTTCGGTGGTTTCCAATCAACAATGGCTGAAATTTTACTAGGATCAACCCGTATACCATCACCAAAACAATATGACCCAAAAATCCAACTTCCCGGAGCCAAAATTCACTTTTACTAAACTTAGCATACAAATGCTTATCTCTCAAAGTTTGCAAAACTATCCTCAAATGCTCAAAGCATGCTCTGTCTCATCTTTTGAATAAATTAAAATATCATCTATAAACACCACAACAAATTTGTCCAAGTATGGTCGAATATGCGATTCATTAAATCCATAAACACAAAGAGAGCATTTATCAACCCGAATGGCATAACTAAAAATTCATAATAACCGCAGTACCTTGTTCTAAAAGCGCTTTTAGGCACATCCGACTCTTTTACCCGCAATTGATAATACCTGATCTCAAGTCAATCTTTAAAAACCATGTCGCTCCTTTTAGCCGATCAAACAAATCATCAATTCTTGGCAACGGATACTTGTTTTTGATTGTCACCTTGTTTAACTGCCGATAATCAACACACAACCTCATAGAACCATCCTTCTTTTTCACAAATAACACGGAGCACCCCAAGGTGAAAAACTTCGGTCTCACAAAGCCTTTATCACCAACTCTTGCAATCTGCGACTTTAATTCTTTCAACTCTGCTGGTGCCATTCTATACGGCAATCGAGATCGGAGTTGTTCCCGTATCAAATCAATACCAAATTCTACTTCCCGATCGAGAGGCAAACCCGACAATTCTTCTAGAAATACGTCCGCAAATTCACACACAACTGGCACTGATTCAACTTTCTTTTCAACTTCTTTTGTATTAATTACATACGCCAAATAAGCTTCATAACCCTTTCTCAGATATCTTTGAGCCAACATTGAAGAAATCACACTAGGCAATGCTTCTAATTTATCTGATTCAACCCGCAGAGTTTCACCATTTTCACACTTTAATTCTATAACCTTTTCTTTGCAATTTATTTTAGCATCATGCAATGTCAACCAATCCATACCCAAAATAACATCAAACTCATCAAACGGCAACAACATCAAGTCGGCCGGAAAGTAATGATCCCGAATCATTAAAGGACATTTCTTACATACTTTATCAACAATCACACATTTGCCTAACGGATTCGACACTCTAATCATAAATTCGTGTTCTCAACGGTATATTCATATCGGACACCAATTTCATGCACACATATGAATGAGTAGAACCGGGATCAATCAAAGCAATAACATTAACATTATAGAGAGAAAATGTATCGGTAATCACATCGGGTGAGGAAGCATCTTCGCGCGCTTTAATAGCATAAGTTCTAGCCGGAGCCCTTCCTTCAGGTCTAACTGGTGCATCCTCGCTACATTCTTATCGCTTGTTTCGCTCCACTTTTCTTGGATATCTTCCTCTCGAATCCGCCCCACTTGTTTTTGTATTCTAAAATTTTTCTTTTTCAGCTCTCTCTGGGCAATCTCTAATAAAATGATCCGGAGAACCACATCGAAAACATTCATTTGCTCTGCATGGACCAAAATGATTCCTACCACACCGCTGGCACTCAGGTTTAACAAATCTCAAATTCCCTACACTGGCTGCTGAAGTAGTCTGGGACTTAGGACCCACATTTTGCTTCTTATAATTTCCATATGATTGCCCAACTGAAGCTTGGGAACGAGGATTCATATTTCTTAACTTTCCAGGTTGCTGTGAGAATGAACTGCTCGTCGGTCTTTTCTTCCAATTTTTAGTCTCAGCCTCTATCTTTTTCTTCTCTTTAAGTAGTTCTTCAGCCTTGCAAGCTCGATCCACTAATACTACCATTTCTTTTAATTCAAGAATTCCAACAAATACCTTGATGTCTTCGTTGAGCCCGTCTTCAAATCGTCGGCACATCTTGGCCTCTATAGGAACATACTCTCTGGCATATTTACTTAATCGAACAAACTCTCTTTCATATTCTCAGCCCTGCCATTACCTTGCTTCACTCAAGAAATTCTTTACGCTTCGATCAATAAATCTTTCACTAATATATTTCTTCCAAACTCTTCTTGAAAGAATTCCCGTGTTATTCTCTCTTTCGGTACCACCGAAATCAAAGTCTTCCACCAATTATAAGCTGAATCCTCAACAAAGATATAGCGCATTTCAAACATTCTTCAGTGTACAAGATAATTCATCAAATACCTGGATAGAATTTTCAAGCCAAAACTCTGCTTTCTCGGCATCATCATCAATATTTGCTTTAAATTCTTCGGCCCCTTGCTTGCGGATTCTGTCAACTGGATTTCTATGAAATTTCATCAGATCCATACCTTGAGGCATCGGGGTAGTGCAGGTTGAGGAATTGGGGAGGTGGGGAGGTTGTACATTTGGGTTCATCTGACGCAACTCGAGTGTACCATGCACTCATCATTTGGAGAAAGGCTTCCCGACCCCTTTCTCCTCCTCCCTGACCAATAGTAGGAGGTGGATTTTCAGTCGGCGCTGCTCCTTCAGCCGGAGCTGGCGCATTACTCTCTACTTCATCTGCCACAACTGGATCGGGATTCATTTACTATATAAAAAAATAATTTAAAAAGGTCAGAAGTCGTCACACTATCACAATTTATACATATGGCATGTATAGCAAAATTCGTACATACAACACGTAGTCCGAGAACCGACTAAACCTGCTCTGATACCACTAAATGTAACGCCCCCACACCCGAGACCGTCG
The DNA here is from genome assembly GCA_025698465.1 of Gossypium longicalyx. NCBI lineage: Eukaryota > Viridiplantae > Streptophyta > Magnoliopsida > Malvales > Malvaceae > Gossypium > Gossypium longicalyx. The sequence goes on from CM046998.1 coordinate 57,166,510, forward strand.
CCGGAGTCGAGTATGAGGTGTTACTAAGCTTAATTTAACATTTTTAGAACTTTGGATTATTTGTTTCTACATTCACAGCTTTTAAGCTACTTGCGTCACAGTCACAACAAAAATCATATCTCGAGTTACGAAACTTGAAATCAATATCCGTAAATTTTCCCTGAATCTAGACACATATACATATCTACTAAATTTTTTTCTAGAATTTTTTGTTGGGCCAATTAGTACAGTTTATTAGTTAAAGTTACTCCTGTTACAGGACTTGACTGGACTGACCTCTGTTTACTACGAACCACATTTCTCTCTGTAAAAAAATTCATATGATTATGAGATTTATTTCTAATAAAACTAGACTCAATAAGGATTCTGAGAATATAAAATACACCACCTAATTATATCTGTACAATTTATGGTGAATTTTTAAATTTGAAACAGGGGATCCAGAAACTGCTCTGACCCTGTTTCACTAAAATTCAGATATCTTCTAACGTATAATTCATTTACCTGTTTCATTTGTTTCATGTGAAACTAGACATAATAAGATTCAATTTGATATTTAATCCATCACCAAATTCAATTTCTATGATTTTTAGTAAATTTTCAAACTCACATCAGTGTTGCTGCAATATTCTGTTTATGGCAAATTTCACCCTTTTTTATGGGTTTTCATGAATTGGATATCCTAATAGCTCTCCACAACATCAAACATAATCTAAACTAACCATTTCCATAATTTATCATTATCAAGCATTTTCTCAACCATTCCATCACCATATCATAAGATCATTTACATAAAATAGGTATATTGCTATACATGCCATACTTAAATTTACAAGCCATTTACCGAAAAGTTCTTCCGGATAGTGTGACTGATCCTTCGACTTATCCCGACTCCTGAGCTGGCTTGTCCAAAACTACAATGAGTAAGAAGGAGGGAGTAAGCATAAATGCTTAGTAAGTTCATATGCAAATAATAAGTAACATAACAAAGTAATCATACCAATCAACATTAGCATATATCACCAAAACACATATCACATTTCTAATCATTTTTCATCATCTCATTACCTTATCGTGGTTGTATCAATACTCAATCCGAGGGTTAAATACATACCTGTCCAAAATATCAATTTCACATCACTTACCAATACGTCTCTTTACATCTCGAGTTTTCCTCCATTTGAGTAGAACTTTACCCGTTGAACACATCGGAATATAATTCGGATACTTGGATAACTTGCACATAAGTGCCACATATGCAATCAAGTAATCATGTAACCCGCCCATAAGCGAACTCGGACTCAACTCAACGAGCTCGGATGCCTAGTTACATCTCACGAACTCGGACTCAACTCAACGAGTTCGAACATTCGCATCCATAAGTGAACTCGGACTCAACTCAACGAGTTCGGATGCTCAACCATCCTAGTGACATGTCACTTGTATCCTAATCTATTCCTAAGGTTCAAACGGGATTTTCCTCGAACACATATCCTTGCTTGTCTTCCGTAGAATGCCTACCACCAATACTCTGTGAACAATTATATTTAACAAATAACTCACATAGTTTACATTTTATTCGAAAATAACCACAAAGCATATTTTTCATGATAAAAATCAGCATATCACATAATTGACATCAATAACTTAAAAATAACAATTATGCTACATTATTTACACATGAACTTACCTTGGTACCAAAATACAAAGATTTTGCAATTTAATCCACAATCTTTTCTTTTCCTCGATTGGGGTTCGATTCCACGTCTTTCTTGATCTAAAATAACACATTTAGCTTATTTAATACTCACATTATCAAATTAATCCTTAATTCAAATTTTGGCAAAATTACAATTTTACCCCTAAACTTTTGCGTATTTACACTTTTGCCCCTAGGCTCGGGATTAAACTTTATTCCTTATTCTTATGTTTTACAACATGCTGATCACTTTTCCCTTCTATAGCAACATCAAATTCTCACTCTAACATGTACTTGTGACTATTAGGTATTTTTACTGATTAAGCCCTTTACTCGCTTTTGCTTAAAATCGAGTAGTGCAAGTTGTCTAACATAATTTAAAACTTCATATTCTATCATAAAACATCAAAATACACAAATTTCACCTATGGGTATTTTTCCAAATATAAACCCTAGGTTAAATTATTGCTAACATAAGCTTAATCGAGCTACCGGGATCTCAAAAACGTAAAAATCATTAAAAACGGGGCTTAGAATCACTTACTATGAAGCTTGAAAGTTGAAGAAACCCTAGCTATGGTGAGAGTGATGTTTCAGCAGCAACTAAATGGGGAAGATGACTATTTTGTGTTATTTTTCCCATTTTATTTCATTTAATATCCAAATGACCAAAATGCCCTTAATACCTTTCTTTGAAAATTTTCATGTACAAGCCCATTTTTGTCCAAAATTTTAGAAATTGGTCAAATTTCTATTTAAGACCTCCTAATTAATATTTCAAAGCAATTTCATACTAAAAACTTCTAGAATGCAAGTTTTACAACTTATTTGATTTAGTCCCTAACTTCAAATTAAGCATTTTATGCATAGAATTTCTTCACAAAATTTTCACACAATCATGCAATCATATCATAAACCTCAAAATAATTATAAAATAATTATTTCTATCTCGGATTTGTGGTCACGAAACCACTATTCCGATTAGACCCTAATTCGGGATATTACACAGCATATCAAAAATATTCATGTCATACGCACATACCAAGATTTATACATGAATAACTACTCTAACCGAATTTATAAACCAAATATACAAGTCAAAACGTGTTACTCGTAACATAACCCAAACATATGAAATTGAAATACTAATCATAATTAATAATAACAATAATAATAATAATAATAATAATAATTACAATTCATTTAATCACTTTACAAAGTTTTAAACGAATAAAACCATACTTTTTACTTATGTTTATTTTAATGACCACCATCAACATTACTCAATCACATTAGATGCATGTAATCTCATTTAGAAACAAGTTTATATGCTATTAAATCGGCACTCAAATGACGAAATTAAATCACGAAAATTTCACACATATAAATTCACACATAATAAACTCTAAAAATAATTTTAAATATTTTTTGACTAAAATTTGTGGTCCCGAAACCACCGTTCTGATTAAGGTCTAAATCGGACTGTTATAACTCTCCCCCCTTAGGGATTTTCGTCCTTGAAAATCTTACCGATGAAAAGGTTCGGATAACGCTCTTTGATTGCATCCTCTGGCTCCCACGTTGCTTCCTTAACTCCATGTTTATGCCATAATACTTTAACCAACAAAATTTTCTTATTTGGTAACTCTTCAATCTCACGAGCTAGAATACGAATCGGTTCTTCCTTATAAGTCAAATATGACTGAATCTTAATCTCTGATGGACTAATCACATGCGAGGGGTTAGATCTATATCACCGAAGCATCTACACATGAAATAAATTATGAATCTTTTCTAACTCAAGTGGCAGCAAGAATCTGTACTCAATCGGCCCAATTTGCTCGATAATCTCATACGGCCCAATAAATCTCAGACTCAATTTGCCTTTATGACCAAATCTGAGTATTTTCTTCCACGGTGAGACTTTCAGCAATAATTTATCCCCTATTTGAAACTCTATATCTTTTCGTTTCAAGTTTGCATATGATTTCTGACGACCTGATGCTGTTTTCAGACTTTCACGGGTCACTTTCACTTTCTATTCAGTTTCAATAATCAAATCGACCCCGTGTATCTTGTTTTCACTAAGCTAAGTCCAATACAATGGTGTATGACATTTACAACCGTATAAAGCCTCATATGGTGCCATTTTGATACTCGATTGAAAGCTATTATTGTACGCAAATTTAACCAGAGGTAAGTATCGTTCCCACATACCTTTGAACTCGAGAATGCAACATCTCAACATATCCTCAAGTATCTGAATGATTCGCTCAGACTGACCATCTGTTTGCGGATGGAAAGCGATGCTAAAATGCAGTTTAGTACCTAAAGCATCTTATAATTTCTTCCAAAACTGCGACGTAAACCTCGGATCTCTATCCGAAACAATAGATATAGGCACACCATGCAATCTCACAATCTGAGAAACATATAATTCAGCTAGCTTATCAAGCGAGTAATCTGTACGAACCGGAACAAAGTGAGTAGATTTAGTTAATCTATCTACAATAATCCAGATTGTATCTTTCTTACTCGTTGTCAATAGTAAACCGGATACAAAATCCATCGTGACTCTGTCCCATTTCCATTCAGGTATCATGATTGCCTGAAGCAATCTAGAAGGTACTTAACGCTCGGCTTTCACTTGCTGACAAACTAAACATTTTGAAACAAAGTTAGATATGTCTCGTTTCATACCATGCCCCCAATAGTGTTGTTTCAGATCATTATACATCTTCGTACTACCTGGGTGAACAGATAACCAACTGTTGTGAGCTTCATTCAAAATCATCTGAATCAACTCTAAATTCCTCGGGACACATTCGATTTCTGAATCTCAAATAGTCATTAGCATCAACTCGAAACTCTGAATCAACATTTGAATCACTTTGAGCTCATTTTGTTAACAACTCATTATCAACCTTCTGAGCATTGCATATTTGTTGAACAAATAATGGTCTTGCTTTTAATTCAGCTATTATCGAGCCATCACCAGACATAGCCATATGCACATTCATTGCATGCAAAGCAAACAGTGATTTTTGGCTTAAGGCATCAGCAACAACATTAGCCTTTCCCGGGTGATAATCAATCACAAGTTCGTAATCTTTCATTAATTCTAACCATCGGTGTTTTCTCAAATTCAGATCTTTTTGAGTCATCAAGTACTTCATACTTTTGTGATCAGAATAAGCATGACATTTCTCCCGAACAGATAATGACGCCATATCTACAATGCAAACACAATAGCTGCCAATTCTAGATCATGCGTCGGATATTTCTTTTCATGTGGTTTTAACTGTCTCGAGGCATAAGCTATGACTTTTCCTTTCTGTATCAAAACACAGCCCAAACCATTTAAAGATGCATCACTATAGATAACAAATTCTTTACCCGATTCTGGCTGAACTAACACCGGAGCTTTGGTCAAAAGGGCTATCAACTAATCAAAACTTTTCTGGCACTTTTCTAACCATTCAAACTTAACATCTTTCTACAACAACTTTGTCATTGGGGTTGCAATCATAGAGAAACCTTTCACAAATCGTCTATAGTAACCAGCAAATCCCATAAAACTTTTGACTTTAGAAACGTTTCTCGGAGGTTTCCAATCAAGTATAGCTGAAATCTTACTCGGATCAACTCGAGTACCTGATGCTAAAACAACATGTCCCAGAAAGCTAACTTCGTGTAACCAGAACTCACATTTACTAAACTTCGCATACAACTATTTTTCTCGTAAAGTTTGTAACACAAGTCTCAAATGCTCAGCATGTTCGGTTTCATTAGGGGAGTAGATCAATATATCCTTAATGAACACGACTACAAACCAATCTAAATACTGCCTGAAGATATGATTCATCAAATCCATAAAAATAGCATAACCCAAAACTCATAATGTCCTTCCTCGTTCGAAAAGTAGTCTTTGGCACATCGGAGTCTCTGACTCGCAACTGATAATAACCCGATCTCAAATCTATCTTCGATAACACTGAAGCCCCTTTCAACTAATCGAACAGATCGTTAATCCATGGAAACGGGTATTTATTCTTTATAGTCACCTTATTTAACTGGCGGTAATCAATACACATTCTCATAGTTCAGTCTTTCATTTTCACAAATAAAACTGGCACACCCCAGGGAGAGAAACTCGATCGTGCAAGACCCCTATCTGTTAACTCTTGCAACTATGCTTTCAACTCTTTTAATTCAGTAGGTACCATCCGATACGGAGCTATTGAAATCAGAATCGTCCCCAGTACTAGCTCAATACAAAACTCTACCTCTCGGATAGGTGGCAAACCCGTCAATTCTTCAGGAAACACGTCCGGATACTCGCACACAACTAGTACAGATTCAATCTTCTTTTCAGTCACTTTACTATCAATCACATAAGCAAAGTAAGCTTCACAACCTTTTCTCACATACTTCCGAGCTAACATCGAAGATATTACTGCCGGTAAACCATTCAGATCATTAGATTCAATCCGAATAATCTTGTTGTTCTGACATCTCAAATTGATGGTCTTTCTTTTGCAATTAACAACGGCATCGTCCATGGTCAACTAATCCATACCTAAAATTATATCAAACTCGTCGAAAGGTAGCAACAACAAATCAGCCGGAAAGCATAAATCTCGAATCATCAATAGGTAATTTTTACACACTTTACCAACCAGAACACTCCGGCCCAGGGGGTTTGATACTCGAATTACAAACTCAATAGACTCAACAAGCAAAGTCTTACTGGATACTAATATTTCACACACATATGAATGAGTCGAACCAGGATCAATCAATGCAATAACACTAGTATCATAAAGAGTGAAAGTACCGGTAATAACATCTGGGGAAGAAGCATCCTCGCGAGTGCGTATAACATATGCTCTGGCAGGTTCACGAGCTTCAGATCGAACTGCTGAATCTTTCGTCCCTCTCTGACTACCACAAACATTACCTGATTGCCTGGGTGGTCTACCTCGTACTGACATGTTACTAAGTCTCGAGTTCTGAATAGTATTTTGCTCGGCTAACATTGGCCAATCTCGGATAAAATGATCCATCGATCCACATTTAAAACAAGATCTATCATGCAATCTACAATTTTTGGAATGCCATTTATTTTGCCAATCATTGCCAACATTAGAAATCGAAGTAGCTCGTGAACTTAAAGGAGGTCGGTCTCGGTTTCATCTAGAAAAATCTGAAGTAGCTTTAAATCGACTAGAATCATCTCTGAATTTCTTCGTTGCTGATTGAAAAGTCTTACTCGATGATCTTTTACGAGAATCTCTAACTTCAAAATTAGCTTTTCTTTTCTCTTTTTTGAGCTCTTCGGCTTTGCAAGCTTGTTCAACAAGTGCTACGAACTCTTTGATTTCAAGTATACCAACTAACAATTTAATGTCTTCGTTCAAACCGTCTTTGAATCTTTTACACATGATAGCTTCAGTTGAAACACATTTACGAGCATATCGACTTAGTCTCACAAATTTACGTTCGTACTCAGTTACGATCATACGACCCTGTTTCAATTCCAAAAATTCTTTGCGTTTCTGGTCGATAAATCTCTGGCTGATATAATTCTTATGGAACTCAGTCTGAAAGAATTCCCAGGTAACTATCTCTTTTGGGACTACTAATACTAGTGTATTCCACTAGTGATATGCGGTGTTTCGTAATAAAGATAAGACATACTTTAAACATTCATCCAGAGTACAAGATAGCTCGTCAAATACACAGATAGTATTATCAAGCCACAACTCAGCGTGCTCAGCATCATCATCACCATTAGCTTTAAACTCTTCAGCCCCGTGTTTTCTGATTTTATCAACAGGAGGCTTGTTAAATCTCATTGGATCAATCATCAGGGGTACCACAGGTATCAGAGATGGATTATCCGGGGGTGGAGGTTGTTATACAGCCGAATTAGTCTGGATATACTAAGTAAACCACTCGTTCATCATTTGATAGAAGGCTTGCTTAGCCTCCCCATCATGGCTACTCGAGATAGGTCGAGATTCAACTGGCGCTGTCCCTTGCGTGAGAGCAGGCACTACACTCTCGACATCATCAGCTACAACTCTATCGGGATCCATTTACTATACGAAAACACATTTCCAATTTTCAGAAGTCATCACACTATCACAGTATATCATATGGTATATATAGCTAAACTCACACACGCTACGTTAGTCCTAGAACCGACTAAATCGTAGCTCTGATACCAATAAAATGTAAAAACCCTAACCCAAATCCGACGACAGATTAGGGTTACGAAGCATTACAAGAAAATATACATTACTTGAATAACTATAAATATATATAATCACAAGTCTCATAAGCAAATATGTTTAACATATCAAAAATATACATGTCATACTCACATACCATGATTTATACATGAATAACTACTCTAATCGAATTTATAAACCAAATATACAAGTCAAAACGTGTTACTTGTAACATAACCCAAACATATGAAATTGAAATACTAATCATAATTAATAATAATAACAATAATTGCAATTCATTTAATCACTTTACAAAGTTTTAACCGAATAAAACCATACTTCTTACTTATGTTTATTTTAATGACCACCATCAACATTACTCAATCACATTACATGAATGTAATCTCATTTAGAAACAAGTTTATATACTAATCATAAATTCACATTTAAATCAATTATATCACAAATATGTAAATATATTTAATTAAGGTATCAAACATTGTTTAATACTTTCAAATACCAAAACAAAATTAATTTATTACTATCACATACAAGTCATAGTCGAATCTTTAAACAATAGGTAACATATCAAGTATAATTCGTACTTATATATTTATATGTATCATTGTCGAATCAACCAAACCAAAAGAAATCATCATTTGAGCATAGTTTACAAACAAACTTAGCACACACAAGAACCATGATCAAGATGACAAATACTTATACATCAATTTAGCCATTTTCGCATGGCATAATATATACAACACTTCAACATGTCCAAAAAGTAGTGAAGTAGCCTATAAATGCCATAGATAGATAGTTCTCTTATAAAAGTACTAAAACAGTGGATAGTGTGATAGACTTTGCTGATGATCTCCGAGCTCGTAACTTGTCTCAAAATCTATAAAACAAAGTATTCAAATACAAACAGAGTAAGCTAATTTAGCTTAGTAAGTCGAAAGCAAATAACTATTCAATAATATTGTAATATACTAATTTTGGGCCTAGTCGGAATAGTGGTTTTGTGACCACAAAATTCGAGATAGAAATAATTATTTTATAATTATTTTGATGTTTATGATATGATTTCATGATTGTGTGAAAATTTCGTGATGAAATCCTATGCCTAAAGTGCTTAAATTGAAATTAGGGACTAAATCGAATAATTTGTAAAACTTGCATTCTAGAAGTTTCTAGTATGAAATTGTTTTGAAATATTAATTAGGAGGTCTTAAATAGCAATTTTACCAATTTCTAAGTTTATGGCCAAAAATTGGACATGGATGGAATTTTTGGAAAGTTTAGTAGTAAGGGCATTTTGGTCATTTAGGGGTAAAATGAATTAAAATACAAAATTAAAAGCCAATTTTGCTCATCTTCTTCACCATGGCCGAATATAGCAAGGATAAACCATGGCTAGGGTTTTTCAAGCTTCCAAGCTCGATTGTAAGTCCATTCTAGCCCCGTTTTTCAAGTTCTTTACGTTTTTAGAGTCCCGGTAGCTCGATTTAGCTTATGCTAGCAATAATTTAACCTAGGGTTTCTATTTGGAAAAATACCCATAGGTTAAATTTGTGTATTTTGGTGTTTTATGATAGAATATTAGGTTTTAAATTATGTTAGACAGCTTGTGCTACTCGGTTTTAAGTGAAAACGAGCAAAAGGGCTTAATCGGTAAAAATACCTAATAGTCATAAGTATATGTTAGAGTGAGAATTTGATGTTGCCATAGAAGGGAAAAATGATCAGCATGTCATAAAAAACAAGAAAATAGGCTGAAGTTTAATTTACGAGCTTTGGGGAAAAGAGTGTAAATATGCAAAAGTTTAGGGGCAAAATTATAATTTTTCCAAAATATGATTTTGGGTCAATTTGAATAATTTGAGTCCTAATTAGACTATATTTTAAATGATAGAGCAAGGAAAACTGAAATTCGGGCTAAAATGGGGAAAATACCAAGTTTGGACGAAATGGTAAAAGTAGCCATTTTCGCATACTAGGTAAGTTCATATGTAAATGTTGGTAACATAGTTATTATTTTAAATGTTTTTATGTTATTTAAATGATATGATAATTATTATGAAATATTATACTCGTGATAATTGTTTGATAATATGTCAAATTATGTGATATACTTGGAAAATGTGAAATACTACCGAGTATCGGTATCGGTATTCCGTAGAAGATGGTTGAGACACATGATTGGGGAAAAGGTCCCGTTAAACCTTAGGAATGGATTAGGATACAAGTGACATGTCGCTGGGATATTTGGGCATCCGAACTCGTTGAGTTGACTCCGAGTTCACTTATGGATGCGAATGTCCGAACTCGTTGAGTTGAGTCCGAGTTCGTGAGATGTAACTAGGCATCCGAGCTCGTTGAGTTGAGTCCAAGTTAACTTATGGATGCGAATGCCCGAGCTCGTTGAGTTGAGTCCGAGTTCGCTTATGGACAGGTTACATAGTAGCTTGGCTACATATGTGGCACTTATGTGCAAACTTTCCATGTATCCGAATTATATTCCGATGTGTTCAACGGGTAAAGTTCTACTCAAATAGAGGAATACTTAAGATGAAAGGGACGTATTGGTAAGTTTTGTGAAATGGATACTTTGAACAGGTATGTACTTAACCCTCGGGTTGAAAAATCGATATAACAACAATATGGTAAGATGATCAATGAAAATATGATATGAATGTCTTGGTGATGATTATGCAAATGATGTTTTATGTTTGCTTATATGGTTATGTTACTTGCTATTTTCATATGAACTTACTAAAAATTTATGCTTACTCCCTTCTTTTCATTCCTTTTAGTGTTGACAAGCCAGCTCAGAAATCGGGAACGGTCGGAGGCACGCTCACACTATCCGTATACCATCTTGGCATAATGGCTTGTATATTTTGAGTATGGCATGTATAGCATTATAATCATTTTGTATATATGGTCTTATGATATGGTTATTGAGTAGTATAAAAATGCTTGGTAATGATTAGCCATTGGAATGGCTAATTATGATCATATTTGGTGTTATGTATGTCAAATTGCTAGTTAATCCATGGAAACCATGAAATAGGTAAAATTTATCATAAAATAGATTCAGATAGCAGTAGTGATGTGAATTTGAAAAATCATTAAAAATAGTAGAGATATAATTAGATGATGAATAAAATATGGAATTGAAGAGTTATGAGTCTATTTTCATATGGAAGAAACCAAACAGGTATATGAGTTATATTTTATGAGATGTTTAAATTTTTGTGAAACAGGGCCAGAGCGATTTCTGGATCCCCTGTTCTGATTTTGGAAATTCACCATAAATTTTGCAAAAATAATTAGAAGTTATAATTTATATGTACAGATTTTTTATTGAGTCTAGTTTTAAGAGAAACAAACTTCATAATAATTGAAATTCTGTACAGAGAGATATCTGATTCGTAATACACAGAGGTCAGAGTAGTCAAACCCTGAAACAAGGGAAACTTTAATTAATAAACTGTACTAATTGGCCTAGCCAAAAATTCTAGAAAAAAGTTAGTAAATAGATATATGAGTCTAGTTTCAGGGAACATTTACAGAATCAGATTTCGAGTTTTTTAACTCGAGATATGAATTTTTAAGCAACTGTGATGCAGTTAGCCAGCTTGTCTGGAATTTCTAAAATTAAATTGTTTGAGCTGTTTAAGTAATGAATTAAGTTTGTTAACACCTCGTGTTCGACTCCGGCAACGGTCTCGGGTACGGGGCGTTACAAATATAGTCAACTCCTTAAAATTTTTAAACTAAAACAATTTACTATATCAATGTCATAACTAATCTCAACTTAATAAATCCACAACCACACATGTTTAACGTAAACATCACATTGGCTGAACACATATAAGATTAACATTTTACAAGTTTTCATTCAACTTTCAAAGTCATATATCGTTTTACATTCAACTAAACTTCCACACATATATACAAGCTCACGAAACAACATACAACTTCAAGTACTAAAATCTCTCAATTAGTCGAATACACAAAATTTAATATAACATTTCACATATTCATACCTATGTAGCCAAATATAAAAGACTCACTATATAATCACATAAATACTTACCTATATGGCCGAATATACAAGGTTCAATATATCATCACATGAATACTTACCTATATGGCCGAATATACAAGGTTTAATATATCATCACATGGATACTTACCTGTATGGCTGAATATACAAGGTTTATTTAGCTCAATTTATTTGCTCAATTACCACATCTACATGAGATCTTATAGGTATTGACTTGAAGATAAATCACCGGCATAAAACCTGCTAGGCGTAAGCTTGAATCACACACCGGCACAAGGCCTGCTAGACTCAAGGTCTGACTCTAAATCACCGACATTAAGCCTGCTAGGCATAAAGCCCGATTACATTCACCAGCATAAAGCTGGCTAGGCTTAAAGCTCGAATATCACTATTATAAAGCTGTCTCGTACACAATTCATATATCAAAAACTTTAAATATTCCATATAGATTATACTGACTTTTAAACGATATAGCTTAGTTGAATTAAAATCAATATAGTATTTCAATACTTAAACACATTTGGCTATCTCTACCATATATTCATGAATTCCAAATCAGCATATTAAACTAAGCTATATTCAAAATTGATGATTTTTAATTGCTTAAAGACTTACCTCGGATATCGACGAATGTTATAAATCGGTTATTCGACTATTTTTGCTTTTCCCCGATCTAAGTCTGATTTCTTTTGTTCTTGATCTATATAATTTCAAATTAACCTCATTTAAACACAATTTCATTCAATTTAATCCAACAACACATAAATGGGAAAATTACCATTTTACCCCTGATATTTCATACTTTTACAAATTAGTCCTAATTGCATAAAACACAAAATACACAAAATCTCACAACATCATAGTTAGGCCGAATCTTCCTTATACTCATACTAGTCCATATATTTCATTTATTTTTCATTTTAGTCCTTCAATTTATTATTTTTGTAATTTAGTCCTAATAACTCAAAATTATAAAAAAAAACTCCAATACAAAACATGTTAATCTAAAACATATTTTTGATATTTCATCATCAAACATCACAAAACACAAATATTCATCAATGGCATAACTCAAAATATTCACTGAAATAAAAAATTCAAGCATGGGTCGGGTAGTATTCGAAGCAACAATCTCAAAAACGTACAAATTATCAAAAACCGAACATAAACTAACCTTGAATCAAGCTTCCAAAGTGTCAAATACCTAAAGCTTTATTTCATTTCTTTCTTTATGTTATTCGGTCATGGAAAAATAAAAATGAATGCATGATATGTTTTAGTATATGTTTTATTATATTAACATAATTAACATTTTACATTTTTAACCTTTACTAATTAATATAACAACTTAATTATGGTTGTCCACAACCGTCCATGCTATAATCAATTGGCCTAATTTCATTTTAAGGCCTTCATATTAAAAGAACAATAACAATTCAGCACTTACACAATTATCTAGTTACTTTTACATTTTACGCGATTAAGTCGTTTCTATTAAATTGACACCCAAATGACGAAATTAAATCACGAAAATTTCACACATATAAATTCAAACATAATAAACTCTAAAAATAGTTTTAAGTATTTTTTCTGACTCAGATTTGTGGTCTCGAAACCACCATTTTGATTAGGGTCTAAATCGGAATGTTACAGATGTTAAATGATATAGGTACATACATGAATTATAAGTTTCAAATCGAAGAAACTTGTGAAGGTAGTGTGTAATCTCACAATTTAGAATTGGAAAGGTTTGTTAGCTAATGTAAGCTACATATTGTTGTATTCAAATTATTGAGTTATATTTATGTGATTACATTGAGTTCATTTCATACGAGCTTACTAAGCTTTATAGCTTACATCATTTAATTTTTTATGTTTTATAGAGAATACAAAGCTAGCTCGGATTCGGGGATCGCCGGAGATCACTTCACACTATCCACCTATTTCTTGGTACCTATTGTAACGCCCCAAAAATCCCGAACCCAATAATCCCAAAATCTAAAAATCCTGAAATCTCAAATTTCCTTTATTTTTGATTTTGATGAAAATTGTGTTTAATATTCTTATCCAAGCGATAATTTTAGTAGGTCTTAGTTAAGGATGAGTTCGAATTAAGGGGTAGAAGAAATTATAATTTAATTATTAAAAGAATCAGGGCTGACAAGTAGGTGGGCTTTTGAATAAATGAAGAAACAATTGGACACAAAAAGAGCCTGTGGTAGAGTGGCTAAGTGACGCCACATAAGGTGTAGTGAGGTGGAGTTAGTAGCTAGCAAGGGGGTTCAAGGTTCGAATCCTAGCTTAGTATTTTTTAGAATTTAATTTTGGCCATCTAGAAGGATGGAAGTGGCGTGAAGATGGACTCCAAGGGGAATGTTCAAAAGAGAAAATTAAGGAAAGGATCAAGGGGTTATTAGGGAGAAAAACGAAGAGATGAGAAGTGAGGAGTAAGTGGAGCTGAATTGGGAACATGGGCTTGAAGAATTTGGCTATAGGGCTATAAATAGGTGCCGAATGGGAGGGTTGAGAAGTTAATGGCGAATTTCCCTTCACTTTGTGCCAGAAACCCTTTTCTCTTCAAGATCCAAAAAGCCGAAAACCCTCTATGTTACTTTCTTTTCTTTTTGCCGATTTCTATTCTTCTCTACACAATTTTATTTACCGATTTCTTCTACTACTCTTCTTCTTTAATCTGTACCAAATAAATCTTATTCACCATACTTAGTTTGAAAAGACGAAAAACTGAATCTTCTAAGGGCCGAATACTTTTTGACCGAATCTAGTGTAAGCGTTGCTCTTCCAATCAGTTTTTCTTTGTTTAGTATCAATTATTGTCCCTCACTCTTTCTAATCAACTTTGGTAGGGAATTAGTATCGGATATTGGTTTTTAGCTCTCTGCCGAATTGCTCCTTACGGTGTTGCGGTTTTGGTAAGTAATCTTCTCCCATTGGCTAAGGTGGCCGAATGGTCATAGTTATGGTAAGGAGACTTGTGTTGGATACGAGTCACCTATTATTCGGGTTTTAATAGTTAAGATTTGTGCAGATCTAGGAAAAAAAGCCGAAATGGCGATTAAAGATTGGGCTCAAGGTAAGGTTAAGGTGAGGTTTCGGTTTTTGAGTAAATAAGTATTAAGCATGCGATTAATTGAAGGGTGATATCGATTGTAGGTTTGGGCTAAGGAGATCGCATCACGCTTGCTTACCAGGTGTGTACATACACTGTACACACACAATGATTCGGCAAAAGCTGAAAAGCTAAAAAGCCAAAAAGCCGAAATGCTGAAAAGCCGAAAGTTTGGCTACGGTAGTGTTGCGAGTGCACAAAAACTCATAAGGGGGAAATTGATAGGTTGCCTGAGGCCCACGGGCAATTCCGTGGACTTGGGTTGTGATTTGGTCATATGGGCCAGATAGGCTAAATGGGCCCGATGGGCTGTTGGGCCCATAATAGGCAAAAACTGAATATTGATGCTTTGTGATAGGAATTTTTATATGAGCATGAATATGAATGTGACTGGGCCTAACGGGCCATATAAATGTGAATTGGGCCTAATGGGCCATATACAGGTGATTTGGGCCTAATGGGCCATATGAATATGATTGGGCTTAATGGGCCCGTAATTAAGGGAACATTTACTGAAATACCCCTAAGGGCGAAAATGACCAAAATACCCCTAGGTGTTGAATGTAAGTTTTGTGGATGCGACATGCATACATATGATATTCCGCTTAGGTTGCATATGGGTTAGGAATTATGGAACAGAGCAAGCATATGAAAATCGCATGGTTGCTTGACAATTGTGGATCCACCGACGGCTTTTAAAGCCCAATATGTAAATGAAGGTAGTTCCACAACCGGGCTACCATGGTGTGTAGGTTGGGTGGGTCGATATTTATATCCCCACATGCTGTGACGGGGGACGGAGCTGGTGTGTAGCGGATGGATAATTTGGATGGGATTGCATTGCATGATTGATGAATGATGTTTTTTTTGAATGCTTGTTTTTGTCGAGGGTTGTACACACTGAGATTGCAAAAACTCACCCCCTCTTTTATTTTATTTTCAGGTGATGCTCAATAGAAGGTTCAATTTTTGGAAGGACTCTGGGTGGCCAGCTAGTAAGATGATCTGGACTTGGGTTTTTTCTTTCAAGCATTTAAGTTTTTACTTCTTTTTAAGTATGTTCCAAACCAGATTGTATGTAATATCCCGAATTAGGGCCTAATCGGAATAGTGGTTTCGTGACCACAAATTTGAGATAGAAATAATTATTTTATAATTATTTTGATGTTTATGATATGATTGCATGATTGTGTGAAAATTTCGTGAGAAAATTCTATGCATAAAGTGCTTAAGTTGAAATTAGAGACTAAATCGAATAACTTGCAAAACTTGCATTCTAGAAGTTTTTAGTATGAAATTACTTTGAAATATTAATGAGGAGGTCTTAAATAGCAATTTGACCAATTTCTAAGATTTTGGACAAAAATGGGCTTGTACATGAAAATTTTCAAAGAAATGTATTAAGGGTATTTTGGTCATTTGGTAATTAAAAGATTAAAAAAAGGAAAAAGATGGAAAAATATGTCCATCTTCTTCATTGGGACGAAAATTAAAGGGTTCTCCATAGCTAGGGTTTGTTTCAAGCTTCCAAGCTCCATAGTAAGTGATTCCAAGCCTCGTTTTTAATGTTCTTTACGTTTTTGGAGTCCCGATAGCTCGATTTAGCTTATGCTAGCAATAATTCAACCTAGGGTTCATATTTGGAAAAATACTCATAGGTAAAATTTTTGTATTTTGGTGTTTTATGATAGAATATGAGGTTTTAAATTATGTTAGACAACTTGTGCTACTCGGTTTTAAGTGAAAACGAGAAAAAGGGCTTAATCGATAAAAATACCTAATAGTCATAAGTACATGTTAGAGTGTGAAATTGATGCTGCCATAGAAGGGAAAAATGATCAGCATGTCATAAAACATAAGAATAAGGGATGAAATTTAATTCCCGAGCCTAGGGGCAAAAGTGTAATTATGTTAAAGTTTAGGGGCAAAAATGTAATTTTGCCAAAGTTCGTATTAAATGCTGTTTTAATGAATGTATGTATTAAATAAGATTAATTTGGCATTATAGATCAAGAGAAACAAGATTCAAGTCGCGATCGAGGGAAAAACAAAGTTTACGAAGAATAGGCTCGATTGCTAATAATTTTATACTGAGATAAGTTCATATGTAAATCTAGTAACATAATTGTCATTTTAAGTAATTTAATGTTATTTATGTGATATGATGATTAATATCATGAAATATTATGCTTTATGGTTTATTGAATAATATGTAAATTATGAATTGCTACCGAGGATCGGTTTCGATATTCCGTGGAAGACGGCAAAGATGTGTAATCGAGGAAAAAGCCCGTTTGAACCTTGGGAATAGATTAGAATACAAGTGACATGTCACTAGGATGGTTGGGCATCCGAACTCGTTGAGTTGAGTCCAAGTTAACTTATGGATGCAAATGTCCGAACTCGTTGAGTTGAGTCCGAGTTCGTGAGATGTAACTAGGCATCCGAACTCGTTGAGTTGAGTCCGAGTTCACTTATGGATGCGAACGCCCGAGCTCGTTGAGTTGAGTCCGAGTTCACTTATGGGCGG
The DNA here is from genome assembly GCA_025698465.1 of Gossypium longicalyx. Lineage (NCBI taxonomy): Eukaryota > Viridiplantae > Streptophyta > Magnoliopsida > Malvales > Malvaceae > Gossypium > Gossypium longicalyx. The sequence continues at coordinate 57,184,177 of CM046998.1, forward strand.
GTTACATGGTAACTTGGCTACATATGTGGCACTTATGTACAAACTTTTCGTGTATTCGAATTATATTCCGATGTGTTCAACGGGTGAATCTTAAGAGAATAAGGAGAATGCCTAAAACGAAGGTGACATGTTGGTAAGTGTGGTAAATGAGAAAATTTGACAGGTATGTGCTTAAATCTTCGGTTTGAGAACTTGGTATGATGAAATCGTAGCATGATATTAAATGCAAATGTAACATGAATGTCTTGATGTTGTTTATGCAAATGATGTTTTTATGTGGAATTGCATGATTATGTTACTTACTATTTGCATGTAAACTTACTAAGAATTTATGCTTACTCTCTCCTTTTCTTTCATTGTAGTTTTGACAAGCCGGCTTGAGAATCGGGATAGGTCGAAGACTCGTTCACACTATCCGAAGGCTTAAATCGGTAAAATGGCTTGTATATTTTGAATGTGGCATGTATGGCAAAATACTCACTTTGTGTAATTGATCTTATGATATGGCTATGGTTTGGCAAGAAAAGGGTTTGTAAATGATTAGCCATTGGAATGACCAATCTAAGTTATATTTGATGTTATGTATGTTTAAAATGATAATTAGTCCATGAAAATCCTTAGTAAAGTGAAATTTGCCATAAAACAGAATCTGACAGCAGCAGTGATGTAAATTTGAAAAATCACTAAAAATAGTTGAAATGGAATTAAATGATGAGTAAGTTATGAAATTGAAGCTTAATGAGTCTATTTTCATATGGATTGAACAAAACAGGTATATGAATTATAATTTATGAGACATTTGAATTTTTGTGAAATAGGGCCAGAGTGATTTCTGGATCCCCTGTTCTGACTTTGGAAATTCACCATAAATTGTATAAAAATAATTAGAAGTCATTCTTTATATGTAAAGATTTCTTATTGAGTCTAGTTTTAATATAAACAAACTTAATAGTCATTGAAATTATGTACAGAGAGATATCTGATTCGTAATACACAGAGGTCAGAGCAGTCGAACCCTGAAACAAGGGAGACTTTAACTAATAAACTATACTAATTGGCCCAGCAAAAAATTCTAGAAAAAATTAGTAAATAGATAAATGAGTCTAGTTTCAGGGAAAATTTACGGAATTGGAATTTGAGTTTTGGAACTTGAGATATGAATTTTTAAGCGACTGTGACGCAGATTGCTAGCTTGACTGGAAATTTTAAAATTAAATTGTTTGAGATGTTTAAGCAATGAATTAAGTCTGTTAACACCTCGTGTTCGACTCCGGCAACGGTCTCGGGTACGGGGCGTTACATTGTAATAACGTTTTCATTGTGTTATTATTAGTTGAATTATTATTATTTTCAATAAGTTGAACATGAGTTTTCTAAATTATAGTATGTTTTTTACATTTCTGCAATTAAATTTTTAAATAATAAATTTTCTTAAATCAAATGTTTAAACAAAGTTTTTGTAACTGAAAGGGTGTGTTTTTTTTTTTTTAAGTTAATTAAGGTTTCTTTTATTTTAAGAAGGGTTTTCAATGAAAACACGGTTTTCGCTAAAACACTTCAATGTGACACACCAGATTCGGCCATAACGTTTGGGCCGGGTTTGGGGTATTACATTTAGTGGTATTAGAGCCAAGTTACAAAACTCGGGCTGTGAATTGGGCCTTATTATTATTATTTGGTTTCTTTTCTACTTATTATTTGGATTAAAAAAATATTTTGGATTGCGATGCTTTGGGAAAAGAGGAATCTTGCTGAGCGACACACCGTGTCTCCGACATCGAACCAAGTAAGTACTTTTATTTAAGTTTGTTTAAATTATTATGTAGTAGATAGTTAGAGGGCTACTTTAGATGATGGTTAGAATGGAACTAAAGCCCGTAGGATCTGGAAACTATAGAGGATTTTCGAAAACGATCTTCTCTTTAAATATTTTCATAAAACATCAGTGTAATTATTAAACTAACTAAAACTTCATAAAATTTCTAATTCAGATAATATCGAATCGACAATGAGTGCTAGAAGAGGTGCAAGAGGCCGTGGCCGAGGCCACGGAAGTGTTAGGGTTGAATCATCGGCATCGGGCCATATGCTCGATGTTAGAGTAGAAGAGGCTCCGGCCTCACCTGTGGCTGGGAATGGACAGTATGATCAGGCCGCAGGAGAAGATGCATTGTTGCAAGCAATGCTGAGGATTTTGGAAAGGGTCACTAGGCCCAATAATGGCAACGAAAATCGGGGGTCCATTCCAGAACGACTTCGATCGAATGGAGCTGAGATCTTTAAGGGCGTGGCTGGTGTGGCTCCTAATGTGGCGGAATATTGGTTGGAGGCCACTTAAAGGATAATGGAGGATTTGGACTGCTCACCTAAGCAAAAGTTGAAAGAGGCAGTGTCATTGTTTAGGGAGGAAGCCTACCAGTGGTGGCTGATAGTGAAAGAGGGCACCAGCCGGAGCAGGTCACTTGGGAGTTTTTCAAAGCTGCATTCCAAGGGAAGTATGTGGGTGCATGCTATGTGGATGCTAGGAGGAATGAGTTCCTGAACTTGACCCAAGGCAATAAATTGGTGGCGAAGTATGAGGCGGAGTTTCTACGCCTTAGTAGGTATGCAAGGGTAATGGTGGCAACGGAGTATGAGCGTTGCGTTAGGTTTGAGGATGGACTTAGAGATAGCTATAGGATGCTGATAGCTCCACAAAGGGAATGAGTTTTCTCGGAATTGGTGGAAAAAGCAAAGATAGCGGAGGAGGTAAAGCGCACTGAGCGTCTAAATCGGAAGAAAGAAAGGAGTAAGAATAAGAGGGAGGCTAAGACTCCTGGTGTCAATCAGAGGCCTAGGGCTAGGGCTAGAGTTGATGGGCCAGTTAGAGTAAGGCCCCCTGCTGTTAATCCAGGGGTGCCACATTACGCTGATTGTGGGAGAAGCCATAGAGGCGAGTGTTGGAAGAGGATGGGAGCTTGTTTAACTTGTGGGTCTATGAAGCATAGGATCAAGGATTGCCCCCGAATGCTAGGTCGAGAGCCAGTAATGGGCCAAGCTGGTGCTCAGCTACCAAGGGGTGGTCAGCTGTCGCCAAGGGGCCGTAAGCAGGCCAGGGGTGGTGACGGTAATGGACGTGGACGTGGAGTACTAGGCGAAAATGCAGGCCATGCTGAGGCGAGGCAGCCAGCTTTGGTTTATGCTGCTCGTTGCCGAAAAGACGAAGATGCTCCAGAAGCGAATACTGGTACGTACTTTATCCATAGTGTGCGATCTATCTATTTTGAAATTAGAAATAGAGTGCGTAGCAGAAGCGTAGTGGTGTAACCTAAGTGATACGACGTCAATATCCTCAACTGTTTAAACCCGGTAAATTTTGAGGACGAAATTTCTTTTAGGGGGTAGAGTTGTAACGCCCTAAAAATCCCGAACCCAAAAATCTCAAAATCCAAAAATCACAAAATCCTGAATTTCTTTTATTTTCGATTTTGATGAAAATTGTGTTTAATATTCTTATCCAAGCGATAATTTTAGTTGGTCTTAGTTAAGGATGACTTCGAATTAAGGGGTAGAAGAAATTATAATTTAATTATTAAAAGAATCAGGGCTGACAAGTAGGTGGGCTTTTGAATAAATGAAGAAACAATTGGACACAAAAAGAGCCTGTGGTGGAGTGGCTAAGTGACGCCACATAAGGTGTAGTGAGGTGGCGTTAGTAGCTAGCAAGAGGGTTCAAGGTTCGAATCCTAACTTAGTATTTTTTAGAATTTAATTTTGGCCTTCTAGAAGGATGGAGGTGGCGTGAAGATGGACTCCAGGGGGAGTGTTCAAAAGAGAAAATTAAAGAAAGGATCAAGGGGTTATCAGGGAGAAAAACGAGGAGATGAGAAGTGAGGAGTAAGTAGAGCTAAATTGGGAACTTGGGCTTGAAGAATTTGGCTATAGGTCTATAAATAGGTACCGAATAGAAGGGTTGAGAAGTTAATGGCAAATTTCCCTTCACTTTGTGCCAGAAACCCTTTTCTCTTCAAGATCCAAAAAGCTGAAAACCCTCTATTTTACTTTCTTTTCTTTCTGCCGATTTCTATTCTCCTCTACACAATCTTCTTTGCCGATTTCTTCTACTACTCTTTTTCTTTAATCTGTACCAAATAAACCTTATTCACCATACTTAGTTTGAAAAGTCGAAAAACTGATTCTTTTAAGGGCCGAATACTTTTTGACCGAATCTAGTGTAAGTGTTGCTCTTCCAATCGATTTTTCTTTGTTTAATATCGATTATTGTCCCTCACTCTTTCTAATCAACTTTGGTAGGGAATTAGTATCGGATATTGGTTTTTAGCTCTCTGCCGAATTGCTCCTTAAGGTGTTACGGTTTTGGTAAGTAATCTTCTCCCATTGGCTAAGGTGGCCAAATGGTCATAGTTATGGTAAGGAGACTTGTGTTGGATACGAGTCACCTATTATTCAGGTTTTAATAGTTAAGATTTGTAGAGATCTAGGAAATCGTGATCAAGGAAAAAGCGATTAAGGATTGGGCTCAAGGTAAGGTTAAGGTGAGGTTTCAGTTTTTGAGTAAATAAGTATTAAGCATGCGATTAATTGAAGGGTGATATCGATTGTAGGTTTGGGCTAAGGAGATAGCATCACGCTTGCTTACCAGGTGTGTGCATACACTGCACACACACAATGATTCAGCAAAAGCTGAAAAGCTGAAAAGCTGAAATGCCGAAAAGCCGAAAGTTTGGCTACGGTAGTCTTGCGAGTGTGCGAAAACTCGTAAGGGGGAAACCGATAGGTTGCCTGAGGCCCAAGAGCGAGTCCGTGGACTTGGGTTGTGATTTGGTCATATGGGCCAGATGGGCTAAATGGGCCTGTTGGGCTATTGGGCCCATAATAGGCAAAAACTGAATATTAATGCTTTGTGATAGGAATTTGTATGTGAGCATGAATATGAATGTGACTGGGCCTAACAGGCCATATAAATGTGAATTTGGCCTAATGCGCCATATGAATATGATTGGGCTTAATGGGCCAAATCCAGGTATGTGAATTTGATTGGGATTTGTAAGGGTTTTGGGCCTAGTATATGATATCCACATAAGACTTAATTAATTATTTGCGACCATGGACAAGTCATAGGGTTAAGGTGTGGTAACGGGTATATGCATGTCTAGGATTGGATCTAGGGAGAACTTGGTACTTAAGCGGTCTTAATGACTCACCTCCTCTTCTCTGGAATCCTACCTGGTGCATAGTATTCGTTCATCTTAGCTCACGGGACTTGTTAACGGGCCAACATAAGTGAAAACTGTAATTAAGGGAAAATTTACCGAAATGCCCCTGAGGGCGAAAATGACCAAAATACCCCTAGGTGTTGAATGTAAGTTTTGTGGATGCGACATGCATACATATGATATTCCGCTTAGGTTGCATATGGGTTGGGAATTATGGAACGGAGGAAATATATGAGGATCGCATGGTTGCTTGACAATCGTGGATCCACCGACGGCTTTTAAAGCCCAATATGTAAATGGAGGTAGTTCCGCAACCGGGCTACCATGGTGTGTGGGTTGGGTGGGTCGATATTTATATCCCCACATGCTGTGACGGGGGATAGAACCGGTGTGTAGTGGATGGATAATTTGGATGGGATTGCATTGCATGATTGATGAATGATTTTTTTTTGAATGCTTGTTTTTGTCGAGGGTTGTACACACTGAGTTTGCAAAAACTCACCCCCCCTTTTATTTTATTTTCAGGTGATGCCCAGTAGAAGGTTCGATGTTTGGAAGGACTCTGGGTGGCCAGCTAGCAAGATGATCTGGACTTAGGTTCTTTTTTTCAAGCATTTAAGTTTTTACTTCTTTTTCTAGACCAGATTGTAATAAGGTTTTCATTGTGTTATTATTACTTGAATTATTATTATTTTCAATAAGTTGAACATGGGTTTTCTAAATTATAGTATGTTTTTTACGTTTCCACAATTAAATTTTTAAATAATAAGTTTTCTTAAATCAAATGTTTCAACAGGGTTTTTGTAACTGAAAGGGTGTGTTTTTTTTAAGTTAATTAAGGTTTCTTTTGTTTTAAGAAGGGTTTTCAATGAAAAAATGGTTTTCGCTAAAACACTTCAATGTGACACACTAGATTCGACCATAATGTCAGGGCCGAGTTTGGGGTGTTACACCTATGAACTTGGTATTTTTAAGTATATAGCATGTATAGAGACTTTGGACATTTTGGTTATGTCTTGTTAATGATTTTGACCATATCAATTGGCATTGTAAATGTTTATATTTTGGTATGTATATAAATAGTCATGAATGATGGCTTATTTTGGTCTATTATGGTATGGTTGAATTATATATATATGATTATACTTTGTAAAATGTGTTAAATGATTAAGGTTAGATTTATGAGACTTTTTGTGAATAGGTAAATTGAATGTCAATAGGTGATGATTTGTGAATTGGTATGTTTGTGGAATTGAGCATATTAATGCATATTTGTAAATGGTCATTTTGATGTTTTGAGAATACAAGGATTGGCATTAATTTAGATGGCAATATGTGGTATTTATGTTTTGTATTGGTTGGTATTGGAATTGGTATAAATCATGCTTGATTTGGAATTATGTTATATGCTATTGATGCTATGTTTTGTGCCATATGAATTGTGTAGTATGCTTAAGTTTGGGTGGCAAATTGGCTTGGTACATAGCCTATTTCTATCCACACAGGCAAAGACACGGGCGTGTGTCTCAGCCGTGTGTGACACACAGTCATGATGCACAGCCATGTGTCCCTTGGTGTTAAATTTAAAATCAAGTCAGTATGCTTCACACGGCCTTACATATGGGCATGTGACTTGGCTGTGTGGCATAAGTCAGTATACCCTACAGGTTTAGCATGGCCTAGCACACGGCCTGGCACATGGGCATGTATGGCCATTTTTAGGGCATGCAGGCAAGCCACACAGGCATGTTTGTTAGCCGTGTGACGCAAGTTAGATAGTTATAGGGGTCAGACACGGGCTGGAACACGGCCATGTGCTTCCATTTCGATGTGAGACACATGGCCTGGCCACACTACCGTGTGTTCCCTGTTTTGAGTAAAATTTTCAAAGTTTCATGAAAGTTTCTTAAGTTATCGGTTTAGTCCCGAACCATTTCCAAAGCATGTTTAGTGCCTAGTAGGCTCGTATTAGGGACAAATTGATTGAGATTGAATAATGATTGTATGAATTGATTAAATTTATGTGAAAAGTATGTATAAATGTGTTATAAACCCGGTAATACTTCGTAACCTTATTCCGGCGTTGAATACGGGTGAGGGGTGTTACACCAAAATTTAGTATAAATTCAATCAATTTACTATTGAACCATCCCCCAAACACCCACTTATGAGTTCAAACAAATCATTTAAATTATAACTATTTTATGAATCCAAACTACTTAGATTCCTTACACTGTATCGATGCAAACCGTACGTACAATTGTTCTTCACCTTTACGGATGATTTGGGGCATTTGGGTCAGCACCTAATTTAATAATATACTGGAAAATAAGTATCTAATTAATGACTGAATTTCTTCATTTAATCAATTCATAACCTTTACCCAACAACTATGTCGAAATGACAAATTAGTTACCCTTAATTGCACGTACGCTTTACGATTTGTGGGATTCGAATGGCTAATAGATCAAGAACGTTTTTCCCTAATTTAAATGACTTTAAAAGCTGATTAGGAGGATTCAAGAACTCAAATTAATTCTGGAAAAAAATAGGCAAGAACCAAGAAACAAAACAACCCTCTTTCTTGCTCATAGGCACATGCACCACCACCCATGGTGGCCAAAATTAAGGTTAAATTTTGAAACGGTTTGAGATCTCTTTAGATTCTAGAAAAATACCTTTTAAATCATTTAAAATCCCCCAAATTCCAGATCTGAAAATTTAGGTTTTTAATGGACAAGATTAATTAAGAATTTGAAGAGAGAAGACACCTTACCCAAGCTAGTCGAGAGAAACGGCAATGGTACTTTCCTAGCAATATTCAGGATCGATCTTGGAGTTCAAGATTTTAGATTTAGGGATGATTTTAATGAGAAAAAATAGCAGGAATATGGTGGAGAATATGTTAACAAATCTTGTGGCAAAAAGAAAAGGAAAAGAAGAAGAAGAAGAAGATGGTAAAACTAGGTGTAGGTGACGACAACAATTGAGGAAAAGAAAAAAAATAAAATCAAAGAGAATGAGAGGAGGATAGGAACGACTAGGGCAATGAGAAGGAGGATTAAAGGCTTATTATTAGTAAAAAATTAATATTTATACCTAGCTTAACTAGGCTTGGATGACCCACACATTAAACCAAGGGGTTTTTGTCAAAAAATTAAATTATTTGCATGGGAAGGAAATTGAAGTTTGGACCTCAAGGATAAATTCACTATGGTTTAACCATCAAACCAATAATTTGAAATATTTATTTTAAAAAAAATAATTCATGTCACATACTAGGGTTTAAGACAAAATTTGCAAAATAATAAAAATGTTGCGAAAGAAGGGATTTGAACTTGGGTTTCAAGAAACGTTACACTAAAACTTAACCAACAAACCAATACCTCATTTATTTCCTAAAAATGAATAGATAATTAAAAAATTAAGGCATGACCACTCTCTCTCGATTCACAAACCCGATTCTACTAACACCCAATTTTTGGGGTGTTACAATGGATCCACGTATTCGTTCTATGTCCATGTCTGATTAACATAGTTATATAAACATGATGAAACTATATGGTAATTTGAAATGAAATGTGATATGATTTGGTATGATTTCACACATATGAAATCTGACATTTGATAGCATTTGAAAGACTATGCGAATTAAGTTAAATTGAGAACTAGGGACTGATTGAATATGAATGAGCCAATAGGCTTGAAAATGATTGAAATGATAAAATAAAATTGAATACTTGCATATATTTATATAATTTAACGGTGTACGAAGAATTATATGTTTCTTGATGATAATGTGAAATGATTAGGTAATACACGAAGTAAATGACAATGATATGGCATGTATAAGTAAATATGGTATGGTCAATTATATGAATTGATCATTATGTTTATACTATTTGTTGGTATGTTACAAAAGAAATTAATGATATCTTAATGTTAAATAACATGAATGGTATGTTTAGGAACTAATGTAATGAATTGAACTGCAAAAATGGAAATATGCAAGTCATGTAATAGCTCATTTTTCAATGAGATCGGAACAGTGGTTTTAAGACCACAAATCTGACCCAAAAATAAAGTTTATTTTTATTTCATTATATGATCTGTATTATAATAGGCATGTCGTGTGAAAATTTTGATACGAAAATTTTATTGATTTAGTGCTTAATTACGAGAAGAACTAAATCGCATAAAATGCAATAGTTGAATTCTAGTAGCTAAAAGGATTAAATAGGTATGGAATTCAAAACTAGAGGTCCCTATATGGTAATTAGACTATTAAGAAAAGTATGTAGATTTTTCTTGGTGACTCATCCATGGAAATATAGAAAAAGGGCAAGGACTAAATTGGAAATAGCAAAATACTTAATTAATTAAAAAGATGATAAAATATATCATCTTATTTTATGTCATCTTCAACCTAAAACACATTGAAGCCCTAGGTGAGAGAAAAAAAACTTTCAAGGCCTAATTGGGTAAGTTTCCTTGTCTCGTTTTTAGTAATTTTGATATTTTTGAAACCGGGATAGCTTAATCTCTCTATTTGAGGTATTAATTTGAAAAGTTATCAAGGTATGAAAAATGGGTCATGGATGTATATGCTGGAAATTAGAAATTCATGGTAGAAAATGAAAGATTATTGATAGATAAACAACTTTTACTGAGTGATTTTTGAGGAAAACATGATTTAGGTACTAAAATGAAAAGTTGTAAAATTTGATGAAAAATTTAGAAATTTTTTGAATACATGTGCTGGAAAATTTGTAATGGGCCTTTTGTTAGGCTTGGAATAGGTAGCAATTTGCACAAGTTTCATTTTCTAGGCCTAGGGACAAAATCAGAATTTATGGAAAAGTTAGAGGCAAAATGGTAATTTTCCCTAGGACGTAAATTGAGTCCATTTAAATATGAAACGTGTGAAATTGATGGTTAAATTCATTTATATAGATCCGGACAACACTAATTCGAGGTTAGATCTAGGAAAAGAAAAGGCTTCAGATTAGTAGACTTTATACGCGAACAAGTGTCGAGGTAAGTTCGGGTAACTTAATCCGGCATGTAAATATGTTTAATTGAATGTTGTGTTGTATGGAATGTAACTTATATTTATGTACATTACTTGAATGCTATAATGAGAAATTTAATACATGTTTGATATGGTTAAAAAGGGGTAGGTCCCGATTGAATATTGAATTCCGATGATTATATGCGCTTTCCCGAAACTAATAAGGTTCTGCATTTGTTGCAGATAGGATTTAGCTCAAACGAGTAATCCTATTGACCTTGTTATATAAAGAATTTAGCCCGGACGGGTAATCTTGATATAGTACCTCTCGAGTATACGTCACGATTAGGGTTTAGCCTGGACTGGTAATCCTAATTGAGCTCTTTGATCATACGTTATATAAAGGATTTAGCCTAGACTGGTAATCCTATTATACAATATGTGACTCGAGAGTGTGTTCCTGGGTTAAGTGCCCTAAGAGGTACCCTTGAATAAGAATTGACGGATTATTGAATTGTACACCTCAAGTGTACTACGTGAGTATCCATCGAAATTTCAATGATTCAATGAACATAGAACCCTTAACATGCCATGAGAATTATGAGATGAAATGATAATGTCTTGAAAGTGTATTGCATGATAAGCTCATCTATTCTTACTTGATGTATATGAAAACTTTATGACTAACATGTTTGATTGGATGCATGTGTTTAGGCAATTTAGCCAAATGGATGGAAAACTTGTTATTGTATGCTTAGATTTAATAAACGGGATTGGTAAGTTTAGTTTTCATTTTATGAACTTACTAAGCATGTAATGCTTACTCCATTTTATTTTTCCCTTGTTTTATAATGCTCGAAAGCTCACGAGGGTTGAGGATCACTGGAGCATCGTCACACTATTAACTAGTCATTTTGGGTATACTTAGTAAAATCATTTTGGTACAATGGCATGTATAGGACAACTTGGCCAATACTGGATTGAAATGTTATTTTGTAACTTAGCCATTAGAATGACTAGTAATGGTTTATTTTGGTAAGATTAAGTAGGTTATGATGATATATTCATATGTGATATGTTATGTATATGTGATCAAATGATGCTAATGCCTAAGTTATTCTAAGGTAAGTTTATAAACACATATGCATGTAGTGATATGCCTTGTTGAATGATGAAAATTGCCTAATTTGAATGCTAGAATTGGTTGGTTTTAGATGTGTGTTTCAAGTGCAGGTCATGGGTGACATTTTGGGTGAGAAATGATGTAACATCCCAAATTAGGGTCTAGTCGGAATAGTGATTTTGAGACAACAAATTTGAAGTAGAAATAATTATTTTATGATTCTTATGAGGTCTATGATATGATTGCATGCTTGTGTGAAAATTTCATGAAGAAATTTTATTGATAAAGTGTCCAATTTGACATTTAGGACTAAATTGCAAAAGTTGCAAAATGTGAGTTCTAGAAGCTTTAAGCATGAAATTTCCATGGATTATTAATTAGAGGTCCTTAAATAGCAATTTTCCCAATTTCTATTTTTATGGACAAAAATGGGCATGAATAGGAAAAATTTGAAAGAAATTTAAGGGCATTTTTGTCATTTGGTTAATAAAAGAATAAAAAGGGAAAATAAGTCAAAAATTGGTGTCCATCTTCTTCATGTGTGTCGAAAATCTCAATGAGCCATAGCTAAGGTTTTGTTCAACTTTCAAGCTCAATAGTAAGTGCATCCTAGCCTCATTTTTAATGCTCTTTACATTTTTGAAACCCTCGTAACCCGATTTACCTATTTCTAGCCATATTTTGAAGCAGGGTTCAAGTTTGAAATTTGACCCATGTATGACACGTGTGTGTTTTGATGTTTAATGGAAGAATATGAATGTTTGATGTGTGCTAAACATCTTTTACTAAGTGATTTCTAGTGAAAATGGCTAAAAAGGACTTATTTGTAAAGTTTGTAAAATAAGTAGTAAGATGTATGATTTAATGAGAAATGTGGGTTGCTATGAGCATGTTATAAGTTTGACTAGGCTTGGGTAACAAAGAAAATGAACACATTTCATTTTACGAGCCTAGGGGCTAATTTGTAATTATGTGAAAGCTTAGGGGCAAAATTATAATTTTACCAAAGTATGATTTATGGATTTATTTTGTAATATCTTGAATTAGGGCCTAATCAGAATAGTGGTTTTGTGACCTCAAATCTGAGATAGAAATAATTATTTTATAATTATTTTGAGGTTTATGATATGATTGCATGATTGTGTGAAAATTTCGTGACGAAATTCTATGCATAAAGTGCTTAAGTTGAAATTAGGGACTAAATCGAATAATTTGCAAAACTTACATTCTAGAAGTTTTTAGTATGAAATTACTTTGGAATATTAATGAGGAGGTATTAAATAGCAATTTGACCAATTTCTAAAATTTTGGACAAAAATGGGCTTGTACATGAAAATTTTCAAAGAAATGTATTAAGGGTATTTTGGTCATTTGGTAATTAAAATTAATTAAAAGGAAAATTAAGGCCAAAATGTGTTCATCTTCTTCAAGCCTTGGCCGAACCTTACCTCTCTCCATAGCTAGGGTTTCTTCAATTTCCAAGCTTCATAGTAAGTGATTTCAAGCCTCGTTTTTAATGATTTTTATGTTTTTGGAATCCCGGTAGCTCGATTTACCTTATGCTAGCAATAATTCAACCTAGGGTTCATATTTGGAAAAATACCCATAGGTAAAATTTGTGTATTTTGGTGTTTTATGATAGAATATGAGGTTTTAAATTATGCTAGACAACTTGTGCTACTCGGTTTTAAGTGAAAACGAGTAAAAGGGCTTAATCGATAAAAATACCTAATATTCATAAGTACATGTTAGAGTGTGAATTTGATGTTGCTATAGAAGGGAAAAATGATCAGCATGTCATAAAACATAAGAAAATAGGATGAGGTTTAATTTACGAGCCTTGGGCCAAAAGTGTAAATATGTGAAAGTTTAGGGGCAAAATGGTAATTTTACCAAAGTTCGTACTAACGGATGTTTTGATGAATGTATGTATTAAATAAATTAATTTGGTATTATAGATCAAGAGAAACAAGATTCAAGTCGTGATCGAGGGAAAAACAAAGTTTACGAGGAATAGGCTCGATTGCTAATATTTTGTATCGAGGTAACTTCATGTGTAAATAAGGTAACATAATTTTTATTTTAAGTGATTTAATGTTATTTATATGATATGATACTTATTATCATGAAATATTATGCTTTGTGAATTATTATTTGGTAATATGCAAATTATGTGAACAGCTTGATAAGTATGAGATGCTAGCAAGTATCGATTTCTACATTTCGAAGAAGGCGATCAAAATGTGTAATTGAGAAGAATCCCGTTTCAACCTTGGGAATAGATTAAGGTACAAGTGACATGTCACTAGGATGGTTGAGTTCCGAACTCGTTGAGTTGAGTCCGAGTTCGTGAGATGTAACTAGGCATCCGAGCTCATTGAGTTGAGTCTGAGTTCACTTATGGATGCGAACGCCCGAGCTCGTTGAGTTGAGTCCGAGTTCATTTATGGGCGAGTTACATGGTAGCTTGACTACATAAATTTCAAAAGCTATTGAGCTTGTTTAGCTATGAGTATAGCACTTACGTGCACACTATCCGCGTATCCGAAATTATATTCCAATGTGTTAAACTGGAGAATCCTAAGAGAATAGGGAGAGTACTTAAAACGAAAGTGATTGACGATGAATGTGTTGAAGAAGTGAAAATGGATAGGTATGAGTTTAATCCTTGGTTGAGAATTTGGTAAGACAAAATTGTGATAAGATAGTAAGTATTCTTATGACATGAGTGTCTTAATGATGTTTATGTTGGATTGCATGATCATGTTACTTGTTATTTGCATGTGAACTTACTAAGAATTTATGCTTACTCCCTCATTTTCATTCATTGTAGTTTTGACAAGCCAGCTGGAGAACCGGGATAGGTCAAAGGCTCGCTCACACTATCCAAAGACCTAAATTGGTAAAATGGCTTCTATATTTTGAGTGTGGCATGTATAGCACTATACTCACTTTGTGTAAATAATCTTATGATATGGTTATGGTTTGGTAAGAAAAGGTTTGGAAATTATTAGCCATTGGAATGGCCAATCTAGATCATATTTGATGTCATGTATGTTTAATATGTTACTTAGTCCATGGAAAACCATAAAATGGTGAAATTGGTTATAAAACAGAATCACACAGCAGCAGTGACGTGAAATGGAAAAATCACTAAAAATAGTAGAAATAGAATTAGATGATGAATAAAATATTTAATTAAAGCCTAATGAATCTATTTTCATGTGGAAGAAACAAAATAGGTAAAAGAGTTGTATTTTATAATATATTTAAATTTTTGTGAAATAGGGCCAGACCAATTTCTGAATCACCTGTTCTAACTTTGGAAATTCACGAAATATTGTAAAAAAATAATTAGAAGTTATACTTTATATTTAAATATTCCTTATTGAGTCTAGTTTTGAGTTCTGTACAAAGAGAAAAGTAGTTCATAGTGAACAGAGGTCAAAACAGTCGAATGTGGAAGGGTAAACTTTAACTAATAAACTATACTAATTGGGTCGACCAAAAATTCTAGAAAACAATTAGTAGATAGATATATGAGTCTAGTTTCAAGGAAAATTTATGGATCTTAATTTCGAGTTTTGAAACTCGAGATATGAATTTTTAAGACGCAGTTAGCCAGCTTGTCTGGAATTTCTAAAATAAAATTGTTTGAGTTGTTTAATTAATGAATTAAGCCCGTTAACACCTCGTGCTCGACTTCGGCGACGGTCTCAACTACGGGAGCGTTACAGATTTAAACAATGTGATAATTAAATAATTGATATTTGCTATTATAGATCAAGAAACACGGAATCCAGACCTAAACTGAGGAAAGAACAAGGTTGTGGACTAAATCGAATAGTTAGTCATATTTTGGTACTGAGGTAAGTTCATGTGTAAATAATGCAACATTACATTATCATATTTTTAATGCCTTAATATTGGAATTGTGTAACTGTCTTTGTGGATTTAATTAATGATGATTCGATGATGATTCGACAAAGTTTGATATCTCAAAACGCCGGTTGAACCTTAGGAATAGTTAGGATACAAATGTCATGACATTAGGGTTATGTGTGATCCCATGTAAGACCATGTCTAGGACATGGCATTGGCATCGATATGTGATCCCATGTAAGACCATATCTGGGATATGGCATTGGCATCGATATGAGACATCGTGTAAGACCATAGCTGGGCTATCAGCTTCGATTTGTGATCCCTTGTAGGACCATATCTGCGATATGGCATTGGCATCTTACTACGTGCATGAGAGTTCCCAAGTATCCAATGGTTATGTCAAAGAGATGACAAGGTATGATCATACTGAAAGGGTACAGGTATGTACACAAGCTCATAAATATTGAGATTATGAATCGATGAGACCTCGGTGAGAAGTGAATGAATGAATTATGATCATGAGTTTTATTGTGCATTATGTAAATAACATGACTTAAAATGTACTCATGATACTTGATGATGTTGTGATCAATATTATTATGTTATGTATATAATAATGCATGATTAATGTTGTCAATTATTTACATCCAAACTTACTAAGCTGTATCCTTACTCCCCTTTCTTTTCCATTTTCCTATAGTATTGCCAAGCTAGCTCGAGGATCGAAGGACGTCGGAGCTCGATTCACACTATCAAACTAATCTTTTAGGTATAGTAAATTCAAATATTTTGAGTATGGCATGTATAGGGACTTGGTCTTTTTGTTATATGTTATATTGGTTTAGCCAAATTGTTGGCTTATAATAATTTGATGATTCATTTTGTATATGGCCATGAATATGGCCCATATTAATTATGGGGATGTAATCCTATTCATATATTCATGCATGTGCTATGGTCACTCACGATATGGTTAAATTCATTTAGCATGGATGAATTGTGGATATGATCATGGATGTTTGATGATGGAAATGTGAGTAAATGGCATAATAACAACTAAGGCATGAATGTATGAAATGGAAGTAAATTGATGTTTCATATTGCATGTGATTTGGTAAGCTTGGTCTAAATAAAATATGAAGTCTAAAGCAAGTATAAATTGATAAGAAGTTGATATGCATGAGCCAAGTTTATGAATGTATAAGTGCTCATTTATGCCATGTAGGATGTCATTGAGATGTGTAAGTGCGCATGTGTTATTAAGGGTGACAAAAGGCTTGGAAAATAGCCTTAAAGTTGTCCACACGGGTAGGCACACGGGCGTGAGTCTAACACACGGTCTGCCTCATGGGCGTGTGATTCGACCATGTGTCCGCTGCACCCTAATTAGGTAAAACAGAATGTCCAGTAGTAAACACATGGGTAGAGACAAGGACGTGTGTCTCAGCCGTGTAAAGGACACAGCCTCATGACATGGGCGTGTGCCCAAGTCGTGGGAAGTCTGTACCTAAATTTTGGAATTTAATTTGCCACACGGCCTAAGCACACGGGTGTGTGACTTGGCCGTGTGACCCTAATTGTGTTGTCATAAACAGAGAGTTACACGGGCTGAGGATATGGACGTGCCTCAAGCCATATGGGTGTGTGTGATCACACGGCCTACCTACACTGGCGTGTGACCCTCCAAAATAAGAAATTTTTCTAAGTGTCACAAAAGTTTCAAAAGTTCTCAGTTTAGTCCCAAAACATACCCAATGTATGTTTTGGGCCTCGCGGGCCCTTATAAGGGACAATATGCTTGTGTAAGAATGGTTTTAACTTGGGCGAAATTTTATGGCCTGGTTTTGTATGAATGTTTATGTTTGAGTTCGGTAACCCCTTAGACCCTGTCTCGGTGTCGAATACAGGTAAGGGGTATTACATTTAATGGTATTAGAGCTACAGTTTAGCCGATTCTCAGACTAACGTAGTGTGTGCACGAGTCTAGCTATACATGCCATAAATAAATTATGATAGTGTGATGACTCCTGACATTTTAAATTGTGTTTTCATATAGTAATGGATCCCGACTGAGCTGAAGCTAGTGATGTAGAAAGTAATGCGCCGACTTCCGCTCAAGGGGCAGTGCTAGTTGAGAGTAGACCTGTGACCGTGAGTCAAGGAGGAGGAGAAGAGACTAGGGAAGTCTTTCTCCATATGATGAATGCCTGGTATTTGGAGTTCGTTTGAACGAACCTAAACGCTCAACCCCCTCCACCCTCACCTATTCCTCAGCCTATTCCTGTAGCACCCCAAGGTATGGATTTTATGAGACTGAATAGACCTCCAGTGGACAAAATTTGAAAGCAAAGAGCCGAAGAGTTTTGAGCTAGTGTAGATGATGCTCCCGAAAGGGCAGAGTTCTGGCTCGAGAATACCATCAAGGTATTTGATGAGTTATCATGCACGCATGAGGAATGCATGAAGTGTGTTGTGTCACTCCTGAGAGACTCAGCTTATCAGTGGTGGAACACCCTTGTTCGGTTGTACCGAGGGAGAGAGAGAGCTAATTGGGAATTTTTCCAGGAAGAGTTCTGTAACATCCCAAATTAAGGTCTAGTCGGAACAGTGGTTTTGAGATCACAAATCTGAAATAGAAATAATTATTTTATGCTTATTTGATGATCCATGATATGATAGCATGTTTGTGTGAAATTTTCATGAAGAAATTATATGCCTAAAGTGTCCAATTTGACTTTAGAGACTAAATTGAATAAGATGTAAAACTTGTGTTCTAGAAGCTTCAAGAATGAAATTACATTATATTATTAATTAGAGGTCCTTAAATAGCAATTTGACCAAGTTCTAAAATTTTGGACAAAAATGGGCATGAATAGGAAAATTTTGAAAGAAAGGCCTTAAGGGCATTTTGGTCATTTGGTAAATAAAAGAATAAAAAGGGAAAAAGAAAGAAAAATTTGTCCATCTTCTTCTTGCTTGTGCCGAAATTCCAAGGGTCACCATAGCTAGGGTTCATTTTTCAAGCTCAAAAGTAAGTGCATCCTAGTCTCGTTTTTAATGTTTTTTACATTTTTGAAGTTGTCATCGATCGATCTAGCTATTTCTACCATTATTTTGAGCTAGGGCCCATGTATGAAATTTGACCCATGTGTGAAATGGTTTTATTTTGATGTTTAATGGAAGAATATGAATGTTTGATGTGTGATAAACATCTTTTACTAAGTGATTTTAGTGAAAACACCTAAAAAGGACTTGTTTGAAAAAGGTGTAAAAATGAGTAGTAGAAATGTGAAATAAAGGAAAATATGGGTTGATATGAGTTAGAATATGAATCGGCTAGGCTTGGGTAACTAAGAAAATGCATGTGTTTCATTTTACGAGCCTAGGGACTAAAGTGTAAATAATGAAAAGTTAGGGGTAAAAAGGTAATTTTACCAAAGTATGTGTTATGGGTCGATATGAGCAATGTATGTATTGAAAAAGTTGAATTTGGCATTATAGATCAAGAAAAACATGATTTGAGTCTTGATCGGGGGAAAAACAAAGTTTATGAGGATTAGGCTCGTTTCTATCATTTTGTACCGAGGTAAATTCATTTGCAAATAATGCAACATGTACCATACTTTAAATGCTTTAATATTGCATGTATGGTAAGTACATACATATTTAATGTGATGTTGCATCATGTGTTTATTGCCTAAATTGTATTATCAATTATGCTTGACAATTCCATAAATATGTGATTGGTGCTATGAGTATTGAACTCGACGTTACAAGCAAGTTCGACAGAAATGTGGTATCGAGGAATCCCATTTGAACCTTAGGAATAGTTTAGGATACAAGTGACATGCCACTAGGAACTATGTGATCTGAACTTATTAAGTTGTGGTCTGAGTTCATAATATATGTGGCATCTGAACTCATTGAGTTATGGTCTGAGTTCATGATGTGTAAGACCCCTAACCCGTATCTGTCGCCGGACTAGGGTTAAAGGCGTTACCAAACAAATTAGAATATTTTATAAACAATACATATACATCGTTCACAATCATAGTCAAACATTTCCATAGAGTCTCTTATATAGGTCATCGAGACCTTAAACACGTTTTAGAAAAGGGGTCAGGACTAAACCGAGTTCGTACAAAAATTTTTGAAACTTAAACAATTTTCAAAGTTGTACAGGTCACACTATCAATGTATAATTAATACTTGTTTAATTTGCATTTTATTTGCATGTGAACTTACTAAAATTTAATGCTTACCCCCTTTCCTTTCTCTTTCTTATAGTGTCACCAAGCTAGCTCGGGGATCGGAAGATGTTGGAGACTCGATCACACTATCAATTGAATATTTGGGTATAACTAGTCTTATCATTTTGAGTATGACATGTATAGGGACTTGGTCTTTTTGTTATGTGTCATATTGATTAGCCAAATGCGTTGGCTCATGAAAGTATTATGATTATTTTGTATATGGACATGAGAGGTGGCTTATATTGATTATTTGGGTTGTAACCCTAATTATTGGTGCATGCATGAAAATGTGCTTATGCTTTAATGTGGTTATGGTTACTTATGGATAATGAGTGTGATGGATGGGATGCATGTTTGGTGTATGAAATATGATTAATGTGTATGACAATAAATATGGTGCAAATCTGTAACTTGAAAGTAGGTTAGCAAAGAAAATAGACAAATATGAAATTGGTGTGGAATGCCATATGAAAGCATGATAGTTTAAATAGGTAATATGTTGACATTACCAAGTCATAATTTAACCATGAATGTGAATGCTTAAGTAATCAAATGTGCCATGTTGCATGCCATGAAATGAGTATAAGTATGTGAGTGTTTAAGGGTGGCAATTGGATTGGAAAATATCCCAGATATTGTCCACACAGTTAGACACACGGGCATGTGTCTAGGTCATGTGTGACACACGGTCCATCCCATGGGCGTGTAATCCGGCCGTGTGTCCCCTGTACCCCAATTATGCAAAACAGAATGCCCAGTAGTAAACACACGGGCAGAGACACGGCCGTGTGTCTTAGTCGTGTAAAGGACACGGCCTTAGGACATTGGCATGTGCCCAGGCAGTGTGAAGTCTGCACTTAATTTTTGGAATTTAATTCGCCACATGGCCTAAGCACACGGGCGTGTGACTTGGCTGTGTGACCCTTTTTGGTTGATAACGTCATAGTCAGAGAGTTACACGGGCTGAGGATACGGGCGTGTCCCAAGCCACACGGGCATGTGTGACCACACGGCCTACCCACACGGGCATGTAACTCCTCAAAGTAGGGAATTTTCTAAGTTTCCCAAAGGTTTCCAAAGTTCTCGGTTTGGTCCCGAACACTCCTAAGGTACGTTTCGGGCCTTCTAGGCCCATATAAGGGACAATTTGCATATGTATGTGTAACACCGCAAACCCGGCCTAGACGTTATGGCCGAATCTGATGATATCACATTGAAGTGATTTTCGTAAAATACGATTTTGTTGAAAAACCCGTTCTATATGTAACCTCTTTGTGATCTTAACGAAGATTTTAAAATGTCGCGTTCATTTTCAAAATTTGAGTTGTTTGGAGAAAAGTTAATCATATTAAATTGTTATTAATTCTAAAACATTAATTCTTGCGAAAGCCTTTAAAACATGTTGCGTAAGCGTGGTGTTTTGGAAAACATTTATCTTTTTTTGAAAACCTGCATCCTACTACTAGAAAATATAAATCAAAATAAATAAAACCCCAAATTAAAGATTAAAAATTTAAAGAGGCCTTATTCCATAAAAATACCCAAATTAAATAACTTATAAAACAAAGTCAAATAAATAAAAATACGTGCGGTTATGTGGCCACCTTTTAGTCCCTCGCAGCATCGACCCGCCTAAGATTCGGGATTACCTGCGCAGATAAACAGAAGGGTGAGTTTACGAAAACTCAGTGTGTAATCCCTTATCAAGCAATCAGTCAATCATACAGTAAGCAAATCTGATGCAGGCCTCGCCTTTTTGATAATGATTCGATTTGATTCGAGCTTAGCTATTACGATGATCGGTATTAGTGTGGGCCTGAGCCTATTTCAGTGATAGTAACAGATATGCAATCAATAGATCCTACCCAACCAGCCTCTACACTCCATCTCCATCCAACCCTACACTCCATGTGGGGATAAAATCAACCCACCCATCCCTACACTCCAAATTAGCACCGGTTACGGCACTAATGGTAATTGTAGAAGAGCTGACAGTACAATACACTTCCTTCAATCATAATAAAACCCATCCCCATACAATATGTTATGTCGTGTCATAATATCATACGTGTATTATATATGTTCACATGGCATGCTCAAATAAAATCATATATCTCATAAGGGCATAAAAGTCATTTTATCACATAAGGGCATAATAGATATTTCATTAATTTGGGGGTCTAGGTATACTTATTGACCCAACAGTAGATCCACAGTCATCTTGGGCGACCCGTGCAACCTTAACAGTCAAACAGTGAAAATGGGCCCATGGCCCATATTGCGGGCCCATATGGGCACACACGCCCGTGTGGCCCACGAAACCCAAAAATAGCCTTGGTCATGTGGGTACACAGCTTGGCCCAATATTCTCCACACGTTCTTGTGGTTTACCTGTATGGGTCCCACATGCCCATAGGGCCCACACGGCTCAGTTCGGCCTAAAATGGCCCAAAATGACTTTGGCCCATGAAATCGCTTATGGCCGTGCTCAATGATTATAAGCCCATGTTTAGGCATACGGACTACCACACGAGCAAGCGCACGCCCGTGTAGCGTCGATGGTCACTTATTTCGGCTTTTGTCGATCTACGACTAGGGGTAATGTTGTTACCCACCTTGCTTACGGAAATGTATCAATAGTCCACGTGCACTCCAACCTATCAAACAGAAGCTTCGATTAATTGCTTAACAATCGAGTTGAAAAGAACCCTGACCAAAACACTTATTCAAGAGATTACCTGTCACTCGCCTTGATCGATCGATTGAGGCTTGCACAAGAGATTGATTACAACCCCTAAAGATTACCTGTAACACCCCTTTATCCGTGTCCGACGCTGGGACAGGCATTACCGGACTTAAACATGCACATACATAAAACCTAGGCCATAAATTTTCAATCATATCATAATCGTTCGATCACATGTAAAATGTCCCATACGCGAGCCTTCGAGGCTCTAAACATGCATTAAAAGCTGTTTGGGACTAAGCCGAGAACTCACGAACATTTTTACAACACTTAAAAAATTTTCATGTTTGGAGAGTCACACGCCCGTGTGGGTAGGCCGGGTGGTCTCACATGCCCATGTCCTCAGCCAATGTAACTCTCTATTAATAACATCAACAAACATTTAGGGTCACATGGCCAAGTCACACGCCCGTGTGCTAAGGCCGTGTCCTCTACACGGCTAAGACACACGACTGTGTCTCTGCCCGTGTGGTCAACACTTAGGCTATTTTCCAAGAATTTTTGTTGCCTTAATCTTTCACATACTTAAATAATTTAAAGACACATATCATAGCATCATTTTAATGATTTAGCATGCCTCACTAAAGCACATTTTTAACAATCAACCATAACATATTACCCAATAATTAATCTCTACTTATTCAACAAATGTCCATGTTCAATCATTATCAACTTATTGCCAATTTACGCATTTATTCGATAGCCATGACCACCCCGAATGGTCCTAGGGAATTCTCATGGACATATGTTATTTACTATTCATTCATGGCAGACAATTATAATCATATCACAAAGCATCAACACATGGCAAGGATAATTAGGCTTACAAGCCAAAACATTATAAGCCATATCTCATGGCTATATACAATGAATCAATATAAGCCAATACATTTGGCTAAATCATAAGAACACATATCAATAACTAAGCTCTTATACATGCCACTCACTTGAAGATGCTTAAGACTTATCGATATCCCCTATTGATAGCTCAATAGTGAGATGCTGCCTTCGACGATCTCCAACCCCGAGCTAACCTGACAACACTAAAGAAATGAAAAGGAAGGGGTAAGCTATATAGCTTAGTAAGTCCATATGAAAATAATAAGCAATTTATCAATATGATTCCATCAATTCTTACAACATGATTCCAAGGTAAAATAATCATAATTGCACTTTTACTTATGTTCAAGTTAAGCTATTTACTCGACTCATAATCACTCAGTTACTTATAACTTGAGCTAAGAAACTCCAAATCAATATCTGCTAATTTTACCTGAAACTAGACTTACATATCTTTTTATCATAAAATTATCAGAATTTTTGGATTAGCCAATAAGTATAGTTTATTCTTTAAATTCTCCCCTATTTTGCTGTCCGATAGTTTCGACCCTTCTACACTAAAAATTAATTATCTCTTCGTACAAGATTTGGATAATGTTCTTGTTTGTTTCTTTTGAAAATAGAATCATTAAATATTTTAATAATATAAATTATAACCCATAATTATATTTTTACAATTTGTAATTATTTTTCCAATTCAGAATAGGGGATTCAAGAATCATTTTGACCCTGTCTCACAAAAATTCAATTATCACAGAATACAATATTCTTTTGCTTTCACTGTTTCTTTTATGTGAAAATAGACTCAATAATATTTTATTTCATATCTTATTCAACTTCTAATTCTAATTCCTCCATTTTTGGTGATTTTTTAGAGTCACACAACTGCTGTTATCCAAAACTGTTTTATTACAAATTTCACTCTTACATAATTTCACTTACTCCATTCCATCTTACCGATAGTTCGCTCAACTATTGAGCATATTGCTCATAAATTTTCACACACATATAATGTAACACCTCTAACCCATATCCATTGCTGGACTAGGGTTAAAGGCATTACCAAATGAATCAGAACATTTAACATACATTTCATAAGCATCAAAGCATCAAAACATCAAAGCATCAAATATCAATATAGAGTCCCTTTTATAGGTCATCGAGACCTTAAGCATGCATTAGAAAGAGGTCGAGACTAAAGTGAGTTCATACAAAAATTTTCAAAACTTAAATAAATTTCAAAGTTGAACAGGTCACACGCCCGTGTGAACAGGCCGTGTGCCTTACACGGCCTTAGGCACACCCATGTGTCTAAGCCATGTCCAAACAGGGCATACATACTGACTTGCACACACGGCCACAAGACATGCCCATGTGCCTTGGCTGTGGTCGAGATTGACTTGAGTCACACGACTAGCCACACGCTCGTGTGCCTTGGTTGTGCTCAAGCCTGACTTACTATTGTAGGGTACCCTAGGGGACATACAGCTGTACAACATGATCGTGTGTTGCACACGGCTGAGACATACGCCCGTGTCTCTTCCCATGTGAACAAAATTAGGCCATTTGAATAGCCAATTTGCCAGCCCAATTTGGGTTAAACCTACAAGCACCAAAAACGACAACATATATGCATAATAATTTCAGCCAATTCATAGCCAAATACAATATCATTCATACCATATCATTATTAAACAATTCTATCATCGATTCATTAAACAAATCATACCAAATTCATGCCATAGCCATACTAAAATATAAGCTTCAATACTTCTAATATTATCCTTCAATCTCATGGCATAAACTTACCAAATACCTGCCAAACTGACCATTTATTTTGGCCAAACAAGAACATGTCATAAACATAATTTCATCACATAACTTATACCACAACTCATTCATAAACATATCCATAATCAAGCCAAATCATATAGCTATATATATACATATTTCAAAACATATTCAAAGTACTTCTAGCCTATACATGCCATACTCCAATATTTACACTTCCAAAATGTACCAAAGTAGAGTTCGATAGTGTGGTGACAATCCTCGACGATCCTCGATCCCACAATAGCTTCGATATCTATAAAATAATGAAAACACACACAAAGTAAGCTTTTAGAAGCTTAGGAAGCCATATACAAGTAAACTTATCATTCAAAGCATATAAATATCATAAATTACTTATACTTTGAGCCAAATACCAACACAAACCTCTTATTCATATACTTAGATCATAGATCATCATTTGTACATATATTTACCTTTTATTCTCAAACATAATATATATAATCCAAACGTACCTAAATCAGATACAATTTCACAAAGTCATTTACTTTCTTGGAATGCTCGTTTGAACCATTCGAAAACGTAAGAATACATAGATAGCTTATAAAGCTCGTACAATGATAACGTCCCAGACGTGGTCTTACATGTAATCAAATATCGATGCCACTGTCCCAGACAGGGTCTTACACGAAATCAAATACGATGCCAATGTCCCAGACGTGGTCTTACACATAATATGTAAGTCGATGCCAACGTCCCAGACATGGTCTTACACGAAATCAAATACGATGCCAACGTCCTAGACGTGGTCTTACACGTAAAACATATCGAATCTTATGGTTCGTACGGGGCTTATCGGACGCCGGAACTTTGTCGATATTTTTGCAGATTTCATATAATCATCTTCCATATTCATCCAACACAATTTATTATCATAAAAGCATAAATAAATCAATTTAAACATGTCTATTTGTATATGGACTTACCTTGTACGGAATCAGATAGACTGAATCGACTACTCAACGATTTTCGACTTTCCCCGATCTAATTCTGTTTTCTTTAATTCTTGATCTATACAAATTCAAATTTGACTCATGTAATCACACATTCATTCAAAACAATCCATAAACACATGTTTAAGGAAATTTGCAAACTAGCCCTCACATTTTCACTTTTTGACATTTAGTCCTTATTTCACAAAATTACCAAATACACATAATTTGCATATACTCATGCTTGACTGAATGTTCATAGCACTCATATAAGTCCATACATTTCGTTTATTTCACATTTTAGTCCTTAAATTTACAAATTTCACAATTTAGCCCATTTTACTCAAAATCATCAAAAATCCAAAGACAAAACATATAAACTCAACATCAAACTTTCATATTTCATCATTTAACAACATAAAGCTCATGAATTCATCCATGGTCATTTCAAAATTATCACCAAAATAAAAAATTAAGGCATGGGCTTGATAGTATACGAAGTAACAATTACAAAAACGTAGAAATTATCAAAAATCGAAACAAAAACATACCTAAATCAAATCTTAATATTGCCGAACCCTAGCAAGCCTTTCTCCATTCTTTTTCTTTGATGAAATCGGTCAAGTGATGAAAAATATGAAGCAAATTTTATGTTTTCATTAGTTAATAACATTAATTAATCTTTTACTATTTTAACCTTTATAAAATAAACATTTAAACATATAATGGATGACCAATAATGTCCATTTAACATACTAATGGTCTAATAACATAATAAGGACCTTTCATTAACAAAGACAAATCAAATAGACACTTTTAACAAATAATAGGCAACTTTTACAATTTATGCGATTAGGTCCTTTTATCAAATTAAGCACACAATTGATCAAATTTTCATATGAGACTTTCACACATGCTCATTCACATATCATAAACACGGAAAATAATATTTAAATATTTTTCTGACATGGATATGTGGTACTGAAACCACTGTTTCGGCTAAGGTCTAAACCGGACTGTTATATATACCTGCACTTATTCATCACATAGTCATATTCAATTACACTAGTCATTACATGATCACATGTATTTTCACTTAGTCAATTTCCCATTGAACTCATTGGAATAATAATAGATAAACGGTCGCCTGCACATATTACCACCCTTGTAATTGAAGCTATTTGGTGCACATAGTAGCCTTCACTTAGTACTACATCTGTGACCAAAACCGTCTCTTACACATAGTGGCCTGCACTTAGTACCACACATGTGATCGAAGCTATCGGGTATAGATAGTAGCCTGCACTTAGTACTAAACATGCGACCTAACCATCTGGTACACGTAGTAGCCTGTACTTAGTACTACACACGTGACCTAAAACCATCTTAAACACATAGTAGCCTGCACATAGTACTACACATGTGTTCTCACAACAGATCATTCGTATCTTTTCTATACCGAAGGTCCAAAAAGGAAATTCCTCACTTTTCAACATTTTACCAATTCATCCATAATCAACTTCAATTCATAATTTACATCAAGTGATCATTCAATATACAACCACATCTCATATAATAACAAAATATTATAACATAAGTAAAAACGATATATTATTTACATACAAACTTACTCATTTCAAAGAAATATCACGTTCCATCAAATTTCCATTATAATCAATCATCCCATCACATGTTATCGACATTTGAGCTATCGATTACTTCATGGGTACATCACGTTCCCATACACAATATCATTAACATATAAATCAATACAACCATAGCAAAAAATATTTCAAGTGTAACAACAATAACATGAATATGATGCTTATTTAATCACATGAACTTACCTTAAATGCAATTACGGCCAACTATTCCAATTTAGTCCATAATCTCGAACTTTCCCGATTTAGGCCCGAATCTTGGTTTTCTTGATCTAAAATTTCAAATATAGCTAACTTATTATTCACATTATTCAAATTGACCCAAAAATCATACTTTTACAAATTTGCATTTTTACCCCTAAATTATCATATTTACACTTTTGCCCCTAGGCTCGTAAAATGATTTTTTATTCAATTTTTTTTTGCATTTTAAGCCTAGACAAATCATTTTCATAACTATAGAAGCCCACAATTTCCACTAAATCACACTTTTATGACAAATTTTATAACTTTTACAATTTAGTCCTTTTTAGCGTTTTCACCGAAAACTACTTGGTAAAAGTCATTTCTCCAACCATAAACATGCATAATCTACCATTAAACATCAAAATGAACAAATTTCTAAGATGGTTCAAACCCTAAACCTTCATCATAGCTCAAATAAATGGTAGAAATAGGTAGATCTTGTTACGAGGATTTCAAAAACATAAAAATCATTAAAAACGGGTCTAGAATGGACTTACAATTGAGCTTGAAAGCTTGAAAAACCCTAGCTATATCTTCTCCATGCAAGTTTTGGCCATGGGGTTGTAGATGGACAAAAATTGGCTTTTAATTTTGCTTTTAATTCATTTTAATTACTAAATAACCAGAATGCCCCTAACTTAAAAATATTCTATTTCACCCATTTCTTGTCCATTTTTGTCCAACAAATTAACCAATGGTCTAATTACCATTTAAGGACCTCCAATTTAAAATTTCATAACAATTGGACACCTCTAGCATGTAGAACTCAACTTTTTCACTTTTTATGATTTAGTCATTTTGACTAAATTGAGTGCCCAAACGTTAAAATTTCTGGATGAAATTTTCACAAAACAAAGCCACAAAATTTTAGACCATAAAATATAATAAAAATGAATTTTCTTAAATCAGATTCATGGTCTCGAAACCACTGTTCCGACTAGGTCCTAATTTAGGATGTTACATTACCTGTATTCCAACAGAGACTTGTTAACTATTACTATACACGCAAGTAGTTTGAATAACAACTTACCGAAACGTAGAACTAAGAATGGTAGATAGAAGTAATCGGCCTACACCCAAAAGCACACCCTTAACCGAGGCACGAGATGGTACAATCACACCCCTGACAGTAATCGGCAGAGAAAATAAGATGTTAGAGGGAAAGTTATTACGACAAAGAGAAAAAGAAAGGGAAAAAGAACAACCATGAACCCAAACAGAGATGGCGGCAACTGCAAGGTTCGGCTATAAGCCAAGGATTCGACAACCCAAAAGGAAAACCACAATAACAAGGGAGAGGTTTCCCAAAAGTAGAAACAGTAGAGAAAAGAAGAGAATAACTATTCGGCAACAATACCAATGTGCAAGGAGAGGGAAACGTTGAAACCCGAAAGAGTTGAGAAGGGGGAGGAAAAAGGGTATTCGGCCAAAGGGAGAATTGATTGATAGAGAGGGAGAAAAGAAAGAATCGGTCTAGACCAAGGAGCTAAAAGCCAAAAAACTTTGAGAGAGGAGAAGGGAGCCATTTGGCCAATGAGAGAAAGAAAAGGACCCAAAACGTAAACCTGAAAAGCACAAATAAGAGACACAGAAAAACCCCTTAGCACCAATCAATTTTCAAAGAAAAGAAGCAACCAAAACGAAGTGCCAAAACTCACCAAAATTGAATTCTTCTCCAAAGCCGATTCCTTTGAGTGCCTAAAGTCCCAATTCGGCACAACACTTCCTCTCCCCTCAACTCCCCACAATTTTCTCCTAAAATCTCTCCTCCAATTCCTCAAACCGATCACACCTCCCTCAACTACTCAATTTGAATTCCCCTGAACCACTTTAGTGTTTCGGTCAACCTACAACACTCCCACGACACAGTAGCAAAATAAAACACTCCATCGCCCCCACCAGGATTCGAACCTCAGTCCTCTGGCATAGGTAACACGCCACTTACCCCCTACACCAGCAAGACCTTTCTGTCATAAAATACCCACATTTATTTAAAAGCCTACTAACTAGAGACAAGGGTTTAACCAATTAAAACAAAATTTTTGCATAAGCCAATACTTGAACCCAAGACTTCTCATACACTCCCAGAACACTCAGAACACTTAACCACTGAATCAAATACACAGTTATGTGTAATACAACATACAAAAATAATTACTTAAGATTTTTGGGGCGTTACAGTATGAATAAATTTTATTTGAATGAAAATTTTATGGCTCGGGTTGTATGAATGTTTATGTTTAAGTCTGGTAACGCCTTGAACCCTGTCCCGGCGTCAGTGTAACGCCCCCACGCCCGAGACCGTCACCGGAGTCGAGTATGAGGTGTTACTAAACTTAATTTAACATTTTAAGAACTTTAGATTATTTGTTTCTACATTCACAGCTTTTTAGCTACTTGCGTTACAGTCACAAGAAAAATCATATCTCGAGTTACAAAACTCGAAATCAAGATCCGTAAATTTTCCCTGAATCTAGACTCATATGCCTATCTACTAATTTTTTTCTAGAAT
The DNA here is from genome assembly GCA_025698465.1 of Gossypium longicalyx. Lineage (NCBI taxonomy): Eukaryota > Viridiplantae > Streptophyta > Magnoliopsida > Malvales > Malvaceae > Gossypium > Gossypium longicalyx. The sequence continues at coordinate 57,214,453 of CM046998.1, forward strand.
TTTTGGTTGGGCCAATTAGTACAGTTTATTAGTTAAAGTTACCCCTGTTTCAGGGCTTGACTGGTCTGACCTCTGTTTACTACGAACCACTTTCCTCTCTGTATAAAATTCATATGAATATGAGGTTTATTTCTTCTGAAACTAGACTCAATAAGGATTCTGAGGATATAAAATAAGGCACCTAATTATATCTGTACAATTTATGGTGAATTTATAAAGTTGGAACAGGGGATTCAGAAACTGCTCTGACCCTGTTTCACTAAAATTCAAATATCTTCTAACATATAATTTTTTTTACCAGTTTAGTTTGTTTTATGTGAAACTAGACATAATAAGCTTCAATTTGATATTTAATCCATCACCAAATTCAATTTCTATGATTTTTAGTAAATTTTTAAACTCACATCAGTGTTGCTGTAATATTCTGTTTATGGCAAATTTCATCCTTTTTATGAATTTTCATGAACTAGGTAACTTATTAACTTTCCATAACATCAAACATATTCTAAACTAACCATTTCCATAATTTATCATTATAAGCACTTCCTCAACCATTTCATCAGCATACCATAATATCATTTACACAAAATAAGTATTTTACTATACATGCCATACTTAAATTTACAAGCCATTTTACCGAAAAGTTCTTCCGGATAGTGTGGTGATCCTTCGACCTATCCCGACTCTGAGCTAGCTTGTCCAAAACTACAATGAGTAAGAAGGAGGGAGTAAGCATAAATGCTTAGTAAGTTCATATGCAAATAATAAGTAACATAACAAAGCAATCATACCAAACAACATTAGCATGGTATCACCAAAACATAAATCTCATTTCTAATCATCTTTCATCATTTTACTACCTTATCGTTATTGTATCAATACTCAACCCGAGGGTTAAGTACATACCTGTCCGAAGTATCCATTTCACATCACTTACCAATACGTCTCTTTTCATCTCAAGTATTCCTTCATTTGAGTAGAACTTTACCCGTTGAACTCATCGGAATATAATTCGGATACGTAGGAAGTTTGCACATAAGTGCCACATATGTAGCCAAGCTACCATGTAACCCGCCCATAAGCGAACTCGGGCTCAACTCAACGAGCTCGGGCGTTCGCATCCATAATGAACTTGGACTCAACTCAACGAGCTCGGATGCCTAGTTACATCTCACGAACTCGGACTCAACTCAACGAGCTCGGATGCATAGTTACATCTCACGAACTCGGACTCAACTCAACGAGTTCGGACATTCGCATCCATAAGTGAACTCGGACTTAACTCAACGAGTTCGGATGCTCAACCATCCTAGTGACATGTCACTTGTATCCTAATCTATTCCTAAGGTTCAAACGGGATTTTCCTCGAACACATATCCTTGTCGTCTTTACGTAGAATGCCTAACCAATACTCAGTAACAATTATGTTTAACAAGTAATTCACATAATTTGCATTTTATTCAAATTAACCACAAAGCATGTATTTCATGATAAAAATCAGCATATCACATAATTGACATCAATGACTTAAAAATAACAATTATGCTACATTATTTACACATGAACTTACCTTGGTACCAAAATACAAAGGTTTTGCAATTTAATCCACAATCTTTTCTTTTCCTCGATTGGGGTCGTTTCCACGTCTTTCTTGATCTAAAATAACACATTTAGCTTATTTAATACTCACATTATCAAATTAATCCTTAATTCAAATTTTGGCAAAATTATAATTTTACCCCCTAAACTTTTGCATATTTACATTTTTGCCCCTAGGCTCGGGATTAAACTTTATTCCTTATTCTTATGTTTTACAACATGCTGATCACTTTTTTCTTCTATGGCAACATCAAATTCTCACTCTAACATGTACTTGTGACTATTAGGTATTTTTACCGATTAAGCCCTTTTACTCGTTTTTGCTTAAAATCGAGTAGTACAAGTTGTCTAACATAATTTAAAACATCATATTCTATCATAAAACATCAAAATACACAAATTTCACCTATGGGTATTTTTCCAAATATAAACCCTAGGTTAAATTATTGCTAACATAAGCTTTATCGAGTTATCGGGATCTCAAAAACATAAAAATCATTAAAAACGGGGCTTGGAATCACTTACTATGAAGCTTGAAAGTTGAAGAAACCCTAGCTATGGAAACATGGAGCATTCGGCAGCAACTAATGGGGAAGATGACTATTTTGTGTCATTTTTCCCATTTTATTTCATTAATTATCCAAATGACCAAAATGCCCTTAATGCCTTTCTTTGAAAATTTTCATGTACAAGCCCATTTTTGTCCAAAATTTTAGAAATTGGTCAAATTGCTATTTAAGACCTCATAATTAATATTTCAAAGCAATTTCATACTAAAAACTTCTAGAATGCAAGTTTTGCAACTTATTCGATTTAGCCCCTAACTTCAAATTAAGCATTTTATGCATGGAATTTCTTCACAAAATTTTCACACAATCATGCAATCATATCATAAACCTCAAAATAATTATAAAATAATTATTTCTATCTCGGATTTGTGGTCACGAAACCACTATTCCGATTAGGCCCTAATTCGGGATATTACAACTCTCCCCCCCTTTAAGGATTTTCGTCCTCGAAAATCTTACCAGTAAACAGATGTGGGTATTGATTTCTCATAGTTTCTTCGGATTCCCATGTAGCTTCTTCTACTCCATGCTTCTGCCACAACACCTTCACAAGTGCAATATTTTTATTCCTTAGTTGTTTGACCTCTCGAGCTAAAATCTTAATCGGTTCTTCTTCATAAGTCATATCTGGTTGTAGTTCAATTTCTATCGGTGAAACCACATGTGAAGGATCCGAACGATACCGACGTAACATAGATACGTGGAACACATCATGAATCTTTTCTAATTCAGGTGGTAAAGCTAGCCGATATGCTACCGGTCCAACTTTTTCAATTACCTCATACGGCCCAATAAAACGTGGACTTAATTTGCCCTTTCGTCCAAATCTGAGAACCTTTTTCCACGGAGACACCTTTAAAAATACTTTATCACCAACTTGAAATTCAATGTCCTTTCATTTTAAATCTGCATAAGATTTCTGTCTATCCGAAGCAGCTTTCAAACAATTTCAAATTACCTTTACTTTTTCTTCGGTTTCTTTTATTAGATCAACTCCATAAATCTTATTTTCCTTGAGTTCAGTCCAATACAGAGGCGTTCGACACTTACGACCATACAATGCTTCATAAGGTGCCATTTTCAAGCTCGTCTGATAACTATTATTGTAAGCAAATTCTACTAACGGTAAGTATTTTTCCCAACTTCCTTGAAATTCCAATACACAACATCTGAGCATATCTTCAAGAATCTGAATTACTCTATCTGATTGTCCATCACCAGTGGATGAAAAGATCTTCAAATTTAACTTTGTACCTAACGCGTCTTGCAATTTTTGCCAAAACCGCGAGGTAAACCTTGGATCTCTATCTCAAAATGATCGACAATGGTATTCCATGTAGTCTAACAATTTCTCTAACATACAATTCAGCCAACTTGTTGAGAGAATAATCCGTGCGTCACGGGATAAAATGAGCCGACTTAGTTAGTCTGTCAACTATTACCCAGATGGCATCTTTCTTTCCCCGGAGTTAATGGCAATCCTAAAACAAAATCCATAGTAATCCGATCCCATTTCCATTCAGGAACCATAATAGGCTGAAGTAATCCCAAGGCACTTGGTGTTCACTTTCACTGTTGACAAATCAAGCATTTGGACACAAACTCGATATATCCTTTTTCATTCCATTCCACCAATACATTTTCTTCAAGTCATTATACATTTTCGTACTACCCGATGAATCGAGAAACAAACCACTATGTGCTTCTGTAGGATCTTTTGAATCAATTCCTCATTCTTTGGTACACAAATCCGATCTTTAAACATTAAGCACCCATCGAACCGATTCTCAAATCGACTCAGTATCAACTTCACACCGCTTTCTTTTGGCTTGCAAATCTTGATCATCTTTCTGAGCTTCAGAGATCTCTTGTAAAAACATCGGTTTTGCTCTTAACTCTGCTAGTATCGAACCATCATCTGACATTTTCAACTGAGTGTTCATAACTCTCAATGCAAACAACAACTTTCTACTCAAAGCATCACCTACTACATTCGCTTTTCCGATGATAATCAATAACAAGCTCGTAATCTTTCAAGAACTCCAACCATCTTCGCTGTCTTAAATTCAAGTCTTTTTGTGACATCAAATACTTAAGACTTTTATGGTCGGTATATACCCGGCACTTTTCACCATACAAATAATGTCGCCAAATTTTCAAAGCAAACACCACCGCAGCCAATTCTAAATCGTGAGTAGGATAATTCTTCTCATGAGGTTTTAATCGCCTCAAGCATAAGCCACCACTTTTCCTTCTTGCATAAGCACACACCCCAAACCATTTAGAGAAGCATCACTATACACCACTAATTCTTTACCCGATTCGGGCTGTACTACTAACACTGGTGCCTCTGTTAATAATTTTTAATTCTTCAAAACTCAGCTGACATTCTTCCGTCCATTCAAATTTAACATCCTTTCGGAGTAGTCTAGTTATAGGAGCAGCAATTATAGAAAATCCATTTACAAACCGTCGATAATACCCGGCTAGCCCCAAGAAACTTCTAACTTCGTTTACATTTTTCTGGTTTCCAATCAACAATGGCTGAAATTTTACTAGGATCAACTCGTATACCATCACCTGAAACAATATGACCCAAAAATCCAACTTCCCGAGCCAAAATTCACTTTTACTAAACTTAGCATACACAAATTTATCTCTCAAAGTTTGCAAAACTATCCTCAAATGCTCAAAGATGCTCTGTCTCATCTTTTGAATAAATTAAAATATCATCTATAAACACCACAACAAATTTGTCCAAGTATGGTGAATATGCGATTCATTAAATCCATAAACACAATGAGGAGCATTTGTCAACCCAAATGGCATAACTAAAAATTCATAATGACCGTATACCTTGTTCTAAAAGCGCTTTTAGGCACATCCGACTCTTTTTTACCCGCAATTGATAATATCCGGATCTCAAATCAATCTTTGAAAACCATGTCGCTCCTTTTAGCTGATCAAACAAATCATCAATTCTTGGCAATGGATACTTGTTTTTGATTGTCACCTTGTTTAACTGCCGATAATCAACACACAATCTCATAGAACCATCCTTCTTTTTCACAAATAACACGGGAGCACCCCAAGGTGAAAAACTCGGTCTCACAAAGCCTTTATCAGTCAACTCTTGCAACTACGACTTTAATTCCTTCAACTCTGCTGGTGCCATTCTGTATGGAGCAATCGAAATCGGAGTTGTTCCTGGTATCAAATCAATACCAAATTCTACTTCCCTAACTGGAGGCAAACCCGACAATTCTTCTGGAAATACGTCCGCAAATTCACACACAACCGGCACTGAGTCAACTTTCTTTTCAACTTCTTTTGTATTAATTACATACGCCAAATAAGCTTCATAACCCTTTCTTAAATATCTTTGAGCCGACATTGAAGAAATCACACTAGGCAATGCCTCCGATTTATCTCGATTCAACCCGCAGATGTTTCACCATTTTCACACTTTAATTCTATAACTTTTTCTTTGCAATTTATTTTAGCATCATGCGAGGTCAACCAATCCATGCCCAAAATAACATCAAACTCATCAAACGGCAACAACATCAAGTCACCGGAAAGTAATGATCCCGAATCATTAAAGGACATTTCTTACATACTTTGTCAACAATCACACATTTGCCTAACTGGATTCGACACTCTAATCATAAATTACGTGTTCTCAACGGTATATTCATACTAGACACCAATTTCATGCACACATATGAATGAGTAGAACCGGATCAATCAAAGCAATAACATTAACATTATAGAGAGAAAATGTACCGTAATCACATCAAAGCGAGGAAGCATCTTCGCGTGCTTTAATAGCATAAGTTCTAGCCGAGCCCTTCCTTCAGTCTAATCGGTGCATCTCTGCTACATTCTTACTGCTTGCTTCGCTCCCAGCTTTTCTTAGATATCTTCCTCTCGAATCCGCCCCACTTGTTTTTGTATTCTGAAATTTTTCTTTTTCAGCTCTCTCTGGGCAGTCTCTAATAAAATGATCTGGAGAACCACATCGAAAACATTCATTTGCTCTGCACGGACCAAAATGATTTCTACCACACCGCTGGCACTCGGTTTAACAAATCTCGATTCCCTACACTCGGCCGCTTGGAGTAGTCTGGGACTTAGGACCCACATTTTGCTTCTTATAGTTTCCATATGATTGCCCAACTGAAGTTTGAGAACGAGGATTCATATTTCTTGACTTTCAGTGTTGCTTTGTGAGAATGAACTGCTCATCGGTCTTTTCTTCCAGCTTCTAGTCTCAGTCTCTGCCTTTTTCTTCTCTTTAAGTAATTCTTCAGCCTTACAAGCTCGATCAACCAATACTACCATTTCTTTTAATTCAAGAATTCCAACAAATACTTTGATGTCTTCATTGAGCCCGTCTTCAAATCGTCGGCACATCTTGGCCTCTGTAGGAACATACTCTCTGCATATTTACTTAATCGAACAAACTCTCTTTCATATTCAGAACTTAGTCATATTACCTTGCTTGATTCAAGAAATTCTTTACGCTTACGATCCATAAATCTTTCACTAATATATTTCTTCCAAAACTCTTCTTGAAAGAATTCCCATGTTACTCTCTCTTTGGTACCACCAAAATCAAAGTCTTCCACCAATTGTAAGTGAATCCCTCAACAAAGATATAGCGCATTTCAAACATTCTTGGTGTACAAGATAACTCATCAAATACCGAATAGAATTTTCAAGCCAAAACTGCTTTCTCGGCATCATCATCAATATTTGCTTTAAATTCTTGGCCCCTTGCTTGCGGATTACATCAACTAGATTTCTATGAAATTTCATCAGATCCATACCTTAAGGCATCGGGGGTACAGGTTGAGGAATTGGGGGAGGTGGGGGAGGTTGTACATTTGGGTTCGTACGAACGAACTCAGTGTACCATGCACTCATCATTTGGAGAAAGGCTTCCCGACCCCTTTCTCCTCCTCCCTGACCAACAGTAGGAGGTGGATTTTCAGTCGGCGCTGCTCCTTCAGCCGGAGCTGGCGCGTTACTCTCTACTTCATCTGCCACAGCTGGATCGGGATCCATTTACTATAAAAAAATCATTTAAAAAGGTCAGAAGTCGTCACACTATCACAATTTATACATATGGCATGTATAGCAAAATCCGTACATACAACACGTAGTCCGAGAACCGACTAAACCTGCTCTGATACCACTAAATGTAACGCCCCCACGCCCGAGACCGTCACCGGAGTCGAGTATGAGGTGTTACTAAATTTAACATTTTAAGAACTTTAGATTATTTGTTTCTACATTCACAGCTTTTTAGCTACTTGCATTACAGTCACAAGAAAAATCATATCTCGAGTTACAAAACTCAAAATCAAGATCCGTAAATTTTCCCTGAATCTAGACTCATATGCCTATCTACTAATTTTTTTCTAGAATTTTTGGTTGGGCCAATTAGTACAGTTTATTAGTTAAAGTTACCCCTGTTTCAGGGCCTGACTGGTCTGACCTCTGTTTACTACGAACCACTTTTCTCTCTGTATAAAATTCATATGAATATGAGGTTTATTTCTTCTGAAACTAGACTCAATAAGGATTTTTAGGATATAAAATAAGCCACCTAATTATATCTTTACAATTTATGGTGAATTTATAAAGTTGGAACAGGGGATTCAGAAACTGCTCTGACCCTGTTTCACTAAAATTCAAATATCTTCTAACATATAATTCTTTTACCAGTTTAGTTTGTTTTATGTGAAACTAGACATAATAAGCTTCAATTTGATATTTAATCCATCACCAAATTCAATTTCTATGATTTTTAGTAAATTTTTAAACTCACATCAGTGTTGCTGTAATATTCTGTTTATGGCAAATTTCATCCTTTTTATGAATTTTCATGAACTAGGTAACTTATTAACTTTCCATAACATCAAACATATTCTAAACTAACCATTTCCATAATTTATCATTATCAAGCACTTCCTCAACCATTTCATCAGCATACCATAAGATCATTTACACAAAATAAGTATTTTGCTATACATGCCATACTTAAATTTACAAGCCATTTTACCGAAAAGTTCTTCCGGATAGTGTGACTGATCCTTCGACCTATCCCGACTCCTGAGCTAGCTTGTCCAAAACTACAATGAGTAAGAAGGAGGGAGTAAGCATAAATGCTTAGTAAGTTCATATGCAAATAATAAGTAACATAACAAAGCAATCATACCAAACAACATTAGCATGGTATCACCAAAACATAAATCTCATTTCTAATCATCTTTCATCATTTTACTACCTTATCGTTATTGTATCAATACTCAACCCGAGGGTTAAGTACATACCTGTCCGAAGTATCCATTTCACATCACTTACCAATACGTCTCTTTTCATCTCAAGTATTCCTTCATTTGAGTAGAACTTTACCCGTTGAACTCATCGGAATATAATTCGGATACGTAGGAAGTTTGCACATAAGTGCCACATATGTAGCCAAGCTACCATGTAACCCGCCCATAAGCGAACTCGGACTCAACTCAACGAGCTCGGGCGTTCGCATCCATAATGAACTCGGACTCAACTCAACGAGCTCGGATGCCTAGTTACATCTCACGAACTCGGACTCAACTCAACGAGTTCGGACATTCGCATCCATAAGTGAACTCGGACTTAACTCAACGAGTTCGATGCTCAACCATCCTAGTGACATGTCACTTGTATCCTAATCTATTCCTAAGGTTCAAACGGGATTTTCCTCGAACACATATCCTTGTCGTCTTTCGTAGAATGCCGGAACCAATACTCTCATTAACAATTATGTTTAACAAGTAATTCACATAATTTGCATTTTATTCGAAATTAACCACAAAGCATGTATTTCATGATAAAAATCAGCATATCACATAATTGACATCAATGACTTAAAAATAACAATTATGCTACATTATTTACACATGAACTTACCTTGGTACCAAAATACAAAGGTTTTGCAATTTAATCCACAATCTTTTCTTTTCCTCGATTGGGGTCGTTTCCACGTCTTTCTTGATCTAAAATAACACATTTAGCTTATTTAATACTCACATTATCAAATTAATCCTTAATTCAAATTTTGGCAAAATTACAATTTTACCCTAAACTTTTGCATATTTACATTTTTGCCCCTAGGCTCAAGGATTAAACTTTATTCCTTATTCTTATGTTTTACAACATGCTGATCACTTTTTCTTCTATGGCAACATCAAATTCTCACTCTAACATGTACTTGTGACTATTAGGTATTTTTACCGATTAAGCCCTTTTACTCGTTTTTGCTTAAAATCGAGTAGTACAAGTTGTCTAACATAATTTAAAACATCATATTCTATCATAAAACATCAAAATACACAAATTTCACCTATGGGTATTTTTCCAAATATAAACCCTAGGTTAAATTATTGCTAACATAAGCTTTATCGAGTTATCGGGATCTCAAAAACATAAAAATCATTAAAAGCGGGCTTGGAATCACTTACTATGAAGCTTGAAAGTTGAAGAAACCCTAGCTATGGAAACATGGAGCATTCGGCAGCAACTAATGGGGAAGATGACTATTTTGTGTCATTTTTCCCATTTTATTTCATTAATTATCCAAATGACCAAAATGCCCTTAATGCCTTTCTTTGAAAATTTTCATGTACAAGCCCATTTTTGTCCAAAATTTTAGAAATTGGTCAAATTGCTATTTAAGACCTCATAATTAATATTTCAAAGCAATTTCATACTAAAAACTTCTAGAATGCAAGTTTTGCAACTTATTCGATTTAGCCCCTAACTTCAAATTAAGCATTTTATGCATGGAATTTCTTCACAAAATTTTCACACAATCATGCAATCATATCATAAACCTCAAAATAATTATAAAATAATTATTTCTATCTCGGATTTGTGGTCACGAAACCACTATTCCGATTAGGCCCTAATTCGGGATATTATAGTCAGATACAGGTAAAGGGTGTTACATTTAGTGGTATTAGAGCTACGATTTAGTCGATTCTTGAACTACGTAGAATGTGTTTGAGTTTAGCTATACATGCCATACATAAATTGTGATAGTGTAACGAATCCTGACGATTTTAAATTGTGTTTTTCATATAGTAATGGATCCCAACAGAGCAGTGGCGGATGATGTTGAAAGTAATGCGCCTGCTCCCGCTGAAGGAGTAGTGCTGTCTGATAGTAGACCCACAACTGTTAGTAGAGGAGAAGGAGGCAGAAAAGCCTTTCTCCATATGATGGATTCTTGGTACACGGAGTTCGTTCGAATGAACCCGAACGCTTAACCTCCTCCACCTCTCCAAATCCCCAACCCGTACCCCAAGTGCCCCAAGGTATGGAATTTATGAGATTTCATAGAACCCTAGTTGATAAAATTTGAAAGGAAAGAGTCGAGGAATTTAGGCCCAATACTGATGATGACCCCGAGAAAGTGAAATTTTGGCTTGAGAATTCTATTGGGGTATTCTATGAGCTATCGTGCACACCTGAAGAGTGTTTGAAGTGTGCCATTTCCTTGTTGAGAGACGCAACATATCATTGGTAGAAGACGCTAATTTTAGTGGTTCCGAAGGAAAGGGTTACATGGGAATTCTTTCAAGAGGAGTTCCGAAAGAAATACATCAATGAGTGATTAATTAAAAAAAAAAACATAAGGAATTTCTTGATTTGAAGCAAGGCTGCATGTCAGTTACTGAGTACGAAAGAGAGTTTATTCAACTTAGTAAGTATGCTCGAGAGTGTGTATCCTCCAAGGCTAAAATGTGTAGAAGGTTTGAAGATGGACTTAATGAGGAAATTAAAGTATTGGTGGGAATTCTTGAGATGAAGGAATTTCTTGTTCTCATTGATTGGGCTTGTAAAGCTGAGGAATTAACTAAGGAAAAGAGAAAAGTCGAGGCTGAGGCTAGAGATATTTGGAAGAGGTCGATGAGCAAGTCACTTCCATCCCAGTCTAAGAAATCCAGAGATATGTACTCCTGTTCTTATGTTTCAGTTGGGCATTCGTACAGGAATTGTAAGAAGCAAAATTCGAGTTTCAAGTCTAAGGCTACATCTATGGCTATTGTGGGTAATGATAGTTTAACATCTCGGTTTGGACCTTAGTCGGAATAGTGGTTTCGGGACCACAAATCTGAGTCAAAAAAATATTTTAATATTATTTTCTGTGGTTATTATATGTGAATTAGTATGTGTGAAAATTTCGTATGAAATTTTAATTGTTTGTGTGCTCAATTTTATAAAAGGACTTAATCGCGTAAAATATAAAAGTGGCCTTCTATTTGTTAAAGTGCTTAATTGTTATGTCTCTTTAATTGAGAGGTCCTTATGTGGTTAATAAAACATTGAATTATTGAGTGGACATGTGATTAAATTTGTATGTTATGTTGCTTATTGGCCTGCTTGTTTTATTGGTCAAGTGTCCTGAGAAGTGTGGGAAGTCCTAGGTTTAAACCTGGGCTTTGGCAAAATTTTTGTTTTAGTTTAGTAAAACCCTTACTGCTAAGATGGTGGGTTCTTAAATAATTATGGGAATTCAAGTCACAAAAATCCTATGGTTTAGAGGATAGTGGCGTGTTACTGTTGCTAGGAGACTGGGGTTCGAGCCTTGCTGCGTGCAAGGGTATTTTATTTTGCAAACTACTGAGTAGATGGTTGTATGGTAGTGGGACTCTATTGCTTGGACGGTTGGGGTGGTTAAGGGATCATGTAGCCAAAAGTTAGGAGGAAAAAGGGGGGATTTGGATAGTGACCGGTTTGAAGATGTTGTGGAGAGGTTTTAGGAGGAAATTAAGGAGATGAGTTTGTGGGAGAGTGGTGGTGCCGTATGGGGACTCTAGGGATTCAGTTTGTTGTGGATCCCCATTAGGCAAATTTATTCATAGAGTCTTAGTGTAGAAATTGTGTAGTTTTGCTCTCCTTTCTGTTTCTTTTCTTTCGTTGGGTTGAGGTTTTGTTTGGTAGCTGAATTTTGAGAGTGACCATTCGAGCATTGTCCTCTTTGTGCATTCTTTCAGTTTTGTTTTTCCTTGAGACCATTTCTCCTCTGTTGCTGAATCTCTTCCCTTTTCCCTGTTCTTTTGCTTCCTCACCTTGTTCTTAGGCTGACTACATCATTTCTTCTCTCTATCTCTTGTGTTTCAGTTTTGAAGTGGTGCCCTTGACTTCTCTTTTCCTTCATTTTCTATCTTTTGGTTCTCTTCTCCTTCCTTGTGATTAGTCGAATACTCCATTTCCTTTACTCAATTGTTTGTGTTTTGTTTTCGGGTTGTAGGAGTTCTCTGGCGATCGGTAAGTGCCCATGTTTCCCTTACTACTTCTCACGATTTTCTCTTTAACATCTCTTTCTCTCTGTCATTTGCTGATAGGGGAAAAATTGTTAACTTCGTCTCTAGCATTCTCTGTATTTTGGCATTGTATGTAACACCCCAAACTCAGCTAGACGTTAGGGCTGTATCTATGATGTCACATAGGAGTGAGTTTTGAAAATCGCAGTTCAAATTAAAAAGTTCGTTTGTGCTAAAACTTTGTTTGTCATTCTTTTGAAAATTTAACTTGTTTAACCTATTTGCCAAATTACAAGTTCATATAGTAAAACATGTCTCATGCTAGGTTGTTAATATACTTTAAAATGTTGTCGTTGCAAAAGATTTTAAATTAGGTTACATAGCATGATAGTAGAAAATCATTTTACTTTTTTGAAAACCCGAATCCTACGGCTAACAGATATAAACCAATTTAATAAATTTTCCAAATAAAAATAAAACTTAAAATGGCCTTATTACATGAAATACCCCAAATAAATCTACTTTTACCAAGTCAAAATGAAATTATAGACAGTAGCGTGGCCATCTCCAAGACCCTCGCAGCACCGACCCGCCTAAGGATTACCTGCACAGTTAAGCAGAGAAGGTGAGTTATGAAACTCTGTGTAATCCCTATTTAATAAGCAGTCGAACATACAGTGTTGAACAGTCTGGCTTAAGCCCATATCAGTAGCAATATCAATGTGGGCCTTAGCCCATTACAGTAGTATTAACAGTGTGGGCCTTAACCCAATTCAGTACAGTATTAGCAATGCATAAAGAAATCCTACCCACCCATCCTCTACACTCCACTCCGTTCAGCCCTACACTCCATTGGGGGAATAAATCAACCCACCCATCCCTACACTCCAGAATAAAGTACCGATTTCAGTACTAACAGTGTTTGCAGTAGAACTACCAGTAATAGGCTTATAGCCTTTTAGTACACTTCCTCCAACAATATATATATCCCATCCCATGCAATGCAACATAATATAAATGTACATACGTTAAGAATGGCATGCTCAAACAGTCATACATCTCATAGGGGAATTTTCGTCATTTACCTCATAGGGATACAATAGTCATTTCATAAATTAGGGTTTAGGTATACTTATCGACCCAACAATAAGCCTAAAGTCATCTCGTGTGACCCGTGCAACCTTAACAGTTAAATAGTAAAAATGGGCCCAAGCCCATATTATAGCCCATGTGGGCTACACGCTTGGGTGGCCTAATAAGCCCAAATAATGGCCTTGGCCGTGCAAACTACACAGCTGGCCCAACAATCTCCACACATTCGTGCAAGGCCCATGAACTCGTGAGGCCCACACGACCTATTTTAGCCCAAGGCGGCCCAAAACGGCCTGAGCCCATGAGTTCGCTCATGGTGGCCTCTATAGTCAAACATACGAGTTCATGCATTCAATTCACCAAACGAGCAAGTGTACGCTCGTATAGTGTGTATAGACATGTTTTTCAGCTTTTTTCGTTTAACAACAGTAGAGTGTGATTACACACCTTTTTGCGATAAGTGAGCAAATCTCCACAACGCCAACCTAGAACCAAATATGACCCACTATTAGTCCTCAAGTTGATAGAGTTAACACCCTTATATAACACTTAAATCCCCAATCGAACTATCCACTTACCTTAACTAAACAAGCAGGGTTTACTCCTCCCTTAAGCTAGCGATCACCCACTCCTTGTCAAGGATCTGCATTAGAACTTAACCTTGTTACGCATCACCCTAAAAATAAACCACTTAAACCAAGTAAACCACTTACCAAAAATAGAACTACGAATGGAGGGAAGCAATCAGCTCACAGTCTCCCCCAAAAGAACGTCAACACGAAAGGCAACACAAACACAAACGCTTACCTAACAACCGCCAGCCAGAAGAGAAAGTGTTAGAAATAGGATTATAGATTCGACAGAATAAGAGAGGGGTGAACAGAACAAAGTTAAGATAACAACACTTACCACCAAGATCAGCAAAGAAGACACAAGAAGAATTCAGCACACAAAAGAGTAAGTGCAAAATCAATATTCGGTGTACTTGAGAGACGACGAAAGAAGAGAAGGAAAAATCGATTACCCCAGACTAAACTGAAAAGGTTTAGAAGCTATGAAGGTACCAGATATTTGGCCAAATAGGGTAGCCACTAGAGATGAAATGTGAGGGAGAAGAAAGAAAATGCAAACTACAAGTACCGAAAGAAACTCTCACAACGCAACTCGTTTTTTTGAAACAAGCGAAAGAATCCACAATATGCAAAAACCCAAAGAGAGGAAAAAAGAAAGAAAAGTTGCCAAAAAAATAAAAGCTAACAAAATGGGCAACCAAAAGCACTTAGTTTTGGCAACTCTCCAGTCAAAACTGAATTAGCATCAAGGGGTCTCCCACATTCGGCCATTACCCTCACACGCCCCCAACTTCCCTTAATTTTCTCTTTGAATCTCTCCCATATCACTCCAACCGAACACAATCCCAATCTCCTTCAAATCTCTTAACTTTTTTTCTCCCCAACACTCCCAAAATCTCTCCACCCTTTCCTTACTCAGACTTTTACTAAAACACAACCTCTTACCACCTATGTAACGCCCCGTACCCGAGACCGTCGCCGGAGTCGAACACGAGGTGTTAACAGACTTAATTCATTACTTAAACAGCTCAAACAATTTATTTTAAAATTTCTAGACAAGCTGGCTAACTGCATCATAGTCGCTTAAAAATTCATATCTCGAGTTCTGAAACTCAAAATCAAGATCCGTAAATTTTCCCTGAAACTAGACTCATATATCTATTTACTAATTTTTTTCTATAACTTTTGGCTAGGCCAATTAGTACAGTTTATTAGTTAAAGTCTCCCTGTTTCGTGGTTCGACGCTCTCGACCTCTGTGTATTACTGAATCGATATCTCTCTGTAATGACTATGAAGTTTGTTTCTCTTAAAACTAAACTCAATAAGAAATATGTACATATAAATTATGACTTCTAATTATTTTTATACAATTTATGGTGAATTTCCAAAGTCAGAATAGGGGATCCAAAAATCGCTCTGGCCCTGTTTCACAAAAATTTAAACATCTCATAAATATAACTCATATACCTGTTTCGTTTCTTCCATATGAAAATAGACTCATAATTATTCAATTCCATATTTTATTCATCATCTAATTATATCTCTACTATTTTTAATGATTTTTCAAATTCACGTCACTATCTGCTGTCATCGAATCTATTTTATGGTAAATTTTACCTATTTCATGGTTTCCATGGATTAACTAGCAATTTGACATACATAACACCAAATATGATCATAATTAGCCATTCCAATGGTAATCATTACCAAGCATTTTTATACTACTCAATGACCATATCATAAGACCATATATACAAAATGATTATAATGCTATACATGCCATACTCAAAATATACAAGCCATTATGCCAAGATGGTATACGAATAGTGTGAGCGTGCCTCCGACTGCCCTTCGATTTCCGAGCTGGCTTGTCAACACTACAAGGAATGAAAAGAAGGGAGTAAGCATAAATGCTTAGTAAGTTCACATGCAAATAACAAGTAACATAACCATATAAGCAAACATAAAACATCATTTGCATAATCATCACCAAGACATTCATATCATATTTTCATTTATCATCTTACCATATTGTTGTTATATCGATTTTTCAACCCGAGGGTTAAGTACATACCTGTTCAAAGTATCCATTTCACAACACTTACCAATACGTCCCTTTCATCTTGAGTATTCCTCCATTTGAGTAGAACTTTACCCGTTGAACACATCGGAATATAATTTGGATACATGGAAAGTTTGCACATAAGTGCCAAATATGTAGCCAAGCTACTATGTAACCCGCCCATAAGAGAACTCGGACTCAACTCAACGAGCTCGGGCATTCGCATCCATAAGTGAACTCAGACTGAACTCAACGAGCTCGGATGCCTAGTTACATCTCACGAACTCGGACTCAACTCAACGAGTTCGGACATTCGCATCCATAAGTGAACTTGGACTCAACTCAATGAGTTCGGATGCCCAAGTAGGATCTATTCCTAAGGTTCAAACAGGATTTTCCTCGAACACATATCATTGCTGTCTTCCGTAGAATACCGAAACCAATACTCGGTAACAATTTATATTTAACAAGTAGCTCACATAATTTACATTTTATTCGAAAATAACCACAAAGCATATATTTCATGATAAAAATCAGCATATCATATAATTAACATCAATAACTTAAAAATAACAATTATGCTACATTATTTACACATGAGCTTACCTAGTATGCAATAATGGCTGCTTTTACCATTTCGTCCACAACTTGGTATTTTCCCCATTTTAGCCCGAATTTCAGTTTTCCTTGCTCTATCATTTAAAATATAGTCTAATTAGGACTCACATTATTCAAATTGACCCAAAATCATATTTTGGAAAAATTACAATTTTGCCCCTAAACTTTTGCATATTTACACTTTTGCCCCAAAGCTCGTAAATTAAACTTCAGCCTATTTTCTTATGTTTTATGACATGCTGATCATTTTTCCCTTCTATGGCAACATCAAATTCTCACTCTAACATGTACTTATGACTATTAGGTATTTTTACCGATTAATCCCTTTTGCTCGTTTTCACTTAAAACCGAGTAGCACAAGTTGTCTAACATAATTTAAAACCTCATATTCTATCATAAAACACCAAAATACACAAATTTCACCTATGGGTATTTTTCCAAATATAAACCCTAGGTTAAATTATTGCTAGCATAAGCTAAATCGAGCTACCGGGACTCCAAAAACGTAAAGAACTTGAAAAACGGGGCTAGAATGGACTTACAATCGAGCTTGGAAGCTTGAAAAACCATAGCCATGGTTTCTCCTTGCTATATTCGGCCATGGTGAAGAAGATGTGCAAAATTGGCTTTTAATTTTGTATTTTAATTCATTTTACCCCTAAATGACCAAAATGCCCTTACTACTAAACTTTCCAAAAATTCCATCCATGTCCAATTTTTGTCCATAAACTTAGAAATTGGTAAAATTTCTATTTAAGACTTCCTAATTAATATTTCAAAACAATTTCATACTAGAAACTTCTAGAATGCAAGTTTTGCAACTTATTCGATTTAATCCCTAATTTCAATTTAAGCACTTTAGGCATAGGATTTCATCACGAAATTTTCACACAATCATGCAATCATATCATAAACATCAAAATAATTATAAAATAATTATTTCTATCTCGAATTTTGTGGTCACAAAACCACTATTCCGACTAGGCCCAAAATCAAGATATTACAACCTAACTCAGCAAAAATATTAATCTCCTTGTGCATACAAGTACTCGAACCCAGTCTCCTTACAGAAGTGATCACGCCACTATCCCCTTGACCAGTAGACTTTTTATGACACAACCCTACCATATTTATTTAAGAAGCTTATCACCAGGCGACAGGGTTTACTCAAGCAAAATTCAAAATTTTGTACAAGCCAAGGCTTGAACTTAGGACCTCTACCACACTCCTCAGGACACTCAACCACTGAAACAAGCATGTATTTATATCACACAACATAAAAAATTAAATACCCAAATTTTGGGGCGTTACATTGTGTGGGTGTGGCCGATTGTTCTCCCTCTTGTATCTAGACATTGCGTTTTGGGTAAGTGGCTTGTCGTCTAGTACAAATTGTTGAATTGATTGATGGGTGATAAGTGTTGTGTGGAATGCAGATAACCCTAAGGCCTATTGATTGATCTTTTTCAAGTGGATTCAACGAGTAAGCAATAGTCGGCTGATCTAGTCAAGTGAGGTGTAAGTTTTGGGCAAGTTACTTTGGTGGGGGTTTTGATAAGTAAATTACGATGTGATTAACGGAACCTTGGGAGTGAATGTAGGTTGGAGTAATCGTGGACCTTTTCGCACATTTTTGAGAGTAGCTGTGTTATCACACTGCAATAACTGTTAATCGACAAAAGCTAAAAAATATGTCTATCGACGTTACACGAGCGTGCGCTCACTCGTGTGACAATTTGAACACATAAATCATGGGTGTATGATCGTAGAGGCCACCATGAGTGATTTTGTAAAGCCCAAAATTTGAGCCTAGAAGTATTGGGCCTTGAGTATGGGTCTGTAAGGAGGTTGTATATAAGTATTTAATTGTGCAAGGAAATGACACAATTAAATGTCTACTTTGGTGGTTAACGGCTCTGAGAAGTGTTGGAGGAATCTTGGGTTCAAACCTGGGCTTTAGCAAAAATTCTGGTATTAAGTGAATAAAACCCTGTATGCTTGGATGATGGCCTTTTAAATTATTGTGTTAAATAAATGACACAAGGAAGCATGTGGTCTAGTGGTTGTGGCATCATTAAGGTTGCAAGGGAGCCTGGGTTCAAGTCTTGGCTCTTACAATTCATTTTGGGTTTTCTCTTAAGTGAATCTAGACGCTGGCACATATGTCTTAAAGTTAATTATGGACGTTTTTATCACAGAAAAAGCCTGTGGTGGAATGGCAAGGTGGCGTGTTGTGCAACTGTGAGGTTTGATTTTCAAGTCTTGAGATGCGCAGTGGAGTATTTATTTTGCTATTTGAGCTGTGTAGGAGTTGGAGTTGGACTGGAACTCTATGGTTGAAGTGGTCATAAGAATGATGAATTTTCCTAATGGTTGAAAGTAATCCCACATCAGGAAGCTAACATAAGAATTGGTGAGAAGCTGGCTTTAAATAGAGCGAACCAGATGAATTGGTGAGGAAGACTCAATGCAGGACGTGCAGAGGTTAGTGATCGTGGACTTCGACGCGTTCTCATAAACAAGTGTGTATTCGCGCCCTTCTTTGTTGAAAGTCGGCAAAAGCCAAAAATTCATAACTGTTTCACGAGCATACGATCGCTCGTGTGGTAAATCGAGCCTACAGGTCGGGGCGATAGACTGTAGAGGCCACCACGAGCGTTCTCGTGTACTGGGCTTCGATGGGCCCCGTGGGCCCGCTTGTGTAAATCTAACTGTTAGGTGGGAAGTAGTTGGGCTTGTCATGTCGTGTGCATGGCATAGGCCGTTAAGGCCTTTGTTGGGCCGAAATGGGCTGTGTGGGCCCAATAGGCTCATCGCATAGCCGTAACTGAAATTGGGCTAAATGGGCCACACGAGTGTGTAGGCCCACTTGGGCTGAATAATGGGCCTTAGGCCTATTTGCACCATTATATATGTTTAGGTTATTTAAATCGCTCGAGGAAATGGTGGACTTTTTGTTGGGTCGTAAATACCCTCGATTTGTAAAATTATCGAAATACCCCCTATTTGTAAAATTATCGAAATACCCTCGATTTGTAAAATTACAAAAATACACCTAGTTTGTAAAATTACAAAATACCCTTGATTTTTAAAATTACCAAAATACCCCCAATTTGTAAATTACCAAAATACCCCTAGTTTGTAAAATTACAAAAATACCCTCGATTTGTAAAATTATCGAAATAACCCCGGTTTGTAAAATTACTGAAATAATCTTGATTTATAAAATTACCGAAATAACCCCAGTTTGTAAAATTATAGAAATACCCTTGTAGTGTAAAATTACTGAAATACCCTTACAGGGTAAAATGACTATTTTGCCCTTGTGGGTAAATGACCAACTTAGACTATGAATTTGACTAATTGACTGTGATTGTATGACTGTGCTTTAACTAACTTGACTGTGGTTGTAAAACTGATATGCTTTTAATATACGTTTAAATGATTGTTATTGAGCATGGCCATTCTGCATACACGTGTGATGATTAGGCATGACATACACGACATATTGCATGGGGTTAGGACATTGATATGGAGTAATTACTATTCTGATAGGATCGCATGGGTCACGCGAGACGACTGTGAATCCAGCATTGATCTGTTAAGGTCGCACGGGTCGGACGAGACGATTGTGGACCGATGGACGGCTTAGTGTCGCTTAATCTGTTTATGGCTCTATCCTAGCCTAAATATGGCTCTGTGCTATCTTGATTATGGCTTTGTGCCAATCGTATTTACCCGTGGCTATATGCCTAACGTACTTATGGATGACTCTGTGTGGATCATATTTACCCAAAGCTGTGTGCTGGTTATATTACCGTCGTTGATGGCTATGTGCCAACCATAATACAGTTGACGATGGCTTTGTGCCAATTATAATACCACTACTGAAGGCTTAAAGCCGTGTATATACTAGCAGCTTTACTGCGATTTCAGTTAGTGCTGCAACTGGTGCTAACATTGTAAGTTAAGGATGGCGTGGGTGAGTTATTCCCCATAGGTAGTGCAAGGTTGGACAGAGGCAAGTACAGGGTTGGATGGGATAACATGCATCTATGTATTCACACATTCTGTTCTGTTATTGGTTTGGGCTAGGCCCAATTGATTCTATGATGGGTTGAGACCCAAATGTTAATGAATCAGGCTTTGGCCCACATATATTCTGAATCGGACTATTTTGTTACTGAATAGGGCTCAAGCCCAGATTGGTTCTAAATTCTATTTTTGACTGACTGTTTGGATGCCAGGGGATTACACACTGAGTTTTCGTAAACTCACCCAGTTTTTA
Organism: Gossypium longicalyx; assembly: GCA_025698465.1. Classification (NCBI taxonomy): domain Eukaryota; kingdom Viridiplantae; phylum Streptophyta; class Magnoliopsida; order Malvales; family Malvaceae; genus Gossypium; species Gossypium longicalyx. The sequence goes on from CM046998.1 coordinate 57,235,573, forward strand.
ACTGTGCAGGTAATCTCTAGTGTTAGGTGGTTCGGTGTTACGAGGGACACGGAGATGGCCACACACTGCTTATATTTTTAGATTTGTTTATTTACTGTTGCGTATTTCTTTTTAATTGGGTTGTAATAAGGCCTCTCTTAAATCTGGTTTTTATTTTACTTTGGGATTTTATTTACTATGTTTTATAATGGTTAGAAGTAGATCGTGGTTTTCCAAAACAACAACTAATTTCAAAACACTACGTTTTTGCAACTTAACTCTTAAACATCACGTTTTCGTAAACCGGTTGCTTTTAGAATTAGCTTCCGCAAAGTAAAAAGGAATTTTGGAAATAAATTTAAGAAGTTTCCAATGTACTGCGTTTTAGATAAGAAGGGTTTCTAATGAAAATATAGTTTTCGAAAAACACTTTAATGTGACACGCTAGATTCGGGTCTAACTTCTGGGCTGGGTTTGGGGTGTTACATTTAGTGGTATCAGAGCCTAATTGCAAAACTCAGCTGTGGAATGGGTTTTAAAATTGGATTTTCGAAAGAATTGTTTCAAAAAGGTTCGAAAAGATTTGAAGTATTTGAAATGTTTTTCTGAATATTTTCCTGAAAGTGTGGTTACCGAGTCTTCAGCGCCGAATCCGTAAGTTTTCTGTTAGACTGTACTTAAAGTTAGATTTTGTATTTATTCAGTGTATGTTTTGGAAATTAGATTTTTTTAAGTTAGCAATAGTACTGTGATGGATTCCGAAGGCAAGCAAGGTCGCGAGGAGTTGCCCGTCTCCTCAGAACATGAGATGGTTCAGGAAACTATAGTCAAGGTAAGTCCGCCAACTTCAGGTAACAATAACCCAGAGCTTGGTACGGAGGTACTAACCCGGTTGGTAAGGGAAGTGCTGGAAGAAGTGTTTGAGGCAAGAGTTAAGGCGTATGGTGAAACATTTCAGGCTAGACGCTTGGAGTGTAGCAGGAAGAGGGATCACAGTCCCTTGAAGCAGGAGCCCCGTTCTGTGAGACGTGTTAAGACGCATCCGAACTTTCTGGGTTGTGAGTGTTGTAAAAGGCGCCATCCAAGCGAATGCTGGAGGAAGTCAGGAGCGTGTCTCAGATGAGGGTCTAAGGAGCATCGAGTTCGGGATTGTACAGTTCCTTTTAAATCAGGTGTGTTTTGTTTGGATGTGATGTTTGAATATAGAAATTGTATGCATGTGTGGTAAATATCTATTTGCTTCTGTGATTAGATGTTTGGTTGGGTGTGAGAGGTTTTGAGATTAAGTTAAAAGTGTATTAGTGTAGTTTGGAACTAGAGTGCGCAGGGGGAACGTAGTGGTGTAGGTTGAGCTAAGCGATAGTTCAGATAGTTGGAAATTTTGAGGACGAAATTTCTTTAAGGGTGTAGAATTGTCACGTCCCGAATTTGGGCCTAGAAGTATATGGCTTTGAGTATGGGTCCGTAAGGAGGTTGTATATAAGTATTTAATTATGCACGGAAATGACACAATTAAATGTCTACTTTGGTGGTTAATGGCTCTGAGAAGTGTTGGAGGAATCTTGGGTTCAAACCTGGGCTTTAGCAAAAATTTTGGTATTAAGTGAATAAAACCATGGATGCTTGGATGATGGCCTTTTAAATTATTGTGTTAAATAAATGACACAAGGAAGCATGTGGTCTAGCAGTTGTGGCGTCATTAAGGTTGCAAGGGAGCCTGGGTTCAAGTCTTGGCTCTTATAATTCATTTTGGGTTTTCTCCTAAGTGAATTTAGACGCTGGCACATATGTTTTAAAGTTAATTATGGACGTTTTTATCACAGAAAGAGCCTGTGGTGGAGTGGCAAGGTGGCGTGTTGTGCAACTGTGAGGTTTGAGGTTCAAGTCTTGGGATGCACAGTGGAGTATTTATTTTGCTATTTGAGCTGTGTAGGAGATGGAGTTGGACTAGAACTCTGTGGTTGAAGTGGTTATAAGAATGAGGAATTTTCCTAATGGTTGAAAGTAATCCCACATCGGGAAGCTAACATGAGAATTGGTGAGAAACTGGCTTTAAACAGAGCGAACCAGATAAGTTGGTGAGGAAGACTCAATGCCGAACGTGCCAAGGTTGGTGATTGTGGACTTTGGCGCGTTCTCATAAACATGTGTGTATTCGTGCCCTTCTTTGTTGGAAGTCGACAAAAGCCGAAAAGCCGTAACTTCAGCATTTGAGGCTTCACGAGCGTACGATCGCTCGTGTGGTAAATCGAGCCCACGGGTAGGGGCGATAGACTGTAGAGGTCGCCATGAGCGTTCTCGTGTACTGGGCCTCGATAGGCCCCGTGGACCCACTTGTGTAAATCTAACTATTAGGTGGGAAGTAGTTGGGCTTGTCATGTCGTGTGCATGGCATAGGCCGTTAAGGGCTTTGTTGGGCCGCAATGGGCTGTGTGGGCCCAATGGGCTCGTGCGCCCCACCCAGATTAAAATCTACGGTAAGTGGCGAATAATGAACTGGGCTATGGTGTTCGCATAGCCGTGACTAAAATTTGGCAAAATGGGCCACACGAGCGTTTGGGCCCACTTGGGCTAAGTGATAGGCCTTAGGCCCATTTGCACCGTTATGTATGTTTAGGTTATTTAAGTCGCTCGAGTCAACGGTGGACTTTCTGTTAGGTCATAAATACCCTCAATTTGTAAAATTACCAAAATACCATTGATTTATAAAATTACCAAAATACCCTCAATTTGTAAAATTATCGAAATACCCGTAATTTGTAAAATAATCGAAATACCCCTGATTTGTAAAATTATCAAAATACCCCTAGTTTTTAAAATTACAGAAATACCCTCAATTTATGAAATTACCGAAATACCCCTAATTTGTAAATTACTAAAATATCCTTAGTTTGTAAAATTATGAAAATACCCTCAATTTGTAAAATTATCGAAATACCTTAAGTTTGTAAAATTACTGAAATACCCTTGATTTATAAAATTATCGAAATAACCCCAGTTTGTAAAATTACCGAAATACCCTTATAGTGTAAAATTATCGAAATACCCCTACAGGGTAAAATGACTATTTTGCCCTTGTGGGTAAATGACCAACTTAGACTATGAATTTGACTGGTTGGCTGTGATTGTATGACTGTGTTTTAACTGACTTGATTGTGGTTGTAAAATTGATATGCTTTTAATATACTTTTAAATGATTGTTACTGAGCATGGCCATTCTGCATACACGTGTGATGGTTGGGCATGACATACATGACATATTGCATGGAGTTGGGACATTGATATGGAGGAAGTACTGTTCTGATAGGATTGCACGGCTCGAACGAGACAACTGTGGATCAAGTGTTGATCTGTTAAGGTCGCACGGGTCGTACGAGACGACTGTGGACCGATGGACGGCTTAGTTCCACTTAATCTGTTTATGGCTCTGTGCTATCTTGATTGCGGATTTGTGCCAATCGTATTTACCCGTGGCTATGTGCCTAACATACTTATGGATGACTCTGTGTGGATCATATTTACCCAAGGCTGTGTGCTGATTATATTACTGTCGTTGATGGCTATGTGCCAACCATAATACAGTTACCGATGGCTTTGTGCCAATTCTAATACCACTACTGAAGGTTTAAAGCCGTGTATATACTAGTAGCTTTGCTGCGATTTTGGTTAGTGCTGCAACCGGTGCTAACATTATAAGCGTAGGGATGGCATGGGTGAGTTATTCCCCACAGGTAGTGTAGGGTTGGACGGAGGCAAGTGCAGGGTTGGATGGGATAACATGCATCCATGCATTCACACATTATGTTTTATTATTGGTTTGGGCTAGGCCCAATTGATTCTATGATGGGTTGAGACCCTAATGTGAATCGGGTTTTGGCCCACATTTTCTGAATTGGACTGTTTTGTTACTGAATAGGGCTCAAGCCCAGATTGGTTCTAAATTCTATTTTTGACTGACTGTTGGATGTCAGGGGATTACACACTGAGTTTTCGTAAACTCACCCGTTTTTAACTGTGCAGGTAATCTCTAGTGTTAGGTGGTTCGGTGTTGCGAGAGACTTAGAGATGGCCACACACTACTTATGTTTTCAGATTTATTTATTTACTGTTGCATATTTCTTTTTAATTGGGTTGTAATAAGGCCTCTCTTAAATCTGGTTTTTATTTTACTTTGGGATTTTATTTACTATGTTTTATAATGATTAGAAGCAGATCACGGATTTCAAAAACAACTATTTTCAAAACACTACGTTTTCGCAACTTAACTTTTAAACATCACGTTTTCGTAAATCGGTTACTTTTAGAATTAGCTTCCGCAAAGTAAAGAGAAATTTTGGAAATAAAATTAAGAAGTTTTCAATGTACTACATTTTAAATAAGGAGGGTTTCTAATGAAAACATGGTTTTCAAAAAACACTTCAATGACGCGTCAGATTCAAGTCTAACTTCTGGGCCAGGTTTGGGGTGTTATAGATTTCATGGGCTTAGGCCGTTTTGGGCCACGTTGGGTGAAAATGGGCAGTTTGAGCCTCACGAGCTCATAGGCCCCACACGAGTAAACTATACAAACGTGTGTAGATTATTGGGCCAGGCTATGTAGCTTGCACGACCAAGGCCATTTTTGGGCTTATTGGGCCACACAGGGCGTGTGAGCCCACATGGGTTGCGTCATGGGCTTGGGCCCATTTTCATTGATTGACTGTTAAGGTTGCACGGGTCGCCCGAGACGACTATGGACCTACTATTGTGTCAGTAAGTACACTTAGACCCCTTACTGATGAAATGGTTGTTATACCCCTACGAGGTAAAATGACTGATATACCCTTATGATATGTATAACTATATTCGAGCATGACATTCTTGCATTAACGTATGATATTATGACATGACATATTGCATGGGGTGGGTTTGATATATTTGGAGGAAGTGTACCATACTGGCAGCTCTATTGCAATATACTGATTATGTGCCGCATTTGGTACTACATGGAGTGTAGGGATGGGTGGGTTGATTTTATCTCCACATGGAGTGTAGGGCTGGACGGAGTGGAGTGTGGAGGATGGATGGGTAGGATATCTGATTTTATTACTATTACCGTCACTATATTGGGCTAAAGCCCACACCGATCATCGATCTTCAGAATGGGCTACGATGCTAACTTATACTTTGGATCATTCTTCAAACGAGCTTAGGCCCGCATCGCCGTTTTGCCTATTGTATGACTGATTGTTTGTTTAATAAGGGATTGTACACTAAGTTTCCATAAACTCACCTTTCTGCCTTCCTATGTAGGTAATCCTTAGGCAGATTGGTGCTACGAGGGACTTGATGGAGGCCACACAACTACTTATGTTACTTTTTTAAATTTTTAATCTCCAAGCTAGTTTATTTGAGGGAAATTTGCTATGTAATAAGGCCTCTCTAAATTTTTACTTTAATTTTGGGTTTTACTTAATTTGATTTATATCTGCTAGGAATAAGATGCGAATTTTCAAAAAGATAAATGTTTTCAAAACACCACGTTATTGTAACATCTTTCAAAAGCTTCCGCAACAAACATTGACTTAAAAATGTAAACAACAACCTAAAATGATTAAACTTTTGCTAACTTGAGTTTTTTTCAACGAACAAGATACTTAGAAGTCCTGAAGATGGTTATTACGAGGTTTTAATAAGGTACAGATTTTTAAAATGAAACGATGCTTTTCAAAACACACTTCAATGTGACATCGTAGATTCGACCATAACGTCTAGGCCGGGTTTAGGATGTTACAGGACATTAATGGCCTTCATGAATATGAATTATATGTTTAATTATAAAGGTTAAATTAGTAATTATTATAATTATGGTTATTATAATAAAACAAAACATGTTAATGGATGATTTATTCATCTATGTTTGCCGAAATTATCAAAGAATAAGAAGAAATAAAAGCTTTTAGGGTTCGACTAAGAGATTTGATAATTAAGGTATGTGTTTTGATCCGTTTTTGATAATTTCTACATTTTTGTGATCGTTTCTCTATATTCTATCAAGCCTATGTCTCAATTTATGATTTTGTTGATGATTTTGAGTTATGCCATTATTGATAATGTGACCTTTATGCAGTATGATGATAGTAAAAGAAAGATATGTGTTAGATTATTAAGTTTTGTCTTTGAATTTTTGATAAATTTGAGTAATTTGGGCTAAATTGTGAAAATGGAAAATTGAGGGACTAAAATGTGAAATAAATGAAATGTGTGGACTTGTATGAACTATATGAAAATTCGGCTAAGCATGGGTATATGGAAATTTTGTATATTTTGTGATTTTATGAATTAAGGACTGAAGTGTTAAAATGTAAAATTGTGAGGGCTAATTTGTAAAATACCCTAAATGTGTGTTTATGGACTGATTTGAATGATTTATTGAATAAAAGATTTAAATTTGAATTTATATAGATCAAGAACAAAAGAAAACGAAATTAGATCGGGGGAAGTCGAAAGTCGTTGAGTAGTTGACTCCGTTCGTTCGAATCTATACGAGGTAAGTCGATATACAAATAAATGTGTTTGAATCAATTTATTTATGCTTATATGCTATTGGAATGAAATGAATGGCTTGGAAGATGAATATGAGGAATTATGAATGCATCGACAATGTTTCGAAGTTCGAAAAGCCCCGTACAAACCATAGGAATAGTTAGGATACATATGTCATGACATAGGTTCCGATATGTATTTTCGTGTAAGACCATGTCTAGGACGTTGGTATCGACTTATGATTTACATGTAAGACCATGTCTGGGACATCGGCATTGTATTTGATTTCGTGTAAGACCCTGTCTGGGACAGTGGCATCGATATTTGATTACATGTAAGACCACGTCTGGGATGTTGGCATTGTACGACCTTTCTGAGTTATCCGAGTATCCTTATTAATTTTGAATAGTTCAACGGGCATTTCGAGGAAATGAATAATTATGTGAACATGTATCTGATTCAGGTACGTTTGCAATGTATATTAAGATTGAGAATGAAATGTAAGCATAAGTATATATGTATGAACATATGAAATATAATCGTATTATGTGGAAATGTGATGTATTTATGAGCAAATGGTTATGATTATTTGAGCTAAATGAGAAATATGAACTTGACATTGTGTTATGCCATGATTCATACAAATGATTTGTTTATAGTTATGATTTGTGATAAGTTTATTTTTATATGGATTACTAAGCTTTTGAAAGCTTACTTTGTGTGTGTTTGCATTATTTTATAGATAACGAAGCTACTAGGAGCTCGGGGATCATCAAGAATCATCATCACACTATCGAACTCTATTTTAGTACCTCTTGAAAATGTATATATTAAAGTATGGCATGTATAGGCTAGAAGTACCTGTATATGTTTTGTAATGTGTATATCATGCCATATGATATGGCTAGATTATGGTTGGATTTATGGTTTGATTTTGATATATGATATGTGATGCAAAAATGGCATATTTGGTGTATATATATGACCTAGTGAGAAATGGTCAATTTGGTAAGTTGGTAATGTGATTTAGTTATATAAATGGTATGATTTTGATATGAGAATGGATGTGAAACTTTGTTGTAAGAATATGTATGATTGAATGTGTTTGGTAAGTGATTATGATATAATTTGGTTTACATAATAAGCATGAAAGTGGTTGATAATGATATGGTATTTATGATGTATATATTGTGGTTGAAATTTGTTGAAAATTTGGTATGAAATGTTGTAGTTTGATGCTTGTAGGGAGGGCCCAAAAATGGGTGGCATGTTGGCCTTAAAAAGGCCTATTTTTGCCCACACGGGTAGTAACACGGGTGTGTATCTTAGCTGTGTTGCTCAGTGGCCATTTCAAAATGAGCCTTGGTAGACCACACAGTCGCACACACGGGCGTGTGCTAGGCCATGTGGCCAAGTCAGTTTCAAACACGGGTGTAACGCCCAATTTTTGGGTTTTCTGTGTTTCTGTGTTTTTTTTAAATTTGGGTGTGTTCTGGTTGGTTAAAATATATATTTTAATAGGTTAATGGGCCTTTGGAAGGCCCAAACTTAAGTTAAATCCGTGGTAGTCTTCAAAATTTTGATTTTAAGAACAAGTGATGCAATTGGCGTTTGAGCTTTTAAGAGTAAAGGGGTAAAAGATGACACAAAAAGGAGTGTGGTGTAGTGGCAAGGTAGCGCCACTTAGGGGACAAGGAAGTGATGCCATAAAGGAAGCAAGGGGTCCAAGGTTCAAGTCTTGGCTCTTACAATTTATTTTGGTTTTTCTTTTCAATAAATCTGGAAGCAAGTAGGTGCGCTTTAAAGTTTAATGTGTTGGACTTATGACACAAATGAGTTGATGGCCTAGTGGTGGTGGTGTGATTTGGCATGTGAGAGGACTTTGGTTCGAATCCCTTGGCACGCAAAGGTTGATTATTTTGCTATGTTGGGACGGCAAGAGTTGGTGTTGGTTTTAAACTCTGATGATGAAGGGATCCCACATCGGGAAGCTAACATAAGAGTAGATGGAGAGCTGGCTTTAAATAGAGCAAACCATGAGGAGAGTTGGCATACCCTTCTTGGCTGATCCCTTTCGCTTGGTGGTGTGCTCGTTTGGGTTGGGCATCAGCTAAGAGTGTGGGAGCGCGAATTAACTGCAGTCTCTTAACAAGTGTGTATTTCTCATTACTCTAGCAGTAGGACGGTTATTTCGGGCCGCGATGGGCTAAAATGGGCCATGTAGTCCCAATGGGTCCTTAGGCCCAAGTGGATAAGTTGTAGAATTACTAAAATACCCCTGTAGGGTAAGACTATCGATTTACCCCTGGAGGGTAAAATGACTATTTTGCCCCTCGTGCGTAAATGACTAACTTGTGTGATGATTGGGTTAGTTGACGTGGATTTATGGTAGTTACCGTTAATTCGTAAGTCTAATGTGTTAGTGATAGATCGTAGGATTATCGCGTGGGAGATATCGTCATCAATCGTCATCAACCAGGTGCGTAAACGACACCCTTCCTTAGACTGAATCGGTAAAAGCCGAAATACCAAAACCTTGCTATTTTGTGAACTTGCGAGCGTGCGAGTGCTCGTGAGACAGTTGTTAATGAATAATGTGCATTTGGATGATTAGAGTGCAGAGTGTGCATTTTCGTGCACAACGGTATTTTTGGGCTTAATGGGCCGAAAATTGGCCAATGGGCCAACAGGTCCACTTTGGTAAAAAGACGAGGTAAGTACTTCTGATTACTTGGTAAACATTAGAATGAGCATGAAACCCTAGCAATAGGTAATAATTACTGAAATACCCTTATACATGAAAAATTACGATTTTACCCCTAGGGATATTTTATTTTATCTGAAAAGCATGATGTTCTGTTTCTGTGTACGTATGCCATGACATATTATTCTGTTGCATGGGACATGGGTTTATATTGATAGAGGAAGCGTTCTGCCAACCTCGCTACAATCTGGTGGCCTCGCCACATATATCTGTTCTGGTGACTTCGTCACAATATCTGGTAGCCTCACTGCAATTTGGTGGCTTCGCCACATATATAAATATATATATCTGTTCTGGTAGCCTCGCCACAATATCTATATCTGGTGACTTCGTCACAATATCTGGCAGCCTCGCTGCAATTTCTATGGTGTGTAGCGGTTGGGTGGGTTGAGTAGTCTCCCCACATGGTGTAAGGCTAGTACGGGGGTGTTATGGATGGCTCTAGGTTGGGATTTCTACATTCATGATATATTGGTTCTGTATCTGCTATGGGCCTATGAGTTTCATTCAGATTTCTGTATTGGGCCAAGGCCCAGATAAGTCTGACTCTGAGGTTTGATCTGTTTTGGGCTATGGTTGGGTTATGTTACACACTGAGTTTACCAAACTCACCCTTTATTTTCATCTCTGCAAGAAATCCCCAACCATAGTGGGCTTGGAGCTATGAGGGATTCGGAGTGGCCACATCATCTGCAAAATTGGTTTTTCTAAGTTAGTTTATTTTTATTATTTTTATATTCTGATTTAATTTTGGGTTTTAAGTTGTAATAAGGCCGCTATATAAATTTCTCTTTCCGCTATGGTTTTTATTTTCTGATTATATTTATACTATGTCGAAACTGATAGTGTTAGGCTGCGTGGGTTTTCAAAATTAATGAACGTTTTCAAGACTCAACAAGCACGACAAATGGATAGCCTAAAGATTGATAAACCGGCTTTTCATTCAATTGCTGTTTTTACAAAGACCACCCTAATCACTTAAACCAACGAATGCATACTAAGTCGTAAGTCCATGTGACACGTCAGATCTGGCCATAACGTCTGGGCCGGGTCTGGGGTGTTACATTTAGTGGTATCAGAGCTAAGTTGTAACAACTCGGCTGTGGAACGGGTCTAAAAACGAGAGTTTTAAAGAAACATTGAATAAAGGTTTTTGAAAATCATTTTTTTTAGGAACTTGATTATAAATTGTTTTCGAGAATGTTTCCAATATTTTTTCTTTACAAATAGATGATTTTAAAGATTAAAATCAATTTTCTAAAATTAGTTTTTTTTATATGGTGGCGGGCATCAATCTTCATTTGAAGTCTGTAAGTTTTTCTGAGCCTTTCTTATTGTTTCAAAATATCTCATTATATGCTTGTACAAAACCTTATCATGGTACTTTAGTTAGGGTAACACTGGAACTATAAAAACTCTGATAAGTAGACTGAGACTGTAGCTAGGCTACCGCGAAAGAAAATAAACTCAAACTCAATTCATCATTATTCATAAGACATCTGTAATAAACATCTGAAATATTAAACTCGATTCATAAAATTCTTAATCAGATAATACAAAATGAGTACACGAGCAGCTCATGGAAGAGGCCGTGGATGTGGCCGAGGTAATGCTCAAGCTGAATCTTCATCTTTAGGACATGTGCCGGCAGCATATGCACCGGTACCACCTGCAATAGAGGTAGAGTCTCATGATCGAGGTGTCGGGAATGATGCTCTGTCCCAGGCAATGCTCCGAGTTTTGGAAAGGGTTGCTGGGGCAAGTACGGGAAACCAAATTTGGGGGTCTATTTCTGAGTGGCTCCGGGCCAATGGAGCAGAGATATTTAGGGGCGTATCTGGTGTAGCTTCGAATGTGGCTGAGTATTGGTTAGAGGCAACAGAGCGGATTATGGATGATCTGGACTGCTCTGTAGAGTAGAAGCTGAAGGGAGCCACATCGTTACTCAGGGATGAGGCTTATCTGTGGTGGCTCACGGTGAGAGATGGAACTCCTACTGACAGTGTGACTTAGGAGCTGTTTAAGACAGCCTTCAAAGGAAAGTATGTTGGGGCTAGTTACGTGGGCGCTTTCATGGAAAGAATTTACAACTCGTGTGTAAGGAGTAAGTTAGTGGCTGAGTATGAGTTTGAGTTTCTGAGGCTGAGCCGGTATGCTTCTAGGATTGTCACTACAGAGTATGAGCGTAGCGTACGCTTTGAGGATGGTCTGAGAGATGAACTTACGGTGCTGATTGCTCCGCAGAGGGAGCGTAACTTCACTGCTTTAGTGGAGGAAGTTAAGATAGCTGAGGAAGTGAAGCGTACAGAAAGACAGAATCGTGAGAAAGATCAGAACCGTTTTAGGAAAGATTCAGGACTTTCAGGTGGTATGAATAGGAATGTTAAGAGAGCAAGGGTAATGGAGCCGATTCGAGCGATGACTGATGAATGCCAAGGACCGTAGGGTTGTAAGAGTTGTGGGAAGATACATATGGGCGAGTGTCGGAAACATTCTGGTGTTTATTTTCGATACGGATCTATGGAGCATAGGGTTAAGTACTGTCTCTTGGAACCAAATCAGGTTCAAGTTTTAGAGCAGAGGGTCGCTCAACCAGTAAGGGGTGGGCCACAGTTTCCGAGAAGACGTGGGAAAGGCAGAGGTGGTAATGGAAATGGTCAAGGAATAGGAGCGTCTGGCAGGGGTGCTGGATTTGCTGAGGCTCGTCAGCCGGCGTTGGTGTATGCAGCTCATCGCCGAGAGGAGGGTGATGCACCTGACGTCATAACTGGTACATTTCTAATTTTTAGTATGCCATAGACTACGTTGATAGATGTTGGATCTACCCATTCGTATGTTGCATGTGCTATATCTAGGTCGCTGGGTGTGTGCTCTGAGGTGACCATGAGTGGGGTATCTGTACTAAGTCCTTTGGGTCACTCGGTTAGGGTAGATAAACTGTATAGAGATGTGCCTATAGAAACTCAAGGAAAAGTTTTCTCTGGAGATCTGATGGAGCTACCTTTCAGAGAATTCGATCTCATTTTGGGAATGGATTGGCTTGTTAAGCATAGGGCTACTTTGGATTGTGCTGCTAAGCGAATGATGTTAAAGACCACAAAGGATGAAGAGGTTTTGGTGTAGGCGAGCGTAGGGATTATCTGTCTAATGTGGTGTCGGCATTGAGAGTTGAGAAGCGGATTCGAAAGGGATGTAAGGCTTATTTGGCATTTGTAAGCCAATCGAAAACTGAGGGTCTGACAGTGGATAAAGTTAGAACCGTCAAGGATTTTTAAGATGTTTTTCTAGAGGAGCTTCCGGGTTTGCCCTCGAATCGAGAGGTTGAGTTTGGATTCGACTTGTTGCCTGGAACGACACCGGTGTCCATTGCACCTTATAGGATGGCACCAAAGGAGTTGGTGGAGCTGAAAGCCCAAATTCAAGAGTTATTAGATAGAGGCTTCATTAGACCAAGTGTGTCTCTGTGGGGAGCACCAGTATTGTTCGTTAAGAAGAAGGATGGGTCAATGCGGATGTGCATCGATTATCGGCAGTTGAACAAACTGATGATTAAGAACAAGTACCCACTGCCGAGAATCAATGATTTATTCGATCAACTTAGAGGAGCTTCAGTATTTTCTAAGATTAACCTTCGATCTGGGTATCATCAGTTGAGGGTTAAGGAGGTGGATATTCACAAGATGAAATTCAGAACTCGGTATGGTCACTATGAGTTCTTAGTTATGCCATTTGGGTTGACGAAAGCACCTGCGGCATTTATGGATCTGATGAATCGAGTGTTCCAGCCATACTTGGATCGATTCGTAGTCGTCTTTATCGACGATATTCTGGTTTATTTTGAAACTGAGGAGAAGCATGATGAGCATCTTCGTATTGTGCTGCAAGTGCTAAGGGAGAAGGAGCTTTATGCGAAATTCAGTAAGTGTGAGTTCTGGTTGAGAGAGGTAACTTTCTTGGGGCATGTTGTCTCTGCTGAAGGTATCAAGGTGGACCCTCAAAAGATTGAAGCGATTCTAGAATGGAAGCCACCGAGGTCAGTATCGAAAATTTGAAGTTTTCTGGGTTTAGCTGGGTACTATAGAAGGTTTATGGAAGGATTTTCTGTGATTTTATCGCCTTTGACAAAGCTTATAAGGAAGGGAGTACCGTTTGTTTGGACTGAGAAACAACAGGAATCTTTTGAGAAGCTAAAGAAAGTTCTGACCGAGGCACCTATACTGATTCAGCCAGAGTCTAGAAAAGATTTTATCGTATGCAGTGATGCATCACATTTAGGGTTGGGCTGTGTGCTGATGCAAGAGGGTAAAGTGGTTACTTATGCATCGCGACAACTTAAACCACATGAAGTTAACTATCCTACTCATGATCTGGAGTTGGCAGCGGTAATCTTTGTGCTTAAGATTTGGAGACATTACCTGTACGGAGAAAGGTGTATTATATACACAGATCATAAGAGTCTTAAGTACTTGCTAACTCAGAAGGAGATGAACCTTAGGCAGTGGAGATGGATAAAGTTGCTTAAGGATTATGACTGCGCAATTGAGTATCACCCAGGCAAAGCTAATGTGGTGGCTGATGCCCTAAGTCGTAGAACTGTATCTAATCTGAGAGCCATGTTTGCTTGTTTGAGTCTGTATGACGACGATAGTTTGTTAGCAGAACTGCAAGTTAGGCCGACCTGGGTGGATGAGATTAAGGAAAAACAGTCAAGGGATGAGTCCCTGGTTTCTCGATTCCAGCAGGTTAAGAATGGGGATACTTCTGAGTTCGGGCTGAACAGTGAGGGAGTTCTGTGTTACTGAGGTAGAGTTTGTATTCCGAAGGACTCTGACTTGAGGCAAGCAATTCTGAAAGAAGCTCATGGAGGTCTGTGTGCTATGCATCCTGGAGGGAATAAAATGTATCGCGACTTAAAGGAGTTGTATTGGTGGCCTGGATTGAAGTGAGAGGTAACGGAATTTGTGGGAAAATGTCTGACTTGCCAGCAAGTGAAAGCTGAACATCAATTACCTTCTTGACTTTTACAGCCAGTGAAAGTACCACTTTGGAAGTGGGAGAGGGTAACCATGGATTTTGTGAGTGGGTTACCCTTGACTCCGTCGAAGAAGGACTCAATTTGGGTAATTGTGGATAGGTTGACCAAATCTACTTATTTTATACCTATCTGCACTGATTATTCACTTCAGAAGTTAGCCAAATTATATGTGGCGGAAATAGTGCGACTTCACGGAGTGCCAGTATCGATTATCTCTAATCGAGATCCTAGATTCACATCTCGGTTTTGGCAAAAGTTGCATGAGGCATTGGGTACGCGGTTGAACTTTAGTATAGCCAGGCATCCTCAGATTGATGGTCAGTCGAAAAGGGTTATTCAGATTCTGGAAGACGTGTTGAGGGGATGCGTTATCCACTTTCGAGGCAGTTGGGAAGATTACTTACCGTTGGCAGAGTTTGCATACAACAACAGTTATCAGGCAAGTATTCGAATGGCTCCTTATGAGGCACTGTATGGGCGAAGATATTGTACACCTAGTTGTTGGACCGAGTTGGGTGAACGATGTGTTCTTGGACTGAATTGGTGGCGAATCACGAGAGGATAAGGTCAAGTTGATTAGAGACTGATTTAAGAAAGCATCTGATAGACAGAAGTCATATGCAGATTTGAAGCGCAAGGGAATTGAGTACTTTGTGGGTGATATGGTCTTCTTGAAGGTTTCACCTTGGAAGAAAATATTAAGGTTTGGGAGGAAAGGCAAGTTAAGTCCGCGATTCATTGGGCCTTATCGTATTCTTAAGCGAGTGGGTCCAGTGGCTTATCAGTTGGAGCTACCTCCAGAGTTGGATAGGATTCATGATGTCTTTCACGTCTCCATGTTAAGGCGGTATCGTTCTGACCCTACTCATGTTGTGCCGATTGCAGAGATTGAGGTCCAAACAGACTTGACATTTGAGGAGGGGCCTGTGCAGATTTTGGATTGAGATGTTAAGATTTTGAAGAGGAAATCAGTTCCGCTAGTAAAGGTGCTGTGGCGTAATCATGGCAGAGAGGAAGCTACTTGGGAACCAAAAGTGGCGATGCGTCAACAATATCCTCATCTGTTTCATTCAGGTAAAATTTTGAGGACGAAATTTCTTTAAGGAGGGTAGAGTTGTAACGCCTAATTTTTGGGTTTTCTGTGTTTCTATGTTTTTTTTTAAAATTTGGGTGTGTTCTGGTTGGTTAAAATATATATGTTAGTAGGTTAGTGGGCCTTTGGAAGGCCCAAACTTAAGTTAAATCCGTGGTAGTCTTTGGAATTTTGATTTTAAGAACAAGTGATGCAATTGGCGTTTCGGCTTTTAAGAGTAAAGGGGTAAAAGATGACACAAAAAGGAGTGTGGTGTAGTGGCAAGGTAGCGCCACCTAGGGGACAAAGAAGTGACGCCATAGAGGAAGCAAGGGGTCCAAGGTTCAAGTCTTGGCTCTTGCAATTTATTTTGGTTTTTCTTTTAAATAAATCTAGAAGCAAGTAGGTGCGCTTTAAAGTTTAATGTGTTGGACTTATGACACAAATGAGTTGATGGCCTAGTGGTGGTGGCGTGATTTGGCATGTGAGAGGACTTTGGTTCGAATCCCTTGGCACGCAAAGGTTGATTATTTTGCTATGTTGGGACGACAAGAGTTGGTGTTGGTTTTAAACTCTGATGATGAAGGGATCCCACATTGGGAAGCTAACATAAGAGTAGATGGAGAGCTGGATTTAAATAGAGCAAACCATGAGGAGAGTTGGCATACCCTTCTTTGCTGATCCCTTTCGCTTGGTGGCATGCTCGTTTGGGTTGGGCGTCAGCTAAGAGTGTGGGAGCGCGGATTAACTGCAGTCTCCTAACAGGTGTGTATTTCTCATTACTCTAGCAGTAGGATGGCTATTTCGGCCCGCGATAGGCTGAAATGGGCCATGTAGTCCCAATGGGTCCGTAGGCCCAAGTGGATAAGTTGTAGAATTACTAAAATACCCCTATAGGGTAGGACTACCGATTTACCCTTGGAGAGTAAAATAACTATTTTGCCCCTCGTGCGTAAATGACTAACTTGTGTGATGATTGGGTTAGTTGACGTGGATTTATGGTAGTTATCATTAATTCGTAAATCTAATGTGTTAGTGATCGATTGTAGGATTATCGCGTGGGAGATATCGTCATCAATCGTCATCAACCAGGTGCGTAAACGACACCCTTCCTTAGACTGAATCGGTAAAAGCCGAAATACCGAAACATTGGTATTTTAGAACTCATGAAGTCGCGAGCGCTCGTGAGATAGTTGTTAATGAATATGGTGCATTTGGATGATTAGAGTGCAGAGTGTGCATTTTTGTGCACAACGGTATTTTTGGGCTTAATGGGCCGAAAACGGGCCAATGGGCCAACAGGCCCACTTTGGTAAAAAGACGAGGTAAGTACTTCTGATTACTTGGTAAACGTTAGAATGAGCATGAAACCCTAGCACTAGGTAATAATTACTGAAATACCCTTATACATGAAAAATTACAATTTTACCCCTATGGATATTTTATTTTATCTGAAAAGAATGATGGTCTGTTTTTGTGCACGTATGCCATGACATATTCTGTTGCATGGGACATGGGTTTATATTGATGGAGGAAGCATTCTGGCAACCTCGCTGCAATCTGGTGGCCTCGCCACATATATCTGTTCTGGTGACTTCGTCACAATATCTGGCAGCCTCACTGCAATCTGGTGGCTTCGCCACATATATAAATATATATATCTGTTCTAGTGGCCTCGTCACAATATCTGTATCTGGTGACTTGGTCACAATATCTGGCAGCCTCGCTGCAATTTCTGTTGTGTGTAGCGGTTGGGTGGGTCGAGTAGTCTCCTCACATGGTGTAAGGCTGGTACGGGGGTGTTATGGATGGCTCTAGGTTGGGATTTCTACATTCATGATATATTTGTTCTGTATCTGCTATGGGCCTATGAGTTTCATTCAGATTTACATCTTCGGGCCAAGGCCCGATAAGTCCGACTCGAGGTTTGATCTGCTTTGGGCTATGGTTGGGTTATGTTACACACCGAGTTTACCAAACTCACCCTTTATTTTCATCTCTGCGCAGTAATCCCCAACCATAGTGGGCTTGGAGTCGTGAGGGATTCAAGTGGCCACATCATCTGCAAAAGTTGGTTTTTCTAAGTTAGTTTATTTTTATTATTTTTATATTTTGATTTAATTTTGGGTTTTAAGTTGTAATAAGGCCGCTATATAAATTTCTCTTTCCGCTATGGATTTTATTTTCTGATTATATTTATACTATGTCGAAACTGCTAGTGTTAGGCTGCACGAGTTTTCAAAATTAATGAACGTTTTCAAGACTCAACAAGCACGACAAATGGATAGCCTAAAGATTGATAAATCGACTTTTCATTCAATTGCTGTTTTTACAAAGACCACCCTAATGCATACTAAGTCGTAAGTCCATGTGACACGTTAGATCTGGCCATAACGCCTGGGCCGGGTCTGGGGTGTTACAACGGGCTAGACACATGGGCATGTGATTGGCCGTGTGACCCAAGTCAGTAGCCTCCCTAATTTTTACACGACCTGGCACACAGACGTGTCTTGTGGCCGTCTGGACAAGTCAGTATGTATGCCCTGTTTTGCCATGCCCTAGACACACGAGCGTGTCCAATACCGTGTGAGGCACACGGCCTGCTCACACGGGCGTGTGACCTGTATAACTTTGAAAAATGTTTAAGTTTTGAAAAATTTTGTATGCATTCGATTTAGTCCCGACCCTCTTCTAAAGCATGTTTAAGTTTTCGTTTACCTACGTAAGGGACTCTATAATGATGTGTGACTTTGATGTTATGTTAATTATGAAATGAATGTGAATTGTTCCGATATGTTTGGTAATGCCTCTTAACCCTAGTCTGGCGACATATACGGGTTAGGGGTGTTACAGATAGAGCTTCCAGACATGAGTGCCAACAATATGGTAGAGGTCATTTTGGTAAGTGTAGGGTGAGCGGTGGATCTTGTTTCCGATGTGGTTCTCAAAACCACTATATCAAGGATTGTCTTGAGATGGTCGAGAAAGAAAAATTTTAGAATACAAGGATGAGTAGTATGGCTACAAAGGGGAGACCCTCGAGAAACGCTGGTAATAGGGTTAGCAGTAAAAATGTAACAAGGGATACAACAGTGAGATCTGAAGCTAGAGCTCCAGCTAGAGCCTATGCCATACGTGCGCGTGAGGACGTATCATCTCCCGACGTGATTACGAGTACTTTTTCTCTCTATGACACTTCTATTATTGCCTTGCTTGACCCTGGTTCTACTCATTCATATGTGTGTATGAAATTGGTATCTAGTATGAATATACTTATTGAGTCTACAGAATTTATGATTAAAGTGTCAAGCCTGTTGAGTCTACAGAAATGTCCTTTGATGATTAGAGAGCATTGTTTTCTGGCTGACTTGATGTTATTGTCGTTTGGTGAATTTGATGTTATTTTGGGCATGGATTAGTTGACACTTCATGATGCTATCGTAAATTGTAGACAAAAAGTTATTGAATTGAAATGTGAAAATGATGAAATTCTCCGGGTTGAATAAGACGAGTTAGATAGGTTGCCAATTGTGACTTCTTCGATGTCTGCTAAAAAATCTATTAGAAAATGATGCGCAGCTTATTTAGCTTATGTGTTGAATACAAAAGAGTCTGAGTTGAAGATTGAATCCATGCCTGTTGTATGTGAGTATTCGGACGTGTTCCTGAAAGAGTTGCTTGGATTACCTCCTATTATGGAAGTTGAGTTTGGTATTGAGTTAGTCCCTGGTACAGCACCTATTTCAATTGTTCCATACGTAATGGCCCCGACTGAATTGAAAGAACTAAAGTCACAGTTGCAAGAATTGATCGATAAGGGTTTTGTGAGACTGAGCTTTTCACCGTGGGGTGCTCCGATATTATTCATGAAAAAGAAAGACAGATCTATGAGGTTATGTATAGATTACCGACAGCTGAATAAGGTAACTATTAAGAATAAGTATCCTTCGCCAAGGATTGATGACTTGTTTGATCAGTTGAAAGGAGCGGCATGGTTTTCTAAAATAGACTTGAGGTCCGGTTACTACCAGTTGAGAGTAAATGACTTGGATGTGCCAAAAACTATCTTCCGGACGAGGTATGGTCACTATGAATTACTTAGATGTACCGAAAACTGCCTTTCGAATGAGGTATGGTCACTATGAATTTCTTGTCATGCCTTTTGGGTTAACGAATGCTCCTGCCGCATTTATGGACTTGATGAACCGTATTTTCTGACCGTATTTCGATAAATTTGTTGTTGTTTTTATTGATGACATATTGATTTACTCTTGTGATGAATCCGAGCATGCTGAACACTTGAGAACTATTTTGCAAACTTTGAGAGAAAGCAGTTGTATGCTAAGTTTAGTAAAAGCGAGTTTTGGCTTCGAGAAGTTGGATTCTTAGGCTACATTATTTCGGGTGATGGTATTAGAGTTGACCCGAGTAAGATCTCAGCTATTGTTGAATGGAAACCGCCGAAGAATGTAACTGAGGTTAGAAGCTTTCTAGGCTTGGCTGGTTATTACAGATGGATTGTTAAAGGATTCTCCATGATTGCTACTTCGATGACGAAGTTGTTACAGAAGAATGTCAAGTTTGAATGGATAGAAAAGTGCTAATAGAATTTTGAGAAATTAAAGGCATTATTGACTAAGGCTCTGATTTTGGTACAACCTGAGTTAGGTAAAGAATTTTTTATTTATAGTGATGCTTCTTTAAATGGTTTGGGATGTGTACTTATGCAAGAGGGTAAATTCGTAGCTTACGCTTTGAGACAATTGAAGCCTCACGAGAAGAACTATCCGACACATGACTTAGAGTTGGCTGCCATAGTGTTTGCTTTGAAGATTTGGCGACATTAATTATTTGGTGAGAAATGCCATGTCTTTACCGATCACAAAAGTCTTAAGTATTTGATGACTCAAAAGGATTTGAACTTGAGGCAACGAAGATGGTTGGAACTGTTAAAAGATTATGAGCTTGTGATTGATTATCATCTGGGTAAAGTGAATGTGGTAGCCGACGCTTTGAGTAGGAAGTCGTTGTTTACCTTGAGGGCTATGAACACACGGCTGACTTGGTCTGATGATGGTTCGATTCTAGCCGAGTTTAGAGCTAGATCGACTATTCTCCAACAGATTTGTGATGATCAGAAATTTGATAAAGAGTTTCAAGCTAAAAGAATTTAGTTTGAGTCCAATAGTGAACCAGATTTTCTGAGTGACTCCGATGGTTGTTTGAGATTCCGTTGTAGGATTTGTGTTCCAAAGAACACTGAGTTGATTTAGAATATTTTACATGAGGCAGACAGCGGTAGTTTGTCAATTCACTCGGGCAGTATGAAAATGTATAATGACTTGAAGAAATGTATTGGTGGAATGGTATGAAAAGGGATATCTCAGAGTTTGTACCGAAATGCTTAGTTTGTCAGCAAGTAAAGGCTAAACACTAAGTACCTTCAGGTTTACTTCAGCCCATCATGGTTCTAGAGTGGAAATGGGACCAGATTACTATAGATTTTGTGGCAGGTTTGCCCTTAACTCCGAGAAAGAAAGATGCCTTATGGGTTATTGTCGATAGACTGACTAAATTGGCTAATTTTATTCCAGTGCATACTGATTACTGACTTGATAAGTTAGCCGAATTATACATTGGTGAAATTGTTAGACTTCATGGTGTACTTATATCGATTGTATCATATAGAGATCCGAGGTTCACATTACGGTTTTGGAAAAAGTTACAAGAAGCTTTAGGTTCAAAGCTGAATTTTAGCACTGCTTTTCATCCATAGACTGATGGTCAGTCTGAGCAAGTAATTCAGATCTTGGAAGACATGCTCTGATGTTGTGTATTGGAATTTGAAGGTAGTTGGGAAGAGCACTTACCGTTGGTGGAGTTTGCCTACAACAACAGTTATCAGTCGAGTTTGAAAATGGCGCCTTATGAGGAATTATATGGGCGTAAGTGTCGAACGCCATTGTATTGGACCGAGCTTAGAGAAAATTAGATTCATGGAGTTGACTTAGTCAAAGAAATGGAAAATAAAGTGAAGGTAATTCGTGATTGTCTGAAAGCTGCTTCGGATAGACAGAAATCCTACGCAGATTTGAAATGGAAAGAAATTGAGTATCAAGTCGTGATAAGGTATTTTTGAAAGTGTCTTCATGGAAAAAGGTTTTGAGATTTGGCAAGAAGGGCAATTTGTGTAACACCCCAAACCCGGCTTGGATGTTATGGCTGAATCTGGCGATGTCACATTGAAGTGTTTCGAAAAGCGTAGTTTCATTGTAGAGTCTGTTTTGTAAAACCCTGCGATCTTTAAGAGTAGTTAACATGTTTTGTTTATTGCTAGAACATAGGTTGGTTTAGCAAAACATATGCCATATTAAATTGTTATTACACTTAAAAAAAAACAGTGTTTGATTGCGGTAGCTTTCAAAACGAGTTGCGTAGCATGGTAATTGAAAATCATTTATCTTTTGAAAACCCGTATCCTACCACTAGCTGGTATAAATCATAGTAAAATAATAAAAGCCCAAATTAAAGAATAAAACTTAAGGAGGCCTTTTACATAAAAATACCCAAATAAAACTACTTATAAATTAAAAGATAAATTCAGAAGCGTAAGCTGTTGTGTGTCCACCTCCGAGTCCCTCGCAGCACCAATCCGCCTAAGGATTACCTGTACAGTTAAAACAGTTGGGTGAGTTTACGAAAACTCAGTATGTAATCCCAATAATAAACAAACAGTCGAACATACAGAGAGCGAATACATTCTGGGCCTAAGCCCAAATTAGTAACAGTAACAGTTTGGGCCTTAGCCCATTTTAGTATCAGTAAACAGTCTGGGCCTAAGCCCATCTCAATACAGAAGTAGTCATATATATATATTCGGGCCTTAGCCCAGTACACTAACAGTAAACAATGCAATAATAATGAAATGTGCAAAGTCCTACCCAATCCAAATTTCTCTAAACTCCAACTCCGTACCAGCCCTACACTCCATGTGGAGATATAATCAACCCACCCATCCCTACACTCCAAAATAGCACCGGTTGCGACACTAAAAGTATTTGCAGCAGAGCTGCCAGTATAATCGGCTTAGAGCCATCAATGATTTGTAGCAGAGCTGCCAGTACAGTACACTTCCTCCAATCATATATAACCCATCCACATGCAATGCATCACGCAACGTGTCATGTGATATCACAATATCATACATGTACTTAATATAGTTACAAATAACATGCTAAAATATAAACATACATCACATAGGGGCAAAACAGTTACCTTACCATATAAGGGCAAAACAGTCATTTTGCCTCACAAGGGCAAAACAGTCATTTTACCCTACAGGGGAATTATAGTCATTTTATCCTACTGGGGTATTTTGATCATTTTACCCTATGGGGGTATTTCGGTCATTTTACCCTAAAGGGCAAAATGGTCATTTTATCGATTAAGGGTCTAGGTACTTTTACCGACCCAACAGAAGGTCACAGTCGTCTCAGGTGACCCGTGCAACCATAACAATCAACTTGTAATAATGGGCCTAAGGCCCATTTTGTGGGCCCATGTGGGCACACACGCTCGTGTGGCCCAATAAGCCCAAATAATGACCTTGGTCGTGCAAACTACACAGCCGGCCCAACAATCTCCATACATCCATGTGGTTTGCCCATGCGCGGCTCACGAGTTCCTAAGGCCCATACGGCCCATTTCGGCCCATCGTTCATGGCGGCCTCTTCGATCGAATTCCCACGCTTTGAGTATTCGGCTCACCTCATGTGTGAGCGTACGTTCGTGTAGTGTTAACAGTCGAACATTTCTAGCTTTTACCGATCGATTGCTAACGACAATGTGATTACACACCTGTTTGCAGAAACGTGCTACTAGCCCACGAGTTTTCCACACCTATCACAATCAGAAGTTCGATTAGTCACTTATCAATATTAGGGTTAAACGCCCTCCTATTTACTCTTAATCTAACTAATATTGATACTTGCCTTGATTGGCCAACTGTGGCTTAGTCCCCTTAGGTCACTGACTAAAATTGATCCCTTGCTCTTTATCGAAAATCTGCGTTATCAGCGAAAACCATTAACAGCGTTGCTTAACACCTGGCTTGAAACATTATGTACTACTACATAAAAACCACAAACTCCTAAGTAAGGGAAAATGGGCATTCAGCCAACACCAAAGAATGCAAGCCCACATGCCCAAATTGAATACTATAACTACATTAAAGTTACCTTCAGTTGGATGATAAGGGGAGGTTTCGAACACTTCAGTTACCACTTGCCCTCCTTCACTTTACGAGAAAGTCTAGAAACCAAAATTGACATTACAAGAAGAGGGAGAAGGTGAGAATCGGTAGGAAGAAAGAAAGAGATATTTGGTTCCAACAGTGTAATAGAGGGAAGGCTTGATGACAGTTGAAAGAGGAGAGAGAAAATAAGGGCTCGAGTGCACTCACTGACTTGCCAAAAACCAGTTACCAATTTGAAGCAGAAAGAAACGAGTAAGAGATGAAGTAGTTGGCTTAGGTTCCAAAAGAAAGAGGGAGCAAGAGAAGCGATTGGGAGAGAAAGAGAGACAAAGAACAACTTAGAGATGTTCGGCCAAAAGAGAAAGAAAAGGAGAATGCAACAACAACAAGAGACCCCTAAATGCCAAAAGAATAGAAAGACACCTAGAATTCCTAGTACTAATCGGTTCTCCAAAGAAAAGGATCCCCTAAATGCTTACCAAAAACCGAAATAGAGTCCTCTAACTCACAAAAGCTGAATTTCCAAAGTGCCCAGTGTTCCCAAACGTCCCACTACTCCCTTTCACCCCACTTTCCTTGATTTTCTCCTAAAATCCCTCCTCAACTCCCTCCTACAATCCCTCCATGACCAGTTCAAACTCCACTCCACTCTGTAGTTTTTCGGTCAAACTCTACTACCTCCCATGGCCATCAGTAAAAATAATCTCCATTTACACAAGTAAGGACTCGAACCTCAGACCACTAGTGTAACGCACCAATTTTCGGGAATTCTGTGAATGTTGGAAAATTTTAAATTTTTGGTGTTCTGTCTGCTTGGCGTGGATTTACTTAGGATAGTGGGCCTCTAGAAGGCCCAAGCTTAGGTTAAAAACCCGGTAGTTTTAATTAATTTTAATTCCATAAGAAAAAGGGGTTCTGGTTGGTTGGGCTTTTAAGTATTAATTGGGTAAAATAAAACACAGGGAAGCCTGTGGTAAGCTGGCTTGTGACATCACTTGGGGGGCTTTAGAGGTGGCGTGTGGATGACCAAGGGGAACTAAGGTTCGAGTCGCAAGGTAAGAAAATTAGTGATATTAATTTTTATGCACAGAAAAGGTAAGTAATGGAACTGAAGTGAAAGTCTGTCAGGAGGAGTTTAAATTGCTTAAGGGATTGAGTAAGGAGGGGATAAGAGAGAGGATTTAGGAGCTGATTAGGGAGAGTAGTGTTGGACGAATGGTGGACTCTTGAGAAGCAAGAGTTGGCCGGCCAAAGGGTGCTTTAGGGGGGCAAAATTTGGCTAGGTTAAATGCCAGTATAAATTCGGTATTAGGGGGAAATTGTGCCGTCTCCTGACCATTCTCCTCTTCTTTCTTTTCTCCTCTCTTCATCAACCTTTTCTTTTTCTTCTCTTCCTCTATAGCCGAATCCCTCTATCCACCTGTGCATCTCCATCTTTTTCTTCAGACGTTTCTAAAACCTTCATAGCCATTTGCCTTAAAAAGCCGAAATCCCGAGAACTATACTTTCTTCTATGCCGATTTCTTCTAGCCAATTCTCTTATCCTTTTCATCATTCTTGACCGGCTCTCTAGTTCTCTAAACCTTAAGTTTCTGTCGACTAGACCACGGAAAAACCCTCCTATTTCATCTTTCTTTACACAGTTCCAGCAAAAGCAGAAAACCCCACACTTTTAGGGACTTAGTCGAATATTGAGATCACTAAAGGCTCGACTTTTGTTATCACTTGAGGGCTTAGATCAACATCAGAATTGAGTAGAGATTAATTGGAATCATTGACCGAAGGAACCGGCGTAAGGTGATCTAGAGGTCACGATCAAGGGCTTGGACAGGTGGAGCAACGGGATCTAAGTCTAGTCGCAAACTTCGGCAAAGGTAGTTCGTGCGTGGATCTCGTCAGCGAATTGTCATAAAATAGGTATGTAACTGACACCCCTTCTCAGTCTAGATCGGCAAAAGCCGAAAAGCCGAAATGCCGAAAAATTGGTATTTTGTGGACTTGCGAGTGTACGAATGCTCGTGAGGTAAATCGATTAACGTTTTTGGTAAACTACAGTGTTTAGACCGCAGAGTGCAAGATTTATGTGCCTTCAATATTCTTGGGCTTAATGGGCCAAAATTGGGATAATGGGCCAGCGGGCCCAATTCGGTAAGAACCCTAGGTAAATGTTTTTATTAATACGTGAAAAGTGAGTATATGCATGAAAAACCTAAAATAGATAAATTACTGAAATACCTTTATAGGTGGAAAATTTACAGATTTACCCCTAGGAGTGGAATTACTAAAATACCCCTAGGGTTAAGGTTGACCGAAATGTATGTTTGACTGTTGTTATTTACTGCATGCCATGTTATTATTATCTGATGCATGGGACTGGGATATTGATGGAGGAAGTACTGAAAGTGGCCTGTCCACGTACTGGATGCTTTGCCTCAATTTACTAATAACTGGGCAGCAATGCTGCAACTGTGGAGGGTAGGGCTGAGTGGGTTGAGCTATTCCCCACATGGAGTGTAGGGCTGGTACGGGTGGAGTTTAGTGGGTGGTTATAGGCTGGGTTTGGCTTGCATACATGAATATGACTGCTCTATTCTGGAATGGGCTTATGGGCCATACTGTTATCTGAAAAGGGGCTAAGGCCTAGTTTACTGTATTTTGAAAAGGGCTTCGGCCCAATACCCACTATTAACTGAATGGGCTTAGGCTCAACGGGCTTGAGCTGACTTGGGCTTTGGATGGGTTTTCTTACACACTGAGTTTCCAAACTTACCCCCTTCCTTAACCTTGCAAGTGGGCCTTGATGTGGGTGACTTGGAGCCGGAGGGGATTCAGGTGGCCATGGTGATCGCTTTTGGGCTTTGAAATAAGTGACTGATTTTCCTTAGTTTATTTTATTTACTATTTAATCTTGGGTTGTAATAAGGCCATTTAAGCTAAATTTTCTTCTTTATTTTTCGGGGATTATTTTTATTTTCAATAACTTTAAACTAGTTGATAATAATTCAAATGGGATAGACATAGGGCGCGTTTTAAAATGATATTTGTTTTTTTTAAATAACATGACGTCACGATTATTCAATTTAACAAAGATAATAACTACTCAAAGGAATTTCAACTCGTTACAACCAAAGTGTGGCAATGGTTGTGGGCATGTCCAGGATTGGATCCAATCAAAGAGCTTGGTACTTAAGCAGCCTTCATGGCTCACCTCCTCTGTTGTGGATACCTACCTAGTGCCTAGCTTCCATTCACATTAGCTTAACAAAAGACGATTTTTAACACTAAAATGAAACACGGGTTTTTAACTTCAATGTGGCACGTCAGATTCGGCCATAACGTCTAGGCCAGGTTTGGGGTGTTACATTTAGTGGTATCAGAGCCAAGTTACAACAACTCGGCTGTGAATCGGGTCCAAAAATCTTTTCAAAAACTTAGGCCTAAGAAGGGTATTTTTGGAAATGGTATTGGGAAGTTCTTTTCAAAGATGTTTTACAAGGTATACATGATAAAATGGTTCATGTTTCTCCTTTCTTTGTTCTTTCTATTTTTTTAAAAGGGATTAAAATCAAGAGTTTCAAAATAAGGGTGTTTCAAATCAAAATTTTTAAATTTCTATTTTTTGTGATCAAAAACATCGTTTTTGAGTTTTAAATGCATTGGAGAAAGAGGTGGCGCACTGAATCCCTGGCACCAAGTCTGTAAGTATACTCTTTTTACGTTATGTGACAATGATATAATGCTATGAATAGAACTGAGACCCTACTATGATATTTTAGATAGGGTAGAGCTGTAAAATGGTAGAAATGAGACTGTAACTAGGATACGACATTACGAAAACAATCCTTGAACTGCTATATTTCCATAAGACATCTTGTAATAAACAATTGAACATTATACTAATATCATAAAATTCGTAATCAGATAAACCAAAATGAGTACGAGAGCTACTCGGGAAAGAGGCCGTGGTCGAGGCCGAGGTAGTACTCAAGCTGGATCTTCGTCTTTTGAACACATACCCGCTGGAGTAGCACGACCACCGGTGGGTGAAAATGGGCCGTATGATCGGGCCGTGGGGGACGACGCTCTGCCCCAGGCCATGTTAAGAGTTTTGGAAAGGGTGGCTGGAGCTAATGTCGGGCCCATGAATAGGGGGTCTATTTTGGAGCGACTCCGGACCAACAGAGCGGAGGTTTTTAGGGGTATATCTGGAGTAGCCCCAAATGTGGCAGAGTAGTGGCTAGAAGCCACGGAGCAGATTATGGATGACCTGGATTGCTCAATAGAGCAGAAGTTAAAAGGGGCGGTGTCATTACTGCGGGACGAGGCGTATCAGTGGTGGATCACTGTGAGAGAGGGTACCCCAGCTGAGAGGGTAACATGGGAGTTGTTCAAGCAGTCCTTTAAGGCGAAATATGTCGGAGCTAGCTATGTGGATGCACAAAGAAAGGAATTCCTGAACCTAACCCAAGGTGGTAAGACCGTTGCTGAATATGAGGCAGAGCTTTTGCGATTGAGCGGGTACGCTAGGGGCATTGTCTCCATCGAATATGAGCGCAGTGTTCGCTTTGAGGATGGCCTCAGAAATGAGCTAAGGGTGTTCATAGCTCCGCAGAAAGAGCGCAATTTTGCTGCACTGGTAGAGAAGGCTAAGATAGCTGAAGAGGTGAAGCAAGCCGAACGAAAGAACCGCGACAGGGATCGAAACCAGTTCAGGAGCGATGCTGGACTAGCTGGTGTTGCGAACCAAAATGTTAAGAGAGCTAGGATGGAGGAACAAGTTCGAGCGGTTCTGGTGAACACAGTTAGACCACAAGCTTGTGGATATTATGGTAGAATGCATCTGGGGGAATGCTGGAAGCGTTCTGGGGCTTGTCTTTGTTGTGGATCAAAGGAACATAGGATCAGGGATTGTCCTAGGAGGCCAGCTCAGGCTCAAGTGGTTGAACAAGGGGCTGTGCAACCTGTCCAACCAGCGCGAGGTGGATCGCCACCGCCGAGAGGTCGTGGCCAAGGCGCGGTGGTAATGGCCGTGGACGTGGGGCACCCGGTAGGGGTACTGTTAATACTGAGGCTCGTCAGCCCGCTTTGGTATATGCTGCTCGTCACCGTGAGGAGGGTAACGCACCTATATGTCATAACTGGTACGTTTTTTATCTCTGGTATCCCTTATACTGCTCTGATAGATGTGGGGTCAACTCATTTGTATGTTGCATATGTCATTTCTGGGGCATTGGGTGTTCACTTTGAGGAGACTGTTTGTGGGGTAACTATGATAAGTCCTTTAGGTCACTCGGTTAAAGTAGAGAAACTCTTCAGAGAGGTGCCTTTAGAGACCCAAAGTAGGATTTTCTGTGGAGACTTGATGGAGTTGCCGTTCAGAGAATTTGATTTGATTTTAGGGATGGATTGGCTAGCTAAGCATAGGGCAACGCTGGATTGTGCAGCTAAGAGGATGGTGTTAAGAACTGCTGAGGATGAAGAGGTAATGATTATTGGGAACGAAGAGATTACTTGTCCAATGTGGTATCGGCTTTAAGAGCTGAGAAACTGATGCGTAAAAGATGCGAGGCGTACTTGGCTTTTGTAAATCAAGTTGAAACTGGGGATCTGACTGTGGATACCATCAGGACTGTTAGGGAATTTTGAGATGTTTTCCTAAAGGAGCTTCCTGGATTACCTCCGAATCGGGAAGTTGAGTTTGGAATTGATTTGCTGCCTGGAACAGCTCCAGTATCCATTGCACCCTATAGGATAGCACCGAAGGAGTTAGTGGAACTGAAAGCTCAAATCCAAGAGTTGTTGGATAGAGGCTTCATTAGATCTAGTGTGTCTCCATGGGGAGCACCGGTCCTGTTTGTGAAGAAAAAGGATGGGACAATGCGCATGTGCATCAATTACCTCTAGTTGAACAAACTGACGATAAAGAACAAGTACCCACTGCCAAGAATTGATGATTTATTTGACCAACTTAGAAGAGCTGCGGTTTTTTTCAAGATTGACCTTCGATCTGGATACCATCAGCTATGGGTAAAGGAAGTGGATATTCATAAGACAACATTCAGAACTCGATATGGTCATTATGAGTTCCTGGTTATGCTGTTTGGGCTGACGAACGTACCTGTCGCTTTCATGGATCTGATGAATCGGGTGTTCCAACCTTACTTGGACTGATTCGTGTAGTTTTCATCGATGATATTCTGGTATATTTGAAAATCGAGGAGAAACCTGAGGAGCATCTACGTATTGTGCTGCAAGTGCTGAGAGAGAAACAACTGTATGCGAAGTTTAGTAAGTGTGAATTCTGGTTGCGAGAAGTGACTTTTCTAGGTCATGTGGTTTCTGCTGAAGGAATTAGGGTAGATCCTCAGAAAATTGAGGCAGTTTTGGAATGGAAACCACCGAAGTCAGTATCGAAAATTCAGAGTTTTCTGGGTTTGGCAGGCTATTACCGAAGGTTTGTAGAAGGATTTTCTCTGATTGCTGCACCATTGACGAAACTGTTAAGGAAAGGGGTAGCATTTGTCTGGACTGAGAAGTAGCAAAAAGCTTTCGACCATTTGAAAAAGGTTCTGACTGAAGCGCCAGTGTTGATTCAACCGGAGTCTGGGAAGGACTTCACTGTGTACAGCGATGCGTCGCATGTGGGGTTAGGATGTGTACTGATGCAAGAGGGTAGGGTGGTCGCTTATGCTTCGCGACAGCTTAAGCCTCATGAAGAAAACTATCCTACTCATTATTTGGAGTTACCAGCAGTGATCTTTGCACTTAAGATTTGGAGACATTACTTATATGGAGAAAGGTGTATTATTTACACGGACCATAAGAGTCTTAAGTATCTGTTGACTCAGAAGGAGCTAAACCTAAGGCAAAGGAGATGGATTGAGTTGCTTAAGGATTACGACTGTTTGATTGAGTACCACCCAGGTAAGGCTAACATGGTGGCTGATGCGTTGAGTCGAAGGGTTGTTACTGATTTGAGAGCCTTGTTTGCATGTTTGAGTCTATTCGACGATGGAAGTCTGTTGGCAGAGTTGCAAGTGAGGCCTACTTGGACTGAGCAGATTAAAGAAAAATAGTTGAAGGATGATCCGTTAGCTCTTCGGTTTCGGCAAGTTGAGAATGGTGAGAATGAGGAATTTGGACTGAGCACTGACAGAGTTCTGTGCTTTCATGGAAGAGTTTGTATTCTGAAAGACCCTGAATTAAGGCGATTGATTTTAAAGGAGGCTCATGGTGGACCTTGTGCCATGCATCTTGGAGGGAATAAGTTATATCGAGATCTGCGAGAGGTGTACTGGTGGCCTGGACTGAAACGAGAGGTGACTAAATTTGTTGGGAAATGTCTGACGTGCCAACAAGTTAAAACCGAGCACCAATTGCCTTCTGGATTACTGCAACCGGTGAAAATTCCACTATGGAAGTGGGAGAGAGTAACTATGGACTTTGTGAGTGGGCTACCTTTGACACCCACTAAGAAAGATTCTGTGTGGGCAGTTGTGGATAGGTTAACGAAATCTGCCCCTTTCATACCTGTTCGTATTGATTACTCACTGCAAAAGTTGGCCAAGTTGTATGTGGCGGAGATAGTGCGACTGCATGAAGTGCCAGTGTCGATTATTTCAGATTGAGACCCTAGGTTTACATCTCGGTTCTGGCAGAAGTTGCAAGAGGCATTGGGTACACGATTGGATTTCAGTACTACTTTTCACCCACAGACAGATGGACAATCGGAAAGGGTTATTCAAATTTTGGAGGATATGTTAAGAGGTTGTATTATCGATTTTTGTGGTAGTTGGGAGGACTACCTGCCATTGGCGGAGTTTGCATACAACAACAGCTACCAAACAAGTATTCGGATGGCTCCATATGAGGCACTTTATGGGCGGAGATGTCGTACACCTACGTGTTGGACAGAGTTGGGTGAACAACAAGTGCTTGGACCGAAGTTGGTGGCAGATACTGAAAGTGAGGTTAGGTTGATAAGAGATCGCTTAAAGGAGGCATTTGATAGACAGAAGTCGTATGCGGATCTAAAGCGCAAAGAGATTGAGTTCGCTGTTGGGGACATGGTTTTCTTGAAGGTTTCACCTTGGAAGAAGATCTTGAGGTTCGGCAAGAAAGGCAATTTGAGTCCGCAGTTTATAGGGCCTTATGGGGTTCTTAAACGGGTAGGGCCAGTAGCGTATCAGTTAGAATTACCACTAGAGTTGGACAGAATCCATGACGTCTTTCATGTGTCTATGTTAAGACGATCTCGATCGGATCCTTCACATGTTATGCCAATGGGGGAGATTGAAGTAAAGACGGATTTGACCTTTGAAGAAGAACCCATACAAATTTTAGATCAAGAGGTTAAAGTTTTAAGAAGGAAGTCGGTTCCATTGGTAAAAGTGCTGTGGCGTAATCATGGAAGGGAAGAGGCTACTTGGGAGTCAAAAGAGACTATGCGTCAACAATACCCTCAACTATTTGGATCAAGTAAATTTCGAGGCCAAAATTTCTTTAAGGGGGTAGAGTTGTAATGCACCAATTTTCGGGAATTCTGTGAATGTTGGCAAATTTTAAATTTTTGGTGTTCTGTCTGCTTGGCGTGGATTTACTTAGGATATTGGGCCTCTAGAAGGCCCAAGCTTAGGTTAAAAACCCGGTAGTTTTAATTAATTTTAATTCCATAAGAAAAAGGGGTTCTGGTTGGTTGGGCTTTTAAGTATTAATTGGGTAAAATAAAACACAGGGAAGCCTGTGGTAAGCTGGCTTGTGACGTCACTTGGGGGGCTTTAGAGGTGGCATGTGGATAACCAAGGAGAACTAAGGTTCGAGTCGCAAGGTAAGCAAATTAGTGATATTAATTTTTATGCACAGAAAAGGTAAGTAATGGAACCAAGTGAAAGTCCATGTCGGAGGAGTTTAAATTGCTTAAGGGATTGAGTAAGGAGGGGATAAGGGAGAGGATTTAGGAGCTGATTAGGGAGAGTAGTGTTGGACGAATGGTGGACTCTTGAGAAGCAAGAGTTGGCCGGCCAAGGGGTGCTTTAGGGGGGCAAAATTTGGCTAGGTTAAATGCCAGTATAAATTCGGTATTAGGGGGAAATTGTGCCGTCTCCTGACCATTCTCCTCTTCTTTCTTTTCTCCTCTCTTCATCAACCTTTTCTTTTTCTTCTCTTCCTCTATAGCCGAATCCCTCTATCCACCTGTGCATCTCCATCTTTTTCTTCAGACGTTTCTAAAACCTTCATAGCCATTTGCCTTAAAAAGCCAAAATCCCGAGAACTATACTTTCTTCTATGCCGATTTCTTCTAGCCAATTCTCTTATCCTTTTCATCATTCTTGACCGGCTCTCTAGTTCTCTAAACCTTAAGTTTCTGTCGACTAGACCACGGCAAAACCCTCCTATTTCATCTTTCTTTACACAGTTCCAGCAAAAGCAGAAAACCCCACACTTTTAGGGACTTAGTCGAATATTGAGATCACTAAAGGCTCGACTTTTGTTATCACTTGAGGGCTTAGATCAACATCAGAATTGAGTAGAGATTAATTGGAATCATTGACCGAAGGAACCGATGTAAGGTGATCTAGAGGCTGCTGATCAAGGGCTTGGACAGGTGGAGCAACGGATCTAAGTCTAGTCGCAAACTTCGGCAAAGGTAGTTCGTGCGTGGATCTCGTCAGCGAATCGTCATAAAACAGGTGTGTAACTGACACCCCTTCTTAGTCTAGATCGGCAAAAGCCGACAAGCCGAAATGCCGAAAAATTGGTATTTTGTGGACTTGTGAGTGTGCGAATGCTCGTAAGGTAAATCGATTAACGTTTTTGGTAAACTACAGTGTTTAGATCGCAGAGTGTAAGATTTCTGTGCCTTCAATATTTTTGGGCTTAATAGGCCAAAATTGGGATAATGGGCCAGCGGGCCCTATTCGGTAAGAACTCCCGGTAAATGTTTTTGTTAATACGTGAAAAGTGAGTATATGCATGAAAACCCTAAAATAGATAAATTACTAAAATACCTTTATAGGTGGAAAATTTACAGATTTACCCCTAGGAGTGGAATTACTGAAATACCCCTAGGGTTAAGGTTGACCGAAATGCATGTTTGACTGTTGTTAT
The DNA here is from genome assembly GCA_025698465.1 of Gossypium longicalyx. NCBI lineage: Eukaryota > Viridiplantae > Streptophyta > Magnoliopsida > Malvales > Malvaceae > Gossypium > Gossypium longicalyx. Next base: position 57,269,309 of record CM046998.1, read on the forward strand.
GTACTGCATGCCATGTTATTATTATCTGATGCATGGGACTGGGATATTGATGGAGGAAGTACTGAAAGTGGCCTGTCCACGTACTGGAGGCTTTGCCTCAATTTACTAATAACTGGACAGCAATGCTGCAACTGTGGAGTGTAGGGTTGGGTGGGTTGAGCTATTCCCCAGATGGAGTGTAGGGCTGGTACGGGTGGAGTTTAGTGGTTGGTTATAGGCTGGGTTGGGCTTGCATACATGAATATGACTGCTCTATTTTGGAATGGGCCTATGGACCATATTGTTATCTAAAAAGGGGCTAAGGCCCAGTTTACTGTATTCTGAAAAGGGCTTCGGCCCAGTACCCACTATTAACTGAATGGGCTTAAGCTCAACGGGCTTGAGCTGCCTTGGGCTTTGGATAGGTTTTCTTACACACTGAGTTTCCAAACTCACCCCCTTTCTTAACCTTGCAGGTGGGCCTTGATGTGGGTGACTTGGAGCCGGAGGGGATTCAGAGTGGCCATGGTGATTGCTTTTGGGTTTGAAATAAGTGACTGATTTTCCTTAGTTTATTTTATTTACTATTTAATCTTGGGTTGTAATAAGGCTATTTTAACTAAATTTTCTTCTTTGTTTTTCGGGGATTATTTCTATTTTCAATAACTTTAAACTGGTTGATAATAATTCAAATGGGATAGACATAGGGCGCGTTTTCAAAACGATATTTGTTTTTTTTAAATAACACGACATCACGATTATTCAATTTAACAAAGATAATAACTACTCAAAGGAATTTCAACTCGTTACAAGCAAAGTGTGGCAATGGTTGTGGGCATGTCTAGGATTGGATCCAATCGAAGAGCTTGGTACTTAAGCAGCCTTCATGGCTCACCTCCTCTGTTGTGGATACCTACCTGGTGCCCAGCTTCCATTCACTTTAGTTTAACAAAAGACGGTTTTTAACACTAAAATGAAACATGGGTTTTTAACTTCAATGTGGCACTTCAGATTCGGCCATAACGTCTGGGCCGGGTTTGGGATGTTACATTTAGCACACTCCACACGCCACTATCCACTAGACCAACAGGCTTTTTATGTCATACTTTACTAAAATAAACTTATAACCCTACTGGCCAAAGATAGGGGTTTTATCCTCAAAAACCAAAATTTTATGGAAGCCAGGGCTTGAACCCATGACTTCCCAGACATTTCCAGAGTACACAACCACTAAGCCAAACACTCAATTGTGTCACTTCCTTGCACAATTAAATATTTATGAGCAGCTTCCCAACTACTCCCATGCCCAAGACCCAATACTTCCAGGCCCAAATTTGGGGTGTTACAGTTCTACCCTCCTTAAAGACATTTCGTCCCCGAAATTTCCAACTATCAGAATGATCGCTTAACATAGACTACACCACTATGCTCCTGCTACACACTCTAGTTCCAAAACATTACAACACTTAACTTGAATGTTTCTAGTTCAGTCTATAGATGGACTGGGATAGTACGTCAATCCAATACTCAGCCGTACGATCATGAGGCCCAGCTCGAGCACCTTTATGGCCTCCGCCACAGCCTCTTGTACCCCTTCTGCAAGTACCTCCGCTGTTCATAATCGATTCAAATTTATCTTTGTTAATCAATTTTTATCCAGATTAGTTTACAGTTCAAGTGTTTATTAGCAGATGTTTTATGGAGACAGTATCAAAAGTATAGGGTTCTGTTTTCGCAGAACGCAATGTTTATCGGTGTCTACCGGTTTACTATAGTTTCTAGTCTACCCTAATTAGAGTATTTCAGTACAGTCTACCAGCCACAGTAGTCTCAGTAATCCTACCTATGGCAGTTTCAATCAGAAATAACATTTCAAAATACTTCAAAATAACATTTTGAAATAACCCAAATCCACAGCCGAGTTTTGCAACTTGACTCTGATACCATTAAATGTAACACCCCAAACCTGGCTTGGATGTTATGGCTGAATCTGGCGATGTCACATTGAAGTGTTTCGAAAAGCGTAGTTTTATTGTAGAGCTCATTTTGTAAAACTCTGTTGCGGTCTTTAAGAGTAGTTAACATGTTTTGTTTATTGCTAGAACATAGGTTGGTTTAGCAAAACATATGCCATATTAAATTGTTATTACACATTAAAAAAAACAATATTTGATTGCGGTAGGTTTCAAAACGAGTTGCGTAGCGTGGTAGTTGAAAATCATTTATCTTTTGAAAACCCGTATCGTACCACTAGCTAGTATAAATCATAGTAAAATAATAAAATCTCAAATTAAAGAATAAAGCTTAAGGAGGCATTTTACATAAAAATACCTAAAGAAATCTACTTATAAATTAAAAGATAAATTCGGAAGCATAAGCTGTTGTGTGTCCACCTCCGAGTCCCTCGCAGACCGATCCACCTAAGGATTACCTGTACAGTTAAAACAGTTGGGTTAGTTTACGAAAACTCAGTATGTAATCCTAATAATAAACAAACAGTCAAACATACAGAGAGTGAATACATTCTGGGCCTAAGCCCATATTAGTAACAATAATAGTATGGGCATTAGCCCATTTTAGTATCAGTAAATAGTCTGGGCCTAAGCCCATCTCAATATAGAAGTAGTCATATATAAATTCGGGCCTTAGCCCATTACAATAACAATATGCGATGATGCGATGAACGATGCAGCGATGATGCAAGTCCTACCCAATCCAGCCTCTACACTCCATCTCTGTACCAGCCCTACACTCCATATGGGGATATAATCAACCCACCCATCCCTACACTCCAAAATATCACCGGTTACAGCACTAACAGTATATAGTATAATCGGCTTAGAGCCATCAGTGATTTGTAGTAGAGCTACCAGTACAGTACACTTCCTCCAATCATATATAACCCATCCCCAAGCAATGCATCATGCAACATGTCATGTCATATCACAATATCATACATGTACTCAATACAATTACAAATAGCATGCTAAAATATAAACATACATCACATAAGGGCAAAACAATTAACTTACCACATAAGGGCAAAACAGTCATTTTGCCTCACAAGTGCAAAACAATGATTTTACCCTATAGGGAAATTACAGTCATTTTATCCTACTGGGGTATTTCAGCCATTTTACCCTATGGGGGTATTTCGATCATTTTACCCTATGAGGGTATGTCAGTCATTTTACCCTATAAGGCCAAAATGGTCATTTTATCGATTAAGGGTCCAGGTACTTTTACCGACCCAACAAAAGGTCACAGTCGTCTCGGGCGACCCGTACAACCTTAACAATCAACCGGTAATAATGGGCCTATGGCCCATGTGGGCCCACACGCTCGTGTGGCCAAATAAGGCCAAATAATGGCCTTGGCTGTGCAAACGACATAGCCGACCGAACAATCTCCACACGCCCATGCGGTTTGCCTGTGCGGATTCGGATAGACAGAATTGACTACTCAACGACTTTCGACTTTCTCCGATCTAATTCCGTTTTCTTTAGTTTTTGATCTATATAAATTCAAATTTAACCCTTTTATTCACCAAATCATTCAAATCAATCCATAAACACATATTTAGGGCATTTTACAAATTAGCGCTCACATTTCAATATTTTTGCACTTTAGTCCCTAATCACAAAAATCACAAAATATATAAAATTTCCATATACTCGTGTTAGGCTGAATTCTCATAGTATTCATATAAGCCCGTATGTTTCATTTATTTCACATTTTAGTCCCTCAAAATCTCCTTTTTACAATTTAGTCCAAATTACTCAAATTCATCAAAAGTTCAAAGACAAAACTTAGTAATCTAACACATATCTTCCATTTACTATCATCAAACTTCATAAAACTCATAGTTTCAACAATAGTATAACTCAAAATCATCAACAAAATCAGAAATTAGGACATGGGCTTAGTAAAACACAAAGCAACGATCACAAAAACGTAGAAATTATCGAAAACGGAACAAAACTCATATCTTAATCAGTAATCACAAGTGCCGAACCCTAGCTATTCTTTTTCCTTTTCTTTTCTTATGATTTTTGGCAACAATGAACATAAAATAAACTAATTTTCATGTTTGGTTTAATTTTAATTAACATTATATACTAAATACCAATTTTTCCCTTTTATTACACTATTTAATAAACCATTATATTAAGGCCACAATTGTCCACTCATGCTTTCAATGGTCTAATTGCATCATAAGAACCTCTCCTTTAATAAGACAAATCAATTAAGCACTTTAACAAACAACAGGAAACTTTTACATTTTATGCGATTAGGTCCTTTTATCAAATTAAGCACACAAATGATCAAATTTTCATATGAAACTTTCACACATGTCAATTCACATATTTTAAGCATAGAAAATAATATTTAAATATTTTTCTGACTCAGATTTGTGGTCCTGAAACCACTATTTTGACTAGGGTCTAAACTAGACTGTTACAATTCTCCCCTTTACGAATTATCGTCCTCGAAAATCTTACCGTTGAACAGATTCGGATATTGTAGTCTTATAACATCTTCAGTCTCCCACGTAGCCTCTTCAACACCGTGTCGGTCCACATCACTTTAACTAACAGAATTTTCTTCTTTCACAATTCTTTAATCTCACGAGCTAAAATACGAATCGGTTATTCATTGTAGGTCATATCAGACTAAATCTCAATCTCAGACGGAGGAATCACATGTGAAGAATCAGATCTGTATCGTCGAAGCATCAATACATGAAATACATTGTGAATTTTCTCTAGCTCTGGCGGCAACAACAATCTATATGCAACTGGTCCAATATGCTAGATAATCTCATACGGCCTGATAAACCTCAGACTCAATTTGCCATTTCTTCCGAACTGAAGTACTTTCTTCCACGGTGAGGCTTTCAAAAACACTTTATCACCGATTTCAAATTCAATGTCTTTTCGTTTCGAATCTACATATGATTTCTGATGATCGGAAGTTGCTTTCAGACTATCTCGAATCATTTTTACTTTGTGTTCAGTCTCTTTTATCAAATTGACCCCGTGTATCTTATTCTCACTGAGCTCAATCCAATACAAAGGTGTACTACATTTGAAACCATATAAGGCTTCGTACGGTGCCATTTTGATGCTCGATTGAAAAGTGTTATTATAAGCGAATTCAATCAAAGGCAAATATTGTTCCCACGTACCTTCAAACTCAAGAATGCAACATCTCAACATATCCACGAATATCTGAATAATTTGCTTGGATTGACCATCCGTCAGTGGGTGAAAAGCAGTACGGAATTCCAATTTCGTACCCATAGCATCTTGCAATTTCTTCCAAAATTGCAACATGAATTTCGGATCTCTGTCTAACATAATAGATAATGGCACACCATGCAATTTCAAAATATTAGAAATGTATAACTCAACTAGCTTATCAAGTGAGCAATCAGATCATACCGGAATAAAGTGGGCTAATTTAGTCAATCGATCAACTACAACCTAGATTGCATCTTTCTTTCTCGGAGATAGGGGAAAACCCAAAACAAAATCCATCGTCACTCTATCCCATTTCCACTTCGGAATCATAACCGGTTGTAACAAAGTAGACGACACTTGATGTTCAACTTTAACTTAATGATAGATTAAACATTTTGCAACAAATTCAGAGATATCACGCTTCATACCAGGCCACCAATAAAGCTGTTTCAGATCATTATACATTTTCGTACTACCCAGATGAACAGATAAATAACCCTTGTGAGCTTCGTTCAAAATCATCTGAATCAACTCTAGATTTCTCAGAACACAAATCCGATCTCGAAATCTCAAACAATCATCATTATCAATTCTAAATTCTGAATCAAAATCTAAATTACACTGAGCTCGTTTTGCTAAAATCTCATTATCAACATTTTGAGCATAAAAAATCTGTTGTACAAACAACGGTCTCACTTTCAATTTGGCTAATACTGAATGATCATCGGATAGAACCAAATGAGCATTCATCACACGTAATGCAAATAGTAATTTTCGACTCAAAGCATCAACAACAACATTTGCTTTTCCCTGATGATAATCAATTACAAGTTCATAATCTTTTAGCAATTCTAACCACCTTCTTTGTCGTAGATTCAGATCTTTCTAAGTCATCAGATATTTCAAACTCTTATGATTAGAATATACATGACATTTTTCACCAAACAAATAGTGGCGCCAAATTTTCAAAGCAAACACAATCGCAACTCATTCCAGATCTTGAGTTGGATAGTTCTTTTTGTGTGGCTTTAATTGTCTCAAAGCATAAGCAATGACTTTGCCTTCTTGCATCAAAACACATCCCAGACCGTTCAATGAAGCATCACTATAGATCACAAATTCTTTACCCGATTCTGGTTATAGTAATACTGGAGCTTCAGTCAATAGAGCTTTTAATTGATCAAAGCTTTTTTGACACTTTTTGGGCCATTCAAACTTCACATCTTTCTGAAGCAGTTTCATTAATGGAGTTGCAATCATAGAAAAGCCTTTTATGAACCGTCTAAAATAACCGGCAAGTCCCAAAAAACTGCGGACTTCGAAAACATTTCTCAGTGGCTTGCAATCCAGAATAGCTGAAATCTTGCTCGGATCAACTCGGATACCTGATGCTGACAGAATATGGCCCAAAAAAACTAACTTCTAATAAAAAAAATTACATTTGCTAAACTTCACATACAGTTGCTTATCTCGCCAAGTCTGTAGCACTATTCTCAGATGCTCAGCATGCTCAGATTCATCACGCGAATAAATTAATATGTCATCAATGAATACGATAACAAATCGATCTAAATAGGGTCTGAAAATTTTGTTCATCAAATCCATAAATATAGTAGGTGCATTTGTTAATCCGAAAGGCATAACTAAGAATTCATAGTGGCCATACCTCGTTCTGAATGCAGTTTTTAGAATATCTGAGTCTTTTACTTGCAACTGATAATAGCCTGATCTCAAATCTATCTTCGAAAACATAGTAGCTCCTTTCAATTTATCAAACAAATCATCAATTCGAGGCAGAGGGTATTTATTCTTGATAGTTACTTTATTCAACTGATGATAATTAATGCACATTCTCATCGTACCATCTTTCTTTTTCACAAATAGAACTGGTACACCCCAAGGTCAAAAACTTGGTCATGCAAATCCTCTATCGGTCAACTCTTGCAACTAAGACTTTACTTCTTTTTGTTCAGTCGGAGCTATTCTATACGAAGCTATCAAAATTTGAGTAGTTCCAAGTACTAACTCAATGCCAAATTCCACTTCTCGTATCGGAGGTAATCTTGGAAGTTCTTTAGGAAACACATTAGGGAATTCACAGACAACAGGCACTGATTCAACTCTCTTTTCTGACACTTTTGAATTAATCACATATACAAAGTAATCTTCACAACCTTTTCTCACAATACTCAGAGCTTTCATTGATGAAATCACAGCTGGTAACCTATTCAAATCATTGGATTCAATTCAGACTATTTCACAATTCTTGCATCTCAAACCAGTAGTTTTTCGTTTATAGTTCACAATAGCATCGTGCAAAGTTAGTCAGTCCATACCCAGAATTATATCAAATTCATCAAAAGGTAATAACATCAGATCAGTCGAAAAATAAATGTCTTGAAACATTAACGGACAGTTCTTGCACACTTTGTCAACTAAGACACTTTTACCTAGGGAGTTCGATACTTTAATCACAAATTTTGTAGACTCTACAAGCAAAGTCTTTCTGGATACTATATTCATGCATATATAAGAATGTGATGATCCTGCATTTATCAAAGCAATCATAGAAGTATCGTAAAGAGTAAAAGTACTCGTAATCACATCAGGAGACAAAGCTTCCTCACAAGCTCGGATGGCGTAGGCTCTGGCAAGTGCTCTAGCCTCAGATCGAACATCGGTGTCTTTAGTCCCTCTTTGACTATCACTCATATTTCCCGTATTTCTGGGAAGTCTACCTCGGGCTGAAGTGTTACTAGGTCTCAAATTTTGTACAATTTCTTGCTCGACAAATTTGGGGCAATCACGGATGAAATGGTCTAATGATCCACATTTGAAACAAGCTCGATCATACAATCTACAATTGTCGGTATGTCTTTTACCATAGTGTTTGCACTCAGGGTGATCAGATCTAACATTTCCAACACTTGTAATAAAAGTAGCTAGAGATCTGAAGCTCGAATGTGATCTAGCACGATCACTACTCGAGTGTCCTACATTAGCCTTTGAACGGCTATAATCATCTCAAAACTTCTTTGATACAGATTGAAATGGCTTGCTCGATGATCTCTTTCGTAATTCTCTAGAATCTGAATCAACTTTTCTTTTCTCTTTCCCGAGGTCTTTAGCTTTACATGCTCGTTCAACAAGCACAACAAACTCTTTTATCTCAAGAATCCCAACTAACAAATGAATATCTTCATTCAAACCATCTTTAAATCTTTTGCACATTATTGCCTCAGTAGATACACATTCTCGAGCATACTGACTTAATCTTACAAATTCTCGCTCCTATTCTGTAATAAACATACGACCTTGTTTAAGTTCAAGAAACTCTTTACATTTCTGGTCGATAAATCTCTGATTGATGTATTTATTTTGGAATTCAACTTGAAAGAAATCCCAAGTGACTCACTCTCTCAGAACCACTGATATCAAAGTCTTCCACTAGTGATACGCCGTATCTCTCAGAAGTAAAACGGAACATTTTATGTACTCATCTAGAGTCAAAGACAATTCATCAAATACTTTTATCGTATTCTCTAACCAGAACTCAGCTCTCTCAGCATCTGTAACAGCCCGATTTAGGGCCTAGTCAGAACAGTGGTCTCAAGACCACAAATTTAAAGTTGGGAAAATTATATTTTTTTATTATTATGAGGTTATAGTATAATTATATTAGTTTATGAAAATTTGGGGAGCTAATTTTAATGTTGTTTAGCACAATTGCGAAAAAGGACTAAATTGCATAAGAAGGAAAAAGTTGCATTTTAGTACCCAAATGTGTTAAATTGTTAGAGAATTAAATTGAAGTCCTTTAAAGGGTAATTAGACCCTTTTAAATGCGGTTGGCCGGCCATAGGAGACAAGTTGGTCAAAATGTCAAAGTTAGGTGAATTGATGACATAGTTAAATAAAATAATACCTAAGTTGCCTAGCCTTTATCTCTTTCATCCCATTTCTTCTCCTTTGGTCGAATATACCAGTAAAAAAATTGGGGTTTTAAGCTCTCAAAATTTCAGCAATTTATTCCTCTCTCAAGTAAATTTTGATGGTTTTCTTGATGATTTTACATATTTTGAATGCTTGAAGCATGGGCTTTCAAATGAGAGGACTATCTTGCAAAATAGTGAAAAGTATAGGGTTTCACCATGTGGATGTTCATGTTATTTTCTGAAATTTTATGGACGAAAATGAATCTTAGAAGAGTTCTAAGCAACTTTTGTGAAAGGTGTTAGCATGAAAACACCTAAAGGGACTATTTTGCATAAGTTGCAAAATAGGCAGTAAGTGTTTGAAATAGTGAGAACTTGGGGTTGCTATAAGAGTAAAAAGGGGTTGGCTAGACCTAAGATAAGAGGACATTCGATAAAAATAGAATTTCAAACTTAAGGGTAAAATGGTCAAATTGCCAAATCTAGGGGCAAAATAGTCATTTTACAAAAAAATATGAATTTATGATTGCCTAATTGTAATTAGTGACTAAATGAGTGCATTTTGTTGTTATAGATCAAGATTTACCGAATCCAAACTTAGATCGAGGGAAAGCCAAGCAAATAGACTAAATCAACTAGTCGAGAACATTTTGTAAACCGAGGTAAGTTGTTTGTAAATAATATAACTACATTGTTAATACATGTATTCGAATTGTCATTGAATTGATATAGCATAAATTTATAGATTGTGAAATGAGAATACATAGTAATAATTGAGATAGAAGAAAGATCCCATTGGAACCCTAGGAAATAAACCGGATATTCGTACCTTAACATTCGGGTTACTTGTGTGCCAGTGTAAGACATGTCTGAGACATGCATCGGCCTCGACGATGATAGCCAGTGTAAGACATGTCTGGGAATGCATCAGCTAAGAGTTGTGCTAGTGTAAGACATGGCTAGGACATGCATCAGCACGTATATAGGAGAGCTAGTATAAGACCATGTCTGGGACATGGCATCGGCAACTTACCCCATGTTTGAGGCTTATAGAATCTCCGGTAGTATTTCCGAAAGGTTTAACTTTAAAGGTTACGAAAGTGATTTAATAAAGAAAGTATAATAATGTTGTGAGTGGTACAGGTATTTGGTATGCATGAGTAATGAGCTCAAATTAGAAAGTGAGATTTGAGTAGACGATAATGAGTAAGTCAAGTTTATCCTTACCTTTGAACTATGAGCATGATGACTAATGGTGAAATTGTTGATGTTTATTTATTTATATGCAACTTACTAAGCTTTATGCTTACTCTCTTTCCTTTCCCTTTTCTTTCAGTGCCTCTTAATTAGCTCAAGGATCCCTTGAAGTCAGAGGTATTGATCACACTATCAACCGTAATACTCGGTATAGTTGGATTTATATTTTTTATTATGGCATGTATAGGGCTAGATCTTATTATTTTGTGTTTTTGAGAATTGGCCAAATGTGTTGGCTTGAAATAGTTTCCACTATTTCCATTAATCCTTGAATAAGGGTAACATTTATTTTGAGTCTATAATAGATGCTTCTTCATGGTTAAGTGAATGTCTACCATGTTTGATTTGGTATTGGCTGGTGTTGGCATGAAAATAGGCATGGTAGGGTGGCAATGAGGCTTGGTAAATAGCCTCATATTGTCCACACGGGTAGACACACGGACATGTGTCTAGGCCGTGTGTGACACACGGATAGCCCCATGAGCGTGTGAGAAGGCCGTGTGTCCCCTACACCTAAAATTTTCAAGTCAAAATGCATAGTATTTATCACACGGGCAGAGACACGGCCGTGTGAAGTCTGCACTTGTTGCATGAAAAAATTTGGAATTCAATTGGTCACACGGGTATGGGACACGGGCGTGTCCCTATCACACGGGCGTGTGCCTTATACCTACACGGGCGTGTGGAGTCTTAAAGCATGAATATTTATAGTTTTTCTCGAGCCCTCAGTTCCGTCTCGAACCACTTTAAATGTATGTTATGGGCCCCGTAACCTCTATTAAAGGATAAATTGACTATGAAATGAAAAGTTTTAATTGATCAAAATTTTATGGCCCGATTTTCTATGATTGGTTGAGTTTAAGTTCGGTAGCACCTCAAACCCTGTTCTGGCATTGGATACGTGCGAGGGGTGTTATATTTAGTGGTATCAGAGCTATAATTTAGTCGGTTCTAGGACTAACCTAGCTAGAGTATGAGTCTAGCTATACATGCCATAAAAACGTAATGATAGTGTGAAGATTCCTGACGAAATAAATTATGTTTTTCTCATATAGTAAATTGATCCTGATAGAACCACGGCAGATGACATGGAAAGTAATGCGCCGGCACTCGTAGAAGAGATCGCGCCAGTAGAGAGCGAGCCCGTAAGTATGGGCCAAGGTGGAGGGGATAGAGAACCCTACCTCTGAATGATGGACGCTTGGTATATGGAGTTTGTTCGTGCGAACCCGAACACTCCACTTTCCCACCCTCATCCGATTCCTCAGTATGCCCCGATAGCTCCGCAAGGTGCAGACATGTTTAGAAGAGAGAAGCCTCCGGTTGACAAGATCATATAGACAATTCACAATCATAGTCAAACATTTCTATAGAGTCCCTTATATCCGTCATAGAGACCTTAAACATGCTTTAAAAAAAGGTCTAAACCGAGTTCGTACAAAAATTTTCGTAACTTAAACAATTTTCAAAGTTGTACAGGTCACACGCCCGTGTGAACAGGCCGTGTGCCTCACATGGCTTTAGACACGCTCGTGTGTCTAGGCCGTGTCAAAAGAGGGCAAACATACTGACTTGTCCATACGACCACAAGACACGCCCGTGTGCCAGGCCGTGTGAAAACTTGGGAGACTACTCACTTGAATCACACAGCCAATCACACGCCCGTGTGTCTAGCCTGTGCTTGAAACTGACTTGGCCACACGGCCAAGCACACGCCTGTGTGTGCGATCGTGTGGTCTGCTCAGGCTCATTTCGAAATGGCCCTCGAGCAACACGGCGAAGACACGCGCCCGTGTCTCTGCCCGTGTAGGCAAAAATAGACCATTTACAAGGCCAAATTGCCACCCATTAAGGGTCCTCCCTACAAGTAACAAATAAGCTTCAAATGCATACCAAATGTTCATCCATTTCACAACCAATTCAACCATTTCACAACCAATACACACACCAATTAAGCCATAACATTATCAACCAAATTCATGCTTATTAACCATTCCAAATCATACCAAACCATGAGCCAAAATCATGCCAAACATATGATATACAATCTTAAATTTACTTCATTCAATCTCTTGCCAAAACTTACCAAAATCCAAAATAAACACTTACCACAAACATAACCAAAATGACCTATTATCTTGGTCGTTTAAGAACATATCACAATAGCATAAGTACATCACATAATTCATACCAAAAACACATTCATATACACAACCAAAATCAAGCCAAATCACATGGCTAAATATATATATTGTCAAACATATTCACACATTTCTAGCCTATACATGCCATACTTCAATATATACATTTTCAAAAAGGCACCAAAATATAGTTCGATAGTGTGGTGATGATCCCCGAGCTCCCAGTAGCTTCGATATCTATAAAACAGTTGAAAAACACACAAAGTAAGCTTTCAAAAGCTTAGTAAGCCATATACAAATAAACTTAACATTCATAACATGAAAACATCATCGAATTACATATGCTCTATGGCCAAATACTATCTCAAACCACATAGTTCATATACATTTAACATATTCCCAATTCATTTACACATATAACATATTTTCTCATACTTATAACATATATCATCACTTGTACATATACTTACCTTTTAATCTCAAACATGGTATACATTTCAAACGTACCTAAATTGGATACACTTCACATATAATCATTAGTTTTTTGAAATGCCCGCTGAACAGTTCGGAATCATAAGGATACGCAGATAGCTCGAAAAGCTCGTACAATGCCAACGTCCCAGACGTGGTCTTACATGTAATCAAATATTGATGCCACTGTCCTAGACAAGGTCTTACACAAAATAAAATATTATACCAATGTCCCAGACGTGGTCTTACACGATAACACATATCAAAATCCTATGTCATGACATATGTATCCTAACTATTCTTACGGTTCGTACGGGGCTTTTCAGACGTTGTCACATTATCAGAGATTTCTCGAATATCACATATTGAGTTCTCAAGTAGCCATACAACACAATTCATTGTCATATAAACATAAATAAATCAACTCTAACATGTTTATTTGTATATTGACTTACCTCATACGGATTCGGATAGACGGAATCGGCTACTCAACGACTTTCAACTTTCCCCGATCTAATTCCATTTTCTTTAGTTCTTGATCTATATTAATTCAAATTTAACTTTTTTATTCACCAAATCATTCAAATCAATCCACAAACACATATTTAGGGCATTTTACAAATTAGCCCTCACATTTTTATATTTTTGCACTTTAGTCCCTAATCACAAAAATCACAAAATATATAAAATTTCCATATACTCGTGTTAGGACGAATTCTCATAGTATTCATATAACCCCATATATTTTATTTATTTTACATTTTAGTCCCTCAAAATCTCCTTTTTACAATTTAGTCCAAATTACTCAAATTCATCAAAAGTTCAAAGACAAAACTTAGTAATCTAACACATATCATCCATTTACTATCATCAAACTTCATAAAACACATATTTTCAACAATAGCATAACTTAAAATCATCAACAAAATCAGAAATTAGGACATGGGCTTAGTAAAACACAAAGCAACGATTACAAAAACGTAGAAATTATCGAAAACGGAACAAAACTCATACCTTAATCAACAATCACAACTGTTGAACCCTAGCTATTCTTTTTCCTTTTCTTTTCTTATGATTTTCGGCAACAATGAACATAAAATGAACTAATTTTCATGTTTGGTTTAATTTTAATTAACATAATATACTAAATGCCAATTTTGCGCATTTATTAAACCATTATATTAAGCCCATAATTGTCCAGTCATGCTTTCAATGGTCTAATTGCATCATAGGGACCTCTCTTCTAGTAAGACGAATCAATTAAGCACTTTAACAAATATCAGACAACTTTTACATTTTATGCGATTAGGTCCTTTTATCAAATTAAGCACACAAATGATCAAATTTTAATACGAAACTTTCACACATGTCAATTCACATATTTTAAGCACAGAAAATAATATTTAAATATTTTTCTAACTCAGATTTGTGGTCCTGAAACCACAATTCTGACTGGGGTCTAAACTGGACTGTTACAATTCTCCCCCTTAGAGATTTTCGTCCCCGAAAATCATACCGTTGAATAGATTCAAATATTGCTGTTTTATAACATCTTCGGGCTCCCACGTAGCCTCTTCAACACCGTGTCGATGCCACATCACTTTAACTAATAGAATTTTCTTCTTTCGTAATTCTTTAATCTCACGAGCTAAAATACGGATTGGTTCTTCATCGTAGGTCATATCAGACTGAATCTCAATCTCAGACGGAGGAATCACATGCAAAGGATCAAATTTGTATCATCGAAGCATCGATACGTGAAATACATTGTGAATCTTTTCTAGCTCTAGCGGCAACAGCAATCTATATGCAACTGGTCCGATATGCTCGATAATCTCATACAGCCCGATGAACCTCGGACTCAATTTGCCTTTTTTTCTGAACCGAAGTACTTTATTCCACGGTGAGACTTTCAAAAACACTTTATCACCAATTTCAAATTCAATGTCTTTTCGTTTCAAATCTGCATATGATTTCTGACAATCGGAAGCTGCTTTCAGACTATCTCGAATCACTTTTACTTTGTGTTCAGTCTCTTTTATCAAATCGACCCTGTGTATCTTAGTCTCACTGAGCTCAGTGCAATACAAAGGTGTACTGCATTTGAGACCATATAAGGCTTCGTACGGTGCCATTTTGATGCTCGATTGAAAATTGTTATTATAAGCGAATTCAATCAAAGCCAAATACTGTTCCCACGTACCTTCAAACTCAAGAATGCAACATCTCAACATATCCTCAAATATCTGAATAATCTGCTTGGATTGACTATTCGTCTGTGGGTGAAAAGCAGTACTGTAGTGCAATTTCGTACCCAAAGCATCTTACAATTTCTTCCAAAATCGCGACATGAATCTCAGATCCCTGTCTAACACAATAGATAATGGCACACCATACAATCTCACAATATCAGAAATGTATAGCTCAGCTAACTTATCAAGTGAGTAATCGGATCGTACCGAAATAAAATGGGTTGATTTCGTCAATCGATGAACTACAACCTAGATTGCATCTTTCTTTCTCGGAAATAAGGGCAAACCCAAAACGAAATCCATCATCACTCTTCCATTTCCACTCCGAAATCATAATCGGTTGTAACAAAACAGATGGCACTTGATGTTCAGCTTTAACTTACTGACAGATTAAACATTTCGTAACAAATTCAGAGATATCACGCTTCATACCAGGCCACCAATAAAGTTGTTTCAGATCATTATACATTTTTGTATTACCTGGATGAACAAATAAACAATCATTGTGAGCTTCGTTCAAAATCATCTGAATCAACTCTAGAATTCTCGGAACACAAATCTGATCTCAAAATCTCAAACAATCATTATTATGAATTCAGAATTCAGAATCAAAATCTAAATTACACTGAGCTCGTTTTGCTAAAATCTCATTATCAACCTTTTGAGCATCAAAAATCTGTTGTACAAACAACGATCTTGCTTTCAATTCGGCTAATACTGAACCATCATCGGACAGGACCAAATAAGCATTCATCACATGCAATGCAAATAGTGATTTTTGACTCAAAGCATCAATAACAACATTTGCTTTTCCCTGATGATAATCAATTACAAGTTCATAATCTTTTAGCAATTCTAACCACCTTCTTTGTCGTAGATTCAGATCTTTCTGAGTCATCAGATATTTCAAACTCCTATGATTAGAATATACGTGACATTTGTCACCAAACAGATAGTGGCGCCAAATTTTCAAAGCAAACACAATTGTAGCTAATTCCAGATCGTGAGTTGGATAGTTCTTTTCGTGCGACTTTAACTGTCTCAAAGCATAAGCAATGACTTTGCCTTCCTGCATCAGAACACATCCCAGACTGTTCAACGAAGCCACTATAGATCATAAATTCTTTACCCGATTCTTGTTATACTAATACTGGAGCTTCAGCCAATAGGGCTTTTAATTGGTCGAAGCTTTTTTGACACTTTTTGGACCATTCAAACTTCACATCTTTCTAAAGCAGTTTTGTTAACGGATTTGCAATCATAGAAAAGCCTTTTATGAATCGCCTAAAATAACCGGCAAGTCCCAGAAATTTGTGGAGTTCGAAAACATTTCTCAAAGGCTTCTAATCCAGAATAGCTAAAATCTTGCTCGGATCAACTCGGATACCTGATGCTGACACAATATGGCCTAGAAAATTGACTTCTCGTAACTAGAATTCACATTTGCTAAACTTCGCATACATTTGCTTATCTCGCAAAGTCTATAGTACTATTCTCAGATGCTCAGCATGCTCAGATTCATCACACGAATAAATCAATATGTCATCAATGAATACGACAACAAGTCGATCTAAATATAGTCTGAAAATTCTGTTCATCAAATCCATAAAGATAACAGGTGCATTTGTTAATCCGAAAGGCATAACTAAGAGTTCATAGTGGCCATACATCGTTCTGAATGTAGTTTTTAGAATATCTGAGTCTTTTACTCGCAACTGATAATGGCCTAATCTCAAATCTATCTTTGAAAACACAGTATCTCCTTTCAATTGATCAAACAAATCATCAATTCGAGGCAGAGGGTATTTATTCTTGATAGTCACTTTATTCAACTAATGATAATCAATGCACATTCTCATCATACCATCTTTCTTTTTCATAAATAGAACTGGTGCACCCCAAGGTGAAAAACTCGGTCTTGCAAATCCTCTATCGGTCAACTCTTGCAACTGAGACTTTAATTCTTTTAGTTCGGTCGGAGCCATTCTATACAAAGCTATCAAATCAGTGTAGTTATCGGTACTAACTCAATGCCAAATTCCACTTCTCATATCGGAGGTAATCCCATAAGTTCTTAGGAAACACATTAGGGAATTCACAGACAACAGGCACTAATTCAACTCTCTTTTTTTGACACTTTCGAATTAATCACATAGCAAAGTAAGCTTTACAACCTTTTCTCACAAAACTCAGAGCTTTCATTTACGAAATCACAGCCAGTAACCCATTTAAATCACTGGATTCAATTCAGACTATTTCACCATTCTTGCATTTCAAATCAATAGTTTTCCATTTACAGTTCACAATGGCATCGTGCAAAGTTAGCCAATCTATACCCATAATCATATCAAATTCATGAAAAGGTAATAACATCAGATCAGCCGGAAAACAAATGTCTCGAAACATTAATGGACAGTTCTTGCACAC
The DNA here is from genome assembly GCA_025698465.1 of Gossypium longicalyx. Lineage (NCBI taxonomy): Eukaryota > Viridiplantae > Streptophyta > Magnoliopsida > Malvales > Malvaceae > Gossypium > Gossypium longicalyx. The sequence continues at coordinate 57,287,014 of CM046998.1, forward strand.
TTTGTCAACTAAGACACTTTTACCTAGGGAGTTCGATACTTTAATCACAAATTCAGTAGACTCTACAAGAAAAGTCTTACTGGATACTAAATTCATGCAAATATAAGAATGCGTTGATCCTAGATCTATCAAAGCAATCCCAGAAGTATTGTACAGAGTAAAAGTACTCGTAATCACATCCAGAGATGAAGCTTCCTCATGAACTCGGATAGCGTAGGCTCTGGCAAGTGCTCTAGCCTCAGATCGAACAACGGTGTTTTTAGTCCCTCTTTGACTATCACTCACATTTCCTGTATTTCTGGGAGGTCTACCTCAGGCTGAAGTGTTACTAGGTTTCAGATTTTGTACAATTTCTTGCTCGACAGATTTAGGGCAATCACGGATGAAATGGTCTAATGATCCACATTTGAAACAAGCCCGATCATACAATCTACAATTGTCGGGATGCCTTTTACCATAGTGTTTGCACTCAGGGTGATCAGATCTGACATTTCCAACACTTGCAATAGAAGTAGCTGAAGCTCTGAAGCTCGAATGTGATCTTGCACGATCTCTACTCGAATGTCCTACACTAGCCTTTGAACAGCTATAATCATCTCAAAACTTCTTTGATGCAGATTGAAATGGTTTGCTCAATGATCTCTTTTACACCTCTCTAGCTTCTGAATCAACTTTTCTTTTCTCTTTCCCGATCTATTAAGCTTTACAAGCTCGTTCAACAAGCATAACAAACTCTTTTATCACAAGAATCTCGACTAACAAACGAATATCTTCATTCAAACCATCTTCAATTCTTTTGTACATTATTGCCTCAATAGATACACATTTTCGAGCATACTAACTCAATCTTACAAATTCTCGCTCGTATTCTGTAACAGACATATGGCCTTGTTTAAGTCCAAGAAACTCTTTACGTTTCTGGTCGATAAATCTTTGACTGATGTATTTATTTCGGAATTTAGCTTGAAAGAAATCCCAAGTGACTCGCTCTCTCAGAACCACTAATATTAAAGTCTTCCACCAGTGATACGCCGTATCTCTCAGAAGTGAAACAGCACATTTTATGTACTCATCTAGAGTCAAAGACAATTCATTGAATACTCTTATCCTATTCTCTAACCAGAACTCGGCTCTCTCGGCATCATCACAAGTGGTAGCTCAAAACTCTTTGGCCCCATATTTTCTAATTTTATCGACTGGAGGCTTATTCAACTTATTTGGATTAACTTCTGTCATAACAAGAACTTGCAAAAGATTGACCGAGGTTGGGGGTTGTTGAACAGCCGGATTAGTTCTAATGTATTGGGTGAACCAATCATTTATCATTTGATAGAAGGCTTATCTAGCCTCTCCATCATGGCTACTCGTAGCCGGTCTAGAATCAGATGGTGCTGTCCCTTGTGCGGGAGCAAGCGTATTACTCTTGACATCGTTAGCTACGGCTCGTTCAGGATCTATTTGCTATATAAAAATATATTTTCATTGTCAGGATTTATCACACTATCGCATTTCATAAATATGACATATATAGCTAGACTCACAAACGCTATGTTAGTCTTAGAATCGATAAAATCGTAGCTCTAATACCAACAAAATGTAACACCCCTAACCCGTATCCATCGTAAGGACTAGGGTTAAAGGCGTTACCAGACAAATCGAAATATTTTATGAGCAATACATATAAATAATTTTATATCATAGTCAAACATTTCCATAGAGTCCCTTATATAGGTCATCAAGACCTTAAACATGCTTTAGAAAAGGGGTTGGATCCAAAACCGAGTTCATACAAAAATTTTCGTAACTTAAACAATTTTCAAAGTTGTACACGTCACACACCCGTGTGAACAGGTCGTGTGCCTCACACGCTTTAGACACACGTATGCTAGGCTGTGCGAAAATTTGAGAGGCTACTGACTTGAATCACACGGCCAATCACACGCCCGTGTATCTATCCCGTGCTCGAAATTGACTTGGCCACACGGCCTAGCACACACCCGTGTGTTCAACCGTGTGGTCTGCTCAGGCTCATTTCGAAACGGCCCTCGAGCAACATGGCTAAGACATATGCCTGTGTTTCTGCCCGTGTAGGCAAAAATAGGCCATTTACAAGGTCAAATTGCCACCCATTAAGGGGTCCGCCCTACAAGTAACAAATAAGCTTCAAATGCATACCAAATGTTCAACCATTTCACAACCAATACATACACCAGTTAAGCCATAACATTATCAACCAAATTCATGCTTATTAACCATTCCAAATCATACCACACCATGAGCCAAAATCATGCCAAACATATGATATACAATCTTAAATTTACTTCATTCAATCTCTTGCCAAAACTTACCAAAATCAAAAATAAACATTTACCACAAACATAACCAAAATGACCTATTATCTTGGCCATTTAAGAACATATCACAATAGCATAATTACATCACATAATTCATACCAAAAACATATTCATATACACAACCAAAATCAAGCCAAATCACATGGCTAAATATATATATTGCCAAACATATTTACACATTTCTAGCCTATACATGCCATACTTCAATATATACATTTTCAAAAAGGCACCAAAATATAGTTCGATAGTGTGGTGATGATCCCCGAGCTCCCAGTAGCTTCGATATCTATAAAACAGTTGAAAAACACATAAAGTAAGCTTTCAAAAGCTTAGTAAGCCATACACAAATAAACTTAACATTCATAACATGAAAACATCATCGAATTACATATGCTCCATGGCCAAATACTATCTCAAACCACATAGTTCATATACATTTAACAAATTCCCAATTCATTTACACATATAACATATTTTCTCATACTTATAAAATATATCATCACTTGTACATATACTTACCTTTTAATCTCAAACATGGTATACATTTCAAATACCTAAATCGAATACACTTCACATATAATCATTCGTTTCTCAAAATGCCCACTGAACCGTTCGGAATCATAAGGATACACGAATAGCTCGAAAAGCTCATACAATGCCAACGTCCCAGACGTGGTCTTACATGTAATCGAATATTGATGCCACTGTCCCAGGCAAGGTCCTACACAAAATAAAATATGATAGCAATGTCCCAGATGTGGTCTTACATGATATCAAAATCCTATGTCATGACATATGTATCCTAACTATTCTTACGGTTCGTACAGGGCTTTTCGGACGTTGTCACATTATCGGAGATTTCTCAAATATCACATATTGAGCTCTCAAATAGCCATACAACACAATTAAATGTCATATAAACATAAATAAATCAACTCAAACACGTTTATTTGTACATTGACTTATGTCATACGGATTCGGATAGATGGAATCAGCTACTCGATGACTTTTGACTTTCCCTGATCTAATTTTGTTTTCTTTAGTTCTTGATCTATATAAATTCAAATTTAACCCTTTTATTCACCAAATCAATCAAATCAATCCACAAACACATATTTAGGGCATTTTACAAATTAGCCCTCACATTTTCATATTTTTGCACTTTAGTCCCTAATCACAAAAATCACAAAATATACAAAATTTCCATATACTCCTGTTAGGTCGAATTCTCACAGTATTCATATAAGCCAATATGTTTCATTTATTTCACATTTTAGTCCCTCAAAATCTCTTTTTTACAATTTAGTCCAAATTACTCAAATTCATCAAAAATTCAAAGACAAAACTTAATAATCTAACACATATCTTCCATTTACTATCATCAAACTTCATAAAAATTATAGTTTCAACAATAGCATAACTCAAAATTATCAACAAAATAAGAAATTAGGACATGGGCTTAGTAAAACACAAAGCAACGATCACAAAAACGTAGACATTATCGAAAACGGAACAAAACTCATACCTTAATAAAAAATCACAAGTGTCGAACCCTAGCTATTCTTTTTCCTTTTCTTTTCTTATGATTTTCAGCAACAATGAAAATAAAATGAACTAATTTTCATGTTTGGTTCAATTTTAATTAACATAATATACTAAATACGAATTTTACCCTTTTATTAAACCATTTAATAAACTATTATATTAAGGCCATAATTGTCCACTCATGCTTTCACTGGTCTAATTGCATCATAAAAACCTCTCCTTTGATAAGACAAATCAATTAAGCACTTTAACAAACAGTAGGCAACTTTTATATTTTATGCGATTAGGTCCTTTTATCAAATTAAGCACACAAATGATCGAATTTTCATATGAAACTTTCACACATGTCAATTCACATATTTGAAGCACAAAAAATAATATTTAAATATTTTTTGGCTCGAATTTATGGTCCTAAAACCACTATTCTGACTAGAGTCTAAATCGGACTGTTACATGATGTATATGGCACATGTTTTGGCGTCCGAGTACTAGTCTTGTATATTCTACTGGAGGCTGGGTAGTCCGGCATGTGTTGCGAATACCCGATAGCTTATGTGAGCAAACCTGTGAGTAGCTCGAAAGTAAGCAACATGTGATATGTGATACGAGGTAGCATTGGCTACATATGAGGCACTTAAGTGCAAGATTCTGTTGTACCTGATTGTATTCCGAGTGTTCAACGAGTAGTTCTAAAGGAAGTTCAGTGAGTAATCTTCATGAATACGTCAAAGACGAGAAAGTAAGTTATTATGTGCAAGTGGCACAGGTATGTACGTCGAACTCATGAGATATGATAAACTTGTGGTAAGAATATATATATGAAGAATGAGTTTAAGAGATTTGATAATATGCAAGATTATGTTCATTAGGTTAAATGTATGATTAATACTTGTTTAATTTGCATTTTATTTTCATGTCAACTTACTAAACTTTAATGCTTACCCCATTTCCTTTCTCTTTCTTATAGTGTTGCTAAGCTAGCTCGGGGATTGAAAGACGTCGGAGACTCGATCACACTATCAATTGAATATTAGGGTATAACTAGTATTATCATTTTGAGTATGGCATGTATAGGGACTTGGTCTTTTTGTTATATGTCATATTAATTAGCCAAATGAGTTGGCTCATGAAAGTATTATGATTATTTTATTTATGGCCATGAGAGGAGGCTCATATTGATTATTTGGGTTGTAACCCTAATTATTGGTGCATGCATGCAAATGTGCTTATGCTTTAATGTGGTTATGGTTACTTATGGATAATGAGTGTGATGGATGGCATGTATGTTTGGTGTATGAAATATGATTCACGTGCATGACAATAAATGTTGTGCAAATCTGTAAATTGAAAGTAGGATAGCAAAGATGATAGAGAAATATGAAATTGGTGTGGAATGCCATATGAAAAGATGATAGTTTAAATAGGTAATATGTTGGCATTACCAAGTCATAATTTAACCATGAATATGAATGCTTGAGTAATCAAATGTGCCATGTTGCATGCCATGAAGTGAGTATAAGTATGTGAGTGTTTAAGGGTGGCAATTGGCTTGGAAAATAACCTAGATATTGTCCACAAGGTTAGACACACAGGCATGCGTCTAGGTCATGTGTGACACATGGTCTGCCCCACGGGTGTGTAACCCGACCGTGTATCCCCTGCACCCCAATTATGCAAAACAGAATGCCCAGTAGTAAACACACGGGCAAAGACACAACCGTGTGTCTCAGTCGTGTGAAGGACACGACCTTAGGACATGGGTGTGTGCCCAGGCCGTGTGAAGTCTGCATTTAATTTTTGGAATTTAATTTGCCACACGGCCTAAGCACACAGGCGTGTGACTTAGCTATGTGACCCTTTTTGGTTGATGACATCATAATCAGAGATTTACACGGGCTAAGGACACGGGTATGTCCCAAGCCACACGAACGTGTGTGACCACACGGCCTACCTATATGGGCGTGTGACTCCCCAAAGTAGGGAATTTTTCTAAGTATCCCAAAGGTTTCCAAAGTTCTCAGTTTGGTCCGGAACCACTCTTAAGGTACGTTTCAAGCCTCGTAGGCCCATATAAGAGACAATTTGCATATGTATGAATAAATTTGATTTGACCAAAAATTTTATGGCTCAGTTTGTATGAATGTTTATGTTTAAGTCCGGTAACGCCTCAAACCCTGTCCCGACGTCTCATATGGGTAAGGGGTGTTACAAGTTTTGTAAGAAGTATATTAGCCAGAGGTTTATTGATCAAAAAAGGAAGGAATTTCTTGAGTTAAAACAAGGTCGAATGACAGTAACTGAATATGAGCGTGAGTTTGTGCTTAGCAAGTACGCTCGGGAATACGTATCGACTGAGGCTATCATGTGTAAGAGGTTTGAGGATGGGTTAAATGATGACATCCAATTGTTGGTTGGCATCCTAGAATTAAAAGAGTTTGTTGTACTGGTTGAGAGAGCTTGCAAGGTTGAGGAATTAGCTAAAGAAAAAAGAAAAGCTGAGTTTGAGTCTCGAGATTTGAAGAAGAGATAGATGAGTAAGTCATTGTAGTCCTCATCTAAGGATCCGAGAGAGTTTAATACTCGATCGAGTGCTTTAGTTGGGTACTCAAACAGAAATAAGGTTAAGCAGTACTCGGTTTCAAAAGCTCAAACTACTTCAATTGCTAGTGTTGGTAATGCCCGACCGTGTTACACCCCAAACTCGGCCTAGACGTTATGCTAAATCTGGTGTGTCACATTAAAGTGTTTTTCGAAAACCTTGTTTTCATTGAAAACCCTTCTTTAAAATGAAAACCTTGAGTAAAATCCCAACTTGTATTTGTTGCTTATCAAAGCGAGGTGTATTTAAAAAAAACTATTCCTTTTTGTATGACAATGATTACTTTGGAAAATCACTTTTCAGTTGCGGAAGCTTTATTTAAGACAGATGATCTATGAAAACTTGTCATTTAAAAAAAATTGAGTTGCGGAAACATAGTATTTAAAAACAGTTATGGTTTAGGAAAACTATGTTCTACTTTTAGCAAGTATAAAGCATAAAAATAATAATAATCCTAGTTTGAAATAATATCTAGTGAATAGGCCTTATCACAATCTAGACCGCAATAACTTTAAATACTATAAATTATAGGCTTGAGAAAACAAGTCCAAGTCGTCTTGCTAGCTGGCAACCTTGGAGTCCCTCCAACCGTCAAACCACCTACTGAGGATCACCTGAGAAAAATAAAATAGGGCATGAGTTTTCGAAAACTCAGTATGTACACCCCTCGAAAAATAGAAAAGCATGCAATAACAAGTCTTTTGGGGCCTAAGCGCAATTCAATATTAGCATAGATGTAAAGCAATCAAATATGCACGAACCCCACCCATCCAACAGCTGTATACCATCTCCATCCCCCGATACCCTCCATGTGGCGATATAAATATCGACCCACCCATTCGATACACTCCAATGGTAACCCGGTTGCGGTACTACCGAACGTTGCAGCAAAGCTACTAATCATATATATTGGGCTTAAAAAGCCATCGGTGGATCCACGATCGTCAAGCAACCAAGCGATCCTCATATACTTCTTCTATTCCATAATCCCCAACCCATATGCAACCTAAACAGAATATCTTATGAATGCAACAGATATACATGTATCATCCATAATATTACGTTCAACACATAGGGGTATTTTAGTCATTTTCGCCCTTAGGAGCATTTCGGTACTTTCTCTTTATGATGGGTTTAATACTTACCTTAGCCCATTAACAAGTCCTCATTAGCTAAAGTGAACAGATACTATGCACCAGGTAGGATTCCAGAGAAGAAGAGGTGGGTCAACAAGACCGCTTAAGTACCAAGCTCTCCCTAGATCCAATCCTAGACATGCATATACCCATTGCCACACCTTAACCTTATGACTTGTCCACGGTCACAATTAATTAATTATTTAAGTTTTTTGTCTGATTGAGTACTTACCCAAAAACTAGGTCGACAACCCCTTACTAAACACTAACAGATCCACACCTATTCATTTGGCCCATCAAGCCCAATCACATTCATATGGCCCATTAGGCCCAATCACATTCATATAGCCCATCAGGCCCAAATCAATTCTAGGCCATGCAACCAACATGACTATTACAACACTTAGCATTAAGTCGTCAATTATGCCTATCATGGGACCACAACCCATCAGGCCCATTTAGCCCATTCTGGCCCGGTTGGCCAAAACACGACCCAAGACCATGAGATCGCTCATGGGGCCTCTGATAACGTATCGGTCCCCCCTTATGAGTGTTCATGCAGTCATAAGACTACTGCAGCAAAACTTTCAGCTTTTCGACATTTCAGCTTTTCGGCATTTTAGCTTTTCGGTATTTTAGCTTTTCGGCATTTCGGGATTTGCCAGTCTACTATGTGTGTGCAGTGTATGTACACACCTTTGGCTTTATATCAATCTATCATAGGGTAGAAGTACACACTTGGTACTAAAATGTGTTGCGATCTCCTTAGCCACGAACCTACAAATGATGTCACTCAACGATTAATCACATACTTATCAAATACGATCACTAAAAACTGAAAATCTCACATTTGCCTTACCTTGAACGACAAGCCTTAATAGCCTTTCCTTGATCACTAATCACGAGTATTTCTTAAATATGCATCAATCTTAATCATTAAGAACTAAACAACAAGTGACTAGCAATCATCTTAAGTCACTCTTAATTCACCCATGACCATTCGGCCTACCTTAACCAATAAAAGAGGAATACTTACCCAAAACCCCAAAATGCCTAAGGAGCAATTCGGTAGAGATCTAAACTCTGAGATTTGATACTAATCCCCTACCAAATCGATTTAGAAAGAGTGAGGGAGAGAAGAAATTAGTACTAGGAAAACTGACTGAAAGAGCAAAGCACTTACACAAGAATCGGCCGAAGTAGAGGGAGTAGTAGCGGCACAAAGGGTCTTCAGCCAAAGAGGCACTCGACTTTTGAGATTTGTATGGTGAAAAGGGTTATTCGGCACAGATAAGAAGAAGAAAAGAAGAAATCGACTAAAACCAAAGGTGAATCAAAAGAGAATTTGAGTAGAAAAAGAATGGAAAATTGGCAAGCAAGGAACAAGGAATTCGGCTTTTGAGCACTTAGAGAGAAAAAGTGTTTCGACAACACAAAAATGAGGAATTTGGCTAAAGGAAGAGAAGCAATTTCGGCAATACCCTAGAATCCCAAAAATCGACACCTATATATACTATAGCCGAATTTACCTATCCCAAAATTCCCAATTCGACTCCATTTTTCTACGCTCATCATCTCTTAAATTTTCTCCCTGATAACTCCTTAATCCCTTTCTTAAATTTCTCCTCTGATCACTCCCTTCAGAGTTCACATCCAACGCCACCACTGGCCATTCATTGAGTAAAAATAAATCTTTCTTTTGAGCAAGGAGGGATGCAAACCCCAAACCACCATGCCATGCATGTGACGCCACCTCTAATCCCCACATGTGACGCTACTTGCCACTCCAACACAAGGCTCCTTGTGTCCAATTCCTCTTTCAATTATTTAAAAACCAAACTACTTGCCAACAAGGTTCTTTTAAATTATTAAACTATAATTTCCTTCACCCCAAAGTCCGAACTCAAAACTTAACCAAGGCCCATTATCACATAAATAACACTTGACTAGGAATATTAAGCACACTTTTTATCAAAATCGAAAAAAAAGAAAGTTCAGGATTTTTTTGGGCGTTACAACTTTACCCCCTAAAAGAAATTTTGTCCTCGAAATTTTACCTGGTCCAAACAGTTGAGGATATTGATGTCACATCACTTTCTTAGGTTCCCAAGTAGCCTCCTCAGCCTTCTGATTACGCCAAAGCACTTTGACTAATGGGACGGACTTCCTTCTCAGTATGTTAACATCACGTCCAATTATTTGTATGGGCTTTTCCTTGGAAGTTAGGACTGGCCTAACCTCGATCTCCTCAACTGACACGACATGTGAAGGATCCGAGCGATATCGTCTTAGCATGGAAACATGAAACACGTCGTGGATCTGGCTTAGTTCAGAAGGTAATTCTAGCTGATAAGCGACAGGCCCAATCCGCCTCACAACCCGATATGGCCCAATGAACCTTGGGCTGAGCTTCCCCTTCTGTCCAAACCTTAATACCTTCTTCCACGGAGAGACCTTAAGAAAAACTAAGTCCCCTCACTGCATACTCTATCTCTTGACACTTATGGTTAGCATACGACTTCTGCCTATCCGAGGCCTCCTTCAACCGATCCGGAATCAATTTTACCTTACCCTCAGTATCTACTACTAACTCAGGGCCCAAAACTCTCCGTTCGTCCAATTCAGTCCAACATGTTGGAGTTCGACACCTTCACCCATACAGTGCTTCATACGGAGCCATCCCAATACTTGCTTGATAATTATTATTGTACGCAAATTCGGCTAACGGCAGATAGTCTTCCCAGCTACCTCGGAACTCAATTACACATCCCCTCAACATATCTTCCAAAACTTGGATCACCCATTCTGACTGTCCCTCAGTTTGAGGGTGGAATGCCATACTGAAGTTCAACCTAGTACCCAACACCTCGTGCAGCTTCTTCCAAAATCACGAAGTGAAACGTGGGTCCCTATCTGATATTATGGAAACTGGCACTCCATGCAATCTTACAATCTCGGCCACATACAACCTAGCCAGCTTTTGTAACGAGTAATCAGTGCAGACCGGTAGAAAATGGATAGACTTGGTTAACCGATCCACTATAACCCATATCGAGTGTTTCTTAGTAGGTGTCAAGGGTAGCCCACTAACAAAGTCCATAGTAATCCTTTCCCACTTCCAAAGTGGAATCTTTATGGGTTGAAGCAATCCTGAAGGCAACTAATGTTCTGCCTTCACCTTTTGACAAATCAAGCATTTAGTTACGAACTCCATAACCTCGCGCTTAAATTCAGGCCACCAGTAAAGCTCACACAAATTCTTATACATCTTGCTTCTGCTAGGATGCATAGCATAGAGACTACTATATGCTTCTCGTAGAATAGACTGCCGTAGATCACTGTCCTTTGGTATACACATTCTCCCACAGAAACAGAACACTCCCTCACTATTTATCCCAAAGTCTGATGTCTCCCCATTTTCTACTTGTCTAAAACGAGCACCCAAAGTCTCATCCACTAACTGCTTACTCTTTATCTACTCGACCCACACCGGCTTTACTTGAAGCTCAGCAAACAAGCTACCATCATCCAACAAGCTTAAACAGGCGAGCATAGCCCTCAAGTCCGACTTAAACCTATGACTCAACACGTCGGCTACAACATTTGCTTTGCCAGGGTGCTATTCAATCATGCAATCATAATCCTTCAATAATTCCACCCACCTACGTTGCCTAAGGTTTAACTCCTTTTGGGTAAGGAGGTACCTCAAACTCTTATGGTCCGACTAAATTATGCACTTCTCTCCGTATAAGTAATGCCTCCATATTTTTAGTGCAAAAACCATCGTAGCTAGTTCCAAGTCATGAGTTGGGTAATTCACCTCGTGAGTCTTAAGTTGATGTGATGCATACGCAACCACCTTTCCTTCCTGCATCAATACACAGCCCAAGCCCACATGCGACACGTCACTATAAACCGTAAACTCCTTTCTAGGCTCTAGTTGTATCAACACCAGGGCCTTGGTTAAAACTTTCTTAAGCTTTCCAAAACTCTCTTGCTACTTGTCCGTCCACTCAAACGGTACCCCCTTCCTCGACAACTTAGTTAAAGGTGCAACAATTAATGAAAAGCCCTCAACAAACCGCCTATAGTAAGTACCCTGCCAAGCCTAGAAAACTTCAGATTTTTGATGCTGACTTAGGTGTTTTCTAGTCTAACACTACTTCAATTTTCTGAGGATCCACCTTAATCCTCTCAGCTGACACCACATGTCCTAGAAAAGTGACCTCACTTAGCCAAAATTCGCACTTACTGAATTTGGCATACAGCTGCTTCTCCCTCAGATCTGCAGCACAATCCTTAAGTGTGCATCATGCTCATCCTCATTTCTTGAGTACACTAAGATGTCATCTATAAAAACCACCACGAACCGATCCAAGTAGGGTTGGAAGACCCGATTCATGAGATCCATGAAAGCGGCATGTGCATTCGTCAGCCTGAATGGCATCACCAAGAACTCGTAGTGCCCATAACGAGTTCTGAAAGCTGGCTTATAAACATCTGTGTCCTTAACCCTTAATTGGTGATACCCCGAATGCAGATCAATCTTCGAGAAAATGAAAGCTCCCCTAAACTGATCAAAAAGATCATCGATTCTCTGTAAAGGGTACTTGTTTTTAATAGTTAACTTGTTCAACTACCGGTAGTCGATGCACATTCGCAACATCCTATCTTTCTTCTTCACGAATAACACCGGTGCTCCCCACGGAGACACACTTGGTCGAATGAATCCTCGATCCAACAATTCTTGACTCTGTGCCTTAAGTTCTACCAACTCTTTTTGTGCCATCCGATAAGGGACGATGGACACTGGAGCCGTACTAGGTAACAACTCGACTCCAAATTCTACTTCTCTGTTGGGCAGCAACCCTGGCAGCTCCTTAGGAAAAACATTAGAAAATTCCCTAACTGTTCTCAAATCCTTAACAGTAGGGCTCTTAGCCTTCGTATCGCTAATATAAGTCAAATGGGCTTTGCATCCCTTTCGTACCAACTTCTTATCCCTTAGTGCTAAAATCACATTCGACAGATAATTCTAGTGTTCACCAATCACCACCACCTCCTTATCATCTGTCGTTCTTAACACCATTCGCTTTGCAGCGTAATCCAAGGTTGCTTGGTGTTTCACTAGCCAATCTATACCCAAGATTAAATCAAACTCACTAAACGACAGCTCCATCAAATCCGCTAAAAAGGTAACCCCTTGGACTACTAAGGGTACCTCCCTAAACCACTTATTCACTTCCACTGACTGGCCTAACGGACTTGTCACAGTAATCTCATTCACAGTAATTTCAAACATATCACCCGAAGGTTCAGTCATATTGTATGCAACATATGAATGTGTCGATCCAATATCAATCAATGCAGTGTAAGGTAACTCATGTATAAAGAACATACCCGTTATCATATCTAGGGCATCCCCGTCCTTTCGACGACGAGCAGCTTAAACCAAAGCTAGTTGCCTCGCCTTAGCATGGCCTGCATTTATGCCTGGTGCACCACATTCACGTCCAATGCCGTTCTCGCCCCTGGCCTGCCCACGACCCCTTGGCGGTAGCTAACCACCTCTTGGTGGCTAGACACCATCTCGGCCCACGACTGGTACATGACCTGGCCTTCTAGGGCAACTCTTGATCCTATGCTCCATAGATCCACAAGCTAGGCAAGCTCCCATCCTTTTCCAACACTCGCTTACATGACCTTTCCCACAATCAGCACAAGATAGCACCCATGATTAACAGCAGGGGGCACTGCTCTAACTGGTCCATTAACTCTGGCCCTAGCCCTAGGCCTCTGTCCAACACCAGTAGTCTCAACCTCCCTTTTATTCTTACCCCTTTCTTTTTCCTGATTTAAGTGCTCAGTGCGATTCACCTCCTCTGCTATCTTTGCTTTCTCTACCAACTCCAAGAAAACACGCTCCCTTTGCGGAGCTATCAATACTCTGAGGCTATCCCTAAGACCATCCTCAAACCTAACGCAACGCTCATAGTCTGTTGCCACCATAACTTTTGCATACCTACTAAGGCGTAGAAATTTCACCTCATACTCTGCCACAGATTTGTTTCCCTGGGTCAAGTTCCGGAACTTATTCCTTCTAACATCCTCATAACTCGTACTCACATACTTCCCTTGAAACGCAATTTTGAAGAACTCCCAAGTGACCTGCTCAGGTTGGGTGCCCTCTTTCACCGTCAGCCACCACTGGTAAGCTTTTTCCCTAAGCAATGACACTACCCCTTTCAAATTTTGTTTAGGTGAATAGTCCAAGTCCTCCATTATCCTTTCGGTGGCCTCCAACTAGTATTCAACCACGTTAGGAGCCACACCAGCCATGCCCTTAAAGATCTCGGCCCCATTTGATCGAAGTTGCTCCGGAATTGACCCTCGATTTCTCGTGCCATTATTGGGCCCTGCGACCCTTTCCAAAATCCTCAGTATTGCCTGCGACAATGCATCATCCCCTACGACCCGATCATATGCTCCAATCTCAGCCACGGGTGACGTCGGAGTCTCTTTTACTTTAATATTGGGCATATGGCTCGATGCCGATGATTCAGCCCTAACACTTCTGCAGCCTCAGCCACGGCCTCTTGCACCTCTTCTAGCACTCATCGTTGATTCACGTATTATCTGGATTAAAGCTTTTATGAAGTTTTAGTTAGTTTCAAATAATTAAGCCGATGTTTTATGAAAGTATTAAAAAGAAAGTTGTTTTCGTAAGTCTTCTACAGTCTCAAGGTCCTACGGGCTTCAGTTTCACTCCAACTAAAAGCCTCAGTATAATCATCTAAAGTAGCCCACTAACTATCTATAGTATATCAAATTAAACAAGCTTGATAATAAAAGAACTTACTTGGTTTGATGTCGAAGACTCGGTGTGCCGCACAGTAAGATTTTTTTCCAAAACATTGTGATCCAAATTTTTTTAAAGCAAACCCAAATAATAGGGCCTACTTCACAACTTGAGTTTTGTAACTTGGCTCTAATACTACTAAATGTAACACCCCAAACTCGGCCTAGATATTATGGCCGAATTTGGTTTGTCATATTGAAATGTTTTTCGAAAACCTTATTTTCATTGAAAACCCTTCTTTAAAATAAAAACCTTGAGTAAAATCCCAGCTTGTATTTGTTGTTTTCAAAGCGAGGTGTAATTAAAAAAATATATTTCTTTTTGTATGACAATGGTTACTTTGGAAATCTCTTTTTAGTTGCGGAAGCTTTATTTAAGACAGATGATCTATGAAAACTTGTCATTTAAAAAAAATGAGTTGTCAAAACGTAGTATTTAAAAACAGTTATGGTTTAGGAAAACCATGTTCTACTTCTAGCAAGTATAAAGAATAAAAATAAAAATAATCCTAGTTTGAAATAATATCTAGTGAGTAGGCCTTATTACAATTCGGACTACAATAACTTTAAATACTAGAAATTATAGGCTTGAGAAAACAAGTCCAAGTCGTCTTGCTAGATGGCCACCTCGGAGTCCCTCCAACCATCAAACCACCTACTGAGGATCACCTAAGAAAAATAAAAGAAGGGGGTGAGTTTTTGAAATCTCAGTGTGTACACCCCTCAGCAAATAGAAAAGCATGCAATAGCAAGTCTTTTTGGGCCTGAGCCTAATCAAATATGCTCGAACCCCACCAATCCAACCGCTACACATCATCTCCATCCCTCGATACACTCCATGTGGGGATATAAATATCGACCTACCCATCGGATACACTCCAATGGTAGCCCGATTGCGGTACTACCTAACATTGTAGCAAAGCTGCTAATTATATTTATCGGGCTTAAAAAGCAATCGGTGGATCCACGGTCCTCAAGCAACCAAGCGATCCTCATATACTTCATCCGTTCCATAATCCCCAACCTATATGCAACCTAAACAAAATATCATATGAATGCAGCAGATATACATGTATCATCCATAGATCTTACGTTCAACACATAAGGGTATTTTAGTCATTTTTGCCCTTAGGGCATTTCGGTACTTTCTCTTTATGATGGGTTTTTTACTTACCTTGGCCTGTTAACAAGTCCTCGTTAGCTAAAGTGAACAAATACTATACACCAGGTAGGATTCCAGAGAAGAAGAGGTGGGTCAATAAGACCGTTTAAGTACCAAGCTCTCCCTAGATCCAATCCTAGACATGCATATACCCATTGCCACACCTTAACCTTATGACTTGTCCACGGTCACAATTAATTAATTATTTAAGTTTTATGTCTGATTGAGTACTTACCCAAAAACTAGGTCCACAACCCCTTACTAAACACTAACAGATCCACACCTATTTATTTGGCCCATCAGGCCCAATCACATTCATATGGCCCATCAGGTCCAATCACATTCATATGGCCCATCAGGCCCAAATCAATTCCAGGCCATGCAACCAACATGACTATTACAACACTTAGCATCAAGTCGTCAATTAATGCCTATCATGGGACCACAACCCATCAGCCCATTTAGCCCATTCTGGCCCGGTTAGCCGAAACACTGCCCAAGACCATGAGATCGCTCATGGGGCCTCTGATAACTTATCGGTCCCCCCTTATGAGTGTTCGCGCACTCGCAAGACTACTATAGCCAAACTTTCAGCTTTTCGGCATGTTGGGATTTTTCGGTCTATTGTGTGTGTGCAATGTGTGTACACACCTTCGGCTTTATATCAAACTATCATAAGGTAGAAGTATACAGCTGGTTCTAAAACGTGTTGCGATCTCCTTAGCCACGAACCTACAAATGATGTCACTGAACGATTAATCACACACTTATCAAATACGATCACCAAAAACTGAAAATCTCACATTTGCCTTTCCTTAAACGACAAGCCTTAACAACCCTTCCTTGATTACTAATCACGAGTATGTCTTAAATCTACATCAATCATAATCATTAAGAACTAAACAACAAGTGACTCGTAATCATCTTAAGTCACTCTTAAATCACCCATGACCATTCGGTATACCTTAACCAATAAAAGAGGAATACTTACTGAAAACCCCAAAACTCCTAAGGAGCAATTGGACAGAGATCTGAACTCCGAGATTCGATACTAATCCTCTACCAAACCGATTTAGAAAGAGTAAGGGAGAGAAGAAATCGGTACTAGGAAAATCGACTGAAAGAGCAAAGCACTTATACAAGAATCGACCGAAGTAGAGGGAGTAGTGGCGGCACATAGGGCCTTCAGCCAAAGAGGTACTCGGCTTTTAAGATTTGTATGGTGAAAGGGGTTATTCGGTATAAATAAGAAGAAGAGAAGAAGGAATCGGCTAAAACCAAAGGTGAATCAAAAGAGAATTTGAGTAGAGAAAGAATGGAAAATCGACAAGGAAGGAACAAGGAATTCGACTTCTAAGCACTTAGAGAGAAAAAGTGTTTTGGCAATACAAAAATGAGAAATTAGGCTAAAGGAAGAGATGCAATTTCTGCATTACCCTAGAATCCCAAAAATCGGCACTTATATATACTATAGCCGAATTTACCTATCCCTAAATTCCCAATTCGGCTCCACTTCTCTACACCCCTCAACTCCTAAATTTTCTCCTTGATAACTCCTTAATCCCTTCATTAAATTTCTCCTCTGATCACTCCCTTTAGATTTCACATCCAACGCCACCACTTGTCATTCATTGAGCAAAAATAAATCCTTCTTTTGAGCAAGAAGGGATTCAAACCCCAAACCTCCTTGCCATGCATGTGACGCCACCTCTAAGCCCCACATGTGACGCTACTTGCCACTCCAACACAAGGCTCCTTGTGTCCAATTCCTCCTTCATTTATTTAAAAACCAAACTACTTGCCAACAAGATTTTTTAAATAATTAAACTATAATTTCCTTCACCCCAAAGTTTGAACTCAAAACTTAACCAAGGCCCATTATCACATAAATAACACTTGACTAGGAATATTAAGCACACTTTTTATCAAAACTGAAAAAAAAGTTTGAGATTTTTTAGGGCGTTACAGACTGAGTAGACCGAAGTGTTCATATTGTGGTAGACGTCACCTCGGCGAGTGTCGAGTTAATGATGGAGCTTATTTTATGTGTGGCTCCCAGGATCATTTCATTAGAGATTGCCCCAAGATGGTTGAAAAGGAGAGATTTTAGAGTGCAAGATAAGGCAAAACTACTTCTAGAGGGAGACCACAGAGAAATCTAGGAAATGGAGCGAGTAGTAAGACTGCACCTAAAGATCCAACTATGAGAGTTGAGGGTAGAGCACCTGCGAGGACTTATGCCATTCGTGCTCTCGAAAAGGCTTTATCTCCTGATGTGATTACGGGTACTTTTTCTCTTTATGATACTTCTGTTGTTGCTTTGATTGATCTGAGATCTAACCATTCATATATTTGTGTGAAATTGGCTCTAGCATGATTATGCCTATTGAGTCTACAGAATTTGTGATAAAAGTGTCAAACCCTCTAGGCAAGTATGTTTTAGTTGACAAAGTATGTAAGAATTGCCCTTTAATGATTAAAGGCCATTGTTTTTCGGCTAATCTTATGCTCTTTCCATTTGATGAATTTGATATAATACTTGGTATGAATTGGTTGACCATGCATGATGTAGTAGTAAATTGTGGAAGGAAAATCGTTGAATTGAAATGTGAAACTAATGATATTCTTTGGGTTGAACCAGATGAATTTGATAGCTTGCCTGAAGTGATTTCTTCTATGGCTGTTCAGAAATGTATGAAAAAGGGTTGTGAAGTTTATCTTGCCTTTGTGTTGAATACAAAGGAGTCTGAGTTGAAAATTGAGTTAGTGCCACTTGTATGTGAGTATCTAGAGATGTTTCCGGAAGAGTTGCCCACATTGCCTCCAATTAGGGAAGTTGAGTTTAACCTGGTACTGTACCTATTTCAATTGCTCCATATAGGATGGCTCTGATGGAATTAAAGGAGTTGAAAGTTCAGTTACAAGAGTTAACGGCTAAAGGTTTTATGAGACCTAGTTATTCTCAATGAGGCGCACCGGTACTATTTGTGAAAATAAAAGATGGTTCAATGAGATTGTGCATTGACTACCTATAGCTCAATAAGGTAACCATAAAGAACAAGTATCCCTTACCAAGGATCGATGATTTGTTTGATCAATTGAAGGGAGCCACAGTATTTTCAAAGATAGACTTGAGGTCCGGTTACTACTAGTTGAAAGTTAAAGATTTAGATGTGTCGAAAACTGCTTTTCGAACGAGGTATGGTCACTATGAATTTTTGGTTATGCCTTTTGGTTTACGAATGCTCCTACTATATTTATGGATTTAATGAACCAAATTTCCCAACCGTATTTGGATAATTTTTTTGTTGTTTTTATCGAAGATATTTTGATTTATTCTCGTGATGAATCTGAGCATGTTAAGCATTTGAGAACGATTTTGCAAACTTTAAGAGACAGACAGTTGTATGCTAAGTATAGTAAAAGCGAATTTTGGTTTCGAGAAGTCAGATTTTTGGGGCACATTATTTCGGGTGATGGTATTAGAGTTGGCCCGAGTAAGATACCGGTTATTGTTGAATGGAAACTGTCGAGGAATGTTTCAGAGGTTAGAAGCTTTCTAGGCTTAGCCGGTTATTACAAACAATTTGTTAAAGGATTTTTCATGATTGCTACCCCGATAAAAAAATTGTTACAGAAAGATGTCAAGTTCGAATGGACGGAAAAATGGCAACAGAGTTTTGAGAAACTAAAGACAATGTTGACCGAGGCACCGATTTTAATACAACCTGAACCGGGAAAAGAATTTGTAGTTTATAGTAATGTATCCTTGAATGGATTGGGTTGTGTACTTATGCAAGAAGGCAAGGTGATAGCTTATGCCTCGAGGCAACTGAAACCGCATGAGAAGAACTATCTGACCCATGATTTGGAGCTAGCCACCACTGTGTTTGCGTTGAAGATTTGGAGACGCCATTTGTATGGTGAGAAATGTCAAGTATTCACTGACCATAAAAGTCTAAAGTACTTGATGACTCAAAATAATTTGAACCTACAACAACGGAGATGGCTAGAGTTGATAAAAGATTACGAGTTAGTGATTGACTACCACCTGGGAAAGGCGAATGTGATCGCTAATGCTTTGAGTAGGAAGTCGTTATTTGCTTTAAGGGCTCTGAATACATGGTTGGCTTATTCAGATGATGGTTCGATTCTAGCTGAGTCTAGAGCTAGGCCGATGTTTCTCTAAGAGATTTATGAGGCTCAGAAAAGTGATAGTGAGTTGCAAGACAAGAGAGCTCAGTGTGAGTCGGGTGTTAAATCAGATTTTTGGATTGGTTCTGATGGTTGCTTAATGTTCCGAGATAGGATTTGTATTCCTAAGAATACCGAGTTGATTCAGAAGATTTTGCATGAGGCACATAGTGGTTTTTTGTCTATACATCTGGGTAGTATGAAAATGTACAATGACTTGAAGAAATTGTATTGGTGGCCGAGTATGAAAAGAGATATTTTCAAGTTTATTTTGGGATGCCTGATTTGTCAGCAAGTAAAAGCCGAACACCAAGTACCTTCAAGCTTACTTCAGCCTGTGATGGTTCTCGAGTGGAAGTGGGACCGTATTACTATAGATTTTGCGACGGGTTTGCCTTTGACACTGAGAAAGAAAGATAATGTATGGGTTGTTGTAGATCGATTGACAAATTCGACTCACTTTATACCGGTACATATCGACCATTCACTTGATAAGTTAGCTGAGTTGTATATTTCTCAAATAGTGAGATTGCACGGAGTACTTTTGTCGATTATATTGGATAGAGATCCGAGGTTCACTTTGCGGTTTTGGAAAAAGTTACAAGAAGCGTTGGGAATGAAATTGAATTTTAGTACCACTTTCCATCCGTAAACTGACAGTCAATCCGAAAGGATAATTCATATTCTTGAAGATATGTTACAGTGTTGTGTTCTTGAGTTCCAAGGTAGTTGGAAAAGGTATTTACCATTGGTAGAATTTGCCTACAACAATAGTTTTCAGTCGAGTTTGAAAATTGCACCTTATGAGGCATTGTATGGACGTAAATGCCGAACGCCTTTGTATTGGACCAAACTCAAAGAAAATCAAATTCACGGAGTTGATTTAGCCAAAGAAACTTAAGAGAAAGTGAAGGTAATCCGTGATTGTCTGAAAGTTGCTTCGGATAAATAGAAATCCTACGCGGATTTGAAACGGAAAGAGATTGAGTTTCAGGTTGGTGATAAGGTATTCCTGAAAGTATCTCCATGGAAGAAAGTGCTCAGATTTGGCTGGAAGGGCAAGTTGAGTTTGCTTTTTTATTGGACTGTATGAGATTACCGAAAGGATAGGGTCAGTAGCATATCAATTGGCTTTGTCGTCTAAGTTGAAAGAATGCATGATCTGTTCCATGTGTCTATGTTGCACCGATACTGATCAGACCCTTCTCATGTGATTTCACCAACAAAGGTTGAGATTTGACCGGATATGACTAATGGCGAAGAGCCGGTTAAAATTTTGGGTCGGGAAGTCAAATAATTGAGAAACAAAAGCATTGCCCTTGTGAAGTATTATAGCAAAGACATGGGGTTGAAGAGGCTACATTGGAGACCGAGGAAAACATGAGAAACCATTACCCAAATCTTTTCACCAGTATGATTTTCGGGGATAAAAATCCCTAAGGGGGGAGAGTTGTAACATCCCAAATTCAAGTCTAGTCGAAACAGTGGTTTTGAGACCACAAATCCTAAGTAGAAATAATTATTTTATGATTCTTATGAGGTCTATGATATGATTGCATGCTTGTGTGAAATTTTCATAAATAAATTTTAATGATAAAGTGTCCAATTAGATATTTAGGACTAAATTGCAAAAGTTGCAAAATGTGAGTTCTAGAAGCTTTAGGCATAAAATTGCCATGGATTATTAATTAGAGGTCCTTAAATAGCAATTTGCCCAATTTTTATTTTTATGGACAAAAAAGGGCATGGATAGGAAAAATTTGAAAGAAAGGCCTTAAGGGCATATTTGTCATTTAGTTAATAAAAGAATAAATAGGGAAAATAAGTCAAAAATTGGTGTCCATCTTCTTTATGTGTGTCGAAAATCTCAATGAGCCATAGCTAGGGTTTTGTTCAACTTTCAAGCTCAATAGTAAGTGCATATTAGCCCCGTTTTTAATGCTCTTTACATTTTTGAAACCCTCATAACCCGGTTTACCTATTTCTAACCATATTTTGAAGTAGTTCATGTTTGAAATTTGACCCATGTATGACATGCATGTGTTTTGATGTTTAATGGAAGAATATGAATGCTTGATGTGTGATAAACATCTTTTACTAAGTGATTTCTAGTGAAAATGGCTAAAAAGAACTTATTTGTAAAGTTTGTAAAATAAGTAGTAAGATGTATGATTTAATGAGAAATATGGGCTGCTATGAGCATGTTATAAGTTCTGCTAGGCTTGGGTAACAAAGAAAATGAACACATTTCATTTTACGAGCCTAGGGGCTAATTTGTAATTATGTGAAAGTTTAAGGGCAAAACTATAATTTTGCTAAAGTATGATTTATGGATTGATTTTAACAATGTGATAATTAAATAAGTGATATTTGCTATTATAGATCAAGAAACACGGAGTCCAGACCTAAATTGAGGAAAGAACAAGGTTGTGGACTAAATCAAATAGTTAGTCATATTTTGGTACTGAGGTAAGATCATGTGTAAATAATGCAACATTACATTATTATGTTTTTAATGCTTAAAGATTGCATGAATTGTGTAATTGTCTTTGTGGATTTAATTAATGATGATTCGATGACGATTCGATGAAGTTTGATATCTCGAAACCCCAGTTGAACCTTAGGAATAGTTAGGATACAAATGTCATGACATTAGGTTATGAGTGATCCCATGTAAGACCATGTCTGGGACATGGCATTGGCATCGATATGTGATCCCATGTAAGACCATACCTAGGATATGGCATTGGCATTGATATGAGATATCGAGTAAGACCATAGCTGGGCTATCGGCTTCGATCAGTGATCCCATGTAAGACCATATCTGGGATATGGCATTGGCATCTTACTACGTGCATGAGAGTTCCCAAGTATCCTTTAGTATTTCAAGTGGTTCAATGGGAAATCCAATGATTATGTTAGAGAGATGATAAGGTATGATCATGTTGAAAGGGTACAAGTACGTACACAAGCTCATAAATATTGAGATTATGAATCGATGAGATCTCGGTAAGAAGTGAATGAATGATTATGATCATGAGTTTTATTGTGCATTATGTAAATGACATGACTTAAAATGTACTTATGATACTTGATGCCTTTTTGATCAATATTATTATGTTAAATGTATAATAATGCATGGTTAATGTTGTTATTTACATGCAAACTTACTAAGCTTTATGCTTACTCCCTTTTCTTTTCCATTTTCTTATAGTATCACCAAGCTAGCTCAGGGATCGAAGGATGTTGGAGCTCAATTCACACTATCAAACTAATCTTTTAGGTATAGTGAATTCAAGTATTTTGAGTATGGCATGTATACAGACTTGGTCTTTTTGTTATAGTCATACTGGTTTAGCCAAATGTGTTGGCTTATAATGATTTGATGATTCATTTTGCATATGGCCATGAGATATTGCCCATATTAATTATGGAGATGTAATCCTATTCATATATACATGCATGTGCTAAGGTCACTCATGATTTGGTTAAATTCATTTAGCATGGATGAATTGTGGATATGATCATGGATGTTTGATGATGGAAATGTGAGTAAACGGCATAATAACTACTAAGGCATGAATGTATGAAATGGAAGTAAATTGATGTTTCATATTGCATGTGATTTGGAAAGCTTGGTCTAAATAAAATATGAAGTCTTAAACAAGTATAAATTGATAAGAAGTTGATATGCATGAGCCATGTTTATGAAGGTATAAGTTCTCATTTATGCCATGTAGGATGTCATTGAGATGTGTAAGTGTGCATGTGTTATTGAGGGTGACAAAAGGCTTGGAAAATAGCCTCAAAGTTTGTAACACCCCAAACCCGGCCCGAACGTTATGGCCAGATCTAGCGCATCACATTGAAGTGTTTTAGCGAAAATCGTGTTTTCATTGAAAACCCTTCTTAAAATAAAAGATACATTAATTAACTTTAAAAAACTCCTTTCAATCGCTTGTTTAAAACATATGATTTTATGAAAACATATCATTTTAACATTTAGTTGCAGAAGCGTAGAAAAACGAACTATAGTTTAAGAAACCATGTTTAACTTCTTATAATTACATCACATAAAAATAATAATCCAACTACTAACAAAATGGAAGCCCTATTACAATCAGGTCCGAAAAGTACTTAATGAAATAGAAACTTATATGCTTAGAAAAAAAAACAAGTCCAAATTGTCTTGCTAGCTGGCCACCCAGAGTCCTTCCAAACATCGAACCTTCTACTGAGCATCACTAGAAAATAAAATAAAAGAGGGGGTGAGTTTTCGCAAACTCAGTGTGTACAACCCTCGACAAAACAAGCATTCAAAAATCATCATACATCAAACATGCAATGCAATCCCATCCCAATTATCCATCTGCTACACATCAGCTCTGTCCTCCTTCACATCATGTGGGGATATAAATACCGACCCACCCAACCGATGCATCAATGGTAGCCTGGTTGCGGAACTACCTTCATTTACATATTGGGCTTTTAAGCCGTCAGTGGATCCAAGATTGTCAAGCAACCATGCGATCCTCATATACTTCCTCCGTTCCATGATTCCCAACCCCTATGCAACCTAAGTAGAATATCATATGTATGCATGTCACATCCATAAAACTTACATTCAACACCTAGGGGAATTTTGGTCATTTTTGCCCTTAGGGGCATTTCGATAATTTTCCATTAATTACAGTTTTCACTTACCTTGGCCCTTTAACAAATCCCGTGAGCTAAGATGAATGAATACTAAGCACCAGGTCGGATTCCAGAGAAGAGGAGGTGAGTCATTGAGACCGCTTAAGTACCAAGCTCTCCCTAGATCCAATCCTAGACATGCATATACCCGTTGCCACACCTTAACCCTTTGACTTGTCCACGGTCGTAATAAATTAATTAAGTCTTATGTAGTTATCGAATACTAGGCCCAAAACACCTTACAAAGCCAAACAAATTCATCTACCTGTATCTGGCCCATTAAGCCCAATCATATTCATTTGGCCCATTAGGCCCAAATCACCTGTATATGGCCCAGACCCAAATCACATTTATATGACCTATTAGGCCCAATCACATTCATATTCATACTCATATACGAAATTCTATCACATAGCATCAATTATCAATTTTGCCCAATCACATTCATATTCATACTCACATACGAAATTCTATCACATAGCATCAATTATCAATTTTGCCTATTATGGGCCCAACCACCCATCAGGCCCATTAAGCCTATTCTGGCCCGGTTGGCTAGTTCATAGCCCAAGTCCATGGAATCGTCCATGGCCCTCAGACAACCTATCGGTTTTCTCCTCACGAGTGTTCGCGCACTCGCAAGACTACCGCAGCCCAACTTTCAGCTTTTCGGCATTTTGGCTTTTCGGCTTTTTAGCTTTTCGGCTTTTGCTGATTCATTATGTGTATGCAGTGTATGTACACACCTGGTAAGTAAGCGTGCTGCGATTCCCTTAGTCACCAACCTATAAACGATATCAACAATCAATTAATCTCATGCTTAATACATATCTTTACTAAAACCGAAACCTCACCTTAACCTTACCTTGCACGATCAGCCCCCTTTTGAAATCACTAACCACGATCAACTCCTAGATCTGCACAAATCCTAACTATTAAAACTTGAATAATAGATGACTCGTATCCAACACAAGCCCCCTTACCTTAATTATGAACATTCGGCCATCTTAGCCAATGGGAGAGGAATACTTAACAAAACCGCAAACACCTAAAGAGCAATTCGGCAGACAACTCAGATCCGAGATCTAATACTAATTCCCTACCAAAGTTGACTAGAAAGAGTGAGGGAAGAACAGCGTAATAGATTCATAGCAAAACCGATTGGAAGAGAAAACACTTACACTAGATTCGGTCAAAGAGTATTCGGCCCTTGGGAGATTTTGGCTTTTCAGCTTTCAAACTTAGTATGGTGAATAAGGTTTATTTGGTATAGATTAAAGAAGAAGAGTAGAGAAGGAATCGGCTAAGTGAAACAAAGAAATTTGTGTAGAGAAGAATAGAAATTGCCAGAAAGAAAAGAAAGAAAAGATCCACAATGTATTCCACGTTTCGATGCTTCATAGATATCGATCTGATCCCTTACATGTGATTAGTTCATCTGAGATTGAGATTAAGTCTGATATGACATATGAGGAAAAACCGATTCGTATTCTGGCTCACGAGATTAAAGAATTGTGAAACAATAAAATTTCGTTAGTTAAAGTGCTATGGCATAAAAAAAGAGTTGAAGAAACAACATGCGAGCCAGAGGATTGAATAAAAGAGCATTATCTGAACCTATTCATCTGTAAGATTTTCGGGAACGAAAATCCCTAAGGGGGAGAGTTGTAACAGCCCGATTTAGACACTATTCAGAACAGTGGTTTCGGGACCACGAATCTGAGTCAGAAAAATATTTAAAAATTATTTTTTGTGTTTATTATGTGTGAATTTGTGTGTGTGAAATTTTTGTGACTTAATTTTTTTGTTTGAATGCCCGATTAAATAAAAGGACTTAATCGCGTAAAATGTAAATTTGATGGTTAAATATGAAAGTGCCTAATTGTTGTTGTCTTTATAATATGAAGCATTTATGTTGCAATTATACCATTTATTTTATGTATGGACGGTCATGACCTTAGCATATAACGGTTTAATATTTTATGAAAATGTTAATTAAGTAAAATAAATAATAATGTTAATATATGTTATATTATAACATAATTAGAAAGCCAAAGTTTTATTCTTATTTCTCATGACCGAATAACATAACAAGAAGAAAAGAAAAGAGAGTTAGGGTTCGGCCATTCTCAAGCTCAATCAAGGTATGTAACTAGCTCTGTTTTTGATAATTTTTACGTTTTTGAGATCGTTGCTAAGTTATCTACAAGACCCATGCTTGAATTTTTTATTTTGGTGAATATTTTGAGTTATGCCATTGATGAAAGCCTGTGATTTTTGTTGTTTGATGGTAGAAAATAAAAGATATGTGATAGATTAACATGTTTTGTATTGGAATTTTTTATGATTTTGAATAATTAGGACTAAATTGCAAAAATAATAATTTGAGGGACAAAAATATGAAATAAATGAAATATATGGACTTGTATGAATATGGGTAAGATTTGGCCTAACATGGGTGTGTTGAAATTTTGCATATTTTGTGTTTTGTGCAATAGGGACTAAATTGTAAAAAGTGTAAATGTCAATGGTAAATTGGTAATTTGCCCATTTATGTGTTTTTGGACTAAATTGAATGAAAATATATTTGAATGAGCTTAATTTGGATATGTTTAGATCAAGAACCAAAGAAATCAGATTTGGATCAGGGGAAAACTAAATTTGTCGACTAGTCGTTCCGTTTCGATTACCGTTATCCGAGGTAAGTTTATAAGCAAATAAATGCTGTTAATTTTGTATATATATAAGATTTATATGCTAAACAGAATATTATGATTTTATATACCTAATGACCCAATGTGTATATGCTTGGAAATTAAGATTACAAGTTCGATTCAACCAAGTTACGACGTCCGAAAGCCTCGTATGAGCCTTAGGAATAGTTAGGATACGTATGTCATTGTAACACCCCTCGCCCGTATCCAACGCCGGGACAGGGTTCGAGGTGCTACCGGACTTAAACTCAACCAACTATAAAATCGGGCCGTAAAATTTTGATCGATTTAAAACTTTTCATTTCACATACATATTATCCCTTAAACGGGCTCACGAGGCCCAAAACATGCATTAGAGACGGTTCAGGACTAAACCGAGAACTTAAGAAAACTTGAAAAAAATTTCATACTTTAAGGCTCCATACGCCCATGTGGGTATAGAGCACATGTCCGTGTCCAAAAACCTGGACATTCTGCCAATTTGGTCATGAACAAAGGAAGGCACATGGCCAAGGCACACGCCCGTGTGCTAGGCTATGTCCACCATACGGTTGAGACACACGACCGTGTCTCTGCCCGTGTATTTTCTACCATGCATACTGACTTGAATTTCCAAGGTGCAGGGGACACACGGCCGGGTCACACACCCATGTGGGCAGACCGTGTGTCACACATGGCCTAGTCACAAGCCCATACGTCTACCTGTGTGGACAAATAAAGGCTATTTTCCAAGCTATTTTGTCATCCTCACAACATAGGCACACATAAATATACAATAGCATACAACAAGGCATATATGGGCACTTAAACATCCATAAACATGTTATGATCATGTCAATTTCTCATGCAATAGATATCATAAATTTTACTCAAACCTTTACCACATTCATACCATAATCATTATAAACTCATCACGTAAGACCATAGCACATGCATGCATATTTAAAATGGGTTGTAAATCAAAATGAGCCAATACATTTGACTAAAGCAATAACACATACTCAAACACTTAAACTCCTATACATGCCATAGACTCAAGTACTGAAATCACTTACACCAATAGCGATAGCTTGACAGTGTGATAATATCTCCGACGAACTCCAACCCGAGCTAACCCAGCAACACTGGAGAACATGGGAAAGGAAAGGGGTAAGATTTACGCTTATTAAGTTCATATGAAAACAATAAGCAACTCATTAACATGTTTTATCAATGTTCCCATCATATTCTCAAGTTCATAATAAGTTGTCTTCTTGTACAACAGTTGATAAAATATTTATATCTAGAGCTATGAAACTCCAAATTAAGTTTTGTTCATTTTTCGTGAAAATAGACTCATGTACCTTTCTACCATAAAATTTCCAGAATTTTTGGTTTAGCCAAATACTACAGTTTATTCGTCAAAGTTACCCCTGATTCACTGTCTAACAGTTCTGACCTTTTTGGACTAAAGTTTAATTATATCACCGCACAGGACTCGAATAATGTTCTCGTATATTCCTCTCAAAAATAGACTCATTTAAGATTCTAAAGATATAAATTATAACTCATAATTATTTTTTTACAGTTTATAATGATTTTATAAAATCAGTATAAGGGATTTTGAAGTCATTCTAAGTCTGTCTCACACAACTTCAAATATCTCATTATAGGAAATTGTTTTGCTTACATGGTCTCTTTTATAAGAAACTAAACTCAATAAGCTTTAATTCCATATTTTATTCAGCCTCTAACTCATTTTTTACTATTTTTAGTGTATTTTCAAAATTACACCACTGCAGTAGCCCAAAACTGTCCAGGCTAATTTACTCATTCACAATTATTGTTCACCAAATTAATACAACATCATATCATCTATCATGGTAAGAACACATAGCTATGCATCATAAGCATGGACCCATAATCTCAATATCATCAAGTATCAAAGACTTATTCCAAATCATGTCATTTTCATAGTATTCACCAAATACTATATACATCATAGATTATCACATATCAAGGCATTACTCATAATTTTAGTGTACATACTTGTACCACCTCATAATAAAGCATATAATTATACCTTCTTTAACATGCCCTCCTTAGGGCTTTCATCACAACATCTATTACAATACCCGTTGAACATTCGAGAAGCTAAAGGATGTTCAAAATTATCATACACCAAATAGAATGTCAAAGCCATGTCCCTCACATGGTCTTACATGGATCCACATATCGTTGCCATATCCCGGATATGGTCTTATACAAGGTCTAATGTCAGTGCTGATGCCATGTCCTAGACATGGTCTTACATTGGCACACATATCATCACATTTTCATCTAACCATCACAAGTCAATTCCAATAAAGGCATATATCCACATTTCGTGCAATATCAACTCTTAAGCACATGATAATGAAGTTGATAAATTACTTTCATACAAACTTACTCGTTTCAAAGAAACATCATATTCCATCAAACTTCTAATATTTTAAATCATACACTTAATGCCATAACAATAAAGAATTTTAATTCAAGCATGATATTGCATTATTATTGCCATACTAACTTACCTCGACACCAAATTGGTAAAAGAGGCCTAAACATCAATTTCTCGTTTTTCCTCGTTCTAAGCTCGAATCTCGTTTTTCATCATCTATAACATCACATTTAACTTATTAACACAATATACTAATCACATTAGTCCAATGACACATTTTGGCAAATTTTCCAATTTTGCCCCTATACTTTGTCAAAATTACCAAATTGCCCCTAGGCTTGTAAAATGATTTTTTATCATATTTTCTTACTCATTAAGACTAGACAAACCATTTTCATAGCTATAGCAACTCACGAATTGAATTATTTCACACATTTGCACATATTTAACAACTTTGCAACATAACCCATTTTTTAGGTGTTTTCAAGCAAACTTCCTTCAATAAAGTTGTCTATAACACATCTAAGACTCATATTATTCCATAAAAACTCAGAAAGCAACACATATGCTTTCATGGAAAAACCCTAGACTCTTAATCATTTTGCAAAATAGTCCCCTCATTTGAAAGCTCATGCTTTAGGGATTCCAAAAATGTAAAAATCATCAAGAAAGACATTAAAAATCACTTGCTAGCATGGGAGGTTCTTTGCTGAAATTTTCCAGCTTCTAAACCATTTCTTTGCTGCCATTTTTGGTAGAGAGAAGATGAAGAAAAGATGAGATTTTTCTTTTCTTTATTTTATTCTATTTTTAGTTAATTTAGTCACCTAAAAGCCACAAATTTTGGCTTTTTGACTTTTTTGTCTCCCTTTTCCGACCATCACACTTTCAATGGCCTAATTTTACATTAAAGACCCCCAATTTAAGATACAAAGCAATTTAACACCTTTAGGCATCAAAACACAACTTTTACTTTTTACGCGATTTAGTCTTTTTTCGAAATTGGACTAGAAATCACTAAAATTGATATACCAAAATTAACATGCACTTATAAAATCACACTAACACATAAAATAACATCAAAATAATTTTCTCTAGCCTTAGAATAGTGGTTCTTAAACCGCTGTTTCGACTAGGCCCAAAATCGGGTTGTTACAGTCATGACATAGGATTCCGTTATGTGATGTGGGAGTAAGACCATGGAAACAATATATGTGTGTGAGTAAGACCATGTTTAATATGTTGGCATCGATATGTGATACTGATATATGTGTGTGAGTAAGACCCTGTCTGGGACAGTGGCATCGATATGTGATTACATGTAAGACCACGTCTGGGACGTTGGCATTGTACGATATGTGTGATAATCCGAGTATCCTACCGAATTTTGAATGGTTCAACGAGTAAAGATAAGTTGTGTACAAATGTATAAATCGAGCTAAGTGACCAGGTATGTGATAGTTGTTTACTTATTTGAAAATAAGGTAAGTTGATTTTTTGATATGTGGTACAGACATATGTATGATGTTAGTTTGAATTTGTGATTAATTGTGAAGTATGTTCAGCCATAAGTTAAGTGTAATTATGTGGTATTAAGGTTTGATACAAGAGTATATGTAAACAAGTGTTTAAAGACTTAACTTTATGCATCGATAATATGATTTTAATAGTGTATGATACTTTGGTATAGACTTATGTATATTCAGCTACATGATAAGTATAAGAATGAGATATTAAAGTTTGATTTAAGAACATATGTTTATGAATGTGTATATATATTTGATTATTTAATGGTACTATGGTTTTGAAATTTAATATTACCTTGATAATAGATATGTGATATAATACATTCGTCCAAAGGTTATGTATAGTGATATCATATACATGACCTATGCCCAAACTTATATAAATGGTTATGTACGGCTTTAATGATATAAAATAAGAATAGTTATGAAATGATCCATGATTATTTGTATATGGGTTTGTGTATAATCGGTTAAATAATGATATTGTGGATTTGAGTTTGAATGATATTTTGATGTTGGTTGTATGTATATTTGGAAAAATGAAAGTATATGTATTATATGAAATTATAAGATTGAAATTAAATGTGATTATGATAGTATGAATTGGTTTGGTAATTGAATTGATATTGTTATTAAGTTATTTATTTGCTTATGGCTTACTAAGCTTTTAAAGCTTACTTTGTGTATTTTTCTGATGTTTATAGAGTTTCGAAGACTTGCTCGGGTTGGAAGTCGTAGGAGATCTCATCATACTATACAGTTTTTGGTTTGGTAAATAAATGTTTTGAGATTTGGTAATGTGGCATGTATAGGCTAGTTTCGATTTGGTTTATTTTGTTTTGTATATTTATAGCCATGCGAAAATGGCTTAACTTCATTGCTTGAATTCAATTGTGTTTGATTAAGGTTTAAGTTCGTTTTGGTTATAATGTTATATGCTATGGATAAATGGTATTTGTTATCTGTGTTTTTGTGCATTGAAGTTAGTTGGTGATTGTTGGATGTGGTATGAGTGATTTGGCTATGATATATATAATAGTATGAATTATGTTTGTTATGCTACCTTTGGTTAAAATGATTAAATTATGTTTTATATGTGTTGGTAATGATTTAAAATGAGTTAATAAATATATTTGAATAAAGGTTGATATGAAATATTGAACATATTTGATTATTAGTTCGGCATTTATATTTATATTTATGTGAATTATGGTTGAATATAATGCTAATGGTTGTATATATATTTGGTATTGATTTGTGCTTATATTGGGAGTGTATCCAAGATATATGATGTTTCTGAAGTTTGTTATGTGTCACGGCCATATGATAATAATGGTTGTTAAATAAGTTAAGGTATATCATATATTAGTTGGGTAACAGTCAAGGGAATTGCATTGGGTATGTTTGGTGTTCTCTTATGGCATATAATAATGACATGTATAATTCATGATTTGTTTTTTTTTTCTGGAAAGTTTAACATATTGGAATTTAGACTTAAAATTGAAAAGAGGGTTAATGGTAAAGGATGTCTGCTAATTTATTCGGTTATGTTTTGTTAGTCGAACTTATACATATATTTATATACGCTTATATTAAGGTTGATGTATGTGTATGTCAATTCATCTTCTTGATAAGATATATGCATATAGAGTGATAGGGTTAAATGAAGGAAATGAAACCTTGAACATAGCATGGTTATATTCGGTTAATGCAACGTTATAATAACCATATGAATAACGAATTTTGTATTAGTAAAGCAAAAAGGTAATATGATTCTATATATTGCTTTTATGATCGGTTTGGACAAAATGATAAGATCATGTTTAATTAGTTTTGTGAGTAACCTATTTGTTGATTATATTGACATATATATATACGAATTTGCTTAGACTTTTATATATGAAATATTTAGTAATGTATTCATGAAATGAAGTATATTGGGTTATAAATTAAGCATTTAATTTCTATAACTATTTGTTTCTATAACATAAATTTCGTCCCCGAAAATCTTACCAAAAGAAGTTGCTTTCACTTTCATGGGTCACTTTCACCTTTTTCTCACAACATTCAGTTCAACTTAGTCTCATACTCAAGATTTCCTGTAGCTTTTCCATAATTGAGGTATAAACTTTGGAGCTCAATTTGAAATACTGGAGATTGACATTCTAAGAACTATTAACTCAGATACATAGCTAGGCTAGATCTATTAAATAATATATTTGTACATAGTAAAATAATCATGCAGACTTCCATCATCAATCTATCACAATTCAACTTGCATCCCTCTTTTTTCTCGGGGATGAAAGATATCCCGATACAAAATTTATAGCAGTCCTTTCTCGTTTTCTTCCTACTGTCATCACTGACAGTAATAATCTCGAATACATTTGATATTCGGCTTTACCCTGTAGAAAATTCAACATCCTTTGGAAGAATAGACAAGATACTACTATGAACTCTGTACTCAAATCTCTGTATAACCCGAAGTTTCTCAGTACTCAAATCTTACTCTAAAATAATAGTAATAGAAACCAGAAATCAAATCCTCCCTGTAATTCCAAATTAAAAGTCGAATCATGCTGTACTTGTTTAATTTATCACTTATAGCCACATTTCTATACTCTGGTCATCAATTGTTTAGAAACTTTACTAACATGAATCAAATGATTCCAACTTCATAGATGTGGCCTCTTTATCAATCAGGACAACTTTACTTATAACAACATCTCTCGAATGAGAGAAATCCAACTAATACGTTTCTGTATCATATTTTCAAGAATAAAATTTCTTCATCTCAGGCTATACGTCTATTTACCCATAATTGCACAACAATATTCCCGAACCAGAGAATAAACTTAATGCACATGGCTTAATTTACCTTTGTTGATAATAATCCTTTACGCAAAGATTAGAGAAATCCAAATACTAGAATTCCCACACTTCCAAAAATCGAACCAGTAGCATAATCATAATAGACATTGTTATCGCGAGTCAAAGAATACCCTTAAAGACGAGCAAGACTGATAATTCTCGAAATAAGAATGATAGGAACAATCATGGTAAGGAATTCCAAGACATAACACTATACTAGAAATTCTAGAATATAACCCAGAAGAATATACTAAAGAAGATCTAAATGTCCCTTCAGAGAAAACCAGAATGAAGCTACCATTTATACACTCTCAAATTTCATCATAACGGAGATAATACATTTTCTTCATATAGATAAAACCATAGTCAATAGGAACATCAGAATGGTCTCACATGAATTTTCACCGTCTATTTCATTCCGGCATATCAGAATAGAATTCCAAAAAGACAAAAAAATGTTGATCATAATTAACTGGATCAACAGAGCTTTCGTCTAATATCACAGTCGCTAACATTCTCATACACTAAGAATTTCACTGGAAATGAACAACCATATATATTCCCAAGGATAGAGGAAAATACAGAATACTCGAAAGAGAGAGATAGCTAAAATTTTACTTAATTGGATTCATCATGCTCAATCATCTTTGCGAATCCGACATCATTCCTCTAATTATTTCTGTCATCACTAATCCCATGATACTCCATTATTGCACTATTTAGTTTCCCATTTGTAAGCCTATACAACATATCTCTCGTGAATTTCCTCATATAACTCTATTCCGGTAAGGGGGTGAAGATTGTAAAGCCTCTAAAATTTCAACTGTCACACATATACACATTTAACAATAACATAGTATCATGCACATCGATTTAAACATTTCAAATTTCCAACTTGTTATGAACACACTTTCACATATCTTAGTAACTCATGCAACTTTATTTTATATGAATACTAGCCAAACATCAGTGAACTTATCACAATATAAATTTTCATTTCTTTTACTCGAATTATCATTAATGTCTAATCAAGTTTCAACACTTAGCCTTATTTTACTTACCAACATTTACCAAATTAGAGAATATCTTATGGTTTTGAGTACATCATTCACTTGGTGCCGTAGTCCAACTATGGTCTTATACTAACTCTCGTCCATCTGTGTCGATATCGTGTCCCAGACAGGTCTTACACTGACACATGTCAAGCCAATGCCATGTCCTAGACATGGTCTTACACTAGCTCACATCTCAAGTCGATGCCATGTCCCAGACATGGACTTACACTGGCTTTCACTATGTGGCCGATGCATGTCCCAAACATGTCTTACACTGGCGCACATATCGCCTGCACTGCCACGGTCCAACCATGGTCTTATCCGTCAATTCATAATCGAACGATCATACTCAATTCCAGTGTTCTACTTAATTTGATCTTTCATTTCAGTTTTCATGCTATCATAACATTTATGACATCTTTAATTCAGAGATTTAAACATAAATGTCAATCACAAGTACATACTGATTACATATCATTAAACAGAAGTACTTATACACACATTCTGTCATTTCGAGTAAAGTTTTCTCTTCATAATCACTAGACCAAATGAGTTAGGCATGTAACATCGTATGAATACTAACATGCATGAAATAGCTTATCACAACTTAACTTTCATTTCATTCCATGTTTCCACATTCTTTAACTTATGATTATCACATATTGAGTATTAATTCATGTAAAAATCATGAATTTATTTTCATACCTTTCCAAAGTTCAACATATCACAAGCATGTTCCAATCGTCTCAATATTACTTTTATCATTAACAAGATTTGCTCGGTTGGAAGTCTTTCCTGCCTTAGCAAACAGTTTCGTTAGTACCGGGAGATATCACACTATCACGAATAGTACTATGGCATGTATAGCTAGACTCTCTTATGCTATGTTAGTCTGAGAACTGACTAAACCATAGCTCTGATACCACTAAATGTAACACCCCTCACCCGTATCCAACGCCGGGACAGTAGCATGTATAGCTAGACTCTCTTATGCTATGTTAGTCTGAGAACTGACTAAACCATAGCTCTGATACCACTAAATGTAACATCCCTCACCCGTATTCAACGCCGGGACAGGGTTCGAGGTGCTACCGGACTTAAACTCAACCAGCTATATAAAACTAGGCCGTAAAATTTTGATCGATTTAAAATTTTTCATTTCACATATATATTGTCCCTTAAACGGGCGCACGAGGCCCAAAACATGCATTAGAGACGGTTTGGGACTAAACCGAGAACTTAAGAAAAACTTGAAAAAAATGTAATGCTTTAAGACTCTATACGCCCGTGTGGGTATAGAGCACACGCCCGTGTGCTAGGGACACGCCTATGTCCCGAACCCGTGTCCAAAAACCTGAACATTCTGCCAATTTGGTCATGAACAAAGGAAGGCACACGGCCAAGGCACATGCCCATGTGCTAGGCTGTGTCCACCACACGGTTGAGACACACAGTCGTGTCTCTGCCCATGTGTTTACTACCATGCATACTGACTTGAATTTCCAAGGTGCAGGGACACATGGTCGGGTCACACACCCATGTGGGCAGACCGTGTGCACACGCCCGTGCGTCTACCCATGTGGACAAATAAAGGCTATTTTCCAAGCCATTTTGTCACCCACACAACATACGCACGCATAAATATACAATAGCATACAACAAGGCATATATGGGCACTTAAACATCCATAAACATGTTATGATCATGTCAATTTCTCATGCAGTAGATATCATAAATTTTACTCACATCTTTACCACAATCATGCCATAATCATCATAAACTCATCACGTAAGACCATAACACATGCATGCATATTTAAAATGGGTTTACAACCCCATAATCAAAATAAGCCAATACATTTGGCTAAAGCAATAACACATACTCGAATACTTAAACTCCTATACATGCCATAGACTCAAGTACTTGAAATCACTTACACCAATAGCGATAACTTGACAATGTGATAATATCCCCGACGAACTCCAACCCGAGCTAACCTGGCAACATTAGAGAACATGGGAAAGGAAAGGGGTAAGCTTTACACTTAGTAAGTTCATATAAAAACAATAAACAACTCATTAACGTGTTTTATCGATGTTCCCATCATATTCTCAAGTTCATAATAAGTTGTCTTCTTGTACAACAGTAGATAAAATATTTATATCTGGAGCTACAAAACTCCAAATTAAATTCCGTTAATTTTACTTGAAACTAGACTCATGTACCTTTCTACCATAAATTTTCAGAATTTTTGGTTTAGCCAAATAGTACAGTTTATTCCTCAAAATTACCCCTGATTCACTGTCTGACAGTTTTGACCCTTCTGCACTAAAGTTTAATTATCTCATAGCACAAGACTTGAACTCATCTATTTCTCTTGAAAACAAACTCATTAATGATTCTAAAAATATAAATTATAACTCATAATTATTTTTGTACAACTTATAATGATTTTCTCAAATAAGAACAGGGGATTTTGAAGTCATTCTGACTCTGTCTCACACAACTTCAAATATCTCATTATAGGAAATTCTTTTTCTCACAAGTCTCTTTTACAAGATACTAGACTCAATAAGCTTTAATTCTGTATTTTATTCAACCTCTAACTCATTTTATACTATTTTTAGTGTATTTTCAAAATTAGACTACTGCAGTAGCCCAAAACTGTCCAGGCTAATTTACTCATTCACAATTATTGTTCACCAAATTAATACAACATCATATCATCTATCATGGTAAGAACATAGAGCTATGCATCATAAGCATGGACCCATAATCTCAATATCATCAAGTATCAAAGACTTATTCCAAATCATGTCATTTTCATAGTATTCACCAAATACTATATACATCATAGGTTATCACATATCAAGGCATTACTCATAATTTTAGTGTACATACCTGTACCACCTCATAATAAAGTATATAATTATACCTTCTTTAACATACCCTCCTTAGGGCTTTCATCACAACATCCATTACATTACCCGTTGAACAATCGGGATGCTAAAGGATGTTCGGAATTATCATGCACCGAATAGAATGCCAAAGCCATGTCCTTCACATGATCTTACATGGATTCAGATATCGTTGCCATATCCCGGATATGGTTTTATACAATGTCTCATGTCAGTACCGATGCCATGTCCTAGACATGGTCTTACATTGGTACACATATCATCACAAGTCAATTCCAATAAAGGCATATATCCACATTTTGTGCAATATCAACTCTTAAGCACATGATAATGAAGTTGATAAATTACTTTCATACAAACTTACTCGTTTCAAAGAAACATCATATTCCATTAAACTTCTAATATTTTAAATCATACACTTAATGCCATAACAATAAAGAATTTTAATTCAAGCATGATATTGCATTATTATTTCCATACGAACTTACCACGACACCAAATTGGTAAAAGAGGCCTAAACATCAATTTCTCATTTTTCTTCGTTCTAATCCCGAATCTCGTTTTTCATCATCTATAACATCACATTTAACTTATTAACACAATATACTTGTCGAAACCATCCCTCGAATTAAAAATTTTAAAATTTAAAAAAAGGGGGGAAATCGACTTTTGAAAAACAAATGCATGGAGTCGCCACCGATCTTTTGTTTTGGTGTGATCGGATCACCTAAAAATGAGGTTAGTTTAATAAGACATTTTTGGTTTATTAAAACAACGATTTTAGTCGACGAACTTTTGAGAAAACGGGATCGGGAGTCGGTTATGCATGAGGAAGGATTAGCACCCTCACTATGCCCAAAATTGGTACCGAATCGATTAAATACTGTCCTCATGTCTAAAATTAAAATTTTTTTGAAATGTGGTTCTTTTTATAATGTTTGAATAACCCGAGTCTGTCATCAAATTTCTCTTGCTTAAGAGGAATATAGCATCACATCCAGCACGATAGGACACGATCCTTTATACCCTCGAAAACATGATAAGTTTCGAGTTCCAGAAGTTTATACGTTGAAAACCGTAAAAGGATGCCCAATTACCTAGTCCAACGAGAAAATTGAAACCCAGCACAGTAGGGCACGACTCCTCTAATTTCTAGATATCAGACATTGCCTTATTTTTAGAATTTTTTTTAAAAAAAACATGAGTGAAATTCTAAAGGAATATTCGATTGTTTCGAACAAACGAGAAATCGCAACCCAGCACGATAGGGCATCATTTCGCGAATTGCCAAATATCGAACATCATCTTTATTTAAAGAATTTTTAAAGAGATGGGTGAAATTCTGAAGGGACATTCGATCATTTCGAGCAAATGAGAAATTGCAACCCAGCACGTTAGGGCACGATTCCGTGAATTGCCAAACATCGAACATTGCCTTATTTTAGGATTTAGAAAAACACGAGTGAAATTCTAAAGGAATATTCGATTATTTTGAACAAATGAGAAATCGAAACCCAGCACGATAGGGCATGATTCCCGAATCTTCAAGCAATCAAATATTGCCTTCGTTTTAAGGAACTTTCAAACGGATAATTGTAAAACCAACTTAAGACACATTAATTTGACTTGAAATAAAATGGAATAATTAGTTTTGAAGAGTTGGAAATTAATAAGTGATATTTGTAAACCAAAAAGGAAAAATAAACATGGGATAATATGCATGTGTGAAATACTATGATAGATGAATGAAGATAATATAATTCACTTAATCAACCAACAAAATGAACAATTAAATTCAACCGATCTAGGAAAAATATTATCAATTTCTTAGGCATAAATGAAGAATAATCAATATAATAATAACACAAAGCGAAAATAACATACATAGCCTAATACAATACGATCAAATGTGAAATATGCAAAACAAAATAAAAATTAAAAAAAAAGAAATAATGTGTGTAAGACAAAATTAAAAGGATGAACACAAAATATGTTATAAATAAATTGTTGAATTTGAAACTTTTTTGTAAAAACAAACTAAAGATATATATATACATTCACTAAAATATACGTTAGAATGAAAACTTTTAAATCAAATAATATATAAATGTTAAAAAAAATATTTATTAAAATACACTCGATAAAGAAAAATTTAATAATATATAGAATACGAAAGTATAGCAGGAATACGTAATAAGATATAATTTGAGGAGGTATACACAGTAGATTCACAAAATATATGTTTATAAATAGATTTGGAAATAATTAGTTGTAAAAATTGCATGAGATTAAGAATGTATATGAGACTAAATTAAATTTTCCATGTGTAACAGATTTTTAAAAAAACATAATTATGTACACAATAGATTAAAAAACATATACATGTGTACAAATAAATTTAGAAGTAAATATATACAAAAATAGCATGGAATTAAACATGAGTCTAATATGTATCGATGTACATAAAAATATTTAAACAAAAATACTATATAAAATGTTAAATAATATGATATAAAAAGAACTTCAAAATGGTGATTTTATAAAACATAAAATAGAGTTTTTAAGGTATCTCATATATATATATATATATATAATATTAAGTACTTTAGAATAACAAGCATTTACAAATTAAAGCCTCAATCAAAATAATATATTTACTAATATATATAGAATATTCGAAGAAATATTACACAGAACGTCAAAATAATAAGATAGAAGAAACTTCAAAAATAATTGTATAAATAAAAACAAACTAAATTATCAAAATGGATCAAAACATATAAAAATATTAAATGTATTTTAAAATTGTAAGTTATACGAATAGAGGACTGAATTAAAATGGAATTAAAATGAGAGAGATAATTTAAAAATAAAGAAACCAACATGGGGACCAGCGTGTAACGTGCATAAATACATGAGTAAAGCTGGAAATATTCCAAATCTTTGTTGAGGCACGGACCCAGTTGGAAATAAGCACAATTTACAAGACCAAATTAAAAAAACAAATGAAATAAACAAGGTGCAATCAAAGACTTGTCCGATGGGGGAGGGCTTGGCATGTAATTATCCCTATCCATTTCAAGGCCACAAATACAAGCCATAAACGGCGTCACTTTGTGCTACCAATTTAAGCTTCTTAAAAGCCAAATATTTTGGTAGAACAAATTGAGAAAGCCAAAAACCTAGAAGTTTGCTCCTATTCGGCCGCCACTCAACTTTCCTTCCAACACCACGATGCCTTTAGATCCCCTTTCGACTTCGATTTCAACGAAACGAACCGAGATCCATGGTCGATTCGCAAGGTAAAGTTTGCTTTTTTACCTCCTTTGTTTTAAAATGAAAATGATGAAAACAATCGATGGAAAATAGATAAAAATGACAGAAAGATTAAAAAGACTAAGAAAAATCACCTTTTCAGAAATTGTTTTTGAATTTTTCTATTCAGTTTTTCGTATAATATATGTGTGTATCCCCTTTCTTTCATGAACTTCGGGCTTCTATATAGCCGAAAAAAAAGAAAAATACAAGGAATTTTTTGTTTTTTTCTTTCTACTGCTGTTTTGCTGCGCTATTCTTGTCTGTTTGCAGGTGTGCGTGGCGCGTGGAGGTCGTACGGTACTGGGTACAGAGGTATGGAGGGGGTAGTCGATGTTGGAGGCTGCTAGGGTTTCCAGTGACCAAAATTCTAGGTTGTTTGGGCTTGTTTTGGGCATTGGGCCATTGTGTTGGGCCCGGACGGATTTGGCCCATTACAGCTGCCCCTCTTTGCTCATTGTCGTGTAACGAGAATGGAGCAAAGACTTTAAAATGGGCCAAATCTGTCTGTCTTGCAGAATCTTGACTTTTTTTTGGTGCTTCTCTTCTTCAAGTAGCCCTACTGCATTTCCAGAGGCGTAAGAACTGTTGCTTTGACCTACTCTACTACGACTACTTGAGGCTTGTTGCTTTAATCTATTCTTCTGTAATTAGCTAAATCTGTTCTATTGCAGCTTCAATGAGATAAGATCTGTAATTCAGCTTGTTACCCTATTGCTTAGGGGGTTAAGGTTCACCTTCTTTGATCTGTTCGACTGGAGACGAGATCTACAATCTTCAGCCTACTCCACTACAACTTTAGGGAGCTAG
Source organism: Gossypium longicalyx (assembly GCA_025698465.1). Taxonomy (NCBI): domain Eukaryota; kingdom Viridiplantae; phylum Streptophyta; class Magnoliopsida; order Malvales; family Malvaceae; genus Gossypium; species Gossypium longicalyx. The sequence goes on from CM046998.1 coordinate 57,329,185, forward strand.
GTTGGTGGCGTAAATCTGCTTCACTGCAACTTCAGGTGGCCAATATTCGTCGTCTTCAATTTGCCCCACTGCAACTTCAGGGAGACAAGATCTACAATCTTCAGCCTACTCTACTACAACATTAGAGAGCTAGGATGATGGCTTAAATCTACTTCGCTACAACTTCAGGAAGCCAAGATTCATCGTCTTCAATTTGTCCCACTTCAACTTCAGGGAGACAAGATCTACAAGCCTCAGCCTACTCCACTACAACATTAGAGAGCTAGGATGATGGCTTAAATCTGCTTCACTGCAACTTCAGGAAGCCAAGATTCATCGTCTTCGATTTGCCTCATTGCAACTTCAGGGAGACAAGATCTACAAGCCTCAGCCTACTCCACTACAATATTAGGGAGCTAGGATGATGGCTTAAATCACCTTTTCAGAAATTGTTTTGGAATTTTTCTATTCAGTTTTTCGTATAATGTATGTGTGTATCCCCTTTCTTTCATGAACATCGGGCTTCTATATAGCCGAAAAAAAAGAAAAATACAAGGAATTTTTTGTTTTTTCTTTCTACTGCTATTTTACTGCGCTATTCTTGTCTGTTTGCAGGTGTGTGTGGCGCGTGGAGGTCGTATGGTACTGGGTACGGAGGTATGGAGGGGGTAGTCGATGTTGGAGGCTGCTAGGGTTTCCAGTGACCTAAATTTTAGGTTGTTTGGGCCTGTTTTAGGCATTGGGCCATTGTGTTGGGCCCGGACAGATTTGGCCCATTACAATACTAATCACATTAGTCCAATGACACATTTTGGCAAATTTTCCAATTTTGCCCCTATACTTTGTCAAAATTACAAAATTGCCCCTAGGTTTGTAAAATGATTTTTTATCACATTTCTTACTCATTAAGACTAGACAAACCATTTTCATAGCTATAGCAACTCACGAATTGAATTATTTCACACATTTGCACATATTTAACAACTTTGCAACATAACCCATTTTTTAGGTGTTTTCAAGCAAACTTCCTTCATTAAAGTTGTCTATAACACATCTAAGACTCATATTCTTCCATAAAAACTCAGAAAGCAACACATATGCTTTCATGGAAAAACCCTAGACTCTTAATCATTTTGCAAAATAGTCCCCTCATTTGAAAGCTCATGCTTTAGGGATTCCAAAAATGTAAAAATCATCAAGAAAGACATTAAAAATCACTTGCTAGCATGGGAGGTTCTTTGCTGAAATTTTCCAGCTTCTAAACCATTTCTTTGCTGCCATTTTCGGTAGAGAGAAGATGAAGAAAAGATGAGATTTTTCTTTTCTTTATTTTATTCTATTTTTAGTTAATTTAGTCACCTAAAAGCCACAAATTTTGGCTTTTTGACTTTTTTGTCTACCTTGTCCGCCCATCACACTTTCAATGGCCTAATTTTAAATTAAAGACCCCCAATTTAAGATACAAAGCAATTTAACACCTTTAGGCATCAAAACACAACTTTTACTTTTTACGCGATTTAGTCTTTTTTCGAAATTGGACTAGAAATCACTAAAATTGATATACCAAAATTAACATGCACTTATAAAATCACATTACAACACATAAAATAACATCAAAATAATTTTCTCTAGCCTCAGAATAGTGGTTCTTAAACCACTGTTTCGACTAGGCCCAAAATCAGGTTGTTACAGTCATGACATAGGATTCTATTATGTGATGTGGGAGTAAGACCATGGCAACGATATATGTGTGTGAGTAAGACCATGTTTAATACGTTGGCATCGATATGTGATACTGATATATGTGTGTGAGTAAGACCCTGTCTGGGACAGTGGCATCGATATGTGATTACATGTAAGACCACGTCTGGGACGTTGGCATTGTATGATATGTGTGATAATCCGAGTATCCTACCAAATTTCGAATGGTTCAACGGGTAAAGATAAGTTGTGTACGAATGTATAAATCGAGCTAAGTGACCAGGTATGTGATAGTTGTTTACTTATTTGAAAATAAGGTAAGTTGATTTTTTGATATGTGGTACAAACATATGTATGATGTTAGTTTGAATTTGTGATTAATTGTGAAGTATGTTCAGCCATAAGTTAAGTGTAATTATGTGGTATTAAGGTTTGATACAAAAGTATATGTAAACAAGTGTTTAAAGACTTAACTTTATGCATCGATAATATGATTTTAATAGTGTATGATACTTTGGTATAGACTTATGTATATTCAGCTACATGATAAGTATAAGAATGAGATATTAAAGTTTGATTTAAGAACATATGTTTATGAATGTGTATATATATTTGATTATTTAATGGTACTATGGTTTTGAAATTGAATGTTACCTTGATAATAGATATGTGATATAATACATTCGTCCAAAGGTTATGTATAGTGATATCATATACATGACCTATGCCCAAACTTATATAAATGGTTATGTGCGGCTTTAATGATATAAAATAAGAATAGTTATGAAATGATCCATGAATATTTGTATATGGGTTTGTGTATAATCGGTTAAATAATGATATTGTGGATTTGAGTTTGAATGATATTTTGATGTTGGTTGTATGTATATTTGGAGAAATGAAAGTATATTTATTATATGAAATTATAAGATTGAAATTAAATGTGATTATGATAGTATGAATTGGTTTGGTAATTGAATTGATATTGTTATTAAGTTATTTATTTGCTTATGGCTTACTAAGCTTTTAAAGCTTACTTTGTGTATTTTTCTGATGTTTATAGAGTTTCGAAGACTTGTTCGGGTTGGAAGTCATAGGAGATCTCATCATACTATACAATTTTTGGTTTGGTAAATAAATGTTTTGAGATTTGGTAATGTGGCATGTATAGGCTAGTTTCGATTTGGTTTATTTTGTTTTGTATATTTATAGCCATGCGAAAATGGCTTAACTTCATTGCTTGAATTCAATTGTGTTTGATTAAGGTTTAAGTTCGTTTTGGTTATAATGTTATATGCTATGGATAAATGGTATTTGTTATCTGTGTTTTTGTGCATTGAAGTTAGTTGGTGATTGTTAGATGTGGTATGAGTGATTTGGCTATGATATATATATAATAGTATGAATTATGTTTGTTATGCTACCTTTGGTTAAAATGATTAAATTATGTTTTATATGTGTTGGTAATGATTTAAAATGAGTTAATAAATATATTTGAATAAAGGTTGATATGCAATATTGAACATATTTGATTATTAGTTCAGCATTTATATTTATATTCATGTGAATTATGGTTGAATATAATGCTAATGGTTGTACATATATTTGGTATTGATTTGAGCTTATATTGGGAGTGTAGCCAAGATATATGATGTTTGTGAAGTTTGTTATGTGTCACGGCCATATGATATATAATGGTTGTTAAATAAGTTAAGGTATATCGTATATTAGTTGGGTAACAGTCAAGGGAAATGCATTGGGTATGTTTGGTGTTCTCTTATGGCATATAATAATGACATGTATAATTCATGATTTGTTTTTTTTCTGGAAAGTTTGATTTTGTATTAGTAAAGCAAAAAGGTAATATGATTCTATATATTGCTTTTATGATCGGTTTGGACAAAATGATAAGATCATGTTTAATTAGTTTTGTGAGTAACCTATTTGTTGATTATATTGACATATATATATACGAATTTGCTTAGACTTTTATATATGAAATATTTAGTAATGTATTCATGAAATGAAGTATATTGGGTTATAAATTAAGCATTTAATTTCTATAACTATTTGTTTGTATTAAGTAACATAAATTCGAATAACTAGATAAATGATATATCGAAACTAGTTAGTTTGCTTTTAAATATATATATTAGATGATTATCTTTGTAATGAAAATTTGTTCTGAGTTATGTTATGATTGGTAATGTCTTGTAACCCGTTTCGATGATAGATATGGGTTAGGGGTGTTACAATATCTCATTGAATGAAGCTTGGCTCAACATTCCCTTATCTCACCTAATCTTTCTCAGGGCTTCTCACCCAAATCATAAAAAACAAGGGTGGGTACTGACAATCCTATGGCATGCCATTATATCCAACGATTACCAAAAATTATAGTGTCAAACATTTACTTAAACATAGAGCTCGCAATTAATTGTGAGCTCGCGAAACGCTGTTCATGGCTAGCTCGTATCATAGAGCTCGTATATCACTGTTCATAAAAGAACACATTTAAACACATTCATAAAACAAAATTTTATGCAAGGCTTACTCTCGAAACTTAAGATAAAGCCCTAAGCTCCCAATTAACATATTATTCGCACATACATGTAGCGATCATTGAACACTCTTTAATTTGCTGAAAACTTAAAATAAACTTATCCTTTACCTTATCTTTGTTTGAAGATAGTTCTATTAGTTTTGCAATTTCACAAACATAAGCAAGTCACTAACAACATATTAAGTGTAACACCATGAATTTTGGGCCTAGAAGTAATGGGACTTGAGTTTGGGATCGGTTAGAAGGCGGCTTAAACAACTTAAAGGTGTTTAAATATTTTATAATTGCATGTTTAGTTTAATTGTTAAGTGATTTAGGAAGGTTTGGTAGTGTGGGAAAAGTCCTGGGTTCGATCCAGGGCTTTAGCAAAATTTTGCATTTTTTTCTAAAAGACCCTGAGCATTAGGTGCAAGGCTTATTAATAAGGCCTGGTAAAATCTGACACAAGGAAACGCTTGGTCTAGTGGAAAAAGGCATTGGTAGTAAGCAAGAAGTCCAGGGTTCAAGTCCTGGCCTTGGAGAAAAATTTTTTTTGCGCATATGTTTAGTAGGGAAACTAGCGTTTAGGCCTTATAAATATGTTTGGTGGAAACTCAACACAAAGGATGCGCTTGGCCTAGTGGTATGGTGGCGTTAGGAGTAAGGAGAGGTGCTGGGTTCAAGTCGCGGCATGAGCAAAAGTTGTGGTGTTTTTTTAACAACCTGGAGATGGGCAGAAAGACTTTATAATTAATTAGGGAGGAGAAACGACACAAATGAGGCAAGTGCCGTGGTGGCAAGGGACGTATAGCGCAACCAAGAGGTTGGGGGTACGAATCTAAATGGTAGCAAATATTTTTAGGATAACCTGGTTGCGGGTTAATAGGCCTTAAAAATAGTTAGGGATGGAATATGGCACAAGAGTGCCTGGGGAGCAGTGGCGTGAAGCATGCTATGAATTTGAGAGGTTGCAGGTTCGAATCCCAGGCCTGGCAAAGTTTTAAATTTTTATTCTTTAAGGAAACTAAGGCTTAGGCATATAAGCCTTATGGTTAGTTGTGACCGAATGGTAGCACAAGATAGGTGGCGGTGTAGTGGCTAGCAGCGTGTTGGGAAGATTGGAGGGCTAGAGTTCGAGTGACTTCATGCGCAAAAGGGAATTCAAATTTGTTGCTCAACGCAAGGAAGGATTGCCATTTGGTGGAAGCAATTTGAATGCAATTTAAACTGGATTTGTTGGCTAAAATCAAGGTTACAGTCGAGATAAGGATTAAGTGTGGATATGATGGTGATAAAATTGGAGAGATCTTAAGAGCTGAGTTCTGAGTTCTTGATTTTGTAGAAACTTGACAACAAGAGAAATAAATAATCAATGAATAAATTTGAGAGAGTTTTGTCGTTTAAAAGATTATGAAATTTTAATGAAAAAAAGCTTATTTTATATGCACTAAGTGTTTTGATGTTCTTAGGATGCCCTAATCATAGTAAAAGTAGGAAAGAGTTATGTGCATGAGTGGTGTTGTAAGGAGGAAAATAATTTGACTTCCTAACTTTGGTATAACTGCCCTTTGGCTAGTCCTAATTTTAAGTCTCGAACCAAACTAGCGATCACAGCTCGCTAGGTCCACTCGCGACCCTAGCTCACTAGGCCCAAACCAATGATTGCAGCATGCCAAGCCAATGGCGACCTTAGTTCACTAGGCCCAAATTCCTAGGCCCTATCACGGATGTTACACATAAAATTTCAAAACCACATTTTTGACTTGAGGTTCATGTAAGCCCCAAAAACCATTATTGATATATAAGTGAAGAGCTATATCGGGAATATACATAACGAAATTTATCGATGAAATGAAATAACATAAATCAGTGATAGTAGAGAAAACAGATGAATATTGAAGAAAGTTGAAACAAGTAATACGTTGTGAGATATTAAGTTGAGGTATGTACTAAATTGCAAAGTTGTGAAAAGTGAAAGAGTCAAATGTAACTGTAACACCCCTAACCTGTATCTGTCGCCGGAACAGAGTTACAAAGCATTACCGAAACTTTCAGAACATTTACAGATAAGTGAAATCAATCACTTTTCATTTCCCAAGATTATTTAAAACGTCCCTTAAATGGACCCTTGAGGCCTAATATGAGTGTTAAAATCAAATCGGGACTTAATCAGAAACTCTAAGAATTTTTCACGACATTTCAAAAATTTTCCAAGGTGCAGGGCTCACACGCTTGTGTGGTCCAAGGGGCACGCCCGTGCTGCAGGCCGTGTTCGACCCCATGTAACTCTCTGACTTGTGCACATGGCCATGCCACATGCCCGTGTCCTAGGCTGTGTGTTTAATTAAATTCTTTTGAAATTAGGTGCAAGTTTCACACAGCCAAGACACACGCCCGTGTTCTAGGCCGTGTAGCACACATGGCTAAGACACACACCCGTGTCTCTGCCCATGTGCTCAATTTTGAGCATTCTGTTTCTCAAATTTAAGGTGCAGGGGACACACGGCCTAACCACACGCCCATGTACCAAGCCGTGTGTCACACACAGTCTAGACACACGCTTGAGTGTCTAGCCATGTGGACAAAATAAAGCCATTTCTAGCTTCATTTCTCACCCAAAATTACACCAACGACCTGCACTTAAACTCACATCCAAATACCAACTATTTCAAGCATTCAAATTAAGCAAACTCTATCATTCAACATGGCATATCATTACATGCATACATGTTTATAATGTTACCTTGGTATACTCCATATGATAGGCATAATTTGAGCAACCATTTAACATGTATATAGCTACCATAGTATGACATTACAAGTACATCAAAAGCAACCATTACTAGCCATTCCAATGGCTAGATTATAGACCACATATTTAAGTCGTCTATGGCCATGTTAGCCTATAAATGCCATTATACTAAAATAATTTTACTATGTATACCCAAAATAAGCTAGTGGATAGTGTGATGATGCTCCAATGATCTCCAACATTCACGAGCTTCCGAGCACTATAAAATAGGGGAAAAATAAAACAGAGTAAGCATTACATGCTTAGTAAGTTTGTATAATGGAAATTAAACTTACCAATCCCGTTTATTAAATCTATGCATACAATATCATGTTTTCCATCCATTTCGCAAAATTGCCTAAACACATGCATTCAATCAAATATGTGAGTCACAAAATTTTCATATACATCAAGTAAACACAGATGAGCTCATCATGCAATATTCTTTCAAGACATTATCATTTCATCTCATAATTTTCTCATCATGCAAAGAGTTGTGTCCATTGAATCATTGAATTTTCAATAGATACTCAAGTAGTACATTCGAGGTGTACGATTAAATGACCCATCAATTCTTATTCAAGAGTACCCATAGGGCACTTAATTAAGGACCACACTCTCGGGCTACATATCATATTACAAGATTACTAGTCTACGCTAAATCTATTATGTAACGTATAATCAAAAGAGCTCAATTAGGATTACTAGTCCAGGCTAAACCCTAATTGTAACATATGCTCGAGAGAGATTATATCAGAATTACTCGTCCGGGCTAAATCCTTTCTAGAATGAGATCAATAGGATTACTCGTTCAAGCTAATTCTCATCAGCAACAAATGCAGGACCCGATTCATTTCGTGAAAGCACATTTTTCCATCGAAATTCAATATTCAAACGAGACTTTACCTTTTTTCCAATATTTCCGAACATGTAATCATTTCCGACATTTATAACATCCACATAAATATAATTCATATTGCATACAATCATAACATTCAAGTTAACATATTTACATGCTCGATTAAGTTACATGAACTTACCTCAACACTGTTTCGCATATAAAATCTACTAATCCGAAACCTTTTCATTTCCTCGATCTAACCTCGAATTTGTGTTGTCTGGATCTATATAAATAACTTTAATCATCAATTTCACACATTTCATATTCATTTGGACTCAATTTACGTCTTAGGCAAAATTACCATTTTTCCCTTAACTTTTCCATAAATTCCAATTTCGTCCCTAGGCTTGGAAAATTAAATTTATGCAATTTACTCCCTATTACAAGACTAATCGAAATTTGTACATAAAATTTACAGCACATATTTTCTATAAATTTTAGAATTTTTCATTAATTTTCACAACTTTACATTTTAGTCCCTAAATCATGTTTTCATAAAAAATCACTTTTTAAAAGTTGTTTATCTCTTAACGACCTTTCATTTTCTACCATAAATTTCAAAATTTCAGCATATACATCCATGACCTAATTTCCATACTTTGATAACTCTTCAAACTAATCCCCTAAATAGATAGATTCAGCTATCCGGGTTTCAAAAATATCAAAATTACTAATAACGGGACAAGGAATGTAATATCCCGAATTAAGGCCTAATCGGAATAGTGGTTTCGTGACCAAAAATTTGAGATAGAAATAATTATTTTATAATTATTTTGAGGTTTATGATATGATTGCATAATTGTGTGAAGATTTCGTGAAGAAATTTTTGGCATAACGAGTTTAATTTAAAGTTAGGGATTAAATCGAATAAGTTGCAAAACTTGCATTCTAGAAGTTTTTAGTATGAAATTGCTTTGAAATATTAATTAGGAGGTCTTAAATGGTACTTTGACCAATTTTAAGTTCATGGACAAAATTAGGACATGGAAGGAATTTTAGAAAGTTTAGTAAGGAGGGGCATTTTGGTCATTTGGATATTAAATGAAATAACAAGGGAAAAATAACACAAAATTGGTTATCATCTTCCTTAGTTGCTGCCGAATGCTCCCTCTCTCCATAGCTAGGGTTTCTTCAACTTTCAAGCTTCATAGTAAGTGATTCCAAGCCCCGTTTTTAATGATTTTTACATTTTTGAAATCCCGGTAACTCGGTATAGCTTATGATAGTAATATTTTGAGTTAGAGTTCATATTTAAAAAAGTACCCATAGGTGAAATTTGTGAATTTTGATGTTTTATGATAGAATATGAGGTTTTAAATTAAGTTAGACAACTTGTGCTACTTGGTTTTGAGTGAAAACGAGTAAAAGGGCTTAATCGGCAAAAATACCTAATAGTCATAAGTACATGTTAGAGTGAGAATTTGATGTTGCCATAGAAGGGAAAAGTGATCAGGATGTTACAAAACATAAGAATAAGGAATTAAGTTTAATCCCGAGATTAGGGGTAAAAGTGTAAATATGCAAAAGTTTAGGGGTAAAATTGTAATTTTGCTAAAATTTGAATTAAAGACTAATTTGATAATGTGAGTATTAAATAAGCTAAATGTGTTATTTTAGATCAAGAAAGACGTGGAATCGACCCCAATCGAGGAAAAGAAAAGATTGTGGACTAAATTGCAAAATCTTTATATTTTGGTACCAAGGTATGTTCATGTGTAAATAATGTAGCATAATTGTTATTTTTAAGTTATTGATGTTAATTATATGATATTCTGATTTTTATCATGAAATATAGGCTTTGTGGTTATTTTCGAATAAAATGCAAATTATGTGTATTATTTGTTAAATATAAAGTCTTTGCTTTTAGTATTGGTTTCAGATATTTTACTAAGATGGCAAGGATATGTGTCCGAGGAAAATCCCGTTTGAACCTTAGGAATAGATTAGGATACAAGTGACATGTCACTAGGATAGTTGAGCATCCGAACTCATTGAGTTGAGTCCGAGTTCACTTATGGATGTGAATCTCCGAACGCGTTGAGTTGAGTCCGAGTTCACTTATGGATGCAAACGCCCGAGCTCGTTGATTTGAGTCTGATTTCACTTAGGGGCGGGTTACATGATTGCTTGATTACATATGTGGCACTTATGTGCAAATTATCCATGTATCCGAGTTATATTCCGATGTGTTCAACGGGTAAAAATTTCTAGTGAAATGGAAGAACACTTAAAATGCAAGTGATGTTTTGGTAAGTGTTGTGAAATGGACACTTTGGACAGGTATGTACTTAACCCTCGGGTTGAAAATAGATACTACAACGATAAGGTGGTAAGATGATGAATGATGTTTAGAAATGTGATATATGTTTTGGTGATACCATGCTAAGGTTGTTTGGTATAATTGTATTGTTATGTTACTTGTTATTTGCATATGAACTTACTAAGCATTTATGCTTACTCCCTCCTTTTTATTCACTGTAGTTTTGAACAAGCCGGCTCAGAAATCGGACAGTCGAAGGTTCGATCACACTATCCGAAGGACTTTTATTTTGGTAAATGGCTTGTAAAACTTAAGTATGGCATGTATAGCAATATACCTACTTTGTGTAAATAATTTTGTGATATGGTGGTGATTTGATTGAGAATATGCTTGATAATGATAAGTCATGGAAATGGCTAATTTAGATCATGTTTGATGCCATGGAAGGTTAATAGGTTATCTAGTCCATAAAAACTCATGAAAAGATGAAATTTGCCTTAAACAAAACATTTACTAAAAATTTACTAAAAATCATAGAAATCAAATTTGGTGATGGATTAAATATGAAATTGAAGCCTAATATGTCTAGTTGCACATAAAACAAACGAAACATTTAAAGGAATTATATGTTAGAAGATATTTGAATTTTAGTGAAACAGGGCCAGAGCGATTTCTGGATCCCCTGTTCCAACTTTAGAAATTCACCATAAATTGTACAAAAATAATTAGGTGGATTATTTTATATTCTTGAAATCCTTATTGAGTCTAGTTTCAGCATAAACAAACAGCATAGTAATATAAAGTTTTTACAGAGAGAAATATGGTTCGTAGTAAACAGAGGTCAGTCCAGTCAAGTCCTAAAACAGGGGTAACTTTAACTAATAAACTGTACTAATTGGCCCAACCAAAAATTCTAGAAAAAAATTAGTGAATAGATATATGAGTCTAGATTTAGGGAAAATTTATGGATCTTCATTTCTAGTTTCGTAACTTGAGATATGATTTTTCTTGTAACTATGACGCAGGTAGCTAGAAAGCTGTAAATGTAGAAACAAATGATTCAAAGTTCTTAATTTGATAAATTATGTTCGGTAACACCTCAAGCTCGACTCCGGCGACGGTCTCGGGCGTGGGGGTGTTACAAGGAAACTTACCCAATTAAGGCATGAAAGTTTCTTCTCTCTCTCCTATGGTTTCTATGTATTTTTGGGGAGGAAGATGAGAAAAATAAAATGATATCTTTTATTATCTTTTTAATTAATTAAATTATTTCAAATTTCAATTTAGTCCTTTCCCTTTTTCTAAATTTCCAAGGATGAGTGACCAAAATATCCACATACTTTTCTTAAATGGTCTAAGTACCATATAAGGACCTCAAGTTTTGAATTCCATAGCTATTTAATCATTCTAGCTACTAGAATTCAACTTTTTCATTTTATGCGATTTAGTCCATCTCGTAATTAAGCACTAAATCGATAAAATTTTATTATCAGGATTTTCACATGACATTCCTAACATATTACGGACCATGTAATAAAATAAAATAAATTTTATTTTTGGATCGAATTTGTGGTCTTGAAACCACTGTTCCGATTTTATTGAAAAATGGGTTGTTACAGTAACACCCCTTGCCTAACCTGATCAGTAGGTCTCAGTTACAGGATGCCACATTCATTTTCGAAGAAACTACAAACATTTAACATTGAAATCACAACATAATATCAAACCATCAACATGATATTCAACCTTTCTCGGGTCTTATACGAGCCTATGTATGCTTTAAAGTTACCCCAAAATCGAACAATAACCAATTTGTAAAAGTTTCAAATCTTCAGGATTACACTGCAATGTGAATGAGTTCCTTGTCACAACGTGACATGCTGACTTGGCTTCGTTGTGATGACGAGGTTCCTCATCATGCCGTGGCCTGAAGTCCAAAGCTTGTCACGACGTGGACTCTATTTTTGGTACATTTTAGGCCATTTGGTACCTATTTCCTGGCCATCTTACAAACTTACTAATTGGTGCATATTTACACAACTTCTCTTGCACAAAAAACATACCAACACATATTCCAAACATTACATTTAACCATTTCCAAATATACCTCAATTTGGCACCAAATCATATCAATTCAACTTATTGAACCCCAGACCAATCAAACATGCATATAGCCATCCAATAACTTCATTTTAACCATATAAATTCCTACTCAACTATGCCATTTCAAGTGCCACACATATAGTTCAAATGTTACCAAAACATTCATGCACAATAAGCATTAACTTTATCAAAGATTAAGCATTATAAATGATTCAACTAAAACTATCATTTTAAGTTAACATGTCAAACACCTATGTATATGCCACATAGTCGGACTTTAAAACATTTGAAAGACTACCGAATCAATATCAAAATAGAGTGAACTTCTTGACAATCCACTTGACACGTTCCGCAAGTTGATAATCTACAGGAAAAAGGGAAAACAATAGGGTAAGAATATCGAATGCTTAGTAAGTTCATAGGCATGTTATGGATGGTTAAGTTATGGGGAACTCCTTTTGGTGTGTAACGGAGAAGGTTAGGATGTTTTAAAAAAGAAAATTGCATAATTGATTTACAATCTAATACAATTAGCTACTAGCTTGACAAGTTTGCTTAAACATGGCAATCACATATCAATAAGGCGAGTTTAAAAAATATTGTATCATATGGTAACTCAAACATATAACATTCCAATTCATTTATAATAAACATTTCAATGCCATTCACATAGTCAATCGACATTTAATCAATTCAATATCAAATTCATACCACTTTCCAAATCGAATCAATTAATTCGTCACGTTCCCATATCAGTCCTCTAGACTTATATATCCATTTTGCATAATCTTTCATATACTATCAAAATTCATATATTATAACACTTCTTTTAAGCATTATTTCACAATATCAGTTCAGTTGATATACCATTATCAACTTCACATCTTTTTTAGCCCCATTAACCTGACTTGGAGTCAAGCGAATACATGGATCCAACCAATTCACCAAATTTGACACCTGGTGCCTCATCGAAAAAATTAAAGTAAATATATTGTGCCCAATGCTCATCGATATAACTAAAGAATAAGTTGTACCCAACACTCATCGACATGTAGTCGAAACAACCCATACTTAATCTATCCTATGACATGCCAACTATGTCTAACTCTGCCCGAAGAATTAATAGGGTAACAATTTATTCAATCATCATTTTGTTCAATTCACATCTCATCAATTCAATTCATTTTTCAAATTATCAATTCATCACATAGCAAATTCTATTTCAGCATCGTTCAAAGTCAATTCCATAATTTCATCGAATTTCACTATTTTCAGCTTAATTCAATTTAGTTCTCCATCAACTAACAAATTGTAATTCATTATATTCAATTTATCAGTCAATTTATCATTTATTTATGATTTAGTCCATATATCACATTTTGTACCAAATTGCAAACAATTTAAATTACTATCAAACATACAAAAAATAATAATTCAAATATATATAAAAATTTAAATACAATTCAACCATATGAACTTACCTGAAAAATTCACAATTAAGTTGGAACTTCAAAGACTATTAAACAATTTTGTCTTTTCCCCGATTATTTTCGATTTGATTCCAATCTATACAATTATTCAATTCAATTTATCAATTCCAAATATTTTATAACATCTTATTATAAGTATAAATTAGTTCAATTTTCATTTTTTGAATGCCCCTAAGTTTTTACATTTTATTCAATTTAGTCCCTAAAACCAAAATTACAATATCTTTTAAATTTGAGCTTCGATTTCAAAACCAATCTCAATTACATCCTTCTATGACCCTATAAATCTATAATTACAGAATTTTCACATCAATTTTGAAATTTAAACACCTTAGTTCCTATGTTTAAAAACTAGCAATTATACATTACAATCTAGTCTTTTTTTCACATATAAGTTTAAAATCTATCCATTTAACACCAATTTTATTAAGAATTCATCAATGGAAACTTTTAGAAACTTAAACAATTTTACAAATTGGTACATGTGCTAGATAAATCAAGCTCCCACAACCTCAAATACATAGAAATTTTAAGAAAATGTCTTAATTAAAATACCTAGATAAAGGCCGAAAGATAGAGATCGTAGAAAGTTTTTCCCTTTCTATTTTTCTAGAAGTTTTGGTGATGGAGAAGAGAGAAATGAAGATTCCATCCATTTTCAACCTTTTTATACCATAATTAAGACTAATTAACCTTTTCTAATTACCTTAGCTTAATTAATTCCTTAATTAACCTATTTTAATCTTAACTAACCTAATTTGGTGGACAATAACATCATCCTCCACTAATTGTTATAGAAAAATGATTTAGTGGGGGTGGTGCTATAAAGGTTGATAGGGTTGGGCCCAATAATCATAAAGTAAGTACCTAGTGGAGACCTCTTTTTTCCATTGTTAGACAACTTGGGAGGAGATGGCCAAACATCTGAGTGTTAGGGGAATACAAGTGCCTAACTTCTCCTATGAATTTAGCATCACTTATGGTGAATTCCGGCTGAATGACAGTTCTAATGGTATCATCTTTCCTCTCTACCTATTGGAGGTTGGGATTTATCTCCCACTGCATCCTTTCTTTTGAATTGTTTTAAATGAATATGGAATCATGCCGGGACAACTCAATAGCCTATCCTGATGGACTCTGGTTACTTACTTCATCAACTGCAGCTTGAGGAACGAGCCATCAATTCTCAACATATTCCAGTGAGTTTATAGATTAAAGGTTACCACTCGAGGTGCCACTACTAGGATGGCACATTTCAGTATTTACGAAAGATGCGAGCCAATTGTCTGAAACTAGGCCTTCAACCTCTCAACAAGAATAAATTCATCCGAGTAAAAAGTAAACTAAAGGGTGAGTTTGGTTTCCCAACGCAGTGGTCCATCCCTTAAGAGTCTGTTTGTACCCGTAGGCAATAGTTAGATAATAAGGTTGTGGTAGATCAATTTGATCATCTAAAGTTGGGTCGTTTGCTAAAACTGGAGGAACTCATCACTGTAAGAAACATCTTCCATTTTTGTTTGGAAAATAAGAGTCCTTATGGCTGTAGGCCCATGGATATTGCTACTGAGGCTAATCCCCGAGTTGTACACTCCGCAAAAATAGTATGGCCCTATAATGCCATTGATGACTTGGCCACCATGTTAGTATGGTAGAAAGATGAACCCCCGCACTTCTTCTACACTGTATGCAAGCTAAACGTACGACACTAGTCTACCTCACCAACTGTTGTCATTGGTGAGTCTTCTAGTAGGGGTTTGGTTCCTCGTTTGGCTAACACTAATCTTACTATTACAGGTTCTACTCAATCTTTACCCTAAAAGACCAATAGATAACCATTATCACGGTATCACCCCGAATGACCATTAGGTAACCGTTTTCACGGTGTTGCCCTGAAGGTTAATAGATAACCGACGTCACATTGTCACCCTAAAAGACCAGTGGATATTCATTCCACGATGCCATTAGACTCCATTGAATTCCCTATTAATCTGCCTATTCCTCTATTACGCCAATTTTTCCTATCTTCAACTAACCCATCAAAATAACTTCTTTCGTACTCCACATTTTATAAAGAAACATTTCACACATAACATTCCAAATACTATTATAACAAGGAGTATGTCACACTTCAATACATCAATACACAGTGCTATCACACAGAACATAATAGTATACATCCATCAATTCACACAACCATAAGTACGATGACATGCTCATTCATCGTAATCATGTACAACCATTAGAATCAAACAGACCTTAGAGCAGACACAAAAGTAATTCACATAAGCAACACAACTTCCATCAATCATCCAAAGGTAGAGTACATAAACTCATCTTAAATCCTTCGTCCTCGTCAACTTAACTCTTCCAAATGCCAGAGCCTCCTTCGTCATGACAGCTAAGCATGACAACCATATATATTGGTTAAACTAAAGGTGTTCAAACCTTAAAACCTCGAATCCGTTATTATATAAAAGCTTTTTAAGAATCTTTACTTCTTTTTCCCCTACTTTACGAGCATAGAGAGTCTTGGGAGCTTACTAGCTTATTAGATTCTCTACTTTCCAAACTCGAGTTTCACATTAACCTCTCCATGTATAGCTTTCCTTAACTTTTTCTTCTTTGGAGCAATCGAAGAAGACGATTGAGATGAAAAGAAAATTATAAATAGAATCGAGAAGGATTATCTTATAGAAACATCCCTTCTCACACATATATATATGTCATTATTTTGCACGATCTCCATAGTCCAAAATAACCGTCCATCGTTAATCATTTTGCCTCGCCCTAAGGAACCAATCAGTTCCATCTTAACTAAACCAAAATTGAAACTCAACTATTTACTAATTAGCCCAAAAAATTTCCAAATTCCCTAGTAAAGCCTTCTAACTTACTATTTTATTTAATTAACTCCCAATTTTCTTTTAACTTCGAGACTTTACTAAAAATTGAGTGTGACATAGCAATAGTGCATTTGGAAATCCTCTTAAATTCCTGCAAGTTAACTTCATGAAAGATGGCATACAAGACTTTGGAATTTGCATTGGCCAACTTTTCTTCTTCTATGGTCTATTGAACCTTTAACTTAACAAATTTCAGTATCCATTTTAGATTGTTCTTATCCACCCAACATAGCTCGTCATGCCTTTTCATCAATAGACCTAATGTACCCTTCATCTGTGTTTTCTAGTATACATAATTGGCAACCTTTATCATATGAGGATGAGAAGTAGAAGAACTTTCTATACCTTTAATCTAATAACAGCAAAGATCTTCATTAGCTATTTTAAATGGCAAGCTCTGATACCAATTAAGGTTTTAAAATAGTTGTTGAGAAATAAAACTATCTACTTGGAAGGATTGGTTAAGGGAATTGGCACTTCTTCAAGCACTGCATGAAACAAAAAATAAATAAGGGACACAAGGTTTGCTTACATAGTTTGGTTTCCTTGTGTCTATGGAGCCTAGCTTAGTGAGAAATATTTACTATATTAAACACTTACAACAAATGATTCTAAATCTATCACACACCAATGACAATTTCCTCACTTTTAAGCCTTGAAGAATGATACCCTCACCACTAAATTTACCCCTATGAATTCAACAAGTGAAACAACAACACAAAAGGTTTCACTATCAAAATGCACTTGCAAAGTAAAGTTCTTTACAAGAACATATTAAGTGTTCAATCTCTCTATACAATAACCTATACTAGTCTTTATAAAATAGCCACATTATAAGTTGTATACAAAATAATAATGATCAAGGCAAATATGGACTCTTGAAACAAGAATACAATGTTCCAATCCAATCCAATCCAATCCAATCCAATATCAACGATCTAAGGGATTAAATAGGGGTGATTTGATCCGATTCGATCTTCAAACTATGTTTTTCCAAGTGATATGATCTTCATTGATGAGCTAGATATCATCCACATAATCAACACAACCCATAAACATGGTTCAATAAATTGCCAACAACATAAATATTGAAACTACCTTATATAACTTCAGTGATCCAAGGAGTGCACACTCCCTTAGGCACTCAATTACTCTTTCCATATTTTTCAGCAGCATGCACTCCTATGGTGATTTGACATGGCACTGAACTCGGCACCTATGAATTTTGAGGCACCATTCAAAAATCGTATTCTTAAAAAATAACTTTTGTAAAAATTTGTTTTAATAAAAAATAAAAAAGTTTACGATAAACAAATAAAAGAAAAAGAGCAAAAAAGAAATATTTTGAAAGGGAAAATATTTGGTACATTGTCAGTGGAGTTTTTAGACTCTACAAGTAGGATCAGGGACTTAACAAGTATCTTACAGGGATACAGTAAAATATTTAAAAATATATTTTAAAAAAAAACATAAGACAATTTTTTAAAACTACTTGCAAATTAAAAAAAGTACACTACCAATATATCAAATATTAACCATTTTTAAAAAAACATTTTCCTTAAAACTTAGAAAAGTTAGTTTAAGAAGAAGCTGCCTCCATTATTCAAAATCCCGTCTTTGATACACTTGCTGCTTATATATATATATAGGGAAAAAAATAAACACATGCAGTTTGAAGGAAAGTGAAAAGGGGGTCGTGGTTCTTGGTCATTTTTTTTTCTTAAAATTTTGTTCTTACTTTAAAGCTTCGTAGCCCAGCTTAATGTCATTGACCCCAAGAAAATGAAAAGGAAAAGCCAGAAAACGCACTAGGAAGAAATTAATGTGAAATGTGTTTTGAGTTTTGACTTAAAGAAATAAAAAAAATAAAAGGCATCCTTTAGATGAGAAAGATAAAATATGAAATTTGGCAAGGTTCAACTATACCGTCTTTCCTTAAAACAATTAAATAGAGAAGCGCTCAAAGAGTCATGACTCGTTCTCAATTTACGTATGAATGAATCATCATGACGGTACAATCAAGGCAAATTTTCCTCTAAAATCGGCTTTAAAAAATTGCAAGTAGCTGGAAGCCATGGTCGATGTTGTCCACCATCATGCCTACGATGAAGTACCTTAATTCTTTGCTGAATCACATGTATAACATGTGGAGTTTCTTATAATAATATTGATAGTTTTCTGTAATTTTTTTTTTACTAAATGACTAATGCTTCTTCATTATTTCTCAGTATGTACTTTTTTAGGTTTTTAATTCTTCATGAATTTCGTGTCTTCTGACATACAGAAAAGTATAGCTAAAGAAAATCTTTTGCAGCCATGGATTTTGAGCTTCAGCTAAAAACAATTATTGCACCTCCCTAACTACATATATTTTATTTCATCTTGGAGCAATCACCTGAACACCCTGCTCTTTTATTTTTCATACAAAAATGTAAATCCTAAATACACTTCACACCTAAAAACGTAAACCCTAAACTCTCCTACCTAATTTCCTTGTAAAAGTATTTTCATTTAAATTGCAAGATCAACATAAGCCATAACCATGGTAAAATTTGTATTCACTCTATTATTAGATTTTGTAGATTTATTTTTTTGCAATTATTAACAAGACAGATTGAATTGCCTGGGCTTGACATAATCTATGTTTTGATGCCCCAGGTAATCGAATCATATATAGATTATAGATGGCAAAATTATATGTGATATGTGAAATGCCCACTCCACTACTCGACAAAGTTTCTTGATGTCTTAGTTGAAAGATGGAGGCCACAGATCCTTCTTCATCTAGTAGCAAGTGCATTTATTTTACGGCAGGATAGCTTGAGATTCAACCCCTAATAACCTCATCCTACCCCCAATTATCAAAAAATAATTTTAACATGCCTTTTATCGTTGTTGATCAAGAAAATAGCTTTTCTCCATGAATCCAAATTAACTCTCTTAAACTAAACTTAGGACCTATACTAGAAGATATTAGATAAATAAATAATTATTGTGATTTAACTAATTTTTCATATAGACCACATTAATTTCAACATTCTCCTATTTGGTCATATGATAAAGCCAAAATATATGACATTTAAATCCAAATTTTAATATGATGATTTAATGCTCTAATTTAACTCCTACTCAATTAAAGATTCATATGACACGAATCATAGTAATAGCATTCTAAAATGAATATTTAAGTTTCTAAATTTTCACTTTTATAATTCTTTAAAATAATGTCAAAATATGAATTATCATGGTAAATTTATTGGGCTTATTATAGAATTAACAACTCTTAAACTAGAAACAAAATATCCAAGCCTTGATCTATGAGATATTACTTTATAGTATAATTTCATTTTCGATAGTTTACAAATGATGAAGGACCTAATACTTTTAAAATTTGCCAATCATTTCTACATAAAATTTTATGCCAATTTTTGTACAAACAAGACCATACCAAAGGCTGCTATTACTCATATGAGATATTATTTTTGCTCACCTAAAATTTAGTGAAATTAAAAAAGGTGTTATCCAACGTAATACAAACACATCTAATAGCATAAGCATCAATACATGTTTGAGTTTACAATGAATACCAAGAAAAGAAAATGAACTTGTATTTCTTTTAGTCTTCAAAGTAACGTATTTATACAATACATGACCATACAAACCATGCTATTAACTAACTTAACTAATTCAAATTGCTACTAACAAATCTAACTGCCAACAGTTTTTCAATATTCCTTAATATTCACTCATGGCAGAGCTTCTTTAACAAGAAAAATGTTGGACTTGGTGACTTTGTTGTTCAAACTTACTAACAACACTCAGGCTATGTCTGAACTTACAAAAGAATGATATGGATAAAGGTTTGGTGATTACGTTAGCCACTTGATCTTGTCCTGGAATATGACCAACTACCAGTTTGCTAGCTACAACCTTCTCTCTAAAAAAACAAATCTAGTTCAACATGCTTTAACTTAGAATGTTGTATTGGATTCGCAGATACTACAATTGCTCCTGAGCTATCACACCAAACAGTAGTATTTCTAGTAAGAGAAACATGTAATTCAGTGAGTAGAGACTCAAGCCAAATGATCTCAACTGTAACTTGAGCTAAGCCCCAAAACTTAGCTTCTACAGTGGAACGAGAAACAACCTATTGTTTCTTGGAACCTCATGCTACAGGATTTTCACCTAAAAATGCACAGAATCCAATTGTGGATCTTTTGTCATTCAAATTTGTACCCCAGTTAGCATCAGAATAACCTGCTAGAGAGGCACAAGGTACAACTTTAAAAATTATGCCATAATCAAAGAGTGTCTTGCAAATATCTCAAGATCCTTTTCACAGCCATAAAGTGTTGGTCCAAAACCGTATGCAAAAATTGACACACTTTGTTAACAACAAAGGCAATATTAGGGTATTGAAGGGCACCAACAATGCTTCGATAATCATAATCATTCTCAATTGGACTCCCACAGTGAGTTGACAAGTTGCATGTAGTAACCATAGGAGTAGGAGAGGCTATTGAAGACTCCATGTTACACTTTGTTAGCATGTCCTTAATGTACTTCCTTTGGTTTAAAAATAAACCAGTCGAGCAATAGGAAACCTTAACATAATGCCCAAATTTCTTAGGTATTATTTGTTCTAGTTTGATACGGAAATTGATTTAGTGTGATGGTTATGTACATTGGTGGTTTATGGTGGGTCTTAGGTTTAAGTTGTGGCTGTTCCAAAATAGAAATAAAATTTTTGGTTTTCTTGTAGACTGTGTGGCATAGTCGTGTGAGGCACACGACCTTGTGAGTTTTTATAGACCATGTGGGTGTCCTGTGTGGACCACACGAGCAAGGCTTTTGGGCCGTATGGGTTTTTTGGCCAACTTTAGGACTCAATTAAGGGCGGTTTATGGAACTTGACATTTGGATCTGAAGACATCATAAGGGCCAAAAAATTTGTAAGTTTAGTACTTAAATTTGTATGAGTAGCCCTAAAAGTATGACAAATGTGTTAAGGTAAAATTTAGTTATAAGGTTTGATTTGTGTTAAATAAAACATGTGTCTAAGCATAACATGTAACATATGCTATATGTGTGTGATTATGATATGTATAAGATACGTATATGTTTAGGGTGGGATATGTTCGATGGAGGAAGTGTATATGGCAGTACATATTGCAAATACGATGGCTAGACTGCAATACTATATGCATGGCAACTCCGCTGTAATTTTATAAGTGGCATACCTCCACATACTGGTGTAATTGGATGGATAGACTCATATAGTCCAATATAGTGTGATTGGTTGGTCGGGAATGGTGTGTAGTGGATGGGTGTAGGTTTGATATGCATATTCAAATTTGATAAGTTATGAATTATTTAAAATTAATGCGTTATGTGATACTCTGATATGTATTCGATGTATGTGAAATGTATGATTCTGGTTTTTGGGTCAGTTCGCACACTAGGCTATAAGCTCGCATTCTTGTTTGATTTGTTCTAGGTAGTCTACCAACTTAATTTGGACAATGGCATTGGAGACTCGGGTTACACAACTTGGCATTATATTTTATGGTTTTGTTTTACTAGTTAAAATTGGACATTTTGGACTCTGTTATGGTGGTTACTTGTTGGACATTTTATGATTTGTTTAGCTCACTAGAACTAAAATGGCCTGCTTTTGCTAAAACTTAAATGAATAACAAACCTACTTAAGGCAATTAAAATGAAAGCCCATTATTTCTCTCAAACAATACAACTTTAAGTAAATATTGATACATATTAGATTTGAGGTTTTCACTGAAAATGATTTTGGCATGCTACTGTTATAGGAGAATTTAACTTGATCCTTTGACATGGTTAAAATGTTTTACAAAAAGAGTGAAACAATAGAGTTTTCAACTCGTTAGAATTGATGTTATTTAAAACAAGCAATAGTATTCTTTTATCTAGTGATGTAACCTTTGTAATCTGACTATAACATCTAAGCCAGGTTTGAGGTGTTACACTCAATGCTAAGAAAGTAATGTAGCTTCCCCAAATCTTTCAAAAAGAATTGTTAATCAAAGGACTTAACAAAAACATCCACTTCAACTAACTAATTTCCAGTGACTATGATGCCATCCACATACACGAGCAAATACATGATCATGCACCAGTAACCTTGATGAACAACGAAGCATCAACTTTAGATAGAACAAAACTAATGATCTCTAGATACTCTTTAAGTTTGTGAAACCAAGCTCTAGGAGCCTATTTGAAGCTATATAGAGCCTTTTTTAGCTTGCAAACCAAAGGTTGACTATCACCATGAACCTCAAAACTGAGAGATTATCTCATATAAATTTCTTCATGAAGATCACCATTTAGAAAAACACTTGCTGAAGTTGCCATCCATAGGTGACTACAAGAGTAAGTATAATCCTGATAGTAGTAGGCTCAACAGGGGTAAACTTTTCTTGGAAATAAACTCCAACTTCTTAAAGATATCCTTTGACCATTGCCCTTGTATCTAGTAATGGTACCATCGTCAATTTTCTTGAGCTTGAAGATCAACTTACACCTAACTGCTCTTTTGTGGAAAGGTAATGGAACTAGCTTTCAGCTATTATTTTTTAAAAGAGCATCATACTCCTATTGGGCAGTCTTAGTCCATTCAGGATTAGCAAAGGCTTCTTCAATGGTTCGTGGTTCCTCACCAAACAACCCAGCTGAGAAGGCTTTTGGTTTGAAATTTTCACTTTTGGATCGAGTGACCACGGGATGGGGTTAGATATAAGAGGAGAATTAGGTGAAACAATCCTAACCTGCTCAATTCTGGAAGGAACCCTCGTGTCTGTACCAAGGTCCAAAACACCAGTCTAAGGTCCTAAATCATCAACTGACAATGTAGCAAGTTCCAAGGAAGCAGACTTAATTCTGGAGGAAACAGTAGAAGGTACACCAAGTTCTGTATAAGGCTTATTTTCTCCAGGTGATGATGAAGAAGTGGCACAAGCAGATAAGGGAGGAGCTGCCGTGGAAGAAATAGAGCCTTGAGGTTTAGAAACAACAATAGGAATAGATGCTCATTGAGAAAGCTGAGAAGATGACCCTTGATCACAATTTGACTATTGAAAAAAATGGAACCTATTTTGAAGCAAATGGAAAGTAAGTTTCACCAAACACTACATGTCTGGAAATAAAAAAATCTACCTAATTCATCAAGGCATTTATAACCTTTGTGAAGAGCACTATGTCTAAGGAAAACATGGGGTTTGGACAGAAATTGAAGTTTGTTTTTGTTATAAGGATTTAGACAAGGATAACAGCAACATCTAAAAGTCCTTAGATGCAGATACTCGAGTTTAGCATTGTAGAGTAGCTCATGTGGAGATTTTCCATGCAACACTGGAGTAGGCAACCTATTGATCAAGTATAATACACTAAGAAAGGCATGTGTCCATAAGTGTATTGGTAAGAAAGCCTGAGCAAGCAATGTAAGACCAATTTCAGTAATGTGTCTATGCTTTCTCTTAACCATGCCATTCTGCTCTGAAGTATGAGGGCAAGTAAGACTGTGCTAAATACCAGACTACTAAGGAAGTGGAAAGAAATATCTAAATTCACCTCCCAAATCACTTTGGACCATCTTGACTTTGGAATTAAATTGTACTTGAACAAATTTTTGAAATTGAACAAAATTTTCAACAGCCTCTGAATTTTTCCTTAGTAGATAAATCCAGGTATATCAACTATAAGCATCAAGAAAGGTAATATAGTACAAAAAATCCTCTAATGACACATGGGCAAGACCCCATAAGTTTGACACAACCAACTCAAAACGAAAATTATATACAGTCGTAGAAGCAGTAAACGAAAGCTTGTAAGACTTTCCTAACCAACAAGTAAAACAAACAGTAGGAAGTTGAGATGCTGCTGCAGGAACTTGACAACTTTATAACACTTGATAGAGGACTTTATAGCAAGTATGGCCTAGTCAATTATTGAAACAACTCGATTTAGACCCTAATCAGAACAGTGGTTTTGGGACCATGAATCCAAGTTAGAAAAATATTTAAATATTATTTCTCGTGTTTATTATATGTGACTTTGCATGTGTGAAAGTTTCGTATGAAAATTTGATTGTTTGTGTGCTTAATTTAATAAAAGGACTTAATCGCATAAAGTGAAAAGTTAATAGTTAAATATGAAAGTGCTTAATTGAACTTGTCTTATTAAATGGAAGCACTTATAATGCAATTAGGCCATTATTAAATGAGTTGGACTGTTGTGGACAACTAATATAAAGATTTTATATTAGTTTATAAAGGTTATTAAAGTAATTTATGAAATATTATGTATTATAATAAAATAAAACTTAAAAGACATGCATTTTATTCATGTTTTTGGTTGAATCTTAAGAAAGAAAAAGAGGTTAAAAGCTTTTGAACTTTTGGCACTTTGGAAGCTTAATTCAAGGTTAGTTTGGTTTCGGTTTTTGATAATTTCTACGTTTTTGAGATCGTTGCTTCGAATAATATCCGACCCATGCTAGAATTTCTGATTTTGATGAATGTTTTGAGTTATGCCATTGATGAATATTTGTGTTTTGTGATGTTTGATGATAAAATATTAAAAATATTTTTTAGATTAACATGTTTTGTATTTGAATTTTGATGATTTTGAGTAATTAGGACTAAATTGTAAAAATAATAAATTGAGGGACTAAAATGTGAAATAAATGAAATATATGGACTAGTATGAATAGAATGAATATTTTGCCTAACTATGTTGTTGTGAGATTATGTATATTTTATGTTTTATGCAATATGGACTAAATTGTGAAAAATGTAAAATATTAGGGGTAAAAGTGTAATTTGCCCATTTGTGTGTTTTTGGATGAATTTGGTTGAATATTTGATTTAATAAGTTTAATTTATATTAATTTAGATCAAGAAAAGAGAAAATCGAATTTAGATCAGGGGAAAAGTAAAGTTGTTGACTATCCGATCCATATCGGTTTTTCATCGTTCAAGGTAAGTTTTTCAGCAATTAAACATCGTTAATTTTGAATGTAACTTAGTTTAATATGCTAACTTGGAATCAATGGATATATTGTTGAGTTAGCCAAATGTAATAAAGTGTAGAAATAATGTATTTGAGTTTAACTCGATTGAGTTATAACATTTGAAAGTTTGTGTGAATTATATGCAATATCTGAAATGTTCAATATATGAATTGTTTACGAGACAGCTTTATATTGGTGATATTTGGGCTTTGAGCCTAGCAAGCCTTGTGCTGGTGAATTAAATCGGGCTTTATGCCTAGCAGGCTTATTGCCAGTGTATAAAATCAGACTTTGAGTCTAGCAAGCATTGTGCCGGTGTGTGATACGGGCTTTATGCCTAGCAAGCTTTATGCCGGTGAGCTACTATAAGTTTATGCTTAAATGAATTTATGTTGATGTGGTAATTGAATATGTTAAACGAGCTAAACGTTCAGGTATGAATTAGCTTGTTGTTTACTTAAACAAGGTAAGTGTATTCGGCCTTAAAATTATCATTGATAAGAAACTTAGTTATATGCATGCATGATTATGTGTATTCGGTTTCATATCTAATATATGAATATGAATCTATGCTGTAATACACAAGCTTATATGTTTATGAGTATATGAACTAGGTTACAATGACTAATTGACTGTGGAAGTTATTTGATAATAATGATAATTTGGCTACATAAACATTCGGCCAAGGTGATTATTTGATAATGAATGTAAATATATATATATAATATGAACTTCATACGTTTGGACTTAATGTGTTATGATACTATAATTTGGCTTGGTTTAATTAAGTTGATAATATTATTGAAATGTTCAATTGCTTATGACTTACTAAGCTAAGTTGGCTTACTCTGTGTGTTATGTTTGTTCTATTTTATAGATTTTGGGTTCACGTTACAAGCTCGGGGATCGTCAGCAAAGTTCATCATACTATCTACAGCTTTGGTATTTAAATATTTGAACTCAAACTATGGCATGTATAGGCTAAAAAGTGTTTTGAAAATGTTTGATTTTGGTTTGTATAATAGCCATGCAAAAATGGCTTGATGTTAAATTCAGTCATGTTATGTTTGGTTCGTGTTCAACCTGGTTATGTAGTTATGAGCTTGGTATGTGTGATGTTGTGCTAGGTACCATGTGCTACACAAATG
This sequence comes from Gossypium longicalyx, assembly GCA_025698465.1. Taxonomy (NCBI): domain Eukaryota; kingdom Viridiplantae; phylum Streptophyta; class Magnoliopsida; order Malvales; family Malvaceae; genus Gossypium; species Gossypium longicalyx. The sequence continues at coordinate 57,356,049 of CM046998.1, forward strand.
GTTTGCTTATTATGCTAAAATTCAGTCTTATATGATCTTAGTTAAAATATTCAATGAATTATGTTTTGGTATTTTGGTGATGGGAATTTTGAATGTATGTGTGGTTTTAAGTAACATGATTCGGCTATGAAAGATAGTAAGTATAATATGTATTTAGTATAATAGATGTTAATGATGGAATTATGAAATGTGATATAATTTTAAAGTGATGGATGGTAGTATATTAGTGTGATAAGTTCGGTTGTTAAATGGTAAGTAATGAATGTGTTTCATGATTATTTTGGTTGATTGTTTAGTTTGTATTCAAATGTTAAGTTTGGATTTTAACTTTAAGTTAGGTTACGTGCTATATATATATATGAAATATTAGTACATTTGGCCATGTTATAGTATGCTTAAGTTGCATGTGTAATTGTATATTAAATTATGCAATATGATTTCATTTGGTTTTAATGTGAGTTTGTACAGATGTTGATAATTGATTTGTTTGATATACAATTAACGAAATGGAAATTGGCAAATATTTGATGTATTCAGTGATGTGTTATGATAGAATATGATTTATTTATAAAAATGGCATTAAGGTGATTGATATAGAGAAACAAACTTTGAAATTTTAAATATGTGAACATGGTTATATATATATACAAGTTTGATTTGAATTTTATAATTATGGAACATGATCATTTGAGTTTGATAAGTTTTTAATGTTATGATATTCTTGGTGGTATGAAATGTAAGAAAAGTTAGTTTAATTTGTATTTATTTGGTAATGCCTCGTAATCCATTCTGGCGACGGATACAGGTTAGGGGTGTTACAATTATGCCACAAGTCAGCAATAGTTAAGGCTTTAGATGAGGCTTTGAGTTGAGCATGATTCACTAACTGTCTCTAAGCTGAAACCTTAATTGAAGAAGTTGCACCAAGATTGCGTCATAGAGAAGAAGTGAACCTATACAATCCTTTATAAATGTGGCCCATTAGCAAAACCGCCCATGTCTGTAGATCCTTTAATGAAATGGGTGAAATTTGAAAAACACGTGATTATACTTAGGAAACTGAGCAACAAGGAGCAAATTTTTACAAATATAGGGAACATGAAGGACATTTTTTAGCTACAAAATTCTATGTCCAGAGAGAAGAGAAGAATACCCGATATTAGCAACTGATACACAAGCATCGTTTCCCATAACCAACTTACCAGTACCTGTATATGCAGCTGCACCTTCAAGATTGGAAAGGTCATTAGTCACATTGTTTATAGCCCGGAATATGGGTACCAAACTTGATCAACAGATTTGGTGGAAACTGAAGAACACTCTAGGAAAGATGATCCTGCTTGAAGATGACAGCCTTGATGAAATTTGGCATGAATTGGAGAAGAACACAAATCTTGTTGAACAAATTTTTGACCATAAACCACATGTCCTTGCAAATGTTGATCACAACAATGATTAGAAGATTGATTCCAAAACTGATGATAGTTAACTTGCATTTGTTTCCATTGATCGAAATCACACACACCAGAAAAATTCTCATCAAACCGGTAGTAAAATCGTTGAACAACATGACTAATCCTACCACAAAGCTGGCATTGAGGATGACCATGAGAGGACCTACCTCCTCAAAATCTTCCTTGAAAATAGCTTCTTCCGCTTCAACTCAAGTTCTTACAACTCGAAATGTAGTTCCTAGTAGATCCCTCATAGGAGTCAATGTTCTTGGACTAATTTTCTGAGCCAGACTTCTTTTGAACCATAATAACTTGCAACGGTATGGATGCGATAAAGTCAAGTTGTCGTGTTTCACAGTCAATAAGCAGTTCAATAAGAAGTTCAAGAGAAACTAAAGTACTTGAGGCCACTACTTTAATAGACTTATACTCAATGGGTAATCTTGCAATAATAATGCTAACTTATTATTGGTCTGTTACAAGACTACCTACTGTAGTCAAGACATCACACAGACTTTTGATTTTAAGCAAATACTCTTTGATGGACAACTACCCTTTCTTCTATGAGTACAACATGCGTTTAAGACTTGAAATTCTGACACTCAATCGAGTAGAATATCTTTTCTCAATGGTAGACCATACTTCAAAACTTATACTAGCATTAGTCAAATAGACAAGAAGATCATCACTTACAATAGACAACAACCACGAGGCTAGCAATTTATCTTGTTGGTTATGCAAAAAGAAATCAGGATTCTCAACTAAATGACCTTCTTCACTAACTATGAACTGCGAAACAGTGGTAGAACCTTGAATATATTCTTGAACACCATAGCCTTCAAGAATGAGCATAACCCATTGCTTCCAAAAAAGATAATTGGTGAAAATTATTAAAATCCATTCATCGAAGCTGCCAATTTTTAAGCTTGGGAAACCAACAGACTTGCGACAAATTTTTGGATAGAATCCCGGCATTTCTGGGTTGATATGTCTCATGGCGTTTGAAGATATATCTCTTAGCTTTGAAATTCATTTTCAATCACTCAATTTTGAGTTTGGGGGCTCAAGTTATGACTGTTTTAGTGAAGATTGTGTGAGCAGAATTTTTGAAAGGGATTATGACGGGAATTATGAGTTTTGGGCTTTTAATTCGAGTTAAACCATATTGGATTTGGGTTTTAGGCTTAATTTTTATTATATATGAGCCTAATATTATATTTATCAGCTCTTATTATTTTATTATTATTTTATTCCAAAATTTTTATATTTATTAAGTATTTTAAGTTATTTAGGAGTTTTATGTTAACAAGACAGTTTAGTTTAAAACTACTTATTCTTTAGATTAAATTAGAGTTCTAGTATACTTAAGAATTTTATTTAGATTTATTTAGCTAGCCTATATATAGGCCTTTGTGTTGTACACAATTCATACAATTCATTATTATTCAACTTCTCTTTTGAGTTTATAAATTCTCTTTGAGTTTTTTTTTAAGAATTTCTCTTGAGTTTCTTTTAGAAGAGTTTTAACAATCTTTTTAAATTGTGGGGATCATCTTCAAATTTTTCTTGCTAATTTTTTGACTTGGAGGGGAAATTAGAGCCGCTTAAAGGGGGTTGTGAATTTCTATCTTTCCATCTATCTTCTTTATTTTCTTCCTTATTGTTCTAATTGTAGATTTATTTTTTTATTTTAATTACCATAGTTATTTATTTTAATTGTTTTATCTAACTTGGATTTGATTAGGTTTTAGGTTGTGTCAAAAATCCAAGTTTCTTTCCAAACGTCTAGAGGCCTAAGTCAAATTCGCAACTTTAACAAACTTTACGATCCGCTTATTCAGCCATCTTATTCTTTATCATTTGGTATCAGGTTTGGGCATTTTAGATGTTCTTTTTGTTTTTAGAAACTGATTTCTAGCAAACAGCCTCAAAATAATTTTTTTCTTACCCTGACAATTTTCAAAAGAAATATTTTTTAGTCGGTAAATGTTTTTAAAATGATTTGAAATTTTACATACTATTTCTTGGCAGTATTTTAGAGTATAAAAAATTATTTTCCACAAAAAAGTGATCAAAAAGTACAAAAAAAAGATAAAAAACAAAATAAAAAATAAGAAAATATTATGTGGGTTGAATTTTGTGCCGAAGCTTTCCAGATTAGATCTACATTATTTGAGGAGACTCTAGTTTAAATTTCATGACTTTTAGAAATCGAGAACATCTCGAACAAAGTTTGTCAAGTTGCTTCACAGTTTTTCGGGTTTTCGAGTTATAGCAATTTTCATTAACTCTTAGCCTTAGGTTTTTATTTGTTTTTTTTTGTTACTTTACACATTCTAACACTTTATTGTTTCTTGTGTTAATAGGTTAAAGCACGTTTCACAATCTTGCCTCTGTGCAGCAAAATTCTCTAATGTCTAGCCAATTTTGGACTCATAGTGCTATTAGGTTTGCTTTGTTAGTTTGATTCTAATATATTCTGATAGATTGATATGGACACTTTTTAAAATACAAAGAAGATTAATTATTACCTCATTGAGTATTTGATTTTCATTTCTGAGTGCATAACAGTGAGGTTTGCTTAAATTTTCTTTTCTTAAGTGTTGTGTTCTTTTCAGGCTTTCATAATGATTCGTAATACTATGATTGAGAAGTTGAGAAGGGATCAAGAGGTTCAAAATACTCGAGATCAGCAATGTGACACTATTCTAGACACAATCAACAAAAATTCGGAATGTCTAAGTACTAAAATTGAGTGTCGAAATCGTAATTGGGGAGATAAGGTTGATCAACCTTGTATTTGCGCAAATAATGCTTGATGTGTCTCTCGTGCAAATGATGAGACTTTGGTTAATAACGACCGTAGGAAATATTTTTTTAGCTAAACCAAAGTTAAACATTCCACCAATTCAAGGGAAGTATGACCCTTGGTTTTCATGTTATACGTTGAGTTGGTGGATTCAACTTGGAATTGATCATCAAAGAAACCGCGAAAGGGTAATTGAAACATGGGATGAGTTGAAGCAAGTGATGTGAAAGCAGTACGTTCCTTCTTATTACTATAGAGAGGTCTCAACGAGACTTCAATGCCTTGTTCAAGGTAATCAATCTGTTGATGAGTACTTTAAAGAGATGGAGATGCTTATGCAAAGAGCAAATATACGAGAGGATGAAGAAACTACCATTGTGCGATTTGTAGATGGTTTGAACCTTTCGATAGCCAATGCTCTTAATCTTAAAACCTATATTGATCTTAAAGAGATGATACACAAGGCAATTGAGATTGAGCAACAATTTCAGCAACATCAATCTAGTCCATTTGGCGCATCACACTATTATTAAGGTACAAGTTCTAATTCTACTTTCAAGAATTCGAAACCTTCTTATGCTATTGATAAGTTGCTGCCAAAAATGCTGAGACTAAACCTTTTGGGTGGAAAAGTGGGGCTCCTACAAAACATTCTTTTGCATCTTTCAAGCAACTCATTTCTACTAAATTTTCACCAAAACAACAAAGAGCTTGTGACATTGAATGTTTTACATGTAAAGGGCGTGGACACTATAGTTGTGATTGTGCCAACACGAGACTTTTGTTGATCAAAGAAGATGGTGAACTTTGTGAATCAAAAAAAATGATAATGAGAATTTTTTCCTTGAATTTATAAAGTTAGATGAAATAGAAACATCATGTTCTCATATTGAGATATGTTGTACTGAATTGAATATTCATAATACTTGTGAAGGGGATATGGGAAGTGAGGAAGAATCATGTGAAAAGACAGAGAGAAAAGTGACCTTGAGTGATAAAAGTCTACTTGATGGTCCAAATTTGGTGAGTGAAAATCTGTATAAGTTAAAATTGGAGACTTCTCAAGTGAAAAAAGAAAATAAAAAGCAAGAAAATACCCATACAAAAGTGAGGAGTGATTATGTTTTAACTAACCTTAACTCAAATTTGTTTAGTGGTGTTTCTTCATTGAGGACTTCAAGGATCCATTGACGGACTTTCAATTATATTACTCTACCATTGAAAGATGATTTTACTTGTGGAAAAAAGGTATGTTGAATATTGATAATTCCCCACAAGTGCTACAAGGTAAAGAATGTAAGGAAACAATAGAAATTAATTTAAGAAGGCATACCTTGAATATTTTTGATAAGTATGCTACTGATTTTGTTTGTCAAATATTTCCTTACAACATGTTTTCTCGTTGGTCAAATTTCATTAAACCTTGGTCTGAAAGTTCAACTAATTTTATGGGTTTATCTACCTTTGTAAAGATTAAAAATAATAATTTTGTTGCATCAAAATTTTCTAAAGCATATAGGTTTTTTAAAGCATTTTATATAGTAGTGAATTCAAAGCATTTGATATTTTCAGTGGTTATCAAAGGATCTAGCAAAAAAATGTTTTTTTTTTTGAAATCAAAATTCATATTTACTGATTTTCCCAATTACCTGTTTTTCTTGTAAAATCTATAATACTATTTTCTGATGCTGGTCATGTCCAATTTCATTCTTCGTATAGATTTATTATCATTGATAACATAGCAACAATTTTGTTTATAAAGCGACTGAGAGATCGATAATCCAAGTGGTGTTATCAAAATCTCACATTGTTTATATCAAGTCTGAAGAGTAATCTTTGGCACATCTGATTCATAACTTTGAGCTAACAACCACCTGGTCATAGACTAATACTAAAAAATACAGTAGTCCCCTTTTTCTAAGAAATTAAGTTATCTCTATAAAATAACAAATATTGGTTTTTCATGATGTCTCTTATCTACTAACTATAATTATTATACAATTCTCATAATTTTGTCGTTCTTTTCCATAAACACATTATAGTTTTTCCCATATTACACACTTGGCCATATGAAACCTTAATCAATCAACTCCTGCTATTTTTAATTCAATTGGAGCCATTTTATACGAAGCATTTGATATTAAAGTAGTTCTGACATTATCCTAATAGTAGATTCAATTTCTCATTCTGGTGGTAATTCAGGTAATTCTTTAGGAAACATATCAATGAATTACCTATCTATTAGTGACTGATGAATCTTCAATCATGATGTTCGTATATCTAAAATGTAAGCTAAAAACGCTTCACAACCTTTACGAACCATTCTCTAAGCAGAAATTGTAGATGTGACATTCATAACACAAATAATTTTGTCTAACTTAACAGTATTCAACTTGTTAAGTCTGATATCTCAAATTGATTCATTACTAACTACAGCTTACCACTATATCATGTAGAGTCAACTAGCCCATACTCAGTATTACATCAATCTTGTGGAACGATGATAACATCAGATTAGCAGAAAAAATCACAATCCCTGAATTCTCAGTTAACACTTTATACATATCAAATTAACTATGACATTATGATCCAACAATTTAGTTACTTTATCATCAAATTTAATCTGTATTACTGGTATGTTCTTTCAGGTACTAAAATAGTTCAAAAGTAAGAATGAGTCAGCTCAAGTTATATCAATGCACATACATTAATAATAAAAGAGAGAAAATATAACACCCCAAACCTAGTCTAGACGCTACGATCGGATTTTGAAGGTTACGTCATACGTGACAAAAATATTGCTTAATTTTGGTGAAATGTTCATTTTAAACTTAAAGGAAAAATAGATCCAATAATAAGTTTGACAGAACTATTCCAAAAACTCGTGAGTGCTTTGATGAAAAATGGGTTTTATTAGCTTTATTAAAATAAAATCCATTTTACTGAAATGGTTTGTATGATAAAACATCCTAACGACTTAGTCAAAAACTTTGCAATGGAAAAACATTAGAGCAATTTGATCATATATAACCTTAGTTTATCGTTAATCATGTCATCATGATTAAAAATACAGATTAAATTTAAGATTTTTGCAAAATAAATTTTAAAGTCCCAAACAGAATTAAATTTCCAATAATCCGAAAAGCCCGTAAAAAGTCCAAAACATATTAAACCAATAAAGTGCAAGCTGAGCTCCAGAGTCATCGTCTAATCCTAAGCCTGAAAATCACCTTAAACGAAACAAGAATAGAAGTGTGAGCTTTATGCCTAGTGTGTGACTTTACCCATGAATAGCATTTACATTAAGAGTTAGCATATACAAATAATCATATTGGAATTTTCCATATCATATAACTTATCAAAGCCATATCGCATATCATATCAGAACCATGTCATATAGCATATCAAAGCATATATTATAACATAACATAACATATCCTACCCCATTAGCTACACACCATCTTTGTCCAACCAATCACACCATTTAGGACTACAAGAGTCCTTCTAACCAATCACACTAATATGTGACGGTATGCTACTCATAAATATGCAGTTGAGCTGCCAGACAAAAATTGCATTTTAACCGCCATAAATGTAGCAAAATTGCTAGATCACACTTCCTCCATCACATTATAACCCACCCCAATGCATATGCATAACATAATAGCATACATACATATATCATAGGTTGTACGGCATGCATATGCAAACATTCATATTTACAGAGTATATCATATCATGTTTTATATCTAATAGAACTTACTTATCATACTTTCTAAGCTTATCCATGAACGAACATATCGAATCTTACGTTCTTCTAGGACTACAAAATGCCTATGGACCCAATTTTTGAGTCCATTAATCAACCCCTAATCGGACCTCAAAATTGGACAAAAAGGCCTACACAGCCCAATAAGCTAGTCCGTGTGGTCCACACGACCTACCTGAATAGGTAGTGTAATCACACAGTTGTGTGCTCTCCATGGCCTGCTACACAATCGTGTGACACTGGGCAGTTTCGAGAATAACCCCTTATTTTTTGGTTCTTTTAAGTTTTAAGCAAGTTTTTCAAGTTAGTTTAGACATAAGTATTTAAAAATAGGACCAAAGGGTAATCAATAGTCTTACCACTTAACCAGTAGGCTCATTCTTGTCATAACTCAACGAAAATAAAAGATAAGGCCTAAGGCTCAAGTTGGGAATAATTCAGAATCAATAAGGAAAATCCAAAACCAAGGGATTGAACTTAAGACCTAAAGCAGACATCTAAGGCACTTAACCACCATACCAAATCAAATTATTTGACATACATGCACAATTAAAATCTAAGAAATTTGAGGCATTACAACTCTCCCCTCAAAGAAATTTCAGCGTCGAAATTTACATGACTCAAAGAGATGTGGATACTGCTGACATATTAAGTCATAAGGCTTTAAAGTGGCCTCCTCAAAACCCTGATTCTGCCACAACACCTTAACTAACGGAATGGTCTTCTTCCATAAGACTTTAACTTCAATTTGTACCGACTCCTCCTCAAAAGACAAGTCCAATCTTAACTCAATTTCCTACACCCAAACCACATGAGAAGGATCAAATCGATAACTTCTCAACATGGACACATGAAAAATGTCATGGATACAATCCAACTCCAGAGGCAATTCTAGCTGATAAGCAACTAGCCTAACACGCCTCAAAACCCAATACGACCCAATTAATCGAGGGCTTAATGTCGTATGTGAGTGTGTAGAGTGAATGTGCAAGTAAACACGTCGAAACAAGTAATAAAGTGATGAGTGACTCTCGTCTCCACAGGGATCGAAATTGATTAAAATAATTAGTTATGATATTACTATGAAATTGACTAATTAAACTATACAAAAGAAATAGATGACAAATTGATAAACATATTTAATGAATGTATTAATAAAATCAATTATGAATGAAAATATGCTAGGGTAATTGAAATGTTGTGGCAATTCTCAAAGAATAAGTGTGGAAGATTTGTATTGTTAAATGATAAAGGTTGGTTCAAGTTTTAATTTTATATCATAATAATGCGGGGCAAAATCTTAACCATTCTACAACTCAGGGATTCACTACTGCCATCTACTTCTTTCGAGAGCCAGACTTTGAGTTATCATTCTAAATTTTTTTTTGTCTAAAGAACTCTAGAATGATATCCAGATTGCTCTTCCTTTCCCTGTACAGATCACAACTTCTACGTCTAGAGTGCTACGAATATTCTTTCGAATACTCGCTTGTATCAACTGATAATAATACAATCTATTTAATCTTTTTAGAATTAAACCAGATCTAACAACATACCAAAAAATCATCAATGTCTAGAGCTCGCATGCATGCATTTAAGATAATCACAAGTCAAATAAAATAGTAACCTACTCAAAATCAAACCATGAGAATTAAAGATAATAAAAATTCACAATAAAAATTCACCCAAATAGTTCCAACCCAATGAGATTTAGCTCATGGGTTGGACATTCAAATCCAAAACAACACCATTCAACATCATCATTCAAGTTACGAATCACAAAGTTCAAATCAGAAAATAAAGGTAGAACTATAGAAATGTAACGCCCCAAAAATCTAAGTATTTATTATTGTATGTTATGTTGCATAAATGCATGTCTGTTTCAGTGGTTAAGTGTTCTGGGAAGTGTCTGAGAAGTCCTGAGTTCAAGCTTTGGTTGGTACAAAAAAATTGTTTTTGCTTGAATAAACCCTGTCTCTAGACAATAGGTTTCTCAAATAAATATGGTTAAGTTGTGTCATAAAAAGCTTGTTGGTTCAGGGGATAGTGGTGTGTTACTGCAGCTAGGAGACTTGGGTTTGAGTCCTACTGCATGCAAAGGGTGTTTATTTTTGCTGCTGGGTCGTGTAAGAAATTGAATGTCAGTGGAACTCTGAAGCTAGTAGGCGGTTGGAGTGTTTAGAGGGATGAGGGAGTTGTGTAGCCGACATTTAAGAGGGATTTGGATAGTGATCGGTGGGAGTGATGTGGGGAGAGATTTTAGGAGAGAATTAAGGGAGGTTGAGGGGGTAGTAGTAGTTTTCCGAAAGTGGGATTCCATATTATGCCAATTCGGTCATAGGCTTTTGGGTGCCAAAATTTTGTGGTTTTTGCTTCCCATTTTGGATAGCTATTGTTTCTTTTTGTGTCTTTATTTTCTTTGGTTTTGGGTTTTGTTGGTAGCTGAATACTGAGTGTGACCATTTGGGGAGCTTTTCATTTGGGCGGTGTTCTTTAGCGGTGCCTTGCAGGCTGACCTCCTCTGTTCTCTCTGCATCTTAGCCGTCATTCTTTCCCTTGTTTTTCCTTTGGCCGAACACCCTTCTCAAACTTGTACGGGTTTTAGTCTCAGTTTTATTGATTCTTCCTCCCTTCTCCCTTTCTCTCAATTAACTTCCCCTAAACCGATTGCATCTTCTTTCTTCTCCTTCCATTTGAATACTTGGGTTGATTTTTGCTTAGCTCTCTCTCTAATCGGTTCGGTTCTTACAATTCTTCTTTGAACAATCGGTTGGTGCCTGATTCTTCTCTAATCCCTCGCCCTTTTTCTTTATATAGTAATATTGTTTCTAACTTCTTCTTCTTTTACTACCATGTATGGCTAGAAGCGAGGGTGCTAGCCTTGCCTCTACTGTGTGGGTTTTCGTTTGGGATAAAAGACCAATTGTGTTCCTTCTCCAAAATCGGTCTTACGATTTTGGTAAGTACCATATGCTGGTTCAACTGATTATGCGAGTGTTCCATTAAAGGTTAATAGATTTTGGTTTGGGTACAGATGTTCTGTAAGAGCTTATAATCAATCTTCGGTATCGATTGAAGTGTGAGGAGTCGTAATCGTTAAGCAAGGCAAGTGTTAAGTTATAGTTTAGTTCAGTTTTATTTAAGGGATTGTTAACCCCAAAGATTAAAAGACTAATAGTGTATCCTGTTGATATAGGTTTGGGGAAACACTAAAGCTATTCGCACTTTTATCGCAACCAAGCGTGTAATCACACTACTTTAATCGTAATGCGGCAAAAGCTAGAAAATATGGCCAGTGTCACTACTTGAGCGTGCGCTCGCTCGTGTGGTGAACCGGATCCAAAAAACATGGGCATTCGATTGTAGAGGCCACCATGAGCGATTTCATGGGCTTCGACCGTTTTGGGCCACGTTGGGCCGAAAGGGGCCGTGTGGGCTTCATGGGCTCGTGGGCCCCACACGGGTAAACCACACGGATGTGTAGAGATTATTGGGCCAGGCTGTGTAGTTCACATGACCAAGGTCATTTTTGGGCTTTATAGGCCACATGGGTGTGTGGGCCCACATGGGTCGTGTTATGGGCTTTGGGCCCATTTCCACTATTTGATTGTTAAGGTTGCACGGGTCGCCCAAGACGACTATGGATGTACTGTTGGGTCGGTGAGTACACTTAGACCCCATACTGATGAAATGACTAATATACCCCTAAGGGGTAAAATGACTGATATACCTCTATGATATGTTTGACCATATTCGAGCATGGCATTTTGCATACAAATATTATATTATGACATGAAATGTTGCATGGGGGTTGGGTTGATATATTTGGAGGAAGTGTACTGTACTGGCTGCTTTGCTGCAAATACTGATTAGTGCCGCAACCGATGCTACATTTGGAGTATAAGGATAGGTGGGTCGATTTTATCCCCGCATGGAGTGTATGGCTGGACGGAGTGGGGTGTAGAAGATGGATGGGTAAGACCTCTTTTTGCATTTCTATTACTGTTACTGTAATGGGCTAAGGCCCACACTGATACTGATACCGTAATGGGCTAAGTCCCACACTGTTACTGGACTGTCGCTGAAACGGGCTTTGGCCCAACCTGTAATTGCCTGCAGTTTGACTGATTATTGAAAAGGGCATACACACTAAGTTTTCATAAACTCACCCTCTTACTTTCCTGTGCAGGTAATTCTTAGGTGGGTCGGCGCTGCGAGGGACTCGATGGAGGCCACACGATTGCTTCTGCTACTATTTTATACTTTTAATCTTTAAGCTATTTAATTTGATTAATTTTTTTTATGTAATAAGGCCTCTTTAAATTTTTACTTTAATTTGGGTTTACTTATTTGAATTTTTATCTGCTAGTAGTAGGACGAGAATCTTCAAAAGGATAAATGTTTTCAAAACCCCACGTTTACATAACATGTTTCATTTGCTTCCGTAAGAAAGAATGTTTTCAAAATTAATAACAATTTAATATGCTTAAAATTTTTTTAAACAAACTTGAGTTTTATCAATGAACATGGTACTTAAAAGTTTTGTAAAAGCTCACTACAAGGGTTTTAATATTGTACGAACTTTTCGAACAGAATGATGCTTTTCAAAACACACTTCAATATGACATCGCAGATTCGACCATAACATCTGCGTCAGGTTTGGGGTGTTACATTTAGTGGTATTAGAGCCAGATTGCAAGACTCGGCTGTGGATTTGGGTTTTTTCTTTAAAACTAAAAACTTTAGAAAAGAGTTGCTTCAAATGATTTAAAAATATTTAGAAGTGTTTTACTGAATGTATGGTACATTGAGTCTCCGGCATCGATCCTGTAAGTTTTCCAAAACTACTGCTTGATTAAATTGAAATATTGAGACTACTATAGGTAGTAGATTGTACTGAAATATTCTGTTTAGGGAAAACTGAAACTGTAGTAAGACTGCGATCTGCGAAAATGAAAACTCTGAATTATTAATATTGTTTCTCATAAAACATCTGTTAATAAACACTAGAACTGTAAAACTGATGCATAAAAATGTTAATAGAGATAAAGCATAATACGATAATGAGCACTAGAGGTACTCGTGGAAGGGGTACAAGAGGCCGCAGCCGAGGCTTTGGAGGTGCTCGGGCTAGGTCTTTAGCATCAGACCATATGCCTAACAATGAAGCTAGGGAGGCACCAGACTCACTTGTGACTGAGATTGGGTCACACGATCGTGTAGCTAGGGATGACGTATTGTCCCAAGCTATGTTGTGAATTCTAGAAAGGGTCGCTGGGCCTAATACTAGTACTGTGGGCCATGGGTCGGTTACGGAATGACTCCGATCTAGTGAGGATGAGATTGTTAGGGGTATCGCTGGAGTTGCCCCTAATGTTGCTGAATATTGGATTGAGGCCACGGAGAGAATAATGGATGACCTCGATTGTAACCCCGAGTAGAAACTAAAAGGTGCGATTTCACTATTTTGAGATGAAGCCTATCAATGGTGGCTTACTGTTAAAGAGCGTGCTCAGCCCAACCAACTGACCTGGAAATTTTTCAAGACTACTTTCTAGGGAAGATATATGGGTGCTGGTTATGTGGATGCCCAAAGAAGAGAGTTTCTGAATTTGACTCAAGGGGATAAATCAGTAGTTGAATATGAGTCTGAGTTTTTACGACTTAGCCGCTATGCGCGTGGGATGGTGGCAACTGAATATGAACACTGTGTTCGATTTGAGGATGGCTTCAGAGATAATCTACGAGTTCTGATATCTCCACAAAGGGAGTGAGATTTTGCTATGTTAGTGGAAAAGGTGAAGATCACTGAGGATGTGAAGCGTGCTGAGCGCCAGAATCGTGAGGTGGATAGAGGAAGGAATAAGAGGGTTTGGGAGCCCTCAAGTTCAGCTGTGAGGCCTAAGAAGAAGGCTAGAGTTGGTGGGCCAGTCAGAGTTGGGCCCCTTGCTGCTGCTTTTAGGCTGCAGCCTTGTACTGATTGTGGGAGACGCCATCAGGGCGAGTGCTGGAAATGGATAGGACCATGTTTGAGGTGCGAATCTATGGAGCACTGCATTAGAGATTGTCCACGGAAGCCCGATCAGATGCAAGCTACTAGTTTGAGTACTATTTAGCCGTAGAGAGGTGTTCAGCAGCCACCGAGAGGTCGTGGTCAGGCTAGAGGTGGAAATGGTATAGGCCGTGGATGGGAAGCACCGGGCAGAGGTGCTGGTCATACTAAGGTGAGACAGGCAGCTCTAGCTTACGCTGCACGTCACCAAAAGGACGAAGACGCTCCAGATGTTATTACGGGTACGTTCTTTATCCATAGTGTACCTTATACTGCATTGATTGATGTTGGATCTACGCACTCTTATATAACATGCACTGTATCTAAAACTTTGCGTATGATGGTTGAAAACACTACGAGTGAGGTTACTGTGTTAAGTCCATTAGATCAGTCAGTGAGAGTGAATAAACTGTTTAAGAATGTACCTTTGGAGGTTCAAGGAGTGATATTTTTGGTGGATTTAATGGAACTTCCTTATGGAGAATTCGACTTGATATTGGGCATGGACTGGTTGGTTAAGCATCAGGTGAATTTGGACTGTGCTGCAAAACAGGTGATACTAAAAACTAAAAAGGGTGATGAGGTAGTTGTGATTGGGGAGCGTCGGAATTATCTGTCAAATGTGATTTCTACACTTAGGGCCGAAAAATTGGTTCGTAAGGGTTGCAAGGCGTATCTAGCCTATATCGATATTTCTGATTCTGAGGTTTCTTCTGTTAAAGATATAATAACAGTTAAGGACTTTCCAGATGTTTTTCCTGATAAACTACCTGGGTTACCGCCAAACCATGAAGTTGAGTTTGGGATTGAGCTCATGCCTGGTATAGCTCCAGTGTCCATCGCCCCTTATAGAATGGCACCGAAGGAGCTTGTGGAGCTTAAAGCTCAGATTCAAGAGTTACTGGATCAAGGGTTCATTCGCCCTAGTGTGTCTCTGTGGGGAGCACCAGTGTTATTTGTAAAAAAGAAGGATGGATCCATGCGTATGTGCATTGATTATCGACAACTGAATAAATTGACTGTTAAGGATAAGTACCCCCTTCCGAGGATAGACGATCTATACGACCAGTTTCCGGGAGCTTCAGTTTTCTCTAAGATAGATCTTCAATCTAGGTACAATCAGTTGAAAGTCAAAGAGGCAAATGTTTATAAGACAGTGTTTCAGACTTGTTATGGTCATTATGAGTTCCTAGTTATGCCGTTTGGATTGACGAATGCACCAGCTGCTTTTATGGATTTGATGAACCGAGTGTTCCAGCCCTATCTGGATCGATTCGTAGTGGTTTTCATTGATGACATCCTGGTATATTGGAAAACTAAAGATGAACACGATGCACATCTCCGAATTATTTTGCAGATTCTAAGGGAGAAACAACTATACGCCAAGTTCAGTAAGTGTGAATTTTGGTTACGAAAGGTAACATTTTTGGGCCATGTGGTATCTGCTGAAGGGATTATGGTTGATCCTCGAAAAATTGAGGCTATTCTAGATTGGAAGCCGCCTAAGATGGTAACTGAGATTCGAAGTTTTCTAGGTCTAGTAGGGTATTATAGACGGTTTGTTGAAGGGTTTTCATTTATTGTTGCACTTCTGACTAAGTTGTTGCATAAGGGTGTACCATTTAACTGGACTGATGCTCAGCAAGAAAATTTTGAGAAACTTAAAAAAGTTCTGACTGAGGCCCCTGTCTTGATACAACTAGAGTCTAGGAAAGAATTCACTGTCTACAGTGATGCATCACATGTCGATCTAGGATATATGTTGATGTAAGAGCGTAAGGTGTGGCATATGCGTCTTGTCAGCTTAAGATGCATGAGGCGAACTATCCGACACATGACTTGGAATTGGCCACGATAGTTTTTGCACTGAAAATTTAGAGGCATTACCTATATGGTGAGAAGTGTATCATTTACACGGATCATAAAAGCCTCAAGTACTCCTCACTCAGAAGAAGTTAAATCTTAGGCAGTGTAGATGGATTGAGCTGCTTAAGGACTATGACTGTTCGATTGAATACTATCCGAATAAGGCCAATATGGTGGCCGACACACTGAGCTGTAGGGCTATGTCTGATCTAAGGGAATTGTTTGATCGGCTTAGCTTATTTGATGATGGTAGTCTATTGGCCGAGCTTCAAGTTAAACCGATGTGGATTGAGCATATTAAAAGCAAATAGTTAGAGGATGAGTCATTGGGTCCTCGTTTCCGACAGGTAGAGAGGGGGGAAACTGTAGATTTTGGACTGAATAGTAAAGGGGTACTATGTTTCCGTGGGAGAGTCTGTGTACTAAAGGATATTGATTTGAGGCAGTCTATACTGTGAGAGGGGAATAGTAGCCCTTATGCTATGCATCTCAGTGAAAATAAGATGTACCAAGACCTTCGTGAGTTGTATTGGTGGTCAGGTCTTAAGCGTGAAGTTATCGTTTTCGTGGGTAAATGCCTTGTCAGCAGGTTAAGGCTGAACATCAGTTACCTTCAGGATTGCTTCAGCCAGTTAAGATTCTGCTTTGGAAATGGGAAAGAGTGACTATGGACTTTGTTAGTGGGCTGCCTTTAGCGCCTACTAAGAAGGATTCAGTATGGGTCATCGTTGATCGATTGGCCAAATCTTCCCATTTCATACCTATTCGTACTGATTACTCATTGTAGAAGCAGGCTAAGTTGTATGTGTCTGAGATAGTGCGACTGCATGGGGTGCCAATTTCCATAATATCTGATAGAGATCCTCGTTTCACGTCTCAGTTTTGGAAAAAGTTGCACGAGGCTTTGGGAACAAGGTTGGGCTTCAGTACTACGTTCCATCTTCAAACAGATAGTCAGTTAAAGAGGTGATCTAGATACTGGAGGGCATGTTAAGGAGTTGTGTGATTGACTTCTGAGGTAGTTGGGAGGACTATTTTCCATTAGCAAAGTTTGCGTATAACAATAGCCAGGCACTATATGGTCGTAGGTGTCGTACTCCTACGTGTTGGACTGAGTTGGGCGAGCAGCGAGTTCTGGGCCCTAAATTAGTTTTTGATACCGAGGATAAAGTTAAATTGATTCAGGATCGACTGAAGGCGGCATCAGACAGGCAAAAGTCATATGCAGATCTGAAGCGTAAGGAGATGGAGTACTCTTTGAGGGACTTGGTATTTCTCAAGGTCTCGCAATGAAAAAAGGTACTAAGGTTTGGACGGAGGGCAAGCTAAGCCTTAGGTTCATTGGGCATTACCACATACTGAAGCATGTGGGACTGGTTGCCTATCAGCATGAGTTACCTCCAGAGTTGGACCGAATTCACAATGTGTTCCACATCTCCATGTTGAGGTGTTATCACTCTGATCCCATACATATTGTCTCGACTGAGGAGATTGAGGTTAGGCCGAATTTAATTTTTGAGGAGGAACCGATTCAGATTCTAGAGCATGAAATAAAAGTGTTAAGGAAGAAATCCATCCCACTGGTTAAAGTACTTTGGCGTAACCATAGCTTGAAGAAAGCCTCGTGGGAACTCGAGGAGGTGATGCAACAAAAATACCCTCATCTGTTTTGACTAGGTAAATTTCGAGGCCGAAATTTCTTTTATGGGGTAGAGTTGTAATGCCCCAAAAATCTAAGTATTTATTTTTGTATGTTGTGTTGCATAAATGCATGTCTGTTTCAGTGGTTAAATGTTCTGGGAAGTGTCTGAGAAGTCCTGAGTTCAAGCTTTGGCTGGTACAAAAATATTGTTTTTGCTTGAATAAACCCTATCTCTAGATAGTAGGTTTTTTAAATAAATATGGTTAAGTTGTGTCATAAAAAGCTAGTTGGTTTAGGGGATAGTGGCGTGTTACTGCAGCTAGGAGACTTGAGTTCGACTCCTACAGCATGCAAAGGGTGTTTATTTTTACTGCTGGGTCATGTAAGAAATTGAATGTCAGTGGAACTCTGAAGCTAGTAGGCGTTTAGAGTGTTTGGAGGGATGATGGAGTTGTGTAGCCGAAATTTAAGAGGGATTTGGATAGTGATCGGTGGGAGTGATGTGGGGAGAGATTTTAGGAGAGAATTAAGGGAGGTTGAGGGGGTAGTAGTAGTTTGCCGAAAGTGGGATTCCCCATTATGCCAATTCGATCATAGGCTTTTGGGTGCCGCAATTGTATGGTTTTTACTTCCCATTTTGATACCTATTGTTTCTTTGTGCGTCTTTCTTTTCTTTGGTTTTGGGGTTTTGTTGGTAGCCGAATACTGAGTGTGACCATTTGGGTAGCTTGTCATTTGGGTGTTGTTCTTCAGTAGTGCCTGCAAATCGACCTCCTCTATTCTCTTTGCACCTTGGCGGTCATTCTTTCCCTTATTTTTCCTTTGGCCGAACACCCTTCTCAAACTTGTCCGGGTTTTAGTCTCGGTTTTTTTATTCTTCCTCCCTTCTCTTATTCTCTCAATTGACTTCCCTTAAACCGATTGCATCTTCTTTCCTCTCCTTCCATTTGAATACTTGGCTCGATTTCTGCTTAGCTCTCACTCCAACCGGTTAGGTTCTTACAATTCTTCTTTGAACAATTGGTTGGTGCCTAATTCTTCTCTAATCCCTCGCCCTTTTTCTTTATGTAGTAATATTGTTTCTAACTTCTTCTTCTTTTACTACCGTGTATGGCTAGAAGCGTGGGTGCTAGCCTTGCCTCTGTGGTGTGGGTTTTCGTTTGAGATAAAAGACCGATGTGTTCCTTCGCCAGAATCAGTTTTACGATTTTGGTAAATGCCATATGCTGGTTCAACTGATTATGCAAGTGTTCTATTAAAGGTTAATAGATTTTGGTTTGGGTACAGATGTTCTATAAGAGCTTATAATCAATCTTCGGTATCGATTAAAGTGTGAGGAGTCGTAATCGTTGAGCAAGGCAAGTGTTGAGTTATAGTTTAGTTAAGTTTTATTTAAGGGATTGTCAACCCCATAGACTAAAAGACTAATACTATATCGTGTTAATATAGGTTTGGGGAAACACTCGAGCTATTTGCACATTTATCGCAACTAGGTGTGTAATCACACTACTTTAATCGTAATTCGGCAAAAGCTAGAAAATATGGCCAGTGTCGCTACATGAGCGTGCGCTCGCTCGTATAGTGAACTGAATCCACAAAACGTGGGCATTCGATCATAGAGACCACCATGAGTGATTTCATGGGCTTAGGCAGTTTTGGGCCACGTTGGGCCGAAAGGGGCTGTGTGGGCTACATGGGCTTGTGGGCCTCACACGGGTAAACCATACGGACGTGTGGAGATTATTGGGCCAGAATGTGTAGTTCACACGACCAAGGTCATTTTTGGGCTTTATGGGCCACACGGGTGTGTGGGCCCACATGTGTCGTGTTATGGGCTTTGGGCCCATTTCCATTGTTTGATTGTTAAGGTTACACGGGTCGCCCAAGACAACTGTGGACCAACTATTGGGTTGCTGAGTACACTTAGACCCCATTTTGATGAAATGACTGATATACCCCTAAGAGGTAAAATGACTAATATACCCCTATGATATGTTTGATTGTATTCGAGCATGACATTTTGCATACACCTATTATATTATGACACAACATGTTGCATGGGGGTTGGGTTGATATATTTAGAGGAAGTGTACTGTACTGGCATCTCTGCTACAAATACTGATTATTGCCGCAACCGGTGCCATATTTGGAGTGTAGGGATAGGTGGGTCGATTTTATCCCTACATGGAGTGTAGGGCTGGATAGAGTGGAGTGTAGAGGATGGATGGGTAGGACCTCTGTTTGCATTTCTATTACTGTTACTATAATGGGCTAAGGCCCACACTGATACTGATACTATAATGGGCTAAGTCCCACACTATTACTGGACTGTCACTGAAACGGGCTTAGGCCCAACCTGTAACTGCCTGCGGTTTGACTGATTATTGAAAAGGGCATACACACTGAGTTTTCATAAACTCACCCTCCTGCTTTCTTGTGCAGGTAATCCTTAGACGAGTCGGTGCTACGAGGGACTCGAAGAAGGCCACACGATTGCTTCTGCCACTGTTTATACTTTTAATCTTTAAGCTATTTAATTTGAGTATTCTTTTATGTAATAAGGCCTCTTTAAATTTTTACTTTAATTTGGGGTTTACTTATTTGAATTTATATCTCCTAGTAGTAGGATGAGAATCTTCAAAAGGATAAATGTTTTCAAAACCCCACGTTTAGACAACATGTTTCATTAGCTTCCGCAAGAAATAACGTTTTCAAAACTAATAACAATTTAATATGCTTAACAATGTTCTAAACAAACTTGATTTTTGTCAACGAACATGGTACTTAAAAGTTTTGTAAAAGATCACTACAAGGGTTTTAATATTGTACAGACTTTTCGAACAAAACGATGTTTTTCAAAACACACTTCAATGTGACACCGCAGGTTCAGCCATAACGTCTGGGTCGGGTTTGGGGTGTTACAAGAAAGCTCTTGCTACTCCAACTTTCACGTTAATACTGAAATTTGATGGAAAACCCAGAGAAGATTTCTCTTCCCTTTCCTTGTGTCTGTGATTTTTTTGCTCTATAAGCTGCTACTCTCTCGTGTCTTTTCTATGAGATTTTCCACGAGAATCTAATTCAAAGAGAAACTATTTTTCATGTAACACCCCTAACCCATATCTGTCGCCAGAATAGGGTTACGGAGCATTACCATAAAATCATAACTTTAAAACCTACATTTAGTACCTCAACATAAACATGGCATAAATTGATCATCAACATGCACATCACCCCTTAATCGAGCCTTCGAAGCCTTAAAAACACTTTAAAAACAATTCAGGACTAAATTGGAATTATTTGAAAAGTTTAGGAAAAAGTTATAAAATTTGAACTGTAGGGGTCACATGGTCGTTTCCAAGCCTGTGTCCGTACTTGTGTAACTTTCAAAGTTGGGTCAAAAGACCAAGCCACACATCCGTGTGCCAGGCCATGTGCTAGGCTATGTAATAGCCTAACTTGTAAACCTAAAAACCTATAGGGGACACAAGACTGTGTTGCATGGCCGTGTGTCACACATGGCTGAGTCACATGCCCGTGTCTCTGGTTGTGTGGACATGAAATTGGTCAAAACCAAGTCATTTACATCACCAACCCATATGTGTACTTACAAGCAATTTTCGCCCATGACCAAGGCATCAAAAACATACCAAAAACATGCATAAAATGACCATTTCAATAGACCATTATCATACAACCAATATACCATACAAGGCACCTCAAATATTGTAACAGCCCGTTCTTGGGTCAAATCAGAACAGTGGTTTCGGGACCACATATCTGAAGTAGAAATGTTTATTTTATTATTTTTTTGAGGTCTATAGCATGATAGAATAATTGTGTGAAAATTTCGTTAAGAAATTTTATCGATTGAGTAGTCAATTTGACTAGAAGGACTAAATTGCAATAGGTGCAAAATTTGAGTTCTATAGGCTAAAGGTAGTAAATTGTTATGACATTCTAAATTAGAGGTCCTTAAACGGTAATTAGACCATTATACTTTAGTATGGACAAAAATGGACATGGTTAGCGAAAAATTTCAAAGTTTAAGTGAAAGGCATTTTGGTAATCTAGTAAATAAAGACAAAATTAACAAATAAAAGTGTCCATCTTCTTCAATTTAGTCCCCCATAGCCTAAAATTTCAAGAGAAGACATATCTAGGGTTTGGCCAAGCTTCCAAGTTCGATTGTAAGTCTGTTTTTGTCCCATATTTAATTTTTTTACGTTTTTGTGAATGTTGTAACTTGATTTAGATATTCTAAGGACTAATTTGAAAGAAAATCAAATTATAAAATTTTACCCATGTTGAATAAACTTGTATTTTGATGTTTAAGGGTAGAAAATGCATGTTTGTAGTTAAACAACATTTACAAAATGATTTTTAATGAAAATGTCAAAAAAGGGACCTAATTGTAAAATGTTGAAAAATGTGTGGTAAAATATGAATAAATGGAAAATGTGGGCTGTCATGAGCATGAAAAAGGTTCGGCTAGGCTTGGGTAATGAAGAAATTGGATGAAAATCATTTTACGAGCCTAGGGACTAAAATGTAAAATTTTAAAAGTTTAAGGGCAAAAATGTAATTTTTCCATAGTGTGTTTTTGGGCTGAATTGAATAATGTGAGGATTAAATAAGTTAAATTTGATATTATTGATCAAGAAAAATAAAGTTCAAGTTTAGACCAAGGAAAAAATAAGGTTGTGGACTAAATCGAACTAACAGTCGTTTTTGTAACCGAGGTAAGTTCGTATGTTAAATAAGCATTACTTTAAATGTATTTTATTTGCTTTAATTTATGTCACTAGGGTTTTATGTTATGTGATTCTGGGCACTGGTCTTGTACGTCCTACCGATGGCTGAGTATACTGGCATATGTTGCGGTTACTTGACAACTTGTGTGAGTAGCACCGTGTAGCTACGTCTCGACTGACAGCTTGTGTGAGCAGGCCCGTGGATAGCTCGAGAGCTAGCACATATGTGATATGAGATAAAAGTAGCAATAGCTACATATGCGGCACCTTGGTACAAGGCTTTCCATCTATCTGATATTATTATTCCGAGTGGTTCATTGGGTATGACAACAATGAGACTAAGTGGGAAATAATTACGAGATGGTACAGGTATGTACTCAAAGCTTATGATTATTAATTCGTGAAATGACGATTCCAAGGTAAGTTGTGATGGAAGTGAATTATGATCATGAGGTTATGGCAAATTATACTATTTTATGTTATATTACATGCATGATTAATGTATGGTAGAGTTTCCTTATTTCTTAATACGAGCTTACTAAGCTATATAGCTTACTCCGTTTATTTTTCCAAGGTTTATAGTATCGCCAAGCTAGCTCGGATTGGGGATCGTCGGAGATTCGCCTCACACTATCAAAACTATCATTTTGGGTATTGATGAAATTTACCATTTTGAGTATATGGCATGTATAAGGACTTGGTCATTTTGCTATATATGTCATTATGAATTTGGCCAAATGTATTGGCTTGTAATTGTCAAAGGCTTGATGTGGTACTGGTCATGTAACTTGGCTCATTTTGGTTGAATTGGTTGTAAGCTTATATGTTATATATATGCATGTATGTGCCAATGCCTTGTTCGTGATATCATTTTTCAATGCTTGGTAAATGGTTGAATGGGGCTCTTTGGTTTTGTTGTGGAATGGTTAAGTTGGTATTTTGATAAGTTAGAATACTCAAACAAAACTTTGCTTGAAGAAGGTATTGTTGTTGATACTTATGGTTGTGAGATTAGTATGATTTAGGTTGGTGGAATATGATGTTGCAAGTATGTTGAGTGTTAACAATGAAATGATATGCTCTAGCCATGATGGTGGATGTTTTGGTTGCCTAAGTATGCCATGAATTGTGCCATTGAATTGGTGTAAGTGTAGGTGTAAATGAGGGTGGAAAATGGCTTGGTAAATAACCTTTATTTTGTCCACATGGGTAGACACACAAGCATGTGTCTAGGCTGTCTGCCCCATGGGCATGTGTTCCGGTCGTGTGTCCTCTGCACCTTAATTTTGAGAAACAGAATGCTTAGAATTGAGCACATGGGTAGAGACACGGGCGCGTGTCTCAGCCGTGTGAGAGACATGGCCTCAAGCACGGGCATGTGACTTGGCCGTGTGACCTCAATTTGTTCATGCATTGCAAAATAGAGAGTTACACGGGTTAGGGACACGGGCGTGTGTGACCAGACGGCCTGCCCATACGGGCGTGTCTCAAAACCACACGGGCGTGTGGTCCCTGTTTCTAGCAAAAATTTTCTAAGTTTTGTAAAATTTTCTTAAGTGCTCGGTTAAGTCCCGAATCACTTTTGAAGCATGTTTTGGGCCTCGTAGGCTCGTCTTAGGGACTTTATGATTGAATAAAAATGGTTTTAATTTGGATGCAAATTTATGACTCGAAATTGTATGTTTGCTTGTGATGTGAGTCCGGTAATGCCTCGTATCCTATTTCAACGTTGAATATGGATAAGAAATGTTACATTTAGTGGTATCAGAGCTATGGTTTCGTCAATTCTTAGACTAACCTAGCGCGTGTAAGAGTCTAACTATACATGCCATATTAAAATTGTGATAGTGTGACGGCTCTTGACAATATAAAATGTGTTTTCATATAGTAAATGGACCCTGACCAAGAAGTAGCTGACGATGTTGAAAGTAATACGCCGGCTCCCGGTCAAGAAACAGCGCCATCTGAAAGTAGACCGGTCATGATTAGTTAGGGAGGAGAGGCTAGGGAAGCCTTCTTCCAAAAGATTAATGAGTGGTTTGCCGAGTTTGTTTGAAAAAATCTGGCTGCCCAACATCCTTCACCCCCACCTAACCCCCAACCAGTTCCCATAGCTCCCCAAGGTGTGGAATTGTTAAGATTGAATAAGTTTCCAGCTGATAAGATTCGAAAATAAGGGGTTGAAAATTTTAGAGCCAATGTTGACGATGATCCCGAGAGGGCAGAGTTTTGGCTTGATAACTCCATCAGGGTATTTAATAAGCTTTCTTGCTCATCGGATGAGTGCTTGAAATATGCTATATCACTACTAAGGGTCTCAACATACCAATGGTGGAATACTCTTGTATCTGTGGTACCGGAAGAAAGAGTTACCTGGGGTTTCTTCCAAGAAGAGTTTAGAAAGAAATATATTAGTCAACGGTTCATTGATCAGAAATGTAAGGAGTTTTTGGAACTGAAACAAGGCCGTATGTCTGTGACTGAATATGAGCAGGATTTTGTTAGGCTCAGAAAGTATGCTCGGGAATGTGTTTCCATCGGGGCCATCATGTGCAAGAGGTTCAAAGATGGGTTGAATGAGGATATCAGACTGTTTGTTTGGATTTTAGAGTTGAAAGAATTTCTCATGCTGGTCGATCGAGCTTGCAAGGCCGAAGAGCTGAGCAATGAAAAGAGAAAAGCTGAGTTTAAAGCTAGAGACTCAAGAAAAAGACCGATGAATAAGTCATTTCAGTCTTCATCAAAGAAATCAAGGGATTTGTTTACTCGTTTGAATGCTTCAGCTGGGTATCCCAACAAAGATCGTGGGAAGCAGTATTCAGGTTTTAAGGCCCAAACTACGTCAGTAATGAGTGTTGGTAACGTTAGGTCTAATAGACCTGAATATCAACACTGTGGTAGACGACATCCCAGTGAATGTAAAATGAATAACCAGGCTTGCTTTAAATGTGGATCCCAAGATCACTTTATTCAAGATTACCCTGAAATGACTAAGAAAGATAATTTTCAAAATGCGAGGCCAAGTAATACTGCCACTAGAGGGAGGCCACCGAGAAATACATGAAGTGGGAACAGTAGTTGAGATGTGACGAAAGAGTTAACTGCGAGATTAGAGGTCATAGCACCTGCTAGAACCTACAATATTTGCGCTCGAAAAGATGCGTTATCCCCTGATGTTATCATTGGTACATTTTCTCTCTATGATACTAACGTAGTTACATTGATTAATCCTAGATCGACTCATTCTTATATTTGTATGAATTTGGTATCTAGTAAGAATTTTCTTATTGAGTCTACTGAGTGTGTGACTAAAGTGTCGAACTCCTTAGGCAAATAAATATGTTCTAGTTGATAAAGTTCGCAAGAGTTACCATTTAATGATTCGGGGTCACTGTTTTCTGGCTGACTTAATGCTTTTACCATTTGATAAGTTGGATGTAATTCGTGGAATTAATTAGTTGACTCTACATAACATTGTAGTGAGTTGTAGATGAAAGATTATTGAATTGAAATGTCAAAATGATGAAATTCTTCGGATTGATTTGGATGAGATGAGTGAGTTGCCTATCGTGATTTCATCGATGTCGGCTCAGAGGTATGTAAGAAAAGGTTATGAAGCTTATCTTGCGTATATACTGAATACGAAAGTGTCTGAATTGAAGATCGAATCTGTGCCGGTAGTTTGTAAATATCCGAATGTGTTCCCAGAGGAGTTGATTGGATTACCACCGATCAGAGAGGTTGAATTTACTATTGATTTAGTGCTAGAAATTTCACCGATATCGATAGCTATGTATAGAATGACTCTAATCGAATTGAAAGAATTGAAGTCTCAATTGCAAGAGTTGACAGATAAGGGTTTTGTGAGACCAATTTTTTTGCCCTAGGGTGCACCAGTGTTATTCGTTAAGAAGAAAGATGAATCTATGAGACTTTGTATTTATTATCGTCAACTTAACAAGGTTACGATAAAGAACAAGTATCCTTTACCAAGGATTGATGATTTGTTTGACCAGTTGAAAGGGGCAATAGTGTTCTCGAAGATAGATTTGAGATTCGGCTCTTATCAACTAATAGTTAAAGACTTAGATGTGCCGAAAACCTCATTTAGAATGAGGTATGGGCTTTATGAATTTCTTGTTATGCCTTTTGGATTAACTAAGGCTCCTACTGTTTTTATGGACTTGATGAATCAAATTTTTCGACCATAGTTAGATAAGTTTGTGGTTGTGTTTATTGATGACATTTTGATTTATTCTCGAGATGAGTCTGAGCATGCCGAACATTTGAGAATTGTATTGCAGACTTTAAGAGATAAGAAATTGTTTGCCAAGTTCAACAAAAGTGAGTTTTGGCTCCGATAAGTCAGATTCTTGGGGCATATTGTTTCAGTGGATGGTATAAGGGTTGATCCGAGTAAGATTTTGGCAGTTGTTGATTGGAAACCACCGAGGAATGTATCTGAAGTTAGAAGCTTTTTGGGTTTGGCTGGTTATTATCGATATTTTTTAAAGGATTTTCGATGAATGCTACACCTATGACCAAATTGATACGAAAGGATGTGAAATTCGAGTGGTCTGAGAAATGTCAAAAGACTTTTGAACAGTTGAAAACGTTGATGACCGAGGCACCGGTGTTAGTGCAACCTGAGTCGGGAAAAGAGTTTGTGATTTTTAGTGATGCGTCATTGAATGGTCTTGATTGTGTATTAATGTAAGAGGGTAAAGTGATGATACAAGCTCGATTCAGTGTTGATTCGAGTAGTTTAGATTGCCCAATCGTGAAATTAAGCAAGTGTTGACTTTTAACAAAGTTGGCTGAAATAGATGAAAAGATAGGTTTAGACAAGGTCTAAAAGATAATTAAATTGGCTAATGAAGTAATTCGGCTAAGGTCAAGAGTGAACCAACAATGAAGGAAATTGTTGACTCGATTCTTAGACGGCACTTAGATGGAAATGGATAAGAGATAATTTGGCTAACCTCGACCCACTATCTAGCAAGATAGGAATTGATGGTTTGGTCGAATGCCACACTTTGGGAATTGATAAGTTCGGATAACAAGGAAGAATGATGCCACAAGCTAAGCTTGATAAGCCGTTTCAGACCAAAAAGAACAATGAGAGTTGAATTCTCACAAAAAAATAAAAGTTCATATATTTGGTCCAAAAGTCCCTCCAGCTAGCTAAAAATAAAGTATTTATAGGTATGAGACAAACCCCAACCAAATAGACACACACACTCAACTTAATTGAGCTATTAATGAACTTAATTGAGCTAATTAAAAACTACAAAACCTCTGATGAACTCTAACAAAAGGAACAAAAATGGACAACATGTTTGGTCTTCCTATTCAGCTCATAATTAACTCTAATGAGTTGAACAAACTTGATTCAATGCTTGATCAGCTAAAGAGTCATAACAGGCTTTTAATTTCTCCTTGGACAGCCAAATGAGCAGTAGCCAAAAATTAATGGCATTTGGCATAAGAACAACCCCTTTTGTGTGAGTGCTTGAATGTAAACGATCAAAAGGTGTGAAGGGACGAACTGGAACAACCACCATCATGTGAAAAAGTTTGGAAATTGAATGGGCTTGTGTGAACAGCTTCTTGTCTATTGAACTCCTCAAACAGTTACTTGGAGAAGCTCTTAGCAGCTGCTAGTCTTAAATTCATTCCTCTTTAATGCTAATCAATGCCCCAGCTGGTTCAATTTGTTAATTCACCTATAAACACAATTAAACTTTAATAAGCTGTAGTAACTAAACCTCTTTTAATAAGCTAAAACAAATTAAATGGTTGTAGAAAATTAATTAACTTAGAACATATTAATTACCGAGTTTATTTAAAAAACTAAATAAAATTAAAATAACTTAATTACTTAAACTAACATAACTAAACACATTTAAAGTTTAATCCAATAACTATTTAACTAAAATTCAGCTTGCAATAAGCTGTATGGAATGCATGATGTTGAGCTCCATGCTTGCTTGATGAGTCTGACCACCTCCCCTCCGCAAGCTCAATCAATGTGACTTGCAATGGCGTCCTGAAACTTCTTGGCACAAGACTGAGTAATGGGACCTTGTGGCAACTCAATGGGATCGGCCATAGCTTTCCGAGCAGGGATCGCATCATCCCCCCTCTTCAAGGTGATTTGTCTCCAAATCGTCACCTACATCAAAAGGGGATAAGTTGGCAACGTTGAAAGTAGAACTAATCCCGTACTCACCTGGTAGATCTAACTTATAGACATTCTCGTTAATACTTTCCAAAACTTGAAAAGGATCATCACCCCTTGGCAAGAGTTTGAACCTCCTTTATGGTGGAAATCTTTCCTTACGTGTGTGGATCCAAACCCAGTCACCAAGTTTGAATATTACTCACTTGCGTCCCTTGTTCACCCTTTGAGCATATTGTAGAGTTCTTCTTTCAATATTATCACTAACTCGTTGATGCAGTTGTTTAACAAATTCTGCCTTTTTCTTGACATCTACATGCACTAATTGATTAGAAGGTAAAGGCAATAAATCTATAGGACTTAAGGGATTGAAACCATATATCATTTCAAATCCTCGATATCGGCTCAGATCATCGCTACCTCCATTTCCTTATAGTAGTCTTCGACACTTCGATTGCCTTGGGTAAGGCTTTACAATCATTGGTAGAGATCTCGGTGATAGTAAGAAGGTATGAAACGCTTTCTCATGACCGCCTTCATCTCAACCCATGTTCAGATGAGTCTTTTGCCGTTTCCTCTTCGGCTTGTCACAAGTTGATCCCACCACACTATGGTATAACCCGAGAATTCGATGGCTGCTAACTTCACCTTTTTGCTCTTCGAGTAATTGTGGCAATCAAAGACTAACTCGATCTTTTTCTCCCACTTTAAGTATGCCTTGGGGTCATTCTTCCCTTGGAACAGGGGTATGGTCATCGTAATGTTTTTAAGGCTATCGCCCATACGGTCTCTTTCTCTATGTCTCCGGTTTCTTTGGCTTTGATGTCTTATACTCCACACAGATGAACGACCACTTTCTTGGTCACATGGCTCATAAGGATCTTCTTGGTTTTGGATAGGACACCCACGCCTTTGTCTTGCATTTATAAGGGTTCCTTCGTATTGTTGTCGCACCTCAACTTGATATAATCGATCTTCAATGGGTTCAAGTTTACGATCAAATAGTCACACCATTTCTTGCATGATCACTTGAAGTGTAAGATCTGGCACGCCTCTACCAACATTCCTTATAGGACGAAAACCACTTTCTTCATTTGGATTCCTTTCCAGACTTCTTAACATATTAAGTTCTCACAAACTAAAACCTCACTATTTCTTTCCAAAGAAAATTCACTCACTTGGCTTCTTTTCACTCGAATAGGCTCACGACACTCTTGGCTTTTTCCACTCAATTTGCCTCTCTAAGTTCTCAATGGACTACTTGGACTTAACAACGATAGTTGTAGAGTTGTCTTGTAAAAGTAATGATCGATTCCAGTAGATCTTGATGTTAGGAAAAGGTAAGCTAGCAAACAAAAGAAAGAGGGATAAAAGTGTGGTCGAATGGTATGGAAGTAGAATAATTAATTCGGGCAACAAATAACTCTCGAGCTAGCTTTCCTTCTTCGTTTTTTTTAACACCAACAAATTTCGTACTTACAAATACTGATATTCACACTTTGAATTTCAATAGATACTGATTTTTTAATGGAATTTTTTTATAATATTTTTTGATCAAATTACAATCCCATAATTGCTACGAATGTCGATACTCACTTTAATTTCACTAGCTCTGATACCAAATGATACAAACTCGATTCAGTGTTGATTCGAGTCGTTTAGATTGCCCGATCGTGAAATTAAGCAAGTGTTGAGTTTTAACAAAGTAGGCTGGAAAAAGATGAAAAGATAGGTTCAGACAAGGTCTAAAAGATAATTAAATTGGCTAATGAAGTAATTCGGCTAAGGTCAAGAGTGAACCAACAATGAAGGAAATTGTTGACCCAATTCTTAGACGACACTTAGATGGAAATGGATAAGAGATAATTTGGCTAACCTCGTGTAACACCCCTTACCCATGTCTGACGCTAGAACAGGGTACGAGGTATTACCGGACTTAAACATACACACTCATGCAAAAACTAGGGCATAAAATCTCTTTTAATTTAAAACCTTTCAAACACATGAATGCCATCCCTTATTTGGGTCTACGAAGCCCAAAACATACGTCGGGATTGATTCGGGACTAAACTGAGAACTTTGAGAAGTTTCAGGAAAGCTTAGAAAATTTTCCCATAAAACAGGGTCACACGCCCGTATGGACATAGGGACACGCCCATGTCCTCAGGCCGTGTAACTCTCTATTTATGATGTCAGCATGCACATCGAACCACACGGTAGAGACACATGCCCGTGTCTCCAGATCGTATCCCTCACACGGCTGATACACACGGTCGTGTCTCAGCCCGTGTGGCCAACACTTAGGCTATTTTCTAAGCCTTCATGTTACCCATAATCTCTTACAACCTTATGCACATTAAAACCACAAATCATGGCATCATTTTAGTGATTAAACAACCTTTATTAAGATATTTTCATAATATTAACATGTCCTCTTAAAAGCTATGCATCTACTCATAAAATACCAAGTCTAGATTCCTTATTTCACATTCATAAGACTTGTCATTTTGATGACCACTTTTACCATTATACTATGGTCACCAACTTATCCATCAAGCACTCAAGTTCAATCATTATCACATTGTGTTTATAACATGCGATTACTACATGGCTATGACCACCTCAATTGGTCATAGAGCATACATCCAGCACAGATGTCATATTACTAACCATGCATGGAAAACAAATATAATCACCTTATTAACATTAGACATGACATGAATAGATAGGCTTACAAGCTAAAATCAATATGAGCCACATCTCATGGCCATATACATATAACTCAATATAAGCCAACACATTTGGCCAAAACAAAATAATACATGTCAATCAACTAGATCCCTATACATGCCACTCACTTGAAATTTCTAATATATGCTTCATTATTCCAAAGGTAGTGACCTGATAGTGTGATGCTGCCTCCGACGATCTCCAACCCCGAGCTAACCTGAAAACACTAAAGGAAAGGAAAGGAAGGGAGTAAGATTTATTGCTTAGTAAGACCGTATGAAAATAATAGGCAATTTATCAACTTGCTTCTCATGGTAATACAACCCCTATTTGCATTTTTACTCATGTTCCAGTCAAGCTATTTTCTCGAGTCACAGTCACTAAATTATTTATATCTGGAGCTACAGAACTCAAAATTAAGTTCCGCTAATTTTTCCTGAAACTAGACTCATACATATTCTTACCATAAATTTTAAGAATTTTTGGTTTATCCAATTAGTACATTTTATTCCTTAAAGTTACCCTTTTTTGTTGTCTGACAGTTCTGACCCCTCTTCACTAAAAATTAATTATCTAATAATACGGGACTCAGATGATGTTTCTGTCTATTTCTCTTGAAAATAGACTCATTAAGAATTCTAAGCATATAAATTATAACTCATAAATATTTTTTTACAATTTTCAATGATTTTATCAAACTAGAATAGGGGATTTCGAAACCATTCTGACTCTGTCTCAAAACAATTAAAATATTTCATAATATGAATATCTTTTGCTTACACCATTTCTTCTATGTGAAACTAGACATATTAGGATTTAATTTCATATTTTACTCAGCCTCTAACTCAATTTTCACAATTTTTCGTGGATTTTTAAATTTGGACTATGGCTGTTGTCCAAAATTGTTTTAGTGTAAATTAACGACACTACGTTTATCACACCATATTAATTCATTTTCACCACATTGGTAAGGTTACATATTCATAAATCATAAGTATAGACCTATAATCACAAGGTTATCACAAAATCATTCTCATAAGCATGAATTACCTATTTACATCTTCACTAAATGTGCATCATAAACTGAAATCATTTCACATGAGCTTGGCATACATACCTGTGTTACTCAACATGCTCATATTCATTCCTTACTAATCATATAACATGAATTGAATTTACATCTCATAAATTTCATGTAAGTATCTGTACCACTGACAATGTGGTCATAACCTTTCTCATTTAGCTTAAACCATAACTCTCATCATTGAACCATTCGAAAAGCTATCGAATATTCACTAAGCCTCAAACATAGGGTATAATGCCGATGTCATGTCTCAGACATGGTCTTACACTGGCTCATCAACCAAGTCATGCCATGTCCTAGACATGGTCTTACACTGACTATCAAAATCGAGGCCGATGCCATGTCCTAGACATGGTCTTACACTAGCTCTCACATATCCGTCCCGATGCCATGCCCTAGACATGGTCTTACACTGACATATGTCGTAGCTGATGCATGTCCCAGACATGTCTTACATTGGCACACATCTCGAGGCCGATGCATGTCCCAGACATGTCTTACATTGGCACACATCTCGAGGCCGATGCATGTTCCAGACATGTCTTACACTAGCTCTCGTCTCAATGCTGATGCCATGTCCCAGAAATGGTCTTACACTAGCTCTCATAATGTGGTTGATGCATGTCCCAGACATGTCTTACACTGGCACACAAATAACCCAAATGTCATGACATGAATATCCAAATTATTTCTTAAGGTTCAAATGGAAATTCTACTATCTCAATATTCATCATACATAATCATTTCCACAACCAAGCAATTCATGCTATATCAATTTAAACACATATAATAACAATGTAGTTGTATTATTTACATACAACTTACTCGTTTCAATGGAATATCATATTCCATCAAATCTCCAATTATTCAATCAACACATAAATGTTATTTACATTTGACATCACTTTCTCATTTACAATTTCATCAACATAAACTTTAATACAATCATGGAAAGATAGATTTTCAAGCATAATAACAATGGCATAAATATCATGCTATCATGGAAAGATAGATTTTCAAGCATAATAACAATGGCATAAATATCATGCTCATTTAATCACACGGACTTACCTCAAATGCAATTTCGGCTAATTATTCACTTTTTGTCATTAACCACGCACTTTCTCGATTTAAGCTCAAATCTCAATTTTCTTGATATAACACGATGAAATTCACTCATTTAATCACTAAATACATTTAGACAATCAAAATTCACATTTTTGGCAAAATGACCATTTTGCCCCTAGACTTTCACAAAAATGATCATTTTACCCTTAGGCCCGAAAATCGATTTTTATCGAATTTCCTTATTATCCAAGCCTATTCAACCAATTATTACTCTTATGATAACCCCAAATTTCCACTATTTCACACAATTACAACCTATTTTATAAATTTTACAAAATGGCCCTTTTTGGTGTTTTCCATGAAAATCCTTTCACAAAAGTTGTTTATTACACAACCAAGACTCATTTTCTTCCATAAAAATTCAGCAAACAACATAAATACTTTCATGTAAAATCCCTAAACTATCAACCATTTCACAAAATAGTCCCCCACATTAGCTAGTTCATGCTACAAGGGTTCCAAAAGTACAAAAATTATCAAAAATAGGCATCTAAATCACTTACTTGTAAGGGATATAAGTTACTAAAATTTTTCAGCTTTCAAAACCCCCTTTTTGCTGGTATTTTCGGTGGGGAAGAAGGAAGATGAAAAGATGACATCTTTTTTTCTTTTTGTTTTATTTTAATACCAAATAAGTCACCTAATGCACACCACCTTTGACTTTTCAACCTTTTTTTGTCTCCTTGATTAGCCACTAACATTTTTATGGTCTATTTACTCAATAAAGACCCTAATTTAATCTTCTATAGCTATTTGACACCTTTAGCTAGCAAAACAAAACTTTTGCCCCTTACACGATTTAGTCCTTTTTCACAATTAAGCATGAAATCGCTAAAATTCTTTCTCCCAAATTTTCATGCACTCATATAATCATGCTATAACATAAAATATCATTAAAAATAATTTATCCAGCCCCAGAATAGTGGTTCCGAAACCACTGTTTCGACTAGGCCCAAAATCGGGATGTTATACCTCGACCCACTATCTAGCAAGATAGGAACCGATGGTATGGTCGAGCGCCACACTTTGGGAAGTGATAAGTTAGGATAACAAGGAAGGATGATGCCATAAGCTGAGCTTGATAAGTCGTTTCTGTCCAGAAAGAACAATGCGAGTTGAATTCTCATAGAAAAACAAAAGTTCATATATTTGGTCCAAAAGTCCCTCCAACTAGCTGAAAACAAAGTATTTATAGGCATGAGACAAATCCCAGCCGAATAGACACACAAACTCAGCTTAATTGAGCTAATTAAAAACTACAAGACCTTTGATGAACTCTAACAAAAGGAATGGTAATGGACAGCATGTTTGGTCTTCCTATTCAATTAATAATTAACTCTAATGAGCTGAATAAACTTGATTGAATGCTTGATCAGCTAAAGAGTCATAACAACCTTGGAATTTCTCCTTGGACAGCCAAATGAGCAACAGCTAAAAATTAATGGCATTTGGCATAAGAACAGCCCCCTTTGTATGAATGCTTGAATATAAACGGTCAAAAGGTGTGAAGGGATGAATTGGAACAACCACCATCATGTGGAAACGTTTGGAAACTGAATGGGCTTGTGTGAACAGCTTCTTGTCCATTGAACTCCTCAAACAGTCACTTGGAGAAGCTCATAACAGCTACTACTCTTAAATTCATTCCTCTTTGTAATGCCAATTAATGCCCTAGCTGGTTCAATTGGTTAATTCACCTATAAACACAATTAAACTTTAATGAGCTGTAGTAACTAAAACTCTTTTAATAAGCTAAAATAAATTAAATGGCTGTAGCAAATTAATTAACTTAGACCATATTAATTGCCGAATTTATTTAAACAACTAAATAAAATTAAAACAACTTAATTACTTAAACTAATATAACTAAACACATTTAAAGTTTAATCCAACAACTATTTAACTAAAATTTAGCTTTCAATAAGCTGTATGAAATGCATGGTGTTGAGCTCCATGCTTGCTTCTCCCCTCCCCAAGCTCGATCAATGTGGCTTACAATGACGTCTTGAAACTTCTTGCAACGAGACCGATCAATGGGACCTTGTGGCAACTCAATTGGATTGGCCATAGCTTCTCGAGCTAGGATCACATCAAGTGATAGCTTATGCCTCGAGATAGTTAAAACCACACGAAAAGAATTATCCGACGCATGACTTGGAATTAGCTGCTATTGTGTTTGCTTTAAAAATTTGGAGACACCATTTATTTAGTGAGAAGTGCCATATTTTCACTAATCACAAGAGTTTAAAGTACTTGATGACTCAAAAGGACTTGAATCTGTGACAATGGAAATGGCTCGAGCTATTAAAATATTATGAGTTGGTAATCAATTATCATCCGAGAAAGGTGAATGTAGTCACTGATGCTTTAAGTAAGAAATATTTGTTTGCTTCGAAAGCAATGAATACGCGCCTAGCTTTATCTGATGATGGATCAATTTTGGCCGAGATGAAAGCTACACTGGTATTTTTTTCAACAAATTTGTGGAGCTCAGAAAGGTGATAAAGAGTTGCAAGTAAAAAGAGTTTTGTGCCAAACGAATAGTGATTCAGAATATCAAATTGGATCCAATGATTGTTTGAGGTTTCGAGGTAGGATTTGTGTACTGAGAGACACTGAACTAATTCAGAAAATTCTTCAAGTGGCACATAATGGCTGTCTATTTGTCGATCTGGAAGTATAAAGATGTATAATGATTTGAAGGAATTGTATTGGTGGTCAGGCATGAAACGAGACATTTTCGAGTTTGTAACGAGGTGTTTGATTTGTCAACAAGTGAAAGCCAAACATCAAGTGCCTTCGGGTTTACTTCAGCCTGTGACTATACCCGAGTGGAAATGGGATAGAGTTACGATGGATTTTGTAACGGGGTTACCTTTGACTCTGAAGAAGAAAGATGCATTATGGGTCGTTGTTAATAGATTGACGAAATCGACTCATTTTATTTTGGTACGTATTGACTATTCACTTGATAAGCTAACTTAATTATACATTGCTGAGATTGTTAGATTGCATGGGGTGCCTATTTCTATTATTTCGAATAGAGATATGAGGTTTACGTCTCGATTTTGGAAAAAGTTGCAAGAGGCTTTGGGTACAAAGTTGAACTTTAGTACTGCATTTCATCCGCAAACCGATGGTCAATCTGAAAGAATAATTCAGGTTCTCGAAGATATGCTTCGCTGTTGTGTTTTAGAGTTCGAAGCTAGCTGGGAAAAATATCTACCATAGTCAAATTTGCTTATAACAACAGTTTTTAGTCGAGTATAAAGATGGCACCGTATGAAGCATTGTATGGCTGCATGTGTCGAACTCTGTTGTACTGAGCCGAGCACAGTGAGAAATAGATTCATGGGGTTGATTTGGTTAGAGAAACCAAATAGAAAGTTAAAGTAATCCGTGATTATTTAAAAGTAGCTTCAGACCGACAAAAATCGTACGCAGATTTGAAACGAAAGAATATTGAATTTCAGATCGGTGATAAAGTGTTTTTGAAAGTATCACTGTGGAAGAAAATCCTTAGATTCAGTCGGAAGGGTAAACTGAGCCCACGTTTTATTGGTCCGTATGAGGTTATTAAAAGAATAGAGCCGGTGGCATATCAGTTATGTAACACCCTAAACCCGACTTAGACGCTATGGCCGAATCTGGTGTGTCACATTTAATTGTTTTAGCGAAAATCGTGTTTTCATTGAAAACCCTTCTTAAAATAAAAGAAACCCTAATTAACTTTAAAAAAACACCTTCAGTTACGAAAGCCTTGTTCAAAACATCTGATTAAAAAAAAACTTAGTTGTGGAAACGTAGAAAACATACTATAATTTAAGAAATCCATGTTCAACTTCTCGCAATTACATTGAAAATAATAATAATTCAAGTAATAATAACACAATGAAAACCTTATTACAATCTAGTCCGGAACATACTTAAAAAAAAGTAAAAACTTAAATGCTTTAAAAAAAACCCAAGTCTAAATCATCTTGCTAGCTGGCCACCCAGAGTCCCTCCAAACATCGAACCTTCTATGAGCATCACCAGAAAATAAAATAAAAGAGGGGGTGAGTTTTCACAAACTCAGTGTGTACAACCCCCGAAGAAAACAAGCATTAAGAAAAAACATCATTCATCATTCATCATTCATGCAATGCAATCCCATCCAATTATCCATCCGCTACACACCAGCTCCGTCCCCTGTCACATTATGTGGGGATATAAATATCGACCCACCCAACCCACACACCATGGTAGCCTGGTTGCGAAACTACCTTCATTTACATATTGGGCT
Source organism: Gossypium longicalyx (assembly GCA_025698465.1). NCBI lineage: Eukaryota > Viridiplantae > Streptophyta > Magnoliopsida > Malvales > Malvaceae > Gossypium > Gossypium longicalyx. The sequence goes on from CM046998.1 coordinate 57,393,803, forward strand.
TTAAAAGTCGTCGGTGGATCCACGATTGTCAAGCAACCATGTGATCCTCATATACTTCCTCCATTCCATAATTCCCAACCCATATGTAACCTAAGCAGAATATCATATGTATGCATGTCGCATCCACAAAACTTACATTCAACACCTAGGGGTATTTTGGTCATTTTTGCCCTTAGGGGCATTTCGATAATTTTCCCTTAATTACGATTTTCACTTATCTTGGCCCGTTAACAAGTCTCGTGAGCTAAGATGAATGAATACTATGCACCAGGTAGGATTCCAAAAAAGAGGAGGTGAGTCATTAAGACCGCTTAAGTACCAAGCTCTCCCTAGATCCAATCCTAGACATGCATATACCCGTTGCCACACCTTAACCCTTTTACTTGTCCACAGTCGCAATATATTAATTAAGTCTTATGTGGATATCATATACTAGGCCCAAAAAACCCTTACAAAGCCTAACAATCTCACATAGCTGCATCTGGCCCATTAAGCCCAATCATATTCGTATGGCCAATTAGGCCCAAATCACCTGTATATGGCCCATTAGGCCCAAATCACATTTATATGGCCCGTTAGGCCCAATCACATTCATATTCATGCTCACATACAAATTCCTATCACAAAGCACCAATATTCAGTTTTTGCCTATTATGGGCCCAACAGCCCATTGGGCCCATTTTGCCTATTTTGGCCCATATGGCCAAATCACAACCCAAGTCTACGAAATCGCCCGTGGGCCTCAGGCAACCTATTGGTTTCCCTCTTACGAGTGTTCGCGCACTCGCCAAACTACCGTAGCCAAACTTTTGGCTTTTCGACATTTCGACTTTTTGGCATTTTGGCTTTTCGGCTTTTCAGCTTTTCGGCTTTTGCTGATTCATTGTATGTGTACAGTGTATGTACACACCTGGTAAGCAAGCGTGATGCGATATCCTTAGCCCAAACCTACAATCGATATCACTTAAAGATTAATCACGCGTACTTATCGATTACTTTACCAAAAGCCGGAATCTCACCTTAACCTTACTTGAACGCCAAGCCTTTACTAGCTTTTACTTTGGTCACTAATCATGTATATCTCTCAGATCTAAAGAGCAAATCGGCAGGAATCCAAAACCGAGATCTGACACTAATTCCCCACTAAAGTCTATTAGAAAGAAGTGAGGGACCGAATACTCGATACTTATCAAAAACAAATTGGGAGAGTGAACACTTACACTAGAATCGATTGGGTGGAAAGAGTAGTGGCAGCACCAAGGGTATTCGGCTCTTAGAGATTTGAATGGAAACAATTGATTACTCAGAACCAAAGAAGAGAGGAAGAAAAATCGGGTAAAGCAAAGAAAATATTGAGTAGAGGAGGGATAAGAATTCGGCACAAAGAAAGAAAAGAAAAAAAGGTTTTCGGCTTTTTAGAGAAAAGGGTTTCTGGCACAAAGTGAAGGGAAATTTGTCATTAGCTTTTCAACCCTCCCATTCAGCACCTATTTATAGCCCTATAGCCAAATCTTCAAGCCCAAGTTTCCAATTCGGCTCCATTTACTCCTCACTTCTCATCTCGTTTTTCTCTCTGATAACCCCTTGATCCTTTCCTTAATTTTCTCTTCTGAACACTCCCCTTGGAGTCCATCTTCACGCCACTTCGATCCTTCTAGAAGGCCAAAATTAAACTCTAAAAAATACTAAGCTAGGATTCGATCCTTGGACCCTCTTGCTAGCTACTAACGCCACCTCACTACACCTTATGTGGTGTCACTTAGCCACTCCACCATAGGCTCTTTTTGTGTCCAATTATTTCTTCATTTATTCAAAAGCCCACCTACTTGTCAGCCTTGATTCTTTTAATAACTAAATTATAATTTCTTCTACCCCTTAATTTGAACTCAACCTTAGCTAAGACCAACTAAAATTATCGCTTGGATAAGATTACTAAACACAATTTTTATCAAAATCAAAAATAAAGAAAATTCAGGATTTCGAGATTTTTGGATTTCGGGATTTTTGGATTTTGAGATTTTTAGGGCGTTACAGATTAGCTTTACCAACAGAGTTAGAAAGGATCCATAATGTGTTTCATGTATCGATGTTGCGCCATTATCGATCAGATCCTTCACACATAATTTCACCGACAAAGGTTGAGATTCAACCCGATATGACTTATGGTGAAGAATCGATTAAGATTTTAGCTCGAGAGGTCAAACAGTTGAGAAATAAAAACATAGCCCTAGTAAAAGTTTTGTGGCAATGACTCGGGGTCAAAGAGGCTATGTGGGAACCCGAGGATGCTAACCCTAACCTCTTTTCTGGTAACATTTTTAGGGACGAAAATCCCTAAGGGCGAGAGTTATAAGAGCTCATTTTTGGGTAAAATCAAAACAGTGTTTTGGGACCACAAATTCGAAGTAGAAATTTTTATTTTATTATTCCATTGAGGTCTACAGCATGTTAGAATAATTGTGTGAAAATTTCATTAAGAAATTTTATCGATTGAGTACTCAATTTGACTAGAAGGACTAAATTGCAATAGGTGCAAAATTTGAGTTCTATAGGCTAAAGGTAGTAAATTGTTATGAAATTCTGAATTAGAGGTCCTTAAATTGTAATTTGACCATTATACTTTGGTATGGACAAAAATGGATATGGCTAGGGAAAATTTTCAAAGTTTAAGTGAAGGGCATTTTGGTAGTCTAGTAAATAAAGACAAAATTAACAAATAAAAGTGTCCATGTTCTTCAATTTAGTCCCCCATAGCCAAAAATTGTAAGAGAAGACATAGATAGGGTTTGGCCAAGCTTCCAAGCTCGATTGCAAGTCTATTTTTGTCATGTTTTTAATGATTTTTACGTTTTTGTGAATGTTGTAACTTGATCTAGCTATTCTAAGGACTCATTTGAAAGAAAATCAAAGTGTAAAATTTTAACCATGTTGAATAAGCTTGTATTTTGATGTTTAAGGGTAGAAAATGCATGTTTGTTGTTAGTTAAACAACATTTACAAAGTGATTTTTGATGAAAATGTCAAAAAGGGACCTAATTGTAAAAGGTTGTAAAATGTATGGTAAAATGTGAATAAATAGAAAATATGGGTTGTCATGAGCATGAAATAGGTTCGGATAAGCTTGGGTAATGAAGAAATTGGATGAAAATCATTTTACGAGCCTAAGAACTAAAATGTAAAATGTCAAAAGTTTAGGGGCAAAAATGTAATTTTTCTATAGTGTGTTTTTGGGCTACATTGAATAATGTGAGGATTAAATAAGTTAAATTTGATATTATAGATCAAGAAAAATGAAGTTTGAGTTTAGACCAGGGAAAGAACAAGGTTGTGGACTAAATCGAACTAATAGTAGTTTTTGTAACTGAGGTAAGTTCGTATGTTAAATAAGTTTTACTTTAAATGTATTTTATTTGCTTTAATTTATGTATAAATTGTGTAATTGACCTTACGGTCACATTTGACAACGTCTTGGCAAGTGAGAAATCCAAATCGAACCTTAGGAATATATTAGGATACAAGTGACATGTCACTAGGGTTTTATGTTATGTGATTCCGGGTTCTGGTCCTGTACGTCCTACCGGTGGCTGAATATACCGGCATATATTGTGGTTACTTGACAGCTTGTATGACCAGCACCGTGTAGCTATGTCTCGACTGACAGCTTGTGTGAACAGGCCCGTGGGTAGCTCGAGAGCGAGCACTTGTGTGATATGAGATAAAAGTAGCAATAGCTACATATGTGACACCTTGTGTACAAGGCTTCCCATGTATCTGATATTATTATTCCAAGTGGTTCATTGGGTACGAAAACGATGAGACTAAGTAGAAAATGATTACAAAATGGTACAGGTATGTACTCAAAGCTTATGATTATTAATTCGTGAAATGACGATTCCAAGGTAAGTTGTGATGAAAGTGAATTATGATCATGAGGTTATGGCAAATTATACTATTCTATGTTATATTACTTGTATGATTAATGTATGGTAGAGTTTCCTTATTTCTTACATACGAGCTTACTAAGCTATATAGCTTACTCTGTTTATTTTTTTCATGTTTTATAGTGTCCCCAAGCTAGCTCAGATTGGGAATTGTCGGAGATTCACCTCACACTATCAAAACTATCATTTTGGGTATTGATTAAATTTAGCATTTTTTAGTATATGGCATGTATAGGGACTTGGTCATTTTGTTATGTGTCATTATGAATTTGGCCAAATGTATTGGCTTGTAATTGTCAAAGGCTTGATGTGGTACTTGGTCATGTAACTAGGCTTATTTTGGTTGAATTGGTTGTAAGCTTATATGTTACATGTATGCATGTATATGCCAATGCCTTGTTGGTGATATGGTTTTTCAATGCTTGGTAAATGTTTGAATTAGGATCTTTGGTTTTGTTGTGGAATGGTTAAGTTGGTATTTTGATAAGTTAGAAGACTCAAACAAAACTTTGCTTGAAGAAGGCATTGGTGTTGATACTTGTGGTTGTGAGATTAGTATGATTTGGGTTGGTGGAATATGGTGTTGTAAGTATGTTAAGTGTTGACAATGAATTGATATGATCTAGCCATGATGGTAGATGTTTTGCTTGCCTAAGTATGCCATGAATTGAGCCATTGAATTGGTGTAAGTGTAGGTGTAAATGCGGGTGGCAATTGGCTTGGTAAATAACCTTTATTTTGTCTACATGGGTAGACACACGGGTGTGTGTCTAGGCCGTGTGTGACACACGATCTACCCCATGGGCATGTGTTCCGACCATGTGTCCCTTGCACCTTAATTTTGGGAAACAAAATGCTCAAAATTAAGCAGACGAGTAGAGACACGGGCGTGTGTCTTAGCCGTGTGAGGGACACAACCTCAAGCACGGGCGTGTGTCCCGATCGTGTGAAGTTCGCACCTATTTTATGGAAATTAAATTAACCACACGGACTAGCACACGGGCGTGTGACTTGGCTGTGTGAGCTCAATTTGTTCATGCATTGCAAAACAGAGAGTTACATGGGTTAAGGACACGAGCGTGTGTGACCACACGGCTTGCCCACAAGGGCGTGTCCCACAACCACACGAGCATGTGACCCCTGTTTCTAGCAAAAATTTTCCAAGTTTTAAAATTTTCCTAAGCGCTCAGTTTAGTCCTGAACCACTTCTGAAGCATGTTTTGGGCCTCGTAGGCTCGTATTAGGAACTTTATGGTTGAATATAAATGGTTTTAATTTGGTTGCAAATTTATGACTCAGAATTGTATGTTTGCTTGTGATGTGAGTCCGGTAATGCCTCGTATCCTATTCCGGTGTTGAATACGGATAAGGGGTGTTACAAATATAATCAATAAAACATTACTAAACATATGCATATTTTAGGATATTACATTCGTACACATCTAATTCATTACCTTTCCAAAGCACGTCTATCTTCACCATTTTGAAACTAATCTGACACATATCATATTGGTAATTGAAATCATACATCAACTTAGCCATCTTAGCACACATCAACAAGGCATCAAAAGTACCAAAAGTACATCAACCAAAATAACATATACATGCCAAACTTATCAACTAACATCAAACACTAGTCCACCTATACATGCCATTATAACCTTGGCCATAACATCAAAAACTACCAATATAATCGCTGGATAGTGTGATAGACCTCCGATGAGCTTCCGATTATCTATAAAACATATGAAAGAAAACTAGGAAGCATATAATGTTTACTAAGTTCGTAAAATGTAACACCCAGACCGGGCCTGGACGTTACGATTGAATTTGATGTGCCACATCAAGTGTTTCAAAATTTTGAGCTAGAGTTAAAAAGACTGTATAGTTTCTATTGCTGAAGTATATTAATGAATTATAGAAAAAAAACAATTTTTAAATCAGCAAGTTGTTTGTTATCCAGAGTTATTATCTTTGAATTTAACCACAGAAGCTCTTAGTTGAAAAATCTTTATGATTTTAAAACGCAGGTTAACCTTAGAAAACGTTATCGTTTGAAAACCCGTTGTTCCTACTCTAGCAGTTTAAATCACAAAATTGATCCAATAAAAGTCAAAAGCTGAAAGTTTAAAAGTTTACCAATGGCTGTATTACAAAATAAAACCCCAAATTAAATTAGTATGGCATGATTTATTATTCTGCGGGCATGTGGCCACCTCCGAGTTCCTCGCGACTCCAAATCGTCTATAGCTAGGGATTACCTGCACAGTTAAATAAAAGGATGAGTTTACGAAAACTCAATGTGTAATCACTTTACTAGTCATAAAGTAAAAAATGTATAGAATATGGTCTGGGCCTGAGCCCAATACAGTAGCAGTGTAGTCTGGGCCAAAGCCCTATACAGTAGTACGTCACAAGTATGCAACCCATCCCAATCCATCCATCACACCTCCCGTACCAACCAAAACACCATGTGGGGATTAAATTGACCCACCCAGCCAGCACACCTATATCGCAGTGTAGCTACTAACAGTAATGTAGCAGTGCTGCTCATAATAATAAACGTGGCGTAGCCACTAATATCAGAATACGTGGCAAGGCCACTAGAACGGTAAAACATGGCGAAGCCACTAGTATAGTACTTCCTCTAAGTCAGAACCCCAACCCCAATGCAGAATGTTATGTCATATTATTACGTGTAAGCAAGGTTTCACACTCAGATACAATCATGCATAAAACATACATCCACTATCAGCCTACCCCTAAGGTATAATGTTTATTTCCATCCCCTAAGGGTAAAACGGTAATTTTACCGCTCGAGGGTATTTTGACCATTTTACAAATCTTGGGGTCTCCGCACAAATAACGACCCTTGAGTGATCTTTAGTCGTCTCGAATGACTCAGATAGCTCATATAGCCTAAACGGTGTAATGGGCCTAAAGCCCACTACTCAGCCTAAGTGGGCCCACACGCTTGTGTGGCCCAAACAGTCCAATTCCATTCATGACTATGTGGTCTCCATCGTCCATTTCATTACTTATCACTTACCGTAAACTTTTTCTGTGTGGGGCTCACGAGTCCATTGGGCTCGCTCGACCCATCTCGACCCAACGAAGCCCATAACGACCCTAGTCCATGAAAACGCACGTGGTGACCTTTACAGTCTATCGTCCATGATATGTGGGCTCAATTTACCCCCATGAGCGATTGTACACTTACGAGACCTCAAATGTCGAAGTTTCAGCTTTTCAACTTTTTGGCTTTTGCCAATTCACAACAGCGTTTGGCAGTAGCATAAGGTTGGGTGTATGATTACACACCTGTTTGGAGAAGAGATCGCCACACGCCACGTGCTTAACCTAAAACCAATATAACGATCCCAAGTTAGTTCTCAATCTTTCGAGTTAATCCCCCCTTTTGGAACTCTTATTTCCCCCCAACAATACTTATTGTTTACCTTGACAAAACAAGTAGAGTTCGAACCACCCTTAACCAGCAACCTCCACCTACTGGCAACAATATGTACAGAAGTCCCATTCGTTTAGCAACCTTAAAAGTAATATACCTAAACTAAATGTACTTCTTACCAAAATGTAAACCAAGAGAGGAGGATAACAGCTTTTGGCTAGCTCCAATACCTCCTATAATCGAAGCATGCGATGTTACGAACGTTCCCCTGACAACAATCGATACCAAGAAGGGATTAAAGAGGGAAACCCCTATAGAAAGAAGAAAGAGGAACGACACCACTGTGAAATTACACATGACGACAGCATTAGCAAGGTTCCACAATTATTAAAAACTCGGCAACCAAGAGGAACTCACTTACCTTGATCGAAGTAGGGAAGGATTCAGCAGAGAAAGGGAGGTATTCGGCTAGCACCAAGATAAGCCCGAATGAGATGGGAGGGAGAGGGACAAGTGGTATTCGGTCAAATCTCCAAAGGAAGAAATGCAACAGAGAAAATGGAGAAGGGGTCAGAGAAGAAAGAAGAGAAGGAAGAGAGTTTCGGCACCGACTAGAGAGTGAATTAAAGGAGTGTATTCAGCACAGATTGAAAACAAAAAGGGAGAAATAGCAAGAAAGACTTTCGGCTAAATCCTGAAAGACACCAAAAGAAATCGGCACAAGAGGGAAATAGTAACAAAAGAACAAAACACAAAACCCGAAATAGAATAAGAACAATTTGGCACCCCGAAAACACACTCCCCAAAACCCTTTGGCCGAATTTGCACCCATAAACACCAGCATTCGGCTCCAACTCCTTCCAATTCAAATTCCCTCAAACAACTCCAAGATTTTCTCCCCTTATCCCTCCTTGATTTCCTCTACAACAACCTCTGTGACCCATTCAAACTCCCCATCACCAGAGTTCAATGCCAACACTAACTCTTACCACTCCAAGCAATAAAATTATCATTCCTTGCCTACCATAGGATTCGAACCGCAACCTCTACAGTTTCCAAATCACGCCACAAGCCACGAAGCCACAAGGCTTCCTTGTGTCATCAACTATACACAATTATTTATAAAACCTAAGTGCCAGCGTCCAGGTTCTTTTAAAAGAAAAACATAAGTTCTGCCAAAAGCCAGAGCTTGAACCCCAAACTTCCTAGACATCCCTAAACACACCCAATTCACTAAACCACAACACCAAACATGCAATTTGCGCCAAACCAAGCAAACTTATAGACCCTACATTTTTGGAGGGTTACATAAAACATGAACATAACTTTCCATTTCAAAGCATAACCTTAAAACTAAACATGATACAACCCAACCATAAGCTTGGCACAAGCCTCATCACCATCAACAACACATGTTAGTGCATCAACCCATAATTCACTTGAATTAACATAAGGTAAGTCATTATACATGAACAACTTCATTTGAAATTATCATTTTCATGAACATAGGTATACTTTCATTTAACATTTCCATTTCAATCCTTTTCATAGATTCATGACATAAGTCTTTTGAACACTTACGTTCCTTTCCTTTTCATACCTACTGAACCATTTAGAATGACATCGGATATGTGGGAAGCTCACACGAAGCGTGCTAAACATATAATCGTAACCTTTCCTTTTCCTTTACATTGTTGCTCACACGAGCTATGAAATGGGTTTGCTTACACGAGCTATGAAATGGGTCTGCTCACACAAGCTATAGATCAGAATGTAAGCTACACAATGCTGCTCACAAAAGCTATAGAGTATTCACAACAAATGCAGGATATCAGCCATCGGTAGGACATTCAAGAACAACACCCAAAACATGGTAACCCTAATGACATGTCATTTGTATCCTATGTATTCCTAAGGTTCAAACGGGGCTCGATAATCATCATAACATCATTGGATTCCCACCATTTAATTTCATAGAAAATAATAAATGAATATATAGACCAATATAACATTAAAACGTTATTTAATCATACGAACTTACCTCAATGACAAAGACGTAAAAACGAGATCAACTAATCTGGGGCTTTAGCTTTTCCTCGATCTAGATCCGTACAAGGTCTATCTTGATCTAAATAGGCAAATTAAATCCATTTAATACTTATACTATTCAATTCAGCCCAAAATTCATATTTTTGTAAAAATTATAATTTTGCCTTTAATTTTTTAACTTACTTATAATTTACTCCTTAAGCTCGTAAATTGAAATTTAAGAAATTTCATCCATAGCTAAATTCAATATGGACCTATACCAACTCATACAAATCAGCATTTCACAATTTTACCATGGAATTTTACTATTTTTATAAATAAGTCCCAAAATGACAATTTCATAAAAAATCCCTTTACAAAACTTGTTTATTTAATAAGGACTCATAATCTTCCAAAATATATCAAGAATCATGCAATAACACGCATGAATAACACTAAATATTTAATATTTTTGCAAATTGATCCTTGTGCTAGCTAGATTAAGCTACAACGATCCCGAAAACATAAAAATCATTAAAAACGAGCTCAAAAATCACTTACATGCTAACCCTTGTTGTAGTTGAATGAAAGAACCCTAAAATGGCTTTCTAACCTTCAATTTTCAGTGAAGACAACATTTGGAGAAGATGAATGCATTTTGTTTTAATTATTTTAACCTTTATTTACCTAATTACCAAAATAACCTTTAAAAACTTTAAAATTTTCAATAAAACATTGCCATATAATCCCACTAACTAATCTATTGGTCTAATTACTATCTAAGTCCTTTCAATTTAAATTTCTATAGCTAAATGATACCTTTAACTTATAGAACTCTACTTTTGCATCTTTTACGATTTAGTCCTTTTCACATAATTAAGCATGCAAACATCAAAATTTCGTAACGAAATTTTTATACGACCTTATTAACATTCCATAGAAATTAAAATAATAATAAGATAATAATTTACTCATAGGATTTGTGGTCTTGAAATCACTATTCTGATTTCATTGAAAACGAGCTGTTATACTCCAATTATTCTCTCTCCAAAATCCCTCCTTGTCTCTTTCTTCATTTATCGAGTAGGTCCCTCCCTCTAACTGCACACCTTTTGCTTCCTCTTTTTTAGGGTGGTTTATCTAGTACAAGTATAGTTGCTTGAGAGTGACATGGACTGAGTGCTGCGTCATCTTCCTGAGTGCTGTATCATCTTCTTGGAATTACCATGACATTCTTGTTGGCAATCTAACCAACATTTTTCCATGGCAATAGCTCACTTCATTTTCCTACTCTTTTCTCTCTTCTCTTCTTCATCCTGTACCTCCAGTCAACAATAACCAATACTTTTCTTCCCCAATAATAAGAGTAACAAATAATAACATTTATAGCACAATCCTAGCTTTGTTATGCAATGTTCTAAAAACATCCTAAAATGCAAACATACTTACTTAATTACAAACAATTAATTCAATCTAGAGGCTTGAAATATAACTCTTTTCAAGAGTTATCACACCCCCAAACCTGAATTATTACTTGTCCTCAAGCAAAATATGTATAAGTATGCATGAACTTCCCAAAACACACAGTTACCACCATATGAAGTATATTTAATACCTCCATTCTCAGCAGTCTTCTATTAAAACAAAAAAAAATTGATTCAAGTTTTATAGGCTTTTTTAGCAAATGAAGAGTAGAAAATGTTTCCCAAAAATAAAAGTTCCTAAATAATTATGCAATTCTGACTATAATAGACCTCTCCTAATGTATTTAGGATATCTTTCCTCTAAATCCAGTTTCTCTATTCTTACTTATTCCGTCATTTCAAAAATTTAATTACAAATATTATTTTTTTCCTAGGGAATTCATTTTGTCACGTGGTTTCTTTAGTTGACAATCTCAATGGAGCATACACTAAATTGCCAGGTAGTATATCATGCCAGAATTTGAATGTAGTTCACTCATAGAGCTAAGGCTTTTAACTTAGAAGATGGATGGAGAAAACAATAACCTCCTTAGCTACTCAGCCTAGAACTACAGTGGAGTGTCCCTAAATCATTTTTTTACTCACTCTTATTTGAACTTGTTTTTCTGATCAATAATACGATGGAGCAAACAAAGCATTACTGACCTACATAACAGTTTCAAACATTAGAGTGCAAAACTATTGCCATGGTATTCTTTATTATTCATAACCAAATTATTGAATTTAGGTTCAAGAAATTCTAAATGCATTAAAAGAACCCTACAACAGATTAATTTGAATGATACTTAAGTTATTCTACTTTTAGGAATCATTTTTCAAACAACTATCCTAAGCTAAACATGCTTAATCAACTATCACAATTTCCTAAATCAATCAAAGAGTTATTATCCTTATCGAACATCACCGATAACAATATACTTAGCATAGTTTGGCAGTTATTTGGCATTTGTATGTAATGGCAAAATGAATGACAAAATGCATGAATATTAAAACATATATCTACTGCATACTATATTTATAACACAACACACCCCGAAACCTAAGGGATGCTTTATCCTCAATACATGAACAATGAAACATTTCAAAATGCAAAAATAATAACTTACAATTATAAAAATTCAGTGACAACCAAATATGAATCCATGAAACATATGTTATAAAATGAAAAAAAATGCAAATGAAAATAAAAACAAAAGCTCAAAAGGGATTGGGGTTACTCTAATTGGGTTGAGTAGATTTTCTGGCGGCGCATTTGTAGTATTGCTTCCTTTCCACTTCACCAGCATCATCTTGAATAGATTTCCCAGCAACTCGCTTGTAGCATTTCCTCTTTAGCTAGTTAATGGGCACCTCTTCATTATCATCAGTATCTAACTTTGTGAGATCATCAATCAATTGATGAACCCTACACTCTTGATCGATCATAGGTGTAGTGGATTTCAGTGTAGTGGTAGTATCATCTAGTGTAGCAGTTTAAGTCACATCAGCTTCATGCTTATCAAATTCAATATGCACAAATTCAATTTTATCCTCTTCTCCCTCTTTTTTCTATTATCTTCTTCTCTACAGTGGCTTCTTCTCTATCATCATCATCGTATGGCTCCAACAACAATTCTTTAGGAAAAACAAAGAATGTAAGGATAGGTCGGGTAAATTTCTTCTAAAGAGATTTCTTAATGGCCTTATCCCTTCCTCAGACATATCCCCAAAATAGAGCCATTTCTTCTTGAGCTTGGATTAGTGGTTAGCCTTAGTTGGTGTTTCTCCATCATTCAAAATTGTTGTTGCAACATCTCAAGAGTATCAATCACTTTTTGATCAAAATTACTGTGAGATGTTGATAGAGCAGCATCAGTACTCATAGGTGGTGACGATGTAGATGTAGAGCCCGGATGCCGTGGCATTTCCTACCCAAAAAATCTCAAGGCGATTTGCTTTGTTATGGCTCCTTTATTGGGGATTATGTCTTCATTCACTTGAGTAGGAACCTTCACCCTCTGACAAAGTGTTGTAATAAGCGACAGAAAATTTAAGGTACTGACATTCTTTTTAGAGCAGCGATGCAATTTTCTAAAGATAATGTTTCCAGCATTGATCTTTCTGCCAGTCATAATCGTGTGCAATAATAACAAACGTTCTTTTGAAATAGTTGGGTTGTGAGCAGAAGGGATGAGACGAGTTTTAAGGAAATGATACTAGATCCTACAATGAGGCTTCAATGATACATGGTCAATGGTGTAGCAATCATTTCGAGAAACTGTCCACTTCGTTCCCTCTACACATAAATCTGTCAGAATTTGGTTGAGTTCTTTAGTTGTCATGGTCTTGACAAATTGAGAGTGCTCATCAAGGCCATCAGATAACCCATATTCTGCATTGATTAAGTCTTCATCGAACATCACCAAGACACCATGCACATATATAAAAGTATTATCAGAAGAGGTGAGATGAGCATAAAATTCTTTCACTACCTTGGTTAGGACGTCATCAGGGTAGAGACAAAATATTTTCCACCAATGCTTCTCCACGATAGAAGAGATGGCTTTAGAATAGCCCATAAATGGGGCATCTTAGAAAATGAAACCATTTTCTAGACAAAATGGCTTCTTTGATATGTTCTGGGTATACTTTTCTTCCGTGATTTTGCTAAAGAATGTCCACAGATGTACTGAGGTGGAAGAAGATGGTGCTTGGCGAGCCATTTGAGAGAAAATAGTGATTGGAAAATGAAAAAGGTAAGACCTTTACAGTTTTATAGAGTAAAAAAAAAGAAGGGTGAAGAAGATGAAATGGAAAGGAAGTTAGAGAAGAAGTGAATAAACTAGGGTAAAACGTGAGAGAAAATATAACAATGACGTGGGGGATAAGATTAACTTCAGATTGTGCCCTGACACAAAAAAGAAAAATTGAGAAGGAAAAAGAAAAATAATAGAAAAAATTATTAAACTAAAATTAACTAATATATTAAATGGGCTGATTTCTATAAACTTGGCCCATAATGTGCCTACAACAAAAGAAAATAAAAGTTAGGTAAACTTATTGAATAAATTAAACAAAGAAATTAAAAACAACATAAATGAATAAAATAGTGTAGGAAAGAAATATTAAACAGTTTGAAAAGTGATGGAATTTTTATCATTAATTATAGGAGATCCAAAGTAATGCTTTAGTCATTGGCCATTGACTTTGAAAGTAGAATCAGTCTTCCTGGCTTTGACTCCTACAGCTCCATGAGAATAGACGTTCACTATCTCGAATGGGCCAGACCAACGAGATTTTAATTCGCCAGAAAACAATTTAGGCCTAGAATTAAATAACAAGACTTGTTGTTTAGGTGCAAATTGTCGTGGAAAAATCTTACTGTCATTCCATCGTTTGGTCTTTTCTTTGTACAGCTTGGCATTATCATAAGTTTGTGCTATGAATTCTTCCATCTCATTCAACTTCAATAGGTGGTTAGTACCAACAACACTCCAATCCATATTCAATTTCTTAATTGCCCAATATGTTTTATGTTCAAATTCAATGGGTAAATGACAGGGTTTCCCATAAACAAGCTTGAAAGGCGACATCCCCAATGGTGTCTTGAATGCAATCCGATATGCCCACCGAGCTTTATCCAATCTGAATGACCAATCTTTGTGGATGGGATTGACTACCTTCTCTAGAATTTGTTTAATCTCTCTATTAGAGAATTTCGCCTATCCATTTATCTGGGGATGGTATGTCATGGAAATTTTATGTTTAGCTCCATACCTATTCAGAGCATTAGCAACTAATTTGTAGTTAAAGTTTGAACTTTCATCATTAATTAGAGCACAAGGGGTACCAAACCTAGTTAAAATATTCTTATGTAGAAATTCAGTATCAAATTGGCATCATTTGTTGGTACTGCAACAACCTCAACCTACTTGGAGACATAATATACAGCTACAAGTATGTTTACATTGCCCTTAGAAGGTGGACATGGACCCATAAAATAAATTCCCCAAACGTTAAATAGTTCTACTTCTAAAATAGTTTGCAAGGGCATTTCATACCTCCTTGATAGATTTCCAATTCTTTGATAGAGATCGCAAGTTTGGAAAATTTTATGAGCATATTTAAACATGGTTGGCCAATAAAAACCATATTGGAGAGGTTTTGTAGAATTTTTCATGCCCCCGAAGTGTCCTCTATATGGTGCTGAATGACAAAGATATAAAATACTTTGAATCTTGTCATATGGAACACACCTCTGAATTATCTTGTCTACACAATGTTTGAATAAAAAGGGCTCATCCCAATAATAATGCTTGGTAGCATAGATAAATTTCCTTCATCTTTCATTTGTGAGCTCAGGTGGCAGCAATCCACTAACCAAAAAATTTACGATATCAGTATACCACGATAATGCCATGGCAACTAATAGTTGCTCATCTGGGAAATCATTCTGAATGCGCTGAGTATTACTGTCTTCATTTCCTGCTTCAATTCGAGACAAGTGATCATGTAACGCCCCCACGCCCGAGACCGTCACCGGAGTCGAGTATGAGGTGTTACTAAACTTAATTTAACATTTTAAGAACTTTAGATTATTTGTTTCTACATTCACAGCTTTTTAGCTACTTGCGTTACAGTCACAAGAAAAATCATATCTCGAGTTACGAAACTCGAAATCAAGATCTGTAAATTTTCCCTGAATCTAGACTCATATTCCTATCTACTAATTTTTTTCTAGAATTTTTGGTTGGGCCAATTAGTACAGTTTATTAGTTAAAATTACCCCTGTTTCAGGGCTTGACTGGTCTGACCTCTGTTTACTACGAACCACTTTTCTCTCTGTATAAAATTCATATGAATATTAGGTTTATTTCTCCTGAAACTAGACTCAATAAGGATTCTGAGAATATAAAATACACCACCTAATTATATCTGTACAATTTATGGTGAATTTCTAAAGTTGGAACAGGGGATTCAGAAACTGCTCTGACTCTGTTTCACTAAAATTCAAATATCTTCCAACATATAACTCCTTTACCCGTTTCATTTATTTCATGTGAAACTAGACACAATAAGCTTCAATTTTATATTTAATTCATCATGTAATTCAATTCCTATGATTTTTAGTAAATTTTCAACCTCACGTCAGTGTTGCTGTAATATTCTATTTATGGCAAATTTCATCCTTTTTATGAATTTTCATGAACTAGGTAACTTATTAACTTTCCATAACATCAAACATATTCTAAACTAACCATTTCCATAATTTATCATTATCAAGCACTTCCTCAACCATTTCATCACCATACCATAAGATCATTTACACAAAATAAGTATTTTGCTATACATGCCATACTTAAATTTACAAGCCATTTTACCGAAAAGTTCTTCCTGGATAGTGTGACTGATCCTCCGACCAATCCCAACTCCCCGAGCTGGCTTGTCCAAAACTACAATGAGTAAGAAAGAGGGGTAAGCATAAATGCTTAGTATGTTCATATGCAAATAATAAGTAACATAACAAAGCAATCATACCAAACAACATTAGCATGGTATCACCAAAACATAAATCTCATTTCTAATCATCTTTCATCATTTTACTACCTTATCGTTATTGTATCAATACTCAACCCGAGGGTTAAGTACATACCTGTCCAAGTATCCATTTCACATCACTTACCAATACGTCTCTTTTCATCTCAAGTATTCCTTCATTTGAGTAGAACTTTACCCGTTGAACTCATCGGAATATAATTCGGATACGTAGGAAGTTTGCACATAAGTGCCACATATGTAGCCAAGCTACCATGTAACCCGCCCTTAAGCGAACTCGGACTCAACTCAACGAGCTCGGGCGTTCGCATCCATAATGAACTCGGACTCAACTCAACGAGTTCGGATGGCTAGTTACATCTCACGAACTCGGACTCAACTCAACGAGTTCGAACATTCGCATCCATAAGTGAACTCGGACTCAACTCAACGAGTTCGGATGCTCAACCATCCTAGTGACATGTCACTTGTATCCTAATCTATTCCTAAGGTTCAAACGGGATTTTCCTCGAACACATATCCTTGCCGTCTTGGTACCAAAATACAAAGGTTTTGCAATTTAATCCACAATCTTTTCTTTTCCTCGATTGGGGTCGTTTCCACGTCTTTCTTGATCTAAAATAACACATTTAGCTTATTTAATACTCACATTATCAAATTAATCCTTAATTCAAATTTTGGCAAAATTACAATTTTACCCCTAAACTTTTGCATATTTACATTTTTGCCCCTAGTCTCGGGATTAAACTTTATTCCTTATTCTTATGTTTTACAACATGCTGATCACTTTTCCCTTCTATGGCAACATCAAATTCTCACTCTAACATGTACTTGTGACTATTAGGTATTTTTACCGATTAAGCCCTTTTACTCGTTTTTGCTTAAAATCGAGTAGTACAAGTTGTCTAACATAATTTAAAACATCATATTCTATCATAAAACATCAAAATACACAAATTTCACCTATGGGTATTTTTCCAAATATAAACCCTAGGTTAAATTATTGCTAACATAAGCTTTATCGAGTTATCGGGATCTCAAAAACATAAAAATCATTAAAAACAGGGCTTGGAATCACTTACTATGAAGCTTGAAAGTTGAAGAAACCCTAGCTATGGAGACATGGAGCATTCGGCAGCAACTAATGGGGAAGATGACTATTTTGTGTCATTTTTCCCATTTTATTTCATTAATTATCCAAATGACCAAAATGCCCTTAATGCCTTTCTTTGAAAATTTTCATGTACAAGCCCATTTTTGTCCAAAATTTTAGAAATTGGTCAAATTGCTATTTAAGACCTCCTAATTAATATTTCAAAGCAATTTCATACTAAAAACTTCTAGAATGCAAGTTTTGCAACTTATTCGATTTAGCCCTAACTTCAAATTAAGCATTTTATGCATGGAATTTCTTCACAAAATTTTCACACAATCATGCAATCATATCATAAACCTCAAAATAATTATAAAATAATTATTTCTATCTCGGATTTGTGGTCACGAAACCACTATTCCGATTAGGCCCTAATTCGGGATATTACAACTCTCCCCCTTTAAGGATTTTCGTCCTCGAAAATCTTACCAGTAAACAGATGTGGGTATTGATTTCTCATAGTTTCTTCGGATTCCCATGTAGCTTCTTCTACTCCATGCTTTTGCCACAACACCTTTACAAGTGCAATATTTTTATTCCTTAGTTGTTTGACCTCTCGAGCTAAAATCTTAATCGGTTCTTATTCATAGGTCATATCTGGTTGTAGTTCAATTTCTGTCGGTGAAACCACATGTGAAGGATCCGAACGATACCGACGTAACATAGATACGTGGAACACATCATGAATCTTCTCTAATTCAGGTGGTAAAGCTAGCCGATATGCTACCGGTCCAACTTTTTCAATTATCTCATACGGCCCAATAAAACGTGGACTTAATTTGCCCTTTCGTCCAAATCTGAGAACCTTTTTCCACGGAGACACCTTTAAAAATACTTTATCACCAACTTGAAATTCAATGTCCTTTCGTTTTAAATCTGCATAAGATTTCTGTCTATCTGAAGCAGGTTTCAAACAATCTCGAATTACCTTCACTTTTTCTTGATTTCTTTTATTAGATCAACTCCATAAATCTGATTTTCCTTGAGTTCACCCAATACAAAGGCGTTCGACACTTACGACCATACAATGCTTCATAAGGTGCCATTTTCAAGCTCGTCTGATAACTATTATTGTAAGCAAATTCTACCAACGGTAAGTATTTTTCCCAACTTCCTTGAAATTCCAATACACAACATCTGAGCATATCTTCAAGAATCTGAATTACTCTCTCGATTGTCCATCAAGGTCTGGGATGAAAAGCAGTACTGAAATTTAACTTTGTACCTAACGCGTCTTGCAATTTTTGCCAAAACCGCGAGGTAAACCTTGGATCTCTATCTGAAATGATCGACAATGGTATTCCATGTAGTCTAACAATTTCTCTAACATACAATTCAGCCAACTTGTTGAGAGAATAATCCGTACGTACCAGGATAAAATGAGCCGACTTAGTTAGTCTGTCAACTATTACCCAGATGGCATCTTTCTTTCCTGGAGTTAATGGCAATCCTGAAACAAAATCCATAGTAATCCGATCCCATTTCCATTCAGGAACCATAATAGGCTGAAGTAATCCCGAAGGCACTTGGTGTTCAGCTTTCACCTGTTGACAAATCAAGCATTTGGACACAAACTCTGATATATCCTTTTTCATTCCATTCCACCAATACATTTTATTCAAGTCATTATACATTTTCGTACTACCCGGATGAATCGAGAAACAACCACTATGTGCTTCCTGTAGGATCTTTTGAATCAATTCCTCATTCTTTGGTACACAAATCCGATCTTTAAACATTAAGCACCCATCAGAACCGATTTTGAAATCTGACTTTGTATCAACTTCACACTGCTTTCTTTTGGCTTGCAAATCTTGATCATCTTTCTGAGCTTCAGAGATCTCTTGTAAAAACATTGGTTTTTCTCTTAACTCTGCTAGAATCGAACCATCATCTGACATTTTCAACTGAGTGTTCATAACTCTCAATGCAAACAACAACTTTCTGCTCAAAGCATCAGCTACTACATTCGCTTTTCCCGGATGATAATCAATAACAAGCTCGTAATCTTTTAGTAACTCCAACCATCTTCGCTGTCTTAAATTCAAGTCTTTTGTAACATCAAATACTTAAGACTTTTATGGTCGGTATATACCCGCACTTTTCACCATACAAATAATGTCGCCAAATTTTCAAAGCAAACACCACCGCATGACCAATTCTAAATCGTGAGTAGGATAATTCCTCTCATGAGGTTTTAACTGCCTCGAAGCATAAGCCACCACTTTTCCTTCTTGCATAAGCACACACCCCAAACCATTTAGAGAAGCATCACTATACACCACAAATTCTTTATCCGATTCAGCCGTACTAACACCGGTGCCTCTGTTAATAACCTTTTCAATTCTTCAAAACTCTGCTGACATTCTTCCGTCCATTCAAATTTAACATCCTTTCGGAGTAGTCTGGTTATAGGAGCAGCAATTATAGAAAATCCATTTACAAACCGTCGATAATACCCAGCTAGCCCCAAGAAACTTCTAACTTCAGTTACATTTCTCGGTGGTTTCCAATCAACAATGGCTGAAATTTTACTAAGATCAACCCGTATACCATCACTCAAACAATATGACCCAAAAAAATCCAACTTCCCGGAGCCAAAATTCACTTTTACTAAACTTAGCATACAGCTACTTATCTCTCAAAGTTTGCAAAACTATCCTCAAATGCTCAGCATGCTCTGTCTCATCTTTTGAATAAATTAAAATATCATCTATAAACACCACAACAAATTTGTCCAAGTATGGTCGAATATGCGATTCATTAAATCCATAAAAACAATGAGAGCATTTGTCAACCCGAATGGCATAACTAAAAATTCATAATGACCGTACCTTGTTCTAAAAGGAGTTTTAGGCACATCTGACTCTTTTACCCGCAGTTGATAATATCCAGATCTCAAATCAATCTTTGAAAACCATGTCACTCCTTTTAGCTGATCAAACAAATCATCAATTCTTGGCAACGGATACTTGTTTTTAATTGTCACCTTGTTTAACTGCTGATAATCAACACACAATCTCATAGAACCATCCTTCTTTTTCACAAATAACACGGGAGCACCCCAAGGAGAAAAACTCGGTCTCACAAAGCCTTTATCAGTCAACTCTTGCAACTGCGACTTTAATTCCTTCAACTCTGCTGGTGCCATTCTATACGGACAATCGAAAATCGGAGCTGTTCCTGTATCAAATCAATACCAAATTCTACTTCCCTAATCGGAGGCAAACCCGCAATTCTTACGAAATACGTCCGCAAATTCACACACAACCTTGATTCAACTTTCTTTTCAACTTCTTTTGTATTAATTACATACGCCAAATAAGCTTCATAACCCTTTCTCAAATATCTTTGAGCCAACATTGAAGAAATCACACTAGGCAATGACTCTGATTTATCTGATTCAACCCGCAGTGTTTCACCATTTTCACACTTTAATTCTATAACTTTTTCTTTGGAATTTATTTTAGCATCATGCAATGTCAACCAATCCATGCCCAAATAACATCAAACTCATCAAACGGCAACAACATCAAGTCGGCCGGAAAGTAATGATCCCGAATCATTAAAGGACATTTCTTACATACTTTATCAACAATCACACATTTGCCTAACGGATTCGACACTCTAATCATAAATTCTGTGTTCTCAACAGGTATATTCATACTAGACACCAATTTCATGCACACATATGAATGAGTAGAACCGGGATCAATCAAAGCAATAACATTAACATTATAGAGAGAAAATGTACCGGTAATCACATTAGGCGAGGAAGCATCTTCGCGTGCTTTAATAGCATAAGTTCTAGCCGGAGCCCTTCCTTCAGGTCTAATCTCTGACTACATTCTTACTGCTTGCTTCGCTCCCAGCTTTTCTTAGATATCTTCCTCTCGAATCTGCCCCACTTGTTTTTGTATTCTGAAATTTTTCTTTTCAGCTCTCTCTGGCGATCTCTAATAAAATGATCCGGAGAACCACATCGAAAACATTCATTTGCTCTGACGGACCAAAATGATTTCTACCACACCGCTGCACTCGGTTTAACAAATCTCGGATTTCCTACACCGTCTTTGAAGTAGTCCGGGACTTAGAACCCACATTTTGCTTCTTATAGTTTCCATATGATTGCCCAACTGAAGTTTGAGAACGAGGATTCATATTTCTTGACTTTCCAGTTCTTTGTGAGAATGAACTGCTCATCGGTCTTTTCTTCCAAACTTCTAGTCTCGATCTCTTTTTTTTCTTCTCTTTAAGTAATTCTTGACCTTACAAGCTCGATCAACCAATACTACCATTTCTTTTAATTCAAGAATTCCAACAAATACTTTGATGTCTTCATTGAGCCCGTCTTCAAATCGTCGGCACATCTTGCCTCTCTGTAGGAACATACTCTCGGCATATTTACTTAATCGAACAAACTCTCTTTCATATTCTCAGAATCAGTCATATTACCTTGCTTCAGTTCAAGAAATTCTTTACGCTTCTGATCCATAAATCTTTCACTAATATATTTCTTCTGAAACTCTTCTTGAAAGAATTCCCATGTTACTCTCTCTTTCGGTACCACCAATATCAAAGTCTTCCACCAATTGTAAGCTGAATCCCTCAACAAAGATATAGCGCATTTCAAACATTCTTCAGGTGTACAAGATAATTCATCAAATACCCGAATAGAATTTTCAAGCCAAAACTCTGCTTTCTCGGCATCATCATCAATATTTGCTTTAAATTCTTCGGCCCCTTGCTTGCGGATTCATCAAACTGGATTTCTATGAAATTTCATCGATCCATACCTTGAGGCATCCGGGTGCAGGTTGAGGAATTGGGGAGGTGGGGAGGTTGTACATTTGGGTTCGTGCTGAACGAACTCGATGTACCATGCACTCATCATTTGGAGAAAGGCTTCCCGACCCTTTCTCCTCCCGACCAACAGATAGGAGGTGGATTTTCAGTCGTAGCTGCTCCTTCAGCCGAGCTGGCGCATTACTCTCTACTTCATCCGCCACACTGAATCGGTATCCATTTACTATAAAAAAAATCATTTAAAAAGGTCAGAAGTCGTCACACTATCACAATTTATACATATGGCATGTATAGCAAAATCCGTACAAAGAACACGTAGTCCGAGAACCGACTAAACCTGCTCTGATACCACTAAAAGTAACGCCCCCACGCCCGAGACCATCACCGGAGTCGAGTATGAGGTGTTACTAAACTTAATTTAACATTTTAAGAACTTTAGATTATTTGTTTCTACATTCACAGCTTTTTAGCTACTTGCATTACAGTCACAAGAAAAATCATATCTCGAGTTACGAAACTCGAAATCAAGATCTGTAAATTTTCCCTGAATCTAGACTCATATTTCTATCTACTAATTTTTTTCTAGAATTTTTGGTTGGGCCAATTAGTACAGTTTATTAGTTAAAGTTACCCCTGTTTCAGGGCTTGACTGGTCTGACCTCTGTTTACTACGAACCACTTTTCTCTCTGTATAAAATTCATATGAATATGAGGTTTATTTCTCCTGAAACTAGACTCAATAAGTATTCTTAGAATATAAAATACACCACCTAATTATATCTGTACAATTTATGGTGAATTTCTAAAGTTCGAACAGGGGATTCAGAAACTGCTCTGACTCTGTTTCACTAAAATTCAAATATCTTCAAACATATAACTCCTTTACCGGTTTCATTTATTTCATGTGAAACTAGACACAATTAGCTTCAATTTTATATTTAATTCATCATGTAATTCAATTCCTATGATTTTTAGTAAATTTTCAAACTCACGTCAGTGTTGCTGTAATATTCTGTTTATGGCAAATTTCATCCTTTTTATGAATTTTCATGAACTAGGTAACTTATTAACTTTCCATAACATCAAACATATTCTAAACTAACCATTTCCATAATTTATCATTATCAAGCACTTCCTCAACCATTTCATCACCATACCATAAGATCATTTACACAAAATAAGTATTTTGCTATACATGCCATACTTAAATTTACAAGCCATTTTACCGAAAAGTTCTTCCGGATAGTGTGACTGATCCTCCGACCAATCCCGACTCCTGAGCTGGCTTGTCCAAAACTACAATGAGTAAGAAAGAGGGGGTAAGCATAAATGCTTAGTAAGTTCATATGCAAATAATAAGTAACATAACAAAGCAATCATACCAAACAACATTAGCATGGTATCACCAAAACATAAATCTCATTTCTAATCATCTTTCATCATTTTACTACCTTATCGTTATTGTATCAATACTCAACCCGAGGGTTAAGTACATACCTGTCCAAGTATCCATTTCACATCACTTACCAATACGTCTCTTTTCATCTCAAGTATTCCTTCATTTGAGTAGAACTTTACCCGTTGAACTCATCGGAATATAATTCGGATACGTAGGAAGTTTGCACATAAGTGCCACATATGTAGCCAAGCTACCATGTAACCCGCCCTTAAGCGAACTCGGACTCAACTCAACGAGCTCGGGCGTTCGCATCCATAATGAACTCGGACTCAACTCAACGAGTTCGGATGGCTAGTTACATCTCACGAACTCGGACTCAACTCAACGAGTTCGAACATTCGCATCCATAAGTGAACTCGGACTCAACTCAACGAGTTCGGATGCTCAACCATCCTAGTGACATGTCACTTGTATCCTAATCTATTCCTAAGGTTCAAACGGGATTTTCCTCGAACACATATCCTTGCGGTCTTGGTACCAAAATACAAAGGTTTTGCAATTTAATCCACAATCTTTTCTTTTCCTCGATTGGGGTCGTTTCCACGTCTTTCTTGATCTAAAATAACACATTTAGCTTATTTAATACTCACATTATCAAATTAATCCTTAATTCAAATTTTGGCAAAATTACAATTTTACCCCTAAACTTTTGCATATTTACATTTTTGCCCCTAGGCTCGGGATTAAACTTTATTCCTTATTCTTATGTTTTACAACATGCTGATCACTTTTCCCTTCTATGGCAACATCAAATTCTCACTCTAACATGTACTTGTGACTAGTAGGTATTTTTACCGATTAAGCCCTTTTACTCGTTTTTGCTTAAAATCGAGTAGTACAAGTTGTCTAACATAATTTAAAACATCATATTCTATCATAAAACATCAAAATACACAAATTTCACCTATGGGTATTTTTCCAAATATAAACCCTAGGTTAAATTATTGCTAACATAAGCTTTATCGAGTTATCGGGATCTCAAAACATAAAAATCATTAAAAACGGGGCTTGGAATCACTTACTATGAAGCTTGAAAGTTGAAGAAACCCTAGCTATGGAGACATGGAGCATTCGGCAGCAACTAATGGGGAAGATGACTATTTTGTGTCATTTTTCCCATTTTATTTCATTAATTATCCAAATGACCAAAATGCCCTTAATGCCTTTCTTTGAAAATTTTCATGTACAAGCCCATTTTTGTCCAAAATTTTAGAAATTGGTCAAATTGCTATTTAAGACCTCCTAATTAATATTTCAAAGCAATTTCATACTAAAAACTTCTAGAATGCAAGTTTTGCAACTTATTCGATTTAGCCCCTAACTTCAAATTAAGCATTTTATGCATGGAATTTCTTCACAAAATTTTCACACAATCATGCAATCATATCATAAACCTCAAAATAATTATAAAATAATTATTTCTATCTCGGATTTGTGGTCACGAAACCACTATTCTGATTAGGCCCTAATTCGGGATATTACAGATCAATCATTTGATTTTCTATGCCTTCATATCTCTAATTTCTAGATCAAATTTCTACAGTATTAGTATCCATTAAATTAAACTGGTTTAGAATTCTTCTTATCTGTAGAATACAAACTACTTTCTTCAATAGTGGTGTCATTAACAACTCTTGTTAGTTGCGTACCACTTTTGAGTGTAATGGATTTGCATTATTCCTTCTCTTGAGATCGTGAATTTTTTATATCACTCAATAGTGCTCCTTACGATCTTGAGCTTAATGCTTTGGCAATTTGCCCCACTTGATTTTTTAAAGCTCTTAAAAATGTAGCTTGACTTTGAATGAGAGCATCTTTCTTGGCCATGTATCCCTTCAATAGTGCTTCCATAGATGAAGAATTCAAAGCTAAATTTTCCTGAGTATTTTGCCGTGGCATGGGCTGATTGTATCCAGGTGGTGTACTTGCAACATTCTGGCAAATAGCATTGCTGGAATTTCCCACCCTTTGATTACTCCAACTGAAATTGGGATGTCACTTCCACCCCGGATTAGATGTGTTGGAATATAGGTTGTTTTTGTTACGATTAAAATTTCCCATATAATAAACTGAGGCTAGATTCAATAGGCATTCATCAAAAACATGATCTTCTCCGCATTAAACACATGTTAACTCAGCTACTTTCATTTCCTGCACTGCAGCTGGTCTTTTCAGTGTTTTAATCATATTTGGTAAAGATACCTGAGCTATTAGGGAAGTAATCGCATTAAGTTTCATTGCTCCAGCAACTCTTTTGCCAGTCCCTACTCTTGTAGTGGGGTATTGATAATCATTATTTGCTATCCTCTCCAGAATTTCATATGCCTCATTATATGATTTATCGAGCAAAGTCCCATTGACAAATGAATCAACTATCATCCTTGTATGCGCATTCAATCCATTATAAAACATTTCCATTTGTGTCCAATGTTGAAAACCATGCATTGAGCATTTTCTAATTAACTCCTTGAATTGCTCGCATGCTCCATATAATGTTTCGTCCTTAGATTACCGAAAAGACACAATATCGTTCCTCAATTTAGCATTCATGTTTGGAGGATTATATCTTAGCAGAAATGTCTGACAAAGTTCATTCCAAGATGCCACCGTACCTGACGACAATGCATTTAACCATGCTCTGGTATGATCCTGTAATGAATAAAGGAATAACTTCAGTCTCAAGGCATCTTTAGGAACACCCTTCTACCTAAATGAATGGCTGACTTCGAAAAAGAGTCTCAAGTGCAACCATGGATCCTTAGTAGCCAATCCACTAAACCGCCCTACAGTTTGTAACATTTGAAACATCACTGACTTTAACTCGAAATGTTGATCTTTAATATGTGGCTTGACAATTCCTGGATTCAAATCATTCAAGATCAGAACTACATGTTCTCTAATAGGTTTGTCTCTTTTATCTATTATTCGAGGAATATTAGTATCCCTTCAATTCTGATGTAATGGCTCTTCTCTAACCTGATCATTTCTAATTATTTCCATTTCTCGTAATTCTTTTCTCCTTCTTCTCAAGGTTCTCTCAATTTATGGATCAAAAGAATACTCTTCAATTGCAAAAATATATCTACTCATGCACCAACAAAATTAAAGAGGTAATAACACACCAAATTTTCACCAATATTATCGATCCCCAGCAACAACACCAAAAACTTGTCACGTGTGAGTGTGTAATGCGAATGTGCAAGTATACACGTCGAATCAAATAATAAAGTGATGAGTGAGTATCATCTCCACAGGGATCAGAATTGATTAAAATAATTGGTTATGCTATTACTATGAAATTGACTAATTAAATTGTGCAAAAGAAACAAAGGACAAATTGATAAAGATAAATGGATTAATAAAATCAATTATGAATGAAAATATACTAGGGCAATTGAAATGCTATGGCAATTATCAAAAAATAAGTGGGGAAGATTTGTATTTTTGAATGATAAAGGTTGGAATTACTCAGGTTTTATTTTTATATCATAATAATGCCATGGCAAAATCTTGACAATTCTACTGCTCAGGGATTCACTACTGCAGTCTACTTCTTTCAGAAACCAGACTTTGAATTACCATTCTGAGTTTTTGTATATCTATAGAACTTGAGAATGATATCCAAATTGTTCTTCCTTTCCCTGTACAGACCGCAACTTTTATGTCTAAACTGCTGCAAATATTCTTTCGAATACTCGTCTGTGTCAACTGATAATAATCCAATCGATATAATCTTTCTGGAATTAAATCAGATCTAACAACATACCATACAATCATCTATGTCCAGAGCTTGCATGCATTCATTTAAGATAATCACTGTAGACACCCATTTTAGTCCGAGCTCAATTGGGGGCCCATTTAATTTTTTGTTCTCTCTTGGGCCGTTCGAAGCCCACCCGATTTTTGTCTATTTGAGACCTTTATTTTTCATTTCTTTTTTTCTTCTTTCCTTTTTGGGCCTGTCAAAGGCCCAAATTATTATCATCATCATTATTATTACTTTGATTAAATATTATTATTATTATTATTATTATTACCATTTTTTTACAAATAAGCAAGATTAAAAAAACAAAATATAAACATGAGAGGAAAAGAAAAACATGGAGGAGACTTTTCATCATTTTTGTTCTTAAAAAAAGGGTTTAAAAAAAAAACAACTACAAGCATTCTATTTCTTTTTTCTTTTCTTTTCTTCTATCTTTTTTTTGGCTATAGGCATGCCATGAGGGATCGGATTTTGGGTTCCGATGAAGGGGATGTCACTGAACCATCGATCCTCTGCCCTTAGGAGCCCCCCAAAATATCATTTTTCCCTCCTCTTTCTAAAATAAATGTTTCTTTTTTTTTTGAAGGCTGGATTTTGGGAAAAGTTTTGATTTTTTTTTAAAAAGAGAAAGTTTAGACTTTAACAAATAAATATATATATATTAATCAATTTAAAGGAAAGTTTAAATTTTTAAAACAAAGTTTTGATTTATTTTAACTATTTTGAAATAAGGTTTTGATTTTTAAGGAAAAGTAATGATTTTTTCTAAAGAAAATTTTGATTTTGCAAAAAAAAAAAAAAAACTTTCTGGCGATCGTACGCAGCGGCTCCACCATCAGATGTTGAAGAGTCGTTGGGCTCTCCGGTGGTGGAGCCATGGCCAACATAGAAGTTGGAAGAGAAAGAAGAAAAGGTTTTTTTTTCTTTGAAAAATAATGAGGTTAAAATGAAAGAATGAATGGTTTTTTTTTTTTCATTTATAGGTGCCAAAAATGGGTAATTTATTCCCACCCCTTTACTTTTTAAATTTACAAAAAAATACCCTATTTTTTGCAGCACTGCCCTCGCTCTTTGACCTATTTACACCCGTAACCCTTTTATTTATTAAAACATTCAATTTAATCTGAAAATTAAAAATTAAAAGCAAATTAATTGCTACATCAATCCTTTGTCTTCCACATTTTTTATCTTTTAGTCCTAAAATCAAGTTATGTCATTTTGTTTTCATCTTTAATAAATAGTTTACACTTATATCTTCTATTTCACTTGCATTTATACATTATATATTTAATGTTAATTATGCACTTTATTTTAATGTTTTATATTTATTCACACTTGTATAATTTTTATTTTTTCTTATTTCATTCTTGTTTATTTTCATGTCTATTTATGTATATATTTTTTACAAATTCCCCTTACATACATTTTGATATTATTTATTTATGTTACTTTGATTCTTTTATTGAATTATGAATGAGATGTACTATTGTTTTTATTATTATCGTCATCATGTTAAGGTCTTATTTATTTCATTTATTTAATTTTTCTTTTTATTATTACCATTTTGAAAGAGTTTTAACTTTTCATTAGCTTTAGCCAATTTAATTAATTTTCCTATTTTATTACTATTTGTTTTAAAAGAGGGAACTTTAGGTCATTTTTCCATCCTATAATTGTTGACATGAAGTTAGTTAAGTAGGTGTTATATTTTAATGAAACCATAAGGTTTTTACATTTAGATTTAGGTTAGTCCTTAATATCTCACCTACCATTTACCTTAGAAAAATTATAAATAATATGTAAGATATTGTTTAGGGTTTTAAATTAGTTTTAAATATCGTATAGGATTAGAATCTTAAGTTATTATGTAAATATTTTTTAGGACTTTATTCAAGATTAAAACTAATGATTTTTATAGGTGAATCGTAGATCATGAGTAGGTCTTTCAAAGTATTTTATTTTAGAAACTTTTTTATGAAAGCTAATAAATGTTATTTAATATTTATTATTTTAGGATTTTGATGAATTTAAATCTTAGATCAAGATTTTTTAAACTAAGGTAAATCATAAACCCGACATAGGATACTTTCGTAAGATCTTGATAGGTTCAACATTATTAATTAAATCTTTTAAATAATAATAAAATATCGAATAAGTTGTAGATGTATTTTAATATTTCTTTTAATTCATTAGTAATTTCTAGGGTTTTTTTTAGAATTCTAAAATAGAATTACTTTTAGGAATTGAAGATATTTTACTAGAATTGTTTAGTATCCTTTAGGGTTCCCATTAAAAGTAAAAATCTCTAATTTAAGTTTCAAATGAGATAAGTTTGGTGAACACATCTTAATCGAGCTACAAGTAAACCGGAGGCATTTCCTTTAGGGTTTTTATTTAAGATTTCCAAAAGATTTTAGCTTAGATTAATACATTAATATGTTTAAATAAAAAAAATCTAACTCTTAAGACCCCATAGGACTATCCCTGAATAGGTGTTGTGGGGGTGCTATAACCTTCCCCACATGTAACAGTACTCCCGAACCTGAAATTTTGGTGATGAGATCGAGTCTAGATTTTTAGGGTTTTTCCATAGTATTAATTTTAGATTTTTAGATGATAGGTAACTAACCAACCTAGCCCTAATTGGTTAGTGGTGACTCTACATTAATTTAGGCCCTCCGTGTCTAGCTTTGCTTACTAGGCCCTTGTCCTCTTATGTAGGCAACGTTATGACAATCACAAATTGAATAAAATAGTAATCTACTCAAAATCAGACCATGGGCATTAAAGATAATAAAAAATCACCCAAATAATTCCAACCCAATGATATTTAGCTCATAGATTGGACATTCAAATCCAAAACAAAACCATTCAACATCATCATTCAAGTTACGATTCACAAATTTCAAATAAGAAAATAAAGGTAGAACTGCAGGAAGCTCTCACTACTCCATCTTTCACTTTAATACTGAAATTTGATGCAAAACCCAAGGCAGAGTTCTCTTCCCTTTCCTTGTGTCTATGATTTTTCTGCTCTGTAAGCTGCTACCCTCTCCATTCTTTTCTCTGAGATTTTCCACAAGAATCTGATGCAGAGAGAAAAATCGCTCTTTGATTCCTTTCTCCACTAGATCTTCATCCCTTCTTTTCTTTTCTCTTTCCTACTTTACTGGGTAGGTCTGTTATTCTTAACACACACCTTTTGCTTCCTCTTTTTCAGGGTGGTTTATCTTGTACAAGTACAACTGGCTGAGAGTGACGTGGATTGAATGCTGCATCATCTTCCTACAATTGACATGGCATTCTTGTCGGCAATCTAACCAACATTTTTCCATGGCAATATTTCACTTCCAAACTTGAATGGAGCATACACTAGATTGCCTGACAATCTTGTCAGGTGGTTTCTTTACCTGACAATCTCAATGGAGCATACACTAGATTGCCAGATAGTATATCATGCTACAATTTGAATGTAGTTCACTCATAGAGCTAAGGCTTTTAACTTAGAAGATGGATAGCGAAAACAATGACCTCCTTAGCTACTCAGCCTAGAACTACAGTGGAGTGTCCCTAAATCATTATTTTTTACTCACTCTTATTTGAACTTGTTTTTCTGATCAATAATACGATGGAGCAAACAAAGCATTACTGACCTACTTAATAGTTTCAAACATTAGAGTGCAAAACTATTGCCATGGTATTCTTTATTATTCATGACCAAATTATTGAATTTAGGTTCAAGAAATTCTAAATGCATTAAAAGAACCCTACAATAGATTAATTGCAATGATACTTAAGTTATTCTACTTTTAGGAATCAATTTTCAAACAACTATCCTAAGCTAAACATGTTTAATCAATTATCACAATTTTCTAAATTAATTGAAGAGTTATTATCCCAATTTGAAATAATCGCTACCAAACCTTCATGAAGCCTAACAATCTAAAAAACATAAAGCTTTGCAAACTTCTGTGATGAGTAACTGATCGTAACCAGAATGAAGTGAGCAAACTTAGTCTACCGATCTACAATAACCCAAACAGAGTCATTCTTAATAGATGTCAAGAGCAACCTACTAACAAAGTCTATAGTTACCAGTTCCCATTTCCATAATGGAATCTTAATGGGTTGAAGTAATCTAGAAGAAAGTTGGTGCATAGCCTTAACTTGCTGGCACGTCAAATAATGGGACACAAAATCAGTTACCCCATGTTTTAGCCCAGGCCACCAGTGACTCTCGGAGTTCATAGCATAAAAGCTACTATGTGCTTTTCGTAAAATAGATTGCCTCAAATCTCGATCATCATGCTCACAAATTTGACCTCGAAAAAACAAAATATCGTCACTATCAAACCTGGAACCCGAAGTCTTACCCTCATATATCTGTTGAACCAGACTGATAATAGACTCATCCAGAAGCTACTTACTATTAATCTCATCCAACCAAGACAACTTAACTTGCAACTCAGTGAGCAAACTTAGGCGAGCAAACATCGCTCTAAACTTGGGCATTAATCTTTGACTAAGAGCATCGACCACCACATTGGCCTTACCAGGATGATACTCTATTGAACAGTCATAGACCTTAAGCAACTTGATCCAATGACACTACCTAAGATTCAACTCCTTCTGAGTGACGAGGTACTTAAGACTCTAATGATCAGTGTAGATGATGCACCTCTCACCATACAGATAATGCCTCCAAATCTTAAGTGCAAAGATAACCGTGACAAGCTTGAAGTCATGCGTCAAATAATTACCTTCGTGTTGCTTAAGCTGCCTAGACACATACACCACCACCTTACCCTCTTACATCAGAACACATCCCAAATCTATATGAGACACATCACTATACACAATGAACCCTTTCCTAGGTTTGGGCTGAATCAGAGTAGGTGCTTGAGTCAAAACCGATTTATGATTCCCAAAGCTCGATTGCTGCTCAACAGCCCAAAAAAATGGAGCATTCTTATGTAACAACTTAGACAAAAGACCTGCTATCGTTGAGAACCCTTTGGTAAATCTCCGATAGTATCCCACTAACCTAAGGAAAATCCAAAGTTTAATCACATTTCTAGGCTACTTTTAATCTAAAGTAGCCTCTATCTTTTTAGGGTCCATTCGAATACCCTCGATAGAAACCACATGCCCCAGAAACATAACATCACTCAAATAGAATTAATATTTACTTAATTTTGCATAAAGTTTCTTCTCATTGAAAATTTGAAGGACTACTCTAAGATGCTTCTTATGCTCATTCTCAATCTTAGAGTATACCAAGATAGCGTCAATAAACACAATGAAAAACTGATCGAGATATGACTAAAAACTTGATTCATGGGATCCATGAACGCAACTGGAGCAATAGTCAAACTAAATGGCTCGACAAGAAATTCATGATGCCTATATCAGGTCCTAAAAGCATCTTATGCACCTCGGCCTCCTTAACCTTCAACTGGTGATAGCCCAAACAAAGATCAATCTTCAAAAACACAAACCCCCATGGAACTGATCAAACAAGTCATCGATCCTCAGAAGTGGGTACTTATTCTTTATTGTCAATTTGTTAAACTAACGATAATCCACACACATCCTCATAGAACCATCTTTCTTTTCTACAAAAAGGACCGGTGCTCTCCACAAGGACACACTAGGCTGAATAAACCCTCTATCCAGAATTTCCTGAAGCTGCAGCTTTAATTCCTTTAGCTCCTTCGGTGCTATATGGTATGGAGTTACGGACATCGGAGTTGTCCCTAACAGAACCTCAATTCCAAACTCAATCTCGCTATCTAGAGGTAATCTCAATAACTTGTAACATCTTGAAATAGGGCCTAAACGGAACAGTGGTTACGAAACCACAAATCTAAGGTAGAAAAATTTATTTTATTATTATTTTGATGTTCATGATATGATTACATGATTGTGCAAAAAATTCGTGATGAAACTCTATGCATAAAGTGCTTAAGTTGAGGTTAGGGATTAAATCGAATAATTTGCAAACTTGCATTCTAGAAGTTTTTAGTATGAAATTGTTTTGGAATATTAATGAGAAGGTCTTAAATAGAAATTTAACCAATTTTAAGTTCATGGACAAAAATTAGGACATGGAAGGAATTTTTGAAAGTTTAGTAAGGAGGGGCATTTTGGTCATTGTATATTAAATGAAATAAAATGGGAAAAATAACACAAAATGGTCATCTTTCTCATATGGTTGCTGCCGAATTTTTCTCTCTCCATAGCTAGGGTTTCTTCAATTTTCAAGCTCCATAGTAAGTGAGTCCAAGCCCCGTTTTTAATGTTCTTTACGTTTTCGGAGTCTCGGTAGCTCGATAAAGCTTATGCTAGCAATAATTTAAGTTAGGGTTCATATTTGGAAAAATACCCATAGGTGAAAAGTGTTTATTTTGATATTTTATGATAGAATATAAAGTCTTAGATTATGTTAGACAACTTGTGCTACTCGGTTTTAGGTAAAAACAAGTAAAAGGGCTTAATCCGTAAAATACCTAATAGTCATAAGTGCATGTTAGAGTATGAATTTGATACTGCCATAGAAGGGAAAAATTATCAGCATGTCATAAAACATAAGAATAAGGGATGAAGTTTAATTCCCGAGCCTAGGGGCAAAAGTGTAATTATGCAAAAGTTTAGGGGGCAAAAATGTAATTTTCCAAAGTTTGTATTAAATGTTGTTTTAATGAATGTGAATATTAAATAAGTTAAATTTTCTATTATAGATCAAGAAGACCGAAATTCAGGAGTAGATCGGGGAAAAGAAAAAGTAAAGGACTAAATTGTAAAGTTTAGTCACATTTTATATCGAGGTAAGTTCTGATAAATAAATGCAATATTCTTATATTTTACATTATTATTGTTAATTTCCAGCATTTATATACTTATTTTTTTTTTTTGAGAATATTTAAAGTCGAATTAAAGGCAAAGTAGCAGAGAAAAAGCATTAGGAAGCCCCGTTTGAACCTTAGGAATATTAGGATATTGGGGTTGACAGGACAGGATAGAAATGAGCCATGTAAGTCCATATCAGATATATGGCTTTGGAGACAGGAATGAGCCATGTAAGCCCATATTATATATATAAATATGGCATTGGAGATAGGAATAATTCATTAAGTCCATGTCGAAGACATGGCATTGGCAGGATATTGATAGACAGGAATGACCCTAGTATCCTTAGTATTCCGAGTGATTCAACGGGTCATTGTATATGTTAAATCATAGTGAATTATCAGCAAAAAGGAAGGTAGATTATATTTATGAATAGTGAAAGGTCAGGTAAGAAAGAAGGTAAGTGAGTAAAGAAGAAGGTAGAAAATGAGAAGTAAAGAAAGTTTATGAGGCTAGGTGACTTGATGTATATTTATTCATTATGTTGAATGTTGTAATTTATTTGCTTGTAAGCTTACTAAGACTAGTGCTTACTCTCTTATTTTCTTTTTCTTATAGTTTTATCAAGCCACTCGGGGATCGAAGGAAACGTCGGAGACCTGATAACACTATCGAAGAAATTACATTGGTATAGTTAGACGTTTCGTTTTGTGTATGGCATGTATAGGAACTTGGTTTCTTTTGATATGATATGATCAATGAATGATGTGTAAATATTTGCTAGTGATTAGCTAATAGAATGGCTGATGATATACATGTTTAATAGTATGTATGATTAAGTAGTAACTATCACATGAAAATTATGAAAAATGTGAAAGTAACTTAAAAACGGATTCAAGTATCAGAAATAACGTGATTTTGAAAAATCACAAAAATTTGTAGAGACATGGTTTGATAGTGAATAATATATGAAATTAAAGCTCATTGTGTTTTTATTTTCATATGGAATAAGAAAAGTAGGTAAAGGTTTTGTATTTTATAAGATATCTGAGTTTTAGTGAAATAGGGCCAGAGCGATTTCTGGATCCCCTGTTTCAACTTTAGAAATTCACCATAAATTTTATAAGAATAATTAGGTGGTGTACTTTATATGGTTAGAATCCTTATTGAATCTAGTTTTAATAGAAACAAACGGTATTGTCATATGAATTTTTTTTACAGGGAGAAAATGGTTCGTAGTAGTAGAGGTCAGTGCAGTCGAATTCTAAAACAGGAGTAACTTTAACTAATAAACTGTACTAATTGGCTCAACCAAAAATTCTTGAAAAAAATTAGTAAATAGATATATGAGTCTATTTTCAGGGAAAATTTACGGAATTGGATTTCTAGTTTTGTAACTTGAGATATGAATTTTTAAGCAACCATGACGCAGAAAAACAGTTTTTTTCCGAAAATTAATATAAGTAGTTAGAATTGTTTAAAAAGGTAAAATAAGATTAGTAACACCTCAAGCATAACTCCGATGACGGTTTCGGGCGTGGGGGCGTTACATAACTTCTTAAGAAAGATGTTAGGAAAGTCCTTAACAGTGTGAATCCCTTCCACACCTGAACCTACAATACCCATATCACGTGCATATGCCAAATATGCATCACAACCCTTACGAGCCAACATTTCAACTTACAAAGAAATATCACATTAGAGAGGTAATCTCGACACTCGCTGACCATCACAACCTCCTCACCATCCCCAACCTTAAATGTCACTCTCTCTCTTAGACTTAGAATCTAATCCAACCCAATGCTCCACCAATGAATCCAAACCTAAAATCAGATCGAACTCTTTAAACAGTAACTCCATCAAATCAACCGGGAATACAAACCCTTGAACCTCAAGTGGACACCTCCTATACACTTTACTAACTCAGATAGACTGACCCAAAGGACTAATCATAGAAAGCTCACAACTAGTGTTCTCAGCTAGAATTCCCAAATTACCCGATATACTATTACAAATGTAATAGTGCATTGAACCACAAACAATGAATGCAAAGTAAGGTAAAGAATGCATAACAAATGTACCGACAATCACATCAGCCGCATCTTGGTCCTCTCTGTGCCTTACCGCATTAACTAAGGCTGGCTGTCTAGCCTTATTCTAAACCACACCTTTTCCCGATGCCTTCTAACGATGTCCACCACCATTACCCCCTCTCATCTAACCACAACCCCTAGTAAGCTACTGAACAACCTTCTGAGACTAGGTCTAACCTTGAACCAGTGCCTAAACTAGATCAACCATCCGAGGACACTCGCTAATCTTATGCTTAGTGGACCCACATCTATAGTAAGTCCCAATCCTCCTCTAACATTTACCCAGATGGCATCAATTACAAAACCCACATATCAAAACCTGCTCAACTCTGATAACAGGCTCAACTCTAGCAATTAGTTCTACCTGCTGAGGTCTTTCATATTTGGCCAGTTTCATAGGCCGCTGAGAAGAACTAGAGGAGCCTGAATCCCTCTTGTTCTTATTCTGACTCATTTTCTTATCCCTTTTCTCACGTTTAGCACATTTGATTTTCTCGGTAATTTTTACCTTCTCCACTAAAGTTTCAAAGACGAGCCCCCACGGAAGAGCTATCTTAATGTTGTATCTCTATCCCTTATCAATCTGGATGCTCTTATCATAGTAGGTCTCAATAAATCCACGAGCATATCTACTCAACCTCAAAAATTTGGCCTCATACTCGGCCATTGTCCTATCCCCTTAACTCAGTCCCATAAACTCGCTTCTACGGGCCTCAACATAACTCGCCCCCACATACTTATTTTGGAAGGCATTTTGAAAATAAGCCCAATTCAACCACTCAGGTTGAGTGCCCTCCTCCACAGTTAACCACCACTGATATGCCTTGTCATGAAGTAAATATATTGCACCCTTCAGTTTTTGCTCAGGGGTGCAGTCCAGATCATTCATAATTCTTTCTGTGGCCACCAACCAATATTCAGCCGCAGTCGGGGAACCCTAGCGACAACCATGAACAGTTCAGCTCCATTAGACCAGAGTCGTTCAGATACCAACCCTCGACTCCCAGATCCAATATGGGTCCCAACGACCCTCTCCAAAACCCTTAACATAGCTTGGGATAGTGCATTGTCTCTGACAGTCTGAGTTCTAAACTCAATCTCAATAGTCAGAGTTTCTATAGTTTCACTTGTGTTTAATTAGGGCATATTGCCTATCGAAGATGGTTGGGCTCGAGCTCCCCGACGATGACCACTGCCTTCACAAGTGCCACGTCCTCGAGATCCATGAGTACTCATTATCTTATCTACAATTTCAAAGTTTTATGGATCTATTTAGGTTTTAAAACATTTATTTCAGAGTTTTATTGAAAGTACTTATCAATTTTTCTTAAAGAGTAGGTTATTGCACTACAATTTCTAAAGACAGATACTTATACTAAAGTGTCACATGTAAAAGTATATCTAAAGCATAACTAAAGTTCATATTTCTTACTTGGATATACACTAGAGTCTCATTTTCACTTTTCGAAAATCAAAAAGTCAATTGAAATTCTCAACTAAAACCAAATTTTATTTTCCTCAAATGTTTTGGACCCAAAATACATAGCCCGAGTTTTGTAACCTGGCTTTACTACCACCAAATGTAACACCCTAAACCCGGTCTAGACGTTACTGTTAGATTGTGAAGGTTACATCATATGTGACAACAATATTGCTTAATTTCAGTGAAAAACTCATTTTAAACTTAAAGGAAATAGGTTTGACGTAACTATTCCAAAAACCCGCGAGTGCTTTGATGAAAACTATGTTTTCTTAACTTTATTAAAACAATATCTATTTTACTTAAATTGTTTGTATGATAAAATGTCTTAACGATTTGTTAAAAAATTTGTAACGGAAAAACAATATAGCAATTCGATCTTATATAACCTTAGTTTATTTTTAATCATGTCATCTTGATTAAAAACACTGTTAAAATTAAGATTTTTGCAGAACAAATACCAAAATAAATTTTAAAGTCCCAAACAGAATTAAATGTCCAAAAGTCTGAAAAGTCCATAAAAAGTCCAAAATATACTAAACCAATAAAATGCAAACGGAGCTTCAGAGTCGCCATCCAATCCTAAGCCTGAGGATCACTTGAAATGAAACAAAGAAAATGAGTGAGCTTTACGTCCAATGTGTGACTTGAAACATGAATAAATGAAACAAAGAAAATGAGTGAGCTTTACGTCCAATGTGTGACTTGAAACATGAATAACATTTACTTAAAGAGTTAGCATATACAACCTATCAGATCGAAATTTTCCATATCATATAACTTATCAAAGCCATATCGTATATCATATCAGAACCATGTCATATAGCATATCAAAGCATATATTATAACATAACAGAACATATCGTACCCCCATCCGCTACACACCATCCACGTCTAACCAATCACACCATTTAGGAGTACAAGAGTCCTTCTAACCAATCACACCAATATGTGGCAGTATGCCACTCATAAATATGTAGCTGAGCTGCCAGACAGAAACTGCAGTTTAATTGCCATAAATGCAATAAAATTGTCTAATCTCAGTTCCTCCATCACATCGTAACCCACCCCAATGCATATTCATAATATAATAGCATACATATGTTGGATCACCTGTTCACCCCATGGCGCAGCGAAAAATTAAGTCTGGCGATCACATCTAGGGATCCATGTGCAATCAACAAATCAAGGTGAAAGGGCATGAACAATTACCTTTAATCATCTGAAAATCGAAGAAATAGGTTACACAATTGTATGTCGATTTCAAGCAGCTAAGAAACGTTTCGACCTCTACGTAGTCCACCCGGTGTGACAATAAACGGTAAGCACTCTCTAAAATTTTTTTAGAGAGAGAAAAATCTCTTGAGGGCTGCTAAACCTCATGCACACCTTAATTCGGGTATCTTAGGTTTTTCCTAAAAACCCTATATATCCTAATTCAAGTATAATTGATATTTTTTATATAAATCAAATAATAATAATTAACCATATATAATAATTATAATTAGCATAATTATAATAATATTTGACCAAAAAATTACAATTACAGTAAGTATAATGATATTCAATCCTAAATTATAATTACAATAATTATAACAAGGATTTCAGTAAATTATTTTTAGTTAAATTTTATACGAATCAAATTCATATATTAATTTAACCATATTTTCATTATGTTGTACAACATACTTGTACATATAATTCGTTCGATATTTAATTACCCAATTAAATTAATTCCATAATCAATTTAATTCATGTGATAGCTAAACACAATATCAACTATGTTTGGATTCCGTTTGTTTCAACCATAGGGTGTGACCCTATAGGTTCTTGTAATGTTAGCAGTAATACTAGAATGATTGTAATATTACAAATAATGAGTGGCATCTAGCAATGCATCATTGCTACCTAAGTTATAAGAAGTCGTGATTTGACATAACCTCTCTGTGATTAACCCTTCATGTATTAAATTCTTTTGTCCTTCATATCTAGAATGGACACAAGTAATGGAATAGTTACACTTGTATAGTTCATCTAATGTTTCTTGATATCCTTAGTAGACTATGAAAAACAAATAAGTATAATATTTCATATCAACTTATTCGAGCATGGTCATGCATTTCTAGTCTCACTCAATCAAGTGGCCTAGGATATTTCTCCCATTATGTAGGAGGGACTAATGCTATATGATCAACCATATTCCTACTATATAGATTGTGGTATATCCAACATCAGCCTTTATAGAACAACCAGTTACGTTGGACGTTTGAATGTATTAAAATAGACGACTCACGATGTTAGGATAATGATGATCTCAAGTCTGAGGATCATATACATAGTAATCACTATGAGTAATGTTGTGACTATTACATAATAATCCAAGAAACATACTCATAGCGGGTCAATCCAATATGTTATTCTCTAACACACATTCTCATGTCAATGACAACACTTTGTCATGAATCAAGTACACGTTAGTCTTAATGCATTATTGTTGTCCAAGCCCACAACATACTTAGGACATTTTAAGAATATTCATATTATTTTCAAGACATTATTATAAAATAGTTTATTTATATACACAGAAAACAAACTGAAATAATAATGGTCATGCCTTATATTAATAAACAAGGTAAAATAAGTATGTTATTACAATCATCTCATGATTGGTGTTTGGGCATACTCTAACAACATATATAAGTTGTATGGCATGCATACCCAAACATAGTATAACAGCCCATTTTTTGGCGATGTTGGAGACGGTTGTTTAGGGGCCATAAATTTGACGAGTGTGTCTGTAAATAGTATTATTTAATATTTATGAGTCAAGTATATAATTTCATTGAAATTTGATTTAATGATTTTTGTTAATTGAACGAATAATTAGGTTCAAGTGATATATCCTAAAAGTCAAGTGGTTTTAAAAAAAGAGGTATTTGGACATCATTTCTATAAACTGAGCCCATAAATATTTAATAAAATAATTACAGAGTGCTGTTAGAGCCATATTAAAATTTGGTTAAGGAATTTTAACGTTTAGATAATTAATTAAGAAAAAAGGACTAAACAGAAAAAGTTACAAAAGCCAACCGCTATTAGTTCAATTGTAATAAATGGCTAATGAATCATGTTTTAATGGATATAAATTGTAAATATACCAAATTAGTTTGTAATGGACGGTAGTGACAATCTTTTTAATGAATTTTTAATATTAATTATAGGGCAAACTTGTAATTATATAGATAAATTAAATTAAATATAAAAGAAAATATGGAAAAACAAAATTTCTTCATCTTTTTAGTTGGAGAACCAAAACTCCATGGGAGCTTGAAGTAAGCTTTCGGCCAAGTTTCTCTCACCCTGCATGGTATGTGTTTTAGGCTCGTTTTAAGTAATTTTTATGTTCCTGACATAGTTGTAGCTTAATCTAGCTAACTTAGGGATCAATTTGTGAAATTGTTAAAAGTTTAGGGACTTAACATGAATGATTTAAGTGTCTTTTTGTAACACCCCTAACCCGTATCTATCACCGAAACAGAGTTATGGAGCATTACCGGAGTTATCAAATCAAACGAACAAAAAATTTCAAACATTTCAAATCATATCAATAATCATATTAAAACCAATCCAAATCATACATGTTGTCCCTTATACGAGCCCTCGAGTTGGGACTAAATAAAAAACTTAGAACTTTTTAGAGAATAGCAAAAATTTTGACACTGTAAGGGTCACACAGCCACGTGGCCAGGCCGTGTGGGCATTCAAAGTAGGGACACATGGCTGTGTCACAGCCCGTGTAACTTACTGACTTGGGTGACACGGCCAAGCCACACGCCGGTGTGCTAGGCTGTGTGCTAGGCCGTGTAACAACCTGACTTGCAACCCTTTGAAAGCTACAGGGGTCACACGGACGTGTTGCATGGCCATGTGTCACACACGGTTGAGACACACACTTGTGTCTCTGCCCGTGTGGACAAAAATAGGCTATTTTACAAGACATTTTCTCACCCATTTTGGCATGTACCTACACCCATAATTTCACATGTATACAAGCTATAAAAAGGCACCAAAATCATGTAAAATCAAGCTATATGCATATGGTATATTAACATACAACCAATATGCCCATAGGCATCTCAAATGTCAACATAGAAACATGCAACCATGTACTCAATTTAGCCAAATAATATTAAAATTTACCTAGCAACCAAACACCAAGAAGATACCATTTTTATCATTCCACTACTATCACCAATAGACTTATATGCCATTGAAAACAAAGATACCAAATCCACATTTAGAACATATCACATAACCTATATAACATGCCTTTTCAAACTAGCATTTCATCTTTAATTATTCAAACACTTAACCAAATACAAATACAAGCATAACAACTTAAATTCATCAACAATAAACCATTCATAAGAGATTGCATTCATACCAATTTATCAAGTCAAAAGATGCATATGTACAACATAGAAAACAAAGTATCCAAATAGACAACTTAGTAATTCACTTTTATACCAAAATGAACTAGACACAAATACATATATACTTATAGCTACATATACATGCCACAATCCCAAAAGAGTTCAAAAGTTACTAACAATGATGGATAGTGTGAGTCAATGTAACACCCCTAACCCATATCCATCGCCGGATTAAGGTTAAAGGCATTACTGGACAATCAGAAACATTTTACAAACATTTCATACACATTATCCACAAACATAGTTAAACACAATCATAATGTCCCCTATATAGGTCATCGAAACCTTAAACATGCTTTAGAAAAGGGTCGAGACTAAACCGAGCTCATACAAAATTTTTTGAAAATTAAACATATTTCAAAGTTGCACAGGTCACACACCTTTGTGAACAAGTCATGTGCCTCACAAGGCTTTAGACACGCCCGTGTGCCAGGCCATGTGAAAATTAGGGAGGCTACTAACTTGGGTCACACGGCCAGTCATACGCCCATGTGTCTAGCCCGTGGTCGAAATTGACTTGGCCACACGGCCTACCATACGCTCGTGTGTGCGACCTTATGGTTTGCCCAGGCTCATTTCAAAATGGCTCTCGAGCAACACGACTGAGACACACGTTCGTGTCCCTACCCGTGTGGGCAAAAATAGGCCATTTGCAAGGCCAAATTGCCACCCATTAAGGGTCCTCCCAACAAACATAAAACCAAGCATATTTCATATCAATTTTCAACCAATTCATACACTAAAACATACA
Organism: Gossypium longicalyx; assembly: GCA_025698465.1. Classification (NCBI taxonomy): domain Eukaryota; kingdom Viridiplantae; phylum Streptophyta; class Magnoliopsida; order Malvales; family Malvaceae; genus Gossypium; species Gossypium longicalyx. Next base: position 57,437,050 of record CM046998.1, read on the forward strand.
CCTTTCATGCTATATCATAAACAACCAAATTCATGCTTATAACCATACCAAAATTATGCCAAATCATAATTCAAAATCATACCAAAACTTATGTTTCATAACCTCAACATACTTCATTCAATCTTATGCCATAAGTTTACCAATTCCTCAAATATGCACATACCAAAACTTACCAAAATTGATCATTTCATTTGGTCATTCAAGAGTGCATCAAAACATACCATTTTTGAACACAAAGCATATACCAAAATTTATTCATAATCATATCCATAACCAAGCCATATCACATGGCTAGATATACACATTATAAAACATAATCAAAGTACTTCTAGCCTATACATGCCGTACTTCAATATATACATTTTCAAAAGGTACTAAAATATAATTCGATAGTGTGGTGACGATCCTCGATGATCCCCGAGCTCCTGATAGCTACGATATCTATAAAATAATGCAAACACACACAAAGTAAGCTTCCAAAAGCTTAGTAAGCCATATACAAATAAACTTAACAATATAAACATATAAGCATCATAATATACATATAATCTTTAACCACATGCTATCACAAAACACATAGTTCAAATACATTTCACATATTCTTCATTCATTTGCACATATTGCATATTTTCTTATATGCAAATATGATATACAACTTCAAACGTACCTGAATTAGATACACATTTCATATTATCATTCATTTATCGAAATGCCCGTTGAACCATTCGGAATCATAAGGATACGCGGATAACTCGAAAAGCTCGTACATTACCAACATTCCAAATGTGGTCTTACATGTAATCAAATATCAATGCTATTGTCCCAGACAGGGTCTTACACGAAATCAAGTACGATGCCAAAGTCCCAGACGTGGTCTTACATGTAAATCTTAAGTCGATGCCAACGTCCCAGATATGGTCTTACACGATAACACATATCAGATCCTATGTCATGACATATGTATCCTAACTATTCTTATGGTTCATACGAGGCTTTTCGGACGCCGATACTTTGTCGATACTTTCTCGGATATCTCATATTCAACTCTCATATCATCATTCATCACAATACGATGTCATATATACATGAATAAATAAATTCAAACACATTTATTTGTATATCGACTTACCTCGTACGGATTCGGATAGACGAAATCGGCTACTCAATGACTTTCGACTTTCCCCGATCTAATTTCGTTTTCTTTAGCTCTTGATCTATATAAATTCAAATTTAACTCTTTTATTTACCAAATCATTCAAATCAATCCAAAAACACATATTTAAGGCATTTTACAAATTAGCCCTCACATTTTCACATTTTGACAATTTAGTCCCTAATTACAAAAATCACAAAATACACAAAATTTGCATATACTTATAATTAGCTGAATTCTCATAGTACATATACAAGTCCACACATTTCATTTTTTTCACATTTTAGTCCCTCAAATTTTCATTTTTACAATTTAGTCTAAATTACTAAATTTCATCTAAAATTCAAAGACAAAACATGTTAACCCAAAACATTTCTTCCATTTATTAACAATTAACTTCACAAAACTCATATTTTCATCAATGGCATAACTTAAAATCATAATCAAATTCTGAAATTGAGGCATGGGCTTAGTAAAACATGAAGCAATGATCATAAAAATGTAGAAATTATCGAAAACGGATCAAAACCCATACCTCAATCAAGCAAAACAATGGTTGAACCCTAGAATTATTTTTCCCTTTTCTTTTTCTTGTATTTTTGGCAATGGAAAAAGAAAATAAACTAAAATTTAGCTTTGGTTTTAATTAATATAACATTAATATGTATTTTACCAATTTAATCTTATTATAAATCATTAAAATTCCACCAACTAATGCCCATTTATGTCATTTAATTCATTTCATGGTCAAATAACCTCATAAGGACCTCATAATTTGTAACGCCCCAAAATCTAAGTATCTATTTTTGTGTGTTGTGCTGTTTAAATGCATTTTGCTTCAGTGGTTAAGTGTCTTGAGGAGTATTGGAGAAGTCCTGAGTTCAAGCCTTGGCTTGTACAAAATTTTGTTTCTACTCGAATAAAACCTTTGACTCTAGACTGTAGGTTTTAAGTAATTGTAGGGATAGCATGTCATAAAAAGCCTGCTGGTCTAGGGGATAGTGGCGTGTTACAGTTGCTAGGAGACTTGAGTTCGAGTCTTGCTGCATGCAAAGTGTGTTTTTTGCCGTGTGAGAGGTTGTAAGGCAGTGGAACTCTGATGTATAGACGGTTGGAGTGTTTGAGTGGTGTAGGGGATTATGTAGTCAAAATTTAAAAGGAGAAAGGGGGGGATTTGAATAGTGATCGGTTGGAGGGCTTTATGGTGATATTTTAGAAGAAAATCAAGGGTGTGTGAAGTTAAGGGTGTAATATCCCGAATTAGGGCCTAATCGGAATAGTGGTTTCGTGACCACAAATCTGAGATAGAAATAATTATTTTATAATTATTTTTAGGTTTATGATATGATTGCATGATTGTGTGAAAATTTCGTGACGAAATTCTATGCATAAAGTGCTTAAGTTGAAATTAGGGACTAAATCGAATAAGTTGCAAAACTTGCATTCTAGAAGTTTTTAGTATGAAATTACTTTTGAATATTAATGAGGAGGTCTTAAATAGAAATTATACCAATTTATAAAATTTTGGACAAAAATGGGCTTGTACATGAAATTTTTCAAAGAAAAGTATTAAGGGTATTTTGGTCATTTGGTAATTAAAAGATTAAAAAAAGGAAAAAAATGGAAAAATATGTTCATCTTCTTCATTAGGACGAAAATTAAAGGGTTCTCCATAGCTAGGGTTTGTTTCAAGCTTCCAATCTCCATAGTAAGCGATTCCAAGCCCTGTTTTTAATGTTCTTTACATTTTTGAAATCCCGATAGCTCGATTTAGCTTATGCTAGCAATAATTTAACCTAGGGTTCATATTTGGAAAAATACCCATAGGTGAAATTTGTGTATTTTGGTGTTTTATGATAGAATATGAGGTTCTAAATTATGCTAGACAACTTGTGCTACTCAGTTTTAAGTGAAAACGAGAAAAAAGGCTTAATCGGTAAAAATACCTAATAGTTATAAGTACATGTTAGAATGAGAATTTGATGTTGCCATAGAAGGGAAAAATGATCAGCATGTCATAAAACATAAGAAAATGGGATGAATTTTAATTCCCGAGCCTAGGGGAAAAAGTGTAATTTTGCAACAGTTTAGGGGCAAAGTGGTAATTTTGCCAAAGTTCGTATTTGGGGCTGTTTTGATGAATGAATGTATTAAATAAGATTAATTTGGCATTATAGATCAAGAGAAACGAGATTCAAGTCGTGATCGAGGGAAAAACAAAGTTTACGAGGAATAGGCTTGATTGCTAATATTCTGTATCGAGGTAAGTTCATGTGTAAATGTAGTAACATAATTGTCATTTTAAGTAATTTAATGTTATTTATGTGATATGATGATTAATATCATGAAATATTATGCTTTATGGTTATTATTAAATAATATGTAAATTATGAATTGCTACCGAGTATCGGTTTCGATGTTCCTTGGAAGACGGGAAAGATGTGTAATTGAGGAAAAAGCCCGTTTGAACCTTGGGAATAGATTAGAATACAAATGACATGTCACTAGGATGGTTGGGCATCCGAACTCGTTGAGTTGAGTTTGAGTTCACTTATGGATGCAAATGTCCGAACTCGTTGAGTTGAGTCTGAGTTCTTGAGATGTAACTAGGCATCCGAGCTCGTTGAGTTGAGTCTGAGTTCACTTATGGATGCGAACGCCCGAGCTCGTTGAGTTGAGTTCGAGTTCGCTTATGGGCAGGTTACATGGTAGCTTGGCTACATATGTGGCACTTATGTACAAACTTTCCGTGTATTCGAATTATATTCCGATGTGTTCAACGGGTGAATCTTAAGAGAATAAGAAGAATGCCTAAAACGAAGGTGACATATTGGTAAGTATAGTAAATGAGAAAATTTGACAGGTATGAGCTTAAATCTTCGGGTTGAGAACTTGGTATGATGAAATCGTAGAATTCAAGGCAAATGTTGATGATGATACCGAGAAAGCAGAGTTTTGGCTTTAGAATTCTATTCGGGTATTTGATGAATTGTCTTGTACACCTGAGGAATGCTTGAAATGTGCTATATCATTGTTGAGGGATTCAGCCTATCATTGGTGGAAAACATTGATTTCAGTGGTACCGAAAGAGAAGGTGACTTGGGAATTCTTTCAAGAAGAATTTTGGAAGAAATACATCAGTGAAAGATTTGTTGATCAGAAGCGTAAAGAGTTTCTTGAGTTGAAGCAGGGCAATATGACAGTTACTGAATACGAAAGGGAGTTCGTCAGGTTGAGTAAGTATGTTAAAGAATATGTTCCTACAGAGGCTAAAATGTGCAGACGATTTGAAGACGGACTCAATGAAGATATCAAAATATTTGTTAGGATTCTTGAATTAAAAGAAATGGTAGTACTTGTTGATCGAGCTTGCAAGGCTGAAGAACTACTTAAAGAGAAGAAAAAAGTAGAGGCTGAGACTAGAAGTTGGAAGAAAAGATCAACGAGCAGTTCATTTTCACAGCAATCTAGAAAATCTAGAAATATAAATCCTCGTTCTCAGGTTTCGGCTGGACAATCATATGCAAATTCTAAGAAGCAAATGTGGGTCTTAAATCTCAGACTACTTCTATGGCTAGTGTGGGGAATTCGAGATTTGTTAAGCCCAAGTGCCAGCGGTGTGGTAGAAATCATTTTGGCCCATGTAGAGTGAATGAATGTTTTCGGTGTGGTTCTCCGGATCATTTTATTAGAGACTGCCCAAAGAGAGTTGAGAAAGAAAAATTTCAGAGTGTAAAAGCTAGCAGTACAGACCCAAGGGGAAAATATTCAAGAAAAGCTGGAAATGAAGCAAGCAGCAAGAATGTAGTCAGAGATTCAGTAGCTAAACCTAAAGCAAGGGCTCCAGCTAGAACTTATGCCATAAAGGCACGTGAAGATGCTTCATCACCCGACGTAATTACTGGTATATTTTCTTTTTATGATGTTAATGTTAATGCTTTGATTGATCTCGGTTCTACTCATTCATATGTGTGCATGAAACTAGTGTCTAGTATGAATATGCCTGTTGAGAACACAGAATTTATGATTAGAGTGTCGAATCCATTAGGCAAATGTGTGATAGTTAATAAAGTATGCAAGAAATGCCCTTTAATGATTCGGGGTCATTACTTTTCGGCCGACTTGATGTTGTTGTCGTTTGATGAATTTGATGTTATTTTGGGTGTGGATTGGTTGACATTGCATGATGCTATAGTAAATTGCAAAGAAAAGATTATAGAATTAAACTGTGAAAGTGGTGAAATTCTACGGGTTGAACCAGGCAAATCAGAGGCACTATCTAGTGTGTGTGATTTCTTCAATGTCGGCTCAGAGATATTTGAGGAAGGGTTATGAAGATTATTTGGCGTATGTAATTAATACAAAAGAAATTGAAAAGAAAGTTGAATCGATCTTGGATTGTGTGTGAGTTCGCAGATATATTTCCGGAAGAATTGTCGGGTTTGCCTCCAGTCAGGGAAGTAGAATTTGGTATTGATTTGATATCGGGAACATCTCTGATCTCGATTGCTCCGTATAGAATGGCACCAGCAGAGTTGAAGGAATTAAAGTCGCAATTGCAAGAATTGACTGACAAAGGCTTTGTGAGACCGAGTTTTTCACCTTGGGGTGCTCCCGTGTTATTTGTGAAAAAGAAGGATGGTTCTATGAGATTGTGTATTGACTATCGGCAATTAAACAAGGTGACAATCAAGAACAAGTATCCGTTGCCGAGAATTGATGATTTGTTTGATCAGTTAAAGGGAGCAACATGGTTTTCAAAGATTGACTTGAGATCTGGGTACTACCAGTTGCGAGTAAAAGAGTCGGATGTGCCTAAAACTGCTTTTAGAACAAGGTATGGTCATTATGAATTTTTAGTTATGCCATTCGGGTTAACAGATGCTCCTGCTGTGTTTATGGATTTGATGAATCGCATATTTCGACCATACTTGGACAAATTTGTTGTGGTATTTATAGATGACATCTTAATTTATTCGAAAGATGAGACAGCGCATGCCGAGTACTTGAATATAGTTTTGCAAACTTTGAGAAATAAACAGTTATATGCCAAGTTTATTAAAAGTGAATTTTGGCTTTGGGAAGTTGGATTTTTGGGTCACATTGTTTCAGGTGATGGTATACGGGTTGATCCTAGTAAAATTTCAGCCATTGTTGATTGGAAACCACCGAAAAATGTAACTGAGGTTAGAAGTTTCTTGGAGCTAGCTGGGTATTATCGGCAGTTTGTAAATGGATTTTCTATAATTGCTGCTCCAATGACTAGGTTATTCCGAAAGGATGTTAAATTTGAGTGGACGGAAGAATGTCAACAGAGTTTTGAAGAATTGAAAAAGTTATTAACTAAAGCACCAGTGTTAGTGCAACCCGAATTAGGTAAATAATTTGTGGTGTATAGTGATGCTTCTCGAAATGGCTTAGGATGTGTACTTATGCAAGAAGGAAAAGTGGTGTGCTTTGAGGCAGTTAAAATCTCACGAAAGAAATTATCCGACTCATGATTTGGAATTGGCTGCTATAGTATTTGCTTTGAAGATTTGGTGACATTATCTGTATGGTGAAAAATGTCGAGTATATACCGACCACAAAAGTCTTAAGTACTTGATGTCACAAAAAGACTTGAATTTGAGACAGCGAAGATGGTTGGAGTTATTGAAAGATTACGAGCTTGTTACTGATTACCATCCGGGAAAAGCGAATGTGGTTGCCGATGCTTTGAGCAGAAAGTTGCTATTTGCTTTGAGAGCTATGAACACTCAGTTAAAGGTATCAGATGATTGTTCGATTTTAGCAGAGTTAGGAGCAAGACCGATGTTTTTACAAGAGCTTTGTGAAGCTCAGAAAAGTGATGAAGATTTGCAAGCCAAGAGAAAACAGTGTGAAGCTCATACGGGGTCAGATTTCAAAATCGATTCTGATGGTTGCTTGATGTTTAAAAATCAGATTTGTGTACCGAAAAATGATGAGTTGGTTCAAAAGATTTTGCATGAAGCACATAATGGTTGTTTGGCGGTTCACCCAGGCAGTACGAAAATGTATAATGATTTGAAGAAAATGTATTGGTGGAATGGAATGAAAAGAGATATCTCTAAGTTTGTATCAAAGTGCTTAGTTTGTCAACAAGTGAAATCTGAACACCAAGTACCTTCGGGACTACTCCAGCCTATCATGGTTCCTAAATGGAAATGGGATCGGATTACTATGGATTTTGTATCAGGGTTGCCGTTAACTCTGGGGAAGAAAGATGCCATTTGGGTAATAATTGACAGACTGACTAAATCGGCTCATTTTATTCTGGTACGTATGGATTATTCTCTCAATAAGTTGGCTGAATTGTATATCAGTGAGATTGTTAGACTTCACGGAATACTTTGTCAATCATTTCGGATAGAGATCCGAGATTTACTTCGCGGTTTTGGCAAAAATTGCGAGAGGCATTAGGTACAAAGTTAAATTTTAGCACTGCTTTTCATCCACAAACTGATGGACAGTCAGAGAGAGCGATTCAGATTCTTGAAGACATGCTCAGATGTTGTGTATTGGAATTTCAAGGTAGTTGGGAAAGATACTTACCGTTGGTAGAATTTGCTTATAATAATAGTTATCAGACGAGTTTGAAGATGGCACCTTATGAAGCATTGTATGGTCGTAAATGTCGGATGCCATTGTATTGAACTGAACTCAAGGAAAATCAGATTTATGGAGTTGATCTAATAAAAGAAACAGAAGAAAAAGTGAAAGTGATTCGAGATTGTTTGAAAGCTACTTCGGATAGACAGAAATCTTATGCAGATTTGAAACGAAAGGAAATCGAGTTTCAAGTTGGTGATAAGGTATTTTTAAAAGTTTCTCCATGGAAGAAAGTTCTTAGATTTGGACGGAGGGGCAAGTTGAGTCTGCACTTTATTGGGCCGTATGAAATAATTGAAAGAGTTGAACCAGTAGCTTATCGATTAGCATTGCCATCTGAATTATAGAAGATGCATGATGTGTTCCACGTATATATGCTACGTTGGTATCGCTCGGATCCCTCACATATAATTTCACCGACAGAAATTAAGCTACGACTGGATATGACTTATGAAGAAGAACCGATTAAGATTTTAGCTTGAAAGGTCAAGCAACTAAGAAATAAAAGTGTCGCTCTCGTGAAAGTATTGTGGCAAAAGCACGGGGTAGAAGAGACTACATGGGAACCTGAGGAAACTATGAGAAATCAATACCTACACCTGTTTACCGGTAAGATTTTCGAGGACGAAAATCCTTAAAAGGGGGAGAGTTGTAATATCCCGAATTAGGGCCTAATCGGAATAGTGGTTTTGTGACCACAAATCTGAGATAGAAATAATTATTTTATAATTATTTTGAGGTTTATGATATGATTGCATGATTGTGTGAAAATTTCGTGACGAAATTCTATGCATAAAGTGCTTAAGTTGAAATTAGGGACTAAATCGAATAAGTTGCAAAACTTGCATTCTAGAAGTTTTTAGTATGAAATTACTTTGGAATATTAATGAGGAGGTCTTAAATAGTAATTTGACCAATTTCTAAAATTTTGGACAAAAAGGGGCTTGTACATGAAAATTTTCAAAGAAAGGTATTAAGGGTATTTTGGTCATTTGATAATTAAAAGATTAAAAAAAGGAAAAAGATGGCAAAATATGTCCATCTTCTTCATTAGGACGAAAATTAAAGGGTTCTCCATAGCTAGGGTTTGTTTCAAGCCTCCAAGGTCCATAGTAAGTGATTCCAAGCCCCGTTTTTAATGTTCTTTACATTCTTGAAATCCCGATAGCTCGATTTAGCTTATGCTAGCAATAATTTAACCTAGAGTTCATATTTGGAAAAATACTCATAGGTGAAATTTGTGTATTTTGGTGTTTTATGATAGAATATGAGATTTTAAATTATGCTAGACAACTTGTGCTAGTCGGTTTTAAGTGAAAACGAGAAAAAGGGCTTAATCGGTAAAAATACCTAATAGTTATAAGTATATGCTAGAATGAGAATTTGATGTTGCCATAGAAGGGAAAAATGATCAGCATGTCATAAAACATAAGAAAATGGGATGAAGTTTAATTCCCAAGCCTAGGGGCAAAAGTGTAATTTTGCAAAAGTTTAGGGGCAAAATGGTAATTTTCTCAAAGTTTATATTTGGGGCTGTTTTGATGAATGTATGTATTAAATAAGATTAATTTGGCATTATAGATCAAGAGAAACATGATTCAAGTCGTGATCGAGGGAAAAACAAAGTTTACGAGGAATAGGCTTGTTTGCTAATATTTTGTATCGAGGTAAGTTCATGTGTAAATGTAGTAACATAATTGTCATTTTAAGTAATTTAATGTTATTTATGTGATATGATGATTAATATCATGAAATATTATGCTTTATGGTTATTATTGAATAATATGTAAATTATGAATTGCTACCGAGTATCGGTTTCGATGTTCTGTGGAAGCTGAGAAAGATGTGTAATCGAGGAAAAAGCCTGTTTGATCCTTGGGAATAGATTAGAATACAAGTGACATGTCACTAGGATGGTTGGGCATCCGAACTCGTTGAGTTAAGTCCGAGTTCACTTATGGATGCAAATGTCTGAACTCGTTGAGTTGAGTCTGAGTTCGTGAGATGTAACTAGGCATCCGAGCTCGTTGAGTTGAGTCCGAGTTCACTTATGGATACGAATGCCCGAGCTCGTTGAGTTGAGTTCGAGTTCGCTTATGGGCGGGTTACATGGTAGCTTGGCTACATATGTGGCACTTATGTACAAACTTTCCGTGTATTCGAATTATATTCCGATGTATTCAAAAGGTGAATCTTAAGAGTATAAGAAGAATGCCTAAAACAAAGGTGACATGTTGGTAAGTATGGTAAATGAGAAAATTTGACAGGTATGAGCTTAAATCTTCGGGTTGAGAACTTGGTATGATGAAATCGTAGCATGATATTAAATGCATATGTAACATGAAAGTCTTGGTGTTGTTTATGCAAATGATGTTTTTATGTGGAATTGCGTGATTATGTTACTTACTATTTGCATGTGAACTTACTAAGCATTTATGCTTACTCCTTCCTTTTCATTCATTGTAGTCTTGAGAAGCCGGCTTGAGAATCGGGATAGGTCGAAGGCTCGTTCACACTATCCGAAGGCCTAAATTGGTAAAATGGCTTGTGTATCTTGAATGTGGCATGTATGGCAAAATACTTACTTTGTGTAAATGATTTTATGATATGATTATGGTTTGGTAAGAAAAGGTTTGAAAATGATTAGCCATTGGAATGGCCAATCTAGATCATATTTGATGTCATATATGTTTAATGTGTTACTTAGTCCATGGAAAACCATAAAATGGTGAGATTGGTTATAAAACTGAATCACACAGCAGCAATGATGTGAATTTGAAAAATCACTAAAAATAGTAGAAATAGACTTAAATGATGAATAAGTTATAGAATCGAAACTTAATGAGTCTATTTTCATATGGATGGAACAAAATAGGTATATGAATGATATTCTATGAGATGTTTAAATTTTTGTGAAACAGGGCCAGAGCGATTTCTGGATCCCCTATTCTGACTTTGGAAATTCACCATAAATTGTATAAAAATAATTAGAAGTCATGTTTTATATTTGCAGGTTGCTTATAGAGTCTAGTTTTTGTAGAAAGAAATGACATAGTCATTGAAACTCTGTACAGGGAGATATCTTATTCGTAATACACAGAGGTTAGAGCAGTCGTACCCTGAAATAGGGGGGAGACTTTAACTAATAAACTGTACTAATTGGCCTGACCAAAAATTCTAGAAAGCAATTAGTAAATATATATATGAGTCTAGTTTTAGGGAAAATTTACGGAATTGAATTTCATGTTCCGGAACTCAAGATATGAATTTTTAAGTGACTGTGACGCAGTTAGCCAGCTTGTCTGGAAATTTTAAAAATAAATTATTTAAGCTGTTTAATTGATGAAATTAAGTTTAGTAACACCGCGTTCTCGACTCCGGCGATGGTCTCGGGTACGGGGCATTACAGAGAGAGTGTTGGAGCTGAATGAGGATTTTAGGCACCCTTTTGGTCTCGGTTTTGGTAAGTTTTTGTACTTATTTCCAGTTGCTACCAATAGTTTTGGGGATTCTTTTCTTTCGAAGCCGTTTAGTGCTAGAGAATTAGGCCATATTCTTTTCTTTGACTTGTTCGGGTTGGCATTGAGGGGTCTCTTACTTTTCTTTCATTTTTCTTTTCCTTTCCCATTGGTCGAATACCTCACCAACTCCTCTCCATTTCTTTTGTTTCGGTTTGGCAAGTGCTCATTGACTCTCCTTCTTCTCTCTCTCAACCCCCTCAATTCTGTCCTCTCTTCACGTTGTACTTTGGCCGAATACTATATCTTTCCCTCTCATTCAGTCGTTCCTCCTTTGGCCGAATGTTGTCAAGTAAGCCTCTGCCCTACTTCTTTCTCCCTTCGACTTTTACTTTTCTAAGCACTGTTTCCTTTCTTCTCCTCATCCTTATCGCTACCCCCTTATTCACTATCTCAGATCAATCCTCCCTCTTCCACCGATTTTCTTTTCTTAAGTTGTTGGTTCTATCGTATGTGAATTACTTCAGAGTGGTAAGTCCTTTGGTAAGGGTGGAAGTTTTTGCCTCAACTAGTTGAAAGTTGTTAGTTTGTATTTATTTTCTAAAGTTCCTAATATTCGGTTCTATCAAATGGTGTTTGGCAGCTACTAATCGTAATGAATGGGGTATATCTTCGAAGTTGTAGACTACATCCTTTCTGGAGCAGTAAAGTAAAAAACACTTCTATAAATCAATTGTTTTTGGTTTGGGTTCAAGCGTGACTAACATTAGTTGTGGAATGGACATTTGTTTTAGGTGCGATTCATTTCAGGGGGGTCACATATCTAAAATCCAAGTAGGTGTGTAAAACACTACCCCTAATCTAGATCGGTAAAAGACGAAACAAGTGACAGTCTACTCTACACGAGTGTGCGATCGCTCGTGTGGTAATCTGAATGTATAAACATGGGCATTTGATCGTAAAGGCCACTATGAGTGTTTTCATGGGCTTAGGCCATTTTGGGCCATGTTGGGCTGAAATAGGCCGTGTGGGCCCTACGGGCTTGTAGGCCCCACACGGGTAAACCGCAAAGACGTGTGGAGATTATTGGGCCAGGCTGTGTAGTTCACACGGCCAAGGCCAGTTTTGGGCTTTGTGGGCCACACGAGCGTGTGGGCCTGTATTATTAGCCTTGGGCCTATTTTCACTGTTTGACTGTTAAGGTTGCACGGGTCGCCTGAGATGATTGTGGACCTACTGAAGGGTCGGTAAGCATACCCCGACCCTAAAATTAACAAATGACTATTATGCCCCTATGAGGTAAAATGACTATATTGCCCTTATGAGACTTATGATTGTGTTGACCATGCTATTTTTTATATGTTGCATACATGCATGATACTATGGTATGTTGCATGGGGATGGGTTATTATGATTGGAGGAAGTGTATCGCACTACTCTGACTCTGCTGCAATTTACATTTAGTGCATAACCAGATGCTATATTTTTTGGTGTGTAGGGATGGGTGGGTTGATTTTATCCTCACATGGTGTGTAAAGGCTGGCTGGGTAGGATTCCTGATTGCATTACTATACTGTGACCGCTACGGTAATGGGCCAAGGCCCTAATTGAAATGAACTGTTACTAAAATGGGCTTAGGCGCAGACTGAAATTTCCTATTGTATGATTGACTGTTGCTAAGGGATTTCACACTGAGATTTCATAAACTCACCCTTTTGCTTTTCTGCGCAGGTAACCCTTAGGCGGATCGGTGCTGCGAGGGACTCGAAAGTGGCCACATAACCGCATTTGCTTCCATTTTTAACTTTTTAATTTCATAAGTGATTTAATTTGGGTATTTATTTTGTAATAAGGTCTCATAAAGTTTTTATTTTAATTTGGGATTTATTTACCTTGATTCATAACTGTTAGTAGTAGGTTGCGAATTTTCAAAAAGATAAATGCTTTTTAAAGTACCACATTTACGCAACATATTTTAAAAGCTTCCGCAACAAACATTGTTTTAAAGTGCAATAACAATCTAATATGATTAACACTTTGCTAAAATGACTTGAGTTTTAACAAGGAACAAGGTATCCTAAATTTTTGTTAAGATCACAAAGAGGTTTTATATAGAATAGATTGTTTCAATAAAATTATGCTTTTCGAAAAACACTCTAATATGACATCACAGATGTGGCCATAATGTCTAGGCCGGGTCTAGGGTGTTACATAATTAATAAACCATAAAAAATAGGCATTTTAAAAATTAGAAGGCCACTTTTACATTTTACGCGATTAAGTCATTTTTCAAAATTAAGCACACAATCGATCAAATTTTCATACGGAATTTTTACAAATATCAATTCACATATAGTAAACACGAAAAATAATATTAAAATATTTTTTGACTCGAATTTGTGGTCCTGAAACCACTATTCCGACTAGGGTCTAAACCAGACTGTTACAATCAAAGTTTTGATTAGTCCCAAGTTGGCAAAAGTAATCTACAAAACAACATATAAACTCGTATATGCTTATAAAATTTAGTAAGTACATAGCAATTTATTTAACTTCACATTAAATGAATGAACTTCTATTTTACTTAATAAATGTTATCGAAACGTAATCATTGCACGAAAGTGCTATCAGGGGTACCGAAGTACAACAGGGGCACGTAAGTGCGATCAGGGGTACCGAAGTACAATAGGTGCACATAAGTGTGATCAAGGGTACCGCAGTACAACAGGGACACGCAATTGTGATCAAGGGTACTGAAGTACAATAGGGGCACGTAAGTTCGATCAGGGATATCGAAGTACAACAGGGGCACGTATGTGCGATTAGGGGTACCGAAGTACAACAGGGGAACTTATGTGCGATCAGGGGTACTAAAGTACAACAGGGGCACATAAGTGCGATTAGGGGTACCGAAGTACAAGAGGGGTACGCATGTGCGTTCAGGGGTACAATTATATATAATAATTAACTACTTGATTATAATTTAATTACTATGAACTTACATTGGCAACTATCGCGTAGGAGTATGACTGGTTAATCTACGATTTTTGCCTTTCCTTTATTTTCATTGGGTTGAGATTTATCTTGATCTAAATAAATAAATTCAACCAATTTAATAGCTATTCTATCCAATTCAATCCAAATTAACATGTTAGCAAAATTACTCTTTTGACCCTAAACTTTTAATTTCTTTTCAATATAGTCCCTAACTCATAAAATGAAAATTCATGAAATTCAACCACAACCCATCATAGTCGAATAACAATTAGGTCCCTAACAAGCCCTATATTTCATTTATTTCACCATTTCACCATGTATAGTTTTCTCTATTTCAATTAAATCCCTATTTGTCAATTTCATAAAAAAATCACTTAACAAAAGTATTTTATCTATCAACAACTAACCATTTTCTTCCATAAAAAATAAAAACTCTTACACATTCATCAATGGAAAAATTGTAATAGTTTGAAATTTTCACAAATTAGTCCCCGGACAAGCTAGATTAAACTACAACGATCCCGGAAACATAAAAATCATTAAAAACAGGAAAAAAAATACATACCAATCTAGCAAGGAATTTGTTGCCGCAAGCTCAAGCTCAACAATGGCTTCCACAAGCCCTAATTTTCGGTTCTTAATTGAAGAAATAAAGATGATAATTGATTTGTTTTATTTAATTATCATTTATTTACCATTTACCTTTATAACCTTTTAATTTATTACAAATTTTAAGAATACCAAGCCATCATATTCTACTATCAATATTTATGGTCTAATTACCACATAAGGACTTATATTCCATAGCTATTTAATTCCTTTACCCACTTGAACTCAACTTTTTTTACTTTACGCGGTTTAGTCCTTTTTATCAAATTGAACACATAAATGGTAAAATTTCTTAGCAAAATTTTTATACAACACAACTATCATGCTATAATCATTAAAATATTAATAAAATAAATATTTCCACATCAAATTTGTGGTCTTGAAACCATTGTTTCGATTTCACTAAAAATGGTTGTTACAGTTTGTGAATTTAATTGATGGATTTTTTAGTTTTATAGCTAGATATAAGTATTTTGTTAAGTGATTTTTAGTAATTTTAATGTTGAAGGATTAATTTGTAAAAAGAGTAAATTTCATTATATTTAGTGTGAAATCTTGATGAATATAGGCTGTTTAGGAATCCTATGAAAATTGGCTAACATGAATTTTAGTTAAAAATGGTAAATTTGCAAGTCTCGAGTTTAGGGACTAAATTGCATAAAAGGTAAAACATTGGGGGTAATTTTTTAAATTTCCCATTGATAAGGATTATAAGTTGAGCTAATAATATTAAGTTATTTGAATGGTTTAATTGAATGAAAAATTATTATTTTAGATCACAAAACAAATCAAACGAATCTAAATCGAGGAAAAGCTAATATGTCAGATTAGTCGCCGGGTTTGTTTTTACAACTGTATTTGTTGAGGTAAGTTCATAGTGTAACAATAGATATATATGAGTTTCTTTATGATTATGTATATTAATTTCTAGTTAATCATAATAAATATGAAATTTCATTGTTTACTTGCAAATTATTTGATGTTGCAATTAAGTACAAATGGAAAATGAATATCTAGTAGTGAAAAATCTTGTGGTTGAACAATATTGAAATGAATGTAATAGATTTATAGTATGTGTACGAAAATAAGAAGTGCTTTTGAATGGTGGATTTACTAATATTATGAATTTAAGTATAATTCCTGCTTGAACGTTGTAAACAGTTAGGATGCAATTGGCATGCCAATAGGGTTAGTTCTCACACTTGTATGGGATCGCACTTTGGTGCCTCTATATTTGCACTACCCTCCCTCTATTAGCATTTCAATGCTCTTTGGTGTGTTATGGGGGAAACCTAAGTATCCAAGTCAATATGCTTGTGCATATATGTATTTATATAGAAGCATGGATTGCTTTGGTTCGAGCCATTATGCATATTGAATTATATGGGATAAATGTTTTAATTAGTATAGTTTGATAATGAATATTAATTCCTTGGTGTAATTATATGTTTCATATGTCGATAAATATTTTATCTAGTTATGTTTGTGGTGTTTAGAGAATTAAATGGTTTTATGAGTATTTTTTGAGTATTCGAGGTTGTTTCGTTTGGTGCAACGAGTAAATAAAGCTTTAAAGAGTACGTGATTACATGAAATGAACTATGATTTTTGAGTAATGATATGGGTTATGATGAAATGTGTAATTGAAAGAAAAAGATGGTTTAGTATATATGTATGAGTGGGAATTATGAAAGTGAAATGTTAGATATGCTTAATACCATGTTTGAATTGTAATTATATATGCAATGCTACACGAACTAACCTTGTGAGGTGATATGTATAGGAAAGGAAAGTTGGCTTATGGCATACTGAAATTATGATTGGTTGTAGATTATTGGTGTCTTACATAGTGTCTTACATAGTTGTTTTATACGAGTTTACTAAGCATTAGTGTCTTACATAGTTGTTTTTCTCTATTTTGTAGATTATTGGAAGCTCGATCGATTGGAATCATGCAAGAGCACAATCACACTATCCATTTTCCATATTAGTAGTTTTTGTTGTTTTAGTTAACGGTTTTAAATGGCATGTACTAGGAATTTTTATTGTATTTATCAACGTGATGTGGTTTAAGTTTATTTGCTTATATGCCTTGATGTTGGCTTATAAATGTAAATATGCAAGTTTATGTTCTGGGTAGGTGTGAATCCCTTGAGATTTAGATGGTTTTTTGTTCATTAAAGTGTGAATGAAGTGGTTAAATGGTAGATGTGTGATATAAGTTTAAAGCATGAATTTATGGCATTGGATTTGAATTGATTTGGATGTTAAATTATGGTACCAATGAAAGTATATTGGATAGACATTTAGATTAAATGATATAAGTGTGTTTTGGCATGTATAAAGTTTAAATGTAATAAGGCTTTAGTTTAGTTTAGCAATTTAGTAAGTTTTAATGGTTTCAAGTTTATGTATGCATTAATGTTTATAGTTAATGGTGTAAATTCATAGGTTGTTGAATACTTATGCATGCCTTGTGATGATAGGTAAGCCATGGTTGAATGAACTTGAGATGTTTGTTGGATTGAAGTTGATGTATTGAATTATGGTGTTAATTGATGGCATAGTAGCTAGGCACCTAAGTTGGTTGGTTTTCGTATGTTTTTTGTATGTTTTAAAGTGTTTTGGTCATGTGAAAATGATTGGAATGGTATGGTCTATTAGCAAGAAAAGGTTAATACTTTGGCTTGTTTTAGGGTCATTTTGAGAAACATATGGCCTAGGACACAAGTTATCAAACAGTTGTGTGCCACACACGGCCACCCCATACTATCATGTATCATTATTTTTTAGATACAAGTTTCACACGGTCTGAGACACGGCCCCTGACACGACCATGTGTCACAAGTCAGTATGTAATATGGTCTGGCACACGACCTATGACAAGACCGTGTGACCCAACATCGAATGCCCACACGGGCAAACACATAGGCAGGGACATGACCGTGTGTCCAGTCTTCGAATGTCCACACTGTCTGGGCTATGTCACACGGCCTTGTGACCCTTGTTTCTGAAATTTTCATGTTTTTCCAAAATTTTCTATTTTATTTCAAATTAATCCCTAATTGTTCCCAAACTATTGTTAGTGTCCCAAAGGCTCAGTCTACGACTTGTAAGTGTATTGTATGTTATAAATGGAATGTGTAAATGATTTTTATAATTTAAATTGAATAAATGTTCTCAATTGTACTATAGTACTTTGTAATCCTAGTTTACTGATAATTCTTGAATAGAGTTATAATTCATGCCTTTAGACTGGGTCAATTGTTTGTACTTAAATGAACTTAGTTACATTTTAGGATATTATTTTATAATTTTTAGAATATTGCATAGGAAGCTTAGACGGTGCTTAAATATTATTATTTGTTACTTTTAATTGCATGTGGAAGGGTTGTGTTTGGTGGTTTGGCAGGTGCAAGTTGAGGAACAAGAAATAAAGGAGTGAAGGTTTGTCAGGGCAAAAGGTTGGACATTTTGTTAGCATGAAAGCCATGGCAATTCTAGGAAGACTGTTCAACACTCAATACATACCATTTTCAGCCCAACTGTACTTCTACCAGAAAAATCTGCCAAAAAAAGAGGAGAAGATAATCCTGGCTGTTGGCTTTTATCCTAGAAAAGGAATTTAAAAAGAAGAGAAGATAATCTTGTGTTGTTGAAAAAAGAATCTAAAAAGAGGAGAAGATAATATGGAGTTGTTGAAAAAAAAATTAAAAGAGGATAAGATAATCTTGGGTTGTTGGATTTACCCTAGGAAAAATGCCGATAAAAGGCCAATGGAGGAAACCTAAAAAACAATGAACAAGGGTGGAGAGCCTTAGGCAAAAATAGAGGGTAGCGGTTGAGTAAAGACGAAAAGAGGAAGACAAAAATAGCCCCTCTCAGCCACCGCAGGACACTATGCTACTGGAGTGTGAATTGGACACGCGAAAGTTGTCTTCCTAAAGTCCTTCATATTTCTTACTTTTTTCTTCCATGAATAGAATGATGAATACAATATTGAATGATATTTTGGTTATGAATTTTATTTGCCAACCCATAAGATAAATCTCATAGGGTTGGGATTATATAATGAAACCTTTATTTTCTTTAATGGTTGAAGGACAAATCTAACTTAGTTTATTGCTTCATTCAATTGTTTTTATTTCTAAATTATCCCTAGACATGATGACTCTACAACATGCCCATAAACTAATTTATTTCTGGAAAGGTTGGATTAGTTGGACTGAAATTGAATGATATGAGCAAGTACTCGACAGATGCTTGTAGTAGACTCTAGACATAGAGTATTGTTATACAGAATGAAATAGTGCAAGGTATCATATTTGTAACACCCCTAACTTGTATCCGTCGTCGAATTAGGGTTAACGAGCATTACCATACAAATGAAACATTTATACATACATTTCATATATTATCATAATCATATTATAAACCAATCATTCACAAGCATATCATCCCTAAATCGAGCCCTCAAAGCCCTAAAAATACCTTAGAACTAATTCGGGACCAATTTGAAATTATTTGGAAAGCTTATGAAAAAGTTACAAATTTTGGAATACAGGGGTCACACGGCCGTATGGCTAGGCATGTGCCTGACACGGTTGAGACACACACCCATGTCTCAGGCTATGTAACCTTCGAACTAAGGACATACGACCGTGTCCCAACCTGTGTCCTCACCCGTGTAACTCTCTGCGTAACAACCCATTTTTAGTCAAATCAGAATAGTGGTTTTGGGACCACAAATCCAAGGTCAAAATATTTATTTTATTATTGTTTTAATGTTTACAGTGTGATATTATGTTGGTGTGAAAATTTCATTAGGATATTTTATCGTTTGATTGGTCAATTTGATAAAAAGGACTAAATCATGTAAAGCGTAAAACTTGTGTTCTATTAGTTAAAGGTGTCAAATAGCTATAGAACCTTAAAGTAAGGGTCCTTAAATAGTAATTAGACCATTTTGTTCGTAAGTGGACAATATTAGACATTAAATGGATGTTTTATTTGGTTTATCATTAAGGGTATATAGGTAAATTGGTAAATAACATAAAATAAATAAAACAAAACCAAATTAAAGGCATTCATTCTCATCTTTTAACCGAAATTGTTCATTTGGCTAAGGCAAATTGATGCAATCAAGTATGTGTTTTGTCCCGTTTTTAATGATTTTTATGTTTTTGTGATTGTTGCATCTAGTACTAGCTAGCCTAGGGACTATTTTGCAAAAATATTAAAGATTTTGAATGATTCCATTGATGAATATATGTGTGTTTTGATGTTTGGAGATAGATTATGAATATTTGTTATGAATTATACAAGTTTTGTTAAGTGATTTTTAGTGAAAATGCAAAATAGGGATTAAATTGAGAAATGTTGAAACTTTGTGGTTAAAATGTGAAATAAATGAAAAATATGGACTACTAGGGGCATAATAGTAATTTGGCTAGCATTGGTTTATTGTGAATTTCATTAATTTGTGATTTTATGAAATAAGGACTAAATTGTAAAAAATGTAAAATATTAAGGGCAAAAGTGTAGATATGTTTTAATGTGTGTTTTGGACTAAATTGAACAGAGGGATAATTAAATGAGATGAATTTGATATTATATAGATCAAGAAAAGTGGAATTTGGAATTGGATCGGGAAAAAGATAAAGTACTCAATTAATCGACACTTTCATCGTTTTTAGACCGAGGTACGTTTGTATGTGATAAATTTCAATACAAATGTATTTCATATACTTTGATATTGCATAAATTGCGAATACAAAACTGTGGATATGAATGATAGTGATTTGACGACAATTCGACATTCGAAATCTCGGTTGAACCTTAGGAATAGTTTAGTATGCTAGTGACATGCATTACGGAATACATTGAGTTGGCTTCGGGCCATGATATAGCACTTCGAGTGTGAGTTATACCGATTTGGCTTCGGGCCATGATATCAGTACTTTGGAGATAAGTTACCTTGATTTGGCTTTGGGCCATGGTATAGGTACTTATCGTGTGAAAAACTTGAGTATCCGACTTCTATTCCGAATGGTTCAATGGGCAAATGAAAGACGAGAATGTGTATGTGATTAGTACAAGATGGTAAAGGTATGTGCATAAACCATCTTAGCTTTGAATCGAAGAAATGATGAAGAAAGTATATAGTTTTGTGAATGAGTAATTGAGAGGTTTGTTAGTTGATGTGAATTCTTATACTTATGATCAATTGTTGAATTAAGTGTTTATGATTATATTAAATTTATATCATATGAGCTTACTAAGCTTTATAGCTTACATCATTTATTTTTTATGTTTTATAGTAAATTCAAAAGCTAGCTCGGATTCGGGGATCATCGGAGACATCGTCACGCTATCCACCTATTTCTTAGTATCTATGAAATTTGGTATTTTTAAGTATATGGCATGTATAGGGACTTTGGTCATTTTGGTTATGACTTGATAATGATTTTGGCCAAATAAATTGGCTTGTATATGTATATGTTTTGGTTTGTATGAATAGCCATGAGTGATGGCTTATTTTGGTCTATTTTGGCATGTTGAATCATGTATATATATAAATATATGTTTATGTCTTGTGTAGTGAGCTGCTTGATGGTTATGTGATGTTCGATGGTAATAGATTTCATGAGTGTTTAATAGATGATTTATGGACATTGGTTTGTTTGTGAAACTAAGTTAAAAG
This sequence comes from Gossypium longicalyx, assembly GCA_025698465.1. Lineage (NCBI taxonomy): Eukaryota > Viridiplantae > Streptophyta > Magnoliopsida > Malvales > Malvaceae > Gossypium > Gossypium longicalyx. The sequence goes on from CM046998.1 coordinate 57,458,600, forward strand.
ATGAATATTTGGGAGTGTTAGTTAATTGAATTGTATATGTGAATTTAGGTATGAAATTAGATCGCATATTGTGGTATTTTGTGATTTGTATTGATGAGTAATGAAATGGTATGATATGCTTGGTATGAGATTGATTTATTGCTTATTATGCCTTGAGTACTAGCCTTTAAATTATGGTGTAGGTACATGAAATTTGGGTGGCAAATTGGCTTTGGAAATAGCCTATTTTTGTCCACACGGGCAAAGACACGATCATGTCTGGTGGCCGTGTGAGACACACGGTCTGGCCACATGGGCGTATGTCCTCTGTTTTAGGGAAAATTTTCTAAGTTTCGTAAAAATTTCTTGAGCTATCGGTTTAGTCCTGAACCACTCTCAATGTATTTTTAGGGCCTAGTATGTTCGTATTAGGGACAAATTGATTGGGATTGAATGGTGATTGTATGGATTGATTAAATGTATGTGAAAAGTATGTTTAAATGTGTTGTAAGTCCGTTAATGCTATGTAACCCTATTCCGGCGTTGAATACGGGTGAGGGGTGTTACACTCTGAGTAGGGTCACACGGCCGTGTCACACGCCCGTGTGCCAGGTCGTGTAACTCTCGAGATAGTCCCATATGTTCGTGTGCCAAGCCGTGTGTTAAGTCATGTAACTCACTGACCTGCATACAAAGGAACCTACAAGAGACACATGGCCGTGTCACCAGGCCATGTGTCACACATGGCTTAGTCACACACCATTGTGCCATTTCTAATACCAATTCATGCATAATCCTTTAGGCCTTTTATACACATAATCAAAGCATCAAAACCCTGTCAAAACATGCATATAATGACCGATTCAAGAAACCTAAATCAACTAACCAATATACCATTCAAAAGCACCTCAAATGCATTCATCAAAATTTACCTAAACATGCATATGTTACCACATTTCAACCATTAACTACTAGCCAATAACTTTCAAAACATGTCATACTTAACCATATTCAATCTACCTCAAAACATACCACATAAGCCATTCCAGTACATGCAACATTAGATAGCACAATGACACGAACCATCAAGGCATCAAGGGTACTCAACCAAGATAACATTTACAACTTTCACAAGCCAATCCACCAACTACACATTAATCACAATAACATTACAATTCAACCTATACATGCCATTATAACCTTGGCCAAAACATTCAAAAACTACCAATATTTATGCTGGATAGTGTGATAGATCTCTGACGACCTTCCAATTCGATGAAGCTTTCGATAATATATAAAAAATAGAAAAGAAGCTACGTAAGCACATAATGCTTAGTAAGTTCGTAGAAAATGAAACATAACTTACCATTTTATTTACATAATAAGTATAAACATAATGTAACCTAAACCACAAACTTGACACAAGCCTAAACATCATCATAAATACACAAGTTAATGCATTTATACATAACTCATTGGTATTAACCACATGATAAGCCATTTTCATAAGAAAATATGTCATTTGATTCATACATCCTTTTCATGAGCATATGCGTAATTTCATTTGAAAACTTACCATTTCAATCCCTTTTCTTTCCTATTGAACCATCTAGAATATCATCAGATTCTCAGGAAATCTCACATGAAGTGTGCTTAAACATATAAACGTAACCTTTCCTTTACATCATTACTCACACGAGCTATGAAACAGGCCTGTTCACATGAGCTATGGGTCAGAATGTAAGCTACACAATGCTGCTCACACGTGCTATGAAGTATCTGTACCAAATGCTAGACCATAGCCTTCGGTAGGACATTCAAGACCAACACCCGAAACATGAAATCCCTAATGACATGTCATTTGTATCCTACAAATTCCTAAGGTTCAATCGGGACTCGATAATCATCATAGCATTTTTTTGAATATACATCATTCAATTACATGATAAATAGCATAGTAACATATTATCTAAAATAGCGTTAAAACAAGAACTTTTCACACGAACTTAGCTTGATGACTAAGGCGTAGAAACACAGTCAAACTAATTCGAGGCTTTATCTTTTTCCCAATCTAGATCTGTATGTGGTCTATCTCAATCTAAATAGACAATTTCAATCTATTTAACACTTCTATTATTCAATTCAGTCCACATTTCATATTTATACAAAATTATTATTTTACCACTAACATTTTAACTTTTCATAATTTAATCCTTAAGCTCATAAATTGAAATCTAATCATTTTAATCTTCCTTTCAAGCTAACTGATTTCTCTAGGTACTTAAGCCAATCCATACCAATAATCATTTCATAAATTTAACTAGAACTTTTACTTTTTTTACAAACAAGTCCCTAAATGCAATTTTCATCAAAAGTCACTTTACAAAACTTGTTTATTTATCAACAAAGACCCATAATCTATCATTAAACATCAAGACTCATACAAAAGCATTCATTGCATAACCCTCAATCTTTAACAGTTTTACAAATTGATCCCTAGGCTATCTAGATTAAGCTAAAACGATATCAAAAACATAGAAATCATTAAAAATGGGGTTCAAAATCATACCATGCAAGCAAAACAACTTGGTCGAATGCCCTAGCAAGCTTCAATGTTGTTTTCTTCTTTTAATTTTAGCGGTGACTTTCAATTAGGAAGATCTTACCATCTTTTTACCTTATTTTACTTTAACTTAATAATTAAATTACCTTATTAACCTTGCCTATTAACATTAAAAATCACTTAATTTGTGCCCATAAATGTCCACTAGCTTTATGGATGGTATAATTACCATATAAGTCCATACACTTTAAAGTTTCATAGCCATTTGACCCTTTTAACAAATGGAACTCTACATTTACACTTTTTACGATTTAATCCTTTTTACTTAATTAATCATAACATCAAAATTTTTTAATGAAATTTTAATATAACCTTACTAACATCCCATAGAAATTAAAATAATAATAAAATGAAAATTTACTCATCAGATTTGTGGTCCCGAAACCACATTTTTTATATCACTAAAAATGAGCTATTACAACTCTCCCCTAAAGAAATTTTCATCCTCGAAAATCTTACCAGAAAATAAGTTAGGGTATTGCACTTTCATAGCTTCTTCTAGTTCCCAGGTATCTTCTTCTATTTTGTGACATTGCCAGAGAACTTTCATTAAAGCTATACTTTTATTTCTCAATTCTTTAACTTCTTCAGCTAAAATTCTGATTGGTTCTTCATCGTACGTCATATCAGACTGAACCTCAACATCTACTGGAGATATCATGTGTGAAGGATATGATCGATACCATCGTAACATCAATACGTGAAATACATTATGAATCTTTTCTAACTTTGACGGCAAAACCAATCTATAAGGTAATGACCCAATTCTCTCAATGACCTCATATGGCCTGATAAACCACAGACTAAGCTTTCCTTTCTGGCCAAAACGAAGAACTTTCTTCAAATGTGATACTTTCAAAAATACTTTGTCGCCGACTTGAAATTCAATATCTTTTCTTTGCAAATCTGTAATAGCCCATTTTTTATTGGCGTCAAAAATAGTGGTTTTAGACCACCAAATCTGACGAGTAAGTTCGTAAATATTATTATTTAATATTTACGAGTCAAATGTGATTTTAAAAAGGTTTTTGATTTGATAATTTATGTTATAAAAGCGAATTATTAAGTTCAAGTGGTAAGATCTCAAGGTCATGTGGTTTTAGAAAATGAGGTATTCAGACCTTGTTTCTATAAACTAAGCTGCAAATATTTTTATAAATATTTAAGGAGTGTCATTAAGGTGGTATAAAAGTTTCATTGAAAATTTTTAACGTTTCGATAGTTAATTAATTAAAAAGGACTAAATTATAAAAGTTAAAAAAGTCAACCGCTATTAGTTTAAAGGTATTAATTGATTAAATAATTATAATTGGATGGCCTTATTGAGTAAATTACCCATCCTAAAGATAGTGGGACTGCAAGGGAACTTTAAAGTTTTGGTTTTATTTATGTATAAAGGTTAAAATAATTAAGAATAAGTATTATAATTAGAATAAAGATGAAAATTATGATTTGTTTCTTCATTCTTCTTTAAACACCGAATGTCACCATGGATAAAGAAAGGAAGAAGCTCCAAGCTTCGTCTAAACAAATTTGGGTGCATGTAAGTGATTTATTTAACGGTTTCTAATAATTTTTATGTTTTTGAGATCGTTGCAACTTGGTCCAGCTAACCCTTACCTTCAATTTTGCAACTGTTAAAGATTTTGAATGTTGTCATTGATGATCTACTGATTTTTTATGTTAGATGATCAATTTGAAATATTAGTTGTTATTTAAAATTATTTTGTCAAGTGATTTTTGATGAATTTATCGATTAGGGACTAAATTGCTAAAATAATAAAAGTACAAGGATTTGATGTGAAATTGTTGCAAAAATGGGCTGAAATGGAGGCCATGTATATTCGGGTAGTGTAAAATTTCAATAAATATGGTTAATTTGCATGTTTTAGGCTCAGGGACTAAATTGAATAAAAGTAAAATATTAGGGGCAATTTTGTAAAAATGTCAAAATAAATAAATTGCATAAAATACATTGTTTCACTATCTAAATTAATAGATTGAATGGAATTACTAATTTAGATCAAGATCGGATGGAAAATCAAGGAAGATAAAAAATTACCAAAATACCCCTATACTTTGATATCACTACAATTAGCCAGGTAAGTTCATACGTTTAAATAGCATTTTAAATTATGTTTTAAATGATGTCATTTTATAATATCAAATTATGTCTCGGCAGAAAAAATCCAATGACGTTTTGAAGATCATCGACCAATGAAAAGGGATAACTTCAGCTATCGATTATAAAAAGGGATGGTGACGACCATCAACTATGAAAAAGGATGGTGATGACCATTGATTAATGTAAAGGGATGGTTTCAACCATCGAATATGAAAAGGGACGGTTACAACTATTGTTTAGCACACTTGGTGTGATCTTTGGTAAGGGTTCCAATTGACTTCACTACGACAAATATGGAAAGGTATGATGTACCAATGATCAAAGTATGAATATTCATTTTTATGAAAGGTATGATATAAGTGATGCTATGTTATGTACCCATATCTTACCATTTGATGATATTGCTAAGTTATGTGTTTAATCACTAGCTTGTGGCAATGGTTAATATTATGTTTATGTCTTATGTGTATGCAGATGAAATGGTAAGTGTTCAATAAGAACTAAGACATGTTTATATAAAACTCAATGGAATGGTGATACATGGAAAAACATGATATGTTTTGATGGATGATAAATCCAATTAAATCATACTCAAGTATAATGGTTATCCATGTCAAATTCATATGAATCATGTTTAAATGGAACTAACATGTGTTGTTGATGTGCTAGGGCTTATGCCAAGCTTGTGGATATGATTGATGTTTAAGATTATGCTTGTACTATCATATGAAACAGGTAAGAAAAGGAAATGAAATGGTAAGTACGTAATTGGGATGTAATATGATGTATTATATGTGAGCAAATTGCTTATGCTATGGATAAATACACTAAATTGAGAGTTAATAATGTTGTTTAGGCTTATGATAAGCATTTGAGACGGAATGGAAGTAAATAATAGAAAGATATATAATCTTATAAAAGGGATTGATGATATATATTATGTCTCATGAAATCTTATCATGTTATGAATGGTCAATAAATATTCGACATTAGTAAACTTACTCATTTGTGAGTTGATGATCATACTGATTTATGAATCTCATAGTATTGGCATAGATTTATGTTTATACTATAAAGTTTAATATTGAAATGTAGTATTATGCTTAAAGTTTACATAACACCCTTATCCGTATGCAACACCGGGACAGGGTTCAAGGCATTACCGGGATAAAATATAAACATTCACACAAAACTAGCAATAAAATTTTGTTCAAATTTTAAACTTTTCAATTTCATGCAAATTGTCCCTTATAAGGGCCTACGAGGCCCAAAATATACATTGAAGGTGATTCGAGATTAACCGAGGACTTTAGAAAACTTTAGGGCAACTTAGAAAATTTCCTACTTTGGGAGTCACACACCCGTGTGGGTAGGCCGTGTGATTACACACGCCCGTGTGTCTTGGGACATGCCTATGTCTTCAGCTCGTGTAACTCTCTAAATATGACATCATCATACAATTAGGGTCACACAGCCAAGTCACACGCCCGTGTGCTTAGGCCATGTGGCGAATTAAATTCTTCAAATTAAGTGCAGATTTCACACGACCTCGACAACGCCCATGTCCTAAGACCATGTCTGTCACACAGCTAAGACACACAGTCGTGTCTCTGCCCATGTGTTTAGTACTAGGCATTATGTTTGCAATAATTAGGGTGTAAGGGACACACGATCTAACCACACGCCCCTGGGACAGACCGTGTGTCACACACAGCCTAGAGACACGCCCGTGTGTCTACACGTGTGGACAAATTTGAGGCTATTTTCCAAGCCATTTGTCACCCTTAAATGCTCATTTACTCATTCATCTAAGATGGCATGCAACCTAGTACATTTAGTCACTTAAAGACTCACAAATGTGATTATGCCATGCCTTTGTAATGACAACATGTCGCTTATCCAAAACATCATACTTTCATATGGCATTCCACACAAATTTCATATTCATTCATTATACTAAACCTACTTTTAATTTACCTAATTATACCATAGATTGAGCATAGTTATTAACCATGATTTATTCACTTAGCAGATGTGCCATTCATCACACATCTCATCCACAAACAAACACATCAAACATAAAAACATTGCATGCATGTATAATTGATTAGGGTTACAACCCAAATGATCAACATGGACCATATCACATGGCCATATACAAAATAAATCAAATATTTCTATAAGCCAACACATTTAACTAGACCAATATGACATATAACAAAAAGACCAAGTCCCTATACATGTCATACTCAAAATATTGAGACTAACTATACCCCAAATGTCCAGTCGATAGTGTGATCGAGCCTCCGACTTTCTTCGATCCCCGAGTTGGCTTGGCGATACTATAAGAAAATGAGAAAAGAGAGGGAAGTAAGCATGAAGGTTAGTAAGTTCACATGCAAATAAATAGAAACAACAATCATAGATATGTATATATATATAAACATTAGTGACATAGTATAGATTTACTTATGTGTTATTCTGAACTCATAGATATAACTCAAATTTCTAAACATAACTTACACATTTTTAATCTTACCAAAAATTCATCACATATTGAGCTCATACATGTGAGTTCATCGTACATACCTGTACTAACTCAAATCACAATGTCATATTCCCTCTTCATTGATTTAATTTTTGATTGACTCACAAGTTTACCCGTTGAACACTCAGAATATTATTGGATACATGGAAGACTTGCACATAGTGCTTCAAACGTAGCCACATTGTAACACCCTATACCTGTAACCCACACTAGGGCGGAGTACAGGGCATTACCTATCTTGATCTTATGCATACAACCAATCTCAAGACACCGAGACTCGGTCTAATTTAAAACTTTTTTCAATTTCTACTTTAAACTTCTTATTATTGGCTTACGAGCCCCAATTCAACCGTTGAAAATTAATCGGGACCATTCCAGGCCCTTAAACCATCCTTAAGAAATTTGCCTTTAAAATGGGGCACACGCCCGTGTGACCATATCGACATGGTCGTGCTGATAGTCCGTGTGGCTCACAAGGCCTAAGCACACTGGGACATGCTCGTGTCCCTCACCTGTGTAGAATTAATTTCAAATTCACACCTACAGGGGTTTTCACACAACCAGACGCAGGCCCATGTAAATGGCCTGTGTCCCTCACACGGTCACGACACGCCCATGTCTTAGCCCGTGTGCAAAAACCTGGGTATTCTGTTTTTGACGTTAGCATCCCCAAAATGTCACACAGCCTTGGCACACGCCTGTGTACTAGGTCGTGTCCTCCACACGGCTGAGACACACGATCGTGTCTTTGCCCGTGTGTTTATTACCAGGCATACTAACTTAAAATTTTTACGTGCAGGGGACACACGGCCGGACTACACGCCCATGGGGCTGACCATGTATCACACACGACCTAGACACACGCCCGTGTGTCTACCCGTGTGGACAATATGAGGCTGTTTACCAAGCCTCATTGCCACTCCTGCATACCTATTTTCATACAAATACCAACCAATACCAAAACAAGCATAATTTCTATAATCAAATCAGCCACAATAGACATTCATTCAACCATGAGGATGCATTTTCTATAAACTCAAAATGAATGTTAGCCATCATTCAAGTCTTAATGCAAAGTGTGGGATCTATCCCAAGCCAGCACATTTGGCCAATTGTCAAAGACACGAAATAATAAGGTCTAAGTCCTATACATGCCATATTAAAAAAATATAAATCCAACTATACCAAATGTTTCGGCTGATAGTGTGATAGATATCTCTGACTTTCGGTGATTCTTGAGCTAATAGGCGGCACTAAAAGAAAAGGGAAAGGAAAGAGAGTAAGCATAAAATTTAGTAAGTCGTATATAAATAAGTATACCACAACATTTATTCATAATCGACATGCTCATGACACCAAAGTAGGCATAGGTGTAACTTACTCACTACCATCCATACAAGTCATATTATATATATATTGAGCTCATATCTCTTACGTACCAATTAGGTACCTGTACCATTCACAACACGGTTATACTTTCCTCATTAGTTCAAAAACATAACATTCACCGTTGAACCATTCGGAATACCACCGGGGATTCATTAAGCCTCAGACATGGGTAAGGTGCCAATGCCATGTCCCAGACATGGTCTTACACTGGCTCATATCTCAAGTCGATGCCATGTCCCAGACATGGTCTTACACTAACTATCATCTTGTAGCCGATGCTTGTCCTAGACATGTCTTACACTGGCTTACGTCTCGAGGTCGATGCATGTCCTAGACATGTCTTACACTAGCCCTCGTCTCAATGTCGATGCCATGTCCCGTACATGGTCTTACATTGGCTCTCATAATGTGACTAATGCATGTCACAGACATGTCTTACACTAGCTCACACAAGTGACCCTAATGTCATGGCATGAATATCTAGTTTATTTCCTATGTTCAATGGGAACTCTACTATCCCTATTATCATCATACTTTCTCAATTCTACAATCAAGCAATTCATGCTATTAAATTTAAATGCATTTCGACACATACATTAGCAATGTAGTTGTATTATTTATATACAACTTACCTCGGATTACAAAATACACACGACTAGTCAGTTTAGTCGATTTGTTTTGCCTTCCCCCGGTCTAGGTTCGGATTCGGTAAATCTTGATCTACAATAGCAAAATGCACTCATTTAGTCACTAAACACAATTAGGCAATCTAAAATTCACATTTTAGGTAAAATGACCATTTTGCCCCTATACCTTGGCAAAATGACCGTTTTACCCCTATGCTCAAAAATCAATTTTTATCGACTTTATTCATATCTCAAACCTAACCAAACTCTTTTTACTCTTATAGCAACCCCAAATTTTCACTATTTCACACACTTGTCACCTATTTTGCAAATTATGCAAAATAGTCCCTTTAGGTGTTTTCATGCTTGCACCCTTCACAAAAATTGTTTAACTAGGACTCATATTCTTCCATAAAAACTCAACAACTATCACAAATCCATTCATGGAAAAACCCTAAACTCTTACTCATTTTGTAAAATAGACCCCTCATTTGAAAGCTCATGCTTCAAAGGTCTCAAAAATACAAAAATCATCAAAAAAGGACATAAAAATCACTTACTTATGAGTCAACTGAGTGCCTGAGAATTTTGAGCTTCCAAACCCCTTTCAATGGCTGATTTTTGATGGTGTATAGGATAAGAAAAGAAAAGATGACAACTTTTCTTTATTTTAATCAATTTGCCAATGTCATCAAAACCTAACACTTTGACTAATCGATTTCCTTGTCTCATGGCCGGCTATGCTTTCTTTTAAGGGTCTATTTGCCCTTTAAAGACCCTCAATTTTGGTTCTCTAGCTATTTGACACCTTTAGCTATTAATCTAGAACTTTTACATTTTATGCGATTTAGTCCTTTTTCGCAATTGGGCTCACAAACGTCAAAATTTACTCACCAAATTTTTCATGTACTAATATAAACATGCTATGACTCCAAAATTATAATAAAATAATCTTTTTGACTTTGAATTTGTGGTCCCGAGACCACTGTTCTAACTAGGCCCTAAATCGGGCTGTTACACACATGTTACCTCATATCACAATCACATATTGCTCACTCACGAGCTAATCACGGGCCTGCTCACACAAGCTGACAGTCAAGACATAACTACTCGAGCTGCTCACACAAGCTGACAGGTACCTGCAACACATGCCGGGCTACCCAGCCACCGGTAGGACGTGCAAGACCAGCACATGGATTCATATATCACATTTACACATATGTTCATGAGCTCATATCCACATAGTTCCTAGTGACATGTCACATTGTATCCTAAATTATTCCTAAGGTTCAAATGAGGTTTTCTCTATATCTCATGTTCGTCGAATTCATTCACAATCTCGTGCTCATAGATTACAACATCATTCACACACTTGACATAATAAGTAATCATATAAACTCATACATTAACAAAATATTAAAAACATGATATATCATTGCAACATTTACACATGAACTTACCTCGGTACAAAATGATGGTAATCGAGCCTAATCGTCGTATACATTATTCTTCCCTCGATCAAGACCCATGTCACGTTTTTCTTGATCTATAATGAAAAATTTAACTTGTTTATTAATCTCATTATTCAAATCAATCCGTAATTCATGCTTTGGTAAAATTACCTTTTTACCCTTAACTTTTCACTTATTTACAATTTAGTCCCTATGCTCGTAAAATGAAATGCATGCATTTTCTTTGTTACCCAAGCCTAGCCAAACCTATACCATGCTCATTTCAGCCTACGTTTTCCTTTATTTCACATTTTTACTACCCACTTTTACACTTTCAAAAACAAGTCCCCTTTTTAGGTGTTTTCACTAAAAATAACCTAGTAAAAGATGTTTATCATGCATCAAACATTCATATTCCTCCATTAATCAACAAAATACAAGCATGGATCAAATTTCATACATGAACCCTAGATCAAAATATAGCTAGAAATGGGTAGATCATGCTTCAAAGACTTCAAAAATACAAAGAACATTAAAAACGGGGCTAGGGAGCACTTACAATCATGCTTGGAAATGTTGAACAAAACCCTAGCTATGGCTATTAAGAAATTCGGCTAGCACTTGGATAAGATGGACACATTTTTGCTTTGATTTTCCCTTTTTATTCTTTTAGTTACCAAATCACCAAAATGCCCTTAGGGTCTTTCTTTCAAATTTTTCCAATGCATGTCCATTTTTGTCCAAAATTATAGAAATTTGTCAAATTGATAATTAGGACCCTCTAATTCATAATCTAAAGAAATTTCATGTTTAAAGCTTCTAGAATGTAAGTTTTACATCTTATTCAATTTGGTCCCTAAAATTCAATTGGACATTTTATGCATAGAATTTCTTCATGAAACTTTCACACAAGCATGCAATCATATCATAGACCTCATGAGAATCATAAAATAATTATTTCTATTATATATTGTGGTCTCAAAACCACTATTCTGACTAGGCCCTAATTTGGGATGTTATAGTTTATACGAGCTTACTAAGCATTCATTGCTTACGTAGTTTTTCTTTTATCTTACAAATTATTGGAAGCTCGATCGGGTTGGAAGCTAGTAGGAGATCCATCACACTATCCATCGATTTTATTGGTAGACTTTAATGCTTTGGTTGTGGTTACAATGCCATGTATTGATGGACTATGTCTAATGATTAGTTGATGATATTGGCATGTAATATTGCTATGACTTTGTGAAACTTATGTTATTTTGATGCCTTGGTGGTTGGTGTGCTTTTGCCACTTTGATGCTTAATGGTTGGTATTTATATGATCAAATTGATTCTTGGTTTTTATGACCAAAGAGGTAAATTTTGGAATGTTTGCAAAATGATCATTTAGGGCATGAATTGATATGGAATTTAGTTAAGTTTAATTGATTGAATTATGAACCATTTGGTATGTTTGAATGTGAATTTGGCTTGTGGTCAATTATGGTATAACTTGTTTTCAAATTAAGCTAAATATATATATGGACGAAATGTGGTTTACTTTGGAAAGGTATTGAACTAGATGTGCATGATGTAAATATGGTATATAAATGTCATTTGTTTGGTACCATTTGGAAATGGTTGGTTTGTGTCATTTAGGTAGATTGATGATGCTTGTGAGGAATGATCAAAAGGGTAAGGTTATTTTTATATGGCATGAATCTAATATGGTATGTTGATTTCTGTCGATCAAAAGCCACTTTCAAACTATCATGTATCACTTTTACTTTTTCTTTAGTTTCTCGAATCAAATCAATACCAAATAACTTTTTCTCACTCAGCTTAGTCCAGTATAACGAAGTTTGACATTTTTGACCATATAATGTAACACCCCTCGCCCGTATCCAACGCCGGAACAGGGTTTGAGTTGCTACCAAACTTAGACTCAACCATTCTTAGGAAATTGGGCCATAAAATTTTGATCAATTTAAAACTTTTCAATTCATAAACAATTTTTCCCTTGATAGGGCTAACGGGGCTCAAAACATACATTCAAGGTGGTTCGGGACCAAATCGAGGGCTCAAGAAAAACTCGAAGAATTTCATGCTTTAAGGCTCCACAGGCCCGTGTGGGTATAGGGCACATGCTCGTGTGCTAGGGACACGCCCGTGTCTCGCACCTATGTGGCCAATTTAATCCTACAATTTTTCAAAAAATAGGTGCAGACTTCACACGGCCTGGACACACGCCCGTGTCCTTTCACACGGCCATGACATGTTCGTGGCACAGACCGTGTGCAAAAACCTAGGTATTCTGTTTCTGACGTCAGCATCACTCGACCATGGTACATGCCCGTGTACTAGGCCGTGCCCCTCCACACGGCTGAGACACACGGCCGTGTCTCTGCCCATGTGACCATTACCATGCACTCTGACTTGAAATTTCTAAGTGTAGGCGACACACGACCTTCTCACATACCCATGGGGCTGCTCGTGTGTCACACATGGCCTAGACACTTGCCCGTGTGTCTACCCGTATGGACAATATGAGGCTATTTACCAAGCCTTATTGCCACCCTAGTATGCCTATTTTGATGTCAATACCAGCCAATACCAAATCAAGCATGATAGACATTCATTTAACCATAAAGATGCATCTATTGTAGACTTAAAATGAATGTTATCCTCATTCAAGGCTTAATGTGAAGTGTGGAATCAATACCAAGTCAACACCTTTGGCCAATTCTCAAAGACACAAAATAATAATGTCTAGTCCTATAGATGCCATAATCAAAAATATAAATCCTACTATACCGAGAATTACGGCTGATAGTGTGATCGGTATCTCTGACTTCAAGGGATCCTTGAGCTAGTTAAGCGGCACTGAAAGTAAAGGAAAAGGAAAGAGAGTAAGCATAAAGCTTAGTAAGTTGCATATAAATAAATATACAACAACAATTTCACCATTAGTCATCATACTCATAGTTCAAAGGTAAGCATAAACTTGACTTACTCATTACCGACTACTCAAGTCACATTTTTTAATTTGAGTTCACTACTCATGCATACCAACTTGGTACCTGTACCACTCACAACATTATTATACTTTCCTTATTAAATCACTTCCATAACCTTTAAAGTTGAACCTTTTGGAATACTACCGGATATTCTATGAGCCTCAAACATGGGATAAGTTGCCGAAGCCATGTCCCAGACATGGTCTTACACTAGCTCTCGTATACACATGCTGATGCATGTCCCAGACATGTCTTACACTAGCACAACTCTTAGCCGATGCATGTCCTAGACATGTCTTACACTGGCTATCATCATCGAGGTTGATGCATGTCCCAGACATGTCTTACACTAGCACTCGTCTCAATGTCGATGACATGTCCCAGACATGGTCTTACACTGGCCATCATTATGTGGCCGATGCATGTCCCAGATATGTCTTACATTGGGACACAAATAACCCGAATGTCATGGCATGAATATCCGGTTTATTTCCTAGGGTTCCAACTTGATCTTTCTATTATCTCAATCATTATTATGCATTATCAGTTCACAATTTAGCAATTCATACTATATCAAATCCATAAAAACTTAAATACATGCATTAACAATTTAGTTGTATTACTTACATACAACTTACCTCGGTTTACAGAATGTACTCGACTAGTTGATTTAGTCAATTTGCTTGGCTTTCCCCCAGTCTAGGCTTGGATTTGGTATTTCTTGATCTATAATAACAAAATGCACTTATTAAGTCACTTTATCAACCTAGGCACTCAACAATTCACAATTGGGCTAAATGACTATTTTGCCCCTAGACTTTTGCAAAATGACCATTTTACCCCTCAGCCCGAAAATCAATTTTTATCGAATTTTGTTATTTCTTAAGACTATTTGAACCTCTTTGACTCTCATAGCAACTCCAAATTCCCACTATTTCACACATTTATTATCTATTTAGTAACTTATGCAAAATAGTCCCTTTAGGTGTTTTCATGCTAACACCTTTCACAAAAGTTGTTTAAAACACATCTAGGACTCATATTCTTCCATAAAAACTCAGAAACTATCATATATCCATTCATGGAAAATCTCTAAACTCTTAATCATTTTGCAAAATAGACCCCTCATTTGGAAGCTCATACCTCAATGGTCTCAAAAATGAAAAAATCATCAAGAAAATCATCATGATCACTTACATTATGAGAGGAATATGTTGCTGCAATTTTTCAGCTTTCAAAACCCTCCTATGGCTTGTAAAAATCGTTGGAAAAGAAGAAAAATAAAGAGGAAATGGCCTTTATTTTATTTAATTTAAAACTAGTCAAAATTGGTGACCAAACACCACCAAATTTTGACTTTCCCATCAATTTGTCTCCTGTGGCCGGCCACCCTAGTCTCTAAGGGTCTAATTTCTCTTTAAATGCCCCCAATTTTAATTCTCTAGCTATTTGGAACATTTGGGTACTAAAATGCAACTTCTTCCTTTTATGCGATTTAGTCCTTTTTTGCAATCGGGCTTACAAACATAAAAATTAACTTACCAAATTTTTAATTCACTAATATAATCATGTTATAACCTCATAATTGTAATAAAATAAATCTTCTAACTTCTGATTTGTGATCTCGAGACCACTGTTCTGACTAGGCCCTAAATCGGGCTGTTACATATAAAGCTTCGTACGATGCCATTTTAATACTCGATTGATAACTGTTGTTGTATGCAAATTCAACCAATGGTAGAAATATCTCCCAGTTACCTTCAAACTCTAAAACACAACATCAAAGCATATCTTTGAGTATCTGAATTACTTGCTCAAACTAACTATTGGTCTTTGGATGAAATGTTGTACTAAAATGCAGTCGAGTACCTAAAGGTTCATGTAACTTACTCCAGAATCAAGATGTAAACTGAGGATCCCTATCAGAGATAACAGAAATTGGCAAACCATGCAATCTAACAGTCTCAGCAACATACAACTCTGCTAATCTCTCAAGTGAAAAATTCGTATGCATTGGAATGAAATGCGCAGATTTAGTCAAACGGTCTATAATGACCCATATAGCATCTGTGACAGCACTAATTTGACCCTAGTCGGAAAGTGGTTTCGGGACCACAAAATCGAGTCACAAAAATAATTAATTGTTATATTCTATGCTTATTGTATGTGTACATGCATGTGTGAAAGTTTCACGCTTTAATTTTTGTCAATTGTATGTGAAATTATTAAATAGGACTTATGTGAGATAATTGTGAAAGGTGATAGGTAAATTTAAAAGTGGTCTATTAATGCATGTCATAAAAAGTTTGGACTTGCATGTCAAATATCTATTTTTTGATTATGGTGACCGGCCATAATGATGGTTGATGGATAATATATGTTTATTTAAGTATTATAATAAGAAATGGAATTATTTTGAAATATAAATAATTAGTAAAATAAGGTAAGGATAATAAAAATTAAGGGATGCTCATCTTTCTTTCTTCATTGCCGAAATTGAGAAAGAAAATATTGAAGAAGAAACCAAGGCATTCGGCCATGGCTATCCCAATTTAAAGGTATGCATTGTGATTTTTATTTTAATTGATTATGAGATAAAATTGATAAGTGCATAGTTTAGTTAACCCATGGTTTAAATTCATGAATCCTTGAACATATAACCATTCGGCAAGTTGATAAATTTGTGTTAATTTGATGAGTTTTTGGAAGATGTTATTTATATGTTAAAGTAGCTTAAATGAATAAGTTGAATTCATTGTTGGGAGGTATGAATTTGAGGTTGCCGTATGTATATATATATGCACTTTGGAAAGAAATTTTTTTTGTTATTTTAGTTTTTATATATATATGTGCATTCGGTCATTGGGGGTAATAGATGAATTTAAAATGTTGTGGTTTGTTTTTAAGGTTGGTTAAATGGTTGTGATCATTGCCGAATACATTTGTGTTAGAGGAAATAGGATTAAGTATCGGTTTGATGAGCTAAATATATATTCGGCTATATGGATTTGATGTGTACTTGAAAATATAATAAGCCTTAAGAGATTGTGTTTGTGTATGTGAACTAGATGTTTAATGGATATTCGGCTAAAGGCTTTAGGTGTTAGCAAAAATTTGGTAAAAATGTTTAGATGTTTTGCATTTTGTATTGGATGTCTTGATGAATGAATTCAATTGAAATGAATGTATAAAAAATGTATGTGATTGTATCTTATATTGGAATGATTAGCTAAAGTGGCTCGTTAATTAAAAAAAAAGAGACTAAAATGTTAGGTTGGTGCCTAAATTGTGGTTCGGCAAGAATGTATATTAGGTCATTGGGTTCATTTCTATGATAAGGCAATAATTGTAGTAATGAATAACTATAGACTTTGTTGGACTTTGGCATTTGGGTGATGCATCTGACTTTTGTGTCGACCTTGGATAATATAGGTTCTTATATAAAATGAAATGAAGTATATGGAATTATGATAAGAGATATATTTTGATTTTATTACAAATTGTAATTCGGCACTTACTCCATGATAAAATACATGAAATTGTATGCAAATTAGTTTATGAAATTCGATTATGCAAGGTAATAAGTTAGTAAAATGTTCCTTGATAGTTTTAGTTTATTAATTGGGAATAATTTTGATTGTCGATTGTAGCCTAGTAATATGTTCAATTGTGCATGAGTAGGGCATATAAATGATGTTTAAATAGCTAGTTAGTAAGGTCATTTGTACCTTAAATATATGATATATACGTATTAAATTAAATTGCTTAATTGATAAGTAATTAAACAAATTCATTTGTTTAAATTAAGCTCAAGAGCAAAGAAGAACTAATTCAGATAGGGGAAAGGAGAAAGCAATCGAGTAGCTTATCCGCAACTGTTCAAAACATCCGAGGTAAGTTTTGAGTAGTCTCCTTTATTATATAATTGATAATGCCTCTATACGAGTATATTAGGTGAAATGAGATCTTTCGGTTTGTACTTGAATTAGGTTGTGAAATAAATAATTCATGTATATGACTTATAGCCTAATGGTCACTTTGGGTTTAAGCTTGAATGTTGAAATGAATGTGTGATATTATGTATGAATCTTGAGCCGAATTGTAAATGATGATGTGCATATTGAGTTTATATCCGAATGTATCAAATGGCTACTAAAGTGATAAGTTGAATGAGATGTGTTCAAATATGACTAAGTATGCATGATATTTAGAAACATATCCGGACATGAGGTCCGCAGGCTATGTACTGGAAACATATTCGGACTTGAGGTCCGCAGGCTACTTGCTGGAACATATCCGGACTTGAGGTTCGCAGGCTACGTGCTGGTAATATATCCGGGCCTAAAGTCCTGCAAGCTTTGTGCTAGTAACTGGACTCGGGTTTTAAAACCTAGCAGGCTTAACGCCTGTGATTCGAGTAAGATTATGAATTCGAATATTCGAGGAAACCGCTATTGATTGTGTATGATACATTAAGATAACCAGGTACGTATTATGTACTCATATGTAAATTGATTTTTTTAAAGCAAGCTATTATTATCAAAGAATGATATATATATATATATCAATATATATATGTGGATGATTACCGTATCTACGAATAAGAGAATGGCCTATTCGGTTGATGTTCATTATCATATGAAAGTATAGGTCTAAATTTAATTGTATGAGCCAAATAGTATAGTAAAAAAAATGTGCTGAAAATCTCTTGAGTATTTACATATATATTCGGCCAATAAGTCATATAACTAGTGTGCTTGTGTATAATTGGCCAAATGATTTACAATTTGAATATGAACTTTGTGATACTTAATGCTTGATTTTAATGACAAGCTTTAATTGTTTGAAATGCTTAAAACTTACTAAGCATAGAAATGCTTACTTTGTTGCTTTAATTTTCTGTTTTTTTAGATCTCGTTCGTTAGCTACGGTCTTGGGGATCTCAAAGTCGAAGTCACCCACACTATCTAAGCCCATTCGGTACTCTAGTAGTTAAACTTTGATAATGGCATGTATAGGCTTGACTTTTTGTTGTTAAATATGTATCTTTTTGATGATGTATATAAGTATAGCCATGCGAAAATGGCTTGTTAAGTTACTATATGTATTCTACATAGTTAATGTGAATGTGTGGTTGATATTCGATTAATGTTTTCAATGTTTTGATGTGTATTGAACTTAAGAATGAATCAATATACTTATTATCTCGAGATGACTCTTTTATAGGTGTGCCAACGAAAGTTATTCAAGTAAAGTAACTGGAATTTTGTGCTTGTTTGGTAATACTCCTTAACCCTCCGGCGATGGGTACTAGTTAGGGGTGTTACATTTTATTGGTATCAGTGCTACAGTTTAGTCGATTCTAGGACTAACGTAGCACGTATGAGTCTAGCTATGCATGCCATTAAGTGTTAATAGATAGTGTGATGATTTCTGACAGTTAAAAATGTGTTTTCGAATAGTAATAGATCCCGATCCCAATCGAGTAGTAGCTGATGATGTTTAGAGTGTAGCGCCTACTCCCGCGTGTGGGACCGCACCGATAGACTCTCAACCTAACACAAACAATCAAAATGATGAGGCTAGACAAGCCTTTTATAATGTGATGAATGATTGGTTCAACCAATACATTCGGACAAATACAGCTGCTCCACAACCCCCACTTCCAACAAATACACCCCCTGCACCTATGATACCTCCGGTGATTGATCACATGAGGATGAATAAGCCCCTGGTAGACAGAATTAGAAAACATGAGGCTACTGAATTTAAAGCTATAGACAGTGATGATGCCGAGCAAGCTAAGTTTTGGTTGGACAATACTATCCGAGTATTTGATGAACTATCTTGCACACCTGATGAATGCCTGAAATGTGCCATATCTCAGCTACGTGATTCTGGCTATTGTTGGTGGACTACATTGGGTTCTATTATGCCCAAAGAATGGGTGACATGGGAATTCTTCCAGACTGAGTTCCAAAAAAAGTATATCAGTCAGAGGTTCATCGATCAGAAACGAAAAAAATTTCTTGAGCTCAAACAGGGTTCTATGTCAGTTACTGATTATGAACGAAAGTTTGTCAGACTTAGTAGATATGCTCGGGAATGTGTATCGTCTGAGGCTATTACGTGTAAACATTTTGAAGATGGGCTGAATGAAGATATAAAAATGTTCGTTGGCATTCTTGAAATACGAGAGTTCGTAGTACTTGTCGAGCGAGCTTGCAAAGCCGAAGAACTTAGTAAAGAGAAAAGAAAAGCTGATGTCAAAGCTGGAGAATTTCATAAAAGATCTTCAGGAAAGTCTTTTCAGCAATCATCGAAGAAATTTCGAGATGATTCAGGCCGATCAAAGAACACTTCGGGTTTTTCCAGACGAGACCACGATTGACCCCCTGTGAGTACACGAGCCACTTCAGTTGCCAGTGTTGGAAATGATCGACGAGATAGGACCGAGTGCAAGTATTGTGAAAAATGGCATTCGGGGAGCTGTAGATTTAATGACTGCTCTTGTTATAATTTTGGATCAACCGACCATTTTATTAAAGATTGCCCGAGATTATCCGAACAAAATGTGAACCATAGTGGGAAATTGAATACTAATACAGCACGAGGTAGACCACCTAGGAATACGGGGAATGCTAGCAGCGGTCAGAGAGGGTCTAGAGATGCTACAACCAGATCTGAGGCTTGTGCTCCTGCTAGAGCTTATGCTATACGCACACGCAAGGATGCTTCTTCGCCTGATGTTATTACCGGTACTTTCACTATCTTTGATACTGATGTGATTGCTTTAATTGACCCTGGTTCTACTCATTCATATGTATGTGAGACTTTAGCATCCAGTAAGACTCTACCTGTTGAGTCTACTGAGTTCGTGATCCAAGTGTCAAATCCATTGGGTCGATATGTGCTAGTCGATAAAGTGTGCAGGAAATGTCCCTTGATAATCCGAGGTTCCTGTTTTCTGGCTGATTTGATGCTTTTACCGTTTAATGGATTTGATGTTATTCTTGGTACGGATTGGTTGACTGTGCATGATGCAGTTGTAAATTGCAAAAAAAATACTATTGATTTGAGATGTGCAAATGATGAGATAATTCGAATTGAGTCTACTGATATGAACGGGTTACCAGCAGTAATATCCTCGATGTTAGCTCAAAAGTATGTAAAAAAGGGGTGCGAAGCATATCTTGCATACATAATTGATAGTAAAGAATCAGAAAAGAAGCTTGAATCAGTACCAGTGGTTTGTGAGTATCCAGATGTTTTTCCCGAAGAATTACTGGGATTACCACCTGTTTGGGAGGTAGAGTTTGGTATTGAACTTGTACCTTGGACTACATCGATTTCGATAGCTCCATACCGTATGGTGCCAACGGAATTGGAGGAATTGAAATCTCAGTTGCAAGAGTTGACGGATAGAGGTTTCGCTCGACTGAGTTTCTCACCTTGGGGTGCACCAGTATTGTTTATGAAAAAGAAAGACGGAACCATGAGAATGTGTATCGACTATCGTCAATTAAATAAAGTGACAATAAAGAACAAATATCCGCTACTACGTATTGATGATTTGTTTGATCAGTTGAAGGGAGCATCTATGTTTTCAAAGATAGATTTGAGATCGGGTTATTATCAGTTGCGAGTTCGAGATTCAGATATACCTAAAACTACTTTTAGAACGAGATACGGTCACTACGAGTTCTTAGTGATGCCGTTTGGGCTCACTAATGCCCCTGCGGTATTTATGGATTTGATGAACCGAATTTTCAGACAGTATTTGGACCAGTTTTGTAGTTGTGTTTATAAATGACATCTTGATTTATTCACACGATGAAACTGAACATGCCGAGCACCTGAGAGTAGTATTGCAGATTTTACGGGATGAGCAGTTATATGCTAAGTTCAGTAAATGTGAGTTCTGGTTGAGAGAAGTTAGCTTTTTGGGACATGTAGTATCCGCATCGGGTATTCGAGTTGATCCGAGCAAAATTTCAGCCATACTTGATTGGAAGCCCCCGAGAAATGTTACTGAAGTTTGGAGCTTTTTGGGACTTGCCGGTTACTACAGACGGTTTGTAAAGAGTTTCTCGATGATAGTCACACCAATGACGAAGCTACTTCAGAAAGATATTAAGTTCGAATGGTAAGAAAAGTGCCAGAAAAGGTTCGACCAACTAAAAACTTATTTGACTGAAGCTTCAGTGTTAGTGCAAGCCGAATTCGGTAAAGAGTTTGTCATTTACAGTGATGCATCCTTACATGGGCTGGGTAGTGTATTGATGCAAGAGGGTCGAGTTGTAGCTTACGCGTCGAGGCAATTGAAGCCACATGAGAAAAACTATCCGACCCATGATCTCGAATTAGCTGCCATCATATTTGCTTTGAAAATATGGCGACATTACTTGTTTGGAGAGAGATGTCATGTATATTCGGACCATAAAAGCCTCAAATATTTGATGACTCAAAGAGATCTGAATCTGCGACAAAGACGTTGGCTTGAATTGTTGAAATATTATGAGCTCGTCATTGACTACCACCCGGGAAAGGCTAACGTGGTTACTGACGCTTTAAGTCGCAAGTCACTGTTTGCTTTGCGAGCGATGAATGTACACTTGTCCGTTTCATCCGATAATGTGTTAGTAGCAGAATTAAAAGCCAAACCGTTATTGATTCATCAAATATGTGAAACTCAGAAAGTCGATGATGAATTGGTTGCTAAACGAGCTGAATGTGTTTCGAATGTGGATTCAGAGTTTCAAATTGACGACAATGATTGTTTGAGGTTTAGAAGTCGATTGTGTGTTCCAAGAAATTCAGAACTTATTTCGATGATTTTGAACGAAGCTCATAATAGCCGAATGTTGGTCCATCCTGGTAGCACGAAAATGTACAACGATCTGAAACGTAAGTTTTGGTGGCCTAGTATGGAACGAGACATTTCTGACTTTGTTTCGAAGTGTTTGGTATGTCAACAAGTGAAAGCGGAACATCAAGTGCCTTCAGGATTACTTCAGCCGATCATGATACCCGAATGGAAATGGGATCGAGTCATGATGGATTTTGTATCCGGGTTGCCATTGTCGTCAAGCAAGAAAGATGCGATCTGGGTTGTTATTGATAGATTGACAAAGTCAGCTCATTTTATTCTCGTACGTACGGATTATTCACTTGACAAGCTAGCCAAGTTATATGTTTCTCAGATTGTAAGGTTACACGGGGTACCTATTTCTATTGTGTCGGATAGAGATCCGAGATTCACATCGCGATTCTGGAAGAAATTGCAAGAAGCATGGGGTACCAAGTTGCATTTTAGCACCGCTTTTCATCCCCAGACTGATGGTCAATCCGAGCGGATCATTCAGATACTCGAGGATATGTTGAGATGTTGCATCCTTGAGTTTAGTGGTTCATGGGAACGGTATTTGCCTTTGATTGAATTCGCTTACAACAATAGTTTTCAATCAAGGATTAATATGGCACCTTACGAGGCTTTGTACGGTCGTAAATGCCCTACACCGTTGTTTTGGACCGAGCTTAGTGAAAGTAAAATCTTCGGGGTTGATTTGATTAAAGATGCTGAGCAGAAAGTAAAAGTAATCCATGAAAGTCTAAAAGCAGCTTCAGATCGTCAGAAGTCGTATGCGGATTTAAAACGAAAAGACATTGAATATCAGGTCAGAGACAAAGTGTTTCTTAAATTTTCACCTTGGAAAAAGGTGCTCAGATTTGGTCGCAAGGGCAAATTGAGTCCGAGGTTCATCGGGCCGTATGAAATATCCGAACGAGTTGGGCCGATCGCTCACAGATTGATTTTACCACCTGAGCTTGAAAGGATTCATAACGTTTTTCATGTTTCGATGCTTCGACATTATAGATTCGATCCATCACACATAATTAATCCATCAGAGGTTGAGATTCAATCTGATTTGAGTTACGAAGAAGAACCGGTTCGTATTTTGACTCGTGAAGTAAAAGAACTACGAAATAAGAAAATCCCATTAGTAAAGGTACTGTGGCTTAAGCATGGGGTTGAAGAAGCTACTTGGGAACTGGAAGACTCTATGAAGGATCGATATCCTAAGTTATTCACCGGTAAGATTTTCGGGGACGAAAATTCCTTAAGTGGGGGAGAGTTGTGAAAGCCCTAATTTGACTGTAGTCGGAAAGTGGTTTCGGGACCACAAAATCGAGTCAGAAAAATAATTAATTGTTATATTCTATGCTTATTGTATGTGTACATGCATGTGTGAAAGTTTCACGCTTTAATTTTTGTCAATTGTATGTGAAATTATTAAATAGGACTTATGTGAGATAATTGTGAAAGGTGATAGGTAAATTTAAAAGTGGTCTATTAATGCATGTCATAAAAAGTTTGGACTTGCATGTCAAATATCTATTTTTTGATTATGGTGACCGGCCATAATGATGGTTGATGGATAATATATGTTTATTTAAGTATTATAATAAGAAATGGCATTATTTTGAAATATAAATAATTAGTAAAATAAGGTAAGGATAATAAAAATTAAGGGATGCTCATCTTTCTTTCTTCATTGCCGAAATTGAGAAAGAAAATATTGAAGAAGAAACCAAGGCATTCGGCCATGGCTATCCCAATTTAAAGGTATGCATTGTGATTTTTATTTTAATTGATTATGAGATAAAATTGATAAGTGCATAGTTTAGTTAACCTATGGTTTAAATTCATGAATCCTTGAACATATAACCATTCGACAAGTTGATAAATTTGTGTTAATTTGATGAGTTTTTGGAAGATGTTATTTATATCTTAAAGTAGCTTAAATGAATAAGTTGGATTCATTGTTGGGAGGTATGAATTTGAGGTTGCCGTATGTATATATATATGCACTTTGGAAAGATAATTTTTTTTGTTATTTGAGTTTTTATATATATATATGTGCATTCGGTCATTGGCGGTAATAAGATGAATTTAAAATGTTGTGGTTTGTTTTTAAGGTTGGTTAAATGGTTGTGGTCATTGCCGAATACATTTGTGTTAGGGGAAATAGGATTAAGTATCGGTTTGATGAGCTAAATATATATTCGGCTATATGGATTTGATGTGTACTTGAAAATATAATAAGCCTTAAGAGATTGTGTTTGTGTATGTGAACTAGCTGTTTAATGGATATTCGGCTAAAGGCTTTAGGTGTTAGCAAAAATTTGGTAAAAATGTTTAGATGTTTTGCATTTTGTATTGGATCTCTTGATGAATGAATTCAATTGAAATGAATGTATAAACAATGTATGTGATTGTATCTTATGTTGGAATGATTAGCTAAAGTGGCTCGTTAATAAAAAAAAAGAGACTAAAATGTTAGGTTGGTGCCTAAATTGTGGTTCGGCAAGAATGTATATTAGGTCATTGGGTTCATTTCTATGATAAGGCTATAATTGTAGTAATGAATAACTATAGACTTTGTTGGACTTTGGCATTTGAGTGATGCTTTTGACTTTTGTGTCGACGTTGGATAATATAGGTTATTATATAAAATGAAATGAAGTATATGGAATTATGATAAGAGATATATTTTGATTTTATTACAAATTGTAATTCGGCACTTACTCCATGATAAAATACGTGAAATTGTATGCAAATTAGTTTATGAAATTCGATTATGCAAGGTAATAAGTTAGTAAAATGTTCCTTGATAGTTTTAGTTTATTAATTGGGAATAATTTTGATTGTCGATTGTAGCCTAGTAATATGTTCAATTGTGCATGAGTAGGGCATATAAATGATGTTTAAATAGCTAGTTAGTAAGGTCATTTGTACCTTAAATATATGATATATACGTATTAAATTAAATTGCTTAATTGATAAGTAATTAAACAAATTCATTTGTTTAAATTAAGCTCAAGAGCAAAGAAGAACTAATTCAGATAGGGGAAAGGAGAAAGCAATCGAGTAGCTTATCCGCAACTATTCAAAACATCCGAGGTAAGTTTTGAGTAGTCTCCTTTATTATATAATTGATGATGCCTCTATACGAGTATATTAGGTGAAATGCGATCTTTTGGTTTGTACTTGAATTAGGTTGTGAAATAAATAATTCATGTATATGACTTATAGTCTAATGGTCACTTTGGGATTAAGCTTGAATGTTGAAATGAATGTGTGATATTATGTATGACTCTTGAGCCGAATTGTAAATGATGATGTGCATATTGAGTTTATATCCGAATGTATCAAATGACTACTAAAGTGATAAGTTGAATGAGATGTGTTCAAATATGACTAAGTATGCATGATATTTAGAAACATATCCGGACTTGAGGTTCGCAGGCTATGTGCTGGAAACATATCCGGACTTGAGGTCTGCAGGCTACTTGCTGGAACATATCCGGACTTGAGGTCCGCAGGCTACGTGCTTGTAATATATCCGGGCCTAAAGTCCCGCAGGCTTTGTGCTAGTAACTGGACTCGGGTTTTAAAACCTAGCAGGCTTAACGCTTGTGATTCGAGTAAGATTATGAATCCAAATATTCGAGGAAACCGCTATTGATTATGTATGATACATTAAGATGACCAGGTACGTATTATGTACTCATATGTAAATTGATTTCTTTAAAGCAAGCTATTATTATCAAAGAATGATATATATATCAATATATATATATGGGGATGATTACCGTATCTACGAATAAGAGAATGGCCTATTCGGTTGATGTTCATTATTATATGAAAGTATATGTCTAAATTTAATTGTATGAGCCAAATAGTATAGTAAAAAAAATGTGCTGAAAATCTCTTGAGTGTTTACATATATATTCGGCCAATAAGTCTTATAACTAGTGTGCTTGTGTATAATTGGCCAAATGATTTACAATTTGAATATGAACTTTGTGATACTTAATGCTTGATTTTAATGACAAGCTTTAATTGTTTGAAATGCTTAAAACTTACTAAGCATAGAAATGCTTACTTTGTTGCTTTAATTTTCTGTTTTTTTAGATCTCGTTTGTTAGCTACGATCTCGGGGATCTCAAAGTCGAAGTCACCCACACTATCTAAGCCCATTCGGTACTCTAGTAGTTAAACTTTGATAATAGCATGTATAGGCTTGACTTTTTGTTGTTAAATATGTATCTTTTTGATGATGTATATAAGTATAGCCATGCGAAAATGGCTTGTTAAGTTACTATATGTATTCCACATAGTTAATGTGAATGTGTGGTTGATATTTGATTAATGTTTTCAATGTTTTGACGTGAATTGAACTTAAGAATGAATCAATATACTTATTATCTCGAGATGACTCTTTTATAGGTGTGCCAACGGAAGTTATTCAAATAAAGTAACTGAAATTTTGTGCTTGTTTGGTAATACTCTTTAACCCTCCGGCGACGGGTACGGGTTAGGGGTGTTACAGCATCTTTCTTTCTCAGAGATAGAGCCAATCTCGATACAAAATCCATTGTAACACGTTTCCATTTCCACTCTGGAATCATCACAGTTGTAACAAACCAGAAGGTACTTGATGCTCAGCTTTAATTGGCTGATAGACTAAGAACTTTGATACACACTCTAGAATCTCTCGTTTCATACATGGCCACCAATACATCTATTTCGCTGTACATTTTATTGCTACTAGGATGAATCGATAAGTTACTACTATGAGCTTCCTGTAAAATTTTCAAATGAGATCAGAATGTCTCGAAACAAAAATTCTATTTTTGAAATACAAATTGTTGTCTGAACCAACATGAAATCTAAATCAGATGTCATCTCAATTTGTTTTTGTTTAGCGATCAAAACATCGTCATATTTCTAAGCTTCGCAACTTGATTGCCAAAATGTTAGTCTAGCTTTTAATTAAGCTAAAATTGAACCGTCATAAATCAATGTCAATCGTGTGTTCAATGCTCGTAAGGCAAACAGAGGTTTTCTACTCAAAGTATCAGCAACAACATTAGCCTTTCCTGAATGATAGTCGATAACCGAATCATAATCTTTCAGTAACTCAAGCCACTGACGCTGTCTCAAATTCAAATATTTCTGTGACATCAAATACTTAAGGCTTTTATGATCCGTGAAGATATGGCATTTTTCTCCGTACAAATGGTGTCGCCAAATCTTTAGAGCAAATACAATAGCTACAAGCTCTAAACCATTAGTCGGATAATTCTTTTTGTGCGGTTTCAACTATCGAGAAGCATACACTATCAATTTTCCCTCTTGTATCAAAACACAACCCAAACCATTCAATGAAGCATCACTATAAATTAAAAATTCTTTATCGGACTTTGGCTGAACCAATACAGGTGCCTCGGTTAACAATGCTTTCAACTGATTAAAGCTTTACTGACACTTTTTGGACCATTTGAACTTGACATGTTTTTGAAGCGATTTTGTCAATGGAGTAGAAATCACCGAAAATCCATTGACAAATCTTCTATAATATCCAGCTAAACCCAGAAAAATTCTGACTTTAGATACATTTCTCGAAGGTTTCCAATCTACCATAGCTGAGATTTTACTCGGATCAACTCTAATACCATTTGCCTACATTACATGTCCCAAAAATCTGACTTCTCGGAGCCAAAACTCACATTTGCTAAACTTAGCGAACATTTGTTTTTCGCATTAAGTTTGCAAACCAGTTCTTAAATGTGGGGCATGCTCTGTTTCATCTTGTGAATAGATCAACATGTCGGCAATGAATACAACAATAAATCTATCTAAATACTGTCTGAATATTCTGTCCATCAAGTCCATAAACACAATAGGTGCATTAGTCAAACCAAATGGCATCAAGAGAAACTCATAATGTCTGTACCTGGTTCTGAATGCAATTTTTGACACATTCGAGTTTTTGACTCGTAGCTGATAATAACCAGAACAAAGATCGATCTTTGAGAATACTGTCGCACCTTTCAACTGGTGAAACAAATCATCGATATGTGGCAATGGATACTTATTCTTGATCGTGATTTTATTGAGTTGTCGATAATTGATTCATAGTCACATTGACCCGTCTTTTTTCTTAACAAACAACACAGGAGCACCCCAAGGAGAAAAGCTAGTCCAAGCAAAATCCTATCTGTCAACTCTTGCAACATGCCTTCAATTCTTCTAGTTCTATAGGTGTCATTCTATATGGAGCTATTGATATTGGAGATGTTCCCAACATTAATTCAATAGAAAACTCAATCTCTCTGATCAGCGGTAACCCTGGTAATTCCTCTAGAAATTTATCTGTAAACTCACATATAACTAAAACTGATTCTAACTTCAAATTTGAAACTCTGGAATCAAATATATAAGAAAGATACGTTTCACAGCCTTTTCTAACATATTTCTGTGCCATCATAGCTAAAATAACATTAGATGTGCTATCCGATCTATCAGATTCAATTCAGATCCTTTCACCATTCTGACATTCTAACATAATATTCTTTTCTTTATAGTTCACAACAGCATCATGCAGAGTTAACCAATCCATACTTAGAATCACATCAAATTCATCAAAGGATAATAATATCAAATCAGTCGAAAAGTTGCAACCTCGAATCACCAAAGGACAGTTTTCACAGAATTTATCAACTAGTACATACTAACTTAGAGGGTTCATTACTTTAACCACAAACTTAGTAGACTCAAAATGTATTTTCTTACCTAACACTAAAATTGTGCACACATATGAGTGCGTTGATCACAAATTAATCAAAGCATTAACATTAGTATCAAAGATAGAAAATGTGCTAGTGATCACATCAGGTGCTGAAGCTTCCTCTCGAGCACGAATCGCATAAGTCCTAACTGGTGTCTGTGCCTCAGATCTCACAGTAGAGTCTTTTGTCCCACTATGATTGTTACCCGTATTTCTAGTGTTCCGGGGTGGTCTCCCTCTCGCAATTGCATTACTCGGTCAAGTAGTCTGAGCCTTTTTTGTATCAGACCTTTCAGGACAATCTCTAAAATAGTGCTCATAAGAACCATATTTAAAACACAACCCATATTTAAGTTTACGTTCACCAAAGAGTCATCTATTACATTGTTGACATTTAAACTTGTTACATCTGACACCGCCCACGCTTGCTACAGACGTAGCCTGAGGTTTCGAGCTCAAATGTTGTTTTCCTCTATCTTTTCCAGAATAACCCAAGGAAGCTGATAAACGACTATGAAATTCTTTTGACTTCTTCGATGGAGATGAGAATGATTTTCCCATAGGTCGCTTTTTCGTATCACGAGACTTAGAATCGGCTTTTCCCTTTGCTTTACTAAGTTCTTCAGCCCTGTGCGCTCTATCAACTAAAACCACGAATTCCCTTAACTCAAGAATCCTAACTAATAGCTTGATATCTTCATTTAGGCCATCTTTAAATCGAGTGTACATAGCAACCTCTGTCGGTATAAATTCCCAGGCATACTTACTAAGTCGCACAAATTTCCTCTCATACTCAGCTACTCACATAGGGCCTTGCTTCAACACAAGAAACTCTTTGTGTTTCTTATCTAGGAACCTCTAACTCACATACTTCTTTCTGAACTCCATCTAGAAAAACTCCCAATTTACTTGATCTCTTGATACTACCGCAACCAAGGTGTTCCACCACAAGTAACAACATATTTCAAGCATTCCACTGGTGTACACGATAATTCCTCAAAAACTCTCACCGTGTTTTCTAACCAAAACTCGACTCTCTCTAGATCATCTTCAGCACTACCTTAAAATTCTTTAGTGTCATACTTTCGAATTTTATCAACTGGAGACTTGCTTACTCTCACTGGTTCCAAACCATGAGGAACTACGGGGACTGGTTGGGGTACGGATAAGGGTGGAGGACATTGAGCCCTTAGGTTCGTTCGCACGAACTTTAAAAACCACTCAGACAACATCTGGAAGAAGGCTTCTTTAGCCTCTCCGCGCTGACCCTTAGATACCTCGTGAATAGTGGTTTGCACATTTCTTTCTACTTCATTGAAATTGACTCAGTTGGATGACATCTTAACTATAAGAAAACATAATTCAATTTGAGTTTGAAGTTATCACGCTATCACAGGTTATATAATGGCATTTATTTATAGACTCTATACATGCTATGTTCAGTCTGAGAATTGACTAAACTGTAGCTATGATACCACTAAATGTACCACCCCTAACCCATATCTGTAACAGCCCTCGCTCATATCTAACGTCGGGATAGGGCTCGAGGTGCTACTGGACTTAACTCAAGCAAACACATATAAAAACCGAGTCATAAAATTTCTTTTAACTTAAAACTTCTCGTTCACATGCATTTTGTCCCTTAAACGGGCTCACGAGGCCCAAAACATGCATTAGAGACTATTTAAGACTAAACCGAGAACTTAAGAAAAACTAGGAAAAATTTTATGCTTTAAATCTCCACATGCCCGTATGGATATAGAGCACACGCCCTTCTACTAGGGACACGCCCGTGTCCCGTACCCGTGCGGAATTAGTTTCAAAATTAAACTTGCAGTGGTTTTTCACACGGCCAGGCACACTCCCGTGTGTCTGGCCTGTGTCCCTCACACGGCCTTAACACGCCCGTGTCTTAGCCCGTGTCCAAGAACTTGGACATTCTGCCAATTTGGTCATGAGCAAATCGAGGCCACACGGCCAAGGCATATGCCTGTGTCCTATGGCCATCTCCTTCACACGGCTGAGACACACGGCCATGTCTCTACCCGTATGTTTACTACCATGTATACTGACTTGAAATATTTAGGTGCAGGGGACACACTGGATAGACGACACGCCCAAGGGGCAGACCGTGTGTCACACATGGCTTAGACACACAGCTATGTGCCTACCCGTGTGGACAATCACAAGGCTATTTTCCAAGCCATTTTGTCACATTCCCAACACATGCACATATACTTATACAATAGCATACAACATGGCATAAATGAGCATTTAAACATCCATAAGCATGTCATGATCATGGCAATTTCATATACAACCAATATTATAAGTTTTACCTCTATATTTACCACTTTAGTGCTATAGCTATCAACATGTTCTTCAAACTTCATTTTCAACACTAAGCATCCATGGTCACACCCAAAAACCATTCATACCAAGCCACTAAAGACACAAATATATAGGTTTACCAACCCCATAATCAATATAAGCCAACACATTTGGCTAAAGCAAATATCACACACTCAAATATTTAAACTCCTATACATGCCATAGACTGAAAGTACTTGAAATCACTTACACCAATAGCGATAGCTTGACAGTGTGATCATATCTCTAACGAACTCCAACTCGAGACCTGGCAACACCAGAGAACATGGGAAAGGAAAGGGGTAAGCTTTACGCTTAGTTAGTTCATATGAAAAAAATAAGCAACTCATTAACATGCTTTTATCAATGTTCCCAACATATTCTCAAGTTCATGATAAGCTATCTTCTTGTACAATAGTCAATAAAATATTTATATCTAGAGCTACAAAACACCAAATTAAGTTCTGTTAATTTTTTGTGAAACTAGACTTATGTACCTTTCTAACATAAAATTTCCAGAATTTTTGGTTTAGCCAAATAGTACAATTTATTCCTCTAAGTTACCCCTAGTTCACTATCTGATAGTTCCAACACTTTTGCACTAAAGTTTAAATATCTCATAGCACAAGACTCGAATAATGTTCCTGTCTATTTCTCTTTAAAATAGACTCATTAAGCATTCTAAAAATATATACTATAACTCATAAATATTTTTCTAAAATTTATAATGATTTTATCATATCAGAAAAGGGAATTTGAAAGTCATTCTGACTCTATCTCACACAACTTCAAATATCTCATTATAGGAATTTTTTTTGCTTACATGGTTTCATTTATAAGAAACTAGACTCAATAATATTTAATTCCATATTTTATTCAGCCTCTAACTCTTTTTCCACTATTTTTAGTGTATTTTCAAAGTTATACCATTGTAGTATCCCGAAACTGTCCAGGCTAATTTACTCATTTACAATTATTGTTCACCAAATTAATACAACATCATTTCATCTATCATGGTAAAAACATATAGCTATGCACCATAAGCATGGACCCATAATCTCAATGTCATCAAGTATCAAAGACTTATTCCAAATCATGCCATTTTCATAGTATTCACCAAATACTATATACATAATAGATTATCACATATCAAAGCATTACTCATAAGTTTAGTGTACATACTTGTACAACTTGTAACATAACTCAAGTACATACTCACCAATGACTTACCTCATTGGAACCATTATCAACTCTTTCCTTGGATTTCCCGTTGAACACTTGGAATACTAATGGATACACGAAAGATTGCACATAAGTGCTATAAACGCAGCTAGACCACTCAATATCGCGTAATATATGTAGCCAAAGCTACCTCATAACATGTAACACATCCATAATGAACTCAGACCACTCAACGAGCTCGGATTTATAGTTTCCTAGTGACATGTCATTGTATCCTAGACTATTCCTAAGGTTCAAACGGGATTTTCCTTTCTCATACTTTGCATCTCTGCCATACTTGCTCGTAAATGGCATCTCACCATGTTCATAACATATTCATACTTTCATGGCAATAATTGACATTTAAGGCATGTATCATCAAACACATCACATGGTAATAATTGTAACACCCCGAATTTGGGCCTAGAAGTATTGGGCCTTGAGTATGGGTCCGTAAGGAGGTTGTATATAAGTATTTAATTGTGTAAGGAAATGACACAATTAAATGTCTACTTTGGTGGTTAATGGCCCTGAGAAGTGTTGGAGAAATCTTGGGTTCAAACTTGGGCTTGAGCAAAAATTTTGGTATTAAGTAAATAAAACCCTGGATGCTTGGATGATGGCCTTTTAAATTCTTATGTTAAATAAATGACACAAGGAAGCATGTGGTCTAGTGGTTGTGGCATCATTAAGGTTACAAGGGAGCCTAGGTTCAAGTCTTTTTGGTTTTTCTCTTAAGTGAATCTAGACGCTGGCCCATATGTCTTAATGTAACTCCCCGAATTTTGGGCCTAGATAAATTGGGCTTTGGGCTTTGGGTCTCATAAAATTTTTAAGTGAGCAAGAAAATGACAAATGACATGTTGACTTTAAGAGTTTAAGGAATTTGAAGTGTCTAGGTATGTTGGAGAAGTTCTAGGTTCGAGTTTTATGGTGGAGGAATTTTAATTTAATTATTAGAAGAATCAAGGTTGGCAAGTAGTTGGGATTTTAAATGAAGATAGGGGAAAATAGCATCAAAAAGCCTTGTGGAGGAGTGGCTAAGTGACGCCACTTAGGGAGTACGGAGGTGGTGTTAGTAGCTAGCAAGGAGATCCAAGGTTCGAATCCTAGCTTAGTATTTTTAGAAGTTTAATTTTGGCCTTCTAGAAAGTTGGAAGTGGCATGAAGATGGACTCTAAGGGGAGTGTTCAGAAGGGAAAATTAAGGTAAAGATCAAGAGGTTATCAGGGAGAAAAATGAGGAGATGAGAAGGGAGAAGTGATGGAGCTGAAATGGGAATTGGACATGGAAAATTCAGCTATAAGGGCTATAAATAGGGGTCGAATACAAGGTTGCCAGGCTATTGCCGAAATTCTTCTTCACCTTGTTGCCAGAAACCCTTTTTCTCTTCAAGATCCAAAAAGCTGAAAACCCTTTTATTTTTCTTTCTTTTCTTTATGCGACTTCTATTCTTCTCTACACAATTTTCTTTGTTTCACTTAGCCGATTTCTTCTTCTATTCTTCTTCTTTAATCTATGCCAAATAAACCTTATTCACCATACTAAGTTTGAAAACCGAATCTCCCAAGGGCCGAATACTCTTTGAAAAAATCTAATGTAAGTGTTTTACAATGCTTTTCTTTGCTAATTATCGATTATTGTCTCTCACTCTTTCTAATCAACTGTGGTGGGGAATTAGTATCGGATCTCAGATCTTAGCTCTCTGTCGAAATTGCCTTTAGGTGCTTGCAGTATTGGTAAGTATTCCTCTCCTATTGACTAAGGTGGTCGAATGTTCATAGTTAAGGTAAGGGGACTTGTGTTGGATACGAGTTATCTATTTTCTGGTTTTAATAGTTAAGATTGGTGCAGATCTAGGAGTTGATCGTGGTTAGTGATTTAAAAAGGGGCTGTTATATTTATCGCGCAAAGTAAGGTTACGGTGAGGTTTCAGTTTTAGTAAAGATATGTATTAAGCATGCGATTAATAGAAGGGTGATATCATTTGTAGGTTGGTGACTAAAGGAATCGTAGCATGCTTGCTTACCAGGTGTGTACATACACTGCACACACACTATGAATCGGCAAAAGCCGAAATGCCGAAAAGCCAAAAAGTCAAAATGCCGTGCAGCCAAAAGTTTGGCTATGGTAGTCTTGCGAGTGCACGAACACTCGTAAGGGGGAGATTGATAGGTTTCCTGAGGCCCATAGGCAGTTCCGTGGACTTGGGTTGTGATTTGGCCATATGGGCCGGAATGGGCTAAATGGGCCCAATGGGCTATTGGGCCCATAATAGGCAAAAACTGAATATTGATCCTATGTGATAGGAATTTTTACGTGAGCATGAATATGAATGTGACTGGGCCTAACGGGCCATATAAATGTGATTTAGGCCTAATGGGTCATATGAATGTGATTGGGCCTAGTGGGCCATATACAGTTATGTGAGTTTGGACTTTGTAGGGGTTTGGGCCTAGTATATGATGACTACATAAAACTTAATTAATTAATTGCGACCGTGGACAAGTTATAGGGTTAAGGTGTGGCAACAGGTATATGCATGTCTAGGATTGGATATAGGGAGAGCTTGGTACTTAAGCGGTCTTAATGACTCACCTCCTCTTCTCTAGAATCCTACCTGATGCATAGTATTTGTTCATCTTAGCTCACGAAATTTGTTAACGGGCCAAGGTAAGTGAAAACCGTAATAAAGGGAAAATTATTGAAATGCCCTAAGGGCAAAAATGACCAAAATACCCCTAGATGATGAACGTAAGTTTTATGGATGTGACATGCATACATTTGATATTCTGCTTAGCTTGCATATGGGTTGGGAATTATGGAACGGAGGAAGTATATAAGGATCGCATGGTTGCTTGACAATCGTGGATCCACCGATGGCTTTTAAAGCCCAATATGTAAATGAAGGTAGTTTCGCAACCGGGCTACCATTAATGTATCGGTTGGGTGGGTCGATATTTATATCCCCACATGGTGTTACAGGGGACGGAGCTAGTGTGTAGTGGATGGATAATTGGGATCGGATAGCATTGCATGATTGATGTATGATGATTTTTTAATGCTTGTTTTTTTTTGTCGAGGGTTGTACACACTGAGTTTGCGAAAATTCACCCCCTCTTTTATTTTATTTTCAGGTGATGCTCAGTAAGAGGTTCGATGTTTGGAGGGACTCTGGGTGGCCAGCTAGCAAGACAATTTAGACTTGGTTTTCTTTAAAGCATATAAGTTTCTAATTATTAAGTGATTTCAGACTGGATTGTAATAAGGCTTTCCATTTTATTATTATTTGGATTATTATTTTATGCATTGTAATTACGAGAAGTTGAACATGGGTTTCCTAAATTATAGTATGTTTTTCTATGCTTCTACAACTAAATTTTAGAATGACATGTTTTCGTAAAATCATATGTTTTAAACAAGTAATTGAAAGGAGTTTTTTTTATGTTAATTAAGGTTTCTTTTATTTTAAGAAGGGTTTTCAATGAAAACACGGTTTTCGCTAAAACACTTCAATGTGACACGCTAGATTTGGCCGTAACGTTTGGCCGAGTTTAGGGGTGTTACATTTAGTGGTATCAGAGCCAAGTTACAAAACTCGAGCTGTGAAGTGGGCCTTATTATTATTTAGTCTCTTTTTCTATTTAAAAAATATATATTTTGGATCACACTGTTTTGGAAAAAGGGAAATCTTGCTGAGCAGCACACCGAGCCTCTGACGTCGAACCAAGTAAGTTCTTCTATTCTTAAGCTTGTTTAAATTGTTATATAGTAGGTAGATAGAGGGCTACTTTAGATGATTTTATTAGAATGGAACTGAAGACTGTAAGATTTTGAAACTGTAGAGGATTTTCGAAAACAATCACTGTAGAGGATTTTCAAAAACAATCTTCTCTTTAAATACTTTCATAAAACATCAGTTTAATTATTGAAACTAACTAAAACTTCATAAAAATTTCTAATCTAGATAATACGCGAATCGACGATGAGTGTTAGAAGAGGTGCAAGAGGCCGTGGCTGGAGTAAAAGAGGCTCCGGCCTCACTTGTGGTTTGGAATGGACCGTATGATCGGGCCGTAGGAGAAGATGCATTGTTGCAGGCAATGCTAAGGATTTTGGAAAGGGTCGCTGGGCCCAATAATGGCACTGAAAATTGGGGGTCCATTCTAGAGCGACTTAATTCGAATGGGGTTGAGATCTTTAAGGGCGTGGCTGGCGTGGCTCCTAACGTGGTGGAATATTGGTTGGAGGCCACTGAAAGGATAATGGAGGACTTGGACTGCTCACCAGAACAAAAGCTGAAAGGGGCAGTGTCATTGCTTAGGGAAGAAGCCTACCAGTAGTGGTTGACGGTGAAAGAGGGCACCCAACCGGAGCGGGTCACTTGGGAGTTTTTCAAAGCTGTATTCCAAGGTAAGTATGTGGGTGCAAGCTATGTGGATGCTAGAAGGAAGGAGTTCCTAAACTTGACCCTAGGAAATAAATCAGTAGCGGAGTATGAAGTGGAGTTTCTATGCCTTAGTAGGTATGCAAGAGTTATGGTGGCAACAGACTATGAGCGTTGTCATAGGTTTGAGGACAGACTAAGAGATAGTCTTAGGGTATTGATAGCTCCACAAAGAGAGTGAGTTTTCTCAGAGTTGGTGGAAAAGGCAAAGATAGCAGAGGAGGTTAAGCGCACTGAGCACTTAAATCGGGAAGAAAAAAGGGGTAGGAATAAAAGGGAGGTTGAGACTCCGAGTGTTGGATAGATGCCTAGGGCTAGGGCCAGAGTTAATGGGCCAATTAGAGCAGGGGCCCCTGCTGCTAATCTAGGGGTGCCACCTTGTGCTGATTGTGGGAAACGTCATGTAGGTAAGAGTTGGAAGAGTACGGGAGCTTGTTTAGCTTGTTGGTCTATGGAGCATAGGATCAGCGATTGCCCCAGAATGCTAGGTCGGGTGCCAGTTGTGGACCGAGGTGGTGTACAGCCATCGAGGGGTGGTCGGTAACTGCCGAGAGGCCATGATCAGGCCAGGGGTGGAAACGGTTTGGGTCATAGAGCACCGGGCAGAGGTGCTGGTCATGCTGAGGCGAGGCAGCCAGCTTTGGTCTATGCAGCACGTCGTCAAGAGGATGGAGAGGCTCCAGAGGTGAATATCGGTACGTACTTACCATAGCGTGCTATTTATTTAGTTTGGAATTAGAGTGTGCAGTGGGAGCATGGTGTGGTAGTCTATGTTATCCAACTGTACTGATAGTTGGAAATTTCGAGGATGAAATTTCTTTTAGGGGGTAGAGTTGTAACGCCCCGAATTTTGGGCCTAGATAAATTGGGCTTTGGGCTTTGGGTCTCATAAAATTTTTAAGTGAGCAAGAAAAATGACAAATGACATGTTGGCTTTAAGGGTTTAAGGACTTTGAAGTGTCTAGGTTTGTTGGAGAAGTTCTGGGTTCGAGTTTTGTGGTGGAGGAATTTTAATTTAATTATTAGAAGAATCAAGGTTGGCAAGTAGTTGGGCTTTTAAATAAAGATAGGGGAAAATAACATCAAAAAGCCTTGTGGAAAAGTGGCTAAGTGACGCCACTTAGGGAGTAGGGAGGTGGTGTTAGTAGCTAGCAAGGAGATCCAAGGTTTGAATCCTAGCTTAGTATTTTTAGAAGTTTAATTTTGGCCTTCTAGAAAGTTGGAAGTGGCGTGAAGATGGACTCCAAGGGGAGTGTTCAAAAGGGAAAATTAAGGAAAAGATCAAGGGGTTATCAAGGAGAAAAACGAGGAGATGAGAAGGGAGAAGTGATGGAGCCGAATTGGGAATTGGGCATGGAAAATTCGGCTATAAGGGCTATAAATAGGGGTTGAATACAAGGTTGCCAGGCTACTGCCGAAATTCTTCTTCACCTTGTTGCCAGAAACCCTTTTTTCTTCAAGATCCAAAAAGCTGAAAACCCTTTTGTTTTTATTTCTTTTCTTTGTATTGATTTCTATTCTTCTCTACACAATTTTCTTTGTTTCACTTAGCCAATTTCTTCTTTTACTCATCATCTTTAATCTGTGCTATATAAACTTTATTCACCATACTAAGTTTGAAAGCCGAATATCCCAAGGGTCGAATACTCTTTGAGCAAATCTAGTTTAAGTGTTTTACAATCGCTTTTCTTTGCTAAGTATCGATTATTGTCCCTCACTCTTTCTAATCAACTGTGGTAGGGAATTAGTATCAGATCTCAGATCTGAGCTCTCTATCGAAATTGCCTTTAGGTGCTTGCGGTGTTGGTAAGTATTCCTCTCCTATTGACTAAGGTGGTCGAATGTTCATAGTTAAGGTAAGGGGACTTGTGTTGGATACGAGTCATCTATTATTCTAGTTTTAATAGTTAAGATTGGTGCAGATCTAGGAGTTGATTGTGGTTAGTGATTTAAGAAGGGACTGTTATATTTATCGCGCAAGGTAATGTTAAGGTGAGGTTTCGGTTTTAGTAAAGATATGTATTAAGCATGCGATTAATGGAAGGGTGATATCGTTTTTAGGTTGGTGACTAAAGGAATCGTAGCACGCTTGCTTACCAAGTGTGTACATACACTGCACATATACTATGAATCGGCAAAAGCCGAAATGCCGAAAAGCTGAAATGTCGAAATGCCAAAAAGCTGAAAGTTTGGCTACAGTAGTCTTGTGAGTGCGCGAACACTCGTAAGGGGGAGATGATAGGTTTCTTGAGGCCCACGGGCGATAACATGGACTTGGGTTGTGATTTGGCCATATGGGCCGGAATGGGCTAAATGGGCCCGATGGGCTGTTGGGCCCATAATAGGCAAAAATTGAATATTGATGCTATGTAATAGGAATTTGTATGTGAGCATGATTATGAATGTGACTGGGCCTAACGGGCCATATAAATCTGATTTGGGCCTAATGGGCCATATACAAGTGATTTGGGCCTAATGGGCCATATAAATGTGATTGGGCCTAATGGGCCATACACAGCTATGTGAGTTTGGGCTTTGTAGGGGTTTGGGCCTAGTATATGATGACTATATAAAGCTTAATTAATTAATTGCAACCGTGGACAAGTTATAGGGTTAAGGTGTGGCAACAAGTATATGCATATCTAGGATTGGATCTAGGGAGAGCTTGGTACTTAAGCGGTCTTAATGACTCACCTCCTCTTCTCTAGAATCCTACTTGGTGCATAGTATTCATTATCTTAGCTCACGGGATTTGTTAACAGGCCATGGTAAGTGAAAATCGTAATAAAGGGAAAATTATCGAAATGCCCTAAGGGCAAAAATGACCAAAATACCCCTAGATAATGAACGTAAGTTTTATTGATGTGACATGCATACATTTGATATTCTGCTTAGGTTGCATATGGGTTGGGAATTATGGACAGAGGAAGTATATGAGGATTGCATGGTTGCTTGACAATCGTGGATCCACCGACGGGTTTTTAAAGCCCAATATGTAAATAAAGGTAATTTCGCAACCGAGCTACCATTGATGTGTCGATTGGGTGGGATGATATTTATATCCCCACAAGGTGTGACGGGGGACGGAGCTAGTGTGTAGCGGATGGATAGTTGGGATGGGATTGCATTGCATGATTGATGTATGATGATTTTTGAATCCTTGTTGTTTTTTTGTCGAGGGTTGTACACACTGAGTTTGCGAAAACTCACCCCCTCTTTTATTTTATTTTTAGGTGATGCTCAGTAGGAGGTTCGATGTTTGGAGGGACTCTGGGTGGCCAGCTAGCAAAACAATTTAGACTCTTTTTTTTAAAGCATATAAGTTTCTGATTATTAAGTGATTTCAGACTAGATTGTAATAAGACTTTCCAGTTTATTATTATTTGGATTATTATTTTATGTATTGTAATTACGAGCAGTTGAACATGGGTTTCCTAAATTATAGTATGTTTTTCTACGCTTCCACAACTAAATTTTAAAATGACATGTTTTCGTAAAATCATATGTTTTAAACAAGTGATTGAAAGGAGTTTCTTTAAAGTTGATTAAGGTTTCTTTT
The DNA here is from genome assembly GCA_025698465.1 of Gossypium longicalyx. Lineage (NCBI taxonomy): Eukaryota > Viridiplantae > Streptophyta > Magnoliopsida > Malvales > Malvaceae > Gossypium > Gossypium longicalyx. The sequence continues at coordinate 57,499,575 of CM046998.1, forward strand.
ATTTAAGAAGGGTTTTCAATGAAAACACGGTTTTCGCTAAAACACTTCAATGTGACACGCCAGATTAGACCGTAATGTCCGGGCTAGGTTTAGGGGTGTTACACTTAAAGTTAATTATGGACGTTTTTATCACAGAAAGAGCCTGTGGTGGAGTGGCAAGGTGGCGTGTTGTGCAACTGTGAGGTCTGAGGTTCAAGTCTTGGGATCCTCAGTGGAGTATTTATTTTGCTATTTGAGTTGTGTAAGAGGTGGAGTTGGACTGGCACTCTATGGTTGAAGTGGTCATAAGAATAAGGAATTTTCCTAATGGTTGAAAGTAATCCCACATCGGGAAGCTAACATTAGAATTGGTGAGAAGCTGGCTTTAAATAGAGTGAACCAGATGTGTTTGTGAGGAAGACTCAATGCAGGATGTGTAATATCCTGATTTTGGGCCTAGTCAGAATAGTGGTTTTGTAACCACAAAATCCGAGATAGAAATAATTATTTTATAATTATTTTGATGTTTATGATATGATTGCATGATTGTGTGAAAATTTCGTGATGAAATCCTATGCCTAAAGTGCTTAAATTGAAATTAGGGACTAAATCGAATAATTTGCAAAACTTGCATTCTAGAAGTTTCTAGTATGAAATTGTTTTGAAATATTAATTAGGAGGTCTTAAATAGCAATTTTACCAATTTCTAAGTTTATGGACAAAAATTGGACATGGATGGAATTTTGGTAAGTTTAGTAGTAAGGGCATTTTGGTCATTTAGGGGTAAAATGAATTAAAATACAAAATTAAAAGCCAATTTTACTCATGTTCTTCACCATGGCCGAATATAGCAAGGAGAAACCATGGCTAGGGTTTTTCAAGCTTCCAAGCTCGATTGTAAGTCCATTCTAGTCCCGTTTTCAAGTTCTTTACATTTTTGGAGTCCCGGTAGCTCGATTTAGCTTATGCTAGCAATAATTTAACCTAGGGTTTATATTTGGAAAAATACCCATAGGTGAAATTTGTGTATTTTGGTGTTTTATGATAGAATATGAGGTTTTAAATTATGTTAGACAACTTGTGCTACTCGGTTTTAAGTGAAAACGAGCAAAAGGGCTTAATTGGTAAAAATACCTAATAGTCATAAGTACATGTTAGAGTGAGAATTTGATGTTGCCATAGAAGGGAAAAATGATCAGAATGTCATAAAACATAAGAAAATAGGCTGAAGTTTAATTTACGAGCTTTGGGACAAAAGTGTAAATATGCAAAAGTTTAGGGGCAAAATTGTAATTTTTCCAAAAATGATTTTGGGTCAATTTGAATAATGTGAGTCCTAATTAGACTATATTTTAAATGATAGAGCAAGGAAAACTGAAATTCGGGCTAAAATAGGGAAAATACCAAGTTGTGGACGAAATGGTAAAAGTGGCCATTTTCGCATACTAGGTAAGTTCATATGTAAATATTGTAATATAACCGTTATTTTAAATCATTTAATGCTATTTATATGATATTATGATTGTTATTATGCGATTCTATGCTTTGTGGTAATTGTTGGACAACATGCAAAAATTTTATGAATTATATGAAAAATGTGAAAGACTACCAAAGTATCGTCACTGGTATTCCAAGGAGAATGGTAAAGGAGTACGAACGAGAAAAATCCCGTTGAACCTTACGAATAGATTAGGATACTTGGGCGTCCGAACTCGTTGAGTTGAGTCCAAGTTCACTTATGGATGCGAATGTCCGAGCTCGTTGAGTTGAGTCCGAGTTCGTGAAATGTAACTAGGCATCCGAGCTCGTTGAGTTGAGTCCTAGTTCACTTATGGATGCGATGTCCGAACTCGTTGAGTTGAGTCCGAGTTCGTGAAATGTAACTAGGCATCCGAACTCATTGAGTTGAGTCCGAGTTCACTTATGGATGCAAATGTCCGAACTCTTTGAGTTGAGTCTGAGTTCGTAAGATGTAACTAGGCATCCGAGCTCGTTGAGTTGAGTCCGAGTTCACTTATGGATGCGAATGCCCGAGCTCGTTGAGTTGAGTCCGAGTTCGCTTATGGGCGAGTTACATAGTAGCTTGGCTACATATGTGGCACTTATGCTCAAACTTTCGATGTATCCGAATTATATTCCGATGTGTTCAACGGGTAAAGTTCTACTCAAATGGAGGAATACTCAAGATGAAAGGGACGTATAGGTAAGTGTTGTGAAATGGATACTTTGAACAGGTATGTACTTAACCCTCGGGTTGAAAAATCGATATAACAACAATATGGTAAGATGATAAATGAAAATATGATATGAATGTCTTGGTGATGATTATGCAAATGATGTTTTATGTTTGCTTATATGGTTATGTTACTTGCTATTTGCATGTGAACTTACTAAGCATTTATGCTTACTCCCTCCTTTTCATTCCTTGTAGTGTTGACAAGCCAGCTCGGAAATCGGGAACGGTCGGAGGCACGCTCACACTATCCGTATACCATCTTGGCATAATGGCTTGTATATTTTGGGTATGGCATGTATAGCATTATAATCATTTTGTATATATGGTCTTATGATATGGTTATTGAGTAATATAAAAATGCTTGGTAATGATTAGCCATTGGAATGGCTAATTATGATCATATTTGGTGTTATGTATGTCAAATTGCTAGTTAATCCATGGAAACCATGAAATAGGTAAAATTTACCATAAAATAGATTCAGACAGCAGTAGTGACGTGAATTTGAAAAATCATACAAAATAGTAGTGATATAATTAGATGATGAATAAGATATAGAATTGAATAATTATGAGTCTATTTTCATATGGAAGAAACGAAACAGGTAAATGAGTTATATTTTATGAGATATTTAAGTTTTGGTGGAACAGGGTCAGAGTGATCTCTGAATTCCCTGTTATGGATTTAAAAATTCACCATAAATTGTATAAAAATATTTCGAAGTCATAATTTATATGTAAAGATTTCTTATTAAGTCTAGTTTTAAAAGAAGCAAACTTCATAGTCATTAAAATTCTGTACAGAGAGATATATGATTCGTAATACACAGAGGTCAGAGCAGTCGAACCCTGAAACAGGGGAGACTTTAACTAATAAACTGTACTAATTGGCTTGACCAAAAATTTTAGAAAAAAATTAGTAAATAGATATATGAGTCTAGTTTCAGGAAAAATTTACGGAATTGGATTTTGAGTTTCAGAACTCGAGATATGAATTTTTAAGTGACTGTGACGCAGTTAGCCAGTTTGTCTGGAATTTCTAAAATTAAATTGTTTAAGCTGTTTAATTGATGAAATTAAGTTTAGTAACACCTCGTGCTCAACTCCGGCGACGGTCTCGGGTATGGGGCATTACATGTGTATTCGCGCCTTTCTTTGTTGGAAGTCGGCAAAAGCCGAAAAGTCAAAACTTTGGCATTTGAGGCTTCACGAGCGTGCGATCGCTCGTGTGGTAAATTGAGCCCACAGATCAAGGGCGATAGACTGCAGAGGCCGCCACGAGCGTTCTCGTGTGTTGGGGCTCTTCTAGGCCTTGATAGGCCGAATGGGCTCAATGGGCCCGTAGGCTCGCTGGTGTAAATCTAACTGTTAGGTGGGAAGTAGTTGGGCCTGTCATGATGGGTGCATGGCATAGGCCGTTAAGGGGCTTCGTTGTGCTGAAATGGGCGATGTGGGCCCAATAGGCTTGTGGGCCCCACACAGATTAAATCCACGGTAAGTGATAAATATTGGACTGGGCTATGTAGGTCACATAGCCGTAACTAAATTATGTTAAATGGGCCACACGAGCATGGGGGCCTACTTGGGCTGAGTAATGGGCCTTAGGCCCATTTGCACCGTTATATCTGTTTAGGTTATTTAAGCTGCTCGAGGCGACGGTGGACTTTCTGTTGGGTCGTAAATACCCTTGATTTGTAAAATTACCGAGATACCCCTGTAGTGTAAAATTACCGAAATACCCTTTGTTTGTAAAATTATCAAAATACGCTCAATTTGTAAAATTATCGAAATACCTTAAATTTGTAAAATTACCGAAATACCCTCGGTTTGTAAAATTATAGAAATACCCTTGATTTGTAAAATTACTAAAATACCCCTATAGTGTAAAATTTCTGAAATACCTTTGATTTGTAAATTTAACGAAATACCCCCAGTTTGTAAAATTATCGAAATACCCTCGATTTGTAAAATTATCGAAATACCCCTATAGTGTAAAATTATCAAAAATACCCTTGATTTGTAAAATTATCAAAATACCCTTGATTTGTAAAATTATCGAAATACCCCTGGTTTGTAAAATTACCGAAATACCCCTATAGGGTAAAATGATTGTTTTGCCCTTGTGGGTAAATGACTTACTTGGACTATGAATTTGATTGATTTGAATGTGATTGTGTGACTGTGATTTAATTGACTTGACGGTGGTTGTGCGACTGGTATGCTTTTAATAATGTTTAAATGATTGTTACTGAGCATGGCCATTTTGTATACACGTGTGATGATTGAGCATGATATACACGACATATTGCATGGGGTTGGGACATTGATACGGAGGAAGTTCTGATAGGATCACACGGGTCGCATGAGACGACTGTGGATCCAGTATTGATCGGTTAAGGTCGCACGGGTCGCACGAGATGACTGTGGACCGATGGACGGCTTAGTGCCGCTTAATCTAATTATGGCTTTGTGCCAACCTAAAAATGGCTCTGTGCCATCTTGACTATGGCTTTGTGCCAAACGTATTTACTCGTGGCTATATGCCTAACATACTTATTGATGACTCTGTGTTGATCATATTTACCCAAGGCTGTGTGCCAATTATATTACCGTTGCTGATAGCTATGTGCCAAACATAATACAGTTATCGATGGCTTTGTGCCAATTATAATAGTACTACTGAAGGCTTAAAGTCGTAAATATACTAGCAGCTTTGCTACGATTTCGGTTAGTGCTGCAACCGATGCTAACATTGTAAGTGTAGGGATGGCGTGGGTGAGTTATTCCCCACAGGTAGTGTAGGGTTGGACGGAGGCAAGTGCAGGGTTGGATGGCATAGCATGCATCCATGCATTCATACGTTCTGTTCTGTTATTGGTTTGGGCTAGGCCTAATTGATTGTGTTATGGGCTGTGACCCAAATGTTATTGTAATAGGCTTTGGCCCACGTATGCTCTGAATCGGACTGCATCGCTTTTTTACATTAACGGCTCTAGCCGCATCGCTTTCTATTTACAGATATCTTGTTGTTACTCTAATAAAGGGATTACACACTGAATTTTCATAAACTCACCCCGTTTATTAACTGTGTAGGTAATCCCCAGCGATAGGTGGATCGGTGCTGCGAGGGACTCGGAGATGGCCACACACTGCTTACGTTTTCAGATTTATTTATTTACTGTTGAGTATTTTGATTTTGGTTATAATAAGGCCTCTCTTAATTTCTGGTTTTTATTTTAAACTTTGGGATTTTATTTACTATGTTTTATAATGGTTAGAAGTAGATCGCGATTTTGTTAGAAGTAGATCGTGATTTTCCAAAACAACAACTGTTTTCAAAACACTACGTTTTCGCAACTTAACTTTTAAACATAACGTTTTCGTAAATCGATTACTTTTAGAATTAGCTTCCTCAAAGTAAAAAGGAATTTTGGAAATAAAATTAAGAAGTTTTCAATGTACTGTGTTTTAAATAAGAAGGGTTTCTAATGAAAACATGGTTTTTGAAAAACACTTCAATGTGACAAGCTAGATTCGGGTCTATCTTCTGGGCCGAGTTTGGGGTGTTACAATAATAAAGCATTCAATTTCACTTATTTCATATACCACATGTCATGTATCGCCATTTTCTTACATTTCATGTAATATTCTCCATGTCATAATTCTGCACATTAAACAACATTCCATCAACTTTTCCAATATGTTAAATCATATAATATATGCAATATTAATAAGGAATGTAATTCAAACATAACTTTGCATTATTATTATCATATGAACTTACCTCGACACCAAATTGGTAAAAAAGGCCTAAACATCAATTTCTCGTTTTTCCTCGTTCTAAGCCCGAATCTCATTTTTAATCATCTATAACATCACATTTAACTTATTAAAATAATATACTAATCAAATTAGTCCATTGACACACTTTAGAAAGATTTACAATTTTGCCCCTATATTTTGCCATAATTACCAAATTGACCCTAGGCTCGAAAAATGATTTTTATTCAATTTCTTTACTCTTTAAGCTTAGATGAACCATTTTCATAACTATAGCAACTTATAATTTCAACTATTTCACACATTTATAACTTGTTTTACAACTTTGCAAAATACCCCTTTTTAGGTGTTTTCATACAAACTTCTTTCACAAAAGTTGTTTATAACACTACCAAGACTCATATTCTTCCATAAAAACTCAGCAAACAACATATATGCTTTCATGGCAAAACCCTAGACTGTTACTCTTTTTGCAAAATAGTCCCCTCTTTTGAAAGCTCATGCTTTAGGGGTTCCAAAAACACAAAAATCATCAAGAAAAAGCATTAAAATCACTTACTATCAAGGGAGTTTCTTTGTTGAAATTTTCCAGCTTCAAAACCCTTTCTTTGCTGCCATTTTTAGTGAAAAAGAAGATGAAAAATGAATAAAAATGACAATTTTTTCTTTATTCTATTTATTACCAAAATGTCATTTAAATCCCATAAAATATGGCTTTTTGACCAATCTTGTCTCCATTGGCCGGCCACCTCTATTAAAAAGGGTCTAATTGCCTTTCAAAGGCCCCCAATTTTAATTATGTAGCTATTAGACACATTTAGGTACTAAAATATAACTTTTACCTTTTACGATTTAGTCTTTTTTCGAAATTAAGCTAGAAATCGCTAAACTAAAATTACCAAAATTTTCATGCACCTTTATAAAGATGCTATATCACATAAAATAATATCAAAATAATTTTCTCTAGCCTAAGAATAGTGGTTTCAAAACCACTGTTCCGACTAGGCCCAAAATCAGCCTGTTACATTTCTCCCCCTTTAGGGATTTTCATCCCCGAAAATCTTACCAGAAAAAGTTGCTTTCAACTTTCACGAGTCACTTTTACCCTTTTCTCAAAATTACAAATCAACTCAGTCTCATACTCAGGATTTCCTGTAGCTTTTCCATATTTACGGTATAAACCTCGGGCTCAATTCGAAATACTAGAGACTGACATTCTAAAAACTATAAACTCAAAAACATAACTCGGCCAAATTTGTCGAATAATATATATGTACATACTAAAATAATCTTGTGGACTTTCATCATCAATCTAACACAAACCAGTTGGCATCTCTCCTTTTTCCCCGGGATGAGAGATATCCCGATACAAAATTCATAACAGTCCTTTCTCATTTTCTTTTCAATGTCATCACTGACAATAATAATCTCGAATACATTTGGTATTCGGCTTTTCCCTATAGACAACTCAATATCCTTTGAAAGAATAGGCAAGATGCTACTGTGAGCTCTCTACACGATTCTCTGCAAAACCCAGAATTTCTCGGTACTCAAATCTTACTCGAAAATAATAATAACAGAAACCAGAAATCAGATCCCCCCTGAAATTCCAAATTGAAAGTCGAATCATGTTGTACTAGCCTAATTTATCATTTATAGTCACATCTCTATGCTCAAGCCATCGACTATTTAGAAATCTTACTAACATGAATTAAACGATTTCAACTTCATAAATTTGATCTCCTTATCAATCAGGACAACTTTACTTATAACAACATCTCTCCAATGATAAAAGTCAAACTAATGTGTTTCCGTATCATACTTGTAAGAATAAAATTTCTTCATTTCAGGTTGTACGTCTATTTAACCGTAATTGCACAACATTATTCCCGGACCAGAGAATAAACTTAATGCACATAACTTAATTTACCTTTACTGATAATAGTTCTTTACATAATGATTAGGGAAATCTAGATACTAGAATTCCCAAACTTCCATGATTGAACCAGAAGCATACATAATAGAAATTATTATCGCAAGTCAAAGAATATACTTAAAAATAAGCCAGATTTGATAATTCTCAAAATAAGAATGATAGAAAAAACCAAGATAAAGAATTCCAAGATATAATACCATACTAGAAATCCGAGAATATAACCCAGAAGAATATAATGAGGAAGGTTTGAAAAATCTCTCAGAGAAAACTAGAAAGAAACTGCCGTCTATATGCTCTGGAATTCCATCATAACAGAGATAATATATTTCCCGCATATATATATAAAACCATAATCAATAGAAACATCAGAATGATCTCACCTGATTTTTCACCATCGACTTCCTTCTGACATATCAGAAAAGAATTCCGAAGAGATAAGAAATGTTGATCATAACTAACCGGATTAACAGAGCTTTTCATGTAATATCACAATTGCTAACATTCTCATACAATAAAATTTTCACTAGGAATGGACAACCATACATTTTCCCAAGGATAGAGAAAAATACAGAATACTCAGAAGAGAGAGATAGCCATAACTTTTACTTAATTGAATCCGTCATACTCAGACATCTTTGCTAGTCTGACATCATTCCTTTGATTAATTCTGTTCTCACTAATCCCATAATATTCCATTATTGCACTCATTAGTTTCACATTTGTAAGCTTATACTATAAATCTCTCGCGAATCTCTTCATATAACTCTATTCTAGCAAGGGGATGAAGATTGTAAAGCCTCTAAATTTTCGACTCTCACACATATACACACTTAACAACAACATAAAATCATGTACATCGATTCAAACATTTCGAATTCTCGACTTGCTATGAATACACTTTCACATATCTTAGTAACACCTGCAACTTTATTTCATAAGAATACTAGCCAAACATTAGTGAACTTATCACAATACAAATTTTCATTTCTTTTACTCGAATCATCATTAATGTCTAATCAAGTTTCAACACTTAGCCTTATTTTACTTACCAACCTTTATCAAATTAGAGAACGTCTTATGGTTTTGAGTACGTCGTTTACTTGATGCCATAGTCCAACTATGGTCTTATACTAGCTCTCGTCCATATGTGTCGATGCCGTGTCCCAGACAGGCCTTACACTGACACATATCAAGCTGATGCCATGTCCTAGACATGGTCTTACACTAGCTCCCACGATGTGGCTGATGCATGTCCCAGACATGTCTTACACTAGCACACATATCTCGAGGCCAATGTATGTCCCAGACATGTCATACTTTGGCTCTCGTCTCAAAGTCGATGCATGTCTCAGACATGTCTTACACTGGCGCACATATCACTTGCACTGCCATGGTCCAACCATGGTCTTATCTGTCAATTCATAATCGAACGATCGTACTCAATTCCAGCGTTCTATTCAATTTGATCTTTCATTTCAGTTTTCATGCTATCATAACATTTATGACATCTGTAATTTAGAGATTTAAACATAAATGTCAATCACATGTACATACTGATTACACATCATTAAATAGAAGTACTTATACACACATTCTGTCATTTCGAGTAAAGTCTTCTTTTCATAATCACTAGGCCAATTAAGTTAGGCACGTAACATCACAACATAACTTTCATTTCATTCCACGTTTCTACATTCGTTAACTTATGATTATCACATATTAAGTATTAATTCATGTAAAAATCATGAATTTATATTCATACCTTCCCAAATTTCAACATATCACAAGCACATTTCAATCATCTCAATATTACATCTATCATTAACAAGATTTGCTCGGTTGGAAGTCTTTCCTATCTTAGCAAACAGTTTCGTTAGAGCCAGGAGATATCACATTATCACGAGTATTACTATGGTATGTATAGCTAGACTCACATATGCTAGGTTAGTCCGAGAACTGACTAAACCATAGCTCTGATACTACTAAATGTGACACCCTTCGCCCGTATCCAACGCCGAGACAGGGTTCAAGGTGCTACTGGACTTAACTCAAGCAAACGCATTAAAAACTGGGTCATAAAATTTCTTTTAACTTAAAACTTCTCGTTCACATGCATTTTGTCCCTTAAACGGGCTCACGAGGCCCAAAACATGCATTAGATACGATTCGGGACTAAACTGAGAACTTAAGAAAAACATGGAAAATTTTCATGCTTTAAGGTTCCATACGCCCGTGTGGATATAGAGCACATGTCCGTCTGCTAGGGACACGCCCGTGTCCCGTACCCGTGCGGAATTAATTTCAAAATTCAACTTGCAGTGGTTTTTCACACGGCCTAGCACACTCTCGTGCGCCTGGCCCGTGTCTCTCACACAGCCTCGACACGCCTGTGTCTTAGCCCGTGTCTAAGAACCTGGACATTCTGCCAATTTGGTCATGAACAAATTGAGGCCACACGGCCAAGGCACACCCCGTGTCCTTTACACAGCTGAGACACATGGCCATGTCTCTGCCAGTGTGTTTACTACCATGCATACTGACTTGAAATATTTAGGTGAAGGGGACACACGGCTAGACGACACGCCTAAGGGGTAGACCGTGTGTCACACACGGCCTAGACACACGCCCGTGTGCCTACCCATGTGGACAATCACAAGGCTATTTTCCAAGCCATTTTGTCACCCTCCCAACACATGCACATATATTTATACAATAGCATACAACATGACATAAATGAGCACTTAAACATCCATAAGCATGTCATGATCATGACAATTTCATATGCAACCAATATTATAGGTTTTACCTCTATCTTTACCACTTTAATGCTATAGCTATCAACATGTTCTTCAAACCTCATTTTCAACACTAAGCATCCATGGTCACACCCACAAACCATTCATACCAAGCCACTAAAGACACAAAATAAATAAATAGGTTTACCAACTCCATAATCAATATAAGCCAATACATTTGGCTAAAGCAAATATCACACACTCAAATATTTAAACTCCTATACATGCCATAGACTCAAAGTACTTGAAATCACTTACACTAATAGCAATAGCTTGACAGTGTGATCATATCTCTAACGAACTCCAACCCGAGCTAACTTGGCAACACTAGAGAACATGGGAACGGAAGGGGGGTAAGCTTTACGCTTAGTAATTTCATATGAAAACAATAAGCAACTCATTAACATGCTTTTATCAATGTTCCCAACATATTCTCAAGTTCATGATAAGCTATCTTCTTGTACAACAGTCAATAAAATATTTATATCTAGAGCTACGAAACTCCAAATTAAGTTCCATTAATTTTTCACGAAACTATAATCATGTACCTTTCTAAATAAAATTTCCAGAATTTTTGGTTTAGCCGAATAGTACAGGTTATTCCTCTAAGTTACCCCTAGTTCACTATTTGACAATTCTGACACTTTTGCACTAAAGTTTAATTATCTCATAGCACAGGACTCGAATAATGTTCCTGTCTATTTATCTTGAAAATAGACTCATTAAGAATTCTAAACATATAAATTATAACTCATAACTATTTTTGTACAATTTATAATGATTTTCTCAGATCAGAATAGGGAATTTCGAAGTCATTCTGACTCTACCTCACACAACTTCAAATATTTCATCATGGGAAATTCTTTTTCTTATATGGTTTTGTTTATAAGAAACTAGACTCAATAAGCTTTAATTCCATATTTTATTCAGCCTCTAAATCATTTTCCACTATTTTTAGTGTATTTTTAAATTTAAACCACTGTAGTAGCCCAAAACTGTCCAGGCTAATTTACTTATTTACAATTATTGTTCACCAAATTAATACAACATCATTTCATCTATCATGGTAAGAACACATAGCTATGCACCATAAACATGGACCTATAATCTCAATGTCATCAAGTATCAAAGACTTATTCCAAATCATGACATTTTCATAGTATTCACCAAATACTATATACATCATAGATTATCACATATCAAGGCATTGCTCATAAGTTTAGTGTACATACTTCTACAACTTGTAACATAACTCAAGTACATACTCACCAATGACTTACCTCATTGGAACCATTATCAAATCTTTCTTTGGATTTCCCGTTGAACACTTGGAATACTAATGGATACACGGAAGATTGCACATAAGTGCTATATACGCAGTTAGACCACTCAATAGTGCGTAATATATGGAGCCAAAGCTACCTCATAACATGTAATACATCCATAACGAACTCGGACTACACAACGAGCTCGGATTTATAGTTTCCTAGTGACATGTCACTTGTATCCTAGACTATTCCTAAGGTTCAAACGAGATTTTCCTTTCTCATACTTTGCATCTTTGTCATACTTGCTCGTAAATGGCATCTCACCATGTTCATAACATATTCATACATTCATGGAAATAATAGACATTTAAGGCATGTATCATCAAACACATCACATGGTAACAATAAAGCATTCAATTTCACATATTTCATATACCACATGTCATGTATCGTCATTTTCTTACATTTCATGTAATATTCTCCATGTCATAATTTTTCACATTAAACAACATTCCATCAACTTTTCCTATATGTTAAATCATATAATATATGAAATATTAATAAGGAATGTAATTCAAACATAACTTTGCATTATTATTATCATATGAACTTACCTCGACACCAAATTGGTAAAAGAGGCCCAAATATCAATTTCTCATTTTTCCTCATTCTAAGCCCGAATCTCATTTTTCATCATCTAGAACATCACATTTAACTTATTAAAACAATATACTAATCAAATTAGTCCATTGACACACTTTGGAAAGATTTACAATTTTGCCCCTATATTTTGCCATAATTACCAAATTGCCCCTAGGCTCGAAAAATTATTTTTATTCAATTTAATTACTCCTTAATCCTAGATGAACTATTTTCATAACTATAGCAACTCATAATTTCAACTATTTCACACATTTACAACTTGTTTTACAACTTTGCAAAATACCCCTTTTTAGGTGTTTTCATACAAACTTCTTTCACAAAAGTTATTTATAACCCTACCAAGACTCATATTCTTCCATAAAAACTCAGCAAACAACATATATGCTTTCATGGCAAAGCCCTAGACTCTTACTCATTTTGCAAAATAGTCCCCTCTTTTGAAAGCTCATGCTTTAGGGGTTCCCAAAACACAAAAATCATCAAGAAAAAGCATTAAAATCACTTACTATCAAGGGAGTTTGTTTGATGAAATTTTCTAGCTTTAAAACCCTTTCTTTGCTGCCATTTTCAGTGAAAGAGAAGACAAAAAATGAATAAAAATAACAATTTTTCTTTATTCTATTTTATTACCAAAAAGTCATTTAAATCCCATAAAATATGGCTTTTTTTACCAATCTTGTCTCCCTTGGCCAGCCACCTCTATTAAAAAGGGTCTAATTGCCTTTCAAAGGCCCCCAATTTTAATTATGTAGCTTTAGACACATTTAGGTACTAAAATACAACTTTTACATTTTACGCGATTTAGTCTTTTTTCGAAATTAAGCTAGAAATCGCTAAAATAAAATTACCAAAATTTTCATGAACCTTTATAAACATGCTATATCACATAAAATAATATCAAAATAATTTTCTCTGACCTCGGAATAGTGGTACCGAAACCACTGTTCCAACTAGGCCCAAAATCGGGCTGTTACAATATCCGTCATCGAATTAGGGTTATGCGACATTACCATACAAACGAAACATTTGAACATACATTTCATATATTATCATAATCATATTATAAAGCAATCATTCACAAACATATCATCCTTAAATTGAGCCATTGAGGCCCTAAAAATACCTTAGAACTGATTTGAGACCAATTTGAAATCATTTGGAAAGTTTACGGAAAAGTTACAAATTTTGGAATACAGGGGTCACACGACTGAGACACACGCCCGTGTCTTAGGATGTGCACCCTTCAAACTATGGACACACGGTCATGTCCCAGCTCATGTTCTCACTTGTGTAACTCTCTGAATAAGGTCACACGGCTATGTCACATGCCCGTGTGCCAGGCCGTGTAACCCTCAAATTAGCGCCACACTCCCGTGTGTCAGGCCATGTGCTAGGCTGTGTAACTCACTGACTTGCATACAGAGGAACCTACAAGACACATACAGCCGTTTCGCCAGGCCGTGTGTCGCACACGACTGAGTCACACTCTCATGTCTCAGATCGTGTGGACTTAAAATTTTCCAAAATATTAAGCCATTTCAAACACTAATTCATGCATAATCCTTTAGGCCTTTTGTGCATAAAATTAAGGCATCAAAACCCTATCAAAATATGGATATAATAACCAATTCAGGAGCCTAAAATCAACTAACCAATAAACTATTCAAAGGCTATAATAGCCTATTTTTCAGTGGTGTCAAAAATAGTGGTTTCACTGCTACAAATTCGACGAGTAAGTTCATAAATATTATTATTTAATATTTATGAGTCAGATATGGTATTTAAATAAATTTTTAGTTGACAAGTTATGCTGTATGAATGGTTAATTAGGTTCAAGTGGTATGACCCTAAAGTCAAGTGGTTTTAGAAAATGAGGTATCGGGACCTCGTTTCTATATATCGAGCTGTAAATATTTGAAAAGTTACACGGGCACGAACACAAGCTGGGACACAGTCGTGTGTCCCTAATTTGATCTTTACATGACCTAAGACACATGTGTGTGTCTCAGCCGTGTGAGTCACACTCCTGGCCACACAGTCGTGTGACCCCTACAGTCCAAAATTTTCAAGTTTTTCTCAAACTTTTCAAATGTTTCTAATTTAGTCTCAAATTATTCCTAAATTGATTTTAAGGCCTCGAAGGCTCGATTAAGGAATGGTATGCATGTGTATGAATGAATTTATGTCATGTTTATGTTGAGGTATTAAATGTGCCCCTAGAGGTCCAAGGGGTTGTCTTTCCAACGGATTTGATGGAACTGTCGTTTGGAGAATTCAATATTGTATTGGGCATGGATTGGATAGGGAAACACTGTGCGAAATTGGATTATGCTGCTAAGTGTATGGTGTTGAAGTCTTCCAAGTGTGAGGACATAACTATGGTAGGGGAGCAAAGAGATTATCTATCTAACGTAATTTCAGTGTTAAGGGCCGAAAAATTGGTTCGCAAGGGTTGCAAGACGTTCTTAGCTTATGTCAGTATTTCTGATTCTAAAGGTCCTTCTGTATAAACTGTTAGAACTGTTAAGGAGTTTTCGGATGTTTTTCCTGAAGAGCTTCCTAGGTTGCCTCCAGACCATAAGGTCAAATTCGGTTTTAATATCCTACCTGGAATAGCTCCGGTGTCCATCGCCTCTTATTGGATGTCACTAAGGGAGCTGGTGGAGTTAAAGGAACAAATCCAAGAGATACTAGACCGAGGGTTCATTCGACCTAGTGTGTCCTCGTTGGGAGCACCAGTGTTATTCGTGAAGAAGAAGGATGGATCCATGCGCATGTGCATCGATTATAGTCAACTGAACAAACTGACTATCAAAAACAAGTACCTTTTACCGAAGATAGATGATCTGTTTGACCAGCTGCAAGGAGCTTTGGTTTTCCCCAAGATAGATCTTCGATTTGGGTACGATTAGCTAATGGTTAAGGAGGCTGATGTGTACAGAACTACATTTAGGACTCGTTATGACCACTACGAATTTTTAGTGATGCCATTTGGGTTGACAAATGCACCAGCAGTCTTTTTGGACCTCATGAATCGGGTGTTCCAACCCTATCTGGACTGGTTTGTAGTTGTCTTGATAGATGATATTCTGGTGTATTTGAGAACCGAGGAGGATCGTGATGCACATCTTCGACTTGTTTTGCAAATTCTGAGGGAAAAGCTGTAACGCCCAATTTTCGGGTTTTTTGTGTTTCTGTGTTTTTTTTTAAATTTGGGTGTGTTCTGGTTGGTTAAAATATATATTTTAGTAGGTTACTGGCCATTGGAAGGCCCAAACTTAAGTTAAATCCGTAGTAGTCTTTGGAACTTTGATTTTAAGAACAAGTAATGCAATTGGCGTTTGGGCTTTTAAGAGTAAAGGGGTAAAAGATGACACAAAAAGGAGTGTGGTGCAGTGGCAAGGTAGCACCACTTAGGGGACAAGGAAGTGACGCCATAAAGGAAGCAAGGGGTCCAAGGTTCAAGTCTTGGCTCTTGCAATTTATTTTGGTTTTTCATTTCAATAAATATGGAAGCAAGTAGGTGCGCTTTAAAGTTTAATGTGTTGGACTTATGACACAAATGAGTTGATGGCCTAGTGGTGGTGGCGTGATTTGGCATGTGAGAGGACTTTGGTTCGAATCCCTTGGCACACAAAGGTTGATTATTTTGCTATGTTGGGACGGCAAGAGTTGGTGTTGGTTTTAAACTCTGATGATGGAGGGATCCCACATCGGGAAGCTAACATATGAGTAAATAGAGAGCTGGCTTTAAATAGGGCAAACCATGAGAAAAGTTGGCATAGCTTTCTTGGCTGATCCCTTTCGCTTGGTGGCGTGCTCATTTGGGTTGGGCGTCAGCTAGGAGTGTGGGAGCGCGGATTAACTGCAGTCTCCTAATACGTGTGTATTTCTCATTACTCTAGCAGTAGGACGGCTATTTCGGGCTGCGATGGGTTGAAATGGGCCATGTAGTCCCAATGGGTTCGTAGGCCCAAGTGGATAAGTTATAGAATTACTAAAATACCCCTGGAGGGTAAAATGAGTATTTTGCCCCTCGTGCGTAAATGACTAACTTGTGTGATGATTGGGTTAGTTGACGTGGATATATGGTAGTTATCGTTAATTCGTAAGTCTAATGTGTTAGTGATCGATCGTAGGATTATCGCGTGGGAGATATCGTCATCAATCGTCATCAACCAAGTGTGTAAACGACACCCTCCCTCAGACTGAATCGGTAAAAGCTGAAATATCGAAACGTTGGTATTTTGTGAACTTGCGAGTGTGCGAGCGCTCGTGAGACAGTTGTTAATGAATATGGTGCATTTGGATGATTAGAGTGCAAAGTGTGTATTTTCGTGCACAACGGTATTTTTGGGCTTAATGGGCCGAAAACGGGCCAATGGGTCAACAGGCCCACTTTGGTAAAAAGATGAGGTAAGTACTTCTGATTACTTGGTAAACGTTAGAATGAGCATGAAACCCTAGCAATAGGTAATAATTACTGAAATACCCTTATACATGAAAAAATACAATTTTACCCCTAGGGATATTTTATTTTATCTGAAAAGCATGATGTTCTGTTTCTGTGTACGTATGCCATGACATATTATTCTGTTGCATGGGACATGGGTTTTCTGGAAACCTCGCTACAATCTAGTGGCCTCGCCACATATATCTGTTTTGGTGACTTCGTCCGTAATATCCGCGACCTCATTTATGTCGGTGGCTTCGCCACATATATAAATATATATATCTGTTCTGGTGGCCTTGCCATAATATCAATATCTGGTGACTTCGTCACAATATCTGGCAGCCTCGCTGCAATTTCTGTGCTGTGTAGCGGTTGGGTGGGTCGAGTAGTCTCCTCACATGGTGTAAGGCTGGTACGGGGGTGTTATGGATGGCTCTGGGTTGGGATTTCTGCATCCATGATATATTTGTTCTGTATCTGCTATGGGCCTATGAGTTTCATTCTGATTTCTGTACTGGGCCAAGGCCTAGATAAGTCTAACTCTAAGGTTTGATCTGTTTTGGGCTATGATTGGGTTATGTTACACACTGAGTTTACCAAACTCACCCTTTATTTTCATCTCTGCAGGAAATCCCCAACCATAGTGGGCTTGGAGCTGTGAGGGATACGGAGTGGCCACATCATCTGCAAAGTTGGTTTGTCTAAGTTAGTTTATTTTTATTATTTTTATATTCTGATTTAATTTTGGGTTTTAAGTTGTAATAAGGCCGCTATATAAATTTCTCTTTCCTTTATGGTTTTTATTTTATTATACTATGTCGAAACTGCTAGTGTTAGGCTGCGTGGGTTTTCAAAATTAATGAACATTTTCAAGAATCAACAAGCACGACAAATGGATAGCCTAAAGATTGATAAACCGGCTTTTCATTCAATTGCTGTTTTTACAAAGACCACCCTAATCACTTAAACCAACGAATGCATACTAAGTCGTAAGTCCATGTGACACGTCAGATCTGGCCGTAACGTCTAGGCCGGGTCTGGGGTGTTACATTTAGTGGTATCAGAGCCAAGTTGTAACAATTTAGTTGTGGAACGAGTCTAAAAACGGGAGTTTTAAAGAAACATTGAATAAAGGTTTTTGAAAATCATTTTTAGGAACTTGATTATAATTTGTTTTCGAGAATGTTTCTAATATTTTCTCTTTACAAATAGATGATTTTAAAGATTAAAATCAGTTTTCTAAAATTAGTTTTTTTTATAAGGTGGCACACCGAATCTCTGGCCCAAGTCTATAAGTTTTCTTAGCCTTTCTGATTGTTTCTGAAATACCTGTTATATGCTTGTACAAAACCTTATCATGGTACTTTAGTTAAGGTAACATTGGAACTATAGAAACTCTGATAAGTAGATCGAGATCAGAGCTAGGCTACATAAAAGAAAACAAACTCAAACTCAAATTCTCATATTCATAAGACATCTGTAATAAACACTGAAATATTAAACTGATTCATAATATTCTTAATCAGATAATACAAAATGAGTACATGAGCAGCTCGTGGAAGAGGCCGTGGACATGGCCGAGGTAATGCTCAAGCTGAATCTTCGTCTTCAGGACATGTACCGACAGCAGATGCACCGGTACCATCGGCAACGGAGGTAGAGTCTCATGATCGAGGTGTCAGGGACGATGCTCTATCCCAGGCGATGCTCCGAGTTTTGGAAAGGGTTGTTGGGGCAAGTACGGGAAACGAAATTCGGGGGTTTATTTCTGAGCGGCTCTGGGCCAATGGAGCAGAGATATTTAGGGGCGTATCTGGTGTAGCTCCGAATGTGGCTGAGTATTGGTTAGAAGCCACAGAGCGGATTATGGATGATCTGGACTGCTCTGTGGAGCAGAAGCTAAAGGGAGCCATATCGTTACTCAGGGATGAGGCTTATCAATGGTGGCTCACGGTGAGAGATGGAACTCCTGCTGACAGTGTGACTTGGGAGCTGTTTAAGACAGCCTTCAAAGGAAAGTATGTTGGAGCTAGTTATGTGGACGCTCGTCAGAAAGAATTTCTGAACCTGGTGCAAGGGAGTAAGTCAGTGGCTGAGTATGAGTCTGAGTTTCTGAGACTAAGCTGGTATGCTTCTAGGATTGTCGTTACAGAGTATGAGTGTAGCGTACGCTTCGAGGATGGTCTGAGAGATGAACTTAGGGTGCTGATTGCTCCGCAGAGGGAGCGTAACTTTGCTGCTTTAGTGGAGAAAGCTAAGATAGCTGAGGAAGTGAAGCGTACAGAAAGACAGAATCGTGAGAAAGTCCGTAATCTGCTTTTAGGAGAGATTCGGGACTTTCGGTGGTATATGAACATGAATGTTAAGAGAGCAAGGGTAATGAAGCTTGATTCGAAGCGATGACTGATGAATGTTGTTAGACCGCAGGGTTGTAGGAGTTGTGGGAAGATATATATGGGCGAGTGTCGAAAACGTTCTGGTGCTTGTTTCTGATGTGGATCTATGGAGCATAGGGTTAAAGACTATCCCCAGGAACCATATCAAGTTCAAGTTTTAGAGCAGAGGGTCGCTCAACCAGTGAGGGGTGGGCCATAGTTTCCAATAGGACGTGGGCAAGGCAGAGGTGGTAATGGAAATGGTCAAGGAAGAAGAGCGCCTGGTAGGGGTGCTGGATTTGCTGAGGCTCGTCAGTCGGCGTTGGTGTATGCAGCTCGTCGCCGAGAGGAGGGTGATGCACCTGACGTCATAACTGGTACGCTTTTGATTTCTAGTATGCCATACACTACATTGATAGATGTTGGACCTACCCATTCTTATGTTGCATGTGCTATATCTGGGTCGCTGGGTGTGCACTCTAAGGTGACCGTGAGTGGGGTATCTGTACAAAGTCCTTTGGGTCACTCGGTTAGGGTAGATAAACTGTATAGAGATGTGCCTATAGAAACTCAAGGAAAAGTTTTCTCTGGAGATCTGATGGAGCTATCTTTCGGAGAATTTGATCTTATTTTGGGAATGGATTGGCTTGTTAAGCATAGGGCTACTTTGGATTGTGCTACTAAGCGAATGATGTTAAAGACCACAAAGGATGAGGAGGTTTTGGTGATAGGCGAGCGTAGGGATTATCTGTCTAATGTGGTGTCAGCATTGAGAGCCGAGAAGTGGATTCGAAAGGGATGTGAGGCTTATTTGGAATTTGTAAGCCAATCGAAAACTGAGGGTCTGACAGTGGATAAAGTTAAAACCGTCAAGGATTTTCAAGATGTTTTTCCAGAGGAGCTTCCGAGTTTGCCCCCGAACCGAGAGGTTGAGTTTAGAATAGACTTGTTGCCTGGAATGGCACTGGTGTCCATTGCACCTTATAGGATGGCACCGAAGGAGTTGGTGGAGCTGAAAGCCCAAATTTAAGAGTTATTGGATAGAGGCTTCATTAGACCAAGTGTGTCTCCGTAGGGAGCACCAGTGTTGTTCGTTAAAAAGAAGGATGGATCAATGCGAATGTGCATCGATTATCGGCAGTTGAACAAACTGACGATTAAGAACAAGTACCCACTACCGAGAATCGATGATTTATTCGATCAACTTAGAGGAGCTTCAGTATTTTCCAAGATTGACCTTCGATTTGGGTATCATCAGTTGAGGGTTAAGGAGGTAGATATTCACAAGACGGCATTCAGAACTCGGTATGGTCACTATGAGTTCTTGGTTATGCCATTTGGGTTGACGAACGCACCTGTGACATTTATGGATCTGATGAATCGAGTGTTCCAGCCATGCTTGGATCGATTCGTAGTCGTCTTTATCGACGATATTCTGGTTTATTCTGAAATTAAGGAGAAGCATGATGAGCATCTTCGTATTGTGCTGCAAGTGCTGAGAGAGAAGGAGCTTTATGCGAAATTCAGTAAGTGTGAGTTCTGGTTGAGAGAGGTAACTTTCTTGGGGCATGTTGTCTCTGCTAAAGGGATCAAGGTGGACCCTCGAAAGATTGAAGCGATTCTGGAATAGAAGCCACCGAGGTCAGTGTCGAAAATTTGAAGTTTTCTGGGTTTAGCTGGGTACTATAGAAGGTTTGTGGAAGGATTTTCTGTGATGGCAGCGCCTTTGACAAAGCTTATAAAGAAGGGAGTACCGTTTGGTTGGACTGAGAAACAACAGGAATCTTTTGAGAAGCTGAAGAAAGTTCTGACCGAGGCACCTATACTGATTCAGCCGGAGTCTGGAAAAGATTTTACCATATGTAGTGATGCATCACATGTAGGGTTGGGCTGTGTGCTGATGCAAGAGGGTAAAGTGGTTGCTTATGCGTCGCAAAAGCTTAAACCACATGAAGTTAACTATCCTACTCATGATCTGGAGTTGGCAGCGGTAATCTTTGCGCTTAAGATTTGGAGACATTACCTGTACGGAGAAAGGTGTATTATATACAAAGATCATAAGAGTCTTAAGTACTTGCTGACTCAGAAGGAGCTGAACCTTAGGCAGCGGAGATGGGTAGAGTTGCTTAAGGATTATGACTGTGCGATTAAGTATCACCCAAGAAAAGCTAATATGGTGGCTGATGCCCTAAGTCGTAGAACTGTATCTGATCTGAGAGCCATGTTTGCTCGTTTGAGTCTATATGACGACGGTAGTCTGTTAGCAGAGCTGCAAGTTAGGCCGACCTGGGTTGATGAGATTAAGGAAAAACAGTTAAGGGATGAGTCCCCGGTTTCTCGATTCTAACAGGTTAAGAATGGGGATACTTCTGAGTTTAGACTGAACAGTGAGGGAGTTCTGTGTTACCGAGGTAGAGTTTGTATTCCGAAGGACTCTAACCTGAGGCAAGCAATTCTGAAAGAAGCTCATGGAGGTCTGTGTGCTATGCATCCTGGAGGGAATAAAATGTATCGTGACTTAAAGAAGTTGTATTGGTGACCTGGATTGAAGCGAGAGGTAACGAAATTTGTGGGAAAATGTCTGACTTGTCAGCAAGTGAAAGCTAAACATCAATTACCTTCCGGACTTTTGCAGCCAGTGAAAGTACCACTTTGGAAGTGGGAGAGGGTAACCATGAATTTTGTGAGTGGGTTACCCTTGACTCCGTCGAAGAAGGACTCAATTTGGGTAATTGTGGATAGGTTGACCAAATCTGCTCATTTTATACCTGTCCGCACTGATTATTCACTTCAGAAGTTAGCCAAATTGTATGTGGCGGAAATAGTGCGACTTCACGGAGTGCCAGTGTCGATTATCTCTGATCGAGATCCTAGATTCACATCTTGATTTTGGAAGAAGTTGCATGAGGCGTTGGGTACGCGGTTGAACTTTAGTACAGCCTTTCATCCTCAGACTGATGGTCAGTTGGAAAGGGTTATTTAGATTCTGGAAGACATGTTGAGGGGATGCGTTATCGACTTTCGAGGTAGTTGGGAGGATTACTTACCGTTGGCAGAGTTTGCATACAACAACAGTTATCAGGCAAGTATTCGAATGGTTCCTTATGAGGCCTTTGTATGATAGCGAAGATGTCGTACACCTAGTTGTTGGACGAGTTGGGTGAACGATGTGTTCTTGACCCGAATTGGTGGCGAATACTAAGGATAAGGTCAAGTTGATTAGAGACCAATTGAAGAAAGCATCTGATAGACAGAAGTCATATGCAGATTTGAAGTGCAAGGGAATTGAGTACTCTTTGGGTGATATGGTCTTCTTGAAGGTTTCACCTTGGAAGAAAATATTAAGGTTTGGGAGGAAAGGCAAGTTGAATCTGCGGTTCATTGGGCCTTATCGGATTCTTAAGCGAGTGGGTCCAGTGGCTTATCAGTTGGAGCTACCTCCAGAGTTGGATAGGATTCATGATGTCTTTCACGTCTCTATGTTAAGGCAGTATCGTTCTGACCCTACTCATGTTGTACCGGTTGCAGAGATCGAGGTCCAAATAGACTTGACTTTTGATGAGAAGCCTGTACAGATTTTGGATAGAGATTTAAGATTTTGAGGAGAAAATCAGTTCTGCTAGTAAAGGTGCTGTGGCGTAATCATGGCAGAGAGGAAGCTCTGGGGAGCCAGAAGTGGCAATGCGTCAACAATATCCTCATCTATTTGATTCAGGTAAAATTTCGAGGACGAAATTTTTTTAAGGAGGGTAGAGTTGTAACGCCCAATTTTCGGGTTTTTTGTGTTTCTGTGTTTTTTTTTTAAATTTGGGTGTGTTCTGGTTGGTTAAAATATATATTTTAGTAGGTTAGTGGGCCTTTGGAAGGCCCAAACTTAAGTTAAATCTGTGGTAGTCTTCGGAATTTTGATTTTAAGAACAAGTGATGCAATTGGCGTTTGGGCTTTTAAGAGAAAAG
Source organism: Gossypium longicalyx (assembly GCA_025698465.1). Lineage (NCBI taxonomy): Eukaryota > Viridiplantae > Streptophyta > Magnoliopsida > Malvales > Malvaceae > Gossypium > Gossypium longicalyx. The sequence goes on from CM046998.1 coordinate 57,523,014, forward strand.
GGGTAAAAGATGACACAAAAAGGAGTGTGGTGTAGTGGCAAGGTAGCGCCACTTAGGGGACAAGGAAGTGACGCCATAGAGGAAGCAAGGGGTCCACGGTTCAAGTCTTGGCTCTTGCAATTTATTTTGGTTTTTCTTTTCAATAAATCTGGAAGCAAGTAGGTGTGCTTTAAAGTTTAATGTGTTGGACTTATGACACAAATGAGTTGATGGCCTAGTGGTGGTGGCGTGATTTGGCATGTGAGAGGACTTCGGTTCGAATCCCTTGACACACAAAGGTTGATTATTTTGCTATGTTGGGACGGCAAGAGTTGGTGTTGGTTTTAAACTCTGATGATGGAGGGATCCCACATCGGGAAGCTAACATAAGAGTAGATGGAGAGCTGGCTTTAAATAGAGCAAACCATGAGGAGAGTTGGCATACCCTTCTTGGCTGATCCCTTTCGCTTGGTGGCGTGCTCATTTGGGTTGGGCGTCAACTAGGAGTGTGAGAGCGCGGATTAACTGCAGTCTCCTAACAGGTGTGTATTTCTCATTACTCTAGCAGTAGGACGGCTATTTCGGGCCGCGATGGGCTAAAATGGGCCATGTAGTCCCAATGGGTTCGCAGGCCCAAGTGGATAAGTTGTAGAATTACTAAAATACCCCTGTAGGGTAGGACTACCGATTTACCCTTGGAGGGTAAAATGACTATTTTGCCCCTCATGCGTAAATGACTAACTTGTGTGATGATTGGGTTAGTTGATGTGGATTTATGGTAGTTATCATTAATTCGTAAGTCTAATATGTTAGTGATCAATCGTAGGATTATAGCGTGGGAGATATCGTCATCAACCAGGTGTGTAAACGACACCCTCCCTTAGACTAAATCGGTAAAAGTCGAAATACCGAAACGTTGGTATTTTGTGAACTTGATAGTGTGCGAGCGCTCGTGAGACAGTTGTTAATGAATATGGTGCATTTGGATAATTAGAGTGCAGAGTGTGCATTTTCGTGCACAACGGTATTTTTGGGCTTAATGGGCGAAAAGCGGGCAATGGGCCAACAGCCCACTTTGGTAAAAAGATGAGGTAAGTACTTCTGATTACTTGGTAAACGTTAGAATGAGCATGAAACTCTAGCAATAGGTAATAATTAATTGAAATACCCTTATACATGAAAAATTATGATTTTACCCTAGGGATATTTTATTTTATTTGAAAAGCATGATGTTCTGTTTACGTATGCGTATGCCATGACATATTATTCTCGCTGCATGGGACATGGGTTTATATTGATGGAGGAAGCGTTACGCGACCTCGCACGCAATCTGTGAACTCGCCACATATATCTATTCTGGTGACTTCGTCACAATATCTGCCAGCCTAGCTGTTATCTGGTGGATTCGCCACATATATAAATATATATATTTGTTCTGGTGGCCTCGCCACAATATCTGTATCTAGTGACTTCACAATAATATCCGCACCTCATTGCAATTTACGTGGTGTGTAGCGGTTGGGTGGGTCGAGTAGTCTCCCCACATGGTGTAAGGCTAGTACGGGGGTGTTATGGATGACTCTGGGTTGGGATTTCTACATTCATGATATATTTGTTCTGTCTCTGCTATGGGCCTATGAGTTTCATTCTGATTTCTGTACTGGGCCAAGGCCCAGATAAGGCCCAGAAAGTTAAGGAGTTCAAATCTGGGAGAGTTGTAGCCGATTGGGGGATTTAGGGTATGCAATTTTGGGTAAGGGGTTTCCTTGTGTGCATTTTCTGCAATTGGTGAGTGAATAGGTGATAGGTACTGAAATTCCTCTCTGTTATTGGGGGTTTTTGTTCTTTTTGGCTTTTCTGGCTTCATTTTTTTCCTAGTGCCGATTTCACAAGTTTCACTTTCTTGCAGAACAAATTTCTGATTGACTTCTCTTCTTGCTCTTAACCGAGAATACCATTCTCTCCCTCATTTAGTTCTCCCCAGCCACCTTTTTTTGTGTTCATACTTTGGCTGAATATTACTTGCTTTTTCTCTCACGAACCCTTTTCGGTTTAGCCTTACTTGTGATCAATTACTCCTCTTCTCCCTTTCCACCGATTTGTTTTTCTTTACGCTTCTCTTGTGTTGACTGAACCTGGATATTCTGTTTTTATTCAAGCTGAACACTTTGCTTCAACATTCTTGCTTCTGCTAGCCGAATAGCTCTTGACTGTATACCACTTTTTATTATTCAAGCGACTACTAGACTGGGGTTTAGGCTGATTTTTGGTTAGTTTTCTTCTCAGGATTTCGATTTCTATTTCTTCAGAGGGTTGAATGTTTCCTATTCATTCACCCTTTATTTCATCTTAATGTCTGGTACTAAACTCTGTGGTTGCCGAATGTTACTTCCCTTGTCCTTTTCTTAGATTTTCTGGTGGTGTTAGGCCGAATAGTATACTCTTGTGTTCTGGAAGTGCTTTGGCTGATTAGTTCTCTTTTAATCTCGGCTAGTGATTGTGCCCATACTCTAACACTTGTATGTATACTGTAGTCCGTCAATGGTGTTTGGAAATATATGGTTTTGGAGAAGAGGAAATCGCCGCTAGTCTTGGGTATCAGTTCAGGTGGGAAACCTCTTCTCGTTTGATCAAGGTAACATAAGGTGTTGTGTCGGTTTTGGTAGAAGTTGGGTATTTTCTTTGGAAAGTGAGTAACGTAGTATCTCAATGCTTGTAGGGTGGTGCTCAAGGGGTGTTCCTAGGCTTTCACAAAAGGTGTGTAATCGTATTCCCAATTCTGCTATTTTCAAAGCGTTGGATAAAGGTGTGTTCACACCACTATGACACTGTGAATCGGCAAAAGCCGAAAAGTCAAAACTTTGGCATTTGGGGCCTCACGAGCATACGAACACTCGTGTGGTAAATCGAGCCTACAAGTCATGAGAGACAGATTGTAAAGGCCGCCACGAGCGTTCTCGTGGGCTTGGGCCGTTATGGGCCTCGTTGGGCCGTTACGGGCCTCGTTGGGCCGTCTGCGCCCAATGGGCTCATGGGTCCCACACGGATAAAATTTACGGTAACTGGAAAATAATGGAGTGGGCTATGGTGATCGTATAGTCGCGACTAAATTTGGGCTAAAAGGGCCACATGAGCATGTGGACCCACTTGGGTCGAGTAGTGGGCCTTGGGCCTATTTACACTGTTTTGGCCATATGGGTTATCTGAGTCGTTTGAGATGACTGAAGACCTTCGGAAGGGACGTTATTTGTACCGTGACCCCAAATTAGTTAAATAACCGAAATACCTCTGAGGGGTAAAATTACTGTTTTACCCCTAACCAATGAAATGACCATTATACCCCTAGTTGTAGGTTAATTGATGTGTGTATGATATTTATATGACTGGTTTTTAATATGACATACTGCATACACATAATATTTGTGACATGACATGCTACATGGGGTTGGGTTTCTGATTTGGAGGAAGTCCTGTATTTGTGGCTTTGCCACATAATTACTGCTCTGGTGGCTTTGCCACGTTTACTATTATTAGCAAAGATTATCAGAGTGTTTACAGTGCATGACGCCGCAATCGTGTGTCTTGGCTGGATGGGTCGATTTATTCCCCATATGGTGTGCTGGTTGGTAAGGGTGGTGTATTGGTTGGATTGGGGTTGGTTACATGTTTGCACTACACTGTACTGATACCGTAATGGGCTTAGGCCCACACTGTTCTGTATAGGGCTAAGGCCCAAACTGCACTGCTACTGTATATGGCTAAGGCCCAGACTATTACTACATGTTGTTTACTGTCTAACTGATAAGGGATTACACACTGATTTTTCGTAAACTCACCCTTTCTTTTAACTCTGCAGATAATCCCCAACCTTAAATGATTTGGAGCCGTGAGGGACTCGGAGGTGGCCACACGAATGCAGTTGATCAGCAAGTTGACTTTATTTATTCTAAATTTCAAATTTGGGTTTTGATCATGTAATAAGACATTTATGGGCTTAAGTTTTAATTGGGTTTTTGATTTCTTGTATTAAAATGCTAGTCTAGGAAAACACGGGTTTTTCTAAATATTTAAGGTTTTCAAAAGAACACAAGCGTTAAACATCAAAGTTTTCAAAATGCTACCCCAGTTTCAGTTGAACTAATATACCAAAAGGCATACAAATTTCATGTATGCACGCCCGGGGCACCCACAAATGTGAACCAAGATTCAATCGAGCTACCTAAAGGACCCATAACTTGAGCTCATGCTAAACATTTCCTAGAAGCTGTTTTAGCTTCTAATGCAAAACCTTGGTTCGAAACAAGGGCCAATGCTCACAAAATCAGCTCAAAGACACTATCCAAAGAACCCGTGCATTGTTGGCAAGCTGATCCTAGCTCATTTCTAACTCTTCGAGCTCCGTCCAGCTCAATTCAGCTCATTTAAGCTCGTTTCAGCTCGTTTGAGCTCAACCGAGCTTACTTTTAGCTCGTTCTTTATTTTAATAAATTAAAATAAGTTTCAATTTTATACTAATTAGTTTGCTACAGCTCAATAACGAAAATTCTAGTTCAAATAAGTTTATTAAATGTTTTCACGTAGTTTGAGCTAGCCGAACTTAATGTTGCGAGTTAGTTTCAATTAAATGTGTCCAATTTAGTTAGTGTCGTTTAAGTTATCTAATTGCTGTTTAATTATGTTTAAAATGAATATATATATTTTAAATAATTATGTGTTTAATTCTATTGTAGGTTAGCCGAATATGGAAATGCATTTAAGGCTAGGTGCATGTACGGGTTTAAGTTCAATGCATAAGAAGATTCATGCACAGTTTGGTTCAATATTTATAAGGAATTATGTTCATGTACATAGGAGGTTAATTACATGCATTGGATTATGAAGATACAATCCCTTTGGACGGCACACATGCATGAATGGAGAGTAATTAATGAATGTTTATGTACGGCCAGATTCAAGCCCCTTTCAAGTTCCATGTATAACCGAATGTATGTGGGTGAACTATTGGTATTCCTAAGCACTTATTCGGCCAAGGGGTAACTACATAATCAATTTCCAAAGTCAATCCATGAATGAAGTCCAAGAGAAGATGCATGGACAGCAAGCTACAACGAATGGGAGAATGTATCTAATTCTTGATACATGAATTGTTGGCTACCCAAATGACTTCCCTAGGTGTTTATTCGGCTAAAAGACACTTCTTGAATGCCCAATTCATCCCAAGGCCAAACCTAGACAAACTATTGAGCTCCCAAGTCTTCACATTCATCCAAGTCTATTTGCTTAAACATGAAGCTGTCCAATGAAGTCCCATTCAGCAGAATCAAGACTTAGCTAATTAATGTTTTTGTTCTAGATTATTCTAGTATTTTCTTAGCCTAATAGCTTAGCTTCTAAGTTAGTCAATTTTTCCATTCGGCTACTACATGCTAGACTATAAATAGTTTACTCATTTCTTTATAAAAGGACTTTTGCCAATTTGTTAATGAAACTCTGTTTCTGTGAGGTTACTTCCTCTCATATCTCGTACAAGTTTTGAAAGACTTATCTAGTTGTGCTAGTGGCATCTACCGATCTAGTTTGAACTTATCACCATTCTTGGTGTGGCATTCACCTATCCTACTATCCCATTTATCCACCTTAACAATATAGGAACTGGGGTGACACTTTTTAGTGTTGAATCGCTCATGACGTTAAGTTCAGTAATCCATTTCCACCTTTTTGTTATTTCTTCTTTGTTATCTCCAAAATCGAACCACCTCTTTGACATCCATCTTTGTTATCCTTAGCTGAACCTATAATCACCATCGTGCTTCCCTTGAACCCCATTCACTTCCATCAAGCCTATCCATCCAACTTCTTCTACCAAGACCAAAACGCGAACGACCCTTCTCATCTACGATCGAGCAACTATGTGAATTTGACTCAATCACTCTAGCTGGATCACATTATTTGGTATCAGAGTTTGTAAAGTGAGAAGCACCGACGTTCGAGTCAAGATCGAAATAGGTTCGTTGTGAAAAAAAAGAGAGATCGAATTTTAAAAAAAATTATCAAGTTGTATTTTCGATTTCCTATTGTAATAGCATTATTTTGAAGTAAAAAAAAAAAGAAATACGAAATTATAAAAAAAAAAGTGAAGTGTTCAAATTATTCGCTGTTATTTATACTATTGTTGCGATTGACAAATTATTCATTTCATCACTTTGGACACCCTCTAAAATGCAACATTACACTGAAAATTTCCTTTTTAGCCTACCCGTACACCGTGACAGTCTACCCTTGTAACCAATTTGAAGCCGACCCTAAGGCACCAAAACAAGTCAAAATAATAAAATACGAGGTTACGAGAGTAAGTACGAGTGGTAAAAAGCAAGAGATTGTGAGTTTATTCGAGTGTTGAAAAAGCCTTAAACGAGTGAAACACGAGCGTGAGTGATAAAACATTCAATTTTCTTTCTGAGTGAATCGTGAGATTTTGTGGTGAGGTGTTTATTTCTGTTTTGTTTTAACAATCTTCTTTTCAGCAACTAATCATGTCTCGAAAAGAGATTTTTGAATTTGAACTTCAAGACTTTGAAAGAAATGGATCGCTTGTTCGATAGGAAACTAAAACCCCTCCAAGAACGATTGGTTCGTGTCAAAAAGCAAGGCCATCGAGCAAGAACTCAACAGAAGCAAACTTCGCTAAGTCAAAACACGGAATTAAGATCGTCACGGTAACACCCTTCCCATGACTACTCGAGAAAAGATTCATATCGTGATCCCTATTCGTTAAGGACTTCGAGACGAAGAGCCCTATACTGTGACTCTTACTCAACGAGGAATTTGATTAGAAAGCAAGAAAGCTTTGAGTCCGAGGTCATTCAAGATGACCAAAGAGAAGATAGTTATATTTCTTCAAGAACTTTAAAGAAAACGTCCCCGGAGAATCCATCACGAAGAGACGATCAATTTTCTTTTGTAAATACTTTTCCTTTTGCCCATCAAAAAATTTGCCATCTTGATTCTTTCTTGTTATCTTCCTTTTGTAATGAAAAAAATGAAAGAAAAAGAGTGTGAACGAAAGCAAGAAGAGAATGAGAAAAAGAAAAATGAAATTGAAAATAAAAGTGAAAAAGAAAAAGAGAAGGAAAAAGAAAAAGGGATCGAAAGTGAAAAAGAATGTGAGAAGAAAAAGAAAATTGAAAAAGAAATTGAGTTTGAAGAGAGAAAAGATATTGAGCAAGAAATGAGTGTTGTCGATGAAAAAGAGATGAGAAAAAAAGATACAAGAGAGCAAGAAAAAGTGAGGAGTGTTCTTACTAACCTACACGTGAGATTTCCTCGTGTTGTTCCTTTTCAGGTTTCTGAAGATCCGAGAAAAGAATTTTGACTTCAATACCTTTCCGAGGAGAAAAGGTTTACGTTGATTGAAAGAGGTAACATTTTCAACGATCCTCGTTCGCCTTTGCCAAAAGGTAAGCAAGGTATGAGTTTTGAAGTTTTTAAAACATATCAGCAAGGTATGAGTTTTGAAGTTTTTAAAACACATTAGCCTCATTCGATTGGTGACAAAAAATTTGTTAATGTTTTGGGTTTTGAAAAGCACTTGTACCATGGCATGGTTGATTATTATTTCTTGATTAGTAATGATTTGTTTGTTTCAAGTGTTGATAACAAAAGCGTTAATCATAAATAATGTGTTGTTGACGAGTATATTGGTGAAGTAATCATTAATTGGCAATCGCAAGGTTTTGTTATGCAAGATAATAAGCTATATAAACCTTTCTATTTGCTTAATTATGGAGAAAATGTGTGGACGAGATTTGAAGCATATGAATTTTTGAAAGCATGCATGTCTAATTCGCAAATGATTCGAATCTTTGATAACTTGTTGACGTGTAAAATGCCTAGTTCATTTGATTTTGATGGTGGTTGTTTAATGCTATGGTCCAAGGGATTCGAACATAATTTGCATACTCATAACTTTAGTTTGCTTCATGTTCCTACCATGTTGACAGCCAATAAATATTCAAGTCAATGTGAAATGGTAAGCAAAAACTTTGTTTTTGATCCCAGTGATTATTATTCTTTATTGATGATTAAGGGATTTGATTCAATGATTTTTTTATTTTCAAGATTCTAACTATCGAAAGCTTTGTTACTCTAGATCAATATTAATTGAAATCAAGCCTTCTGAATTTCGTGTGAATGGATGTGTAAACCATTTGTGCTTATTTGATGTTTTGTCTTTAAATCTAAACACAAAGTTGTGGATACGTAAAAAGTAGCAAATGTTAAATCAAAGTTTTGGTTTTATGTCGTTGTTCACAGAATTTGAGTCGTGGACTTTTGTTGTTCAAAATTTTGAGTCAGGAATGCTTCATGGATCTAGTTTGCTTTCAACAACGAACAAGGTAAGATCCACTTTTATTTTTGATATCGACATTGGTTTACGTGCTCTAGTTGGGACTAAGGATTTAGCGCGAGTCTGTAAGTTCATAATTTGATATGTCCCTAATCCTTTTTTTTATTATTGCAATGATATTTTGAAATGACTCATTATTAAAAGGTGGGGCTTTGTGACTAATATCTTGTCTTTTCGAGTCTTATGTGACTTTCAGGCTGTTGTGAGCCATTCTACCCCATTCGACAACCAAGGGCCTTATGACGACGAACGCTTTCTCGCAAGCAAGTGGCCCGACTTGAGGACAAGTCACTTTGAAGAAGGGGGGAATGATGTGTGCACGCACGGGGCTCCAACAAGTGCGAACCAAGATTCAATCGACCTGCCTAAAGAACCCATAACTCGAGCTCATGCTAAACATTTCCTAGAAGCTGTTTTAACTTCTAATGCAAAACCTTGGTTCGAAAAAAGGGCCAATGCTCACAAAATCAGCTCGAAGAAACTATCCAAAGAACCCGTGCATTGTTGACAAGCTGATCCTAGCTCATTTCCAGCTCCTCGAGCTCTGTCCAGCTCAACTCATCTCATTTACGCTCGTTGCAGCTCGTTTGAGCTCAACTGAGCTTACTTTTAGCTTGTTCTTTATTTCAATAAATTAAAATAAGTTTTAGTTTTATACTAATTAGTTTGCTACAGCTCAATAACGAAAATCCTAGTTCAAATAAGTTCATTCAATATTTTCACTTAGTTTGAGCTAATCGAACTTAATGTTGCTAGTTAGTTTCAATTAAATATGTCCAATTTAGTTAGTGTCATTTAAGTTTTCTAATTTTTGTTTAATTATGTTTAAAATGAATATATATATTTTAAATAATTATGTGTTTAATTCTTTTGTAGGTTAGCCGAATATGGAAATGCATTTAAGGCTAGGTGCATGTACGGGTTTAAGTTCAATGCATAAGAAGATTCATGCACGATTCGGTTCAATGCTTGTAAGGAATTATGTTCATGTACATGGGAGGTTAATTACATGCATTGGATTATGAAGATACAATCCCTTTGGACGGCACACATGCATGAATGGAGAGTAATTAATGAATGTTCATGTACGGCCAGATTCTAGCCCTTTTCAAGTTCCATTCATGACTGAATGTATGTGGGTGAACTATTGGTGTTCCTAAGCACTTATTCGGGCAAGGGATAACTACATAATCAATCTCGAAAGTCAATCCATGAAAGAAGTTCAAGAGAAGATGCATGGACAACAAGTTACAACGAATGGGAGAATGCATCTAATTCTTGATACATGAATTGTTCGCTGCCCAAATGACTTCCCTAGGTGTTTATTTGGCCAAAAGACACTTCTTGAAGGCCCAATTCATCCCAAGGCCGAACCTAGACAAACTATTGAGCTCCCAAGTCTTCATATTCATCCAAGTCACTTTGCATAAACATGAAGCTGTCCAATGAAGTCTCATTCAGCCGATTCAAGACTTAGCTAATTAATGTTTTTGTTCTAGATTATTCTAGTCGCTTCTTAGCCGAATTGCTTAGCTTCTAAGTTAGTAAATTTGTCCATTCGGTTACTACATGCTAGACTATAAATAGTTTACTCATTTCTTTGTAATAGGACTTTTTCCAATTTGTTAATGAAACTCTGTTTGTGTGATGTTACTTCCTCTCATATCTCGTACAAGTTTCGAAAGACTTATCTAGTTGTGCTAGTGGTGTCTACCGATCTTGTTTGAACTTATCACCATTCTTGGTGTGGCGTTCACCTATCCTACTATCCCATTTATCCACCTTAACAATATAGGAACTGGGGTGACACTTTTTAGTGTTGAATCGCTCCTGACGTTAAGTTCACTAATCCATTTCCACCTTTTTGTTATTTCTTCTTTGTTATCTCAAAAACTGAACCATCTCTTTAACATCCATCTTTGGTATCCTTAGCAGAACCTATCATCAGCATCTTGCTTCCCTTGAACCCCATTCGCTTCCATCAAGCCTATCCATCCAACTTCTTCTACCAAGACCAAAACGCGAACGACCCTTCTCGTCTACGATCGGGCAACTACATGAATTCAACTCAATCACCTGAGCCGGATCACATCAGATTTGGAAAACGATAGTAACGAGTTGATTTGATAATAATAATAAAAAGTCTTCAACTAAAAATTGGATTTATAACGCTAAGTCTTGTTTTAGAAAAACATTTCGATGTGACACGCCAAATTCAGTCGTAACGTCTAGGCCGGGTTTGGGGTGTTACAATGGTAATTCCAACTTATGTCAACGAGTCAAAACGAGATGTCATATTTTGAGTGAGTTAATGAAGTTTGTGGTGATCTTTGGTTGGTGTTCTGAAAAAAGTACAATAAATTGTATGTCTAGGTTATTTTGACAACAAGAAGATAGAATTATTCTGAAATGTTATTATCCGATTGATAAGATCAACTCAATTTTTTTAGTTGGAATGAGCTATACACTTTACAAGTTAGGGGAATTGTATATATTTAGTTCATCTCTAGATTCGAGAAAAAAATTTGTGAATTTTTAGGCAAACAGACTGACAGTCAGAATGGGAAATTCATATCTTAAAAGAGTTAATACAAGGATTTATCAACCAGGCTAGTGAAATCATCTTGATAGTAATAGTTATCACAATTGTATTCAGATGATATTGTTTGAGGCTTTTCATGAAATATAACATTTTTCAGTTGGAAGTTATAGATGCAGATATGTCGAAAACATCGATGAATGCTTGGAATTTCTTGGTAGTTGTGCTCCTAATGGTAAAGTTATGATAGGAGAGCATCAAAGCTGTTCAGTTAAGTACAGGTATAGTATCAAGTTCTAATTTGAGTTCTGATATGAGTTTTGAATCAAGACGAGTTATAATTGATTTATTTATGGACTATCATAGAAAAGGTGAGAGAAAGACTCGACTTGATGGCTATTATCAGGTGAGAAATTTGGAGGACAAAATTTTTGTTAGGGGGAAAGTTGTAACAACCTATTTTTCAATGTTGTCGAAAACACGGGGCCACAAATCCAAAAAGTAAGTTCATAAATAATATTATTTAAAATTGATGAGTCAAATATGGTATTTAAGTAAATTTTGCATTGACAAGTTATGCTATATGAATGATTAATTAGGTTCAAGTGGTATGACCCTAAAGTCAAGTGATTCTAGACAATGAGGTATCGGTACCTCGTTTCTATAAACTGAGCCGTAAATATTTATAAAAATATTTACAGAGTGTTATTAAGGTTGTATTAAAGTTTCGGTAAGAAATTTTAATGTTTAGATAGTTAATTAAGCAAAAAGGACTAAATCATAATAGCTGAAAAAGTTAATTGCTATTGTTTAAATGTGTTAATTTATTAAAGAATTATATTTGGATGGCCTTAATGGGTAAATTAACCATCCTTAAGATAGTGGGATGGTTTGATGCTTTAATTCTTTTAATTTTAATGCTTTATATATTGTTTTATTATTAAAATAAAAAAAATAAAAGGTTAAAAATATAAGAAAACATAATGTGTTCTTCTTCAAATTGATTTTTTCTTCACTGAAACACCATGGCAAGAAGAACCAAGGTTCGACCATGCTTCAATTTATGCATGGTACGCCATTTTTCACCCGTTTCTTTTAATTTTTTATGTTTTTGAGATCGTTGCAATTAGGTCCAGCTAGCCCATACCATCATTTTTGTATCTGTTAAAGATTTTGAATGTTTCCATTAATGAATCCTTGTTGTTTTAGACATTAAATGATGAATTTGAGGTATTATTTGTTATTTATAAGTATTTTATTAAGTGATTTTTGATGAATTTAATGATTAGGGATTAAATTGTTGAATTAGTAAAAATAAAGGACTTGGTGTGAAATTGTTACAAAAGTGGGCTATAATGGATGCTATTAACATTCGGTTGGTATGAATTTTCAGTAAAATTGGTTTATTTGCATGATTAGGACATAGGGACTAAATTGAATAAAAATGAAATTTTGAGGGTAATTTTGTAAAAATGAAAAAAAGACTAAATTGCATAAAATAACTAGTTTGATTATCTAAATTAATGAATTGAATGAAACTATTAATTTAGATCAAGAACGAGTGAAAAATAGAGGAGAAGAGAAAATTACCAAATAGCCCCTATATTTAGTCAGTGCTACAATTTAGCAAGGTAAGTTCGTGATGAATGACCATATTGAGATGAATTGACAGTGATCAATCCCTATTTGAACCTTAGGAATATATAGGATACAAATGACATGTCATTAAGGTTACCATGTTTCGAGTGCTGGTCCTGAATGTCCTACCGATGGTTGAGTTTCGGCATTTGTTGTGAATACTCGTCAGCTTACATGAGTGGCATCGTATAGCTTACATTCTAACTGTCATCTTGTGTGAGCAGACCCATTTTATGGCTCGAGTGATCAATGATGTAAAGGAAAAGGAAAATAAATGGTTTTGACCATATGTTACCACACTTTGTGTGAGCTTTCCCGCATATCCGATATTATTCTAAGTGGTTCAACGAGCATGAAAAGGGAAGGAACAGTAAATACTTAAATGACTTATGTCATGAAAACTATAAAAAGGAATGAAAAGAAAACGTACAAATAAAGTATGTCTATGTTCAAGAAATTGATGATTTCAAGTGATATTGTTCATGTTTAATGACTTATCTCATGTTAATTCAAGTGAGTTATGAATTGATGCACTAACATGAGTTGTTGATGATGCTTTGGCGTGTGCCAAGCTTATGGTTGGATTATATCATGCTTAATCTTAATGATATACATTGAAATGGTAAGTGTCCTAATGTAAAAATGATTATGTTCATGAAAAGGTTGTATAAATCAAAAGAGAATTATGTATAAATGCACTAACTTGTGTAATGATGATGATGTTTATGATTATGTCTTGTATTATGCAAATGAAACGGGTAAGAAAAGGTAATGAAACGATAAGTTCATAATTATGTTGTAATATGATGGAAAAGGAATTGATGAGTTGAATGATGTACTTATAGATGAGATATTTACGTATGCTATGGATGAATTTACCTATGTCCTGAATAAATACACTAATTCATGAATTGATGTTGTTATTTAAGTTTATACTAAGTAAATGGAATAGAAAGTAAGTAAAGGGAGTAGTTCTGTAACACCCTTTACCCGTATCTGATGCCGGAACAGGGCACGAGGTATTACCGAACTTGAGTACTTGTAATCATTTAAAATCGAGACATAAAATTTCGTCAAATTTTAAACTTGTCAAACATATATAATTTGTCCCTTAAAAGGGCGGGCCTACGAGGCCTAAAACAATCATTGAAATTGGTTCAGGAACAAACCGAAATCTTCCAGACACTTAGAAATTTTTTTTCACCAAAGCAGGGTCACACGCCCGTGTGGCATGTGACACGACTGTGTGAGTAGACCGTGTGGTCTTCACACGCCCATGTCTGGACCCTATGTAAAAATTAGCTAGCTACCGACTTGCTCACACGGCTAGACCACACACCCGTGTGGTGGCCGTGTTCTTCACACGACTAAGACACACGGCCGTGTTTCAAGCCCATGTGTATCACATTAGGCTATTTTCCAAGCCCTTTTTTTGTGTTCTTAACTTAGCCATACCAAGACATTTATCTATGCATACATAAAATAGGTTTACATAACTTTAACCATTATGAGCCAAATCTTATGGCTATATACAATGAAGCAAAATGAGCCTATACATTTGGCTAAATCATAATCTTACTTAATATCAATAACTAATTATCTATACATGCCACTTATTTGACAATAAATAAGAATTACCATTATTCTAATTTGATAAACTAATAGTGTGACGATACTTCCGACGATCTCCAACCCCGAGCCAACCTGACAACACTAAGAGAAACGAGAAAATGGTGTAAGCTTAAAAGCTTAGTAAGTTGGCATATTAATAATAATAAGCAATTTAATTAACAATATTATCCCATTCCTCAATAAATATGCTCAAGAAAATAGAATCATTAATCACATGATTTCATCTTTTTACACAAGATCAGCTAAGGTTGTTTTCCTGAATCATAGTCACTAATTTAATTATTTCTTAAGCTACAGAACTCAAAATTAAGTTTCGTAAATTTTCCTTGAAACTAGACTCATATAAATTTCTAACATAAAATTTTCAGAATTTTTGGTTTTTCCAATCAATACCAGATTTTTCTTAAAGTTTCCTCTATTTCACTGTCTGACAATTCTGACCTCTCTATATAAAAACTCAGTTATCTCATTTTACAGAATTCAAATAATGTTTTTGATTATTAAAATATAAAATAGACTCATTAAGGTTTCTAAGCATATAAACCATGCCCCATAATTAGTTTTTTACAATTTATGATGATTTTACCAAATCAGAACAGGGGATCACGTAATCATTCTGAACTAGTCTCACAAAAATATAAATATCTCAAAATATAGAATTTCTTTGCTTACTCTGTTTCTTTTATATGAAAATAGACTCATTAACCTTTAATTTTATATCTGATTAAGCCTCTAACTAAATTCCTACTATTTTTGGCAATTTTTCAAAGTCACGTCACTGCTACTGTCCAAAACAGTTTTATTGCTAATTCACTCTTTCACAGTTTCTTTGTATTAACCTCATTTAACATACATATCACAAATCATTTTCACCACATTTCATACATCACAAGTATAGGCCCATGATTACAAGGTCACCATAAAATCATCCTCATGTATAACTTACTTGTTTATAACATTACCACATCCCGGTCACTTAATGAACACATCATTCACATAACCAAGTTTCTGCACTTATTCATCACAAAACTCACAAAGCAGTACATAGTAAGTCTCCCGTTGAACACTTCGGATCAATCCTCGATACTTGGTGGTTTCAGCACATAGCTCCACCCATCATATAGTTCGGCTCTCTTGTACATATGGTGAACACTTAGTACCACCCTTGTGACCCAGCCAGTTTATCTCGTAGTTCTCTTGTCTACATGGTGTCCTTCACCTGGAACCACGCATGCGACCTAGCTACATATATCCCGTAGCTCTCTTGTCTACATGGTGTACACATAGTATCACCCATGCGACCTAGCTACATCATAATGTCTCGTAGCTCTCTTGTACACATGATGTGCACTCAGCACCATACATGTGACCTAGCTACATACCATCTGTATCATCTAATCTTTCCGAAGGTTCAACCGGGATTTCTCTCTCTTTTTCAACAATTTCACCAATCAAGTAATTATCAACAAACATATTTCCAATATTATTATAAAATATCATAATACAAGTAAAATTGATGTATTACTTACATATAAACTTACATCTCATTTAATATCAAGGCAATAACATTAAATTACACATTGCATTATTAAAAATCATATGAACTTACAATTGCTCATAATATCCATAATCATAGAAATCACATTTATGTATGATAATTCAATGCACTTCATGCACCATAGACATATTTTTAAATTAATTCATAAACTCGGCACCATAAACATTTAATTTAACATAATTCAATTAATTCACTAAATTTAACTTTCAAATATAAATTACAACATTATTGCAGTATTATTATCATACCAACTTACCTCAAATGCCGAAACGGCTAACTTTCCTGACTTAGCACACAACTTTGTTCTTCCCCGATCTTAATCCAAAATTTCATGTTTTCTTGATCTAACATGTCAAATAACACTTATTTAACACATTTTATTAACACACTAACCAATTCAATTCATATATCAAATTTTAGAAAATTTACAATTATGCCCCCTAACTTTTCAAAAATTACGTTTTTACCCTAGGCTCGTAAAATAAATTTTTATTCAATTTCTATAAGGTTTAAGACATGCTGAACATTTTTCTCTTCTATGACAACTCCAAATTTTCACTAATTCACACACTTATGACAAATTTATAACTTTTACAATTTAACCCCTTTTTGACATTTTTACCGAAATTCATCGAATAAAACTCGTATTTAACACATCAAACATTCATTATCTACTATAAATCATCAAAACACAACCATATCATGAATGGGTAAATTTTTAAACTCTAATTTTTCTTCAATCAATTGGTAGAAATAGAAAATTTAAGCTTTGGGGATCTCAAAAATACGAAAATCATTAAAAACGGGACAAAAACCGTACCTATATAAGCCATAGAAGCTTCGCCGAATGGAGCTCATCCATGGCTGCCATTTTTGGTTCTTTCCCACGGTTGAAGAAGAAAGAATAAATAAAAATGATAGCTTTTATCAGTTTTGTCTTATTAGGTCATTTTAATTAATTTACAAAATTACCCTTTTTATTTCAACCAAATTTCAAAAATACCAAACAAATATCCATCCACTAACTTATTAAAGGACTAATTATCACATAAGGACTTTCAATTCAAAACTCATAACAATTAGGCACTTCAAATATAAAGAACTCAACTTTTGCACTTTTTACAATTTAGTCCTTTTGACTAAATTGAGTGCCCAAACGTCAAAATTTTCGAACGAAATTTTTACGAAATGTTTCCATATATTTATAGACTAGAAAAATATAATAAAAATAAAAAAAATTTCTCGTCGGGTTTGTGGTCCTGAAACCACTGTTCCGACTAGACCCAATTTTGGGCTGTTACAAGTTCATAGTCTTCTGAAAAGGTTAATGGTGGTGATACACTTACTTATTTATAAGTTGATGGTTATGTAATTAATAAACCTTCTGGAATTGCTATAGGTTTATATTTACCTTATAAAGTTCATTGTTGAAATGGAATGTTATGTTTAAATTTTATACGAGCTTACTAAGTATTCATTGCTTACGTTGTAACACCCCAAACCCGATCTAGACGTTATGCCCAGATTAGGCGATGTCACATGGTAGTATGTTTGAAAACCATAACTTTGTCTAAAAATAATTTTTGTTAAGAAACTTTGTATTATTACCTATTACTTCTAATATCGAGTTATTTAATCAGTCGAGTGCTTTTAAAACGTTTAGTCAATGCGAAAGCTTTTAAAACAGATTGCGTATTTATAGTATTTTTGATAAAACATCTACCTTTTTGAAAACCCATGTCCTTTCCTACTGCTAGCAGTAATAAACCAAAAATGCAAATCCTAAATTAAGTTAAAATCCATAGAGGCCATATTACAACAAAATAATCCAAATTCAAAGTAAAATCATAAATAGGTAATAAACATCGTAATAGAAAATGTGTGGCCACCACTGAGTCCTCCGTCGCACTGACTCGCCTATGTCTGGGGATTACCTGCACAGATTAAACAGAAGGGGTCAGTTTATGTAAACTCAGTGTGTAATCCCCATATAAACAAGCAGTCAGAATGCAATCATAGTTTGGGCCTAAGCCCATTTTAGTAACAGTTCAGTTTCAGTTAGGGCCTTTTCCCATTACAGTATGAATATTCAGTATAGTAACAGTTATGTAGTATCAAATCCTACCCAGCCAGCCTCTATACTCCAACTCCGTCTAACCCTACACACTATGTGGGGATATAATCAACCCACCCATCCCTACACTCCAAAAAGTATCGGATGCGGCACTAGATAGTAGTTTGCAGCTAAGCTGCCAGTAAATTAGGCTCGAGGCCTTTCAGTAAAATTCCTCCAAACATTGTAATTGCCCCAATCCAATGCAATGCAATATACAAATATGACATGCTATAACATAATATGATGCATGTAAACAGGGCATACAGTATCACATCAATGGGACATCATCATGCTTAATCATATCAGTCATACAACCATTTCAATCATTTAGGGGTCTAGGTAAGCTTACCGGGTCTACAGTAGGTCAACAATTGACTCGGGCGACCCGTACAACCTTAGTAATAAAGTAGTGAAAATGGGCCCACAAGCCTATGATGTTTGCCCGTGTGGGCCCACACGCCCGTGTGGCCGACCTGGCCCAAATTGGCTTTGCCTCTGTGGATTACATGGCCTGGCCCAAAAAATCCTACATGCCTATGTGGTTCACCCGTACGGGCCCACACCCCGTGTGGCCCATATTGCCCAATTCGATTCGACCCGTGTATCGTACATGGCAAGCCTCATCGATCATACACCCATGTTCGGTCACACGGCCTACCACACGGACGGCCACACTCCCGTGTGGCGTCGACAGCCCCACTTTTCAGCTTTTTGCCGATTCCCGTTTACAGTGTTACGGTTGCACACCTAATTTCGCTTCTAGTTAAACCACACTCCAAGTACTCCAAAAGCTAGATTCATCCAAAACATCATTTAATCAACTACTTAGTTCGGTATTCAACAAAAGCTAACGAAGTTAAAAATCGATCGACAATCAAAAACCCCCTTACTGAAATCAATCGAAATCGCCCACTCAATTCCTTGAAGATGCACCAACCAACTCTTGGTCTCCACCTAAAACAAGTGTCACAAAACCTTCTCGTTAAACCCCTAGTCGAAATTCACTTTAAACTTCAAACAAACCATACTTACCGATCAAGCACAACCGACTGTTGTTAGAGAAAAAATCGCAGCTAAAAAGAACTGGAGAAAGAGAGTGTAAGGGAGGAGACAAAATTTTCATTACTGGGAGGAGAGGAAATTGAAAAGAAAACAATTGAAAAGAACACAATCAATTAAAAACCCCAAGAGTACAAATATAACCTCTCATTCGGTAACTTATAAAATGAGACAACGAAACACCTAAATCACTTACCTAAATCACCTAAATCCAATATTTGAACTGGCTCCTCCTCAAAGGTCGGATCTAGCCTGACTTTGATCTCCTCAATAGGAACAATTATGCATGGGATTAGAGTGGTAGCGCCTCAACATTGAGACGTGGAAGACATCGTGAATCTGATCTAGCTCCGGAGGTAACTCCAACTGGTGGTCCTACATGCTTCAGGATATAGTAAGGTCCAATGAATCTAGGGCTCAACTTGCCCTTACGACCAAATTTAATACCTTCTTCCATGGCGAGACTTTAAGGAAAATGGAGTCTCCCACAGAATACTCAATTTTACATCACTTCAGATCTACGTAGGACTTCTACCTATCAGATGCCACTTTCAATCTATCTCGAATCAGTCTAACTTTATCCTCGGTATCAGAAACTAGTTCAGGGCCCAGGACATGTCACTCGCCCAATTTAGTTCAACATAAAGCTGTGCGACACCTACGATCATATAATGCCTTGTAATGTGCCATTTGAATGCTAGACTGATAGCTGTGTTATAAGTAAACTCTGCTAGCGGCAAGTAATCCTCCTAATTGCCACGAAAATCTATCACGCAACTCCTTAACATGTCCTCCAGTATTTGAATCACCCTTTCTGACTGACCAACCATCTGAGGATGGAACACAGTACTGAAGTCTAATCTAGTACCCAGAGCTTCATGTAGCTTCTTCCAGAATCGAGACGTGAAGCAAGGATCCCTATCAGATATTATTGAAACAGGTACCCCATGCAGTCTCACTATCTCAGACAATACAGCTTAGCTAAGTTCTATAGAGAGTAGTCAATACGAATAGATATGAAGTGGGTGAACTTGGTCAATCGATCCACGATGACCCAAACAGAATCCTTCTTAACGGGTGTGTAACGAAGTCCATAGTCACTCGTTCCCACTTCCAAAGTGGAATCTTAATTGGCTGCAACAAACCTGAAGGTAACTGATGCTCAGCCTTAACCTGCTGGCAAGTCAGACATTTACCCACAAAATCAATAACCTCTCGTTTAAGTCCTGGACACCAGTGTAACTCATGAAGGTCTCGATACATTTTATTTCTGCCAGGATGCATAGCATAGGGGCTACTATGCGCCTCTCTCAATATCAACTGCCTCAATTCAGTATCTTTCGGTACACAGATTCTCCCACGGAAATAGAGTACCCCTTCGCTATTCAGTCCAAAGTCTTCAGTATGCCCACTCTCACCCTGTCAGAAATGAAGACCCAAAGATTTGTCTTCCAACTACTTACCCTTAATCTGCTCAATCCATGTAGGCTTAACCTGAAGCTTAACTAGCAAACTTCCATCATCAAATAAACTGATGAGAGCAAACATCGCCCTCAAATCAGTCATAACCTTATGGCTCAGTGCGTCGGCCACCACATTGGCCTTACCAAGGTGGTATTCAATCGTACAGTCATAGTCTTTAAGCAGCTCAATCTATCAACACTGCCTAAGATTTAGCTCCTTTTGAGTGAGGAGATACTTGAGGCTCTTGTGATATATGTAGATGATACACTTTTCACCATATAGGTAATGCCTCCAGATTTTCAATTCGAACACCAATGTGGCCAACTCTAGGTCATGCGTAAGATAATTCACCTCATGAGTCTTAAGTTGACGAGACACATACACTACCACCTTACCCTCTTGCATCAATACGCATCCCAAACTGACATGTGATGCATCGTTGTAGACAGTAAACTCTTTTCTAGATTCTGGCTGTATCAAAATAGGGGCCTCAGTCAGTACAGTTTTGAGCTTCTCAAAGCTCACTTGTTGCGCTTCAGTCCAGTTAAACGGCACACCCTTATGTAGTAGCTTAGTCAAGGGTGCCACAATCAGTGAAAACCCTTCTACAAAACATTGATAATACCCTGCCAGTCCCAAAAAATTGCAGATCTCAAATACAGTCTTATGCTGATTCCAATCCAAGATAGCCTCAATCTTTTGAGGATCAACTCTAATCCCCTTAGTAGAAGCCACATGACCCAGAAACGCTACTTCACGTAGCTAGAACTCATATTTACTGAACTTAGCATACAGTTGTTTCTCTCGCAAAACCTGTAGAACCACTCTGGGGTGTTCATCATGTTCATCCTCTGTCCTCTAATACACCAGTATGTCGTCAATAAATACTACTATGAACCGATCCAGATAGAGCTGAAACACTCGGTTCATGAGATCCATGAAAGCTTCTGGAGCATTCGTTAGTCTAAATGGCATCACTAGAAACTCGTAGTGACTATATCGAGTCCTAAATGTTGTCTTGTGTACATCAATCTCCTTAAGCCTCAACTGATAATATCCTGATTGGAGGTCAACTTATTCAGTTGCCGGTAGTCGATACACATACGCATGGATCCATCCTTCTTTTTCACGAACAAAACTGGTGCTCCCCACGAAGACACACAAGGGCAGATGCACCCATGACCCAGTAACTCTTGAATCAGAGCCTTAAGCTCCACAAGCTCTTTTAGTGCCATTCTATAGGGAACGATGGACACCAGAGCTGTACCAAGAAGGAGCTCAATCTCAAAATCTACTTTACGATTCAGAGGTAACCCAGTAGCTCTTTAGGAAAAATGTCCGAGAAGTCCTTAACCGTCCTGATATCCTTAACCAAAGAATCCCTCGAATCTGAAACACTGATGTAGGCCAGATACGCCTCATATCCCTTACGAACCAACTTTTCGGCCCTCAATGCAAAAATCACATTCTATAAGTAGTTCTGACGCTCCTCAATTACAACTACGTTGCTGTCCTCCGTAGTTCTCAGTACAACCCTTTCTATGGCACAATCTAAGCTCACTCGGTGCTTGACCAACCAGTCCATTCCCAGTATTATATCAAATTCTCCAAAACGCAGTTCCATTAGATCAGCCAGAAAAATAGTCCCTTGAACCTCTAAAGGAACGTCTCTAAACAACTTATTTACCCTTATTGATTGTCCCAACAGACTCAGCACAGTGACCTCAGTCGTAGTGCTCTCAACCAGTATACCTAAGTTTTTAGATATGGTACAAGCTAAGGAGTGAGTGGATCCTATATCTATTAGTGCAGTATATGGTTCATTATAAATAAAGAACGTACCCATGATGACGTCTGAAGCATCTCCATCCTCTCGGCGACGTGCAACATAAACTAGAGTCAGGTACCTAGCCTCAGTATGACCAGCACCTCTGCTCAGTGCTCTCTGACCACGGCCAAAACCATTACCACCTCTGGCCTGACCACAGCCTCTCACTGGCTGCTGAACAACCCTCTATGCAGTATTATTACCCAGAGCTTGCATCTGATCGGCCCTCCGCGGACAATCCCTAATACGGTGCTCCAAAGAACTACACCTCAAGTATGCCCCAGTCCTTTTTCAACAGTCGCCCAGATGGCGTCTACCACAATCAGTACACGGCGGCTGTCCAGTAACAGCAATAGGAGCCCTAACTCTGATCGGCCCATCAAATCTGGCCTTTTTCTTAAGCCTCTAAACGAAACTCGAGGGCTCTAAATCCCTCTTACTCCTACCCCTCTCTCGATTCTGGCGCTCAGCATGCTTTACTTCCTCGGCGATCTTCGCCTTATCAACTAATACAGCAAAATCTCCCTTCCTCTGTGGAGCTATCAAAACCCTCATATTATCCCTGAGGCCATCCTCAAAGCAAACACATTGCTCGTACTCAGTCACCACCATACCTCGCGCATAGCGGCTCAATGTTAGAAATTCAGCCTCATACTCAGCCACCAATCTATCTCCCTGAGTCAAATTTAGGAACTCCCTCTTACGGGCACCCACATAACTAGCCCTCAGATACTTCCCCTGGAAAGCGGTCTTGAAGAGCTCCCAGTTCAGTCAATCGGGTTGAGTGCCCTCCTTAATAGTGAGCCCCCACTTATATGCCTCATCATGTAGCAGCGATACAGCACCTTTTAGTTTCTACACGGGGTTGCAGTCCAGATCATCCATGATCCTTTCTATGGCCTCAATCCAATACTCAGCCACATTAGGGGAGACCCTAGTGGCACCCCTAAATATCTCAACTCCATTAGACCGGAGTCATTCCATAACCGACCCTAGGCCTCCAGCTCTAGTATTGGGCCCAGCGACCCTCTATAAAATCCTCAACATGGCCTGGGATAGTGCGTCGTCCCCAGTCGCTCGATCATGAGACACAGACCCAATCTCTATAATAGGCGACATCGGCGTCTCGCTAGTGTCTAAATTCGGCATACCACCTAGTGAATAGGAATCAACTCGAGCCCCTCTACGGCCTCTACCATGGCCTCTTGTACCTCTTCCGCGAGTACCTCATGCACTCATTATCTAATCGCGTTTATCTGTATTATCAGTTTTATGCATCAGCTTACAGTTTCAGTAATTATTAACAAAAGTTTTATGCAGAAAAATATCAGTAATTTAGAATTCATTTTCGTACAATGCAGTGTTTATCGGTTTAACTACAGTCTCAGTGTACACTATTTTGAGTGTTTTCAGAACAGTCCATCTATAGTAGTCTCAGTATATACTACCTATCATAGTTTCAGTCAAAAACATATAACAGTTATAGAGAACTTACAAAATCGGCGCTGGAGACTTGATATATCACACGTTCAGTAAAAATATTCAAGTATTCAAAAATTAGTTAAAAACAAGTTTTTTTTAAAACCCAAATCCAGAGCTGAGTTTTATAACCTAGCTTTGATACCACTAAATGTCATACCCCAAACTCGATCTGGAAATTATGCCCAGATTAGACGATGTCACATGGTAGTATCTTTGAAAACTGTAACTTTGTCTAAAAATAATTTTTGTTAAGAAACTTTGTATTATTACCTGTTACTTCTAATATCGAGTTATTTAATCAGTCGAGTGTTTTTAAAACATTTAGTCAATGTGAAAGCTTTCAAAATAGATTGCATATTTGTGGTATTTTTGATAAAACATCTATCATTTTGAAAACTCGTATCCTTTCCAGTAATAAACCAAAAAAGTAAATCCCAAATTAAGTAAAAATCCTTAGAGGCCATATTACAGCAAAATAATCCAAATTCAAAGTAAAATCATAAATAGGTAATAGACAGCGTAATAGAAAACGTGTGGCCACCACTGAGTCCTCCGTCGCACCGACTCACCTATGTCTGGGGATTACCTACACAGATTAAACAGAAGGGGTGAGTTTATGTAAACTCAGTGTGTAATCCCCATATAAACAAGCAGTCAGAACGCAATCATTGTCTGGGCCTAAACCCATTTTAGTAATAGTTCAGTTTCAGTTAGGGCCTTAGCCCATTACAATATGAATATTCAGTACAATAACAATTATGCAGTATCAAATCCTACTCAGCCAGCCTCTACACTCCAACTCTGTCCAACCCTACACTTCATGTGGGGATATAATCAACCCACCCATCCCTACACTTCAAAAAGTATCGGATGTGGCACTAGACAATAGTTTGTAGCCGAACTGCCAGTAAATTGGGCTCGAGGCTTTTCAGTACATTTCTTCCCAACATTATAATTCCCCTAACCCAATGCAGTGCAACATACAAATATGACATGCTATAACATAATATCATACATGTAAACAGGGAATTTAGTATCACATCAGTGGGACATCATCATGCTTAGTCATATCAGTCATACAACCATTTCAGTTAATTAGGGGTCTTGGTAAGCTTACCTAGTCTACAGTTGGTCCACAGTTCACTCGGGCGACCTGTGCAACCTTAGTAATAAAGCAGTGAATGTAACACCCCTAACCTATATCCGTTGCCCGATAAGAGTTATGAGACATTTCCAATCATATCACATTTCATACTATCACATATTTAAAACATAGTACAACATATATTAAAACATATTATATATTTATAAATAGAACATATAAGAAATCAACAACTTCATAAATGGAATATCAATCAAATTTTATAAAATTCATGCAGACATACATGTTGTACTACGAATGGAATAAATTTCAATACCAAACTTGTCATTCATTTATGCAACATTACTATGTTAATCAATGTGAATTTCATATCTCATAAATTAAATATAATTTAATACATCTAATCAATTACATGTATATATAAATAAAGGCATCTAAATATATATTTGAAATATGCTTATTAATAAGTTATATTTACGGTTTAATAAACGACCAACATATAAGAGATGCATCATGTTCTACTGAGCTTAAGCACATTTTACCATTTTAACTTAAAACTATTTGAGGACACAAATAAAATCTCAATACCAAGTCATGCATAATTTACTATATCCTCAATCTGACATTTATTTACAAACAACTTATGCACAAGCTTATAATAAAACCAATTGAAAACATATTATATAATATATTAAGCAAACACATATGTAACTTTAGTACAAATGACATAGCTGAACATGCTATTAATGCATGTATGCATGGTGTGCATTTACCCTAAAACTAAAGGCCACACTAAAATTTGAATGCATACCAAAACATTTGACCAAACCAACCATGGAACATCTTCATTACCTATTACCTTGCATGGCCGAATCATACTACTTAAACCCACGTACACATAAAATTTCCATCATCGAATTACCAAAACTAAACTCATTAGACATTATGACTAAGAACATATAAGACCAAGTCTAAACATAATAAGCAAAATCACATACATACTCTATTTTAGTATAAACCGCATCCAAATTGAACAAACGTGCTTATGTATATATTATGACCAGTTCATTCATACCACTTCTGAATCACCAATAAACTCCAATGCACAACAAAGCACATATCACATATATTATTCATCCATAGCATAAAATACCATAGCCGAAATAAACCAAACCATAAGCAAAACATAACCGAAATCAAACATGGAAACTAAGCCATTTTTGCATGGCTCAAAATATACAGAACTAAAATCCAACATTACAAAAGATAATCTAGCCTATACATGCCATAATTTAAGTTTAACTTATAAAGGTACCAAAAACAATCGATAGTGTGATGAACTTTGCTGACAGTCTCGAGCTCATAGCTTGACTCCAAAATCTATAAAATAGACTAAACATGTACACACAGAGTAAGCTATCATAGCTTAGTAAGTCATAAACAAATAAACAACTCAATGCTATAGTCTACATATTTTAACTAACCGAATTACATTACCATACCATAATTAATCTCAAACTTACAAATTCTATAAATAATACATTTTCATTGACAGTTTCTCACCTTGGCCGAATGTTCACATAATCATTTTAACATATTATTAATCACTTCCAAAGCCAAATAATCATAATAAAAACTAGTCCACATACACTCAAATATGTAAGCTCATGTATCGAATTATAACGCTATATACATATATAAATTTTGTGATCGAATATACCTAAACATATATACACATAATACGAATTATTTCATGATACACAAGTTACTCATTCTCAAATCCGAATACACATACCTCATACACATATATTTTCATTTGCATTGTATATGATCTTGTAACAAATAAACAAGTTACTTAATTACCTTATCCCAAGTAGGTAACTAGCTAATTCATACCTGGCCATTTAGCTCATTTTACAGATTCGAACACAACTTATCTTTGCCTGATGAACCATTCAGAATTTGATAGGACACTCGAATAATCACACATATTGTACAATGCCAATGTCCCAGATGTGGTCTTACATGTAATCACAAATCGATGCCACTGTCCCAGACAGGTTCTTACTCGTACACATATATCGAAATTACATATCGATGCCATGGTCTTACTCACACATCACATATCGAAATCCTATGTCATGGCGTATGTATCCTAGCTATTCCTAAGGTTTATACGGGGCTTTTAGACGTCGTAACCCTGTCAAAACAAAATCATGAATATAGACACCAAGCTTATATACATTCGGCATTTACATTTATAAATTCAAAAATTTCATTTCAGCATATAAGATTTGCATTTATTTAAAATTAAGTACGTCTATTTGCTTATAAACTTACCTCAAACGATGTAAAACGGAACGAGACAGCTAGTCGACAACTTTTGTTTTCCCCTAATCCAAATCTGACTTCTTTGGTTCTTGATCTAAACATATTCAAATTAAGCTCACTCAAATATATTTTCATTCAATTTAGTCCAAAAACACATAAATGGGCAAATTGCCATTTTACCCCTGACATTTACACTTTTTACAAATTAGTCCCTATTGCACAAAACACAAAATATGCAAAATTTCCCTATACCCATGTTAGGCTAAATCTTACCCATATTCATACAAGTCCATATATTTCATTTATTTCACATTTTAGTCCCTTAAATTATTATTTTTGCAATTTAGTCCTAATTATTCAAAATCATCAAAAACTCCAATACAAAACATGTTAATCTAAAACATATCTTTCATATTTCATCATCAAACAACAAAAATCACAAGCTCTCATCAATGGCATAACTGAAAATATTCATCAAAATAAAAAATTCAAGCTTGGGTCTTGAAGATAACTTAGTAACGATCTCAAAAATGTAGAAATGATCAAAAACCGAGCTAAACACGTACCTTAATTGAGCTTGAGAATGGCCGAACTAGGTTTTTCTTTTCTCTTTTCTCTTGTTCCTTATTTTCTGTGAATGAACATGATAATATGATAGCTTATTTTAATCTTATGTTTTATTATAAGCATTTTATTACATAATTTACCTTTTTAACCTTGTTTAATATTATTCATACTTCACCTTAGTATGGCCGAATGTGTCCATGCAAACATCCAAGGGTATAATTGCATTATAAATACCTCACATTAAAAGAACAACCACTATTCGGCCCTTTACCTATTAACCACCAAATTTTTGTTTTACTCGATTAAGTCCTTTTATTAATAACCACCAAATTTTTGTTTTACTCAATTAAGTCCTTTTATTAATAAACACAAATGACAAAATTAAATCACGAAAATTTCACAGATATAAATTCACACATAATAAACACAGAAAATAATTTTTAAATATTTTTTTGACACGAATTTGTGGTCCTAAAACCACCGTTCTCACTAGGGTCTAAATCGGGCTGTTACAGTGAAAACGGACCTACAAGCCCATAATGTTCTCCCCTGTGGGCCCACATGCCATTGTGGCCCACATGGCCCAAATTGGCTTTGACCGTGTGGATCACACGGCCTGGCCCAAAAAATCCCACACGCCCGTGTGGCCCACACTGCCTAATTCGGTCCGGGCCGTGTATCGTACATGGCTAGCCTCGTTGATCACATGCCCGTGTTCGGTCACACAGCCTACCACACAGACAGCCACACGCTCGTGTGGCGTCGACAGCCTCACTTTTCAATTTTTTGCCGATTTCCGTTTATCGTGTTACGATTACACACCTGATTTCGCTTGTAGTTAAACCACACTCCAAGTACTCCAAAACCTAGATTCAACCAAAACATCATTTAATCAACTACTTAGTTCGATATTTAACAAAAGCTAACGAAGTTAAGAATTGATCAACAATCGAAAACCCTCTTACCGAAATCAACCGAAATCGCCTACTCAATTCCTTAAAGATGCACCAACTAACTCTTGGTCTCCACCTAAAACAAGAGTCACAAGACCTTATCGTGAAACCTCTAATCGAAATTTACTTTAAACTTCAAAAAAACCATACTTACCGATCAAGCACAACCGATTTTTGTTAGAGAAAAACCCTAGCTGAAAAGAATCGGAGAAAGTGTAAGGGAGAAGTCGAAATTTTTCTTGCTGGGAGGAGAGGAAATTGAAAAGAAAACAATTGAAAAGAACACAATGAATTAAAAGACCAAAGAGTACAAATATAACCCTTCATTCAATAACTTATAAAATGAGACAATGAAACACCTAAATCACCTACCAAACTGACAACAGAGCAGAGTGCAATTTAGCAACGCAAGAGCGAATGAATCAAAAAGGGGAATCACTGATTGAAAGACGCAAAATAGAGGAGGTGACTGTGAGAAGAAGAAAAAAATGATGGGAAGGGAAATGTGAAAAGCCAAAAAGGAACAAAAGATGTAGCAAAAATTCACCTAGCAATATTCGACAAAAGGAGGAGCAAAATGGCAAACGGTAGACTAGAGGGGAAGGGGAACTATCGTCAAAAAAATTTGGGAACAATATAGGAAGCCAATTTTTTGTGAAAAAAATCACAAGAATGAAAATAAAATCAATAATAATATGGATAATATGAGAATTCCCTTATTTTACTCCTCAATTCCACGAAAAACTCCTATTATCCCTTAATTTCCTCCACTAAACTGTCCATCACACTCCCATGCACCCTCAAACTCCCTAAACCGTCCACTAAAAATCCCTCAACAACCGAATTTAAACCTCATTCAAGCACTACAGCATTTTGGTCAACCTACAACACTCACACGGCATAAGCAGTAAAAATAAATCCCCTTGATCGCGTAGAGATTCGAACCTCAGACCTCTAGCCACTTAACACTCTACCTAACCACCAAACCAGCAGGCCTATTCTGACATATTTTACCAACATTTATTTATAAGTCTACTGATTAGAGATAGGGGTTTATTCATTTAAAAACCAAAAACCTTCCCAAGCTAAGGCTTGAACTTAGGACCTCACACACACACCCAGAACACTTAACCACTTAAGTAGATACGGACTTGTGTCACAAACATACGAAAATAAATACATAAGATAATTTTAGGGCGTTACATTGTGTCACAAACATATGAAAATAAATACATAAAATATTTTTAGGGCGTTACATACGTAATTACTTTCCTATACTTTATAAGGTATAGGAAACTCGATCGATTTGGAAGCTCGTCGAAGATCTATCACACTATCCAGCGATTATATTGGTAGTTTTGATGTGTTGGTCAAGGTTATAATGGCATATATAAGAGGACTTATGTTTGATGTTTAGTTGAATGTTAGTTGATTATTATGGTATGTATATGTCATTTTGGTTGATGTAATCATGGTGCCTTGTTGATGTGAGTGAATATGGCTAAGCTATGGTGCATGTTTGGGTGACTAAATGGCATGTTTGTGTGGATGCTCTAATTGTCATAGTTATGGTACAAATGGAAAGCTTATAATGATTTGGTCTATGCTCAATTATGGTATGTTTTGAGTTGGAAATAACTTAGATGTGTGTGCTTAATGTATGGTCAACTATGAACATGTTTAGATAGGTTTGATGAATTGTGATTGAGGTGCCATATTGGCATATTGGTTGTATGGATTATTGGTATAGAAATTTGGTCATTTTATGTATGTTTTGGGCATGTTTTAGGGTATTGGTTATATGTGCGAATGACTTGTAGGTACATGCTTGAATTGGGTGAAAGAAATGGCTTGAATTTCGCCAATTTCCTGTCCACATGGCCTAAAACACGAGCGTGTGTGTGAGCCTTGTGTAACACATGGTCGTGCAACTTGGCCATGTGTCCCCTGTAGATTTTAAAGGTTGCAAGTCAGGCAGATACACGGCCTAGCACACGGCTTAGCACACGGGCATGTTGGTTAGTCGTGTGACCCAATTTTGAAAGTTACAAATGCACGGATACGGACACGACTGGGACACGGCCGTGTGTCCCTAATTCGATTGCTACATAGCCTGACTACACGGCAGTGTGAACCCTGCAATCCAAATTTTATAACTTTTTTCTCAAACTTTTCAAATGTTTCTAACTTAGTCCCGAATTTTTCCTAAAGTGATTTTATGGCCACAAAGGCTCGATTAAGGGACGGTATGCATGTGTATGAATAAATTATGCCATGTTTAGGTTGATATATTAAATGTGCATTGTAAAGTTACAATCTTACGGTAAGGTTCCGTAACCCTATTCCGATAACAGATATAGGTTAGGGGTGTTACAAAGGTACCTCAAATGCATTCATCAAAATTTACCTAAACATGCAGATGTTACAACATTTCAACCATTAACTACTAGTTCAATAAATTTCGAAACATGTCATAACTTAACCATATTCAAGCTACCTCAAAATATACCACATGAGCCATTCCAAAACATGGAACATGAGATAGCACAATGACATAAACCATCAAGGCTTCATGGATACCAAACAAAGATAACATTCAAAAGTTTTACAAGCCAATCCACCAACTAAACATTCATCACAATGACATTACAATGCAACCTATACATGCCATTATAACCTTGGTCAAAACATTCAAAAACTATCGATATTTATGCTGTATAGTGTGATAGATCTCTGACGAGCTTCCAAACTGATCGAGCTTCCAATAATCTATAAAACATAGAAAAGAAACTATGTAAGCACATAATGCTTAGTAAGTTCGTAGAAAATGAAACATAACTTACCATTTCATTTACATAATAAGTATAAACATAATGTAACCCAAACCACAAGCTTGACACAAGCCTAAACATCATCATCAATAGAAAATTTAGTGCATTTTTCATAACTCATTTGAATCAACCACATGATAAGTAATTTTTATAAGAAAAATCATGATTTGATTCATACATCCTTTGTATGAGCATATGTAACAACCCGTTTTTAGTCAAATCAGAATACTGGTTTCGAGATCACAAATCCAAAGAAAAATATTTATTTATTATTATTTTAATGTTTATAACTTGATATGATGATTGTGTGAAAATGTCGTTAAGAAATTTTATTGTTTAAATGGTCAATTTGAGAAAAATGACTAAATCGTGTAATGTGTAAAAGTGAAGTTCTATTAGTTAAAAGTATCTAATAGCTATAGAACCTTAAAGTAAAAGCCCTTATGTTGTAATTAGACCATTAATAGTAGGTGTGGACATATATGGACATATATTAAGAAGTTTTAAATGGTTTTATATAAGGTTAATTTTGTAATTTGGTTATTAAACATATAATAAATAAAAAAAAAACCCAAAATTTTAATGCTTCATCTTTCTTAGCCGAATATTAAAGAGAAGAAAAGCTAAGTTTTAGGGTTTCACTCGTCTCTCATACACATGTATATACCCGTATAACTTTCACCATTATAGTCATATTATTACCAACATATCATTTGCTTCAAACAAGCTAACATGAAAGTTTGCTTTGCACAGACTTTCCAGTTACTTATTTAAACAAATGTACTTATACATACATTCTATGAATTCTGAATAAATTTACTTATCTATTCATTTAATCAGACAAGTTATGCACATAACATCATACAAGGGACAATAAACATGAATAAGTTTATCACAATCTATTTTTTTTTCACCTCGTACACCATCATTTAGACATATCCTTACAATCATATAAATCAGTCCAAGCAATTTAACACATTTGCCTAAACTATACGAGCTTGCCAACCATAATCTTTCAAATAAGCATAAGTGAATATTCATTCCATCTATATCTTTGGTAAGTTATCTAAACACATGCATTTATTCAAGCAATTCAGTCACATACATCATGGAATTATCAATCAATCACAGGTAAGTTTATTATGCCATATAATCCTTTATCTCATTTCAATAATTCATTTCAATCCATCAAATTTTGATATCCAATCAGGTCAATGACATTTTATCCATAACAGGGTATTGTGAATCTTATTCATACTTTCCAAGTTTTAACTCATCATGACTGTACTTTACTCAAATACCTCATTACCACAATAAATATGGTCGAATGTAGCTTGGTTGGAGAGTACTTTTGTCTAAATAAAATGGCTCTCATACACATCGGGAGACATCACACTATCACAGATCAGTGGCATCTATAACTATACTCTCATACATATGCTAGGTTAGTTCGAGAACCGACTAAACTATTGCTCTGATAGTAGTAAATGTAACACCCCTTACTCGTGTTCGACGCTGAGACAGGATACGAGGAATTACCGGACTTAAACGCACTCAATCAAGCAAACTGGGCCATAAAATTTCATTCATATTTTGAAACATTCAATCACATACACATAGTCCCTTATTTGGGTCCACGAAGCCCAAAACAAACTCTACGGGTGGTTCGGCACTAAACCGTAAACTTTCGAAGGTTTTACAATACTTAGGAAATATTTTTCATATTTTGGAGAGTCACATACCCGTGTGGCTCTGGATACGCCCGTGTCCTCAGCCCGTGTAACTCTCCGTTTATGAAGTCAACAACCATTTAAAGGCACATGGCCAAGGTACACACCCATGGCCAAAGGCTGTGTCCTCCACACGGCTATGTCTTTGCCCGTTTGACTAAAACGGAGGCTATTTTCCACACCTTTTTGTCATCCTTACAAGCACACACACATACGTGATTCCAATGGCATTCAACATCCTCAATTATGAAACAAGCATAACATTTACAAATCATCATACATGTATTACCCATTTCTCACATTAAACCAAGTCTAGACATACCATACTTTATTCATTAAGCTTTGCCAAATACCTTACCACTTATACTTTTATACCATAGTTATCATCATGCTAATTAATTCTAACTTATCATTAAGCATACATATTCTAGCCAAGTTATGTCTTTATAGAGTACCGACATTCCACATACATAGAACAATATGCTTGACTAAGACATTCCACACCAATTCCATATTCAATTAACATTATTATTTATTCACACTTTATACCATTATACCATGGTTACCAACTTATCCATGTAACATCCATGTTCAAGGCATTATTATCTTATTACCATATTACACATTTAATTCATGATCATGACCATCTCGACTGATCACAAAGCATGCATTCAACACACGTAACATTTTACCAACCATGCATGGCAAACAAACATATTCACATCATAATTATTAGACATAACATGAATAGCTAGATTTACTAGTCATAATCAATATGAGCCACACCTCATGGCCATATACAATAGCTCAATATAGGCAAATACATTTGGCCAAATTATGATAACACATGTTATAAAACTAGGTTCCTATACATGCCGCTCACTTGATATTTCTAACATATGTATCAATATTCCAAGTGT
This sequence comes from Gossypium longicalyx, assembly GCA_025698465.1. Taxonomy (NCBI): domain Eukaryota; kingdom Viridiplantae; phylum Streptophyta; class Magnoliopsida; order Malvales; family Malvaceae; genus Gossypium; species Gossypium longicalyx. The sequence continues at coordinate 57,557,150 of CM046998.1, forward strand.
ATTGGCTTGATAGTGTGATACTGCCTCCGATGATCTCCAACCCTGAGCTAACCTGACAATAATAAAGGAAATGGAAAGGAGGGAGTAAGCTTAAAGCTTAGTAAGCTTGCATGAAAAATAATAAGCAATGTATTAACATGCTATTTTCAAACTCTCTCTATTTATTCAAAGTCCAGTCAAGCTATTTTCTCGAGTCATAGTCACTAAATTATTTATATCCGGAGCTACGAAAATCCAAATTAAGATCTGCTAATTTTCCCAAGAACTACACTCAAATATATTTTTATCATAAAATTTTTAGAATTTTGGGTTTAGCCAATAAGTACAGTTTTTTCGTTAAATTTACCCCTGTTTTGCTGTCCGACAGTTCTGACCTCTCTTTACTAAGAATTAATTATCTCATGGTACGGAACTTGGATAACATTCCTATCTATTTTTTCCTAAAAATAGACTCATTAATTATTTTAAGCATAAATTATAACCCATAATTATATTTTTACAATTTTCAATGATTTTTCCAAGTCAGAACAGGGGATTCTAAAATCATTCTGACCCTGTCTCACAAAAATTCAAATATCATAGAATATGAAATTCTTTTGCTTTCACCGTTTCTTTTATGTGAAAATAGACTCATTAAGATTTAATTTCATATATTTTTCAACCTCTAATTCGATTTCCACCATTTTTGGTGATTTTTCAAAGTCACACAACTGCTACTGTCCAAAAATATTTTTTTTACAAATTTCACTCTTACATAATCTCACTTACTCCCTGTAATGCCCCAAAAATCCCGAAATCCAAAAATCTCAAAATCATGAATTTTCTTTATTTTCGATTTTGATAAAAATTGTGTTTAATATTCTTATCCAAGCGATAATTTTAGTAGGTCTTAGCTAAGGTTGAGTTTGAATTAAGGGGTAGAAGAAATTATAATTTAATTCTTAAAAGAATCAGGGCTGACAAGTAGGTGGGCTTTTGAATAAATGAAGAAACAATTGGACACAAAAAGAGCTTGTGGTGGAGTGGCTAAGTGACGCCACATAAGGTGTAGTGAGGTGGCGTTAGTAGCTAGCAAGGGGGTCCAAGGTTCGAATCCTAGCTTAGTATTTTTTAGAGTCTAGTTTTGGCTTTCTAGAAGGATGGAAGTGGCATGAAGATGGACTCCAAGGGGAGTGTTCAAAAGAGAAAATTAAAAAAAAGGATCAAGGGGTTATCAGGGAAAAAAACGAGGAGATGAGAAGTGAGGAGTAAGTGTAGTCGAATTGGGAACTTGGGCTTGAAGAATTCAGTTATAGGGCTATAAATAGGTGCCGAATGGGAAGGTTGAAAAGCTAATGACGAATTTCCCTTCACTTTGTGCCAGAAACCCTTTTCTCTAAAAAGCCGAGAACTCTTTTTTTCTTTTCTTTCTTTGTGCCGAATTCTTATCCCTCCTCTACTCAATATTTTCTTTGCTTTAGACGATTCTTCTTCCTCTCTTCTTTGGTGCTCAGTAATCAATTGTTGCCATTCAAATCTTTAAGAGTCGAATACCCTTGGTGCTGCCACTACTCTTTCCACCCAGTCAATTCTAGTGTAAGTGTTCGCTCTCCCAATTGGTTTTTGATAAGTATCGAGTATTCAGTTCCTCACTTCTTTCTAATCGACTTCAGTAGGGAATTAGTGTCAGATCTAGATTTTGGATTCCTGCCAATTTTCTCTTCAGAGACTTTGGTAAGTACTCTTAATATTAGTTGGCCGAATGGTCATAGTTAAGGTAAGGAGACTTGTGTTGGATGCTAGTTCCCTAGTATTTAGTTTTAATGAGTAAGACTAATACAGATCTAGGGAGTACGTGTTCAAGGAAAAGATATTAAGGATTGGTGCTCAAGGTAAGGTGAAAGGTGAGGTTTTGGTTTTAGTAAGGATATGTATTAAGCATGTGATTAATAGAAGGGTGATATCATTTGTCAGTTGGTGACTAAAGGAATCGCAGTACGCTTGCTTACTAGGTGTGTACATACACTACACACACACAATGAATCGGCAAAAGATGAAAAGCCGAAAAGCCGAAAGTCTAAACGGGTCATATAAATGTGACATCCACATATGAATATGATTGGGCTTAATAGGCCATATGAATATGATTGGGCTTAATGGGCTAGATATAGGTATGTGAATTTGTTTGGGCTTTGTAAGGGGTTTTGGGCCTAGTATATGATATCCATATAAGACTTAATTAATATATTGCGACCGTGGACAAGTCAAAGGGTTAAGGTGTGGCAACGGGTATCTGCATGTCTAGGATTGGATCTAGGGAGAGCTTGGTACTTAAGCGGTCTTAATGACACACCTCCTCTTCTCTGAAATCCTACCTGGTGCATAATATTCGTTCATCTTAGGTCACAGGACTTGTTAACGGGCCATAGATAAGTGAAAACAGTAATTAAGGGAAAATTACTGAAATGCCCCTAAGGGCGAAAATAACCAAAGTACCCCTAGGTGTTGAATGTAAGTTTTGTGGATGCGACATGCATACATATGATATTCTGCTTAGGTTGCATATGGGTCGGGAATTATGGAACGGAGGAAGTATATGAGGTTTGCATGGTTGCTTGACAATCGTGGATCCACCGATGACTTTTAAATCCCAATATGTAAATGAATGTAGTTCTAGAATCGGGCTACCATGGTGTGTGGGTTGGGTGGGTCGATATTTATATCCCCACATGGTGTGACGGGGGACAGAGCCAGTGTGTAGCGGATGGATAATTGGATGGGATTGCATTGCATGAATGATGAACGATGAATGATGTTTTTTTTTGAATGCTTGTTTTCTTCGAGGGTTGTACACACTGAGTTTGTGAAAACTCACCCCCTCTTTTATTTTATTTTCAGGTGATGCTCAGTAGAAGGTTCGATATTTGGAGGGACTCTGGGTGGCCAGCTAGCAAGATGATTTGGACTTGGGTTTTTTTTAAGCATTTAAGTTTTTACTTCTTTTTAAGTATGTTCCAGACTAGATTGTAATAAGGTTTTCATTGTGTTATTATTACTTGAATTATTATTATTATTTTCAATGTAATTGCCAGAAGTTGAACATTGATTTCTTAAATTACAGTATGTTTTCTACATTTTTGCAACTAAGTTTTTTTAATCAGATGTTTAAACAAGGCTTTCGTAATTGAAGGTATTTTTTTAAGCTAATTAGGATTTCTTTTACTTTAAGAAGGGTTTTCAATGAAAACACGATTTTCACTAAAACACTTTAATGTGACACACCAGATTCGGCCATATCGTCTAGGCTGGGTTTGGAGTGTTACATTTAGTGGTATCAGAGCCTGATTGTAAAACTTGGGCTGTGAAGTGGGCCTTATTATTATTTGTGTTCTTTTTTGATTTTACAAATATTTTGGATCGCGATGCTTTGGAAAAAGAGAAATCTTGCTGAGCGGTACATCGAGTCTCCGATGTCGAACCAAGTAAGTACTTTTATTTTTAAATTTGTTTAAATTATTATACAGTAGATAGTTAGAGGGCTACTTTAGATGATTGTTAGAGTGGAACTAAAGCCCGTAGGATCTGGAAACTATAGAGGATTTTCGAAAACGATCTTCTCTTTAAATATTTCTATAAAACATCGGTGTAAATATTTAACTAACAAAAATTTCATAAAATTTCTAATCCAGATAATACGCGAATCGACGATTAGTGCTAGAAGAGGTGCAAGAGGCCGTGGCTGAGGCAGCGGAAGCGTTAGGGCTGAATTGTCGGCATCGGGCCATATGCCTGATGTTGGAGTAGAAGAGGCTCCGGCCTCACCGGTGGCTGAGAATGGACTGTATGATCAGGCTGCGAGAGAAGATGCATTGCCGCAGGCAATGCTAAGGATTTTAGAAAGGGTTGCTGAGCCCAATAATGGCAGCGAAAATCGAGGGTCCATTCCGGAACGACTTTGTTCGAATGGGGGCTGAGATCTTTAAGGGCGTGGCTGGCGTGGCTCCTAACGTGGCAGAATATTCGTTGGAGGCCATTGAAAGGATAATGGAGGATATGGACTGCTCACCTGTGCAAAAGTTGAGAGGGGCAGTGTCATTGCTTAGGGAAGAAGCCTACCAGTGGTGGTTGACAGTGAAAGAGGGCACCCAACCGGAGCGGGTCACCTCAGAGTTTTTCAAAGCTGCATTCCAAGGGAAGTATGTGGGTACAAGCTATGTGAATGCTAGGAGGAAGGAGTTCCTGAACTTGACCCAAGGCAACAAATCAGTGGCGAAGTGCGAAGCGGAGTTTCTACGCCTTAGTAGGTATGCGAGGGTAATAGTGGCAACGGAGTATGAGCGTTGCGTTAGGCTTGAGGATGGGCTTAGAGATAGGCTTAGGGTACTAATAGCTCCACAAAGGGAACGAGTTTTCTCGGAGTTGGTGGAGAAAGCAAAGATAGCGGAGGAGGTTAAGTGCACTGAGTGCTTAAATCGGGAAGAAGAAAGGGGTAGGAATAAAAGGGAGGCTGAGACTCCGGGTGTTGGATAGATGCCTAGGGCTAGGGCCAGAGTTAATGGGCCAGTTAGAGCAGGGCCCCCTGCTGCTAATCTAGGGGTGCCATGTTGTGCTGATTGTGGGAAAGGTCATAGAGGCGAGTGTTGGAAGAGGATGGGAGCTTGTTTAGCTTGTGGGTCTATGGAGCATAGGATCAAGGATTGCCCCGAAATGTTAGGTCGAGAGCCAGTAGTGGGCCAAGCTGGTGCTCAGCCACCAAGGGGTGGTCAGCTGCCACCAAGGCCAGGGGTGGTGACGGCAATAGGCGTGGACGTGAAGTACTAGGCAAAAATGTAGGCCATGCTGAGGCGAGGCAACCAGCTTTGGTTTATGCTGCTCGTCACCGAGAAGACGAAGATGCTCCAGAAGTAAATACTGGTATGTACTTTATCCATAGTGTGCGATCTATCTATTTTGAAATTAGAAATAAAGGGTGCAGAAGAAGCGTAGTGGTGTAATCTAAGCGATGCGACATCAATATCCTCAACTGTTTGAATCAGGTAAAATTTCGAGGACGAAATTTCTTTTAGGGGGTAGAGTTGTAACGCCCCAAAAATCTCGAAATCCAAAAATCTCAAAATCCCAAAATTTCTTTATTTTGATTTTGATAAAAATTATGTTTAATATTCTTATCCAAGCGATAATTTTAGTAGGTCTTAGCTAAGGTTGAGTTTGAATTAAGGGGTAGAAGAAATTATAATTTAATTATTAAAAGAATCAGGGCTGACAAGTAGGTGGTCTTTTGAATAAATGAAGAAACAATTGGACACAAAAAGAGCTTGTGGTGGAGTGGCTAAGTGATGCCACATAAGGTGTAGTGAGGTGGCATTAGTAGCTAGCAAGGGGGTCCAAGGGTCGAATCCTAGCTTAGTATTTTTTAGAGTTTAATTTTGGCCTTCTAGAAGGATGGAAGTGGAGTGAAGATGGACTCTAAGAGGAGTGTTCAGAAGAGAAAATTAAGGAAAGGATCAAGGGGTTAGCAGGGAGAAAAACGAGGAGATGTGAAGTGAGGAGTAAGTGGAGCCAAACTGGGAACTTGGGCTTGAAGAATTTGGCTATATGGCTATAAATAGGTGCCGAATAGGAGGGTTGAAAAGCTAATGACGAATTTCCACTCACTTTGTGCCAGAAACCCTTTTCTCTAAAAAGCCAAAAACTCTTTTTTTTTTCTTTTCTTTCTTTGTGCCAAATTCTTATCCCTCCTCTACTCAATATTTTCCTTTCTTTAGCCAATTCTTCTTCCTCTCTTCTTTGGTGCTGAGTAATCAATTGTTGCCATTCAAATCTCTAAGAGCCGAATACCCTTGGTGCTGCCACTACTCTTTCCACCCAGTCGATTCTAGTGTAAGTGTTCGCTCTCCCAATCAGTTTTTGATAAGTATTGAGTATTCAGTTCCTCACTTCTTTCTAATCGACTTTGGTAGAGAATTAGTGTCAAATCTAGATTTTGGATTCTTGCCGATTTGCTTTTCAGAGACTTTGGTAAGTACTATTAATATTAGTTGGCCGAATGGTCATAGTTAAGGTAAGGAGACTTGTGTTGGATGCTAGTTCCCTAGTATTTAGTTTTAATGAGTAAGACTAATGCAGATCTAGGGAGTACGTGATCAAGGAAAATCTATTAAGCATTGGTACTCAAGGTAAGGTGAAAGGTGAGGTTTTGATTTTAGTAAGGATATGTATTAAGCATGCAATTAATGGAAGGGTGATATCATTTGTAGTTTGGTGACTAAAGGAATCGCAGCACGCTTGCTTACTAGGTGTGTACATACACTGCACACACACAATGAATCGGCAAAAGCTGAAAAGTAGAAAAGCCGAAAAGCCGAAAAGCCGAAATGTCGAAAAGCCAAAAGTTTGGCTACGGTAGTCTTGCGAGTGGCGAACACTCATAAGAGGGAAACCGATAGGTTACCTGAGGCCACTGGCGATTCCGTGGACTTGGGTTGTGATTTGGCCATATGGGACGGAATGGGCTAAATTGGCCCAATGGGCTGTTGGGCCCATAATAGGCAAAAACTGAGTATTGATGCTATGTGATAGAAAGTTTGTAAGTGAGCATGAATATGAATGTGACTGGGCCAAACGGGCCATATAGATGTGACTGGGCCGAACAGGCCATATAGATGTGATTTGGGCCTAATAGGCCATATACAGGTGATTTGGGCCTAATGGGCTATATGAATATGATTGGGCTTAATGGGCCAGATACAAGTATGTGAATTTATTTGGGCTTTGTAAGGGGTTTGGGGCCTAGGATTTGATATCCACATAAGACTTAATTAATAAATTGCGACCGTGGACAAGTCAAAGGGTTAAGGTGTGGCAACGGGTACATGCATGTCTAGGATTGGATCTAGGGAGAGCCTAGTATTGGATCTAGGGAGAGCTTGGTACTTAAGCGCTCTTAATGACCCACCTCCTCTTCTCTGGAATCTTACTTGGTGCATAGTATTTGTAATATCCTGATTTTGGGCCTAGTCGGAATAGTGGTTTTGTGACCACAAAATTTGAGATAGAAATAATTATTTTGATGTTTATGATATGATTGCATGATTGTGTGAAAATTTCGTGATGAAATCCTATGCCTAAAGTGCTTAAATTGAAATTAGGGACTAAATTGAATAATTTGCAAAACTTGCATTCTAGAAGTTTCTAGTATGAAATTGGTTTGAAATATTAATTAGGAGGTCTTAAATAGAAATTTTACCAATTTCTAAGTTTATGGACAAAAATTGGACATGGATGGAATTTTTGGAAAGTTTAGTAGTAAGGGCATTTTGGTCATTTAGGGGTAAAATGAATTAAAATACAAAATTAAAAGCCAATTTTGCTCATCTTCAACCCCATGGCTGAATATAGCAAGGAGAAACCATGGCCAGGGTTTTTCAAGCTTCCAAGCTCGATTGTAAGTCCATTCTAGCCCCGTTTTTCAAGTTCTTTACGTTTTTGGAGTCCCTGTGCTTTCGATTTAGCTTATGCTAGCAATAATTTAACCTAGGGTTTATATTTGGAAAAATACCCATAGGTGAAATTTGTGTATTTTGGTGTTTTATGATAGAATATGAGGTTTTAAATTATGTTAGACAACTTGTGCTACTCGGTTTTAAGTGAAAATGAGCAAAAGGGCTTAATCGGTAAAAATACCTAATAGTCATAAGTACATGTTAGAGTGAGAATTTGATGTTTCCATAGAAGGTAAAAATGATCAGCATGTCATAAAACATAAGAAAATAGGCTGAAGTTTAATTTACGAGCTTTGGGGAAAAAGTGTAAATATGCAAAAGTTTAGGGGCAAAATTGTAATTTTTCCAAAATATTATTTTGGGTCAATTTGAATAATGTGAGTCCTAATTAGACTATATTTTAAATGATAGAGCAAGGAAAACTAAAATTCGGGCTAAAATGGGGAAAATACCAAGTTGTGGACGAAATGGTAAAAGTAGCCATTTTCGCATACTAGGTAAGTTCATATGTAAATGTTGGTAACATAGTTATTATTTTAAATGTTTTTATGTTATTTAAATGATATGATAATTATTATGAAATATTATACTCGTGATAATTGTTTGATAATATGTCAAATTATGTGATATACTTGGAAAATGTGAAATACTACCGAGTATCGGTATCGGTATTCCGTAGAAGATGGTTGAGACACATGATTGGGAAAAAGGTCCCGTTGAACCTTAGGAATGGATTAGGATACAAGTGACATGTCACTGGGATATTTGGGCATCCGAACTCGTTGAGTTGAGTCCGAGTTCACTTATGGATGCGAATGTCCGAACTCGTTGAGTTGAGTCCGAGTTCGTGAGATGAAACTAGGCATCCGAGCTCGTTGAGTTGAGTCCGAGTTCACTTATGGATGCGAACGCCCGAGCTCATTGAGTTGAGTCCGAGTTCGCTTATGGGCGGGTTACATAGTAGCTTGGCTACATATGTGGCACTTATGTGCAAACTTTCCATGTATCCGAATTATATTCTGATGTGTTCAACGGGTAAAGTTCTACTCAAATGGAGGAATACTCAAGATGAAAGGGACGTATTGGTAAGTGTTGTGAAATGGATACTTTGAACAGGTATGTACTTAACCCTCGGGTTGAAAAATCGATATAACAACAATATGGTAAGATGATAAATGAAAATATGATATGAATGTCTTGGTGATGATTATGCAAATGATATTTTATGTTTGCTTATATGGTTATGTTACTTGCTATTTGCATGTGAACTTACTAAGCATTTATGCTTACTCCTCCTTTTCATTCCTTGTAGTGTTAACAAGCCAGCTCGAAATCGGAACGGCCTGGGAGGCACGCTCACACTATCCGTATACCATCTTGGCATAATGGCTTGTATATTTTGAGTATGACATGTATAGCATTATAATCATTTTGTATATATGGTCTTATGATATGGTTATTGAGTAGTATAAAAATGCTTGGTAATGATTAGCCATTGGAATGGCTAATTATGATCATATTTGGTGTTATGTATGTCAAATTGCTAGTTAATCCATGGAAACCATGAAATAGGTAAAATTTACCATAAAATAGATTCAGACAGTAGTAGTGACGTGAATTTGAAAAATCATTAAAAATAGTAGAGATATAATTAGATGATGAATAAAATACGGAATTGAATAATTATGAGTCTATTTTCATATGGAAGAAACGAAACAGGTATATGAGTTATATTTTATGAGATGTTTAAATTTTTGTGAAATAGGGCCAGAGCGATTTCTGGATCCCCTGTTCTGATTTTTGAAATTCACTATAAATTGTATAAAAATAGTTAGAAGTAATAATTTATATTTACAGATTTCTTATTGAGTCTAGTTTTAGGAGAAACAAACTTCATAGTCATTGAAATTCTGTACAGAGAGATAACTGCTTCGTAATACACAGAGGTCAGAGTAGTCGAACCCTGAAATAGGGGAGACTTTAACTAATAAACTGTACTAATTGGCATAGCAAAAAATTCTAGAAACAAATTAGTAAATAGATATATGAGTCTATTTTCAGGGAAAATTTACGAAATTGGATTTTGAGTTTCAGAACTCAAGATATGAATTTTTAAGCGACTGTGACGCAGTTAGCCAGCTTGTCTGGAATTTCTAAAATTAAATTGTTTGAGCTGTTTAAGCAATGAATTAAGTCTGTTAACACCTCGTGTTCGACTCCGGCAACGGTCTCGGGTACGGGGCGTTATAGTATTCGTTCATCTTAGCTCATAGGACTTGTTAACGGGCCAAGATAAGTGAAAACTATAATTAAAGGAAAATTACTGAAATGCCCCTAAGGGCAAAAATGACCAAAATACCCCTAGGTGTTGAATGTAAGTTTTGTGGATGCGACATGCATACATATGATATTCTGCTTAGGTTGCATATGGGTCGAGAATTATGGAACAAGGAAGTATATGAGGATCGCATGGTTGCTTGATAATCGTGGATCCACCAACGGCTTTTAAAGCCTAATATGTAAATGATGGTAGTTCCCCAACTAGGCTACCATGGTGTATGGGTTGGGTGGGTCGATATTTATATCCCCACATGGTGTGATGGGGGATAGAGCCGGTGTGTAGCAGATGGATAATTGGATGGGATTGCATTGCATGAATGATGAACGATGAATGATGTTTTTTTTTGAATGCTTGTTTTCTTCGAAGGTCGTACACACTGAGTTTGCGAAAACTCACCCCCTCTTTTATTTTATTTTTAGGTGATGCTCAGTAGAAGGTTCGATGTTTGGAGGGACTCTGGGTGGCCAGCTAGCAAGATGATTTGGACTTGGGGTTTTTTTAAGCATTTAAGTTTTTACTTCTTTATAAGTATGTTCCATACTAGATTGTAATAAGGTTTTCATTGTGTTATTATTACTTGAATTATTATTATTTTCAATGTAATTGCAAGAAGTTGAACATGGATTTCTTAAATTACTGTATGTTTTCTACATTTTTGCAACTAAGTTTTTTTAATTAGATGTTTAAACAAGGCCTTCGTAACTGAAGGTGTTTTTTTAAGTTAATTAGGGTTTCTTTTACTTTAAGAAGGGTTTTTAATGAAAACACGATTTTCTCTAAAACACTTCAATGTGACACACCAGATTCAACCATAGCATCTAGGCCGGGTTTGGTGTGTTACACTCTATTTTATCTTACCGAAAGTTTGATCAACTATCGAGCACATTGCTCATATGTTTTCACACACACATACCTACACTTATTCATCACATAGTCATATTCATTTACACTTAATCATTACATGATCACATGTATTTTCACTTAGTCAATTTCCTGTAGAACTCATCGGAATAATAACAGATATGCGATGGCCTGCACATATTACCACCCTTGTAACCGAAGCTATCTGGTGCACATAGTAGCTTGCACTTAGTACTACATTTGTGACCAAAACCATCTCTTACATATAGTGGCCCGCACTTAGTACCACACATGTGATCAAAACTATCGGGTACGCATAGTATCCTGCACTTAGTACTACACATGTGACCTAACCATCTGGTACACGTAGTAGCCTGCACTTAGTACTACACACGTGACCTAAAACCATCTTAATCACATAGTAGCCTACACATTGTACTACACATGTGTTCTCACAATGGATCATTCGTATCTTTTCTATTCTGAAGGTCCAACCGAGAATTTTCTCACTTTTTAACATTTTACAAATTCATCCTTAATCTATTTCAATTCATAATTTACATCAGCGATCATTCAATATACAACCACATCTCATATAATAATAAAATATTATATCATAAGTAAAAACAATATATTATTTACATACAAACTTACTCATTTCATTTAAATGTCATTTTCCATTAAATTTCCTTTAACATCAAATCAATACAATCATAGTAAGATATATTTCATGTATAATAATAATAACATGAATAAAATTCTTATTAAATCAGACAAACTTACCTCGACACCGAAATAGCAAAAAGGGTCTAACCGTTGGTTTCCTTATTTTCATCCATTCTAGGTCCAATCCTCGTTTTCCTTAATCTATAATATCATATTCAGTCTAATTATTAGTCACATTATTTAATGTGATCCAAAAATCATGTAACAGCCCAATTTAGGGCCAAAACGGAACAGTGGTTTCGAAACCACGAATCCGAGGTTGAAAATTTTATGACTAGGAGTTTAATTTGATGTTTAGGACTAAATTGAAATAGGTGAAAAATGTGTGTTCTAGTTCATAAGGAACTTGATTGAAATGGGGGTTTTAAGTAGAGGTCCTTAAATGGAAATTAGGCCATTATACTTTATATGGACAAAAATGGGCATGAATAAGTCAAAATTTTAAAGAAAGGCTTTGTCATTTGGTAATTAAAAGAAATAAAATGGGAAAAATAAGCCAAAATTTTGTCCATCCATCTTCTTCCTTGGCCGAAACTTGTATGTTCACCATAGCTAGGGTTTTTCCAAGCTTTCAAGCTCAATAGTAAGTGCATTCAAGCCCCGTTTTTAATGTTCTTTACATTTTTGAAATCCTCGTAGCTCGGTTTACCTATTTCTACCATTATTTCGAGTTAGGGTTTATGTTTAAAAATTTACCCATGAATAATATGCATGTATTTTGATGTTTTATGGTGGAATATGAATGTTTAAAGTTAGGAGAGCGATCTTTTCTAAGCGATTTTTAGCGAAAACGAGCAAAACGACATAATCGGTAAAAATACCTATTGTTGATAACTATGTGTTAGAGTGAGAATTTGATGTTGCCATAGAAGGGAAAAATGATCAGCATGTCATAAAACATAAGAATAAGGGCTGAAATTAAATTTCCAAGCCTAGGGGCAAAATCATAATTTTATAAAAGTTAGAGGGCAAAAACGTAATTTTTCCATAATGTGATTTTTGGATTGAAATAGATAGTATGAGTGTTAAATAAGCTAAATGTGTTGTTATAGATCAAGAAAGGCGTGGAATCGACCTCAAACAGGGGAAGGAAAAGATTTTGGACTAAATTGCAAAATTTTCATATTTTGCACCAAGGTAAGTTTGTATGTAAATAATACATTATCTTTATTTACGTTTTATATTTCAGCATATTATATATATTTTAGCTAATTTTGAATCATAATCGACTATTGGAAGAATGGAAATAAGTAATAGAGAGAAAAATCCCAGTTGAACCTTCGAAAAGATTGGATAATACAGATGGTACGTAGCTAGGTCACATGTATGGTGCTGAGTGCACATCATGTGTACAAGAGAGCTACGAGATACTATGTGGTAACTAGGTCACATGTGTGATACGGGATGTATACCATGTACACAAGAGAGCTACGGGAGAGGATAAATGTAGCTAGCTCGCATGTGTGGTTCCAAGTGAAGGACACCATGTAGACAAGAGAGCTACGAGATAAACTGGCTAGGTCACATGGGTAGTACTAAGTGTTTACCATGTCTACAAGAGAGCCGAACTATGTGAAATATGATGGGTGGAGCTATGTGCTGAAACCACCATGTAATATCCCGAATTAGGGCCTAATCGGAATGTGGTTTCGTGACCACAAATCCGAGATAGAAATAATTATTTTATAACTATTTTGAGGTTTATGATATGATTGCATGATTGTGTGAAAATTTTGTGAAGAAATTCCATGCATAAAATGCTTAATTTGAAGTTAGGGGCTAAATCGAATAAGTTGCAAAACTTGCATTCTAGAAGTTTTTAGTATGAAATTGCTTTGAAATATTAATTAGGAGGTCTTAAATAGCAATTTGACCAATTTCTAAAATTTTGGACAAAAATGGGCTTGTACATAAAAAATTTTCAAAGAAAGGCATTAAGGGCATTTTGGTCATTTGGATAATTAATGAAATAAAATGGAAAAAATGACACAAAATAGTCATCTTCCCCATTAGTTGCTGCCGAATGCTCCATGTCTCCATAGCTAGGGTTTCTTCAACTTTCAAGCTTCATAGTAAGTGATTCCAAGCCCTGTTTTTAATGATTTTTATGTTTTTGAGATCCCGATAACTCGATAAAGCTTATGTTAGCAATAATTTAACCTAGGGTTTATATTTGGAAAAATACCCATAGGTGAAATTTGTGTATTTTGATGTTTAATGATAGAATATGATAAATCCCGTTTGAACCTTAGGAATAGATTAGGATACAAGTGACATGTCACTAGGATGGTTGAGCATCCGAACTCGTTGAGTTGAGTCCGAGTTCACTTATGGATGCGAATGTCCGAACTCGTTGAGTTGAGTCCGAGTTCGTGAGATGTAACTAGGCATCCGAGCTCGTTGAGTTGAGTCCGAGTTCGCTTATGGGCGGGTTACATAGTAGCTTGGCTACATATGTGGCACTTATGTGCAAAGTTTCCATGTATCCGAATTATATTCCGATGTGTTCAACGGGTAAAGTTCTACTCAAATGGAGGAATATTCGAGACGTAAAGAGACGTATTGGTAAGTGATGTGAAATGAATATTTTGGACAGGTATGTATTTAACCCTCGGGTTGAGTATTGATACAATAACGATAAGGTAGTAAAATGATGAAAGATGATTAGAAATGAGATTTATGTTTTGGTGATACCATGCTAATGTTGTTTGGTATGATTGCTTTGTTATGTTACTTATTATTTGCATATGAACTTACTAAGCATTTATGCTTACCCCTCTTTCTTACTCATTGTAGTTTTGGACAAGCCAGCTCAAGAGTCGGGATTGGTCGGAGGATCACCACACTATCCTAAGAACTTTTCGTAAAATGGCTTGTAAATTTAAGTATGGCATGTATAGCAAAATACTTATTTTGTGTAAATGATCTTATGGTATGGTGATGAAATGGTTGAGGAAGTGCTTGATAATGATAAATTATGGAAATGGTTAGTTTAGAATATGTTTGATGTTATGGAAAGTTAATAAGTTACCTAGTTCATGAAAATTCATAAAAAGGATGAAATTTGCCATAAACAGAATATTACAGCAACACTGATGTGAGTTTGAAAATTTATTAAAAATCATAGGAATTGAATTACATGATAAATTAAATATAAAATTGAAGCTTATTGTGTCTAGTTTCACATGAAATAAATGAAACGGGTAAAGGAGTTATATGTTGGAAGATATTTGAATTTTAGTGAAACAGGGTCAGAGCAGTTTTTGGATCCCCTGTTCCAACTTTATAAATTAACCATAAATTTTAGAGATATAATTAGGTGGTGTATTTTATATTCTCAGAATCCTTATTGAGTCTAGTTTCAGGATAAATAAACTTCATATTCATATGAATTTTATACAGAGAGAAAAGTGGTTCGTATTAAACAGAGGTCAGACCAGTCAAGCCCTGAAACAGGGGTAAATTTAACTAATAAACTGTACTAATTAGCCCAACCAAAAATTCTATAAAAAAATTAGTAGATAGGCATATGAGTCTAGATTCAGGGAAAATTTAAGGATCTTGATTTCGAGTTTCGTAACTCGAGATATGATTTTTCTTGTGACTGTAATGCAAGTAGCTAAAAAGCTGTGAATGTAGAAACAAATAATCTAAAGTTCTTAAAATGTTAAATTAAGTTTAGTAACACCTCATACTCGACTCCGGTGACGGTCTCGGGCGTGGGGGTGTTACATTTAGTGGTATCAGAGCAGGTTTAGTCGGTTCTCGGACTACGTGTTGTTTGTACGGATTTTGCTATACATGCCATATGTATAAATTGTGATAGTGTGACGACTTCGACCTTTTAAATGATTTTTATAGTAAATGGATCCCGATCCAGGTGTGGCGATGAAGTAGAGAGTAATGGCCACTCCGGTGAAGGAGCAACACCACTGAAAAATCCACCTCCTATCTGTTGGTCGGGAGGAGAGAAAGGGTCGGGAAGCCTTTCTCCAAATGATGAGTGCATGGTACACCGAGTTCGTTCAAATGCGAACCCAAATGTACAACCTCCCCACCTCCCCAATTCCTCAATCTGCACCCCGGATGCCTCAAGGTATGGATCTGATGAAATTTCATAGAAATCCAGTTGACGTAATCCATAAGCAAGGGGCCAAGAATTTAAAGCAAATATTGATGATGATGCCGAGAAAGCGAGTTTTGGCTTGAAAATTCTATTCGGTATTTGATGAATTATCTTGTACACTGAAGAATGTTTGAAATGCGCTATATCTTTGTTGAGGGATTCAAACACAATTGGTGGAAGACTTTGATTTCGATGGTACCAAAGAGAGAGTAACATCGAATTCTTTCAAGAAGAGTTTCGGAAGAAATATATTAGTGAAAGATTTATGGATCGAAGCGTAAAGAATTTCTTGAATCAAGCAAGGTAATATGACTATTCATGAGAATATGAAAGAGAGTTTGTTCGATTAAGTAAATATGCCGAGAGTATGTTCCTACAGAGGCAAAGATGTGCCGACGATTTGAAGACGGGCTCAATGAAGACATCAAAGTATTTGTTGGAATTCTTGAATTAAAAGAAATGGTAGTATTGGTTGATCGAGCTTGTAAGGCTGAAGAATTACTTAAAGAGAAGAAAAAGGCAGAGACTGAGACTAGAAGCTGGAAGAAAAGACCGATGAGCGCCTCATTCTTACAAAGAACCTAGAAAGTCAAGAAATATGAATCCTCGTTCTCAAACTTCAGCTGGGCAATCATATGGAAACTATAAGAAGCAAAATGTGGGTTCTAAGTCCCAGACTACTTCAGCAGCCAGTGTAGGAAATCTGAGATTTGTTAAACCGGAGTGCCAGCGGTGTGGTAGAAATCATTTTGGTCCGTGCAGAGCAAATGAATGTTTTCGATGTGGTTCTCCGGATCATTTTATTAGAGACTGCCCAGAGAGAGCTGAAAAAGAAAAATTTCAGAATACAAAAACAAGTGGGGCGGATTCGAGAGGAAGATATCTAAGAAAAGCTGGGAGCGAAGCAAGCAGTAAGAATGTAGTCAGAGATGCACCAGTTAGACCTGAAGGAAGGGCTCCGGCTAGAACTTATGCTATTAAAGCACGCGAAGATGCTTCCTCGCCTGATGTGATTATCGGTACATTTTCTCTCTATAATGTTAATGTTATTGCTTTGATTGATCCCGGTTCTACTCATTCATATGTGTGCATGAAATTGGTGTCTAGTATGAATATACCGTTGAGAACACGTAATTTATGATTAGAGTGTCGAATCCGTTAGGCAAATGTGCGATTGTTGATAAAGTATGTAAGAAATGTCCTTTAATGATTCGGGATCATTACTTTCCGGCCGACTTGATGTTGTTGCCGTTTGATGAGTTTGATGTTATTTTGGGCATGGATTGGTTGACATTGCATGATGCTAAAATAAATTGCAAAGAAAAAGTTATAGAATTAAAGTGTGAAAATGGTGAAACATCATGCGGGTTGAATCGAGATAAATCGAGGCATTGCCTAGTGTGATTTCTTCAATGTTGGCTCAAAGATATTTGAGAAAGGGTTATGAAGCTTATTTGGCGTATGTAATTAATACAAAAGAAGTTGAAAAGAAAGTTGAATCAGTGCCGGTTGTGTGTGAATTTGCGGACGTATTTCCGTAAGAATTGCGGGTTTGCCTCCAGCTAGGGAAGTAGAATTTGGTATTGATTTGATACCGAACAGCTCCAATTTCGATTGCTCCGTATAGAATGGCACCAGAGAGTTGAAGGAATTAAAGTCGCAGATTGCAAGAGTTGACTGATAAAGGCTTTCTCGAGACCGAGTTTTTCACCTTGGGGTGCTCCTGTTATTTGTGAAAAAAGAAGGATGGTTCTATGGGATTGTGTGTTGATTATCGGCGATTAAAACAAGGTGACAATCAAAAACAAGTATCCGTTGCCAAGAATTGATGATTTGTTTGATCAGCTAAAAGGAGAGACATGGTTTTCAAAGATTGATTTGAGATCTGGATATTATCAATCATGGGTAAAAGAGTGGATGTGCCTAAAACTACTTTTAGAACAAGGTACGGTCATTATGAATTTTTAGTTATGCCATTCGGGTTGACAAATGCTCCTGTTGTTTTTATGGATTTAATGAATCGCATATTCCGACCATACTTGGACAAATTTGTTGTGGTGTTTATAGATGATATTTTAATTTATTCAAAAGATGAGACAGAGCATGCTGAGCATTTGAGGATAGTTTTGCAAACTTTAAGAGATAAGCAGCTGTATGCTAAGTTTAGTAAAAGTGAATTTTGGCTCTGGGAAGTTGGATTTTTGGGTCATATTGTTTCAGGTGATGGTATACGGGTTGATCCTAGTAAAATTTCAGCCATTGTTGATTGGAAACCACCGAGAAATGTAACTGAAGTTAGAAGTTTCTTGGGGCTAGCTGGGTATTATCGACGGTTTGTAAATGGATTTTCTATAATTGCTGCTCCTATAACCGGACTACTCTCAAAAAGGATGTTAAATTTGAATGGACGGAAGAATGTCACAGAGTTTTGAAGAATTGAAAAGTTATTAACAGAGGCACCAAAGTGTTAGTACAAATTTAATCAGTAAAGAATTTGTGGTGTATAGTGATGCTTCTCTAAATGGTTTGGGGTGTGTGCTTATGCAAGAAGGAAAAGTGGTGGCTTATGCTTCGAGGCGATTAAAACCTCATGAGAGGAATTATCCTACTCACGATTTAGAATTGGTCATGTGGTGTTTGCTTTGAAATTTTGGCGACATTATTTGTATGGTGAAAAGTGCCGGGTATATACCGACCATAAAAGTCTTAAGTATTTGATGTCACAAAAGACTTGAATTTAAGACAAATGAGATGGTTGGAGTTCTTGAAAGATTACGAGCTTGTTATTGATTATCATCCGAGAAAAACGAATGTAGTAGCCGATGCTTTGAGCGAGAAAGTTGTTGTTTGCATTGAGAGTTATGAACACTCGATTTGAAAATGTCGATGATGGTTCGATTCTAGCAGAGTTAAGAAGAGCAAAACCAATGTTTTTACAAGAGATCTCTGAAGCTCGGAAAAGATGATCAAGATTTGCAAGCCAAAAGAAAGCGAAGTGAAGTTGATACAGAGTCGATTTGAGAATCGGTTCGATGGGTGCTTAATGTTTAAAGATCGGATTTGTGTACCAAAGAATGAGGAATTGATTCAAAAGATCCTACAGGAAGCACATAGTGGTTGTTTCTCGATTCATCCGGTAGTACGAAAATGTATAATGACTTGAAGAAAATGTATTGGTGGAATGGAATGAAAAAGGATATATCGAGTTTGTGTCCAAATGCTTGATTTGTCAACAGTGAAAAAGCTGAACACCAAGTGCCTTCGGGATTACTTCACCTATTATGGTTCCCGAATGGAAATGGGATCGGATTACTATGGATTTTGTTTCAGGATTGCCATTAACTCCGGAAAAGAAAGATGCCATCTGGGTAATAGTTGACAGACTAACTAAGTCGGCTTATTTTATCCCTAAGATGCGTCACGGATTATTCTCTCAACAAGTTGGCTGAATTGTATGTTAGAGAAATTGTTAGACTACATGGAATACCATTGTCGATCATTTCAGATAGAGATCCAAGGTTTACCTCGCGGTTTTGGCAAAAATTGCAAGACGCGCGTTAGGTACAAAGTTAAATTTCGATCTTCGCTTTTCATCCATAGACCGATGGACAATCGAGAGAGTAATTCATTCTTGAAGATATGCTCGGATGTTGTGTATTGGAATTTCAAGGAAGTTGGGAAAAATACTTACCGTTGGTAGAATTTGCTTACAATAATAGTTATCGACGAGCTTGAAAATGGCACCTTATGAAGCATTGTATGGTCGTAAGTGTCGAACGCCTTTGTATTGGACTGAACTCAAGGAAAATCAGATTTATGGAGTTGATCTAATAAAAGAAATCAAGAAAAGTGAAGGCAATTCGAGATTGTTTGAAAGTCGCTTGAGATAGACGTAAATCTTATGCGATTTAAAACGAAAGGACATTGAATTTCAAGTTGGTGATAAAGTATTTTTAAAGGTGTCTCCGTGGAAAAAGGTTCTCAGATTTGGACGAAAGGGCAAATTAAGTCCACGTTTTATTGGGCCGTATGGGATAATTGAAAAAGTTGGACCGGTAGCATATCGGCTAGCTTTACCACCTGAATTAGAGAAGATTCATGATGTGTTCCACGTATCTATGTTACATCGGTATCGTTCGGATCCTTCACATGTGGTTTCACCGACAGAAATTGAACTACAACCAGATATGACCTATGAAGAAGGATCGATTAAGATTTTAGCTCGAGAGGTCAAACAACTAAGGAATAAAAATATTGCACTTGTGAAGGTGTTGTGGCAAAAGCATGGAGTAGAAGAAGCTACATGGAATCCGAAGAAACTATGAGAAATCAATACCCATATCTATTTACTGGTAAGATTTTTGAGGACGAAAATCCTTAAAGGGGGGGAGAGTTGTAATATCCCGAATTAGGGCCTAATCGGAATAGTGGTTTTATGACCACAAATCCGAGATAGAAATAATTATTTTATAATTATTTTGAGGTTTATGATATGATTGCATGATTGTGTGAAAATTTTGTGAAGAAATTCCATGCATAAAATGCTTAATTTGAAGTTAGGGGCTAAATCGAATAAGTTGCAAAACTTGCATTCTAGAAGTTTTTAGTATGAAATTGCTTTGAAATATTAATTAGGAGGTCTTAAATAGCAATTTGACCAATTTCTAAAATTTTGGACAAAAATGGGCTTGTACATAAAAATTTTTCAAAGAAAGGCATTAAGGGCATTTTGGTCATTTGGATAATTAATGAAATAAAATGGAAAAAATGACACAAAATAGTCATCTTCCCCATTAGTTGCTGCCGAATGCTCCATGTCTCCATAGCTAGGGTTTCTTCAACTTTCGAGCTTCATAGTAAGTGATTCCAAGCCCCGTTTTTAATGATTTTTATGTTTTTGAGATCCCGATAACTCGATAAAGCTTATGTTAGCAATAATTTAACCTAGGGTTTATATTTGGAAAAATACCCATAGGTGAAATTTGTGTATTTTGATGTTTTATGATAGAATATGATGTTTTAAATTATGTTAGACAACTTGTACTACTCGATTTTAAGCAAAAACGAGTAAAAGGGCTTAATCGGTAAAAATACCTAATAGTCACAAGTACATGTTAGAGTGAGAATTTGATGTTGCCATAGAAGGGAAAAGTGATCAGCATGTTGAAAAACATAAGAATAAGGAATAAAGTTTAATCCCGAGCCTAGGAGCAAAAATGTAAATATGCAAAAGTTTAGGGGTAAAATTGTAATTTTGCCAAAATTTGAATTAAGGATTAATTTGATAATGTGAGTATTAAATAAGCTAAATGTGTTATTTTAGATCAAGAAAGACGTGGAAACGACCCCAATCGAGGAAAAGAAAAGATTGTAGATTAAATTGCAAAACCTTTGTATTTTGGTACCAAGGTAAGTTCATGTGTAAATAATGTAACATAATTGTTATTTTTAAGCTATTGATTTTAATTATATGATATGCTGATTTTTATCATGAAATATATGCTTTGTGGTTAATTTCAAATAAAATGCAAATTATGTGAATTACTTGTTAAACATAATTGTTACCGAGTATTGGTTTCGGTATTCTACGGAAGACGGCAAGGATATGTGTTCGAGGAAAATCCCGTTTGAACCTTAGGAATAGATTAGGATACAAGTGACATGTCACTAGGATGGTTGAGCATCCGAACTCGTTGAGTTGAGTCCGAGTTCACTTATGGATGCGAATGTCCGAACTCGTTGAGTTGAGTCCGAGTTCGTGAGATGTAACTAGGCATCCGAGCTCGTTGAGTTGAGTCCGAGTTCATTATGGATGCGAACGCCCGAGCTCGTTGAGTTGAGTCCGAGTTCGCTTATGGGCGGGTTACATAGTAGCTTGGCTACATATGTGGCACTTATGTGCAAAGTTTCCATGTATCCGAATTATATTCCGATGTGTTCAACGGGTAAAGTTCTACTCAAATGGAGGAATATTCGAGACGTAAAGAGACGTATTGGTAAGTGATGTGAAATGAATATTTTGGACAGGTATGTATTTAACCCTCGGGTTGAGTATTGATACAATAACGATAAGGTAGTAAAATGATGAAAGATGATTAGAAATGAGATTTATGTTTTGGTGATACCATGCTAATGTTGTTTGGTATGATTGCTTTGTTATGTTACTTATTATTTGCATATGAACTTACTAAGCATTTATGCTTACCCCTCTTTCTTACTCATTGTAGTTTTGGACAAGCCAGCTCAGAGTCGGGATTGGTCGGAGGATCACCACACTATCCTAAGAACTTTTCGGTAAAATGGCTTGTAAATTTAAGTATGGCATGTATAGCAAAATACTTATTTTGTGTAAATGATCTTATGGTATGGTGATGAAATGGTTGAGGAAGTGCTTGATAATGATAAATTATGGAAATGGTTAGTTTAGAATATGTTTGATGTTATGGAAAGTTAATAAGTTACCTAGTTCATGAAAATTCATAAAAAGGATGAAATTTGCCATAAACAGAATATTACAGCAACACTGACGTGAGTTTGAAAATTTATTAAAAATCATAGGAATTTAATTACATGATGAATTAAATATAAAATTGAATCTTATTGTGTCTAGTTTCACATGAAATAAATGAAACGGGTAAAGGAGTTATATGTTGGAAGATATTTGAATTTTAGTGAAACAGGGTCAGAGCAGTTTCTGAATCCCCTGTTCCAACTTTAGAAATTCACCATAAATTTTACAGATATAATTAGGTGGTTTATTTTATATTCATAGAATCCTTATTGAGTCTAGTTTCAGGAGAAATAAACCTCATATTCATATGAATTTTATACAGAGAGAAAAATGGTTCGTAGTAAACAGAGGTCAGACCAGTCAAGCCCTGAAACTGGGGTAACTTTAACTAATAAACTGTACTTATTGGCCCAACCAAAAATTCTAGAAAAAAATTAGTAGATAGGCATGTGAGTCTAGATTCAGGAAAAATTTACGGATCTTGATTTTGAGTTTCGTAACTCGAGATATGATTTTTCTTATGACTGTAACGCAAGTAGCTAAAAAGCTGTGAATGTAGAAACAAATAATCTAAAGTTCTTAAAATGTTAAATTAAGTTTAGTAACACCTCATACTCGACTCCGGTGACGGTCTCGGGCGTGGGGTTGTTACACACCAAGTATCGAGGATTGATCCGAAGTGTTCAACGGGATGATTTTATGGTGACATTGTAATCATGGATCTATACTTGTGATGTATGAAATGTGGTGAAAATGAATTGTGATATGCATGTTAAAATGAGGTTAATACAAAGAAAGTGTGAAAGAGTGAATCAGCAATAATACTGTTTTGGACAGTCGCAGTGACGTGAATTTAAAAATCACCAAAAATAGTAAGAATTTAATTAGAGGCTGAATGAGATATGAAATTAAATCTTAATGAGTATAGTTTCATGTAAAAGAAACAGAGAAAGTAAAGGGATCCTATAATTTTAGATATTTATATTTTTGTGAGACTTGTTCAGAATGACTACGTGATCCCCTGTTCTGACTTTGAAAAATTATTAAAAATTGGAAAAAACTAATTAAGAAATATAGTTTATGTTCCTAGATTCCTTATTGAGTCTAGTTTTAAATGAAACAAATTTCATGGCTATTTGACGTTTTTTATAGGGAGAACATCAATTCGTAGTGAATAGAGGTCAGATCAGTCAAGCTGTATAATAGGAGAAACTTTAACTAATAAACTATACTAATTGGCTGAACCAAAAATTCTATAAAAAATTTTGTAAGAAGTAATATGAGTCTAGTTTTAGGAAAATTTTACAGATTTGAATTTCGAGTTTTGTAACTTGAGTTATGATTTATTCAGTAAACATGACGCAAGAGGGACAGCTTGATCAAATTGGAGTAAATAGTGAAATTAAAAATAGATATGGTTGAGTTATTTTGTGAACATATTAGATTCCTTATTCATTATTTATATACTTACTTACTAAGCTATAAGCTTACTTTATTTGCTCTCTTTTGTTTTATAGTGTCATCCAGCTAGCACAGGAGTCAGAGATCATTGAAGATCTGCCTGCACTATCAATACTTTTGGTATTTGAACTAAACATTTTGAATTGTGGCATGTATAGTAGGCTTAGTTATTTTGTTACGTGTCATAATTGCCTAGGTATAAAATATTAGTTACAGTATTTGACAGATTATTTTGTACAAAGCCATTGAAATTGGCTAATATTGTTAAAGGCATATGTTATAATGATTCATGATCTAATTGGATGCCATATTTTTGTCTCGGTTTCAATTAATGGTATGTATTATGATCTGGTAATACCTCGTACCCTATTCCGGCGTCGAGTATGGGTAAGGAGTGTTACATTTAGTGGTATCAGAGCTATGGTTCGATTCTCGGACTAATATAGTGTGTGTAAAAGTCTAGCTATACATGCCATAAATATACTGTGATAGTGTGGTAACTCCTGATCATTCTAAAATGT
Organism: Gossypium longicalyx; assembly: GCA_025698465.1. Taxonomy (NCBI): domain Eukaryota; kingdom Viridiplantae; phylum Streptophyta; class Magnoliopsida; order Malvales; family Malvaceae; genus Gossypium; species Gossypium longicalyx. The sequence goes on from CM046998.1 coordinate 57,581,178, forward strand.
GTTTTGTTTTAATATAGTAATGGATCCTGATGAAACTGCGGCTGATGATGCTGCTAGTAAGGCGCTGGCTCCTGTGCAAGGGACCGCGACTGTAGAAAGTAGACCTGAGACATTGGGACAGGGAGATGAGGCTCGGGATGCCTTTCTCCGAATGATGAACAATTGGTATACTGAGTTTATTCGAGCAAACCCAAATGCTCAACCTCCTCCACCCCCTCCTATACCTCAAACAGTTCCTGTAGTTGATCAAGGCATAGATTTGGTAAGAATGAACAAACCTCCGGTCGACAAGATTCGAAAATAAGGGGCCGAAGAGTTTAGAGCAAAGATCGATGATGATCCCGAGAAAGCAAAGTTTTGGCTTTAAAATTCTATCCATGTATTTGATGAGCTCTCATGTACACCCGAGGAGTGTTTAAAGTGTGCTGTATCACTTTTGAGAGATTCGACCTACCATTGGTGGAAGACTTTGGTAGCAGTGGTGCTAAAAGAAAGGGTTACTTGGGATTTCTTCCAGGAAGAATTCAGAAAGAAATACATAAGTCAGCAATTTATTGATCAAAAACGGAAGGAGTTCCTTGAATTGAAGCAGGGCAAGATGTCTGTGGCAGAGTATGAACGCGAATTCATTAGACTCAGCAAGTATGCCCAAGAATGTGTGTCCATCGAGGCTATTATATGCAAATGATTTGAGGATGGTCTTAATGACGACATTAAAGTGCTTGTGGGAATTCTGGAGCTGAAAGAATTTGTAGTATTGGTTGACCGAGCTCTTAAAGCCGAAGAATTGAACAAAGAAAGAAAAAAAGCTGCTATTGAGGCCCGAGATGCTAGAAAGAGGCCGATAAGATAGTCATTTTAATCTCAATCAAAGAGGTCCAAAGAGACAAACCCTCGAATGACAGTTTCATCTGGGGATTCACACAGAGATCGTGGTAAGGCATATTCAGGGTCTAAAGCTCAAGCTACTTTAGTGGCAAGTGTGGGTAATGTGCGGTCTAGAAAGCCCGAATGTCAGCAATGTGGCAGGCAACATTTTGGTGAGTGTTGGGGAAACAAGCGAGCTTGTTTCAGGTGTGGTTCTCGTGAGCATTTTATTAGAGACTGTCCAGAGAAAGTTAAAGAAGAAAAATTTCAGAGTGCTAAACAGAGTACTACCGCCAGCAGAGGTAGACCATCGAGAAATACTAGAAGTGGAGCTAGCAGTAAAACTATGATGAAAGATTCAGCGGCGAGATCAAAAGCTAGAGCGCCTGCTAGAGCTTATACCATACGTGCCCGAGAGGATGCATCATCTCCCGATGTGATTACTGGTACATTTTTTCTCTATGATACTATTGTTATTGCATTGATTGATCCCGAGTCTACTCATTCCTATATTTGTGTGAATTTAGTATCTAATAAGAAGTTGCCTGTTGAGTTTACTGAGTTTGCGATTAAAGTGTCGAACCCCTTAGGCCAATATGTGCTAGTTGATAAGGTTTGCAATAATTGGCCATTAATGATTCAAGGTCACTGTTTTTTGGCTAATCTAATGTTGTTACCATTTGATGAGTTTGATGTTATCTTGGGAATGGACGGGTTGAAATTGTATGATGCCAAGGTAAATTGCAAACAGAAAACACTAGAGTTGAAATGTGAAAATGGTGAAATTCTGTGGGTTGAAACAGATGAATCAAATAAATTGCCTATGGTGATTTCGCACATGTCTGCACAAAAATATATAAGGAAAGGGTGTGAAGCTTATCTTGCCTATGTAATGAATACTGAGATGTCTGAATTGAAGCTTGAATCAGTGCCAATAGTCTGTGAATTTTCGAATGTATCTTCAGAGGAATTGCCTGGGTTGCCTCCGAATAGAGAGATAGAGTTTGCCATTGATTTGTTGTCGGGGACTGCACCGATCTCGATTGCTCCATATAGAATGACTCCTACTGAATTAAAAGAATTGAAGGCTCAGTTGCAAGAGTTAACAGACAAGGGATTTGTGAGACCGAGTTTCTCTCCCTGGGGTGCTCCTGTATTATTCGTAAATAAGAAAGATGGCTCAATGAGGCTTTGCATTGATTACCGTCAGCTCAATAAGGTGACTATAAAGAACAAGTACCCGTTACCGAGGATTGACAATTTATTCGACCAGTTGAAGGGGGCAACAGTGTTTTCAAAGATCAATTTGAGATCCGGTTACTACCAGTTGAGAGTTAAGAAGTCAGATGTGCCGAAAACTGTCTTTAGGACAAGGTATGGACATTATGAGTTCCTTGTGATGCCTTTCGGCTTAACTAATGCTCCAGCTATATTCATGGACTTGATGAACCGAATCTTTCAACCATATTTGGATAAGTTTGTGGTAGTGTTCATAGATGACATCTTAATTTATTCTTGGGATGAGTCTGAGCACGCCAAACACTTGAGAACCATATTACAGATCTTGAGAGAAAAGAAACTATTTGCTAAGTTTAGCAAAAGTGAGTTCTGGCTTCGTGAAGTTAGATTTTTGAGACATATAGTATCAGGTGATGGTATTCGGGTGGATCCGAGCAAAATTTCCACGATCGTTGATCAGAAATCGCCAAAGAATGTATCCGAGGTTAGAAGCTTTTTAGGCTTGGCCAGGTATTATAGACGTTTTGTCGAGGGATTTTCGATGATTGCCTCTCCTATGACTAAGTTGCTGTAAAAGAATGTTAAGTTTGAATGGACTGATAAATGTCAGCAGAGTTTTGAAAAGCTGAAAGCATGATTGACTGAAGCATCGATTTTAGTACAGCCCGAGCCAGGGAAGGAGTTCGTAATTTATAGTGATGCATCATTGACAGGCCTTGGATGTGTGCTGATGCAAGAGGGTAAAGTGGTAGCTTATGCCTCGAGACAGTTAAAGCCGCATGAGAAGAACTATCCTACACATGATTTGGAATTGGTAGTTGTTGTCTTTGCCTTGAAGATCTGGCGTCATTATTTGTATGGTGAAAAATTCCAAATTTTTACTGATCACAAAAGTTTGAAGTATTTGATGAATCAAAAGGATTTGAATCTGCGGCAGCGGAGATGGCTTGAATTATTGAAAGATTATGAGCTAGTGATTGATTATCATCCAGGGAAGGCGAATATAATTGCTGACGCTTTGAGCAGGAATTTTTTTTTACTTTGAGAGCCATGAATATGAGGTTAGCATTGTCTAATGATGGGTAAATCTTGGTAGAGATGAGGGCTAAACCGTTATTTCTCCAGCTAATTTGTGATGCTCAAAAGAACGATAGTGAGTTTGAACCAAGAGAACTCAGTGCGAATCAGGTTACGACTCAGATTTTCGAGTTGGACTAGATGACTGTTTGATGTTTCGAGACAGGATATGTGTACCGAAAAATGATGAATTGATTCAGAAAATATTACATGAGGCATACAATGGTTGTTTTTCAATTCACCCTGGTAGCACAAAAATGTATAATGATTTAAAGAAGTTATATTGGTGGCCAGGCATGAAAAGGAACATTTCTGAATTTGTAACCAAGTGTTGGATCTGTCAACAAGTAAAAGCTGAGCATCAAGTGCCTTCAGGATTACTCCAACCGGTGATGGTACCTGAGAAAATGGGATAGGATTACCATGGACTTTGTAACCAGTTTGCCTTTAACTCCTAAAAAGAAGAATGTTGTCTGGGTAGTGCTTGATAGGTTAACAAAGGCGGCTCACTTTATATCGGTACGTACCGATTACTCACTTGATAAATTAGTTGAATTATATATTGCTAAAATTGTGAGATTGCACGGGGTACCTATGTCTATAATATCAGATAGAGATCCGAGGTTTACCTCGAGATTCTGGAAAAAGTTACAAGAAGCTTTAGGTACAAAATTGAATTTTAGTACCGTGTTTCATCCACAAATAGATTGTCAGTCTGAAAGAGTAATCCAGGTACTCGAAGATATGCTTAGATGATGTGATTTAGAATTTGAAGGAAGTTGGGAGAAATATCTACCTTTGGTTGAATTTGCCTACAATAACAGTTTTCAGTCGAGTATACAGATGGCACCATACAAAGCCTTGTATGGTCGTAAGTGTCGGAATCCTTTATATTGGACCGAAATTAGTGAGAAACAGATTCACGGAGTTGATTTAATTAAAGAAACCGAAGAGAAAGTAAAAGTAATTCGTGATTGCTTGAAAGCTGCTTCAGATCGACAAAAGTCATATGCAGATTTAAAAAGAAAAGAGATTGAATTTCAGGTGGGTGATAAAGTGTTCTTGAAGGTGTCACCATGGAAGAAGATTTTGAGATTTAGCCGAAAAGGCAAGTTGAGTCCGCGTTTTATTGGGCCGTACGAGATTATTAAAAGGATTGGACCAGTGGCATATCGGTTGCCCTTACCGGCAGTGTTAGAAAGAATTTATAATGTGTTTCATGTATCAATGTTGCGAAGTTATCGTTCTGATCCAACAGAAATTGAGATTCGATCGGACTTGACCTATGATGAGGAACCGATTAAGATTTTGGCTCGAGAAGTGAAACAGTTGAGGAAGAAAAGTATAGCTTTAGTGAAAGGGTTATGGCAAAGACATGGGGTAGAAGAAGCTACGTGGGAACCGGAGGAAGCCATGAGAAAACAATACCCAAACCTCTTTACCGGTAAGATTTTTAGGGATGAAAATCCCAAAAGGGGGGAGAGTTGTAACAGCCCAATTTAGGGCCAAAACGGAACAATGGTTTCGAAACCACGAATCTGAGGTTGAAAATTTTATGACTAGGTGTTTAATTTGATGTTTAAGACTAATTTGAAATAGGTGAAAAATGTGTGTTCTAGTTCATAAGGTACTTGATTGAAATGGGGGTTTTAAGTAGAGGTCCTTAAATGGCAATTAGACCATTATACTTTATATGGACAAAAATGGGCATGAATAGGACAAAATTTTAAAGAAAGGCCTTAAGGGTATTTTTGTCATTTGGTAATTAAAAGAAATAAAATGGGAAAAATAAGCCAAAATTTTGTCCATCCATCTTCTTCCATGGCCGAACCTTGTATGTTCACCATAGCTAGGGCTTTTCCAAGCTTTCAAGCTCAATAGTAAGTGCATTCAATCCCCGTTTTTAATGTTCTCTATATTTTTGAAATCCTTGTAGCTCGGTTTACCTATTTCTACCATTATTTTGAGTTAGGGTTTATGTTTAAAAATTTACCCATGAATAATATGCATGTATTTTGATGTTTGATGGTGGAATATGAATGTTTAAAGTTAGGAGAGCGATCTTTTCTAAGCGATTTTTAGCGAAAATGAGCAAAACGATATAATCCGGTAAAAATACCTATTGTTCATAACTATGTGTTAGAGTGAGAATTTGATGTTTCCATAGAAGGGAAAAATGATCATCATGTCATAAAACATAAGAATAAGGGTTGAAATTAAATTTCTGAGCCTAGGGGCAAAATTGTAATTTTGTAAAAGTTAGGGGGCAAAAACGTAATTTTTCCATAATGTGATTTTTGGATTGAAATAGATAGTATGAGTGTTAAATGAGCTAAATGTGTTGTTATAGATCAAGAAAGGCGTGGAATCGACCTCAAACAGGGGAAGAAAAAGATTTTAGACTAAATTGCAAAATTTTCATATTTTGCACCAAGGTAAGTTTGTATGTAAATAATACATTATCTTTATTTACGTTTTATATTTCAGCATATTATATATATATTTTAGCTGATTTTGAATCATAATCGACTATTAGAAGAATGGAAATAAGTAATAGAGAGAAAAATCCCAGTTGAACCTTCGGAAAGATTGGATAATACAGATGGTACGTAGCTAGGTCACATGTATGGTGCTGAGTGCACATCATGTGTACAAGAGAGCTACGAGATACTATGTGGTAGCTAGGTCACATGTGTGATACGGGATGTATACCATGTAGATAAGAGAGCTACGGGAGAGGATAAATGTAGCTAGGTCGTATGTGTGGTTCCAAATGAAGGACACCATGTAGACAAGAGAGCTACGAGATAAATTGGCTAGGTCACATGGGTAGTACTAAGTGTTTACCATGTGTACAAGAGAGCCGAACTATGTGAAATATGATGGGTGGAGCTATGTGCTGAAACCACCAAGTATCGAGGATTGATTCGAAGTGTTCAACGGGATGATTTTATGGTGACATTGTAATCATGGATCTATACTTGTGATGTATGAAATGTGGTGAAAATGAATTTTGATATGCATGTTAAAATGAGGTTAATACAAAGAAAGTGTGAAAGAGTGAATTAGCAATAATATCTGCTTCGACAATCATGATGGACGTGAATTTAAAAAATCACCAAAAATAGTAAGAATTTAATTAGAGGCTGAATGAGATATGAAATTAAAGTAATGAGTCTATTTTCATGTTAAAGAAACAGAGCAAGTAAAGGGATCCTATAATTTGAGATATTTATATTTTTGTGAGGCTTGTTCAGAATGACTACATGATCCCCTATTCTGACTTTGAAAAATCATTAAAATTGTACAAAACTAATTAAGAAATATATTTTATATGCCTAGATTCCTTATTGAGTCCAGTTTTAAATGAAACAAATTTCATGGCTATTTGACTTTTTTTATAGGGAGAAAACCAATTCGTAGTGAACAGAGGTCAGATTAGTCGAGCTGTATAACAGGGGAAACTTTAACTAATAAACTATACTAATTGGCTGAACCAAAAATTCTAGAAAAATTTTAGTAAGAAGTAATATGAGTCTAGTTTCAGGAAAATTTTACGGATTTGAATTTTGAGTTTCGTAACTCGATTTATGATTTATTCAGTGAACATGACGCAAGAGGGACAGCTTGATCAAATTGGAGTAAATAGTGAAATTAAAAATAGATATGGTTGAGTTATTTTGTGAACATATTAGATTCTTTATTCATTATTTATATACTTACTTACTAAGCTATAAGCTTACTTTATTTTCTCTCTTTTGTTTTATAGTGTCATCCAGCTAGCACAGGAGTTAGAGATCGTTGAAGATCTGCCCGCATTATCAATACTTTTGGTATTTGAACTAAACATTTTGAATTATGGCATGTATAGTAGGCCTAGTTATTTTGTTACGTGTCATAATTGCCTAGCTATAAAATATTAGTTACAGTATTTGACAGATTATTTTGTACAAAGCCATTTAAATTGGCTAATATTGTTAAAGGCATATGTTATAATGATTCATGATCTAATTGGATGCCATATTTTTGTCTCGGTTTCAATTAATGGTATGTATTATGATCTGGTAATACCTCGTACCCTATTCCAGCATCGAGTACGGGTAAGGGGTGTTACAAATCATATTTTGTAGAAATTACGTTTTGCCCCTAAACTTTGCTAAAATTGCACTTTTGCCCCTAGGCTAGTAAAATGATTTTTATTCAATTTCCTCACTCTTTAAGCCTATCCGAATCATTTTCATAACTATAGCAAACTACAATTCTCATCAAAACACACTTTTATGACAAATTTTATAAGTTTTACAATTCAGTTCTTTTTAGCATTTTCACCGAAAACTACTTAGTAAAATTCGTTTCTCCAACCATAAACATGCATAATCTACCATTAAACATCAAAATTCATAAATTTTTAACATGTTTAAAACCCTAGACCTTTATCATAACTCAAATAAATGGTAGAAATAGGTAAATCTTATTACGAGGATTTCAAAAATGTAAAAATCATTAAAAACGGGGCTAGAACAGACTTACAATCGAGCTTGGAAGCTTTAAAAACCCTAGCTATGTCTTATCCATGCAAGTTTCAGCCATGGGGTTGAATATGAAAAAAAATTGGCTTTTAATTTTGTTTTTAATTCATTTTAATTACTAAATGACCAAAATGCCCCTAACTTAAAAATATTCTATTTCCCCCATTTCATGTCCATCTTTGTCCAAAAAATTAACCAATGGTCTAATTGTCATTTAAGGATCTCCAATTTAAAATTTCATAACAATTGGACACCTCTAGCATGTAGAACTCAACTTTTCTACTTTTTACGATTTAGTCCTTTTAACTAAATTGAGTGCCCAAACGTCAAAATTTTCAGACAAAATTTTCACAAAACAATTCCATAAAATTTTAGACCATAAAAATATAATAAAAATGAATTTTCTTACGTCAAATTCGTGGTCTCGAAACCATTGTTCCAACTATGCCCTAATTCGGGATGTTCCAACTCTCCCCCCTTTAGGGATTTTCGTCCCCGAAAATCTTGCCAGAAGAGTGGTTTAGTTCCTCATAAACTCTACTATCTCATAAACATTGCTAAAGAACTTTTACTTTAGCCTTCATTAGAACAAGGGTTTTATTTAGCTTCTCAACAACTCATAATATAGAATCTGGATCTTAATCCAATTAACCAGGACTAGCATTCCAAGAATCTGACAATCTTAGAGATACAGTATTCTATTAACCCGTTAGGAAAAAATTTAACATATACCGAAATGATTTGCAGATTTCATCAAACGTTTAATACAAGCCATATAACATCTTTCCTTTTTAAGGACAAGAATAATCCGTATATGAAATCCATAGTAACTCTTTCTCAGTGATCATACCATAACTATCTTATCATCCTTTAATGATTCAAGTCAGCTACACTATCACAAACTTAGATCTATCTATAACATCAGATACGTTGAGCTGTCACACTATCTTTCTTGTTTTAAAATACATCACTGAAAATCAAAAAGTCTTTGCTCAATGTAGACTAAACCAGTTCAAAGGCTTCGGTTAACAATGTCTTCCTCTACTCAAAGTTTTACTAACATGTAATAGACCATTCAATTTTCACAAAACGAAAATTTTATCATTTATAGCAACTTTAAATCGTATCAAAGTCTTCTAATATACATACACTTTTCATTCAAACTATCTATCTTTTACCCGAAAAAGATAAAATCTTATTCTCAGGCTTGAGAAAAATGATTTGGACATAACAGATTCATTAAATCTTTCAAACAATAACCCATACGGACTGCACAACCAAGTCAGTCTTAATTATTACTTGATATAGCTTCAGAAAATTCTTCCTTTTAGTTGACAAAACCGTTCAACATGCAATCATTTAAGATTCACTTATCATGCCTATCAAAGACCTTTACCATTGCTTTAGCTCAAAATAACAAGAATATCCCGATTGGGGGCATTAACTTTAATAAACTTAGAGAGGAGAAGAAATCTGTAACATCTCGATTTTGGGCCTAGACGGAACAGTGGTTTCGAGACCACAAATTCAGAGTCAGAGAATTATTTTACTATTATTTTATGTGTTGTGGCATGATTATATGAGTGCAAGAAAATTTGGTGAAATAATTTTAGCGATTGCATGCTTAATTGCGAAAAAGGACTAAATTGCATAAAGGGTAAAAGTTTTTTTTAGTACCCAAATGTGTTAAATACTTAGAGAATTAAAATTGGGGGTTTTTGAAGTGCAAATAGGCCATTTAATAAGTGATGGCCGGCGATGAGACAAGGATATTAAAAAAGTCAAAATTGTTAGGTGAGTTTGGTGACTTGTTTGACTAAGATTAAAATAAACTAAAAAGAAAAATATCATCTTTTTTCTCCATCTTTTCTCCACCAAAAAGCACAAGAGCAAATGGGGTTTTGAAGCTCAAATTTTCAGCAACTTAAACCCTTTGAAAGTAAGTGACTTTCTTAGTCATTCTTGATAATTTTTGTATTTTTGGAATCCTTGTAGCATGAGCTTTCTAATGGGGAATTATTTTGCAAAATGGTTAAAAGTCTAGGGTTTTGACATGAGAATATTTATGTTGTTTGCTGAATTTTTATGGAAGAAAATGAATCTTAGTTGTGAAATAAACAACTTTTGTGAAAGGTGTTAGCATGAAAACACCTAAAAGTACCATTTTATAAAGTTTGTAAAATAGAGAGTAAATGTGTGTAGTAACTGAAATCTTGAGTTGCTATAGTTATGAAAATGGTTCGGCTAGACTTAAAGAGTAGGAAAATTGAATAAAAATCATTTTACGAGCCTAGGGGCAAAAGTGTAATTTTGGCAAAGTTTAGAGGTAAAATTGTAAATTTGCAAAAATATTATTTTTGGGTCAATTTGAATAATGTGAGTCCTAAATGAGCTATATTTGAAATGATAGATCAAGGAAATTGAGATTCAGGCTTAAATCGAGAAAATACAAGGTTATAGGCTAATGGTAAAATTGTCGTTTTCGTATTCGAGGTAAGTCTGTGTGATTTAATAAGCGTGTTATTATTGTTATTATTGTTATACTTAAAAATCTCCTTGTTATTATTGTATTGAATTATGTGTTAGTGCTAGGGTGTATGAGAAAATATTATACCCTATGAAATAATCGAAAGCTTAATATGTCGATTTCACTTTGTGTATTTATGAAATATTAGAAATTGACGAAATATGATATATTGTTGAGATGAGTAAATTATAGAATGATGAAATGAACTAAAAGTTCTTATGGTGACGAACCTTGTAAATTGTATGATCAATTCTTTGAACGAGCTTGGCTACGATGTAACCCTTGAGAAATCCCGGTTAGACCTTTGGAAATACCTAGGATACGGGCATCGAGACACTGCTGTTATGTGAGCCAGTGTAAGACATGTCTGGGACATGCATCGGCCATATTATGAAATGCTAGTGTAAGACATGTTTGAGACATGCATCGACATTGAGACGAGAGCTAGTGTAAGACATGTCTAGAACATGCATCGGCCTCGAGATGTAAGCCAGTGTAAGACATGTCTGGGACATGCATCAGCTACAAGATGTGCCAGTGTAAGACATGTCTGGGACATGCATCGGCACGGATATGTGAGAGCTAGTGTAAGACCATATCTGGGATATGGCATCGGCATCGATATGTGTAAGATTTCCCGATTATCCTCTGGTATTCCAGGTGGTTCAACGGATAGTTCAAAGCTTGCGATGAAAGCGAGATGGTAAATATATGAGCATGTTGAAAAGGTACAAGTATGTATTCGAAGCTTAAATGCTATTGCGAACATGAAACAATGCACCTTTGGTAAGGATACAAATAAGTAAGTTATGCCTATGAAAATGAAATTGTGGTGACCTTGCGATTATTGTTTTATGTTTATGATGTACATATATGTATTCTTACCATGATGGTTGAAATGTGATTAATGATTATGTGTGTGACTTAGAGGCCACATTAAATTGAGGCTTGAAATGTATATTCCTTTACTTGGTGGCCTAATGAACATGAAAGGAGAAATGGATTGGCATAAATGTCCATTTAAAAATGATCATAAAAGAGTGAAATATAGTAATAAAACAGTTTCAAACAGCAGCAGTAGTCCGACTTTAAAAATACACCAAAAATATCCAAAAGTTAATTAGAGACTGAATAAAAAAGGAATTGAAGCTTATTGAGTCTAGTTGCACATAGAAGAAATGGTGTAAGCAAAATAATTTCATATTATGAGATATTTGAAATTGTGTGAGACATAGTCAGAACGATTTTGAAATCCCCTATTTTGATTTGGGAAAATCATCAAAAATTGTTCAAAAATAATTATGGGTTATAATTTTTATGCATAGATTCCTTAATGAGTCTATTTTTAAGTGAAATAAATGAAAACATCATTCGAGTTCCATTTGAGGAGATAATTAATTTTTAGTAAATACTGGTTGAAACTGTTGGGCAGCGAATCAGGGGTGAATTTATAGAATAAACTGTATTAATTGGCTAAACAAAAAATTCTAAAAATTTTATGGTAAGAAGATAAGTGAGTATAGTTTCAGAGAAAATTAGTAGAACTTCATTTGTAGTTCTGTAGCTCCAGGTATAAATCATTTAGTGACAGTTACTCGATAAAACAGCTTTACTGGAACATGAGTAAAAATGCAAATAGGGTTGTATCACCATGAGAAGCAAGTTGATAAATTGCTTATTATTTTCATACGGTCTTACTAAGCTATAAATCTTACTCCCTTTCTGTCCTTTCCTTTAGTGTTTTCAGGTTAGCTCGGGGTTGGAGATCGTCGGAGGCCGCATCACACTATCAAACCATCGCCTTTGGAATATGAATATATGTTACGCGTGTTCAAGTGAGTAGCTTGTATAGGGGCTAGGATTTTATGATATGTGTTAATATGATTAGCCAAATATATTGGCCCTTATTGAATTATTTGTATTTGGCCATGAGATGTGGCTTATATTGGTTATTGGCTTGTAAGCCTAAGCATGTGTATGTATGATTAAATGCTTCATGGGATATGATCATGTTGTTGATGTGGATGAATTATAAAGATGTTTTAGATGCTTAATCTTGTTAAACCATAGTGTTGAGTTGCTTGAGTGGATATGAAGTTGCCTTGATCATGCCCTATTTATATTTGATTAAGTGCTCTAATATGCCCTGTTAATGGCCAATAAAAATAAGCATGTGTGTATGAAATTGAGGGTGACCAATGGCTTGGAAAATAGCCTCAAAATTGTCCGCACGGGTGGACACACGGGCGTGTGTCTAGATCATGTGTGACACACGGTCTGCGCACATGGGCATGTAATTCAGCTGTGTGTCCCCTGCATCATGTATTTTAGCTTTGAATTGGCCATACGGGCTAAGACACAGCCGTGTGTCTCAGTCGTGTGAAAGACACGGTCTAGAGACACAAATGTGTGCCTAGGCTGTGTGCCCATGCTTTGGTGAAGAAGTTATAAACAGAGAGTTACACGGGCTGAAGACATGGGCGTGTCCATGCCACACAAGCGTGTGAACCCACACGGCCAACTCTCACGGGCGTATGACTCTCCAAAGTGTGAAAATTTTCTAAGTGTTGCAAAAGTTTCATATGTTTATGGTTTGGTCTTGAACCACCCCGAATGTATGTTTTGGGCCTCGTATAAGGGACGTTAAACATATGTATGAAAGTTTTTAATTTAAATGAAATTTTATGGTCGATTTTTACATGATTGATCATATTAAGTCCAGTAATCCCTCGTACCCTATTTCGAGCTTGAAATACGGGTAAGAGGTGTTATATTTAGTGGTATCAGAGCATGGTTTATTTGGTTATTGGACTAACCTAGCACGTGTAAGAGTCTAGCTATAGAAGCCATAAGTTTGTGATAGTGTGATATCTCCCGGTGTGAATGGGAACTATCTTGTGTGGGCAAGGTACTCTCCAACCGAGCTACACCCGATCACGTAGATAATGATGCTAAAGTATTCAATAAAGTGTATTTATGAAGAGTTGAAACTCGAAAAGTTACGAATAAGAATTCGTGAAATGTATATGTACATATTTGTGATATGAGAAACATGAAATAGAATGTGTACATGGTATAATGGGCTTATCTACGATTGATTGATAATCTCATGGTGTACATGATTGATTTGAGTGAATACTTGTGTTTAAATAACTTACTAAAAATATAGGTAGAAAGAATGTTCATGTATACTTATTTGAATGAATATGGTTGGCAAATTCACATAGTCTGAGTATAAGTGTTAAATTTCTTGGATTGATTTACATGTTTGTAATGATATGCATATGATGATGTGCGAAATGAAAGTACAGATTAGAATATATTTATCCATGTTTGTTGGCTATTTTATGATGTTATGTACATGACTAGTTTGATTAAATGAATGGGATAAGTAAAGTTACTCATAATTCATAGAGTGTATGTATGAGTATACTTGTCTAAATGAGATAACTAGGAAGTTGGTGTAAAATGAATATGAATGTCAGTCTATCTGAAATGAATGATATGATTTTGATGATGTTGCTATGATGATGAAAGTTGTGTTACATGTGAATGTATATGAGAGTCGAGTCAGAGGCCCTACGACCTCACCCCCTTACTAGAATGGTGTATTGTAATGGAATTTCACAGGAATTGTGCTGAATAAATTCACAAGTATGAAATCGAAGAGTTCAATGGAGAAGTATCTATAAACACGATTAGAGATTGAGAATGAGTTGATAAGTAAGCCAGAGCTAGAAAAGTACCAGGTTAATAATAATAATAATAATAATAATAATAATAATAATAATAACAATAATAATAATAATATGGAAATTTGTGATGACATAAATAGTTAAAGGAATAATGTTCGAAATGTGAGATGTTCAAGTATGGTAATTACAGTGAGCTGATAATGGTTGTCTCTCTTAAGGCACTCTATGAGTCCATGTTTTTCTGGGAATTTGTTGTAGTGGTTATATATTCTCTGATAATTTTTTGTAATAAGGAAATGCTTCCTGATCTTAATGTTAGATAAAGGCAATATCGATCTGATTGGTACATAATTTACATGATCCTATTTCTTTCTGGCATTTTGTTATCTTTTGTCTGTTGGGAATTGATGAGAAAGTGTAAATGATGTTATGATTCAGTTTCTTCTAATGGTTGCCTTGTCAGATATGTCTATGGAAAGGTATATTATTCTTGTTGCATCTATCATTGGTGGCCAGAATGATGTTTTCTTCTAGATTTCCTTTCTCTGAGGGACCATTGAAGTCTTTCATATTCTCTTATGGACTTTGTTATCAGTATTTCGATACGGTATCGTGATTTGGATTTTCTTGTCTTGGATTTCTTTATGTTGGATTTCTATATTTTGGATTTCTCCGTTATAGGTTCCTTTATCCTGAATTATTAGTTATCTTTATCTCATAACTTATCAAGCACGGCTTATATCTAAAGTATGGCCTTCAGCTTGTAATATATATATCAAGTATGACTGTGTCTCTGATTTGATTATGGTAATTGGATGATATTAGTAATTGGAGTTCTCAAGTTTCTGTATGAGAATTTAACATTAACAAAGTTTGGACAGATGGAAATATTATTAACTGAAGCATTTGAATTGACTTAGTATGCATTGGACAAAGACTTCTTGATTTTTAGTGATAGTTATTGTACGATCTTTAAAAAGAGTAAAATGCAGTGGTAAACATTTGGGTAGAAAATCCAGAACTTGAACAGAGTTTTCGGAAGAAAAACTTACAGGAGTAGTGTAATAGCGATTGAGTTTGGAACTCGACATCATTGATCCTTGGGTATGAATACTTGAAATGTTGAAAGTTTAAGAACATATATCAAGTGTCATCAGAATTATTTTTGTCCATGTTGGCAATTGAATGGAAATGAGAAAAAGCTACTATGGATTTCATGTTTGATTTATTACTGTCTCTGAAAGAGAAAAATGTTATGTGGCTTATTGTTAAATGTCTGATGAAATATGTAAATCATGCTAGTATGGACTGAATTTTCGCTCATCAGGTTCGAGGAATTTTGTGTCTTTATGATTGTTGGATATTTTAAATTTTAAGTCTCCATTAATCGGATTGAGGATCCGGGTTCTATATCATGATTTCTTGGGAAAGCTAGAGGAGGCCTTGAAATGAAAGGTAACTGAGAGTTGAATTGGCAAATAATCAGACTGTGTGAAATTATAGAAGAGTATAAGGCCGAGATGAACTGACTAGTTTCCCTATTCAAATTCAAAAGGATTCAAGTATGTGTATATATGTGACATGATGGCATAAATGGGACCTTTGTGTATATGAACTCTCAGGTACAGGTTGAAATTCAGCTGAGGTACGGTATAGTAATGAACTGCTTATGATACTGATATGGGAAGATAAAGAGATAAGTATTAGAGATACAGTCGAGTGAAAGTTTTTTAACAATGATTATGGGGGAAAAAAGTTTATGTGAATACCAAAACCACTTTTCTGGTAAGATTTTCGGGGACAAAAATCCCTAAAGGGAGGAGAAATGTAACATCCCGATTTTGGGCCTAGACGGAAAAGTGGTTTCAGGACCACAAATTCGAAGTCGGATAATTATTTTATTATTATTTTATTATTATTTTATTATTATTTTATGTGTTGTGGCATGATTATATGAGTACATAAAAATTTTGGTGAAATAATTTTAGCGATTGCATGCTTAATTGCGAAAAAGGACTAAATCGCATAAAGGGTAAAATTTTTGTTTTAGTACCCAAATGTGTTAAATACTTAGAGAATTAAAATTGGGGGTTTTTAAAGTGCAAATAGGCCATTAAATAAGTGATGGCAGGCCATGAGACAAGGATATTAAATAGTCAAAATTGTTAGGTGAGTTTGGTGACTTGTTTGACTAAGAATAAAATAAAATAAAGAGAAAAATATCATCTTTTTTCTCCATATTTTCTCCACCGAAAAACACAAGAGAAAATGGGGTTTTCAAGCTCAAATTTTCAGCAACTTAAACCCTTTGCAAGTAAGTGATTTTCTTTGTCATTCTTGATAATTTTTGTATTTTTGGAACCCTTGTAGCATGAGCTTTCTAATGGGGGATTATTTTGCAAAATGGTTGAAAGTCTAGGGTTTTTCCATGAGAATATTTATGTTGTTTGCTGAATTTTTATGGAAGAAAATGAATCTTAGTTGTGAAATAAACAACTTTTGTGAAAGGTGTTAGTGTGAAAACACATAAAAGTACCATTTTATAAGGTTTATAAAATAGAGAGTAAATGTGTGTAATAATTGAAATCTTGAGTTGCTATAGTTATGAAAATGGTTCGTCTAGGCTTAAAGTGTAAGAAAATTGAATAAAAATCATTTTACGAGCCTACGGGAAAAAGTGTAATTTTGGGAAAGTTTAGGGGCAAAATTGTAAATTTGCAAAAATATGATTTTTGGGTAAATTTGAATAATGTGAGTCCTAAATGGGCTATATTTGAAATGATAGATCAAGAAAATCGAGATTCGGGCTTAAATCGATAAAATACAAGGTTATGGCTAATGGTAAAATTATCGTTTTCGTATTCGAGGTAAGTCTGTGTGATTTAATAAGCGTGTTATTAATGTTATTATTGTTATACTTAAAAATCTCCTTGTTATTATTGTATTGAATTATGTGTTAGTGCTAGGGTGTATGAGAAAATATTATACCCTATGAAATAATCGAAAGCTTAATATGTCGATTTCACTTTGTGTATTTATGAAATATTGGAAATTGACGAAATATGATATCTTATTGAGATGAGTAAATTATAGAATGATGAAATGAACTGAAAGTTCTTATGGTGACGAACCTTGTGAATTCTATGATCAATTCTTCGAACGAGCTTGGCTACGATGTGACCCTTGAGAAATCCCTATTGGACCTTTGGAAATACCTAGGATACGGGCATCGAGACACTGCTGCTATGTGAGCCAGTGTAAGACATGTCTGGGACATGCATCGGCCACATTATGAAATGCTAGTGTAAGACATGTTTGAGACATGCATCGGCATTGAGACGACAGCTAGTGTAAGACATGTCTGGGACATGCATCGGCCTCGAGATGTAAGCCAGTGTAAGACATGTCTGGGACATGCATCGGCTACGAGATGTGCTAGTGTAAGACATGTCTGGGACATGCATCGGCATGGATATGTGAGAGTTAGTGTAAGACCATCTCTAGGATATGGCATCGGCACCGATATGTGTAAGATTTCCCGATTATCCTTTGGTATTCCAAGTGGTTCAACGGATAGTTCAAAGCTTGCGATGAAAGCGAGAAGGCAAATATATGAGCATGCTAAAAAGGTACAAGTATGTATTCGAAGCTGAAATGCTATTGCAAACATGAAACAATGCACCTTTGGTAAGGATACAAATAAGTAAGTCATGCCTATGAAAATAAAATTGTGGTGACTTGCGATTATGGTTTTATGTTTATGATGTACATATTTGTATTCTTACCATGATGCTTGAAATGTGATTGATGATTATGTGTGTGACTTAGAGGCTACATTAAATTGAAGCATGAAATGTATATTCCTTTACTTGGTGGCCTAATGAACATGAAAGAGAAATGGATTGGCATAAATGCCCATTTAAAAATGATCATAAAAGAGTGAAATATAGTAATAAAACAGTTTCGAACAGCAACAGTAGCCCGACTTTGAAAATACACCAAAAATATCCAAAAGTGAATTAGAGACTGAATAAAATATGGAATTGAAGCTTATGAAGTCTAGTTGCAGAGAGGAAACAGTGTAAGCAAAATAATTTCATATTATGAGATATTTGAAACTGTGTAAGACATAGTCAGAACGATTTTGATATCCCCTATTCTGATTTGGGAAAATCATCAAAAATTGTACAAAAATAATTATGGGTTATAATTTATATTCCTAGATTTCTTGATGAGTATATTTTTACGTGAAATGAATGGGAACATCATTCGATTTCCATATGAGGAGATAATTAATTTTTTGTGAAGACTGGTTGAAGCTGTCGAGCAGCAAATCAGGGGTGGATTTACAGAATAAACTGTACTAATTGGCTTAACCAAAAATTCTGAAAATTTTATGGTAATAAGATAAGTGAGTCTAGTTTTAGGGAAAATTAGCATAACATCATTTGGAGTTCCGTAGCTCCAGATATAAATCATTTAGTGATTGTTACTCGAGAAAATAGCTTGACTGGAACATGAGTAAAAATGCAAATAAGGTTGTATTACCACGAGAAGCAAGTTGATAAATTGCTTATTATTTTCATACGATCTTACTAAGTTATAAAGCTTACTCCCTTCCTTTCCTTTTCTTTAGTGTTTTTAGGTTAGCTCGAGGTTGGAGATCATCGGAGGCTGCATCACACTATCAAACCATCGCCTTTGGAATATGAATATATGTTACGCGTGTTCAAGTGAGTGGCATGTATAGGGGCTACGATTTTATGATATGTGTTAATATGATTAGCCAAATGTATTGGCCCTTGTTGAATTATTTGTACTTGGCCATGAGATGTGGCTTATATTGGTTATTGGTCTGTAAGCCTAAGCATGTGTATGTATGATTAAATAGTTCATGGGATGTGATCATGTTGTTGATGTGGATGAATTATAAAGATGTTTTAGATGCTTAATCTTGTTAAACCATAGTGTTGAGTTGCATGAGTGGACATGAATTTGCCTTGATCATGTCTTATTTGTGTTTTATTAAGTGCTCTAGTGTGCCATGTTAATGGCCAATGAAAATAAGCATGTGTGTATGAAATTGAGGGTGACCAATGGCTTGGAAAATAGCCTCAAAATTGTCCGTACGGGTAGACACACGGGCGTGTGTCTAGACCGTGTGTGCACATGGTCTGCCCACATGGGCGTGTAATTCAGTCGTGTGTCCCTTGCATCATGTATTTTAGCTTTGAATTGGCCATACGGGCTGAGACATGGTCGTGTGTCTCAGTCGTGTAAAGGACACGGCCTAGAGACACGAACGTGTGCCTAGGCGTGTGCCCTTGCTTTGGTGATGAAGTTATAAACAGAGAGTTACACGGGCTGAAGACATGGACGTTTGACTCTCCAAAGTGTGAAAATTTTCTAAGTGTTGCAAAAGTTTCATATGTTTACGGTTTGGTCCTGAACCACCCCGAATGTATGTTTTGGCCCTCGTAGGCCCATATAAGGGACGTTAAACGTATGTATGAAAGTTTTTAATTTAGATGAAATTTTATGGCCAGTTTTTACATGATTGATCATATTAAGTTCGGTAATGCCTCGTATCCTGTTTCGAGCTCGAAATACGGGTAAGGGGTGTTACAAAATCCACCATACAAATCAAAACTCGTAGTTTCGCCACTTATGCTTTTGCTGAGGTAAAAAATTTACACAAAATTTAAAGAAATCTGAATACTAGAGTCATCACGTTACTACTATCAACCCAGAGGCATAATCATAATTGACATAGTCATCATAGGCCCAAGAATACACTTTAGATACGAGTCATAATTAATAATCTTCGGAATAATGATGACAAGAAGACCAAAATAAAGAAATCCAAGACAGAAAAATCCAAGAATAAGAAATCCAAGATACAAAAATCCAATATAGAGAAATCCAAGATATGATATTGTATTGAAAGACCCAGAACAAAGCTCATAAGAAAATATGAAGGATCTCGATAATTCCTCAGAGAAAAGAAATCCAGAAGAATACATCACTCAAACCCACTAGAATTAAATGTAACCAGAATAATGTACCTTCCCATATATATCGAACAGAGCATTCATTAGAAGAAATAGAATCATAACATCATGTGTATTTCTTATAAAATTCCAATGAATGGATTGTAACAGAATACTAGAGAGAAATAGAGCAGTGCTGATTATAAACCAATCAAGTTATCAATACTTTCGTCTATACATCATGATTAGAAAACATTCCCATATAACAAGAGTTTTATCAAAAGAGTAACAGCCATAGGAATATTCCTGAGAACAATTAAACATATAGAATACCTTAAAAGAGACTCTAAAATCTATTCAGCCATAACTGTCACACTCAATGTCTTACCTTTCAAATATTATTCCTTCAACTATTTCTGTCATCACTAATCCCGTACTATTCCTTTCACTAAAGAAAATAAGTTTAGAAGGAATTCTGATTACTACATTCTTTCAATGTTGTGCCTGAACAAGTCGATTTGCCAAGGTTAATTTCTTCTCTCATTGTGTTATTTCGTAAACTGACAAAAATCTTTAAATCAATCTGATACATTTTCTAATTTTGTCTTTACTTATCAACTCATTCTCAAACTCTAACCATATTTACAATCATTCTACCGCTGAACTCTTTTGGTCTCATACTCATGAGCTTATTTCAGCACAAGTCTCATGAAATCCTTTATAAACACCACTCTGGTAAAAGGGTGGGGTTGTAGGATCCCTGACTCGTCTCTCATACACATGTATATACCGTATAACTTTCACCATTATAGTCATATTATTACCAACATATCATTCACTTCAAACAAGCTAATATTAAAGTTTGCTTTACACAGACTTTCCAGTTACTTATTTAAACAAATGTACTTATACATACATTCTATGAATTATGAATAACTTTACTTATCTATTTATTTAATCAGACAAGTTATGCACATAACATCATACAAGGGCCAATAAACATGTATAAGTTTATCACAATCTTTTTTTTTCACCTCGTACACCATCATTTAGACATATCCTTACAATCATATAAATCAGTCCAAGCAATTTAACACGTTTACTTAAACTATACGAGCTTGCCAACCATAATCTTTCAAATAAGCATACGTAAATATTCATTCCATCTATATCTTTGGTAAGTTATCTAAACACATGCATTTATTCAAGAAATTTAGTCACATACATCATGGAATTATCAATCAATCACAGGTAAGTTCATTATGCCATATAATCCTTTATCTCGTTCCAATAATTCATTACAATCCATCAAATTTTGATATCCAATCAGGTTAATGACATTTTATCCATAACAGGGTATTGTGAATCTTATTCGTACCTTTCCAAGTTTCAACTCATCATGACTGTACTTTACTCAAATACCTCATTACCACAATCAATATGGTCAGATGTAGCTTGGTTGGAGAGTATTTTTGCATAAATAAAATGGCTCTCATACGCGTCGGGAGACATCACACTATCACAGATCAGTGGCATGTATAGCTAGACTCTTATACATATGCTAGGTTAGTCCTAGAACAGACTAAACTATAGATCTGATACCACTAAATATAACACCCCTTACCCGTGTCCGATGACGGGTCAGGATACGAGGCATTACAGGACTTAAACGCAATCAATCATGCAAACCAGGCCATAATATTTCATTCATATTTCAAAACATTCAATCACATAAACATAGTCCTTATTTGGGTGTACGAAGCCCAAAACAAACTTCAGAACTATAAACTTCTGAAGGTTTTACAATACTTAGGAAACTTTTTTCATATTTTAGAGAGGCACACGCCCATGTGGCTTTAGACACGCTCGTGTCCTTAGCCCGTGTCCTCAGCTTGTGTAACTCTTTGTTTATGACGTCAACAACCATTTAAGGGCACATGGCCAAGGCACACGCCCATGGCCAGAAGCTATGTCCTCCACATGGCTGAGACACACGGCCATGTCTCTGCCCGTGTGGCCAAAACTTAGGCTGTTTTCCACACCTTTTCTGCAACACCCCTAACCCGTATCCATCGCCGGAATAGGGTTATGGGGTATTACCAAAAAAGATACAAATCTTATGCATTTATACAATCATTCAGATTAAATACGAAGACATACAATTATAACTTTAGTTTAACAAACTTGAATCATTAATACACAAGGCACAAAACAATTAGATTCACATATAACCATTTGGTTATCTTATAGCATGACCTACTATTCATATAGTCAATTTCCAATGTAATAACCGAAAGATAAAACATGCTAAATACAATTGCTTTATTCAAATCTACTTTCATTTTTACCTATTACTTTACATGCATGAAACATTTCATATACCAAACCAATAAGTTACTCACAAAACCAATTACACATGATCATATGATTTTGATCAAACCGAACATATATGCATCATATAAAACTCATATTACCTTTTTTGTTTTATCAATACAAAATTCACTATTCATTTGGTCATTTTTCTATGCATCAGTCGAATACAAATATGTTTAACAATTGACTACTTTTTTCTTTATTCAATCACTATACAAGTCTATGTATTTCAAAGAACCAAACCAATTTATCAAACACAGCTTGTCTAATATTTTAACATACCAAAACCAAATATATAAACATGTTAATATTACCGATCAAGCAATATACCAAAGATCATATTTAACTTGTTCAAAGATTATATATTTGGCTAAGTATGTAAATATACATATTACTAAGATTTATGTCATATCAAACTTATTACCAATATAACTCAACTAATGTATAAATATTAAATCATTACATTATATACTTATATATATGAATATATGCCGAATCATGTTAATTACATATTTTATACATTATACCAAAATACAATTCAAACCTACTTATTTCTTGTCAATTTGGTAGTAATAATAACCATGAAAATCATATAAGTTCTAAACACTTAAAAATAAGCCAAAATATCTCTTGTAAAGCCAATATTCATATAAACATCATTGTCATTTTACTCCATTAATAAACCAAATCAACAAACTATTCATAAAGTCAAATCATACCATATAACATGCACATCGAAATGAAATCCAAGCATATTTGGATATAACCGAATATTCTTTATTACTAAATCACATAATAACGCTTTAACTAAACATATCAACAAAATTCTCATACATGTTTATCTATGCATGAACTAAAGCCAAATCTTTTTAACCACGAATAACATAACAAGCTTAAAACATACTTATGAATATAGCATCGCCGATTCAATCAAATCACATCCAAAACCACCAACCATTTTCAGTATACAAAATGCACATAAACTTGACTAAAGTTTCACATATTCACATAGCATATTAGCCATTTTCGCATGGCTTAATATATACATGCTTCAAACTTGACCAAAAACAACCTAGCTTATACATGCCATAAGTTAAGTGTAAACTTATCAAATACCAACAACAGTCGATAGTGTGATGGACTTTGCTGGCGATCCCTGAGCTCGTAACTAATCTCCAAAATCTATAAAACAGAGGCAGATATAAGCACACACAGTAAGCTATCATAGCTTAGTATGTCATAAGTAAATGAACAACTCAATAACATTATCAACTTATTTTAACCAAACCAAGTTATACTATCATAGTTACATATAATATCAAGCTCAACATTTCATATTTAACATATGCTTTCATAAATAATCTTATCTTAACCGATTGTACATATATACACATTCAAAGTATTATTCAATTTCAAAGACATAACATCATTATATAACTGAATGTGTTCATACACGTATACATGTACTTATGAACCAAAATACAACATCACATACATGTACATAACCTATAGCCGAATATACTTTGCAAGTGCACATATGTTCACATTAATAACTTATATAATTTGCATCACATATCAAATGGCCAACTTACCTTATTTTCAAATAGGTAATAAACTAACTCATACCTGATCATTTTACCTCATTTTACACCTTCGTTCACAACTTATCATTGCTCGTTGAACCATTCAAAATTGAATGGGATACTCGAATAATCACATATATCATACAATGCCAACGTCCCAGACGTGGTCTTACATGCTATCTCATATCGATGCCACTATCCCAAACAGGGTCTTGCACGAATCAAATATGATGCCGATGTCCTAAACATGGTCTTACTCGTAACCAGATATCGATGCCAATGTCCCAGACGTGGTCTTACTCGAGAACACATATTAGGAATCCTATGTCATGACATATGTATCCGAGCTATTCCTAAGGTTCATACGGGGCATTCGGACATCGTAACTCGATTGAAACAATTTCGTAAACATAATTCCCAAGCTTATTTGCATTCGGCCAACATATATATAAGATCACATACTTCATTTAAGCATATAAATATCATATTTATTCAAAATTAACAACACATATTTTCTTATAAACTTACCTCGAACGATAAAAATTAGAACAGGACAACTAGTCGACAACTTTAGTTTTCCCCTGATCCAAATCCAATTTCTTTGGTTCATGATCTAAACATATTAAAATTAAACTCATTAAAACATATTTTCACTCAATTTATTCCAAAAACACATAAATGGGTAAATTAGTATTTTAGCCCTGACATTTAACACTTTTTACAATTTAGTCCAAATTGCACAAAACACAAAACATGCAAAATTTGCACATACCATGCTTAGGCCGAATATTACCCATGTTCATAGAAGTCCATATATTTCATTTATTTTACATTTTAATCCCTCAATTTATTATTTTTGCAATTTAGTCCTAATTACTCAAAATCATCGAAAATTCCAATACAAAACATATTAATCCAAAACATATCTTTCATATTTCATCAGCTAACATCACAAAACTCAAATATTCATCAATGCATAACTCAAAATATTCATCAAAATCAGAAATTCAAGCTTGGGCTTTGTACATTACACTGCAACGATCTCAAAAATGTAAAAATTATCAAAAATTGAGCTAGAACTCACCTTGAATCGAGCTTGAGAATGGTCCAATACCCTAAGCTTTTATTCCTTTCTTTCTTTTTATTATTCGGTCACAAGAAAAGTATGAATAAAGTTATTTTAATTATGTTATATTATAACATATATTAACATATTATTTAATTTACCTATTTAACCTTTATTATAAAATATAAAACCATTATAAATCATGTCCATTACCGTCCATGACTAATCCATATGGTCAAATTGCAACATAAATACCTCAATTTGAAAAAGGCAACAACAATTTGGCCCTTTTACAATTAACCATCAAATTTTCATTTTACGCGATTAAGTCCTTTTATTTAATCGGGCACTCAAACGACAAAATTAAAGCGCGAAAATTTCACACACACAAATTCACACATAATAAACATAGAAAATAATTTTTAAATATTTTTTGACTCGAATTCGTGGTCCCAAAACCACCGTTCTGATTAGGGTCTAAATCGGGCTGTTACAACTCTTCCCCCCTTAGGGATTTTTGTCCCCGAAAATCTTACCGGTGAATAGGTTCAGATGATGCTCTTTTATAGCATCCTCTGGCTCCCACGTTGCTTCCTCAACTCCGTGTTTATGCCACAGTACTTTAACTAACAAAATTTTCTTATTTTGCAATTCTTTAACCTCGCGAGCCAGAATGCGAATCAGCTCTTCCTCATATGTCATATCAGACTTAATCTTAATCTCTGACGGACTAATCACATATGAGGGATCAGATCAATATCTACAAAGCATCGAAACATGGAATACATTGTGGATATTTTCTAGCTCAGGTGGCAACAACAGTCTATAAGCAACCGGCTCAACACGTTCTATAATCTCATACGGCCCAATAAATCTCGGCCTCAATTTGCCTTTACGACCTAATTTGAGTATTTTCTTCCATGGTGAGACTTTCAAAAAGACTTTTTCCCTATCTGAAACTCTATATCTTTCCGTTTCAAGTCCGCATACGATTTCTAATGATCTGATGCTGCTTTCAGACTTTCACGGATTACTTTCACTTTCTGTTCAGTCTCTCTTATCAAATCGACCCCGTGTATCTTATTTTCACTAAGCTTAGTCCAATACAATGGTGTACGACATTTACAACAGTACAAAGCCTCGTAAGGTTCCATTTTGATACTCGATTGAAACTATTATTGTATGCAAATTCAATCAAAGGTAAGTATCATTCCCACGTACCTTCGAACTCGAGAATACAACATCTCAACATATCCTCAAGTATCTGAATGATTCATTCGGACTGACCATCTATTTGCGGATGGAAAGTAGTGATGAAATGTAATTTCGTACCTAGTGCATCATGCATTTTCTTCCAAAATCGCAATGTAAACCTCGGATCTCTATCTGAAACAATAGAAATAGGCACACCGTGTAACCTCACAATTTGAGAAACATATAACTCAGCAAGCTTGTCAAGTGAATAATCTGTACAAACTAGAAAAAAATGAGCCGATTTAGTCAATCTATCCACAATAACCCAAATTGCATCTTTCTTGCTCGGTGTGAACAGTAAATCAGATACAAAATCTATCGTGACTCTGTCCCATTTCCACTCAGGTATCATGATCGGCTGAAGCAACCCAGAAGGTACCTAATGCTTGGCTTTTACTTTCTAACAGACTAAACGTTTCGAAACAAAGTCAGAAATGTCTTGTTTCATACCATACCACCAGTAAAGCTGTTTCAGATCATTATACATCTTCGTACTATCCGGGTGAACAGTTAACTAACTACTGTGAGCTTCATTTAAAATCATTTGAAATAACTTTGAATTTCTCGAGACACATATTTGATTTCTGAACCTCAAACAACCCTCAGCATCAACTCGAAACTCGAATTCAACATTCGAATCACATTGAGCTCGCTTTGCTAATAAACCTTCATCAACTTTCTGAGTATCACAAATTTGTTGAACAAACAACGGCCTTGCTTTTAATTCAGCTATTATCGAAGCATCATCAGACATAGCCATATGCGCATTCACTGCACGCAAAGTAAACAATGATTTTTGGCTTAAAGCATCAGCAACAACGTTAGCCTTTCCCGGATGGTAGTCAATCACAAACTTGTAGTCTTTTAGCAACTCTAACCATCGGCGTTGTCTCAAATTCAGATCTTTCTGAGTCATCAAGTATTTCAGGCTTTTGTGATAAAAAAAAACATGATATCACCGAACAGATAGTGATGCAATATCTTCAATGCAAACACAATAGCTACCAATTCTAGGTCATGTGTCAGATATTTCTTTTCATGTTGCTTTAATTGTCTTAAGGCATAAGCTATGAGTTTGCCTTCCTGCATCAAAACACAGCCCAAACCATTTAAAGATGCATCACTATAGATAACAATTTCTTTACCCGATTCTGGCAAAACTAGCACTAGAGCTTCGGCCAATAGGGCTTTCAATTGATCAAAACTTTTCTGGCATTTTTCTGACCACTCAAGCTTAACATCTTTCTGAAGTAGCTTTGTCATCGGGGTTGCAATCATAGAGAAACCTTTCACGAATCGTCTATAGTAACCAACAAGTCTTAAAAAACTTCAAAAACATTTCTCGGAGGTTTCCAATCAAGTATAGTCGAAATCTTACTCGGATCTACCCGAATACCCGATGCTGATACAACATGGCCCAGAAAACTAACTTAGCGTAACTAGAACTCACATTTACTGAAATTCGCATACAACTGTTTATCTCGTAAAGTCTATAACACAAGTATCAAATGTTCGGCATGTTCGGTTTCATCACGGGAATAGAACAAAATGTCATCTATGAACACAACCACAAACCGATCCAAATACTGTCTGAAGATCCTATGCATCAAATCCATGAAAATAGTAGGTGCATTAGTAAGTCTGAAAGGCATAACCAAAAACTCATAATGTCAGTACCTCATTTGAAAAGTAGTCTTAGGCACATCAGAGCATTTAACTCGCAACTGATAGGAGCTTGATCTCAAATCAATTTTCGAAAACACTATAGCCCCTTTCAGTTGATCAAATAGGTCATCAATTCGTGGCAACGGATATTTATTCTTAATAGTCACCTTATTGAGCTTTCTATAGTCGATACACATTCTCAAAGTTTCATCTTTCTTTTTCAAAAATAAAACTGGTGCACCCCAAGGGGTGAAACTCGGTCGCGCGAAACCTCTATCTGTCAACTCTTGCAATTAAGCTTTTAATTCTTTTAATTCAGTAGGTGCCATTCTGTATAAAGCTATCGATATCGAGTCGTCCCCGGAATTAACTCAATACCAAACTCTACCTCCTGAATAGGTGGTAAACCCAGCAATTCTTTAGGAAACACATCTGGATACTCACACACAACAGGTACTGGTTCAATCTTTCTTTCGACCACTTTACTATCAAGAACATAAGCAAAATAAGCTTCGCAACCTTTTCTCACATGTTTTTGAGCTAACATTGAAGATATCACTGCTGGTAAACCATTCAGATCATTAGATTCAATCCGAATAATCTCATCATTCTGGCACCACAAATCAATAATCTTTCTTTTGCAATTTACAGCAGCATCATGCAAAGTCAACCAGTCCATACCGAGAATTATGTCGAATTCATCAAATGGAAACAACATCAAACCAGCTGGGAAACACAAATCTTGAATCATCAAATGACAATTCTTACACACTTTGTCAACCATAACACACCGGCCCAAGGGGTTTGATACTCTAATCACAAACTCAGTAGACTCAACAGGCAAAGTTTTATTGAACACTAAAGTCTCACACACATAAGAATGAGTCGAACCAGGATCAATCAATGCAATTACACTAGTTTCATAAAGAGTGAATGTACCAGTAATAACATTTGGGAATGAGGCCTCCTCGCGTGCGAGAATAGCGTAGGCTCTGTGATAAACCGTAATTTATACATATTTTTATCCCATGCTTAGCACATTTATGGATGATTTTTCTTTAGATTTGGTGAATTCGATGCTTCTAATCCTTTAATTTCTAGTTTTACACTTAGGTGAGCATTGGAGAGTAAAAAGAGCGAGAAACGGGCTAAAAACGGAGAAAATGGGCCAACTTGAGAAATCAACACGGCCTGGACTTCCTCACACGGATAAACCACACGCCATGCCCTTTTAGCAGAATCGAGCACAACTTACACGAGTAGATCACACGGCCGTTTCTATTCAATAGACTCTAACACAGTCAGACTACGAGTACACATTGTATGATTGAAAACTGCCGCTGCGTACTATCCGGTGCTTGTAGGTCTGACTGGAGCCTTCTCTCCAACAGTTGCTTCAATCAATGCTTAGGACTGTCAGGTTGCTAGTCCTTCGATGGTTCCCAACCCCTTTTCTCAAAAATCCCATTTCCTTCCATGTGGGAAATTTTTTAGTAGTATCAGTTGAGTCATTCGCAGCGCTCTTTCAAAAGCACCCAAATCGATGAAGGAACTTTGGAATCAGCGGTTTCTTTCATTCACAAGAACAACGCACCGAGAATAGAATAAAAAGAATCCGATGGATCATACATTGCCTGCATGCATCATCCTAAGAAGCCGAGGCCGAACTAACATATCAAGTTTATCCCGAAACAACGGATTCCTCACCCTCAGGAGCCCGAAGTAACTCATCCTCATCAGCCCCAAGTAACGAATCCGAATGCCTATCTCCAGCCGAATTCGTTTCATAAGACTTATCGAAAGTAGGATAAGAGCAATCGAACGGGCGTGTCCCTATCGAGCCCAAGTTGAGTTCCATTCGAAAAAGGCCACTCTTGAGGGCTTTGAGGCATTAAAAAGTCTATTTAAACACTAGAGGAGGCACTTAGAAGGACACGCAGAGTGGGAAGCAGGAATTTACTCGAAGAAAGCCAATTGATCCATCTCAGAAGATCGGATTCTCTTTCAAGACTGAAGATCTCCCTTCAATTTCCCTTCAGGAGTTTTGGGTTTTTTTTATGTTTTGTATTCAATTTTCTTCTGAGATGTTGTCTTTTACAATTATGAAATAAAGCCCCTAAATACCTAAGGGGAATGAGACCTAAGACGAATCTTGTTATTATTTTCTGAATTGTATGATAAATATTTGACTTGTTCTTAATTATGTGTTCTTAATTCTTGCTTCAATATTTTAGGATATTGATTCAAGTTGATGTGCTTATTCAGAGGAGCAAAAGTCCCTATCTAAGAGTAAATTTATCATAATTAAGCGGAGTTGATTGCACGCCTAGAGATAGGGTGACAAGATTTTGCCGGATTAGGGTGAAACCTAAAAAGGGAATCCATAGATCGAGTTAATGCAACACTAGGGGTGTTAATTAGAAAGAGATTTCAATTAATCAACCTACGGCTAGGTGTTGTTAGTCTCGAGAGAGATAATAATATAATTTAGGGATTTCTATGGAACAAGTCGAATGAATAAATCATCTGATTCAGAGTCAAATAACAAGTGAAGTCTAAGTGGATTTTTCCTTGGGTATTGTCTTAATCAATCGAATTTCCAAAAAGTGTTTTCCCCAATTTTCTTTCTGTAAATTCTTAGTTGTTAATTAGTTTAGATAAAACAAACCCCTTTACTTTTAGTCTAGATAATAAGAAAATAGTTAATACTAGTACTTTTAGTTCCTTTGGGTTCGACATCCCGGTCTTGCTAAAACTATACTACTGTTCGATAGGTACACTTGCCTTTGTCATGATAATAGTTAGTCTTCAAGAATGGTCAAATATAAATTTATTAAAACTTATCACGAACCATCACGATCAAGTTTTTGGTGACGTTGCTGGGGAACTAAGATATTAGGAACACTTGATTTTTATTACTTTAGCTATTTTACTTTTATTGCAATTTACTTTTTATTTTAATTTTTCTTTACTAATTTTTCTTTTTATTTCTGGCAGGTTTTTATAGTTTATGACTAGAAGAAACCCGTCAGGACCATTACTTTTTTATAGCCAGATCGATCGCACAGCTTACAAAATTTGAAGAGAAATATGCGAAGCCTAAGATACATAGAGGAAGACCAAGAGGACGACATTCACACCATAACCGAGGAGATGGCTAAAAATTAGGAAAATCCGCTACCTCCTGCGATTGCTACTGATCCAATAAATCAGAATCCTACTCCACACACTATGTATGATTATGCTAAACCTAATTTAACAGGAATTGAGTCAAGTATAGTTAGGCCTGCTATTACTGCAAATAATTTTAAACTGAAACCTAACATAATTCAAATGATACAATAGTTTGTCCAGTTTGATGGTTTGCAGGATGAGGATCCAAACAATCACTTGGTAAATTTTTTGGAGTTTTACGATACTTTTAAAATCAATGGCATTTCTAATGACGCCATACACCTTCGGTTATTTCCCTTTTCATTGAGGAACAAGGCTAAATAGTGGTTGAACTCATTGCCACGAGGGTCAATCACTACTTGGGAACAAATGACCAAAAAGTTTTTACTTAAATATTTTCCACCGACTAAAATAGCTAAGTTGAGGAATGACATCTCTTCTTTTGTGCAGATGGATCCAGAAACACTCTATGATGTATGGGAGAGATACAAGGATCTTTTGAGAAGGTGCCCTCACCATAGGTTACCACTTTGGCTACAGGTTTAGACGTTCTACAATGGTGTGAACCTCTCAACTAGGCAACTCATCGACGCAGCCGTTGGTGGAACTTTGAATAACAAAACACCTGAAGAGGCTTACGAATTTATTGAAGAAATGTCACTGAATAACTATCAGTGGCAAGTTATAAGGACAAACCCGACGAAAGCAGCTGGTGTTTTCAACCTCGATGCAGCTACCATGCTAACTACCCAGGTAGAACTTTTGAATAAAAAATTGACAGTTTGTGTGGTTCTACTCAGGTATATCCAGTTATGAGGTACGATTCAAATGGA
This sequence comes from Gossypium longicalyx, assembly GCA_025698465.1. Taxonomy (NCBI): domain Eukaryota; kingdom Viridiplantae; phylum Streptophyta; class Magnoliopsida; order Malvales; family Malvaceae; genus Gossypium; species Gossypium longicalyx. Next base: position 57,613,050 of record CM046998.1, read on the forward strand.
GGAGGAGCACACACGGTATATCAATCCTTCAACCCCAAAAACGAGGAGGAACAAGTTCAATATATGGGTAACAATAATTCTAGATCACAAAATAACCCGTATAGTAACACTTACAATGTAGGTTGGAGGAACCACCCCAACTTTTCATGGGGTGGTCAAGGAAATCAAAGGCCACAACATCCTTCGGGTTTTCAACAACCACCTTACCAACAGGAAAAGAAGTTGAACCTTGAGGAGATGCTAACAAAGTTTATCTCGGTGTCAAAAAATCGCTTTTAGAATATCAAAACAACACTTAAAAATCAACAAATGTCAGTCCAAGGACTTGAAACTCAGATAGGATAGCTCGCGAAATTTATTTCTAAACGACCACAAGGTAGCTTGCCGAGTAATACGGAAACTAACCCAAAGGAGCAGCTTAACACAATTACTGTCCAAGATGAGGAAGGCTTAGTGGAACCTGAAGCAGAACCAAAGCAAGGAATTATGGTAACCAAAGGTAAGGATGAGGTAGACCACAGTGAGCGAAAACCAGTGAGTACAGAGTACAAACCTCGAGTGCCATACCCTAATGTGACAAGGAAAGACTGCACAGATGAACAATTTGGTAAATTCCTTAAATTATTAAAGAAACTACATATTAACTTACCGTTTATTGAAGCCCTTTCGCAGATGCCAAATGCAGCCAAATTCTTAAAGGAGCTTTTAACAAATAAGCGGAAGTTGGATGAGGCATCACATGTGGAGTTAAATGCAGTGTGCTCAGCCATACTACAGAATAAGCTGGCGAAAAAATTGAAAGATCCAGGGAGTTTTACGATTCCTTGTTTAATTGGTAGCTTAGAAGTTAATAATGCTTTGGCCGATTTAGGGGCTAGTATCAATGTCATGCCTTATAAAATGTATAAACAACTAGGTCTTGGGAAACCCAAACAAACTAGGATGAGCATTCAGTTAGTAGATAAAACCATTAGATTTCCTAGGGGTATTATTGAAGATGTACTCGTTAAAGTTGATAAATTTATATTCCCATTTGACTTTGTTGTTTTAGATATGGATGAGGATAGTGACGTGCCTCTAATTTTAGGAAGGCCTTTTTAGCAACTGCTAGAACCATTATCGATGTTGGTATAGGTGAACTCACACTTCATGTGGGTGATGAGACAATCACCCTACAAGCTCACAATTCAGGTAACACATCAAATATCGAGGGTGATTGTATAAATCGTACCACTAAAATTGACTATGTGGTGCAACTTTCTTTACAGGAAACACATCCGAAAAGCATACATGAGCAATGTTCAAGTAATAACAAAGGACCCATCTATGAAGAACGAAGGCTACGAGTCGAGGAACTAGATGAATGGCGGACATAGAAATCAAGAACACACGATAAATCGAAACTATGCCATGTTGAACCCAATGCTTCACCGAATCAACTTAAGGTTGGAGGCAAGTTACTACTAGATGCTGTAAACCCTCACATTACCACCTCTGAACCTAACGGAGAAACCCCTCTTACGGTACTTACTATTTTCCCATACGGAACAGTCGAGGTAATTCATCTCAAATTCAGTACGTTCAAGGTAAACAGTACTCGTCTCAAACCTTGTTTTGATAACATTGATAGCAGGAATGAGGAGTGTAAACTCCTCGAACCACTATGACCATGCAAAAGAGAGGTAAGTCGAGCTTTGACTATAAATAAGCGCTTCTCGGGAGGACGGTGTTAAAATCTTTAAATTTTCATTTTTAACATATAACTCACAAACTGAGTCACTGAACAAAGGTTTTCCAGAACCACATGGCCAGGCAAAAGGGCCTGCCTTAGGCTGTGCCCATACCATAGAAGGCAACACGGCCGTGCGAAACGACCATGTGAAAATAAGGCAGAAATTTTCCCCAACACGGGAGTCGATAAGTTGCCATGGCCGTACGACATGGCTATGGATGAATCTGTCAAAACAACGCACGCCCATGTCTAGAGGCCATGGTTGAAACTAAGAAAACAACACGGGCGTGCGACACACCCGTGCTTACGACCTGTGGTCAAGACTGACAAAATAACACAAGCGTGGACATACATATACAGGTGTGGGAGAAGCGAACGAAGCAGGACACGGCCGTGTGCAACAACATACCCAAAGAGCACCAGCGTGGGCGAAATTTTAGACGTGCCCAAATTTGAAAATCACGATATACACGGGCCAAATTAGGGCACACGGGCGTGCCCTATAGCCGTGTACCCCATAATCTATATAAACCCTTACTATTCATCATCTCCTTCCCCAAACATCAAACCCTAGCCGTCAGAACCCTTTCACACGCCCTCCCTGCCACGCCCATGCGCCGACCATAGCACCACCCTCGAAGACCCAAGCCCCTTCTTCTTGCGTTTGTTTACTCTTTTCTCTCTATTCTCTTCAAATCTTTTACTTATTTTATGATTTTTTTTGCTCTATTTGACTATTTTGAGTGATATTCATGATTATAATGATAGTAATACTTATGCTCTTTGTTAGAAATTTTCCATTTTAGTCAATACATTATACTACATTCATCCATTTTTCTTGTTTCCATGGATTTCATGCTTACCCACACCATATTTCATATTATCAAACCCACATGCATTCATTCACTAGGTATTCCATTTAACACTATTCTCATGTTCCTATTGTTCATAATGACTTCCATAAGAATTTAGTTACTTTTCGGTACATCTTACCTTTTGCCTGTGATGCCCATGAAGTATTTTTCTTTAATTTTAACATACTTGCATACTTCTCCATGCTATTCTTTGGGAGTATTGTTTTAACTTTGACTTTTCATTGCTGGTATACCATGTCAACTTCACATGGCAAGAAAGTCGCTGTTCGCACTTTGAAAAAGTAGAAAGGAGCAACATCCTCCTCAGGTCCTACTGCCAAGATACGGCACCTATTTCTATAGTTTCCCGTGGGACCCCAAAAGGAACTATTTCAAATACTATAGGCCCAACCCGTAGGTGCAGGCCGCTGTATTGATTGGACCGTTCTAGAGCAGATCCAACTAGTTGACGTGGTCCGGGCTCTCCTAACTACTGAACCATGGAGGCTCTTCTTTGAAATCGTCAAGCAAACTTACCTTGAGCTCACACTCGAACTCTGTTCGACCTTCCACCTTCAAATAGTTATGACAGAGTTCGATGATCCCAGAACAGTCCAGTTCCGTCTCAGTGATTTAGTTTGCCAGTTGAGCGTCGTTAAGTTCAGTATCGCTTTGGGACTATATACGGAGGAGTTCATGGATGACGACGACTTCGACAGTATCAATTGCCACATCCACTATTCTCCTTCAAATTGTTGGAAGGACCTAGTCCCTACGTCGGCCACTTAAGATCCTAGCCACTCCAAGGTGTTAGCTCTCGCCTCATCCCTAAGGTACTTATACGCCATCTTGGCCCACACTCTGACAGGGCGACGAGAGAGCACTGGCGTCGTCAACACTCACAACGCCTACTTTTTATGGAGTATGGCACATGGGCACGTCTTCGACCTTGCCTATTTCATCGCCCTCGCCATTCGCCATCAGACCGAGTGAGTGACTCGCCTGGCTCGCTACTTCAGCCTCTTCAACACAGTGGCACAATCATCCTTCCTCACTCTCATCGGCCAGATGTCCCCACAAGGCATCTCGTGTATGCTACATATGAGGATAATCGTGAAATGACATGGAACCGACCCTCCCCAGTACCGCCTGGTCCAGTCCGCCGAGGAGGACCTAGAGGACATTACTGATGATGTCCTTTCACGTCATGAGGACCCATCGTCTCAGCCACCACCCATCCATTGTCCAGTTCATGCGGTGGCTTCATACTCTTACATCTCTGAGCGTCATACTCGATTTGAGCAGCAGTGTTTTCAGCGCTTTGATCACATTGATGCTACTCTATATCAGATTTGTCAGCACCTTTACATCTCATTGCCACCACCACCTCGCGAACCATCCGGTGATGACGATGTTTAAAGACTTTTTATTTATTATTCTTTTATCTTTATTTATCTTCTTAAAGTACTTTTTAATTTATTTTCCTTTAATACTATTTCATTTTTAGGCTTTATAATTTTTGTTGAACAATTTATAGTTTCGACCTTTCATTACGAAAAATTATGCTTCTTTATATTTCCTAAAGAGTTATTGATTTTATCACAGTTATAAAGAGCTCTAAAGATCGCCATCACTTAGGAACTTGCATCTTCATTAGAAAAGGTTCTCCACGACTGCCATGTTCTACCCGACCACCACGATAACCTCCTCGCTGGACACTGTGGTTGTGGAACTCAACCTCTATCACCACCGGAGTATCTTCCTCCGATCTCATCATTGCCTTGGCCGATTATTCTCCATAACTCTAATTCAAGGATCCCATTCATCATTCAGGAAGTTTCACCTCTCTCCCTATCTTATGATTTTATAATTTTTAGTATATCTATCATTGTACATTGAGGACAATGTACATCTTAAGTGTGGGGGGGTTGTTTATATCTTTATCAGAAAAATCCCTAAATTTTGTCTTATTCTCATGTGATCTTCTCACATTATTATTAGAATGAATTTTAATTAATTTATGATTTTTATTGATATGTCTTGAATTAAAACATAGGCATTCATGCATTGATTGTTTAAACTTTAAGGAATTAGAGAATCAAGCATGATAAGTTGACTTTTGAGAATTATCAATTTTTTAGGGTTGTTTCCCCAAGTTTAGGTATTATCTCGAGTTAAAATTCACAAGGTTTAAACATCAAAAAGCCATAATTCTTGTGAGATCTTGAGCCTTTAAGAGCATCTATTATTTCTTTCATGCTCACTCTTATTGTTGCTTTGAGTGCATCAATCTTGATTTGTTATTCTAGAACTTGCTTGATTATGCATGTCAAGACCACACCATTTGATTTGATATGTCAAGATGATAAAGGCACTTAGGTTTAATCCACTCACTCCATAAAAGCCTACCTTCATAATTAACCCTTAGTAAACCCTCTTGAGACTAATAACTCATTCATTGATTTACCCTCCATATTAACCTAATACCCATTATTGTTAAAATCCCCTAAATTATTTTGATCCCTGTTTTTGTTGAGATTTGATTTGAATAAATTGCTTAGCTAAGTTTTATCTTTGACAGTTAGTCTATGTTATTTGACTTGTTCTTAAAAAAATTTACAATACACATATTTATATTAGTAGTAATTATTTGTTTTTGAGCTTAAGTGTTTAAGTCCATATTCTGAAAAGAAGCTCACATGTATTCAATTGATGATTAGTTATTTTTCTAGTTAGGTAATTTTTCAACTCAATCTTGATTCTAACCTTTTCTTTCAGCTTGTGACCACACCCCCTAACCAAAGCCACGTTACAACCCTTTAAAGACCTTTTGATTGATGTATCATCTCAATATATAGTGGTGGAGGTTTGATTTTCATGCAAGCCTATGGTAATAACTTTTCATATTGACTATTAAGTGCTTTAACTTGTTGTCCTTAAAACACCTCAAGTGATTTGAGTGAATCTCTAGTGAGGATGTGAAATTCTGTGATATTTTGAATTAATGGTAATTACCTAGATGAGGGGAGACACCTATGTTTTCGTGATAAAATACGCAACTTGGAATGTTTGAAACTTTGATGTTCTTTTAGTTGAATTCTCAATGTATGATTACTTATGGATTCTTTTGAGATATCATTAAAAAGAATTATAAGTTTAGAAGAATTGATTTTGATTGTGAGTTGAGGATTTTACTTAAGGACAAGCAAACACTTAAGTGTGGAGGTATTTGATAAACCGTAATTTATACATATTTTTGTCCCATGCTTAGCACATTTATGGATGATTTTTCCTTAGATTTGGTGAATTTGATGCTTCTAATCCTTTAATTTCTTATTTTATACTTAGGTGAGCATAGGAGAGTAAAAAGAGCAAGAAACGGGCCGAAAACGAAGAAAATGGGCCAACGTGGGAAATCAACACGGCCTGGACTTTCTCACATAGGTAGACCACACGCTCGTGCCCTTTTACTAGAATCAAGAACGACTTACATGAGTAGATCACATGACCGTGTCTATTCAACAGACTCTAACACGGTTTGGAGCAATCGAACACGGGCGTGTCACACGGGCATGTCCCTGTCGAGCCCAAGTTGAGTTCTATTCAGAAAAGGCCACTCTTGAGGGCTTTGAGGCATTAAAAAGTCTATTTAAACAGCATAGGAGGCACTTAGAAGGACACACAGAGTGGGAAACAGGAATTTACTCAAAGAAAGCCGATTGATCCATCTCAAAAGACCGACTTCTCCTTCAAGACTGAAGATCTCCCTTCAATTTCAATTTAGGAGTTTTGGGTTTTCTTTATGATTTGTATTCAATTTTCTTCTGAGATGTTGTCTTTTATAATTATGAACTAAAGCCCCTAAATACCTAAGGGGAATGAAACCTAAGACGAATCTTGTTATTATTTTCTGAATTGTATGATAAATATTTGACTTGTTCTTAATTATGTGTTCCTAATTCTTGCTTCAATATTTCAGGATATTGATTCAAGTTGATGTGCTTATTCAGAGGAGCAAAAGTCCCTATCTAAGAGTAAATTTGTCATAATTAAGCGGAGTTGATTGCACGCTTTGAGATAGGGTGACAAGATTTTTCCGGATTAGGGTGAAACCTAATAAGGGAATCCATAGATCAAGTTAATGCAACGCTAGGGGTGTTAATTAGAAAGAGATTTCAATTAATCAACCTAGGGTTAGGTGTTGTTAGTCTCGAGAGAGATAATAATATAACTTATGGATTTGTACGAAACAAGTCGAATGAATAAATCGTCTAATTCAGAGTCAAATAACAAGTGAAGTCTAGGTGGATTTTTCCTTGGGTATTGTCTTAATCAATCGAATTTCCCAAAAGTATTTTCCCAAATTTTCTTCCTGTGAATTCCTAGTTAGTTAATTAGTTTAGATAAAACAAACCCCTTTATTTTTAGGCTAGATAATAAGAAAAGAGTTAATACTAGTACTTTTAGTTCCTTTGGGTTAGACATCCCGGTCTTGCTAAAACTATACTATTGTTCGATAGGTACACTTGCCTTCGTCGTGATAATAGTTAGTCTCCAAGAATAGTCAAATATAAATTTATTAAAACTTATAACGAACCATCACGATCACTTTGACAGGTGCACGAGCCTCAGATCTAACTGCCGTATCTTTAGTCCCTCTTTGACTGCTACTCACATTACCCGTATTTCTAGGTGGTCTACCTCGAACTGCAGTGTTACCCGATTTATATTTTGTACTGGATTTTGTTTAGCTAACTCAGGGCTTTCACAAACAAAATGATCCATCGATCCACATTTAAAATAGGCCCAATCATGCAATCTACAACTACCAGGATGTGATTTACCATAATGTTTACACTCAGGTTGATTAGATCCAACATTACCAGCATTAGTTACTGAGGTAGCTCTTGAGTTCACAGCTGGTCTATCCTGATCCCATCTAAAATAACCCGATGTAGCCTTAGAGCGGCTAAAATCATCTTGAAACTTCTTTGATGCTGACTGAAATGACTTATTCGATGATCTCTTACGTGAATCTCTAGCTTCAAAGTCAGATTTTCTTTTCTCTTTCCCAAGCTCTTCGGCTTTGCTGGCTCACTCAACCAGTACTACAAACTCTTTTGTTTCAAGTATGCAAACTAACAGTTTAATGTCTTTGCTCAACCCGTCTTCAAATCTTTTACATATGATAGCTTCAATCAAAACACACTTTCGAGCATATCGACTGAGTCTCACAATTTTTTGTTCATATTCTGTCACAGTCATGTGGCCTTATTTTAACTCGAGAAATTCTTTGCGCTTCTGGTTGATAAATCTCTGGCTGATATATTTCTTACAGAACTCAGTCTGAAAGAAATCCTAGGTCACCTGCTCTTTCGAAACCACCGATACTAGTGTATTCCACCAGTGATATGCGGTGTGAAGCAAAGATATGGCACATTTCAAACATTCATCCCGGGTACAAGATAGCTCACCAAACACGAGGATAGTATTATCAAGCCAGAATTTAGCTCACTCAGTATCATCATCATTAGTAGCTCTGAATTCTTCAACCCCGTGTTTTTTGATTTTGTCAATAGGAGGCTTATGTAATCTCAATGGATCACTCACTTGAGGCATAGCAGGTATCAGAGAAAGATTAATAGGGGGTGGAGGTTGTTGTACATCCGGATTCATCTGGATATACTGAGTAAACTAGTTGTTCATCATTTGATAAAAGGCTTGCTTAGCTCTCCCTCTTGATTACTCGAGGTCGGTCGAGAATCAACTAGTGCTGTCCCTTGTACGGGAGCAGGCACTATACTTTCGACATCATCAGCTATGGCTCTGTTGGGATCCATTTACTATACGAAAACACATTTTCAAATGTCAGAAGTCATCACACTATCGCAGTATATAATATGGCATCTATACCTAGACTCACACGCGCTACGTTAGTCCTAAAATCAACTAAACTGTAGCTCTGATGCCAATCAAATGTAACACCCTAACCCGTATCTGTCACCAGAATAGGGCTATGGGGTATTACCGAAAAAGATACAATTCTTATGCATTTATACAATCATTCGGATTAAATGCGAAGACATACATTTATAACTTTAGTTTAACAAACTTGAATCATTAATACACAAGGCACAAAACAATTTATTAGATTCACATATAACCATTTGGTTATCTTTTAGCATGAACTACTATTCATATAGTAAATTTCCAATGTAATAACTGAATATAAAACATGCTAAATATAATTGCTTTATTCAAAATCTACTTTCATTTTTACCTATTAATTTACATGCATGAAACATTTCATATACCAAACCAGTAAGTTACTCACAAAACCAATTACACATGATCATATCATTTTGATCAAACCGAACATATATGCATCATATAAAACTCATATTACCTTTTTTGTTTTATCAATACAAAATTTACTATTCATTTGGTCATTTTTCTATGCATCAGCTGAATACAAATATGTTTAACAATTGACCACTTTTATCTTTATTCAACCACTATACAAGTCTATGTATTTCAAAAAGCCAAACCAATTTATCAAACACAGCTTGTCTAATATTTTAACATACCATAACCGAATATATAAACATGTTAATATTACCGATCAAGCAATATATCAAATATCATATTTAACTTGTTCAAAGATCATATATTTGGCTAAGTACGTAAATATACATATTACTAAGATTTATGTCATATCAAACTTATTACCAATATAACTCAACTAATGTATAAATACTAAATCATTACATCATATACTTATATATATGAATATATGCCGAATCATGTTAATTACATATATTAGACATTATACCAAAATTAAATTCAAACCTACTTATTGCTTGTCAATTCGGTAGTAATAACAACCATGAAAATCATATAAGTTCTAAATACTTAAAAATAAGCCAAAACATCTCTTGTAAAGCCAATATTCATATAAACATCATTGTCATTTTACTCCATTAATAAACCAAATCAATAAACTATTCATAAAGACAAATCATACCATATAACATGCACATCGAAATGAAATCCAAGCATATTGGATGTAGGTAACACCCCCAAACCTAGCCTAGACGTAAGGCCTGAATCTGGCTGTGTCATATTAGAGTGCTTTCGAAAATTGGACTTGTCGGTAAAATTTCATTTCTAGATTAAAAACCCTTTTATTAATATTTAACAAAACATCTTGTCAAAAAGTTTGCCTTATTAACTGCCAGTGTTATACTAGGTTAATTTAAAACGCAGAAGCATTTAAAGCTTTGTAGTTTAAACATGTGACTTAGAAAAACAGATATCACTTTGAAAATCCATATTTAGCAGTTCAAAACAAGTAACCATAGCCCAAATGAAAATTTAAACCATAAAATGCCTTATTACATAAGAAAAACCCAAATGTAAAGTTCAAAATAATTAAAGTCACATGCAGAGCAGCTGTGATCATGTGGCCACCTCCGAGTCCCTCGCAGCATCGATCCACCTAACGCTGGGGATTACTTGTACATTTAAAAACCGAGTAAGTTTACGAAAACTCAGTGTGTAATCCCCTCTTAATATAAAAATAGTTAGTCAGGTAAACAGTATACAGAAGCAGTCTGGGCCTGAAGCCTTTACAAAAACAGAATTAGTAACAGATTACAGGTGGGCTTAATCCTAATACAGTATCAGTTGGGTTTTAGCCCATAATAGTGTCAGTATTAGGTGGGTCTTAGCCCATTACAGAGTCAAACAAAATTTATATGGGTCTAAGCCCAATACAATAACAGTGTCAGAATCAGAATACTTGTGAGCCTAAGCCCAATACAGTAGCAGAATCAGAAACAAAGAAGAAATTCAGTCAGAAATGCAGACAAAAATGCAGACAGAAAATGCCACCCCAAACCAGCCAACACACCACCCGTACCAACCAACACACCATGTGGGGATAGACTGGACCCACCCACCCAGCACACCAATATCGCAGCATAGCTGCCAGAAATACTAACGCAGCAAAGCTACCAGAAATATACATGGCTTACAGCCATCTGTAGCGGTAATATGATCAACAAAAAGCCATCAGTAGTTGTAATATGATCGGCACAAGGCCATCAATAGCTATATTATGATCGGCACAAAGCCATCAGTACTGTAATATGATCGGCACAAAGCCATCAGTAGCTATATTATTATCAGCACAAAGCCATCAATACTGTAATATGATCGGCACAAAGCCATCAGTACTATAATATGATCGGCACAAAGCCATCAGTAACTGTCCACAGCCTTCAGCAGGTCCACAATCGTCTTGTGCGTCCCGTATGATCTTATCAGTAACATGAATGGAACTAAGCCTATAGTAGGTCCATAGTTGTCTTATGCGACCCGTGCGACCTTATCAGTACTTCGTCCGTCAATAACCACCCATCCCCATGCAATATGTCGTGTGTGCAAAATGTCATGCTTAATCATAGTCACACATATCACAGAACAAATCAGTCATACATAACATAAGGCATAACAGACATTTTACCCTATAGGGGTATCACAGCCATTTCACCCTACGGGGGTAATTCGATCATTTCACCCTACGGGGGTATTACAGTCATTTTACCCTACGGGGGTAATTTGGTCATTTTACCCTTCGAGGGTAACTCAGTCATTTTACTCTTTGGGGGTAATTCGTTTATTTTACCCTTCGGGGGTAATTCGATCATTCTGCCCTATAAGGGTATTACGGTCATTCTTCCTTATATGGGTGTTACGGTCATTCTGACCTATAAGGGTATTACAGTCATTTTTCCCTATAAGGGTATTACGGTCATTCTACCCTATAGGGGTATTACAGTCATTTTGCCCTACAGGGGTATTACGGTCATTTAGCTTGTAGGGTATTACGGTCATTCTGCCCTATAAGGGTATTACGGTCATTCTGCCCTATAAGGGTATTACAGTTATTCTACCCTAAAGGTGTATTACGATCATTCTGCCCTACAGGGGTATTACGGTCATTCTGAACTATAAGGGTATTACGGTCAATAGTACCTATTAGGGGTAAAATAGTCATTTTACCCACCAGAGGTATTTCGGTCATTTTGCCTAACTGGGGTCTCAGTACATTTAGCGAACTCTCAGAAGGTCTACAGTCGCCTCGAGCAACTCTGGTAACGTAGATGGTCAAAAAGGTGTAAATGGCCTAAGGCCCATTACTCGGCCCAAGTGGGCCCACACGCTCGTGTGGCCCATTTAGCCCAAATACAGTCACGGCTATGCGAACCTCATAGCCCGATCCATTATTTGTCACTTATCGTAGATTTTATCTGTGTGGGGCCCACGAGCCCATTGGGCCCACACGGCCTATTTCGGCCCAACGTGGCCGAAAACAACCTAAGTCATGTGCGTGACATGACAAGTCCAATTACTTCCCAGTTAACTGTGAGATTTACCCATGCTGGCCCACGTGCCCATTGGGCTCATTCGGCCCATCGAGGCCTAGAAACGTCTTAAGCCATGTGCGCGACATGGCCAGTCCAACCTTCCCCACTTGACGCTGAGATTCACCCATATGGGCTCACGAGCCCATTGGGCCCAATGTGGCCCATTATAGCCTAAGCCCACGAGATCACTCGTGGTGGCATCTTTCGTCGTACGCCCACATTTCGTGGGCTCAGTTTACCAAATGAGTGTTTGCATGCTCAAACCCAACCTTTCGGCTTTTCAGCTTTTTGTCGTACCACAGTTAAATCAGGGTGTGTACACACTTCACCGGCTTTTACAACTATTACCATTTAAAGGGTATGGATACACACTTGTTTACGATTAGAACGCAAATCTCCACGTACACCAACCTAGATCCAAATACAAACTACAATTAATCACTACCATAAATGCTAATAACTTAAGTCAAGTAAAACCCTTACCGAAACGTGACACTTCATAAGGTAGTTAGGAGTATTCGGCCTATAATAGCCCACTCTAAAACCGAGGCACAAGATGGCACAATCACACTCCCTAACAGAGAACGACAGAAAGAAGAGGTGTTAAGAGAAAGACCATAACAGTAAAGAAAGAAAAGAGAATCATCATGCAAACTTAAACCTGATCTAATCAATGAACACATGGCAAAACTAAAAAAATAGGAGGAGAGATAGAGAAATCGATTAATCCTTGAGTGAGGAAGTGAAGAGCAGAGAATCGACAAAAGTAAAATGGTTAAGAGGAAAAGAGGAAAGTGTTGAATCAAAAGAAACAAGAAATAAGAGTGAGAGCAGAAAGAGAATCGAGTACAAGGGAAAGAAAGCCGAAAAGAATAGAGAGGGAGGAGAGATGGTGAATTCGGCTAACACCAATATTGAGTAAGGGAAGAGAATTGACTTATGAAGAGAGTAGGGGACAGAAAAGAATCAATCAATAGGGACAGAAGAAGAGTAGAACCCACAAGCAAAAATACCTAAATAGTACCAAATCGGCTACTCCAAAATAGAAAGTGCAGAAAACCCGAAATAGAAATGTCAAGAGAGAACCACTAAAGCTGAAATTTCTCCATAATTTCCCCCTAGCTGAATTCTCAAGCAATGCTTTAGAGTCCCAATCGGCCACAACACCTTACCAACCTCCCATTTCAAACTTCCTTGATTTTCTTCCTAATCTCCTCCTTAACTTGCTCCACAAATCCCTCTAAAACCAAATCAAACTCCAACTTACAGAGTTTCAGTCCAACTCCACTTCTCATGCTGCAAGGAAGTAAAATAAATACTCCTTTGCGTATCATGAGATTCGAACTCAAGCTCCTTTAGCCTTAGAAATATGCCACTACCATTGAGCCATAGGTTCCTTTTGTGTCATAATTTAACCAAAATTATTTATAAGGCCTACAAGCTAGAGTCAAGATTTACTTAAGAAGAAAAACTAAAAATCTTCTAGAGCCTAGATTGAACCCAAGACTTCTCCAACACTCCCATACACACCAAAATCACTTAGACATTGAAGCAAACAATCCACTGTGTCATCTTCTTGCACACATAAACTTTTATGTATTCCCATGCTCAATGCCCATTTCTTCTAGGCCCAAAATCGGGGCGTTACAATATAACCGAATATTCTTTATTACTAAATCACATAAAAACGCTTTAACTAAACAAATCAAACAAATTCACATACATGTTTATCTATGCATGAGCTAAAGCCAAATCATTTTAACCACGAATAACATAACAAGCTTAAAACATACTTATGGATATACCATAGCCGATTTAATCAAATCACATCCAAAACCACAAACCATTTTCAATATACAAAATGCATATAAACTTGACTAAGTTTCACATATTCACATAGCATATTAGCCATTTTCACATGGCTTAATATATACATGCTTCGAACTTGACCAAAAACAACCTAGCTTATACATGCCATAAGTTCAAGTGTAAAGTTATCAAATACCAACAACGGTCGATAGTGTGATGGACTTTGCTGACTATCCCCTAGCTCGTAACTAATCTCGAAAATCTATAAAATAGAGGCAAATATAAACACACACAGTAAGCTATCATAGCTTAGTAAGTCATAAGCAAATAAACAACTCAATAACATTATCAACTTATTTTAACCAAACCAAGTTATACTATCATAGTTACATATAATATCAAGCTCAACATTTCATATTTAACATATGCTATCATAAATAATCTTATCTTAACCGATTGTACATATATACACATTCAAAGTATTATTCAATTTCAAAGATATAACATCATTATATAACCAAATGTGTTCACACACGTATACATATACTTATGAACCAAAATACAACATCACATACATATACATAACCTATAGCCGAATATACTTTGCAAGTGCACATATGTTCACATTAATAAATTATATAATTTGCATCACATATCAAATGGCTAACTTTCCTTATTTTCAAATAGGTAATCAACTAACTCATACCTGATCGTTTTAGCTCATTTTATACCTTCGTTCACAACTTATCATTGCCCTTTGAACCATTGGAAATTGAATGGGATACTTGGATAATTACATATATCATACAATTCCAATGCCCTAGACGTGGTCTTACATGCTATCTCATATCAATGCCACTGTCCCTCAATTTATTATTTTTGCAGTTTAGTCCTAATTACTCAAAATCATAAAAAATTCCAATACAGAACATATTAATCCAAAACATATCTTTCATATTTCATCAACTATCATCACAAAACTCAAATATTCATCAGTGGCATAACTCAAGATATTCATCAAAATCAGAAATTCAAGCGTGGGCTTTGTACATTACACTGCAACATCTCAAAAATGTAAAAATTATCAAAAATGAGCTAGAACTCACCTTGAATCAAGCTTAAGAATGGCCGAATACCCTAAGATTTTATTCTTTTCTTTCTTTTTATTATTCGGTCACAAGAAAAGTATGAATAAAGTTATTTTCATTATGTTTTTTATAACATATATTAACAAATTATTTAATTTACCTATTTAACCTTTATTATAAAATATAAAACCATTATAAATCATGGCCATTACCGTCCATGACTAACCCATATGGTCAAATTGCAACATAAATACCTCAATTTAAAAAGACAACAACAATTTGGCCCTTTTAAAAGTAACCATCAAATTTTTATTTTACGTGATTAAGTCCTTTTATTTAATCGGGCACTCAATCGACAAAATTAAAGCACGAAAATTTCACAGACAGAAATTCACACATAATAAACACAGAAAATAATTTTTAAATATTTTTTTGACTCAGATTCGTGGTCCCGAAACTACCGTTCTGATTAGGGTCAAAATAGGCTGTTACATTTTTGTCATCTTTACATGCACACACACATACGTGATTCCAATGGCATTCAACATTCTCAATTATGAAACAAACATAACATTTACAAATCATCATTCATGTATTACCCCTTTCTCACATTAAACCAAGTCTAGACATGCCATACCTTATTCATTTGGCTTTGCCAAATACCTTACCACTTATACTTTTATACCATAGTTATCATCATGCTAATTAATTCTAACTTATCATTAAGCATACATATTCTAGCCAAGTTATGTCTTTATAGAGTACCGACATTTCACTACATGGAACAATATGCTTGACTAAGACATTCCACAACAATTTCATATTCAATTAACATTATTATTTATTCTCACTTTATACCACTATACCATGATTACCAACTTATCCATCTAACATCCATGTTCAAGGAATTTTCATCTTATTACCATATTTCACATTTAATTCATGATCATGACCACCTCAACTAATCACAAAGCATGCATTCAAGACACGTAACATTTTACCAACCATGCATTACATATTCGCATCATAATTATTAGACATAACATGAATAGCTAGATTTACTAGTCATAATCAGTATGAGCCACACCTCATGGCCATATACAATAGCTCAATATAGGCCAATACTTTTTGCCAAATTATGATAACACATGTTATAAAACTAAGTTCCTATACATGCTACTCACTTGATATTTCTAGCATATGTATCAATATTCCAAGGGTATTGGCTTGATAGTGTGATACTGCCTCCGACGATCTCCAACCCCGAGCTAACCTGATAATAATAAAGGAAATGGAAAGGAGGGAGTAAGCTTAAAGAATAGTAAGATCAGATGAAAAATAATAAGCAATGTATTAACATGCTATTTTCAAATTCTCTCTATTTATTCAATGTCCAGTCAAGTTATTTTCTCAAGTCATAGTCACTAAATTATTTATATCTGGAGCTACAGAACTCTAAATTAAGATCCGCTAATTTTCCAAGAAACTTGACTCGCATATATTTTTATCATAAAATTTTCAGAATTTTTGGTTTAGCCAATAAGTGCAGTTTATTCTTTAAAGTCACCCCTGTTTTGCTGTCCAACAGTTGCGACCTCTTTTCACTAAGAATTAATTATCTCATGGCACGGAACTCGAATAATGTTACCATCTATTTCTCTTGAAAATAGACTCATTAATTATTTTAAGAATATAAATTATAACCCATAATTATATTTGTAAAATTTTTAATGATTTTTCCAAGTCAGAACAGGGGATTCCAAAATCATTCTGACCCTGTCTTACAAAAATTCAAATATCACATAATATGAAATTCTTTTTCTTTCATCGTTTCTTTTATGTGAAAATAGACTTATTAAGATTTAATTTCATATCTTTTTCAATCTCTAATTCGATTTCCACCATTTTGGTGATTTTTCAGAGTGACACAATTGTTGTTGTCCAAAACTATTTTTTTACAAATTTCACTCTTACATAATCTCACTTACTCTATTTCATCTTATCAAAAGTTCGATCAACTATCGAGCACATTGCTCATAAATTTTCACACACATATACCTGCACTTATTCATCACATAGTCATATTCATTTACACTTAATCATTACATGATCACATGTATTTTCACTTAGTCAATTTCCCGTTGAACTCATCGGAATAATAACAGATATGCGGTGGTCTACACATATTACCACCCTTGTAACTGAAGCCATCTGGTGCACATAGTAGCCTGCACTTAGTACTACATCTGCGACCAAAACCGTCTCTTACACATAGTGGCCTACACTTAGTACCATACATGTGATCGAAGCTATCGGGTACGCATAGTAGCCTGCACTTAGTACTACACATGCGACCTAACCATTTGGTACACGTAGTAGCCTGCACTTAGTACTACACATGTGACCTAAAACCATCTTAAACACATAGTAGCCTTGACATAGTACTACGCATGTGTTCTCACAATGGATCATTCGTATCTTTTCTATTCTGAATGTCCAATCGGGAATTTCCTCACTTTTCAACATTTTACCAATTCATAATTTACATCAAGTGATCATTCAATATACAACCACATCTCATATAATAACAAAATATTATATCATAAGTAAAAATGATATATTATTTATATACAAACTTACTCATTTCATTTAAATATCATTTTCCATTAAATTTCCATTAACATCAAATCAATACAATCATAGCAAGATATATTTCATGTGTAACAATAATAACATGAATAACATGCTTATTAAATCACACGAACTTACCTAGACACCAAAATAGCAAAAAGGGATCTAACCATTGGTTTCCCAATTTTCATCCATTCTAGGTCCAATCCTCGTTTTCCTTGATCTATAATATCACATTTAGTCTAATTATTAGTCACATTATTTAATGTGATCCAAAATATCATATTTTGGCAAAATTATGTTTTTGCCCCTAAACTTTGTCAAAATTACACTTTTGCCCTTAGGCTCGTAAAATGATTTTTATTCAATTTCCTCACTCTTTAAACCTAGCCCAACCATTTTCATAACTATAGCGAACTACAACTCTCATTAAAACACACTTTTATGACAAATTTTATAACTTTTACAATTTAGTCCTTTTTAGCGTTTTCACCGAAAACTACTTAGTAAAAGTCGTTTCTCCAACCATAAACATGCATAATCTACCATTAAACATCAAAATGCACAAATTTCTAACATGCGTCAAACCCTAGACCTTCATCATAACTCAAATAAATGGTAGAAATAGGTAAATCTTGTTACGAGGATTTCAAAAACGTAAAAATCATTAAAAACAGGGCTAGAACGGACTTACAATCAAGCTTGGAAGCTTGAAAACCCTAGCTATGTCTTCTCCATGCAAGTTTTAGCCATGGGGTTGAAGATGGACAAAAATTGGCATTTAATTTAGTTTTTAATTCATTTTAATTACTAAATGACCAAAATGCCCCTAACATAAAAATATTCTATTTCACCCATTTCATGTCCATTTTTGTCCAAAAAACTAACCAATAGTCTAATTACCATTTAAGGACCTCCAATTTAAAATTTCATAACAATTGGACACCTCTAGCATGTAGAACTCAACTTTTGTAGTTTTTACGATTTAGTTCTTTTGACTAAATTGAGTGTCCAAACGTCAAAATTTCCGGATGAAATTTTCACAAAACAATTCATAGAATTTTAGACCATAAAAATATAATAAAAATAAATTTTCTTACGTTGAATTCATGGTCTCGAAACCACTGTTCCGACTAGGCCCTAATTCGAAATGTTACATGTGACCTGTATAACTTTGAAAAATGTTTAAGTTTTGAAAAATTTTATATGCATTTGGTTTAGTCCTGACCCCCTTCTAAGGCATGTTTAAGGTCTCGTTGACTTATGTAAGGGACTTTGTATTGATGTGTGACTGTAATGTTGTGATGATTATGAAATATTTGTGAAATGTTTTGATTTGTCCAATAACGCCTTTAACCCTAGTCCAATGATGGATATGGGTTAGGGATGTTACATTTGGTTGATATCAGAGCTACGACTTAGTTGATTCTAGAACTAATATAGCGCATGTGAGTCTAGCTATACATGTCATATTTATGAACTGTGAAAGTGTGATGAATCCTGACAATGAAAATGTGTTTTTATATAGTAAATGGATCCCGAACAAGCCGTAGCTGACGATTTCGAGAGCAATGCGCTTGCTCCTGCTCAAAGGACAGCGCCATCCGACTCTAGACCTGCTACGAGTAGCCACGAGGGAGAGGCTAGACAAGCCTTTTACCAAATGATGAATGATTGGTTCACCCAATATATCCGAACTAATCCGGTAGTGCCACAAACTTCACCCTCGACTAATCTTCCGGAAGTTCCTGTCAGGCCACAAGCTAATCCTATTTAGTTGAATAAGCCTCCGGTCGACAAAATTAGAAAATATGGGGTCGAAGAGTTCCATGCTACCACTAATGATGATGCTGAGAGAGCCGAGTTCTAGTTAGGGAATACAATACGAGTGTTGGATGAATTGTCATTGACTCTAGACAAATGCCTAAAATGTGCCATTTCACTTTTGAGAGATACGATGTATCATTGGTGGAATACATTGATACCTATGGTTCCTAGGGAACGAGTCACTTGGGATTTCTTCCAAGATGAATTCCGGAAGAAATATATCAGTCAGAGATTCATTGATCAGAAATGCAAAGAGTTTCTTAAGTTAAAATAAGATCGTATGTCTGTTACAGAATACGAGCGAGAATTTGTGAGACTGAGTTAGTATGCACCAGAATGTGTTTCAACTGAAGCAATCATGTGCAAGAGATTTGAAGATGGTTTGAACGAAAATATCCGTTTGTTAGTCGGGATTTTAGAAATAAAAGAATTTGTAGTGCTTGTTGAACGAGCGTGTAAAGCTGAAGAACTCAGGAAAGGGAAAAGAAAAGCCGATTCAGAAGCTAGAGATGTGAGAAAGAGATCTGCAAGTAAACCATTTTAGTCTGCGTCAAAGAAATTTCGAGACGATTATAACCATTCAAAGACTAATGTGGGACATTCAAGTAGAGATTGTGCAAGATCACATTCGAGCTTCAGAACTCCAGCTACTTCTGTTACTAGTGTTAGAAATGTCAGATCCGATCGACCCGAGTGTAAACACTATGGTAAAATACATCCAGGCAATTGTAGACTGTATGATCAGGCTTGTTTCAAATGTGGATCTTTAGATCATTTTATTCGTGATTGTCCTGAATCTATTGAACAAGAGATTGTGCAAAATCTGATATTGAGTAACACTTCAGCTAGAGGTAGACCTCCTAAAAATACGAGAAATATGAGTGGTAGTCAAAGAGGAACTAAAGACACCGTTGTTTGATCCGAGGCTAGAGCACCTGCCAGAGCCTACACCATCCGAGCTCGTGAGGAAGCTTCGTCTCTGAATTTTATAATTGGTACTTTCACACTTTATGATACTTTTGTGATTGCTTTGATAGATCCTGGATCAACACATTCGTATATATACATGAATTTAGTATCCAGTAAGACTTTTCCTATAGAGTCTACTGAATTTGTGATTAGAGTATCGAACCCCCTAGGCAAATATGTTTTGGTTGACAAAGTCTGCAAGAATTATCCGTTAATGTTTCGAGACATTTGCTTTACGGCTGATCTGATGTTATTACCCTTTGATGAGTTTAATATAATTCTAGGTATGGATTGATTAACTTTGCATGATGCTATTGTGAAATGCAAATGGAAAACAATTGATTTGAGATGCAAGAATTATGAAATAGTCTGAATTAAATCTAGTGATTTGAATGCGTTACCGGCTATGATTTCATCAATGAAAGTTCTGAGTATTGTGAGAAAGGGTTGTGAAGCTTACTTTGCTTATGTGATTAATTTGAAAGTAATAGAAAATAAAGTGGAATCAGTGCCTGTTGTCTATGAATTCCCTGATGTGTTTCCTGAATAACTTCTAGGATTACCTCTAATTCGAGAAGTTGAATTTGGCATTGAGTTAGTACTGGGAACTGCTCCGATTTTGATAGCTCCGTATATAATGGCTCCAACCGAGTTAAAAGAATTAAAGTCTCAGTTGTAAGAGTTGACCGATAGAGGATTCGCAAGACCGAGTTTTTCACCCTAGGGTGCTCCTGTTCTGTTTGTGAAAAAGAAAGACGGCACGATGAGAATGTGTATTGATTATCGTCAGTCGAATAAAATAACTATCAAGAACAAATATCCTCTGCCCAGAATTGACGATTTGTTTGATCAGTAGAAAGGAGCAACAATTTTTTCGAAGATAGATCTCAGATTAGGTTATTATCAGTTGAGAATAAAAAGATTTAGACATTCTGAAAACTGCATTTAGAACAAGGTACGGACACTATGAGTTTTTGGTTATGCCTTTTGGATTCACTAATGCACCTGCTATATTTATGGACTTGATGAATCAGATATTCAGACCGTACCTAGATTGATTTGTTGTTGTGTTCATTGATGACATATTGATATATTCACATGATGAAATTGAACATGCAGGGCATTTGAGAATAGTGCTACAAACTTTGTAAGATAAGCAATTGTATGTGAAGTTTAGCAAATGTGAATTCTAGTTACGAGAAGTCAGTTTTTTGGGCCCTATAGTATTAGCATCAGGTATCCGAGTTGATCCAAGCAAGATTTCAGCTTTTCTAGATTGGAAGCCTCCGAGAAGTGTTTCTGAAATTTGTAGTTTTCTTGGACTTGCTGGTTATTACTGAAGATTCGTAAAAGGCTTTTCTATGATTGCAACTCCGTTGACGAAACTACTTCAGAAAGATGTGAAATTTGAATGGTCTGGAAAGTGTCAAAGAAGCTTTGATCAGTTGAAAGTTCTTTTGACAGAAGCTCCGGTGTTAGTACAACCAGAATCGGGTAAAGAATTTGTGATCTACAGTGATGCTTCGTCGAACGGTCTGGGATGTGTTTTGATGCAGGAAGGAAAAGTTATAGCTTATGCCTTGAGATAGTTGAAGCCACACGAAAAGAACTATCAGACGCACAACCTTAAGTTAGCTGCGATTCTATTTTCTTTGAAGAATTGCCGCCACTATGTGTTTGGTGAGAAATGTCATGTATATTCAGAACATAAGAGTTTGAAATTTCTGATGACTCAGAAAGATTTGAATATGCGTCAGAGAAGATGGCTAGAATTTGCTAAAAGATTACGAGCTTGTTATGGATTATCATCCTGGAAAAGAAAATGTTGTTGCAGATGCTTTGAGCCGAAAATCATTATTTGCTTTACGTGCTATGAATACTCAGTTGTGCATATCTGATGATGGATCGATTTTAGTTGAATTGAAAGCGAGACCTTTGTTCTTACAGTAGATTTGTTAAGCTTAGAAGGTTGATAATGATATAATAGAAAAATGAGTTCAGTGTGATTTGGATTCTGATTTTGAATTTCGAGTTGATAATGATAATTGGTTGAGATTCTGAGATTGGATTTGTGTTCCGAAAAATCCAGAGTTGATTTGGATGATTGTGAACGAAGCCCACAACAGTCGTTTATTTGTGCATTCGGGTATTATGAAAATGTATAATGATTTGAAACAACATTACTGGTGGTTTGGAATGAAAAGAGATATCTCTAACTTTGTTTCAAAGTGTTTGATCTGTCAGCAAGTTAAAGCTGAACATCAGGTGCCATCTGGTTTGTTACAACCGACTATGATTCCAGAGTGGAAATGGGATAGAGTGACGATGGATTTTATTTCGGGTTTGCCTCTCTCTCTATGAAAGAAAGATGCGATTTGGGTTGTGGTTGATCGATTAACGAAATCAGCTCATTTTATTCCGGTACTATCTGATTACTTACTTGATGAGTTAGTTGAGTTATACATTTCTTGTAACACCTCTTACCCGTGCCCGGCGCTGGGACAGGATACGAGGCATTACTGGACTTAAACATGCACAGAAATGTAAAACTGGGCCATAAAATTTCAATCATATCAGAATCATTCGATCACATGCAAAATGTCCCATACAAGAGCCTTCGAGGTGCTAAACATGCATTAAAAGCGGATTAGGACTAAACCGAGGACTCACGAACTTTTTTACAACACTTAGAATATTTTCATGTTTAGAGAGTCACACACCCGTGTGGGTAGGCCGGGTGGTCACACACACCCGTGCAACTCTCTGTTTGTGACGTTAGCAAACATTTAGGGGCACACGGCCAAGTTACATGCCCGTGTGCTAAGGCCGTGTCCTCCATACGACTGAGACACACGGTCGTGTCTCTGCCCATGTGGTCAACTCTTAGGTGATTTTCTAAGCCTTTTTGTTGCCTTATCTTTCACATACTTAAATACTTTAAAGACACATATCATAACACCATTTAAATTATTTAGCATGCCTCACTAAAACACATTTTTAACAATCAACCATAACATATTACCCAATAATTAATCTCTACTTATTCAACAAATGTCCATGTTCAATCATTATCAACTTAATGCAAATTTACATGTTTATCCCATAGCCATGACCACCTCGAATGGTCCTAGGGAATTCTCGTGCACATATGTTATTTACTATTCATTCATGGTAGACAAATATAATCATATCACAAAGCATCAACACATGGCAAGGATAACTAGGCTTAGAAGCCAAAACATTATAAGCCATATCTCGTGGCTATATACAATGAATCAATATAAGCCAATACATTTGGCTAAATCATAACAACACATATCAATAACTAAGCTCCTATACATGCCACTCACTTGAAGATGCTTAAGACTTATCGATTTCCCCTATTGATAGCTCGATAGTGTGATGCTGCCTCCGACGATCTCTAACCTTGAGCTAACCTGATAACACTAAAGAAATGAAAAGGAGGGGGTAAGATATATAGCTTAGTAAGTCCATATGAAAATAATAAGCAATTTATCAACATGATTCCATCAATTCTTACAACATGATTCCAAGGTAAAATAATCATAATTGCATTTTTACTTATGTTCAAGTTAAGCTGTTTACTCAAGTCATAGTCACTCAGTTACTTATAACATGAGCTACGGAACTCCAAATCAAGATCTTCTAATTTTCCTTGAAACTAGACTCACGTATCTACTTATCATAAAATTTTAAGAATTTTTGGTTTAGCCAATAAGTACAGTTTATTCTTTAAAGTCATCCCTATTTTGCTGTCTGATAGTTTCGACCCCTCTGCACTAAAAACTAATTATCTCTTCTTACAAGAATTTGATAATGCTCTTGTTTGTTTCTTTCAAAAATAGACTCATTAAGGATTTTAAGCATATAAATTATAACCCATAATTATATTTTTACAATTTTTAATGATTTTTCAAAGTCAGAATAGGGGATTCCAAAATCTCGGACCCTGTCTCACAAAAATTAAAATATCACAGAATAAAAAATTCTTTTGCTTTCACCGTTTCTTTCATGTGAAAATAGACTCAATAGTATTATTTCATATCTTATTCAACTTCTAATTTTATTTCCTCCATTTTTGGTGATTTTTCAAAGTCACACAAATGATGCTGTCCAAAACTGTTTTATCACAAATTTCACTCTTACATAATCTCACTTACTCCATTCCATCTTATCGAAAGTTTGCTCAACTATTGAGCACATTGCTCATAAATTTATTATTCATCACATAGTCATATTCAATTACACTAGTCATTACATGATCACATGTATTTTCACTTAGTCAATTTCTTGTTGAACTCATCGGAATAATAACAGATTCACGGTGGCCTGCACATATTACCACCCTTGTAACCGAAGCTATTTGGTGCACATAGTAGCCTACACTTAGTACTACATCTGTGACCAAAACCGTCTCTTACACATAGTGGCCTGCACTTAGTACTGCACATGTGATCGAAGCTATCGGGTGCGCATAGTAGCCTGCACTTAGTACTACACATGCGACCTAACCATCTGGTACACGTAGTAGCATGCACTTAGTACTACACACGTGACCTAAAACCATCTTAAACACATAGTAGCCTGCACATAGTACTACACATGTGTTCTCACAATGGATCATTCGTATCTTTTCTAATCTGAAGGTCCAACCGGGAAATTCCTCACTTTTCAACATTTTACCAATTTATCCATACTCAACTTCAATTCATAATTTACATCAAGTGATCATTTAATATACAACCACATCTCATATAATAACAAAATATTATAACATAAGTAAAAACAATATATTATTTACATACAAACTTACTCGTTTTAAAAAAAAAAATCATGTTCCATCAAATTTCCATTATATTCAATCATCCCATCACATGTTATCAGCATTTGAGCTTTCGATTACTTCTTGGGTACATCACGTTCCCATACACAATATCATTAACATTTAAATCAATAAAACCATAGAAAAATAGATTTCAAGTGTAACAACAATAACATGAATATCATGCTTATTTAATCACATGAACTTACCTTAAATGCAATTACGACCAACTATTCTAATTTAGTCCATAATCTCGAACTTCCCGATTTAGGCCCGAATCTCGATTTTCTTGATCTAACATTTAAAATATAACTCATTTATCATTCACATTATTCAAATTGACACAAAATCATACTTTTACAAATTTGCATTTTTACCCCTAAACTTTATCATATTTACACTTTTGGCCTTAAGCTCGTAAAATGATTTTTATCCAATTTTTTTGCACTTTAAGCCTAGCAGAATAATTTTTATAACTATAGTATCCCACAATTTTCACTAAATCAAACTTTTATGACAAATTTTATAACTTTTACAATCTAGTCCTTTTTAGCATTTTCACCGAAAACTACTTAGTAAAAGTCATTTATCCAACCATAAACATGCATAATCTACCATTAAACATCAAAATGCACAAATTTATAGCATGGTTCAAACCTTAGACCTTCATCATAACTCAAATAAAATGGTAGAAATAGGTAGATCCTGTTACGAGGATTTCAAAAACGTAAAAATCATTAAAACTAGGGCTAGAACAGACTTACAATCGAACTTGGCAGCTTTAAAAACCCTAGCTATGTCTTCTCCATGCAAGTTTCAGCCATGGGGTTGAAGATGGACAAAAATTGGCTTTTAATTTTGTTTTTAATTCATTTTAATTACTAAATGACCAAAATGCCCCTAACTTAAAAATATTCTATTTCACCCATTTCATGTCCATTTTTGTCCAAAAACTTAACCAATGGTCTAATTACCATTTAAGGACCTCCAATTTAAAATTTCATAACAATTGGACACCTCTAGGATGTAGAACTCAACTTTTTGCATTTTTTACGATTTAGTCCTTTTGACTAAATTGAGTGCCCAAACGTCAAAATTTCCGGATGAAATTTTCACAAAACAATTCCATAGAATTTTAGAAAATAAAAATATAATAAAAATGAATTTTATTACGTCAGATTCGTGGTCTCAAAACTATTGTTCCGACTAGGTCCTAATTCAGGATGTTACATTTCTGATATTGTGAGATTGCACAGTGTGCCATTATCTATTGTGTCAAATTAAGATCTGAGATTCAGTTCATGGTTTTGGAAGAAGGCAAGAGGCTTTAGGTACGAAATTGCATTTCAGTACTACTTTTCACCCGCAGACGGATGGTCAATCCGAGCGGATTATTCAGATTCTCGAGGGGATGTTGAGATGTTGTATTCTTTGGTTTGAAAGTTCGTGGGAACAGTACTTTCCATTGATTAGATTTGCATACAATAATAGTTTTAAATCGAGCATCAAAATGACACCGTATGAAGCCTTATATGGTAGAAAATGCCGTACACATTTGTATTGGACTGAGCTCAGCAAGAATAAGATTCACAGGGTTGATTTAATAAAAGAGACTGAACAGAAAGTAAAAGTGATCCGAGATAGTCTGAAAGTAGCTTTCGATCGTCAGAAATCTTATGCAGATTTGAAACGAAAAGACATTGAATTTGATGTCAGTGGAATAAAGTATTTTGATTCGGTAGAAAAGGCAAATTGAGTCCGAGGTTCATCTGGCCGTATGAGATTACCGAGCGTATCGAGCCGGTTGCTTATAGATTGTTGTTACCACCAGATCTAGAAAAGATTCATAATGTGTTTCATGTATCGATGCATCGATGATACAGATCCGATCCCTCGCAATTGAGATTCAGCCCGATATGACCTATGAAGAAGAACTGATTCGTATCTTGGAAAGCGAGGTTAAAGAATTACGAAATAAGAAAATTTCTTTAGTAAAAGTAATGTGGCATTGACACTGTATTGAAGAGGCTACGTGGAAGCTCAAGGATGCTATGAGACAGCAACATCTAAATCTGTTTAACGGTAAGAGTTTCGGGGACAAAAATCCCTAAGGGGGAGAGTTGTAATAGCTCGGTTTAGACCCTAGTCAGAATAGTGGTTTTGGGACCACAAGTCTGAGTCAAAAAATATTTTAATATTATTTTCCATGCTTATTATATGTGAATTAGTATGTGTGAAAATTTCGTGCAAAAATTTGATCGTTTGTGTGCTTAATTTGATAAAAGGACCTAATCGCGTAAAATGTAAAAGTTGCCTGCTGTTTGTTAAAGTGCCTATTTGATGTGTCTCTTAAAATGGGAGGTCCTTATGTTGTAAATGGACCATTGAATTCATGAAATGACATGTATGGACATTAGTTGGTGGAATTATAATGAAAATAATAAGGCTAATTTAGTAAATGGCCTATTATGTTAATTAAATTAAACAAAACATGAAATTAGTTCATTTTGTGCTCATCCTTGCCGAGAAAAAAAGAAAATGAAAGAAAAATACAAGATAGGGTTCGGCCATTGATTTCTTTGATTAAGATCAAGAACAAAAGAAAATGGAATTAGATCGAGGGAAGTCGAAAGTTGTCAAGTAGTAGACTTTGTTCATTCGAAGTCGTACGAGGTAAGTCAATATACAAATAAATATATTTGAATCAATTTAATTGTGCTTATATGCTATTGAAATGAAATGAATGGCTTGGAAGATGAATATGTGTAATTGTTAAAGCATCGACAGTGTTTCGACGTTCGAAAAGTGCCGTATGAATCATAGGAATAGTTAGGATACATATGTCATGACATAGGACCCGATATGTGTTTTCGTGTAAGACCACGTTTGGGACGTTGGCAACAACTTATGATTTACATGTAAGACCATATCTGGGACATCGGCATCATATTTGATTTTGTGTAAGACCCTGTCTGGGATAGTGGCGTCAATATTTGATTACATGTAAGACCACGTCTGGGATGTTGGCATTGTATGAGCTTTCCAAGCTATCCGAGTATCTTTATTGATTCCGAATAGTTCAACGGGCATTCCAAGAAAATGAATGACTATGTGAATTTGTATCTGATCCAGGTATGTTTGAATTGTATATCATGTTTGAGAATGAAAGGTAAGTACATGTACCTTGGTGAACATATGATATAATTATGAGTTGCTATGAGAATGAGATATGATATATATATGTGAATCATGATCAAATGAACTATAAGAGATTTATGACCATGTGAATGTATTTTGCCTTGAGTTATATGAATGAATTGATCTAGATTGATGTTATTTGTTAAGTTTATTTGTATATGGCTTACTAAGCTTTTGAAAGCTTACTTTGTGTGTGTTTTCAATTATTTTATAGATATCGTAGCTATTGGAAGCTCGAGGATCGTCGAAGATCATCACCACACTATCAAACTCTGTTTTTGGTACATTTTGAAAGTGTAAATATTGGAGTATGGCATGTATAGGCTAGAGGTGTTTGTATATGTTTTGTGAAGTGTATATTTAGCCATGTGATATGGCTTGATTATGGTTGAACTTATAGGTTGATTTTGGTATATGATATGTGATGTAAATTACGCTTCTGTGATGTATTCATGGTTAACCAAGAGAGTTAGTCAATTTGGTAAGTTTTTGGTATGTGCCTATTTTGGTATTTGGTTAGATTTGGGCATGAGAATGAATGAAAGGAAATGAGGTTATGAAACAAATGTTTAGATTTGGTTAGATTTGGTATATGATTTTGTCTTATGGTTTGGCATAATTTGGTATGCTTATTAAGCATGAAATTGGTTGATAATGATGTGGTATGCTTGATGTATGTTTTAGTTGTGAATTGGCTGAGAATTTGGTATAAAATGTTTGGTTTTGATCATGTAGGGAGAACCCAAAATTTGGGTGGCAAATTGGCCTTGCAAATGGCCTTTTTTTTGCCCATACGGGCAGGGACACGGGCGTGTGTCTCAGCCTTGTTGCTCATTGGCAATTTCGAAATGAGTCTGGGCAGACCACACGGTTGCACACACGGGTGTGTGTTAGGCCATGTGGCCAAGTCAGTTTCGAGCACGAGCTAGACACACGGGCGTGTGACTGGCTGTGTTACCCAAGTCAGTAGCCATTTTAATTTTCACAAGGCTTGACACACAGGCGTGTCATGCGGCCGTGTGGACAAGTTAGTATGCATGCCCTGTTTTGCCACGGCCTAGACACACAGGCGTGTCTAATGCCGTGTGAGGCACACAGCCTGTTCACACAGGCGTGTGACCTATATAACTTTGAAAAATGTTTAAGTTTTGAAAATTTTTGTATGCATTGGGTTTAGTCCTGACCCCATTCTAAAGCATGTTTAAGGTCTCGTTGACTTATGTAAGGGACTTTGTATTGATGTGTGATTGTAATGCTGTGATGATTATGAAATATTTGTGAAATGTTCTGATAGATCCAGTAACGCCTTTAACTCTAGTCCAGCGACGGATATGGGTTAGGGGTGTTACATGGTGGCCGTGTGAGACACACGGCTGAGCCACACGGGCGTGTGTCCCCTATTTTGAAGAAAATTTTCAAAGTTTCATAAAAGTTTCTTAAGTTATCAATTTAGTCCCGAACCACTCCCAAAGCATGTTTTTGGCCTCATAGGCTCGTATTAGGGACAAATTGGTTGATACTGATTGATGAACGTATGAATTGATTAAATGTATGTGAAAAGTATGTATAATTGTGTTGTAAGTTCGGTAATGCTCCGTAACCCTATTCCGGCGATGAATATGGGTAAGGGGTGTTACAGCATATGCATAATTCCATTTGGAAACTTACCATTTCAATCCCTTTTCTTACCCATTGAACCATCTAGAATATCAACGGATACTCGAGAAAGCTCACACGAAGTGTGCTTAAACATATATTCATAACATTTCCTTTACATCATTTCTCACACGTGGGCCTGCTCACACGTCATTTCTCACACGAGCTGTGAAATGGGCTTGCTCACACGATATGTGGGTCAAAATGTAAGCTACACGATGCTACTCACACAAGCTGTGGAGTATCTGCAACAAATACAAGACCTAAGCCATCGGTAGGACATTCAAGACCAGCACCCGAAACATGAAATCCCTAATGACATGTCATTTATATCTTACGAATTCCTAAGGTTCAACCTAGACTCGATAATCGTCACAGAATTTTGTTGAATATACATCATTTAATTACATGACAAATAGCATAGTAACATATTATCTGAAATAACGTTAAAACAATAACAATTCACACGAACTTACCTCGAAGATTAAGGTGTAGAAATGAAGTTGAACTAATCCGAGGCTTTAGTTTTTCCCTGATCTAGATCCATACGTGGTCTATCTTGATTTAAATAGACAATTTCAATCCATTTAACACTTCTATTATTTAATTCAATCCACAATTCATATTTATGCAAAATTACTATTTTGCCCTTAACATTTTAGCTTTTCACAATTTAGTCCTTAAGCTCATAAATTGAAATCTAAACATTTTAATCCTCCTATCAAGCTAACAAATATCTCTAGGTACTTAAACCAATCCATACCAGTCACCATTTCATAAATTTAACTAGAACTTCTACTATTTTTACAAACAAGTCCCTAAATGCAATTTTCATCAAAAGTCACTTTACAAAACTTGTTTATTTATCAAAAAAGACTCATAATCTATCATTAAATATCATGAATAATACAAAATCATTCATGGCATAACCCTTAATCTTTAACAGTTTTACAAATTGATTTTCGGGCTAGCTAGATTAAGCTAAAACGATCTTAAAAACATAGAAATAATTAAAAACGAGGTTCAAAATCATACCATGCAAGCAAAACAACTTGGTTGAATCCCCTAGCAAGTTTCAATGGGGTTTTCTTCTTTTAATTTTGGTGGTGACTTTTAATTAGGAAGATGATACCATCTTTTTACCTTATTTTACTTTAACTTAATAATTAAACTACCTTATTAATCTTGCCTGTTAACATTAAAAATCACTTAATTTGTGTCCATAAATGTCCACTAGATTTTTGAATGATATAATTACTATATAAGTCCATACACTTAAAATTTTCATAAACCCTTTTAACAAATAGAACTCTACTTTTACACTTATCATGCAAACATCAAAATTTCTTAACAAATTTTTAATACAACCTTACTAACATCCCATAGGCATTAAAATAATAATAAAATGAAAATTTAATCGTCAGATTTGCGGTCCTGAAACCACTGTTTTGATATCACTAAAAACGAGCTGTTATAGTATTAAAGGCCTATAGACACGGGGAAGCTAACTTGAGGTTTTTGCTTTCGAAAGAAGCAGATCACTTTAGAACTCTTCTAAGCAGTAGACTGATTACGATTTTGCTAAGGCATTTTTTATTGTAAAGTTAGATTCTTAGTAATTCCAACCTTCCATATCAACATCGCATATCCCTTATCCTTTGCCGTATTATATTTTCCATTACATCCTTAGTTGTTTATTTGTTTAGTTACATATTATTCATATAATCATTTTTTTAATTTCCATTACATTTCTACTATAAATTTGCCATAGAATTTTCAAGTATTCATTAATTCCACATATTGCATACATCATTATTCATTTAACTATCACTGCATAATTACCATTGTTTTTATAATAACATTAATCGCACTCTATTATAATAACTTGACCATTTTTGTACCTTAATCTGATCCTTATGGGAACGATTCACACTCATCACTTTATTACTTGATTTGACGTGTATACTTGCACAATTTGCATATCATATTCACACATGACATTTACAATTAAGTAAACGAATATAACTAAATTTAATACGAGTTCTTGTCAATAAATTTAAAATAATTAGGTGAGCATTTCACATATCAATCGTATAATCTCTCAATCATTTAATAAGGCATGTTTCCGTATCATTCAATAGGAAAGATTCAACAAATAAAGCATATCAACCATTTGATCATGTCAATTCATAATCATATTCCATTTCTTTTAAACACATGACTCTATCACCAATATTGCATTTACAAAGCAAGCGTCACATATCTATAATTATAAACTTTCTATGTAACACCCCAAACCCGGCCCAGACGTTATGACCGAATCCGGCGTGTCACATTGTAGCGTTACTAGAAAAGTCACATTTTATCTAAAGTCTTTCTTAGTGGTTAAAGAATATCCTCGTTATAGATTAAAGTGAATGGAAGTTGTGCACCAGGTAGGATGCCAAAAAAGAGGAGGTGAGTCAATTAGACTGCTCAAGTACCCAGCTCTCCACGGATCCAATCCTAGACATGCACACAACCATTGGCACACTTTAATTGAGTGATTGTTCAGGGAAAACCAATTCGTTTAAAACCATTTGGAAAGGTTGTTAATTTTGAAAACATTTTCGTTGCGGAAGCTTTGCTTTGTTAACACGATATTTTGAAATCAAGTAACCTTTTTAAAATGCGCCTTAGAGCTAATAAATTTCAAACAATCAAAACAATATCATATCCAAGCTAACAAAACATACTAAGAACAATTAAAAATAAATAAAACGGCCTTGTTATAACTTAAAAACCCAAAACAATTAAAGTAAGTAAGTGATGATCAAAACACATGAATAAAAGCGAATTTGCAGAACATGTGGCCACTCCAAATCCCTCACGGCTCCAAGTCCACTATGGTTGGGGATTTCCTGCACGGATGAAATTAATGGGTGAGTTTGGAAAACTCAATGTGTAAAGTAAACCCAACTAGAGCCTAAATCGGTTCAAGCTTTACAGGGCCTAAGCCCTATCAGAAATAGAATTAACTAGGCCTCAGCCCTATTCAGAAATCAGTGTGGCCCTTAAGCCCATTACAGTAACAGAACATATATTATGCATGTATGTAGAAACCCAACCCATATCCATCCGTATACACCCCCGTATCAACCTTACACCATGTGGGGGACAACTCGACCTACCCATTCGCTACACACCACAGAATTTGCAGCATGGCTACCAGAACAAATATTGTGATAGAGTCACCAAATACAGATATTGTGGCAGAGCCACCAGAATAGATATTTGTGGCATAGCCACTAGAAATAGATATTTGTGGCATAGCCACCAGAACGCTTCCTCCATCAATAGATCACAAATCCCATGCAACAGATATGCATGTCATGACATATAGCATACAAAAACAGAATATCATGCGTTTTAAACAGAATTAACCCAAAGGGTATAATAGTCATTTTGCACCTAAGGGTATAATGGTAATTTTCATACTTAGGGGTATTCTAGTAAATTTATTATTTTCGGGTTTTCATGCATATTACAGCCATTAACGTATTAACAAAAACACTTATCGAGCTTTTTTTACCAAATTGGGCCCGTTAGCCCATTAACCCGATTTTGGCCCATTAAGCCCAAATATACTGAAGTGCACAAAATTGCGCACTCTGCAATCTTACGCTTGAGATTACCAGGATTAACAAACAAACTATCTCACGAGCGCTCGCACGCTCGTAAGTTCACAAAATGTCGGCTCTACGGCATTTTGACTTTTCGGCTTTTACCGATCTAGACTATAAGTGGGTGTCGTTTACACACCTGTTTTATGATGAAACACTGACAAGTTCCCCACACGATTTGCCTACAATCAGTTACTAACACGTTAAACTATGAACTCATAACAACTTATATACAAATCCCCTTACCAATAATCGGCCATTAACATCTTAGGCACTAAAGTTCTTACCTTTGCCTGATTATGGACTAGATCTAAATCTAGTCGTTCCAATTATCCAAGCCCTCGATCAGTAGCCTTTAATCCACACTAGAGCAAAACAAATCAAATAACACCACTAAACCCTTTTAGTTTAGTCGACAGGCACCCTTTGTATATAGGGGTTTTTGGCTTTTCTTTGAATCACCAAATAATGGATAGAGAAGGGATTCCGAGCACCTACCAAAGATTTACTTGCCAAAAATGTTCCCAAGTACCTTTCTATTCTCGATTTGTTGTAGATCTAACCCAAAATGTGAATAGAGAATAGATCTAGGTGATTCGACTTTTGAAGGAACGAGATAGAGAATAGAAGTTTGTGAAATAGAGGGGAGATGTCTGCAGAAGGATAAGAGAGTTGTGAGGTTTGGCTTTTTGGCACGGAGAAAAGCCTTTATATTCGGCAATAATGAGAAGAGAATCAAAGAGAAATGACTTATGAGTAGGAGTAGAAGATTAAGCTTGGTGAAGAAAAGATGAACAAAAAGAATGAAGGTCGATCTCAAAAATAATAATAGATGTGAATGGCCCCAACCTAAATCGACTAACACTTAAAAATACCCAAAACTAAACAAAGAAGAAAAACAACCCATACAAGCCAAAATTTTTAGAGCTTTTTCAGCATTTAATTGCCTATAGTCGAATTGGTACTACCATAAGTCCTATTTCGGCATAAAAATTCTTCCTAAATTCCAATTCCATGAATTGCTCCTTGATCCATGGCCAAATTCAATGTTTGAATTTCATTCAAACTCCTAACTGATCAGCATCCTTATCCACCGCTTCATCATGCTGCTAAGAAGAGTTTCGGTCCAACTCTACTACTCTCCCTCACGCATGTAGCAAAAAGAGAGTCCTTTGTGCGCACAACAGCTCAAACCTGGGTCCGCCAGGCACACCCCCACGCTGCTGGCCACTGGGACGCAACCTTGTTTTTGATATAATACTGCCACAATAATTTATAACCCTTACCTGCTTCAGTTTTGGCCCACTTTTTTAAAAAAATAAAACAGAATTCGCCCGCGCAAGGACTCGAACTTGCGCCCTCTCCGCGTGCCCAGCACGTTGCTGCCGCTACGCCACGGGCACTCCTTGTGCTGGATTATGCTCGCAACTCCTCTTAACCCCTATTTTACCTCAACTTGAATACTAAAAAAAACAACCATTTGCGCGCGCTGTGCCTTGAACCCAGGCACCTCCCATGCCCTCCTAGCGTGCTTAGCCACTGGGCTAGGTGCTTGTTTTGCTAGAGTCTTGAATCGAACCCAAGCCTTTTCCCACACTATAAATCCATTGTAATTCACTTAGATCCTACCCTAAATAATTAATAACAAGATTGATAATAATTTCCCGTAAAAAGTTAAAACATCAATAATTCTATCTCGGGCCATCTTCTACCCAAACTCAGACTCCGAACCCAATATTTCTTGGCCCAATTTTTGGGGCATTACATTCTAGATATTTAAAATCATTTTAAACAACCTTTAAACACATAATCATTATTTATTCAATTTCATAATTTAACATTTCAATATTCATATAGACATATCATCTCCATATAATTAATGAATTTAATACATATATTCTCATTCACCATATAGCCCGATGAACTACAACAAAGTAATTCAAATACTCGGTGTAATAACCTATTTTCAGTGACATCGAAATAGTGGTTTTGAGACCACAATTTTGATAAGTAAATTATTTTTTTTTTATTATTTTAATTTTTACGAGATTATATTAATATCGTGTTAAAATTTCATTAAGAAATTTTGATGTTTACATAGTTAATTAAGTAAAACAGACTAAATCGTAAAAGATGAACAAGTTGAGTTCTATTAGTTAAAAGGGCTAAATGGCTTTGGAAAGGGAAGTAAGTGGACTTGAATGGTAATTATACCATATATGTTTATAGTGGGTGTTTGTGGTATGGTTTAAATGATTTTAAGAGAAAGAAATAACCATTATTGATAGCTTAGTTCGGCTAGGCATAGTTTGGTGCATGGTAAGTGTTTTTCAACATGTTTTTAATGAATTCTATGTTTTTAAGGTTGTTTTGGCTTAATCTAGCTAGCCCGAAGGTCAATTTGTAAAACTGTTAAAGGTTGAGGGTTATGCCATGGATGTTCTTGAATGGTATTTGATGTTAAATGATAGATTATGGATCTTTGTTGGAAAATAAACAAGTTTTGTAAAGTGATTTTTGATGAAATTTGGAATTAGGGACTAATTTGCTAAACGTATAAATTCTAAGGTTTTATTGTAAAATGATGGTAAATATGAGTTGTTTCAAGGTCCATTCATGTTTGATTAGCATGGATTTAGATTAAAATGGTTATATTTTAAGTTATAAACTTAAGGACTAAATTGTGAAAAGTTAAAATGTTAGGGGCAAGTTGGTAATTTTGCATAAATATGAAATTTGGATTGATTTGAATGTTTAAGGTTAATTGAAGTACTTAATTGAATATAATTATCAATTTAGATCAAGATAAACCACATATGAACCTAGATCAAGGTAAAGCAAAAGCTTCGGATTAGCTCGATTAAACTTCTACACCTTAATTATTGAGTTAAGTTCGTATGAATGGTTATCATGTTAGTTCTATTTAAATATTATGTTATTATGTTATTTATAATGTGATTTGAATGATGTATAAACAAATCAACGCTATGACGGTTATTGAGTCCTGGTTGAACCTTAGGAATTAGTAAGATACAAATGACATGTCATTAGGGATTTCACGTTTCGAGTGTTTGTCTTGAATGTCCTACAAATGGATGAGGTCCTATATTTGTTGTGGAAACTCCATAGCTCATTTGAGCAGTATCGTGTAGCTTACATTCCGACCCACAGCTCGTGTAAGCAAGTCCATTTTGCAGCTCATGTGAGCAATGATGTAAACGAAAGGTTACCATTTTCTTGAGTATCCAATGAAATTCTAAATGGTTCAATGGGTATGAAAAGGAAACGAAATGGTAAGTGTTCAAATGGAATCTATCATGAACTTATGAAATGGAATTGTGATATAAATGATGTGAATACATGTGTAAATTACTTGTTTATGAATAAATTCATTTGAACCATGTACAAAAGTACTAACTTGTCAATTTGATGATGTTGTATAGGCATTATTTTAAGATCATAGGGTATTACACGTATACCATATACATTATGTAAATGAAATGGTAAGTTGTATTTAAGTTTATAGAGCTTACTAAGCATTAATTGCTTACGTAGTTTCTTTCATTTAATTTTTTTTAGATTGTCGAAAGCTTGATTTGGTTGGAAGCTCATCGGAGATCATCACACTATCTAGAGAATACACAAATAGTTTTTGAATGTTTTGGCCAAGGTTATAATGGCATGTATAGGTTGAATTGTAATTGTAACACCCCAAACCTATAATGGATGTTATGGCCGAATCTGGCAATGCCACATTGAAGCGTTTTTCGCAAAGTGTGATAACGTTGAAATACCCTGTCCTTATTTTACCTTTGTTGTATGATCTTAATGATGATCTTAACACATGTCGTTTATTTTCCAGATATGGGTCGTTTGTCAAAGGTTAATCATATTAAGACGTCATTAATTTTTAAAATGTTATTTCTCGCGAAAGCTCTTAAAATCGATTACATATTCATGGTATTTTTGAAAAACATTTATCTTTTTGAAAATTTGCGTCTTTTCCTACTGCTAGCAGTTATAAATCATAGCAAATAAAAATCCCAAATTAAAAATAAAATCTAAATAGGCCTTATTACAATAAAAATACCCAAAATAAATTACTTATAATTTAAATAAAATATAAAAATTTATGCGGTTGTGTAGCCACCTTTGAGTCCCTCGCAGCTCTGATCCATCTATTACCAGGGATTACCTCTACAGATGAACAGAAGGGTGAGTTTATAGAAACTCAGTGTGTAATCCCATATCAATCAACCATACTGTGAGCAAATGTAGTCTAGGCCTAAGCCCATTTCAGTAATGATTTAGGCTCAGTTATGGCCTTAGCCCATTCTGATGATCGATGTCGGTTTGGGCTCGAGCCCATCTCAATGTGATAACGATAAAGATAGATATGCAATCAAAGAGATCCTACCCAGCCAGCCTCTACACTCCATCTCCGTCCAACCCTACACTCCATGTGAGGATATAATCAACCGACCCATCCTTACACTCCAAATAGTACCGGTTGCGACACTAAATAGTATTTGCAGCAGAGCTGTCAGTACAGTACACTTCCTCCTATCATAATAACACCCAACCCAATGCAACACATCATGCATCATGTCATAATATCATAGATGTACTCAATACGTTTAAAATGGCATGCTTAACACAATCATACATCACATAGGGGCATAATAGTCATTTTATCACATAAGGGCATAACAGTCATTTTATCAATTTAGGGGTCTAGGTAAACTTACCAACCCAATAGTAGGTCCACAGTCATCTCGGGCGACCCGTGCAACCTTAACAGTCAAACAATGAAAATGGGACCACGGCCCATATTGCGGACCCATGTGGGCCCACATGCCCGTGTGGCCACATAGCCCAGAAATGGTCTTCGCCGTGTGGATTACACAGCCTGGCTCAATATTCTCCACACATCTGTGTGGTTTATCCGTGTGGAGCCCACATGTCCGCGAGGCCCACACGGCCTAGTTCGGCCTAGTTCGACCCAATACTGCCAATACGGCCTTGGCCCATGAAATCGCTCATGGCCGGCCTCCACGATCAAATGCCCATGTTTTGTCACACGGTCCACCACACGAGCGAGCGCACGCCCGTGCAGCATCATCGCTCACTTATTCCGGCTTTTGTCGATTGCCATAGTTGAGATCGTGTTTACACACCTTGTTTGCGGAAGTGCGCAAATAACCCACCAGCGCTCCAAACCTATATTCAAACACGATACACCAATAGTCCTTTAATCAACAGGATTAAACAATCCCTTTTATAACACTTATCCAAGATATTACTTAATACTTGCCTTGATTGAATGATTTAGACTTTGCACACTTCAACCGTTACAGAAGACTAATTACCGGCCATTTAAGATCACCTGCATTCCAAACGAAATCTATTAACTTTAATCATTATTGTTCGCATAAACAGTTTGAACCAACATATACCACTTACCGAATCACAAAACCAATTATAGGTAAGGGAAGAAATCGGACTATCCCCAAAACGATCACCCGATACGATAGAGGCAAGGCTAGCACAAACACACCTCTAGCAATTATTGGCAGGAAAGGAAGATGTTAGGTGAAAGTTATCAATATGACAAAAAGAGAGAAAGAGTAAGAGAATAACTGTGTGCACTCAAACCTAATTCAGTCAAATAACAATTGCCAAAACCCAGAAGAATAAAGGAGAAGTATTCAGCCAAACAACAAGGTTAAAGGAGGAAAGAATTGAGAGAAAGAAAAGAATAGTGAGTATTCGGCCAAAGTTTGAAAGAGGGAGAGAAGAGAAGAGAATCAGCCAAAGGAAAACCGATTGAGGGAGAGGAAGAAGGGTATTCAGCAAAAGGCAAAAGGAAGGGCACGCTAGACAGAAGAGTCGAGGAAAAGAAGGGGAATCGATAAAAATAGAAACTGCAAGGAAAAACCAAGTCAAAAATAAACAAACAGGAAAGGTAGTAGCCAAAAATCCCTAGCACAATTCAGCCTCCCAACAGAGAAAAATGCAACAAAAACTGAAGAATGAGTAGCAAAACTAGAAACACAAATTCGGCACCAAAGAGCAAAAAGGTGATATGACTAATTTTTGACAAAATGGGACTCCCATATTCGGCATACCCCTAAATACTCTCCTCACTTGACTCCTCATATCTCTCCAACCACTCCACTATCCACATCCCAACATACCCTCCTAAATCCCTCCATTATAATCTCCTCAACCACCAAATTGAACTCCACTCAACTCAGCAGTGTTTCGGTCAACCTCTACTACCCACACGGCAAGGGCAGCAAAATAAAACACTCCCTTGCGCAAAGCAAGAATCTAACCTCAGACCTCAAAGAACAACCACACGCCACCTATCCCCTAGACCAGCAGGCCCTTTTTGACATGTTTTACCCCGATTTATTTAAAAGCCTACTGACTAGAGACAGGGTTTATTCATATTAAAAATAAAACTTTTGCACAAGCCAAGGCTTGAACCCAAGACTTCTCAGACTCTTCCCAGAACACATAACCACTGAGGCAGATACATAGTTGTGTCACAAACATACAAAAATAAATACTTAGGATTTTGGGGCGTTACAGTAATGGCATTTTGGTTGGATGTTTAGTTGATGTTTGGCTTGTATAAGTTGTGGAAATTAAATTGGTTGGTACCATTTGATGCCATGTTAGATTGTGTCATTTTATCTTATGATTCATGTTTTGAATGACCCTTATGGTAAGTTTGGAATGGTACAATAGTGGTCATGTTTGTGGTATGTTTTGGAAGGTTTTGAACTAGAATTTAAAAATTGAAATTTGGTAAAATTTACATGATTAGGTAAGTGTTTTTGTGTGCAATTGTCGTGCCTTTTAAGGGCATATTGTTTAGTTGATTTAGGACTCTTGAAATAGAAAATGTAAGTATGTTTTGATAGGGTTTTGGTGCCTTGAAAGTGTACACAAATGATCTAAATGTTTATACATGAAATGGTGTTGGAAATAGTTTGATTATAGACAAATTTGTGTTCAGACAGCCTGAGACATGGGTGTGTGACTCAACCGTGTGAGACACATGGCCTGGCAAAATGGCGGTGTGTCATCTTGGCCCCTGTTTCCAAATTTTTATGACTTTTCCTGGACTTTCCAAATGATTTTGAATTGGTCTTGAATCATTCCTAGGGTATTTTTAGGGCCTCGAGGGCTCGATTTAGGGATGGTATGTATGTATGTGATAGGTTTATGATTTGTTTATGTTATTGAATGAAGTTAAGTTTAAATCTATCTGATTGTACAATAATGCTCTGTAACCCTAATCTAACGACGGATACGAGTTAGGGGTGTTACATTTAGTAGTATCAGAGCTACAGTTTAATTGGTTCTCAGGTTGAACATAGCATGTATGGAGTCTAGAAATACATGTCATTATATAACCTATGATAGTGTGATAACTCCTAACTAAAATTGAACTACGTTTTCATATAGATAAAATGTCATCCAACCGAGTCGATTCCGATGAAGTAGAAAGTAATGTGCAAGACTTTGTTCATGAAGCAGCTTCTAGTGGTAGTAGGCTAGTGATTGAGGATCGGGGAGGAGAGGCTTTAGAGGCTTCTTCCAAATGATTTTTGAGTGGTTTATAGAGTTCGTGAAAATGAACCTGATGGCTCAATGACCTCCACCCCTTCCCGTACCCCAATCGATCCCCGTAGTTCGTTAGGGTTTGGAGCCAATACGAGTAAGGAAGCCTTCAATTGATAAAATTCAAAAGTATGGGGCTGAAGAGTTTCGTGGTACAGCCAAAGACGATTCAAAGAAAGCTAAGTTTCAGTTAGAAAACACGGTGAGGGTTTTTGATGAATTATCTTATACATCAGTTGAATGCCTAAAATGTGATGTATCGTTATTAAAAGACTCAGCATATCAGTTGTGGAATATATTGATTACGGGAGTACTAAAGGATCCTGTAAATTGGGAATTCTTTCAGACAGAGTTTTGGAAGAAATATGTTAGCCAGTGATTTCTCGATAAGAAATGTAAAGAATTTTTGGAATTATAATAGGGTCGTATGTCAGTGGCTGAGTATGAGAGAGAATTTATGTGACTTAGCAAATATGCTCGGGAATGCATACCATCTGAAGCTGTCATGTGCACACGGTTTGAAGGTGGTCTAAATGAATATATTAAGTTGGTAGTTGGGATACTTGAGCTAAAAGAATTTGTAGTTTTAGTCGACAGAGCACACAAGGTCGAGGAACTCAGTAAAGCAAAATGGAAAGCAAGTTCTAAAGCACGTGATACAGGAAAATGACTTATAGGAAATTCATTCTCATCTCCATTGAAGAAAATAAAGGAATTCCACAGTTGTTCATCAACTTTGGTGGGTTATTCTAAGAGAGATAAAAGAAAACATCATTCAAGCTCGAAACCTCAGGCTACATCTATAGTGAGTGTGGGTAGTGTTAGGAACACAAGCCTGAATGTCAACAATGTAATAGACGACACTTCGGTGAATGCAGATTGAAAGACGAGTCGTGTTTTAAATGTGTTTCCTACGATCATTTTCTCAGAGATCGCCCAGAAAGGTCTGATAAAGAAAAGGCTAAGAATACTCGTTCGAGTAATATGGCTGTGAGAGGGAGACCACCCCGAAACACTGGAAATACGGGTAACAGTTGAGGTGGAACGAAAGATTCTGCTGTTAGATCAGAAGAATAGGTTCCAGCTAGGGCTTATGTGATTCGTGCTTGTAACAGCTCGATTTAGACCCTAATCAAAACATTTGTTTTGGGACCACGAATATGAGTCAGAAAAATATTTAAAAATTATTTTCTGTGTTTATTTTGTGTGAATTTACATCTGTGAAATATTCCTGATTTAATTTTTTCGTTTGGGTGTCCGATTAAAAAAAAAGACTTAATCGCATAAATTGAAAATTTTGTAGCTTAATTTATAAAAGGCCTACTTGTTATTGGCTTTATAAGTGGAAGCCTTTAACTGGTAAATAACCCATTGATTTATTATATGGACGGCAATAGGCTTGCAAAATATGGTTTTGTTATAAGTTCATTAAGGATAGATTAGTAAACAAATAATAAAAGTTAATATATTATAAAACATGTCATAAAACATTAGTGTTTATATTTTATTTCCACCATAGCCAAAACATAAATAACAAAAGAAAAGAAAGGTGATTCTAAGCTCAATCAAGGTAACTATTTAGCTCAGTTTTTTTTATAATTTTTACGTTTTTGAGATCGTTGCTTCGTGTACTACAAAACCCATACTTGAATTTTTTATTTTGGTGAATATTTTGAGTTATGCCATTTTTGAGAGCTTGTAATTATTTTTGTTTGATGATGGAATATGAAAGATATGTTTTAGATTAACATGTTTTGTATTGAAATTTTTGATGATTTTGAGTAATTAGGACTAAATTACAAAAATAATAATTTGAGGGACTAAAATGTGAAATGAATGAAATATATGGATTTGTATGAGTATGGTAAAATTCAGCCCAACATGGGTATGTTTAAATTTTGTATATTTTGTGTTTTGTACAATAGGGACTAAATTGTAAAAAGTGTAAATGTTAGGGGT
The DNA here is from genome assembly GCA_025698465.1 of Gossypium longicalyx. Taxonomy (NCBI): domain Eukaryota; kingdom Viridiplantae; phylum Streptophyta; class Magnoliopsida; order Malvales; family Malvaceae; genus Gossypium; species Gossypium longicalyx. Next base: position 57,656,344 of record CM046998.1, read on the forward strand.
AAAATGGTAATTTACCTATTTATGTGTTTTTGGACTAAATTGAATGAAAATATGTTTGAATGAGCTTAATTTGAAAATGTTTAGATCAAGAATGAAAGAAATCGAATTTGTATCGAGGGAAAACGAAAGTTGTCGACTAACTGTCCTGTTCCGTTTTACGTCGTCCAAGATAAGTCTTTAAGCAAATAGGTGTACTAAATTTAAATTAAACGCTAAGTATACATGTTGGAATGAAATATATGAAATTATGTATGCTATGGCCGAATGTGAATAAGTATGGCTACTATATTTTTGAATTCGTTTCGACCGAGTTATGACGTCTGAAAGCCCCATATGAACCTTAGGAATAGTTAGGATACATATGTCCGATTTATGTGTGCGAGTAAGACCATGGCATCGATATGTGACTGCAATATATGTGTGCGAGTAAAACCACGGCATCAATATGTGACTCCGATATATGTGTGCGAGTAAGATCTTGTCTGAGACAGTGGCATCGATTTGTGGTTACATGTAAGACCACGTTTGGGACGTTGGCATTGTACGAGATATTTGTGATTAGTCGAGTGTCCTATCCAATTCCAAACAGTTCATCGGGCTACGATAAGATGTGAACATAGATGTTGAATAAGCTAAATGACAAGGTATGGAATAGGTTGTTATTACTTGTGATAAGGTAAGTAAGTACTTAACGTTGTTACAATTGACTTATGAGGTAAATATAGAATGTGTATAATTATAAAAGTGTGTTCGATTTTGATATGCATATTGCGAATTTCTTCGAGATGATACGTGTTATGTATATATATGTAACCATGTCTATTCGGCCATTTAGGTAATATGTCTACTTGATGATATATTATGATACCTGAGCTTGTGTTTATGAGAATATGTATATTTGACTATCTAATGACATATTGGCTTGTAAGTGAAAGGTAAATTACTTTAGTTTTGGTTGAATGAGCATTCGGCCAAGGTGGGAATTATGTATGAAAGAGTATCATTAATGAAATTTGTAGTTTGGGATTAAGCATAATAATACTAAAGTAATTCGGTTTAGTTTAAAATGAATTGGTTATATCATTAGACTGCTTATTTGCTTATGACTTACTAAGCTATGATAGCTTACTTTGTGTGTTCGCGTTTACTCTGCTTTATAGATTTTGGAGTCAAGCTACAGGTTTGGGGACTGTCAGCAAAGTACATCACACTATCAACTATTTCGGTACCTTTATAAGTTAAACTCAGATTATGGCATGTATAGGCTGAACTATGCTTGAGATGTTTAATTTCGGTTTATGTAACTATGAGCCATGCGAAAATGGCTTAATACTTAGTTATGCTTGGTTTTTAAATGCCTTGTTTTGATGATGGTTATGCTTAATTGTGATTTTGGCGTTATGTTCATTATATATCTTTAAATGAATGATGGCTTGATTAAAATGTTTGATACGATAGGTTTTGGTAATTTAGTTTAGATGAAGGAATTATAAGGTAATGCTTTGAAAATAGTTGGTGATTTTAGATATGTGCATTTGATTGATTTCGGTTATGACATATGGATAAATAGGTATGCTTATGAACTCGGTTGTGGTTTGTGATATTTTACAAGTTCATTATGTATGCTTAAAGTGAAGGAATATGCTATAAGTTTTGTAGGTATGTTATACATGATTCAACATTTCAATATGCATAAGTATATAATATATTGGTATGGTGTTTATATATATTAAATAATATATATTTGTTATGTATTTAACCTAAGGTATAAAATATATGAGTGACATGTGTGTTAACAAAAAAGGATGTATTCGGCAATTGCAATTGAAAATGGATAAATATGTTATATGAATTACATATCTTGGTAAGTTATAAAATGACTTTGTTATATCATAAATGTGATTATCTAAAGTGATTAGTTATTGATATTAAATTTAATATATGACTTGTTGTATAAACTTTGCTTATAATTAATAAATGATAAGTTTGCATATTCGGCTAATGACGAATACAATTGATAAGTATGCATACGATATATATATATATGTTGATAGCTTAATATTTATGTGGCAAGTTGATTCATATATTCGAATGGCATTTATATTTTTAATTCGGTTAAAAAAACAGTGTATGTTAGTATAATGTGTTTGGCTGAGTATATAATTATATATGGTTGATGGATATGATTTGATAATTGATTTATTTTGGTAAACATGTGGTTTTGATAATGGTGTGGCTTATTGAAGTTAAGATTATGACTGAATAAGTGCCAATTTGATTGGTTAGACATACGAGGTTCAAACTTGATAGTATGCACACATGATTTCAAAATGATATGAAAATATTTGGATATGAGTTTAACATTCGATATTTGTGTTTTCTTATAATGCTGACTAAATATAAACTTGGAGGTTATATGATTTATTGAATCAAAATATGAAAGTTTGTTATGAATTGTATTTGTTTGGTAATGCCTCGTAACACATTCTGGCGACGGATACGAGTTAAGGGTGTTACATTTTGTTGGTATTAGAGCTACAGTTTAGTCGGTTCTAGGAATAACATAGCGTGAGTGAGTTTAGCTATACATGCCATATTATAAACTGTGATAGTGTGATGACTTTTGACAATTGAAAATGTGTTTTCATATAGTAAATGGATCCCGACAGAGCTATAGCTGATGATGTCGAAAGTGTAGTGCTTGCTCCCGCACAAGGGACAACACTGGCTGATTCTCGATTGATTTCGAGTAACCAGGAATGAGAGGCTAGACAAGCCTTCTACCAAATTATGAATGACTGGTTTACTCAATATATCCAGACTAACCCAGCTGTACAACAACCTCCACCCCGACTAATCCATCTTCGATGCCTGCTGTATCTCAAGTAAGTGATCCGTTGATATTGTTTAAGCCACCTATTGATAAAATCAAAAAACATGGGGCCGAAGAATTTAAAGCTACTGATGATGATGATGCTGAGCAGGCTGAGTTTTGGCTTGATAATACTATCCGTGTGTTTGATGAGCTGTCCTGTACCCCAGATGTGTGCTTGAAATGTGCCATATCTTTACTCTGAGATACAACATATCACTGGTGGAATACCCTAGTATCAGTGGTTCCAAAAGAGCGGGTAACCTGGGAATTCTTTCAGACTGAGTTTCGTAAAAAATATATCAGCCAGAGATTTATTAATAAGAAATGTAAAGAATCTCTGGAGCTGAAACAGGGCAGGATGATCGTGACAGAGTATGAGCGAAAATTTGTGAGACTCAGTCGGTATGCCCGAGAGTGTGTTTCTACTAAAGCCATAATATGTGAAAGATTTGAAGGTGGACTGAACGAAGACATTAAACTGTTATTTGGCATACTGGAGATAAAAGAGTTTGTAGTACTGGTTGAGCGAGCCTGGAAAACTGAAGAGCTCGGGAAAGTGAAAAGAAAAGTTGACTTTGAAGCTAGAGATGCACGTAAAAGAACATTCGGTAAGTTATTCCAGTCGGCACCAAAGAAGTTTCGAGATGATTTCAGCTCTTCCAAAGGCACTTCGGGTTATTCTAGACTGGATTAGAGTAGACCACTTATAAGCTCGAGGGCTACCTCAGTATGTAACGCCCTAAAAATCCCGAACTTTCTTTTTTTCTGGTTTTGATAAAATGTGTGCTTAATATTCCTAGTCAAGTGTTATTTATGGGATAGTAGGCTTTGGTTAAGTTTTGAGTTCGAACTTTGGGGTGAAGGAAATTATAGTTTAATAATTAAAAGAACCTTGATGGCAAGTAGGTTGGTTTTATTAAATAAATGAATGAGGAATTGGACACAAGGAGCCTTGTGTTAGAGTGACAAGTAGCGTCACATGTGGGGCTTAGAGGTGGCGTCACATGCATGGAAAGGAGGTTTGGGGTTCGAATCCCTCCTTGCTTAAAAGAAGGATTTAATTTTGCTCAATGAATGGCCAGTGGTGGTATTAGATGTGAACTCTGAAGGGAGTGATCAGAGGAGAAATTTAAGGAAGGGATTAAGGAGTTATCAGGGAGAAAAGTTAGGAGATGAGGAGTGTAGAGAAGTGGAGCTGAATTGGGAATTTGGGTTAGGTAAATTCGGTAATAGTGTATATATAGGTGCCGATTTTGGGGATTCTAGGCTAATGTCGAATTCTTCCTCTCTACGTTACCGAAAACATTTTTCTCTCTAAAGATCTAAAAGCCGAAATCCTTTGTTCTTTCTCTTTTATTTTGTGCCATTCTCTTCTCTTCCTTTCACATCAATCTCTCCTGCTCCTAGTTGCTTTCTCTAAAGCAAAATATCTTTTGCCCAAAATCCTATTGTTCCGGCACTTTTTTTTCATCGTTGGCCGATCGATTCTTGTGTAATTGCTTTACTTTCTTTTGGTTGGTCTTCCTAGTACCGATTTCTTCTCTCCCTCACCTTTTCTAAATCGATTTTGGTAGGGGATTAGTATCGAATCTCAGAGTGTAACACCCCAAACTCGGCCCAGACGTTATGGCCGAATCTGGCGTGCCACATTGAAGTGTTTTAGTGAAAACCTTATTTTCATTGAAAACTCTTCCTTGAGATATGAAACCTTAGTTAACTTATGAAAACATTTTTTTTAGTTGTGAAAGCTTTGTTTAAAACATTTGATTTAAGAAAGTTTATCAATTAAAGGTTTGGTTGCGGAAACGTGGTAAATAAAAACTATGGTTTAGAAAATCCCTGTTCAACTTGTCGCCATTACAATGCATAAGAATAATAATCCAAATAATAACAAAAAGGGGAGGTCTTACAATCCAGTCTAAAATCACTTAATAAATCAGGAACTAAATGCTTTTAAAACAACCAATTCCAAGTTGTCTTGCTAGCTGGCCACCCAGATTCCCTCCAGACCTCAAACCTCCTATTGAGCATTACCTGAGAAAAATAAAAGAGGGGATGAGTTTTTGCAAACTCAGTGTGTACACCCTCGTCAAGCAGCAAGCATTCATCAATCATCATAAAATCACACATGCAATGCAGTGCAACGTAACCCACCACAATAATCCATCCACTACACTTCAGCTTCATCCCCCGGTACACTTCATGTGGGATATAAATATCAGCCCACCCAACTGATACACTTTAATGGTAGCCCAGTTACGGAACTACCTTCATTGCAGCAAGCTACTAATCATATAATGGGCTTAAAAAGCCTTCGGTGGATCCACGGTCGTCAAGCAACCATGCGATGCTCATATACTTCCTCCATTCCAAAATTCCCAACCCAGATGCATCCTAAGCAGAATATCATGTTTATGTAGTATATAGGTAGCAATTATACTAGAAACATACATAAATCTTGCCTTCATCACATAGGGGTATTTTGGTCATTTTTACCCTTAGGGGCATTTCAGCAATTTTCCCTTTCTTTACGGTTTTCACTTACCTTGGCCCGTTAACAAATCTCGTGAGCTAAGATAAATGAATACTATGCATCAGGTAGGATTCCAAATAAGAGGAGGTGAGTCATTAAGACCGCTTCAGTACCAAGCTCTCCCTAGATCCAATCCTAGACATGCATATACTCGTTGCCACACCTTAACCCTTTGACTTGTCCACGGTCGCAATAGATTAATTAAGTCTTATGTAGTTATCGTGATGTATGCACGCCCGGGGCTCCCTCAAGTGCATATCAAGATTCAATTAAGCTTCCAAAAGCACCCATAACTCGAGCTTGTGTTAAGCATTTTCTAGAAGCTGTTTTAGCTTCTAATGCAAAACCTTGGTTTGAAACAAGGGACAATGCTCAGAAAATCCTACCCGTATCCGTCATCGAAATAGAGTACGAGGCATTATTGAGAAGCACGAAACACTTACAGATAATTTAAATACATTTTCATAACAATTTGTTTCGATTTCATACTATTTCATATTTAAGCTTTTTGCACCAAAGTATTTAAGATATCATCTTTATGCAAATAGCACACATGAGGTACATAAATTCCATAATTATGAATGAACACATTTATCAAACATATTCCATGTTTTTATATATATCATAGTTTCATATTTCCATGTATCAAGTACCATCACTTCCTCGTATTTCAGACAAATACGTGTAACAATTCATAAATATGCAATTCATTAACTCTTCCTACCAATCACGATTTTAAATTGCCAAATCACTTATTGAGCGTAATTTAATTGTTCACTAAAATCTATCATATAAATTTGGATGTACGTATTCATCAATAAATTCCATGTACATATATCATCATCTCATATTTCCACATACATTTACTTTCCACATTTATGAATTCAAATAGCATATACGAGACATACCAATGTATTTCAAGTACGTTTTCATGATGTTTTGTTTCGAACTCAGATTATTTCATACTAGAAGTTTTCTCATTAACTCATTTGGAATACCAATTCATACGGATAATACACTCAAAGCGTAGAAATATATAATCACAAATGAACTCATTCATCAACCAAGTTTTATGCTCATGTCTCATCAACTCGTATTTCCTTATATCACATAATTCCATGTAATACTTACCAAACTTCTTCAAATTAGTGAACATCTTAGGGAATTGAGTACTTCGTTTTCTCGATGCCATAGTTCAACTATGGTCTTACACATCTTCACATAATGATGCCATAGCCCAGCTATGGTCTTACACATATTCATATATCGATGCCATAGCCCAGCTATGATCTTACACGAATCACATATCTCACTGATGCCATATCCCAGATATGGTCTTATACAGTAGCATATATCACACTGATGCCATATCCCAGATATGGTCTTATACGGAAATCACTTGTCACTTGTCACTTGTAGTCGAAGCTACCATTCGCGATCGATCGTAGCCGAGCTACCATTTTTCACCGATCGGTGGCCGAGCTGCCACTTTTCATCGATCGGTGGCGAGAGCTACCACTTTTCACCGATCGTAGCGAAACTACCACTTGTCACTTTTCATTTGTCATTGATCGGATAAGTGTAGCCGAAGCTATCACTTATCACTTTCACTTGTCCTTGATCAGATAAGTGTAGCCGAAGCTATCACTTATCACTTGTTGCCATGGTTCAACCATGGTCTTTTCCTTCAATTCATCTTGTCACTGAACTTAAATGCTCAATTTGATCATTTATTCAATTTTCATGCTTTTACATTATTCCCGGTTTTATCATCAATACATATGAAATAACACATCATGAAATTCATAAAATTAACAAATAATCACTAAAATTTAGCCATATAAACTCACAAGTTTAATTTTTCTATTATAACGATAATCATAATTTCATAATAAATATTTCAAATAAAACATTATATCATTTCTAATCCAACACTTATCGATTATAATCGGGCATGTGATCAATTTATACACGAGTCATTCATATATTTTTCCTCCTCCTCCTCTTCATCCACATCCTTGGTATAAATAACACACTTGTAAGTAACCTTATCCATAATTTTTACTAATTACTTATGTGAATATTCAAGCTATCCACCCGTGTCATAGTCACTAAATTATTTATATCTAAAGCTACAAAACTTCAAATTATGTTCCGCTAATTTTCCCTTAAAAATTTCATAATTTTTGGTTGGGCCAATTAATACAGTTTATTCATTGAAGTCTCCCTTGTTCTGCTGTCTGACAGTTCCGACACTTCTTCACTAAAAATTGATTATCTCCTCGTACAAGATTCTAATGATGTTTTTGTTTGTTTCTCTTGAAAATAGACTCATTAAGGATTATAAACATATAAATTTAATTCCATAATTATTTTTATCAAATTTTTTATGATTTTACAAAGTTAGAACAGGGGAACCCGAAATTATTCTGACCTTGTCTCACAAAATTTATCATATCTCATGATTTACAATTCCATTTCTTACATCATTTCTTCTATAAAAAACTAGACTTAATAAGCTTTAATTTCATATTTTATTCATCTTCTAATTCCATTTCTACAATTTTTGGTGATTTTTCAAAGTTAGACTACTGCTGCTGTCCAAAACAGTTGTAGTGCAAAATGTTGATTTCCATTTTACCCCAAATTTCACAATTCATACAATTCAGTCCTTACTCAATTAACCCCTAAATTAAGATAATTTTTTCAATTAATACTTTTACTAGACATTATAAGTTATTTCATAACTATTGAAATTCAGAATTTCCACATAAAACTCTAACTTCAAACTCTTTTACACTTAGGTCCCAAACATTCACTTTCTATTCAATTCTTTCAATAAAATCAACATATAAATAATTTAAAGCTCTAATTCCATGCCAAATCATCATATACTTCTAGCATATATTCATAGCAACTTTCAATTTCTTTCATAGAATCAAAAACTAATGAATTCAACAAGTGGACCTAGTTGTAAAAGTCACAAAAACACAAAAATTTTAAGAAATAATCAAGAATTGAACTTACTTGAAGTAAAAATATTAAAAACCAGCTTAGGGGAACTCTTCCATGGCGTTTTTGCTGATGAGAATGCAGAAAAATAAAGAGAAATCTAGATAATTCCACTTTAGTCCTAACTTTATCAAGTAAATTTTACAATTTTCCAATTTTGCCCTTAATTCTCCTTATTTTCTTGCTGATTTCATGCCCTTGCCGTCCAGCCCAAATAGACCTTGGGTCTATTTGCCTTTTAAACCCTCTTTCCTTTTATCATTTAAGCTATTTAGTCATTTCCCAAAATTTTGCATTTGATACAATTTAGTCCTTTTTGTTCAATTAACTATCAGAACTTTAAAATTTCTTGACGAAACTTTAATACTAACTTATTAACACTCCATAAATATTTATAAAAATATTTATGGCTCGATTTAAAATTCTTGAGGTCTCGATACCTCGTTTTTGATTCTAATTATTTTAGTATTTATTTTTAGTATACTACTCACTATTTCAAAAATTTTCCTAACTTCACATTTAACTTATAATTACTAAATTAATAATATTTCCTACTCATTTGTCGGATTTAGTGATCTCGAATCACTGTTCCGACACCACTAAAAATTAGGTTGTTACACAAAATCAGCTCGAAGCAACTATCCAAAGAACCCGTGCATTGTTGGCAAGCTGATCCTAGCTCAATTCCAGCTCATCGAGCTCCATCCAGCTCAACTCAGCTCAGTTGAGCTCGTTTTAGCTCGTTTGAGCTCAACCGAGCTTACTTTTAGCTCATTATTTATTTTAATAAATTAAACTAAGTTTTAGTTTTTTACTAATTAGCTTGTTATAGCTCAATAACGAAAATCCCAGCTCAAATAAGTTCATTAAATGTTTTCACTTAGTTTGAGCTAGCCAAACTTAATGCTACTAGCTAGTCTTTAATTAATGTGTTTAGTTTAGTTTAATATGATATTTATGATGTCTAGTTCATGCTCTTAACATGTTCAAATTTAATATACCTTGGGATTTAATGAGTTCATGTTTGTTGTAGGTTCAAATTAATTTATTGAGTACATTAAATGAGATTCATGCACGGCCAGTACATGAATTATGAGAGTTCATGCATGAACGAATTTATGCATGGTAGGCTGACTATTGGTGATCCCTAAGCAACCTTTTGGCCAAGAGTTAAGTTCCACAAAGTGACCGAATACATGAAGGAGCCATTAATGCAAGTACATGCATGGCTTAATACATTGTATGGAAGGATGCATGCACAACTAGTGTTCAATGGATGACATTTGAAGGAATTCATGTATTGGGGATGTTCATGCAAGTGGGGGCTATTTTATGTACATGTATTTGAGGATTCATGGATCGTAATTAAGGAAGAACATGAATTAGGACGTTTCATGCATGTATCATGCATATCCAAGATGTCCATTCAAGTACTCAAGGTACATTCAAGCCTCATTCGGCCAAGGGAGATGTAGGAGTATTAAAGGGCTGCACATTCATGAACTATGGCTTTTCTTCAAGGCTAAGTATGCATGAATGCATCAGGTGAAGCAACATGATGGTTCAGCCAATTAATGCACCATCTCCAAGCATGAACCGAATTTTAATGCTTTTGTGTGAACATGTTAAATACAAATGTGAACAGAATTTAAGTTAGTGTGAACATCATAGATGCCGAATATCAATAGGCATCTTAGGCTTATAAATAGTTTGCTCATTTCATGTAAAAAGGACTTTTGCCAAATTTGTTAATGAACATTGTTCTTGTGAGGTTGCTTCTTCTCATATCTCGTAAAAGTTTCGAAAGACTTATCTAGTTTGTGCTAGTGGTGTCAATAGACCTTGTTTGAACTTATCACCATTCTTGGTGTGGCGTTCACCTATCCTACTATCCCATCTATCCACCTTAACAATATAGGAACCGGGGTGACACGTTTTAGTATTGAATCATTCCTGACGTTAAGTTTGTTTTTCATCCCTATCTTTCGAATTTCTTTCTTGTTATCACCGAAGCAAGCCATCTATCCAACATCCACCTTTGCTATCCATAGCCGAACCTATTACTAAACTTACCCTTCTTTGAAACCTTCCGCTTATCCTATTCTATTCATTACTTTTATTACTAAAATTCGAGGCACGAATGACTCTCACGACTACGATCGGGCAACTACGTGAATTCGACTCAACCTTCCAAGCCGGATCACATCATTTGGTATCAGAGCTTGTAAAACGAGAGGCACCGACGTTCATATCAAGATCGAAATAGGTTCGTTGTAAAAAAAATAGTCGAATTTACAAAAAATTCAAGTTGTAATTTTCGTTCTCTCTATTGTAATAGTGGTATTGTGAAGTATTAAAAAAAATAAAAATATATAATAATAAAAAATTTGTGAGCAAGTTCTTTTCTACTGTTTACATCTTGTTCTAATCGTCTTATATTCTTTTTTTCATCAAATTTTAACTCCCCCAAAACGCCACACTATACCAAAAAACTTTCTTTTAGCCTACCCGTACACCGTAACATCTTATCCCTTGTAACCGATTTTAAATTCGATCCCAAAGCACCAAGACGAGTCAAGAGAAACAAACTACGAGGTTACGAGAGTAAGCTTGAGTGGTAAAAGGCTAGAGGATGTGAGAGCATTCGAGTGTTGAAAAATCCTAAAACGAGTGAAACACGAGCGTGAGTGAAATCCATTAATTTTTTTTCTTTTCGAGTGAACTCGTGAGGATTTTGTAGTGAGGATTTTATTTCTATTTTACTTAACAATTTTCCTTTGCAGCGATAACAATCATGTCTTGTGAAGATTTTACCAATATTTGGTGCAAGAAATGCGAAGAATGGTGAAAACTAAGTTTGATAAATTGCACAAGAGATTAGACCGTGTGGAGAAAAGAGACCAATGGGAATGAATGTCATCAAGTTGAAAAGCGAATTCGAGAACATCACGGAGACACATCCAACGACTACTCGAAAATAGACTCCGATCGAGATTCCTTTTCATTAAGGAATGTGAGACGAAGATAAGCCAATTTTGATTTTGAATCCTTCCGAGAAGATGTGCGAGATGAAAGATACACCTCTTCAAGAACTCTAAAGAAAACATCCACGGAGAGATCTTCACGAAGGATTGTTCGTGAATCATATGTAAATGATTTTTGTTCTTTTGAACAAAATGATTATTCTCCTAACTCTTTTCTGTCCTCTTGTAGAAAGAAAACGAGAAAAGAAAAAGATGAAAAATAAGAGATCAAAAGAAAAGAGAGGCAAAAAAAGATTATGAGAGAAAATGAGTGGATCTTGATTGAAATCGAGAGAAAAAACAAAGAAATGAAAGAAAAAGAGTGTGAACAAAATCAAGAAGAGAATGAGAAAAAGAAAAATGAAATTGAAAAAGAAAGTGAAAAAGAAAAAAAGAAGGAAAAAGAGATCGAGATAGAGATCGAGAGTGAAAAATAATGTGAGAAGAAAAAGAAAATTGAAAAAGAGAGTGAGTATGATGAAGAAAGAAAGAAAAATGATCAAGAAATGAGTGTTTTTAAAAAAGAAAGTGAGTTCGTAAAAGAAGCGAGTGAAAATGAAGAACGAGAGCAAGAAAAAGCAAGAAGTGTTTCAACTAACCAAACTACAAGTTCTCCTTGTATTGCTTCTTCTTTTCAAGTTTCTGCAGAATTGATTAATAAGTTTCATCTACATTACCTCCCAAAGGAGAGACAGTTCACATTGGTTGGTAAAGGTAATCCTAGTCCACCCATGCCACAAGGTAAGGAAGGTAAGTGTTATAAAATGTTTCAGTCTCCACCTACCTATTTGAATGTTTGTGATTATATTGATGATATGGCCAACTACCATTCTTTGATTAATGGAGATGTGTTTATTTTAAATGATGGCAAGGAGAGCATTACTCATGAAAATTGTGGTGTTGACGAGCTTGCTGGTGAAGTAAGTATAAATCAGCACAAACAATTTTTGAATTTGTGTGTTAAAAAGTTACCATGTAAAACTCCTAGTCCGATTGTTTGTGATGATGGTGTAATGTTGCTGCCTTGTTGTGTAAATTTTGCATGCTTGTATAGGTTTGATCGAGTGAGACTTGAGTTTTATGATTGTTTGAATGATTGCTTGATCACATCTTCTTTGATTAACATACGTGGGACATTGGGAATCAAGAAACTCTTATTGCATATTGAATCGAGTGACCAAGCTCGTGTGTTCAAACCTAGAATCTTTTATTTTGGTTCGATATGTGGGGAACTCAAGCAACCTAAATTTTGTGCGAATAATTTATATTTACTTGATGCTTGGACTAAGACTAAGGAAATGAAATTTAAAGATTCTGATTATAACTTAAAATTGTTCCTTATTCATTCTATGTTGTGAGTTATGAAATTCTTGTTTCATCTCGAAAAGGTAAGATCAACTCATGCTTTTGATCCTGGTATAGATTCATACACTCAATTGGTGAATATCATTTCAGCATGTCCCTTCGAGTTCACCAACCATGGAGACATTATCATCTATCATTTTTGTGAAGGAGACACTTTGAAAAGTGAGAATTGTTTTTGTGTTTATTCTTCATTTCAGGTTTGTCAAGGATCATGTGAAGAGCTTTGGCTTCAATACCTTTCCAAGGAAAGAAGGTTTACGTTGGTTGAAAAAGGTAAAACTAATTTTCATCTCCCTAGTCCCAACGGTACGCAAGGTGAGTTTTCATTAGATCTTAGGCTGCTCTATTCGACTCGAATTGATGATTTTGTTTATGACTTGCGTCTGGAAAACATTACATCCATTTATGCAGTCAATTGCTATTCTTTGATTGATGAAGCATTACCTTGTAAGATGTTCTGTCCATTCGTTTGTGAAAATGGTGTTTTGAATACGTTCGCTTATATGAAACATATTTGTTTTGATACAATTGTGCTTGGACAATTTGTTTGTTCGAAAAATTTATTGACAACTTATGGATATTCCTGTCACATGATTCATATACCATTTCTATTGCCGAAGATGGATAGTCAAATTGGAAAGGTAAGACCCAACCTTTACCTCTGCTGACACATCCCTTATCATTTCAGTGTAACAAAAAGGATTGGCTGTTTCTAGTTTGTTTTGTATTCAAGTTTTTACTCTTTCATGATGATGAAATTAATAGTTATCAAATTTTGATTCCTATTCAAATTTTTGACAGCTCTTTTATATTCCGCCCTAGAGTGATCCAAATGTTCGACTTGAGGACAAGTCACTTTGAAGACGGGGGGAATGATGTATGCATGCCCGGAGCTTCTAGAAAATGCTTAACACAAGCTCGAGTTATGGGTGCTTTTGGAAGCTCAATTGAATCTTGATATGCACTTGAGGGAGCCCCGGGTGTGAATACATCATTCCCCCCGTCTTCAAAGTGACTTGTCCTCAAGTCGAACGTTTGGATCACTATAGGGCGGAATATAAAAGAGCTGTCAAAAATTTGAATAGGAATTGAAATTTGACAACTATTAATTTCATCATCATGAAAGAGTAAAAACTTGAATACAAAACAAACTAGAAATGGGCCAATCCTTTTTGTTACACGAACAGATAAGGGATTGTCGTTGGTGAGGTAAAGGTTGGGTCTTACCTTTCCAATTTGACTATCCATCTTCGGCAATAGAAATGGTATATGAATCATGTGACAGGAATATCCATAAGTTGTCAATAAATTTTTCGAACAAACAAATTGTCCAAGCACAATTGTATCAAAACAAATATGATTCACATAAGCGAACGTATTCAAAACACTATTTTCACAAACGAATGGACGGAACGTCTTACAAGGTAATGCTTCATCAATCAAAGAATAGTAATTGACTACATAAATGGATGCAACCTTTTTCGGATGCAAGTCATGAACAAAATCATCAATTCGAGTCGAATAGAGCGGCCTAAGAACTAATGAAAACTCACCTTGCTTACCGTTGGGACTAGGGAGATGAAAATTAGTTTTACCTTTTTCAACCAAAGTAAACCTTCTTTCCTCAGAAAGGTATTGAAGCCAAAGCTCTTCACATGATCCTTGAGAGACCTGAAATGAAGAATAAACATAAAAACAATTCTCACTTTTCAAAGTGTCTCCTTCACAAAAATGATAGATGATAGTGTCTCCATGGTTGGTAACTCGAAGGGACATGCTGAAATGATATTCACCAGTTGAGCGTATGAATCTATACCAGGATCAAAAGCATGAGTTGATCTTACATTTTCGAGATGAAACAAGAATTTCATAACCAAACAACATAGAATGAACAAGGAACAATTTTAAGTTATAATCGAATCTTTAAATTTCATTTCCTTAGTCTTAGTCCAAGCATCAAGTAAACATAAATTATTCGCACAAAAATTTAGGTTGCTTGAGTTCCCACATATCGAACCAAAATAACAAATTCCAGTGTTTGAACACACAAGCTTGGTCACTCGATTCAATATGCAATAAGAGTTTCTTAATTTCCAATGTCCCACGTATGTTAATCAAAGAAGATGTGATCAAGCAATCATTCAAACAATCATAAAACTCAAGTCTCACTCGATCAAACCTACACAAGCATGCAAAATTTACACAACAAGGCAAAGAACATTACACCATCATCACAAACAATCGGACTAGGAGTTTTACATGGCAACTTTTTAACACACAAATTCAAAAATTGTTTGTGCTGATTTATACTTACTTCACCAACAAGCTCGTCAACACCACAATTTTCATGAGTAATGCTCTCCTTGCCATCATTTAAAATAAACACATCTCTATTAATCAAAGAATGGCAGTTGGCCATATCATCAATATAATCACAAACATTCAAATAGGTCGGTGGAGACTGAAACGCTTTATAACACTTACCTTCCTTACCTTGTGGCATGAGTGGACTAGGATTACCTTTACCAACTAATGTGAACCGTCTATCTTTTGGGAGGTAATGTAGATGGAACTTATTAATCAATTCTGTAGAAACTTGAAAAGAAGAAGCAATACAAGGAGAACTTGTAGTTTGGTTAGTTGAAACACTTCTCGCTTTTTCTTGCTCTTGTTCTTCATTTTCACTCGCTTCTTTTTCGAACTCACTTTTTTCTTAAAAACACTCATTTCTTGATCATTTTTCTTTCTTTCTTCATCATACTCACTCTCTTTTTCAATTTTCTTTTTCTTCTCACATTATTTTTCACTCTCGATCTCTACCTCGATCTCTTTTTCCTCCTTTTTTTCTTTTTCACTTTCTTTTTCAATTTTCTTTTTCTTTTTCTCATTCTCTTCTTTCTTTTGTTCACACTCTTTTTCTTTCATTTCTTTGTTTTTTCTCTCGATTTCATTCAAGATCCTCTCATTTTCTCTCATAATCTTTTCTTGCCTCTCTTTTCTTTTGATCTCTTTTTTTTCATCTTTTTCTTTTCTTGTTTTCTTTCTACAAGAGGACACAAAAGAGTTAGGAGAATAATCATTTTGTTCAAAAGAAGAAAAAATCATTTACATATGATTCATGAACAATCCTTCGTGAAGATCTCTCCGTGGATGTTTTCTTTAGAGTTCTTGAAGAAGTGTATCTTTCATCTCGCACATCTTCTCGGAAGGATTCAAAATCAAAATTGGCTTCTCTTCATCTCGTATTCCTTAATGAAAAGGAATCTCAATCGGAGTCTATTCTCGAGTAGTCATTGGATGTGTATCTCCGTGATGTTCTCGAATTCGCTTTTCGACTTGATGACATTTATTCCCATTGGTCTCTTTTCTCCACACGGTCTAATCTCTTGTGCAATTTATCAAACTTAGTTTTCACCATTCTTCACATTTCTTACACCAAATATTGATATCCCAATTCGATAAAATCTTCCTGAGACATGATTGTTATCGCTGCAAAGGAAAATTGTTAAGTAAAATAGAAATAAAATCCTCACTACAAAATCCTCACGAGTTCACTCGGAAAGAAAAAAAATTAATGGATTTCACTCACGCTCGTGTTTCACTCATTTTAAGCTTTTTCAACACTCGAATGCTCTCACATCCTCTAGCATTTTACCACCCAAGCTTACTCTCGTAACCTCGTAGTTTGTTTCTCTTGACTCGTCTTGGTGCTTTGGAGTCGAATTCAAAATCGGTTACAAGGGATAAGATGTTACGGTGTACGGGTATGCTAAAAGAAAGTTTTTTGGTATAGTGTGGCGTTTTGGGGGGTTAAAATTTGATAAAAAAAAGAATATAAGACGATCAGAACAACATGTAAATAGTAGAAAAGAACTTGCTCACAAATTTTTTATTATTATATATTTTCATTTTTTTTAATACTTCACAATACCACTATTACAATAGAGAGAACGAAAATTACAACTTGAATTTTTTTTTTAAATTCGACTATTTTTTTTACAACAAACCTATTTCGATCTTGATACGAACATCGACGCCTCTCGTTTTACAAGCTTTGATATCGAATGATGTGATCCAGCTTGGGAGGTTGAGTCAAATTCACGTAGTTGTCCGATCGTAGTCGAGAGAGTCATTCGTGCCTCGAATTTTAGTAATAAAAGTAATGAATAGAATAGGATAAGCGGAAGGTTTCAAAGAAGGGTAAGTTTAGTAATTGGTTCAGCTATGGGTAGCAAAGGTGGATGTTGGATAGATGGCTTGGTTTGGTGATAACAAAAAAGAAATTCGAAAGATGGGGATGGAAAACGAACTTAACGTCAGGAATGATTCAACACTAAAAAGTGTCAGCCCAGTTCCTATATTGTTAAGGTGGATAGATGGGATAGTAGGATAGGTGAACGCCACACCAAGAATGGTGATAAGTTCAAACAAGGTTGATTGACGCCACTAGCACAAACTAGATAAGTCTTTCGAAACTTGTACGAGATATGAGAGGAAGCAACCTCACAAGAACAGTGTTCATTAACAAATTTGGAAAAAGTCCTTTTTACATGAAATGAGCAAACTATTTATAAGCCTAAGATGCCTATTGATATTCGGCATCTATGATGTTCACACTAACTTAAATTCTGTTCACATTTGTATTTAACATGTTCACACAAAAGCATTAAAATTCGGTTCATGCTTGGAGATGGTGCATGAATTGGCTGAACCATCATGTTGCTTCACCTGATGCATTCATGCATACTTAGCCTTGAAGAAAAGCCATAGTTCATGAATGTGCAGCCCTTTAATACTCCTACATCTCCCTTGGCCGAATGAGGCTTGAATGTACCTTGAGTACTTGAATGGACATCTTGGATATGCATGATACATGCATGAAACGTCCCAATGCATGTCCTTAATTACGGTCCATGAATCCTCAAATACATGTACATAAAATAGCCCCCACTTGCATGATTGTCCCCAATACATGAATTCCTTCAAATGCCATCCATTGAACACTAGTTGTGCATGCATCCTTCCATACAATGTATTAAGCCATGCATGTACTTGCATTAATGGCTCCTTCATGTATTCGATCACTTTGTGGAACTTAACTCTTGGCCAAAAGGTTGCTTAGGGATCTCCAATAGCCAGCCTACCATGCATAAATTCATTCATGCATGAACTCTCATAATTCATGTACCTGGCCGTGCATGAATCTCATTTAATGTACTCAATAAATTCAGCTGAACCTACAAGAAACATGAACTCATTAAATCCCAATGTATATTCGGCTGAACATGTTAAGAGCATGAACTAGAGATCATAAATATCATATTAAACTAAACTAAACGCATTAATTAAAGACTAGCTAGTAGCATTAATTTCGACTAGCTTAAACTAAGTGAAAACATTTAATGAACTTATTTGAGCTAGGATTTTCGTTATTGAGCTGTAACAAGCTAATTAGTATAAAACTAAAACTTAGTTTAATTTATTAAAATAAATAATGAGCTAAAAGTAAGCTCGGTTGAGCTTAAACAAGCTAAAATAAGCTCAAATGCGCTGAGTTGAGCTGGATGGAGCTCGAGGAGCTGAAAATTAGCTAGGACCAGCTTGCCAACAATGCACGAGTTCTTTGGATAGTTGCTTTGAGCGGATTTTGTGAGCATTGTCCCTTGTTTCAAACCAAGGTTTTGCATCAGAAGCTAAAACAGCTTCTAGAAAATGCTTAACACAAGCTCGAGTTTTGGGTGCTTTTAGAAGCTCAATTGAATCTTGATATGCACTTGAGGGAGCCCCAGGCGTGCATACATCATATCGTATACTAGGCCAAAAACCCCTTACAAATACCAAACAAATTCACCTACCTGTATCTGGCCTATTAAGCCCAATCATATTCATATGGCCCATTAGGCCCAAATCACCTGTATATGGCCCATTAGGCCCAAACAACATTTATATGGCCCGTTAGACCCAGTCACATTCATATTCATGCTCACATACAAATTCCTATAACATAGCATCAATATTTAGTTTTTGCCTATTATGGGCCGAATAGCCCATCGGGCCCATTTAGCCTATTCTGGCCCGGTTGGCCAATTCACTGCCCAAGTCCATGGAATCACCCATTGGCCTCAGACAACCTACTAGTTTCCTCCTCATGAGTGTTCACGCACTCACAAGACTACCGTAGCCCAACTTTTGGCTTTTTGGCATTTTGGCTTTTCAGCTTTTCGGCTTTTCGGCATTTCAGCTTTTGCCGATTCAATGTGTGTGTGCAGTTTATGTACACACTTGGTAAGCAAGCATGTTGCGATTCCCTTAGTCACCAACCTACAAACGATATCACCCTTCAATTAATCACATGCTTAATACATATCTTTACTAAACCGAAATCTCACCTTAACCTTACCTTGCGTGATAAGTATAATAGCCCCTTCTTAAATCACTAACCACGATCAACTCCTAGATCTGCACTAATCTTAACTATCAAAACCAAAATAATTTGTGACTTGTATCCAACGCAATTCGCCTTACTTTAACTATGAACATTCGGCCACCTTAGCCAATGGAAGAGGAATACTTACCAAAATCGCAAACACCTAGGAACAATTTCGGCAGAGAGCTAAGATCCGAGATCCAATACTAAACCGTACCATATTTGATTAGAAAGAGTGAGGAAAGAACAACATAATAGATTCTTAGCAAAATAGATTGGGAGAACAACACTTACACTAGATTTGAATGAAGTAAAAGGAGTAGTAATTGCACCAAGAGTATTCGGCCAAAGAGTATTCAGCCCTTGGGAGATTCGGCTTTTAAGCTTGGTATGGTGAATAAATTTTATTTGGCACAGATTACAGAAGAAGAGTAGAAGAAGAATAGAAAATCGGCACAAGAAAAGAAAGAAAGAAACAAAGTTTTTCAGCTTTTTGGATTTTGGAGAGAAAAGGGTTTTCGATAACAAGTGAGAGAGATTTCGGCATTAGCCTAGCAACCTTACATTCGGCACCTATTTATAGCCCCTATAGTCAAATTGCTTGACCCTCAATTCCCTACTTGGCTACATCACTTCCCCCTTCTCATCTCTTCATTTTTCTCTCTGATAACTCCCCAATCTATTTCCTAAATTTTCTCTTCTGAACACACCTTTTAGAGTCCATCTTCATGCCACTTCCAACCTTCTAGAAGGCCAAAATTAAACTTCTAAAAATACAAAGCTAGGATTCGAACCTTGGATCTCCTTGGTAGCTACTAACGCCACCTCCCTACACTCTAAGTGGCGTCACTTAACCACTCCACCACAAGGCTTTTTGATGCCATTTTCCCCTATCTTTACTTAAAAGCCGAACTACTTGCAAACAAGGTCCTTTTAATTTTTAGCACATAATTTTCTTTTCCCCTAAGTTCAAACTTAAACCTTAGCTAAGACCTACTATCACCTACTTAACCAAAAATACCTAGCACATTTTTTTATCAGAACCGAAAAAAATTTAAGATTTCAAGATTTTTGGGTTTCGAGATTTTTAGGGTGTTACACGGAGTTCAGATCTCTGCCAAATCGCTCTTTAGGCATTTTGGGGTTTTGGGTAAGTATTCCTCTTTTATTGGTTAAGATTGGTCGAATGGTCTTGGATGATTTAACAGTGACTCAATATGATTGCAAGTCACTTGTTGTTTAGTTTTTAATGATTAAGATTGATGCAGATTTAGGAAATACTCGTGATTAGTGATCAAGGAACGGCTGTTAAGGCTTGTCGTTCAAGGTAAGGCAAACGTGAGATTTTTTATTTTTGGTGATCATATTTGATAGATGGGTGATTAATCATTGAGTGACATCGTTTGTAAGTTCGTGGCTAAGGAGATTGCGACACGTTTTAGTAACAGGTGTGTACATACACTGCACACACAGAGTAGACCAGTAACTCCCGAAATGCCAAAAAGCTGAAATGTTGAAAAGCCGGAAGTTTGGCTATAATAGTCTTGCGAGTGCACGAACAGTCGTAAGGGGGGAAACCGATACGTTATCAGAGGCCCCATGAGCGATTCCATGGACTTGGGCCGTCTTTTGACCAACCGGGGCAGAATGGACTAAATGGGCCGATGGGCTGTAGGGCCCATAATAGGCAAAATTGGTAATTTGATACTAAGTAATGAAAAAGCATATGATTGTATGTCTATAAATGTGATTGGGCCTGACGGGCCATTTGAATGTGATTGGGGTCGATGGGCCATATGAATGAGATTAGGCCTAAAGGGGCCAAATGAATAAGTGTGGATCTGTTAGTGTTTAGTAGAGGGTTGTGGATCTAGTTTTTGGTAACTACTCAATCTGGCATAAAACTTAAATAAATAAATAATTTCGACCGTGGACGAGTCATAAGGTTAAGGTGTGGCAATTGGTATATGCATGTCTAGGATTGGATTTAGGGAGAGCTTGGTACTTAAGCGGTCTTAATGACTCACCTCTTCTTCTCTGGAATCCTACCTGGTGCGTAGTATCTGTTAACTTTAGCCAACGAAGACTTGTTAACGGGCCAAGGTAACTAATAAACCCATAATAAAGAGAAATTGCCTAAATGCCCCTAAGGGAAAAAAATGACTAAAATACCCCTATGTGTTGAATGTAAGACTTATGGATGTACATGTATACCTGCTGCATTCATATGATATTCTGTTGAGGTTGGATATGGGTTGGGAATTATGAAATGGAGAAAATATATGAGGACCGCATGGTTGCTTGACGACCGTGGATCCACTGATGGCTATTAAGCCCAGTATTTGATTAGCAGCTTGCTACTATGAATGTAGTACCGCAATCGGGCTACCATTTATGTGTATCGGATGAGTGGGTCGATATTTATATCCCCACATGATGTGTACCGGGGGACGGAGTCGGTGCATAGTGGTTGGATTATTAGTGTGGGTTGCACAGCATTGCATGTATGATATTATGGTGATTGATGATTGCTTAATACTCTTTGAGGGTTGTACACACGGAGTTTTCGAAAACTCACCCCCTTTTTTATTTTTCTTAAGTGATCCTCAGTAGGTGGTTCGATGGTTGGAAGGACTTCGAGGTGGCCAACTAGCAAGACGACTTGGACTTGTTTTTTTAGCATATCATTTCTAGTATCTAAATTACTTCAGTTCGAATTGTAATAAGGCCTATTCGCTAGATATTATTTCATTGTCATTACTACGCTTTGGAAACTAAATACAAACTGAATGTTACTTAATTTTCTCCTAAAGGGTTTTTAATGAAAATAAGGTTTTCGATAAAATACTTCGATGTGACACGTTGGATCTGACCATAACATCCGGGCCAGGTTTGAGGTGTTACATTTAGTGGTATCAGAGCCAAATTGCAAAACTCAGGCTATGAAGTGAGCCTTATTAATTGAGTTTGTTTTTAAAAAAAATCGTAATGTTTTTAAAAAAAATCTTGCTGTGCGACACACCGAGTCTTCGACGTCGAACCAAGTAAGTTCTTTTATTATTAAGCTTGTTTAATTTGATATACTATAGATAGTTAATGGGCTACTTCAGATGATTATACTAAGGTTTTAGTTGGAGTGAAACTGAAGCCTGTAGGACCTTGAAACTATAGATGATTTATGAAAAAAACCTTCTTTTTAATACTTTCATAAGATATCGGCTTAATTAGCAGAACTAACTAAATTTCACAAAATTTTTAATCCAGATAGGACGTGAATCAACGATGAGTGCTAGAAGAAGTGCAAGAGGCTGTGGCCGAGGCCGCGGAAGTGTTAGGGTTGAATCGTTGGCATCGAGCCATATGTCCAATGTTGGAGTAAGAGAGGCTCCGGCCTCACTCGTGGCTGAGAATGGACCGTATGATCGGGCCACGGGGGATGATGCATTGTCCTAGGTAATGCTGAGGATTTTGGAAAGAGTCGTAGAGCCCAATAATGGCACGGGAAATTGAGGGTCAATTCTGGAGCGACTTCGATCAAATGGGGCTGAGATCTTTAAGAGCGTGGCTAGTGTGGCTCCTAACGTAGCTGAATACTGGTTGGAGGCCACTGAAAGGATAATGGAGGACTTGGACTGTTCACCTGAACAAAAGTTGAAAAGGGTAGTGTCACTACTTAGGGAAGAGGCTTACCAGTGGTGGCTGACAGTGAAAGTGGGCACCCAACCTGAGCAGGTCACTTAGGAGTTCTTCAAAACTACGTTTCAAGGGAAGTATGAGGGTGTGAGTTATGTGGATGCTAGAAGGAAGGAGTTCCTGAACTTGACCCAGGGAAACAAATCAGTGGCGGACTATGAGGCGGAATTTCTATGCCTTAGTAGGTATGCAAGAGTTATGGTGGCAACGGACTATGAGTGTTGCGTTAGGTTTGAAGATGGTCTTAGGTATAGCCTCAGAGTATTGATAGCTCCACAAAGGGAACGAGGTTTCTTGAAGTTGGTAGAGAAAGCAAAGGTAGCAGAGGAGGTAAAGTGCACTGAGCGCCTTAATCAAGAAAGAGATAGGGACAGAAGTAAAAGGGATTCTGAGCCCTCCAATTATGATCAGAGGCCTAAGAGAAGGGTCAGAGTGGATAGGCTGGTGAGAGCAGGGCCCCTTGCTGTTAATCCAGGGGTGCCACCTTGTGCTGATTGTGGGAAAGGTCATGTAGGCGAGTGTTGGAAGAGGACAAGAGCCTATCTTGCTTGTGGATCTATGGAGCATAGGATCGAGAGTTGCCCTAGAATGCTAGGGCAGGTGCCAGTCGTGGGCCGAGGTGGTGTTCAGCCACCAGGACGTGGTCGACTACTGCCAAGGGGTCGTGGAGCCCCGGAAAGAGGTGTTGATCATACTGAGACAAGGCAGCCAGCTTTGGTCTATGCAGCACGCCGCAGACAGAATGAAGACGCTCCAGATACAAATACTGGTACATACTTTATCCATAGTGTGTTATTTATCTATGTTGAAATTAGAAATAGAGTTCACAGCAGAAGCGTAGTGGTGTAACCTAGGTGATGCGACTATTGGGTAATTGGAAATTTCGAGGATGAAATTTTTTTGAAGGGGTAGAGTTGTAACGCCCCAAAAATCTCGAACATTCTTTTTTTCTGGTTTTGATAAAATGCATGCTTAATATTCCTAGTCAAGTGTTTTTTATGGGATAGTAGGCTTCGGTTAAGTTTTGAGTTCGAACTTTGGGGTGAAGAAAATTATAGTTTAATAATTAAAAAAACCTTGATGGCAAGTAGGTTGGTTTTTTTTAAAATAAATGAAGGAGGAATTGGATACAAGGAGCCTTGTGTTGGAGTGGCAAGTAGCATCACATGTGGGGCTTAGAGGTGGCATCACATGCATGGCAAGGAGGTTTGGGGTTCGAATCCCTCCTTGCTCAAAAGAAGGATTTATTTTTGCTCAATGAATGGCCAGTGGTGGCGTTGGATGTGAACTCTGAAAGGAGTGACTAGAGGAGAAATTTAAGGAAGGGATTAAGGAGTTATTAGGGAGAAAAGTTAGGAGATGAGGAGTGTAGAGAAGTGGAGCCGCATTGGGAATTTGGGTTAGGTAAATTCGGCAATAGTGTATATATAGGTGTCGATTTTGGGGATTCTAGGCTAATGCCGAATTCTTCCTCTCTATGTTACCAAAAACACTTTTCTCTCCAAAGATCTAAAAGTTAAAATCCCTTGTTCTTTCTCTTTTATTTTGTGTCGTTCACTTCTCTTCCTTTCACATCAAACTCTCTTGCTCCTAGTTGCTTTCTCTAAAGCCAAATATCTTTTGGCTAAAATCTTGTTGTGCCGCCACTTTTTCTTCAACGTTGGCTGATCGATTCTTGTGTGAGTGCTTTACTTTTTTTAGTTGGTCTTCCTAGTACCGATTTCTTCTCTCTCACACCTTTTTTAAATCGGTTTTGGTAAGGGATTAGTATCAAATCTCGGAGTTCAGATCTCTACCGAATCGCTCCTTAAGCGTTTTGGGGTTTTGGGTAAGTATTCCTCTTTTATTGGTTATGATTGGCCGAATGGTCTTGGATGATTTAAGAGTAACTTAAGATGATTGGAGTCACTTGTTGTTTAGTTCTTAATGATTAAGATTGATGTAGATTTAGGAAATACTAGTTACTAGTGATCAAGGAAGGGTTGTTAAGGCTTGTCGTTGAAGGAAAGACAAAGGTTAGATTTTCGATTTTTGTTGATTGTATTTGATAGGTGGGTGATTAATCATTGAGTGACATCATTTGTAGGTTCGTGGCTAAGGATATTGTGGCACGTTTTAGTACCAAGTGTATACATACAATACACACACACAGTAGACCGGTAAATACCGAAATGATGAAAAGCCAAAATACCGAAAATTCAGAAGTTTGGCTACAATAGTCTTGTGAGTGAGCGAACACTCGTAAGGGGGCGAAACTGATAGGTTATCAGAGGCCCCATGAGCGATTCCATGGACTTGGGCCGTGTTTTGGCCAACTGGGCCAGAATGGCCTAAATGGGCTGTAGGGCCTATAATAGGCAAAATTGGCAATTTGATACTAAGTAATGAAAAAGCATATGATTGCATGTCTATGAATGTGATTGGGCCTGATGAGCCAGATGAATGTGATTGAGCCTAATGGGCCATACGAATGTGATTGGCGCCGATGGGCCATATGAATGAGATTGGGCCTAAAGGGGCCAAATGAATAAGTGTGGATCTGTTAGTGTTTAGTAAGGGGTTGTGGATCTAGTTTTTGGTAACTACTCAATCAGGCATAAAACTTAAATAATTAATTAATTGCGACTACAGACAAGTCAGAAGGTTAAGGTGTCGCAATGGGTATATGCATGTCTAGGATTGGATCTAGGGAGAGCTTGGTACTTAAGTGGTCTTAATGACTCACCTCCTCTTCTCTGGTATCCTACCTGGTGCATGGTATCTATTCATTTTAGCCAATGAGGACTTGTTAACGGGCCAAGGTAAGTAATAAACCCATAATAAAAAGAAATTATCGAAATGCCCCTAAGGACAAAAAATGACTAAAATACCCCTATGTGTTGAATGTAGGATTATGGATGTACATGTATACCTGCTGCAGTCATATGATATTCTGTTTAGGTTGTATATAGGTTAGGAATTATGGAATAGAGGAAGTATATGAGGATCGTATGGTTGCTTGACGATCGTGGATCCACCGATGGCTATTATGCCCAGTATTTGATTAGCAGCTTGCTGCAATGAAGGTAGTACCGCAACCGGGCTACCATTTATGTGTATCGAATGGGTGGGTCGATATTTATATCCCCACATGATGTGTACTGGGGGACAGAGTCGGTGTATAGCGGTTGGATTATTGGGGTGGGTTGCATAGCATTGCATGTATGATATTATGGTGATTGATGATTGCTTAATACTCTTTAAGGGTTGTACACACTAAGTTTTCAGAAACTCATCCCCTATTTGATTTTTCTCAAGTGATCCTCAGTAGGTGGTTCGACGGTCAGAGGGACTCCAAGGTGGCCAACTACCAAGACGACTTGGACTTATTTTTTTAACATATCATTTCTAGTATCTAAAGTTATTTCAGTTCAAATTGTAATAAGGCCTATTCGCTAGATATTATTCCATTGTCATTACTAAGCTTTGGAAACTAAATACAAACTGAATGTTATTTAATTTTCTCTTGAAGGGTTTTCAATGAAAACAAGGTTTTCGATAAAACACTTCAATGTGACACACTAGATCTGGCCATAACGTCTGGGCCGGGTTTGGGGTGTTACATAGTAGCTAATGTGGGGAATGTCAGATTAAATTAATCCAAGTGTAAACATTGAGGCAAACGACATCCCTATAGTTGTAGGTTGCATGATCGAGTTTGTTTTAAATGTGGATCGATAGATCATTATATTCGTGATTGCCCAGTGTTAGCTGAAGAAAATCCAGTGCAGAATACGAGATCGAGTAATACTGCAGCTCGAGGTAGACCACCCAGAAATGCGGGTGATACGAATGGCAGTCAAAGAGGGACTAAAGATACAGCAGTCAGATCTGAGGCTCGTGCACTTGCTAGAGCCTATGCTATTCGCACACGAGAGGAGGCTTCATCCTCAGATGTCATTACTAGTACATTCACTCTTTATGATACTAATGTAATTGCATTGATTGATCCTGTTTCTACTTATTCTTATGTGTGTGAGACATTAGTATTCAGTAAGACTTTACCTGTTGAGTCTATTGAGTTTGTGATTAGAGTCTCAAACCCCTTGGGCCGGTGTGTTATGGTTGACAAAGTGTGTAAGAATTGTCCTTTGATGGTTCGAGATTCGTGCTTTTCGGCTAATTTGATGTTGTTGCCATTTGATGAGTTTGACATAATTTTGGGTATGAACTGGTTGACTTTGCATGATGTTGTTGTAAACTGCAAAAGAAAAACTATTAATTTATGGTGCCATAATGATGAGATTATTCGGATTGAATCTAATGATCTAAATGGGTTACCAGCAGTGATTTCTTCGATGTTAGCTCAGAAATATGTGAGAAAAGGCTGCGAAGCTTACTTTGCATATGTGCTTGATAGTAAAGTGGCCGAAAGAAAAATTGAATCAGTACCTGTTGTGTACGAGTATCCGGATGTGTTTCCTGAAGAATTGCTGGGTTTGCCACCTATTCGGAAGGTAGAGTTTGGTATTGAGTTAATGCCTGGGACGACTCCGATATCCATAGCTCCGTACAGAATGACACCTATAGAATTAAAAGAATTGAAAGCTTAGTTGCAGGAGTTGATAGATAGAGGTTTCGCGCGACCGAGTTTCTCTCCTTGGGGTGCACCAGTACTGTTTGTGAAAAAGAAAGATGGAACTATGAGAATGTGCATTGATTATAGACATCTCAATAAGGTGACTATAAAAAATAAGTATCTGTTGCCAAAGATTAATGATTTATTTGATCAACTGAAAGGGGCTACATTGTTTACGAAGATAGATTTGAGATCAGGCTACTATCAGTTGTGAGTTAAAGACTTCGACATGCCAAAGATTGCTTTTCAAATGAGGTACGAACACTATGAGTTTTTGGTTATGCCTTTCGGACTTGCTAATGCACAAGCTATTTTTATGGATTTGATGAATCAGATCTTTAGACAGTACTTGGATTAGTTTGTGGTCATATTTACAGATGACATTTTGATCTACTCTCGTGATGAAACCGAATATGCCAAACATCTGAGACTTGTGTTACAGACTCTACAAGATAAATAGTTGTATGCAAAGTTCAGTAAATGTGAATTCTGGTTAAGCGAAGTTAGTTTTCTGGGCCATGTTGTATCAACATCAGGTATTCGGGTGATCCGAGTAAAATTTCAACTATACTTGATTGGAAACTTCCTAAGAATGTTTCTGAAATCTGAAGTTTTCTGGGACATGCTGGTTATTATAGACGGTTTGTGAAAGGCTTATCTATGATTGTAGCCCCGATGACAAAGCTATTACAGAAAGATGTTAAGTTTGAGTGGTCAGAAAAGTGCCAGAAAAGCTTTGATCAGTTGAAAGCCCTTTTGACCGAAGCTCTAGTGCTAGTTTAGCCAAAATCGGGTAAAGAATTTGTTATCTATAGTGATGCATCTTCAAATGGTTTGGGTTGCATTTTGATGCTGTAAGGCAGAGTTATAGCTTATGCCTCGAGACAGTTAAAGCTACATGAAAAGAACTATCCAACACACGATCTAAAATTGGTAGCTATCGTGTTTGCGTTAAAAATTTGGCGTCACTATCTGTTCGGTGAGAAATGTCATGTTTATTCTGATCACAAAAGCTTGAAATACTTGATGACTCAGAAAGATCTGAATTTGAGACAATGCCGATGGTTAGAAGTGCTAAAATACTATGAGCTTGTAATTGACTATCACTCGGGAAAGGCTAATGTTGTCGCTGATGCTTTAAGTCGAAAATCACTGTTTCGTTTGCGTGCAATGAATGCGCATATGGCCATGTCTGATGATGGTTCGACAATAGCTGAATTAAAAGCAAGACTGTTATTTGTTCAACAAATTTGTGATACCCAGAAGGTTGATAATGAGTTGATAGCAAAATGAGCTCAATGTGATTTAAATGCTGATTTAGAGTTTCAAGTTGATGCTGATGACTGTTTGAGATTCAGAAACTAAATATGTGTCCTGAGGAATTCAGAGTTGATTCAGATGATTTTGAATGAAGCTCACACAAGTTGATTATCTTTTCACCCAAGTAGTACGAAGATGTATAATGATATTAAATAGCTCTATTGGTGACATGGTATGAAACGAGACATTTTTGACTTTGTTTCAAAATGCTTAATTTGTCAACAACTAAAAGCTGAACATCAGGTACCTTCTGGATTACTTCAGCGATCATGATACCTAAGTGGAAATGGGATAGATTTACTATGGATTTAGTATCTGGTTTACCATTAACACCGAGCAAGAAAGATACAATCTGGGTTATTGTTGATAGATTGACTAAATCGGCTCATTTTGTTCTGATACGTATAGATTACTCGCTCGATAAGCTAGTTGAATTGTATGCTTCGCAGATTGTGAGATTACATGGGGTACCTATTTCTATTGTTTCGGATAGAGATCCGAGGTTTACATCATGGTTTTGGAAGAAATTGCAAGATGCACTAGGTACGAAACTACATTTCAGTACTGCTTTCCATCCGCAAATAGATGGTTAGTCTGAGCGAGTCATTCAGATACTTGAGAATATGTTGAGATGTTGCATTCTCGAGTTCGAAGGTACGTAGGAACGGTATCTACCTCTGTTTGAATTTGCATAAAATAACAGCTTTCAATCAAGTATCAAAATGGCACCTTATGAGGCTTTGTACGGTCGTAAATGTCGTACACCATTGTATTGGATTGAGCTCAGTGAAAATAAGATACACGGGGTTGACTTGATCAGAGAAACTAAACAGAAAGTGAAAGTGATCCGTGAAAGTCTAAAAGCAGCATCAAACCGTCAAAAATCATATGCGGACTTGAAACATAAAGATATAGAATTTCAAATTAGAGATAAAGTCTTTTTGAAAGTCTTACTGTGGAAGAAGATACTCAGGTTTGGTTGCAAAGGCAAATTAAGTCCGAGGTTTATTGGGCCGTATGAGGTAATAGAACACATCGGGCCGGTTGCTTACAGACTGTTGTTGCCACCTGAGTTAGAAAAGATCCACAATGTATTCCATGTTTCGATGCTTCATAGATATTGATCTAATCCTTCACATGTGATTAGTCCGTCTGAAATCGAGATTAAGCCTGATATGACGTACGAGGAAGAACCAATTCGTATTCTGACTCGCGAGATTAAAGAGTTGCGAAATAAGAAGA
The DNA here is from genome assembly GCA_025698465.1 of Gossypium longicalyx. Taxonomy (NCBI): domain Eukaryota; kingdom Viridiplantae; phylum Streptophyta; class Magnoliopsida; order Malvales; family Malvaceae; genus Gossypium; species Gossypium longicalyx. The sequence continues at coordinate 57,686,452 of CM046998.1, forward strand.
TTTCGTTAGTTAAAGTATTATGGCATAAACACAGAGTTAAGGAAGCAACATGGGAGCCATAAGATTCAATGAGAGAACGTTATCTGAACCTATTCATCGGTAAGATTTTCGGGGAAGAAAATCCCTAAGGGGAGGAGAGTTGTAACAGCCCGATTTAGACCCTAATCAAAACGGTGGTTTTGGAACCACGAATTCAAGTCAGAAAAATATTTAAAAATTATTTTCTGTATTTATTTTGTGTGAATTTACATCTGTGAAATTTTTGTGATTTAATTTTTTCGTTTGGGTGTCTGATTAAAAAAAAAGACTTAATCGCGTATATTGAAAATTTTGTAGTTTAATTTATAAAGGGCTGATTTGTTATTGGCTTTATAAGTGGAATCTTTTAAGTGGTAAATAACCCATTGATTTATTATATGGACGGCAATAGGCTTGCAAAATATGGTTTTGTTATAAGTTCATTAAGGGTAAATTAGTAAACAAATAATAAAAGTTAATATATTATAAAACATGTCATAAAACATTAGTGTTTATATTTTATTTTCACCATAGCTGAAACATAAATAACAAAAGAAAAGAAAGGAAGCTAGGGTTTGGTTGATTCTAAGCTCAATAAAGGTAAGTGTTTAGCTCGGTTTTTGATAATTTTTACGTTTTTGAGATCGTTGCTTCGAGTACTACAAAACCCATACTTGAATTTTTTTTTTTGGTGAATATTTTGAGTTATGCATTGTTGAGAGCTTGTGATTTTTTTTGTTTGATAATGGAATATGAAAGATATGTTTTAGATTAACATGTTTTGTATTGGAATTTTTGATGATTTTGAGTAATTAGGACTAGATTTCAAAAATAATAATTTGATGGACTTAAATGTGAAATAAATGAAATATATGGATTTGTATGAGTATGGGTAAAATTCGGCCCAACATGAGTATGTTGAAATTTTGTGTATTTTGTGTTTTGTGCAATAGGGACTAAATTGTAAAATATGTAAATGTCAGGGTAAAATGGTAATTTTCCCATTTATGTGTTTTTGGACTAAATTGAATGAAAATATGTTTGAGTGAGCTTAATTTGAATATGTTTAGATCAAGAACCAAAGAAATCGAATTTGGATCGGGGGAAAAAGAAAGTTGTCGACTAGCTGTCCCGTTCCGTTTTACGTCATCTGAGGTAAGTCTTTAAGGAAATAGGTGTACTAAATCTAAATTAAATGCTAAGTATACATGCTGGAATGAAATATATGAAATTATGTATGCTATGGTCGAATGTGCATAAGTATGGCTGCTATATTTTTGAATTTGTTTCGACCGAGTTACGACATCCGAAAGCCTCGTATGAACCTTAGGAATAGTTAGGATACATATGTCAGGACATAGGATTCCGATTTATGTGTGCGAGTAAGACCATGGCATCAATATGTGACTCTGATATATATGTGCGAGTAAGACCTTTTCAGGGACAGTGGCATCGATTGTGATTACATGTAAGACCACGCCTGGGACGTTTGCATTGTACGAGATATGTGTGATTATTCGAGTGTCCTATCCAATTCCAAACGGTTCATCGGGCTACGATAAGATGCGAACGTACATGTTGAATAAGCTAAATGACCAGGTATGGAATAGGCTGTTATTACTTGTGATAAGGTAAGTAAGTACTTAACGTTGTTACAATTGACTTATGAGGTAAATATAGAATGTGTATAATTATAAAAGTGTGTTCGATTTTGATATGCATATTGTGAATGTCTTCGAGATGATACGTGTTATGTATATATATGTAACCATGTATATTCAGGCATTTAGGTAATATGTGTACTTGATAATATATTATGATACTTGAGCTTGTGTTTATGAGAATATGTATATTTGACTATCTAATGACATATTGGTTTGTAAGTGAAAGGTAAATTACTTTAGTTTGGTTAAATGAGTATTCGGCCAAGGTGGGAATTATGTATGAAAGAGTATCATTAATGAAATTTGTAGTTTGGGATTAAGCATAATAATACTAAAGTAATTCGGTTTAGTTTAAAATGAATTGGTTAATCATTAGACTGCTTATTTGCTTATGACTTACTAAGCTATGATAGCTTACTTTGTGTGTTCGTGTTTACTCTGTTTTATAGATTTTGGAGTCAAGCTAAAAGTTCGGGGACTATCAGCAAAGTACATCACACTATCAGCTATTTCGGTACCTTATAAGTTAAACTCGGATTATGGCATGTATAGGCTGAACTGTGCTTGAAATGTTTAATTTTGGTTTATGTAACTATGAGCCATGCGAAAATGGCTTAATACTTAGTTATGCTTGGCTTTTAAATGCCTTGTTTTGATGATGGTTATGCTTAGTTGTGATTTTGGCGTTATGTTCATTATATATCTTCAAATGAATGATGGCTTGATTAAAATGTTGGATACGATAGGTTTTGGTAATTTAGTTTAGATGAAGGAATTATAAGGTAATACTTTGAAAATAGTTGGTGATTTTGGATATGTGCATTTGGTTGATTTCGATTGTGACATATGGATAAATAGGTATGCTTATGAACTCGGTTGTGGTTTGTGATATTTTACAAGTTCATTATGTATGCTTAAAGTGAAGGAATTTGCTATAAGTTTTGTAGGTATGTTATACATGATTCGGCATTTAAATATGCATAAGTATATAATATATTGGTATGATGTTTATATATATTAAATAATATATATTTGTTATGTATTTAACCTAAGGTATAATATATATGAGTGACGTGTGTTAACAAAAATGGATGTATTCGGCAATTGCAATTGAAAATGGATAAATATGTTATATGAATTACATATCTTGGTAAGTTATAAAATGACTTTGTTATATCATAAATGTGATCAATCTAAAGTGGTTAGTTATTGATATTAAATTTAATATATGACTTGTTGTATAAACTTTGCTTAGAATTAATAAATGATAAGTTTGCATATTTGGTTAATGACGAATACAATTGATAAGTATGCATACGATATATATATGTTGATAGCTTAATATTTATGTGGCAAATTGATGCCATATACTTGAATGGAATTTATATTTTTAATTCGGTTAAAAAAACAGTGTATGTTAGTATAATGTGTTTGGCTGAGTATATAATTATATATGGTTGATAGATATGATTTGATAATTGGTTTATTTTGGTAAACATGTGGTTTTGATAATGGTGTGGCTTATTGAAGTTAAGATTATGACTGAATAAGTGCCTATTTGATTGGTTAGACATACGAGGTTCAAACTTGATAGTATGCATACATGATTTGAAAATGATATGAAAATATTTGGATATGAGTTTAATATTTGATATTCATGTTTTCTTATAATGTTGACTGAATATAAACTTGGAGGTTATATGATTTATTGAGTCAAAATATGAAAGTTCATTATGAATTGTATTTGTTTGGTAATGCCTCATAACCCATTCTGGCGACGGATACGAGTTAGGGGTGTTACGGTGCTCGAGAGGAAGCTTCAGCACCTAATGTGGTCACTGGTACATTTTCTTTCTTTAATGTTATTATCGGCTGATTTGATGTTATTACCCTTTGATGATTCAGGGATGCAACTTTCCGGCTGGTTTGATGTTATTACCCTTTGATGAGTTTGATGTGATTCTGAGTATGGACTGGTTAACTCTGCATGATGCTGTTGTGAACTGTAGAGAAAAGCATATCATGTTGAAATGTCAAAATTGTTAAAGGATTCTAATTGAATTAGGTATATTGGATGGTACATCTAATGTTATCTCAGCTATGACAGCACAGAAAAACGTTAAAAAGGACTGTGAAGCATATATCGCTTATTTATTTGATTCCAGGGTTTTGGAATTGAAGTTAGAATCGATTTCCATTGTATGTGAGTTCACAGGTGTATATCTAGAAGAATTACCAAGGTTACCGCCAATCAGAGAGGTTGAGTTTACTATTGAATTAGTTTCAGGAACATCTCTGATATTGATAGCTCCATATAGAATGACAGCTACAGAATTAAAAGAGTTGAAAGCAAGTTGCAAAAGTTGACAAATAAGGGCTTTGCACGGCCCAAATTTTCTCCTTGGGGTGCTCCTGTGTTCTTTCTCAAGAAAAAGACTGGTCTATGCGATTGTGTATTGACTACCGATAGCTCCATAAAGTCATGATCAAGAACAAATATCCTTTACCACGTATAAATGATTTGTTTGATCAGTTTAAAGGTACGAAAATATTCTTAAAAATTGATCTCTGTTTTGGATATTATCAGTTACGGGTTAAAGACTCGGATGTGCTGAAAACTGCTTTCAAAACCAAGTACGGACATTATGAATTTCTTGTTATGCCATTTTGTTTGACCAATGCACCTGCTGTGTTTACAGACTTGATGAACAGAATATGTAACAACCCATTTTTAGTCAAATCAGAACAGTGGTTTTGGGACTACAAATTCGAGGGTAAAATATTTATTTTAATATTTTGATAAGGTCTATAGCATGATAGATTAATTACGTGAAAGTTTCGTAAAGAAATTTTACCATTTAAATGCTTAATTCGGTAAAAAGGACAAAACTACATAAATTGTAAAAGTGTTGTTCTATTAGTTAAAGGTATTAAATAGCTATAGAACCCTTAAGTGGTAAATAGACCATTAGTATAATAATGGATGATTGTGGCATGGCATTTGGTGTAATTATTAAAAATTTTAAAGGCTAAATAAGTAAATTGATTATTAATGGTTAATTAAATTAAAACCAAACCAAAATTAAGCTTCATTGTCATCCTTTTACCTGAAATTAAAATAAGAACAAGAAGAACTAGGGTTCTTCATTCGGCTAGGAAAAATTCAAGCAATTATGTATGTGTTTTGTCCCGTTTTTAATGATTTTTATGTTTTTGAGATTGTTGCAGCTCAATCTAGCTAGCCCGTACCTTAGATTTCAAAACTGTTAAAGATTTTGAGAGTTCCCATTGTCGAATCTATGAGTTCTTTGATTTTTAATGTTGCAATATGAAAGCTTGATGATAGTTTTACATGTTTTGTTAAGTGATTTTTGATGAAAATGCATAATAGGGATTAATTTGAGAAAATTTGAAATGTAGTGGTTAAAAGTTTGAATAAATGAAAATTATGGGCTGCTAAGGGTACTATGGTAATTCAGCTAGCATGGGTTAGTCTTGAATTTCATTAATTTGTGATTTTGTGAAATAAGGACTAAATTGTGAAAAATGTGATTTTTATGGGGCAAAAGTGTAAATGTGTTTTAAAGTGTATTTTGGACTAAATTGAATGAATAAATGATTTAATAAGTTGATTTTTGAATATAATTAGATCAAGAAAACCGGAATACAGACTTGGATCGGGGAAAAGATAAAGTTATCGACTAATCAACTCGATTCGTTGTTTCACATCCGAGGTAAGTTCGTATGTATTAAGTACTGTAAATACTATGCTTTTAGTTTTTTTGATATTGTATAAATTGTATATACAGGACTACAGTTATGTTCGACGACAAATTGGCTAATAGTGGCACTTAGTATGCGATTCGACATAGCTTCGGCTATATATGGCACTTAGTGTGCGATTTGAGATAGCTTCGGCTATGTATGGCACTTAGTGTGCGAGATATCGAGTGTGGAACTTAGTGTGCAAGATATTGAGTATGGCACTTAGTGTGCAAAGCATTGAGTATTCAACAGATAAATGAAAAATGTGGTTGAGTATAGGATTGGTACTAGATGGTACAGGTACGTACAATAATGAATTGCGTATTAATACTATGGAATTGATGAGTTCCTTGGTAAGTTATGTGAATGACCATTTAATAGCTTTGAGAGTTAATAGAATTGTTGAATACCGTTTTCTATTATTTGAATGATGAATGAATGGTGGTAGATGTTTATTGTTCACATACGAGCTTACTAAGCTATGAAGCTTACTCTGTGTTATTTTTGTATGTTTTATACTGAATCAAGGCTAGCTTGGACCCGGGAGTCTTCAGAAACATCGTCACACTATCAAACATCCAAGTTGGTACTTTTGGATTGTACATTTTTGGTATATGGCGTGTATAGGCTAGATGTGGTGTTTTGGTTATGATTATAGCCATAAGATTTGGCTTGTAAATTGTATATGTTTTGGTTTGTATATATAGCCATGAGTGATGGTTTATTTTGGTATGTTTGGTATGAATGTGGCTATGGTTTTATAGTTGCTCAAATGGTTAATGGAATTATGAAGTATAAAATGCTTGAGAAATGCCTTGATGAGGTATGATTATAGATGTTGTGTAGTTATTTGTAAGGAAGTTATGTGAGTGTGAATTTGGTAAATGGATTATATAGATTGATATTGTTTTGACTTGTATTTGGCTAAGTAAATGGTAGTGATTTGAGATATGGAATAGATGGAACTATATTGGCATGAATTGTGCTTTTGCTTGATAATTTTCACTGCCTAATTGTATGATGAAATGGTACCATTTTGGTTGTTTAGTTGAGCATGAATAAGGGTGGAAAATTATTCTTGCAAATGGCCTATTTTGTCCACACAGGCAGAGACACGGGCGTGTATCTCAGCCGTTTGTGACACATGGTCATGTTACACGGCCGCGTGTCCCCTGATGTTAAGATTGGATTGAATTTAGTATGCTCCACACGGCCTCACACATGGGCGTGTGACTTGCCGTGTGGTACAAGTCAGTATACCCCCTAATTGGCACACGACCTAGCACACCGCCTAGCAGACGGGTGTGTGTGCTCACTCCGAAGGGCACGGGATAGACACACGGACGTGTGGATGGTTGTGTGACCCAAGTCAGTATGTATGTCCTATTTCCACACGGCCTAAGACACGGGCGTGTCTGGAGCCGTGTGAGGTACACAACCTGTTCACACGAGTGTGTGACCCTTATATAGTTGAAATTTTTCTATGTTTCCAAAATTTTCATATGTTATCGGTTTAGTCCCAAATCACTTTTGAAGCATGTTTAAGTCCTTGTTGGCCCTTATAAGGGACAATGTGATTGTGTTGAATGATCTATGTGAATGAATGCTTTATGCTTGATAAATGTATGATATATGTTGTGAATTGATCGGTAATACCTCGTAAACCTATTCCGGTGACGGATACAGGTTAGGGGTGTTATAGAATATTCAGATCGTACTTAAACAGATTTGTTGTTGTGTTCATTGTTAACATTTTGATCTATTTCCAAGATGAGACAGAGCATGCCCAACATTTGAGAATTGTGTAGTAAACTTTACGCAATAAACAGTTTTTGCTAAGTTTAGCAAATGTGAGTTTTGGCTCCGAGAAGTTGGATTATTGGGACACATAGTGTCGATAGACAGGATTAGAGTTGATCCGAGTAAAATCTTAGGTATAGTGGACTAGAAACCTCCGAGAAATATGTCAGAAGTCAGAAGTTATTTAGGTTTAGCCAGATATTATTGAAGATTTATCAAGGGATTTTTGATGATTGCTACGCCATTGACAAAATTTCTTCAAAAAGATGTCAAGCTCTAATGGTTTGAAAGTGTCAACTGTAATACCCTTCACCAGTATCCCTTACCGGAACAGGGTTCGAGGTGCTACCAGATTTAAACTCAACCATTTATATAAAACCAGGCCGTAAAAATTTTTGATCAATTTTAAACTTTTCATACACGCGTATATTATCCATTAATCGGGCTTACAAGGCCCCAAAACATTCATGAGGCATTATTAAATATTTACCAATATCTTAGTCTTGTATCATTTACTTACTCAACAATGAATCACAATTCAAATTCTAAATATACATGCTATAAACCACATCACAGGAGATAATAACATACACGCATATGAATAATTAAACTACATTAATAACAAGCCAAAGTCTTTGGCTTAATCATAATATTGCATACTCAACTTTACAACCTTATACATGCCATAGACTTGAAACACTAAGATTTACTTACGCCGATAACGTAGACTTGACAATGTGATAATATCTCTGACGGCCTCCAACCCGATCTAACCTGGCAACCCTAGGGAATATAGGAAAGAAAAGGGGAGTAAGCTTTACGCTTAGTAAGTTCATAAGAAAACAATAAGCAACTCATTAACAAGTTTTATCAATGTTTACAACATAATCACAAATTCACTACAAGTTGTCTTCCTGAGCAACAGTCACTAAATTATTTATAACTGGAGCTACGAAACTCCAAATCAATTGCCGTTAATTTTCACTGAAAATAGACTCATATATATTCTATCCATAAAATTTTCAAAATTTTTGGTTTGGCCAATCAATACCATAGTTTTCTTAAATTTTCCCCTATTTCACTATTTGACTAATCTGACCACTCTTCACTACGAATCAAATTTCTCATTGTACCAAATTCAAAATATGTTCTCATTGATTTCATTTGAAACTAGACTCATTAAGGAGCCTAAACATATAAATTTTTATCTTATAACCATTTTTTTACAAATTATAATGATTTTCTAAAAACAGAACAGGGGACCTCGAAGTCATTTGACTCTGTCCCACGCCACTTCAAATATCTCATTATCAGCAATTCTTTTGCTTACACGATTTATTTTATAAGAAACTAGACTCATTAAGCTTTAATTACATAATTTATTAAGTTTCTAACTCAACTCCCACAATTTATGGTGATTTTCCAAAATCACGTTACTGTTGTTGTCCCAAGCAGATTTATTACAAATTTACTCTTTCACACATTCTTTGCATTCATATTATTTAAACATGTATATCACCAATCAATTTCATCACATATCTATAATTTCACTTAAGCATAATCTCAATACAATACATCATGCTCAATGATTCTCACACAACCGTTCAAATTAGCAATTATAAGATGGTTCCGCACATAGCCCACCCTTATCGATAATTTACGATGGTTTTACCCTTACTCACATATATGACATAGGCATTTAAATACTTCAGTGTCAACTTTAATTCAACCGAATTCAACCATTGTACCATTTCATAACCACAGTTACTTTCTTCATTCATATCTAAATGGTATTTCACATAATTCATATAACCTTTCACCATGACCGAATACACACATACACATATGACATCTTCACCTATGCTTCTCATTTCACATTCATGATTCAATTCCAATCGATCTAACATGTATAAGTATATTTCACATACCTGGTCAACTTAATGTATTGAACGAATTCAATTGCCGATTTAACACAAGGTCTCATAGTTTTAGACTTTTATCAAATCACCGGCATTTAGCCTGCTAGGTTTTAAACCCGAATTCATCACCGGCACGAAGCCTGCTAGATTTTAAGTCTGAACTCATTCACTGGCATTTCGCCTGCTAGGCTTGAAGCCCGATATCATTTCACCGGCATTATAGCTTGCTAGGCCCGAAGCCCAATATCATTTCACCGGCATTATAGCCTGCTTGGCCCGAAGCCCAATATCACATTTCGATAAACAATTTATCTGTGTTTTCATATTTTCATAACTTATACTTCAATTACGTATAACTGAAACACATATCTATGAACAAAGATTTTCATCCTTTCAACCACATAGGGTTTAATTTCCACATTGGAGCACATATCTTAGTACATCATTTAATAGTATCAAAGTCTACTAGATATGCTAGCCACATACGGCTCATAACTTTAATTTAATATTCATTCAACACAAAGAACATATGTATATATATATAATCAAACATCTTCTTAATTATGATTATTCAACTCTTAAGCATATAACATGATCAAACATAAACACTTAATAACTTACCTTGGATTTTATCGAATAACCACGGATTGACTAATCGACTAGTTTTGCTTTCCCTTTATCCAAAATTGGCTCCTTATGCTCTTGAGCTTGATTAACAAATTCAACTTATCACATCTCTATTATTTAAAACCACATTCGGGAATTTATAAAATACTATAATCATCACATCTCATTCATCCAAAATCACATTCAGCACAAAAAAAAAATTGATAAGTCTCAAAACACAAACAACACTTATCAAATTCATGTAATTTACACACTTCACATGGCACTACTACATTCATTAACCTTACTTTCATACAACCACTCTTCTTTGACCGAATGCTCCCACACTTATATAAATATACTCTTAGACCGTAATATAACATCAAGTGCACATGCTGTTCATATAGCCGAATATCACTTAACTAATTAATTAAAAATCTTTTAATACTTAATTCCACCAGTCCATTCGGCATTACCTCAACCAACTCATATTTTTCATTGACAACCTCTATAACTACAATTTATTCACATCCTTATTCATGCAACATTTGGCCATTATAAATAAAAAATATATATATATAAATAATTACACAATGATCACTTTAGTCGATTATAAATTCTCAATTAAATCGCATATATCATTTACAAGCTCAAACTCATCCTTTACCTCATTTCTCTCTTTAATTCATATTCGGCAAATCTTTCTAACCGCTTAAACGATTACAGCACAAGGACATTTTCAATTCAATCGAAGATGATCTCACATTTACTATTTACAAATGGTAATTTTATTCTATTTATCTCAATTTACTAACAAACCCAACCTTGCATGGATTTAAGCACATTCGGCCATTATTTAACAACAATTCATTCACATCATAATTCATGTTCATATTTGGTCACTATAACCATACTAACCATATAACTATTAAATTCCAATTTAAACACAAGTATAACATTTTAACGTAATGGCCGAACACTTCATGAAGTTACCGAGACTCATCATTTGCTATTTCACACACACTCACATCCAATCCTTTTTATTAAACACTCAAAATCAACCATCTTCATGCCTCATCACAAAAACATCAAAACACCAACCAAGAAATACAACATCCATGGTCGAATATCATCTCCATCAAATAGCAAAATTTGAACCATGGGCTAGGTAGAATTCAAACTAACAACTTAAAATATACATGAATTTCAAAAAATAATATCAAACATACCTCAATCTAGTTACAAGCATGGCCGAATTTCTTAGAAACGTTTCCTTTTCTCTTTTACTTGGTTTTTCGGTAAAGGAAGAACAAAGATGAACAAACTTTGTTCTTTTCACCCCTTTTTGTTTTATTAATTCTTATTTCATATTATAAAACATTTAATAATTATATTTCTTATATATATAAAATGCATATATTACAAATCATCATCATCATGGCCGGCCACTAACTTTAAATTGGACAATTTGACATGCAAGTCCTCCCTTTTAATAAACCATGCATTATTCGATCACCTCATTTCTTCCGAACACATTCTTCAAGTCTATCACATAAGTCCTTTTTCATAATTTCACATTCAAATGACAAAATTTAGACATGATACTTCACATATAATAAACATAGAACAGAGCATTTAAATAATTTTGTGACTCAGTTTTGTGGTCCCGAAACCACTTCCCGACTAGGGTCAAATTAGAGCTGTCACATCAACAAAGTTTTAATCAATTGAAAACATTGTTCACTGAGGCACTTGTGTTGGTTCAGCCAGATTCCAGTAAAGAATTTGTGGTTTATAGTGATGCTTCATTAAATGGTTTAGGCTGTGTTTTGATGTAAGAAGGCAAAGTGATAGCGTATGCTTCTCGTCAGTTGAAACCGCATGAAAAGAATTACCCGACTCATGAGTTAGAACTTGCAGCTATTGTGTTTACTTTAAAGATTTGGCGACACCATTTGTACGGAGAAAGATGTCAAATCTTCATGGATCACAAAAGCTTTAAGTATTTGATGTCACAGAAAGATTTGAATTTGAGACAGCGTAGATGGCTTGAGTTGCTGAAAGATTATGATTTGATCATTGATTATCATCCAGGAAAGGCTAATGTTGTAACATCCTGTTTTCAGTGAAATCGGAACAGCGGTTTCAAGACCACAAATCCGATTTAAAAAGAAAATTTATTTTAATATTATTGCATGGTCTATATTATGATAGGAAAGATGTATAAAAATTTCGATAAATTTTTTTTACCGAATTCGTGTTTAATTGTAGAAAGGACCAAATTTCATAAAATGAAAAATTTGAGTTCTAGTAGCTATAAGTATCAAATAGCTATGAAATTCAAAATTTGAAGTCCTTATATGACAAATAGACCATTAAGAGAAGTTAGTAGATATTTTGGATGATTCATCCATGAAAAATTAGATAAAGAAAATGACTAAATTAGAAATTGAAATAAATAAAAGATGATAAATAAAATAAATATCTAATATTATCATTTTATATCATCTTCTTCCCAAAATTCTATGGAAACCCTAGGAAAGAGAAAGAAAATCAAGCATGCTTAATTAGGTAAGCAATCATGTCCCGTTTTTAGTAATTTTTATATATTTGAGATCGGAATAATCTAATCTAGCTACTTTGGTAATCAATTTGTAAAGATATTAAAGTATTGAAATTTTGCCATGGATGAATATGCTGAAATTTTGAAATTTATGGTAGAAATTGAAAGGTTGTTGATAGATAATTTTTGTAAAGTGAATTTTCATGAAATTGTGATTTAGGGACTAAATTGTAAAGATGTAAAATTCGTGGAAAATTTCTGATTTTATGAAATATATGTGCTGTAAATGTTATATGTAAAAATCAGTTAGGCTTGGAATAAGTATTAAATTGCATGAATTTCATTTTCTGAGCCCAGGGACGAAATCGTCATTTATAGAAAGTATATGGGCAAAATGGAAATTTTGCCTAGGATGTGAATTGAATTAAATTGATAATTAAATGGATTAAATTGATGTTAAATTCATTTATATAGATTTGGATAGACCTAGTACGGAGTTGGATCGAGGAAAACAAAAAGTATCGGATTAGTAGATCCTTATATATGAACGTTTATGTAACACCCCAAACTCAAAACTGTCGCCGGAATAGGGTTACAAAGCATTAACTGAACTTACAAAATAAATAATAGATATTCTACACCGTACAATATTCATGTCAAAAATCAATCATAAAGTCCTTTATATGAACCCTCAAGGTCCAAAACATGCATTAGAAACGAGTCGAGACTAAACCGAGTACTCAAAGAATTTTTCACAAAATTTCAAAGTTTTTCCTAGATGCAGGGGTCACACACCCGTGTGGTCAGGCTGTGTGGCTCACACGGCCAGGGACACGCCCGTGTCTCAGGTCGTGTAAATCTCTGACTTTGATCGCACGGCCAATCCACACACTCGTGTGCTAGGCTGTGTGATCATTTCTGAGCATTCTATTTTGACATTTTAAAGATGCAGGGGACACATGGCCAGATCAAACACCCAGGTGCTAGGTCATATGTCACACATGGCTAAGACACATGCCTGTGTCTTTGCCCATGTGGACAAAAATAGGCTATTTTTCAAGCCACATTTCTCACCCAATTTGTCTTCCTCTTACACCAATACTTTAACATATTCACAAGCCATTTTAAAAAAATTAATCCAAGTCAAAGCCAAGTCTCATGCATGACATATCATCACATACAACCCATGTACTCTTAAGCATCTCAGATGACACTTTACCATCATGTAACCAAATATACAAACTTACTTAACTTATCAAATTCTCCTATATGCATATTTTACCAAATATGCTAAAATTAATTATCAATATGCCAACGGAATTTCTTTCAATCAACAATTTAAGCACACACCAAACATGTCAAAGCCTCACTTATACATATCAAAACATGTTCATCACAAGCCACTCCAATGGCTAGTTATAACCAAAACATTTACATGCCAATTTTGGCTAATTAACCTATACATGACATTATAACCATAATTGATTTACCATATATATACCAAAATGGGCCGATGGATAGTGTGAGTGATCTTTGCCAAGCTTCCAATCCACCAAGCTTCCGAATTGCTATAGAATAGGGGAAAATAAAACAGAGTAAGCATGAAATGCTTAGTAAGTTTGTATAACATGGTAATTAACTTACCATTCATTCATGTTCAAGATAAACATGAAAGACACAATCAACCAATTTGGTCACAAGCCCTGACACATACCCTTATCACCCTTGTTAGTCATATATTTTAGATAAATATCAAGAAATATATATGGGCTTAACAATAACCAAATTTCCATATACATATACTTTCCACATCATGAATTCATATAACATATACAAATCATATCCATGTATTTGATGTATATTTTCATAATAATTTGTCTCAAGTTCAGATTATTTCGTATCAGGATTTTGCCCATTAAATCATTTAAAATGTCAATGTCACTCGGGTAATACACTCAAGGTGTAAAAATCTATAATCATGAATGAACATATTCATCAAACAAATTCCATGTTCATATATTATCCTCTCGTATTTCAACATGTCTTGTAACATCAGTTTCATGTATATAGATGTTGTTGTAAACTTACCTTGGATTAACTTAGGAAATAGCAACCTTTGATAACATATTCATAACGTCACACATGTGTTTATATATATATATATCATAATAATCTACTTAGTCGTACCAAAATGATCAATTACTAGCCATCCCAATGGCTAGATTACAAAATAACATTTCAAGCCATTATTGGCCATGTTATCCTATACATGCCATTATACCAAAATGATTTCTCTATATATATACCTAAAATAGCTAGTTGATAGTGTGACGATGCTCTAGTGATCTCCAACCCTCGCGAGCTTTTGAGCACTACAAAACAGGGGAAAATAAAATAGAGTAAGCATTACATGCTTAGTAAGTTCGTATAACAGAAACTAAACTTACCAATCTTGCTTATTAAATCTAGGCATACAATGTTATGTCTCCATTTGGCTAAATTGCCCAATCACATACATTCAATCAAACATGTTAGACACCAAAATCTTCATATCAATCAAGTAACATATATCAGCTCATGATGCCATACTCTTTCAAGACATTATCAACTCATCTCAAAGTTCACATGCCATGTCAAGAGTTTTATGTCCGTTGAATCATTGAATTCTGACAGGTGCTCAAGTAGTACACTCAAAGTGTACAATTCAACAATTCGTCAATTCCTTATTTAAGGGTTACTCTTAGGGCATTTAACCAAGAAACACTCTCTCGAGCCACTTTTCATATAACAGGATTACCAGTCCAGGTGAAATCCTTTATATAACGTAAGCTCAGAAGAGCTCAATTAGGATTACTAGTCCAGGCTAAACCCTAATCATAATGTATGCTCGAGAGGTATTACATCAGGACTACCCATCCGAGCTAAATCTTTTATATATCAAGGTCAATGAGATTACTGATTCAAGCTAAATCTCGTCCGCAACAAATGCAGGACTTTATTAATTTCGGGAAAGTGCATATAATCGTCGGAATTCAACATTCAATTGGGACTTAACCCCTTTATCACCATTTCAAGCATGTATCAATTTTTTTCATCATAGCATACAAGTAAAGAAAATCAACATAAATCACATTATATACAAACACAACATTCAATTAACATAATTACATGTCGGATTAAGTTACACGAACTTACCTCGACAGTTGTTCGTGTTAGAAATCTATTAATCCGAAACATTTTCTTTTCCTTGATCTAACATTGAATTAGTTTTATTTGGATCTATATAAATGAATTTAATCATCAATTTCATACATTTCATATTTAAATGAACTCCATTTACGTTCTAGGCAAAATTATCATTTTTCCCCTAACTTTTCCATAAATTCTACTTTTGTCCCTAAGCCCAAAAAATGAAACTTGTGCAAATTACTCCCTATTCCAAGCCTAACCCAAGCCCCATTACAAATCTTCCAGCACATGTATTCATAAAATTTTAGAATTTTTCATCAAATTTTAGAACTTTTCATTTTAGTCCATAAATCATGTTTTCATCAAAAATCACTTTGTAAAAGTTGTTTATCTATCAATAATCTTTCATTTTCTACCATAAATATCTAATTTCCAGTCTATACATCCATGACCCATTTTTCATACCTTAACAACTTTTCAAATTAATCCCTTAAATAGAGAGATTAAGCTATCCCAGTTTCAAAAATACAAAAATTACTAAAAACGGGACAAGGAAACTTACCCAAGTAGGCCTTAAAAGTTTTTTTTCTCTCTCTTAGGGTTTCCATGTGTGTTTAGGTTGAAGATGATGAAAATAAGATGATATATTTTCTTTTCATCTTTTAATTAATTAAGTATCTTACTATTTCCAATTTAGTCCCGACTCTTTTTCTATAATTCCATGGATGAGTCACCAAGAAAAATCTACATACTTTTCTTAATGGTCTAATTACCATATAAAGACCTTAAGGTTTGAATTCCATAGCTGTTTGATCCTTATAGCTACTAGAATTCAACTTTCGCATTTTATGTGATTTAGTCCTTCTCATAATTAAACACTTAATCAATAAAATTTTTGTATCAAAATTTTCACACGATAGATCTACCATATTACGAACCATATAAAAAAATAAAAATAAATTATATTTTTGGGTCGAATTTTTGGTCTCAAAACCAGTGTTTCGATTTCACAGAAAAATGGGCTGTTACAAGCTATCAAGTAACCACAACATATGTTGGTATATTAAGCCATCAGTAGGATGTACAGGACCAGCACCCAAATCACATAACATAATACCCTAGTGACATACCAGTTGTATCCTAATCTATTCCTAAGGTTTGATTGAGATTTCTCGCTTGCCAAAACATCATCGAACGTCTCCGTAGAGTCGTTTACATAATTCATACAAAATTAAAGCATTTAAAATACAATTATAACAAAGCTTATTTACATACGAACATACCTCGAAAGTAAAAATGGAAAAAGGGATCTATTTTAAAAATGGAAAAAGGGATCTATTTGTCAATTATTTTGTTTTTCCCTTGATCTAGATCTGAACTTTGTTTTTCTTGATCTATAATGTCAAATTTAACTTATTTAATCATCACATTATTCAATATAGTCCAAAAACATATTATGGAAAAAATTACATTTTTACCCCTAACATTTCAATATTTTACAATTTAGTCTCTAGGCTCGTAAAATGAATTTCATTCAATTTCATCATAACCCAAGCCTAGCCGAATATTACATGTACACATAACAGCCCACATTTTTCATTTATTGACACTTTTCTACACATCTTATAACATTTTACAAATAAGTTCCTATTTGACATTTTTATTGAAAATCACTTTACAAATGTTGTTTATCCAACAACAAACATACATTTTCTATCATCAAACATCAAAATACAAGCACATCCAACATGTGTAAAATTTTAGACTTTAACTTTCTTTCAAATTAGTCCTTGAAGTAGTTAGATCGAGTTACCACGACCTCAAAAATGGTGCCATTTTTATACTATATTGAAAACTTTTGTTATAAGCAAATTCGACCAATGGTAGATATTTCTCCCAACTACCTTCGAACTCTAGAACATAACATCGAAGCATATCTTCTAGAATTTGGAGTACTATCTCAAATTGACCGTCGGTTTGCGGATGAAATACGATACTAAAATTTAACTTTGTACCCAACGTTTCTTGCAAATTCTTCCAAAATCACGACATAAACCTCAAATATCTATCTGAAATAATGGAAGTAGGCACCCTGTGCAATCTAACAATCTCAGTAATGTATAATTCAACTAGTTTATCAAGTGAATAATCGGTATGTATTGAAATGAAATAAGATGATTTTGTCAACCTATCAACAATGACCCAAACAACATCTTTCTTTTTCGGAGTCGGAGGTAACCCCAATACAAAATCCATCGTAACTCTATCCCATTTCCACTCGGGTATCATCATAGGCTACAGTAAACCTGAAGGCACTTGAAGTTCGGGTTTCAGTTGTTGATAAATCAAGCATCTCGTTACAAACTTTGAAATGTCTCGTTTCATGTCTGCCCACTAATACAATTCCTTCAAATCGTTATACATTTTTGTACTCCCAGGATGAATAGATAGACAACCATTATGTGGCTGATGAAGAATTTTCTGAATCAGTTTAGTATCTCTCGGTACACAAATCCTACCTCAAAACCTCAAACAATCATTGGATCCAATCTGATATTCTAAATCACTATTCGATTTGCATTGGACTCTTTTAGCTTGCAAATCATTATCACCTTTCTGAGCTTTGCAAATTTGCTGAAGAAATACCAGTCTAGCTTTCAACTTGACCAAAATTGATCCATCATCAGATAAGGTTAACCGTGTATTCATCACCCTCAAAGCAAACAAAGACTTTCTACTTAAAGCATCTGCAACTACGTTCCCTTTCCCAGGTGATAGTCAATCACTAACTTATAATCTTTCAATAGTCCGAGCCATCTCCGTTGTCATAAATTCAAATATTTCTGAGTCATTAAATACCTTAAACTCTTGTGATCGGTAAAGATGTGACACTTCTCATAGAATAAATGGTGTCTCCAAATTTTTTAAGCGAACATAATAGCGGCTAGTTCCAAGTCTTGCGTCGAATAGTTCTTTTCATGCAGTTTCAACTGCCTTAAGGCATAAGCTATCACTTTACCCTCTTGCATCAACACAAAACCTAAACCGTTCAATGACGTGTCGCTGAAAATCATAAACTCTTTTCCTGACTCAGATTGCATCAATACTGGGGCCTCAGTCAACAACGCTTTCAACTGTTCAAGACTCAGTTGACAATTCTTAAACCACTCGAATTTCATATCTTTTTGTAACAATCTGGTCATAGGTGTACCAATTATCGAAAATCCCTTAACAAAATGTCGATAATAACTAGCCAAGCCTAAAAAGCTTTTAAATTTGGATACATTTCTCCGTGGTTTCCAATCAACAGTTGCCGAAATCTTACTAGAATCAACCCGTATACCTTCCGCTGAAACAATGTGTCCCAAAAATCTAATTTCTCGGAGCCAAAACTCACTTTTTCTGAATTTAGCAAACAATTTCTTATCTCTCAAGGTCTGCAATATAATTCTTAAATGTTCGGCATGCTCAGACTCATCTCGAGAATAAATCAGGATGTCATCAATAAATATAACCACAAACTTATCTAAATACGGTCGGAAGATTCGATTAATCAAGTCCATAAAAACTGCAAGAGCATTTGTTAATCCAAACGACATAATAAGGAATTCATAATGCCCGTACCTTGTTCTGAACGCGGTCTTTGGCACATCCGAATCTTAACTCTCAATTGGTAATAGCCTGATCTCAAGTCTTTATTTGAGAACATTGTTGCCCCTTTCAAGTGATCGAACAAATCATCAATTCTCGATGAGGGATACTTGTTCTTTATTGGAACCTTGTTAAGCTGACGATAATCAATACAAAGTCTCATGGATCCGTCTTTCTTCTTGACGAATAACACTGGTGCACCCTAGGGTGAAAAATTTGGTCTCGCAAAACCCTTATCTATCAACTCTTGTAACTAAGATTTCAATTCTTTTAGTTCGGTCGGAACCATTCTATACAGAGCTATCGGTATCGATGAAGTTCTTGGTACTAAATTAATAGCAAACTCGACTTCTCTGATCGGTGGCAACCCAGGCAACTCTTCTGGAAACACATTCGGGTATTCACAAACTACTGATACAGATTCAATCTTCAATTCAGACACGCTTCTATTCAGTACATGCACAAGATAAGCTTCACACCATTTTCTTACATACCTTTGAGCCGACATCGACGAAATCACAATAGGCAACTCACCTGACTCATCCGATTCAATCCGAAGAATTTCATTATCTTGACATTTCAATTCAACAACCTTTCGTCTACAATTCACTATGACATCATGTGGAGTCAAAAAATCCATTCCAAGAATTACATTGAACTCATCAAACGGTAAAAGCATTAAGTCAGCTGAAAAACAGTGACCCCGAATCATTAAAAGACAACTTTTGCAAACTTTATCAACTAAAACATATTTGCCTAAGGGGTTCGACACTCTAATCACATACTTTGTAGACTCAATAGGCAAATTCTTACTAGATACCAAATTCATGCAAATATAAGAATGAGTCGATCCAGGATCAATTAATGCAACTACATTAGTTTCATAGAGAGAAAATGTACCAGTGATAACATTAGGGGATGATGCATCTTCGCGAGCGCAAATAGCGTAGTTTCTAGCAAGTGCTATGACCTCTGATCTTGTAGTTAAATCTTTCATTTACACCTCTGCTATTGTTCCCATTTCCCATATTTCTCGGTGGCCTCCCTCTAGTAGCAATGTTGCTCGGTCTTGTATTCTTAAAATTATCTTTCTCAGCCATCTCAAGGCAATCTCAAATGAAGTGATCTAAGGAGCCACATTTAAAGCAAGCCTGGATATTTATTCTGCATTCACTGGGATGTTATCTACCACAATGTTGACATTCAGGCCTATTAGACCTAACATTGCCAATGCTCGTTATTGACGTAGTTTGGGCCTTAAAACCCAAATATTACTTCCCACGATCTTTGTTGGGATACCCAACTGAAACATTCGAACGAGCAAACAAATCCCGCGATTTCTTTGACAAAGATTGAAATGACTTATTCAGCAGTCTTTTTCTCAAATCTCTAGTCTCAAACTTAGCTTTTCTCTTTTCTTTGCTCAACTCTTCGGCTTTGCAAGCTCGGTCGACTAGCACAACAAATTCTTTCAACTCTAAAATCCCAACTAACAGTCTGATATCCTCATTCAACCCATCTTCGAATGCTTTACACATGATGGCCTTGATGGAAACACATTCCTGAGCATACTTACTGAGCCTAACAAACTCTCACTTATATTTAGTCATAGACATACGACCTTGTTTCAGCTCTAAAAACTTTTTGCATTTCTAATCAATAAACCATTGACTGATATATTTCTTTCTGAACTCATCTTGAAAGAATTCCCAGGTAACTCTTTCTCTCGACACCATGGATACAAGATTATTCCACCACTGATATGCTGAGTCCCTCAAAAGTGATATAGCATATTACAAGCACTCATCTGGTGTGCAAGAAAGCTCATCAAATACCCTGATAGAGTTCTCAAGCCAAAATTTCGCTCTCTCGAGATCATCGTCAACATTAGCTCTGTATTCTTAAGCCCCTTGTTTTCTAATCTTATCAACTGGAGGCTTGTTTAATCTTAACAATTCCACACCTTGAGGAGCTGCGGGAACTAGTTGGGGGTTAGGTGGGGGCGGAGGATGTTGAGCAGCCGAATTTGTTCGAACAAACTTGGCAAACCACTCATTCATCCTTTGGAAAAAGGCTTCCCTAGCCTCTCCTTCCTGACTAACCGTTACTAGTCTACTTTCAGATGGCGCTGTTCCCTGGGCGGGAGCCAGTGCATTCGTTTCAACATCATCAGCTACATCTCAGTCGGGATCCATTTACTATATGAAAATACAATTTAACTTGTCAGGAGTTGTCACACTATCACCAATTATATATATGGCATGTATAGCTAGACTCTCATACATGCTACGTTAGTCTGAGAATCGACTAAACTATAGCTTTGATACCATTAAATGTGGCACCCCTTACCCATATTCGACACTGGAACAAGTTTACGAGGCATTACCAGACTTACATTGCAAACAATCATACAATTCCGAGTCCTAAATTTCTACCAAATTTAAAACCATTTGCTTTCAGTCATAAAGTCCCTAATATGAGCCTACGATGCCCAAATCATACTTTAGAAGTGGTTCGGGAATAAACCGAGAACTTAGGAATTTTTTGTCATGTATAGAGGTCACATGCCCGTGTGGTTTGGGACATGCCCGTGTGGGCAGGCTGTGTGGTCACACATGCCCCTGTCCCTAACCCGCGTAACTCTCTATTTTGCATGGCATTAACAAATTGAAGTCACACAGCCAAGCCACACGTCCTGTGTCCTAGTTCGTGTGATTAATTAATTTTCATAAAATAGGTGCAGAGTTCACATGGCCAGGACATACGACCATGTCTGAGGCCGTGTCCCTCACATGGTTGAGACACATGCCTGTGTCTCGCCCGTGTGCTCAATTTTGAGCATTCTGTTTCTCAAAATTAAGGTGCAGGGGACACACGGCCGAAACACATGCCCATGGGGCAAGCCATGTGTCACACATGGTCTTGACACATGCCCGTGTGTCTACCCGTGTGGACAAAAATAAAGGCTATCTACCAAGCCAATTTGCCACCCTCATTGCACACACATACACAACACCAAATGGCACAATTCATAGCATACTTAGACAACCAAAACATCCACAATCAAGGCTAAAACATGTCATTTCAATACCTAACATAATTACAACATCATATTTTCCTAAACCATATCATACCAAACTCGCATTCTTCAAGCTTCAATATGACTACCATTAATATGCATTGTATCATATAGATCTTCTAGCATACCAATTAACCAAACTCAATCATTTAACAACAAAGCTATATAGCCATAGATAAGCATATAGCGAACCATCACAAAACACATAAACAAAAGGCATTGGCACATAAACTTATATAAATAGGCTTACAACCATTTTAGCCAAAATAAGCCAATTACATGGCTGAATATCAAATTACCTTAAACAAATATAAGTCAACACATTTGGCCAAATTCATAATGACACATATACCCAAAATGACCAAGCCTCTGTACATGTCATATACTCAAAATGTTTAAACTCATTGATACCCAAAATAACAGTTTGATAGTGTAATGCAATCTCTGACGATCTCCAATCTGAGATAGCTTGGTAACACTGTAAAACATGGGAAAATAAAATGGAGAAAGCTATATAGCTTAGTAAGCTCGTATGAAAGAAGTAAATAATTCTTACCATACATTTAACATCCAAGTAATATAATATAATATAATGTAATTTACCCTAACCTCATGACCATAATTCATTCTATCACAAACTCACCTTGAAATCATCATTTCACAAATTTAATAATCATAAGCTTTATGTACATACTTGTACCATCTCGTAATAATTTCATACTTATTCTCATCGTTGACATAACCAATGAACCACTTGGAATAATAATATCGGATACTCGGGAAACCTTTCACACAAGGTGTCACATATGTAGCCATTGCTACCTCTATCTCATAACATATATGTGCTCACTCTCGAGCCATCAACGGGCCTACTCACACAAGTTGTTAGTCAAGACATAGCTACATGGTGCTGCTCACACATGTTGTCAAGTAACCGCAACATATGCCAGTATACTCAGCCATCGGTAAGATGTACAGAACCAGCACCCGGATTACATAACATAATACCCTAGTGACATGTCACTTGTATCCTAATCTATTCCTAAGGTTTGATTAGGATTTCTCGCTTGCCAAAATGTTGTCGAACGTGTCCATAGAGTCGTTTACATAATTCATACAAAATTAAAGCATTTAAAATACAATTATAACAAAGCTTATTTACATACGAACTTACCTCGAATGCAAAAACGACAAAAGGGATCCATTCGTCAATTTTTTTTGTTTTTCCCACGATCTAGATCCGAACTTCATTTTTCTTGACCTATAATGTCAAATTTAACTTATTTAGTCATCACATTATTCAATATAGTCCAAAAACACATTGGAAAAAAATACATTTTTTTCCCTTAACATTTCAATATTTTACGATTTAGTCCCTAGGCTCGTAAAATGAATTTCATTCAATTTCATCATAACCCAAGCCTAGCCAAATATTACTTGTACACATAACAGCCCATTTTTTTCATTTATTCACACTTTTCTACACATCTTATAATATTTTACAAATAAGTTCCTATTTGACATTTTTATTGAAAATCACTTTACAAATGTTGTTTATCCAACAACAAACATGCATTTTCTATCATCAAACATCAAAATACAAGCACATCCAACATGCGTAAAATTTTAAACTTTAACTTTCTTTCAAATTAGTCCTTGAAATAGTTAGATTGAGTTACCATGATCTCAAAAATGTAGAAATCATTAAAAACAGGACAAGAATGGACTTACAATCGAGCTTGAAAGTTGGCCAAACCCTAGCTATGTCTTCTCCTCAAAAATTTGGCTAGGGGGACTAAATTGAAGAAGATGGACATCTTTTATTTAGTTAATTTGTTTTTATTTACCAAATTACCAATTTACCCTTCGCTTAAACTTTATAAATTCACTTACTCTATGCCCATTTTTGTCCACCCTAAAGTATAATGGTCTAATTTCCATTTAAGCATCTCTAATTAAAAATTCATAACAATTTACTGCCTTTAACTTATAGAACTCAAATTGCACCTATTGCAATTTAGTCCTTCTAGTCAAATTGAGCACTCAATCGATAAAATTTCTTAACGAAATTTTTACACAATTATTCTATCATGTTGTAGACCTTAAAGAAATAATAAAATAAATATTTCTACTTCAAATTTGTGGTTCTGAAACCACTATTTTGATTTGACCCAAAAATGGGTTGGTACAAGTGCAGTAATACAGTTTCTACAATTTGTGATCCATATCACCAAGCTACATGATTGAGTTAGTATTTATAATAATAAATGTAATTACCTTCGACCAATGAATACCTTTTACAGATAAACCATGTTTGATAGATAAGATCAGACCATAAGAATAACAAGAAAATCGAGATAATGAAATCCAAAATGTAGAGCTTTGCTGAATTTCTGAAAATACAACCCATATTTAATAATCAAGAGATTGATGATATCCTAGAGAAAATCCAAAAGAGTAATATTGCACATGCGCACTAGAAACAGCTATGATAGTGACAATATAAATTTCATATTTACAATTTAGAGCATCAACCAGTTGAAGTAGAAAATAGTATCATATGGATCATTTCATCAAGTCTTCTATCAAACATAATAGTTTAGAAAACCAGAGGAAGATAGAGCAATATCAATCATAAATCAACCAGACAAACAATAATTTCGTCTAATATCATGATTAGCCAAGCTTTGTATGTGATAAAAACCACATCTAAAAGTGAACAATTACATATATCTCTAGGCATCAAAGAATATATAGAATATCCAGAGGAAATCGCTGTAAAATATCCAATTATAACAACTACATTTAGATATCTTTGCAATTTAATCACTATTCCACTGCACTGGCTAATAAAATCATCAATAGTCTCACATTATTCAGTTCACTAAAGGAACCAATTCAGAAAAAAATTTAGTTAATCCATTCTATAGATACCATACCTGAATAAGTCGATTACTCATGAATAACTTCTTCTTAATAGTGACATTACGTATCCTAAATAATCTTCAGAAAAAAAATCTGATATCTCTTTTAAAACCGTCTCTATGTACTAACCCATTCTTAACTCTAACTGCATTATTAATCATTCATCCACTAAACTCTTCGGTTTCACACTTGTGAACTTAATCAATATAAATCTTGTGAATTTCATTATATAAAACTGTACTGGTGAGGGGGTGGAGGTTGTAAAGCCTCAAAATTTAACTTTTATAATTATACACATATAACATAACATTTTCCATCAACATGTTCATCATAAAACATTTATTTCATACCTTTATGAGTTCTGTTTCATCATAGTAACATTTTTACTCAAACACTTAAGTATTGCTTTCAGCATTATTGGAATTAGCTCAATTGTAAAGCATCTCTATCTATTAATAAAATAATTCTCATCAGAGTCGAGAGATATCACACTATCACAGATTATATAATGGCATGTATAGCTAATCTTGTATACACTATGTTAATCTGAGAATCGACTAAATTGTAGCTCTGATACCAATAAATGTAACACCCTTAATCCAAAATCGTGGCTGAAATAGGGTTACAAAGCATTACTAGAACTTACAGATTAAATAATAGATATTCTACACCATACAATATTCATGTCAAAAATCAATCATAAAGTCCTTTATATGAACCCTCGAGGACTAAAACATGCATTAGAAACGAGTTGCGACTAAACTAAGTACTCAAAGAAATTTTCACACAATCTTAAATGTTTTTCTAGATGCAGGGGTCACACGCCCGTATGGTCAGGCCGTGTGAGATCACACGCCTGTGTGGTCAAGCCGTGTAACTCTCTGACTTGGGTTGCACGGCCAATCCACACGCCCATGTGCTAGGCCGCGTGATCATTTTTGAGCATTCTGTTTTGACATTTTAAAGATACAGGGGACACTGTAACGCGTAGGTTTGTGCAAGTGTACACAGTCATTATCAAGTAGTAAGTAAGTATCAAGTTATCATCCCCACAGGGATTGTATTTGTGTTAGATCACTTGATTGTAAAATAACCCTTAACAATTTGGTAAATAAAAACACAATATGGTTGAGAAGTGATGATTAAAATATATTAAACTAAATGCAATGATCCCTAATGTAAATTACCCTAAGTATGCAAACTATATGAATGAAATAGATTTTAGCAAAATTAAACACAATTTGCAACAATTATAACTTAAATAAACTAGGGAAATTACTTTAATTAAACTCAATTTATTATCAACATGCTTAATAACATTCAGAAAAAAATTCCATGGCAACTCAATCTTTCTTGAGTTTGGAAACCATATTAGGTCCTTTTGGAATCCTTTACTTAGTAAATACGCATTTTACTGGTTCTATTTACTAAGGGTTTCTAAGCATTAGTGTGAGGTAACAGAGACATGTTAGGTTTGGAACAGTTTAATCACACAAATCTAAAAACTATGCAGATAACAATGCTTGGTTAGAGTTGTTATGCAACCTGCAATTTAATCAGGTTAGGATCTAAACTGAGCATGCACATTTCAATTATGTGTCCACTAGCTGTCGTTTAATTAGGATGGCTTAGCTAATTCAGGTGCATTTCAATCACGTATGAACAAAATACAGACTTTATTTTAATTGAAAACATGATCAATTAGGGCACAAACATTATAAGCATGAATCAAATAAATATTATTTAATCAAAGCAATCATCCTAGCTTAAATAGAATTAAGCTAACATTGTTGTAAACAAGAACAAAGAACACATAGAAAACATTTTTAGATTAAATTAAAGAAACAAAAGATTAAACCCCAATCAGAGTGGCTGTCACCCAAAACTTTGACCGATGAGGCTCCTTCACTCCTTTGCTTTGCTCATTTACTGATGGCTTTCCAAGGTGGCCGACCACGGGCTCTTTAAGAGGCTTAATTGCTAAAATCTCTAAGAGAATTGAGAGATAAGAGAGAATGATGAGGGATGAGGGATGATGGATCAAATAAGAGAATTGAAAGGTTTAGTCTCTTTAAGCTTTTCCAATGAGTGGTCGACCATGCTTAGTGGATTTTGAGTTGAATTTTGCTTGATTTTTAAGCAATTTAGATGTCATAACAACTCAGGACTGAGACTCGGTCAAATGTAAATCTTCGGGCAAATCTCTAATTTCTTCAACATTGCAAGGACCTTGTGTAATTAAACCAAAAAATGGTTTATGTGGACAACCATGTGTTGCCGAATCGGGTTGACTTGGTCTTCAATTTGGATGGTTTTTTGTAATCCAACAAAGCTATCAGACCTGTCCAAAACAAATCAATAAATTAAAAGACCAAAAAATAAAATAATTAAATAATTAAAACCCAAATTGTTAATGAAATATTTTAAAATGAATTATTAAATATAAATTTATATTTTATTATTTAATTTAATCATGCATGACCCATTTTATGTCTTAAAAATATAATATGTTCAAATAAATATAAAATAAGTTATTTTATGCACGAAAACTATATAATAAAGCATAAAATCACATTTTAATAATTTCTATGTCCTAATTTCATATTTTCACATATTTCATTAATTTATTAAACAAGTACTTAGTTTTAACAATGAATTTAAGTAAAAAGGTGATAAATTGCATAAGAAAAATCCTATATATTTTTCAGCTTACACACCCCTAAACTTAAATCATTGCTTGTCTTGAGTAATGTTTATGCACAACAAAAGGTCTTGCTAATGCAAAATTGCTAACTATGTAAGCAACATCAATCTTTGTCCCATAATCATGCATTAATAACTTCATGTTCATAGATCTTCCTTTTTAACAAGTAATTCATATGCAAACATTTTTAGAGTTTCATACTAAGTTTCAAAATATGCCAACATGAATCATAGTTTGTATGTATGTCACAGACATAGATAACATTCTTCATTCAACATAATTTCTTATCAATCAAGCAAACAATCATAAGGCTTATTTATGATCTTCATATGTTGAACTTAGTACTTCCTCTCCACTAATGTAGATGACATAATCATCAAAATAATAGGTCTTTTAGAAGGTTGTAATGGGGCTCGGTTAAAGGTAGGGATTTTAAGAGATGAGACATTTTGGTTGCAAAATCTTAACCTTTAACTTTGTCTTGGATTTCTCGAAATACAGCCTTTTTTCTTTAAGTGAACCTTTGGAACACCCCGAAACTTATTTTGAACTCACGCTCATACATTTTTCTTTTTGGAGACTGAGCAAACTTTTCTTTTCTCTTCCTTCATCTCATTCTTTTTTTTAAGCATGAGCACATACCTCTTTTTTAAAATTTCCTCAAATGTTGATTACCAAGGAAACTTTAGTTAAGATGGGTGCACAAAATTAGGATAACTTAAAAAAATGGTAATGTGGCCTATAATGTAGGTTCATTACAATAAATAGGCCTTTAAGCTCAAAATTACAGTTTTAAGGGTCTAATATCTTAGGGTTGGCTTGAAAAGGCTCAAATGATCCAAAGAAATAGTGCCTATATCATTTTAGATTTTTATGTCTCCTTGGATTCTACCTCAAGAAAGTTACTAAGTTAATTCTAAAGATATAAACCTGCATGCATGTTTAATCCCAAGAGAAACTAAGTTTTCATGGTAAACATTACTAAGGCTAAGTTCATGCAAGCATTCCATTCTTCATGATAACATACTTTCACTCAGATAAAATCATCAATCATACTTGCATACAAACTATCTCATTAATAGAAAATGTCTTTAAACATTCATTTATTAAAACATACTTATGAAGGAAATGATTGAAACATACTTGAAAATTTTATAAATTTGAGCAATTTATTTGCCTTACCCCATTTAAAAAGCAACAATGTCCTTATTGCAAGAACAAATTAATGAATGAAAATTGAACACCAGGTAGGGTTGTAAAGAAATAGAGGTGAGTCATTAAGACTGCTTAAATACCAAGTCTTTCCTAATAACCCAATCCTAGACATGTCCATTCCTATTACCACATTACTTAGTATTTTTCTTTCTAAAGAAGTGTTAAATTTATGCACAACCCATACTACACCACTCCGCTCTCGCTGCGCACTCTGATCCCAATAACACTTACACACTTTAACTTGAACTTGAAACCTCTTACACACACCCAAAACATCTAACCATTGGAGCAGGTAGATATCACCTGCATACAATTTCTATATCCCAGTGTTCCAGTTTACTCTAACTAGAGTGTCAAAGTACAGTTTCATATCTAAAATAATCTCAGTATTGTGTTTCAATCTAAACCATCATTAGCTATCAAGAAAACTCACGGATTTGGCATCGGAGACTTGGTGTGCCACACCTGCGAATCCTCTAAAGTATTTCAAGAATAGATTTTTAGAAATTTCAAACATTTTCAAAACCCATTCCATATCCAAGTTTTGTAACTGGGCTCTAATACCACTAAATGTAACACCCTAAACCCAGCCTAGACGTTATGGCCGAATCAGGCGGTGTCACATTGAAGTGCTTTTTGAAAACATGTTCTTGTTGACGTAAAACCCATTGGAAATTTAAAACCTCTCTGCTAGATCTCAAATCAATCTAGTTATTCGTTATTCATTTTAAATTGTCATTACTTTTTAAACTCTATTTGTAGCGGAAGCATTTCAAAAGCGTTGCAAAAACGTAGTGTTTTTAAAATAGTTATCGTTTTGGAAAACCACATTCTATGATCAACAGATATAAATCATAATAAGAAAAAATCCCAAATAAAAGCTAGAAAATTAGAGAGCGCTTATTACATAATTCAAAACCCAAAACGAAATCTATTAGCAAATAAAAGAAAACAGAAGTAGTAGTGTGGCCATCTCCGAGTCCCTCGCAGTACCGATCCACCTAAGGATTACCTGAATAGTTGAAAAGAAAGGGTGAGTTTATGAAAACATAGTGTGAACAACCCTCATCAATTTTAAAGCATGCATCACATCAATTTGAGCCTGAGCCCATTACAATAACGGTGGCACTTGGGCCTTAGCCCATAGTAGCCTCAGTTGGGCCTGAGCCCATGTCACAATCAAAATCATATTATGCAATGCACAAATACCCAACCAACCCTGCACTCTGTATCCCGTCCAACCCTACACTCCTGTGGGGATTTAATTGACGCACCCATTCCTACACTCTTGATGTAGCACCGGTTGCGGCACTAACCAATTTCGTAGCAGAGCTGTCAATCATAAAATGGCTTTAAGTCGTCGGTGGATCCACAGTCGTCAAATTACCATGCGACCCTAACAAAACATATACTTCCTCCAAATCAATGGTCCCGTCCCCCATGCAGCATAATATCACATGAATACAAACATATCATAAATGGCATACAATAACAATCATATAACATGTAGGGGCATTTTAGTCATTTTGCCCTTCGGGGGCATAACGATCATTTTACCTATTTTGGGGTTTCAGCTCAAATAATGACCTCCCTAAAGGTCTACAGTCACCTCGTGCAACACAGATAACCTAAATGATCATAACGGTTTAAATGGGCTCAAGGCCCATTACTCGGCCCAAGTGGGCCCACACGCTCGTGTAGCCATTTAGCCTAAATTTTGTTATGGCTATGTGACCTACATAGCCCAGTCTAACATTTATCACTTACCGTGGATTTAATCTGTGTGGGGCCCACGAGCCTATTGATCCCACACGACCTATTTCAGCCCAACGTGGCCCATAACGGCTTAAGTCCACAGAAACGCTCGTGGTGGCCGTTACAGTCCACCTTGCCACTAGACCACAAGATCTCTTGTGACATATTTTATCCCCAATTAATTATAAGGTCTACTTTCAAGCACCAAGGGTTTTATTCACTTAAAATAGAAAATTTTGCTGAAGCCCAGGTTTGAACCCAGGACTTCTCCAACACGTCTCAGAACACATAACCACTCAAGCAGGCATTTATTTGTCCTTTTCTTGCACATCCAATACTTATGTGTAGTCTCCTAACTATTCCCTTGATCAAAGCCCATTTCTTCCAGGCCCAAAAATTCTGGGTGTTACAGGAAATATAAATCTATCTACTCTTACCAAAACATCCTCGATCTTTCCCTCGGGGTATGCTAAAGATCGGTCTACTAGCTGAAGCATTACAATTGTAGGTCTTACTTCACCTATCCCAAGCATTTTGAAAACAAACTTAGGCATCAAGTTGATACTCACTCCTAAATCACACAGCTTTACCACAATAAGATTCACCAATGTTACAGGGTATAGTAAAGCTTCTTGGGTCTTTCAATTTCGGTGGCAGTTTGCTCTGTAGGAAAGCACTACACTCCTTTGTCAAGGCAACAGACTCATACTCACTCAGCCATTTCTTCTTGGACATTATATCCTTTATAAACTTCATATAATTTGACATTTGTTCTAAAGCTTCCACCAATGGAATATTGATGTGTAACTGCTTCAGAACATCCAAAAACTTCTTGAATTGTACCTCCTTTTTCTGCTTATGCTGCTGCAATCTTTGTAGATATGGACGTGATGGAACTTTTGGTTGAATCGGATAACTCTTTTGAGTAGGTAAATCTACAACCAAAGAAGATGTTAAAGTATCTGAATTCACTAAGTTAGGATTTACCTTGTCAGTCTTTGCAGATTCTGACTCTTTTGGTGTAGGAATTTCAACAGCTGGTTGATTCTTCTTAACGGGTTTATCTTCAACATCAATCAATCGGGATTCCAAAATTTTACCACTTTGCAATGCCACTTCCTTGATATGTTCTTTACCCAAATTTCTTGGATTCTCAGTATTGCTCAGTAAGGCTCCTTGCGGTCTATTACAAAGCTCCGTAGCTAACTGACCAATTTGGTTTTCCAAATTTTTCAATGTCGCTTTTTGGCTTTGGATCAAAGTGTCATTCTTTGCCATGTACACTTTCAACAAGTTCTCCAAACTATTTGATACCTCAGCTTGTGGTGGTTTTGGATCTTGTTGATTAAACCCTTGAGATTGATTGGGTCTATGCTGCAATAGGCTATTGTTCGGTCCATTTTCTTTGTTGCTCAAAGAAAAGTTAGGATGATTATGCCATGAAGGATTGTAAAAGTTGGACTGGGGTCCTTTCCACTCCTATTTTGATGTTGGTTCCCCACATAGTACACTGACTCGAGATTTGACAGGTAGTTCTCAAAAGAATGACCTTCCCCACAGCACACACAAGAAACTACTTCAAACGGACTTGGTGGCTGAGCTGTAAAATTATTAGCACTATTAGCGGTAAACTTTTTTAACATAGAGAAATTAGACTATACCTAAGATGATAACGAAGTGAGGGCGTCAACTTCATGAACTCTAGCTACGCGTCTTCTTGAAGCTGTTTGATTTTTTGGACATTGATAGTTATTACTCGCGATACTCTCGATGATCTCATAAGCCTCATTATAAGACTTAGACAAACTTACACCATTTGCAGAAGTATCTACCATCAATCTTGTATGTGCATTAAGACCGTTATAGAATGTCTCTAACTTGATACAATGAGGAATCCATGATGAGGACACTTATGAAGTAACTTCTTGAATCACTCCCAAGCCTCATACAAAGACTCGTCATCCAATTTTTGGAAAGTTGTGATCTCGTTCCTCTACTTAGTGCTTTTGCTAGGCGGTAAATACTTAACCAAAAATCTCTCTTCTAATTCTTGCCATGTTGATATGGAACTTGGTGGCAATGAATTGAACCATGCTCGTGCTTGATCTCGCAATGAGTACAGAAAAAACTTCAACCTCAGTGCGTCTTCAGTCACACTAGCTATCTTGAATGAATCACTCACCTCCATAAGCAATCAAAGGTGGAGATGTGGACCTTCCATGGGCATACCACTAAATTGGCCCACCATTTGGAGCATTTGAAACATCACTGGTTTCAATTCAAATTGGGTTGCCTCAATATATGGCCTTTTAATTCCTAGATTTAACTCACTGAAAAGTAGCACAACATATTGTCTGATGCATCGATATGTAACAACCCAGTTTTAGCTAAATCAGAACAGTGATTTTAGAACCACAAATCTGAGGTCATAAAATTATTTTAATATTATTTTTGGTATTTATAGCATGTTATTTGATATGTGTGAAAATTTCGTGATTCAATTTTACCGATTTGTTAGTTAATTTAATAAAATGACTAAATGCAAAAATGGCATACTAATTGTTTAAGTGCTTATTTTCCATGATTTATTTAATTGAATGTCCTTATAATGTTATTTGACTAAGATTAGAGTAATTGGACATTTATGGACAACCATTAATTAATTTATAAGTTAAATAGCCATGGGTAAAATGGTAAATTATGTATTAATGTTAATAAATTAAAATAAAACAAAAGGTTAGTGGAGTGTTCATCTTTGTTTGCCGAAATTTGAAGAAGAAAGAAGACAACCATGGTTATTTAGGGTTCGATCATTTGAAGCTTCAATTGGTATGTGATTTTTGTTTGATTTTTGATGATTTTTACGTTTTTGAGATCGTTGCTTCGTATATTAGCTAGCCCATGCTTTAATTTTCAGATTTGATGATGAATTTTTGAAATGCCATTGATGGATATTCAAGCTTTTTGTTGTTTGATGATGAAAAATAAATATTTTTTGTTAGATTTTCACAGTTTATTAAATGACTTTTGATAAAAATGCTTATTAAGGATTAAATTGTGAAATTTGTAAATTGAGGGGGTTAAAATGTAAAATAAATGGAATTAATGGGCTGTTAGGGACCTAGGGAAGATTTATCCATGCTTGGGTTTGATGAAATTTTGTGTATTTTGTGTTGTTTTGAAATAGGGACTAAATTGTAAAAATGTGAAATGTTAGGGGCTAAAGTGCAAAATGCCCATTTATGTGTTTTTGGGTGAAATTGAATGAATATGTGATTAAATAAGTTAAATTTGAATTTATTTAGATCAAGAAAGAAAGAAATCAGATTTGGATCTAGGGAAGTCGAAAGTTGTTGAATAGTTGTTTCGATTTGTTCGTTTCCGTACGAGGTAAGTTCATATGCAAATAAATATTTTTAAATTTAAATGTACATATTGCCGAATTGAATTGTATATTTATATATGTTGCCAAATTGAATTGAGCATTGGAGGACTTGTTTCGAGCATGAATTGATTGAGTTACGAAGTTGAAAGCCCCGTATGAACCTTAAGAATAGTATAGGATATTGATGCCATGACATTAGGACTTTCAAGGTGTGATTTTGTATAAGACCATGTCTGGGACATTGGCATCGATATGAGATTACGTGTAAGACCCTGTTTGGGACAAAGGCATCGATACGTGATAACATGTAAGACCATATCTGGGATATGGCATTGTATGTGATATATGTGTTTCTGAGTATCCTTAATGATTCCGAATGGTTCAACGGGCAATGTCAAAATGAGACCAAATGTGAATTTGAGCTAAATGATTTAGGTACATATGAAGTTTATATATTCATTGAAAAATAAGGTAAGTGAAGTTACTTAACGTGGTAATATGAATTATATGAGAAAAGTTATTGTATATGTGTATTAGATTAGTTAAATGTGGCCTATTCAAATTGAATTATTAATGTTCTTGTGAAGATTTTTTTGCTTATGGCTTACTAAGCTTTCAAAGTTTACCTTGTGTGTTCTTTCATTGTTCTATAGATATATAAAGCTAGCTCAAGCTCGGGGATCGTCAAGGATCATCGTCACACTATCAATCGCTATTTCGGTACTTTGAAAGCTTGTACTTATGACATATGGCATGTATAGGCTAGTTTTGATACGGTTGGTTTTGAATTGTGTATAAATAGCCATGCGAAAATGGCTTGATAATGATGTTAATGTTTGTGAATAATTGACCTTGTTAATTAGCTCATTTTGGGAAGGTTGTTTGATGGTATTTTTTGCATTTGTGGATAGATACAATTTGGTTTGAGTGATGGTAATATGGTTAATTATTCGGTTAGATGTTAATATTGGTATGTGTTCATATTTGCTATGTAATGACTATGCTATGCCATGTGAATTTGGCTATTTGGTGTGGCTTATTAATAACCTATGTTTTGATGTATAAATTGCCTTGTGAATTGGTTTGTGAATGATGAAAATTACTTTGGTCATTTTGTGAGATAAATTATGATATATGATATATGTATTTACATTCGGTTAATGATAGGTAAAATAAATACATATGCCTATGACATGTTTGTTTGTGGTTTGATATTTAAAGGTCAAGTTGTTGGTTTAATGCTTGATTACAAAATGTGTTATATATGTGGTTGTATATTCAGTTATGGAATTTGGCTCATTTTGATAAGTATGAGATTTTGGTATATGGTTTGTTTTGTCTTGATCTGCGAATGTGCATAGGTATATAAAATGGTACGTTGGTAATTAGTTAATAAAATAAATGTATACAAATGGATGTCTTGATATATGCTCGACATATGAAATGAAATATGTTTGATTATAATTTAGGTATTCGAATGCCATGAAATTAATGGACATATTCTTTGAACATTGAATTTATGAAGCGTAAGAAATATGGTATTGATGTATTTTACTTCGGTTTGAAATTTGAACAGATAAATAAAATTGAAATACTTGAGTTTTAAAGCATAGTTCGTACATGAGATGCGGTTAGTAAAGTATGATTATTTTAGGTTGGTAATGTACCTTCAATATGCGAATTTGTCTTATAGGAAATAAGAGGACAGTTGTTATTTAAGTTTGAAAATTTTATAAAGGAAATGATATTACTCTGTCCATAAATTATAATAAATGACTGTTCGAAACTGTGTTATAATCGGTAATGCCTTGTAACCCTAATCTGGCGATGGATACAGGTTAAGGGTGTTACACAATTCCTATCATCGACAATAAGGATAGGATTTTGTACACGATCGGCTTCATTACCTTGGTCTTGATATTGATTTCCAAGGTCCATCTCGACTTGTCTTTGAGTTGTTCGTTCACGTCTTATTTGTCTAAAAGTTCACTCAATTTTCGGGTCTACTGGGAGTAAATTGATAATCCGATCTATGCTCATAAACACCTTAAAAGAAAATCACAAAATTAAAAAGAATAAGTTAGTAATATTAGAAATAAACCAAATTGGAAGTAAATAATTTCACAAAAAAAAAGACTGTGGCAACAGTTAACAATCCCCGACAACGGCACCAAAAACTTGTAATGCGTAAGTTTGTGCAAGTGTACACAGTCGTTATCAAGTAATAAGTAAGTATCAAGTTATCGTCTCCACAATATGGTTAAATTACCCTTAACAATTTGGTAAATAAAAAACCAAATATGGTTGAGAAGTAATAAGTAACTATATGAATGAAATAGATTTTAGCAAAATTAAACACAATTTGCAACAATTATAACGTAAATAAATTAGAACAATTACTTTAATTAAAATCAATTTATTATCAACATGCTTAATAACATTCAGAAAAACATTCCATGGCAACTCGATCTTTCTTGAGTTTGGAAACCACATTAGGTCCTTTTGGAATCCTTTGCTTAGTAAATATGCATTTTATTGATCCTTATTTACTAAGGGTTTCTAAGCATTTGTGTGAGGTAACAGGGACATGTTAGGTTTGGAATAGTTTAATCACACAAATCTAAAAACTATGCAGATAACAGAGCTTGGTTAGAGTTGTTATGCAACCTGCAATTTAATCAAGTTAGGATCTAAATTGAGCATGCACATTTCAATTACGTGTCCACTAGCCGTCATCTAGTTAGGATCACTTAGCTAATTCAGGTGTATTTCAATCACATATGAATGAAATACAGACTTGATTTTAATTGAAAGCATGATTGATTGAGGCACAAAAATTATAAGCATGAATCAAATAAATATTATTTAACCAAGGCAATCATCCTAGCCTAAATAAAATTAATCTAACATTGTTGTAAACAAGAACAAAGAACACATAGCAAACATTTTTAGATTAAATTAAAGAAAAGAAAGATTAAACCCAAATCAGAATGGCTATTACCCAAGACTCTGACCGACGAGGTTCCTTCACTCTTTCGCTTTACTCCTTTGCTGATGGCTCTCTAAGGTGATCGACCAAGGGCTCTTTATGTAACACCCTATACCCGTAACCCACACCGGGGCGGAGTACAAGGAATTACCTAACTTGATCTCATGCATACCACCAATCTCAAGCCACCGAGACTCAGTCCAAATTAAAACTTTTTCAATTTCTACTTTAAACTTCTTATTATGGGCCTACGAGCCCCAATTCAATCGTTGAAAACTATTCGGGACCATTCCAGGTCCTTAGGCCATTCTTAAGAAATTTACTTTTAAAACAGGGCACACGCCCGTGTGGAAGGGTAACACGCCCGTGTGACCATGTCGACATGGTCGTGCTGATGGCCCGTGTGGCTCACATGGCCTAAGCAATCTGGGACACACCCGTGTCCCACACCCATTTAGAATTAATTTCTAATTCACACCTACAGGGGTTTTCACACGGCCAGACACATGCCAGTGTCAATAGCCCATGTCTCCCACACGGCCACGACATGCCCGTGTCCTAGCCAGTGTGTGGAAACATGGGCATTATTTTTCTAATGTCAGCATACTCAAAATGTCACACGGCCAAGGCACACGTCCGTGTGCTGGGCCATGTCCTTCACACGGCTGAGACACACGATCGTGTCTCTGCCCGTATGTTTATTACCATGCATACTGACTTGAAATTTTTACGTGCAGAGGACACACGGGTAGACTACACGCCCATGGTGAAGACCGTGTGTCACACACGGCCTGGACACATGCCCATGTGTCTACCTGTGAGGACAATATAAGGCTATCTACCAAGCCTCATTGCCACCCGTACATACCTATTTTCATACAATTTCCAATCATTACCAAAATGAGCACAATTTCTATAATCAAATCAGCCACACTAGACTTTCATTCAACCATGATAATGCATCTTTTACAAATTCAAAATGAATATTGGCCATCATTCAAAGCTTAATACAAATTGAAGGGTTTCCAACCCAAGCCAACACATTTGGCCAATTCTCAAAGACACAAAATAATAAAGTCTAAGACCTATACATGCCATATTCAAAAATATAAATCCAACTATACCGAAGGATTCGATTGATAGTGTGATTGATATCTCTAACTTTTGGTGATCTTTGAGCTAGTTAGGCGACACCGAAAGGAAATGGAAAGGAAAAGGGAGTAAGCATAAAAGCTTAGTAAGTTGCATATAAGTAAGTATACAACAACAACAATTTATCAATAATCCAGATGCTAATAATACCAAGGTAGGCATAAGCATAACTTACTCATTACCATCCATACAAGTCACATATTATACAATGAGCTCATATCTCATACATACCAATTAAGTACCTGTACGACTCACAAAACGGTTATACTTTCCTCTTTAGCTTAAGAACATAACGTTCACCGTTGAACCATTTGGAACACTACCGAATATTCATTAAGCCTCAAATATGGGTAAGGTGCCTATGCCATGTCCCAGACACGGTCTTACACTGGCTCATATCTCAAGTCGATGCCATGTCCTAGACATGGTCTTACAGTGACTATCATCTCGTAGCTGATGCATGTCCCAGACATGTCTTACACTGACTATCATCTCGTAGCCGATGCATGTCCCAGACATGTCTTACACTGACTATCATCTCGTAGCCGATGCATGTCCCAGACATGTCTTACACTGGATTACGTCTCTTGGCCGATGCATGTCCCAGACATGTCTTACACTAGATCTCGTCTCAATGCCGGTGCCATGTCCTATACATGGTCTTGCACTAGCTCTCATAATGTGGCCGATGCATGTCCCAGACATGTCTTACACTAGCCAACAATAACCCATATGTTTCCTAGGTTCTAACGGGAACTCTACTATCTCTATTATCATCATACCTTCTCAATTCCACAATTAAAAAATTCATGCTATATTAATTCAATACCTACATTAGCAATGTAGTTGTATTATTTACATACAACTTACCTCGGATTACAAAATGTGGCAACTAGTCGGTTTAGTCAATTTGCTTGGCTTTCCCCCGATCTAGGTTTGGATTTGGCAATTCTTGATCTAAAATAGTAAAACGTACACATTTAATCACTAAATAAAATTAAGCCATTAAAATTTCACATTTTCGGTAAAATAACCATTTTACCCCTAGACTTTGGCAAAATGACCATTTTACCCTTAGGTTCGAAAATCGATTTTTATCAAATTTATTCGCATTTTAAGCCTATATGAACTCTTCTTACTCTTATAGCAACCCCAAATTCTCTCTATTTCACACATTTATCAATTATTTTACAACTTGTGCAAAATAGTCCCTTTAGGTGTTTTCATGCTAACACCTTTCACAAAAGTTGTTTATAAGACACCCAAGACTCATTTTCTTCCATAAAAACTCAGCAAACATTAAAAATATTTTCATGAAAAAAACCAAAGCTCTTAATCATTTTGCAAAATAGTACCCTCATTTGAAAGCTCATGCTTCAAGGGTCTCAAAAGTACAAAAACATTCAAGAAAAGTCATTAAAATAACTTACTTGTGAAGGATTAAAGTTGCTGAAATTTTTGAAGCTCAAAAACCCCCAAAATGGCTGAAAACTTGGTGGTGAAGAAGAAAAAGTGAAAGAAAAAGATGATAGCTAGGCTTAGGCATTATTTTACTATACATTATGTCATCAAAATACCAAATGTTGACTTTTCAACATTTTTATCCCCTCATGGCCGACCAAGCTATCTAAATAGGGTCTAATTGCCTCTTAAAGACCCCCAGTTTATGATACATGGCAATTTGGCACCCCTAGCTATCAATTTAAGACTTTTGCACTTTATGCGATATAATCCTTTTTCGCAATTGGGCTCACAAATGTCAAAATTAACTCACCAAATTTTTTGGGTACTAATATAAACATGCTATGACTCCAAAATAATAATAAAATAATTTCTCTGACTTCGAATTTGTGGTCCTGAGACCACTATTTTGACTAGCCCCAAAATCGGGCTATTACACTTTAAGAGGCTTAATTGCTAAAATCTCTATAAAGAGATGATGCTAGGCGTGGGGAATGGAAAATGCTAAAGAGAATTGAGAGAGAAGAGAGAATGATGTGGGATGAGGGATGATGGATCAAATGAGGTCTTATTTATAGGTGAAGAGAGGAGGGTAGTTTGCTAAAAATATAGAGGTTTAGTCTCTTCAAGCTTTTCCAATGAGTGGCCAGCCATGCTTAGTGGATTTTGAGTTTAATTTTTCTTGGTTTTTAAGCAATTTAAATGCCATAACAACTCAGAATTGAGACTCGGTCAAATGTAAATCTTCGGGCAAATCTCTAATTTCTTCAACATTCCAAGGACTTTGTGTAATTAAACCAAAAATTGATTTATGTGGATAGCCATGTGTAGCTGAAATTGGGTTGACTTGGTCTTCAATTTGGACGGTTTTTTGTAATCCAACAAAGCTATCAGACCTGTCCAAAACAAATCAATAAATTCAATGACCAAAAAATAAAATAATTAATTAATTAAAACCCAAATTATTAATGAAATATTTTAAAATGAATTATTAAATATAACTTTATATTTTATTATTTAATTTAATCATGCACGGCCCACTTTATGTCTTAAAAATATAATATGTTCAAATAAATATAAAATAAGCCATTTTATGCATAAAAACTATATAATAAAGCATAAAATAACATTTTAATAATTTCTATGTCCTAATTTCATATTTTCACATATTTCATTAATTTATTAAACAATTACTTAGTTTTAACAATAAATTTAAGTAAAAAGGTGATAAATTGCATAGGAAAAATCCTATATATTTTTTAGTTTATAGACACACGCCAAATCACACATCCATGTGTTAGGTCGTGTGTCACACACGGCTAAGACAAATGCTTGTGTCTCTGCCCTTGTGGACAAAAATAGGTTGTTTTCCAAGCCACATTTCTCACCCAATTTGTCTTCCTCTTACACCAATACTTTAACATAGTCACAACCATTTTAAAACAATTAATTCAAGTCAAAGCCGAGTCTCATGCATGACATATCATCATATACAACCTATGTACTCTTAAGCATCTCAGATGACACTTTACCATCATGTAACCAAATATACAAACTTACTTAACTTATCAAATTCTTCTATATGCATATTTTACCAAATATGCTAAAATTAATCATCAATATGCCAATAGGATTTCTTTCAATCAACCATTTAAGCACACACCAAACATGTCATAGCCTCATTTATACAAATTAAAACATGTTCATCATAAGCCATTCGAATGGCTAGTTATAACCAAAACATTTACATGCCAATTTTGTATAATTAACCTATACATGTCATTATAACTATAATTGATTTACCATATATATACCAAAATGGGCCGATGGATAGTGTGAGTGATCTCCGCCAAGCTTCCAACCCAACGAGCTTTCAAATTACTATAGAATAGGGGAAAATAAAACAGAGTAAGCATGAAATGCTTAGTAAGTTTGTATAACATGGTCATTAACCCCTCATTCATGTTCAAGATAAACA
This sequence comes from Gossypium longicalyx, assembly GCA_025698465.1. Lineage (NCBI taxonomy): Eukaryota > Viridiplantae > Streptophyta > Magnoliopsida > Malvales > Malvaceae > Gossypium > Gossypium longicalyx. The sequence goes on from CM046998.1 coordinate 57,728,270, forward strand.
TGCAAGACACAACCAACCAATTTGGTCACAAGCCCTAACACATATCCTCATCACCCTTGTTAGTCATATATTTCATATAAATATTAAGAAATATATATAGGCTCAACAATAACCAAATTTCCATATACATAAACTTTCCACATCATGAATTAATATAACATATACAAATCATATCCATGTATTTAAAGTATATTTTCATAATAATTCGTCTAAAGTTCATATTATTTCATATTAGGATTTTGCCCATTAAATCATTTAAAATGTCAGTGTCACTCGGGTAATATGCTCAAGGTGTAAAACTCTATAATCATGAATGAACATATTCATCAAACAAATTTCATGTTCATATATTATCCTCTCGTATTTCAACTTGTCTTGTAACATCAGTTTCATGTATTTCAGACATATACCAGATTAAGGATAAACAAAGTCATTAAGCATGTTCCACACTCCTGTACCAAGCATGTCATGCTTCAGTATATCAAGTGATATCATTTCCATATATCATGTACCATCATTTTTCATGTATTTCAGGCATATACATGTATTAATTCATTTCATGTTCATATTTTCTCATGTCAGGATTTTTCCCATTGAATCATTGAAAACATCGATGGATACACAAGTAGAACACTCGAAGTGTACAAATAAAAAATCCATCAATTCATATTCAGGAGGACCCATAAGGGCACATAATCAGGAAGCACACTCTTGAGCCACATATTAGGATGCTCATTGAGCTTAACAGGTAACTCCTAAGTGTTATTATCGGGGAGCTCCGAATAGCATTACAGGGAGTTCAAGCAAGCCATGTTAGGAAGCTCATAAGAGCCTATATCAGGACGCTTACAAAGAGCTGCATTTGCGTCTGCAATAAATGCTAGATCACAACCGATCGAATTATGTAACAGGACACTTACAAAGAGCTACGGTAGTTTGCAACACATATAGGATCACCACTGATTAGGATGATCGCAGGAACTATATAACAAGATGCTCGAGAGAGCTTATAACGGGATGCTCTTTCGAGTTAAGATGTGTCTACAACATATACAAGACCAAAATCAAATTGGGAAATCCTGTATCCATCGAATTCCATCTATTCAAACGGGACTTATCATTTATCAGACATTATCAGATATGTATTAAATTTTCATACGCATGAAAACTACATAATTTTTATACACAACATTCAATTTAAGCATATAAATGTACAAATTTAGTCACACGAACTTACCTCGACAAATGTTCGTATATGTAAAATCTACTAATCTGACATTTTCTCTTTTCCTCATTCTAACTCCAAATTTGGTCTATCCGGATCGATACGAGTAAATTTAACATCAATTTAATAAAATTTATACTCAATTCAGTCCAATTCACATCTTAGCCAAAATTATTATTTTGCCCCTAAAGTTTTAATTAATGACAATTTCATCCTTAGGCTCGGAAAATAAAATTCATGCAATTTAATCCTTATTCCAAGCCTAGCCAAATTTTACACGTAACATTTATAGATCATGTATTTAAAAATTCAGAATTTCCATGAATTTTACAACTTTACAATTTATTCCTAAAATCAGAATTTCGTCAAAATTCACTTTACAAAAGTTGTTTGTCTATTAACAACCTTTCATTTTCTACCATAAATTTCAAAATTTCAGCATATTCATGCATGGCAAAACCTTAGTACTTTGATAACTTGTAACAGCCCAATTTTGGGCTTAGTCGGAACAGTGGTTTCGGGACCACAAATTTGAGATTGAGAAATTATTTTTATTATTATTTTAGTTCATACCATGATTATTTGAGTGTATGAAAATTTTGGTGAAGAAATTTTAGCGTTTGATAGCTAAATTGTGAAAAATGACTAAATCGCATAAAGTGCAAAGGTCCTATTTTAATAGCCAAAGGTGTCAAATTGCTAGAGAACCTAAATTGGGGGTCTTTAAAGTGAAATTAGACAATTAAATAAGAGATTGCCAGTCATGGGACAAGGAAATTTAAATGGTCAAAGGTTAGGTAGGTTTTGGTGGCTTATTTGACAAAATAGAGATAAAATAAAGAAAATGATGACGTCACTTTATCATATTCTTCTTCTTTACCAATTTTTTAGCATAAAAAAGGGGGTTTAGAGAGCTCAAAATATCATCCATTTGCATCTCTTGCAAGTAAGTCATTTAGGAGGTTATTCTTGATGATTTTTGTATTTTTGGACCCCTTGAAACATGAGCTTTCTAATAAGGGGACTATTTGGAAAAATGGATGAAAGTCTAGGGTTTTACCATGAAAGAATGTATGTTGTTAGCTGCAATTTTATGGAAGAAAATGAATCTTGATTGTTAAACAAAAAACTTTTGTGAAGATGTTTTCATAGAAACCCTAGCTAAGGACCATTTTGCATAAGTTATAAATTATGTGGGGAATGTGTGAATTAATGAGAATTGTGGGCTGCTTATAGTATAAAAATAATTCAACTAGGCTTAATACTTAAAGAAATTCGATAAAAATCAAATTATGAGCCTAAGGGTTAAATTGTAATTTTTGCAAAGTTGAGGGCAAAATAGTCATTTTACCAAAGTACGAGTATTGAATTGAATTAAACTATTTGAGTACTAAATAAGCTAAATTTCTACATTTTTAGATCAAGCGAAAAGTGATTTGGGTCTTGATCGAGGGAAGAACAAAATTTACGGGGATTAGGCTCGTTTACATCATTTTTTGCCGAGGTAAGTACATATGTAAATAATGTGTTATTGTATCTTACTTTTAAATGTTTTATTCTTTTATGTATCATAATCTTACTCGATCCCATGAAAGTATAAGTAGTGCGAAATAAGAGTAACACATTATGAACAAGTGCGACAACATTAGGTTAGACACGAGATCCCGTTGAACCTCGAAAATAATATAGGATATAAAATTATGAGTCATGAGAAATTGTTTGGTCTAAACTCATGAGTTGAGTCTGAGTTCATGAGATAAGTGAACTATGTAATGTGGGTCTGGGTACTGACTTTGTGTGTAGACCTGTGAGTAGCTCAATGAGCGAGCACTAAATGATAAAGCTATGGGGTCCGGGTACTGACTTGGTGAAAATGCCCATGAGTAGCTCAGATATGCAAGTATTACAAAGTACGAGGTAACTTTGGCTACTTTTATAGTACTTAAGAGCAAACTATCCATGTATTCATTGGTATTTTCGAGTATTCAAAGGGGTAACTCAATGAATGGATTGGCGATACTTCCAATGAGGTATGTCAATAGAGAGAATGAGCTTGAATTAATTTACAGGTAATTACAGGTATGCATACTAAACTCTCGAATAAAGACCCCAGTAGGTAATGAAATATAGTAAGTATGTGTAAAAGAAGGAAGAGCAAGACAGTGAGGTTAAAATGATATGCCATTTAAGTATGATAAGCCATTGTTTGATGATTGTGTCTCTAGTTACACTTATTTGCATATATGTACTTACTAAGCTCCCATGCTTACCCTCTTTCCTTTCCATTTTTCCTTATAGTGCCGCCAAAGTAGTTTGAGGATCATCACCTACGTCGTTGAAGCCAGTCACACTATCCTTAAAGCACTTGGTATAGCTAGTTTTATCATTTTGATTATGGCATGTATAGGAACCTTTGATCTTATTTTTGTGTCACATTGTTTTGGGGCCAAAGATGTTGGCTTGTTTTAACATTTAACTTATTTTGTATATGGCCATGAACATGGCTAATATTATAAGTCATTATATGAAACCAAGATAGTCTTTAACAAATGTGAAATTTATGGCATGTTTGAATATATGAAATGTACATAGGCCTTAGCTATGGTTGTTTGGTTGAGAAATCATAATAGGTTAGACTTTGATATGTTGGTTGGTATTAGATTGTGTTTTAGGGTGGTAAAAGGCTTGGTAAATAGCCTTATTTTTGTCCACATGGGTAGACACTCGGGTGTGTTTCTAGGCCGTGTGTGACACATAGTCAGCCCTAGAGGAGTGTTGCTAGGTCGTGTGTCCCCTGTCCGTAAAAATTGCAAGTCAATATGCATGATAGCAAAAACAAGGGATAGACACAGCAGTGTGTCGCAGTCGTGTAGAGGACACGGCCTCTGGCCATGGAGTGTGTCTTGGCCATGTGCCCCTAATTGGTTGCTGACGTCAGAAACAGAATGTCAAGGTTTTTAGACACGGGCTAGGACACGAGCGTGTGAGAGACATGGACCACAGACACTGACGTGTGTCAGGCCGTGTGAAAACCCCTGTAGGTTTGAATTTAGAATTTAGTCATACGGGGTATGGGACAGGGGCGTGTCCCTAGGTGTTTAGGCCTCATGTGTCACACGGGCCATTAGCACGGCCATGTTATAATGACTACACAGGCGTGTTGCCCTTCCACACGAGCGTGTGCCCTGTTTCAAGAGTCATTTTTACTTAGACGATTTAAGGACCCGAATTTGTTCCAAATGGTTTCCAAGGAAAGTTTGAGACCTCGTAGGCCTACTTTAAGGAGTTTGAACAGAGTTCAAAGGAGTTTTAAAGTTGATCATGTCTTGGTGACTCAGAAATGAATGTATGCATGTGGTTAAGTTTGGTAATGCCTCGTGCCCAGTCCCGGCCTCGAACTCGGGTAAGAGGTGTTACATTTAGTGGTATCAGAGCTATGGTTTAGTCAGTTCTCGGACTAACCTAGAGTGTGTATGAGTCTAGCTATACATGCCATAAATAAATTATGATAGTGTGATGGCTCCTAATTTTGTTATCATGTTTTCTTATAGTAATAGACCCCGGTCGAACTATGGTAGACAATGTAGAAAGTAATGCACCGGCTCCTAGTGAAGGGGTGGTGCCATCCGATAATTGACCTTCCACGATTAGTTAGGGAGGAGGAGAAGGGGCTCGGAGAGCCTTTCTCCACATGATGAATGAATGGTACACAGAGTTTGTTTGAGTGAACCCGAATGCTCAACCCCCTCCACCCCTACCTATTCCTCAACCTGTACCCCTAATGTCTCAAGGTATTAAGTTTATGAGGTTTCACAGAACACCAGTTGACAAGATTCAAAAATAAAAAGCTAAAGAATTTAGGGTCAACGCCAATGATGACCCCAAAAAAGTAGAATTTTGGCTTGAAAATTCTATTCGGGTATTCGATAAGTTATCGTGCACCCTTGAAGAATGCTTGAAGTGTGCCATATCCTTGTTGAGGGACTCGGTATACCATTGGTGGAAGACATTAGTTTTAATGGTACCTCACGAAAGAGTCACATGGGAATTCTTTCAAGAAGAATTTCGGAAGAAATACATTAGTGAGAGATTTATGGATCAAAAGCATAAGGAATTTCTTGACTTGAAGCAAGGCCACTTGACTGTTACTGAATATGAAAGAGAGTTCATCTGACTTAGTAAGTACGCTCGGGAGTGTGTGTCCTCTGAGGCTAAGAAGTATCGAAGGTTTGAAGACGGACTTAATAAGGATATCAGATTGTCAGTGGGTGTCCTTGAATTGAAGAAGTTTATGGTGCTCGTCAATCAGGCTTGTAGGGCCGAAGAATTGATTAAGGAGAAGAAGAAAACTGAGGCAGAGATTAGGTATGCAAGGAAGAGACATTCGAGCAATTCATTTCCATCTCAGTTTAAGAAATCCAAACACATTTACTTCCATCCTCATGTGTCAGCCGGGCACTCGTATAAAGATTGTAAGAAGCAAGATTCAGATTCTAAATCTCGGGCTACATTAGTGGCTAGTGTGAGTAACATCAGGTCTTCTCGACCAGAGTGCTAGCATTGTGGTAGAAATCATTTTGGCAAGTGTAGAATGAATGATGGATCCTGTTTTCGATGTGGTTCTCAAGACCATTTTATCAAAGATTTCCCTGAGATGAACAAGAAAGAAAAATTTCAAAGTACAATGCTGAATGACACAAATTTTAAGGGAAGACCACAGAAAAATGTTAGAGCTAGGGCTAGCAGCAAGAATGTGACGAGAGACACCATAGGGAGATCCGAAGCTAGAACTCCAGCTAGAACCTACGCCATACGTAGACGTGAAGATTCATCTTTTCCCTGTGTGATCACTGGTACATTTTCTCTCTATGATAATACTGTTATTGCTTTGATAGACCCTAGTTCTACTCATTCATATTTGTGCATGAAATTGGTGTCTAGCATAAACATACCTATTGAGTCTATGGGGTTTATGATTAAGGTGTCAAACCCCTTAGGCAAGCATGTGATAGTCGATAAAGTATGCAAGAAATGCCCCTTGATAGTTAGAGGTCATTGTTTTCTGGCCAATCTGATGCTGTTACCATTCAATGAGTTTGATGTCATATTGGGTATAGACTGGTTGACACTCCATGATGCTGTAGTAAATTGTAGATGAAAGGTTATAAAATTGAAATGTGAAAATGGTGAAATTCTGTGGGTCAAATCAGATGAACCAGAGAACTTGCCTGTTGTAATATCCTCAACATCTGTCTAGAAATGTTTGAGAAAAGGTTGTGAAGCTTATTTGGCTTTTGTGATGAATACTAAGGAGTCGGAGTTGAAGGTTAAGTCAGTACCAATTGTGTGTGAATATGTGGATGTATTTCTAAAAGAATTACCTGGGTTACCTCCTGTTAGAGAAGTTGATTTTGTCATAGAACTAATGCTAGGGACAACGCCTATTTTGATTGCTCCGTATCGGATGGCTCTGATTGAATTGAAAGAACTAAAGTCACAGTTGCAAGAGTTGACCGACAAGGGTTTCATTAGACTGAGCTTTTCACCGTAGGGTGCCCCGGTGCTATTTGTGAAAATGAAAGATGGGTCCATGAGGCTATGTATAGACCACCGATAGTTAAATAAGATGACAATCAAGAATAAATATCTATTGCCACGGATTGACGACTTGTTTGATCAATTGAAAGGAGCAGTATGGTTTTCTAAAATAGACTTGAGATCCGGCTACTATCAATTGAGAGTTCAAGAGTCAGATGTACCTAAGACTGCTTTTAGGACAAGTTATGACCACTACAAGTTCCTAGTCATGCCTTTCGGTTTAATGAATGCTCCAGTCGTATTCATGGATTTAATGAATAGGATATTTCATCCATACTTGGATAAGTTTGTCGTTGTGTTTATCGATGACATCCTGATCTATTCTAGAGATGAGGTAGAGCATACCGAACACTTGAGAATCATTCTACAGACTCTGAGAGATAATCGGTTATATTCCAAGTTCAGTAAAAGTGAGTTTTGGCTTCGTGAAGTTAGGTGTTTGGGCCACATTGTCTTGAGTGATGGCATTAGGGTTGACCCCAGCAAGGTTTCTGCTGCAACACCCCAGACCCGGCCTAGACGCTATGGCCAAATCTGAGACGTCACATTGCAGTGAGTTTTGGAAAAACATTGTTTTATCGGAAAAAGGTCATTTGTGTTAAAATCGATGTGTCTTTTTCGAAAAGCTACTTATCTTACTCATTTGTTATATACTAGAATTTGTTAAGCAAAACATGTCTCTTACAAAAATTGTTACTACATTTTTAAACATCGTTCGTTGCGGAAGCTTTTAAAGCAAGTTACGTAGTGTGGTAGTTGAAAAGCATTTGTTTTTTTGTTAAAACCCGAGTCCTAGTGCTAACAGATCTAAGTCAATTTAAATAAATTCCCAAACAAAACTTAAAATGGCCTTATTACATAAATTTACCCAAATAAATTTACTTTTACTAAAATCAAAATGAGAACATAACCAGTGGTGTGGCCATCTACGACTCCCTCGCAGCACCGACCAGCCTAAGGATTACCTGTACAGATAGGCAGAAAATATGAGTTTATGAAAACTCAGTGTGTAATCTATATTTATCAAACAGACAAACATACAGTGTTGAATAGTTTGGGCCAAAGCCCAATTTAGTCGCAATAACAGTGTGGGCCTTAGCCCAATACAATAACAGTATCAATGTGGGCCTTAGCCCATTCCAGTACAGTATCAGTAATGCATATAAAGATCCTACCCATCCATCCTCTACACTCCACTCCATCCAACCCTACACCCCATGTAGGGATAAAATTGACCCACCCATCCCTACACTCCAAAATATAGTATCGGTTGCAGCACTAACAATATTTACAATAGAGTTGCCAGTAATAGGCTTATAGCCTTTCAGTACACTTCCTCCAACATCATATGTATATATCCCACCCCATGTAATGCAACATAATAACATACGTGTATGCAGAAATATTAAACTCAAATACAGTTAATTAAAGCATAGGTGCATATTAGACGTTTTTCCTCTAGGGGTATAACGGTCATTTTACCAGTAAGGGGTCTAAGTATACTTACCGACCTATCAGTAGGCTCATAACTGTCTCGTGTGACCTATGCAACCTTAAATGGTCTAACAGTGAAAACGGGCCCAAAACCCATAGTACCGCCCATATGGGCCCACACGCCTATGTGGCCCAATAAGCCCAATAATGGCCTTGGCCGTGTGATCTGCACATCCTGGCCTGATAATCTTCACATATACGTATGATTTTACCCGTGTGGGGCCTACAAGCCTGTGGGGTCCACACGGCCCATTTTGGCCCAACGCGGCCCAAGACGGTCTGAACCCATGAGTTCTCTCATGGTGGCCTCTACTGTCAAACACACGTGTTTATGCATTCGCTTCACCATACGAGCGAGCACACGCTCGTATAGTATGTATGAACATACTTTTTGGCTTTTACCGATTAATAATAATGCAGTGTGATTACACACCTGGTAGCGAAAATGCATTTACTAGTCCACGAGTCCAAAACCTAATACAATCTAAACTTCAGTTAGATAGCTAACAACAATTCTCAAGAGACCCTAGTCAACACTTGCTCACAATTATACCAATCATCTACCTTCTTTGATCACCCAAGCACCGTTGCAAACAACCGCTCCCAATCCTTAGAGATTACCTGAAACCCAAATACTATTTGTAAACCACTTCCATACACACAACCCATAAACCAAGTGTAAAGTGCCTTACCAAAAAATGAAAGCCAAGAATGAAGAACTGAAATATTTGCCCAACAGCCAACACCTCTTAAATCCAAGGCACGAGATGAACAATCTCACTTCCTAGCAGAAAACGTTAGAGAAGAGAGGTGTTAGGCAAATATTACTTCAGTAGGAGAGAGAAGGCTATCAACTGAACCCTCATACCAAAATGAATAACCGAAAATACTAGAGAAGAGAAGAGAGAACGTTATGGAAGAGTGAAAGAACCTTACGCTAGAATCCGATGGTTAGAGGAACAATTATGGTAGCCGAAACACAAAAGGAAATAATCAACCGAAATGTTATGATAAAGGAATTTCATGAAAAGAGGGGATGAGGAATGGTATACCACTTGAACAAAGAACCAAAGATGAAACGAGAATGGTTGGAGAGGAAAAAAAGAGAAGAGAAGAGTTAGAATTTAGTCACGCAACAAAAGATGAAGGGAGGAGAGAATGGTGTAGTTCGGCTAATGTTTGAAGACAGAAAAGAAGAGAGAAACGATAGTGGAAAAAGGTCCACAAAACTGAAACTCGAAAACACCAAAGTAAGAAGAAAAAAAGGCAAAACCCCTACACCAATCGATTTCCAAAAGAACAAACACCAAAAGCTATGACTCCCCTAAATCGAAACTCAAAGGGGTGCCTAGAGTCCCCATTCGGCTCAAACTTCTCTTCCTCCTAAACTCCCCAAAATCCTCCACAAATCCCTCAACTGAACCCCTTTATCCACATCCCTACAATCCCTCCTAGAATTTTAGCTATACACTCCCACTTCCCTCAAATACCAATCGCCCAAGCTTCAAAGTCCCAGCAATATACAACCATTTACACGACAACATGCCATAATAAAATGCTCTACTGCATTGCTATGCCTTGAACCTCAGATCCCCAAGATCACTCCACATGCCCCTTACAACTAGACTAGCAAGCTTACTATGCCATACTTTACCCAATTTAATTTAAGAAACCTACTAACCAGAGACAAGTTTAACTCAAGCAAAACCAAAATTTAGTACAAGCCAAGACTTGAACTCAGGAATTCTCCAACACTCCTCAAAACACTCAACCACTGAAGCAGGCATGTATTTACTCAACACAACATATGAAAACAAAGACTTAATATTTTTGGGTCGTTACATCTGCTATTGTTGAATGGAAACCACCAAAGAATGTAACTGAGGTTAGAAGCTTCTTGAGTTTGGCTAGTTATTACAGGCAATTTGTAAAGGACTTCTCCGTGATTGCTACTCCCATGACAAGGTTATTGCAAAAAGAAGTTAAGTTTGAATGGTCAGATAAGTGTCGTAGAGTTTCGAGAAGTTGAAGAAGTTGAAGAAGTTGAAGAGTTTGTGGTTTATAGCTGTGCTTCTCTAAATGGTTTGGGATGCGTACTTATGCAGGGAGGCAAGGTTACAGCTTATGCCTCGAGACAATTGAAACCTCACGAGAAGAATTATCCGACACATGACCTAGAGTTGGCCGCCATAGTGTTTGCCTTGAAGATCTGGCGACATTATTTGTTCGGAGAGATATGTCTGTATATACCGATCATTAGAGTCTTAAGTACTTGATGACGTGGAAGGATTTAAATTTGAGACAACGAAAGTGGTTGGAACTATTAAAAGATTACGAGTTGGTTATCAACTACCATCCGGGTAAGGCGAACATGGTCACCGATGCATTGAGTAGAAATACATTATTTGCACTGAGAACAATGAACGCCTAATTGCCTTTGTCAGAGGATGGTTTAGTTTTAGTAGAGTTAAAGGCTAGACCGATGGTTCTCCAAGAAATTTGCAAAGTTTGGAAGAGTGACAGTGAATTATTAGCCAAGAGAACTCAGTGTGAATCAGGAGTTGAATCGGATTTTTGAATTGGTTCTGATGATTGTTTGAGGTTCTGTGATAGGGTTTGTGTTTCGAAGGATACCAAGTTGATTCAAAAAATTTTATTTGAGGCACATAGTGGTTGTTTGTCAGTACACTCCAGAAGTAGAAAGATGTACAATGATTTGAAGAAAATGTATTGGTGGTCGAGTATGAAAAGAGATATTTTGGAGTTTGTATCAAAATGCTTAGTGTGTCAACAAGTGAAAGCCGAGCACTAAATACCTTCGGGTTTAGTTCAGCCTATCATGATCCCCGAGTGGAAATGGCATTGAATCACTATGGATTTTGTGACAGGTTTACTAGAAACCTCGAGAAAGGAAGATGTCGTGTGGGTTGGGTTGATCGACTAACAAAGTCGTCTCACTTTATCCTAGTGCGTACGGACTTCTCACTTGATATGCTAGCCAACTTGTACGTTTTCAAGGTTGTGAGGCTTCATGGAGTACCCCTATCCATTATTTCGATAGGGACCCAAGATTTACCTCGAGGTTTTGGAAGAAGTTACAAGAAGCTTTGGGGACAAAGGTGAATTTTAGCACAGCCTTCCACCTGTAAACCGACGGCCAATCGGAGAGAGTAATTTAGATACTTGAAGACATGTTGTATTGTTGTGTCCTTGAGTTCCGACGTAGTTGGGAAAGGTATCTACCATTGATTGAATTTGCTTACAATAATAGCTATCAGTCGAGTTTGAAAATGGCGCCTTATGAGGCTTTGTATGGGCAAAAATGCCGAACGCCCTCATATTGGACCAAGCTTAAAGAGAATCAAATTCACGGGGTCGACTTAGTCAATGAGTCTTAAGGAAAAGATAAAGTGATTCGTGATTGTTTAAAGGCCACTTTGGACAGACAGAAATCCTATGAGGATTTGAAACAAAAAGAAATTGAGTTTCAGGTCGGCGATAAAGTATTTTTGAAGGTGTCTCCATGGAAAAAGGTTATCAAATTTGGTAAAAAGGGTAAATTGAGTCCTCGCTTTATAGGACCATATTGTTGAAACACCGGTGCCTCCAAGGCGCAGCGAAAAATTAAAAAACCGGCGATCCAAACCAAGGATCCATGTGTAAGGAACGAATCGGGGTGATAAAAAGGTTTCGAATTTACCGAAACTTCAATCTGAGTAGACAGCGACGCCTATGCAACAGGAATGTTGAACCACTATCGAACCAAGCCGCAACCTTTTCCGATGTCGGCCTCTACGTAGTCCACCCGATTGACAATGAACGGTAGAAATCCCAAAAAACTATTTTCGAGAGTATTTTTCTAAAACTACCGCTAGACCCCTTTCATATTTTCTGCTAGTTATATATATATCCTTTTAGGTTTTTTTACCCTTGCTATATCTAACTCCTCTTAATTGGTATATATTTATAATAACGAATTTTAATTCATTAAAATTAATCCGAACATAATAATTATCATTCAAATAAATATAATAATGTTTAACCGAAAAATTATAATTACATTAATTATAATAAAGATTTCGTTAAACTGTATTTATTTAAACTGATAAATGAACTAAATTCATATATCAATAAAATTATGTTCTGATTATGTGTACAACATCCTTGTACATAAATAGTATGTTCAACAATTTGATTGCCCAATTAAATTAATTCTATAATTAATTTAATTCATGTGACAACCAAGCAATATACCAACTATGTTTTACCTCGTTCATTTCATCATAAGGTGTGACCCTATAGGTTCTTGTAACATTAGCAGTAATATTAGAACGATTCTAATGTTACAAACAATGAGTGGCATCTAGTAATGCATCAATGCTACCTAAGTTACAAGAAGTCATGATTCGACATAACCTTTTGTGATTAACCTTTCATGCATTCATCCTTAAGTCCTATATCTTTGGAATGGACACAAGTCATGGAATAGTCACACTTGCATAGTCCATCCCATGTTTCTTGATACCTCAAGTAGACTATGATACACAAATAAGTATGACATCTCATATCAACTTATTTGAGCATGGCCATGCATTTCTAGCCTCACTCAATCAAGTGGCCTGAGATATTACTCCCATTATGTAGGAGGGACTTATCCTATATTGATCAACTATATCCTCAACATAGATTGTGGTATATCCAACATCGCCTTTATAGAACAACCAGATTCGGTGTTTGTTTGATCAGATCGAAATATACAACTCACGATGTTGGGATAAAGATGATCTCAAGTAGGAGGATCATATACATATTAATCACTATGAGTAATGTTGTGACAATTACATAATAATCCAAGAAACATACTCATAGCGGGTCAGTCCAATATGTTGTTCTCTAACACACATATTCATGCATTGATTCTGACACTCCATATCAATGACAACTCTTTATCATCAATCAACTACATGTTAGTCTTGATGCATTATTATTGTCCTAGCCAATAACAATACTTGACTAAGGATCTTTTGAGAATAATCATATTATTCTCAAGACATTATTATAAAACAGTTTATTTATGCACATAGAAAAGAAACTGGAATAATAATGGCAACGCCTTATATTAATAAACATGATAAACCAAGTATGTTATTACAACCATCTCGTGATTGATCTTTGGGCATACTCTTTGGGCCTGTTGCCTACCGATTGGCTTTGCCCTCAAAGTTGGAAAATATTCATGACGTGTTTCATGCGTCCATGTTACGTCGATATAGATCGGATCCTTCACGTGTGATCATGCCAACAGAGATTGAGATTAAGCCAGATTTGACTTATGACGAAGAACCGGTTAAGATTTTGGCTCGGGAGGTTAAGCAATTGAGAAATAAAAGTATAGCACTCGTGAAAGTTTTGTGGCATAGACATGGACTCGAGGAAGCCACATGGGAACCTGAGGGGACTATGACAGACCAATACCCAATCTTATTTACTGGTAAGATTTTCGGGGATGAAAATCCCTAAGGGGGAGAATTGTAACAGCCCGATTTTGGGCTTAGTCGGAACAGTGGTTTTGGGACCACAAATTCGAGGTTGAGTTATTGTTTTTATTATTCTTTTAGTGCCATATAATGATTATTTGAGTGTATGAAAGTTTTGGTGAAGAAATTTTAGTGTTTGAGAGCTAAATTGTGAAAAAGGACTAAATCGCATAAAGTTCAAAAGTCCTGTTTTAATAGCCAAAGGTGTCAAATTGCTAGAGAACCTAAATTAGGGGTCTTTAAAGTGAAATTAGACCATTAAATAAGAGATGGCCGGTCATGGGACAAGGAAATTTAAATGGTCAAAGGTTAGATAGGTTTTGGTGGCTTATTTGACAAAATACAAATAAAATAAAGAAAAGGATGACATCACTTTATCATCATCTTCTTCTTTACCAATTTTTCAACATCAAAAAGGGGGTTTATAGAGCTCAAAATATTAGCCATTTGCATCTCTTGCAATTAAGTCATTTAGGAGGTTAATCTTGATGAACCCCTTGTAACATGAGCTTTCTAATTAGGGGACTATTTGGAAAAATGAATGAAAGTATAGGGTTTTACCATGAAAGAATGTATGTAATTAGCTGAAAATTTATTGAAGAAAATGTATCTTGATTGTTAAACAAACAACTTTTGTGAATAAGTTTTCATAGAAACCCTAGCTAAGGACCATTTTGCATAAGTTATAAATTATGTGGTGAATGTGTGAATTAATGAGTATTGTGGGCTTCTTTTATTATAAAAAGAATTCGGCTAGGCTTAATACTTAAGGAAATTCGATAAAAATCAAATTATGAGCCTAGGGGTAAAATTGTAATTTTTGCAAAGTTGAGGGCAAAACGATCATTTTACCAAAGTACGAGTATTGAATTGAATTGAACTATTTGAGTACTAAATAAGCTAAATTTAAACATTTTTAGATCAAGAGAAACGTGATTCGATTCTTGATCGAGGGAAGAATAAAATTTACGGAGATTAGGCTCGTTTCCATCATTTTGTACCGAGGTAAGTACATATGTAAATAATGTGTTATTGTATCTTAATTTTAAATGTTTTATTTTTTTATGTATCATAATATTACTCGATCCCATGAAAGTATAAGTAGTGCAAAATAAGAGTAACACATTATGAATAAGTGCGACAACATCAGGTCAGACATGAGATCCCGTCGAACCTTGGAAATAGTATAGGATATAAAATTATGAGTCATGAGAAATTGAGTGGTCTGAACTCATGAGTTGAGTCTGAGTTCATGAGATAAGTGAATTATGTAAAGTGGGTTCGGGTACTAACATTATGTGTAGACCCGTGAGTAGCTCAATGAGCGAGCATTACATAATAGAGCTATGGGGTCCGGGTTCTGACTTGGTGAAAAGGCATGTGAGTAGCTCAAATATTCAAGTATTACAAAGTACGAGGTAGCTTTGGCTACTTGTATAGTACTTAAGAGTAAACTATCCATGTATTCATTGGTATTTTCGAGTGTTCAAAGGGGTAACTCGAAGAATGGATTGGAGATACTTCCAATGAGGTATGTCAATAGAGAGAATGAGCTTGAACTAATTTACAGGTAATTACAGGTATGCATACTAAACTCTCGAATGAAAACCCCAGTAGGTGATGTAATGTAGTAAGTATGTGTAAAAGAATGAAGAGCAAGATAGTGAGGTTAAAATGATATATCATTCAAGTATGATAAGCCATTGTTTGATGATTGTGTCTCTAGTTACACTTATTTGCATATATGTACTGACTAAGCTCTCATGCTTACTCTCTTTCCTTTCCTTTTTCCTTATAGTGCTGCCAAAGTAGTTTGAGGATCGTCGCCAATGTCGTTAAGCCAGTCACACTATCCTTAAAGCACTTGGTTTAGCTAGTTTTATCGTTTTGATTATGGCATGTATAGGAACCTTTGATCTTATTTTTGTGTCACATTGTTTTGGGGCCAAAGATGTTGCCTTGTTTTAACATTTGACTCATTTTGTATAAGGCCATGAAAATGGCTAATATTGTAAGTCATTATATGAAAGCAAGATAGTCTTTCACAAATGTGAAATTTATGGCATGTTTGAATATATGAAATGTACATAGGCCTTAGCTATGGTTGTTTGGTTGAGAAATCATAATAGGTTAGACTTTTATATGTTGGTTGGTATTAGATTGTGTTTCAGGGTGGCAAAAGGCTTGGTAAATAGCCTTATTTTTGTCCACACGAGTAGACACACGGGCGTGTGCCTAGGCCATGTGGGACACACGGTCAGCCCCATAGGTGTGTTGCTAGGTCGTGTGTCCCCTGTACGTAAAAATTGCAAGTTAGTATGCATGGTAGTAAACAAACGGGCAGAGACACAACAGTGTGTCTCAACCGTGTGGAGGACACGACCTCTGGCCACGGGCATGTGCCTTGGTCGTGTGCCCCTAATTGGATGCTGATGTCAGAAACAGAATGTCAAGGTTTTTAGATACGGGCTAGGACACGGGCGTGTCATGGCCATGTGAGAGACACGGGCCACAGACATGGGCGTTTGTCAGGCTGTGTGAAAACCCCTGTAGGTTCGAATTTAGAATTTAGTCATACGGGTATGGGACACAGCCTAGCTGCTTAGCCGTGTGTGTCACGCAGGCCATTAGCACGACCATGTTATAATGACCACACGGGCGTGTGCCCTGTTTCAAGAGTCATTTTTACTTAGTCGGTTTAAGGACCCGAATTGGTTGCAAATGGTTTCCAAGGAAAGTTTGAGACCTCGTAGGCCCACTTTAAGGAGTTTAAACAGAGTTCAAAGGAGTTTTAAAGTTGATCAAGTCTTGGTGACTCGGAAACAAATGTATGTATGTGGTTAAGTTTGGTAATGCCTCGTGCCCAGTCCCAACCTCGGACTCGGGTAAAGGGTGTTACATAACTTTGCAAATTAGTCCTCGAGATAGTTAAATTAAGCTATTATGATCTCGAAAATATAAAAATTACTAAAAACGAGACAATATTACTTACCCAATTAAGCCAAAATAGCTTGCTTGAGCTCACTTTCTCTTAGTTATGATTTCCATGTTTTATTTGGGACGGATGATGATAAATTGATGATATTTTCATTTTTTTTCTATCATTTATCATCTTTATTTTTTTCATTTTCCAATTTCATCCTTTTTTTATTTTATTTTCCATGGATGAATCATCATCCTTAACCACTAAGCATTTTCAAATCGTCTATTTTCCATATAAGGACCTCCACTTTAAAGTTCTATAGCTATTTAATCCCTTTAGCTATTAGAACTCAACTTTTACACTTTGTGTAATTTGGTCCTTTGTCAAATTAGACATGTAACTAGTAATATTTCTTTACAAAATTTTTATATGACATTTCCATCATACAATAGACCATAAAATAATATTAAAATAATTTCCCTTTTGGAATTGGATTTGTGGTCCCGAAACCACTATTTTGATTTTTCTGAAAATGAGTTGTTACAGTTTATCGAGGTAAGTTCATGTAACTAAATTGTTTATATTTATATTTTTAAATTGAATGTTATGTGTGTGTATTGTATAATTGACATGTATGAAAATTGATCACATGTTCAATAATGTCTGATAAGTAATAAGTCTCGTTTGAATAAATGAAACTCGATGGATACAGGATTTCCCTTGTTGGTTGTGGTCCTGTATATGTTGCAAACACAACATAGCTCGAAAGATTATCTTGTTATAAGCCCTCTCAATGCTTCCCATTATATGGTTCCTGCGAGCATCCTGATCGGTAGTGATTCTACATGTGTTGCGGACTATCGCAGCTCTTTGTGAGCATTCTGTCATATGATCGTTTGTGATCTTGCATATATTTTCGACACAAACCCAACTCTTTATTAGCATCCTAATATAGGCTCTTTTTGAGCTTCCTGATATGGCTCGCTTGAACTTCCTGTTATATGGCTATTCGGAGCTCCCTGATAATAACTTTTCGGAGTTACCTGTTAAGCTCAATGAGCTTTCCGTTTTAAATACTTATGAGTTTCCTGTTATAGCCTGAATAAGCTCCCTGTTACATGGCTAACATGAGCATCCTATTATATGGCTCGAGTGAGTGCTTCCTGATTATGTGCCCTAATGGGTACACCTAGATATGAATTGTTGGACTTTCAGTTTTATATACTTTAAGTGTACTACATGAGTGTATCCATCGATATTTCAAAAAAAACCAAGAATTAAAGTTTTGACATGGCTAAATTGAACTTGAAATGATCTATCATGGAAACATTCATGTAATATGAAAGTTACTATATGATGAGCTTATCTTTGATTCTTGAAATTCATGTAAATTTCATGACTAACTTGTTTGATGAGAGCATGTGTCTAGGCAACTGGTCATAATGTTTTGGATGCATGTGTGTATGCTTACTTTAAATGAATATGATTGGTAAGTTAATTTTCTATTATACGAACTTACTAAGGATTTTAAATGCTTACTCAGTTTTCTTTCCTCTATTTTATAGTGCTCGAAAGCTGGTAAAGGTTGGAATTTGTAACATTTTGAGTTACGGTCTAGTCAAAACAGTGGTTTTGAGACTATAGATCCGAAGTAGAAATAATTATTTTATGATTATTTGATGATCCATGATATGATTGCATGCTTGTGTGAAATTTCCATGAAGAAATTTTATGCCTAAGGTGTCCAATTTGAAGTTAGGGACTAAATTGAATAAGTTGCAAAACTTGAGTTCTAGAAGCTTTAAGCATGAAATTGCTATGGATTATTAATTAGAGGTCCTTAAATAGTAATTTGACCAAGTTTTAAAATTTTGGACAAAAGTAGGCATACATGGGAAAGTTTGAAAGAAAGGCATTGAAGGACATTTTTGTTATTTGGTTATTAAAAGAATAAAAAGGGAAAAATCAAGCAAAATTTTCTCATCTTCTCCATGCCATAGTCGAAATTCATACGAGTTCCATAGCTAGGGGTTTTTGACTTTTCAAGTTCAATAGTAAGTTCATCCTAGCCTCGTTTTTTATGTTCTTTATGTTTTTGAGATCCTTGAAGCATGATCTAGCTATTTCTACCATTATTTTAAGCTAGGTTTCATGTTCAAAAACTTACCTATGTGTGACATGCATGTATTTTGATGTTTAATAGAGGAATATGAAAGTTTGATGTGTGTTTAACATATTTTACTAAGTCATTTTTGGTGGAAATGCATGAAAAGGACCTATTTGTAAAAGTTGTAAAATGTGTAGTAAATATGTGAAATAAAGAAAAATATCGGCTGCTAGAAGTAGGAATATGAATCAGCTAAGCTTGGTAACAAAGAAAATACATTCACTTCATTTTACGAGCCTAAGGACCAATTTGTAAATAAGTGAAAAGTTAAGGGTAAAAAGGTAATTTTACCAAAGTATGTGCTAAGGGTCGATTTGAACAATGTGTGCATTAAATAAGTTAAATTTGGCATTATAGATAAAGAAAAATGTGATTCAGGTCTTGGTCGGGGAAAAAACAAGATTTACGAGGAATAGACTTGTTTTCATTAATTTATACCGAGGTAAGTTCATATACAAATAATGTGATGTTATGTTATATTCTCGATGCTTGAGTATCATGTGAATTTAAATTCTTTAATGCTATTATGAGTTATGCTTTGATTGCTCCATGAGTAAGAGATGGGTATTATGGTCATTGAGATCGACATTACGAGCAAGCTTGATAGAGAAGTGATATCAAAGAATCCCGTTTGAGCATTAGGAATAGTTTAGGATACAAGTGACATGTCACCAGGAATCATGTGATTTATGAGGCCATTAGTTATGTTTATGTGGTTCTGAATACTTATCTTGTACGTCCTACCGGTGGCTGGGTAGTTTGGCATGTGTTGCAAATACCTGACAACTTGTGTGAGCAGCCCATGTAGCTACGTCCTAGCCGACAGCTTGTGTGAGAAGACTCTTGAGTAGCTCGAGAATGAGCATTTATACATTATGTGATATAAGGTAGCTTTAGCTATGTATGTGGCACTTAAGTGCGAGCCTTTTTCGTATCTAATAGTATTCTAAGTGTTCAACGGGTAAATTATCGAGTGTCTTGATAGAAGACCCAAGGAGTAAGTTAATGAGAAGGATAAGTAAGAGATTATGTTATGAGTGGATATAGGTATGTATACCGAACTCATGAGTAATGCCTTAGTATATGATGAACTTATAACAATGTTGTTCATGTGATGAGTAAGGTAAAGTGATTTGATGAAATATAAATTATGTTCATTATGTTACATGTATGTTACATTCTTGTTTAGATAACATGTTATTTGCATATGGACTTACAAAGCTTTAATGCTTACCCCATTCCCTTCCATCTGTTATAGTGTCGCCAAGCTAGCTCGGAGATCGAAGGACATTGGAGACTCGACCACACTATCAATTGAACATTTGGGTATAGTTAGTCTCAACATTTTAACTATGGCATGTATAAGGGACTTGGTCATTTTGTTATGTGTCATATTGATTAGCCAAATGAGTTGGCTCATGATGGTATTACGATTTATTTTGTATAAGGCCATGAGATGTGGCTTATATTTGTTTCTTGGGTTGTAACCCTAATTATTTATGCATGCATGTAATGTGTTTAAGTATTGTGATGTGGTTGGAGGTTACTTGTTGGAAATGAATGTGACAAATGGCATATATGCTTAATGAATGAATTGGGACCAATAATTATGACCATGTTCGTGGTATAGTTGAGTTGGTTGAAGGTAAGTTTATAAGAATGAATAAACATGAAATTGGTGTGGAATGCTATATGAAAGTATGATGGTTTGAGTTACAAAGTCATGGATTAATCATGATAGTGAATATTTGAGAGACTAAATATGCTATGTTACATGCCATCAAAAATGCATAAGTGAGTGAGTATTTAAGGGTGGCAAATGGCTTGAAAATTAGCCTAGAATTTGTCCCCACGGGTAGACACACCGGCATGTGTCTAGGCCGTGTGTGACACACGGTCTGCCCCATGGGCATGTAATCTGGCTGTGTGTGCCCTGCACTGCCCAGTAGTAAACACATAGGTAGAGACATGGCCTTGTGTCTCAATCGTGTGAAGAACACGACCTTAGGACATGGGCGTGTGCCCTGGCCATGTGAAGTCTGCACTTAATTTTTGGAATTTAATTCTCCACACGACCTAATCACACGGACATGTGACTTGGCCGTGTGACCTTAATTGAATTGATGACATCATAAATAGAGAGTCACACGGGCATGTCCCAAGCCACACGGACGTGTGTTACCACACAGCCTACCCACACGGGCATGTGACCCTATTCATGAAAAATTCTATAAGTTTTCTAAAGTACTCGATTTAGTCCTAAACTACTTCTGATGTATGTTTTAGGCCTCGAGGCCCATATAAGGGACAATTTGCTTATGTATAAATGGAATGGATTTGAAAGAAATTTTATGGCTCGATTTTGTATGTTTGCTTTTGATTAAGTCCGGTAATGCATCGTATCCTGTCCTAGTGTCGAACACGAGTAAGGGGTGTTACAGAATCGGTCAGAGCATCATCACACTATCCTTCAACTCGTTTTGGTATAAATAGAAAACTTATTTTGGTATAATGGCATGTATAGACTAACTTGGCCAATGTTGGCATATAAATGGTAGGTTGTAATCTAGCCATTGGAATGGCTAATGATGGTATGTTTAGTGAATATATATATATGAAGTTATAATATGGTTAATATATGTGTGAGTGGGATGGTTAGATTAAATTGTGCAAAGCATATATGTCTTACAAAAGGTAAGTTTGAATACATGTGATGATATATCTTATATAATAATAATATTGGCTTGGATTTAATTTCTTGAATTGGTTGGTATATGTATGTAATTATTGATGTAGATTGAAGATAATTTGGGTGAGAAAAGTGGTGATGAAAATGGCCTATTTTCGTCCACACAAGTAGACACACAAGCGTGTGTCTCAGCTGTGTGTGACACACGGCCATGCGCATAGGCATGTGGTTTGGCCGTGTGTCCCCTGCATCTTAAAAGTTGAAAAATAGAATGCTCAGAATTTGTCACACGGGCAGACACACGGGCGTGTGTCTCAGCCGTCTAAAACACAGGGCCCAAGACACGGGCGTGTGTCTTGGCCGTGTGAATCCTGCACCTAATTTTTTGAAAATTAAATTGTCCACACAGCCTAGCACACAGGCGTGTAGTTGGCCGCGTGCCTCACATTGAGTGCCAACACGGCCTAAGACATAGGCGTGTGCTCACACTGCCTGATCACATGGGCGTGTGTCCCCTACACCTAAGAAAAATTTTGAATTTTGCGAAATTTTTTTCTAATTTTCCGGTTTAGTCCTGATTTGATTCTAACGTGTATTTTGAGCCTTGAGGACCCAATTAAGGAACGGTATGATTGATTTTAGATGTAAATAGTAAATAATATGAAATTTTCTATAATTGATCTGAAAACTCAGAAATGCTCTGTGACCCTGCTCCGGCGACGGATAGGGGTTAGGGGTGTTACATTTATTGGTACCGGAGCTATGGTTTAGCTGATTCTCAGACTCACGTAGCAAGTATGAGTTTAGCTATACATGCTATTATATAAATTGTGATACTGTGATATCTCCTAACCATTTTAAATATGTTGTTCATATGATAATGTCGTCCAACCGAGCTAGAGCTGAATCTGAGAAAGCTGAGAGTAATGCTCCAGCTTCAGTTCAAAGAGCTGCATCTAGTAGTCGTAGAAGACCCGAATCTAAGGGTTGAGATAGGAGGCAAAAGAAGTCTTCTTTCAAATGATGAATGAGTGGTTTACAGAATTCTTAAGAACAAATCCTGTTGCACAACAACCTCCCCCTCCTGTTTCTCAACAGGTTCCCGATATGCCATAATGTACTGAACTTGTTAGAACTGCTAAGCCTCTGATAGATAAAATCCATAAATATGAGGCAAAAGAATTTAGAGCAATAGCTGATGACGATTCAGAAAGGGCTGAATTTTGGCTAGAAAATACTATCAGGGTTCTAGATGAATTGTCTTGCACACTTGAAGAATTTCTGAAATATGTTGTATCTCTGCTAAAAGACTCAGTCTACTAGTGGTGGAATACCATAATTTTTGTGGTACCGAGGGAACATGTTACTTGGGAATTTTTCCAAACAAAATTAAAAAAGTACATTAGCTAGAGATTTTTTGATAAGAAAAAGGAGTTTTTAGAGATTAAACAGGGTAATATGACTGTATCTAAATACGAGCGGGAATTTGTTCAGTTAAGCAAATATGCCAGAAAGTGTATCCCGACTGAAGTTGCTATGTGTAAACGGTTTGAAGAGGGAATAAATGAAGATATCAAGTTGTTAGTTGGGATTTTGGGATTAACTGGTTGACCAAGCACATAAAGCTAAAGAATTAAATAAAGAAAAGAGGCAAGAAGAGATGGAAGCCTGAACTTCAAGTAAAAGATTTATGGGCAAGCCCAAATCATCAGCTTCAAAGAAATCAAAGAAATATCATGATTGTTCTGTCTCATCCGTGGGGTATTCTGGAAAAGACCGAGGCTCTCAATGCTCTAATCTGAGATCTCTAGCCTCATCAATAGCAAGTGTTGGAAGTGTTGGTAATCTCAAACCAAGATGTAAATATTGTAATAAATTTCATTTTGGAGAGTGTCGTATGAGAAACGGAGCCGATTATAGATATGGTAATCCACGGTCGTCAAGCAACCATGCGATGCTCATATACTTCCTCTGTTCCAAAATTTCCAACCTAGATGTATCCTAAGCAGAATATCATGTTTATGCAGTATGTAGGCAGTAGTTATACTCGAAACATACATAAATCTTACTTTCATCACATAGGGGTATTTTGGTCATTTTTGCCCTTAGGGGCATTTAAAAACTTTTCCCTTAATTACGATTTTTAGTTACCTTGGCCCATTAACAGATCTTGTGAGCTAAGATGAATGAATACTATGCACCAGGAAGGATTCCAGACAAGAGGAGGTGAGTCATTAAGACTGCTTCAGTACCAAGCTCTCCCTAGATCCAATCCTAGACATGCATATACCCGTTGCCACACCTTAACCCTTTGACTTGTCCACGGTCGCAATAGATTAATTAAGTCTTATGTAGTTATCGTATACTAGGCCCAAAACCCCTTACAAATCCCAAACAAATTCACCTACCTGTATTTGGCCTATTAATCCCAATCATATTCATATGGCCCATTAGACCCAAATAACCTGTATATGGCCCATTAGGCCCAAATCACATTTATATGGCTCGTTAGGCCCAGTCACATTCATATTCATGCTCACATACAAATTCCTATCACATAGCATCAATATTCAGTTTTTGCCTATTATGGGCCCAACAGCCCATTGGGCCCATTTAGCCCATTCTGGCCCATATGGCCAAATCACAACCCAAGTCCACGGAATCGCCCGTGGGCCTCAGGCAACCTATTGATCTCCCCCTTTCGAGTTTTCACGCACTCGCAAGACTACTGTAGCCAAACTTTCAGCTTTTCAACTTTTCAGCTTTTCGGCATTTCAGCTTTTGCCGATTCATAGTGTGTGTCCAGTGTATGTACACACCTGGTAAGCAAGCATGTTTCGATTCCTTTAGTCACCAACCTACAAACGGCATCACCCTTCCATTAATCATATGCTTAATACATATCTTTACTAAAACTGAAACCTTACCTTAACCTTACCTTGCGCGATAAATATAACAGCCCCTTCATAAATCACTAACCACGATCAACTCCTAGATCTGTACCAATCTTAACTATTAAAACCAGAATAATAGATGACTCATATCCAACACAAGTCCCCTTACCTTAACTATGATCATTCGGCCACCTTAGCCAATGGGAGAGGAATACTTACCAACACTGCAAACACCTAAAGGCAATTTCAACAGAGAGCTAAGATCCGAGATCCGATACTAATTCCTTACCAAATTTGATTAGAAAAAGTGAGGGAAGAACAACGTAATAGATTCATAGCAAAACTGATTGGAAGAGCAAACACTTACACTAGATTCGGTCAAAGAGTATTCGGCCCTTGGAAGATTTGGCTTTTCGGCTTTCAAACTTAGTATGGTGAATAAGGTTTATTTGGTACAGATTAAAGAAGAAGAGTAGAAGAAGGAATCGGCTAAGTGAAACAAAGAAAATTGTGTAGAGAAGAATAGAAATCGGCACAAAGAATAGAAAGAAAAACAAAAGGGTTTTCAGCTCTTTGGGAAGAGGGTTTCTGGCAACAAGATGAGGTGAAATTCAGCATTAGCCTGGAAAACTCCCACTTGGCACCTATTTATAGCCCTGCAGCCGAATTCCTCGAGCCCAAGTTTCCAATTCAGCTCCATCACTTCCCCCTTCTCATCTCGTCGTTTTTCTCCCTAATAACCCCTTGATCCTTTCCTCAAATTTCTCTTCTGAACACTCCCCTTGGAGTCCTTTCTCACGCCACTTCCAACCTTCTAGAAGGCCAAAATTAAACTCCTAAAAATACTAAGCTAGGATTCGAACCTTGGATCTCCTTGGTAGCCACTAACGCCACCTCCCTACTCCCTAAGTGGCGCCACTTAGCCACTCTTCGACCTAAACCGTTTCCACCCCTTGGTGGCTGGACACCACCTCGGCCCAGAACTGGTACCTGAGCTAGCATTCTAGGGCAATTCTTGATCCTATGCTCCATAGACCCACAAGCTAAACAAGCTTTCGTCCTCTTCCAACACTCGCCTACATGACCTTTCCCACAATCACCACAAGATGGCACCCCTAGATTAGCAGCAGGGGGCCCTACTCTAACTGGCCCATAAACTCTGGCCATAGCCCTAGGCATCTGTCCAACACCAGGAGTCTCAGCCTCCCTTTTATTCCTACCCTTTTCTTCTTCCCGATTTAAGCGCTCAGTGCGCTCAACCTCCTCCGCTATCTTTGCCTTCTCCACCAACTCCGAGAAAACTTGCTCCCTTTGTGGAGCTATCAATACCCTAAGGCTATCTCTTAGTCCATTCTCAAACCTAACACAACACTCATAGTCTGTTGCCACCATAACTCTTGCATACCAACAAAGGCATAGAAACTCCGCTTCTTACTCCACTACCGATTTGTTTCCTTGGGTCAAGTTCAGGAACTCCTTCCTTCTAGCATCCACATAGCTTGCACCCACATACTTCCCTTGGAATACAGCTTTGAAAAACTCCCAAGTGACCTGCTCTGGTTGGGTGCCCTCTTTCACTGTCAGCCACCACTGATAGGCTTTTTCCCTAAGCAGTGACACGACTCCTTTTAACTTTTGTTTTGGTGAATAGTCCAGGTCCTCCATTATCCTTTCAGTGGCCTCCAACCAATATTCTGCCACATTCGGAGCCACGCCAGCCATGCCCTTAAAGATCTCAGCCCCGTTCAATTGAAGTCGCTACGGAATGGACCCCCGATTTCCAATGCCATTATTGGGCCTAGCGACCCTTTTCAAAATCCTCAGCATTGCCTGTGACAATGCATCTTCTCCTGCGGCCCGATCATACGGTCCATTACCAGCCACAGGTGAGGCCGAAGCCTTTTTTACTCCAACATTGGGCATATGGCCCGATGCCGACGATTCAGCCCTAACACTTTCGCGGCCTCAGCCACGGCTCCTTGCACCTCTTCTAGCACTCATTGTCGATTCGTGTATTATCTAAATTAAAATTTTATGAAGTTTTAGTTAGTTTAATAATTACACCGATGTTTTATGAAAATATTTAGAGAAAAGATCGTTTTGGAAAATCCTCTACAGTTTTCAAATCCTACGGGCTTTAGTTCCATTCTAACTATCATCTAAAGTAGCCCTCTAACTATCTACTGTATAACAATTTAAATAAACTTAAAAAGTACTTACTTGGTTCGACATTGGAAACTCAGTGTGCCGCTCAGCAAGATTTCTCTTTTTCCATAGCGGTGTGATCCAAATTTTTTTAAAATAGAAAAAGAAACCAAATAGTAATAAGGCCCACTTCACAGCTCGAGTTTTGCAACTGGGCTCTGATACCACTAAATGTAACACTCTAAACCTGGCCCGAACGTTATGGCCAGATCTGACGCATCACATTGAAGTGTTTTAGCAAAAATCGTGTTTTCATTGAAAAACCTTCTTAAAATAAAAGAAACCTTAATTAACAAAAAAAAAACTCCTTTCAATCGCTTGTTAAAACATATGATTTTATGAAAACATGTCATTTTAAAATTTAGTTGCGGAAGCGTCGAAAAACATACTATAGTTTAAGAAACCATGTTCAACTTCTTATAATTACATCACATAAAAATAATAATCCAACTACTAACAAAATGGAAGCCTTATTACAATCAGGTCTGAAAAGTAATTAATGAAATAGAAACTTATATGCTTAGAAAAAAAAAACAAGTCCAAATTATCTTGCTAGCTGGCCACCCAGAGTCCCTCCAAACATCGAACCTACTACTGAGCATTACCTTAAAATAAAATAAAAGAGGGGGTGAGTTTCTGCAAACTCAGTGTGTACAACCCTCGACAAAACAAGCATTCAAAAATCCTCATACATCAAACATGTAATGCAATCCCATCCCAATAATTCATCTGCTACACACTAGCTCCGTCCTCTGTCACATCATATGGGGATATAAATATCGACCCACCCATCCGTCACATCTATGGTAGCCCGGTTGCTGAACTACCTGCATTTACACATTGGGCTTAAAAGCTATTGGTGGATCCACGATTGTCAAGCAATCATGTGATCCTCATATACTTCCTCCGTTCCATGATTCCCAACCCCTATGCAACCTATGTAGAATATCATATGTATGCATGTCACATCCTTAAAACTTACATTCAACCCCTAGGGGTATTTTGGTCATTTTTGCCCTTAGGGGCATTTTAGAAATTTTCCCTTAATTACAGTTTTAACTTACCTTGGCCCGTTAACAAATCCCGTCAGCTAAGATGAACGAATACTATGCACCAGGTAGGATTCCAGAGAAGAGGAGGTGAGTTATTAAGACCGCTTAAGTACCAAGCTCTCCCTAGATCCAATCCTAGACATGCATATACCCGTTGCCACACCTTAGCCCTTTGACTTGTCCACGGTCGCAATAGATTAATTAAGTCTTATGTAGTTATCGTATACTAGGCCCAAAACCCCTTACAAAGCCCAAACAAATTCACTTACCTGTATCTGGCCTGTTAAGCCCAATCATAATCATATGGCCCATTAGGCCCAAATCACCTGCATATGGCCCATTAAGCCCAAATCACATTTATATGACCCATTAAGCCCAGTCATATTCATATTCATGCTTACATACAAATTTATATCACATAGCGTCAATATTCAATTTTTGCCTATTATGGGCGCAACACCCCATCGGGCCAATTTAGCCCATTTCGGCCCATATGGCCAAATCCACGGAATCGCCTGTGGGTCTCAGGCAACCTATTGGTCTCCTCTTTACGAGTGTTCACGCACTCGCAAGACTATCGTCGCTAAACTTTCAACTTTTTAGCATTTCGGCTTTAGCCGATTCATAGTGTGTGTGTAGTGTATGTACACACCTGGTAAGCAAGCGTGCTATGATTCCTTTAGTCACCAACCTAAAAACGATATCACCCTTCCATTAATCACATGCTTAATACATATATTTACTAAAACTGAAACCTCACCTTAACCTAACCTTGCGCGATAAATATAACAGCCCCTTCTTAAATCACTAACCACGATCAACTCCTAGATCTGCACCAATCTTAACTATTAAAACCATAATAATAGATGACTCGATTCCAACACAAGTCCCCTTACCTTAACTATGAACATTCGGCCACCTTAACTAATGGGAGAGGAATACTTACCAACACCGCAAGCACCTAAAGGCAATTTCGGCAGAGAGCTAAGATCCAAGATCTAATACTAATTCCCTACCAAAGTTGATTAGAAAGAGTGAGGGAAGAACAACATAATAGATTCATAGCAAAACCGATTGGAAGAGCAAACACTTACACCAGATTCGGTCAAAGAGTATTCGGCCCTTGGGAGATTTGACTTTTCAGCTTTCAAACTTAGTGTGGTGAGTAAAGTTTATTTGGTACAGATTAAAGAAGAAGAGTAGAAGAAGGATTCGACTAAGTGGAACAAAGAAAATTGTGTAGAGAAGAATAGAAATTGGCACAAAGAAAAGAAAGAAAAACAAAATGGTTTTCGGCTTTTAGGGAAGAGGGTTTCTGGCAACAATGTGAGGGGAAATTCGGTATTAGCTTGGCAAACTCCCACTTGACACCTATTTATAGCCCTATAGCCAAATTCCTCAAGCCCAAGTTCCCAATTCAGCTCCATCAGTTCCCCCTTCTCATCTCCTCATTTTTCTCCCTAATAACCCCTTGATCCTTTCCTTAAATTTCTCTTCTGAACACTCCCCTTGGAGTCCATTTTCACGCCACTTCCAACCTTCTAGAGGGCCAAAATTAAACTCCTAAAAATACTACGCCACCTCCCTACTCCCTAAGTGGCGTCACTTAGCCACTTCTACACAATGCTTATTGATGATATTTTCCCTTATATTTATTTAAAAGCCCAACTACTTGCCAACCGTGATTCTTCTAATAATTAAATTAAAATTCCTCCACCATAAAACTCGAACCTAGAACTTCTCCAACATAGCTAGACACTTCAAATTCCTTAAACCCTTAAAGCCAACATGTCATTTGTCATTTTCTTGCTCACTTAAAAATTTTATGAGACCTAAAACCCAAAGCCCAATTCATCTAGGCCCAAAATTCGGGGCGTTACAAGGTAGGAGGCGACACATAAATAATTAGTTGTGAAAGAAAGTGACACAACTGTGTATCTGATTCAGTGGTTAAGTGTTCTGAGTGTTCTGGGAGTGTCTGAGAAGTCTTGAGTTCAAGCCTTGGCTTGTACAAAATTTTTCTTTTTAGGGATAAAACCCCTATCTTTGGACAGTAGGGTTATGAGTAAATTTTGTTAAAAACATGACAGAGTGAGCTTGCTAGCCTAGTGGTAAATGGCATGTGGAGTGTGCTAGTGGTCTGAGTTCGAATCCTTGCTTATGCAAATGGAGATTATTTTTACGGATGGCCATAGAAGGTAGTAGAGTTTGACCAAAACACTGCAGAGTGGAGTGGAGTTTGAATTGGTCATGGAGGGATTGTAGGAGGGAGTTGAGGAGAG
Organism: Gossypium longicalyx; assembly: GCA_025698465.1. Taxonomy (NCBI): domain Eukaryota; kingdom Viridiplantae; phylum Streptophyta; class Magnoliopsida; order Malvales; family Malvaceae; genus Gossypium; species Gossypium longicalyx. The sequence goes on from CM046998.1 coordinate 57,758,336, forward strand.
ATATGGGGAGGATTTTAAGAGGAAATCAAGGGAAGTAGGGTGAGAGGAAGTAGAGTGCCGAATTTGAACAATGAGTACTCAGGAATTTTGATTTTGGGGGTGAGTTTGAGTATTCTATTTCGAGTTTTGTGAGCATTTTTGGGTGTTTCCTGTTTTACTCTAGAAGCAGATTGGTACCTAAGGTTCTTCCATGTATCCCTTTTTTTCTGCCTGATACGATTTTGTTCTCCCTCTCTATTGGTCTTTTCTTGATCGAATATTCCTTCTCACCCTCACCCCATATCAGTTTCTCCTTGACCAAAAATTGCTATTTCTTTCACCTCACTGTGCCGAATCTTCGCTACTCTCTGTAGACTTGGTGGTAACTACAACTTTCCTGTGACTCTTTCTCTCTTTTTCTTTCTATCATATTAATAATGTTCTTTTAACATCTCCTCTTGCTGCCATTAATTGCTAGGGTGTGTTGTGCCGAGCTTTTGTCTTTTATGAGGGTAATAGGCTGATTGTTCCTTCCCAATACCTGGCTTTGCATTTCGATAAGTGGCTTGCATTGGTTCAAAAGGTGGGTGTGAACATTAATGTTTAAGGTTAATAGATATTTTGTTGGTATGCAAGAGTTCTTGAAGGGCCTGTAATTAGTTTCCTACAACGGTGGAGGGGTGTAAGCCTAGATCGGTTGATTAAGGCAAGTGTTAATCTATTCTTTTAAGATAAGTGAATTAAGTGGGGTTTGGTAACCCTATCATGAAGGGACTAACAGTACGTTATGTTTGACTTTAGGTTGGAGTGCTCTTGAGTGGAGTGCACATTATGCAAACAGGTGTGTAATCACTGTCTTAACCATAAATCGGCAAAAGCTAGAAAATAGGATCATTGATGCCACATGGGCATGCGATCGCTTGTGTGGAAACCCCAAACGTATAAACGTGGGTATTGGATTACGAGAGGCCACCATGGGCGATCTCATGGGCTTAGGCCGTTTTGGGCCATGTTGGGTAAAATGACCGAAATACCCTTATAGGGTAAAATGATCGAAATACCCCCATAGGGTAAAATGACCAAAACACCCCTGTAGGGTAAAATGACCGAAATACTCCTGTAGAGTAAAATGACCTAAATACCCCTGTTGGGTAAAATGACGATAATACCCTTGTAAGGTAAAATGACTAATACTCCTGTAAGGTAAAATGACTGTAATATCCCTATATGGTAAAATGACTGTATTACCCCCGTAAGGTAAAATGACTCTTTTGCCCTTATATGGTAAGATGACTATTTTGCCTCTATGGGATGTATGTTTATATTTTAGCATGCTATTTGTAACTGTACAGAGTACATGAATAATATTATGTTATGACATGACACGTTACATGATGCATTGCATGGGGATGGGTTTATAAATGATTAGAGGAAGTGTACTGTACTGGCAACTCTACTGCAAATCACTAATGGCTCAAAGCCTATTACTGCCAATTCTGCTGCAAATATAATTAGTGCCGCAACCAGTGCTATATTTGGAGTGTAGGGATGGGTGAGTCGATTTTATCCCCACATGGATTATAGGGCTGGACGAAGTGGAGTGTAGAGGATGGATTAGGTAGGACTTGCATACTGTTTACTAATACTGCACTGTTATTGTTACTGCAATGGGCCAACACCCAAACACATGAGTTTTTTTGTATTGAGTTAGGTTAAAGCCCAAACTGATATTGCCACTATTAATAATAAAATGGGCTAAGGCCCTAACTAAGACTGAAAGGGCTTAGGCCCAAGTTGTGCTTACTTTGATTGATTGCTATTATGGGATTACAGAATGAGTTTTCATAAATTCACCCATCTGTTAATTGTGTAGGTAGTAATCGCCAGCCATAGGCGGATCGGTGCTTCGAGGGACTCGAGGGTGGCCACACAACTGCTCGTCTTTCCGTATTTGACTTTTAATTTAAAGTTTTATTTTTTTATTTGGGTATTTTTACTATAATAAGGCCTCTATGGATTTTAACTTTAATTTGGGTTTTTACTTGCTTTGGTTTATAACTGCTAGTGTTAGGAAAACATGAGTTTTCAAAGGAAATAATGTTTTTACAAGTGAGCGCAAGTACGCAACTGTTTTAAAAAGCTTCCGCTTATAGCATAACATTTTGGGAAATGAATAACATTTTTAAAAATATAATAGGGACATTTTAATATGAATAAATTTTTGCAAACAAATCACATTTTGACCTAAACGAACGCCTTTAAGATCGCACAAACATTTTAAATAGAGAATAGGTTTTTTTTCAACAGTATCTCGTTTTACGAAAAATACTTCAATGTGACATCGCCAGATTCAGCGATAACAACCAGGCTGGGTTTGGGGTGTTAGAGCTTTCCAAGCTTTGAACACATGGTTACATTGATTGATGATGGTTCAATTTTAGCTAAGTTAAAGGCTAGACTGACATTTTTGGAAAAAAATTGTGAAGCTTAGAAAAGTGACGATAAATTGATTGCTAAATAGAAGCAGAATGAATCTACACCTGATTCTGATTTCAATGTTGATTCTAACGATAGCTTGTATTTTAGAAACATAATTTATGTTCCGTGAAATTCTGATCTCATTTAGAAGATTTTGTAAGAAGCTCATAGCAGTACATTAACAATATATCCTGATAGCAATAAAATATACGGTGATTTGAAACAGATGTACTGGTGGCCAAGTATGAAATAGGAGATTTCAAAGTTTGTATCAAAATGCTTAATTTGTCAGCAAGTTAAAGCTGAACATCAAGTAGCTTCTAGTTTATTACAACCTGTGATGATTCTAAAGTGGAAATGGGAACATGTTATGATGGATTTTGTATCGGGATTGCCTCTATCTTTGAAAAACAAAGATACTATGTAGGTCATTGTAGATTGTTTGACAAAATCCGCACATTTCATTCCAGTGCGTACGGATTATACACTCGAGAGATTTGCAAAATTATATGTTTCTGAGATTTTTAGATTGCACGGTGTGCCATTTTCTATTATCTTTGATAGGGATCCACGGTTTAAGTCTCTAATAGGGATCCCATTTTTAGTGACATAAGAACAATGGTTTTGGGACCACAATTCTAATGAGTAAATTATTATTTTATTATTTTAATGCTTACGGGATTATATTAAGGTCATGTTAAAATTTCATTAAGAAATTTTGATGCTTACATAGTTAATTAAGTAAAGAGAACTAAATCATAAAAGGTGAACAAGTTGAGTTCTATTAGTTAAAAAGGCTAAATGGCTTTGGAAAAGGAAGTAAGTGGACTTGAAATTTAATTATACCATATATGTTGATAGTGGATGTTTATGGTATGGTTTAATTGAAATTTTGTTAATATTTAAAGGTTAATATCGTAAATAGGTAAATAAACTTAAAAATAAAAGAAACGAAATATGTATAATCTTATTCTGTAATAGCCTGGTTTAAACCCTAGTCGGAATAGTGGTTTTGAGACCACAAATCTAAGTTAGAAAAGTATTTTAATATTATTTTTTCTTATTTACAGTTTTTGGTTAAGTATGTGTGAAAGTTTCGTATGAAAATTTGATCGTTTGTGTGTTTAATTTGATAAAAAGAACCTAATTGCAGAAAATGCAAAAGTGTCATTCTATTTGATCAAGTGCCAAATTGTTGTGTCTTTTTAAATGTGAGATCCTTAAGTTGTAAATGGACCATTGAATTCTTGAATAGACATAGATGGACATGGGATAGTGGAATATTAATGTTATTAATTAAGGTTAATTTAGTAATTAAATAAATAATGTATATTAAATAAAACCCAAAAAATAAAACATGTTCATCTTTGTTTAATGTCAACTGAAATTAGAAAAAAAGAAACCAAGAGAGAGCTTTTAGGGTTCGACTACTAGTAAGCTTGATTAAAGGTTTGTTTTTGTTTGATTTTTGATAATTTATATGTTTTTGTAATCGTTGCTTTGAGTTCTAGCTAGCCCATGTCTTATTTTTAAATTTGTTGATGATTTTGAAAGATGCCATTGATGAATTCATGTGTTTTATGATGTTTAATGATGAATTATGAAAGCTTGGTGCTTAATATATATGTTTTGTAAAGTGATTTTGAGTAAAAATGCATATTAGGGATTAAATTGAGAAAAGTGTAAAATTGAGGGGTTGAAATATGAAATAAACAAAAGTTTTGGGCTGCTAGAGGTCCCTATGATATTCGGCCATATATGGGTTTGTTGAAATTATGTGTATTTTGTGATTTTATGAAATAGGGACTAAAGTGTTAAAATGTCAAAATGTGAGGGCTAAATTGTAAAATACCCTAAATGTGTATATATGGATTGAATTGAATGATTTGTTGAATAAAAGGGTTAATTTTGATTAAATATAGATCAAGAAAAGAGGAATTCAGATTTAGATCGAGGGAAATCAAAGGTTATAGAGTAAATGATCCGAATCGTCAATCACGAGTACAAGGTAAGTTCGTACGTGATATATGATGTTACAGTTATATTTTAATGGTTTGATAATGCATAAATTGTATATATATTTGACTATGGTTTGAGCATGATGATAAATCGATTATGTTCGACACTAAGTGTGTGATTTGAAATAGCTTTGGCTATAAATAGCACTAAGTGTGCGAATTGGAATAGCTTCGGCTATATGAGGCACTAAGTGTGCGATATCAAGATAGCTTCAATTATTTGAGATGGCACTAAGTGTGCGGGATCGTTATAGCTTTGGCTAACTATTAAAGCACTAAGTGTGCGAATTCTTGAAGCATGGAAAGACTTCCGAATGAATTAATGTAATTGAATGAGAGGTGAGAACGAAGTGAATAAATACAGGAAAGTTCAATTATGTATGTGGTAGATGATACTAGGTGTATGAAGCTTGATGAAATTGTATGAACATGTTAAATGTGATGAAATAGAATTGAATGATTAATATGAACTACTAAGTGTTTATTAGTTAGTGTTTTATATTGTATAAACTATTGATTATATTCAGTACGAACTTACTAAGCTTTAAAGCTTACTGTGTGAAATGTTCTCTGTTTTACAGTGTTATAAGCTAGCTCGAATCCGGGGATCGTCAGCGACTCATTCACACTATCAGACATCTATTTTGGTACCATTTTGAGAGTTGTATATATGGTATATGGCATGTATAGGCTAGTGTCATTTTGGTATGTTTTGTGTTGTGAATATTAGCCATGAGTTTTGGCTTGTAGATGTTGATATGTATGGCCTCTTAAGTTGGCTTGAATGGTGTGTTTGCTAAGTAAGTTATAAAGTGTATATAATGCTTATGTGATGGTTTGAATATGGAATGTTGAAATGGTAAATTTTGTGGTATGAAATAAGTGATAGGATGATGAGATTATACTTTTGGAACTTATGTGAGTTTTAGTGATTTTGGTATATTTAGGTTGTGGAATTGAGTAGTGAATTGGGTGGTATTTGGATGTTATGAAATATGTATGAAATGGTTGATTTGGTTGCCTATAAATGATGCAAATATGTTGTAGTTTTGGTATGCTTGAGATAGGTGGGAAATGTGGCTTAAACGAAGCCTAATTTTACCCCACACGGTTGAGCACATGGGCCTGTGTCTCGACCGTGTGCCTACTGTAACTTAGTTATACAAGCCAGTCTTGAGCATGGCCTAGACACATAGGCGTGTCTGGTGGCCGTGTGAGGCACACAGGCGTGTCTGGTGGCCGTGTGAGGCACACAGCCTTGGCACATGAGCGTGTGTAGCCATTTCGAATGGTACATGGGCTAGACATACAGGCGTGTGGTTAGTCGTGTGACCTAAATCAGTTTCGACCACGGCCAAGGCACACGGGCGTGTCATGTGGCCGTATGGACAAGTCAGTATGTATGCCCTGTTTTGCCACGGCCTGGACACACGGGCGTGTCTAATGCCGTGTGAGGCACAGGGCCTGTTCACACGAACGTGTGACCTTTATAACTTTGAAAAATATTTATGTTTTGAAAATTTTTGTATGCATTCAGTTTAGTCCTGAACCCTTTCTAAAACATATTTAAGGTCTCATTGACTTATGTAAGGGACTCTATATTGATGTATGACTATGATGCTATGATGATTGTGAAATGAATGCTAAATGTTTCAATATGTCAGGTAAATGCCTCTTAACCCTAGTCCGGCGACGGATATGGGTTAGGGGTGTTACATATTCTCTTATTCCTTAACCGATTTTAAGAGAAGCAAATCACCATTGTTGATATATTTGTTCGGCTAGGCATAGTTTGGTGCATGGTAAATGATTTTCATCATGCTTTTAATGAATTTTATGTTTTTGAGGTTGTTTTAGCTTAACCTAACTAGCCTTAGGGTCAATTTGTAAAACTATTAAAGGTTGAGGGTTATGCAATGGATGTTCTTGAATGGTATTTCATGTTGATAGATTATGGATCTTTGTTGAAAAATAAACAAGTTTTGTAAAGTGATTTTTGATGAAATTTGGAATTAGGGACTAATTTGTTAAAGGTATAAATTCTAGGGTATGTTGGTAAATATGAGTTGTTTCAAGGTCTTTTGCATGTTTGATTAACATGGATTTAGACTAAAATGGTTAGATTTTATGTTATAAGCTTAAGGACTAAATTGTGAAAAAGTTAAAATGTTAGGGGCAAGTTGGTAATTTTGCATAAATATGAAATGTAGATTGAATTGAATGTTTAAGGTTAATTGAAGTACTTAATTGAATATAATTATCTATTTAGATCAAGATAAACCACATACGGACCTAGATCGAGGCAAAGCAAAATCTTCGAATTAGCTCGATTAAACTTCTACACCCTAGTTCTCGAGGTAAGTTTGTATGATCGGTTGTCGTATTAATGCTATTTAAATTTTATGTTATTATGTTATTTATAATGTGAATTGAACGATGTATAAATAAATCAATGCTATGACGATTATTGAGCCCCGTTTGAACCTTAGGAATTCGTAGGATACTAATGACATGTCATTAGGGATTTCAAGTTTTGGGTGCTAGTCTTGAATGTCCTATTGATGGCTGAGGTCCTACATTTGTTAAGGATACTCCACAGCTCATGTGACCAAATGATGTAAAGGACAGGTTACGGTTATGTAAAGGCACACTTCTTGTGAGCTTTCAAGAGTATCCGATGAAATTCTAGATGGTTCAACTGGTATGAAAAGGAAACGAAATGGTAAGTGGTCAAATGGAATGTATCAAGAACTTATGAAATGGAATTGTGATCTAAATGATGTGAATACATGTGTAAATTACTTGTTTATGGATAAATTTGTAACATCCCAAATTAGTGCCTAGTCGAAACAGTGGTTTCAAGACCACAAATCCGAAGTAGAAATAATTATTTTATGATTCTTATGAGGTCTATGATATGATTTCATGCTTGTGTGGAAGTTTCATGAAGAAATTCTATTGATAAAGTGTCCAATTTGATATTTAGGACTAGATTGCAAAAACTGCAAAATGTGAGTTCTAGAAGCTTTAAGCAGGAAATTGGAATGGATTATTAATTAGAGGTCTTTAAATAGTAATTTGCCTAATTTCTATTTTTATGGACAAAAATGGGCATGAATAGGAAAAACTTGGAAGAAAGGCCTTAAGGGCATTTTTGTCATTTGGTTAAGAAAAGAATAAAAAGGGAAAAATAAGTCAAAATTGTGTTCATCTTCTTCATATGTGTGCCGAAATTTGAAGAGCCATAGCTAGGGTTTTTCTTCAACTTACAAGCTCGATTGTGAGTACACCCTAGCTCCGTTTCTAATGTTCTTTATGTTTTAGAGATCCTTAAAGCATGAACTAGCTATTTCTACCATTATTTTGAGCTAGGGTTCATGTTCAAAAACTTACCCATGTGTGACATGCATGTATTGTGGTGTTTAATGGAGGAATATGGAAGTTTGATTCATGATAAACATCTTTTACTAAGTTGTTTTTCATGAAAACACCTTAAAAGGACCTTTTTGTAAAAGTTGTAAAATAGGTGGTTAAAAATATGATTTGGAAGAAAATGTAGGTTGATATAAGTATGATATAAATTTGGCTAGGCTTGGGTAGCAGAAGAAATGAACACATTTCATTTTACGAGCCTAGGGGCTAATTTGTAGTAATGTGAAAGTTTAGGGGTAAAATTATAATTTTGCCAAAGTATGATTTATGGACTATTTTGAACAATGTGATAATTAAATAAGCGAAACTTGCTATTATAGATGAAGAAAAATAGAGTCCGAACCTAAACCGAGGAAAGAACAAGGTTGTGGACTAAATTGAATAGTAGCCATAATTTTAGCACCGAGGTAAGTTCGTGTATAAATAATGCAACATTACCTTATTATATTTTTAATGCAATAATATTGCATGAATTGTGTAATTGTCTTTGTGGATTTAATTAATGATGACTCAATGACAATTCGACGAAGTGTGATATCTCGAAACCAGGAATGGTTAGGATACAAATGTCATGAAATTAGGGTTATGTGCGATCCCATGTAAGACCATGTTTGGGACATGGCTTTGGCATCGATATGTAATTTCATGTAAGACCATAGCTAGGCTATCGGCATCGATATGAGATCCTATGTAAGACCATGTTTGGGACATGGCATTGGCATCGACCTACGATCCCATGTAAGACCATGTCTGGCACATGGCTTTGGCATCGATCTGTGATCCCATGTAAGACCATATCCGGGATATGGCATTGGTATCCTACCATGTGTATGAGAGTTCTCTAGTATCCTTTAGTATTCCAAGTGGTTCAACATGTAATCCAATGATCATGTCAAATAGATGACAAGGCATGGTCATGTTGAAAGGGTACAGGTACATACACAAAGCTCATAAACATTGAGATTATGCATCGATGAAACCTCGATAAGATATGAGTGAATGAATTATGATAATGAGTCTTATTGTACATTATGCAAATGACATGACTTAAAATGTAACTATGATACTTGATGATATTATGATAAATATTCTTATGTTATGTGTATAATAATGCATGGTTAATGTTGTCAATTATTTACATGCAAACTTACTAAGCTTTATGCTTACCCCTTTTTCTTTTTACATTTTTCTTATAGTATCGCCAACCTAGCTCGGGGATCAAAGGACGTCGGAGCTCGATTAACACTATCAAACTAACCTTTTGGGTATAGTGAATTTAAGCATTTTGAGTATGGCATGTATAAGGACTTGGTCTTTTTGTTATATATCATATTTGTGTAGCCAAATGTATTGGCTTATATTGATTTGATGGTCCATTTTGTATATGGCCATGAGATCTGGCCCATAGTAATTATGGGGATGTGCAAGATAATTCATTGAATACCCGAATAGTGTTCTCAACCGAAAACTTAGCTCTATCAGGATCATCACTAACAGTGGCTCTAAATTCCTCAGCTCCGTGTTTTCGTATTCTATCAACAGGTTGTTTATTTAATTGCAAAGGATCGATACCTTGAGGAGATACAAGGATCAGTTGTGGAATAGGCGGGGGTGGAGGTTGCGGAACAGCTTGGTTCATACGAATATACTGTGTGAACCACTCGTTCAATATCTGGAAGAAGGCTTCTTTAGGCTCACTACCGTGACTACTCGTCACAGGTCTAGATTTAGTAGGCACTGTCCCTTGAGCGGGAGCTGGCGCATTACTTTCTACATCGTCTGCTATAGCTCGATCGGGATCCATTACTATATAAAAACATATTGGAAATGTCAGGAGTCATCACACTATCACAGTTTTGTATATGGCATGTATAGCTAGACTCACATACGCAACATTAGTCCAAGAATCGACTAAACTGTAGCTCTAATACCAACAAATGTAACACCCCTAACCTGTAACCGTTGCCGAAATAGGTTAAGAGGCATTACCGAACTTATAGCTCAGTTCAAAATGACAATTTATCAAATAACATTACATTTCAGTAAATATCACTCATTCACATTCATTATATACTTAAATCAAGCATACAAAGCCTTAATCATGCATTTGGGACTAAATTGATAACATAAAAAAAAAATTTAAAAACTTATAAAATTTTCAATCTTTCAAGTGTCACATGCCCGTGTGAACAAGCCGTGTGTCTCACATGGCTAGTAGACACGCTTGTGTCTTAGACCGTGTAAAAACAGGGCATACATACTGACTTGCACCACACAGCCAGAGACACACCCGTGTGCCTTGGCCGTGGTCGAAACTGACTTGGGTCACATGACCGATTACATGCCTGTGCACTAGGCTATGTGTCATTTAAGGGGGTATACTGACTTATGTCACATTATCAATCACACGCCTGTGTGTGAACCCGTTTGACACACGACCAATAGACACGCCCTTGTGTCTAAGCCCTGTCAAACCTGTAGGGTATACTGACTTATTTTGTAGGGTACCCCAAGGGACGCACGGTCATGTAACTTAATCGTGTGTCACACACAGCTGAGACACATGCCAGTGTCTCTGCCCGTGTGGACAAAAATAGGCCATTTGCAAAGGCATTTTGCCACCCTATAAATACAAGCATTTAAAAACATAATTGACCACATTTATACAGCTTAATTGGCAACCAAAACAACCATTTCAATACACATTATAAGCCATATCAAAACTTATCATTTACATATCCAAATACCTATTTAACCACATGTATAATCCATTCATCTAACATCTATATATCAAGATTTCACTTACATAATTTCATTCCATCTTTCCTTGTTAAAACATACCATAATTGAACTCTTCAATTCAACCAAAATATAACATCAAAATAAGCCAAAACACATGGCTTAACATATACACAAAAATATGCTAAAGTCAAGATATCAAGTAGCATAACTATCATCCCTTAAACTAGCCTATACATGCCATATTTACAAATTCACAAGTTCAAAATTACCAATCAGAATTTAGATAGTGTGAAGTGCAACCCCGACTTGTCCGGAATGAGCGAGCTAACGAACCTCTATAAAACATAGAAAAAGAAACAGAGTAAGCTTTATAGCTTAGTAAGCTTGTATAATTCAGAATTATACTTACCATTTATACAAAATCAAGCAATAAATAAAATGCCAACAATTCAATTTAACCATCACCTATTCACACATAATCATCACATGTTATTCATTTAACATAACATAAATCATCCGTTAGTACAATACTCTGTTTTATTCCAAAATTCACATATCATACATAACATTAATATCACTTATGACTTATCCGTATAAATAGAATTTAAGCCCATTAAACATATTAGTACTTCAAAGGATAGTCAAGTGAACAATGCTAGAATTCATCAATTCATCATCATATATGCTCTTTCGAGTCATGGTCGGTAAGCTCCTCTTGAGCTGATAAACAGTAAGCTCTATTGAGCTGAAAACGGTAAGCTCTATTGAGCTGAATAGTAAGCTCTTTCGAGCTGAACCGGTAAGCTCCAATAAGCGAAAATAGTAAGCTCTTACGAGCTGAATCAGTAAGCTCACACGAGCTGTGGTGAGTCTACAACAAATGCAGGAGCTCGACCAATACGGTAATCTCAATAACATGTCACTCGTATCCAATGGATTCGTATAGTTCAAACGAGGCTCGGTAACGAATACAATATATCATCAAGGCATTCATATTTCAAGTGTTTCAATTATATACATTTATTTCAACAAATACAAGTACAGAAAAGTTCAATTCTAATTATACGAACTTACCTTAAGTTGCTCGGATGAAAACTATCATCTATTCTCCAACCTTTCTTTTTCCCCGATCTAGTTCCGGTGTTTGCTTATCTTGATCTATATGATATCAAATTAACTCATTCAAACTTTCATTCAATTCAATTTAGCCTAAAACATTCATTTTGGCAAAATTACAAATTTACCCTAGACTTTTGACTGCTTTGCAATTTAGTCCTTTTTACACAAAATGGAAAATTTATGCAATTTACCCTTAACCCATGTATAGCTGAATTTCAGATAACCATATAGCAACCCATATTTTCATTTTATTCACATTTCAACCACAGCATTTCTATCTTTCACAATTTAATCCCTAATTATAATTTTTGTCAAAAAATCACTTTATAAAACTTGAATATCTATTAACAACCATCAATAATCTAACAAGAATCTTCAAAATACCCAAGTATTAAACAATGGCATATCTCAAAATCTATAACAGTTTCAAAAACGAAGGTATGAGAGCTAGCTAGATTAAGCTGCAACGAGCTCAAAAATGTAAAGATCATTAAAAACCGAGCTAAAATGAACTTACACGCTTAAGGCGAAGTGACCAAATATTTGAAGCTTAGAAATGGCTATTCTTTGGCCTTCATGCGGTTGGAGAAGATGAATGAAGAATAAAAATTTTCATTTTGTTTTAGTTAATAAATCATAATGGCCATTTTAACCTTTGTAATTAAACATAAAAATCATGAAATTAAAGTCCATTACCGTCCACTCATGTTATTAGTGGACTAATTTCAACTAAGTACTCATATATTTTAATTCTATAGCTATTTAATACATTTAAATAATAGAACTCAACTTTTACGCGTTACGCGATTTAGTCCTTTTTACTGAAAATTAAGCATTTAAACAGTAAAATTTATTAACCAAACTTTCACATAATAATTATCATACTGTAAACCTTAATAAAATAATAAAATAAATATCGACTTTGGATTTGTGGTCCCGAAACCACTGTTTCAATTTGACCTAAAAATAGGTTGTTACAACTCTCCGTCCCTTAGGGATTTTCGTCCCTAAAAATCTTACCGATGAAAAGGTTAGGGTACTGTTTTCGCATAGCTTCCTTGGGTTCCCACGTATCTTCCTCAATCCCATGTTTATGCCGAAGAACCTTTACCAAGGCTATGTGCTTATTTATCAATTCTTTGATCTAACGAGCCAGAATCCCATTGGTTCTTCGTTATCCGACATATCAATTTGAATTTCAACATCAATTGAAGAAATCACATGTGACGGATCGGATCTGTAATGACATAGCATAGAAACGTGAAAAGCATTATAGATCTTTTCAAGTTCAGATGATAAAGCTAGTCGATATGCTATAGGCCCTATTCTCTCGATAATTTCATACAGCCAGATGAATCGCAGACTTAATTTTCCTTTACGTCCAAAACGGAGAATCTTCTTCCATGGTGACACTTTTAAAAACACTCTATCTCTGACTTGAAATTCAATCTCTCTACGTTTCAAATTCGTATAGGATTTTTGTCTATCTGAAGCTACTTTTAAACTATATCGAATTGTTTTCACTTTTTCTTCAGTTTCTCTGATTAATTCAACCCCGTGAATTTTTTTCTCACTCAATTCAATCTAGTATAGTGGAGTTTGACACTTGCGACCATATAAAACTTTGCACGGTGCCCTCTTTATACTCGTTTGGAAACTGTTGTTATAAGCAAATTCAATCAGAAGCAAGTATTTCTTCCAGCTACCTTCAAACTCTAGAATACAACATCTCAACATATCTTCGAGAATCTAAATAACTCTCTCAGTCTGACCATCAGTCTAGGGATGAAAAGCAGTACTGAAGTTTAGTTTTGTTCCTAGAGCCTCTTACATAAATCTCGAATCTCTATCAGAGATAATAGACAGCGGTACACCATGTAATCATACGATATCAGACAAGTACAAATCAGCTAGTCTATCTAGAGAGTAATCTGTACGTACCGGTTTGAAATGAGCTGATTTTGTTACTCGATCAACGACAACCTAGATAGCATCTTTCTTTTTCGGAGTTAAAGGCAATCCCGATACGAAATCCATAGTGACTCTATCCTATTTTCACTCAGGAATCATTACAGGCTGTAGTAAACCCGATGGTACTTGGTGTTCAGCTTTGACTTGTTGACAAATCAAGCATTTTGATACAAACTCCAATATATCCTGTTGCATTCCTGACCACCAATACATCTGTTTCAGATAGTTATAAATCTTAGTACTACCCGGATGAATAGAAAAACAATTACTGTGTGCTTCATGCAGGATTTTCTAAATAAGCTCTGTATTTTTCGGTACAAAAATTCTATTTCAGGAACATGAAATATTCATTAGTTCCACTATGAAATTCTGAATCAAAATTAGACTCACATTGAATTCATTTAGCTTGTAGTTCACGATCATCTTTTTGAGCTTCACAAATTTGTTGAAGAAATACCGGTTTAGCTCTTAATTCATCTAAAATAGACCCGTCATCACATATCATCAACTAGGTGTTCGTGGCTCGTATCGCAAACAACGATTTTCGACTCAAGGCATCAATAACTACATTAGCTTTTCCCGGGTGATAATCAATCACAAAGTCATAATCTTTCAATAACTCGAGCCATCTTTGTTGTCACAAATTCAAATCCTTCTGTGACATTAGATATTTCAAGCTTTTGTGATCCGTATATATATGGCATTTCTCACCATATAAGTAGTGTCGCCAAATCTTTAATGCGAACACAATTGCAGCCAACTCTAAATCATGTGTCGAATAGTTCTTTTCATGCGGTTTCAGCTGTCGTGAAGCATAAGCAATAACTTTTCCATCTTGCATCAAAACACACCCAGTCCGTTTAATGACATATCACTATAGATCACGAACTATTTACCTAATTCAGGTTGAACCAAAACTGGTGCCTCTGTTAATAGTGCTTTCAATAGTTCAAAACTCTGCTGACACTTTTCTGACCATTCAAACTTCACATCTTTTTGTAGCAATTAAGTCATTGGTGTCGCAATCATCGAGAATCCTTTTATAGATCTTCGGTAATAACCCGCTAAACCCAAAAAGCTACAGACTTCAGATACATTTCTCGGAGGTTTCCAATCAACAATAGCAGAAATCTTGCTCAGATCAACTCTAATATCGCCAGTTGAAACAATATGTCCCAAAAATCCAACCTTTTTGAGCCAGAACTCGCATTTATTGAACATTGCAAATAACTATTTTTCACGTAGAGTTTGTAACACAATTCTCAAGTGCTCAGTATGTTTAGATTCATCTCGTGAATAGATCAGAATATCGTCAATGAATACAACAACAAATCTGCCTAAATACAGTCTGAATATTCAATTCATCAAGTCCATAAAAATGGCAGGAGCATTAATTAAACCAAAAGGCATAACAAGGAATTCATGATGTCCATACCTTGTTCTTAACGTGGTTTTTAGCACATTCGACTCATTGACTCGCAACTGATAGTAACCTGATCTCAGATCAATCTTTGAAAATACTGAAGCTCCCTTCAATTGATCAAATAAGTCATCAATTCATGGTAAAGGTTATTTGTTCTTTACAGTCACTTTATTCAACTATCTATAATCGATACACATTCTCATAGTACCATCTTTCTTTTTCACGAACAATACCGGTGCACCCCAAGGAGAATAACTCTGTTGTACAAAACCTCTATCTGTCAATTCTTGCAACTGAGCTTTCAACTCTTTCAATTCTATTGGAGCCATTCTATACGGAGCTATCGTGTAACAACCCAAACCTGGCCTGGATGTTACGGCCGAATCTGGCGATGTCAGCTTAAAGTGTTTTCCGTAAAGTACGATTGTTAAAAACCTATTCTCTATAAAACCTCTTTGGGTGATCTTAAAAACGATTTAAAGACATGTCGTTTATCGAAAGTTAATCATGTTAAAACGTCGTTATTTATTTATTTTATTTAAAATGTTATTTCTTACGAAAGCTCTAAATATCAATTACGTATTCGTGGTATTTTTGAAAAATATTTATCTTTTTGAAAACCCGCGTCTTTTCCTACTACTAGCAGTTATAAATCAAAGCAAATAAAAATCCCAAATTAAAAATAAAATCAAAAGAGGCCTTATTAAAATAGAAATACCCAAGATGAAATTACTTATAATTTAAAAATCAAATATGAAAGTATGTGCGGTTGTGTGGCCACCTTTGAGTCCCCCGCAGAACTGACCTGCCTAAGTCCGGGGATTACCTGTACAGATAAACAGATGGGTGAGTTATGAAAACTCAGTGTGTAATCCCATATCAAATAGCAAACAGTGAGCATATACAGTTTGGGCCTGTGCCCAATTCAGTAATGGTTCAGTCTCAGCTAGGGCCTTAGCCAATTACAATATTAGTATCAGTTTGGGCCAGAGCCCGTCTCGGTGACAGTAACAGTACAGTTATGCAATCAAGAGATCCTACCCAGCCAGCCTCTACACTCCATCTCCGCCCAACCCTGCCACTACAATACACTTCCTCCAATCATAATAAAACCCACCCCATGCAACACATCATGCATCAGGTCATATCATGTCATAATATCATACATGTACTCAATGCGTCTAAAATGGCATGCTTAAATACAATCATGCATCACATAAGGGCAAAACAGTCATTTTATGATATAGGGGCATAACAGTCATTTTATTAGTTAAGGGGTCTAGGAAAACTTATTGACCCAACTGTAGGTCCACAGTCGTCTTGGGCGACCCCTTTAACCTTGACAGTCAAACAGTGAAATTGGGTCCACGGCCCATATTGCGAGCCCACGTGGGCCCACACACCCGTGTGGCCCACATAGTCCAGAAATGGCCTTGGCCATGTGGTTTACACTGCTTGGCCCAATATTCTCCACATGTTCGTGTGGTTTACCCGTGTGGAGCCCACATGCTTAAGGGGCCCACACGGCCCAATTTAGCCCATTCTAGCCCAATACAGCCTCAGCCCACGAAATCGCTCATGGGCGGCCATGTAGACAACACGCCCATGTTTAATCACAAGGGCTACCACACGAGCGAGCGCACGCCCATGTACCGTCATCGTTTGCCTATTTTGGCTTTTGCTGAATTCCATAGTTTAGATACTGTTTACAGCCTTGTTGCGAAAGTGTGCAAATAGTTCACAAGCGCTCCAAACCTAGATTCAACCACAATACACCATTAGTCCCCTTAACAACAGGATTAAACAATACCTTTTTATGTCACCTATCAAAAAGGTTTCTTATCACTTGCCTTGGTCGATCGACTGAGGGTCACACACTTAATCTGTTGCAAGAGACTAATTTCAAACCTCTTTAGAGATATCCTGCAATACAATTGAGACTTAATAACCTAAACCATTTATTAATCATACCAATAGTTTGTACCAACAGCATAGCCATTTACTGAATGCGCCAAACTCAGAATAGGAAAAGAAACAATCGGCCCACATGCCCAAAAGCAAGCCGAGAGCACACTCTACAACAGAGGCATATGCTAGCACAACCATAACCTTAGCAAAAAAAATGGCAGCAAAGGATATATCAGAAGGAAGATTACTACGGTAGAGAAAGGGAGAAAGAGAACAAAAAAGAACAGCATGCACCCACTGAATCATTAAGGAATAACTGCCAAACCAAAAATAGAGAGAGAGAGAGATAAAGTATTTGGGAAAAGCAGACCGATTGAGAGAGGGAAAAACAGTAGCAACCTAAGGAGACTGAAATCAAAAGAAAACGAGAAGGGGTGGGGGAGAAAGGGTATTCGGGCAATGAGCAAAAGGGATAATATGCTTGGTAGAAGAGTAGAGGAAGAAAGAAAATCGACTAACAAGGAGAAGATAGCCAAAAGGGAGAATAAAGTTGCACAAAATAGAAAAAGGAGATACCCGAATGGTCTTTTGCTATATTCGGCCCCAAGAAGAGAGGGTATAATCACTCAAAACTGAAAATGTAGAGAAGAATGCTCAGTAAAGCTGAAATCCCCCTAAAGGAAAGAGTTCCCATTCAGCTCCAACACTTCTACTCCCTTCAAAATCCCACAAATTCCTCCTCAAATCACTCCAATCGACCCCTCCTCCCTCAACTAATTACTTCGAATTCTATTCAAACACTTCAGTGTTTCGGTCCAAACACAACACTCCCATGGCACAGCAGCAAAATAAAACACTTCCATTATCCAAAGCAAAACTCAAACCTCAAACCTCATGGAACAATCAACCTGCCCCATCCCTTAGACTAGTAAGCCCTTTCTGACATAAAATACCCACATTTATTTAAAAGTCTACTGACTAGAGATAGGGTTTATTCCTTTAAAAACAAAACTTTTCGCACATGCCCAAGCTTGAACCCAAGACTTCTCGGACTCTTCCTAGGGCACTTAACCACTGAAGCAGACATGCAATTGTGTAGCACAAACATACGAAAATAATTATTTAGGACTTTCTTGGGGCGTTACATATCGATATCAGAGTTATTCTCGATACTAATTCAATACCAAATTCAACCCCTCTGGTCGACGGTAAACTTTGTAATTCTTCTAGAAATACATCCAAAAACTCACAAACAACAAGTACAGATTCAATCTTTGATTCTGACACTTTTGTATCTAGTACCTATTCAAGATATGCATCGTAGCCCTTTCTCAAATATTTCTGAGCTCATATAGACGATATCACAGTAGATAATTCACTCGAATCATTAGACTCACTTCGAAGAATCTCACCATTTTTAACATTTCAATTCGATAGTCTTCTATCTACAATTCACAACTGCGTCGTGCATAATTAGCTAGCCTATACCCAAAATCACATCAAACTCATCAAATGGTAGAAACATAAAATCAGCTTGAAAACCTCGGATCATCAGAAGACAATTCTTACAAATTTTATCAACTAAAAGAAACTTGCCCAAGGGGTTCGATACTTTAATTACAAACTCTATAGATTTGACATGTAAAATCTTTTTAAATACTAAATTCATATAGATATATGAATGGGTTGATCCAGGATCTATCAATGCAACTATATTAGTATTAAGAAGAGAAAAAGTACCGGTAATAACGTCTAGTGATGATGCCTCCTCTCATGCACGTATAGCATAAGCCTTGGCAGGTGCTCGTACATCAGATCTCATAGTCGAATCACTCTTAGCACCTCAATTACCACTCATATTTTTGGTGTTTCGGGGCAGTCTCCCTCTAGTAGTCATGTTACTTGTTTTCACTGGTTGTTCTCTTTTAGCTGTGAACTTTTCTGGACAATCACGGAGACAATGATCAAAAGATCCACATTTAAAGCAAGCTTCGCTCACTAATCTGCATTCACCGTAATGTCACTTATTGCAATGTTTACATTCAGATCCAGTATTTCTAACACTTCTTACACTGGCCACAGATGTCGCTTGAGGTTTTGAACTTGATTGTCTCGCATTTCTATCTCTAATAGAAATTCCTGCAGAGACTATAGAACGAGGATGATATTCTCAAAATTTCTTTGATGATGAATGATGTGATTTGCCTGTAAATCTTTTTCTAGACTCTCTAGCCTCAGGATCAGCTTTTCTTTTCTCTTTACAAAGCTCATCGGCTTTACAGGCTCGGTCAAACAGAACAACAAACTCTTTTAGCTCAAGAATTCCAACCAACACTCAAATTTCTTCATTCAATCCATCCTCGAATCTTTTACACATTATAGCTTCAGAAGAAACACAATCATGAGCATATTTGTTCAATCGTACAAACTCCCTCTCATACTCTGTAACTGTCATACGACCTTGCTTCAATTCAAGGAATTCTTTTCTCTTTTGATCAATGAAACTTTGGCTGATGTATTTCTTTCTAAATTCAACTTGAAAGAATTCCCAAGTGACTCTTTCTGGTGGAACTACAGATATCAAGGTATTCCACCACTGATACGCAGTATCTCTCAACAGTGATACAACACATTTCATACATTCTTTGGGTGTGCAAGATAATTCGTCGAATACCCGAATAGTGTTTTCAAGCCAAAACACAGCTCTCTTAGGATCATCATTAACAGTGGCTCTAAATTCATCAGCTCTGTGTTTCTGTGTTCTACCAACATATGGTTTATTTAATCGCAAAGGATCAATACCTTGAGGAGCTACAGGGATCGGTTCGGGAACAGGTGGGGGTGAAGGTTGCGGAACAGCTGGGTTCGTACGAATATACTATGTGAACCACTCGTTCAATATCTGAAAAAAGGCTTCTTTAGCCTTACCATTGTGATTACTCGTCACAGGTCTAGATTCATTAGGTGTTGTCCCTTGAGCGAAAGCTGGTGCGTTACTTTCTACGTCGTCCGCTATAGCTCATTCGGGATCCATTACTATATAAAAACATATTGGAAATGTCAGGAGTCATCACACTATCACAGTTTTATATATAGCATGTATAGCTAGACTCACATACGCTACATTAGTCTTGGAATCGACTAAACCATAGCTCTGATACCAACAAATATAACACCCCTAACCCATAACTGTTGTCGGAATAGGTTAAGAGGCATTACCGGACTTATAGCTCAGTTTAGAATGATAATTTATCAAATAACATTACATTTCAGTAAATATCACTCATTCACATTCATTATATACTTAAATCAAGTATACAAAGCCTTAATCATGCATTCAGAACTAAATTGATAACATATAAAAAAATTTAGAAACTTATAAAATTTTAACCTTTCAAGTGTCACACGCCCGTGTGAACAGGCCGTGTGTCTCACACGGCTAGTAGACACACCCGTGTCTTAGACTGTGTAAAAACATGGCATACATATTGACTTGCACCACATGGCCAGAAACACGTCCGTGTCCCTTGGCCGTGGTCAAAACTGACTTGGGTCACACGGGCGACTACACGCCCGTGCTCTAGGCCATGTATCATTTAGGAGGGTATACTGACTTATGTCACACGGTCAATCACATGCCCGTGTGTGAACCCGTGTGACACACACGGCCAATAGACATGCCCGTGTGTCTAAGCCCTGTCAAACCTGTAGGGTATACTGACTTATTTTGTAGGGTACCCCTAGGGACAGACGGTCGGTCCTGTAACTTAACCGTGTGTCACACACAGTTGAGACATATGCCCGTGTCTCTTCCCGTATGGACAAAAATAGGCCATTTGTAAAGGCATTTTGCCACCCTACAAATACAAGGATTTACAAACATAATTAACGACATTTATACAACTCAATTGAAAACCAAAATAACCATTTCAATACACATTATAAGCCATATCAAAACTTATCATTTACATATCCAAATACCTATTTAACCACATGTATAATCCATTCATCTAACATCTATATATCAATACTTCATTTACATAATTTAATTCCATCTCTCCTTGCTAAAACATACAATAATTGAACACTTCAATTTAACCAAAATATAACATCAAAATAAGCCAAATCACATGGCTTAATATATACACAAAAATATGCCAAAGTCAAGATATCAAGTAGCACAACAATCACCCCTTAAACTAGCCTATACATGCCATATTTACAAATTCACAAGTTCAAAAGTACCAATCGGAATTTAGATAGTGTGAAGTGCAACCCCGACTTGTCTGGAACGAGCGAGCTAACGAACCTCTATAAAACATAGAAAAAGAAACAGAGTAAGCTTTATAGCTTAATAAGCTCGTATAATTCAGAATTAAACTTACCATTTATAAAAAATCAAGCAATAAATAAAATGCCAACAATTCAATTTAACCATCACCTATTCACACATAATCATCACATGTTATTCATTTAACATAACATAAATCATCCGTTAGTACAATACTCTGCATTATTCCAAAATTCACATATGATACATAACATTAATATCACTTATAACTCGTAACTTATCCATATAAACAGTATTTAAGCCTGTTGAACCTATTAGAACTTCAGAGGATAGTCGAGTGAACAATGTCAGTAATTCGTCAATTTATCATCATACATGCTCTTTCGAGTCATCATCGATAAGCTCTTCTTGAGCTGATAAATAGTATGCTCTATTGAGCTAAAAACAATAAGCTTTATTGAGCTGAATAGTAAGCTCTTTCGAGCTGAATCAGTAAGCTCCAATGAGCTAAAACAGTAAGCTCACACGAGCTGTGGTGAGTCCGCAACAAATGTAGGAGCTCGACCAATATGGTAATCTCAGTAACATGTCACTCGTATCCATTGAATTCATATGGTTCAAACGGGGCTAGGTAACGAATACAATATATCATCAAGGCATTCATATATCAAGTATTTCAATTATATACATTCATTTTAACAAATACAAGTATAGAAAAGTCCGATTCTAATTACACAAACTTACCTTGAGTTGCTCGGATGAAAATTATCGTCTATTCGCCAACCTTTCTTTTTCCCCGATCTAGTTCTAGTATTTGCTTATCTTGGTCTATATGATATCAAATTAACTCATTCAAACTTTCATTCAATTCAATTTAGCCTAAAACATTCATTTTGTCTAAATTACAAATTTACCCCTAGACTTTAGATTACTTTGCAATTTAATCCTTTTTACACAAAATGACAAATTTATGCAATTTACCCTTAATCCATGTATAGCCGAATTTCACATAACTATATAGTAGCCCATATTTTCATTTTATTCACATTTCAACCACGACATTTCTATCTTTCACAATTTAATCCTAATTCCCATTTTTGTCAAAAAATCACTTTATAAAACTTATATATATTAACAACCATCAATAATCTAACAAGAAACTTCAAAATACCCAAGTATTCAATAGTGGCATATCTCAAAATCTATAACAGTATCAAAAACAAAGGTACGGGCTAGCTAGATTAAGCTGCAACGAGCTCAAAAACGTAAAAATCATTAAAAATTGAGCTAAAATGGACTTACATGCTCAAGGTGAAGTAACTGAATATTTGAAGCTTAAAAATGGCTATTCTTTGCCCTTCATTTGGTTGGAGAAGATGAATGAAGAATAAAATTTTTTGTTTTCTTTTAGTTAATAAATCATAATGGCCATTTTACTATTTTAACCTTTGTAATTAAACATAAAAATCATGAAATTAAAGTCCATTACCGTCCACTCATGTTATTAGTGGACTAATTTCAATTAAGTACTCATATATTTTAATTCTATAGCTATTTATTACATTTAAACAATAGAACTCAACTTTTACGCGTTACGCAATTTAGTCCTTTTTACTGAAAATTAAGCATTTAAACAGTAAATTTTCTTAACGAAACTTTCAAATAATAATTATATCATGCTGTAAACATTAATAAAATAATTAAATAAATATTTTTACTTTGGATTTATGGTCCCAAAACCACTATTTCGATTTGACCTAAAAACGGACTATTACAGGCTATGTGTCTCAGCCGTGTGAAGGGCACGGCCTCAGGACATGGGCGTGTGCCAAGGCTATATGAAATCTGCTCTTAATTATTGGAATTTAATTTGCCATACGGCCTAAGCACACGGGCATGTGCCTTGGCCGTGTGACCCTAACTGTGTTGATGACGTTATAAACAGAGAATTACACGGGCTGAGGACATAGGCGTGTGTTACCACACGGCCTACCCACACGGACGTGTGACCTTGTTTCATGAAAACTTTTTAAGTTTTCCCAAAGTTTTTTAAAGTTTTCAGTTTAGTCCTAAACTACCCCCGATATATGTTTTGGGCCTCGTAGGCCCATATAAAGGACAATTTGCATAGGTATGAATGAATTTGATTTGAACAAAATTTTATGGCTCGATTTTGTATGTTTACTCGTGTTTAAGTTCAGTAATGCCTAGTATCCTTTCCCGACGTCAGACATGGGTAAGGGGTGTTACATTTAATGGTATCAAAGCTACATTTTAGTCTATTCTCAGACTAACGTAGCATGTTTACAAGTCTAGCTATACATGCCATAAATGAATTATGATAGTGTGACGATTCTTGACCTTTTTAAATTATGTTTTCATATAGCAATGGATCCCAATCAAGCTGAAGCTGATGATGTAGAAAGTAATGCGCTGGCTCTCGCTCAAGGGGCAATGCCAGTTGATAGTAGACCCATGACCGTGAGCCAGGGAGGAGGAGATAAGTCTAGGGAAGCCTTTCTCCACATGATGAATGCCTGGTATACAGAGTTCGTTCGAACAAACCTGGACGCTCAACCCCTTCCACCCCCACCTATTTCTCAACCTATCCCCGTATCACCCCAAGGTATGGACTTCATGAGACTGAATAGACCTCCAGTTGATAAGATTTGAAAATAAGGAGCCAAAGAGTTTCGAGCTAGTATAGGTGATGATCCCTAAAGGGCAGACTTTTGGCTCGAGAACACCATCAGGGTATTTGATAAATTATCATGCACACTTGAGGAATGCATGAAGTGTGTAGTATCACTCCTAAGAGACTCGGCTTATCAGTGGTGGAACACTCTTGTGTCAGTTGCACCAAGGGAGAAAGTTAATTGTGAATTTTTCCAAGAGGAGTTTTGTAAGAAGTAAATTAGTTAGAGGTTTATCGATCAGAAGCGAAAGGAGTTTCTTGAGTTAAAATAGGGTCGAATGTCTATAACGGAGTATGAGTGTGAGTTTGTAAGACTCAGTAAGTAGGCTCGAGGGTGTGTATCGACTGAGACCATCATATGTAAGAGGTTTGGGGATGGATTAAATGAAGGCACCCGATTGCTGGTTGGCACCTTAGAATTAAAAGAGTTTTTTGTATTGGTTGAGAGAGTTTGCAAGGTCGAGGAATTGGCTAAAGAGAAAAGAAAGGCTAAGTTTGAATCTCGAGATTTGAAGAAGAGACAGATCAGTAAGTCACTACAGTCCTCATCTAAAAAACTGAGAGATTTTAACTCTCGATCGAGTGCTACAGTTGGGTACCCAAATAGGAATAAGGGTAAGCAGTACTCGATTCCAAAAGCTCAGACTACTTCAATTGCTAGTGTAACATCTCGAAATAGGGCTAGTCGAAATAGTGGTTTCGGGACCACAAATCTGACGTCAAAATATTTATTTTATGATTATTATGAGGTCTAGAATATAACAATGTACATTTGTCAAGATTTCATGAAGAAATTCTTTGAGTAAGGTGTCCAATTGGAAATTAGTGACTAAATTCAATAAACTGCAAAACTTGGATTCTAGAAGAAATTTGTCTAAAATTGCTTTAGATTATAAATTAGAAGGTATTAGAGAGCAATTTGCCCAATTTCTAAGTTTTTGGACAAAAATAGGCTTGTATGGATAAAATCTTAAAGAAAGGGCTTAAGGGCATTTTGGTCATTTGGCATTTTAATGAAATAAAATGGGAAAAAGAAGGCAAAAATCAGCCATATTCTCCCATGTACCAGCTGAAATTCTCAAGTCCTCCATAGCTAGGGTTTTCAAAATTTTCAAGCTCAATAGTAAGAGCTCCCGAGCCTCGTTTTTAATGTTCTTCGTATTTTTGAAATCCCAGTAGCTTACTCTCTCTATTTCTACCTATATTTCATGCTAGGGTTCATGTTTATAAATTTAACCATGCATGAGTTACTTGAATTTATGGTTTAAGGAGGGACATGAAAGTTGAAGGTGTGTTAAACATACTTTCCTAGGTGATTTTCATGAAAAAACCCTAAAGGGACCTTTTTGCAAAAGTTGTTAAATATGTGGTAGAAATGTGAAAATAATGGAAAATATGGGCTGCCATAAGAAGGAAAAGTGTTTAGCTAGGCTTGGGTAAAATAGAAATTGCATATGTATCATTATACGAGCTTAGGGACTAAATCGTAAAAATATGAAAGGTTAGGGGCAAAATGGTCATTTGGACTGGGGGTGAAATTTAGGCTCAAAAAAGTATAATGTAGAGTGTTAATTATTTAATTTTATTGTTTTAGACCCCAAGGAACAAGTTTCGGAGGTCGATCGAGAAAAACGAAAGGTTTCAGAATAACCAAAACACATCACCGAAACAATTACCAGGTAAGTTCGGATAACTTAAAGTAAACTCATAACATGCATAATTGTATGATTTATGAATACATAATGATTGCATTACTGATGGCATGAAAATGCATGGAATGTATCTTTGATAATAATTATTGGTAAATGTCTCGGTTGAGGTTAGAAAGGGAATTCGATGGATAAACCATGATTTACATGAGGCTTGAGATCATGCATGTGTTGTAGACAGGATTTATCCCGGACAGGTAATCCGATGATCTCATGTATAAAAAGGATCTAGCCCAGACAGGTGTTTCTTGAGTGATCGAGCCTCCTAAAGAATATGTGTGCATTGTGGATTTAGCCCGAACGGGTAATCCGATTAGGGTCTGGATTTTGCCTGGACTGGTAATTCAGATCCAAGCTCATTAAGGGTGTTTTTCATGTAAGGTATTTAGCCAGGACTGGTATCCTAACATCACCTTATGAGTTTATATTGCGAGGGATTTAGCCTAGACCGGTAATCCCACCGTAAGATGTGAGGTTCGCGGGAGTGCATACTTGAAATGATCATTCATATGAATTGATGGTGACTGGATGATCCATCGAGATTTCTTAAATACTCAACAAGACTAACACGAGGTATATGTACGAATGACCTGTTGAATGATAAGCTCATCTAAGATAAATTGCATGGTGTTTTGTTGTGTGACTAACTCATTGCTTGAGTGCCTGTAATAGGGAAATCATTTCCATACTTGTTGGTTTCATTATTTAATAAGGATGTATGCTAAATAATCGGTAAGTTTACTTTCCAATTATTCCGAGCTTACTAAGCATGTAAATGCTTACCCCTCTCTTTTCCCTGTCTTACAGAGCTCGAGGACTCATATAGATTGAAAGACGGTTGGAGAATCATCACACTATCAACTAGTTCAGCTTTGGTATATAGACACTTATGTTTTGTTCAATGGCATGTATAAAACTTGAGTATTTGGTTATATATGTCATTTGATTTGCCAAGATTAAGGCATGTAAAATTATGCTTATCTTTTTGTATATGGCCATGGAAATTGGCTTATTTTGTAGTAGGCTATGACCTACAAATCTGTGCAAGTTTATGTTCAAATATGATGGTTTGGTTAAAATTGGCAATGAGTTATGAAAACAATCCAACCTTAAATATGTCGAGTAGACATAGAAATCCTTAAATGCAAGATTAGAATTAACTTAGCATGCATGAAACCAATGACATGAGGTTCACATGCAATGAGGTTAATCAAAGTTTCATATTTATAAATGTATAATTTGGCCTAAACATGCACTATAGTAATCTATAAGCGTAATTTGTTAGTGGAGGATGACTTAAGGCTTGGAAAATAGCCTAATAAGGTCCACATAGGTAGACACACGGGTGTGTGTCTAGGCCGTGTGTGACACACGGCTCACCTCCATGGGTGTGTGGTATGGTTGTGCGTCCCCTGCACCTAAATTTTTAAGTCAGTATAAAACACAGGCTAAGCACATTGGCATGTGCCTTGGCCATGTGTTTTTAACAGAATCTTAAGGTTAAAGTCAGTGTTGCACACGGGCGGAGGGCACAGGCTTGTCCCAAGTCACATGGGCGTGGGTGACCACATGGCCCCATCACACGGGCGTGTTACACTTCAAGTAAGGGAAATTTCTCTTAGGTACTCAAAGTTTATCGAACATCTTTGGTTTTGTCTCGTACTGCCCCTAGGTGTGTTTTAGGCCTCGAAAGCCTGTGTAAGGGACAAAGTGTACGTGTTTGAAAGGTTTTAAATTTGGACGAAGATCGGTGACCCGATTTAGTGAGTTTATAAAGGTTTAAACTCAGTAATGCCTCAAGCCCCGTTCCAGTGCCGGATATGGCGAGGGGTGTTACAGCTAATGTCGGTAATGCCCGATCAAGTAGAATGGAATGTTCACATTGTGGTAGACATCACCTTGGCGAGTGTCGAGCTAATGATGGAACTTGTTTTAAGTGTGGTTCCTAAGATCATTTCATTAGAGACTGCCCCGAGATGGTTGAAAAGGAAAGATTTCATATTGCAAGATCAAGCAATACTATTCTAGAGGGAGACCACAAAGAAATCTGGGAAATGGAGCGAGTAGTAAGAGTGCACTTAGAGATCCAAGTGTGAGACTCGAGGGCAGGACACCTGCGAGGACTTATGCCATTCACACTCGTGAAGAGGCTTCATCTCTTAATGTGATTATGGGTACTTTTTCTCTCTATGATACTCATGTTGTACCTTGATTTGGGATCTACCCATTCGTATATTTGTGTGAAATTGGTGTCTAGCATGAATATGCCTATTGAGTCTATAGAATTTGTGATAAAAGTGGCAAACCCTTTAGGCAAGCATGTGTTAGATGACAAAGTATGTAGAAATTACCCTTTAATAATTAAAGGTCATTGTTTCCCGGTTAATCTTATGCTTTTTCCATTTGATAAATTTGATATAATACTTGGTATGGATTAGTTGACCATGCATGATGTAGTAGTAAATTGTAGAAGGAAAATCATTGAATTAAAATGTGAAAATGGTGATATTCTTCGGGTTGAACCAAATGAATCGAATAGATCGCTTGTAGTGATTTCTTTTATGACTGCTCAAAAATGTATAAGAAAGTGTTATGAAGCTTATCTTGCCTTTGAGTTGAATAAAAAAGAGTCCGAGTTGAAAATTGAATCAGTGCCAATAGTATGTGAGTATCCGAATGTATTTCTGAAAGAGTTGCCCGAATTACCTCCTATTAGAGAAGTTGAGTTTGGTATTGAGTTAATTCCTAGTACTGCACCTATTTCGATCGCTTCGTATAGGATGGCTCCAATGAAACTAAAGGAGTTGAAAGTTAAGTTATAAGAATTAATGGATAAAGGTTTTGTGAGACCTAATCATTCTCGTGGGGCACACCGCTACTATTTGTGAAAAAGAAAGATGGTCCAATGAGATTGTGTATAGACTACCGACAGCTCAATAAGGTAACCATAAAGAACAAGTACCCTTTTCCAAGAATCGATGACTTGTTTGAGCAATTGAAGGGAGCCATAGTATTGTCCAAGATTGACTTGAGGTCCAGTTACTACCAATTGAGAGTTAGGGAGTTTGATGTGCCAAAAACTGCATTTCAGACGAGGTATGGTCACTATGAATTTTTGGTTATGCCTTTTGGTTTAACGAATGCTCCTGCGGTATTTATGGATTAAATGAACCATATTTTCTGACCATACTTGGATAAACATGTGGTTGTTTTTATCGATGATATTATGATTTATTCTCGTGATGAATCTTAGCATGCCGAGCACTTGAGAACTATTTTACAAACCTTGAGAGAAAAGCAGTTGTATGCTAAGTTTAGTAAAAGCGAATTTTGGCTTAGAGAAGTTGAATTTTTGGGTCACATTGTTTTAGGCAATGGTATTAGAGTTGACCCGAGTAAGATATCGACTATTGTTAAATGGAAACTGCCGAAGAACGTAACTGAGGTTAGAAGCTTTCTGGGCTTATCCGATTATTACAGAAGGTTTGTTAAAGGATTTTCCATGATTGCTACTCCGGTGACGAAGCTATTACAGAAGGATGTCAAGTTCGAATGGACAAAAAAGTGCCAACAAAGTTTTGAGAAACTAAAGGCATTGTTAATAGAGGCACATATTTTAGTGCAACCTGAACCGGGAAAAGAATTTGTGGTTTATAGTGACGCGTCTTTGAATGGATTAAGTTGTGTACTTATGCAAGAAGGTAAAGGGATAGCTTATGCCTCGAGGCAGCTGAAGCCACATGAGAAAAATTATCCGACACATAATTTGGAGCTAGCTGCCATTGTATTTGCATTGAAGATTTGGAGACACCACTTGTATGGCGAGAAATGCCGAGTATTCACTAACCATAAAAGTTTAAAGTATTTGATGACTCAAAAATATTTGAATCCATGACAATGGAGGTGGCTATAGTTGATAAAAGATTATGAGCTAGTGATTGACTAACACCTGGGAAAGGCGAATATAGTCAACGATGCTTTGCATAGGAAGTCATTATTTGCTTTGAGGGCTATGAACACTCAATTAGCTTTATCAGATGATGGCTCGATTCTAGTCAAGTTGAGAGTTGGACCGATGTTTCTTCACGAGATTTATGAAGCTCAGAAAAGTGACAGTGAGTTGCAAGATAAGAGAGCTCAGTGTGAGTCGGGTATTGAATCAGATTTTTGGATTAGTTCCGATGGTTTCTTGATGTTCTGAGATAGGATTTGTATTCCTAAAAATACTGAGTTGATTCAGAAGATTTTGCACGAAGCACATAATGGATGTTTATCTGTTCATCCAGGTAGTACAAAAATGTACAATGACTTGAAGAAATTGTATTGGTGGTTGAATATGAAAAGAGATATTTTAGAGTTTGTTTTGAGATGTCTAATTTGTCAGTAAGTAAAAGCTGAACATCAAGTACCTTCAGGCTTACTTCAGCCTATAATGATCCCCGAATGGAAATGGGACCGTATTACTATGGATTTTGTGACGGGTTTGCCTTTGACACCAAGAAAGAAAGATTTTGTATGGGTTATTGTAGATCGATTGACAAAGTCGGCTCACTTTATACCTGTACGTACTGACCATTCACTTGATAAGTTAGCCAAGTTGTATATTTCTGAAATAGTGAGGGTGCATGGAGTACCTTTGTCGATCATATCAGATAGAGATCTAAGGTTCACTTCACAGTTTTGGAAAAAGTTATAAGAAGCTTTGGGTACGAAATTGAATTTTAGTACCGCTTTCCATCCGCAAACTGACCAACAATCTGAAAGGCTAATTCAGATTCTGTTGTGTTCTTGTGTTCCAAGGTAGTTGGGAAAAGTACTTACTGTTGGTAGAATTTGCCTATAACAACAGTTTTCAGTCGAGTTTGAAAATGGCACCGTATGAAGAATTGTGTGGGTGTAAGTGCCCACCCTAGTATTGGACCGAACTCAAAGAGAATTAGATTCACGAAGTTGATTTAGTCAGAGAAACCGAATAAAATGTAAAGATAATACGTGATTACTTGAAAGCCACTTCTGATAGACAGAAACCCTTTGCGGATTTGAAACGGAAAGAGATTGAGTTTCAAGTCAGTGATAGGTATTCTTAAAAGTATCTCCGTGGAAGAAAGTTTTGAGGTTTGGCCAAAAGGGCAAGTTAAGCTCGTGTTTTATTAGACCATACGAGATAATTAAAAGAATAGGGCCGATAGCATATCGGTTGGCTATGCCATCTGAGTTAGAAAGAATCCATGATGTGTTCAATGTGTCTATGTTGCGCTGATACTGATCAGACCCTTCACATGTGATTTCACTGACAGAGGTTGAGATTCGACCGGATATGACTTATGGCAAAGAGCAGGTTAATATTTTGACTCGAAAAGTCAAACAATTGAGGAACAAAAGTATTGCCCTTGTTAAAGTATTATGTCAAAGACATGGGGTTGAAGAGGCTACATGGGAGACCGAGGAAAGCATGAGAAACCAATACCCAAACCTCTTCACTGGTAAGATTTTCGGGGATGAAAATCCTTAAGGGAGAGAGTTGTAACTTCCCGAATTAGGGCCCAGTCAGAATAGTGGTTTCAAGACCATAAATCCAAAGTAAAAATAATTATTTTATGATTCTTATGAGGTCTACGATATGATTTCATGCTTGTGTTAAAGTTTCATGAAGAAATTTTATTGATAAAGTGTCCAATTTGATATTTAGGACTAAATTGCAAAAGTTGCAAAATGTGAGTTCTAGAAGCTTTAAGCATGAAATTGCCATGGATTATTAATTAGAGGTCCTTAAATAGTAATTTTCCCAATTTCTATTTTTATGGACAAAAATGGGCATGAATAGAAAAATTTGGAAGAAAAGCTTAAGGGCATTTTTGTCATTTGGTTAATAAAAGAATAAAAAGGGAAAAGTAAGTCAAAATTTTGTTCATCTTCTTCATATGTGTGCCAAAAATTTGAAGAGCCATAGCTAGGATTTTTCTTCAACTTTCAAGCTCGATTGTAACTACACCCTAGCCCCGTTTCTAATGTACTTTATGTTTTTGAGATCCTTAAAGCATGAACTAGCTATTCTACCATTATTTTGAGCTAGGGTTCATGTTCAAAAACTTACCCATGTGTGAAATGCATGTATTTTGGTGTTTAATGGAGGAATATGGAAATTTGATGCATGATAAACATCTTTTACTAAGTGGTCTTTCATGAAAACACCTAAAAAGGATCTTTTTGTAAAATAGGTGGTTAAAAATCTGATTTGGAAGAAAATGTGGGCTGATATAAGTATGATATAAGTTTGGCTAGGCTTGGGTAGCAAAACAAATGAACACATTTCATTTTACGAGCCTAAGGGCTAATTTGTAATTATGTGAAAGTTTAGGGGAAAATTATAATTTTACCAAAGTATGATTTATGGACTATTTTGAACAATGTGATAATTAAATAAGAAAAACTTGCTATTATAGATCAAGAAAAATGGAGTCCGAACCTAAACCGAAGAAAGAACAAAGTTGTAGACTAAATCGAATAGTAGCCATATTTTGAGCACCGAGGTAAGTTCATGTGTAAATAATGCAACATTACATTATTATGTTCTTAATGCATTAATATTGCATGAATTGTGTAATTGTCTTTGTGGATTTAATTAATGATGACTTGATGAAGTTTGATATCTCGAAACCCCAGTTGAACCTCAGGAATGGTTAGGATACAAATGTCATGACATTAGGGTTATGTGTGATCCCATGTAAGACCATGTCTGGGACATGGCTTTGGCATCAATATGTAATTTCGTGTAAGACCGTAGCTGGGCTATCGACATCTATATGACATCCCATTACGATCATGTCTGGGACATGGCATTGGCATCTACCTATGATCCCATGTAAGACAATGTCTTGGACATGGTTTTGGCATTGATATGTGATCACATGTAAGGCCATATCTGAGATATGACATTGGCATCCTACCATGTGTGTAAGAGTTCCCGAGTATTCTTTAGTATTCCAAGTGGTTCAACGGGTAATCCAATGATCATGTCAAATAGATGACAAGGTATGGTCATGTTGAAGGGGTACAAGTATGTACACAAGCTCATAAACATTGAGATTATGAATCGATGAAACCTCGGTAAGATGTCAATGAAAGAATTATGATAATGAGTCTTATTGTACATTATGCAAATGACATGACTTAAAATGTAACTATGATACTTGATGACATTATGATAAATATTATTATGTTATGTGAATAATAATGAATGGTTAATGTTGTCAATTACTTACATGCAAAATTACTAAGCTTTATGCTTACCCCTTTTCTTTTCCATTTTTCTTATAGTATCACTGAGCTAGCTCGAGAATCGAAGGACATTGGAGCTCAATTCACACTATCAAACTAACCTTTTGGGTATAGTGAATTTAAGCATTTTGAGTATGGCATGTATAGGGACTTGGTCATTTTTGTTATATGTCATATTTGTGTAGCCAAATGTGTTGGCTTATAATGATTTGATGGTCCATTTTGTATATGGCCATGAGATCTAGCCCATATTAATTATGGGGATTTAACACCCCTAACCCATATCCGTCGCTTGAATAGGGTTAGTAGGCATTACCGATCAATACACATCATTCACATACATAACATATTTATTTATACATTCATATATAAAACTCATTCACATTGTCTCTTATAAGGCTCTACGAGACCTTAAAACATGCTTAAAAGTGGTTCAGGTCTAAACCGATAACATTTACAAACTTTGGGAGACTTAGAAAATTTTCTTTGATTTCAGGGTCACACGCCAGTGTGAACAGGCCGTGTGCCTCACACGACCACCAGACATGCCCGTGTCACAGGCCATGAGAAAATAGGGCATACATACTGACTTGTACCACACGGTCGGAAACACGTCCGTGTGTCATGGCCATGGCAAAATTAGGGAGGCTACTGACTTGGGTCACACGGCCGACCACACGCCTATGTGCCAGCCTGTGTGCCACACACGGCCAATAGACACGCACGTGTGTCTAGGCCGTGTCAAAACTGTAGGGTATTCTAACTTTAATTCGAAGGGTACCCCAGGGGACACATGGCCATGTAACATAGCCGTGTGTCACACACAGTCGAGACATACGCTCATATCTCTGGCCGTGTGGACAAAAATAGGCCATTTGCAAAGCCAATTTGCCACCCTTTTCTCATGCATACAAATCAACCTAAATGGTACCATTTCAAGACATTTATAAGTAGCCAAAACTAGCCAATTCATACACATATTATGTCATCTTCACACAACATTTCAACTATTCAATTCCATAACCAAAATATACCAAAATCATTAAACTTGTATGACTTTTAAATGCATTTCATCATCACATAATCAAGCTACAACACATAAGGTATTATATACATCTCATGTATCACATATTAAACCTATAATTCAAGCCAATTTAAATGGCCAAATCCACAACAACATTTACATCATTAACAAGTCATATCACATGGCTAATACCATTAATCAAAACATACAAAAATGACACTAGTCTATACATGCCATATACCAAATCTACAAAGCTTTCAAAGTACCAAAAAAAATGATCGATAGTGTGATGACGTTTCCTGACGATCCCCGAATCCAAGCTAGCTTCGATAATCTATAAAACATAGACAAATATCACACAGTAAGCTTCATAGCTTAGTAAGTTCGTATAAAAAATACTCATCAGTTCATAATATATAAATCATCAATTAATAGACGCTTAGTAGTTCTCATATCATCATTTAATTCTAATCCATAACCATTTATCATGTATATACAATTTCATCAAGCTTCATACGCATAGTATCAACTATCATATAGGTATCGTATGTACCTTTTGTAACGCCCCCACGCCCGAGACCGTCGCCGGAGTCGAGTATGAGGTGTTACTAAGCTTAATTTAACATTTTTAGAACTTTGGATTATTTGTTTCTACATTCACAGCTTTTAAGCTACTTGCGTCACAGTCACAAGAAAAATCATATCTCGAGTTACGAAACTCGAAATCAAGATCTGTAAATTTTCCCTGAATCTAGACTCATATACCTATCTAATAAATTTTTTTCTAGAATTTTTTGTTGGGCCAATTAGTACAATTTATTAGTTAAATTTACCCCTGTTACAGGACTTGACTGGACTGACCTCTGTTTACTACGAACCACATTTCTCTCTGTAAAAAATTCATATGATTATGAGGTTTGTTTCTCCTGAAACTAAACTCAATAAGGATTCTGAGAATATAAAATACACCACCTAATTATATCTTTACAATTTATGGTGAATTTTAAAGTTGAAATAGGGGATCCAGAAACTGCTCTGACCCTGTTTCACTAAAATTCAGATATCTTCTAACGTATAACTCCTTTACCTGTTTCATTTGTTTCATGTGAAACTAGACATAATAAGCTTCAATTTTATATTTAATCCATCACCAAATTAAATTTCTATGATTTTTAGTAAATTTTCAAACTCACATCAGTGTTGCTGCAATATTCTGTTTATGGCAAATTTCACCCCTTTTTATGGGTTTTCATGAATTGGATATCCTAATAGCTCTCCACAACATCAAACATAATCTAAACTAACCATTTCCATAATTTATCATTATCAAGCATTTTCTCAACCATTCCATCACCATATCATAAGATCATTTACACAAAATAGGTATATTGCTATACATGCCATACTTAAATTTACAAGCCATTTACCGAAAAGTTCTTCCGGATAGTGTGACTGATCCTTCGACCTATCCCGACTCCTGAGCTGGCTTGTCCAAAACTACAATGAGTGAGAAGGAGGGAGTAAGCATAAATGCTTAGTAAGTTCATATGCAAATAATAAGTAACATAACAAAGCAATCATACCAAACAACATTAGCATGGTATCACCAAAACATAAATCTCATTTCTAATCATCATTCATCATTTTACTACCTTATCGTTATTGTATCAATACTCAACCCGAGGGTTAAGTACATACCTGTCCGAAGTATCCATTTCACATCACTTACCAATACGTCTCTTTTCATCTCAAGTATTCCTCCATTTGAGTAGAACTTTACCCATTGAACTCATCGGAATATAATTCGGATACATGGATAACTTGCACATAAGTGCCACATATGCAATCAAGCAATCATGTAACCCGCCCATAAGCGAACTCGGACTCAACTCAATGAGCTCGGGTGTTCGCATCCATAAGTGAACTCTGACTCAACTCAACGAGCTCGGATGCCTAGTTACATCTCACGAACTCAGACTCAACTCAACGAGCTCGGACATTCGCATCCATAAGTGAACTCGGACTCAACTCAACGAGTTCGGATGCTCAACCATCCTAGTGACATGTCACTTGTATCCTAATCTATTCCTAAGGTTCAAACGGGATTTTCCTCGAATACATATCCTTGCCGTTTTCCGTAGAATGCCGAAACCAAAACTCGGTAATAATTATATTTAGCAAGTAGCACACATGATTTGCATTTTGTTCGAAAATAACCACAAAGCATATATTTCATAATAAAAATCAGCATATCACATAATTGACATCAATGACTTAAAAATAACAATTATGTTACATTATTTACACATGAACTTACCTTGGTACCAAAATACAAAGATTTTGCAATTTAGTCCACAATCTTTTCTTTTCCTCGATTGGGGTCGATTCCACGTCTTTCTTGATCTAAAATAACACATTTAGCTTATTTAATACTCACATTATCAAATTAATCCTTAATTCAAATTTTGGCAAAATTACAATTTTACCCCTAAACTTTTGCATATTTACACTTTTGCCCCTAGGCTCGGGATTAAATTTTATTCCTTATTCTTATGTTTTATAACATGCTGATCACTTTTCCCTTCTATGGCAACATCAAATTCTCACTCTAACATGTACTTGTGACTATTAGGTATTTTTACCGATTAAGCCCTTTTACTCGTTTTTGCTTAAAATCGAGTAGTACAAGTTGTCTAACATAATTTAAAACTTCATATTCTATCATAAAACATCAAAATACACAAATTTCACCTATGGGTATTTTTCCAAATATAAACCCTAGGTTAAATTATTGCAACATAAGCTTAATCGAGCTACCGGGATCTCAAAAACATAAAAATCATTAAAAACGGGGCTTAGAATCACTTACTATGAAGCTTGAAAGTTGAAGAAACCCTAGCTATGGTGAGATAGAGCATTCGGCAGCAACTAAATGGGGAAGATGACTATTTTGTGTCATTTTTCCCATTTTATTTCATTAATTATCCAAATGACCAAAATGCCCTTAATACCTTTCTTTGAAAATTTTCATATACAAGCCCATTTTTGTCCAAAATTTTGGAAATTGGTCAAATTTCTATTTAAGACCTCCTAATTAATATTTCAAAGCAATTTCATAGTAAAAACTTCTAGAATGCAAGTTTTGCAACTTTTTCGATTTAGTCCCTAACTTCAAATTAAGCATTTTATGCATAGAATTTCTTCACAAAATTTTCACACAATCATGTAATCATATCATAAACCTCAAAATAATTATAAAATAATTATTTCTATCTCGGAATTGTGGTCACGAAACCACTATTCCGATTAGGCCCTAATTCGGGGTATTACACCTTTACTTTCTCGTATTTATTTATTTCATTCTCACCTCTTTGTTCAATACGTTAAATCGTTCATAAAACTTTCAATGCTTTAAGAACTCGCACACTTAGTGCATAAATGTTTAGCCAAAGCTATAACGATATCGCACACTTAGTGCCATCACATTAAACCGAAACTATCTCGGTATTAGTGCCACGTAAAGTCGAAGCTATTTCAATTCGCACACTAAGTGTTGTAATAGCCGAAGCTATCTCAAAACACACCCTAAGTGCCAAACATAGTAGATTTTTCGTCGTACACAATCGTAGTTGCATATATATAATTTATGCATTATCAAAGCATTAACAACATAATTGTAACAATGTTTATCATGTACGAACTTACCTCATACTCGGAATGGACGAATCGAATCGATTACTCGATAACATTCGATTTTCCTCGATCTAAACTCGGGTTCTTTCTTTCTTGATCTATATGTATTCAAAATTAACCCATTTAATCACCAATTCTTTCAATTTAATCCACAAACACATATTTGGGCATTTTTTCACTTTAGCCCCTAAAGTTACACATTTCTTCAATTTAGTCCCTATTTCACAAAAACACAAATTACACAAAATTTAATTACACCCAAGCCTAGCCGAATTTCCTAGGGACCCCTAGTATCCCAAAGCTTTCATTTATTTCACAATTTAACCCCCTCCATTTACACTTTTCTCAATTTAATCCCTAATATGCATTTTTACTCAAAATCACTTTACAAAACATGTATATCAAGCACCAAGCTTTCATAATTCATCATCAAACATCATAAAACACATTAGTTCATCAATCGAAACTTTTAAAATCATCAACACTTTCAAAATTTGAGACATGGGCTAGCTAGAATACAAAGTAACGATCACAAAAATGTAGAAATCATTAAAAATCGAGCTCAAAACGTACCTCAACAAGCTGTGCAAGTGCCGAATGGATGAAAGCATCAAAAACCTATTCTTTATATAATATTTGGTGGTGGAAGAACACAAAATAATGAAACAAATTTTGTTTATTTGTTTTAATTAACCTTAATTTTACATTTACTAAAATACCCTTAATGCTTAATATAAATTTCCACTAACCAAAGGCATATTTGTCCATCCATAAATCAAATGGTCTAATTTCATCATAAGGACCCCACATTTAATGGATCATAGCAATTTAAGCACTTTAACAATTAAAATGCAACTTTTGCATTAGACGCGATTTAGTCCTTTTCCCAAATGAACCACTTAAACAATAAAATTATTTCATGAAACTTTTACACATATATAATGACATGCTGTAAACCCCAAAAATAATATTAAAATAATTTTACGACCTCAAATTTGTGGTTCTGAAACCACTGTTCCAATTTAGCTAAAACTAGGCTGTTACAGGGGATGTAATCCTATTCATACATGCATACATGTGCTATGGTCACTCATGTGGTGGTTAAATTCATTTGGCATGGATGAATTGTAGATATGATCATGAATGCTTGATGAAGAAAAAAGTGAGTAAATGTTATAATAACAACTAAGGCATGATTGTATGAAATGGAAGTAAATTGATGTTTCATATTGCATCTGAATTTATAAGCTTGGTCTAAATAAAATATGAAGTCCTAAGCAAGTATAAATTGATAAGAAGTTGTTATTTAAGTGCTAATTTATGCCATGTATGATTTTATTGAGATGTATAAGTGTGCATGTGTTATTAAGAGTGATAAAAGGCATGGAAAACAGCCTCAAAGCTGTCCATACGGGTAGGCACACGGGCGTGTATCTAAACCGTGTGTGACACACGGTCTACCCCATGGGTGTGTGATCCAGCTGTGTGACCCCTACACCCTAATTAGGTAAAACAAAATG
This sequence comes from Gossypium longicalyx, assembly GCA_025698465.1. NCBI lineage: Eukaryota > Viridiplantae > Streptophyta > Magnoliopsida > Malvales > Malvaceae > Gossypium > Gossypium longicalyx. Next base: position 57,797,616 of record CM046998.1, read on the forward strand.
CCCAATAGTAAACACACGGGCAGAGACACAGCCGTGTGTCTCAGTCGTATGAAGGGAACGGCCTCAGGATATGGGCATGTGCCCAGGCCGCACTTAATTATTGGAATTTAATTCGCCACACGGCTTAAGCACACGGGCGTGTGCCTTGGCCGTGTGACCCTAATTGTGTTGATGATGTCATAAATAGACAGTTACATAGGCTGAGGACACGGGCATGTCCCAAGCCACACGGGCGTGTGTTACCACACGGCCTACCCATATGGGCTTGTGACCTTGTTTCATGAAAATTTTCTAAGTTTTCCCAAAGTTTTCTAAATTTTTTGATTTAGTCCTGAACTACCCCCGATGTATGTTTTGGGCCTCGTAGGCCCATATAAACGATAATTTGCATATGTATGAATGAATTTGATTTGAACAAAATTTTATGGCTCGATTTTGTATGTTTACTAGTGTTTAAGCCCAGTAATGCCTTGTATCCTGTCCCGGCGCCAGACACAGGTAAGGAGTGTTACAAAATTCATTTGAACCATGTACAAAAGTACTAACTTGTGAATTTGATGATGTTGTATAGGCATTATGTCAAGCTCATGGGGTATTGCACTTATGCCATATACATTATGTAACTGAAATGATAACTTGTGTTTAAGTTTATACGAGCTTACTAAGCATTAATTGCTTACATAATTCCTGTGTTTTTTTAGATTTTCAGAAGCTCGATTTGGTTGGAATCTCGTCAATGATCATCACACTATCTAGAAAATATATCGGTACTTTTTGAATGTTTTGGCCAAGGTTATAATGGCATGTATAGGTTGAATTGTAATGGCATTTTGGGTGGATGTTTAGTTGGTGTTTGGCTTGTATAAGTTGTGGAAGTTAACTTGGTTGGTACCATTTGAGGCCATGTTAGATTGTGTCATTATGGTTATCTTATGATGCATGTTTTGAATGACTCTATGGTAAGTTTGGAATGGTATGATAATGGTCATGTTTGTGGCATGTTTTGGAAGGTTTTGAACTAGAATTTGATGGTTGAAATATGGTCAAATTTACATGATTAGGTAAGTGTTGTTGTGTGCAATTGTCGTGCCTTTGAAGGGCATATTCGTTAGTTGATTTAGGACTCTTGAAATGGAAAATGTATGTATGTTTTTACAGGGTTTTGGTGCCTTGGAAGTGTGCACAAATGATTCAAATGTTTTTGCATGAAATGGTGCTAGAAATGGCTTGATTATAGGTAAATTTGGGTCCACACGGCCTGAGACACGGGCGTGTGACTTAGCTGTGTGAGACACAGGACTGGCGATACGGCCATGTGTCATCTGGTGAATTCCTTAGGTTGCAAGTCAGTGAGTTACATGGCCTAACACATGGCCTCGCACATAGGCGTGTGACACGGCCGTGTGACCCTACTTAGAGAGTTACACGAGTTAGGACACGGGCTGGGACACAACCGTGTGTCCCTAGTTCAAAGGTTACACGGCCTACCCTTGTCTCTAATTTTTTGTGACTTCTTCCTAGACTTTTCATATGATTTCGAATTGGTCCTAAATCGTTTCTAAGGTATTTTTGGGTCTTCGAGGGCTCAATTTAGGGACGATATGTATGTATATGATTGGTTTATGATTCTTTTATGTTATTGAATGAAGTTAAGTTTAAATGTTATTATTGTATATTAATGCTTCGTAACCCTAATCTGGCAACAAATACGAGTTAGGGGTGTTACACTCGAGTACCCTAAAACACACCAAAGAGAATTGAAATGCTAATAGAGGCACCAAAGTGTAAATAGAGGCATCGAAGTGCAAACCCATACAAGCGTGCATTCTAACCCTATTGGCATGTCAATCATATCCTAATAATTTAGTACGTTCAAATAGGAATTTAAACAAAATTCTTAACATTTATAAATTAAAGGCACTTCCATAATATTCATACACATGCTATAAATCTGTTACGTTCATTCTGAGATTGTATAACTCACATTTTACAATCATTCATCAATTCCAATTAAATACTCTCTCACCTTATACTTAATTGTAAATGACTTATAATTATAATTTGATATTAAAGATTCAACCACATATGAATTTAATCTAATTCAAAATAGCATAAATTATAAATACTTATATATATACATTCATCACATTGCAAGTAGTTCTTACTCACCTTACATTCAACCGTAAACAGTTAATATCCTCAATTCAATATTAGTAATTCAACCAAAAATTAATTAACTAATTCATACAGCTTTTAACATGAACATATAAACATATATTTATTCTATAAACTTACCTAATACAAACAACATGCAAATTTGTTTGTAGGGATTATTCTACAATTTTCCCTTTTCTCGATTTTTCTTCGTACGATTCAATCCCTAATCTATATAATAATTAAAATCAATTTAGTAAATTGAATTACATTATCATATTCATTATTATGTATATGACTTTTAGCTCCCATTTTATGAATTTCCCCTAAACTTTTATACTTTGTTCAATTTAGTCCCTAAAATTGACAGTATTAAAAATTTCACATTTAAACCCCATTATAAATAATTGATTCTAATTCCATCCATAATCAGCCTTTAATCACTTAAAAATTACAATATTTTCATGCTAAGTTTAACAAATTTATAGATTAGTCCTTAAATGCAAAACAAAAAAAATTCACTTAACAAAATAGTCCTAAAACATTTCCAAGCTTCAAAATCTATCATTTAATATCAAGAACATCCAAAAATCATAAATGGTAATTTTAAAAAACTTTAATCGTTGTGAAAACGGACATACGAGTTAGCTGGACCTAGTTGCAACTATCTCAAAAACATAAAATTTACGAAAAACCGATAAAGAAATCACTTAAATGCATCCATTTTTGTTTGGACAAACCTCAAGCTATTTTAATGGAGGTTTTTGTTTTGTTTTTCAGTGCTCAACTCCTTAAGGAAGATGATGATATCGTATTTATGTTTTTATTTATTAAAATTATTTACTATTGTTTATTAACTTGATTAATTAAATTTCATAATATTAAAACTAAAACACAGTCATAAACCATCCACCCACTTTAGTAATGGCCTAGCTACCTTATAAGTCCCCACACATGCACTAATTCATTCATTTAATCAATAAAATTCAATAGCAATTTAGTTTTACATCTTTTACGATTTAGTCCTTTTTACTTAATTAACTAACCAAACATTAAAATTTTGAAACCAAACTTCAATATATCAATATAATAACTCCTTAAATATTTAATTTAAATAATTACGAGCTCAATTTTTAGAAACGAGGTCCCAAAACCTTATTTTCCAAAATCACTTGACTTTAGGGGCAAATCACTTGTACTTAATTTTTTGTTCAATTAACAAAAAAATTTAAATCAAAATTTAATAAACATTATAAGTCAACTCATAAATATTAATAAATAATATTTATAAACTCACTCGTTGGAATTCTGGGCCCGAAACCATTATTTTTGACACCATTGAAAATCGAGTTGTTACAGCATGTAACTGTTCTATTAATTGTTCTAGCATCTCATAACTCGATTCCGGTGATGGGGACAGGTGATAACTCTTGAAAAGAGATATATTTCATGCCTTTATACCTAGCTAATTTCTTGTACTTGGGTACATTTAGTGGCATTTTGGGACATTTTACTAGTATTTTTACCATTTACATTAGGAGCTTGAACTGTGTTTACATATTAGATACTTTTAATTGCATGTGGAAGGGTTGCATTCGGTGGTTTGGCAGGTGTAGGATATGTAGAAATAAATAAAGGAGTGAAGGTTTGTCGGGGCAAAAGGTTAGACAGTTTTCCACCTTGAATGTTGTGACAGTTTAGGAAGATGACCAAGTTAACATTCAACGCATACTAGTTTAAGCCCAACTCTACTTGTACTAGAAAAATCTACCTAAAAAATAGGAGAAGATATCATGGGCTGTTGGAGTTATTTTAGGAAGAAAAAGCCTATAAAAAGCCGAAGGAGGAACCCTAAGTGTGGAGATCCGGAGGCAACAATTGAGTGTAGCGGTTGAGTAGAGCCAAAAAGGGAAACCGAAGGCAGTCCCTCTTAGCCATCACAGGACAATATGTTACTGGATTGAGAATTGATTTGGTGACAGCTATCTTCCTAAGTTCTTCAATTATTTCTTATTCTATTCTCCATGAATTAATTTGATCAAAATGATGTTAGATGTTATTACAAACTTGAATTTTAATCCCCGACCCACGAGCTAAATCTCATAGGGTTGGGATTACAAGATGAAAACTTTTATTTTCTTTAATGGTTGAAGCATATATTTATTTAATCTATTGTTTCATTCAATAGTTTTTATTTCTAAAATGTATGCGTATATTCTCTAGACATAGATGAATGTGTAGTATGCACATAAAACTGAATCTAATTCTGAAAAGGTTGGATTAGTTGGACCGTAATTGAATGATATGAGCAAGTACTCGACAGATACTTGTAGTAGAATCTAGACATAGAGCATTGTTCATATAGAATGAAGACAAAATAGTACAGGGTAACATGACAAGGCCTATAGAAACAGGACAGGTAACTTGAGACCTTGCTTTCAAAAGAAATGGATCACTTTAGGTCTCTTCTAAGCAGTAGATTAAGTACAATTATGCTAAGGAATTACTGAAAGTAAAAGTAGATTCTTTGTAACCCCAACCTTCCTATCAACATCGTAGGCCTTCAATCTATTGTCACAGCATCTTTGTCATAGTATTCTTAGTTATTTATTTGTTCGATCGATTATTCTCGTAATTGTTGTTGCATTTTTATTCTAGTTTTGCTTTAGTATTTTCCAATATTAGTCAATATACATTTCACACTCATCCTTATTATTTTAATTTATCACTGCGTACTTAACTCAGGTTTTCCATAACATTAATCATTATTATAACTTGAGCATTTCTATACCTAATCCGATCCTTTTGGAGACGATCTCACTTATCACTTTATTACTTGATGTGACATGTATACTTGCACAATTCGCAAACCATATTCACACACGACAACATGTAGGTGGTGTTACACTTAGTGGTATTAGAGCTACGATTTAATCGATTCTAGGATTGAACATAACTCATATTAAGCCTAGAAAATACATGCCACATTTAACCTGTTATAATGTGATGTTTTTTATCTGATCTGATTTGACTCTATTTTCTTATAAACATAAAGATGTCAGAAGAATTTAACCGTGCCATCTTTGGTAAAGTGGATAGTAATTTTTTGACTTTCAAATAGGAAGCGCGTCCTAGTATTCCAGTTCCACAAATGCCCGATAGTGAAGTGAAAAATGTCTTTTTTGGCATGATTAGTTAATGGTTTAGTGAGTATATGTGAGCCAACCCTGGGGCTTCATGACCTCTACCCCCGACTGTGCCTCCTCCAACACCCCATGTCCTCTAAACCCTAGTTCAAAAATTTTCCATTAACATTCAATTTACAAGATCCATAAGTGTGAGGCTGAAGAATTCAGAGATAACACTGATGATGATTCGACCAGAGCTAAATACTGGCTCGAGAATACGCAATGAGTCTTCGAAGAATTAATGTGTTCACCCAAAGATAGCTTGGAATGTGTAGTTTTGTTACTAAAAAATAAAGCATGTTCATGGTGGACTACATTGATAGCAATGGTTCCGAGGGATCGAGTTAACTGGGACTTCTTCCAATTTGAATTCAAAAAGAAATATGCCAGTTTTCTGTATCTTGAGAAAAAAAAGAGGGAGTTTCTTGAATTAAAATGGGGAAACAGATCTATAGCTAATATGAATAGGAACTTGAGTCTTGATATGTGTACTCGATTTGAGTATGAACAGGGAAACAAGTATGCAAAAGAAATTATCCCGACAGATTTTGAGATGTATACTCAATTTGAGTACAAATTGAATGATGATATCCTAATGTTAGTTAAAGAATTGGAACGATGAGAATTTTTGGTTTTATCTGAACATGCACAGAACATGGAAGAAATTTACAATGATAAGAAATAGCCCAAATTGAAGCCTCAAGATTTTAGAAAACAAGGCCTAGCCAGTTCGTTTCATACTCCTCCACCAAAGAAGTTTCGAGAAAATTTTAATAGATTAACTTCACCTTTAGGGTTCTTGGGGAGAGATAGACCAAGACCGAGCAATCTATGATTTATGAATACACCAACAACTAGCGTGGGTAGTCTCCAAAATGTGAATAAACTAGTTTACTATCACTGTGGTAAAAATGACTTCAGTGAATGTCGACTAAGATGGGAACTTGTTTCCAATGTGGCTCTACAAAACATTTCCCAAGAGATTTCTCGAAGTGATCCAATGTTGTTAGGGATTAGACTATTAAACATGAGACATCTTTATAGAGAGGAATACGACCCGAGAATAGTAGAAATGTTGGAACTAGCCAGGGAAAAGTGTCGTGTGTGAATGTGTAATGAGAATGTGCAAGTATATATGTTGAATGAAATAATAAAGTAATGAGTGAGTATTGTCTGCACAAGGATTGAAATTGATTAAAAATATGGTTATGCTATTACAATGAAATTGACTAATTAAATTGTCCAAAAGAAATTGATGAGAAATTGATGAAGATAATTAATGAATGGATTAATAAAATCAATAATGAATGAGAAAATGCTAGGGCAATTGAAATGTTATGGCAATTCTCAAGGAATAAGTGGGGAGGATTTGTACTGTTGAATGATAAAGGTTGGAATTACTCAGGTTTTATTTATATATCATAATACTGCCATGAAAAAATCTTGACCATTCTACTGTTCAGGGATTCACTATTGCAATCTGCTTCTTTTGAGAGCCAGACTTTAAGATATCATTCTAAGTTTTTGTATGTCTACAGAACTCAAGAATGATATTCAGACTGCTCTTCCTTTCCGTGTACAGATTGCAACTTCTACATCTAAAATGTTGCGAATATTCTTTCGAATACTCTTCTGTATCAATCAATAATAATCCAATTTATTTAATCTTTTCAAAATTATAGTAGATCTAACAACATACCATACAATCATCTATGTCTAGAGCTTGCATGCATGTATTTAAAATAATCACAAATCGAATGAATTAGTAATCTACTCAAAATCAGACCAGGGGCATTAAAGATAGTAAAAGTTCACCTAAATAATTCCAACCTAATGAGATTTAGCTCATGGATTGGACAGTCAAATCCAAAATAAAACCATACAACATCATCATTCAAGTTTACGAATCACAAAGTTTAAATAAGAAAATAAAGGCAAAATTCCAAGAAGCTCTTGCTACTCCAACTTTCACTTTAATTAGATTTAATGCAAAACACAGGGCAGATTTCTCTTCCCCTCCCTTCCGTCTGTGATTTTTTTCTTTGTAAGTTGCTACCCTCTCCTCTCTTTTCTTTGAAATTTTCCACAAGAATTTTATGCATAGAAAAACTACTCTCCAATTCCACTCTCCCCCAGATCCTTGTCCTTCTTTTCATTTCTCTTTCCTCCTTTATAGGGTAGGTCCCTTCTTTGCAGTACACACCTTTTACTTCCTCTTTTTTTAGGGTGGTTTATCTGGTACAAGTGCAACTAGTTGAAAGTGACATGGACTGAGTGTTGTGTCATCTTCTAGGAATTACCATGGCATTCTTGTTGGCAATCTAACTAACATTTTGCCATGGCAATATTTAACTTCCTTCATTTTCTTTCTCCTTTCTCTCTTCTCTTCTTCGTCCTACATCTGCTGCCAACAATTGCCAACACCTTTCCTCCCTAGTAACTAATAATGACATTAATAGCATAATCCAAGCTTTGTTATGCAATGTTATAAAAATATCCTAAAAATGCAAACATATTTACTTAATTACAAACAATTAATTCAATCTAGAAGCCAAAAACATAACTCTTTTCAAGAGTTATCGCACCCCCAAACCTGAACTATTACTTGTTGTCAAGCAAAATATTAATGAGTATGCATGAATGCATAAATTTGCTATAACACATAGTTACCATATATACTGCTAAACCATTTTTCGTATTGTAACACCCCTAACCCGTACCCATCGCCGGACTAGGGTTTAAGGTGTTACCGGACATATCAGAACATTTAGCATTCATTTCACAAACATCATTGCATCAAAGGTCAAATATCAATACAAAGTCCTTTACATAGGTTATTGAAACCTTAAACTTGCTTTAGAAAAGGATCGGGACCAAACCGAACACATACAGAATTTTTTGAAACTTAAACAAATTTTTGAAGTTACAGAGGTCACACGCCAGTGTGAACAGACTATGTGCCTCACACGGCATTAGACACACCCGTGTGTCTAAACCATGTCAAATCAGAGCATACATATTGACTTCATCACACGACCACAAGACATGCCCGTTTGCCTTGGCCGTGGTTGAAACTGACATGGGTCACACAGCTAGCCACACGCCCGTGTGCCTTGGCCTTGCTCAAGACTAACTTAAAATCGTAGGGTACCCCAAAGGACACACAGTCGTGCAACATGACCATGTGTCGCACACGGCTGAGACACACACCCGTGTCTCTGCCCGTGTGGACAAAAATAGGCCATTTGAAAAGCCAATTTGCCACCCATTTGGGTCAATCCTACAAGCATCAAACCAAGCACATTTGCACTATAATTTCAGCCAATTTCAATACCAAAACATACATCATTCATGCCATATTATTATTAACCAAATTCATGCTTATAAACTATACTCAATCATATCATATAATAAGCCAAAATCATATTAAATCATATGTTTCATAACCCCAATTCACCTCATTCATTCACATGCCAAAACCTTACCAAATTGACCTTTTCACTAGGCCATTCAAAACACATCATATTGTTCTTATTGCATCACATATTTCATACCAAGAACTCATTCATATACACAACCATAATCAAGCCAAATCACATGGCTAGATATATACATCACAAATCATAATCAAAGTACTTCTAGCCTATACATGCCATACTCTAATATTTACACTTTCAAAATGGACCAAAATAGAGTTTGATAGTGTGATGATGATCCTCAACGATCCTTGAGCTCCTAATAGCTATGATATCTAAAAAACCAATGCAAACACACACAAAGTAAGCTTTCAAAAGCTTAGCAAGCCATATAAAAAAAACTTAACAAATAACATCAATTTATTCATATAATTTAAGGTAAAATACATTCACTTAACCATATATCTCTTATATTTCATTCGAACATGATTCACATATACATATCATAACTCATTCTCATAGCAACTCATACTTATATCATATATTTACCAAGGTACATATATTTACCTTTCATTCTCAATCATAGTATACAATTCAAATGTACCTGAGTCGGATACAAATTCACATAGTCATCTATTTTCTCAGAATTCCCATTGAACCATTCGAAATCATAAGGATACAGGGATAGCTCAAAAAGCTCGTACAATGCCAACGGCCCAGACGTGGTCTTATGTAACGCCCCCTACCCGTGTCCAATGCCGGGACAGGATACGAGGCATTACCGGACTTAAACACAAACAATCATGCTATCCGAGCCATAAAATTTTGTTCCAAATTAAAACCAATCAAATATATTCATAGTGTCCCTATTATGGGCCTACGAGGCCCAAAACATGCATTAAAATGGTCTGGGACTAAACCGAGAACTTTGGGAAGTTTCAGGACAACTTAGAAAAGTTCCCCATGAAACAGGGTCACATGCTCGTGAGGACACAGGGGCACACCTGTGTGCCATCAACACGCCCATGTCCTCAGGCCATGTAACTCTCAATTTATGACGTCATCAAACAAATTGAACCACACGGCCGGGCCACACGTCTATGTCACCAAGTCGTGTTCCTCACACAGTTAAGAAACACGGCTGTGTCTCAACCCGTGTAGTCAATATTTAGGCTATTTTCCAAGCCTTCATATTACCCATAAACCCTTACAACCTTATACGCATTAAAGCCACAAATCATGGTTTCATTCTAGTGATTAATCACTCTTTATCAAGACATATTCGTAACATTTACACGTCCTCTTACATGCAATGCATCTACTCATGAACTACCAAGTTTAGATTCCTTAATTCGTATTCATAAGACTTGTCATATTGATGACCACTTTTACCATTATACTATGGTTACTAACTTATCCATCAAGCACTCATGTTTAACCCTTATCACATTATTTTTATAACGTACAATTACTTCATGACTATGACCACCCCAATTGGTCATAGAGCATACATCCAACACACATATCACATTACCAAACATGCATGTCAAACAACATGTTCAAATCATCCATCATATGCATTAAAACATGACATGATTAGCTAGACTTACAAACCAGAATCAATATGAGCCACATCTCATGGCCATATACAATAGCTCGATATAGACCAATACATTTAGCCAAATCATAATAACTCATGTCATAGAACTAGGTCGCTATACATGCCATTCACTTGATATCTCTAACATATGTATCAATACTCCATAGGTATTGGCTTGATAGTGTGACGCTGCTTCCGACGATCTCCAACCCCGAGCCGACCTGAGAACACTAAGGAAATGGAAAGGAGGGAGTAAGCTTTACGCTTAGTGAGATCGCATGAAAAATAACAAGCAATGTGTTAATATGTTATTTTTCAATTTCTCTCTTTTTATTCAAAATCTAGATAAGCTATTTTCACGAGCCGTAGTCATTAAATTATTTATATCTAGGGCTAAGAAATCCAAATTAAGATCTATTAATTTTCCAAGAAACTAGACTCACATATTGTTTTATCATAAAATTTTTAGAATTTTTGGCCTAGACAATAATTACAATTTATTCCTTAAAGTTTCCCCTATTTCGCTATTTGACAATTCTGACCTCTCTTCACTATGAATTAATTATCTTATAGTACGGGACTCGGATGATGCTCCCATCTATTTCCTTTGAACATAGACTCATTAAGGGTTTTAAGCATATAATTTATAACCCATAATTATTTTTTTTTACAATTTTTAATGATTTTTCAAATTTGAAACAGGGGAGTCCGAAATCACTCTGACCCTATTTCACAAAAATTTAAATATCTCATCTTTTGAGATTCCTTTACTTGCACTGTTTCCTTTATCTGAAACTAGACCCAATAAGATTTAGTTTCATATTTTATTCAATCTATAACTCAATTTCCACTATTTTTGGTGGATTTTTAAAGTCGTACTACTACTATTGTCCTAATCTGTTTTAGTGCAACATAATGATAATCATCACAAATTTGTCATAGAAGTTATTCTCATAAATATCATTCATTCATTTACATTTTTATCACAAGTCCATTTCATTTCTCATGTCGAACACATGCTCATGGGTTTCGAGTACGTACCTGTGCCATCTTTTAGCACATCCATTAAACCAAACATGACAATCATATGCATCATTCTAGTATCATCTAAGCATAGATGAGTTTATCATTTCATGTATTTCCATTCCAGTTCTCATTTAAATTCCCGTTGAATTTCTCAGAATCTTGATGGATAGCCCATTTGCCGTCAAATCATACAAGTGATCATTTTCAAGCACGCACTCTCGAGAACCTTACATCTTATGGTGGGATTACCAGTCCGGGCTAAATCCCCCGTAGTAATAACTCATAGAGCAATGTCGGGATTGCCAATCCAGGCTAAATCCCTTTTAATGACAATTGCTCTCTTAAGCTCGGATCTAAATTGCCAGTCCAGGCTAAATTCAGTCCTTAATTGGATTACCTGTCTGGGCTAAATCCTTAATGCACCCATATTCTTCGGAAGGCTCGATCACTCAAGGAACACCCGTCCGAGCTAGATCCTTCCTATTTTGAGATCATCGGATTACCCGTCGAGGCTAAATACTTTTCTACAACACATGCAGGATCTCGTATCATGTAAGGATGGCGTATCCATCAGATGTCCTTTTTATTCAACCGGGACAGTTTACCATTTTTTTATCAATACAATAGTTTCATAATATCAATCATGTTTTCACGGTAACAATTAACATATAATACATGAAACATCGAGACACATAATACATGGTAGAAATGAAACATTTACATTTCACATACTATGAAGGCATTAGAAATATCATACATTGTCACATTAATTATGTACTTACTAATCATGTATCACTATTCTCTTGAATTTCATGCATCATTGTTTCTTATCATATTTTCACATCATGAACTCATTCCATCACCTTTCAATGTATTCATTCATGCCATTAATACAATTATAATAAGGGATTTTTAATTTAAACAAGCATTTCATTATTATTGACACACGAACTTACCTCGGACCCGAAAACGATAATTTACCATTTTAGTCCATAACCTTGTATTTTTTCAATTTAAGCCTGAATCTCGATTTCCTTGAGCTAACATTATAAATATAGCTCATTTATTACTCAAATTATTCAAATGGGTCCATAAATCATACTTTTACAAATTTACATTTTGACCCCTAAACTTTCACTTATTTATGCTTTGGCCTCTAGGCTTGTAAAATGATTTTTTTTTCAATTTCCTTGCATTTTAAGACTAGCCGAATCATTTTCACAACTATGGCAGTCCCCAATTTCCAATAAATCATCCTTTTATGACTAATTTTATAACTTTTACAAAAAGATCATTTCAGATGTTTTCATCGAAAATCACTTAGTAAAAGTCGTTCCTCTAACTATAAACATGCATAATCTACCATTAAACCTCAAAATACCAGCATGTCACTCATGGGTAGCTCAAAATAATGGTAGGAATAGGTAAATCAAGTTACTGGGACTTCAAAATTGCATAGAACGTTAAAAACAGGCTCGAGAGTACTTACTATTGAGCTTGGAAAGTTTAGCCAAACCCTAGCCATGGTGTCCAGGCAAGTTACAGTTGAATGGAGAAGATGATGGCCAATTTTGGGCTATTTTGGCTTTTTAATTCTTTTAATTATTAGATTACCATAATTCCCCCAACTTAAAAATATTTTATTACTCCTATTTCATGTCTATTTTTGTCCAACAATTACCCAATGGTCTAATTACAATATAAGGACCTCCAATTTAAAATTTCATAACAATTTGACACCTCTAACATGTAGAACTCAACTTTTGCACTCTATACAATTTAGTCCTTTTGACTAAATTGAGTGCCAAAACGTTAAAATTTTTAGACAAAATTTTCACGAAATCATTTCGTGAAATTGTAGACCATATAAACATAATAAAAATGAATTTTCTCGTGTCGAATTTGTGGTCCCGAAACCATTGTTCCGACTTTGTTGATACTTTTTCAGATGTCTCATGCTCAACTCCAATATTCAATATCATATTAACAATAATATTTCAATTCAAAACACATTTATTTGTATGTCGACTTACCTCGTACAGATTTGGATAGACGGGATCGGCTACTCGACGACTTTCGACTTTCCCCGATCTAATTCTATTTTCTTTAATTCTCGAGCTATATAAATTCAAATTTAACTCTTTTATTCACCAAATCAATCCACAAATACACATTTTGGGTATTTTACAAATTAGCCCTCATATTTTTCATATTTTGACAATTTAGTCCTTAATTCACAAAATCACAAAATACAGAAAATTTCTTAGTACACATGCCTAGCCGAATTCTCATCGTGTTCATACAAGTCCATATATTTCATTTATTTCACAATTTAGTCCAAATTACTCAAATTCATCAAAAATTCAAATACAAAATATGTTAACCCAAAACATATCTTTCATTTACCAAAAACTAGCTTCACAAAGTTTATAATTTCATCAATGGCTCAACTCAAAATCATCAACAAAATCAGAAATTAAGACATGGGCTTGATAGTATACTAAGCAACGATCACAAAAACGTAGAAATGATCGAAAACGGATCAAAAACCATACCTTAATGACCAAAATAAGGAGCCGAACCCTAGCTTGTATTTTCTTTTCTTTTCCTTTTGTATTTTCGGCAATAGCATGAACAAATGGCTAATTTCATGCTTTTTATTTTATTAATATGGCTTTAATTACCAAATACCAAATTTACCCTTAATAATAAACATTTATAACATTAATATAAAACGGCATAATTGTCCACTCAAGCTTACAATGGTCAAATATCAACATAAGGACCTTTCATTTAGAAAGACATGTCAAATAAGCACTTTAACAAATAGAATGTCACTTTTACATTTTACGTGATTAGGTCTTTTTATCAAATTAAGCACACAATTTATCAAATTTTCGTACAAAACTTTCACACATGTTAATTCACATATTTTAAGCATAGAAATAATATTAAATATTTTTTTGACACGGATTTATGGTCCCGAAACCACTATTATGACTAGGGTCTAAACCGGACTTTTACAATTCTCCCCCTTAAGGATTTTCATCCCTAAAAATCTTACCATTGAACAAATTTGGATATTGTTGACTTATAACATCTTCAGGCTCCCACGTAGCCTCTTCAACATCGTGTTGGTGCCACATTATTTTTACTAACGAAATTTTCTTATTTCGCAATTCTTTAACCTCTCAAGCTAAAATACGGATCAGTTCTTCGTTGTATGTCATATCAGACTGAATCTCAATCTCAGACAAAGGAATCACGTTCGAAGGATCAGATCTGTATCGTCGAAACATCGATACGTGAAACACATTATGAATATTTTCTAGCTCATGTGGCAACAACAATCTATAAGCAACTGGCCTGCTACGCTCAATAATCTCATACGGCCCGATGAATCTTAGAATCAATTTGCCTTTTCTGCCAAATTGGAGTACTTTCTTCCACGGGGATGCTTTCAGAAACACTTTGTTGCTGATTTCAAATTCAATGTCTTTTCGTTTCAAATCTACATATGATTTCTATCGATCAGAAGCTGCTTTCAAACTATCTCGGATCACTTTTACTTTCTGTTCAGTCTCTTTTATCAAGTTAACCTCGTGTATCTTATTCTCACTAAGCTTAGTCCAATACAAAGTTGTATGACATTGTGACCATATAAGGCTTCGTACGGTGCTATTTTAATGCTCGATTGAAAATTGTTATTATAAACGAATTCAATCAAAGGAAAATATTGTTCCCACGAACCTTTAAACTCAAGAATGCAACATCTCAACATATCCTCGAGAATCTGAATAATCTGTTCGGATTGACCATCCGTTTGCGGGTGAAAAGTAGTACTAAAATGCAATTTCGTACCCAAAGCATCTTGCAATTTCTTCCAAAATCGCGATGTGAATCTCGGATCTCTGTCTGACACAATTGATAACGGTACACCGTACAATCTTACAATATCAGAAATGTATAACTCAGCTAATTTATCAAGTGAGTAATCAGATTGTACCTGAATAAAATGGGCTGATTTCGTCAAACGATCAACTACAACCTAGATTGCATCTTTCTTTCTCAGAGATATGGGCAAACCCGAAACAAAGTCCATCGCCACTCTATCCTATTCCCATTCCAGAATCATAATCGACTGTAACAAACTAGAGGGCACTTGATGTTTAGCTTTAACTTGCTAACAGATTAAACATTTAGAAATAGAGTCAAAGATATCTATTTTCATTCTAGACCTCCAATAAAGTTGTTTCAACTCATTATACATTTTCTTACTACCCAGATGAATAGATAAATGACTGTTGTGAGCTTCATTCAAAATCATCTGAATCAATTCTGCATTTCTCAAAACACAAATGCAATCTCGAAATCTCAGACAATTATCTTTATCAACTCTGAATTCTGAATAATAATCTAAATTACAATGAGCTCGTTTTGCTGAAATCTCATTATCAATCTTCTGAGCTTCGATAATCTGTTAAATGAATAACGGCTTTGCTTTTAATTCAGCTAAAATCGAACCATCATAGGACACAACCAAATGAGCATTCATTGCACGCAAAGAAAATAGTGATTTTCGACTCAAAGCATCAACAACAACATTTGCTTTCCCCGAATGATAATCAATCACAAGCTCATAGTCTTTTAGCAATTCTAACCACCTTCTTTGTCACAGATTCAGATCTTTCTAAGTCATCAGATATTTCAGACTCTTATGATTAGAATATACATGACATTTCTCACCAAACAGATAGTGGCACCAAATTTTCAAAGCAAGCACAATCCCAGCTAATTCCAGATCGTGCGTTGGATAGTTCTTTTTGTGCGGTCTTAACTGTCCTAAAGCATAAGCAATGACTTTGCCTTCCTGCATCAAAACACATCCCAGACTGTTCAACGAAGCATCACTATAGATCACAATTTCTTTACCCGATTCGTGTTGTACTAACACTGGAGCTTCAGTCAATAGGGCTTTCAACTGATCAAAGCTTTTCTGACACTTTTTGGACCATTCAAACTTCACATCTTTCTGAAGTAGTTTTGCTAATGGATTTGCAATCATATAAAATCCTTTTACAAACGTCTATAATAACCAGCAAGTCCCAGGAAACTACGGACTTCAGAGACATTTCTCGGAGACTTCCAATCCAAAGTAGTTGAAATTTTGCTCGGATCAACTCGGATACCTGATGCTGACACAATATGGCCCAGAAAACTAACTTCTCTTAACTAGAATTTACATTTACTAAACTTCGCATACAATTGCTTATCACGCAAAGTCTGTAGCACTATTCTCAGATGCTCGACATGCTTGGATTCATCATGCGAATAAATCAATATGTCATCAATGAATACGATAACAAATCGATCTAAATACGGTATGAAATTTCTGTTCATCAAGTCCATAAAAACAACAGGTGCATTCATTAATTCGAAAGGCATAACTACAAACTCATACTGTTTGTACCTCATCCGAAAAGCAATTTTCGGAATGTTTGAATCTTTTACTCTCAACTGATAACCTGATCTGAGATCTATCTTCAAAAATACGGTTGCTCCTTTCAACTAATCAAACAAATAATCAATTCTGGGCAGAGGATATTTGTTCTTGATAGTCACTTTGCTCAATTGACAATAATCAATGCACATTCTCATCGTACCGTCTTTCTTTTTCACGAACAAAACTGGAGCACCCCAAGGTCAGAAACTCGTTCTAGCAAACCCTCTATCGATTAACCCTTACAACTGAGATTTTAATTCTTTTAACTCGGATGAAGCCATTCTATATGGAGCTATCAAAGTCGAAGTAGTTTCTGGTACTAACTTAATGCCAAATTCAACTTCTCGTATCAGAGGTAATCTAGGAAGTTCTTCAGAAAACACATCAGGGAATTCACAGACAAAAGGCACTGATTCAACTTTCTTATCTGACACTTTCGAATCGATTACATAAGCAAAGTAAGCTTTACCACCTTTTCTCACAATACCCAGAGCTTTCATCGAAGATATCAGAGCAAGCACTCCATTCAAATCACTAGATTCAATTTAAACTATTTCATCATTCTTACATCTCAAATCAATAGTTTTCCGTTTGCAATTCACAACAGCATCATACAAAGTTAACCAATCCATTCCCAGAATTATATCAAACTCATCAAAAGGTAATAACATTAGATCGGTCAGAAAAAAATCTCTCGAAACATTAACGGACAATTCTTGCAGACTTTATCAACCAAAACACATCTGCCTAGGGGGTTCGATACTTTAATTACGAATTCAGAAGACTCTACAGGCAAAGTTTTACTATTCACTAAATTCATGCATACATAAGAATGCGTTGATCTAGGATCTATCAAAGCAATCACATAAGTATCATAAAGTGTGAAAGTACCCGTAATCACATCTGGAGACGAAGCTTCCTCACTAGCTCGAATGGCATAGGCTCTGGCAGGTGCACGAGCCTCGAATTTAACAATAATGTCTTTTGTTCTCCTCTGACTGCCACTCACATTTCCCATATTTCTAAGAGGTTTACCATGAGATGCATTGCCACTTGGCCTCGGATTTTGCACAATCTCTTGCTTGACATATTCAGGGAAATCACGGATAAAATGGTCTAATGATCCACATTTGAAACAAGACCGATCATACAGTCTACAATTGCTGGGATGTCTTTTATCACAGTGTTTGCACTCAGGGCGATCAGATCGAACATTTCCAACACTGGCAACAGATGTAGCTGGAGCTCTGAAACTCGAATGCGATCTAGCATAATCTTTACTCGAATGTCCCACATTAGCCTTTGAACAGCTATAATCGTCTCTAAACTTCTTTGATGTAGATTGAAATGACTTGCTCGATGATCTCTTTCGCACTTCTCTAGCTTCTGAATCAGCTTTTCTTTTCTTTTTCCCAAGCTCTTCGGCTTTACATGCTCGTTCAACAAGCACTACAAATTTTTTAATCTCAAGAATCCCGACTACAAATGAATATCTTCATTCAGACCATCTTCAAATATTTTTCACATTATAGCTTCAGTCGAAACACATTCTCAAGCATATTGACTCAATCTTACAAATTCATGCTCGTATTCTGTAACAAACATACAACCTTGTTTAAACTCAAGAAACTCTTTATGTTTCTGGTCGATAAATCTCTGACTGATGTATTTCTTTCAAAATTCAGCTTGGAAGAAATCCTAAGTAACTCATTCCCTCGGAACCACTGATATCAAAGTCTTCCACAAATGATAGGCCGTATCTCTCAAAAGCGAAATGGCACACTTTAGGCATTCGTCGAAATTCAATGACAATTCATCAAATACTCTTATCGTATTCTCTAGCCAGAATTTGCTCTCTCAGCATCATCACTAGTCGTAGCTCGAAACTCTTCGACCCCATATTTTCTAATTTTATCGACTGGAGGCTTATTCAACTGATTTAGATTAACTTGTGGCATAGCAAGGACTTGTGGAGGATTGACTGGGGTTAGGGGTTATTGAACAGCCAGATTAGTTCTAATGTGCTAACTGAACCAATCATTCATTATTTGATAGAAGGCTTCTCTAGCCTATCCATCATGGCTACTCGTAGCTGGTCTAGAGTCGGACAGTGTTGTCTCTTACGCGAAAGCAGGCGCATTGCTCTCGACATTGTCAGTTATGGCCCGTTCGAGATCCATTTGCCATATAAAAACACATTTTCATTGTCAGGATTCATCACACTATCGCAGTTCATAAATATGGCATGTATAGCTAGACTCACATACACTACGTTAGTTCTAGAATCGACTAAACCATAGCTCTAATATCAACCAAATGTAACACCCCTAACCTGTACCCATCGTCGGACTAGGGTTTAAGGCATTACTGGACATATCAGAACATTTAGCATTCATTTCACAAACATCATAGCATCAAAGGTCAAATATCAATGCAAAGTCCCTTAGATAGGTCATCGAGACCTTAAACATGCTTTAGAAAAGAATCGGTACCAAACCGAACACATACAAAATTTTTCAAAACTAAAACAAATTTTCTATCTTACAGAGGTCACACGCTCGTGTGAATAGGCCGTGTGCCTCATACGACATTAGACACTCCCGTGTGTCTAGACCGTGTCAAATCAGAGCATACATACTGACATAATCACACAGCCACAAGACATGCCCGTGTGCCTTGACCGTGCTTAAGACTGAATTAAAATCGTAGGGTACCCCAGAGGACACACAGGTGTGCAACATCACTGTGTGTCGCACACAGCTGAGACACCACATTCCCGTGTCTCTACCCGTGTGGAAAAAAATAGGCCATTTGAAAAGCCAATTTGCCACTCCATTTGGGTCAATCCTACAAGCATCAAACCAAGCACATTTGCACTATAATTTCAGCCAATTTCAATACCAAAACATACATCATTCAAGCCATATTATTATCAACCAAATTTATGCTTATAAATTATACTCAATCATATCAAATCATAGGCCAAAATCATATTAAATCATATGTTTCATAACCCCAATTCACCTCATTCATTCACATGCCAAAACCTTACCAAATTGACCTTTTCACTAGGCCATTCAAAATACATCATATTGTTCTTATTGCATCACATATTTCATACCAAGAACTCATTCATATGCACAACCATAATCAAGCCAAATCACATGGCTAGATATATACATCACAAAACATAATCAAAGTACTTCTAGCCTATACATGCCATACTCCAATATTTACACCTTCAAAATGTACCAAAATAGAGTTTGATAGTGTGATGATGATCCTCAACAATCCCCGAGTTCTCGATAGCTATGATATCTAAATAAACAATGCAAACACACACAAAGTAAGCTTTCAAAAGCCTAGTAAGTCATATACAAATAAACTTAACAAATAACATCAATTTATTCATATAATTTAAGGTAAAATACATTCACTTAACCATATATCTCTTATATTTCATTTGAACATGATTCACATATACATATCATAACTCATTCTCATAGCAATCATACTTATATCATATATTGACCAAGGTACATATATTTACCTTTATTTTCAATCATAGTATACAATTCAAATATACCTGAGTCAGATACAAATTCACATAGTCATATATTTTCTCAAAATGCCCATTGAACCATTCGGAATCATAAGGATACGCAGATAGCTTGAAAAGCTCATAAAATGCCAACGTCCCAGACGTAGTCATACATGCAATCAAATATCGATGCCACTGTCCCAGACAGGGTCTTACACGAAATTAAATACGATGCCAACATCCCAGACATGGTCTTACATGTAAATCATAAGTCAATACCAATGTCCAAAACGTGGTCTTACACGCTTTTTAGACGTCGAAACTTTGTCGATACTATCTCGGATGTCTCATGTTCAACTCATAAAACCATTCATCAGTATTCAATACAATATTAACAGTAATATTTCAATTCAAAACACATTTATTTGTATATCGACTTACCTCGTACGGATTTAGATAGACGAAACAGACTACTCGACGACTTTTGACTTTCCCCGATCTAATTTCGTTTCTTTAATTCTCTATCTATATAAATTAAAATTTAACTCTTTTTTCACCAAATCATTCAAATCAATCCACAAACACAAAATTAGGGAATTTTACAAATTAGCCCTCATATTTTTCATATTTTGACAATTTAGTCCTTAATTCACAAAATCACAAAATACACAAAATTTCTCTATACACATGCCTAACCGAATTCTCATAGTGTTCATACAAGTCCATATATTTCATTTATTTTACATTTTAGTCCTTCAATTTACAAATTTCACAATTTACTCCAAATTACTCAAATTCATAAAAAATCCAAATACAAAATATGTAACCCAAAACATATCTTTCATTTACCAAAAACTAACTTTACAAAGCTTATAATTTCATCAATGGCTCAACTCAAAATCATCAACAAAATAAAAAATTGAGACATGGGCTTGATAGTATACTAAGCAACGATCAGAAAAACGTAGAAATTATCGAAAATGGATCAAAAACCATACCTTAATCACCAAAATCAGTAGCCGAACCCTAGCTTGTATTTTCTTTTCTTTTCCTTTTGTATTTTCGGTAATAGCATGAAAAAATGGCTAATTTCATGCTTTTTGTTTTATTAATATGGCTTTAATTACCAAATACCAAATTTGCCCTTAATAATAAACATTTATAAAATTAATATAAAAGGCCATAATTGTCCACTCAAGCTTACAATGGTCAAATTTAAACATAAGGACCTTTCATTTACAAAGACATTGCAAATAAGCACTTTAACAGATAGAAGGTCACTTTTACATTTTATGCAATTAGGTCCTTTTATCAAATTAAGCACACAATTTATCGAATTTTCATACGAAACTTTCACACATGTCAATTCACATATTTTAAACATAGTAAATAATATTAAATAATTTTTTGACTCGAATTTGTGGTCCCAAAACCACTATTCTGACTAGGGTCTAAATCAAACTATTACACGTATATTCTATACCTCCATTATCAACAATCTTCTATTATAACAAAATAAAAATTGATTCAAGTTTTGTGGGTTTGTTTAGCAAACAAAGTGTAGAAAATGTTACCTAAAAATAAAAATTCCTAAATATTCATGCAATTTTGACTATAGTAAATACCTCCTAATGCACTTAGGTTATCTTTCTTCTAAACTCAGTTTCTCTATTCTCATTTATTTTGTCACTTCAAAACTTTAATTACAAATATTATTTTTTTCTCGGGAATTCATCTTGTCACATGGTTTCTTTACTTGATAATCTGAATGGACCATACATTAGATTTGTAATATCCCGAATTAGGGCCTAATCGGAATAGTGGTTTTGTGGCCACAAATTCGAGATAGAAATAATTATTTTATAATTATTTTGAGGTTTATGATATGATTGCAAGATTGTGTGAAAATTTTGTGAAGAAATTTTATGCATAAAGTGCTTAAATTGAAATTAGGGACTAAATCGAAAAAGTTGCAAAACTTGCATCCTAGAAGTTTTTAGTATGAAATTGCTTTGAAATATTAATTAGGAGGTCTTAAATAGCAATTTGACCAATTTCTAAAATTTTGGACAAAAATGGGCTTGTACATGAAAATTTTCAAAGAAAGGTATTAAGGGCATTTTGGTCATTTGGATAATTAATGAAATAAAATGGGAAAAATGACACAAAATAGTCATCTTCCCCATTTAGTTGCTGCCGAATGCTCTATCTCACCATAGCTAGGGTTTCTTCAACTTTTAAGCTTCATAATCAAGAAAGACGTGGAATCGACCCCCATCGAGGAAAAGAAAAGATTGTGGACTAAATTGCAAAATCTTTGTATTTTGGTATCAAGGTAAGTTCATGTGTAAATAATGTAACATAATTGTTATTTTTAAGCTATTGATGTTAATTATATGATATGCTGATTTTTATCATGAAATATATGCTTTGTGGTTAATTTCGAATAAAATGCAAATTATGTGAATTACTTGTTAAACATAATTGTTACCGAGTATTGGTTCCGGCATTCTACGGAAGACGGCAAGGATATGTGTTCGAGGAAAATCCCGTTTGAACCTTAGGAATAGATTAGGATACAAGTGACATGTCACTAGGATGGTTGAGCATCCGAACTCGTTGAGTTGAGTCAGGAGTTCGTGAGATGTAACTAGGCATCCGAGCTCGTTGAGTTGAGTCCGAGTTCACTTATGGATGCGAACGCCCGAGCTCGTTGAGTTGAGTCCGAGTTAAACATGGGCGGGTTACATGATTGCTTGATTGCATATGTGGCACTTATGTGCAAGTTATCCATGTATCCGAATTATATTCCGATGTGTTCAACGGGTAAAGTTCTACTCAAATAGAGGAAAACTCGAGATGTAAAGAGGCATATTGGTAAGTGATATGAAATGGATATTTTGGACAGGTATGTATTTAACCCTCGGGTTGAGTATTGATACAATCACGATAAGGTAACAAGATGATGAAAAATGGTTAGAAATGTGATATGTGTTTTGATGATGCATGCTAATGTTGATTGGTATGATTGCTTTGATATGTTACTTATTATTTGCATATGAACTTACTAAGCATTTATGCTTACTCCTCCTTCTTACTCATTGTAGTTTTGGACAAGCCAGCTCGAGAGTCGGGATAGGTCGAAGGATCACCACTATCCGGAAGAACTTTTCGGTAAATGGCTTGTAAATTTAAGTATGGCATGTATAGCAATATACCTATTTTGTGTAAATGATCTTATGATATGGTGATGGAATGGTTGATAAAATGCTTGATAATGATAAATTATGGAAATGGTTAGTTTAGATTATGTTTGATGTTGTGGGAAGCTATTAGGATATCCAATTCATGAAAACCCATAAAAAGGGGTGAAATTTGCCATAAACAGAATATTGCAGCAACACTGATGTGAGTTTGAAAATTTACTAAAAATCATAGAAATTTAATTTAGTGATGGATTAAATATCAAATTGAAGCTTATTATGTCTAGTTTCACATGAAACAAATTAAACAGGAAAAGGAATTATATGTTATAAGATATTTGAATTTTAGTGAAACAGGGTCAGAGCAGTTTCTGGATCCCCTGTTTCAACTTTAAAAATTCACCATAAATTGTACAGATATAATTAGGTGGTGTATTTTATATTCTAAGAATCCTTATTAAGTCTAGTTTCAGTAGAAACAAACCACATAATCATATGAATTTTTTACAGAGAGAAATGTGGTTTGTAGTAAACAGAGGTCAGTCCAGTCAAGTCCTGTAACAGGTGTAACTTTAACTAATAAACTGTACTAATTGGCCCAACCAAAAATTCTAGAAAAAAATTAGTAGATATTTATATTAGTTGTAGATTCAGGGAAAATTTACGGATCTTTATTTCGAGTTTCGTAACTCGAGATATGATTTTTCTTGTGACTGTGACGCAAGTAGCTTAAAAACTGTGAATGTAAAAACAAATAATCCAAAGTTCTAAAAATGTTAAATTAAGCTTAATAACACCTCATACTCGACTCCGCGACGGTCTCGGGAATGAGGGCGTTACATTTAGTGGTATCAGAACAGGTTTAGTCGGTTCTAGGACTACATGTTGTATGTACGGATTTTGCTATACATGCCATATGTATAAATTGTGATAGTGTGACGACTTCTGACCTTTTTAAATGATTTTTTTTATAGTAAATGGATCCCGATCCAGCTGTGGCAGATGAAGTAGAGAGTAATGCGCCAGCTCCGGCTGAAGGAGCAGTGCCGACTGAAAATCCACCTCCTACTGTTGGTCAGGGAGGAGGAGAAAGGGGTCGGGAAGCCTTTCTCCAAATGATGAGTGCATGGTACACTGAGTTCGTTCGTACGAACCCAAATGTACAACCTCCCCCACCTCCCCCAACTCCTCAACCTGTACCTCCGATGCCTCAAGGTATGGATCTGATAAAATTTCATAGAACTCCAATTGATAGAATCCGCAAGCAAGGGGCCGAAGAATTTAAAGCAAATATTGATGATGATGCCGAGAAAGCAGAGTTACGGCTTGAAAATTCTATCCGGGTATTTGATGAATTATCTTGTACACTGAAGAATGTTTGAAATGCGCTATATCTTTGTTGAGGGATTCAGCTTATAATTGGTGGAAGACTTTGATTTCGGTGGTACCGAAAGAGAAAATAACCTGGGAATTCTTTCAAGAAGAGTTTCGGAAGAAATATATTAGTGAAAGATTTATTGATCAGAAGCGTAAAGAATTTCTTGAGTTGAAGCAAGGTAATATGATTCTTCTGAGAATATGAAAGAGAGTTTGTTCGATTAAGTAAATATGCCGAGAGTATGTTCCTCAGAGGCCAAGATGTGCCGACGATTTGAAGACGGGCTCAACGAAGACATCAAGGTATTTGTTGGAATTCTTGAATTAAAAGAAATGGTAGTATTAGTGGATCGAGCTTGCAAGGTCAAGAACTACTTAAAGAGAAGAAAAAGGTAGAGGCCGAGACTAGAAATTGGAAGAAAAGACCGACGAAGCGCTTCATTCTCACAAAGAACTGGAAAGTCAAGAAATATGAATCCTCGTTCCCAAGCTTCAGCTGGGCAATCATATGGGAGTTATAAGAAGCAGAATGTGGGTCCTAAGTCCCAGGCTACTTCGGCAGCCAGTGTAGAGAATTCGAGATTTGTTAAACCTGAGTGCCAGTGGTGTGGTAGGAATCATTTTGGTCCATGCAGAGCAAATGAATGTTTTCGATGTGGTTCTCCAGGTCATTTTATTAGAGATTGCCCAGAGAGAGCTGAAAAAGAAAAATTTCAGAATACAAAAATAAGTGGGGCGGATTCGAGAGGAAGATATCCAAGAAAAGCTGGGAGCAAAACAAGCAGTAAGAATGTAGCCAGGGATGCACCAGTTAGACCTGAAGGAAGGGCTCCGGCTAGAACTTATGCTATTAAAGCGCGCGAAGATGCTTCTTCACCCGATGTGATTACCGGTACATTTTCTCTCTATAATGTTAATGTTATTGCTTTGATTGATCCCGGTTCTACTCATTCATATGTGTGCATGAAACTGGTGTCTAGTATGAATATACCTGTTGAGAACACAGAATTTATGATTAGAGTGTCGAATCCGTTAGACAAATGTATGATTGTTGATAAAGTATGTAAGAAATGTCCTTTAATGATTCGGGATCACTACTTTCCGGCCGACTTGATGTTGTTGCCGTTTGATGAGTTTGATGTTATTTTGGGTATGGATTGGTTGACATTGCATGATGCTAAAATAAATTGCAAAGAAAAGGTTATAGAATTAAAGTGTGAAAATGGTGAAACTCTTCGGGTTGAATCAGATAAATCAGAGGCATTGCCTAGTGTGATTTCTTTAATGTCGGCTCAAAGATATTTGAGAAAGGGTTATGAAGCTTATTTGGCGTATGTAATTAATACAAAAGAAGTTTAAAAGAAAGTTGAATCAGTGCCGGTTGTGTGTGAATTTGCAGACGTATTTCTAGAAGAATTGCCGGGTTTGCCTCCAGTCAGGGAAGTAGAATTTGGTATTGATTTGATACCGGGAACAGCTCCGATTTCGATTGCTCCGTATAGAATGGCACCAGCAGAGTTGAAGGAATTAAAGTCGCAGTTGCAAGAGTTGACTGATAAAGGCTTTGTGAGACCGAGTTTTTCACCTTGGGGTGCTCCCGTGTTATTTGTGAAAAAGAAGGATGGTTCTATGAGGTTGTGTGTTGATTATCGACAGTTAAACAAGGTGACAATCAAAAACAAGTATCCGTTGCCAAGAATTGATGATTTGTTTGATCAGCTAAAAGGAGCGACATGGTTTTCAAAGATTGACTTGAGATCAGGTATTATCAACTACGGGTAAAAGAGTCGGATGTGCCTAAAACGCGCTTTAGAATAAGGTATGGTCATTATGAATTTTTAGTTATGCCATTCGGGTTGACAAATGCTCTAACTTTGTGCTTATGGATTTAATGAATCGTATATTCCGACCATACTTGGACAAATTTGTTGTGGTGTTTATAGATGATATTTTAATTTATTCAAAAGATGAGACAGAGCATCTTGAGCATTTGAGGATAGTTTTGCAAACTTTGAGAGATAAGCAAACTGTATGCTAAGTTTAGTAAAAGTGAATTTTGGCTCAGGAAGTTGGATTTTTGGGTCATATTGTTTCAGGTGATGGTATACGGGTTGATCCTAGTAAAATTTCAACCATTGTTGATTGGAAACCACCGAAAAATGTAACTAAAGTTAGAAATTTCTTGGGGCTAGCTGGGTATTATCGGCAGTTTGTAAATTGATTTTCTATGATTGCTGCTCCTATAACTAGATTACTCCGAAAGGATGTTAAATTTGAATGGACGGAGGAATGTCAACAGAGTTTTGAAGAATTGAAAAAGTTATTAACAGAGGCACCAGTATTAGTACAGCCCGAATCAGGTAAAGAATTTGTAGTGTATAGTGATGCTTCTCTAAATGGTTTGGGGTGCGTGCTCATGCAAGAAGGAAAAGTGGTGGCTTATGCTTCGAGGCAGTTAAAACCTCATGAGAGGAATTATCCTACTCACGATTTGGAATTGGCTGCGGTGGTGTTTGCTTTGAAAATTTGGCGACATTATTTGTATGGTGAAAAGTGCCGGGTATATACCGACCATAAAAGTCTTAAGTATTTGATGTCACAAAAAGACTTGAATTTAAGACAGCGAAGATGGTTGGAGTTATTGAAAGATTACGAGCTTGTTATTGATTATCATCCGGGAAAAGCGAATGTGGTTGCCGATGCTTTAAGCAGAAAGTTGTTGTTTGCTTTGAGAGTTATGAACACTCAGTTGAAAATGTCAGATGATGGTTCAATTCTAGCAGAGTTAATAGCAAAACCGATGTTTTTACAAGAGATTTCTGAAGCTTAGAAAGATGATCAACATTTGCAAGCTAAGAGAAAGCAGTGTGAAGATGATACAGAGTCAGATTTCAGAATCGGTTCTGATGGGTGCTTAATGTTTAAAGATTGGATTTGTGTACCGAAGAATGAGGAATTGATTCAAAAGATTCTACAGGAAGCACATAGTAGTTGTTTCTCGATTCATCCAGGTAGTACGAAAATGTATAATGACTTGAAGAAAATGTATTGGTGGAATGGAATGAAAAGAGATATATCAGAGTTTGTGTCCAAATGCTTAATTTGTCAATAGGTGAAAGCTGAACACCAAGTGCCTTCGGGATTACTTCAGCCTATTATGGTTCCTGAATGGAAATGGGATCGGATTACTATGGATTTTGTATCAGGATTGCCATTGACTCCAGGAAAAAAAGATGCCATTTGGGTAATAGTTGACAGATTAACTAAGTCGACTCATTTTATCCCAATACGTACAGATTATTCTCTTAACAAGTTGGCTGAACTGTATGTTAGAGAAATTGTTAGACTACATGGAATACCATTGTTGATTATTTCAGATAGAGATCCAAGGTTTACCTCGCGGTTTTGGCAAAAGTTGAAAGACGTGTTAGGTACAAAGTTAAATTTCAGTACTGCTTTTCATCCACAAACTGATGGACAATCAGAGAGAGTAATTCAGATTCTTGAAGATATGCTCAGATGTTGTGTATTGGAATTTCAAGGAAGTTGGGAAAAATATTTGCCGTTGGTAGAATTTGCTTACAATAATAGTTATCAGACGAGCTTGAAAATGGCACCTTATGAAGCATTGTATGGTCGTAAGTGTCGAACGCCTTTGTATTGGACTGAACTCAAGGAAAATCAAATTTATGGAGTTGATCTAATAAAAGAAACTGAAGAAAAAGTGAAGGTAATTCGAGATTGTTTGAAAGTTGCTTCAGATAGACAGAAATCTTATGCAGATTTAAAATGAAAGGACATTGAATTTCAAGTTGGTGATAAAGTATTTTTAAAGGTGTCTCCGTGGAAGAAAGTCCTTAGATTTGGAAGAAAGGGCAAATTAAGTCCACGTTTTATCGAGCCGTATGAAATAATTGAAAAAGTTGGACCGGTAGCATATCGGCTAGCTTTACCACCTGAATTAGAGAAGATTCATGATGTGTTCCACGTATCTATGTTACGTCGGTATCGTTCGGATCCTTCACATGTAGTTTCACCGACAGAAATTGAACTACAACCAGATATGACTTACGAAGAAGAACCAATTAAGATTTTAGCTCGAGAGGTCAAACAACTAAGGAATAAAAATATTGCACTTGTAAAGGTGTTGTGGCAAAGGCATGGAGTAGAAGAAGCTACATGGGAATCCAAAGAAACTATGAGAAATCAATACCCACATCTGTTTACCGATAAGATTTTCGAGGACGAAAATCCTTAAAGGGGGGAGAGTTGTAATATCCCGAATTAGGGCCTAATCGGAATAGTGGTTTCGTGACCACAAATCCGAGATAGAAATAATTATTTTATAATTATTTTGAGGTTTATGATATGATTGCAAGATTGTGTGAAAATTTTGTGAAGAAATTTTATGCATAAAGTGCTTAAATTGAAATTAGGGACTAAATCGAAAAAGTTGCAAAACTTGCATCCTAGAAGTTTTTAGTATGAAATTGCTTTGAAATATTAATTAGGAGGTCTTAAATAGCAATTTGACCAATTTCTAAAATTTTGGACAAAAATGGGCTTGTACATGAAAATTTTCAAAGAAAGGTATTAAGGGCATTTTGGTCATTTGGATAATTAATGAAATAAAATGGGAAAAATGACACAAAATAGTCATCTTCCCCATTTAGTTGCTGCCGAATGCTCTATCTCACCATAGCTAGGGTTTCTTCAACTTTTAAGCTTCATAATCAAGAAAGACGTGGAATCGACCCCAATCGAGGAAAAGAAAAGATTGTGGACTAAATTGCAAAATCTTTGTATTTTGGTATCAAGGTAAGTTCATGTGTAAATAATGTAACATAATTGTTATTTTTAAGCTATTGATGTTAATTATATGATATGCTGATTTTTATCATGAAATATATGCTTTGTGGTTAATTTCGAATAAAATGCAAATTATGTGAATTACTTGTTAAACATAATTGTTACCGAGTATTGGTTCCGGCATTCTACGGAAGACGGCAAGGATATGTGTTTGAGGAAAATCCCGTTTGAACCTTAGGAATAGATTAGGATACAAGTGACATGTCACTAGGATGGTTGAGCATCCGAACTCGTTGAGTTGAGTCCGAGTTCGTGAGATGTAACTAGGCATCCGAGCTCGTTGAGTTGAGTCCGAGTTCACTTATGGATGCGAACGCCCGAGCTCGTTGAGTTGAGTCTGAGTTCGCTTATGGGCGGGTTACATGATTGCTTGATTGCATATGTGGCACTTATGTGCAAGTTATCCATGTATCCGAATTATATTCCGATGTGTTCAACGGGTAAAGTTCTACTCAAATGGAGGAAAACTCGAGATGTAAAGAGGCATATTGGTAAGTGATATGAAATGGATATTTTGGACAGGTATGTATTTAACCCTCGGGTTGAGTATTGATACAATCACGATAAGGTAACAAGATGATGAAAAATGGTTAGAAATGTGATATGTGTTTTGATGATGCATGCTAATGTTGATTGGTATGATTGCTTTGATATGTTACTTATTATTTGCATATGAACTTACTAAGCATTTATGCTTACTCCCTCCTTCTTACTCATTGTAGTTTTGGACAAGCCAGCTCAGAAGTCGGGATAGGTCGAAGGATCAGTCACACTATCCGGAAGAACTTTTCGGTAAATGGCTTGTAAATTTAAGTATGGCATTTATAGCAATATACCTATTTTGTGTAAATGATCTTATGATATGGTGATGGAATGGTTGAGAAAATGCTTGATAATGATAAATTATGGAAATGGTTAGTTTAGATTATGTTTGATGTTGTGGGAAGCTATTAGGATATCCAATTCATGAAAACCCATAAAAAGGGGTGAAATTTGCCATAAACAGAATATTGCAGCAACACTGATGTGAGTTTGAAAATTTACTAAAAATCATAGAAATTGAATTTGGTGATAGATTAAATATAAAATTGAAGCTTATTATGTCTAGTTTCACATGAAACAAATAAAACAGGAAAAGAAATTATATGTTAGAAGATATATGAATTTTAGTGAAACAGGGTCAGAGCAGTTTCTGGATCCCCTGTTTCAACTTTAAAAATTTACCATAAATTGTACAGATATAATTAGGTGGTGTATTTTATATTCTCAGAATCCTTATTGAGTCTAGTTTCAGGAGAAATAAACCTCATAATCATATGAATTTTTTACAGAGAGAAATGTGGTTCGTAGTAAACAGAGGTCAGTCCAATCAAGTCCTGTAACAAGGGTAACTTTAACTAATAAACTGTACTAATTGGCCCAACCAAAAATTCTAGAAAAAAATTAGTTAAATGAGTCTAGATTCAGAGAAAATTTACGGATCTTGATTTCGAGTTTCGTAACTCGAGATATGATTTTTCTTGTGACTGTGACGCAAGTAGCTTAAAAACTGTGAATGTAAAAACAAATAATCCAAAGTTCTAAAAATGTTAAATTAAGCTTAGTAACACCTTATACTCGACTCCGGCGACGGTCTCAGGCGTGAGGGCGTTACAAGATTACCTGGTATTATATCATGCCACAATTTGAATGTAACTCACCCATGAAGCTAAGGCTTTTAACTAAAAAGATGGATGGAGCAAACAACTACTCTTTAACTAATCAGCCTATTACTATAGTGGAGTGTCCCTCAACTTTTTTTTTACTCACTCTTATTTGAACTTGTTTTTCTAATTAATAATACGATGGAGCAAACAAAGTATTATTGATCTACTCAACATTTCCAAACATTGGAGTGATTCTTATTATTTTGCCATGATATTCATTATTACACATTACCGGTTTACTAAATTTAAGTTTAAGAATTCCTAAATGTATTAAAAGAAACCTACTATAGACTAATTACAATTATAAATAGGTCATTCTACTTTTAGGAATCAATTTTCACATAACTTTCCTCAACTAAACATACCTATTCACCCATCATAATTTTCTAATTTTATCGAAGATTTATTATCCTCATCGAACATCATAGATAATAATATACTTGTCATGGTCTAGCAGTTACTTGGCATTTGTATGTAATGGCAAAATGAGTGACAAAATACATGAATATTAAAACATATATCTACTGTATACTATATTTACAACACAACACACCCCAACCCTAAGGGATGCATTGTCCTCAATGCATGAATAATGAAACATTTCAAAATGCAAAAGCAACAACTTACAAATATAAAAATGCAATGAAACCCAAATATGAATGCATGAAACACATGTTATAAATGAAAAAGATGCAAATGAAAAAAAGCTTGGAAGGAATTTGGGTTACTCTAATTGGGTTGGGTTGATTTTCTGGTAGCTCGTTTGTAGTACTGCCTCCTTTCTACTTCACCAGCATCATCTCAAACCAATTTTTCAACAGTTTGCTTGTAGTGCTTCCTTTTTAGCTGGTTAATTAGCATTTCTTCTTCATCATCAGTATTTGATTTTGTGAGATTATAAATCAGTTGATGAACTGCACACTCTTGCTCGGTTATAGGTGTAAAGGATTTTGGTGTAGTGGTAGGTGTAGCAGGTGTAGAATTTTGAGTCATATCAGCTACATCCTTATCAAATTCAATATGCACAAATTTAATTTTCTCCTCTTCTCCCTCTTTTTATGTGTTCTTCTTCTTTGTAGTGGCTTTTTCTCCATCTTCATCATCATCTTCTGGCTCCAACAACAATTCTTTAGGAAAAATAGGGAATGTAGGCATAGGTTGGGTAAAGTTCGTTTGAAGAGATTTCTTAATGGCTCTGCCCCGTCATCTGACATATCCCCAAAATAGAGCCATTTCTTTTTTAGCTTAGCGAAGATCAATGACTATCCTCAGTTGTTATTTTTCCATCATCGAGAATTGTTGTTGCAACATCTCAAGAGCATCAATCACTTTCTACTCAATGTCATTGTGAGATGTTGATGGGGCAGCATCAGTTGTCATAGGTAGAGAAGCTGTAGAAGTAGAGTTATGATGTTTTGGTATTTCCACCCCTGAAAATCTCAGGGAAATTTTCTTGGTTA
This sequence comes from Gossypium longicalyx, assembly GCA_025698465.1. Classification (NCBI taxonomy): domain Eukaryota; kingdom Viridiplantae; phylum Streptophyta; class Magnoliopsida; order Malvales; family Malvaceae; genus Gossypium; species Gossypium longicalyx. Next base: position 57,830,659 of record CM046998.1, read on the forward strand.
TGGCTCCTTTATTGGGGATTTTATCTTTATTTGCCTAAGTAGGAACCTTTTCTCTTTGACATAGTGCCATAATGAGCGATGAAAAGTTTAATGTACCAATGTTCATTTGTGCGTAGTGATGGACTTCTCTAAAAATAATTTTTCCAACATTTATCTTTCTTCCAATCATAATTGAGTGCAACAACAACATGCGTTCCTTGGAAATAGTAGAGTTATGTGTAGAAGGGCTAAGACGAGATTTATGGAAATGATACGATACCCTACATTGAGTCTTCAAAGTTACGCGGTTGATGGTGTAGCAATCATTTCGAGAAACTGTCCATGTCGTTCCTTCTACACATAAATCTGTCAAAACTTGGTTGAGTCTTTCAGTCGTCATTGTCTTGACAAATTGAGAGTGTTCATCAAGGCCTTCATGTAATAGCTCGATTTTAGGGCTAGTTAAAATAGTGGTCTTGGGACCACAAATCCAAAGTTGGAGAAATTATTTTATTTTTATTTTGGAGTCATAGCATGTTTATATTAGGACATGAAAATTTTGGTGAGTTAATTTTGATGTTTATGAGCCAATTTGCGAAAAAGGACTAAATCGCATAAAGTGCAAAAGTCTTAAATTGATAGCTAGGGGTGCCAAATTGCCATGTATCATAAATTGGGGGTTTTTAAGTGAAATTGGGCCATTAATTAGGTGATGGCTGACCATATGTTGAAAAGTCAACATTAGGTGAAATTTGAGGACATAAGGTGTAATATAATAATACCTAAGCCTAGCTATCATCTTTTTCTTTCATTCTCTCATCATTCCACCGATTTTTTTAGCCATGGTTAAGGGTTTTGAGCTTTAAAAATTTTAGCAACTTATTCCTCTCACAAGTAAGTGATTTTAATGAGTTTTCTTGAAGATTTTTACATTTTTAAGACCCTTGAAGCATGAGCTTTCAAATAAGGGTACTATTTTGCAAAATGATTAAGAGTCTAGGGTTTTGCCATGAAATGATTTGGGATGTTTGTTGAGTTTTCATGAAAGAAAATGAGTCTTGGGTGTCTTAGAAACAACTTTTGTGAAAGGTGTTAGCATGAAAACACCTAAAAGGACTATTTTGCACAAGTTGCAAAATAATTTATATATGTGTGAAATAGAGAGAATTTGGGGTTGCTAGACGAGTAAAAAGAGTTCAGCTAGGCTTAAGATGCAAAGAAATTCGATAAAAATTGATTTTCGAGCATAGGGGTAAAATGGTCATTTTGCCAAAGTCTAGAGGCTAAATGGTCATTTTACCGAAGATGTGAATTTTTAATTGCTTAATTTTATTTAGCGATTAAATTAGTGCGTTTTTCTATTTTAGGTCAAGAATTGCCAAATCCAAACCTATATCGGGGGAAAGCGAAGCAAATTGACTAAACCAACTAGTCGCCACATTTTGTAATCCGAGGTAAGTTGTATGTAAATAATACAACTACATTGCTAATGTAGGTATTGAATTAATATATCATGAATTTCTTGATTGTGGAATTGAGAAGGTATGATGATAATAGAGATAGTAGAGTTCCCGTTTGAACCTAGGAAATAAATCAGATATTCATGCCATGACATATGGGTTATTGTTGGCTAGTGTAAGACATGTCTGGGACATGCATTAGCCACATTATGAGAGCCAGTGTAAGACCATGTCTGGGACATGGCATCGACATTGAGACGAGAGCTAGTGTAAGACATGTCTGGGACATGCATCGGCCTCGAGACGTAAGCTAGTGTAAGACATGTCTGGGACATGCATCGACTACGAGATGATAGTCAGTGTAGAACCATGTTTGGGACATGGCATCGACTTGAGATATGAACCAGTGTAAGACAGTGTCTGGGACATGGCATCAGCATATTACCCACGTTTGAGGCTTAATGAATATCCGGTAGTGTTCCAAATGGTTCAACGGTGAACTTTATATTCTTAAGCTAATGAGGAAAGTATAACCGTGTTGTGAGTGGTACAGGTACTTAATCAGTACGTATGAGATATGAGCTCATTGTATATTATGTGACTTGTATGGATGGTAATGAGTAAGTTATACTTATGCCTACCTTGGTATTATGAGCATGTGGATTATTAATAAATTTTTGTTGTTCTATACTTACTTATATGCAACTTACTAAGCTTTTATGCTTACTCCCTTTCCTTTCCATTTCCTTTCAGTGTCGCCTAACTAGCTCAAGGATCACCAGAAGTCAAAGATATCGATCACACTATCAACCAAAGCTTCGGTATAGTTGGATTTTTATTTTTGAATATGACATGTATAGGACTTAGACTTTATTATTTTGTGCCTTTGAGAATTGGCCAAATGTGTTGGCTTGGGTTGGAAACCCTTCAATTTGTATTAAGCTTTGAATGATGGCTAACATTCATTTTGAATTTGTAAAAGATGCATTATCATGGTTGAATGCATGTCTATTGTGGCTGATTTGATTATAGAAATTGTGTTCGTTTTGGTATTGGTTGGCATTTGTATGAAAATAGGTATATAAGGGTGGTAATGAGGCTTGGTAAATAGCCTTATATTGTCCACATGTGTACACACATCGGTGTGTGTCTAGGCCGTGTGTGACACACGGTCTGCCCCATGGGCGTGTAGTTTGGCCGTGTGTCCCCTGCACGTAAAAATTTAAAGTCAGTATGCATGGTAATAAACACACGGGCAGAGACACGACCATGTATCTCAGCCGTGTGAAGGACACGGCCCAGCACACGGGCGTGTGCCTTGGCTGTGTGACATTTTGAGCATGCTGATGTCAGAAACAGAATGTCCATGTTTTTGCACACGGGTTAGGACACGAGGGTATTGTGGCCATGTGAGGGACACGGGCCATTGACACGGGGGTGTGTCTGGCCGTGCGAAAACCCCTATAGGTGTGAATTAAAAATTAATTCTACACGGGCGTGTCCCAGAGTGCTTAGGCCGTGTGAGCCACACGGTCTATCAGCACGACCATGTCGAAATGGTCATACGGACGTGTGCCCTGTTTCAGAGGCAAATATTTTAAGGTTGGTTTAAGGACTTGGGATGGTCCTGAATGGTTTTCAAAGATCGATTTGGGGCTCGTAGGCCTATAATAAGAAGTTTAAAGTAGAAATTGAAAAATTTTTAATTTGGACCGAGTCTCAGTGACTTGAGATTGGTTGTATGCATGAGACCAAGTTAGGTAATGCCTTGTACTCCGCCCCGGTATGGGTTACGGGTATAGAGTGTTACGTTTAGTGGTTTCAAAGCTATGGTTTAGTTGGTTATAGGACTAACCTAGCGAGAGTACGAGTCTAGCTGTACATGCCATAACTGTATGTTGATAGTGTGATGATTTCTGACGATTACAAATTATGTTTTATATAGTAAATGGATCCTGATAGAGTCACGGTGGATGACGTGGAAAGTAACGCGCCGGTTCCTGCTGAGGGGACCGTGCCAGTTGAGAGTGAACCCGTGACTATGGGCCAAGGCAGAAGGGCTAGAGAAGCCCACCTTTGAATGATGGACGCTTGGTACACGGAGTTTGTTCGGGCAAATCTGAACACTCCACCTCTTCCACCACCTCCGGTCCCTCAGTACACCCTGGTAGCTCCACAAGGCGCGAACGTGTTTCGGAGGGAGAAACCTCCAGTGGATAAGATTCAAAAACAAGGGGCTGAGGAATTTTGGGCTAGCATAAATGATGGCCCAGAAAGAGCAGAGTTTTGGTTGGAGAATACCATCAGGGTATTTGATGAACTATTGTGCATACCTGAAGAGTGTGTGAAGTGTGCAGTGTCACTCCTACAGGGTTCGGCGTATCACTGGTGGAATACTCTTGTGTCCATTGTACCGAGAGAGATAGTTACGTGGGAATTCTTCCAGGAGGAATTTCAGAAAAAGTATATTAGCCAAAGGTTCATAGACCAAAAGAGGAAGGAATTCCTAGAGCTAAAGCAAGGTAGAATGTCACTGACGGAATATGAATGTGATTTTGCGAGGCTTAGCAAGTATGCACGGAAGTGCATATCTACAGAAGCCACTATGTGTAAGAGGTTTGAGGACCGCCTCAATGAAGATATCCAAGTGTTTGTTGGCATCTTAGAGTTGCAAGAATTTGTACCACTTCTTGAAAGAGCCTGTAAGGCTGAAGAGCTGATTAAAGAAAGGAGGAAAGCGACATTTGAGTCGCTGGATTCAAAGAAAAGACAAATGGGGAAATCACATCAGTCCTCATCCAAAAGATCGAGAGAGTTCACTGCCCGATCGAATGCTTCAGTGGGGTATTCAGATAGGAATAAGAACCGGCAGAACACAACTTTTAAAGCCCAAACCACTTCGATCGCAAGCGTCGGTAGCACTCGACCAAATAGGCCAGAATGCTCACAATATGGTAGGTGTCATTTTGGCGAGTGCCGAGGGAATGAAAGGGGTTGTTTCAAGTGCGGATCATTGGAACACTTCATCCGTAATTGTCATGAATTGGATGAGAGAGAGAGAAAATAATATGTGAAAGCGAGTAGTTCTCCTTTGAGCGGTAGACCACAAAAGAAACCTAGAAGCGGGGCTAGCAATAGAGGTACACCTAGAGATGCTGCGGTGAGGTCCGAGGGCAGAGCACCTGTAAGGACTTATGCTATACGTGCCTAGGAAGAAGCAGAGTCTCCTGACGTGATCATGGGTACCTTTTCTATCCATGAAATATCTATTGTCGCTTTAATTGACCCGAGATCTACCCACTCTTATATTTGTATGGAATTGATACCTCGTATGAGTATGCTAGTAGAGTCCACTAAGTTTGTAATAAAAGCGTGCAATCCTATAGGAAGATATGTGCTAGTGGACCGAGTATGTAGAAATTGCCCTTTGACAATTAAAGGTCATTGTTTTCCGGGTAACTTGATGTTATTGTCGTTTAATGAGTTTGATGTAATCCTTGGGATGGATTGGTTGACTGCTCATAGTGTTGTAGTGGACTGCGGGAAAAAGATAATTGAGTTGAAATTTGAAGAGGGAATGTTCTTCGAGTTGTATCAGATGAGTCAGATAATCTTCCAGTAGTAATATCGTCTTTGACTACTGAGAAATATTTGAGGAAATGATATGAGGCTTATTTAGCTTTTGTGTTGAATACTCAAGTGTCTGAGTTGAAGATTGAACCGGTACCAGTGGTTTATGAGTTTATAGACGTGTTTATGAAAGAATTACCTGGATTGCCTCCTTTGAGGGAAGTAGAGTTTGGAATTGAGTTGGTCCCCGTACGACACCCATCTCGATTGCTCCGTATAGGATGGTTCCAACAGAGTTAAAAGGGTTGAAAGTACAACTACAAGAGTTAATAGAAAAAGGTTTTGCAAGACCTAGTTATTCAACGTGGGGCGCACCGATATTGTTTGTTAAAAAGAAAGATGAGTCGATGAGGTTATGTATCGACTATAGATAGCTCAATAAAGTAACAGTGAAGAACAAGTATCTTTTGCCAAGGATCGACGACCTGTTTGATCAGTTAAAGGGAGCCACTGTATTTTCCAAGATTGACCAGAGATCCAGATACTACCAATTAAGAGTAAAAGAACAAGATGTGTCGAAAATTGCGTTTCAGACAAGATACGGGCATTATGAGTTCCTCGTCATGCCCTTTGGTTTGACTAATGCCCCGGCTGTAACACCCCAAACCCGGCCTAGACATTATGGCCAAGTTTGGTGTGTCACATTGAAGTGTTTTTCGAAAACCATATTTTCATTGAAAACCCTTCTTGATGTTTAGAAACTTTTACCGTTTAAACTTGTAAACCTTTGTAGTGGCAGAAGCATGTTATTTTAAAAATAGTTAAGTATCAAAAAAAAAAAACCTTCTTTGTTATGGCTTAGAGTGAATGGATACTACACACCAGGTAAGATTCAAGAAAAGAGGAGGTGAGTCAATTAGACTGCTTAAGTACCTAGCTCTTCCAGGATCCAATCCTAGACATGCACACATCCATTGCCACACTTTAAGCTTATTACTTGTCCACGAACAACAAATTAAGTTTAAATCTATTTAAAATATTTCTTTCCTTTGAGAACATTTACGTTGCGGAAGTTTTGCTCGGTTATCGTGATATTTTGAAAATAAGTAACTTTTATAAAACGCGCCCTAGAGCTAACCAATTTTAAGGAATCAATTTAAGTGATGTGAATCTCAAGTTGAAAGCGATTTAAGTAATTTAAAAACCCAAAATAAAAATAATAGAGCGACCTTATTACAACTTTAACCAAAATAGAAATAATAAAAAATAAATGCGAAATTTAAACGGAAGCTAATTGAAACTTATTTTAAAAAAACCAGAAATTTAATCTTCGTAGCCACTCAATCCCGCCTTGACTCTAAGTCCACCAACTAGGGCTCACACGCAAGGATGGAAGAGAAAGGGGTGAGTTTTGGAAACTCAGTGTGTATGGAAAACCCATCCAAAGCCCAAGTCAATTCAAGCCCATTGGGCCTAAGCCCTATTTCGATAACAAATGAGTACCGGGTGAAGCCCTTTTTCGTAATATGGAACCGGCCCTTAGCCCCTTTTCAGATAACAGTATGGCCCATAGGCCCATTCCAGAATAGAACAGACATATTCGTGTATGCAAACCCAACCCAGCCTATAACCAACGCTATACTCCACCTGTACCAGCCCTACACTCCATGTGGGGAATAACTCAACCCACCCAAATTTCACACTCCACGGTTGTAGCATTACCGCTCGATATCGCAAGTTGAGGCAAAGCCTCCAGTACGTGGACAAGCCACTTTCAGTACTTCCTCCATCAATAACCCAGTCCCATGCATCATATAATAATAACATGGCATGCAATAAATAGTAACAGTCAAACATGCATTCAGGCCAACCTTAACCTTAGGGGTATATCAGTAATTTTTACTCCTAGGGATAAATCTGTAAATTTTCCACCTATAAAGGTATTTCAGTAATTTTCTCAGTTTTAAGGGTTCTCATGAATAATACGGTCCATACTAGCCCATTTGTCATCACAGTAATTTATTTATCTCAATTTCACAATTTTAGCCATTGGGCCCTAAAACCCTTAATGGGCCCTACAGTGTCCACTAGCAATTTAAGCCCATTTGATTCAAGTTTTATGACCAGTTTAAAGGTTTAAGCAGTTTTGATTCTACAGTCTAACAGAACATACCTATTGCCTTTTTTTTATTATCTTACCCGTATGGGCCCGTAAGCCCATTGGGCCCAGTGTTAGCCTATCGAGGCCCAATTACTGAAGTGCACGGAATTTCACACACGAGTAACTTACCACATTGTGATTTCAGATCAAATGATTTCTAAATGTCTTGTGAGCACTCGCACACTCACAAGCCCATGAAATATTGGAATTTCGGCATTTCGGCTTTTGCCGAATTGAACTATGAGAGGGTGTTCGATACACACCTGTATCGCGACGACTGCCACTGAGATCCCTTACGATGTCCTACAATTGATTAACACAATCCTTAGATTGCAAACCACAATAACCAATCCCAACATTCACCCACCATAATCGAACCATGCCCCTAAAGCCTTTAAAATCTTACCTTTTTGCCGAAAACCGATGACTAGATCTAAGTCTAGTTGTTCCAAAGATCCAAGCCTTCGATCTAACTTCAGCTTTTTCTAAATTGTAAAATAAGACTAGATCTGAGGTGATGAGCACTTACCACTTATTCCTCTTTGATTTCTACGCAGATCTAATGTAGATCTATCCTCTAAACGATAGTAGAACTTGAATCCAGGAGATCTGAAGTTTCGGCTATAAGTCCATAAATCTATGGTACTTTGGCATTTTAAGTGATGAAGAAGATGACGATTTGAGGATATAACTTTGAAGTAATGTTGCCGAAATATACTAAGGGCTTAGAGAAGATGAAAGTTAATCAAAAGAAACAAAAATAACTGAAGGGTTTTGGCTTGGAGAAATCGGCACAAGAAGTGAGTTCTCGGGATTTTAGCTTTTATGGCGATCGGCTATGAAGGTTTTGTGGAGGATGGGATCGATAGAGGAGGTGAGTAAGGTGATTAGAAGGTTTCAGCTAGAAGAAAAAGAAAAAAGGAAGAAAGAAAATGGAGGAAAAAGAGAGGAAGAAGAACTCGGCACCAAGGAGAAGGAATTTGCATTTTCGGCTTTTGTGAGAACTCAGAAAGGATGAATGGCAGTGAAAGCTTTCAGATGGCTAACCCTAATTCTCCAAGACAGAAAAAGAAAAGAACCTAACCCTAATATCAACTAAAACAATCGGCCCAACCTCCCTAAGGCCCTTTCCAAAATTTACTTAAGTGATCACATGCCCGACACATGCCTAAAATTAAAAAGTAACAGTATGCCTACCTTGCAACTTGAACCCTAGACCTTTAATTCCTTCCCAGGCGCCATTTTTTTTAGGAACTTAGTGGTGCCACCTTGCCACTTTACCAAGGCCTTATTTGTGTCATAATTTACGAAGTTCTTCTTAAAAACCCACTTAACCAAGTCTCCTATCTACTTAAAATCTAGCCTTGATATTTTACCGCGTTTAACTTAGGCTTGGGCCTTCTAAAGGCCCACTAACACATTTAAACGTAATTCCAATATTCAGAACACCAAAATTTCAAAATTTACATAAAATCACAGAAACTCGAAAAATCCTGAAAATCAGGGCGTTACAACTCTACCCCCTTAAAGAAATTTCGGCCTCGAAATTTACCTGACCCAAATAATTGAGGGTATTGTTGACGCATAGTCTCTTCTGACTCCCAAGTGCCCTCTTCCCTTCAATGATTGCGCCACAGTATTTTCACCAACGGAACTGACTTCCTTCTTAAAACTTTAACCTCTCGATCTAAAATTTTTACGGGTTCCTTCTCAAAAGGTCAAATCAGTCTTTACTTCAATCTCCTCCACTGGCACAACATGTGAAGGATCCGATCGATATCGTCTCAACATGGACACATGAAAGACGTTATGGATTCTATCCAACTCCGGTGGTAACTCAAACTAATATGCTACTGGCCCTACCCATTTAAGAACCTGATAAGGCCCTATAAACCGCGGACTCAGTTTGCCTTTCCTACCGAACCTTAAGATCTTCTTCCAAGGTGAAACCTTCAAGAAAACCATATCCCCAACAGAAAAATCAACCTTACTTTTAGTATCTGCCACTAATTCCGGTCCAAGCACTTGTCGTTCACCCAACTCTGTCTGTAATATCCAGAATTAGGGCCTAATCAGAATAGCGGTTTCGTGACCATAAATCCGAGATAGAAATAATTATTTTATAATTATTTTGAGATTTATTATATGATTGCATCATTGTGTGAAAATCTTGTGAAGAAATTCTATGCATAAAATGCTTAATTTGAAGTTAGTGACTAAATCGAATAAATTGTAAAACTTGCATTCTAGAAGTTTTTAGTATGAAATTGCTTTGAAATATTAATTGGGAGGTCTTAAATAGCAATTTGACCAATTTTAAGTTCATGGGCAAAATTAGGACATGGAAGGAATTTTTGAAAGTTTAGTAAAGAGGGGCATTTTGGTCATTTGGATATTAAATGAAATAAAATGGGAAAAATAACACAAAATGGTCATCTTCTTCATTTGGTTGCTGCTGAATTTTGCTCTCACCATAGCTAGGGTTTTTTCAACTTTCAAGCTTCATAGTAAGTGATTCTAAGCCTCATTTTTAATGATTCTTACGTTTTTGAGATCCCAGTAACTCGATAAAGCTTATGCTAGCAATAACTTAACCTAGGGTTTATATTTGGAAAAATACCCATAGGCGAAATTTGTGTATTTTGGTGTTTTATGATAGAATATGAGGTTTTAAATTTTGTTAGACAACTTGTACTACTCGATTTTAAGCAAAAACGAGTAAAAGGGCTTAATCAGTAAAAATACCTAATAGTCATAAGTATATGCTAGAGTGAGAATTTGATGTTGCCATAGGAGAGAAAAGTGATCAGCATGTTATAAACATAAGAATAAGGAATAAGGTTTAATCCCGAGCCTAGGGGCAAAAGTGTAAATATGCAAAAGTTTAGGGGTAAAATTGTAATTTTGCCAAAATTTGAATTAAGGATTAATTTGATAATGTGAGTATTAAATAAGCTAAATGTGTTATTTTAGATCAAGAAAGACGTGGAATCGACCGCAATCGAGGAAAAGAAAAGATTGTGGACTAAATTGCAAAATCTTTGTATTTTGGTACCAAGGTAAGTTCATGTGTAAATAATGTAGCATAATTGTTATTTTTAAGTCATTGATGTTAATTATATGATATGCTTATTTTTATCATGAAATATATGCTTTGTGGTTAATTTCGAATAAAATGCAAATTATGTGAGCTACTTGTTAAATATAATTGTTACCGAGTATTGGTTTCGGTATTCTACGGAAGACGGCAAGGATATGTGTTCGAAGAAAATCCCGTTTGAACCTTAGGAATAGATTAGGATACAAGTGACATGTCACTAGGATGGTTGAGCATCCGAACTCGTTGAGTTGAGTCCGAGTTCACTTATGGATGCGAATGTCCGAACTCGTTGAGTTGAGTCCGAGTTCGTGAGATGTAACTAGGCATCCGAGCTCGTTGAGTTGAGTCCGAGTTCACTTATGGATGCGAACGACCAAGCTCGTTGAGTTGTGTTCGAGTTCGCTTATGGGCGGGTTACATGGTAGCTTGGCTACATATGTGGCACTTATGTGCAAACTTCCCATGTATCCGAATTATATTCCGATGTGTTCAACGGGTAAAGTTCTACTCAAATGGTGGAATACTCGAGATGAAAAGAGACGTATTGGTAAGTGTTGTGAAATGGATACTTTGGACAGGTATGTACTTAACCCTCGGGTTGAGTATTGATACAACAACAATAAGGTAATAAGATGATGAAAAATGATTAGAAATGTGATATATGTTTTGGTGATACCATGCTAATGTTGGTTGGTATGATTGCTTTGTTATGTTACTTATTATTTGAATATGAACTTACTAAGCATTTATGCTTACTCCCTCCTTCTTATTCATTGTAGTTTTGGACAAGCCAGCTCAGGAGTCGGGATAGGTCGAAGGCTCGATCACACTATCTGAAGGACTTTTTGGTAAATGGCTTGTAAAATTTAAGTATGGCATGTATAGCAATATACCTATTTGGTGTAAATGATCTTATAATATGGAGATGGATTGGTTGAGAAAATGTTTGATAATGATAAGCCATGGAAATGGTTAGTTTAGATTATGTTTGATGTCATGGAAGATTAATAGGATACCTAGTTCATGAAAACTCATAAAAAGGATGAAATTTGCCATAAACAGAACATTGCAGCAACACTGATGTGAGTTTGAAAATTTACTAAAAATCATAGAAATTGATTTAGGTGATGGATTAAATATTAAATTGAATCTTATTATGTATAGTTTCATATAAAATAAACTAAACAGGTAAAGAAAATATATGTTAGAAGATATTTGAATTTTAGTGAAACAGGGCCAGAGTGATTTCTGGATCCCCTGTTACAACTTTAGAAATTCACCATGAATTGTAAAGATATAATTAGATGTTTTATTTTATATTCTAAGAATCCCTATTGAGTCTAGTTTCAGGAGAAACAAACCTCATAGTCATATGAATTTTGTACAGAGAGAAATGTGGTTCCTAGTAAACAGAGGTCAGTCTAGTCAAGTCCTGAAACAGGGGTAAATTTAACTAATAAACTGTACTAATTGGCCCAACCAAAAATTCTGGAAAAAAATTAGTAAATAGGTATATGAGTCTAGATTCAGGGAAAATTTATGGATCTTGATTTCGAGTTTCGTAACTTGAGATATGATTTTTCTTGTGAATGTGATGCAAGTAGCTAGAAAGCTGTGAATGTAGAAACAAATGATCCAAAGTTCTCAAAATGTTTTAAATTAAGTTTAGTAACACCTCATACTCGACTCCGACGAAGGTCTCGGGTAAGGGGGCGTTACACTGTCCAACACTTAGGTGTATGACATCTTCGCCCATAAAGTGCCTCATATGGAGCCATCTGAATACTTGCTTGGTAGCTGTTGTTGTACGCAAACTCCGCCAATGGCAAGTAGTCCTCCCAACTACCACGAAAATTGATGATTCAACCTCTTAACATATCCTCCAAAACTTGAATAAACCTTTCCGACTGTCCATCTGTCTGAGGGTGAAAAGTAGTACTGAAATCCAATCGTGTACCCAACGCCTCCTGCAACTTTTGCAAGAACCGAGATGTAAACCTAGGGTCTCGATCAGAAATAATCAACACTGGCACCCCATGCAGTCGCACTATCTCCGCCACATATAACTTGGCCAACTTTTGCAGTGAGTAACTAGTACGAACAGGTATGAAATGGGTAGATTTCGTTAACCTATCCACAATTACCCACACAGAATCTTTCTTGGTGGGTGTCAAAGGTAGCCCACTCACGAAGTCCATAGTTACTCTCTCCTACTTCCATAGTGGAATTTTCACCTGTTGCAATAATCCAGAAGGCAATTGGTGCTTGGCCTTAACTTGCTGGCACGTCAGACATTTCCCCACAAATTCAGTCACGTCTCGTTTTAGTCTAGGCCACTAGTACACCTCTCACAAGTCTCGATATAACTTATTCCCTTTAGGATGCATAGCACAAAGTCCACCATGAGCCTCTTTTAGAATTGACCGCCTCAATTCAGGGTCCTTTGGAATACAAACTCTTCCACGAAAGCATAGAACTCCGTCAGTATTCAGTCCAAAATCCTCATTCTCACCATTCTTAACTTGCCAAAATCGAAGAAATAACGAATCATCCTTCAACTGTTTTTCTTTAATCTGTTCAGTCCAAGTAGGCCTCACTTGCAATTCTGCCAACAGACTTCCATCGTCGAATAGACTCAAACGTGCAAACAAGGCTCTCAAATCAGCAACAACCCTTCAACTCAAAGCATCAGCCACAACATTAGCCTTACCTGGGTGGTACTCAATCGAACATTCGTAATCCTTAAACAACTCTATCCATCTTTGTTGCCTAAGGTTTAACTCCTTCTGAGTCAACAGATACTTTAGGCTCTTATGGTCTGTGTATATCATACACTTTTCTCCATATAAGTAATGTCTCCAGATTTTCAACGCGAAGATCACTGCTGCTAGCTCTAAATCGTGCGTAGGGTAGTTCACTTCATGAGTCTTAAGCTGTCGCGATGCATAAGCGACCACCTTACCCTCTTGCATCAGTATGCATCCTAACCCCACATGCGACGCATCGCTATACATAGTGAAGTCCTTCCCAGACTCTGGTTGAATCAACACTGGCGCTTTAGTCAATACCTTTTTCAACTGGTCAAGAGCTTTTTGCTGTTTCTTAGTCCAGACAAATGCTACTCCTTTCTTTAACAGTTTCGTCAATGGTGTAGCAATCAGAGAAAATCCCTCTACAAACCTTCTGTAATAGCCTGCTAGACCCAGAAAACTCTGAATTTTTTATACTGACTTCGGTGGTTTCCATTCCAAAATTGCCTCAATTTTCTGAGGATCCACTCTAATTCCTTCAGCAGAAACCACATGACCTAGAAAAGTCACTTCTCGCAACCAGAATTCACACTTACTAAACTTCGCATAAAGTTGCTTCTCTCTTAGCACTTGCAGCACAATACGTAGATGCTCATCATGCTTCTCCTCAGTTTCCGAATATACCAGAATATCATCGATAAAAACGACCACGAATCGGTCCAAGTAAGGTTGGAATACTCGATTCATCAAATCCATGAAAGCTGCAGGTGTGTTCGTTAACCCAAGCGGCATAACTAGAAACTCGTAATGACCATATCGAGTTCTGAGTGTTGTCTTATGAATATCCACTTCCTTTACCCTTAGTTGATGGTATCCAGATCGAAGGTCAATCTTGGAAAATACCGAAGCTCCTCTAAGTTGGTCAAATAGATCGTCAATTCTTGGCAGTGGGTTTTTGTTCTTTATCGTTAGTTTGTTCAACTGGCGATAATCAATGCACATACGCATCGTCCCATCCTTTTTCTTCACAAACAGGACCGGTGCTTCCCATGGAGACACACTCAGTCTAATGAAGCCTCTATCCAACAACTCTTGTATTTGAGCTTTCAGTTCCACTAACTCTTTCGGTGCCATCCTATAGGGTGCGATGGACACTGGAGCTGTTCCAAACAGCAAATCGATTCCAAACTCGACTTCTCGATTCGGAGGTAATCCAGGAAGCTCTTCTCGGAAAATATCTCCGAATTCTCTAACAGTTCTGACTGTCTCCACAGTCAGATCCTCTGTTTCAGCTTGACTTACAAAAGCCAAATATGCCTCGCATCCCTTACGCATCAGTTTCTCAGCCCTCAAAGCCGACACTACATTGGACAAGTAATCTCTTCGTTCTCCAATAATCATTATCTCTTCATCCTCCACAGTCTTTAACACCATCCTCTTAGCTGCACAATCCAGAGTTGCCCTATGCTTGGTCAACCAGTTCATCCCTAGGATCAAATCAAATTCTCCGAATGGTAACTCCATTAAGTCTCTACAGAAAATCCTACCTTGAGTCTCTAAAGGCACCTCCCTAAAGAGTTTCTCTACCTTAACCGAGTGACCTAAAGGACTTATCACAGTTACCCCACACACAGTCTCCTCAAAGTGTACACCCAATGCCCCAGAAGTGTCACATGCAACATACGAATGAGTTGACCCCACATCTATCAGAGTAGTATAAGGTACGCCAGAGATCAAAAACGTACCAGTTATGACATCAGGTGCGTCACCCTTCTCGCGGCGATGAGCAGCATATACCAAAGCTGGCTGACGAACCTCAGCATTAACAGCACCCCTGCCAGGTGCCCCACGTCCACTGCCATTACCATCGCGACCTTTTCTACGACCACTCGGCGGTGGCGGCCCACCTCGCGCTGATTGCATAGGTTGCACAGCCCCTTGTTCAGCCATTTGAGTCTGGGCTGGCCTCCTAGAACAATCCCTGGTCCTATGTTCCTTTGACCCACAATGAAGAAAAGCCCTAGTACGCTTCTAGCATTCCCCCAGATACACTCTACCACAATCTCCACAAGCTTGTGGCCTAACTGTGTTCACCGGAACTGCTCGAACTGGTTCCTCCGTCCTAGCTCTCTTAACATTTCAGTTTGCAGCATCAGCTGGTCTAGCATCCCTCCTGAATTGGTTTCGATCCCTATCGCGGTTTTTTTGTTCGGCTTGCTTCACCTCTTTGGCTATCTTAGCCTTCTCTACCAGTGTAGCAAAATCGCGCTCTCTCTGCGGAGCTATCAACACCCTTAACTCACCCCTGAGGCCATTCTCAAAACGAACACTGCGCTCATATTCGTTAGAGACAATGCCACTAGCGTACCGACTTAATCACAAAAACTCTGCCTCATATTCAGCAACGGTCTTACTACCCTGGGTCAGGTTTAGGAATTCCTTTCTTCGTGCATCCACATAGCTAGCTCTGACATATTTCGCCTTGAAGGACTGCTTGAACAACTCCCATGTTACCCTCCCAGCTGGGGTACCCTCTCTCACAGTGATCCACCACTGATACGCCTTGTCCCTCAGCAACGACACCGCTCCTTTTAACTTCTGCTCCACTGAGCAGTCCAGGTCATCCATGATCCGCTCCGTGGCTTCCAGCCAGTACTCAGCCACATTTGGGGCTACTCCAGATACGCCCCTAAAAACATCCACTCCGTTGGCCCGGAGTTGCTCAAAAATGGACCCTCTATTCATGGGCCCGACATTAGCTCTGGCCACCCTTTCCAAAACTCTCAACATGGCCTGGGACATAGCGTCGTCCCCTACAGCCCGATCATACGACCCATTATCATCCACCCGTGGCGGTCATGCCTCACCAGCTAGCATGTGTTTAGAAGACAAAGATCCAGCTTTAGTACTACCTTGGCCTCGACTACGGCCTCTTCCCCGAGCAGCTCTCGTACTCATATCGATTTATCTGATTACGAATTTTATGATATTAGTTTACTATTTCAATTGTTTATTACAGAATATCTTATGAACAAATAAAGTTTCAGAGTTGTTCTCGTGCAATCGTAATTTAGCTACTATCTCAGTTTTGTAGCCTTAATGCTACCTTATCTATAGTACTATATCTAAAGCTCAGTACTATCTACAGTATTAGTTTTAGTACAGTACAGTATATATATATAGAGCAGAAAGATACTTACAAACTTGATGCCAGGGATTCAGTGTGCCACCTTATCAGATTTCAGACAAACACAAAAGATTTAGGCCTTTTTAAAATCCATTTCTCAAACATTTGATTTAAAGAAAACAAGTTTGGAAATTATCTCCTTTAAACAGAAAATTTGCTTTCAAAAGTCAGATTTTTCCAAAAATACCATCTTTGGGCTTAAAGTTTTGAAAACCTTTTTGGACCCGATCCACGGCTGAGTTGTTGCAACCTTGGCTCTGATACCACTAAATGTAACACCCCAAACCCGGCCTAGTCATTATGGCCAAGTCTGGTGTGTCACATTGAAGTGTTTTTTAAAAACCATGTTTTCATTGAAAACCCTTCTTGATGTTTAAAAACTTTTACCGTTTAAACTTGTAAACCTTTGTAGTGGCAGAAGCATTATATTTTAAAAACAATTAAGTATAAAAAAAACAAACCTTCTTTGTTATGGCTTAGAGTGAATGGATACTACGCACCAGGTAAGATTCAAGAAAAGAGGAGGTGAGTCAATTAGACTGCTTAAGTACCTAGCTCTTCCAGGATCCAATCCTACACATGCACACATCCATTTCCACACTTTAAGCTTATTACTTGTCCACGAACAACAAATTAAGTTTAAGTCTATTTAAAATATTTATTTCCTTTGAGAACATTTACGTTGCGAAAGCTTTGCTCGGTTATCGTGATATTTTGAAAATAAGTAACTTTTATAAAACACGCCCTAGAGCTAACCAATTTTAAGGAATCAATTTAAGTGATGTGAATCTCAAGTTGAAAATGATTTAAGTAATTTAAAAACCTAAAATAAAAATAATAGAGTAGCCTTATTACAACTTTAACCAAAATAGAAATAATAAAAAATAAATGCGAAATTTAAACGGAAGCTAATTGAACTTATTTAAAAAAAAAACCAGAAATCTAATCTTCGTGGCCACTCTGAATCCCGCCCAGCTCCAAGTCCACCAACTAGGGCTCACCTGCAAGGATGGAAGAGAAAGGGGGTGAGTTTGGGAAACTCAGTGTGTATGGAAAACCCATCCAAAGCCCAAGTCAGCTTAAGCCCATTGGGCCTAAGCCCTATTCTGATAACAGTGAGTACTGGGCCGAAGCCCTTTTCAGAATATAGTAAACTAGGCCTTAGCCCCTTTTCAGATAACAGTATGGCCCATAGGCCCATTCCAGAATATGACAGACATATTCATGTATGCAAGCCCAACCCAGCCTATAACCAACCGCTATACTCCACCCGTACCAGCCCTACACTCCATGTGGGGAATAACTCAACCCATCCAAATTTACATCGCACAATTGCAAAGATTACCGCCGAGATATCGGTAAGTTGAGGCAAAGCCTCCAAAGATGCGTGGACAAGCCACTTTCAGTACTTCCTCCATCAATAAACCAGTCCCATGCATCAGATAATAATAACATGGCATGCAGTAAATAGTAACAGTCAAACATGCATTCAGGTCAACCTTAACCCTATGAGTATATCAGTAATTTTTACTCCTAGGGGTAAATCTGTAAATTTTCCACCTATAAAGGTATTTCAGTAATTTTCTCAGTTTTAAGGGTTCTCATGAATAATACGGTCTATAGTAGCCCAATTTTTCATCACAGTAGTTTATTTATCTCAATTTCACAATTTTAGCCATTGGGCCCTAAAACCCTTAATGGGCCCTACAGTGTCCACTAGCAAATTAATCCCATTTGATTCAAGTTTTATGACCAGTTTACCGGTTTAAGCAGTTTTGATTCTACAGTCTAACAGAACATACCTATTGCCTATTTTTTTATTGTATTACCCGTATGGGCCCATAAGCATATTGGGCCCAGTTTTAGCCTATCGAGGCCCAATTACCGAAGTGCACAAAATTTTACACACGACTAACTTACCACTTTGCGATTTTAGATCAAATGATTTCTAAACGTCTTGTGAGCACTCACACACTCACAAGCCCATGAAATGCTGAAATTTCAGCATTTTGGCTTTTGCCGAATTGAACTATGAGAGGGTGTTCGATACACACCTGTTTCGCGACGACTGCCACTGAGATCCCTTACGATGTCCTACAATTGATTACCACAATTCTTAGACTGCAAACCACAATAACCAATCCCAACATTCACCTACCATAATCGAACCATGCCCCTAAACCCTTTAAAATCTTACCTTTTTGCCAAAAACCGATGACTAGATCTAAGTCTAGTTGTTCCAAAGATCCAAGCCTTCAATCCAACCTCTAGAAGACACTAATCACCAAAAGAAATCATCGGTTAAAGACCTTTAAAGCCCTATGCCCAAATCGACAGCCTCCCTAGATTTTAAGGACTTCGGCTTTTTCTAAATTGTAAAATAAGACTAGATCTGAGGTGATGAGCACTTACCACTTTTTCCTCTTTAATTTCTACGTAGATCTGATGCATATCTATCCTCTAAACGATAGTAGAACTCAAATCCAGGAGATCTGAAGTTTCGGCTATAAGTCCCTAAATCTATGGTACTTCGGCTTTTTAGGTGATGAAGAAGATGACAATTTGAGGCTAAAACTTTGAAGTAATGTTGCCGATAGATCCTAAGGGTTTAGAGAAGATGAAATTTAATCAAAAGGAACAAAAGTAACTGAAGGATTTTGGCTTGGAGAAATCGGCACAAGAAGTGAGTTTTCGGGATTTCGGCTTTTATGGCGATCGGCTATGAAGGTTTTGTGGAGGATGGGATCGATAAAGGAGGTGAGTAAGGTGATCAGAAGGTTTCGGCTAGAAGAAAAAGTAAAAAGGACGAAAAAAATGGAGGAAAAAGAGAGGAAGAAGAACTTGGCACCAAGGAGAAGGAATTTGTGTTTTCGGCTTTTGTGAGAACTCAGAAAGGATGAATGATAGTGAAAGCTTTCAGGTGGCTAACCCTAATTCTCCAAGATAGAAAAAGAAAAGAACCTAACCCTAATATCAACTAAAACAATCGGCCCAACCTCCCTAAGGCCCTTGCCGAAATTCACTTAAGTGATCACATGCCCGGCACATGCCTAAAATTAAAAAGTAACAGTATGCCTACCTTGCAACTTGAACCCTGGACCTTTAATTCCTTCCCAGGCGCCATTTTTTTTTAGGAACTTAGTGGCGCCACCTTGCCACTTTACCAAGGCCTTATTTGTGTCATAATTTACGAAGTTTTTCTTAAAAACCCACTTAACCAAGTCTCCTATCTACTTAAAATCCAACCTTGATATTTTATCGCGTTTAACTTAGGCTTGGGCCTTCTAAAGGCCCACTAACACATTTAAACGCAATTCCAATATTCAAAACACCAAAATTTCAAAATTTACCTAAAATCACAGAAACCCGAAAAATCTCGAAAATCAGGGCGTTACACCGGCGATGTTTATGGATTTGATGAACCACTTTTTTTACTGTATATGGATAAATTTGTTGTCGTCTTTATCGATGACATATTGGTTTATTCGCGTGATCAGAGCGAACACGCGAAGTATCTGAGGTTTGTGTTGCAAACCTTGAGATACAAGCCATTATATGCCAAGTTTAGTAAGAGTGAATTTTGGCTTAAGGAGGTTAGATTACCAGGAGACATTGTGTTAGAGATGGGATCCAAGTTGGCCCAAGCAAGATCTCAGCTATTGTAGAGTGGAAACTGCCAAGGAATGTGACTGAGGTTCGAAGCTTTTTGGGTATGGCCAGATATTATAGACAATTTGTAAATGGATTCTCTATGATAGCGACACCGATGACAAGACTGATGCAAAAAGATGTCATGTTCGAATGGACAGAAAAGTGTCAACAGAGTTTCGAGAAATTAAAGGCTTTATTGACCGAAGCCCCAGTGTTGGTGCAACCGGAGTCGGACAAGGAGTTTGTGATTTATAGTGACGCCTCATTGAATGGTTTGGGGTGCATGCTTATGCAGGAAGGTAAGGTCATAGCGTACGCATCGAGACAGCTGAAGCCACACGAGAGGAATTACCCGACATATGATTTAGAGTTCGCTGCCATCGTGTTCGCATTGAAAATTTGGAGACACCATCTGTATGGCGAGAAGTGTCGAGTGTTCATCGATCACAAGAGCCTTAAGTACTTGATGACTCAAAAGGAGTTGAACCTAAGGCAATGACGATGGTTAGAATTAATAAAGGATTATGAGTTGATTATCGACTACCACCCCGGAAAGGCGAACGTGGTTGCCAACGCTTTGAGTAGAAAGTCATTATTCGCCTTGAGAGGCATGAATACTCATTTGACTATGTCTAACAATGGTTCGGTTCTAGTAGATTTGAGAGCTAGACCGATGTTTCTACAAGAGATTCAGGAAGCTCAGAATAATGACAGTGATTTGCAAGCCAAAAGAACTCAGTGTGAATGGGCATTGAGACAGATTTTTGTATTGGCACTGATGGATGAATAATGTTTAAGGATAAAGTCTGCGTACCCAAGGACAGCGAGCTTATTCAGAATATTCTATGAAAGGCACATAGTGGTTGCTTGTCTATCCACTCGAATAGCGTGAAAATGTATAACGACCTTAAGAAAATGTATTGGTGGTCGGGTATAAAAAGAGACATTTCAGAGTTTGTGTCTAAGTTCCTAGTGTGTCAACAAGTGAAGGCTGAACACCAAGTACCTTCAGGTCTACTTTAGCCTATCATGGTCCTCGAGTGGAAGTGGGATCGATTCACTATGGATTTTGTGATGCGTTTGCCGGTAACCCCGAAAAAAAAGGATGCTATTTAGGTTGTTGTGGACAGGCTAACAAAGTTGGCACACTTCATACCTGTGCGTATTGACTACTCCCTTGAGAGATTAGCCGACTTGTACGTTTTTGAGATTGTGAGACTATATGGGGTGCCCATATCGATTATTTCCGATAGAGATCGGAGATTTACCTCGAGGTTTTGGAAAAAGTTATAAGAGGCTTTGGGAACAAAGTTGAGTTTTAGCACAGCTTTCTATTCGCAAATTGACTGTCAGTCAGAGAGAGTAATTCAGATATTAGAGGATATGTTACGGTGTTGCATCCTTGAGTTCCAAGGTAGTTGGGAAAAGTATCTACCATTGGTTGAATTCGCCTATAATAACAGTTATTAGACAAGTCTGAAAATGGCACCTTATGAGGCTTTCTATGGGCGAACGTGTCAAACGCCCTTATATTGGACTGAGCTTAGAGAGGGTCAAATTCACGGGATCGATTTAGTTGAGGAGACTGAAGAGAAAGTTAGAGTGATTTGTGACTGCTTGAAGGTTGCCTCGGATAAACAGAAATCCTATGCGAACTTGAAATGAAAGGAAATTGAATTTCAAGTCGGTGATAAGGTATTTTTAAAAGTGTCCCTGTAGAGGAAAGTCCTTAGATTTGGTAGAATAGGTAAATTGAGTCCTCGTTTCATAAGGCCTTATGAGATTATCGAGAGAGTAGGACCGGTTGCCTATCGATTGGCTTTACCACCAGAGTTGGAAAAGATTCACGATGTGTTTCATGTGTCCGTGCTACATTGATATAGATCAAACCCTTCACATGTGATTACGCCGTCAGAGGTTGAGATTCATCCAGACATGACAAATGGTGAAGAGCTGGTCAATATTTTAGCCCAGGAAGTCAAACAGTTGATAAATAAGAGTATAGCACTTGTGAAAGTTTTGTGACATAGACATGGAGTCGAGGAAGCCACATGGGAACTCGAGGAGACTATGAGAGATCAGTACTCGAACTTATTCACCGGTATGATTTTCGAGGACAAAAATCCCTAAGGGGGAGAAATGTAACAGCTCGATTTTGGGGCTAGTCAAAATAGTGGTCTCGGACCATAAATCTGAAGTTGGAGAAATTATTTTATTTTATTTTGGAGTCATAGCATGTTTATATTAGTACATGAAAATTTTGGTGAGTTAATTTTGACGTTTATGAGCCCAATTGCGAAAAATGACTAAATCGCATAAAGTGCAAAAGTCTTAAATTGATAGCTAAGGGTTCTAAATTGCCATGTATCATAAATTGGGGGTTTTTAAAGTGAAATTGGGCCATTAATTAGGTGATGGTCGGCCATAGTAGATGGAAATGTTGAAAAGTCAACATTTGGTGAAATTTGATGACATAAAGTGTAATATAATAATACCTAAGCCTAGCTATCATCTTTTTCTTTCATTCTCTCTTCATTCCAACGACTTTTTTTTCAGCCATGGTTAAGGGTTTTGAGCTTTAAAAATTTCAGCAACTTATTCCTCTCACAAGTAAGTGATTTTAATGAGTTTTCCTGAAGATTTTTACATATTAAGAGTCTAGGGTTTTTCCATGAAAGGATTTGGGATGTTTTCTGAGTTTTCATGGAAGAAAATGAGTCTTGGGTGTCTTATAAACAACTTTTGTGAAAGGTGTTAGCATGAAAACACCTAAAGGGACTATTTTGCACAAGTTGTAAAATAATTGATAAATGTGTGAAATAGAGAGAATTTGGGGTTGCTATAAGAGTAAAAAGAGTTTAGCTAGGCTTAAGATGCAAAGAAATTCAATAAAAAATGATTTTCGAGCATAGGGGTAAAATGGTCATTTTGCCAAAGTCTAGGGGCAAAATGGTCATTTTATCGAAGATGTGAATTTTTAATTGTTTAATTTTATTTAGCGATTAAATGAGTGCGTTTTTCTATTTTAGGTCAAGAATTGCCAAATCCAAACCTAGATCGGGGGAAAGCCAAGCAAATTGACTAAACCGACTAGTTGCCACATTTTGTAATCCGAGGTAAGTTGTATGTAAATAATCCAACTACATTGCTAATGTAGGTATTGAATTAATATATCATGAATTGCTTGATTGTGGAATTGAAAAGGTATGATGATAATAGAGATAGTAGAGTTCCCGTTTGAACCTAGGAAATAAATCAGATATTCATGCCATGACATATGGGTTATTGTTGGCTAGTGTAAGACATGTCTGGGACATGCATTGCCACATTATGAGAGCCAGTGTAAGACCATGTCTGGGACATGGCATCGGCATTGAGACGAGAGCTAGTGTAAGACATGTTTGGGACATGCATCGGCCTTGAGACGTAAGCCAGTGTAAGACATGGCTGGGACATGCATCGACTATGAGATGATAGTCATTGTAAGACCATGTCTGGGACATGGCATCGACTTGAGATATGAGCAAGTGTAAGACCGTGTCTGGGACATGGCATCGGCACCTTACCGATGTTTGAGGCTTAATGAATATTCGGTAGTGTCCTTAATGGTTCAACAACGAACGTTGTGTTCTTAAGCTAATGAGGAAAGTATAACCGTGTTGTGAGTGGTACAGGTACTTAATCGGTACGTATGAGATATGAGCTCATTGTATAATATGTGACTTGTATGGATGGTAATGAGTAAATTATGCTTATGCCTACCTTGGTATTATGAGCATGTAGATTATTGATAAATTGTTGTTGTTGTATATTTACTTATATGCAACTTACTAAGCTCTTATGCTTACTCCCTTTCTGTAACACCCCCTAACCCAATTCCATCGCTGGAGGGCTTATGAGGTATTACCTAACGATTACAAAAACATTTGAACACTCATATAGAAAAATTAGGCTGTACAATACTATGCTACCAAGCCGAATTTCTAAATAAATATATTTGTAATCAAAATTTTAAGCTTATAAAAAAATATGTTATAAAAACTCATGCCAATATAAAATTACACAGTAAATTCAACATGTATATGCAAACATAGTATAATGTACGCGCATAACAAGAAAATATGAAAAAAATTCATCAATAAAATGAACACAAATTAGTGTCATGGTTCCTTTGGTCTCTTTTGAACCTAGTTAGTTACCAACTCATTTGCTTATACTTACTTACAAAGTCAATGGACCATTTTATGAATTCATTTAAAAACAATTAATAGGTTAAACCAAATGCCATCAATGCTTGATATTTACTCAACAAAATAAGATATATATATATACTTAACAAAATTTATGCGCATGAAATAACGTTATAACAAGACCAAATATGCATCATTTCTCATCAATGTTTAAGCAAAATGACCATGTCCATTTCAACCATTTTGAACATCTATATAAAACCAAATATGATCAATGTGCATACCAAAATCATATATATAATAAACTGAATATAAATACTAATTAATAAGCTTAAAACATACTCATGCTTGCCATTATCACCGAATATCAATATCCAACCCACAATTGACTAAATTATAAGTATAAATATTCGATCATCAACCAAGAACATATAAAACAACTAACTTATCACAAACATATACATATCATGATTAAACTTACATCACCATAGCATATAATTCTTAGACTCGATTAATGCTCATTATTGCATCATATTCAAATTTTACCAAACTAATATTATAACCCATATTGATCAATACGATAATCAAATACATATAGTTTAGGTATCACAAATAAAGGAAAACTCAAACCACAACCAAACATAACCAAACTTAAACATGGAAATTAAGTCATTTTCGCATGACTTAACCATTATACATATATGAAATTTAAACATCTCCAAAAGAGTTATTAGCTTATATATGCCATAAGTACCAAACCAAGTTTTAAAAGTACCAAAATATTGAAGATAGTGTGGATGACTTTACTAATGATCCCCAAGCGCGTAACGATCTCCAAAATCTATAAAATAGAGACAAGAAAAAAAAACACATCCAAAGTAAGCTACCACAGCTTAGTAAGTTGTAAGCATCAAAAACTCCAAATTCAATTTAATGGTCTAGTATCATCTAACTAAGTCATGCTACTAGATCATTTAGTCAATATCTTACCACATTCAAGGCAATTTATTAATCATATACTCAATTTCAACTAAGTCCAATATGCATCTGCTCAACCACAATACACTACATTACTCTCAAACACAAAACCGAATGCATTTAGCATTCGATCATCGTATAACATTAATATATTCCAGTACAAAGCCATTAAAACCAATCTATCATTATTCATACTTTCAATTTATAATATCCATCACATAGAATCGATACTCACCTGCACAAACTTGAGCTATACATCATATTTGTTCATAAAGAAATTTGAAGCTTTAATTCATTCAACCATTCCCGATCTACTCAAATAAATCGCACACCTACTGCTAATATTTACTTGGAAATATATATCTTGTTTGCACACTTAGTGCTCGATATTTAAACTCGCACACTTAGTCCACAATAACCACATTCGCACACTTGGTCGCACACTTAGTGCAAGATTCACATCCGTAATCGTTTATACTCGTACACTTAGTGCCTAAATTCCATTACTCAATACACATCAATTTAAATTCATCAATTCCCTTTGAATTCAACAACATCAATCTTTCATGTAATTTAATTCGAGTCATATACTTAAATTGATTTAAATTTAATCAACAACAAAAAAAATTTTGCTTAATAACTTACCTCGGATATCGACGGACCGTTGAATTCGACTGCTCAACGATTTTTGATTTTTCCCGATCCACGTCCGATCTTTTTGGTTCTTGATCTAAAAAGTTCCAAATTAAGCTCATTCAAATAGAATTTCATTCATTTAAGTTCAAATACACATAATTGAGCAATTTACCAATTTACTCCTAACATTATGCACTTTTACAATTTAATCAAATTTTCACAAAACACAAAATATGAAGAATTTGCATATACAATGCTAGGGCCAAATGTTCACTAGGCTTATATAAGTCCTCCCATTTCACTAATTTCACAATCTAGTCCTTCAATTTAGTATTTTTGCAATTTAACCCTAAATGCTCAAAATTACCAAAAATCCCAATACCAAAAATGTTAATCTAACACATTTATTTTATTTTCTAACATCAAACATAAATTTCATCAAACTATCAACAATGACACTTCATGAATACATAATCAAATTTCAAAATTTCAAGCATGGGCTTTATAGTATTCAAAGCAATGATCTCAAAAACGTAAAAATTAATAAAAACTAAACTCAAATCACTTACCTAATTGAATTTGCAACGACCGAAAATATCAAAGCTTAAACTTTCTTTTCTTTCTCTTAGTTCCAGCCAAAAATAATAAGAAAGATGTACACTTTCATCTTTTTCAAATATAATATATTAATATGTATTAAAATATACAATAATGCCATAAAATATAATAAACAATTCAAGTCACTAATTCATGCATATTGGCCGGCCACAAATTCCTATTTATGGCCAAATTGCAACCTTAATATTCCATAATATAAAAACAATCATAATTTGGCCCTTACACATTAACCCTTAAATTTTCCATTTTACGCGATTAAACCCTTTTTCATCAATCGACCTCCAAACACAAAAATTTTTGAAAGAAACTTTCTCAAAAGCAACTTCACACATTTTAACGATTTCATGGTCTCGAAACCATCGTTCCAATTAGGGTCAAAATTGGGCTATTACAACCCTCCCCCCTTAGGGATTTTCGTCCCCGAAAATCTTACCGATGAATAGGTTTGCATAACGTTCTTTCATCGAATCCTCAAGCTCCCAAGTTGCTTCCTCAACCCTGTGCTTATGCCATAGCACTTTCACCAATGAGAGTTTCTTATTTCTCAACTCTTTCACTTCGCGAGCCAGAATACGGATTAGTTTTTCCTCATAAGTTAAATCAAACTGAATCTCAATCTCGGATGGACTAATCACATGAGAAGGATCAGATCTATACTGTCGGAGCATCGAAACATGAAAAACATTGTGAATCTTTTCTAGTTCAGGTGGCAACAGTAATCTATACGCAACCGGCCCAATCTGCTCTACAATCTCATACGGCCTAAAAATCTTGGACTCAACTTGCCTCTGAGACCAAATCTAAGAATTTTCTTCCACGGCGAGACTTTCAAAAATACTCGGTCACCTATCTGAAATTCTATGTCTTTACACTTCAAATCCGCATATGATTTTTGATGATCTATCGCTACTTTCAAACTTTCACGGATCACTTTTACTTTCTTCTTAGTCTCTTTCACCAAATCAACCCCGTTTATCTTGTTCTCACAGAGCTCGGTCCAGTACAAAGGTGTATAACATTTACGACCATACAAAGCTTCAGAAGGTACCATCTTGATACTCAACTGAAAGCTATTATTGTATGCAAATTCAATCAGGGACAAGTATCTTTCCCACGTACCCTCGAACTCAATAGCACAACATCTCAACATATCCTCAAGTATTTGAATGATTCGTTCGGACCGACCATCCGTCTGGGGGTGGAAAGCAGTGCTAAAATGTAATTTAGTACCTAGTGCATCTTGCATTTTCTTCCAAAATCGTGATGTAAACCTCGAATCTCTATCCGAAACAATAGAAATAGGTACCTCGTGTAATCGTACAATCTGAGAAATGTACAATTTAGCTAACTTATCGAGCGAGTAATCTGTACGGACCAGAATAAAGTGAGCCAACTTCGTCAATCTATCAACAATAACCCAGATTGCATCTTTCTTGCTCGGTGTTAATGGTAAACCAGATACGAAATCCATCGTGACTCGATCCCATTTCCATTCAGGTATCATAATCGGCTAAAGTAATCCCGATGGTACCTGATGCTCGGCTTTTACTTGCTGACATATCAAACATTTCGACACAAAGTCTGAAATATCTCTTTTCATACCGTGCCGCCAGTAGTACTGTTTCAGATCATTATACATCTTCGTGCTACTCGAGTGAATAGACAATCTACTATTATGAGCTTCATTACAAATCATCCGAATCAGCTCAGGATCCTTTGGTACACATATTTAGTTTCTGAACCGCAAACATCCCTCAGAATCAACCTAAAATTCCGAGTCAGCATTCGAATCACAGTTATTCCTTTTTGATATCAAGTCATCATCAACATTTTGAGCTTCGTAAATCTGCTGAACAAATAATGGTGTCCCTTTTAATTCCGCTATAATCACACCATTGTCAGTTATAGCCATATCTGCATTCATTGCACGCAGAGCAAACAATGATTTTTGGCTTAGGGCATCAGCAACCACATTAGCCTTTCTCGGGTGATAATCAATCATAAGCTTGTAATCTTTAAGCAACTCTAACCATCGTTGCTATCTCAAATTCAAATCTTTTTAAGTCATCAAATATTTGAGAATTTTGTGATCAAAATAAACATGACATTTTTCACCGAACAAATAATGACGCCTTATCTTCAAAGCAAATACTATAGCGGGCCAATTCGAGATCGTGTGTCGGATAGTTCTTTTCGTGCGGTTTAACTGTCTTGAGGCATAAGCTACAACTTTGCCTTCCTGCATTAAAACACAGCCCAAGCCATTCAAGGATGCATCATTAAAGATAACAAACTCTTTACCCGATTCCAGTTGAACAAGCACTGAAGCTTCAGTCAACAAAGTTTTCAACTGGTCGAAGCTTTTCTGACACCTTTCTGTCCACTCAAATCTAATATCTTTTTGAAGTAACTTTGTCATTGGAGTTGCAATTATCGAGAAACCTTTTACAAATCGCCTGTAGTAACCAGCAAGTCCTAGAAAACTCTGAACTTCTAAAACATTTCTCGGGGGTTTCCAATCAAGTATAGCCGAAATCTTACTCCGATCAACCCGTATTCCCGATGCCGAAACCACATGCCCTAAAAAGCTAACCTCGTGTAACCAAAACTCATATTTACTGAACTTTGCATACAACTGATTATCTCGCAAAGTTTGTAATACCAATTTCAAGTGCTCGACATGCTCGATTTCATCACGAGAGTAGATCAATATATCATCAATAAACACAACCACAAACCGATCTAAGTACTATCTGAAGATCCGATTCATCAAATCCATGAAAATAGCAGGTGCATTAGTAAGTCTAAACGGCATCACCAAAAACTCATAATGTCTGCATCTCATTCAGAAAGCAGTCTTAGGCACATCAGAATCTCTAACTCGCAACTGATAGTAACCCGATCTCAAATCTATTTTTGAAAACATCGAAGCTCCCTTTAGCTGATCGAACAAATCATCAATACGTGGCGACGGATATTTATTCTTTATGGTCACTTTATTGAATTGTCGATAATCAATGCTTATTCTCATAGTTCCATCCTTCTTTTTTACTGATAGAACTGGCGCACCCCAAGGAGAGAAACTCGGTCGCGCAAAACCTCTATCTGTCAACTCCTGTAACTGGGCTTTCAATTCTTTTAACTCAGCAGGTGTCATTTGGTACGGAGCAATCGGAATCGGAGTCGTCCCCGGTACTAACTCAATACCAAACTCTACCTCTCGAATAGGCGGCAATCTCGACAATTCTTTATAGAACACATCTAGATACTTGCACACCACTGGTACAGATTCAATCTTCTTTTCAATTACTTTACTATCAAATACATACGCAAGGTAAGCTTCGCAACCCTTTCTCACATACTTCTTAGCCCATACAGAAGATTTCACTGCTGGTATACCATTCAGATCAGTAGACTCAATTCAGATTATCTCATCATTCTAGCACCACAAATCAATAGTCTTTCGTTTACAATTCACCATCGCATCATGTGCTATTAACCAATCCATTCCAAGAATTATATCAAACTCATCAAACGACAATAGCATTAAATCAGCCGGGAAACATGAATCTCGAATCATCAGGGGGCAGTTCTTACACACTTTATCAAGTAACACACATCGGCCTAGGGGGTTTGATACCCGAATCACAAACTCAGTAGACTCAACAGGCAAAGTCTTACTGGATACTAATGTTTCACACACATAAGAATGAGTTGAACTGGTATCAATTAAAGCAATTACATTAATATTATAGAGAGTGAATATGCCGGTAATAACATCAGGGGATGAGGCCTCCTCTCGAGCATGAATGGCATATGCTTCGTAGGTGCACGAGTCTCAGATCGAACTACTGTGTCTGAAGCCCTTCTCTGAGTACCACTCCTACCTCCCGTGTTCCTGGGTGGTCTACCCCTAGCTGTAGCGCCACTCGATCTCACACTCTGAACATTATCTTTCACAACTGGCTCTAGGCAATCTAGAATGAAATAATCTCGTAAACCACATCTATAATAGACTCTATTGTTATACTTGTCCCAACATTCACCCATAAGTTGTCTTCCACATTGCTAACACTCGGGTTTTTTTTGTCGAGTATTACCAACGCTAGTAATCGAAGTGGCTTGTGCACTCACTAGTGGTCGATCTCGTATAGAAAGCCCAGCAGTAGTCTTCAATTGGTTGCTATCATCTCAGAACTTCTTTGATGCCGACTGAAAAGTCTTACCCGTTGACCTCTTGTGGAAATCTCTAGCTTCGAACTCAGCTTTTCTTTTCTCTTTCCCAAGCTCTTCAGCTTTGCAAGCTCGCTCGACAAGTACTACGAACTCTTTTATTTCAAGTATGCCAACAAGAAATTTTATGTCTTCATTCAACCCTTCTTAAAATCTTTTACACATAGCAGCTTCAGTCGAAACACACTCTCAGGCATATCGACTGAGTCTCACAAATTTTTGCCCGTATTCAGTGACAGTCATATGCCCTGTTTAAGCTCAAGAAACTCTTTACATTTCTGATCTATGAATCTCTGGCTGATATATTTTTTACGAAATTTAGTCTGAAAGAATTCCCAGGTGACCCATTCTTTCAGCACAACTGAAACCAAAGTATTCCACCAATGATAGGCAGAATAGCGTAACAAAGACATGGCACATTTTACACACTCATCAGGAGTACATGATAGTTCTTCAAACACTCGGATAGTGTTATCGAGCCAAAATTCAGCCCTCTCAGCATCGTCATCATATGTGGCCCTAAATTCTTGGGCCTCGTATTTTCAAATTTTATCAATAGGGGGCTTATTTAATCTCACAGGATCAATAATCGGAGGAACCACAAGCATCAGAGGTGGGTTATTCGGGTTCAGAGGTTGTTGAATAGCCGAATTTGTCCGAATATATTGAGTAAACCACTCGTTCATCATATTATAAAAGGCTTGTTTAGCCCCATCATCATGGTTACTTGCATTCGGCCGAGAATCAACCAGTGTTGTCCCTTGTACAGGAGCAGGTGCTACACTCTCGACATCATCCGCTACGGTTTGGTCGGGATCAGGATCCATTTACTATACGAAAAACACATTTCAAGTGTTAGGAGTCATCACACTATCACAGTATAATTTATGGCATGTATAGCTAGACTCAAACACGCTACGTTAGTCCGAGAATAGGCTAAATTGTAGCTTTGATACCAATCAAATGTAACACCCCCTAACCCAATTTCGTCGCTGGATGGGTTATGAGGTATTACCTAACGATCACAACAACATTTGAACACTCATATAGAAAAATTAGACTGTACAATACTATGTTACCGAGCTGAATTTATAAATAAATATATTTGTAATCAAAATTTTAAGCTTATAAAAAAATATGTTATAAAAAATCATGTCAATCTAAAATTACACAGTAAATTCAACATGTATATGCAAACATAGTATAATGTATGCACATAACAAGAAAATATGAAAAAAATCATAAATAAAACTAACACAAATCAGTGTCACGGTTCTTTTGGTCTCTTCTGAACCTGGTTAGTTACCAACTCATTTGCTTATACTTACTTACAAAGTCAATTGACCATTTTACGAATTCATTTAAAAACAATTAATAGGTTAAACCAACTGCCATCAATGCTTGATATTTACTCAACAAAATAAGATATATATATATACTTAACAAAATTTATGCGCATGAAGTAACGTTATAACAAGACCAAATATGCATCATTTCTCATCAATGTTTAAGCAAAATGACCATGTCCATTTCAACCATTTTGAACGTTTATATAAAACCATATATGCTCAATGTGCATACCAAAATCATATATATATAATAAACCGAATATAAATACTAATTAATAAGCTTAAAACATACTCATGCTTGCCATTACCACCGAATATCAATATCCAACCCACAATTGATTAAATTATAAGTATAAATATTCGATCATCAACCAAGAACATATAAAACAACTCACTTATCACAAACATATACATATCATGATTAAACTTACATCACCATAGCATATAATACTTAGACTCGATTAATGCACATTATTCCATCATATTCAAATTTTACCAAACTAATATTATAACCCATATTGATCAATACGATAATCAAATACGCATAGTTTAGGTATAACAAATAAAGGCAAACACAAACCACAACCAAAGATAACCAAAATTAAACATGGAAATTAAGTCATTTTCGCATGACTTAACCATTATACATATATGAAATTTAAACATCTCCAAAAGTGTTATTAGCCTATACCTGCCATAAGTACCAAACCAAGTTTTAAAAGTACCAAAATATTGAAGATAGTGTGGACGACTTTACTAACAATCCCCGAGCGTGTAACGATCTCCAAAATCTATAAAATAGAGACAAGAAAAAAAAAAACACATCCAAAGTAAGCTACCATAGCTTAGTAAGTTGTAGGCATCAAAAACTCCAAATTCAATTTAATGGTCTAGTATCATCTAACTAAGTCATGCTACTAGATCATTTAGTCAATGTCTTACCACATTCAAGGCAATTTATTAATCATATTCTCAATTTCAACTAAGTCCAATATGCATCTGCTCAACCACAATATACTACATTACTCTCAAACACAAAACCGAATGCATTTAGCATTCGATCATCGTATAACATTAATATATTCCAGCACAAAGCCATTAAAACCAATCTATCATTATTCTTACTTTCAATTTATAATATCCATCACATAGAATCGATACTCACCTGCACAAACTTGAGCTATACATCATAGTTGTTCATAAAGAAATTTGAAGCTTTAATTTATTCAACCATTCCTGATCTACTCAAATAAATCGCACACCTAGTGCTAATATTTACTCGAAAATATAAATCGAGTTTGCACACTTAGTGCTCGATATTTAAACTCGCACACTTAGTGCACAATAACCACATTCGCACACTTGGTCGCACACTTAGTGCAAGATTCATATCCATAATCGTTTATACTCGTACACTTAGTGCCTAAATTCCATTACTCAATACACATCAATTTAAATTCATCAATTCCCTTTGAATTCAGCAACATCAATCTTTCATGTAATTTAATTCGAGTCATATACTTAAATTGATTTAAATTTAATCAACAACAAAAAAAATTTTGCTTAATAACTTACCTCGGATATCGACGGACAGTTGAATTCGACTACTCAATGATTTTTGATTTTTCCCGATCCACGTCCGATCTTTTTGGTTCTTGATCTAAAAAGTTTCAAATTAAGCTCATTCAAATAGAATTTCATTCATTTAAGTCCAAATACACATAATTGAGCAATTTACCAATTTACTCCTAACATTATGCACTTTTACAATTTAATCAAATTTTCACAAAACACAAAATATGAAGAATTTGCATATACAACACTAGGGCCAAATGTTCACTAGGCTTATATAAGTCCTCCCATTTCACTAATTTCACAATCTAGTCCTTCAATTTAGTATTTTCGCAATTTAACCCTAAATGCTCAAAATTACCAAAAATCGCAATACCAAAAATGTTAATCTAACTCAATTATTTTATTTTCTAACATCAAACATAAATTTCATCAAACTATCAACAATGACACTTCATGAATACATAATCTAATTTCAAAATTTCAAGCATGGGCTTTATAGTATTCAAAGCAGTGATCTCAAAAACATAAAAATTAATAAAAACCGAACTCAAATCACTTATCTAATTGAATTTGCAAGGACCGAAAAAATCAAAGCTTAAAATTTCTTTTCTTTCTCTTAGTTTCAGCCAAAAATAATAAGAAAGATGAACAC
Source organism: Gossypium longicalyx (assembly GCA_025698465.1). Lineage (NCBI taxonomy): Eukaryota > Viridiplantae > Streptophyta > Magnoliopsida > Malvales > Malvaceae > Gossypium > Gossypium longicalyx. Next base: position 57,864,748 of record CM046998.1, read on the forward strand.
TTTCATCTTTTTCAAATAAAATATATTAACATGTATTAAAATATACCATAATGCCATAAAATATAATAAACAATTCAAGTCATTAATTCATGCATATTGGCTGGCCGCAAATTCCTATTTATGGCCAAATTGCAACCTTAATATTCCATTATATAAAAAATCATAATTTGGCCCTTACACATTAACCCTTAAATTTTCTATTTTACGCGATTAAACTCTTTTTCATCAATCGACCTCCAAACACTAAAATTTTTAAACAAATTTTTCACAAAAGCAACTTCACACATTTTAAACATAGAAAATATTATTTAAATATTATTCTGACTCAAATTCATGGTCTCGAAAGCACCGTTCCAATTAGGGTCAAAATTGGGTTGTTACACTTTCCTTTCCATTTACTTTCAGTGTTGCCTAACTAGCTCAAAGATCACCAGAAGTCAGAGATATCAATCACACTATCAACCAAAGTTTCGGTATAGTTGGATTTATATTTTTGAATATGGCATGTATAAGACTTAGACTTTATTATTTTGTGCCTTTGAGAAGTTGTAACGCCCCAAAAATCTCAAACTTTCTTTTTTTTTTTTGATAAAAAGTGTGCTTAATTTTCTTAGTCAAGAGTTACTTATGTGATAATAGGCCTTGGTTAAGTTTTGAGTTCGAGCTTTGGGGTGAAAGAAATTATAGTTTAATAATTAAAAGAACCTTGATGACAAGGAGGTTGGTTTTTAAATAAATGAATGAGGAATTGGACACAAGGAGCCTTGTGTTGGACTGGCAAATAGCGTCTCATGTAGGGCTTAGAGGTGGCGTCACATGCATGGCAATGAGTTTTGGGGTTCGAATCCCTCCTTACTCAAAAGAAGGATTTATTTTTACTCAATGAATGGCTAGTGGTCGTGTTGGAAGTGAACTCTGAAGGGAGTGATTAGAGGAGAAATTTAAGGAAGGGATTAATGAGTTATCAGGGAGAAAAGTTAGGAGATGAAGGGTGTAGAGAAGTGGAGCCGAATTGGGAATTTGGGGATAGGAAATTCAGTTATAGTCTATATATAAGAGCCGATTGTGGGGATTCTAAGCTAATGTCGAATTCTTCATCTCTATGTTATCAAAATCACTTTTCTCTCCAAAGATCTAAAAGCCGAAATCCCTTGTTCTTCCTCTTTTATTTTGTGTCGATTTTCCATTCTTTCTCTGCTCAAATTCTCTTTCGATTCACCTTTGGTTTTAAACGATTCCTACTTCTTCATTTTTCTACTGAATAACCACTTTCACCATACAAATCTCAAAAGTCAAATACCCTTTTTGCTGAAGACCCTCTGTGTTGCCACTACACTCTCTACTTAGGCCGATTCTTGTGTAAGTGCTTGCTCTTTCAGTCGGTTTTCCTAGTACCAATTTCTTCTCTCCCTTACCTTTTCTAAATTGGTTTTGGTAGGTGATTAATATCGAATCTCGGAGTTCAGATCTCTTCCGAATTACTATATTGACGTTTTGGGGTTTTGGGTAAGTATTCCTCTTATTGGTTAAGGTTGGTCGAATGGCCATTGATGATTTAAGAGTGACTTAAGATGATTGTGAGTCACTTTTCTTTGGATTTTATTGATAAAGATGGGTGTAGATTTAAGGAATACTTGTGAATAGTGATCAAGGAAGGGCTGTTAAGGCTTGTCGTTCAAGGTAAGGCAAAGCTGAGATTTTTGGGTTTTGGTGGTCCTATTTGATGAGTGTGTGATTAATCATTGAGTGACATCGTTTGTAGGTTCATGGATAAGGAGATCGCAGCACGTCTTAGTACCATGTGTATACATACATTGCACACACAAAATAGACTGGCAAATCCTGAAATGCCGAAAAGCCGAAATGTCGAAAAGCTGAAATGCCAAAAAGCCAAAAGTTTGGCTACAGCAGTCTTGCGAGTGCGTGAACACTCGTAAGGGGGGACTGATACATTATCAGAGGCCCCATGAGCGATCTCATGGTCTTGGGTCGTGTTTTGGCCAACCGGGCCAAAATGGGCTAAATTGCTGTAGGGCCCATAATAGGAAAAATTGGCAATTTGATACTAAGTAATGAAAAATCATATGATTGCATGAATATGAATGTGATTGGGCCTGATGAGCCATATGAATATGATTGGGCCTAATGGGCCATATGAATGTGATTGGGGCCGATGGGCCATATAATGTGATTGGGGCTAATGGGCCATATGAATATGATTGCGGCTGATGGGCCATATGAATGAGATTGGGCCTAGTGGGCCATATGAAGGTATGTAGACTTGTTTGGGCTTTGTAAGGGGTTTTGGGCCTAGTATCTAATAACTACTTAAAGAGACATAAAACTTAAATAATTAATTAATTGCAACCGTAGACGAGTCATAGGGTTAAGGTGTGGCAATGGGTATATGCATGTCTAGGATTGGATCTAGGGAGAGCTTGGTAATTAAGCGATCTTATTGACCCACCTCCTCTTCTCTGGAATCCTACCTGGTGCATAGTATCGTTCACTTTGGCCAACGAGGACTTGTTAACGAGTCATGGTAAGTAATAAACCCATAATAAAAGGAAATTATCGAAATGCCCCTAAGGGTAAAAAATGACTAAAATACCCCTATGCGTTGAATGTAAGACTTATGGATGTTACATGTATACCTCCTGCATTCATATGATATTTTGTTTAGGTTGCATATAGGTTGGGCATTATGAAACGGAGGAAGTATATGAGGATCGCATGGTTGCTTGACGACCGTGGATCCACCGATGGCTATTAAGTCCAATATATGATTAGCAGCTTTGCTACAATGAAGGTAGTACCACAACCGGGCTACCATTGATGTGTATAAGATGGGTGGGTTGATATTTATATCTCCACATGATGTGTACTAGGGGACAGAGTCGGTGTATAGCGGTTGGATTATTGGGGTGGGTTGCACAGCATTGCATGTATGACATTATGTTGATTGATGATTGCTTAATACTCTTTGAGTGTTGTACACACTGAGTTTTCGAAAACTCACCCTCTTCTTTTATTTTTCTCAGGTGATCCTCAGTAGGTGGTTCGATGGTTGGAGGGACTTCAAGGTGGCAAGCTAGCAAGACGACTTGGACTTGATTTTTTTTAAGCATATCATTTCTATTATTTTAAGTTATTTCAGTTCGAATTGTAATAAAGCCTATTCGATGGATATCTTTTTCAAACTAGGATTATTATTATTTTTATGCTTTATACTTGCTAGAAGTAGAACATGATTTTCCTAAAACATAATTGTTTTTTTATACTACGTTTCTGCAACTTAATTTAAAAATGACAAGTTTCATAGATCATTTGTTCTAACTAAAGCTTTCGCAACTGAAAGTTACATAATATTCACTTTTGAAGGGTTTTCAATGAAAACCAGTTTTTTGATAAAACACTTCAATGTGACACTCTGGATCCGGCCATAATGTCTGGGCTGAGTTTGGGGTGTTACATTTAGTGGTATCAGAGCTAGATTGTAAAACTCAGGCTGTGAAGTGGGCATTATTATTTGGGTTTGTTTTAAAAAAAATCCTACTGTGCGGCACACCGAGTCTCCGACATCAAACCAAGTAAGTTCTTTTATTATCAAACTTGTTTAATTTGATATACTGTAGATAGTTAGTGGGCTACTTTAGATAATTACACTGAGGCTTTTAGTTGGAGTGAAACTGAAGCCTGTAAGACCTTGAAACTGTAGAGGATCTACGAAAATAACTTTCTTCTTAATACTTTCATAAGACATCGACTTAACTAGTGGAACAAACTAAAACTTCATAAAATTTCTAATCCAGATAATACGTGAATCAATGAGGAGTGCTAGAAGAGGTGCAAGGGGCCATAGCCGAGGCCGCGAAAGTGTTAGGGCTGAATCGTTGGCATCGGGCCATATGCCCAATGGTGGAGTAGAAGAGGCTTCGACCTCACCCGTGGCTGAAAATGGAATATATGGTTAGGCTGCGGGGGATGATGCATTGTCGCAGGCAATGCTGAGGATTTTGGAAAGGGTCACAGGGCCCAATAATGGCACGGGAAATCAGGGGTCAATTCCAGAGCGACTTCAATCAAATAGGGCTGAGATCTTTAAGGGCGTGGCTGGTGTGGCTCTTAACATGGCTGAATACTGGTTGGAGGCCACTGAAAGGATAATGGAGGACTTAGACTGTTCACCGGAACAAAAGTTGAAAGGGGGAGTGTCACTGCTTAGGGAAAAAGCTTACCAGTGGTGGTTGACAGTGAAAGTGGCACCCAACCTGAGCAGGTCACTTGGGTGTTCTTCAAAACTATGTTTCAAGGGAAGTATGTGGGTGCGAGTTATGTGGATGCTAGAAGGAAGGAGTTCTTGAACTTGACCTAGGGAAATAAATCTGTGGCAGAGTATGAGGCGAAATTTCTACGCCTTAGTAGGTATGCAAGAGTTATGGTGGCAACAGACTATGAGCGTTGCGTTAGGTTTGAGGATGGTCTTAGAGATAGCCTCAGAGTATTGATAGCTCCACAAAGGGAGCGAGTTTTCTTGGAGTTGGTAGAGAAAGCGAAGATAGCAGAGGAGGTGAAGTGCACTAAGCGCGTAAATCGAGAAAAAGAAAGAGGTAAGAATAAAAGGGAGGCTGAGACTTCTGGTGCTAGACAGAGGCCTAGGGCTAGGGCCAGAGTTATTGAGCCAGTTAGGGCAGGGCCCCCTACTGTTAATCTAGGGGTACCACCTTGTGCTGATTGTGGGAAAAGTCATGTAGGCGAGTGTTGGAAGAGGACGGGAGCTTGTCTAGCTTGTGTATCTATGGAGCATAGGATCAAGAGTTTCCCTAGAATGCCAGGTCAGGTGCTAGTCATGGGCCAAGGTGGTGTTCAGCCACTAAGAGGTGGTCAGCTGTCGCCAAGGGGCCAGGCTAGGGGCAGTAACGGCAATGGACATAGACATGGAGCACCAGGTGGAAATACAGGCCATACTGAAGTGAGGCAGCCAGCTTTGTTTTATGCTGCTAGTCGCCGAGAAGATGGGGATGCCCCAGATGTGATAACGGGTATGTTCTTTATACATGATTTACCTTACACTGTATTGATTGATATTGGATCGACGCATTCATATGTTGCATGCAATATGATTGAACTTTTGGGTGATATGTTTGAAATTACCGCGAATGAGATTACTGTGATAAGTCTGTTAGGTTAGTCAGTAGGAGTGAATAAGTTATTTAGGGAGGTACCCTTAGTAGTCCAAGAGGTTACCTTTTTAGCGGATTTGATGAAACTGTCGTTTAGCGAGTTTGATTTAATCTTGGGTATGGATTGGCTGGTGAAACACCGATGAACCTTGGATTGCGCTGCAAAGCGAATGGTGTTAAGAACGGCAGAGGATAAGGAGGTGGTGGTGATTGGTGAACGCCAGAATTATCTGTCGAATGTTATTTTGGCATTAAGGGTGAGAAGTTGGTACGAAAGGGATACGAAGCCCATTTGGCTTATATTAGCGATACGGAGGCTAAGAGCCCTACAGTTAAGGAGTTGAGAACAGTTAGGGAATTTTCAGATGTTTTTCTCGAGGAGTTGCCAGGGTTGCCGCCCAACAAAGAAATAGAATTTGGAATCGAGTTGTTACTTGGTATGGCTCCAGTGTCCATCGCCCCTTATCAGATGGCACCGAAGGAGTTGGTAGAACTTAAGGCACATATTCAAGAATTGTTGGATCGAGGTTTCATCCGACCAAGTGTGTCTCTGTAGGGAGCACTAGTGTTATTCGTAAAGAATATAAATGGGACATTGCGAATGTGCATTGACTATCGGTAGTTGAACAAGTTAACTATTAAAAAAAAGTACCTTCTGCCGAGAATCAAGGATCTTTTTGATCAGTTTAGGAGAGCTTCCGTTTTCTTGAAGATTGATCTGCATTCGGGGTATCACCAATTGAGGGTTAAGGAGGCAGATGTTTATAAGACAGCTTTCAGAACTCGTTATGGGCACTACGAGTTCTTGGTGATGCTATTCAGGCTGACGAATGCACCTTCTGCTTTCATGGATCTCATGAATCGGGTCTTCCAACCCTACCTGGATCGGTTCGTGGTGGTTTTTACAGATGACATCTTAGTGTACTCAAGAAATAAGGATGAGCATGATGCACACTTAAGGATTGTGTTGCAGATTTTGAGGGAGAAGCCGTTGTATGCCAAATTCAGTAAGTGCGAATTTTGGCTAAGAAAGGTTACTTTTCTAGGACATGTGGTGTCAGCTGAGGGGATTAGGGTGGATCCCTGGAAAATTGAAGCAGTGTTAGACTGGAAAACACCAAAGTCAGCATCGGAAATCTAAAGTTTTCTTGGCTTGACAGGGTACTATAGGCGGTTTGTTGAGGGCTTTTCATTAATTACTGCACCTTTAACTAAGTTGTTGAGGAAGGGGGAACCATTTGATTGGACAGACAAGCAGCAAGAGAGTTTTGGAAAGGTTAAGAAGGTTTTAACTGAGGCCCCTGTGTTGATATAGCCAGAGCCTGGAATGGAGTTTACGGTTTATAGTGACGCGTCACATGTGGGCTTGGGTTGTGTATTGATGCAGGAAGGAAATGTGGTTACGTATGCATCACGTCAACTTAAGACTCACGAGGTGAATTACCCAACCCATGACTTGGAACTAGTTGTGGTGGTTTTCGCGCTAAAAATATGGAGGCATTATTTATACGGAGAGAAGTGCATTAATTATTCGGACCATAAGAGTTTGAAGTACCTCATTACCCAAAAGGAGCTAAACCTTAGGCAGCGTAGATGGGTGGAATTATTTAAGGATTATGATTGTACGATTGAATACCACTCCAGCAAAGCAAATGTGGTAGCTGATGCATTGAGTCGTACGGTTAAGTCAGACTTGAGGGCTATGCTTGCCTGTTTAAGCTTGTTGAATGATGGTAGCTTGTTAGCTGGGCTTCAAGTAAAGCCAGTGTGGGTCGTGCAAATAAAGAGTAAGCAGTTAGTGGATGAGACTTTGGGTGCTCGTTTTAGACAAGTAAAAAATAGGGAGATGTCTGACTTTGGGATAAATAGTGAAGGAGTGTTGTGTTTCCATGAGAGGATGTGTATACCAAAGGACGATGATCTAAGGCAGTCTATTCTGCGGGAAGTGCATAGCAATCTCTATGCTATACATCCTGGCAGAAACAAGATGTATCAGAATTTGTGTGAGCTTTATTGGTGGCCTGGACTTAAGCGCGAGGTTATGGAGTTCGTAAGTAAATGCTTGATTTGTCAAAAGGTGAAGGTGGAACATCAGTTGCCTTCAAGATTGCTTCAGCCAGTAAATATTCCACTTTGGAAGTGGGAAAGGATTACTATGGACTTTGTTAGTGGGCTACCCTTGACACCTACTAAAAAATACTCGATATGGGTTATAGTGGATCGATTAACCAAGTCTACCCATTTTCTACTGGTCCGTATCGATTACTCGTTACAACAGCTGGCTAGGTTGTATTTAGCAGAGATCATAAGATTGCATGGAGTGCCAGTTTCCATAATTTCTGATAGGGACCCACATTTCACTTCGCGATTTTGAAAGAAGCTACATGAGGCTTTGAGCATTAGGTTAAACTTCAGTATGACATACCACCCTCAAACTGATGGACAGTCGAAAAGGGTGATCCAAGTTTTGGAAGATATGTTAAGGGGATACGTAATTGAGTTCCGAGGTAGCTGGGAAGACTATTTGCCATTAGTCAAATTTTCATACAATAATAGTTATCAAGCAAGTATTGGGATGGCTCCATATGAAGCATTGTATGGGCGAAGGTGCCGAACTCCAACATGTTGGACGGAATTGGGCGAACGGAGAGTTTTGGGCCCTGGGTTAGTAGCAGATACTAAGGGTAAGGTAAAATTGATTCAGGATCGGTTGAAAGAGGCCTCGGATTGGCAGAAGTCGTATGCTGACCTTAAGCGTTGAGAGATAGAGGATGTAGTGGGGGACTTAGTTTTTCTCAAGGTCTCTCCGTGGAAGAAGGTATTAAGGTTTGGACGGAAGGGAAAGCTAAGCCCAAGGTTCATTGGGCCATATCGGTTTGTGAGAAAAATTGGGCCAGTCGCTTATCAGCTGGAATTGCCTTCCGAACTAAGCCAGATCCATGACGTATTTCATGTTTCCATGCTAAGACGGTATCGCTCAGAACCTTCACATGTCGTGTCGGTTGAGGAGATCGAGGTTAGGCCAAACCTAACTTTCGAGGAAGAGCCTATACAAATAATTGGTTGTGATGTTAAGGTACTAAGAAGGAAGTCTGTCCTATTTGTCAAAGTGCTGTGGTGTAAGCACAAGGCAGAGGAGGCTACTTGGGAACCTGAAGAAACGATGCAACATCAATATCCTCAACTTTTTGGATTAGGTGAAATTTCAAGGACAAAATTTCTTTTAGGGGGTAGAGTTGTAACGCCCTAAAAATCCCAAACTTTTTTTTTTTATTTTGATAAAAAGTGTGCTTAATATTCCTAGTCAAGTGTTACTTATGTGATAATAGGCCTTGGTTAAGTTTTGAGTTTGAGCTTTGGGGTGAAGGAAATTATAGTTTAATAATTAAAAGAACCTTGATGGCAAGGTGGTTGGTTTTTAAATAAATGAATGAGGAATTGGATACAAGGAGGCTTGTGTTGGAGTGGCAAGTAGCGTCCCATGTGAGGCTTAGAGGTGGCGTCATATGCATGGCAAGGAGGTTTGGGGTTCAAATCCCTCCTTGCTTAAAAGAAGGATTTATTTTTGCTCAATGAATGGCCAGTGGTGGCATTGGATGTGAACTCTGAAGGGAGTGATCAGAGGAGAAATTTAAGGAAGGGATTAAGGAGTTATCAGGGAGAAAAGTTAGGAGATGAGGGGTGTAAAGAAGTGGAGTCGAATTGGGAATTTGGGGATAGAAAATTCGGCTATATTCTATATATAGGAGCCGATTGTGGGGATTCTAAGCTAATGTCGAATTCTTCCTCTCCATGTTACCGAAAACACTTTTCTCTCCAAAGATCTAAAAGCCGAAATCCCTTGCTCTTCCTCTTTTATTTTGTGCCGATTTTCCATTCTTTGTGCCGATTTTCCATTCTTTCTCTACTCAAATTCTTTTTTTATTCACCTTTGGTTTTAAACGATTCCTACTTCTTCTTCTTTGTGCCGAATAACCCCTTTCACCATACAAATCTCAAAAGCCGAATACCCTTTTTGCTGAAGACCCTCTGTGTTGCCACTACATTCTCTACTTCGGCCGATTCTTGTGTAAGTGCTTGCTCTTTTAGTCGGCTTTCCTAGTACCAATTTCTTCTCTCCCTTACCTTTTCTAAATCGGTTTTGGTAGGTGATTAGTATCGAATCTCGAAGTTTAGATCTCTGCCGAATTACTCCATTGACATTTTGGGGTTTTTGGTAAGTATTCCTCTTATTGGTTAAGGTTGGCCGAATGGCCATGGATGATTTAAGAGTGACTTAAGATGATTGCGAGTCACTTGCGTTTGGGTTTTAAATATAAAGATGGGTGCAGATTTAAGGAATACTTGTGAATAATGATCAAGGAAGGGTTGATAAGGCTTGTCATTCAAGGTAAGGCAAAGGTGAGATTTTCGGGTTTTGGTGATCCTAGTTGATGAGTGTGTGATTAATCATTGACTGACATCATTTTTAGGTTCGTAGATAAGGAGATCGCAGCACGTCTTAGTACCAGGTGTGTACATACACTGCACACACACAATAAACTGACAAATCCCAAAATGTCGAAAAGCCGAAATACCGAAAAGCTGAAAGTTTAGCTACAGTAGTCTTGCGAGTGCGCGAACACTCGTAATGGGGGACAGATATGTTATTAGAGGCCCCATGAGCAATCTCATAGTCTTGGGCTGTATTTTGGCCAACCGAGCTAGAATGGGCTAAATGAGCCGATGGGCTGTAGAGCCCATAATAGGCAAAATTGGCAATTTGGTACTAAGTAATGAAAAATCATATGATCGCATGACTATGAATGTGGTTGGGCCTGATGGGCCATATGAATGTGATTGGGGCCAATGGGCCATATGAATGTGATTGGGGTCGATGGGCCATATGAATGTGATTGGGGCCAATGGGCCATATGAATGAGATTAGGCCTAGTGGGCCATATGTAGGTATGTATACTTTTTTGGGCTTTGTAACGGGTTTTGGGCCTAGTATCTAATAACTGCTTAAACAGACATAAAAATTAAATAATTAATTAATTGCGAACGTAGACGAGTCATAAGGTTAAGGTGTGGCAATGGGTATATGCATGTCTAGGATTGGATCTTGGGAGAGGTTGGTACTTAAGCGATCTTATTGACCCACCTCCTCTTCTCTGGAATCCTACTTGGTGCATAGTATCTGTTCACTTTGGCCAACGAGGACTTGTTAACGGGCCAAGGTAAGTAATAAACCCATAATAAAAAATTATCAAAATGCCCCTAAGGGCGAAAAATTATTAAAATATCCCTATGTATTGAATGTAAGACTTATGGATGTTACATGTATACTTGCTGCATTCATATGATATTCTATTTAGGTTGCATATGGGTTGGGAATTATAGAATGGAGAAAGTATATGAGGATCGCATGGTTGCTTGACGATCGTAGATCCACCGATGGCTATTAAGCCCAATATATGATTAGCAACTTTGTTGTAATGAAGGTAGTACCGCAACTGGGCTACCATTGATGTGAATTGGATGGGTGGGTCGATATTTATATTCCCATATGATGTGTACCGGGGGACAGAGTCGGTGTATAGCGGTTGGATTATTGGGGTGGGTTCACAGCATTGCATGTATGAGATTATGGTGATTGATGATTGCTTAATACTCTTTGAGGGTTGTACACATTGAGTTTTCGAAAACTCACCCCCCTCTTTTATTTTTCTCAGGTGATCCTCAGTAGGTGGTTCGATGGTTGGAAGGACTCTAAGGTGGCCAACTAGCAAGACGACTTGGACTTGGTTCTTTTTAAGCATATCATTTCTAGTATTTTAAGTTACTTTAGTTCGGATTGTAATAAGCTCTATTCGATGGATATCTTTTTCGAACTAGGATTATTTTTATTTGTATGCTTTATACTTGCTAGAAGTAGAACATGGTTTTCCTAAACCATAACTGTTTTTTTATACTATGCTTTCGCAACTTAATTTAAAAATGACAAGTTTTCATAGATCATCTGTTTTAACTAAAGCTTCTGCAACTGAAAGTTACATAATATTCACTTTTGAAGGGTTTTCAATGAAAACAAAGTTTTCGATAAAACATTTCAATGTGACATGCTAGATCCAGCCATAACGTTTGGGCTGGATTTGGGGTGTTACAGAATTTGCCAAATGTGTTGGTTTGGGTTGGGTTGGAAACCCTTCAATTTGTATTAAGCTTTGAATAATGGATAACATTCATTTTGAATTTGTAAAAGATGCATTATCATGGTTGAATGCATGTCTATTGTGGCTGATTTGATTATAGAAATTGTGCTTGTTTTGGTATTGGTTGGCATTTGTATGAAAATAGGTATGTAAGGGTGGCAGTGAGGCTTGGAAAATAGCCTTATATTGTCCACATGGGTAGACACACGGGCGTGTGTCTAGGCCATGTGTGACACACGGCCTACCCCATAAGTGTGTAGTCCGGCCGTGTGTCCCCTGCACATAAAAATTTCAAGTCAGTATGCATTGTAATAAACATATGGGCAGAGACACGGCCGCGTGTCTCAACCGTGTGAAGGACATGGCACAGCACACGGGCGCGTGCCTTGGTCGTGTGACATTTTGAGCATGCTAACATCAGAAATAAAATGTCCATGTTTATGCACACGGGCTAGGACACGGGCGTGTCGTGGCCATGTGAGGGACACAGACCATTGACACGGGCGAGTGTCTGGCCGTGTGAAAAACCTTGTAGGTGTGAATTATAATTAATTCTACACAGGTGTGGGACATGAGTGTGTCCCAAAGTGCTTAGGCCATGTGAGCCACACAGGCTATCAGCATGACCATGTCGAAATGGTCACATGGGCGTATGCCCTGTTTCAGAGGCAAATTTCTTAAGGTTGGTTTAAGGACCTGGGATGGTCTCGAATAGTTTTCAACGATCGATTTTGGGCTTGTAGGCCCAAAATAAGAAGTTTAAAGTAGAAATTGAAAAAGTTTTAATTTGGACCGAGTCTTGGTGACTTGAGATTGGTTGTATGCATGAGATTAATATAGGTAATGCCTTGTACTCTGCTCTGGTGTGGATTATGGGTATAGGGTGTTACACTTCAAGTAACCCATATTACACATTGATTGAGTCTTCATCGAATAACACGAAGACACCGTGCAGATAGATGAAATGTAACGCCCCAAAAATCCTGAGACCCAAAAATCCCGAAATCTCAAATTTTTCTTTTTGTGCTTAGCAATTCCGATTAAGTGTTAATTACGTGATGATAGGTCCTGGTCAAGGTTTGAGTTCGAATCAAGGGGTAGAAGAAATTATAGTTTAATTATTAAAAGAATCAGGGTTGGCAAGTAGTTGGGCTTTTAAATAAAAATAGGGGAAAAATGGCATCAAAAAGGCTTGTGGAGGAGTGGCTAAGTGACGCCACTTAGGGACTAGGGAGGTGGCATTAGTAGCTAGCAAGGAGATCCAAGGTTCGAATCCTAGCTTAGTATTTTTAGAAGTTTAATTTTGGTCTTCTAGAAGGTTGGAAGTGGTGTGAAAATGGAATCCAAGGGAAGTGTTCAGGAGAGAAAATTAAGGAAAAGATCAAAGGGTTATCAGGGAGAAAAACAAGGAGATGAGAAGGGAGAAGTGATGGAGCCGAATTGGGAATTGGGCATGGAAAATTTGGCTATAAGGGCTATAAATACGGGCTAAATACAAGGTTGCCAGGCTGCTGCCGAAATTCTTCTTCACCTTGTTGCCAGAAACCCTTTTCTCTTCAAGATCCAAAAAGCCGAAAACCTTTTTGTTTTTCTTTCTTTTCTTTGTGCCGATTTCTATTCTTCTCTACACAATTTTCTTTGTTTCACTTAGCCAATTTGTTCTTCTACTCTTCTTCTTTAATCTGTGCCAAATAAACCTTATTCACCATACTAAGTTTGAAAGCCGAATCTCCCAAGGGCCAAATACTCTTTGAACAAATCTAGTGTAGGTGTTTTACAATCGCTTTTCTTTGCTAAGTATTGATTACTGTCCCTCACTCTTTCTAATCAACTATGGTAGGGAATTAGTATCGGATCTCGGATCTTAGCTCTCTGCCGAAATTACTTTTAGATGCTTTCGGTGTTGGTAAGTATTCCTATCCCATTGGCTAAGGTGGCCGAATGTTCATAGTTAAGGTAAGGGGAATTGTGTTGGATACGAGTCATCTATTATTCTGGTTTTAATAGTTAAGATTGGTGCAGATCTAGGAGTTGATCATGGTTAGTGATTTAGGAAGGGCCTGTTATATTTATCGCGTAAGGTAAGGTTAATGTGAGGTTTCGATTTTAGTGAAGATATGTATTAAGCATGCAATTATTGGAAGGGTGATATCGTTTGTAGGTTGGTGATTAAAGGAATCGCAGCACACTTGCTTACCAGGTGTGTACATACACTGCACACACAAGTAGATCGGCAAAAGCCAAAATGCCGAAAAGCTGAAAGTTTGGCTGCGGTAGTCTTACGGGTGCGCGAACACTCGTGAGGAGGAATCTGATAGGTTACCTGAGGCCCACGGGTGATTTCGTGGATTTAGGTTGTGATTTGGCCATATGGCCCCGAATGGGCTAAATAGGCCAGAATGGGCTAAATGGGCCCGATGGGCTGTTGGGCCCATAATAGGCAAAAACGGAATATTGATGCTATGTGATAGAAATTTGTATGTGATCATGAATATGAAAGTGACTGGGCCTAACGGGCCATATAAATGTGATTTGGGCCTAATGGGCCATATACAGGTGATTTGGGCTTAATGGGCCAGATACAGGTATGTGAATTTGATTTGTCTTTGTAAGGGGTTTTGGGCCTAGAATATGATAACTACATAAAACTTAATAATTATTTGCAACTGTGGACAAGTCATAGGGTTAAGGTGTGGCAACGGGTATATGCATGTCTAGGATTGGATCTAGGGAGAGCTTGGTACTTAAGCGGTCTTAATGACCCACCTCCTCTTCTCTGGAATACTACTTGGTGCATAGTATTCGTTCATCTTATCTCACGGGACTTGTTAACGGGCCAAGGTAAGTGAAAACCGTAATTAACGGAAAATTACCGAAATGTCTCTAAGGGCTAAAATGACCAAAATACCCCTAGGTGTTGAATGTAAGTGACATGCATACATATGATATTCTGCTTAGGTTGCATATGAGTTGGGAATTATTGAATGGAGGAAGTATATGAGGATCGCATGGTTGCTTGACAATCGTGGATCCAACGGCGGCTTTTAAAGCCCAATATGTAAATGAAGGTAGTTTCGCAACCGGCCTACCCTTGGTGTGTCGATTGGGTGGGTCGATATTTATATCCCCACATGGTGTGGTGGGGGACAGAGCTGATGTGTAGCGGATGGATAATTTGGATGGGAGTGTATTGAATGTTTGATGTATGATGGTTTTGGAATGCTTGTTTTTTTTTTTGTGTGTGTGTGTGTGTTGAGGGTTGCACACACAGAGTTTGCGAAAACTCACCCCCTCTTTTATTTTATTTTCAGGTGAAGCTCAGTAGAAGGTTCGATGTTTGGAGGGACTTTGGGTGGCCAGCTAGTAAGATAATTTGGACTTGGTTTTTTTTAAGCATATAAGTTTTTATTTTATTAAGTATGTTTGCACTGAGTTGTAACAAGGTTTCATTATGTTATTATTACTTGAATTATTATTATTATTTTCATTGTAAACACGAAAAGTTGAACATGAGTTTCCTAAATTATAGTATGTTTTCTACATTTCCGCAACTAAATTTTAAAATGACATGTTTTCATAAAATCATATGTTTTAAACAAGTGATTGAAGGAGTTTTTTTAAGTTAATTAAGGTTTCTTTTATTTTAAGAAGGGTTTTCAATGAAAACACGGTTTTCGCTAAAATACTTCAATGTAACATGCCAAATTCGGTCATAACGTCTGGGCCGAGTTTGGGGTGTTACATGAATGCATTTTCAGGAGAGGTTAAATGAGCATAAAATTCTTTTACTACTTTAATGAGGACATCATCAAGGTGGTGACAGAAGATTTTCCACTTGTGTTTCCCCACGATAGATGAGATGGCTTCAGAATAGCGCATAAAGGGGGCATTTTAGAGATGGAAACCTTTTCCCTTGCAAAAAGGTTGCTTTGATATGTTTTTGTAACGCCCCCAATTTTAGGCCTAGAAGAAATGGGCTTCGCGTATCAGAGGAATTGGAATTTAGTTGTGCAAGTGAATGAAAATTAAATGTTTGCTTTTGGTGGTTAATGGCCCTGAAAAGTGTTAGAGAAATCTTGGGTTCAAACCTAGGCTTTAGCAAAAATTTTGGTTTTAAGTGAATAAAGCCCTGGATGCTTGGATGAAGGCCTTTAAAATTAGTGTGTTAAATAAATGACACAAGGAAGCATGTGGTCTAGTGGTTGGGTCGTCATCAAGGTTGAAAGGGAGCCTAGGTTCAAATCTTGGCTCTTGCAATTTATTTTAATTTTTGCTCTCAAGTGAATCTGGACGTTGGTATGTAGGGCTTATATTTTATTATGACTGATTGATGACACAAGTGAGCTTGTGGCGTAGTAGTGGGGGCGTGACATGATTATTGTGAGAGCAAGGGTTTGAATCCCATGGCAAGCAAGGAGCAACTATTTTGCTATCAAGGGACAGCAAGAGTTAGTGTTGGATTTGAACTCTGGTGATGGAGAGTTTGAATTGGTCTTGGGTTGGTTGTGGAGGATATCAAGGAGGGATAAGGGGAGGGAATCATGGAGATTTTCAAGGAGCTTGAAATTAAGGAGTTGTAACCGATTTGGGGGTTGAAATTTTGGCTACGGAGTCCTTGTGTTCATTTTTCGGCTCTTGTTCTTTTTGGAGAGGGCTTGTCGAATTTTCTTTGCTTTTAGTGTGAAATTACTTTGCTACCACTTTCGGTTCTTGTCGTTTTTACTTGGGTTTTGGAAAACGGGTTAGTAGTGTTGAATTCGCTTCTCGGTAATTATCTAATTGTCTTTCTTTCTCCATTTTTTTGTTTTGTTTCCATCTCTTTATTTCTCAAAACCGAATGGTATTTCTCTCTTGCCTCTCTAGTTTTTCTCCTCTTCTAACCATTCCTTCTAAAAGTTAGCTGAATTTCTGCATCTCTATTCTTTTCCAATATTGGCTCATTACACTATTTTGTCTTCTTTTTCTCTTTCATTCCTTTGGTTTTACCCTCATGGCTGAACTTGTTATTTCCCTTTTCTTAACGTTTCTTCTATTATTCCTAAGATGTGATTAAGCTGAATATCCCCTCTTTTAATCATCTTGTTTTCGTGAAGTCGAAGGCTTAACCTAGGTGTTAGTTAACAATCGGTTTCTCAAATGTTGAAGGGGTTTGTTTGTGTTATTGAAGCAACCTAGATCTTTTCCTCAGTCTTCTATTAAGGTAAATACTTAGCTTTATTTCCATTTGGGTAATGGCTGAATATGGTATATGTTGCTTTGAGGCAACATTTCATGAACGTAAGGCCACTAAGATTTGTGTAATGGTTTAGATTATTGGCAAAGGACAGGCGATTGATTTTTAGCCAACGATCTAAGTGGAATAGGCTGGTTTGCACTCAATTGAAGAGGTAATAATTGTTGGATTTGGAATTAGTATTAATAAGTAAGTGTAGATCTTTTTGCACTTGATTAATTAGATACTCTGATTGGTTATAGGTGCAGTGCTAGTGAAGTGATTATTCATTTAGCAAAATAGGTGTGTAACCGAGTACTATGTTTGCTAATCGACTAAAAAGCCAAAAATATGTAATTCACTAAATAGACAATAGTTCAGCAAATATTGAAATGCCGAAAAGTCGAAAGTTCGGTAACGGTTGCCACACGAGCGTGCAAACGCACGTGTGGATAATCTGATGCGATAAAAGAGGCCACCATGAACGATCTCATGGGCTTTGACCGATTTTGGGCCAAAATGGGTCGTTTGGGCCCAATGGGCTCGTGGGCCTCACACGGGCCTTTGTCATGGATATGTCTAAATATTGAACCTGGCTGTGTCGTTTTACATGGCTACGGCTGATTTAGGGCTTAACGGGCCAAATAAGTAAATGGGTCCCACTTGGGCCAAATAACGGGCCTTAGGCCCATCTCCATCGTTATGTCTGTTTAGGTTATTTTAGTCGCTCGAGGCAACGGTGGATCTTCTGTTGGGTCGTTAGGACCCCTATAGTGCAAAATTATCGAAATACCCCTGTAGTGAAAAATTACCGAAATACCCTTGTAGTGTAAAATTACCAAAATACTCTCGATTTGTGAAATTACCGAAATACCCCTATAGGGTAAAATGACTGAAATGCCCCTACATGATAAATTGATTGTTTTGCCCCCATGTGAGGTATTTATAAATATGTACATGTATGATTGTATTTTAGCTTGCTAATTAAAATGTATTGGATACATGTATGATTCTATGATATGACATGACATGTTGCATGATGCATTGCATAGGGGTGGGTTTCTATATGATTGGAGTAAGTGTACTGTACTGGCAGCTCTGCTGTAAATTACTGATGGCTTTAAGCCTATTATACTGGCAGCTCTGCTGCGAATACTGTTAGTGCCACAACCGGTGCTATTTTGGAGTATAGGGATAGGTGGGTTGATTATATCCCACATGGAGTGTAGGGCTGGTATGGAGATAGAGTATAGAGGCTGGATTGGGAAGGACTTGCATACTGCTTCATCGTTTCTTTGCCGCATTTCTTCGTTATTGTGTAATGAGCTAAGGCCCAAATATATATATGACTACTTCTGTATTCAGATGGGCTTAGGCCCAGTCTGCTTACTGTTACTAATATGGGCTTAGGCGCAGAATATATTCGCAGTCTGTATGTTTGACTGTTTGTTATTATGGGATTACACACTGAGTTTTCATAAACTCACCATTTCTTTTAACTGCGTAGGTAATCCCCAACCTTAGATGATTTGGAGCTGCGAGGCACTCGGAGGTGGCCACACGATTGCAGTGGATCTGCAACTTGACTTTATCTATTTAAATTTCATATTCGGTTTCTGATTATGTAATAAGGCCATTTGGGGGATTTTTTTAGCTTTTATTCGGCTTTTGATTTTGTATTTTAAACTGCTAGAGTAGGAACATCGAGTTTTCAAAATGATAATGTTTTCAAAGAAAAATGTTCATTTTTTTTAACCTTAAGGTTTTCAATTGGAGAAGCTTTCGCGGTTTTATTCGGATTAGGAAAACAAAGATAACAAATGTTTTGATAAGTTAATTTTCAGATGTAAAAACGGAATTTACCAAGTTTTCTCAAGCAATAAAAATTGAATGGGTTTTAACTTAAAAATGGTTTTCACCAACAAGTTAAAAGTTTGACAAGGCACTTCGATGTGACACATTGGATTCGGTAGTAATGTCTAGGTTAGGTTTGGGGTGTTACAGCTTTTGTTATATTTTTCTTCTATGATTTTGATGAAGAATGGCTGCGGATGCATAGAGGTGGAACAAGATGGTGCTTGGTGAGCCATTTGAGAGAAAATAGTAGCTATAAAATGAAAAATGCATGACCTTTATAGTTTATGGAGTAAAAAAAATAAAGAAGGGGAAGAAGATGAAATGGAAAGTAAGTTAGAAAAGAAGTGAATCGACTAAGGTATGACGTGAGAGAAAATATAGTTGTAATGTGGGGGATAAGATTAACTTAAAATTGTACCTTGACACAAAAAAGAGAAAAATAATAGAAAAAATTATTAAACTAAAATTAACTAATATATTAAATGGGTTGATTTCTACAAACCTGGGCCGTAATGTGCCTACAACAAAAGAAAATAAAAGTTAAGTAAAGTTATTGAATAAACTAAACAAAGAAATTAAAAACAAAGTAAATGAAAAAAATAATGCAGGAGAGAAATATTAGCAGTTCGAAAAGTGATGGAATTTTTATCATGAATTATAGGACCTCCAAAGTAATGCTTTAATCATTGGCCATTGGCTTTGAAAGTAGAACTAGTCTTTCCGTCTTTGACTTCTACAGCTCCATGAGGATAAACATCCACTATCTCGAATGGGCCAGACAAACGAAATTTTAATTTGCCAAGAAACAATTTAAACCTGGAATTTAATAACAGGACTTGTTGTCCGGGTGCAAATTGTCGTGTCAAAATCTTGTTGTGATGTCATCATTTGGTCTTTTCTTTGTACATCTTGGCATTCTCATAGGCGCATGCTCTGAATTCTTCCATCTCATTCAATTCCAATAGGCAGTTAGTACTAGTAGCACTCCAATCCATAGTTAATTTCTTAATTTCCCAATATGTCTTATGTTCTTGTTTAACAGGCAAATGACAAGGTTTCTCATAAACAAGCTTGAAAGGCAACATCCCCAATGGTGTCTCGAATGCAGTTCGATATGCCAAAAAAACTTCATCCAATCTAGATGACCAATCTTTTAGGGTGGGATTCACTACTTTCTCCAGAATTTGTATAATCTCTCTATTAGAGACTTTCGCTTGCCCATTTGTTTGAGATGGTATGTTGTGCCAATTTTATGTTTAACTCTATACCTATTCAGAGCATTAGCAACTAATTTGTAGTCCAAGTGAGAACCTTTATCAGTACCGATTTGGCATCATTCGTGGGTAGAGCGGCAGCCTCAACCCACTTGGAGACATAATCAATAGCTACAAGTATGTATACATTCCCCCAAGAAGGTCGAAATGGACCTATAAAATCAATTCCCCATACTTCAAATAGTTATACTTCTAAAATAGTTTGCAAGGGCATTTCATACCTCCTCGATATATTTCCAACTCTTTGACAGCGATCGTAAGCTTGACAAAATTCATGAGCATCTTTAAACATGTTTGGCCAACAAAAACCAGATTGGAGAACTTTTGCAACAATTCTTATACCCCCAAAGTGTCCTCCATACGGTGTTGAATGACAAGGATATAAAATACTTTGAATCTCATCACCCGGAATACACTTCCAAATTATCTTATCTACACAATGTTTGAATAAAAGTGACTTATCCTAATAATACTGCTTGGCATCATGGATAAATTTCCTCCGTCTTTGATTGGTAAGCTCAGGTGGTAGGAATCCAGTAACTAAAAAATTTACGATATTGACATACTAAGGTAATGTCATGGCAACTAACAGTTCCTTTTCTAGGAAATCATCTTGACTGCACTGAATATTACCATCTTCGTTTCCTACTTTAGTTCGAGACAAGTGATCAACCACTTGATTTTCTATGCCTTTCCTATCTCTAATTTCCAAATCAAATTCCTGCAGTAGTAGTATCCATCGAATTAATTAGGGCTTGGCATTTTTCTTGGTCACCAAGTACTTAATAACAGAGTGGTCCGCAAAAATCGTAACCTTGGTGTCCGCTAAATAAGCTCTGAATTTGTCGAAGGCAAATACCACAACTAATAGCTCATTCTTAGTGGTGGTATAATTTAGTTGTGACTCTATCAACGTACAACTTGCATAGTAGATAGCATGAAATACCTTGTCCTTTCCTTGCCTAAGTACTGCCCCTACAGCAAAATCACTAGCATCAGACATAAGTTCGAAAGGTAAAATCCAATCTGGTGTTATGACTATTGGTGTTGTGACTAGTCATTTCTTAAATTCCTTAAATGCTTGTAAACACGGATCATCAAATTTGAAAGATCTGTTATGTTCTAACAATGTACACAGGGGTTTGGATATTTTTAAAAAATCTTTGATAAATCGTCTATAGAATCCGAATGGCCAAGAAAACTGCGAATACCTTTAACTGTGGAGTATGGTGACAATTTCTCAATAACCTAAATTTTTGCTTTGTTGACGACAATCCCTTATTGCGAAATTTTATGTCCAAGAATAATGCCTTCACAGACCATGAAGTAGCATTTCTCCCAATTAAGAACAAGGTTGGTTTCTTCACATCGACGAAGAACTAACTCCAGAGTTTTTAAACAGTCTTCAAAAGTATCCCCAAACACCAAGAAGTCATCCATAAAAACTTCTAAAAATTTCTCCACCATGTATGAAAATATTGACATCATGCAAAGCTGAAATGTTGCAAGGGCATTGCGCAATCCAAACAGTATTTTTTGGAACGTAGAAGTTCCATAAGGACATGTGAATGTTGCATTCTCTTGATCAGTAGGAGTTATGGCAATCTAGTTGTACCCCGAATAACCATCTAGAAAACAGTATAAGGCTTTCCCCGCTAACCATCTAGAAAACAGTATAAGGCTTTCCCCGCTAACTTATCTAACATTTGGTGATAAATGACAGAGGAAAATAGTCATTCTTTGTTGCTTTGTTGAGTTTCTAATAGTCTATACAAACCCAAGAACTATCATTGCTTACCATAATGACACCCCTTTTTTTATGTACACATTGAACTGGGCTCACCCAAGAACTATCAGAAATTGGGTATAGAATTCCAGCATCCAACCATTTGATAATCTCATTTTTGACAACTTCCTTCGTAAAGGGATTCAGTCTTCTCTACTGCTCGATAGATTTGCCATGGTAATCTTCTAGTAATATCTTGTGCATGCAGATTGCTAGACTGATTCCTTTGACATACATAACTGTACATCTCAATGCCTTCTTAAATTTCTTTAAAACTTTGAACAGTTGACCTCTTGATCTAATGTCAATACCGCAGAGATAACTACTGGCAATATGTTGTTATCTCTCAAGTAAGCATACTCCAAATGCACTAGCAAAGGCTTTAATTCCAACTTAGGAAGATCTTTTATGGATGGTCGAGGAGGTTTAAAAGAATGGTGTGATAAATTTAATGATTCAAAACTTCTCCTTGATCCATTCTTAATTTTCTTAGCTTCTATTAGTTCTCCAAGCTCTTCAATCATTTCTGCTTCAATTAACTCAAATGAGTCTGCATCGTCATTAGAATTATTGTGATAAAATTCTTTAAATCCTTCCTTAACTATTGTGTTAACATTCTCAACAATGTGACATTCTTCATCTGTATCTGCACACTACACAGCATCTAAAACATTAAAGGTTATCTGTTGATCATTAACTCTCATTGTTAATTCACCTTTTTATACATCAATTAAAGTTCTACCAGTTGGTAGAAAAAGTCTCCAAGTATGATTGGTACCTCTTTATCAGTCGCACATTCCAGAATAATAAAATCTGCTGGAAAAATAAATTTGTCAACTCTTACCAACTCATCTTTGATTTTACCTTTTGGAAGTGCATATGAACGATCAACTAATTGCAATGTGACAGTTGTGGGTCTCGCCTCTCCTATTCCCAAATTTCTAAAAACAGACATAGGCATTAGATTTATACTTGCACCTAAGTCGCACAATGATTTGCCTACATAATAATTTCCAAAAGAACAAGGTATAGTAAAACTCCCTGTGTCTTTCAGTTTTGGTGGCAATTTGTTTCTCAGCATTGTTGTACACCCTTCAGTGAAAGCGTTAGTTTTGAACTCCCTAACATTCTCTTCTTTGATAAGATATCTTTCAGGAATTTCACATAGTTGGGCATTTGTTCCAATGCTTCCACCAGTAGTATATTGATATGTAATTGCTTCAAGACATCCAAGAATTTCTTGAATTGAAAATCTTGCTTAGATTTTTGGAAATGCTAAGGAAAAGGTGGCGGTGGCCTTCCTTCTATTTGTTGAGGTTGTTTTGCCAAGGCATTTTTATTGGCAATACAAGATGAATATGCTTCAACTTTTTTCTGGTTGTTCTTTTCTTTTGTAGCCTGTTCCAGTAAAGGTTCTAAATTATTTTTATTTGTGAAATGAACTACCTTCTTCAATAGTGGTGTCATTAACAATTCCTGTAGTTGCGTACCACTTTTGAGTGTAATGGCTTTGCACTGTTCCTTCCCTTGAGATCGTGAAGTTTCAATATCACTCAACGATGCTCCTTGTTGTTTTGAGCTTAATACTTTGTCATTCTGTCCCACTTGATTTTCTAAAGCTCTTAAAGATACAACTTGACTTTCAATGATAGCATTGTTCTTGGCTATGTATTCCTTCAATAAAGCTTCCATAGAAGAAGAAATCAAAGCTAAATTTTGCTGAGCATTTTTTTGTGGCATGGGCTGATTATATCTAAGTGGTGCACTTAAAACATTCTGTAGAATAGCATTGCTGGAATTTCCCACCCCTTGATTACTCCAACTGAAATTGGGATGTTGCTTCCATCCCGAATTATATGTGTTGGAATATGGATTGTTGTTGTTGCGATTAAAATTTCTCATATAATAAATTACGGCAGGGTTCGATGGGCATTTATAATAAAATGATTTTCTCTACAATAAACACAAGCTAACTCAGCTACCTTTATTTCTTCCTCTGCAACTGGTCTTTTCAGTGTTTTAATCATATTCGTTAAAGATGATAACTGAGCTGTTAGGGACATAACCGCATCAAGTTCCATTGCTCCAGCAATTCTTCTGCCAGTCTCTACTCTTGTTGTAGGGTATTGATAATCGTTGTTTGCTCTTCTTTCCAAATTTTCATGTGTCTCATTATATGATTTATTAAGCAAAGTCCCATTGGCAGATGTGTCAACCACCATCCTTGTATGCGCATTCGATCCATTGTAAAAGATTACCATTTGCGTCTAATGTTAAAAACCATGCATTGGGGATTTTCTAATTAACTCTTTAAATCACTCCCATGCTTCATATAATGTTTCGTCCTTAGATTGCCAAAAAGATGTAATATCATTCCTCAATTTGGCATTCATGTTTGGAGGATTATATCTTAGAAAAAACCTCTGACAAAGTTTATTCCAAGATGCCACCGTACCTGACGGCAAGGCATTTAACCATGCTCTGGCACAATCTCACAATGAATAAAAGAATAACTTCAGTCTTAAGGCATCTTTAGGAACACCCTACTGTCTAAATGAATTTCAGACTTCGAAAAAGAGTCTTAAGTGCAACTGTGGATCTTCATAGGCAACCCATTAAACTGCCCTATAGTTTATAACATTTGAAACATCACCGACTTTAGCTCAAAATGTTGAACTTGAATATGCGATATGATAATTCTTGGATTCAGATCATCCAAGATTAGCACTACATGTTCTCTGATGGGTCTGTCTCTATCATCTATTATTCGAGGAATATCAGTATCCCTTCCATTCTAATGTGATGGCTCTTCTCTAACTTGATCATTTCTAATTCTTTTCATTTCTCGTAATTCTTTTCTCCTTGTTCTCAAGGTTCTCTCAATTTCTAGATCAAAAGAATACTCTTCAAGTGCAGAAATACCTCTACTCATGCACCAAAAAAAATCCTGAAAAACAAAAATAAAAAAAACTAATTAAGCGAAACTAACAAAATTAAAGAGGTAATAACACACCAAATTTTCACCAATATTGCCGATCCCTAGTAACGGCACCAAAAATTGTCGCGTGTGAATGTGTAATGTGAATGTGCAAGTATACACAATGAATCAAGTAATAAAGTGATAAGTAAATATCGTCTCCAGAAGGATCAAAATTGATTAAAACTGGTTATGCTATTATTATGAAATTGACTAATTAAACTATGCAAAAGAAATAGATGACAAATTGATGAAGAGAATTAATGAATGGACTAATAAAATCAACTATGAATGAAAAAATGCTAGGGCAATTGAAATGTTGTGGTAATTCTCAAAGAATAAGTGGTGAGGATTTGTACTGTTGAATGATAAAGGTTGGAACTTAGGTTTTATTTCTATATCCTAATAACGCCATGGCAAAATCTTAACCATTCTACTGCTTAAGAATTCACTACTGCAGTCTACTTATTTCGAGTGCCAAGCTTTAAGCTATCATTCTGAGTTTTTGTATGTCTATAGAACTCAAGAATGATATCCATATTGTTCTTCCCTTTCCTATACAGATCGCAATTTCTACTTCTAGAGTGCTACAAATATTCTTTCTAATACTCACTTGTATCAATCGATAATAATCCAATTTATTTAATCTCTTGAAAATTAAATCCAACCTAACAACATACCATACAATCATCTATGTCTTGAGCTTGCATGCATGCATTTGAAATAATCACAAATCGAATGAAATAGTAATCTACTCAAAATCAGACCATGGGCATTAAAGATAGTAAAAATTCACCCAAATAATTCCAACCTAATGAAATTTAGCTCATAGATTGGACACTCAAGTCCAAAATAAAACCATTCAAAATCATCATTCAAGTTTACGAATCATAAATTTCAAATAAGAAAATAAAGGTAGAATTGCAGAAAGCTCTTGCTACTTCAGCTTTCACTTTAATACCGAGATTTGACGTAAAACCCAGGCAGATTTCTCTTCCCCTCACTTGCATCTGTGATTTTTAATCTATAAGCTACTACCATCTCCTCTCTTTTCTCTGAAATTTTCCACAAGAATTTTATGCAGAGAAAAATTGCTTTTTGATTCCTCTCTCCCCCAAATCCTCGTCCCTTCTTTTCTTTTCTTTTCTTTTTTCCTTTATAGGGTAGGTCCCTCCATCTCAACACACACCTTTTGCTTCCTCTTTTTCAGGATAGTTTATCTGGTACAAGTACAGCTAGCTGAAAGTGACGTGGACTGAGTGTTGTATCATCTTCCTAGAATTGCCATAGCATTCTTGTTGGTAATCTAACCAACATTTTTCCATGGTAATATTTCAAATCCTTCATTTTCTTTCTCCATTATCTCTTCTGTTTTTCATCCTGCACCTGCTTCATTTTCTGTTCTCCATTATCTCCATCAATAACCAACACCTTTCTTCCCAGTAACAAATAATGACAATTATAGCATAATGCAAGCTTTTTTATGCAATATTCTAAAACTATCCTAAAAGTGCAAACATATTTACTTAATTACAAACAATTAATTCAATCTAGAAGCTTGAAATATAACTCTTTTCAAGAGTTATCAAAAAGCTACTAAGACAGAAGAATGATCAAAAACTAGGGCACCCACTAAAGCCTATGCCATTAGAGCTCGCGAGGAAGCTTCTGCTCAAGATGTTATCGCTAGTACTTTATCTCCTTTTTATATTAATATATATGCATTAATTGAACCTATGTCAACTCACTCTTATATATGCACTACATTCGTAAACAAAAAGAACATACTAGTAGAGTCAACTGATTATACTGTCGGAGTAACCAATCCACTGGGTCAATATGTCTTAATTAAAAAGATTTGTAAAATGTGTCCACTGAAAGTTCAAGGTTATAATCTTCCCACTAATTTGATGATACTGTCATTTTATAAATTTGATATCATTATTGGTATGGATTAGTTGACTGTGTAACATCCCTAACCCATATCCATCGCCAGACTAGGGTTAAGAGGCATTACTGAACAAAAACATAATTCCGAACATTCACATATTCAAACAAATTATATTCGTAAATTTAAACACATTTCTAATTAAATATTTAATATACATTATTAAAAATATTGCAATTACGAATCATATCTCAAATAATAACATTTTTATTAACAAATATAAAATTATGCATAAATTATTATTACAAACCAAACCATTATAGTGAACATCACTCGAACACACAAACAAGTGCATGTATATTTATATACATATAATTAACATGTACTAAAAATTCTAATAATTTCCTTAGTGTATTATTATACAATTCACTATTCATTTGGTCAATTTTCATCTCATTAACCGAATAGGTATATCACTATCATCGTTTTCTTGTCAACTTTGTTTCATCACAAACAATTATACAATCATACATGAAAACATGTATATACATCCTATAAGTTACATTTTTCCTCCAAACCGAGCTAAACTAACCTATGCATATTCGATCATATATAGGGGTGAGCGTTCGATCGAATCAAATCGAATCGAATGAAAAAATTTCGAGTTAATCGAGTTGACGAATCATATTTTATCATCCTAATTTCATTTGAAATTTTCTCGAATCGAGTCGAGTGAGATGGAATTCGAATCGAATCGAATCGAATATATTTGTTCAAGTTAAATTTTAAAAAATAATTTTGGGTCCTTGTAACCACTGTCACCTATCGTAATAAAATTTGCCTACCTTAATCAAAATTTTTATTAACTTTCATCACCTCATAGTTTATTTATTAATCTTTTATATAAGGGTTAGCTTCTTTGCTTGCTTAGTTGTTTCAATTATCTTTAGATTCTTGTCACTATATATTTTGGAATTAAAAAATATATTAAATGTAAAAATTTGATTTCTTAATAAAAGTTATTTTAAAGATAAAAAGTGAAATTGATACCAATATAAAATTTTAACATGAATATTTAATGGCATAATTAATAATTCAATTTTAATATAAATATTAAATATGACTAAACAATTCAATAATATAAATAATATAAAATGTGAAATTTAATTTAATAATATAAATAGTAGATATAAATAAAATTATTACTATTTATGTTTAGTGATTTTTTTGGATTTTTTGATTTTTTATTTGAGAGTAAAGTGTGAGAAGTAAAAAAATTAGGGAGAAAATAAAAAGTTTTGGCAGATAAAAGTTTGAGAGAAAGTAAATAGGGGAGAGTAAAATTTTGGAGGGAAAATATTAAAAAAATTGGGGGGGGGGGGAGGGGATGGATTTGGGGTAGATGGGAGGTGGGATTGGAAGGAAGTAAAAATTTTAGAGGGAAAGTGGGAGGGAATAAAAATTATGGGAAAAAATAAAAAAGTTTTGAGGATTTTTGGGAGTAAAATTTTGAGAAAAAGTAAATAGGAGAGTAAAATTTTTGTGGGAAATGGATTTTGGGTAGATTAGGGGTTGAGATGGAAGGGGAGTAAAAGTTTTGGGGGGAAAGTGGGAAGGAATAAAAGTTTTGAGGGAAAAGTAAAAAGGTTTGGGAGTTTAGGGTAAAAATGTAAAATATTATAGTTTGATATTCGAATTATTTGAATTATTTGAGTTATTCGAATTTGAAAACTCAACTCGATTAGAACTCGAAATTCGAAAAAAAATTCGAGTTGACTCGAATAACTCGATTAACTTGAATAACTCGATTCGTTTAACTCGAAATTCGAATTTGTTTTCGATTTTTTCGAGTTGAATCGAGTTTTACTCACCCCTAATCATATACATGTCTCATACCATGCATTTCCAAATATACATTAAACATATTTAACATTTTAGCTCATGTTTATAAATGAATAAGCATACACCAAAAACCAAGTCGTCAAACCCTATTTGTTCATAGATATATACATCAAAACTGAATGATCAACCACAACCAATTCTACTAACCACTTCAAACTATTTCCAACACATATCACACCATCACATTTACTTTTCATTCATTTCACTTCATATTATAATCAAAACAAAATAAACCATTACCAAACATAACCGAACCAAGCTTTAAAGTTAAGCCATATTCGCATGGCTCAATTTACACATACTCAAAGTTGTACAAAATACATATTAGCCTATACATGCCAAAAGTTTAAAAATAGACATTTAAAAGTACCGAAAGTTGACAATAGTGTGGATGACTTCGGTCACGATCCTCGAGCTCGTAACTTACAACCAAAATCTATAAAACAAAGTAACAAAAACACACAGGGTAAGCTAACTTAGCTTACTAAGCCTTAAGAAAATTAAACAACTCAATGAATAATCAAAACATTCAAACTAAACAAATTATATTCATCATGTTATACCTCATCTTAATAAAATACCTTGACCGAATGTTCACAGTCAATTATATAACATCTCATAAATATTTCCTATAAGCCGATTATACAAGCTCAAATATTTCATCACATAATCACTTACATGTATGGCCAAATACACAAGATTCATTATATCTTCACATGTGGCCGAATATAAGAGATAAATAAAACATCACATATAACTTATAGTTCAATTTCAATATATCATCACTTATGGTCGAATTTGCACACACAAGACAACTTCACATATAACCAAATATACAAGTTCAATATAAGCTCACATATACTTACCTTTTTGGTCAAACATATACAATGCAATTTAGCTCAACTTCATTTGCTCAATATCCACAATAACTTGAATAATCATAATCATAGACTTGAAAACAAATCACCGGTATAAAACCTGATAGGCATAAGCCTGAATTTCACACCGGCACAAGGCCTACTAGACTCAAGGTCTGATATTTATTCACCGGCACTAAGCTTGCTAGGCACAAAGCCCGATCAAAGTCACCAGCCCAAGGCTTGCTAGCCTCAAAGCCTGAATATCACAAACATAAAATCATTTTACAACACATTTCCTATATTGAATGGTATAATACTCCATGTAACACATACACACTTTCAGAGGTTTTGATATCATTCAAATACAACTCAATCACATTAATTCATTGATATTTCTCATTAACATAATAATACATTATAAAATTTGAATTATCATAGTAAATCATTCTATGTTCAAATAAACCATGTTTATTTGCTTAGAGACTTACCTCGGATATCGACGGACGTTACGAATCGGCTATTCGACTATTTTTGTTTTTCCCCGATCCAAGTCCGATTTCATTTGTTCTTGATCTATATAATTTCAAATTAACCTCATTTAAATACAATTTCATTCAATTTAATCCAACAACACATAAATGGGGAAATTACCATTTTACCCCTAATATTTTATACTTTTACAAATTAGTCCTAATTGCATAAAACACAAAATACACAAAATCTCACAACAACATAGTTGAGCCGAATCTTCTATACACTCATACTAATCCATTTATTTCATCTATTTCACATTTTAGTCACTCAATTTATTATTTTTGCAATTTAGTCCTAATTACTCAAAATCATCAAAAACTCCAATACAAAACATGTTAATCTAAAACATGTTTTACTTATTTAACCTTATAAATATAATAACATAAACATATACCTTATGGGTACATTTGGCCATCACTAAAATAATGGATTATTTGCAACATAAATACTCCATATTAAAAATCCACTATCAGTTCAACCTTTATAATTTAGACTATCAAGTTTTCAACCTACACAAACAATCAAATTTTTGTACGAAATTTTCACACATGCAAATTCACATATAATAAAAATGAAAAATAATATTTAAATATTTTTCTGACTTAGATTCGTGGTCCTGAAACCACCTTTCTGATTAGGGTCTAAATTAGACTATTACAACACTCCCCCTTAGGGATTTTCGTCCCTGAAAATCTTACCAGTGAATAGGTTCAGATAACGCTCTTTCATTGTATCCTCTGGCTCCCACGTTGCTTCCTCAACCCCGTGTTTATGCCACAGTACTTTAACCAATAGAATTTTCTTATTTTGCAACTCTTTAATCTAACGAGTCAGAATACGAATTAGTTCCTCCTCATACGACATATTGGAATTAATCTCAACTTCAGTCGGACTAATTACATGTGAAGGATCAGATCGATATCTATGAAGCATTGAGACATGGAATACATTGTGAATCTTTTCTAGCTCAGGTGGCAATAGCAGTCTATACGCAACCGGCCCAATTCGCTCGATAATCTCATACGGCCCAATGAATCTCAGACTCAATTTTCCTTTACGATCGAATTTGAGTATTTTCTTCCACGGTGAGACTTTCAAAAATAATTTATCCCCTATCTGAAACTCTATATCTTTTCGTTTCAAATTTGCGTAAGATTTCTGACGATCTGATGCTGCTTTCAAACTTTCATGGATTACTTTCACTTTCTTTTCAGTTTCTCTGATCAAATCAACCCCGTGTATCTTATTTTCACTGAGCTCGGTCCAGTATAGAGGTGTACGAAATTTACGGCCGTACAAAGCTTCATAAGGTGCCATTTTGATACTTGATTGAAAGCTATTATTGTATGCAAATTCAATCAGAGGTCAGTATCGTTCCCACGTACCTTTGAACTAGAGAATGCAACATCTCAACATATCCTCCAGTATCTGAATAATTCGCTCGAACTGACCGTCTATCTGAGGATGAAAAACAGTGCTAAAATGTAGTTTAGTACCTAATGCATCTTGTAGTTTCTTCCAAAACCGTGATGTAAACCTTGGATCTCTATCTGAGACAATAGATATAGGCACACCATGTAACCTCATGATCTGAGAAACATACAATTCAGCCAGTTTATCAAGTGATTAATCTTTACGAACCGGAACAAAGTGAGCAGATTTGGTCAATCTATCAACAATAACCCATATTGCATCTTTCTTACTCGGTGTCAACAGTAATCCAGATACAAAATCCATCGTAACTCTATCCTATTTCTATTCAGGTATCATAATCGGTTGTAGCAATCTGAAAGGTACCTGATGCTCGGCTTTTACTTGCTGACAGATTAAACATTTCGATACAAAGTCAGAAATGTCTCGTTTCCTACCTAGCCACCAATAGTGCTGTTTCAGATCATTATACATCTTCATACTGCTTGGATGAACAGATAGTCGACTGTTGTGAGCTTCATTCAAGATCATATGAATCAACTCTGTATTTATCAGAACACATATTTGGTTTCTGAATCTCATACAGTCATCAACATCAACTCGAAACTCTGAATCCGCATTTGAATCACATTGAACCCGTTTCACTATCAAATCATTATTGATTTTCTGAGCTTCATAAATCTGCTGAATAAATAATGGCCTTGCTTTTAACTCAACTATTATCGCACCATCACCTGACATAGCCATATGCACATTCATTACACGCAAAGTAAATAGTGATTTTTAGCTTAAAGCATCAGCAACAACATTAGCCTTTCCCGGATGATAATCAATTTTTTGGCTTAAAGCATCAGCAACAACATTAGCCTTTCCCGGATGATAATCAATCACAAGGTCGTAGTCTTTTAGTAATTCTAACCATCGGCATTGTCTCAAATTCAGATCTTTTTGAGTCATCAAGTACTTCAAACTTTTATGATCAGAATAAACATGACATTTCTCCCCGAACAAATAATGGCGCCAAATCTTCAATGCAAACACAATAGCTGGCAATTCTAGATCATGCCTCGGATAATTCTTTTCATGTGGCTTTAACTGTCTCGTGGCATAAGCTATAACTCTGCCTTCCTGCATCAAAACACATCCCAAACCATTTAAAGATGCATCACTATAGATAACAAATTCTTTACCCGATTCTGGCTGAACTAACACCGGAGCTTAGGTCAAAAGAGCTTTCAACTGATCAAAACTTTTCTGGCACTTTTCTGACCATTCAAACTTAACATCTTTCTGCAGTAGCTTCGTCATCGGGGTTGCAATCATTGAGAAACCTTTCACAAATCATCTATAGTAACCTGCAAGTCCTAGAAAACTTCTGACTTTAGTAACATTTCTCGGAGGTTTTCAATCGACTATAGCTGAAATATTACTCGGATCAACCCGAATACCTGATGCTGAAGCAACATGTCCCAGAAAGCTAACTTTGTGTAACCAAAAATCACATTTACCAAACTTCGCATATAACTATTTTTCTCGCAAAGTTTGTAACACAAGTCTCAAATCCTCGGCATGTTCAGTTTCGTTACGGGAGTGATTAGAACATCATCAATAAACACAACCACAAACCAATCTAAACACTGTCTGAAGATCCGATTCATCAAATCCATAAAAATAGCAGGTCCATTAGTAAGTCCGAACGGCATAACTAGAAACTCATAATGTTCGTACCTCGTTCGAAAAGCAGTTTTTGGCACATCGGAGTCTCTGACTCGCAACTGGTAATAACTCGATCTCAAATCTATCTTCGAAAACACTGAAGCCCCTTTTAACTGATCAAACAAATCATCAATCCTTGGTAACGGATATTTATTCTTTATAGTCACCTTATTCAACTGGCGATAATCAATACACATTCTCATAGTTCCGTCTTTCTTTTTCACAAATAAAACTGGTGCACCCCAAAGAGAAAAACTCGGTCGTGCAAAACCTCTGTCTGTTAACTCTTGCAACTGTGCTTTCAACTCTTTTAATTCAGTAGGTGCCATCCGATACGAAGCTATCGAAATTGGATTCGTCCCTGGTACTAACTCAATACCAAATTCTACCTCTCGAATAGGTGGCAAACCTGACAATTCTTCAGGAAACACATCCGGATACTCACACACAACTGGTACAGATTCAATCTTCTTTTCAGTCACTTTACTATCAAGCACATAAGCAAG
The DNA here is from genome assembly GCA_025698465.1 of Gossypium longicalyx. Lineage (NCBI taxonomy): Eukaryota > Viridiplantae > Streptophyta > Magnoliopsida > Malvales > Malvaceae > Gossypium > Gossypium longicalyx. The sequence continues at coordinate 57,898,068 of CM046998.1, forward strand.
GTAAGCTTCACAACCTTTTCTCACATACTTCCAAGCTAACATCAAAGATATTACTGCTGGTAAATCATTCAGATCATTAGATTCAATCCGAATAATCTCGTTGTTCTGACATCTCAAATCAATGGTCTTTCTTTTGCAATTAACAACAGCATCATGCAAAGTCAACTAATCTATACCCAAGCTCATATCGAACTCGTCAAAAGGTAACAACATCAAATCAGCTGAAAGGCATGAATCTCGAATCATGAACGGGCAATTCTTACACACTTTGTCAACCAGAACACACCGACCCAGGGGATTTGATACTCGAATTATAAACTCAGTAGACTCAACAGAAAAAGTCTTACTGGTTACTAATGTTTCACACACATATGAATGAGTCGAACCAGGATCAATCAATGCAATAACACTAGTATCATAAAGAGTGAAAGTATCGGTAATAACATCTAGGGAAGAAGCCTCCTCGCGAGCTCGTATAGCATATACTCTGGCTGGTGCATGAGCCTCAGATCGAACCGCTGTATCTTTCGTCCCTCTCTGACTACCACTCACATTACCCAAATGTCTGGGTGGTCTACCTCGTGCTGACATGTTACTCGGTCTCGCATTCTGAATAGTGTTTTGCTCGACTAACATCAGACAATCTCGGATGAAATGATCCATCGACCCACATTTAAAACTTGACCGATCATGCAATCTACAACTTCCAGAATGCCATTTGCCACAATGCTTACACTCGAGTCTGTTCTGCCGATCATTGCCAACACTAGCAATCGAAGTAGCTCGTCAGCTCACAGGAGGTCGATCTCGATCTCGTCTAAAAAAGTCTGAATTAGCTTTAAATTGACTAGAACTATCTCTGAACTTCTTCGATGCTGAATGAAAAGTCTTACTCGATGATCTTTTATGAGAATCTCTGGCTTCAAAATCAGCTTTTCTTTTCTCTTTTCCGAGCTCTTTAGCTTTGCAAGCTCGATCAACAAGTGTCACAAACTCCTTAATTTCAAGTATACCAACCAGCAATTTAATGTCTTTGTTTAAACCGTCTTTAAATCTTTTACACATGATAGCTTCGGTTGAAACAAATTCACGAGCATATCGACTCAGTCTCACAAATTTTCGCTCGTACTCAGTTACCATCATACGACCTTGTTTTAATTCCAGGAATTCCTTCCATTTCTGATCCATAAATCTCTGGCTAATGTATTTCTTATGAAACTCAGTCTAAAAGAATTCCCAGGTCACTATCTCTTTCGGAACCATCGATACTAGTGTATTCCACCAGTGATATGCGGTGTCTCGTAGTAAAGATACGGCACACTTTAAACATTCATTCGGAGTACATGATAACTATTCGAACACACGGATAGTATTATCGAGCCACAACTCAGCCCGCTCAGCATCATCATTATCATTAGCTTTAAAATCTTAGGCCCGTGTTTTCTGATTTTATCAATAGAAGGCCTATTAAATCTCATGGGATCAATCATCGGGGGTACCATAGGTATCAGAGATGGATTATTCTGGGGTGGAGGTTGTTGTACAGCTGGATTAGTCTGGATATACTGAGTAAACCAACCATTCATCATTTGATAGAAGGCTTGCTTAGCCTCCCCCTCATGACTACTCGAGACTGGTCGAGATTCGACTGGCGCTGTCCCTTGCATGGGAGCAGGCGCTACACTCTCAACATCATCGACTACGGCTCTATCAGGATCCATTTACTATATAAACGTACATTTTCAAATGTCAGAAGTCATCACACTATCGCAGTATAAATTTTGGCATGCATAGCAAAATTCACACACACTATGCTAGTCCTAGAATCGACTAAACCGTAGCTCTAATACCAATAAAATGTAGCATCCCTAACCCGTATCCGTCACCAGACTAGGGTTAAGAGGCATTACTGAACAAAAACATAATTCCGAACATTCACATATTCAAACAAATTATATTCGTAAATTTAAGCACATGTTTAATTAAATATTTAATATACATTATTAAATATATTGCATTTACGAATCATATCTCAAATAATAACATTTTCATTAACAAATATAAAATTATGCATAAATTATTATTACAAACCAAACCATTATAGTGAACATCATTCGAACACAAAAACAAGTGCATGTATATTTATATACATACAATTAACATGTACTAAAATTTCTTATAATTTCCTTAGTGTATTATTATACAATTCACTATTCATTTGGTCAATTTTCATCTCATTAGCTGAATAGGTATATCACTATCATCGTTTTCCTGTCAACTTTGTTTCATCACAAACAATTATACAATCGTACATGAAAACATGTATATACATCCTATAAGTTACATTTTTCCTGCAAACCGAACTAAACTAACCTATGCATATTCGATCATATGCATGTCTCATACGATGCATTTCCAAATATACATTAAACATATTTAAAATTTGAGCTCATGTTTATAAACGAATAAGCATACATCAAAAATCAAGTCGTCAAACCCTATTTTTTCATAGATATATATATCAAAACTAAATGATCAACCACAACCAATTCTACTAATCACTTCAAACTATTTCCAACATATATCACACCATTCACATTTACTTTTCATTCATCTCACTTAACATTATAATCAAAACAAAATAAACCATTACCAAACTTAACCAAAACCAAGCTTTACAGTTAAGCCATATTCGCATGGCTCAATTTACACATATTCAAAGTTGAACAAAATACATATTAGCCTATACATGCCAAAAGTTTGAAAATAGACTTTTAAAAGTACCGAAAGTTGACGATAGTGTGGATGACTTCGGTCACGATCTCCGAGCTCGTAAGTTACAGCCAAAATCTATAAAACAGAGTAACAAAAACACACAGGGTAAGCTAACTTAACTTAGTAAGCCTTAAGAAAATTAAACATCTCAATGAATAATCAAAACATTTAAACTAAACAAATTATATTCATAATGTTATACTTCATCTTAATAAAATACCTTGACCGAATGTTCACAATCAATTATATAACATCTCATAAATATTTCCTATAAGCCGATTATACAAGATCAAATATTTCATCACATAATCACTTACATGTATGGCCAAATACACAAGATTCATTATATCTTCACATGTGGCCGAATATAAGAGATAAATAAAACTTCACATAGAACTTATAGTTCAATTTCAATATATCATCACTTATGGCCGAATATGCACACACAAGACAACTTCACATATAACCAAATATACAAGTTCAATATAAGCTCATATATACTTCCCTTTTTGGTCAAACATATACAATGCAATTTAGCTCAACTTCATTTGCTCAATATTCACAATAACTTGAATACTCATAATTATAGACTTGAAAACAAATCACCGGTATAAAACCTGCTAGGCATAAGCCTGAATTTCACACCGGCGCAGGGCCTGCTAGACTCAAGGTCTGATATTTATTCACCGGCACTAAGCTTGCTAGGCACAAAGCCCGATCAAAGTCATTAGAAACATAAAATCATTCCACAACGCATTTCCTATATCGAATCGTAGAATACTCCATGTAACACACACACACTTTCAGAGGTTTTGATATCATTCAAATACAACTCAATCACATTAATTCATTGATATTTCTCATTCGGCTAACATAATAATACATTATAAAATTTGAATTATCATAGTAAATCATTCTATGTTCAAAATAAACCATGTTTAATTGCTTAAAGACTTACCTCGGATATCGACAGACGTTACGAATCGGCTATTCGACTATTTTTGTTTTTCCCCAATCCAAGTCCAATTTCCTTTGTTCTTGATTTATATAATTTCAAATTAACCTCATTTAAATACAATTTCTTTCAATTTAATCCAACAACACATAAATTGGCAAATTACCATTTTACCCCTGATATTTTATACTTTTACAAATTAGTCCTAATTGCATAAAACACAAAATACACAAAATCTCACAACAAAATAGTTGAGCCAAATCTTTTATATACTCATACTAATCCATTTATTTCATCTATTTAACATTTTAGTCCCTCAATTTATTATTTTTGCAATTTAGTTCTAATTACTCAAAATCATCAAAAACTCCAATACAAAACATGTTAATCTAAAACATATTTTTGATATTTCCTTATCAAATATCACAAAACACAGATATTCATCAATGGCATAACACAAAATATTCACCAAAATAAAAAATTCAAACGTGGGTCGGGTAGTATTCGAAGCAACGATCTCAAAAACGTAAAAATCATCAAAAACTGAAACAAAACATACCTTAAAATTGAACCAACAATGGCCGAATACCTTTTTTCTTTTTTCTTTTCTTTCTTCTTTTATTTTCGGCAACAACAAAGTATGAATGCATGGCTTTATTATTTTTTTATGTTATAATATAATATATGTTAACTTTTAACATGTTTTATTTATTTAACCTTATAAATATAATAACATAAACATATACTTTATGGGCACATTCGGCCATCACTAAAATAATGTTTATTTGCAACATAAATACTTCATATTAAAAATCCACTATCAATTCAACCTTTATAATTTAGACTATCAAGTTTTCAACTTACATGATTAAATCCTTTTATCAATTTAAGCACACAAACAATCAAATTTTTGTACGAAATTTTCACACATGCAAATTCACATATAATAAACACGAAAAATAATATTTAAATATTTTTTAACTCGAGTTCGTGGTCCCAAAACCACCGTTTTGATTAGGGTCTAAATCGTACTGTTACAGACTGAGCATGATGCAGTAGTGAATTGTAGACAGAAACATATTACATTGAAATCTCTAAATGGTGAATCTATGTGTTGAAGCTAGTGGAGTAGATAGTACAACTAATATAATATCAGCATTATCAGCCTAAATGTTTATCAGGAAAGGTTGTGAACCGCATATTGCTTATATCCTTGATATTCAAGTGTCAGAATCTAAAATTGATCAAGTAACGATAGTTAAAGAATTTGTTAATGTATTCTTGAAAGAATTAACAGGGTTGCCATCAGAATTAACAGAGAACATGGAATAGCTTCGATTTTGATTGCCTCATATAAAATGGCTCATACTAATTTGAAAGAGTTGAAATCACAGTTATAGGAGTTGCAAGATCGTGGTTTTATTTGATCAAGTGTGTCGTCTTGGCATCCACCATGTTATTTGTTAAAAAGAAAGATGGGTTGATGAGATTGTGTATAGATTATCGAAAGTTGAACAAGGTTGCCATAAAGAATAAATATACATTGCCTCGCATTGATGATTTATTCGATCAATTGAAAGAAGCTACGGTATTCTCTAAAATTGATCTTTGGTTTGGTTATTATCAGCTGTGAATTAAAGAAACTGATGTGCCAAAAATTGCGTTCAAACCTCGTTATGGTCATTATGAGTTTCTTGTGATGTCGTTTGGTCTGATCAATGGCCCTGTCGTGTTTATAGATTTTATGAATCGGATATTTCAGCCATATTGGGACATATTTGTTGTATTTATTGAAGATATTTTGGTATAATCAAAGAATGAGTCTGATCCTGCTCAACATTTTGAGAACCGTGCTACAGACTTTGAGCGAGAAGCAATTATACGTGAAGTGTAACACCCCTAAACTGTATCCATCACCGGACTAGGTTTAAAGGTGTTACCGGACAAATCGAAACATTTTATGAACAATTCAATAACATAATCCATAAACATAGTCAAACATCATTATAGAGTCTCTTATATAGGTCATCGAGACCTTAATTATGCTTTAGAAAGGGGTCGAGACTAAACCAAGCTCGTATAAAATTTTTCAAAACTAAAACAGTTTTCAAAGTTGTACAGGTCACATGCCCGTGTGAGCAAGCCGTGTGCCTCACACGGCTTTAGACACGCCCGTGTGTCTAGGCCGTGGCAAAACAGGGCATACATACTAACTTGTCCACATAGCCACAAGACATGCCCGTGTGCCAAGCCGTGTGAAAATTAGGGAGGCTTCTAACTTAAGTCACACAGCCAGTCACACGTCCGTGTGTCTAGCTCGTGCATGAAACTGACTTGGCCACACGGCCTAGCACACGCCCGTGTGTGCAACCGTATGGTCCACCCAGGCTCATTTTGAAATAGCCCTCAAGAAACACAGATGAGAGACACGTCGTGTCTCTGTTCGTGTGGGAAAAAATACGCCATTTACAATGCCAATTTGCCACCCATTAAGGGTCCTCCCTACAATCATCAAATAGGCAACAATTGCTTACCAAATGTTCAACCATTTCACAACCAATACATACACCAATCATGCCATAACATTATCAATCAATTTCATGCTTAATAGTCATACCAAATTATGCCAAAACATAAGACAATCATATCTAAACATTTTTTATACAATCTTAAATTTACTTTATTCAATCTCATGTCAAAACTTACCAAAATCCAAAATAAACACTAACCACAAACTTACCCAAAATGACTTATTCTCTTGGCCATTCAAGAACATATCACAATAGCATAATTACATCACATAATTCATGCCAAAAACACATTCATATACACAACCAAAATCAAGCCAAATCACATGGCTAAATATATATACATCACCAAACATACATCACCATACTTCAATATATACATTTTCAAAAGGTACCAAAATATAGTTCGATAGTGTGGTGATGATCCTTGATGATCCCCGAGCTCCCAATAGCTTCGATATTTATAAAATAGTGCAAACACATAGAAAGTAAGCTTTCAAAAGCTAAGTAAGCCATATGCAAATAAACTTAACAAATAACATCAATTTAGATCAATTCACTCATATAATTTAAGGCAAAATACATTCACTTAGCCATATATCTCTTATATTTCATTTGAACATGATTCACATATACATATCATAACTCATTCTCATAGCAACTCATACTTATATCATATATTCACCAAGGTACATATACTTACCTTTCATTTTCAAACATTGTAATACAATTCAAACGTACCTGAATCGGATACAAATTCATATAATCATCTATTTTCTTGGAATACCCGTTGAACCGTTCAGAAACATAAGGATATGCGGGTAGCTCGAAAACCTCGTAAAATGCTAACGTCCCAGACGTGGTCTTACATGTAATCAAATATTGATGCCATTGTCTCAGACAGGGTCTTACACGAAAAAAAATACGATGCCAACATCCTAGACGTGGTCTTACACGTAAATCATAAGTCGGTGCCAACGTCCCAAACGTGGTCTTACACGATAACACATATCGGAATCCTATGTCATGACATATGTATCCTAATTATTCCTATGGTTCGTACAGGGCTTTTCGGATGTCAGAACTTTGTCGATACTTTCTCGGATGTGTCATTTTTCTCAACTCATATATTCATTCATCATAGTTCAATAGAATATAATCGATAGTAACTCAATTCAAAACACATTTATTTGTATATAGACTTACCTCGTACGGATTCAGATAGACAGAATCAGCTACTCGACAACTTTTGACTGTCCCCGATATAATTTCGTTTTCTTTAGTTCTTGATCTATATAAATTCAAATTTAACCCTTTTATTCACCAAATCATTCAAAGCAATCCACAAACACATAATTAGGGTATTTTACAAATTAGCCCTCTCATTTTCATATTTTTGCACTTTACTCTCTAATCACTAAAATAACAAAATATACAAAATTTCCATACACTCATGTTAGGTCAAATTCTCATAGTATTCATATAAGCCAATATGTTTCATTTATTTCACATTTTAGTCCCTTAATTTACAAATTTCACAATTTAGCCCAAATTGCCCAATTTCATCAAAAATTCAAAGACAAAACATGTTAACCCAAAACATATCTTCCATTTATCAACAATTAACTTCACAAAACTTATAATTTCATCAATGACATAACTCAAAATCATCAACAAAATCAGAAATTGAGACATGGGCTTGATAGACTCTAAGCAACGATCACAAAAACGTAGAAATTATCAAAAATTGAGTCAAAACCATACCTTAATCAAGCTTGGAAGTAGACGAATATCTAAACACAAGAACCCTAGATTTTCTTTCTTTAATTTTAGCAACCAAGAATAAAATGAACACAAATTACATATTTTATTATAATTAATAACATTGATTTATACAATTACTAATATAACCTTATTAATATCATTAAAAATTCCATTAACTAATGTCCATCAATGTCATTTAATTATAACCATGGTCTATTTACATCATAAGGACCTCACATCTAAGAAGACATGTCAATTAAGCCATTATTAAAATAGTAGGCCACTTTTACAATTTATGTGATTAGGTCCTTTTCACAAATTAAGCACACAAATGATCAAATTTTCATACGAAATTTTCACACTTGTCAATTCACATATTTTAAGCACGGAAAATAATATTTAAATATTTTTCTAGCTCGGTTTTATGGTCTTGAAACCACTATTCCGACTAGGGTCTAAACCAGACTGTTACAATTCTCCCCCTTAGGGTTTTTCGTCCCCGAAAATCGTACCATTGAACAGATTCGGATATTGTTGTCTTATAGTATCTTCAGGCTCTCACGTAGCCTCTTCAATACCGTGTCGATGCCACATCACTTTTAGGAACGAAATTTTCTTATTTCACAATTCTTTAACCTCACGAGTTAGGATACAGATCGATTTTTCGTCGTAGGTAATATCAGACTAAATCTCAATTTCAGACGGAGGAATCACATGTAAAGGATTAGATCTGTATCGTCGAAACATCGATATGTGAAATACATTGTGAATCTTTTCTAGCTCTGGTGGCAATAACAATCTATAAGCAACCGACCCGATACGCTCGATAATCTCATACGACCTGATAAATCTCAGACTCAATTTTCCTTTTCTACCGAACCAAAGTACTTTCTTTCACGGGGATACTTTCAAAAACACTTTGTCGTCAATCTCAAATTCAATATCTTTTCGTTTCAAATCTGGGTAAGATTTCTAACGATCAGAAACTACTTTCAAACTATTTCGAATCACTTTTACTTTCTGTTTGATCTCTTTTATCAAATGGACCCCGGTATCTTATTCTCACGGAGCTCAATCTAATACAAAGGTGTACAGCATTTGCGACCATATAAGGCGTCGTACTAAAGTGCAATTTTGTACTGAAAGCATCTTGCAATTTCTTCCAAAATTGCGACGCGTATCTCGGATCTCTGCTTGACACAAAAGATAATGGCACACCACGCAATCTCACAATATGAGAAATGTATAACTCAGCTAACTTATCAAGTGAGTAATTGGATCGTACCAAAATAAAATGGGTTGATTTCGTAATCGAACAGCTACAACCCAGGTTGCATCTTTCTTTCTTAGACATAGGGGCAAACCCAAAACAAAATCCACCATCACTCTATCTCATTTCCACTCCGGAATCATAATCAGTTGTAACAAACTAGATGGCACTTGATGTTCAGCTTTAACTTGCTGACAGATTAAACAATTGGCAACAAATTCAGAGATATCACGCTTCATACAAGGCCACCAATAAAGCTATTTTAGATCATTATATATTTTCGTACTACCCAGATGAACAGATAAACAACCGTTGTGAGCTTCGTTCAAAATCATCTGAATCAATTCTGGATTTCTCAGAACACAAATCCGATGTCAAAATCTCAAACAATCATCATTATTAATTCTGAATTCTGAATCAGAATCTAAATTACACTGAGCTCGTTTTGGTAAAATCTCATTATCAACCTTTTGAGCATCAAAAATCTGTTGAATGAATAATGATCTTGCTCTTAATTCGGCTAAAATCAAACCATCATCGGACACAACCAAATGAGCATTCATGGCACGCAGAGCAAATAGTGATTATTGACTCAACGCATCAGCAACAACATTTGTTTTTCCCAGATAATAATCAATCACAAGCTCATAGCCTTTTAACAATTCTAGCCACCTTATTTGTCTCAGATACAGATCTTTCTAAGTCATTAGATATTTCAAACTCTTATGATCATAATATACGTGAAATTTCTCACCAAACAGATAGTGGCCCCAAATCTTCAAAGCAAACACAATCGCAGCTAATTCCAAATCATGCATCGGATGGTTCTTTTCGTACGGCTTTAATTGTCTCGAAGCATAAGCAATGACTTTGCCTTCCTGCATCAAAACACATCCCACATTGTTTAACAAAGCATCACTGTAGATCATAAATTCTTTACCCGATTCGAGTTGTACTAACACTAGAGCTTCAGTCTATAGGGCTTTCAATTGATTAAAGCTTTTCTAACACTTTTTGGACCATTCAAACTTCACATCTTTCTGAAGCAGTTCCGTTAAAGGAGTTGCAATCATAGAAAAGCCTTTTACTAAACATCTATAATAACCAGCAAGTCCTAGAAAACTACAGACTTCAGAGACATTTCTCGGAGGCTTCCAATCCAAAATAGTTGAAATTTTGCTCGAATCAACTCGGATACCTGATGCTGATACACTATAGCCCAGAAAATCCACTTCTCATAATCAGAATTCACATTTGCTAAACTTCGCATACAATTGCTTATCACACAAAGTCTGTAGTACTTTTCTTAGATGCTCAGCATGCTTGGATTCATCACGTGAATAAATCAATAAGTCATCAATGAATACAACAACAAACCGATCTAAATACGGTCTAAAAATTTGGTTCATCAAATCCATAAAGATAACAGGTGCATTTGTTAATCCAAAAGGCATAACTAAGAATTCATAGTGGCCGTACCTCGTTCTGAATGCAGTTTTCGAAATGTCTGAGTCTTTTACTCGGAACTAATAATAGCTTGATCTCAAATCTATCTTCGAAAATACGGTAGCTCCTTTCAATTGATCAAACAAATCATCAATTCGAGGCAGAGGGTATTTATTCTTGATAGTCACTTTATTCAACTAACGATAATCAATGCACATTCTCATCGTACCATCTTTCTTTTTCACAAACAGAACTGGTGCACCCTAAGGTGAAAAACTCAGTCTAGCAAACCCTTTATCAATTGCAACTGAGACTTTAATTCTTTTAGTTCGGTCAGAGCCATTCTATATGGAGCTATCGAAATCGGAGTAGTTCTCGATACTAATTCAATGCCAAATTCAACTTCTAGAATCGAAGGTAATACCAGAAGTTCTTCAGAAAACACATTAGGGAATTCACAGACAACAGGCACTAATTCAACTCTCTTTTCTGACACTTTCGAATCAATCACATAGGCAAAGTAAGCTTCACAACCTTTTCTCACAATACTCAGAGCTTTCATTGACAAAATCACAGTCGGTAACCCATTCAAATCACTGGATTCAATTCAGACTATTTCACCATTTTTGCATCTCAACTCAATAGTTTTCCGTTCATAGTTCACAATAGCATCATGCAAAGTTAGCCAATCCATACCCAGAATTATATCAAATTCAGTAAAAGGTAATAACATCATATCAGCTGGAAAAAAAAGGTCTCGAAACATTAACGGACAGTTCTTACAGACTTCATCAACCAAAACTCATCTGCCTAGGGGGTTCGATACTCTAATCATAAATTCAGTAGACTCTACAAGCAAAGTCTTACTAGATACTAAATTCATGCATATATACGAATGTGTTGATCCAGGATCTATCAAAGTAATCAAAGAAGTATCATAAAGTGTGAAAATACCAGTTATAACATCTGGAGATGAAGCTTCCTCACGAGCTCAAATGGCGTAGGCTCTGGCAGGTGCTCTAGCCTCAGATCTAATAGCGGTGTCTTTAGTCCCTCTTTAGCTACCACTCACATTTCTTGTATTTTTGGGAGGTCTACCTCGGGCTGAAGTGTTACAAGGTCTCAGATTTTGTACAATTTCTTACTTGACAGATTCGGGGGCAATCACGGATGAAATGGTCTAATGATCCACATTTGAAACAAGCCCGATCATACAATCTACAATTGACGGGATGTCTTTTACCACAGTGTTTGCACTCAGGCTGATCAGATCTAACATTTCCAACACTTGGAATAGAAGTAGCTAGAGCTCTGAAGCTCGAATGTGATCTTGCACGATCTCTACTCGAATGTCCTACATTAGCCTTTGAACGGCTATAATCATCTCGAAACTTCTTTGATGCAAGTTGAAATGGCTTGCTCGATGATCTCTTTCGAACTTTTCTAGCTTCTGAATAAGCTTTTATTTTCTCTTTCCCGAGCTCTTCAGCTTTACGTGCTTGCTCAACAAGCACTACAAATTCTTTAATCTAAAGAATCCTGACTAATAAACGAATATCTTCATTCAGACCATCTTCAAATCTTTTACACATAATTGCTTCAGTCGAGACACATTCTCGTGCATATTGACTAAGCTTCACAAATTCTCGCTCGTATTATGTAATAGATATACGGCCTTGTTTAAGCTCAAAAAACTCTTTACGTTTCTGGTCGATAAATCTTTGACTGATATATTACTTTCGAAATTCAGCTCGAAGAAATCCCAGGTGACTTGCTCTCTCGAAACCACCGATATCAAAGTCTTCCACCAGTGATACGTCGTATTTCTCAGAAATGAAACGGCACATTTTATGTATTCATCTGGATTTAAAGACAATTCATTGAATACTCGTATTGTATTTTCTAACCAAAATTCAGCTCTCTCAAGATCATCACTAGTTGTAGCATGGAATTCTTTTGCCCTAAATTTTCTAATGTTATCGACTGGAGGCTTATTCAACTGATTCAGATTAGCTTGTGGCATAAGAGAGACTTGTGGAGGATAAGGCAGAATTTGGGTTTGTTGTATAGCCAGATTAGTTCTAATATACTGACTGAACCAATCATTCATCATTTGATAAAAGGCTTGTCTAGCCTCTCCATCATGGCTACTCATAGCTGGACTAAAATCGGATGGCGATGCCCCTTTAGCAGGAGCAGGGGCATTGCTCTCGACATCGTCAGCTATGGCTCGTTCGGGATCCATTTCCTATATAAAAACACATTTTCATTATCAGGATTCATCACACTATGGTAGTTCATAAATATGGCATGGATAGCAAGACTCACATACGCTATGTTAGTCCTAAAATCGACTAAATCGTAGCTCTGATACCAACCAAATGTAACACCCTAACCAGTATCCACTACCGGACTAGGGTTAATGGCGTTACCGGACAAATCAAAACATTTTACGAACAATTCAATAACATAATCCATAAACATAGTCAAACATCATCATAGAGTTCCTTATATAGGTCATCGAGACCTTAATCATGCTTTAGAAAGGGGCCGGGACTAAACTGAGCTCATATAAAATTTTTCGAGACTTAAACATTTTTAAAGTTGTACAGGTCACACGCCCGTGTGAACATGCCCTGTGCCTCACACGACTTTAGAAACGCCCATGTGTCTAGGCCATGTCAAAACAGGGCATACATAATGACTTGTCCACACGGCCACAAGAGACGCCCGTGTGCCAGGCCATGTGAAAATTAGGGAGGCTACTAACTTAAGTCAGATGGCCAGTCACATACCCATATGTCTAGCCCATGCTCAAAATTTACTTGGCCATACGGCCTAGCACACGCCCGTGTGTGCAACCGTGTGGTCTGCCCAGGCTCATTTCAAAATGGCCCTCGAGCAACATGGCTAAGACACATGTCGTGTCTCTGCCTGTGTGGGCAGAAAGAGGCCATTTACAATGCCAATTTGCCACCCATTAAGGGTCCTCCCTACAATCATCAAATAGGCAACAATTGCTTACCAAATGTTCAACCATTTCACAACCAATACATACACCAATCATGCCATAACATTATCAATCAATTTCATGCTTAATAGTCATACCAAATTATGCCAAAACATAAGACAAAATCATATCTAAACATTTGTTATACAATCTTAAATTTACTTCATTCAATCTCATGCCAAAACTTACCAAAATCCAAAATAAACACTTACCACAAACTTACCCAAAATGACCTATTCTCTTGGCCATTATAGAACATATCACAATAGCATAATTATATCACATAATTTATACCAAAAACACATTCATATACACAACCAAAATCAAGCAAAATCACATGGCTAAATATATATACATTACAAAACATATTCACACATTTCTAGCCTATACATACCATACTTCAATATTTACATTTTCAAAAGGTACCAAAATATATTTTGATAGTTTGGTGAAGATCCTTGATGATCCCTGAGCTCCCAGTAGCTTTGATATCTATAAAATAATGCAAACACACACAAAGTAAGCTTTCGAAAACTTAGTAAGCCATATACAAATAAACTTAACAAATAACATCAATTTATATCAATTCACTCATATAATTTAAGGAAAAATACATTCACATAGCCATTTATCTCTTATATTTCATTTGAACATGATTCACATATACATATCATAACTCATTCTCATGGCAACTCATACTTATATCATATATTCACCAAGGTACATATACTTACCTTTCATTCTCAAACATTGTAATACAATTCAAATGTACCTGAGTTGGATACAAATTCATATAATCATCTATTTTCTCGGAATGCCTGTTGAACCGTTCAGAATTATAAGGATACGCGGATAGCTTGGAAACCTTGTACAATGCCAACGTCCAAAACGTGGTCCTACAAGTAATCAAATATCGATGCTACTGTCCCAGACAGGGTCTTACACGAAATCAAATATGATGCCAACGTCCTAGACGTGGTCTTACACGTAAATCATAAGTTGATGCCAATGTCCCAGATGTGGTCTTACACGATAACACATATAGGAATCCTATGTCATGACATAAGTATCTTAACTATTGCTATGGTTCGTACGGGGCTTTTCAGACGTCGGAACTTTATCGATACTTTCTCGGATGTCTCATTTTTCTCAACTCATATATTTATTCATCGTAGTTCAATAGCATATAATCAATAGTAATTCAATTCAAAACACATTTATTTGTATATAGACGTACCTCGTACGGATTCAGGTAGACGGAATCGGCTACTCGACAACTTTCGACTTTCCCCAATCTAATTTTGTTTTCTTTAGTTCTTGATCTATATAAATTCAAATTTAACCTTTTTATTCACCAAATCATTCAAATCAATCCACAAACACATATTTAGGGCATTTTACAAATTATCCCTCACATTTTTATATTTTTGCACTTTACTCCCTTATCAGTAAAATCACAAAATATACAAAATTTTCATATATTCATGTTTGGCCGAATTTTCATATAAGCCCATATGTTTCATTTATTTCACATTTTAGTCCCTCAACTTACAAATTTCACAATTTAGCCCAAATTACTCAATTTCATCAAAAATTCAAAGACAAAACATGTTAACCCAAAACATATCTTCCATTTATCAAAAACTAACTTCACAAAACTTATAATTTCATCAATGGCATAACTCAAAATCATCAGCAAAATCAGAAATTGTGACATGGACTTGATAGAACTCTAAGCAATGATCACAAAAACGTAGAAATTATCAAAAACCGAGTCAAAACCATACCTTAGTCAAGCTTAGATGTAGTCGAATATCTAAACACAAGAACCCTAGATTTTCTTCCATTAATTTCGGCAACCAAGAACAAAATGAACACAAATTACATGTTTTGTTATAATTAATAACATTAATTTATATAATTACTTATATAACCTTATTAATATCATTAAAAATTCCATTAAATAATGTCCATCAATGTCATTTGATTATAACCATGGTCCATTTGCATCATAAGGATCACATCAATTAAGCCATTATTAAAATAGTAGGCCACTTTTACACTTTATGCGATTAGGTCCTTTTCACAATTTAAGCACACAAATGATAAATTTTCATACGACACTTTCACACATGTCAATTCACATATTTTAAGCACAGAAAATAATATTTAAATATTTTTTTGACTCAAATTTGTGGTCTCGAAACTACTATTTCGACTAGGGTCTAAACCAGACTATTACAATTATCCCCCTTTAGGGATTTTCGTCCCCGAAAATCTTACCATTGAAATGATTCAGATATTGTTGTCTTATAGTATCTTCAGGCTCCTATGTAGCCTCCTCAATACCATGTCGATGCCACATCACTTTTATTAACGAAATTTCTGATTTTTGAATTCTTTAACCTCACGAGTTAGGATAAGGAACGATTCTTCGTCGTAGGTCATATCAGACTGAATCTCAATTTCAGACGGAGGAATCACATGTAAAAGATCGGATCTGTATTGTCGAAGCATCGATATGTGGAATACATTGTGAATCTTTTCTAGCTCTGGTGGCAACAACTATCTATAAGTAATCGGCCCGATACGCTCGATAATCTCATGCGGCCTGATAAATCTCAGACTCAATTTGCCTTTTCTACCAAACTGAAGTACTTTCTTCCATGGGGATACTTTTAAAAATACTTTGTCGCTAATCTCAAATTCAATATCTTTTTGTTTCAAATCTGCGTAAGATTTCTGACGATCAGAAGCTACTTTCAAACTATTTTGAATCACATTTACTTTTGGTTCAATCTCTTTTATCAAATCGACCCCATGTACCTTATTCTCACTGAGCTCAGTCCAATACAAAGGTGGGATTCGTACGGTGCCATTTTGATGCTCGATTGAAAACTGTTATTATAAGCAAATTCAATCAAAGGCAAATACAGTTCCCGCTTACCTTCAAACTCAAGAATGCAACATCTCAACACATCCTCGAGTATCTAAATAATCCGCTCAATTGACCATCCATCTGTGGTTGAAAAGCAGTACTGAAGTGCAATTTCTTACCCAAAGCATCTTGCAACTTCTTCCAAAATCGCGACATGAATCTCGGATCTCTGTCTGACACAACAGATAATGGCACACCATGCAATCTTACAATATCAGAAATGTATAACTCAACGAACTTATCAAGTGAGTAATCGAATCGTACCGGAATAAAATGGGCTGATTTCGTCAATTGATCAACTACAACCCAGATTGTATCTTTCTTTCTCAGAGATAGGGGCAATTTCGAAACAAAATCCATCGTCACTCTATCTCATTTCCACTCCAGAATCATAATTGGTTGTAATAAACCAGATGGCACTGGATGTTTAGCTTTAACTTGCTAGCAGATTAAACATTCCGGAAGAAATTCAAAGATATCACGCTTTATATCAGGCCACCAATAAAGTTTTTTTAGATCATTATACATTTTTGTCCTACCCGAATGAACAGATAAACAACTGTTGTGAGCTTCATTCAAAATCATCTGAATCAACTCTGGATTTCTCAGAACACAAATCCGATCTCAAAATCTCAAACAAACGTCATTATCAATTCTGAACTCTGAATCAGAATCTAAATTACACTGAGCTCGTTTTGCTAAAATCTCATTCTCAACCTTTTGATCATAAAAAATCTATTGAATGAATAACGGTCTTGCTTTTAATTCTGTTAAAATTGAACCATCATCAGACACAACCAAATGAGCATTCATGGCACGCAGAGCAAACGATGATTTTCGACTCAACGCATCAGCAACAACATTTGCTTTTCCCAGATAATAATCAATCACAAGCTCATAGCCTTTTAATAATTCTAGCCACCTTCTTTGTCGCAGATTCAGATCTTTCTAAGTCATCAAATATTTCAAACTCTTATGATCAGAATATACATGAAATTTCTCACCAAACAGATAGTGGCGCCAAATCTTCAAACCAAACACAATCGCAGCTAATTCCAGATCGTCCGTCAGATAGTTCTTTTCGTGCGGCTTTAACTGTCTTAAAGCATAAGCAATGACTTTGCCTTCCTACATCAAAACACATCCCAAATCGTTTAACAAAGTATCACTGTAGATCACAAATTCTTTACCTGATTCGGGTTGTACTAACACTAGAGCTTTAGTCAATAGGGCTTTCAATTGATCAAAACTTTTCTGACACTTTTCGGACCATTCAAACTTCACATCTTTTTTAAGCAGTTTCGTTAATAGAGTTACAATCATAGAAAAGCCTTTTACGAATCGTCTACAATAACCAGCAAGTCCCAGAAAACTACAGACTTCGGAGACATTCCTCGGAGGCTTCCAATCCAAAATAGCTAAAATTTTGCTCGGATCAACTCAGATACCTGATGTTGATACAATATGGCCTAGAAAATCGACTTCTCGTAACCAGAATTCACATTTGCTAAATTTCGCATACAATTTCTTGTCACGCAAAGTCTGTAGCACTTTTCTCAGATGCTCAGATTCATCACGTGAATAAATCATTATGTCATTAATGAATACGACAACAAATCGATCTAAATACGGTCTGAAATTTCATTTCATCAAATCCATAAAGATAGTAGGTGCATTTGTTCATCCAAAAGGCATAACTAAGAATTCATAGTGGTCGTACCTCATTCTGAATGCAGTTTTCGAAATGTCTGAGTCTTTTACTCAGAACTGATAATAGCCTAATCTCAAATCTATCTTCGAAAATACGGTAGTTCCATTCAATTGATCAAACAAATCATCAATTCAAGGCAGAGGGTATTTATTCTTGAAAGTAACTTTATTCAAATGACGATAACCAATGCACAATCTCATCGTGCCATCTTTCTTTTTCACAAATAGAACTGGTGCACCCCAAGGAGAAAAACTCGGTCTAGCAAACACTCTATTAGTCAATTCTTACAACTGAGACTTTCATTCTTTTATTTTGGTCAGAGCCATTCTATACAGAGCTATCGAAATTGGAGTAGTTCCTGGTACTAATTCATTACCAAATTTAACTTCTCGAATTAGAGGTAATCCCGGAAGTTCTTCAGGAAACACATAAGGGAATTCACATACAATAGGTATTGATTCAACTCTCTTTTCTGGCACTTTCGAATCAATCACATAGGCAAAGTAAGCTTCACAACCTTTTCTCATAATACTCAGAGCTTTCCTTGATGAAATCACAACCGGTAACCCATTCAAATCACTGAATTCAATTCGGAGTATTTCACCATTCTTGCATCTAAAATCAGTAATTTTTTGTTCACAGTTCACAATAGCATCATGCAAAGTTAGCCAATCCATACCCAAAATTATATCAAATTCATCAAAAGGTAATAACATCATATCAGCTAGAAAAAAAGGTCTCGAAACATTAACGGACAGTTCTTGCAGACTTCATCAACCAAAACACATCTGCTTAGGGGGTTCGATACTCTAATCACAAATTCAGTAAACTCTACAGGCAAAGTCTTACTAGATACTAAATTCAACATTCACTTAGCCATATATCTCTGATATTTCATTTGAGCATGATTCACATATACATATCATAACTCATTCTCATAGCAATTCATACTTATATCATATATTCACCAAGGTACATATACTTACCTTTCATTCTCAAACATTGTAATACAATTCAAACATACCTGAGTCAGATAGAAATTCATATAATCATTTATTTTCTTGGAATGCCTGTTGAATCGTTCGGAATCATAAGGACACGTAGATAGCTCGAAAACCTCGTATAATGCCAACGTCCCAGACGTGGTCTTACATGTAATCAAATATCGATGCCACTCTTCCAGACAAGGTCTTATACGAAATCAAATACGATACCAATGTCCTAGACGTGGTCTTACACGTAAATCATAAGTCGATGCCAACGTCCAAGGCGTGGTCTTACATGATAGCACATATCGGAATCGTATGTCATGACATATGTATCCTAACTATTCCTATGGTTCATACGGGGCTTTTCGGACGTCAGAACTTTGTCGATACTTTCTCGAATGTCTCATTTTTCTCAATTCATTTATTCATTCATCATAGTTCAATAGCATATAATTGATAGTAATTCAACTCAAAACACATTTATTTGTATATAGACTTACCTCGTACGGATTCAAATAGACGGAATCGGCTACTCAATGACTTTCGACTTTCCCCAATCTAATTTCGTTTTCTTTAGTTCTTGATCTATATAAATTTGAATTTAACCCTTTTATTCACCAAATCATTCAAATCAATCCACAAACACATATTTAGGGCATTTTACAAATTAGCCTTCACATTTTCATATTTTTGCACTTTACTCCTTAATCACTAAAATCACAAAATATACAAAATTTTCATATACTCATGTTAGGCCGAATTCTCATATTATTCATATAAGCCCATATGTTTCATTTATTTCACATTTTAGTCCCTCAATTTACAAATTTCACAATTTAGCCCAAATTACTCAATTTCATCAAAAATTCAAAGACAAAACATTTTAACCCGAAACGTATCTTCCATTTATCAACAACTAACTTCACAAAACTTATAATTTCATCAATGGAATAACTCAAAATCATCAAAAAGTTATATATTGAGACATGGTCTTGATAGAACTCTAAGCAACGATCCCAAAAACGTAGAAATTATCAAAAATTGAGTCAAAACCATACCTTAATCAAGCTTCGAAGTAGCTGAATATCTAAACACAAGAACCCTAGCTTTTCTTTCTTTAATTTTAGCAACCAAGAACAAAATGAACAGAAATTACATGTTTTGTTATAATTAATAATATTATTTATACAATTACAAATATAACCTTATTAATATCATTAAAAACTCCATTAACTAATGTCCATCAATGTCATTTAGTTATAACCATGGTCTATTTGCATCATAAGGACCTGACATCTAAGAAGACACGTTAATTAAGCCATTATTCAAATAGTATGCCACTTTTACACTTTATGCGATTAGGTCCTTTTCACAAATTAAGCACACAAATGATCAAATTTTTATACAAAACTTTCACACATGTCAATTCACATATTTTAAGCACATAAAATAATATTTAAATATTTCTTGACTCAGATTTGTGGTCTTGAAAGCACTATTTCGACTAGGGTCTAAACCAGACTGTTACATGAAGTTTAGTAAAAGTAAGTTCTAGCTCCGACAAGTTAGATTTCTAGGACATGTGATTTCTATAAAAGGTTTCTGAGTAGATCCTAATAATATATCTGCGATTCTAATTTGGAAAGCTCTGAAGAATGTTTCTAAGGCATGGAGATTTCTAGGTTTAGTTAGGTATTATCAATACTTCGTTAAGAATTTCTTAATAATAGCATCACCAATGACAAAACTATTACAAAAAGATGCCAAAGCTACTATAGAAATATGTCACTTTTTTTGGTCCAAAAATGTCAGCAGAGTTCGAGCAGTTGAAAACCATGTTAACTGAAGCTCTAGTTCTAACTCAGCCTAAATCCAAAAAAGAATCTATTGTTTATAGTGATGCCTCACTTAGCAGTCTGGGATGTGTTCTAATATAGGACATAAAAGTTATAGGTTATGCCTCACGACAGTTGAAATATCACGAGAAAACTATCTGATGACTGATTTGGAGTTAACAGTATTTGTTTTCACTCTGAAAATCCAACGATATTATTTGTATGTTAAAAAATGTCATATTTTTATTGATCACAAAATCCTAAAGTACATGATGACTCAGAAAGTCTTGAATTTAAGGCAATGTATATAGCTCAAGCTATTGAAATATTATGATTTAGTGATTGATTACCATCTGGGAAAAACTAACGTGGTAGTTGACGCTTTAAGCCGAAAGTCTTATTCGTCTTGAGGGCTATGAATGCAAATTTGACTTTAGAATGTGATGGTTTTATTCTAGTTGAGTTAAGAGTTAAATTGGTATTCTCAACGAGAATTCATGATTACATAAAAATGACTCAGATTTGTTATTGAAATAGAAACTAGTTGATAATGGATAGACAATTGATTTTAGTATCAGTGTTGATGATTGCCTATATTTTTGTAATAATTTATGTATACATGGTGATTCAGAGTTGGAATAGGACATTTTGAACAAAGCTTGTAACACCCCTAACCCATATCCGTCGCCAGAATAGAGTTACGGGGCATTACCGAAACTTTCAGAACATTTACAGATAAACCATGCCAATCACTGTTCATTTTCTGAGATTATTCGAAACGTCCCTTAAATGGACCCTCTAAGCCCAATTTGAGCATTAGAATCGAATCAGGACTTAATCGAAAACTCTAACAATTTTTCGCGACATTTCCAAAATTTTCCAAGGTGCAGGGCTCACACGCCCGTGTGGTCCAAGGGACACGCCCGTGCTGCAGGCCGTGTTCCACCCGGTGTAACTCTCAGACTTGTGCACAAGGCCATGCCACATGCCCGTGTACTAGGCCATGTCGTTAATTAAATTCTTTCAAAATTAGGTGCAGGTTTCACACGGTCAGGACACATGCCTATGTTCTAGGCCGTGTAGCATACACAGCTGAGACACACACCCGTGTCTCTGTCCATATGCTCAATTCTAAGCATTCTATTTCTAAAATTTAAGGTGCGAGGGACACATGGCGTAACCACACACCTATGTACCAGGCCGTGTGTCACACATGGTCTAGACACACGCCCGTGTGTCTGCCTATGTGGACAAAATGAAGCCATTTCTAGCTCCATTTCTCACTCAAAATCACACCAATGACCTGCACATAAACTCGCATCCAAATACCAACCATTTCAAGCATCCAAATTAAGCAAACTCTATCATTCAACATGGCATATCTTTACATGCATACATGATTATAATCTTACCTTGGTATATTACATATGTTAGGCATAAGTTAAACAACCATTTAACATGTATATAGCTACCATAGTATGACATTACAAGTATATCAAAAATAACCATTACTAGCCATTCCAATGCCTAGATTACAAACCACATATTTAAGCCATCTACGGCCAAATTAGTTTATACATGCCATTATACCAAAATGATTTTACTATATATACCCAAAATAAGCTAGTGGATAGTGTGATGATGCTCCAATGATCTCCAACCTTTGTGAGCTTTCGAGCATTATAAAATAGGGGAAAATAAAACAGAGTAAGCATTACATGCTTCGTAAGTTCGTATAACGGAAACTAAACTTACCAATTTCTTTTATTAAATCTAAGCATACAAAGTCATATTTTCCATCAACTTGGAAAAATTTCCTAAACACATATACACCAAGTAAACATAGATGAGCTCATCATGCAATATTCTTTTCAATACATTATCATTTCATATCGTAATTCTATCATCATGCCAAGAGTTTTGTCCGTTGAATCATTGAAATTCCAATGGATACTTGAGTAGTACACTCAAGGTGTACAATTTAATAACCCATCAATTCTTATTCAAGAGTACCCTTTAGGGCATTTAATCAAAGAACACACTCTCGAGCCATATATCGTATTATAGGATTACCAATCCAGGCTAAATCCATTATGTAATGTATGCTCAAAATAGCTCAATTAGGATTACTAGTCCAGGCTAAACCCTAATTGTAACATATGCTCGAGAGAGATTATATCAAGATTACCCGTCGGGGTTAAATCCTTTCTATAATGAGATCAATAAGATTACTCGTTCGAGCTAAATCTCGTCAGCAACAAATGTAGGAACTCATTATTTCAGGAAAGCACATTTATCCATTGAAATTCAATATTCAAACGAGACTTTACCCTTTTTCCCACATTTTCAAACATGTAATCATTTCACACATTTATAACATTCACATAAATATAATTCATATTGCATACAATCATAACATTCAATTTAACATATTTACATGCTCGATTAAGTTACACAGACTTACCTCAACACTGGTTCGCATATAAAATCTACTAATCTGAAACCTTTTCTTTTCCTCTACCTAACCTCAACTTTGTGTTGTCTGAATCTATATAAATAACTTTAATCATCAATTTCACACATTTCATATTCATTTGGACTCAATTTACGTCCTAGGAAAAATTACCATTTTGCCCCTAACTTTTCCATAAATTCCAATTTCATCCCTAGGCTCGAAAAATGAAATTTATGCAATTTACTCCATATTCCAAGCCTAACTGAAATTTCAACATAAAACTTACAGCACATATTTTCTATAAATTTTAGAATTTTTCATCAATTTTCACAACTTTACATTTTAGTCCTTAAATCATGTTTTCATCAAAGATCACTTTGTAAAAGTTGTTTGTCTATCAACAACCTTTCATTTTCTACCACAAATTTCTAATTTTCATCGTATACATCCATGACCTAATTTCCATACTTTGATAACTCTTCAAATTGATCCCCCAAATAGATAGATTAAGCTATCCCGGTTTCAAAAATATCAAAATTACTAAAAATGGGACAAGAAAACTTACCCAATTAAGCAATGAAAGTTTCTTCTCTCTCTCATAGAGTTTCCATAGAATTTTGGAGTAGAAGATGAGAAAAATAAGATGATATCTTTTATCATCTTTTTAATTAATTAAATTATTTCAAATTCCAATTTAGTCCTTGCCCTTTTTTTAAATTTCCATGGATGAGTCACCAAAATATCTACAAACTTTCCTTTAATGGTCTAATTACCATATAAGGACCTCAAGTTTTGAATTCCATAGCTTGTTAATCCTTCTAGCTACTAAAATTCAACTTTTGCATTTTATACGATTTAGTTCTTTCCCTAATTAAGCATATAATCTATAAAATTTTCTTATCGAGATTTTCACATGACATTTCTAACATATTATGGACCATGTAATAAAATAAAAAATAATTTTTATTTTCAGATCGGAGTTGTGGTCGCGAAACCACTACTCCGATTTCAATGAAAATGGGCTGTTACAAAGCTCACAGCAACGTTTACTCAATTCATCTAGGAAGTAATAAAATGTATAATGATTTGAAGCAACTTTACTGGTGACTATGAATGAAATGTGAGATATCAAAATTTGAATCTAGATGTTTGATATGTCAACAGGTAAAGGCCAAACATCAGGTTTCGTCAGGCCTGCTACAACCTATGATGATTCTCGAGTGGAAATAGGTGCGAGTTACGATGTATTTTATTTTGGGATTTCCTTTGACTTCAAAAAAGAAAGATTTAATCTAGGTAATTGTAGATAGATTAATGAAACCCACACACTTTATACCTGTCATGACTAATTATTCGCTTGAGAAGTTAGCCAAACTGTATGTCACAGAGATTGTTGATTACATGGAGTGTCATTATCTACTATCTTCAATCATCATCCAAGGTTTACCTCTAGGTTTTGGGGTAAATTACATGAAGCTTTGGGTACCAAACTAGAATTTAGTACTATTTTCCATTTGTAGACAGACGATTAGTTTGAACGAGTGATTCAATTTCTGAAAAACATGTTACGGTACTGTGTAATTGAATTTAAAGGTAGTTGGCAGAAATATTTTTTGTTGGCTAAATTTGCCTATAATAATAGCTATCAGTAAAGTATAAAAATGGCATTGTATAAGGCTTTATATGGATGCGAATGCAGAAGCCCATTATATTGGTCAGAGCTGAATGAAAGAAAGTTAGCTGGGATTGATTTGGTTCAGGAAATAGAGGACAAAGTTAGGGTTATTCGAGATAATTTGAAAGTTGCCTCCGATCATCAAAAATCATACACTAATTTGAAAAGAAAATATATCAAGTTTAACATCGGTGAGAAAGTGTTTCTAAAAGTCTCACCTAGGAAAAAAGTCTTGCGTCTCAACAAAAGAGAAGCTTGGTTCAAGATTCATTGGGTCGTCTGAGATTTTGGAAAGAATTGGACCAATAGCTTATCGACTAGCTTTACCTTTAAAGCTCGAGAAGATTCATAATATTTTTCATGTCTCAATGTTACGCTATTATTGTTCTAATCCATCACATGAAATATCTCCCGACAATGTTGAGCTACAGCCTAATTTGTCATATGGTGAAGAACCAGTTAAAATTTTACCTCGGGAAGTGAAAGAAATACGAAATAAACACGTATCATTGGTAAAAGTACTTTGGCATTGACACGGAGTTAAAGAAGCTAAGTGGAAAATGGAAGAATCTATGAAATCTCAATACCCTAATATATTTTCAAGTAAGAATTTTAGGGATGAAATTTTTTAAAGGGGGAGATTTGTAACGACCTATTTTTTAGTGGTACCAAAAATGGTGATTTTGGAATCTCATTTTTCAATATTGAGTTAGTAATTATTAACTATTAATATTTACGAGTCTATTATAGGATTACATTAAACTCTAGTACGATAATTTTGTTAATTGAATGGTTAATTAGGGTACAAGGACTAAATCATAAAAATCATAAAACTTAATCACTATTGATTTTTACTAGTTAAATGAAATAAATAGTATTTTTTGCAATGGTTCAAATGAAAATTTAGCCATTGTTAATTATAGTGGCCAATTTGTGGCCCTTGGATTTGATAATAAAGCTTATTTTATAATATGATTAAGTTATAGTAATAAGTAAAATATGCTTAATATCTTAACTAAAAAAGAAATAAGAAACATCCATCCATTTTCTTGCCCAAAACTAATTCTCCAAGGAAGAAAAAGACCTAGCTTTCGACCAAGCTTGTTCTACAATTTGGTGAGTCAAATTTTGTTTGTCTCTTATAATTATGTTTTTGGAATCCTATGAGCTTGATTTAGCTAGACTAGGGATTAATTTGTAAGACTATCAAAGATTCTAAAAGTTTCCATTGTTGCTTTTGAAGCTTTTTAGACGTTAAATGGTAGATTTACAAGCTAAGATTAATGACTAAGTTCTAAAGTGTTTTTTGTTAGTTGTGAGTTTGGGGATTAAAATGTAATAAAGCTAAATTTGACATGAAAATTTCTATAATTTTCATTTTAGAGGATCATAAAAGGATGAATTTGAAAACGGATTGAAAAATGAAGCTTAAAAATGAAAGTTATAGTTGTATCGATTTTAGGGACTAAATTGAATAAAACGTAAAACTTTAGGGAAATTTTGTAAAATGAAATTAAAAGGTCATATGCATGTATTTGAGAGTTATAAGGTATTTGAAATTGATAATTTAAACTTAATTATCATATAGATCAAGGATTGAACCAAGTTGAGGATAATTAAGGAAAAGGGAAATTGTAGAATAGTCCCTACAATCCAACTCGTTAGCTGATCATATTAGGTAAGTTCATATGATGTATGTTTGTTTTAATTTCTATTTACTTGTATTATAAATGTCTTTATGTTTATTGTAACTTTAAATATTTGCAAAATGGCATGAAAGATGAGCTTAGACTAAATCGTAAAGTTTTACATATGTGATTATTATAACCTATATGGAATAATGAATGAATATGACATGATTACGACATATGTTCTAAATCATGGAAATGCTTCAGCAATGTAAATGTTTTGAATTCTATATAAATGTCCATTTGAACTTAGTAAAGGTTTAGGATACGATTGGCATACCAATTGGGTTAGTTGCGCGGTTGTACGAGATTGCACTTTGGTACCTCCGTTTGCACTACGATGCCTCTGTATGGCATTATGATGCTCTCTAGTGTAGTCTAGGTACCTGAGTATCCGAACCTGCTTACGATAGTTCTTTGGGCTAATTTGAATTGAGTATAAATGGTAAATGTTATAAATGAAAGTATTGTATCTATGTGAATGGATTTAATTGACTGATATGACAAATGTTGAAATTTTCTGTTATCTGGTAATGTGATGAAATCACTTGTCTTTTCTGAATTGTTATGTCAGGTTTATAGTATTACGTTAATTTTTTTACTACATATTTTTTTATTCAAGGTAAGTTTATTTATATTGTAATAGCCCGTTTTTAGTCAAATCAGAACAGTGGTTCTGGGACCACAAATTTGAGGTCAAAATAATTATTATATTATTATTTTAATGTCTTCAGAATGATAGTATGATTGTGTGAAAATTTCGTTAAGAAATTTTATCGTTTAAATGCTCAATTTGATAAAAAAGACTAAATCGCATAAAGTGTAAAACTTATGTTCTATTAGCTAAAAGTGTCTAATAGCTATGGTATATTAAAGTGGAGATCCTTATGTAGTAATTAGCCCATTTATAAAGTCATTGGACAAATATGGACATCTTTTAATGGCTTTAAAGGTTACATAACAAAGGTTAAATAGGTAATTTAATAAACAAACTTAAGTAAAATAATAAAAATAAGGATATCATCTTTCTAATTTAGCTATCACCACCGAAAATCAAAAAGACGAACATCCATGGAAGCTTGAGTACTTGGCCTTCTCATTTTTGCTTGCATGTGAGTATAGTTTGTCCTGTTTTTAATGATTTCTATATTTTTGAGACCGTTGCAGCTTAATCTAGCTAGCCTAGGGACTAATTTACAAATTTTTTAAAGGTTTAGGGTTTTTCCATTGATGAATATAAGTTTATTTTGATGTTTGATGATAGAAAATAAATGATTGTTGTTGGATAAACAACATTTGTCAAGTGATTTTTAGTAAAATTGTTAATTAGGGTTTAAATTGAGAAATGTGGAAATTTTATGGTTAAATTGTGAAAAAATGAAAAATATGGGCTGCTATGGGTCTATATGAAAATCGGCTAGCATGGGTAGGGACCTAATTGCATCAATTTATATTTTTATGAGATAAGGACTAAATTGTAAAAGTGCTGAAATATCAAGGGCAAAAGGGTAAAGTTGCCATAATATGCATTTTGGGCTAAATTGAATAGAATGATAATTAAGCAAGCTAAATTTGATTACATATAGATCAAGAAAAGCGAAGTTCGGATTTAGATCAGGGGAAAAACAAAGTGTTGGACTAATCGACCCATTTCGTCGTTTTTGCATTCGAGTTAAGTTAGTATTGTAACAGCTTAGTTTAGACCCTAATCAGAGTAGTGGTTTCGGCACCACAAATCTGAGTCAGAAAAATATTTTAATATTATTTGTGGTGTCTACAGCATGTTAATTTATATGTGTGAAAATTTCGTGGGAAAATTTTATCGTTTGTGTGTTTGATTTAAATAAAAGGACTTAATCACGTAAAATGTAAAAGTGGCTAGATAATTGTTAAAGTACTAAAATGCTATTGTTTTTATAATGTGGAGTCCTTAAGGTGAAATTTCACCCTTGAAATCATGCATGGACAGTATTAAACATGAAATATATAGTTTGGTTATTGATTTTAAGAGGTTAATATGGTAAA
Organism: Gossypium longicalyx; assembly: GCA_025698465.1. Taxonomy (NCBI): domain Eukaryota; kingdom Viridiplantae; phylum Streptophyta; class Magnoliopsida; order Malvales; family Malvaceae; genus Gossypium; species Gossypium longicalyx. The sequence goes on from CM046998.1 coordinate 57,927,132, forward strand.
AATGCTAATTAATAATGTTATAATAAAACAAAAAAAAGTAATAAAGCCATGAAATTGTTCATCTTTTGGCCAATTATAACAAAGAAAAAGAGAAAGAAAAGAGTTTTAAAGGTTCGGCCCTTGTGTTCTTCAAATTAGGTATGTAATTTGTTCGGTTTTTGATAATTTTACGTTTTTGAGATCTTTGCTTTGAGTACTAGCTAGCCCATGCTTGAATTTTTGAATTTGATGATGTATTCATGAATTGCCATTGTTGATAGCTATAACGCCCCGATTTTTGGGCCTAGAAGAGTTGGGCTTTGAGTTTGGGATTTGGATAGAAGAAAACCTGAATAATTAAGAAGTTTTAAATATTATCGTTTAAGAAAAAATTTTGAATTAAATTACTACTAGAAAATTTTTACTGTATTTATTATTATGAATGTTTTAAATTTTTATAAAATTTTAATTAGTATTACGAGATAAAATTTTTATTATTAGAAAAAATATTATTGTATGTATGTTTGAAAAATTTTTATGAAAATTATTATTTACTGTATTATTGATATTTTAAATTTTTTATTATTAGATATATTTATAAAATTATTATTATAATAATTATTATTAGATAGGAAAATATATATATATATTTATAAAAGTATTGTTGTTTTGGTGCTTAAACTCTAGGGAAAAAATTGTTTTAATTTTTGCCTCATAGAGGGAATCTGCGCATAAGGCTTATAAAATAAATTGGGCAAGACTGGGCATGAGGGCAAGACTGGGCATGAAGAAGCGTACCTGGCCCAGTGGTTAGCATGCTAGGTAGTGGGAAGGAGAGTTGGGGTTTGACTCCCAGCATGTGCAAAAGTGTTTTATTTTTCTTTATATCAGGGAACTACGCAGGGAAGCCTTATATATAGTTGGGGTTAAAAGATAACACAAAGGGAAGTTTGGTCCAGTGGCAAAGGTGCTGGGAGTGTGGTATAGTGCCTAGGGTCGAAGGTTGACGCACGCAAAGGCTTGTTTTTATTTTAGAAGCCAAGTCGCACTAAAGTAAGGTTTAAGAATAGTTGAGACCGAGTTATGCTATAAGGATGCTTGTGGAGTAGTGGCACCTAGGGTGCTAGGAGTTCCACAAGGGCATGGGTTCAAGTCCAGGCGCAAGTATGTTTTAATTTTATATTTTTTAAAATGAATGGGACTTCAGTAGGTAACCATTAAGATAAAATGTGACGGTATATTGTTGAATGCGAACGCGCGTCCCAGTGGCTAGTAGCGTGCGGGGCAACTTGGAGGTCCTAGGTTCGAGCAGTATTACGCGCAAGAGAGTGCTTCTTTTTGCTGTACGCGAGTGGGAAGGGTCGTACGGGATTGAAACTCTACCAGCAACAGGAGGAGTCAGCTGAGGGGTGGACTGTTGCTAAGCAGTGGAGAGTTTGAACTAAATTCTAAATTAAAATTGAATCAAACTTTGAATTTGGCCATGAATTAAGGAGCTAAGGAAGGAATTAAAATTGGAAAAGGACTTTTGTGCCTATTTAAGCACCCATTCGGGCATAAGCATGAGGTGCCGATTGCTTTTATTTTAGGGGGGCCTTCATGAGTTATATCCTTCTTGGAGGTTTGGGATATTTTTTTTTAGTGTGGTAGCCAATTTTAATTTTATTTTCCTTTCAATCGGATTTTTTTTCTTTGTTTCTATTTTATTCTAATTTTATCTTATATTCTTTTCTATTTTTCCCAAAAGCTGAACAATTCTCTCATTTTCTATTTTCTTTCCTCGAAGCCAAATTCTATTTAAAACAATTTTTTTCTTCTCAAATATTGGTTGCCGATTACTCCTTTGGTTGAAACCATATCTCCTTTCCTTTTAATCTTTCAAAAGACTGAACCTCTAATCTTACATCTCTTCCTCTACTGATTGTCTCTTCGATGGTGAACTTATCGTCACCTATTTTTCTTTTAGATCGCAATAGCCATATTGTAGGATAGATCCAAAAGCCGAAAAGCTTCATATTTTAGTGATTCGGGAATTAATATTTAGATCTATTTTCTACGCACGCTTAAGTTAGATTCACAACGGATCGGGGGTAGAAAGGTATTTGGAACGTTCTTCAACGAGTAGATCTCTTGGTAAGTATTCGAACCTTCTTTCCATTCGTATCTTATGCTTAAAAAAAGTTGAAAACCCCTATATACATAGGGTGGCTGTCGACTAAGGCTGAAAGGGTTTTTTGGTCTCGTGAGGATTAAAGGCTACCGATCGAGGAGTGTGTGAAAAGCTTGGATCATCGGAGTGACTAAATCTAGATGTAGTCATCAATTTTGGCAGAAAGGTAAGAACTTTGGGGTTTAGGGCATTGTTGGCCGAATATGGTAAGGGGTTTAGTACGTAGCTTGTTTTTTATATTTAGACTGACGTATTAGTAACTCGACTGTAGGCAACTCGTGTGTGGATCTCGCCAACGTATCGTTACAAATCAGGTGTGTAAATGACACCCACTCATAGACTAGATCGGCAACAGCCGAAAAGCCGAAAAGCTAAAAAGCTGAAAAGCTGAAAAGCCGACATTTGTGAACTTACGAGAGTGCGAGCGCTCGTGAGGTGTTTTGGTTGTTAATTTTTGGTAATCGCAAGCAGTATGATTGCAGAGTGCGCAATTTCGTGCACTTTGGTATATTTGGGCTTAATAGGCCAAAATCGGGTTAATGGGCCAACGGGCCCAATTTAGTAAAAACGCTCGGTAAGTGTTGCTGATAGTACGTTAATAACTGTAATGAGCATGAAACCCTAAAAAGACTGATAAAATTACTGAAATATCTCTGTAAGGTAGAATTACCGTAATATCCTTAAAGTGGTAAGTTTACGATTACGCCCCTCGAGGGTAAATAACTGTTCTTACGCTATAATCTGACTGTCTTTCTGAAGCATGCCTTGTTAATTATATATATATTCTGCATACATGTCATACTGCATGGGGTTGGGTTTTGTTATGGAGGAAGAACTCGTTCTGGTGGCTGTTCCGCATATTCTGATATAAGCAGCTTTGGTGCGGATTATAGTTAGTGCCGCAACCGGTGCTAACACTGTAAGCGTAGGGATGGCGTGGGTGATTTAATCCCCACAGGAAGTGTAGGGATGGACGGAGGCAAGTGCAAGGTTGGATGGGTTTATCATGCATTAATCATATGAGACTATATTGAAATGGGCTCAACAGTGTTAATATGGGCAAGGCCCAATATATCTCGACTTGTAATAGGGCTACGGCCCAGATTAATACTGATATGGGCTAGGCCCAATATACTCTGATACTATAAGGGGCTATGGCCCAGATTACTATTGATATGGGCTAAGGCCCAGTTAACACTGATTTTTGAATAGGGCTTAGGCCCAGTAAAGCTTGAACTGATTTGGGCTCTGGTTGGGATACTTTACACACTGAGTTTTCCAAACTCACCCCCTTTCTTTTCCATCCTTGCAGGTGAGCCCTAGTTGGTGGACTTGGAGCTGGGCGGGATTCAGAGTGGCCACGAAGATTAAATTCCTGGTTTTTAAATAAGTTTCAATTAGCTTCCTTTTAAATTTTGCATTTATTTTTGATTATTTCTATTTTGGTTAAAGTTGTAATAAGGCCACACTATTATTTTTATTTTGGGTTTTTAAATTACTTAAATCGTTTTCAACTTGAGATTCACATCGCTTAACTTGATTCCTTAAAATTGGTTAGCTCTAGGGCGAGTTTTATAAAAGTTACTTATTTTTAAAATATCACGATAACCGAGCAAAGCTTCTGCAACGTAAATGTTTTCAAAGGAAATAAATATTTTAAATAGACTTAAACTTAATTTGTTGTTCATGGACAAGTAATAAGCTTAAAGTGTGGCAATGGATGTGTGCATGTCTAGGATTGGATCCTGGAAGAGCTAGGTACTTAAGCAGTCTAATTGACTCACCTCCTCTTTTCTTGAATCCTACCTGGTGCGTAGTATCCATTCACTCTAAGCTCTAACAAAGAAGGTTTGATTTTTTTGATACTTAACTATTTTTAAAATAACATGTTTCTGCCACTACAAAGGTTTACAAGTTTAAACGGTAAAAGTTTCTAAACATCAAGAAGGGTTTTCAATGAAAACATGGTTTTCGAAAAATACTTTAATGTACACACCAGGCTTGGCCATAATGTCTGGGCCGGGTTTGGGGTGTTATATTTAGTGGTATCAGAGCCAAGGTTGCAACAACTCGGCTGTGGATTGGGTCCAAAAAGGTTTTCAAAACTTTAAGCCCAAAGAGGGTATTTTTGGAAAAATTTGACTTTTGAAAACAAATTTTCTGTTTAAAGGAGATAATTCCCAAACTTGTTTTCTTTAAATCAAATGTTTGAGAAATGGATTTTAAAAAGGCCTAAATCTTTTGAGTTTGTCTGAAATCTGATAAGGTGGCACACTGAATCCCCGACACCAAGTCTGTAAGTACTTTTTCCTTAAATATTGTACTGTACTAAAACCTTACTGTAGATAGGATTGAGACTTTACTATACTGTAGCTAGGTTGATACTAAAACCATAGAGACTGAGACAGTAGGAACTAAAAACCCAAAAAGATTGAGACTGTAGCTAGGCTATGATTTTGTAAAGAACAAAAACTCTAAAATACTATCTCTGCATAAGACATAGTAATAAATAGTAAAATTTTTAAGATCTTTGTAGTTATTTGATATGTGTACGGGTAATGAGTATTGATATGGATTCTAAGGGTAAGCAAAGTCTGCCAACTTCGGGTAGCGGTAACTCGAAGCTTGGGACTGAGGCATTGACTGAGTTAGTAAGGAAAGTGGTAGAAGAAGTATTGGAGACCAAGGTTAAGAAAATTAGGGAAATGCTTCAAGCAGGTTGCTTGGAGTGTAAGAAGAGGAAGGATTCTAGTTCTCAGAAAACTAAGCCTCGTTCTGTGAAACATGTTAAGAGACGACCAAACTTTCCAACCTGCAAGAACTGCAACGGGCGTCATCCAGGTGAATGCCATAGGAAGACAGGAGCATGCTTTAGATGTGGGTCCAAGGAGCAACGAGCTCGGGATTGCCAAGCTTATTCTATTTAAGTGTGTGTTACGAATTGTATGCGTGCTTGATAAATGTTTCTTTACTTTGGTAATTTGATGTTCTGGGTCGTACTAAGAATTATATATTTTTTTTAAAATTTTAAATTAAATTACAGTGCGCAGTGGAAGCATAGTGGTTTGACTTGGGTAATACGGTTAGTTTGAAATTTCGAGGACGAATTTTTTTTAAGGGGAGTAGAGTTGTAATGCCCCGATTTTTGGGCCTAGAAGAGTTGGGCTTTAAGTTTGGGATTCGGATAGAATAAAACCTGAACAATTAAGAAGTTTTAAATATTATTGTTTAAGAAAAAATTTTGAATTAAATTACTACTAGAAATTTTTTACTGTATTTATTATTACGGATATTTTAAATTTTTATGAAATTTTAATTAGTATTATGAGATAAAATTTTTATTATTAGAAAAAATATTACTGTATGTATGTTTGAAATTTTTTTATGAAAATTATTATTATTTACTGTATTATTGATATTTGAAATTTTTTATTATTAGATATATTTATAAAATTATTATTATAATTATTATTAGATAGGAAAAAATATATATATTTATAAAAGTATTGTTGTTTTGGTGTTTAAACTCTAGGGAAAAAAATTGTTTTAATTTTTGCCTCATAGAGGGAATCTAGGCATAAGTCTTATAAAATAAATTGGGCAAGACTGGGTATGAAGAAGCGTACCTGGTCCAATGGTTAGCATGCTAGGTAGTGAGAAGGAGAGCTGGGGTTCGACTCCCAGCATGTGCAAAAGTGTTTTATTTTTCTTTATATCAGGGAACTACGCAGGGAAGCCTTATATATAGTTAGGGTTAAAAGGTAACACAAAGGGAAGTTCGGTCCAGTGGTAGAGGCGCTGGGAGTGTGGTATAGTGCCTAGGTTCGAGGGTTGGCGCACGCAAAGGCTTGTTTTTATTTTAGAAGCCAGGTCGCACTAAAGTAAGGTTTAAGAATAGTTGAGACCGAGTTATGCTACAAGGACGCTTGTGGTGCAGTGGCACCTAGGGTGCTAAGAGTTCCACAAGGGCACGGGTTTGAGTCCAGCCGCAGGTATGTTTTAATTTTATATTTTTTTAAAATGAACGGGACTTCAGCAGGTAACCTTTAAGATAAAATGTGACGGTATATTGTTGAATACGAACGCGTGTCCCAGTGGCCAGCAACGTGCGGGGCAACCTGGAGGTCCCAGGTTAGAGCAGCGTTACGCGCAAGAGAGTGCTTTTTTTTGTTGTACGCGCGTGGGAAGGGTCATACGAGATTGAAACTCTACCAGCAACAGGAGGAGTCGGCTGAGGGGTGGACTGTTGCTAAGCAGTGGAGAGTTTGAATTAAATTCTAAATTAAAATTGAATCAAACTTTGAATTTGGCCATGAATTAAGGAGCTAAGGAAGAAATTAAAATTGGAAAAGGACTTTTGTGCCTATTTAAGCACCCATTCGGGCATAAGCATGAGGTGCCAATTGCTTTTATTTTGGGGGGGCCTTCATGAGTTATATCCTTCTTGGAGGTTTGGGATATTCTTTTTTAGTGTGGTAGCCAATTTTAATTTTATTTTCCTTTCAATCGGATTTTTTTTCTTTGTTTCTATTTTATTCTAATTTTATCTTATATTCTTTTCTATTTTTCCCAAAAGCTGAACAATTCTCTCCTTTTCTATTTTCTTTCCTCGAAGCCAAATTCTATTTAAAACAATTTTTTTCTCAAATATTGGTTGCCGATTTCTCCTTTGGTTGAAACCATATCTCCTTTCCTTTTAATCTTTCAAAAGACCGAACCTCTAATCTTACATCTCTTCCTCTACTGATTGTCTCTTCGATGGTGAACTTATCGTCACCTATTTTTCTTTTAGATCGCAATAGTCATATTGTAGGATAGATCCAAAAGCTGAAAAGCTTCATATTTTAGTGATTCGGGAATTAATATTTAGATCTATTTTCTACGCAAGCTTAAGTTGGAATCACAACGGATTGGGGGTAGAAAGGTATTTGGAACGTTCTTCAACGAGTAGATCTCTTGGTAAGTATTCGAACCTTCTTTCAATTCGTATCTTGTGGTTAAGAAAAGTTGAAAACCCCTATATACATAGGGTGGCTGTCGACTAAGGCTGAAAGGGTTTTTTGGTGCTATTTGGTTTGTTGGTGCTAGTGAGGATTAAAGGCTGCCGATCAAGGAGTGTGTGAAATGCTTGGATCATCGGAGTGACTAAATCTAGCTGTAGTCATCAATTTCGGCAGAAAGGTAAGAACTTTGGGGTTTAAGGCATTGTTGGCCGAATATGGTAAGGGGTTTAGTACGTAGCTTGTTTTTTTATATTTAGACTGACGTATTAGTAACTCGATTGTAGGAAAATCGTGTGTGGATCTCGCCAACGTATCGTTACAAATCAGGTGTGTAAATGATACCCACTCATAGACTAGATCGGAAAAGTCGAAAAGCCAAAAAGCTGAAAAAGTCGAAAAGCTGAAAAGCTGGCATTTGTGAACTTGCGAGCGTGCGAGCGCTAGTGAGGTAGTTTGGTTGTTAATTTTTGGTAATCGCAAGCAGTATGATTGCAGAGTGCGCAATTTCGTGCACTTCGGTATATTTGGGCTTAATGGGCCAAAATCGGGTTAATGGGCCAACGGGCCCAATTTAGTAAAAATGCTCGGTAAGTGTTGCTGATAGTACGTTAATAACTGTAATGAGCATGAAACCCTAAAAAAATTGATAAAATTACTAAAATATCTCTGTAAGGTAGAATTACCGTAATATCCCTAAAGTGGTAAGTTTACGATTACGCCCCTCGAGGGTAAATAACTGTTCTTACGCTATAATCTGACTGTCTTTCTGAAGCATGCCTTGTTAATTATATATATATTCTGCATACATGTCATACCGCATGGGGTTGGGTTTTGTTATGGAGGAAGAACTCATTCTGGTGGCTGTTCCGCATATTCTGATATAAGCAGCTTTGCTGCAAATTATAGTTAGTGCCGCAACCGGTGCTAACACTGTAAGTGTAGGGATGGCGTGGGTGATTTAATCCCCACAGGAAGTGTAGGGATGGACGGAGGCAAGTGCAGGGTTGGATGGGTTTATCATGCATTAATCATATGAGACTGTATTGAAATGGGCTCAACTGTGTTAATATGGGCAAGGCCCAATATATCTCGACTTGTAATAGGGCTACGGCCCAGATTAATACTGATATGGGCTAGGCCCAATATATTCTGATACTGTAAGGGGCTATGGCTAGATTAATATTGATATGGGCTAAGGCCCAGTTAACACTGATTTATGAATAGGGCTTAGGCCCAATAAAGCTTGAACTGATTTGGGCTCTGGTTGGGATACTTTACACACTGAGTTTTCCAAACTCACCCCCTTTCTCTTCCATCCTTGCAGGTGAGCCCTAGTTGGTGGACTTGGAGCTAGGCGGGATTCAGAGTGGCCACGAAGATTAAATTCCTGGTTTTTAAATAAGTTTCAATTAGCTTCCTTTTAAATTTCGCATTTATTTTTGATTATTTCTATTTTGGTTAAAGTTGTAATAAGGCACTCTATTATTTTTATTTTGGGTTTTTAAATTACTTAAATCTTTTTCAACTTGAGATTCACATCTCTTAACTTGATTCCTTAAAATTGGTTAGCTCTAGGGCGTGTTTAATAAAAGTTACTTATTTTCAAAATATCATGATAACCGAGTAAAGCTTCCGCAACGTAAATGTTTCTAAAGGAAATAAATATTTTAAATAGACTTAAACTTAATTTGTTGTTCGTGGACAAGTAATAAGCTTAAAGTGTGGCAATGGATGTGTGCATGTCTAGGATTGGATCCTGGAAGAGCTAGGTACTTAAGCAGTCTAATTGACTCACCTCCTCTTTTCTTGAATCCTACCTGGTGCGTAGTATCCATTCACTCTAAGCCATAACAAAGAAGGTTTGATTTTTTTAATACTTAACTATTTTTAAAATAACATGTTTCTGCCACTACAAAGGTTTACAAGTTTAAACGGTAAAAGTTTCTAAACATCAAGAAGGGTTTTCAATGAAAACATGGTTTTCGAAAAACACTTCAATGTGACACACCAGACTTGGCCATAATGTCTGGGTCGGGTTTGGGGTGTTACAATAGCTTGACGATTTTTGTGTTTGATGATGAAAAATAAATATATGTTGTTAGATTGTCAAGTTTAATTAAGTGATTTTTGATAAAAATGTCTATTTAGGACTAAATTGAGAATTTTGTAAATTGAGGGGTCAAAATGTGAAATAAATAAAACATATGGGCTTATATGGACTAGGGGTAAATTCAGCCTAACATGGGTGTATTCAAATTTTGAATATTTTGTGTTTTGTGAAATAGAGACTAAATTGTGGAAAATGTGAAATGTTAGGGGCAAAAGTGTAATTTGTCCATTTATGTGTTTTTGGATGAATTTGATTGAATATTTGATTAAATAAGTTTAATTTATATTAATTTAGATCAAGAAAAGAGAAAATCGAATTTGGATCGGGGGAAACCAAAAGTTGTTGAATAGTCGACTTGGTCTGTTCGTCTTCGTACGAGGTAAGCTCATAAGTAAATATATGCCGTTAAATTCGATTGTATATATTATATTTGTGTTAAATTGAACTATTTCTTGTATATATATGTTCAAGCCGAATTTGTTTAAGTATGGAGAAGTATTTATAAGACTGAATCGATCGAGTTACGACGTCCGAAAGTCCTATACGAACCTTAGGAATAGTTAGGATTTTGATATATGATTTCGTGTAAGACCACGTCTGGGACGTTGGCACCGATTTTTGATTTGCGTGTAAGACCCTGTCTGGGATAGTGGCATCGTTATGTAATTACATGTAAGACCACGTCTGGGATGTTGGCGTTGTATAAGCTTTTCGACTATCCGAGTATCCTTATTAATTTCAAATGGTTCAACGGGCAATATCGAGTTAAGATCGAATGTGAAATCGAGCTAAAAAGTCAGGTATGTACTAAACCAAATGATTGAATAGTAAGGTAAGTTTATACTTATATGAATATATGAAATGTGTATTTTGAAAGTGAGAATTAAATATGCTTAAAATTATATGCGTATTCGACCTAGTGGAAAAATAATGTTAAAGTATATGTATGGATATTGTATTTGTGGTTATGGTTACTATGATTAGGTTTAATTAAATTGAATTATGAATGTCATTAAAATGATTTATTTACTTATGACTTACTAAGCTATTCAAGCTTACTATGTGCATGTTCTTTGTTTTTATAAATTTTGGAAGCTAGTTATGAGCTCGGGGATCGTGAGAGAAATCCGTCACACTATCAATCACATTCGTGGTATTTTATAAGTTTGAACTTAAACCTATGGCATGTATAGGCTAGTTATTATGTTTGGTTATGAAGTTTGTATATATTAAAGCCATGTGAAAATGGCTAGAAATGATGTCTAAGCTTAGGTGATTTCGGTTATGATATATATATAGGTGAAGTGTTTGGTATGGTTTGCAAATGTGGTTTGATATATTAGATGAGTAATATGTACGTTATATGTGTGTGATGTGTTTGGAAAATGTTTGAGGTTTAAAGTAATGTTTCGTAAAGCTCATGATTGTTCATTTGGTAAATTTGATATATGTGCTTGATGAATTATGGTAAATGATGTAACATCCCAAATTAGGGCCTAGTCAGAATAATGGTTTCGAGACCATGAATCCAACGTAAGAAAATTCATTTTTATTATATTTTTATTGTCTACATTTTGACGTTTGGGCACTCAATTTGGTCAAAAGGACTAAATCGTAAAACATGCAAAAGTTGAGTTCTACATGTTAGAGGTGTCCAATTGTTATGAAATTTTAAATTGGAGGTCCTTAAATGGTAATTAGACTATTTGTTAATTTTTTGGACAAAAATGGACATGAAATGGGTGAAATAGAATATTTTTAAGTTAGGGGCATTTTGGTTATTTAGTAATTAAAATGAATTAAAAACAAAATTAAAAGCCAATTTTTGTCCATCTTCAACCCCATGGCCAAAACTTGCATGGAGAAGACATAGCTAGGGTTTTTCAAGATTCCAAACTCGATTGTAAGTCTGTTCTAGCCCCGTTTTTAATTATTTTTACGTTTTTGAAATCCTTGTAACAAGATTTACCTATTTCTACCATTTATTTGAGTTATGATGAAGGCATAGGGTTTGACCCATGTTAGAACTTTGTGCATTTTGATGTGTAATGGTAGATTATGCATGTTTATGGTTGGAGAAATGACTTTTACTAAGTAGTTTTCGGTGAAAACGCTAAAAAGGACTAAATTGTAAAAGTTTTAAAATTTGTAATAAAAGTGTGATTTAGTGGAAATTGTGGGCTGCAATAGTTATGAAAATGATCCGGCTAGGCTTAAAGTGCAAAGAAATTGAATAAAAATCATTTTACGAGCCTATGGGCAAAAGCTTAAATATGATAAAGTTTAGGGGTAAAAATGTAATTCTGTAAAAGTATGATTTTTGGGTCAATTTGAAAAATTTGAATAATAAATGAGCTATATTTGAAATGTTAGATCAAGGAAATCGAGATTGGGGCATAAATCGAAAAAATACAAGGTTTTGGACTAAATTGATAAATTATTATTTTCATATTCGAGGTAAGTTCGTGTGATTTAATAAGCATGTTATTCATGTCATTGTTGTTATACATGAAATCTATCTTGTTATGATTGTATTGAAGTTTATGTTAATGATATTGCGAGTGAGAAAGAGATGTACCCCATAAAGAAATCGAAAGCTTAATATGTCAATTACACATTGTGTGTTTATTGGACATGGGAAAATTGATGGAACAAGAGATTCCATTGAAACTAGTAAGTTTGTAAGTAAATAATATATCGTTTTTACTTATGTTATAATATTTTGTTATTATATGAGATGTGGTTGTATATTGAATGATCACTTGATGTAAATTATGAATTGAAATTGATTATGGATAAATTGGTAAAATGTTCAAAAGTGAGGAATTTCCCAGTTAGACCTTCAGAATAGAAAAGATACGAATGATACATTGTGAGAACACATGTGTAGTACTATGTGCAGGCTACTATGTGTTTAAGATGGTTTTAGGTTATGTGTGTAGTACTAAGTGCAGGCTACTACGTGTACCATATAGTTAGGTCGCATGTGTAGTACTAACTGTAGGCTACTATGCGTACTCGATAGCTTCGATCACATGTGTGGTACTAAGTGTAGGCCATTATGTGTAAGAGACAGTTTTGGTAACAGATGTACCAGATAGCTTCGGTTACAAGGGTGGTAGTATGTGCAGGCCACCGTGTATCTGTTATTATTCCGATGAGTTCAACGGGAAATTGACTAAGTAAAAATACATGTGATCATGTAATGACTAGTATAATTGAATATGACTATGTGATGAACAAGTGCAGGTATATGTGTGTGAAAATTTATGAGCAATGCGCTTGATAGTTGAGCGAACTTTCGGAAAGATGGAATGGAGTAAGTGAGATTATGTAAGAGTGAAATTTATAATAAAACAGTTTTGGACAACAACAGTTGTGTGACTTTGAAAAATCACCAAAAACGGTGGAAATTGAATTAGAAGTTGAATAAGATATGAAATAAAATATTATTGAGTCTATTTTCACATAAAAGAAACGGTAAAAGCTGAAGAATTTCATATTCTGTGATATTTGAATTTTTGTGAGATAGGGTTAGAATGATTTCAGAATCCCTTGTTTTGATTTGGGAAAATCATTAAAAATTGTACACATATAATTATGGGTTATAATTTATATGATTAAAATCCTAATGAGTCTATTTTTGAAAGAAATAAACAGGAACATTATCCAAATATTGTACAAATAGATAATTAATTTTTAGTGAAGAAGGGTTCGAACTGTCAAATAGCAAAACAAGGGTGACTTTAAAGAATAAACTGTACTTATTGGATAAACCAAAAATTCTAAAAATCTATGGTAAGAAGATATGTGAGTCTAGTTTCTGGGAAAATTATCAGATCTAAATTTGGAGTTTCGTAGTTTCAGATATAAATAATTTAGTGATTGCGACTCGAGAAAATAGCTTAATTAGACTTTGTATAAATAGAGAGAAATTGAAAAATAGCATGTTAATACATTGCTTATTATTTTCATACGAGCTTACTAAGCGTAAAGCTTACTAAGCGTAAAGCTTACTCCCTCCTTTCTATTTCCTTAGTGTTCTCAGGTTGGCTCGGGGTTGGAGATCGTCGGAGGCAACATCACACTATCAAGCTAATCCCTTTGGTGTATTGATACATAAGTTAGAAATATCAAGTGAGTGGCATGTATAGGGACCTAGTTTTATAACATGTGTTATTATAATTTGGCCAAATGTATTGGCCTATATTGAGCTATTGATTATGGCTTGTAAATCTAGCTATTCATGTTATGTCTAATAATTGTGATGTGAATATGGTTGTTCGCCATGCATGGTTGGTAATATGTCATGTGTGTTGAATGCATGTTTTATGACCAATCGAGGTGGTCATGACCATGAATTAAATATGTAATATGGAAATAAAATGATAATGCCTTGAATATGGATGTTTGATTGATAGTTGGGTAACCATGGTACAATGGTATAAACTGAGAAATAGTAATAATGTTAAACTGAATATGGAATTGGTGTAGAATGTCTTAGTTAATCATATTGTTTTATGCATGTGAAATGTGGATACTCTATAAAGATATGACTTGGCTAAAAGGTGTATGCTTGATGATAGTTAGAATTAAATGGACATGAAGATAATTATCGTATAAAAGCATAAGTGGTAAGGTATTTGGCAAAGCCAAATGAATAAGATATGGTGTGTCTAGACTTGGTTTAATGTAAGAATGTGTAACACATGTATGTTGTTAGGTAAATGAAATGTCTGCATCATAATTGAGGATGTTGAATGCTTTTGGATCCATGTTTGTATGTGTGCATGTAAAGGGTGACAAAAAGGCTTGGAAAATAGCCTAAGTGTTGACCATATAGGCAGAGACATGACCGTGTCTCTTAACCGTGTGGAGGACACGGTCTTAGCACACGGGTGTGTGACTTGGCCGTGTGACCCTAAATGTTTGCTGACGTCATAAACAGAGAGTTACACGAGTGTGTGAGACCACTCGGCCTACCAACACGGGCATGTGACTCTCCAAACATGAAAATTTTCTAAGTGTTGTAAAAATGTTCGTGAGTTCTCGGTTTAGTCCCAAACCTCTTTTAATGCATGTTTAGAGCCTCAAAGGCTCATGTATGGGACATTTTGCTTGTGATCGAATGATTTTGATATGATTACAATTTTACAGCCCGGTTTTACATGTATGTGCATGTTTAAGTCCGACAATACCTTGTATCCTATCCCGGCGTCGAACATGGGTGAGGGGTGTTACATTTAGTGGTATTAGAGCTATGGTTTAATCGATTCTCAAACTAACCTAATAAATGTATGAGAGTTTAGCTATACATGCCACTGGTCTATGATAGTGTGATGTCTCCCGACGCATAAGAGAGCCATTTTGTTTAGACAAAGGTACCCTCCAACCGAGCTATATCAGACGATATTGATTGTGGTAATATGGTATTTGAGTAAAGTACAGTCATGATGAGTTGAAACTTGGAAAGGTACGAATGAGATTCATAATATCTTGTTACGGATAAAATATCATTGTCCCTTTTGGATATTAAAATTTGATGGATTGAAATGAATTATTAAAATGAATTATTGAAATGAGATAAAGGATTATATGGCATAATGAACTTACTTGTGATTGATTGATAATTCCATGATGTATGTGACTGAATTGCTCGAGTAAATGCATGTGTAGATAACTTATCAAAAATATTAATGGGATGAATATTCATGTATATATGTTTGGATACTTATGATTGGCAAGCTCGTATAGCTGGAGTAAATGTGTTAAATTGCTTGGACTGATTTATACGATTGAAATGATATGTCTAAATAATGGTGTACGAGGTGAAAGTATAGATTGTGATAAACTTATTCATGTTTGTTGGCCCTTGTATGATATCATGTGCATGACTTGTATGATTAAATGAATAGATAAGTAAAGTTATCTAGAAAATATGGAATGCACGTATAAGTATACTTGACTAAATGAGATAACTGGAAAGTGGGCGTAAAATCAATATAAATGTTAGTTTACCCAAAATGAATGACATGATTGTGGTATGATTGCTATGATGATGAAAATTGTGATACATGTATACATATATGAAAGTCAAGTCAGAGGCCCTACGACCCCCTCCCCCTTACCAAAGTGGTGTTTTATAATGGAATTTCCTGAGATTTGTGATGAACAAGTTTCCAGATGAGAAAAAAAAGAATTCAGTGATAGAATGGTTCTAAACATGATTAGTGATTGAGAATAGGTTGATAAGTATAGATAGAACTAGAAAGATATCGGATTGACTAAAAGATTATTTAATTTTCACAATATCACAGTTAGTAAAAAGGTTAACTTCAGAAATCGATCTATTCTGAAATGATGTAGGGAAATAATATTTGAAATATGAGATGTTCGCATATGGTAATTACAGTGAGCAGATTATGACTCCCTCTCTTGAAATATAGTATGAGATCATTTGTCTACGGAAGGGTTATTGAGACTATCTAATTTCTGATGAATTTTGATATTATGAGAATGTTTTCTGATCTTAATGTTAGACAAAGACATTGTCAATTTGATTGGGTTATGATCTACATGATTCTATCTTCTTCCTGGTATTCCGTTACATTCCGTCCGTTGGGAATTGATGTGAAATTGTAAATGGTGCCATGATTCTGTCTCCACAAATTATTCCTCTATATGATTATATATATATAAACACACGAGAAGTATATCGTTCTGGTCGTATTTGTTTTCAGTGAGATGGAATGATGTCTTTCTGGATTTCTTTTCTCTGAGGAACCATTGAGGCCTTTCATACTTTCTTATGAACTTTGTTCTCGGTCTTTCGATACGGTATCGTGATTTGGATTTCTATATTCTGGATTTCTCCGTATTGGGTTTCTTTATCTTGAGTTTCTGGTTATCTTTATCTCTTAACTTGTCGAGCATGGCTTATATTTAAAATATGATCTTCAGTTTGTGATATATATATCAAGCATGACTATGTATCTGATTTGATCATGGTAATTTGGTGGTCTTAATACTTGGATTGCTCTAACTTTCGTGCAAGGGCATAACATCGACAAAGGCATAAGTGGTGAAAATACAAGTTTCAATTTTTATGGTGGATTTCTTTTCCTCAAGTAAGTTAATCAGCATTAATATATTTGATTGAGATATCCGTGATACTTGAGCTAACAAAATTGAAATAGCCTTTATTTTGCATGATAAGTGAATTTTGACTGATCTTTTAGGAAACAAATTGTGGTTACAAGTGATTGAGTATAAAGTCCATAATTTTTACAGAAAATTGCCGGAGAGCTCTTGAGAAATAATTACTATGTATTTTATATACGGATAATTCCTGTCTTTAAAAAGGAAAGATGTTATGTGGCTTGCTAAGTGTTTGATGAAATCTGCAAATCATTTCAGTATATGTTAAATTTCTGCCTAACGGGTTAATGGAATCATGTATCTCTGAGATTGTCAGATTCTTGGAATGTTAGTCCTAGCTAATTGGCTTGAGATCCGGATTCTATATTATGAGTTATTGATAAGCTAAATAAGACCCTGGTTTTTAATGAAGGCTAAAATAAAAGTTCTTTAGAAATGTTTATGAGATAGTAGAGTTTATGAGGAACTAAACCACTCTTCTAGAAAGATTTTCGGGGACAAAAATCCCTAAAGGGGGAAGAGTTGTAACATCCCAAATTAAGGCCTAGTCGGAACAGTGGTTTCGAGACCATAAATTTGATGTAATAAAATTCATTTTTATTATATTTTTATGGTCTAAAATTCTATGTAATTGTTTTGTGAAAATTTTGTATGGAAATTTTGATGTTTGGGCACTCAATTTAGTCAAAAGGACTAAATCGTAAAAAATGCAAAAGTTGAGTTCTACTTGCTAGAGGTGTCCAATTGTTATGAAATTTTAAATTGGAGATCCTTAAATGGTAATTAGACCATTGGTTAATTTGTTGGGAAAAAATGAATATGAAATGGGTGAAATAGAATATTTTTAAGTTAGGGGCATTTTGGTCATTTAGTAATTAAAATGAATTAAAAACAAAATTAAAAGCCAATTTTTGTCCATATTCAACCCCATGGCCGAAACTTGCATGGAGAAGACATATCTAGGGATTTTCAAGCTTCCAAGCTCGATTGTAAGTCCGTTCTAGCCCCATTTTTAATGATTTTTACGTTTTTGAAATCCTTGTAACAAGATTTACCTATTTCTACCATTTATTTGAGTTATGATGAAGGTATAGGGTTTGAACCATGTTATAAATTTGTGCATTTTGATGTTTAATGGTAGATTATGCATGTTTATGGTTGGAGAAACGACTTTTACTAAGTAGTTTTCGGTGAAAATGCTAAAAAGGACTAAATTGTAAAAGTTTTAAAATTTGTCATAAAAGTGTGATTTAGTGAAAATTATGGGCTGCTATAGTTATGAAAATGATTCGGCTAGGCTTAAAGTCTAAAAAAATTGAATAAAAATCAGTTTACGAGCCTAGGGGCAAAAGTGTAAATATGATAAAGTTTAGGGGTAAAAATGAAAATTTGTAAAAGTATGATTTTTGGGTCAATTTGAAAATTTTGAATAATAAATGAGCTATATTTGAAATGTTAAATCAAGGAAATCAAGATTCGGGCTTAACTCGAAAAAATACAAGGTTATGAGCTAAATTGATAAATTTGCAATTTTCGTATTCGAGGTAAGTTCGTGTGATTTAATAAGCATGTTATTCATGTTATTGCTGTTGTACATGAAATCTATCTTGCTATGATTGTATTGAATTTTATGATACTGATATTGCGAGTGAGAAAGAGATGTACCCCATAAAGAAATCGAAAGCTTAATATGTCAATTACACATTGTATGTTTATTGGGCATGGGAAAATTGATGGAACAAGAGATTCCATTGAAACGAGTAAGTCTGTATGTAAATAATATATCATTTTTACTTATGTTATAATATTTTGTTATTATATGATATGTGGTTGTATATTGAATGATCACTTGATGTTAAGCATGAATTGAAATTGATTATGGATAAATGGGTAAAATGTTGAAAAGTGAGGAATTTCCCGGTTGGACCTTCAGAATAGAAAAGATACGAATGATCCGTTGTGAAAACACATGTGTAGTACTATGTGCAGGCTACTATGTGTTTAAGATGGTTTTAGGTCACGTGTGTAGTACTAAGTGCAGGCTACTACGTGTACCATATAGTTAGGTCGCATGTGTAGTACTAAATGCAGGCTACTATGCGTACCCGATAGCTTCTATCACATGTGTGGTACTAAGTGCAAGCCACTATGTGTAAGAGATGGTTTTGGTCACAGATGTAGTACTAAGCGCAGGCTACTATGTGCACCAGATAGCTTCGGCTACAAGGATGGTAATATGTCCAGGCCACCGTGTATCTGTTATTATTCTGATGAGTTCAACGGGAAATTGACTAAGTGAAAATACATGTGATCATGTAATGACTAGTATAATTGAATATGACTATGTATGAATAAGTGCATGTATATGTGTGTGAAAATTTATGAGCAATGCGCTCGATAGTTGAGCGAACTTTCGGTAAGATGGAATGGAGTAAGTGAGATTATGTAAGAGTGAAATTTATAATAAAACAGTTTTGGACAGCAGCAGTTGTCTGACTTTGAAAAATCACAAAAAATGGAGGAAATCGAATTAGAAGTTGAATAAGATATGAAATAAAATCTTATTGAGTCTATTTCCACATAAAAAAAATAGCGAAAGCATAAAAATTTCATATTCTATGATATTTTAATTTTTGTGGGACAGGATCAGAATGATTTTAGAATCCCCTGTTCTGATTTGGGAAAATCATTAAAAATTGTACACATATAATTATAGGTTATAATTTATATGATTAAAATCCTTAATGAGTATATTTTCTAAAGAAATAAACGGGAACATTATCTAAATCTTGCACAAATAGATAATTATTTTTTAGTGAAGATGGGACGAACTGTTAGACTGTGAAATAGGGGTGACTTTAAAGAATAAAATGTACTTATTGGATAAACCAAAAATTCTGAAAATTTTATGGTTAGAATATATGTGAGTCTAGTTTCTTGAAAAATTACCAGATCTAAATTTGGAGTTTTGTAGCTCTGGATATAAATAATTTAGTGACTGTGACTCGAGAAAACAACTTAATTAGACTTTGTATAAATAGAGAGAAATTGAAAAATAGCATGTTAATACATTCCTTATTATTTTCATACGAGCTTACTAAGCATAAATCTTACTCCCTCCTTTACATTTTCTTAGTGTTCTCAGGTTGGCTTGGGGTTGGAGATCGTCAAAGGTAGCATCACACTATCAAGCCAATACCTTTGGAGTATTGATACATAAGTTAGAAATATCAAGTGAGTGGCATGTATAGGGACCTAGTTTTATAACATGTGTTATTATAATTTGGCCAAATGTATTGGCCTATATTAAGCTATTGATTATGGCTTGTAAATCTAGCTGTTCATGTTATGTCCAATAATTGTGATGTGAATATGGTTGCTCGCCATGCATAGTTGGTAATATGTCATGTGTGTTGAATGCATGTTTTATGACCAATCGAGGTGGTCATGACCATGAATTAAATGCGTAATATGGAAATAAAATGATAATGCCTTGAATATGGACGTTTAATGGATATTGGGTAACCATGGTACAATGGTATAAAGTAAGAAATAGTAATAATGTTAAATTGAATATCGAATTAGTGTAGAACGTCTTAGTCAAGCATATTGTTTTATGCATGTGAAATATGGATACTCTATAAATATATGACTTGGCTAGAAGGTGTATGCTTGATTGTAAGTTAGAATTAAATGGACATGAAGATAATTATGGTATAAAAGTATAAGTGGTAAGGTATTTGAAAATGCCAAATGAATAAGATATGGTGTGTCTAGACTTGGTTTAATGTGAGAATGTGTAACACATGTATGTTGATAGGTAAATGAAATGTCTGCATCATAATTGAGGATGTTGAATGCTTTTGGATCCATGTTTATGTGTATGCATGTAAAGGGTGACAAAAAGGCTTGGAAAATAGCCTAAGTGTTGACTACACAGGCAGAGACACGACCGTGTGTCTCAGCCGTGTAGACATGAGCGTGTGAGACCACCCGGCTTACCCACACGGGCGTGTGACTCTCCAAACATGAAAATTTTCTAAGTGTTGTAAAAATGTTCGTGAGTTCTCGGTTTATTCCCAAACCACTTTTAATGCATGTTTAGAGCCTCGAAGGCTCGTGTATGGGATATTTTGCATTTGATCGAATGATTCTGATATGATTGAAATTTTATGGCTGGGTTTTACATGCATGTGCATGTTTAAGTCCGATAAAGCCTCATATCCTGTCCCGATGTGTTTTGGTTGATGAAGTATGCAAGAATTGTCCGTTGATGATTCGAGATTCATTTTTTTCGGTTGAGTTGATGTTGTTTCCATTTGACGTGTGACAACCCTAATTTGACCCCAGTCAAAAAGTGGTTTCGAGACCACAAAACCGAGTCATAAAAATAATTAAATGTTATATTCTGTGCTTATTATATGTGAAAGTGTATGTGTGAAAGTATCGTGTCTTAACTTTGTCATTTGAATGTGGAATTAGCTAAAAAGGACTTGTGTGTTAAAACTTAAAAATGTGATAGGAAGAATTTAGAGGGCCGAATAATGCATGGTATATTACAAGGAGGACTTGCATGTCAAATGGACCACTATTAAATTAGTGGACAGCAATGATGATAGTTGATAAGTAAAATATGTATTTTGTATTGTAAAATAATAAACTAATGAATATTATATGCATTCCATATTAGTATTATAATATTTAATGATATTATAAGAGGAATTATATAAATTAATAAAAGAAAATAGGTGAGAAAAACAAAGTTTTCATCCATTCTTCTTTCATTTTGCCGAAATTTAAAGAACAAGTAAAACAAAAGGTTCTTGGATATTCGGCCTTGGTGTTTCTAATTGGAGATATGTTTGATTTTATTTCTTGATAATTTATGTGAAATTGAGATAATTGCTAAGCTCCTTTCATAGCCCATGACTTAATTTTTGTTATTGGTTTGAAGTGATGCATTCGGTTATAGGTTGTTTGGGTGTCTTTGAAGGTGTTATATGTTTTGGAAATGGTTTGATAATGATGATAGTTATGAGGTATAATCGGTCATGTAATTAGCTCAATTTGAAAATTTTGTTTAATGTGTAAGCGCGTGATATACTTGGGTAAATGAATCGGTTTGAGTAATGCTTTAGTTGGGAATGTGTTGTGACAACCCGAATTAGGGCCTAATCGGAATAGTGGTTTCGTGACCACAAATCCGAGATAGAAATAATTGTTTTATAATTATTTTTGGGTTTATGATATGATTGCATGATTGTGTGAAAATTTCGTGATGAAATTCTATGCCTAAAGTGCTTAAATTGAAAATAGGGATTAAATCGAATAAGTTGCAAAATTTACATTTTAGAAGTTTTTAGTATGAAATTGCTTTAAAACATAAATTAGGAGGTCTTAAATAGCAATTTGACCAATTTTAAGTTCATGGACAAAATTAGGACATGGAAGGAATTTTTGAAAGTTTAGTAAGGAGGGGCATTTTGGTCATTTGTATATTAAATGAAATAAAATGGGAAAAATAACACAAAATTTGTTATCATCTTTATTAGTTGGTGCCGAAAATTGCTCTCCTCCATAGCTAGGGTTTCTTAAACTTTGAAGCTCCATAGTAAGTGATTTCAAGCCCCGTTTTTAATGTTCTTTACGTTTTTGGATTCCTAGTAGCTCGATTAAGCTTATGCTAACAATAATTCAACCTAGGGTTCATATTTGGAAAAATACCCATAGGTGAAATTTGTGTATTTTGATGTTTTATGATAGAATATGAGGTTTTAAATTATGTTAGACAACTTGTGCTACTCGGTTTTAAGTGAAAACGAGTAAAACGGCATAATCGGTAAAAATACCTATTGTTCACAACTATGTGTTAGAGTGAGAATTTGATGTGGTCATAGAAGATAAAAATGTTCAACATGTCATAAAACATAAGAATAAGGGCTGAAATTAAATTTCCGAGCCTAAGGGCAAAATTGTAATTTTGTAAAAGTTAGGGGGCAAAAATGTAATTTTTCCATAATGTGATCTTTGGATTGAAATAAATAGTATGACTGCTAAATGAGCTAAATGTGTTGTTATAGATCAAGAAAGGCGTGGAATTGACCTCGAACGAGGGAAGGAAAAAGTTTTGGACTAAATCGCAAAAATTCCACATTTTGCACCGAGGTAAGTTTGTATGTAAATATTATATTATTTTCATTTACATTCCTATATATTTCAGCCTATTATATAAATATACTAGCTGATGTTAAAATATAAATCGACTATTGGAAGAATAGAAATAAATAATAGAGAGGGATCCCGATTGAACATTCGGAGAGATCGAATAAAATAGAGGGAGCGTAGCTAGGTCACATGTATGATGCTGAGTGCACATCATGTGTACAAGAAAGCTACGAAATACAATGTATTAGCTAGGTCACATGTGTGATATGGGATGTATCCCATGTAGACAAGAGAGCTACGTAATAGATAAATGTAGCTAGGTCGCATGCGTGATTCCAAGTGAAGGACACCATGTAGACAAGAAAGCTACGAGACAAATCGGCTAGGTCGCATGAGTGGTATTAAGTGTTCACCATGTGTACAAGAGAGCCGAACTAAATGAAGTATGATGATGGTGGGGCTGTGTGCTAAAACCATTAAATATCGAGGATTGATCCGAATTGTTCAACGGGATGGTTTTGTGGTGACGTTGTGGTTATGGACCTATACTTGTGATGAATGAATTGTGGTGAAAATGATTTGTGGCATATCTATATATGTAAGATAAAATGAGGTTAGCATAAAGAATGTGTGAAAGAGTGAAATTAGCATTAAAACTGTTTTGGACAGTAGCAGTGACGTGATTTTGAAAAATCACCAAAAATAGGAGGAACATAATTAGAGGTTGAATGAGATGTGAAATTAAATTTTAATGAGTCTACTTTCATATAAAAGAATCAGAACAAGCAAAGGAATTTTATATTTTGAGATATTTACAATTGTGTGTGACTTGCTCAGGATGAATGTGTGATCCCCTGTTTCAACTTTGAAAAATCATTAAAAATTGTACAAAGAAAATTAAGAAATATAGTTTACATGCATAAATTCCTCATTAAGTCTAGTTTTAAATGAAACAAATTTCAGGGTTATCTGAATTGTTTACTGAGAGAAATTCAATTCGTAGTGAACAGAGGTCAGACTAGTCGAGCTGTGTAACAGGGGAAGCTTTAACTAATAAACTGTACTAATCGGCTAAACCAGAAATTCTAGAAAAAAATTAGCAAAAAGATTTATGAGTCTAGATTCAGGGAAATTTTACGGATTTGAATTTTGAGTTTTTCAACTCGAGTTATGATTTATTTAGTGAACATGACGCAGGGGGGACAGCTTGATCAAATTGGGATAAACAATAAAAGTTAAAAAAATATTATATAATTGAGTTATGTTGTAAACATGTTAGATTTCTTATTTGTTATTTATATACTTACTTACTAAGCTATATGCTTATCTTCTTTTCTTTTTTCTTGTCTTATAGAGTTACTAAGCCGGATCGGGAATTAAAGATCGTTTGAGACCCATCCACACTATCAATACTTTTTGGTACATTGTAAACACTATTTTGAAATATGGCATGTATAGCAGACTTGGTTATTTTGTTACGTGTCATAAATGTCTAGGTTTAAATTACTACTTATAGTATCAAGCTAATCATTTTTATGAAACCTTTGGAATTAGTTTGTATTGTTAATAGCGAGATGTTATAATGATCAAATTGCACGCTATATTTTTTGTTGGGTTTTATTTAATAGTATTTACTATGATTTGTTAATACCTCGTTGCCTGTTCCGCTACTGGATACGGGTAAGGGTGTTACATTTAGTGGTATCGAGCTATGGTTTAGTCGGTTCTCGAACTAATAAAGTGTGTGTAAAAGTCTAGCTATACATGCCATAAAAATATTGTGATAGTGTGGTGACTCCTGACTATTCTAAATTGTGTTTTGTTTTAATATAGTAATGGATCCTGAAGGAACCTGCGTGATGATGATTGCTAGTAATCATGCGCTCTCCCGCACAAGGGACCGTACACTGTGGAAAGTAGACCAGAGACGTTGAGACAGGAGATGAGGCTCGGGATGCCTTTCTCCAAAGGATGAACAATTGGTATACTGAATTTATTCGAGTAAATCCAAATACTCAACCTCCTCCACCCCCTCCTATACCTCAGATGATTCCTGTAGCTTCTCAAGACGTAAATTTGGTAAGGATGAACAAGCCTCCAGTTGACAAGATTCGAAAACAAGGGGCCGAAGAGTTTAGAGCAAAGATCGATGATGATCCTGAGAAAGCGGAATTCTGGCTTGAGAATTCTACCCGTGTATTTGATGAGCTCTCATGTACACCCGAAGAATGCTTAAAGTGTGCTGTATCACTTTTGAGAGATTCGGCCTACCATTGGTGGAAGACTTTGGTATCAGTGGTGCCAAAAGAAAAAGTTACTTGGGATTTCTTCCAGGAAGAATTTAGAAAGAAATACATAAGTCAACGATTTATGGATCAAAAATGGAAGGAGTTCCTTGAATTGAAGCAAGGCAAGATGTCTGTGGCAGAATATGAACGCGAATTTGTGAGACTTAGCAAGTATGCCCAGGAATGTGTGTCAACCGAGGCCATTATGTGCAGAAGGTTTGAAGATGGGCTGAATGAGGACATTAAAGTGCTTGTAGGAATTTTGGAATTGAAAGAATTTGTTGTATTGGTTGATCGAGCTCTTAAAGTCAAGAATTGAACAAAGAAAAAGAAAAGTCGCTATTGAGGCTTGAGATGCGAGAAAAGGCCGATAAGCAAGCCATTTCAATCTCAATCAAAGAGGTCCAAAGAGGCAAACCCTCGAATGACAGTTTCAATTGGGAGTCACACGAGAGATCGTGGTAGAGCGTATTCGGGGTCTAAAGCTCAAGCTACTTGGTGGCAAGTGTGGGTAATGTGCGACCTAGAAAGCCCGAGTGTCGACAATGTGGCCAGCAACATTATGGTGAGTGTTGGGGAACCGAGCGAGCTTGTTTCAGTGCGCGGTTCTCGCGAGCATTTTATTAGAGATTGTCCTGAGAAAGTTAAAGAAGAAAGATTTGAGTGCTAGATGTAATACCACCAGCTAGTAGAGGTAGACCACCGAGAAATACGGAGGTGGGACTAGCGATAAAAGCTGCGATGAAAGATTCGATGGCAAGATCGGAAGCTAGAGCACTGCTAGAGCTTATGCTATACGTGCCGAGAAGATGCATCATCTCCGATGTCATTCTTGGTACATTTTCTCTCTATGATACTATTGTTATTGCATTGATTGATCCGGGTCCACTCATTCCTATATTTGCATGAATTTAGTATCTAATAAAAAGTTGCTGTTGAGTTTCTCGAGTTTACGATTAAAGTGTCGAACCCCTTAGGCCAATATGTGCTAGTTGACAAGGTTTGCAAGAATTGCCCATTAATGATTCAAGGTCACTGCTTTTCCGCCAATTTGATCTTCATTACCATTTGATGAGTTTGATGTTATCTTGGGAATGGACTGGTTGACATTATATGATGCTAAGGTAGATTGTAAACAAAAGACACTAGAGTTGAAATGTGAAAATGGAGAAATTTTGTGGGTTGAAACAGATTTAATCAAATAAATTGCCTATGGTGATTTCGCACATGTCCGCACGTAAATACATGAGGAAAGGGTGTGAAGCTTATCCGGCTTATGTAATGAATAATGAGTTGCCTCAATCAAGTTTGAATCGATGCACTGGATAGTTTGTGAGTTTCGGATGTATTTCCGAGGAATTGCACAGGTTGCCTCGAACAGAGATAGAGTTTGCCATTGATTTGTTGCTTGGTCATGCACCGATCTCGATTGCTCCATATAGAATGGCTCCGATGAATTAAAAGAATTGAAGGCTCGATTGCGAGAATTAATGAGATAAAGGGATTTGTGAGACCGAGTTTCTCTCCCACAGTGCTCTTGTATTATTCGTAGAAGAAGAAGGATGGTTCGGTGAGACTTTGCATTGATTATCGTCACTCAATAAGGTGACTATAAAGAACAAGTACCCATTGCCGAGGATTGATGATTTATTCGATCGCTTAAAAGGGGCTCTGATGTTTTCAAAGATTGATTTAAGGTCCAGTTTACTACCGGTTGAGAGTTAAGGAGTCGATGTGTGCGAAAACCGCCTTTAGGACAAGGTATGGACATTATGAGTTTCTTGTAATGCCTTTCGGCTTAACAAATGCTCCAGCTATATTTATGGACTTAATGAATCGGATCTTTCGGCCATATTTGGATAAGTTTGTAGTAGTATTCATAGATGACATTCTAATTTATTCTCGGGATGAGTTTGAACATGCCGAACACTTGAGAACCATATTGTAGATTTTGAGAGAAAAGAAATTGTTTGCCAAGTTTAGTAAAAGTGAGTTACGCTTCGTGAAGTCGGATTTTTGGGACATATAGTCTCGGTGATGGTATTCGGGTGGATCCAAGCAAGATTTCTGCGATCGTTGATTAGAAACCGCCAAAGAATGTATTTGAGGTTAGAAGCTTTTTAGGCTTAGCCGAATATTATAGATGTTTTGTTGAGGGATTTTCGATGATTGCCTCTCCTATGACTAAGTTGCTGCAAAAGAATGTTAAGTTTGAATGGACTGATGAATGTCGTGAGTTTTGAAAAGTTGAAAGCACGATTGATCAAGCACCAATTTTAGTACAGCCCAGAGCCAGAAAAGAGTTCGTAATTTATAGTGATGCATCGTTGATGTGCCTTGGATGTGTGTTGATGCAAGAGGGTAAAGTGGTAGCTTATGCTTGAGACGATTAAAACCGCATGAAAAGAATTATCCTACACATGATTTGGAATTGGCCGCTATTGTCTTTGCTTTGAAGATTTGGCGACATTATTTGTACGGTGAAAAATGCCGAATTTTTACTGATCACAAAAGTTTGAAGTATTTGATGAATCAAAAGGATCTGAATCTGCGATAAAATGAGATGGCTTGAATTATTAAAGAATTATGATCTAGTGATTGATTATCATCCGAGAAAAGCAAATATAGTTGCTGATGCCTTGAGCAGAAAATTTCTTTTTACTTTGAGAACCATGAATACGGGATTAGCATTGTCTGATGATGGGTCAATCTTAGCAGAGATGAGAGCTAAACCGTTATTTCTCCAGTTGATTTGTGATGCTCAAAAGAATGATAATGAGTTGCGGACCAAAAGAACTCAATGCGAATCAGGTTACGACTCAGATTTTCGAGTTGGACCAGACGATTGTTTAATGTTTCGAGACAGAATATGTGTGCCGAAAAATAATGAATTGATTCGAAAATATTACATGAGGTGCACAATAGTCATTTTTATCAGTTCACCTCAGTAGCACAAAAATGTATAAAGATTTAAAGAAGTTGTATTGGTGGCGGTATGAAAAGGGACATTTCTGAATTTGTAACCAAGTGTTTGATCCACAACAAGTAAAAGCCGAACATCAAGTGCCTTGAGACTACTTCACCCGGTAATGGTGCACGAGTGGAAATGGGACAAGATTACCATGGATTTTGTAACCGGTTTGCCTTTGACTCCTAAAAAGAAGGATGTCTTTATCAGGTAGTGGTTGATAGATTAACAAAATCAGCCCACTTTATACCAAGACGCACTGATTACTCACTTGATAAATTAGCCGAATTATATATTGCTGAAATTGTGAGGTTGCACGGGGTACCTATGTCTATAATATCAGATAGAGATCCGAGATTTACCTCGAGATTTTGGAAAAAGTTACAAGAAGCTTTGGGTACAAAATTGAACTTTAGTACCGCGTTCCATCCACAAACAGATGGTCAATCGGAAAGAGTAATCCAGTACTCGAAGATATGCTTAGATGCTATGTTTTAGAATTTGGAGGTAGTTGGGAGAAATATCTATCTTTAATTGAGTTTGCCTACAATAACAGGTTATCAGTCAAGTATACAAATGGCACCGCATTCTGAAGCCTTGTATGGTCGTAAGTGTCGGACTCCTTTATATTGGACTGAACTCAATGAGAAACAGATTCACGGAGTTGATCTAGTTAAAGAAACCGAAGAGAAAATAAAAGTAATTTGGGATTGCTTGAAAGTCGCTTGCACCGACAAAAGTCATATGCAGACTTGAAAAGAAAAGAGATTGAATTTCAAGTGGGTGATAAAGTGTTCTTGAAGGTGTCACCATGGAAAAAGATTCTGAGATTTAGTCGAAAAGGCAAGTTGAGTCCGCGTTTTATTGGGCGTATGAGATTATGAGAGAATTGGACCAGATGGCATATCGGTTGGCCTTACCGGCGAGTTAGAGAGAATTCATAACATGTTTCACGTATCAATGTTACGACGTTATCGTTCGATCCTTCACATGTGATCTCCCAACGAAATTGAGATTCGATCGGATATGACCTATGAGGAGGAACCAATAAAGATTTTGGCTCGAGAAATTAAACAGTTAAGAAATAAAAGTATAGCCTTAGTGAAAGTATTGTGGCACAGACATGGAATAGAGGAAGCTACGTGGGAACCTTAGGAAGCTATGAGGAAACAGTACCCAAACCTCTTTACTGCAAAGATTTTCGGGGACGAAAATCTCTAAAGGGGGGAGAATTGTGACAACACGAATTAGGGCCTAATCGGAATAGTGGTTTCGTGACCACAAATCCGAGATAGAAATAATTGTTTTATAATTATTTTGGGGTTTATGATATGATTGCATGATTGTGTGAAAATTTCGTGATGAAATTCTATGCCTAAAGTGCTTAAATTGAAAATAGGGATTAAATCGAATAAGTTGCAAAATTTACATTTTAGAAGTTTTTAGTATGAAATTGCTTTAAAACATAAATTAGGAGGTCTTAAATAGCAATTTGACCAATTTTAAGTTCATGGACAAAATTAGGACATGGAAGGAATTTTTGAAAGTTTAGTAAGGAGGGGCATTTTGGTCATTTGTATATTAAATGAAATAAAATGGGAAAAATAACACAAAATTTGTTATCATCTTCATTAGTTGGTGCCGAAAATTGCTCTCCTCCATAGCTAGGGTTTCTTAAACTTTGAAGCTCCATAGTAAGTGATTTCAAGCCCCGTTTTTAATGTTCTTTACGTTTTTGGATTCCCATGAGCTCGATTAAGCTTATGCTAACAATAATTCAACCTAGGGTTCATATTTGGAAAAATACCCATAGGTGAAATTTGTGTATTTTGATGTTTTATGATAGAATATGAGGTTTTAAATTATGTTAGACAACTTGTGCTACTCGGTTTTAAGTGAAAACGAGTAAAGCAAGATAATCGGTAAAAATACCTATTGTTCACAACTATGTGTTAGAGTGAGAATTTGATGTGGTCATAGAAGATAAAAATGTTCAGCATGTCATAAAACATAAGAATAAGGGCTGAAATTAAATTTCCGAGCCTAAGGGCAAAATTGTAATTTTGTAAAGTTAGGGGCAAAAATGTAATTTTTCCATAATGTGATCTTTGGATTGAAATAAATAGTATGACTGCTAAATGAGCTAAATGTGTTGTTATAGATCAAGAAAGGCGTGGAATTGACCTCGAACGAGGGAAGGAAAAAGTTTTGGACTAAATCGCAAAAATTCCACATTTTGCACCGAGGTAAGTTTGTATGTAAATATTATATTATTTTCATTTACATTCCTATATATTTCAGCCTATTATATAAATATACTAGCTGATGTTAAAATCTAAATCGACTATTGGAAGAATAGAAATAAATAATAGAGAGGGATCCCGATTGAACATTCAGAGAGATCGAATAAAATAGAGGGAGCGTAGCTAGGTCACATGTATGATGCTGAGTGCACATCATGTGTACAAGAAAGCTACGAAATACAATGTAGTAGCTAGGTCACATGTGTGATACGGGATGTATCCCATGTAGACAAGAGAGCTACGTAATAGATAAATGTAGCTAGGTCGCATGCGTGATTCCAAGTGAAGGACACCATGTAGACAAGAAAGCTACGAGACAAATCGGCTAGGTCGCATGAGTGGTATTAAGTGTTCACCATGTGTACAAGAGAGCGAACTAAATGAAGTATGATGGTGGGGCTGTGTGCTAAAACCATTAAATATCGAGGATTGATCCGAATTGTTCAACGGGATGGTTTTGTGGTGACGTTGTGGTTATGGACCTATACTTGTGATGAATGAATTGTGGTGAAAATGATTTGTGGCATATCTATATATGTAAGATAAAATGAGGTTAGCATAAAGAATGTGTGAAAGAGTGAAATTAGCATTAAAACTGTTTTGGACGGTAGCAGTGACGTGATTTTGAAAAATCACCAAAAATAGGAGGAACATAATTAGAGGTTGAATGAGATGTGGAATTAAATTTTAATGAGTCTACTTTCATATAAAAGAATCAGAACAAGCAAAGGAATTTTATATTTTGAGATATTTACAATTGTGTGTGACTTGCTCAGGATGAATGTGTGATCCCCTGTTTCAACTTTGAAAAATCATTAAAAATTGTACAAAGAAAATTAAGAAATATAGTTTACATGCATAAATTCCTCATTAAGTCTAGTTTTAAATGAAACAAATTTCAGGGTTATCTGAATTGTTTACTGAGAGAAATTCAATTCGTAGTGAACAGAGGTCAGACTAGTCGAGCTGTGTAACAGGGGAAGCTTTAACTAATAAACTGTACTAATCGGCTAAACCAGAAATTCTAGAAAAAAATTAGCAAAAAGATTTATGAGTCTAGATTCAGGGAAATTTTATGGATTTGAATTTTGAGTTTTTCAACTCGAGTTATGATTTATTTAGTGAACATGACGCAGGGGACAGCTTGATCAAATTGGGATAAACAATAAAAGTTAAAAAATATTATATAATTGAGTTATGTTGTAAACATGTTAGATTTCTTATTTGTTATTTATATACTTACTTACTAAGCTATATGCTTATCTTCTTTTCTTTTTCTTGTCTTATAGAGTTACTAAGCCGGATCGGGAATTGAAGATCGTTTGAGACCCATCCACACTATCAATACTTTTTGGTACATTGTAAACACTATTTTGAAATATGGCATGTATAGCAGACTTGGTTATTTTGTTACGTGTCATAAATGTCTAGGTTTAAATTACTACTTATAGTATCAAGCTAATCATTTTGTATGAAACCTTTGGAATTAGTTTGTATTGTTAATAGCAGATGTTATAATGATCAAATTGCACGCTATATTTTTTGTTGGGTTTTATTTAATAGTATTTACTATGATTTGTTAATACCTCGTACCCTGTTCCGGCTACGGATACGGGTAAGGGGTGTTACATGTGTTTTTGCTAAAATGCAAATATATATATTTGAGTGGGTACTAATTATTATGAAATGGATGTAATGACAATGTATGTGATTGTATCTTACATTGGAATGATTAGTTAATTAGGTACGGTTGATAAAAACAAATGATAAATATGTTATATGAATGATTTTATTAATATGCCTTGTTTGAGGTATGATAATAAAAGACTAAAATGTTAGGTTTGTGCCTTAATTGTGGTTTGACAAATATGCATATTAGGTCATTATGGGTTTATTTATATGATAATGCTATATTTGTAGTATTGAATAATTGTAGACTTAGTTGGGCTATGACATTTTGATTAATGCATCTGACTTTTGTGTCGGTCTTCAAATGGCATATTAATTGAAAGTATTGGTCAAATATTTAAGTAGCAGAATTGGTTAATTTGATGATATATTCAATTTATAATAAGTAGGATATTATACGTATATGTATCTGCGTTATGTAATTGCTGCAGATAAATGAATAAATGACATGATGGTATATGTTATTTATATGGAATGAAATGATGTATATGGAAATATGATAAGAGTTATGTTTTGATTTTATTACAATTTGTAATTCGGCACTTGTTCCATGATATAATATTTGGAGTTGTATGTATATTAATTAATGAAATTCGGATATGCAAGGTAATGAGTTAGTAAAATGTTCCCTGATGGTTTTAGTCTATTATTTGGGAATAAATGCAATTGTTGATTGTAGCCTTGAAATCTATGTTAAGAACGCAATATGTATTTAATTTATAATAGCATATTTGAACATGTCATATATGTATATTAGGTTGTATGTGTGATTGTTTATCAAATTATATAATAGCCATATGAGTTTTGTGCTTGTGCATGAGAGTTAATATACAATGAATATTCGGCTATAAGGTTTAAGGGTTAAATCATAGGAACTTTGATGATATACATATTCAAATTATTCGGTCATTAGGGTTACATGTACTTTGGCTATGTGAGTTATATGTTAAGGTAAATTGCTTAATGTGATTAAAAATGTGCATGACCATTTTATACTTGAGCTAAAAGTAACTATATGGCCTATTAAGTTTCTTGTCATATTCGGCCATAAGCTAGAATGATGGGACTTTAATAAGTTAAATTTTGTTTGAATTAGCTCAAGAGCATAGAGAATCGAGGTTGGACAGGGGAAAAGAGAAAGTAGTTGAATAGCCGATCCGAGACTGTTCGAATATATTTGAGGTAAATTTTAAGTAGTTTATATATATATATAAATTTTGATAATGATATGACACATTATAAGAATTAAGTATTACTTGTCATATATGTATATGGCTGAATGGCAATTGTAATGGAAGTAAAATGTGATATACTTTTATGATTAAATGTTGTATATTCGAATGATGCTTGTATCCAATTTGGTGTGATTGTGTTATATAAAATTTGTGATTTGAATATCGCACGGTACTATTCGGGCCTTTGAGCCTAGCTGGCTATAATACCGGTGAAATACTACTCAGGCCTTTGAGCCTAGCCGGCTATAATGCCGGTAAGATACTATACGGGCTTTGAGCCTAACAGGCGAAATGCCGGTGAATGAATTCGGGTTTTTAAACCTAGCAGGCTAAATGCTGGTGATTTGATAAAAGTCTAAAACTAAGATACCTCGTGTTAGAACGACAAAATGAATACATTCAATACGTTAAGTTGGCCAGGTACGTATTTTGTATTTATATGTGAGTGTGATTTGAATTGAATCATTAGTGTATAATGTGATACATATGTGAATAAATGTTATACCTATATCTATGATCATGATACATTCGGTTAAGGTGTGAAAGTATATGAAAATATTGGATTTATTGATTATGTCATATGAATTCAGATTTAGTAAAATGAGTATGTAATTGTGCATAATGTGCTTATGTATATTCGGCCAAATGGTAATATATCTAGAAAATAATCTCTTGAGAAATTGGATAATTGATCTATAATTGAGTTTATTTGTTGCATTACTTAAAACTTACTAAGCTTATGAAAGCTTACTCTGTTTATTATGTTTCTCTGCTTTATAGATTTGTTGATTACAATTACCTGCTCGGGGAGGGGATCGTCAGCAATTTGTCACACTATCTATCATTTTGGTACTACTATATTTTAAGCTAATATGGCATGTATAGAATAGACTTAAGTGAATGATATTTTGAGATGTCCTTGTATATAAGCCATGCGAAAATGGTATCTTTTGGTTGTTTGTATAAAGTTTTTGAATGCATATAAAAGTTAATGTTCTAATATCAATGTGATTGTACAAATGTGGTATTTTGGGTTGGTAACACTTCATAACCAATTCTGGCGATGGATACGGGTTTTTGGGGTGTTACATGACGAGTTTGATATAATTCTGGGTATGGATTGGCTGCTATTGTGAACCACAAACGGAAGACAAATGATTTGCGATGCCAGAATGATGAGATTATTCAGATTGAGTCTAATGATTTGAATGGTTTACCGGCAGTGATATCTTCGATGTTAGCTCAGAAATATGTGAGAAAAGGTTGTGAAGCTTACTTTGCCTATGTGCTCGACTCTAAAGTGACCGAAAAGAAGATTGAATAGTATCAGTCGTGTGTGAGTATCCGGATGTATTTCTTGAAGAATTACCGGGTTTGCCATCGATTCGAGAAGTAGAGTTTGGCATTGAGCTAGTGCAGGGGACAACTCCAATTTTGATAGCTCTGTACAAAATGGCACCTACTAAATTAAAAGAATTGAAAACTCAGTTGCAAGAATTGATTGATTGAGGCTTTGCGCGACCGAGTTTTTCTCCCTCGGGTGCACCGGTTTTCTTTGTGAAAAAGAAAGACGGAGCTATGAGAATGTGCATCGACTACTGACAACTCAATAAGGTGATTATAAAGAATAAATATCATTTGCCACGAATAGACGACTTGCTCGATTAATTTAAAGGGGCTACAGTATTTTCAAAGATAGACTTGAGATCAGGTTACTATCAGCTGCGAGTTAAAGACTCCGATGTGCCGAAAACTACTTTTCGAACGAGGTACGGACACTATAAGTTTCTGGTTATGCCTTTCAAACTTACTAATGCACCTGCTGTTTTTATGGATTTAATGAATCAAATCTTCAGATAGTATTTAGATCGATTTGTGGTTGTATTTATAGATGACATTTTGATCTATTCCCGTAACAAATCCGAGCATGCTGAACATTTGAGAATTGTGCTGCAGACTTTACGTGATAAATAGTTGTATCCGAAGTTCAGTAAATGTGAGTTCTGGTTGTGTAAAGTTGGTTTCTTGGGACATGTTATATCAGCATCGAGTATTCAGGTTGATCCGAGTAAAATTTTTGCAATACTAGATTGGAAGTCTTCGAGAAATGTATCTGAAGTCTGAAGCTTTTTGGGACTTGCTAGTTATTACAGATGATTTGTAAAAGGTTTCTCTATGATTGCAACCCCGATGACGAGACTACTTTAGAAATATATTATGTTCCAGTGGTCAGAAAAATGCCAGAAAAGTTTTGATCAGTTGAAAGCTTTGTTGACTGAAGCTCCGGTACTAGTTCAGCCAGAATCGGGTAAAGAATTCGTAATCTTTAGTGATGCATCTTTGAATGGTTTGGGCTGTGTTTTGATGCAGGAAGGAAAAGTTATAACTTATGCCTCGAGACAATTAAAGCCGCATGAAAAGAACTATCCAACGCACTGTTTGGAATTGGTACCTATTGTGTTTACGTTGAAGATTTGGCTCCACTATCTATTCGATGAGAAATATCACGTTTGTTCTGATCATAAAAGCTTAAAATACTTGATGACTCAGAAATATTTGAATTTATGACAGTGAAGATGGTTAGAGTTGTTAAAAGATTACAAACTTGTAATTGACTACCATCCGGGAAAGGCCAATGTAGTTGTTGATGCTCTAAGTCGAAAATCTATGTTTACTCTGCATGCAATGAAAGTGCATATGGTTCTATCTAATGATGGCTCAATTGTAGCTGAGTTGAAAGCGAGACCGTTATTTATGCTACATATTTGCGAAGCTCAAAAAGTCGATAATGAAATTTAGCAAAACAGGCTCAATGTGATTCGAATATTGATTCAAAATTCCGAGTTGATGCTAAGGGTTGTTTGAGATTTAGAGGCCGAATATGTGTTCCAAGAAATTCAGAGTTGATTCAGATGATTTTAAATGAAGCTCATAGCAGTCGGTTATCTGTTCATCCGGGTAGTACAAAAATGTATAATGATTTGAAACAGCTTTACTGGTGGCATGGTATGAAACGAGATATCTCTGACTTTGTTTCGAAATGTTTAATCCGTCAACAAGTCAAAGCCGATCATCAGGTACCATCTGGGTTACTTCAACCGATTATGATACCCAACTGGAAATGGGATAGAGTCACGATGGATTTTGTATTGGGTTTTCCTTTATCACTAGGCAAGAAAGATGAGATCTGGGTTTTTGTGGATAGATTGACTAAATCGGCTCATTTCATTCCGATTTGCACAGATTACTTGCTTGATAAGCTTGCTGAGTTGTACATTTCTCAGATTGTGAGATTGCATGGAATACCTATTTCTATTGTTTCTGTAACACCCCTAACCCGTACCCATCGCCGAAATTGCGTTACGAGACATTACCGATCAGAAAACAATTCAGAACAGACTTTCATTTCAAAGTTAATCCTCTAGTAATAAATTTTTTTTTAAAAGCAACTAACATGCTTCCATTCTATAATTCAT
The DNA here is from genome assembly GCA_025698465.1 of Gossypium longicalyx. Lineage (NCBI taxonomy): Eukaryota > Viridiplantae > Streptophyta > Magnoliopsida > Malvales > Malvaceae > Gossypium > Gossypium longicalyx. The sequence continues at coordinate 57,963,676 of CM046998.1, forward strand.
ATAATTTTCAAGAGTCTATTTAATCAATACAACAAAGAATCATGAAATTCAGATATTGAATTCATAACCAAGTATATGTCGTTCATATACCAATCATATATGTATACTATAACAATTATGGCACTCAGATAATTTAAATAATAAAATATCTATTATCTTACTAATTTTATACACGTACTAATTATTAAGAAAACATACATCATTTCATCTTATAAAAATGATATATTCCATTATAGCATTTGTTTACCTAAATACAACACTTGCATATCATAAGTACATGTAAGTAATAATCCACTTAGCATATGCCAAAATATATCAGCAACTTAACCAATTAAACCACTCAAATAAATTATTTAAAATGTTCCAATAATGTGTCATTGAAAACGATACATAATCATATTCAGCTCATGTCTGTGCATATTATTCGATTTTCAAATGATTATCAAATCCACGAGTCAAACATATCATTATTTTATAACATAAGCATATTCCAATGTACTACAATAAATGACATACATTTTATTAATTAATGCATTACATATTATAACTCAAACTCAAACATCATTTACTCCATAACCGAAACACCTCCTTTTATCAATATACATATATATCTTGAGTTAATAAATATGTCATACCATTTCATCTTGTGCAAAAATATATAAATATATATATGCAGGTGCCGAATCACCAATTTGACCATAACCCTTTCATATTTTTTCACTATATAACCTAGTACGCAAGTACATTATACTAACTTCCAAATCAATTCATGTTACAATTTATACTTCACAAGAATAAATCAATAACCAAATATAAACATATATTCAAAGCATGAATCTTACATACCATGTAACAAACATATCAAACAAACTTATATCATGTGCGAATATAATCAAACAACCTTTAATGCCTAAATCACATTTAATACATTGACCAAATACAACAATCAAATTCACATATACCTTTACCTATGCATACCATAGCCGAATAGCCACATTTTCATCCATAATCATTAACCATTTCAATGCATATAATACCTATTACAAATACTATACGTTCATAGTACGTAACATTATAACCATGATGTACATAATCCATAAGCAACATAACCAAATTCAAACATAAGAGTTAAGCCATTTTCGTATGGCTTAGATTATACATAACCATAATCCAACATTTCAAAACATAATCCAGCCTATACATGCCATAGATTCGGAAATTGTAAGGCCCCGAATTTGGGCCTAGAAGTATTAGGCCTTGAGTATGGGTCCGTAAAGAAGTTGTATATAAGTATTTAATTGTGCAAGGAAATGACACAATTAAATGTCTACTTTGGTGGTTAATGGCCCTAAGAAGTGTTGCAGAAATCTTGGGTTCAAACCTGGGCATTAGCAAAAAATTTGGTATTAAGTGAATAAAACCCTGGATGCTTGGATGATGGCCTTTTAAATTATTGTGTTAAATAAATGACACAAGGAAGCATGTGGTCTAGTGGTTGTGGCATCATTAAGGTTGCAAGGGAGCCTAGGTTCAAGTCTTGGCTCTTACAATTCATTTTGGATTTTCTCTTAAGTGAATCTGGATGCTGGCACATATGTCTTAAAGTTAATTATGGATGTTTTTTACACAGAAAGAGCCTGTGGTGGAGTGGCAAGGTGGAGTGTTGTGTAACTGTGAGGTCTGAGGTTCAAGTCTTGGGATGCGATTGGGCCTACACGAGCCCCACATAGATTAAATCCAGGGTAAGTGATAAATGTTGGATTGGGCTTTGTAGGTCACATAGCTGTAACTGAATTTGGGCTAAATGGGCCACACGAGCGTGTGGGCCCACTTGGGTTGAGTAATGGGCCTTAGGCCTATTTGTACTGTTAGGTCTGTTTAGGTTACTTAAGTCGCTCGAGGCGACAGTGGACCTTCAGTTGGGTCGTTAAGACCCCCGATTTGTAAAATTATCGAAATACCCCCAGTTTGTAAAATTATCAAAATACCCTCGATTTGTAAAATTACCAAAATACCCTCAATTTGTAAAATTACCAAAATACCCTCGATTTGTAAAATTATCAAAATACCCTCAATTTGTAAAATTACCAAAATACCCTCGATTTGTAAAATTATTGAAATACCCTCGATTTGTAAAATTATCGAAATACCCCTGATTTGTAAAATTATCGAAATACCTTCGATTTGTAAAATTATCGAAATACCCTCAGTTTGTAAAATTACTGAAATAACCCCAATTTATAATATTATCGAAATACTCTCGATTTGTAAAATTACCGAAAGACCCTCAGTTTGTAAAATTACCAAAATACCCTCGATTTGTAAAATTATCGAAACACCCTCGATTTGTAAAATTACCAAAATACCCTTAATTTGTAAAATTACTGAACTATCCCCGGTTTGTAAAAGTACTAAATTACCCGTGTAGTGTAAAATTACTGAAATACCCTTGTAGGGTAAAATGACTGTTTTACCCTTGTGGGTAAATGACTGACTTGGACTTTGAATTTGATTGATTGACTGTGATTGTATGATTATGTTTTAACTGACTTGACTATGGTTGTACGACTGATGTGCTTTTAATATATGTTTAAATGATTGTTACTGAGCACGGCCATTTCGCATACACGTGTGATGATTGAGCTGATGGCTATGTGCCAAACATAATACAGTTGCCGATGGCTTTGTGCCAATTATAATACCACTACTGAAGGCTTTTTAAGCCCAATATATGATTAGCAGCTTTGCTGTAATGAAGGTAGTACCGCAACTGGGCTACCATTGATGTGTATCGGATGGGTGGGTTGATATTTATATCCTCACGCGATGTGTACCGAGGGATGGGGTTGATGTGTAACGGTTAGATTATTGGGATGGGATAGCATGCATCCATGCATTAACACATTCTGTTCTGTTATTGGTTTGGGCTGGGCCCAATTGATTCTGTTATGGGTTGTGACCCAAATGACATTGTAATAGGCTTTGGCCCATGTATGCTCCACGAATTGGACCGTATTATTATCAAGTAATAGGCTCTCTACCCCGCATCGTTTCTATTTTTGTTTCTGTATACTGACTGTTACTCTAGTAAGGGGGTTACACACTAAGTTTTCGTAAACTCACCCCATTTATTAACCATGCAGGTAATCCCCAGCGTTAGGTGGATCGGTGTCGTAGAGGGACTTGGAGACGACCACACAACTACACATGTTTTTCTATTTCATTTATTTAGTTAAGCACTTTGGTTTTGATTTGAGTTGTAATAAGGCCTCTTTATTTCCTTAACCTTTTATTTGGAAAGTTTATTTAGTATGCCTAATATCTCTTAGAAGTAGGACACGGTTTTCCAAAACAACAACTGTTTTCAAAACACTACGTTTTCGCGACTTAACTTTTAAACATCACATTTTCGTAAATCGGTTACTTTTAGAATTAGCTTCCGCAAAGTAAAAACGAGTTTTAGAAATAAAATTTTTAGAAGTTTCAATGTACTACGTTTTAAATAAGAAGGGCTTCTAATTAAAACATGGTTTTCGAAAAACACTTCAATGTGACACGCCAGATTCGGGTCTAACTTCTGGGCCGGGTTTGGGGTGTTACATTTAGTGGTATCAGAGCTGAGTTGCAAAACTCGACTGTGGAATGGGTTTTAAAATTGGATTTTTGAAAGAATTGTTTCAAAAATGTTCAAAACGATTTGAAGTATTTGAAATGTTTTTCTAAATATGTTCCTAAAAGTGTGGTTACTGAGTCTCTGGCGCCGAATCCGTAAGTTTTCTGTTAGATTGTACTTAAAGTTAGATTTTTTTATTTATTCAGTGTATGTTCTAGAAATCAGATTTTGTTTAAGTTAGCAACAGTACTGTGATGGATTTCGAAGGTAAGCAAGGTCGCGAGGAGTTACCAGTCTCCCCGAAACATAAGATGGTTTAGGAAACTGTAGTCAAGGTAAGTCTGCCAACTTCGGGTAACAATAACCCAGAGCTTGGTACGGAGGCACTGACCTGGTTGGTAAGGGAAGTGCTGGAAGAAGTGTTCGAGGCAAGAGTTAAGGCGTATGGTGAAACACTTCAGGCTAGGTGCTTGGAGTGCAATAGAAAGAGGGATCACAATCCTCTGAAGTAGGAGCCCCATACCATGGAACGCGTTAAGACGCGTTTGAAATTTTTGGCTTACGAGCGTTGCAAAAGGCACCATCCGGGTGAATGCTGAAGGAAATCAGGAGCTTGTCTCAGATGCAGGTCTAAGGAGTATCGAGTTCGGGATTGCATAGTTCCTTTTAAGTCAGGTGTGTTTTGTTTGGATGTGATGTTTGAATATAGAAATTGTATACTTGTGTGGTAAATATCTGTTTGCTTCTGTGGTTAGATGTTTGGTTGGGTGTGAAAGGTTTTGAGATTAAGTTAAAAGTGTATTAGTGTAGTTTGGAACTAGAGTGCACAACGGGAGCATAGTGGTGTAGGTTGAGCTAAGCGCTTGTTCAAATAGTTGGAAATTTCGAGGACGAAATTTCTTTAAGGGGGTAGAATTGTAACTCCCCGAATTTGGGCCTAGAAGTATTGGGCCTTGAGTATGGGTCTATAAAGAGGTTGTATATAAGTATTTAATTCGCAAGGAAATGACACAATTAAATGTCTCCTTTGGTGGTTAATGGCCCTGAGAAGTGTTGGAGAAATCTTGGGTTCAAACATGGGCTTTAGCAAAAATTTTGGTATTAAGTGAATAAAACCCTGGATGATTGGACGATGGCCTTTTAAATTATTATGTTAAATAAATGACACAAGGAAGTATGTGGTCTAGTGGTTGTGGCATCATTAAGGTTGCAAGGGAGCCTAGGTTCAAGTCTTGGCTTTTACATTCATTTTGGTTTTTCTCTTCAGTGAATCTGGATGCTGGCATATATGTCTTAAAGTTAATTATGGACGTTTTTGACACAGAAAGAGCCTGTGGTGGAGTGGCAAGGTGGCGTGTTGTGTAACTGTGAGGTCTGAGGTTCAAGTCTTAGGATGTGTAGTGGAGTATTTATTTTGCTATTTGAGCTGTGTAGGAGGTTGAGTTGGACTGGAACTCTGTGGTTGAAATGGTCATAAGAATGAGGAATTTTCCTAATGGTTGAAAGCAATCCCACATCGGGAAGCCAACATGAGAATTGGTGAGAAGCTGGCTTTAAATAGAGCGAACCAGATGAGTTGGGGAGGAAGACTCAATGCAGGATGTGCCAAGGTTGGTGATCGTGGACTTCGACACATTCTCATAAATAGGTGTGTATTCGCGCCCTTCTTTGTTAAAATTCGGCAAAAGCCGAAAAGCCAAAACTTCGGCATTTAAGGCTTCACGAGCGTACGATCTCTCGTGTGGTAAATCGAGCCCATAGTTCATGGGCGATAAACTATAGACGCCGCCACGAGCGTTCTCGTGTGCTGGGGCTGTTCTGGGCCTCGACGGGCTTGTGGGCCCGCTTAAGTAAATCTAACTGTTAGGTGGGAAGTAGTTGGGCTTGTCATGTTGTGTGCATGGCATAGGCCGTGTGGGCCCAATTGGCCCGTGGGCCCCATATAGATTAAATCCACGGTAAATGATAAATGTTGGACTGGGCTTTGTAGGTCACATAACTGTAACTAAATTTGGGCTAAATGGGTCACACGAGCGTGTGGGCCCACTTGGGCTGAGTAATGGGCCTTAGGCCCATTTGCACTGTTAGGTCTGTTTAGGTTACTTAAGTCGCTCGAGGCGACGCTAAACCTTCAGTTGGGTCGTTAAGACCCTCGATTTGTAAAATTATCGAAATACCCCGATTTGTAAAATTATCGAAATACCCTTAATTTATAAAATTATCGAAATACCCCTAATTTGTAAAATTACCGAAATACCCTCGATTTGTAAAATTACCAAAATACCCCCAATTTATAAAATTATCAAAATACCCCTAATCTATAAAGTTACTAAAATACCCCTAATTTGTAGTATTACCAAAATATCCCTGATTTGTAAAATTACTGAAATACCCCCAATTTGTAAAATTTTTGAAATACCCTCGATTCGTAAAATTACCGAAATACTCCCAGTTTGTAAAATTACTAAAATCCCTTTAATTTGTAAAATTATCAAAATACCCCCGGTTTGTAAAAGTACCGGATTACCCTTGTAGTGTACAATTATTGAAATACCCTTGTAGGGGAAAATAACTGTTTTCCCCTTTTGGGTAAATGACTGACTTGGACTATGAATTTGATTGGTTGACTGTGATTGTATGATTGTGTTTTAACTGACTTGATTGTGTTTGTACGACTGATATGCTTTTAATATATGTTTAAATGATTGTTACTGAGCATGGCCATTTCGCATACACGTGTGATGATTGAGCATGACATACACAACATATTGCATGGGGTTGGAATTGTGAAACGGAGGAAGAATTTGAGGATCGCATGGTTGCTTGACGACCGTGGATCCACCGATTGAGGATCACATGGTTGCTTGACGACCGTGGATCCACAGATTAAGGATCGTACGGTTGCATGACGACCGTGGATCCACCGGTTGCTTTTGAGCCCAATATATGATTATTGACAACTCTGTGTCGATCATATTTACTCGAGGCTGTGTGCTGACTGTATTACCGTCACTGATGGCTATGTGCCTAACATGATACACCTACCGATGGCTTAAAGCTAATTATTTTGATTATGGCTTTGCGCCAACTTACATATGGCTTTGTGCCAACTTGATTATGGCTGTGTGCCAAACGTATTTGCCTAAGGCTATTGGCCAATATATGATTATTGACGACGGCTTAGTGCCGCTTAATCTGATTATGGCTTTGTGCCAACCTAAAAATGGCTCTGTGCCATCTTGACTATGGCTTTGTGCCAAACGTATTTACCTGTGGCTATGTGCCTAACATACTTATGGATGACTCTATGTGGATCATATTTACCCAAGGCTGTGTGTCGATTATATTACCGTCGCTGATGGCTATGTTCCAAGCATAATACAGTTACCGATGGCTTTGTGCCAATTATAATATCTCTACTGAAGGCTTTTTAAGCCCAATATATGATTAGCAGCTTTGCTGTAATGAAGGTAGTACCGCAACCGGGCTACCATTGATGTGTATCGGATGGGTGGGTTGATATTTATATCCCCACGCGATGTGTACCGAGGGATGGGCTTGATGTGTAACGGTTAGATTATTGGGATGGGATAGCATGCATCCATGCATTTACACATTATGTTCTGTTATTGGTTTGGGCTGGGCCCAATTGATTCTATTTTGGGCTGTGATCCAAATGACATTGTAATAGGCTTTGGCCCACGTATGCTCTGAACTGGACTGTACTGTTACTATTAACGGGCTCTAGCCTAGCCTGTTTCTATTTTTATTTCTGTATACTGACTGTTACTCTAGTAAGAGGATTACACACTGAGTTTTCATAAACTCACCCTGTTTATTAACCGTGCAGGTAATCCCCAGCGTTAGGTGGATCGGTGTCGCAGAGGGACTCGAAGACGACCACACAACTGCACATGTTTTTCTATTTCGTTTATTTAGTTAAGCACTTTGGTTTGATTTGGGTTGTAATAATGCCTCTTTATTTCCTTAACCTTTTATTTGGAAAGTTTATTTAGTATGCCTAATATCTGTTAGAAGTAGGACACGCTTTTCCAAAACAATAACTGTTTTTAAAACACTACATTTTCGCGACTTAACTTTTAAACATCACATTTTCGTAAATCGGTTACTTTTAGAATTAGCTTCCGCAAAGTAAAAAGGAGTTTTTGAAATAAAATTTAAAAGTTTTCAATGTACTACATTTTAAATAAAAAGGGTTTCTAATGAAAACATGGTTTTCGAAATACACTACAATGTGACACGCCAGATTTGGGTCTAACTTCTGGGTCGGGTTTGGGGTGTTACAGAAATTGACTTATAAAGATATCGAAGATATTCGATAGTGTGATAAGCTTCTCTGACGATTCTCGAGCTCGTAACTTGAATCCAAAATCTATAAAACAGAGGTAAACATGAGCACACACAGAGTAAGATTTCTTAGCTTAGTAAGTCATAAGCAAATAAACAACTAAACGATATAATCAAATCATTTAAACTAAACCAAATTATACCATCATAGCTACTTTAAATCTTAAACTTACAATTTCATGTATTTTATATATATTTTCACATGTAGATTAATCATGGCCGAATGAACATATACATATTTTAACTAGATAATTCAATTTCCAAGCCAAAATATCTTATTCATAATTAGTACATATACATTTATATGTATAACTTCATAAATCAAAGGATAACAATCATATACATATTCATATTATATAGCCGAATACACATTTATATATATAAGCAAAATCTCTTGCAATTTCAAAGCTAAATATCATTATGTGAACACATATACATATCCTCATGAATCAAAATATAATATCATACGCATATACATGGCAAAGGCCGAATATACTTCACAAGGCACACGTGTTCACAATAGTAACTTACGTATTTTACATCAAACACATAATGGTTCATTTACCTTATTTTTTCCAATAGGTAATCAACTAACTCATACCTGGTCGTTTAGCTCGTTTTAACCTTTAGTCATAACTTATCATTGCCCGTTGAACCATTCGGAATTGGATAGGATACTCGGATTATCACACATATCGTACAATGCCAATGTCTCAAACGTGGTCTTACATGTAATCACATATCGATGCCACTATCCCAGATAGGGTCTTACTCGCACACATATATTGGAGTCACATATCGATACGAACGTATTAAACGTGGTATTACTCGCACACATATATCTGAATCACATATCGATGCCATGGTCTTACTTTCACATCACATATCGGAATCCTATGTCATGACATATGTATCCTAGCTATTCCTAAGGTTCACATGGGACTTTTAGACGTCGTAACTCGGTCGAAATGAATCTATACACATAGTTGCCAAGCTTGAGCACTTTCGGCTAACACACATATATATTCACTTATTTCATTTCAGCATATATATTACACATTTAATTAAAATTAATAACGTCTATTTGCTTAAAAACTTACCTCGGACGATGAAAAACGAAAAGGGATGACTAATTGACAACTTTAGTCCAAATCTGTTTTCTTTGGTTCTTGATCTAAACATATTCAAATTAAACTCATTCAAACATATTTTCATTCAATTTAGTCCAAAAACACATAAATGGGCAAATTACCATTTTACCCCTAACTTTTTACACTTTTTACTATTTAGTCCCTATTGCACAAAACACAAAATATACAAAATTTCAATACACTCATGTTAGGCCGAATGTTACTCATATTCATACAAGTCCATATATTTCATTTATTTCACATTTTAGTCCCTCAAATTTTTGTTTTTTCAATTTAGTCCTAATTACTCAAAATCATATCTTTCATATTTCATCATCAAACAACAAAAATCACAAGCTTTCAACAATGGTATAACTCAAAATATTCACCAATATCAAAAATTCAAGCATGGGTCTTGTAGATAACTTAGAAACGATCTCAAAAACGTAAAAATTATCAAAAACAGGGCTAACTACATACCTTAATAAGATCAACCATGGCCAAATAACCCAAACTTTTTCTTTTTCTTTCTTATTTTGATATTTGATGATGAAAGAATAATATAAGCTATGGCCATTAATTTTTTATGTTTTATATTATTATTACTTATTAACCAAATTACAAATATAACGTTTATATTAAAATATAAAACCATTATAAATTTTGGCCATTACCATCCACTCAATATGAAAATGGCATAATTGCAACATAAAACCTCCATATTAAAAGAACAACAACAATTTGGTCCTTTTACAATTAACCACCAAATTTTCATTTTACACGATAAAGTCCTTTTATTTAATCGGGCACTCAAATGATAAAATTAAAGCGCAAAAATTTCACAGATATAAATTCACACAAAATAAACACAGAAAATAATTTTAAAATATTTTTTGACTCAGTTTCGTGGCCCTGAAACCATCGTTCCGATTAGGGTCTAAATCGGGCTGTTACAGTTTCAAATAGAGATTCGAGGTTCACATTGCGATTTTTGAAGAAACTGCAAGATGCATTATGTAGGAAATTAAATTTTAGCACTGCTTTTCACCCAAAGACAGATGGTCAATTTGATTAGATTATTCAAATACTCGAGGATATGTTGAGATGTTGCATTCTTGAGTTTGAAGGTACGTGGGAACGATACTTACCACTGATTGAATTTGCGTCTAATAACAGTTTTCAATCGAGTATCAAAATGGCTCTTTATGAGGCTTTGTACGGTTGAAAATGTCGAACACCCTTATATTGGACTGAGCTCAGTGAGAATAAGATACACGGGGTCAATGTGATCAAAGAAACTGAACAGAAAGTAAAAGTGATTCGTGATAGTCTAAAAGCAACGTTAGATCGTCAGAAATCGTATACAGACTTGAAATAAAAAGATATTCAGTTTCAGATCAGGAACAAAGTCTTTTTGAAAGTCTCACTGTGGAAGAAAATACTTCGATTTGGTCGTAAAGGCAAATAGAGTCTAAGATTTATTAGGCCGTATGAGATTATTGAGCGTATTTGATCGATTGCTTACAGACTGTTGTTGCCACCTGAGTTAGAAAAGATCCATAACATGTTTCATGTATCGATGCTTCGATGATATCGATCCGACCCATCACATGTGATTTCTCCGTTTAAGATTGAGATTCGATCTGATATGACTTATGAAGAAGAACCAATCCAGATTTTAGATCGCGAGGTTAAAGAATTAAGAAATAAGAAAATTTCTTTAGTGAAAGTCTTATGGCATTGACACAGGGTTGAAGAAGCTACGTGGGAGCCAGAGGGTGCTATGAGAGATCGGTACCCAAACCTGTTTGCCGGTAAGATTCTCGGGGACGAAAATCCCTAAGGGGGGAGAGTTGTAACAGCTCGGTTTAGACCCTAATCAGAATAGTGGTTTCATGACCACAAATTCTAGTCAAAAAAATATTTTAATATTATTTGTGGTGTCTACAGCATGTTAATTTATATGTGTGAAAATTAGTGTAAAAATTTTATCGTTTGTGTGTTTGATTTAAATAAAAAGACTTAATCGCGCAAAATGTAAAAGTGGCTAGATAATTGTTAAAGTTCTACAATGCTATTGTTTTTATAATGTGGAGTCCTTAAGGTGAAATTTCAGCCTTGAAATCATGCATGAATGGTATTAAACATGAAATATATAGTTTGGTTATTGATTTTAAAAGGTTAATATGGTAAAAATGCTAATTAATAATGTTATAATAAAACAAAAAAAGTAATAAAGCCATGCAATTGTTCATCTTTTGGCCAATTATAACAAAGAAAAAGAGAAAGAAAAGAGTTTTAAAGGTTCGGCCCTTGTGTTCTTCAAATTAGGTATGTAATTTGTTCGATTTTTGATAATTTTACGTTTTTGAGATCGTTGTTTTGAGTACTAGCTAGCCCATGCTTGAATTTTTGAATTTGATTATGTATTCATGAATTTCCATTGTTGATAGCTTGACGATTTTTGTGTTTGATGATGAAAAATAAATATATGTTGTTAGATTGTCAAGTTTAATTAAGTGATTTTTGATAAAAAAATGTCTATTTAGGACTAAATTGTGAATTTTGTAAATTGAGGGGTCAAAATGTGAAATAAATAAAACATATTGGCTTATATGGACTAGGGGAAAATTCAGCCTAACATGGGTGTATTCAAATTTTGAATATTTTGTGTTTTGTGAAATAGTGACTAAATTGTGAAAAATGTGAAATGTCAGGGGCAAAAGCGTAATTTTCCCATTTATGTGTTTTTGGATGAATTTGATTGATATTTGATTAAATAAGTTTAATTTATATTAATTTAGATCAAGAAAAGAGAATTGGATTTGGATTGAGGGAAATCTAAAGTTGTTCAATAGTCGACCCGGTTTGTTCGTCTTCATACGAGGTAAGTTCATTGTAAATATATGTCCTTAAATTCGATTGTATATATTATATTTGTGCTAAATTGAACTATTGCTTGTATATATATGTTCAAGTCGAATTCGTTTAAGTATGGAGAAGTATTTATAAGCCTGAATCGATCGAGTTACAACGTCCGAAAGTCTCATACGAACCTTAGGAATAGTTAGGATACATATTTCATGACATAGGATTTTGATATGTGATTTCGTGTAAGACCACGTCTAGGACGTTGGCATCGATTTGTGATTTGCGTGTAAGACCCTATCTGGGACAGTGGCATCGTTATGTAATTACATGCAAGACCATGTCTGGGATGTTGGCATTGTACGAGATTTTCGACTATCCGAGTATCCTTATTAATTCTGAATGGTTCAACAGGCAATATCGAGTTAAGATTGAATATGGAATCGAGCTAAAAAGTTAGGTATATACTAAATCAAATGATTGAATAGTAAGGTAAGTTTATACTTATATGAATATATGAAATGTGTATTTTGAAAGTGAGAGTTAAATATGCTTAGAATTATATGTGTATTCAGCTTAGTGGAAAAATAATGTTAAAGTATATGTATGGATATTTGAAGTTGCAAGCTTGGTAATTGTATTTGTGGTTATGGTTACTATGATTAGGTTTAATCAAATTGAATTATGAATGTCATTGAAATGATTTATTTGCTTATGACTTACTAAGCTATTCAAGCTTACTCTGTGTGTGTATGTTCTTTGTTTTTATAGATTTTAGAAGCTAGTTACGAGCTCATGGATCGTCAGAGAAATTCATCACACTATCAATCACTTTCGTGGTAATTTATAAGTTTGAACTTAAACCTATGGCATGTATAGCCTAGTTATTATGTTTGGTTTTGAAGTTTGTATATATTAAAGCCATGCGAAAATGGCTAGAAATGATGTCTAAGCTTAGGTGATTTCAGTTATGATATATATATGGGTGAAGTGTTTGGTATGATTTGCAATTGTGGTTTGATATATTAGATGAGTAATATGTATGTTATATGTGTGTGATGTGTTTGGAAAATGTTTGAGGTTTAAAGTAAAGTTTCGTAAAGCTCATGATTGTTCATTTGGTAAATTTGATATATGTGCTTGATGAATTATGGAAAATGACATATAAGTTGATTAGGTAATGTTTACGTTATATTTTTATGTAATTAATTTGGTCATTTGTGTGTTAAATGGTAGATTGCTCAATGTAAGAGTATAATCGGCTAAACTTAGTTAAAATAAAAGGTATATGGCTTATGATTAGTTCATTTTGGTAAGCTTGGTATATGGATGATGGATGTGTTTTGGTTGTGGTTTGTTAATGATGTTAATGATGGTGATATTCGGTCATGTATTAACTTAATTTGTAAATATGATTTACGATATAATTTGTCCGATGGAATGGTCTTGAGATTTAGCTTGATTAAATCATGTGGTTAAGTGTTTAGTTATATATATATTAATAATGAATTTAGTTCTATTTGCTATGTGAGAACTATGCAATGCTATAGGTATTGGATTACTAGAAACAGTTATTTTGAGTTGGTTTGTAATGGTATGATTGCATTGATGAATTGGTTTAGAAATGGTGGATAATATGTATATGAATATTCGGCTAGGGTTTTAGGTTCATAATGATAAATATGCAATATAGGTATTTGGTATGTATACATGTATATACTAGTGAGGTCGTATGCATTGGTCATTATTTTTTTATGATTTGTAATGGTAAAAAGAAATTTGAATCACTTTATGTTATTTATATAAGTGGTTGTATGTTCAGCTATGGTATTTGGCTATCTAGGTTCGGTTTAGAATGGCAAGAATGTGTATATTTTTTTTAATTGTTATATGGAAGTTAATTTACATGATTGATTATATAATGAATTTATTGGTTATGTAAATGCATTATAGGCATATTACTTAGCATTCGAATTGGATTATATTTGATAAGTTATATGCGTATATGACTAGTATATTTAAAAGTTAAACTTGACAATTTTGTGTAGTTGATATTATCACATATGTTAATATACAAAAAGCCAAATGATATGATTTATTTGGTTTAATATGCGCACAAATAGAGTTCTAAAGAAGAATGTTTGATTTTCATTAGGTAATCAAATAGCATTAAGGTGATGTGCTTATGATTGGAAGTGTATAGATATATGTTGTATGACTTTGATATATGATTCATATATGTATTATTATTAACAATGTATGTTTGAAATTTGATCAGCCATTTGCTTTGTATATATATATATATATATATTAATACGATCTGTGTGAATATGTGAATGATCGGAAGTTGTGATTTGTTCAGTATTGCCTCGTAACCCCAAACCGACGATGGATACGGGTTAGGGGTGTTACACGTATGTTAATAAGCATTAATATAATTGTGTTTTAAATGCTTTATTATTGAATTATTTGTGAATACGACCTTGCGGATATGTTTGATGATGATTCGGCAAATGTGAAATACCAGTTGAATCCTAGGAATAGATCAGGATACGAATGACATGTCATTAGGGGTTATGTGATTTGAGTGCTGGTTCGTAAGTCCTACAGGTGGCTGAGTTATCTAGCATATGTTGCGGATTCTTGTCATCTTGTATGAGCAGCACTATGTAGCTATGTCATAACCGTCAGCTTGTGTGACCAAACCCGTTGATAGCTTGAGAGTGAGCATTATATGAGATATGAGATTGAGATAGCTTCGGCTATGTATTGGCACTTAGGGTGTGAGATTCCTGAGTATCTGATATTATTCCAAATGGTTCAATGGGTATATCAAGGATATGGATGAGGATGAGATAAATACGAGATTGTACAGGTATGTACACAAACTATACATTTATCAAATCGAAGAAGTTGATGGAAATTGTTTTTAATCCTTGGATTGAATATATGTGTTAAATTATGTTTCAAATTTGAATTGCATTATGTGATGTTTATGTTATTGAATTGTTGGTTGGTAAGTTTTACTTACTTATCATACAAGCTTACTAAGATTTATTGTAACAGCCCGTTTTTAGTCAAATTGGAATAGTGGTTCGAGACTACAAATTAGAAGTCAAAATAATTATTTTATTATTATTTTAATGTTTACAGCATGATAGTATGATTATGTGAAATTTTCGTTAAGAAATTTTATCGTTTGAGTGTTTAATTTAGTAAAAAGGATTAAATCAAAAAAGGTACAAAATTAGAGTTCTAGAAGATAAAGGTATCAAATGACTATGAAATTAATTAGTTAAGGGATTTATGTGGTAATTATACCATTTATTTGTTGAGTGGACAAATATGGACATTAGTTATGAAATTTCAAAGGTTAATAATAAGGTTAAACATCTAATTTAATAAATAAAGTTTAGTAAAATTAATAAAAAAAAACAAACCTATCATCTTGTTGTCCATCTTCAACCGAAAATAAGGAAAGAAAAACTCCATTGAAGTACATTTGAGGTTCGGTCATTGTATCCTTGCATGTAAGTGAATTTCAGTTCTGTTTTTAAAGATTTTTTGAGATTGTTGCAACCTAATCTAGCTAGCCCAGGGACTAATTTGCAAAACTGTTAAAGGTTTAGGGTTTTGCCATTGATGAATGAGCATCTGTTTTGATGTTTGAAGATAGAAAATGCATGCTTGTTGATAGATAAACAACATTTGTTAAGTGATATTTAGTAAAATGTCCAAATAGGGATTAAATTGTGAAAAGTGTAAAATTCATAGTTAATTTGTGAAATAAATGAAAATTGTGGGCTACTATTGAAAGTCGGCTAGCATGGGTATAAGTTGAATTGCATGAATTTGTATTTTTATAATATAAGGACTAAATTGTAAAAATCTTGAAATATTATGGGCAAAAGTGTAAAGTTGCTATAATGTGTATTTTGGACTAAATTGAATTGATTGATATTTTGATTACATTTAGACCAAGAAAAGTGAAATTTGAATTTAGATCGAGAAGAAACAAAATATCGGACTAATCAACTTATTTCGTCGTTTTTACAATCGAGGTAAGTTCGTATGTAATAAGCATTGTTATTTTTGTGGTTTATTTGCTTTGACATTGCATTAATTGTGAATACGACCTTGCGGATATGATTCGACGAAGATTCGACAAATGAGAAACCCCGGTTGAACCTTAGGAATAGATTAGGATATGAATGACATGTCATTAGGGTTATGTGATTTGGGTGTTGGCCCGTATGTCCTACCGATGACTGAGTTATCCGACATGTGTTGCGGATTCTCGCCAGCTTGTATGAGCAGCACCATGTAGCTTCGTCATGACCATTAGCTTGTGTGAGCAGACCCGTTGATAGCTTGAGAGTGAGCATTATATGTGATACGAGATTGAGATAGCTTTGGCTATGTATGTGGCACTTAGGGTGTGAGATCCTCGAGTATCCGATAGTATTCCGAATGGTTCAACGGGTATATCAGAGATGTGGTTGTGTATAAATTTGATACAAGATGGTACAGGTATGTACATGAACCATATAGCATTGAAATGAGGAAATTTATGGAAGTTATATCTAACTTTGTGAATGTAAATGTGGTAGGTTGGTGATTCAATATGAGATATATTATGTTGTGTTTTATTTGCTTAAATTGTGCATATATGGTAAGTTGATTTTAATGCTATACGAACTTACTAAGCTTTATAGCTTAGATTGTGTATTTTTCTGTATTTTATAGTGATTTCAAAGCTAGCTCGGATTTAGGAATCGTCGGAGACTTCATCACACTATAAAGCTATCACTTTGGTACTTTTGAATTTATGTATTTGGTTATATGTCATGTAACGCCCCGAATTTGGGCCTAGAAGTATTGGGCCTTGAGTATGGGTCCGTAAGGAGGTTGTATATAAGTATTTAATTGTGCAAGGAAATGACACAATTAAATGTCTACTTTGGTGGTTAATGGCTCTGAGAAGTGCTGGAGAAATCTTAGGTTCAAACCTAGGCTTTTGCAAAAATTTTGGTTTTAAGTGAATAAAACCCTGGGTGCTTGGATGAAGGCCTTTTAAATTATTGTGTTATGTAAATAACATAAGGAATCTTGTGGTCTAGTGGTTGTGGCATCATTAAGGTTGCAAGGGAGTTTGGGTTCAAGTCTTGGCTCTTGCAATTTATTTTGTTTTTTCTTTTAAAGAAACCTGGACTTTGGCCTATAGACCTTATAATTAATTAAGGATAAAATATGACACAGAAAGAGCTTGTGGTGGAGTGGCAAGGTGGCGCGTTGTGCAACTGTGAGGTCTGAGGTTCAAGTCTTGGGATGTGTAGTGGAGTATTTATTTTGCTATTTGAGCTATGTAGGAGGTGGAGTTGGACTGGAACTCTATGGTTGAAGTGGTCATAAGAATGAGGAATTTTCCTAATGGTTGAAAGTAATCCCACATCGGGAAGCTAACATGAGAATTGACGAAAAGTTAGCTTTAAATAGAGCGAACAAGATGAGTTGGTGATCACTGTTTTTAGGAGGGATTACTTCATGCCTGTTTAACCAAGGTTGGTGATCGTGGCCTTCGACACGTACTCATAAATAGGTGTGTATTCACTCCCTTCTTTGTTTGAAGTCGGAAAAAGCCGAAAAGCCAAAACTTCGACATTTGGGGCCTCACGAGCGTGCGATCGCTCGTGTGGTAAACTAAGCCCACAAACCATGGGCGATAAATTGTAGAGGCTACCACGAGCGTTCTCGTGGGCTGGGCCTGTTCTGGGCCCGATGGGCCTCGTGGGCCTGCTAGTGTAAATCTAATTGTTAGGTGGGAAGTAGTTGGGCTTGTCATGTCGTGTGCATGGCATAGGCTGTTAAGGGCTTTGTTAGACCAAAATGGGTCTTGTGGGCCCAATGGGCTCGTGGGCCCCATACAGATTAAATCCGTGATAAGTGATAAATATTGGACTGGGCTATGTAGGTCACATAGCCGTAACTAATTTGGGTTAAATGGGCCACACGAGCGTGTGGGCCTTACTTGGGCTGAGTAATGGGCCTTAGGCCCATTTGCACCGTTATGTCTGTTTAAGTTATTAAGTCGCTCGAGGCGACGGTGGACTTTCTGTTGGGTCGTAAATACCCTCAATTTTTGAAATTATCGAAATACCCCCGATTTGTAAAATTACCGAAATACCCTCAGTTTGTAAAATTACCAAAATACCCTCGATTTGTAAAATTATCGAAATACCCCTGGTTTGTAAAATTATCAAAATATCTCCGATTTGTAAAATTATCGGATTACCCTTGTAGTGTAAAATAACCAAAGTACCCCTAAAGGGAAAAATGATTGTTTTGCCCCTCAAGGGTAAATGATTGATTTGTCTGTGATTTGTATGACTGCTTTTGTGCATGACATTCCGTATACATGACATACTGCTTGGGATTGGGATATTGTTATGGAGGAAGAAATCGTATTGGTGGCTGTGCCACATATTCTGATATTAACAGCTTTGTTGAGATTCTAGTTAGTGCCGCAACCAGTGCTAACACTGTAAGTGTAGGGATGGCGTGGGTGATTTATTCCCCACAGGTAGTGCAGGGTTGGACGGAGGCAAGTGTAGGGTTGGATGGGTTATCATGCATTATTCATATGGGTTTGAAATTGAAATGGTCTAGGCCTAACTGATATTGGTTCTGATATGGGCTAGGCCCAACTGATATTGATTCTGAGATGGGCTAGGCCCAATTGATACTGTGATGGGTTGAGACCCAAATGTTAATGAATCGGGCTTTGGCCCACATATATTTTGAATTGGATTATTTTGTTACTGAATAGGGCTCAAGCCCAGATTGGTTCTAAATTCTATTTTTGACTGACTGTTTGGATGCCAGGGGATTACGCACTAAGTTTTCGTAAACTCACCTCATTTTTAATTGTGCAGGTAATCCCCAGCGTTAGGTGGTTCGGTGCTGCGAGGGACTCGGAGATGGCCACACACTGCTTATGTTTTCAGATTTATTTATTTATTGTTGCGTATTTCTTTTTAATTGGGTTGTAATAAGGCCTCTCTTAATTCTGGTTTTTATTTTACTTTGGGACTTTATTTACTATGTTTTATAATGGTTAGAAATAGATCGCGGTTTTCCAAAACAACAACTATTTTCAAAACACTACGTTTTTGCAACTTAACTTTTAAACATCACGTTTTCGTAAATCGGTTACTTTTAGGATTAGCTTCTACAAAGTAAAAAGGAATTTTTGGAAATAAAATTAAGAAGTTTTCAATGTACTTCATTTTAAATAAGAAGGGCTTCTAATGAAAACATGGTTTTCGAAAAACACTTCAATGTGACACGCCAGATTCGAGTCTAACTTCTAGGCCGGGTTTGGGGTGTTACATGGCATGTACAAGAAGTATGGCCATTTAAGTGTTTGATCTGTGTATAGCAATGAGACTTGGCTTATTTTGGTATATTTTTGGTGATGTATATATATGTGCAAATGACTCTTATTATGTGCTTGATGATGGATTGTAAATGCTTTTGGTGAATGTTTGATATTTGAGATTGGTTTGCTTGTGAATTAGGTAAATTAATGTTTATTGGAAAGCAACCATTTAGGTGATATGAAAATGTAGAATTTGGGCATGAATGGAATAGCCTATTTATATATTTGTGAGTATTGTGAATTACGGTATAAAATTAGCATGAATTAAGCTTCTTTGAGATTGGATGAATGCATATTTATGCCATTTTTTGGTGCCATTTGTTTTGATATAGGTATATGCAAATTTGGGTGGCAAGATGGCTTGGTAAATAGCCTATTTTTTTCCATACGGGCATGTGTCTCAGCCTTGTGTGACATACGATCAGGTTACACGGTCGTCTGTCCCCTGGTGTTGAAATAGAAATCAAGTCAGTATGCTCCACACGACCTAGCACACGAGCATGTGACTTGTCTATGTGCTATAAGTCAGTATACCCTACAGGTTTGGCATGACCTAGCATACGGCCTGGCACACAGGTGTGTGTGGCCATTTCGAAGGGCACACGGATTGGTCACACGGGCGTGTGGTTGGCCGTGTGACCCAAGTTAGGGAGTTACATGGGGTTAGACACGGGTTGGGACATGACCATGTGATTCCATTTCGAATGTCCACACGGCCTGTGACACGGGCATGTCTTTGGCCGTGTGAGACACACGGCCGGGCCATACAGGTATGTGTCCCTTATAGTAGAATTTTTTTCTAAGCTTTCTAGATATTTCATAAGTTATTGGTTTAGTCCTAAACCACCCCGAATGCATATTTTGGGCCTCGTAGGCTCGTATTAGGGACATTATGAATGTATGTGAATGTTTTATATTTGAAATGGAAAATGTATGTAATATGTATGCTTATTTGTGTTATAATTCCAATAATGCTTCGTAACCTTATTTCGGCGTTGAATACAGGTGAGTGGTGTTGCATTTATTGGTATCAAAGCTACGATTTAGTCGATTCTAGGATTAACATAGCGTATGTGATAGTCTAGCTATACATGCCATATATAACCTGTGATAGTGTGATATCTCCTGATAGTTTTAAATCGTGTTTTCATATAGTAAATGGATCTCAATCGAGCTGTAGCTGATGATGTAGAAAGTAATACACCAGCCTCCGTTCACGGGGTAGAACAATCTAAGTCAAAACCCGTATCGGGTAGTCAGAGAGGAGAGGCCAAGGAAGCCTTCTTCCAGGTGATGAACGAGTGGTTTACTGAGTATGTCTGAACTAATCTGGCTGCTCAGCAACCTCCAACCCCATCTAATCCCAAACCGGTTCCTGTAGCTTCTCAAGATGTGGAACTTTTACAAATGAATAAGCCACCAGTTGATAAAATCCTAAAATATGGGAATGAAGAGTTTAGAGCTACCGTTGATGACAATCCTAAGAGAGCCGAGTTTTGGCTTGAGAATACGATCAGAGTATTTGATGAACTCTTGTGCACACCAGCTGAATGTGTAAAATGTGTCGTTTCACTTCTGAAAGACATTAAGTATCAGTGGTGGAATACCTTAAATCTGTGGTACTGAGAGAAAGGGTTACCTGGGAATTCTTTCAAGCTGAGTTTAGAAAGAAATACATCAGCGAACGGTTTATCGATCAGAAGCGTAAAGTGTTTCTGGAGCTAAAATAGAGTCGAATGTCTGTGACTGAGTATGAAAGAGAGTTTGTGAGACTCAGTAAATATGCTCGGGAATGTGTTTCAACTAAAGCAATTATGTGTAAATGATTTGAAGATGGGTTGAACGAAGATATCAGATTGTTAGTCGGGATTCTAGAGTTGAAAGAATTTGTAGTGCTAGTTGGTTGAGCTTGCAAAGTCGAGGAACTTGGCCAAGAAAAGAGAAAAGCTGATTTCAGGGGTAGAGATTTGAGAAAGAGATTGATGAGTAAACCATATCAATCATCGTCAAAGAAATCACGGGATTTGTACACTCATTTGAATGCTTCAACTGGATATCCAAATAAAGATCGTGGAAAGCAATACTTGAGCCCTAAAGCTCAAGCTACATCTGTATCGAGTGTTGGCTATGTGAGAAGCAATAAACCTGAGTGTCAACAGTGTGGTCGACGACATTTTGGAGAATGCTGGATGAAAATAGAGGTTGTTTTAAGTGTAGCTCATAAGATCATTTCATTTGAGATTGCCCTGAGTTAGCCGAGAAAGATAAATTTCAGAATCTAAGACCAAGCAATACAGCTTCTAGAGGGAGACCACCTAGAAATGTGAGAAATGTGACTGGTAGTAAAGGAACAACAAAGGACTCCGCTGTAAGATCTGATGCTAGAGCACCTACTAGAGCTTACGCTATTCGTGCTTGCGAAGATGCGTCATCACCAGATGTTATTACCGGTACATTTTCTCTCTATAACACTAATGTAAATGCTTTGATTGATCCTAGATCGACTCATTCATATATATGTATGAACTTAGTGTCTAGTAAGAGTTTGCCTGTTGAGTTTACTGAATTTGTGATTAAAGTATCGAACCCCTTAGGCAAGTATGTGCTAGTTGGTAAATTTGCAAGAACTGTCCTTTGATGATTCGGGGTTACAGTTTTCCGATTGATTTGATGCTTTTTCCATTTGATGAATTCGATGTGATACTGGGTATGGATTGTGTAACACCCCTAACCCGTATCCGTCGCTGGATTAGGATTACGAGGCATTAACAAACAAAAACACATTTTCAAACAACCACACATTTATACAAGTCATATTCATATATTTATATAAAACATAAGTTCAATTAAAACAATAAGCATGATTTTATTAATCATAACATAATACACAAATCATATTAAAATATAAGTCAATAATGAACCTCAACCAAAATACATCGAACAGCCATATTTATTCACTACTAAATTCATATATTCAACATCATATTTATACACTTACATATATCAAACCGAAACATTATATACTTAATTACATAAGTGTAAAAGCCAAATCACCAATCAACATTTTCATTACCTAAATTCACATTCCATTGAATGTACTTACCAACCAAATTATACTACTAAAATAAACTAACCAAAATTTTAAAATAATATACCATTAGAGATCGATACAAAAACCATATTTATCTTTTGTTTATTCGGATAACAAAAATTACCTATAAAAATATATACCTTAAGATGAGTTATATATATAATCCATTCATCATGTGCATAATATTTATATAAACAAATACCGAATCACAAGTTGTCATATATTTAAAACATAAATCATATAAGTAACCAACAAATTTGTATAACTAAACCCGTAAACATATCATCCATAATATAAGCACACATATATATTATATGTTATCATGAAACATGGTTGAGTCAATTAAATACATCTATGAATATGCATATATGTATATCATAGTCGATTTTTCACCCACAAATATATATATATATATACCCGTAATCATTAACCAACTCCAAAGCATATATCACATGAAAATAATAATCAAATACCATAATTAACATGACCAATTGTACAAACAAACATTAGCATTATAATCAACCACATTTCACAAGTATATATATACCGAACTAATATCCAAACATATATTCATTATCTCATTTCAACAATTAACTAAATGTACTTGTCAACCAAATGGAATTATTATTATTATTATTACAAGTCATAGCCAAATCATTTTAATCAAAAGTAACATAGCAAATATAGTTCATACTTATAGGTATACTATAGCCAAATCTTTCAAAACACATCCAAATTACTAATCAACTTCAATGCACCACAAAACACATATCACAAATATTATTCATCCTTAGCATAAGCTACCATAGCCAAAATAAACTCAAAGCATAAGCAAACATAACCAAAATTAACATGAAAATTAAGCGATTTTTGCATGGCTCAAATTATACAAAACCAAAATCCAACATTTCAAAACACATTCCAGACTATACATGCCATAATTTGAGTTTGATTATTTAAATACCGAAGCTGTAGATAGTGTGATAGACTTTGCTGACGATCCCTGAGCTTGTAACTTGAACCCAAAATCTATAAAATAAAAACACACATAAAATCACAGAGTAAGCTTTTTAAGCTTAGTAAGTCATAAGCAAATAAACATTCAATAAAACTTTTAACATATTATAATTAACCGAATCATATTAACCTTTTCGCATTTGTCCTCAAACTTACCAATGAGATAATTAAGACATTTATAAGCAATTTATCCACTTGGCCGAATACCCACGCATTCACTTTAGTATAATATTAACCAACCTCCAAAGCCAAATAGACATAAATAAACTTAGTCCAAATTCGCTTAAGTAGATATGCCCATGTATCAAAATGATTCAACATATTCATATACTAATTATGTGACCAAAAATACCTTATCATATATGCGCATATTTATAGATTATTCATGATATACAAGTTTTGTAACACCCCAAATCTGGCGCATCACATTGAAGTGTTTTAGCGAAAACCTTGTTTTCATTGAAAACCCTTCCTTAAGATATGAAACCTTAGTTAACTTATGAAAACACTCTTTTCAGTTGCAAAAGTTTTGTTTAAAACATTTGATTTAAGAAAGTTTATCAATTAAAAGTTTGGTTGCGGAAACGTAGTATATAAAAACTATGGTTTAGAAAATCCCTATTCAACTTCTCGCAATTACAATGCATAAGAATAATAATCCACATAATAACAAAAAGGGGAGGCCTTATTATAATCCATTCTAAAATCACTTAATAAATCAGGAACTAAATGTTTTTAAAATAACCAAGTCCAAGTTGTCTTGCTAGTTGGCCACCCAGAGTCCCTCCAGACCTCGAACCTCCTATTGAGCATTACCTGAGAAAAATAATAGAGGGGGTGAGTTTTCGCAAACTCAGTGTGTACACCCTCGTCGAGCAGCAAGCATTCATCAATCATCATAAAATCACACATGCAATGCAACCCACCCGAATAATCCATCCGCTACACTTCAGGTCAATCCACCGGTACACTTCATGTGGGGATACAAATATCGACCCAACCAACCGATACACTTCAATGGTAGCCTGGTTGCGAAACTACCTTCATTGCAGCAAGCTGCTAATCATATAATGGGCTTAAAAAGCCTTCGGTGGATCCACGGTCATCAAACGACCATGCGATCCTCATATACTTCCTACGTTCCAAAATCCCCAACCCATATGCAGCCTAAGCAGAATATCATATGTATGCATGTCACATCCATAAAACTTACCTTCAACATCTAGGGGTATTTTGGTTATTTTCACCCTTAGGGGCATTTCTGTAATTTTCCCTTTCTTTACGATTTTCACTTACCTTGGCCCATTAACAAATCCTGTGAGCTAAGATGAACGAATACTATGCACTAGGTAGGATTCCAGAGAAGAGAAGGTGAGTCATTAAGACCGCTTAAGTACCAAGCTCTCCCTAGATCCAATCCTAGACATGTATATACCCGTTGCCACACCTTAACCCTTCGACTTGTCCATGGTCGCAATTAATTCATTAAGTTTTATGTAGTCATCATATACTAGGCCCATAACCCCTTTACAAAGCCCAATCAAATTCACATACCTGTATAAGGCCCACTAGGCCCAATCATATTCATATGGCCCATTAGGCCCAAATGACCTATATACGGCCCATTAGGCCCAATTCACATTTATATACATGCTCACATACAAACTTCTATCACATAGCATCAATTATCAATTTTTTCCTATTATGGGCCCAACAGCCCATCAGGCCCATTAAGCCTATTCTGGCCCGGTTGGCCAAATCACAGCCCAAGCCCATGGAATCACCCACGGCCTCAGACAACCTATCGGTTTCCTCCTCATGAGTGTTTGTGCACTTGCAAGACTATCGTAGCCCAACCTTCAACTTTTTGGCATATCGGCTTTTTGACTTTTTGGCATTTCAGCTTTTGCCGACTCATTGTGTGTGTATAGTGTATGTACACACCTGGTAAGCAAGCTTGCTTCGATTCCCTTAGTCACCAACCTACAAATGATATCACTCTTCAATTAATCACATGCTTAATACATATCTTTACTAAACCGAAACCTCACCTTAACCTTACTGTAACACCCCAAACTCGGCCCAGACGTTATGGCCGAATCCAACGTGTCTCATTGAAGTTTTAAAAACCCATGATTCATTTTAGTGTTTAAAAAGATCATCTTTTGCTAAGTTAAAAAAGTGAATGGAAGCTGTGCACCAGGTAGGTATCCGAAACAGAGGAGTTGAGCCATGAAGGCTACTTAAGTACCAAGCTCTCGATTGGATCCAATCCTAGACATGCCCACAACCATTGCCACACTCTGATAAACGAGTTGAAGTTCATTCAAGTAGATATTTTTGATAAACTAATTAATTGTATCATTACATTATTTTGAAAACGAGTATCATTTTGAAAACGTGCCCTAAGTCTAACCCATTTTAATTTATTATCAGAAAAACATAGAGTTATTAAAAATAAAAATAATCCCAGAAGAGTAGTTAAAATGGCCTTATTACAACCCCAAAACAAATAATGTTAACAGTTAAGATAATACTATAATATAAAACCGTTTACTGATTTCAAAGTTCAAAAACGATCATCATGGCCACTCTGAATCCCCTCCGGCTCCAGGTTTCCTCATCAAGGCTCACCTGCAAGGTTAAAGAAATGGGGGGTGAGTTTGGAAACTCAGTGTGCAACAAGCCCCTTTCAGAGCCCAAATCAACACAAGCATACTGGGCCGAAGCCTTCTCATTAATCATGTTACTGGGCTGAAGCCTTTCGTTTAATGGTTACTGGGCCTTAGCCCTTGTTCATATATAAACTCACTGGGCCGAAGCCTTTTCATAATTCATATCACTTGGTTGAAGCCTTATTCTGTAAACGGTATGGCCCACTGGCCCATCTTCATAACAATCAAATATGTAAATCTCAATGCATGTATGCAAACCCATATCCATTTGTGGGGAAACTATCAACCCACCCAACCGCTACTCTCCACCCGTACCAGCCAAGCTCTCCATGTGGGGAATAACTCAACCCACCCAACCAATACTCTCCACTGGCAGCATAGCTTCTTTATCATATAATTGGAGGCCTAGCCTCTTTTAATAACTGGGGCAAAGCCCTTTTCGGTAAACTGGGGCAAAGCCCTTTTAGCACTTCCTCCGTTCATATAAAACCCAACCCATGCATATATGATTATATCATGGCATATCATGTGCATATCATGGCATATCATGTACAAAAACAGTATCACATGCATCTTAATTATAACATAACCCTAGGGGTATAATGGTCATTTCTACCTAGGGGCAAAATGGTCATTTTCACATTATAAGGGTAATTTCATTATTTTGTCAGTTATTAGGGTTTTCCATGCTCATTATCATTTATCAACAATTTCAAGTGTTTAAACAGCGATTCTAGCCCATTCTAGCAAAACCGAATTATTGGGCCAAAAACCCCTAATAGGCCTTACGTAGCCGATTTAGTCATCTAGGCCCATTTAGCCTATATTCCCTAACGGTATTAACTGTCTTAATGTGCAATTTATTTGGATTCCATTTCCTACCAAACTTACCCAAATGGGCCCAAAAGCCCATTGGGCCCGATTTCAGCCCCTCGAGGCCCAACTTATCGTGATGCAGGAAATCGTGCCCTTACCTGTTCCAACGATCCTGATCATCAAACTTAGCGTATCTAACAAACCTATGAGCATTCACATGCTCACGAGTCCTCGAAATGCCGGAATTTTCGGTATTTCAGCTTTTCAGCAAATATCGAGTTAAGCTACGAAAGAGGGTTCGTTACACACCTAATTTGCGACTACCACCACGAGATCGTCTATGCGATGATTCCTACAATCCACCACTTAACCGATTAAATTATGAATCCATGAAACCAATGCAAGAACTCTCTTACCATATTCGGCCAATACCTTAATGGCCATGAAACCTTACCTTTGTCGACTTAGATGCACTAGATCTAAATCTAGCTGTGCCCACGCCTTTAATCCAACGCTCATCATTGATCACGTCCTTTGTTAACTAACACACACATACGAACCAATCCAAAGTTATAATCAATCTAGACAAGTCGATAACTTCCCCTATGCCTTTAGAGATTTCGGCTTCTAAATCCCGAAATAATGAATAGACAAAAGTTTTGAGTGCTTACCAGATGAAGGGATCAGTCACCACAAATAAAAAGAACAGGAAAGATGCTGGTCTAAAAGCAAACGGCACAACCAATCTTCAAAGGTTTCGGTTCTTGTGACTATTCGGCAAAGGTGATGAAAAGAAAGGAAGTATTGTTCGATTTTGGCAATAAAAAAAAAGAAAAAAAACTGGATGAAGAGAGTGGTGATTTCGGCTAGAGAAGAAAAAAGGGAAGAAAAGAATAACCCTATGATGTTTAAACAGAAGAAAAATGGCACAACTAAGTCCCTAAATGCCGAAATACTAGCCAAATACTCCTCTGCCGAAATCCCCTCTCCAATTCCCACTATTCGACCAACTCTTAGCTTCTCTCCAAATCCCCAAAATCTCTCCCCTTATCACTCCTTAATCCATGTGTTTGACTGATACAAACTCTCTCCAACAGAGTTTCATTCAACTTCCAACTCCTGTCTGCTCAAGACATAAAAAGAACACCACAATTGCCAGCTTAGTGGATCGAACCCTGGCCTTCCTCAACCACTTACACGCCACTTTTTTAGCTCCTTAGTCGCGTCACTTAGCCACTTTGCCAAGGGCTCTTTTGTGTTACATTTTACCCTCGCCTTTTAATAAGGCCACCTATCCAACGCCCCTAACTCCTTAAGTCCAAAATTCAAAAATTCTTCCGGGTTTTGGCCAGCCCGTGGGCCTTCCATAGGCCCATTTACATATTCCAGCTAAGAATTTTCACTACCAAATACCAAATTTTTAAAAACTTACCAAATTCTTGGAAATTATGAAAACCCAAAAATCAGGATGTTACAACTTTACCCCCTTAAAGAAATTTTGGCCTCGAAATTTTACCTGAGCCAAACAGTTGAGGATATTGTTGACGCATAGCCTCTTCGGACTCCCAAATAGCCTCTTCTTTGCCATGGTTCCTCCAAAGTACCTTCACCAGTGGGACAGACTTTCTTCTCAACACCTTGACATCACGGTCAAGTATCTGCACAGGTTCTTCCTCGAAAGTCAAGTCCGGCTGCACCTCGATTTCTGCAACTGGCACGATATGAGTAGGGTCAGAATGATATCACCTTAGCATGGACACATGAAAGACGTCGTGAATACGATCCAGCTCTGGAGGTAACTCTAGCTGATAAGCCACCGGCCCTATCTGCTTAAGGATTTGAAAAGGCCCAATGAACCATGGACTCAACTTGCCCTTCTTACCAAACCTCAATATCTTCTTCCAAGGTGAAACCTTTAAAAAGACCATGTCCCCTACAGCATATTCCATATCCTTACGCTTCAGATCAGCATAAGACTTTTGTCGATCCGCTGCCTCCTTTAACCGATTCCTGATCACCTTAACTTTGTCTTCAGTATTTGCTACTAACTTCGGTCCAAGTACTTGCCTTTCCCCAACTCAGCCCAACAAGTAGGCGAACGACACCTTCGCCCATACAGTGCCTCGTAAGGAGCCATCTGAATACTTGCTTGGTAACTGTTGTTATACGCGAATTCCACCAACGGCAAGTAATCCTCCCAATTGCCCCTAAAGTCGATAACACAACCCCTCAACATATCTTCTAGAATCTGGATAACCCTCTCTGACTGCCCATCCGACTGAGGGTGAAAAGCCGTACTAAAATCCAATCGCGTTCCTAATGCCTCATGCAATTTCTGCCAAAACGAAATGTAAACCTTGGGTCTCAGTCAGAAATTATTGATACTGGCACTCCATGCAACCGCACTATCTCTGCCACATACAACTTGGCCAACTTCTGAAGTGAGTAATCGGTACGGACAGGTATGAAATGGGCAGATTTTGTCAGCCTATCCACAATCACCCAAACTGAGTCCTTCTTAGAAGGTGTCAATGGCAGACCACTCACAAAATCCATGGTTACCCTTTCCCATTTCCAAATTGGTATCTTCATTGGCCGTAACAATCCTGAAGGCAGTTGATGCTCGGCCTTTACTTGTTGACACGTCAAACATTTTCCCACAAATTTGGTCACTTCTCATTTGAGCCCAGGCCACCAATATAGCTCTCGCAAGTCTCGATACAACTTACTCCCTCCTGGATGCATAGCATAAGGTCCACCATGTGCCGCCCTCAAAATCATCAATCTCAAGTCAGAGTCCTTCGGCACACAAATTCTTCCTCGAAAACAAAGAACTCTGTCACCATTTAATCCAAAGTCTGGATTCTCCCCCTTCTCAACATGCTGAAACCGAGAAACCAACGACTCATCCACCAACTACTGCTTCTTAATCTGCTCCACCCAAGTCAGTCTCACTTGTAATTCTACCAATAAGCTTCCATCGTCATACAAGCTTAAGCGAGCAAACATTGCCTTCAATTCCGCCACAGTCCTTCGACTCAACGCATCAGCCACGACATTTGCCTTACCTGGATGGTACTCAATCGAACAGTCATAGTCCTTTAACAACTCTATCCACATTCGTTGTCTAAGATTCAGCTCCTTTTGAGTCATCAAGTACTTAAGACTCTTATGATCCGTATAGATAATACATCTCCCCCCATACAAGTAGTGCCTCCATATCTTAAGTGCAAAGATTACCGCTGCCAACTCCAAGTCATGAGTAGGATAGTTTACCTCATGAGGCTTAAGCTGTCGTAAAGCATAAGCGGCCACTTTACCCTCTTGCATCAACACACAGCCCAAACCTACATGTGACGCGTTACTGTACACAGTGAAATCCTTACCAGACTCTGGCTGAATTAATACTGGTGCCTCAGTCAGAACCTTCTTTAACTTTTCAAAAGCCTCTTGCTGCTTATTTGTCCAAACAAACGGTGCTCCCTTCCTTATAAGTTTTGTTAACGGCGCTGCCAACACGGAAAATCCTTTCACAACTCTTCGATAATAACCTGCCAACCCCAGGAAACTTCGGATTTATGTTACTGACTTATGTGGCTTCCACTCTAGAATCACCTCAATCTTCCGAGGGTCTACCTTGATCCCCTCAGCAGACACAACATGCCCCAAGAATGTTACTTCACTCAACGAAAACTCACACTTACTGAACTTTGCATAGGGTTGCTTTTCCCTTAGCACTTGCAGCGCAATACGAAGATGCTCATCATGTTTCTCTTCTGTTTCTGAGTACACTAAGATATCATCGATAAAAACGACTACGAACTGATCCAAGTACGGCTGAAATACCAGATTCATCAAATCTATGAATACCGTCGGTGCATTAGTCAAACCAAAGGGCATAACCAGAAACTCGTAGTGACCATATCGAGTTCTGAATGTTGTCTTATGGATATCCTCTTCTTTGACTCTCAACTGATGATATCCTGACCGAAGGTCAATCTTAGAAAATACCGAGGCTCCTTTCAGTTGGTCGAACAGATCATCGATTCTTGGCAAAGGATACTTGTTCTTGATCGTCAATTTGCTCAACTGCCGATAATCAATACACATCAACAAGTCGATTCCGAACTCAACTTCTCTATTCGGAGGCAGTCTAGGAAGTTCTTCCGGAAATACATCTTGAAATTCTTTGATGGTCCTAACTAACCCTACAGTCATCCCCTCAGGTTCAGCTTGACTCACGAATGCTAAAAACGCCTCACAACCTTTCTGAATCAACTTCTCAGCCTTAAAGCCGAGACAACATTGGACAAATAGTTCCTTCGCTCCCCTATGACCATTATCTCTTCATCCTTGGCAGTTCTTAGCACCACTCTCTTAACAGCACATTCCAACGTCGCTCTATGTTTAGTTAGCCAGTCCATACGCAAAATAAGTTCAAATTCCCTAAATGGCAACTCCATTAAATCCCCTACAAATATCCTATCTTGTGTCTCTAAAGGCACTTCCCTAAAGAGTTTATCTACCTTAATCGAGTGTCTCAAAGGACTTATTACTGATACCCCACTCACCGTCTCCTCAAGAAGCACACCCAATGCCCCAGATACATCACAAGTAACATACGAGTGAGTGGAACCTACATCAATCAAAGCAGCGTAAGGCTTGCTATGAATGAGGAACGTACCGATTATAACATCAGGAGCATCACCCTCCTCACCACGTCGTGCAGCATAAACCAACGCCAGCTGTCGAGCTTCAGCGTGTCCAGCACCCCTGCCAGGTGCCCCACGTCCTCGTCCATTACCATTGCCACCTCTACCTTACCCACGGCCTCTCTGTGGTGGTAGTCCTCCTCGCTGCGGTTGAACACCTTTTTGCTCCGCAGCTTGATCCTGAGCTGCTCTCCGAGGACACTCTCTAAACTTATGTTCCTTTGACCCACATCGAAAACACGCCCCAGTTCGTTTCCAGCACTCCCTCATATGCGCTCTGCCACAGTCCTTGCAAACTTGAGGTCTAAAAGTATTAACTGGAGCTGGTCGAACTGGTTCCTCCATTCTAGCTCATTTGACATTTCTATTTGCAGCACCCGAGGGTCCAGAATCCCTCCTGAATCTGGGTCGATCCCTCTCACAATTCTGCCGTTCGGTTCATTTTACTTCCTCGGCTATCTTAGCCTTCTCCACCAACGCAGTGAAATCACTCTCCCTCTGTGGAGCTATCAGCACCCTAAGTTCATCGCGGAGGCCATCCTCGAATCAAACATTGCGCTCTTATTCGGTCGGAACTATCCCGCTAGCATAAAGACTCAGCCTCAAGAATTCTGCCTCATACTCCGCAACAGACTTATTGCCCTGAGCTAGATTCAAAAATTCCTTTCGACGGGCATCCACATAACTAGCTCCAACATACCTCCCTTTAAAAGCACTGTTGAACAGTTCTCAGGTTACTCGTTCGATCGGGGTACTCTCCCTTACAGTGATCCACCACTAGTATGCCTCATCTTGTAGCAACGACACGGCCCCCTTCAGCTTTTGCTCTACGGAGCAATCTAGGTCGTCCATAATTCACTCTGTTGCCTCTAGCCAATATTCAGCCACGTTTGGGGCTACTCCAGATACGCCCCTAAAAACCTCTGCTCCGTTAGCTCGGAGTCGCTCAGAGATGGATCCCCTATTCATTGTCCCGGTGCTAGCTCCAGCAACCCTTTCCAAGGCCCTTAACATTGCTTGGGATGAAGCATCATCCCCGCAGCCCGATCATGTGACCCAGCCTCAGTTACCGGTGACACAGATGCCTCCTCAACTGGCCTATGCCCTGAGGATGAAGATTCAGCTTGCACCCTTCCGCGACCACGTCCGCGACCTCATCCACGAGTTTCTCCTGTACTCATATCGAATTATCTGTTTACGAATTTTATGACATCAGTTTAATATTTCAGTTGTTTATTACGAGATATCTTATGGACATATAGCAATTCAGGGATTGTTTTCGCAATGTCGTAGCCTAGCTACAGTCTCAATCCTACTATTTTACAGCTCTACCCTATCTAAAGTATCATAGTAGGGTCTCAGTTCTATCTATAGCATCATATAAATATCACACGGTGTAAAAGGAAGTACACTTACAGACTTGGTGCCGAGGATTCAGTGTGCCACGTCTTTCTCCAAACAATTTAAAATAAAAACATGTATTTGGTCACAAAGAATAGGAAAAAAAATTGATTTAAAATACCCTTATTTTGAAATTATTGATTTTAAACCCATTTAGAAACCCACAACCGAGTTGTTGCAACCTGACTCTGATACCACTAAATGTAACACCCCAAACCCAGCCCAGACGTTATGGCCGAATTCGACGTGTCTCATTGAAGTTTTAAAAACCCATGATTCATTTTAGTGTTTAAAAAGATCGTCTTTTGCTAAGTTAACAAAGTGAATGGAAGCTGTGCACCAGGTAGGTATCCGAAACAGAGGAGGTGAGCCATAAAGGCTGCTTAAGTACCAAGCTCTCGATTGGATCCAATCCTAGACATGCCCACAACCATTGCCACACTCTGATAAACGAGTTGAAGTTCATTCAAGTAGATATTTTTGATAAATCGATTAATTGTATCGTTACATTATTTTGAAAACGAGTATCATTTTGAAAACGCGCCCTAAGTCTAACCCATTTTGATTTATTATCAGAAAAACATAGAGTTATTAAAAATAAAAATAATCCCAGAAGAATAGTTAAAATGGCCTTATTACAACCCCAAAACAAATAATGTTAACAGTTAAGATAATACTATAATATAAAATCGTTTACTGATTTCAAAGTTCAAAAACGATCATCATGGCCACTCTGAATCCCCTCCGGCTCCAAGTTTCCTCATCAAGGCTCACCTGCAAGGTTAAAGAAATGGGGGGTGAGTTTCGAAACTCAGTGTGCAACAAGCCCCTTTTAGAGCCCAAATCAACACAAGCATACTGGACCGAAGCCTTTTCATAATTCATATCACTGGGCCGAAGCCTTATTCTGTAAACGGTATGGCCCACTGGCCCAACTTCATAACAATCAAATATGTAAATCTCAATGCATGTATGCAAACCCATATCCATATGTGGGGAAACTATCAACCCACCCAATTGCTACTCTCCACCCGTACCAGCCAAGCTCTCCATGTGGGGAATAACTCAACCCACCCAACCAATACTCTCCACTGGCAGCATAGCTGCTTTGTCATATAACTAGAGGCCTAGCCTCTTTTAATAATAACTAGGGCAAAGCCCTTTTCGGTAAACTGGGGCAAAGCCCTTTTAGGACTTCCTCCGTTCATATAAAACCCAACCCATGCATATATGATTATATCATGGCATATCATGTGCATATCATGGCATATCATGTACAAAAACAGCATCAAATGCATCTTAATTATAACATAACCCTAGGGGTATAATGGTCATTTCCACCTAGGGGCAAAATGGTCATTTTCACATTATAAGGGTAATTTCATTATTTTGTCAATTATTAGGGTTTTCCATGCTCATTATCAATTATCAACAATTTCAAGTGTCTAAACAGCGATTCTAACCCATTCTAGCAAAATCGAATTATTGGCCCAAAAACCCCTAATAGGCCCTACATAGTCGATTTAGTCATCTAGGCCCATTTAGCCTATATTCCCCAACGGTACTAACTGTCTTAATGTGCAATTTATCTGGATTCCATTTCCTACCAAACTTACCCAAATGGGCCCGAAAGCCTATTGGGCCCGATTTTAGCTCCTCGAGGCCCAACTTACAGTGCTGCAGGAAATCGTGCCCTTACCTATTCCAACGATCTCGATCATCAAACTTAGCATATGTAACAAACCTATGAGCATTCACATGTTCACGAGTCCTCGAAATGCCAGAATTTTTGGCATTTTGGCTTTTCGGCAAATATCGAGTTAAGCTACGAAAGAGGGCTCGTTACACACCTGATTTGCGACTTCCACCACGAGATCGTCTATGCGATGATTCCTACAATCCACCACTTAACCGATTAAATTATGAATCCATGAAACCAATGCAAGAACTCTCTTACCATATTCGGCCAATACCTTAATGGCCATGAAACCTTACCTTTGTCGACTTAGATCCACTAGATCTAAATCTAGCTGCGCCCACGCCTTTAATCCAACGCTCCTCGTTGATCACCTCCTTTGTAAACTAACACACACATACGAACCAATCCAGAGTTATAATCAATCTGGACAAGTCGACAACCTCCCCTATGCCTTCAGAGATTTCGGCTTCTAAATCCTGAAATAATGAATAGACGAAAGTTTTGAGTGCTTACCAGATGAAGGGATCAGTTACCACAAATAAATAGAACAAGAAAGATGTTGGTCTAAAAGCAAACGGCACAACCAATCTTCAAAGGTTTCGGTTCCTGTGACTATTCGGCAAAGGTGATGAAAAGAAAGGAAGTATTGTTCGATTTTGGCAATAAAAAAAAAAGAAAGAAAACTGGATGAAGCGAGTGGTGATTTCAACTAGAGAAGAAAAAAGGGAAGAAAAGAATAACCCTATGATGTTTAAACAGAAGAAAAATGGCACAACTAAGTCCCTAAATGCCGAAATACTAGCCAAATACTCCTCTGTCGAAATCCCCTCTCCAATTCCCACTATTCGGCCAACTCTTAGCTTCTCTCCAAATCCCCAAAATCTCTCCCCTTATCACTCCTTAATCCATGCGTTTGACTGATTCAAACTCTCTCCAACAGAGTTTCATTCAACTTCCAACTCCTGCCTACTCAAGACATAAAAAGAACACCACAATTGCCATCTTAGTGGATCGAACCCTGGCCTTCCTCAACCACTTACTCGCCACTTTTTTAGCTCCTTAGTGGCGTCACTTCGCCACTTTGCCAAGGGCTCTTTTGTGTTCCATTTTACCCTCGTCTTTTTAATAAGGCCACCTATCCAACGCCCCTAAGTCCTAAAGTCCAAAATTCAAAAATTCTTCCGGGTTTTGGCCAGCCCGTGGGCCTTCCATAGGCCCAATTACATATTCCAACTAAGAATTTTCACTACCAAATACCAAATTTTTAAAAACTCACCAAATTCTCGGAAATTACGAAAACCCAAAAATCAGGATGTTACACTTACCTTGCGCAATAAGTATAACAGCCCCTACTTAAATCACTAACCACGATCAACTCCTAGATCTACACCAATCTTAACAATTAAAACCAGAATAATTGGTGACTCGTATCCAACACAAGTCCCCTTACTTTAACTATGAACATTCGGCCACCTTAGCCAGTGGAAGAGGAATACTTACCAAAATCGTAAACACCTAGAAACAATTTTGGCAGAGAGCTAAGATCCGAGATCCGATACTAAATCCCTACCACAGTTGATTAGAAAGAGTGAGGAAAGAACAGCGTAATAGATTCTTAGCAAAACCGATTGGGAGAACAACACTTACACTAGATTTGACCGAAGTAGAAGGAATAGTAATTGCACCAAGGGTATTCGGCCAAAGAGTATTCGGCTTTCATGATTAGTATGGTGAATAAGGTTTATTTGGCATAGATTAAAGAAGAAGAGTAGAAGAAGAATAGAAAATTGGCACAAAAAAAGAAAGAAAGAAGAAAAGGTTTTTGGGTTTTTGGATCTTAGAGAGAAAAGGGTTTCTGATAACAAAGTGAGAGAGATTTCGGCATTAGCCTGGCAACCTTGCATTCGGTACCTATTTATAGCCCCTGTAGTCGAATTGCCTGACCCTCAATTCCCAATTCAGCTCCATCACTTCCCCCTTCTCATCTCCTCATTTTTCTCCCTGATAACCCATTGATCCTTTCCTCAAATTTCTCTTCTGAACACTCCCCTTGGAGTCCATCTTCACGCCACTTCCAATCTTCTAGAAGGCCAAAATTAAACTTCTAAAAATACTAAGTTAGGATTCGAACCTTGGATCTCCTTGCTAGCCACTAATGTCACCTCCCTACACTCTAAGTGGCGTCACTTAACCACTCCTCTACAAGGCTTTTGATGCCATTTTCCCCTATTTTTATCTAAAAGCTCAACTACTCCCAACCCTGGTTCTTTTAATAATTAAATTAGAATTCCTCCACCACAAAACTCAAACCCAGAACTTCTCCAACGTACCTAGACACTCTAAATTCCTTAAACCCTTATAGCCAACATGTCATTTCTCATTTTCTTGCTCACTAAAAACAAAATTCTATGAGACCCAAAGCCCAATTCATCTAGGCCCAAAATTCGGGGCGATACAACTCTACTCCCTAAAAGAAATTTCGTCCTTGAAATTTTACTTGACTCAAACAGTTGAGGATATTGGCGTCGCATCCTTCCTTAGGTTCCCAAGTAGCCTCCTCAGCCTTGTGATTACGCCAAAGCACTTTAACTAATGGAACGGACTTCCTTCTCAGTACTTTGACATCTCGACCAATTATTTGTATGGGCTCTTGGTCGAAAGTTAGGTCTAGCTTCACCTCGATTTCCTCAACCGCCATGACATGTGAAGGAGCTGAGCGATTCCATCTCAGCATGGAAACATGAAACACATCATGGATCTGGCTTAGTTCCGAAGGTAATTCCAGCTAATAAGCGACTGGCCCAATCTGCCTTACAACCCGATATGGCCCAATGAACCTTAAGCTCAACTTTTCCTTCCGTCCAAACGTTAATACCTTCTTCCACGGGGAGACCTTAAGAAAAACTAAGTCCCTCACTGAATACTCTATCTCTCGTCGTTTAAGGTCAGCGTACGACTTCTGCCTATCTGAGGCTTCCTTCAATCGATCCCAAATCAACTTCACCTTATCCTTAGTATCGGCTACTAACTCAAGGCCCAAAATTCTCCGTTCGTCCAACTCCGTCCAACATGTTGGTGTTCGACACCTTTGCCCATACAGTGCTTCATACGGAGCCATCCCAATGCTTGCTTGATAGCTATTATTGTACGCGACTTCGGCTAACGGCAAATAGTCTTCCTAGCTATCTCGGAACTCAATCATGCATCCCCTAAACATATCTTCCAATACTTGGATCACCCTTTCCGACTGTCCATCAGTTTGAGGGTGGAATGTCATGCTAAAGTTCAACCTAGTACCCAGTGCCTCATGCAGCTTCTTCCAAAATTGCGAAGTGAAACGTGGGTCCTTATCAGATATTATGGATACCGGCACTCCATGCAATCTTACAATCTTCGCCACATACAGCTTAGCCAACTTTTGTAACGAGTAATCGGTGCGAACTGGTATGAAATGGGTAGACTTGGTTAACCGATCCACTATAACCCATATCAAGTCTTTCTTACTATGCGTCAAGGGTAGCCCACTAACAAAGTCCATAGTAATCCCTTCCCACTTCCACAATGGAATCTTTACTGGCTGCAGCAATCCTGAAGGCAACTGGTGTTCCGCCTTCACTTTTTGACATACCAAGCATTTACTTACGAACTCCATAACCTCGCGCTTAAGTCCAAGCCACCAGTAAAGCTCCCGCAAGTTTCAATACATCTTGTTTCCGCCAGGA
Source organism: Gossypium longicalyx (assembly GCA_025698465.1). Classification (NCBI taxonomy): domain Eukaryota; kingdom Viridiplantae; phylum Streptophyta; class Magnoliopsida; order Malvales; family Malvaceae; genus Gossypium; species Gossypium longicalyx. The sequence goes on from CM046998.1 coordinate 58,002,226, forward strand.
TGCATAGCATAGAGACTGCTATGTGCTTCCTGTAGAATAGACTGGCTTAACTCATTATCCTTAGGCATACACATTCTCCCACGGAAACACAACACCCTTTCACTATTCAACCCAAAATCCGATGTCTCACCGTTCCCTACTTACTTAAAACGAGCATCGAAGGTTTCATCCATCAATTGCTTACTCCTTATTTGCTCAATCCACATTAGTTTTACTTGAAGCTCAGCTAATAAGCTACCATCATCTAACAAACTTAAACGGGCGAGCATAGGCCTCAAATCCAACTTAACCCTACGACTCAATACGTCGGCTACCACATTCGCTTTGCTAGGGTGGTATTCGATCATACAATCATAATCCTTCAATAATTCCACCCACCTACATTGCCTAAGGTTTAGCTCCTTTTGGCTAAGGAGGTACTTAAAACTCTTTTGGTCCGAATAAATTATGCACTTCTCCCCGTATAAGTAATGCCTCCATATTTTTAGTGCGAAAACCACCGCAGCTAACTCCAAATCATGGGTTGGGTAATTCACTTCGTGAGTCTTAAGTTGTCGTGACGAATACATAACCACCTTTCCTTCTTGCATCAATACGCATCCCAAGCCTACATGCGACGCGTCACTATAAACCGTAAACTCCTTCCCAGGTATTGGCTGAATCAACACAGGGGCCTCAGTTAAAACTTTCTTAAGCTTTCCAAAACTCTCTTGCTGCTTATCCGTCCAAACAAACAGTACCCTCCTTCCTCAAAAACTTAGTTAAGGGTGCAGAAATTACTGAAAAACCCTCAACAAACTGCCTATAGTATCCTGTCAAGCCCAAAAAACTTTAGATTTTCGATACCGACTTGGGTGTTTTCCAGTCTAACACCACTTCAATTTTCTGGTGATCCACCTTAATCCCCTCGGCTGACACCACATGTCTAGAAAAGTAACCTCCCTTAGCCAGAATTCACACTTACTGAATTTGGCATACAGCTGCTTCTCCCTCAAAGTCTGCAACACAATCCTTAAGTGTGCATCATGCTCATCCTCATCTTTTGAGTACACCAAAATGTCATCTATAAAGACTACCATGAACCGATCCAAGTAGGGTTGGAAAACCCGATTCATGAGATCCATGAAAGCGGTAGGTGTTTTCGTCAGCCCGAATGGCATCACCAAGAACTCGTAGTGCCCATAACAAGTTCTGAAAGTTGTCTTATGAACATCTGCCTCCTCAACCCTTAATTAGTGATACCCCGAACGCAGATCAATCTTCGAGAAAATGGACACACCCCTAAACTGATCAAAAAGATCATCGATTCTCGGCAGAGGGTAATTATTTTTAATAGTTAACTTGTTTAACTACCAATAGTCGATGCACATTAGCAATGACTCATCCTTCTTCTTCACGAATAACACCGGTACTCCTCATGGAGACACACTTGGTCGTATGAATCCTCGATCCAACAATTCCTGAATCTGTGCCTTAAGTTCCACCAACTCCTTTGGTGCCATCCGATAAGGAGTGTTAGACACCGGAGCTGTCCCAGGTAACAAATCGATTCCAAATTCTACTTCCCTGCTAGGTGGCAACCTAGGCAGCTTCTTGGGAAAGACATCCGGAAATTCCCTAACTGTTCTCAACTCCTTAACAATAAGGCTCTTAGCCTCCGTATTACTAATATAAGCCAAGTAGGCTTCACATCCCTTTTGTACTAACTTCTCAACCTTCAACGCTGAAATCACATTTGACAGGTAATTCCGGCGTTCACCAATCACCATCACCCCATTATCCTCCGCGGTTCTTAACACCATTCGCTTTGCAGCATAATCCAAGGTGGCTCGGTGTTTCACCAGCCAATCCATACCTAAGATTAAGTCGAATTTGCTAAATGGCAGCTCCATCAAATCCGCTAAAAAGATAACCCCTTGGACTACTAAGGGTACCTCCCTAAACAACTAATTCACTCCCACTGACTGACCTAACAGACTTATCACAGTCATTTCATTCACAGTAATTTCAAACATATCACCCAAAGGTTCAGTCATATTGCATGCAACATATGAATGCATCAATCCAATATCAATCAATGCTGTATAAGGTAACTCATATATAAAGAACATACCCATTATCACATCTGGGGCATCCCCGTCTTCTCGACGATGAGCAGCATAGAACAAAGCTGACAGCCTCACCTCAGCACGGCCTGTATTTTCACTTGGTGCTCCACGTCCACGTCCATTGTCGTTACCGCCCCTGGCCTGCCCACGACCTCTTGGCGGCAGCTGACCACCCCTTGGTGGTGGAGCACCACCTTGGCCCATGATTGGCACCTGAGCTGGCATTTTAGGGCAATTCTTGATCCTATGCTCCAAGGATCCACACGCTAGACAAGCATCTGTCCTCTTCCAACACTCGCCTACATGACCTTTCCCACAAACTACACAAGGTGGCACCCCTGGATTAATAGCAAGGGGCCTTGCTCTAACTGGCCCATCGTTCTGGCCCTAGCCCTATGCCTCTGTCCAACACCCGGAGTCTTAGCCTCCCTCTTATTCTTACCCCTTTCTTTTTTCTCGATTTAAGCACTCAGCACGGTTTACCTCCTCCTCTATCTTTGCTTTCTCCACCAACTTTAAGAAAACTTACTCCCTTTGTGGAGCTATTAATACCCTAAGGCTATCTCTAAGTTCATCCCCAAACCTAACATAACGCTCATATTCTGTTGCCACCATTACTCTTGCATACCTACTAAGGCGTAGAAACTCCGCCACCGATTTGTTTCCTTGGGTCAAGTTCAGGAACTCTTTTCTTCTAGAATCCACATAGCTTGCACCCACATACTTCCCTTAGAATGTAGCTTCGAAAAAAAACCCAAGTGACCCGCTCTAGTTGGGTGCCCTCTTTCACCGTCAACCACCACTGGTAGGCTTCTTCCCTAAGCAGTGACACTGCCCCTTTCAGCTTTTTCCAGGTGAGCAGTCCAAGTCCTCCATTATCCTTTCAGTGGCCTCCAACCAATATTTTGCCACGTTAGGAGCCACACTAGCCACGCCCTTAAAAATCACAGCCCCATTCGAACGAAGTCGCTACGGAATGGACCCCCAATTTCCAGTGCCATTATTGGCCCCAGTGACCCTTTCCAAAATCCTCAGCATTGCCTACGACAATGCATCTTTTCTCACGGCCCGATCATACGGTCCATTCCCAGCCACAAGTGAGGCTAGAGCCTCTTCTACTCCAACATCGGGCATATGGATGCCGACGATTCAGCCCTAACACTTCCGCGGCCTCAGCCACGGCCTCTTGTACCTCTTCTAGCACTTATCGTCGATTCACGTATTATCTAGATTAGAAATTTTATGAAGTTTTAGTTAGTTTAATAACTAAACCGATGTTTTATGGAAATATTTAAAGAGAAGATAGTTTTCAAAAATCCTCTATAGTTTCAAGATCCAACAGGCTTTAGTTCCATTCTAACAAAATCATTTAAAGTAGCCCTCTATCTACCTACTGTATAACAATTTAAACAAGCTTAAGAATAGAAGAACTTACTTATTTCGACATCGGAGGCTCGGTGTGCCGCTTAGTAAGATTTCCCTTTTTCCAAAATAGTACGAAAAAAATTTTAAGTTAGAAAAAAGAAACCAAATAATAATAAGGTCCACTTCACAGCCCGAATTTTGTAACCCTGACTCTGATACCACTAAATGTAACACCCTAAACTTAGCCCAGACGTTATGGCCGAATCTAGCGCATCACATTGAAGTGTTTTAGCAAAAACCTTGTTTTAATTGAAAACCCTTCCTTAACATATGAAACCTTAGTTAACTTATAAAAACACTCTTTTCAGTTGTGAAAGCTTTGTTTAAACATTTGATTTAAGAAAGTTTATCAATTAAAAGTTTGGTTGCGGAAACATAGTATATAAAAACTATGGTTTAGAAAATCCCTGTTCAACTTCAGGCAATTACAACGCATAAGAATAATAATCCACATAATAACAAAAAGGGGAGACCTTATTACAATCCAGTCTAAAATCACTTAATAAATCAGGAACTAATGCTTTTAAAACAACCAAGACCAAGTTGTCTTGCTAGCTGGCCACCAAAAGTCCCTCCAAACCTTGAACTTCCTATTGAGCATTACCTGAGAAAAATAAAATAGGGGGTGATTTTTCGCAAACTCAGTGCGTACACCCTCGTCGAGCAGCAAGCATTCATCAATCATCATAAAATCACACATGCAATACAGTGCAATGCAACCCACCCCAATAATCCATCCACTACACTTCACCTCAATTCACCGGTACACTTCATGTGGGGATACAAATATCGACCCAACCAATCGATACACTTCAATGGTAGCCCGGTTGCGGAACTACCTTCATTGAAGCAAGCTGCTAATCATATAATGGGCTTAAAAAGCCTTCGATGAATCCACGGTCATCAAGTGACCATGCGATCCTCATATACTTCCTCCGGTCCAAAATCTCCAACCCATATGCAGCCTAAGCAGAATATCATATGTATGCATGTCACATTCATAAAACTTACCTTCAACACTTAGGGGTATATTGGTCATTTTCGCCCTTAGGGGCATTTCGATAATTTTCCTTTTCTTTACGATTTTCACTTACCTTGGCCCGTTAACAAATCCCGTGAGCTAAGATAAACGAATACTATGCATCAGGTAGGATTCCAGAGAAGAGGAGGTGAGTCATTAAGACTGCTTAAGTACCAAGCTCTCTCTAGATCCAATCCTAGACATGCATATACCCGTTTCCACATCTTAACCCTTCGACTTGTCCACGGTCGCAATTAATTAATTAAGTTTTATGTAGTCATCAAATACTAGGCCCATAACCCCGTTACAAAGCCCAGTCAAATTCACATACCTGTGTAAGGTCCACTAGGCCCAATCATATTCATATGGCCCATTAGGCCCAAATGACCTATATACGGCCCATTAGGCCCAATTTACATTTATATACCTGCTCACATATGAACTTCTATCACATAGCATCAATTATCAATTTTTTTCCTATTATGGTCTCAACAGCCCATCAGACCCATTAAGCCTATCACAACCCAAGTCCATGGAATCACCCACGGCCTCAGACAACCTATCGGTTTCCTTCTCATGAGTGTTCACACACTCGCAAGACTACCGTAGCCTAACCTTCAACTTTTTGGCATTTCGGCTTTTCGACTTTTCGACATTTCGGCTTTTTCCAACTCATTGTATGTGTGTAGTATATGTACACACCTGGTAAGCAAGCTGCTACGATTCCCTTAGTCACCAACCTACAAACGATATCACCCTTCAATTAATCACATGCTTAATACATATCTCTACTAAATCGAAACCTCACCTTAACCTTACCTTGCGCGATAAGTATAACAACCCCTTCTTAAATCACTAACCACGATCAATTCCTAGATCTCCACCAATCTTAACTATTAAAACCAGAATAATTGGTGACTCATATCCAACACGAGTCCCCTTACATTAACTATGAACATTCGGCCACCTTAGCCAATGGACGAGGAATACTTACCAAAATCGCAAACACCTAGAAATAATTTTGGCAAAGAGCTAAGATCCGAGATCCGATACTAAAGCCCTACCACAGTTGATTAGAAAAAGTGAGGAAAGAACAGTGTAATAGATTCTTAGCAAAACCGATTGGGAGAACAACACTTACACTAGGTTTGACTGAAGTAGAAGGAGTAGTAATTGCACCAAGGGTATTCATCCAAAGAGTATTCGGCTTTCAAGATTAGTATGGTGAATAAGGTTTATTTGGCACAGATTAAAGAAGAAGAATAGAAGAAGAATAGAAAATCGGCACAAGAAAAGAAAGAAAGAAGAAAAGGTTTCCAGCTTTTTGGATCTTGAAGAGAAAAGGGTTTCTGATAACAAAGTGAGAGAGATTTCGGCATTAGCCTGGAAACCTTGCATTCGGCACCTATTTATTGCCCCTGTAGCCAAATTTTCTGTCCCTCAATTCCTCATTCGACTGCATCACTTCCCCCTTCTCATCTCCTCATTTTTCCCTCTGATAACCCCTTGATCCTTTACTCAAATTTCTCTACTGAACACTCCCCTTGGAGTCCATCTTCACGCCACTTCCAATATTCTAAAAGGCCAAAATTAAACTTCTAAAAATACTAAGTTAGGATTCGAACCTTGGATCTTCTTGCTAGCCACTAACGCCACCTCCCTACACTCTAAGTGGCATCACTTAACCACTCCTCCACAAGGCTTTTGATGCCATTTTCCCCTATTTTTATCTAAAAGCCCAACTACTCCCAACCCTGGTTCTTTTAATAATTAAATTAAAATTCCTCCACCACAAAACTCGAACCCAGAACTTCTCCAACATACCTAGACACTCCAAATTCCTTAAACCCTTATAACCAACATGTCATTTGTCATTTTCTTGCTCACTAAAAAAAATTCTATGAAACCCAAAGCCCAAAGCCCAATTCATCTAGGCCCAAAATTCGGGGCGTTACAAGTTTCTCATTTATAAAGTCAAGTACACAAATCACATATATATATTTATATTCTTCATTTGCACCCTTACAAGATTTACAACAAATAACTAAGGCACTTACTTACCTTACCTCAAATAAGTAACAAGTTATTTCATACCTGACATATAGCTCGCTTTACACATTCGATCTCAATTTACCTTTACCCGATGAACCATTCAAAATTGGGTAGGACACTCGGATAATCACACATATATCGTACAATGCCAACGTCCCAGACGTGGTCTTACATGTAACCACATATCAATGCCACTGTCCCAGACAAGGTCTTACTCGCACACATATTTCAGAGTCATATATCGATGCCATGGTCTTATTCGCACACATATATCAAAATCCGATGTCATGACATATGCATCCTAACTATTCCTAAGGTTCATATGGGACTTTCAGACATCGTAACTCGGTCGAAACAAATTCAGAAATGTAATAGCCAAGCCTTTTCATATTCGGCCATAGCATATAAATATTCATACATTTTATAACAGGATATATATCTAGCATTTAATTACAATTAAACACGTCTATTTGCTTATAAACTTACCTTAGACGTTATAAAACAGAACAGGGCAGCTAGTCGACAATTTTCGTTTTTCCCTGATCCAAATCCTATTTCTTTGGTTCTTGATCTAAACATATTCAAATTAAGCTCATTCAAACATATTTTCATTCAATTTAGTCCAATAAATGGGCAAATTACCATTTTACCCCTAACATTTATAATTTTTACAATTTAGTCCCTATTGTACAAAACACAAAATACACCAAATTTCTCCATACCCAAGCTAGGCCGAATATTACCCATATCCATACAAGCCGATATAATTCATTTATTTCACATTTTAGTCCTTCAAATTATTATTTTTCCAATTTAGTCCTAATTACTCAAAATCATCAAAAACTCCAATACAAAATATGTTAATCTAAAACATATCTTTCATATTTCATCATCAAATAACAAAAATCACAAGCTCTCAACAATGGCATAACTCAAAATATTCACCAAAATCAAAAATTCAAGTATGGGTTTTGTAGTACTTGAAGCAACGATCTCAAAAACGTAAAAATTATCAAAAAACGAGCTGAACTCTTACCTTGATTGAGCTTGGAAAGTAACCGAACCCTAGTTTCTTTTTATTTTATTTTTTTCTACAATAAAAATGATAATAACACATATATTTTAACTTTGTTTTTATGTTTTACTATATATACTATAACATATTATAACTTTAAGTTTAATTTACCAATTTAACCTTAATGAATTATTATGAAAACTTTATATAATAACCCTAATACCGTCCACATATATTAATAATGGCATAATTACCACTTTAAGGCTTCAATTTAGAAAGCCACCAATAATTTGACCCTCTTTAGAAATAACCCCTAAATTTTTATTTTACGCGATTAAGTCCTTTAATTTAATCGGACACTCAAATAATAAAATTAAATCACAAAAATTTCACAGATATAAATTCACACAAAATAAACATAGAAAATAATTTTTAAATATTTTTTTGATTCAGATTCGTGGTCCTGAAACTACCGTTCAGATTAGGGTCTAAATCGGCTGTTACAGATTGTTTAACACTGCATGATGCTGTTGTAAATTGTAGACTAAAGACTATTGAATTGAAATGTCAGAATAGTGAAATTCTTCAAATTGAACCAGCTGAGTCGAGTGGATTGCCTGTTGTGATTTCGTCGATGTCAGCCCAGAGATATGTGAGAAAAGGTTATGAAGCTTATCTTGCTTATGTACTGGATATAAAAGTATCTGAATCAAAGATTGAATTAGCATCAGCAGTCTGTGAGTATTCGGATGCATTTCCAAAAGAGTTATCAGACCCACCGATCAGAGAGATTGAGTTTTCCATTGAATTAGTACCAAAAACATCACTGATATCTATAGCTCCGTACAGAATGGCTCCGACAGAATTGAAAGAATTAAAATCTAATAGCCCATTTTTAGTCAAATCAGAACAGTGGTTTTGGGACCACAAATCCGAGGTCAAAATATTTATTTTTTATTATTATCTTAATGTTTACAATATGATATTATGTTGATGTGAAATTTTTGTTAAGAAATTTTATCGTTTGATTGGTCAATTTGATAAAAAAGACTAAACCGCGTAAAGTGTAAAACTTGAGTTCTAATAGCTAAATGTGTCTAATAGCTATAGAACCTATAAAGTTAAGGCCCTTAAATGGAAATTAGACCATTTTAATTATGAGTAGACAATGATGGAAACAAATGGATGTTATTAAATGGTTTTATTAAAGGTTAATTTTGTAATTTGTTTATTAATCATAAAATAAACAAAACAAAATAGGCAATTTGTGTCCATCTTCTTCTCATAAACACCAAAACCAATTCTAACATGAAGAGACCATAGCTAGGGTTCAGCCAAGCTCGTTAGTGCAATTGTAAGTCTATTTTTGTCTCATTTTTAATGATTTTTATTTTTTTGTGATCGTTGCAACTAGTTCTAGCTAGCCCAGGGACTATTTTACAAAACTGTTAAAGATTTTGAAAGTTTTCATTGATGAAAGTATGTGCTCTTTGATGTTTGATGATGAAATATGAAATCTTGTTGTTATATTTACATATTTTGTAAAGTGATTTTCAGTAAAAATACAAAATAGGGATTTATTTGTGAAAATGTGAAAGTGTGGTTAAATGTGTGAAAAGTTAAAAAAATATGGGTTGCTAGGGACTAATTGGTAAATTGGCTAGCATGGGTTGGTATTGAATTTCATTAATTTGAGATTTTATGGAATAAGGACTAAATTGTAAAAGTGGTGAAACATTAGGGGCAAATGTATAAATATGTTTAAATGTGTGTTTTGGACTAAATTGAATTTAGGGATAATTAAATGAGCTGAATTGATATTATATAGATCAAGAAAAGAAAAATTTGGAATTAGATTGGGGAAAAGACAAAGTACTCAATTAATCAACCAATTTCATCATTTTCGAACTCGAGGTAAGTTCGTATGTGATAAATTTCATTATAAATGTATTTTAAATGCTTTAATACTATATAATTTGTGAATGCGAGACTTTGGATAAGTTCAACATTGACTCGATAGAAATTTAGCATTCAAAATCCTAGTTGAACCTTAGGAATAGTTTAGGATACTAGTGACATGTCATTAGGGGATACATGTGTTGGCTTCGGGACATGATATTAGCAGTTCAGGTGTGAGTTATACCGATGTAGCTTCCGGCCATGATATTAGCACTTTGGGTGTGAGTTATACCAATTTAGCTTCGGGCCAGGAATATCGACTGATTTGGCTTCAGGCCATGAATATCAGTTGATTTAGCTTCGGGCCATGATATCAGTATTTCGGACATAAGTTACCTTAATTTGGATTCGAGCCATGGTATAGGTACTTAGTTTGTGAGACTCCTGAGTATCCAACCTCTATTCCAAATGGTTCAACTGTTAAATGAAAGATGTGAATGAGTATGAGATTGACGCTAAGTGATACAAGTACGTACATGAATTATATAAGTTTCAAATCGAAGAAACTTGTGAAGGTAATGTATAACCTCATAGTTGAGTATTTGAAAGGTTTGTTAGTTAATGTAAGCCATATGTTGATGTATTCAAATTATTGAATTATATTTATGTGATGCATTAAGTTTATTTCACACGATCTTACTAAGCTAGAAAGCTTACTTTGTGTATTTCTTTGTGCTTTATAATATTCAAAGCTAGCTCAGATTCGGGGATCATCGGAGATCGATTCACACTATCCACCTATCTTTTGGTACCTATGAACCTTTGTATTTTTAGTTTATGGCATGTATAGGATCTTGGTGTTTTTAGTATTGATGTTGTTATGAATTTGGCCATTTGTGTTGGTTTATAAAAGTTGTGTTTATAATATTTTTTTATGGCTATGTAAGCTGATCTATTTGGCTTGGTTGATGATTTACTTATATGGGTGTGTTAATGCCATTTTGTGATGTGGTTTATATTGCTTGTGGAAAGGTTGATTGTGGACTATTAGTTGGAATAGCTATTGGTTGAATTTCAGATTTGGTATGTTTGTATTTCTAGGTAAATGAATGGTTGATATGCTTATGAAATTAGACCAGATAATGCATAGTTGTTAATGGTCATTTTGATGATTTGAGAAGACAAGGATTGGTATGAATTTAGATGGCAGTATGTGATATTTATGTTTTGTATTGGTTGGTATTGGATTTGGTATAATCATGCTTAATTTGGAATTGAATTATATGCCTATTGATGCTATGATATATGCAATATGAGTTGTGTAGGTGTGCCTAATTTTGGGTGGAAAAATGACTTGGTAAATAGCCTATTTTTGTCCACAAGGGCAGAGACACGGGCATGTGTCTCAGCCGTGTATGACACACAGTCATGTTACATGGCCGTGTGTCCCCTGGTGTTGAAATAGAAATCAAGTCAATATGCTCCACACGACCCAGCACACAAGCGTATGACTTAGCTGTGTGCTATAAGTCAGTATACCATACAGGTTTGGCATGGCCTAGCACACGGCCTGGCACACGGGTGTGTGTGGCCATTTCGAAGGGCACACAGTCTGGTCACACGGGCGTGTGGTTGGCCGTGTAACCCAAGTCAGAGAGTTACACGGGGTCAGACACGGGTTGAGACATGACCATGTGCTCCCATTTCGAATGTCCACACGGCCCGTGACACGGGCGTGTCTGGTGGCCGTGTGAGACACACGACCGGGCCACACGGGCGTGTGTCCCCTATTTTGAGAAAAAATTTCAAAGTTTCGTAAAAGTTTCTTAAGTTATCGATTTAGTCCCGAACCACTCCCAATGTATGTTTAGGGCCTCATAGGCTCGTATTAGGGACAAATTGATTGAGATTGAATGATGATTGTATGAATTGGTTAAATGTATGATAAAAGTATGTATAAATGTGTTGTAAGTCTAGTAATGCTCCGTAACCCTATTCCGGCATTGAATATGGGTGAGGGGTGTTACATGAAAGCTCAATTGCAAAAGTTAACAGATAGAGGTTTTGCACGACCTAGTTTTTCTCCCTGTGGTGCACCAGTATTGTTTGTAAAGAAGAAAGACGAATCAGTGAGATTGTGTATTGATTATCATCAGCTCAAAAAGGTTACAATAAAGAATAAATATCCTTTACTGAGAATTAATGATTTCTTCAATCAGTTGAAAGGAGTAACAGTGTTTTCAAATATCGATCTAAGATTTGGCTATTATCAGTTATGAGTTAAAGATTTAGACGTGCCGAAAACTACGTTTAGAACAAGGTACAGGCATTATGAATTTCCTGTTATGCCTTCTAGATAAACTAATCCTCTTGCAATATTTATGGATTTGATGAATCGAATCTTTAAACCGTATTTAGATAGATTTGTTGTTGTATTTATTGATGACGTTATGATCTATTCCTGAGATGAGCCTGAACATGTCGAGCATTTAAAAATTGTGTTACAAACCTTGAGAGACAAGCTTTCCATAGTTGTTGACTAGATGTAACACCCTATATCCGTAACCCAAGCCGGGTCAAAGCACAAGGGATTACTTACTTGATCTCGTACATGCAACCCATTTTAAGTTACCAAGACTCGGTCTAATTTAAAAAATTTTCAATTTGTACTTTAAACCTCTTAATATGGGCCTACGAGGCCTAGATCGACATTAGAAACCATTCGGAATCCTTCCAGGTCCTCATCCAATCTATGTAAACTTAGCATTTAAGACAGGGACACGCCCGTGTGACCATCCTAACATGGCCGTGTTGATAACCTGTGTGTCCTCACAGGCCTAAGCACCTAGGGACACATCCCTGTCCCTTACCTGTTTGGCCAATTATTTACACCATTTTAAAAAAATTCTAGTACAGACTTCACACGGCCTGGACACACGCCCGTGTCCCTGGCTCGTGTTGCTTACACGGCTTTGACACGCCCGTGTCTTAGCCCGTGTGAGAAAACTTGAGTATTCTATTTCTGACGTTAGCACACCCAACATGTCACACGGCTATAGCACACGACCGTGTGCTAGGCCATATCCTCTACACGGCTGATACACACGGTCGTGTCTCCGCCCGTATGGTTATTACCATGCATACTGAGTTGAAATTTTTTTTATGTACAGGAGACACACGGCCTCATCACACGCCCATGGGGCTTACCGTGTGTCACACACGGCCTAGACACACGCCCGTATGCCTACCCATGTGGACAAAATAAAACTATTTACCAAGCCTATTTGCCACCCTTATTTACATCAATTAGGACAAACTCAACCAACATCAATTCTAGTCTATACCATACAACCAAATCAGTTACAATAGACATTCTTTTTGAAGGCAATATACTCAACCAAGAAAATATCATCTTTGCATAATCAAAATGAGTAATAGTCAATATCAAGACCAAATTCAAAGTGTTGGACTTATCCCAAGCCTACACATTAGGCCAATGCTTAAGAACACAAAATAATCAAGTCTAAGCCCTATACATGCCATATTTAAAAATTAAATCCAACTATATTAAAAGTTTCAGAAGATAGTATGATCGATATCTCTGACTTCAAGTGATCCTCGAGCTAAATAGGTGGCACTATAAGAAAATGGAAAGGAAGGAGGGTAAGCATAAAAGCTTAGTAAGTTGCATATAAATAAACATGCAATAACAATTCATCAATAATCATCATGCTCTTAACACAAGGATAAGCATAAGTATGACTTACTCATTACCATCCATACGAGTCATATGCTCACTAATGAGCTCATTTCTCATACGTACCAATTTGGTACCTGTATCACTCGCAACATGATTATGTTTTCATTATTAACTCGCAAACTTACTTACACTATTGAACCATTTGGTACTTTGCCGGTCCTTCTATAAACCTCAATCTAGAGGTAAGGTGCCGATGCTATGTCCCAGACATCGTCTTACACTGGCTCACATCTCAAGTCGATGCCATGCCCCAGACATGGTCTTACACTGGCTATCATTATTGAGGCCGATGCGTGTCCCTAACACGTCTTACTCTAGCACTCATCTCAATGCCGATGTCATGTCCCAAACATGGTCTTACACTGGCTATCATAATATGGCCGACGCATGTCCTAGACATTTCTTACTCTAGCTCACACAAGTGACCCAAATGTCACAGCTAGAATATTCGGTATATTACCTAGTGTTCTAACGGGAGTTCTATCATCTCATTGTCTTTATACATTCTCAATACGAAATCAAAAAATTCATGCTATATTCATTCAATGACAACTTAAACACATATATTAATAATATAGTTGTATCATTTACGTACAACTTACCTCGGTTTACAAAATGTACTCGACTGGTTGGTTTAGTCGATTTGCTTGGCTTTCCCCCGATCTAGGTTCGAATTTGGCAAAACTTGATCTAGAATAACAAAATGCACTCAGTTAGTAACTAATTATAATTAGGCTACCACAAATTCACATCTTTGATAAAATGACCATCTTGCCCCTAAACTTTGGCAAAATGACCATTTTACCCCTATGATCGAAAATCAATTTTTATCAAATTTCTTCGTATTTAAAGCCTACCTGAACTCTTTCTACTCTTGTAGTAACCCCAAAATTTCACTATTTCACACACTTATTGTAACGTCCCAAATTTTGGGCCTAGATGAATTGGGCTTTGGGCTTTGGGTCTTATAATTTTTTTAAGTGAGCAAGAAAATAACAAATGACATGTTGGCTATAAGGGTTTAAGGAATTTGGAGTGTCTAGGTATGTTGGAGAAGTTGTGGGTTCGAGTTTTATGGTGGAGGAATTTTAATTTAATTATTAAAAGAACCAAGGTTGGGAGTAGTTGGGCTTTTAAATAAAAATAGGGGAAAATGGCATCAAAAAGCCTTGTGGTGGAGTGGCTAAGTGACGCCACTTAAGTTGTAGGGAGATGCCATTAGTGGTTAGCAAGGAGATCCGAGGTTCGAATCCTAGCTCAGTATTTTTAGGAATTTAATTTTGGCCTTCTAGAAGGTTGGAAGTGGCGTGAAGATGGACTCTAAGGAGAGTGTTCAGAAGAGAAAATTTAGGAAATAGATTGGGGAGTTATTAGGGAGAAAAATAAGGAGATGAGAAGGGGGAAGTGATGGAGTTGAACTGGGAATTGAGGGTCAGACAATTTGGCTAGAGGCTATAAATATGTGCTGAGTTTAGGATCCTAGGCTAATGCCAAATTTTTCATTTTTTTTTTAGTGCCGATTGGCTTTTCCATCTTTGCTAGCTGATTCTTTTGTCATTCTTTCTCTCCTCAGATCTCTTTTGATTTACCCTTTGGGTTAGCCGATTCCTTCTGCTACTCTTCTTATTTAATTTGTGCCAAATAAACCTTATTCACCATATTAGTTTGAAAGCCGAATCTCCCTTGGGCCGATTACTCTTTTGGTGTAAGTACCTTATCTCTTTTTTGGCTAGTATTGTTAATACTGAGCACTTCCCTCCCTCACTCTTTCCAATCAACTCTGGTAGGGAATTAGTATCGGATCTCGGATTGTAGCTCTTTGCCAAATTACTCCTAAGGTGTTTTGCGGTTTTGGTAAGTATTCCTCTCTTGTTGGCTAAGGTTGGCTGAATGGTTTTAAGTGAGATAAGGGGATGAATGATGTTGGATGCGAGTCCCCTAGTATTTGGTTTTAATGAGTAAGATTAATGCAGATCTAGGGAGTACGTGATCAAGGAAAAACTATTAGGGATTGGTGTTCAAGGTAAGGTTAAGGTGAGGTTTTGATTTTAGGTAAAATATGTATTAAGCATACGATTAATTGAAGGGTGATATTTTTTGTAGTTTTGCGACTAAGGGAATCGCAGCACGCTTTATTACCAGGTGTGTACATACACTACACACACAAGCAGATCGGCAAAAGCCAAAATGCTGAAATGCCGAAATGCTGAAATGCCGAAATGTCAAAAGTTTGGCTATGGCAGACTTGCGAGTGCGCAAACACTCGTGAGAAGGAAACCGATAGGTTGTCTGAGACCCATGGGTGATTCCATGGGCTTAGGCTGTGAGCTGGCCAACCGGGCTAGAATAGGCTTAATGGGCCAATAGGCTGTTGGGCCCATAATGGGTAATATTGATAATTGATGATATGTGATGAAAAATTGTATGCGAGCATGAATATGAATGTGAATTGGGCCTGATGGGCCATATGAATGTGAATTGGGCCTGATGGGCCATATGAATATGAATTGGGTCTGACGGGTCATATGAATGAGATTGGGCCTAGTGGGCCATATGTATGTATGTAGGGGTTTTGGGCCTAGTATATGATGATTGCATAAAACTTAATTAACTAAATAATTAATTGCGACCGTGGAAAACTCGTAGGGTTAAGGTGTGGCAACGTGTATATGCATGTCTAGGATTGGATCTAGGGAGAGCTTGGTACTTAAGCGGTCTTAATGACCCACCTCTTCTTCTCTGGAATCCTACTGGGTGCATAATGCTCGTTCATCTTAGCTCACGAGATTTGTTAACGGCCAAGGTAAGTAAAAACTCGTAATAAATGAAATTTACCGAAATGCCCCTAAGGGCAAAAATGACTAAAATAGCCCTATGTGATGAAGGTAAGATTTATGTATGTTTTGAGTATAACTGCTGCCTACATACTGCATAAACACGATATTCTATTTAGGATGCATCCGGGTTGGGAATTTTGGAATGGAGGAAGTATATTAGGATCGCATGGTTGCTTCACGACCGTAGATCCAACGAAGGCTTTTTAAGCCCATTATATGATTAGCAGCTTCCTGTAATGAAGGTAGTTCCGCAATCAGGCTACTATTGAAGTGTATCGATTGGGTGGGTTGATATTTATATCTCCACATGAAGTGTACCGGGGGATAGAGCTGAAGTGTAGCAAATGAATTATTGGGGTGGGTTGCATTGCACGGCATTGCATGTGTGATTTTATGATGATTGATGAATGCTTGCTGCTCGACGAGGGTGTACACACTGAGTTTGCGAAAACTCACCCCCTCTTTTATTTTTCTCAGGTAATGCTCAATAGGAGGTTCGAGGTCTGGAGGGACTCTGGGTGGCCAGCTAGCAAGACAACTTGGACTTGGTTGCTTTAAAAGCATTTAGTTCCTGATTTATTAAGTGATTTTAGATTGGATTGTAATAAGGCCTCCCCTTTTTGTTATTTTTTGGATTATTATTCTTATGCATTGTAATTGTGAGAAGTTGGACAGGGATTTTCAAAACCATAGTTTTTATTTACTACGTTTCCGCAACCAAACTTTTAATTGATAAACTTTCTTAAATCAAATGTTTTAAACAAATCTTTCGCAACTGAAAAGAGTGTTTTCATAAGTTAACTAAGGTTTCATATCTTAAGGAAGGGTTTTCAATGAAAACAAGGTTTTCGCTAAAACACTTCAATGTGATGCGCCAGATTTGGCCATAACGTCTGGGCGGGGTGTTACACTTATCACCTATTTTGCAACTTGTGCAAAATAGCCCCTTTAGGTGTTTTCATGCTAACATCTTTCACAAAAGTTGTTAAGAACTCTTCTAAGACTCATATTCCTCCATAAAAACTTAGCAAACATCACTAATCCATTCATGGCAAAACCTTAAACTCTTAATCATTTTGCAAAATAGACCCCTCATTTGTAAGCTCATGCTTCAAAGGTCCCAAAAATGCAAAAATCATCAACTAAGGACATGGAAATCACTTACTTGTTGAGGTAATAAGTTTCTGAAATTTCAAAGCTCTAAAACCCCTCTTTTACAGATATTTTCGGTGGAGAGAAGGTGTGGAGAAGAAATAAAATAATAGCTAAGCTCATAGGTATTATTTTATCACAAAATCATGTCATCAAGCCACCTAATATTAACCTTTTGACTAAATTGTCTCCTATGGCAAGCCACCTTGTTTCTAGGGGTCTAATTGCTCATTTAAGGCCCCCAATTTTAGTTTTCTAGCTATTTAACACATTTGGATACTAAAATGCAACTTTTTCCCTTTATTTGCGATTTAGTCTTTTTTCGCAATCGGGCTCGTAATTATCAAACTTAACTCACCAAAATTTTCATACACTAATATAATCATGATATAAGCTCATAATAATAATTAAAATAATTTTCCAAACTTTGAATTTGTGGTTTCGAGACCACTTTTTGACTAGGCCCTAAATCAGGCTGTTATAATTCTCCCCTCCTTAGGGATTTTCGTCCTCGAAAATCTTACCGCTGAATAAGTTTGGGTACTGCTCTTTCATAGCCTCCTCGGGTTCCCACGTGTCTTCTTCAACTCCATGTTTATGCCACAAAATTTTCACGAGTGCTATACTCTTATTCGTCAACTGTTTAATTTCCCGAGCCAAAATCTTGACTGGTTCTTCTCCATAGGTCATGTCTGGATGAATCTCAACCTCATCCGGCTCAATCACATGCGAAGGGTCAGAGCGGTATCTGCATAGCATGGATACATGGAATACATCATGGATCTATTCCAATTCTGATGCCAATCTTAACCGGTACGCTACTAGCCTAATTTTCTCAATTACCTCATAAGGTTCGATAAAACACAGACTTAATTTTCCCTTTTTGCCTAATCTGAGGACCTTTTTCCAAGGAGATACTCTTAAAAACACCTTATCACCGACTTGAAACTCGATTTCTTTTCGTTTAAAATCCCCATAGGATTTCTGTCTATCTGAAGTGGCCTTTAAACAATCACGAATCACCTTAACTTTTTCTTTTGTCTCATTGACCAAGTCAACCCCACGAATCTGTCTTTCTCTTAGCTCGGTCCAATATACGGGAGTTTGACATTTTCATCCATACAAAGCCTCATAAGGCGCCATTTTCAAACTTGTCTGATAACTATTGTTGTAGGTGAATTTAACTAATGGTAAGTATCTTTCCCAACTTCCATGAAATTCAAGAACACAACACCGCAATATGTCTTCTAAAATTTTAATCACTCTTTCCGACTGCTCGTTGGTTTGCGGATGAAATGTCTTGCTAAAACTCAACTTAGTTCCCAAAGTCTCTTGTAACTTCTTCTAGAACCTTGAGGTAAACCTCGAGTCTCAGTGTGAGATAATCGATATTGGCACTCCATGAAGCCTCACAATCTCGGAAATAAATAAGTCGGCTAATTTCCTAAGGGAGTAATCGGTACGCACTGGTATAAAATGTGCCGACTTAGTTAGCCTATCCACAACAACCCATATTGCATCTTTCTTTTTAAGGGTTAACGGCAAACCCGTCACAAAATCCATAGTGGTCCGATCCCACTTCCACTCGAGGACCATGATATGTTGAAGTAGACCCGACGGTACTTGATGTTCAACCTTTACTTGCTGACATACTAGGCACTTGGATACAAACTCTGAAATGTCTCTTTTCATACCCAACCACCAATACATTTTCTTAAGGTCGTCGTACATTTTCACACTTCCCAGATGGACGGACAAACCACTACTATGAGCCTCACTCAAGATCTTTTTTATAAGTTCACTATTCTTGGGTACACAAACTCTGTCCCGGTACATTATACATCCATCGGCATCAATACTAAAGTCTAATTCAATTCCCGATTCACACTTAGCCACCTTAGCTTGTAATTTCTTATCACCTTTCTGAGCTTCACGGATCTCTTGAACAAATGTTTGTCTAGCCCTCAACTCTGATAGAACCGAACCCTCATTGGACGCTATCAACTGAGCATTCAAGGCTCTCAAGGCAAACAACAACTTTCTACTCAAAGCATTGGCGACCACGTTCACTTTTCCTGGATGGTAGTCAATAATCAACTCATAATCTTTTATAGTTCTAATCATCGGGGTTGCCGCAAATTCAACTCCTTCTGTGTCATCAAGTATTTTAAGCTCTTATGGTCGGTAAATACTCCGCATTTCTCGCCATACAAATGATGTCTCTAGATTTTTAATGCAAACACAATGGCGACCAACTCAAAATCGTGCGTCGGGTAGTTTTTCTCATGTAGCTTCAGTTGTCTAGAAGCGTAAGCTATGACCTTACCTTCTTGCATAAACATGTACCCCAACCCATTTAAGGAGGCGTCGCTATAAATCACAAATTCTTTTCCCGACTCTAGTTGCACTAACACCGAGGCTTCTATTAACAATGCCTTTAATTTCTCAAAACTTTGCTGGCATTTTTCTGTCCATTCAAACTTGACATCTAATTGCAATAGTTTAGTCATCGGGGTAGCTATCATAGAGAATCTACTTACAAATCGTCTATAGTATCCGGCCAAACACAAAAAGCTTCAGACCTCTGTCACATTCCTTGGCGGTTTCCACTCAACAATAGTCGAGATCTTGCTTGGGTCCACTCGGATCCCGTCACCCGACACAATGTGTCCTAGGAACCCGACCTCTTTAAACCAAAATTCGCTCTTACTGAATTTGGCGTACAACTACTTGTCTCTTAAGGTTGGCAATACAGCCCTCAGATGATCCGCATGCTCACACTCATCATGCGAGTAAATTAATATGTCATCGATGAAGACAATGACAAACTTATCCAAATACGACCTGAAAATGCGATTCATCATATCCATAAAAATCGTTCGGCCGTTAGTCAAGCCAAAAGGCATGACGAGGAACTCATAATGCCCGTATCTTGCCCAAAATGCAGTCTTCGGCACATCTTGCTCTTTAACTCTTACCTGATAGTAGCCAAACCTCAGGTCGATCTTAGAAAACACGGTGGCTCCCTTCAACTGATCGAACAAATCATCAATCCTTGGCAAAGGATACTTGTTTTTATCTGTTACTTTGTTGAGTTGTCTATAGTCAATGCATAGCCTCACTGACCCATCTTTCTTCTTCATAAAGAGTACCGGAGCACCCCACGGGGAAAAGCTCGATCTTGCAAAACCCTTGTCTGTTAGCTCTTGCAATTGTACTTTCAACTCTTTCAATTCCATTGGAGTCATTCTATACGGGGCGATCGAGATGGGTGTCGTTCCAGGGACTAATTCAATCTCAAACTCAACCTCCCTCGCTGGAGGTAATTCGGGTAACTATTCTGGGAATACATCTGTAAACTCATAGACTACCGACACTAATTCAATCTTTAACTCAGACACTTGAGTATTCAGCACAAAAGCTATATAAGCCTCATATCCCTTTTTCAAATATTTCTCAGCAGTCAATGACAATATTACTACCAGTAGATTTTCTGACTCATCTGGTCCAACTCGAAGAACATTTCTGTCTTCACATCTCAACTCTATTACTTTTCATCCACAATCTACTACAACACCATGGGAGGCCAACCAATCCATCCCGAGGATTACATCAAATTCATTAAACGTCAACAACATCAAGTGGGCGGGAAAACAATGGCCTCTAATTGTCAATGGACAATTTTTACATACTTGGTCCACTATCACATGCTTGCCTAACGGGTTAGACACTTTTATCACAAACTCGGTGGACTCTACTGTCATGCTCATACGGGGTATTAATTCCATACAAATATACGAGTGGGTAGATCCCGGGTCAATCAAAGCAACAACAGCTATATTGTGGATAGAAAAAGTACCAATTATTACATCGGGAGACTCTGCCTCTTCACAGGCTTGTATCGCATAAGTCCTTGCAGGAGCCCTGCACTCGGACCCCACTACAGTATCTCTAGGGGCACTTCTGCTATTGGCCCCACTGCCCGGGTTCTTCTATGGTCTACCCCTCGAGGGAGCATTATTTACTTTCACATCTTGCTTTCTCTCTCTGTCATCCAATTCGGGGCAATTACGGATGAAGTGGTCTAGTGACCCATATTTGAAGTAGCCCCTCCCGGTTTCTCGGCACTCATCGAATGACATTTCCCACATTACGAACACTCCAGCCTATTTGGCCAAGCACTGCCGACACTCGCGACCGAGGTGGTCTGGGCTCTAGATGCCTTGCTCTGCTAGTTCTTGTTTCTATTTGAAAATCCCACCAAAGCATTCCATCGGGTGGATAATTCCTTTGATCTTTTGGAGGAGGACTGATATGACTTCCCCATATGCCTCTTCTTTAAGTCTCGCGACTCAATCGTCGCTTTCCTCCTCTCGTTTACCAACTCCTCTGCTTTACACGCTCTCTCGACGAGTGCCACAAATTCTCTTAATTCTAGGATGCCCACAAACACTCAGATATCTTTATTAAGGCCATCCTCAAATCTTTTGCACATTGTGGCTTTTGAAGACACGCATTCCCGTGCATACTTACTGAGCCTCACGAATTCACGCTTGTACTCCGTCACTGACAATTGACGTTGCTTTAGCACTAAGAACTACTTCCTCTTTTGGTCAATGAATCTTTGGCTAATGTACTTTTTTCGAAATTCCTCCTGGAGAAATTCCCAATTAATCATCTCTCTCAGTTCCACGGGCACAAGAGTGTTCCACCACTAATAAGCAGAGTCCCGTAGAAGTGACACGGCACACTTCACGCACTCTTCAGATGTGCATAATAGTTCATCGAATACCCTTATGGTATTTTCTAGCCAGAACTCTGCCCTCTCCAGGTCATCATCTATACTAGTCTGAAATTCTTCGGCCCCTTGTTTCCAGATCTTGTCTACTGAAGGCTTCTCTCTTCTAAACAAGCTAGCACCTTGCGGAGCTACCAGGGCATACTGAGGAATCGGAGGAGGTGGGAGAGGTGGAGTGTTTGGACTCGCACGAACAAACTCCGTATACCAAGCATCCATCATTTGGAGGTAGGCTTCCCTAGCCCCTTCGCCTTGGCCCATATTTACGGGCTCACTTTCCACTGGCGCAGTCCCTTCGGCGGGAGCCGACGCGTTACTTTCCACATTATCCATCGTGGCTCTATTAGGATCCATTTACTATATGAAAACATAATTCATAATTGCTAGGAATCATCACACTATTAATATATTTTTATGGCATGTATAGTTAGACTCGTAATCTCGCTAGGTTAGTCCTAGAACTGACTAAACCATGGCTTTTATACCACTAAATGTAACACCCCATATTCGTAACCCAAGCCAGGTCAGAGTACAAGGCATTACCTACTTGATCTCATACATGCAACCCATTTTAAGTCACCAAGACTCGGTCCAATTTAAAAATTTTTCAATTTCTACTTTAAACCTCTTAATATGAGCCTACGAAGCCTAGATCGACCATGCGGAATCCTTTCGGGTCCTTATCCAATCTATGCAAACTTAACATTTAAGATAGGGCACACGCCTGTGTGGAAAGGTAACATGCCCGTGTGACCATCCTAACATGGCCGTGTTGATAACCCATGTGTCTTACACGGCCTAAGCACCTAGGGACACACTCGTGCCCCTTACCCGTGTGGCCAATTATTTACACCATTTTACAAAAATTCTAGTGCAGACATTACATGGCCTAGACACACGCCCGTGTCCCTGGCCCGTGTTGCTCACATGGCTTTGACATGCCCGTGTCTTAGCCCGTGTGTGAAAACTTGAGTATTCTATTTCTGACATCAGCACACCCAACATGTCACACAGTCATAGCACACGCCCGTGTGCTAGGCCATGTCCTCCACACGGCTGAGACACACGGCCGTGTCTCCGCCCATGTGGTTTTTACCATGCATACTGACTTCAATTTTTTTTACGTGCAAGGGACACATGGCCTCATCACACGCCCATGGGGATGACTGTGTGTCACACACGGCCTAGACACACGCCTGTGTGCCTACCTGTGTAGACAAAATAAGGCTATTTACCAAGCCTATTTCCCACCCTTATTTACATCAATTAGCACAAACTCAACCAACATCAATTCTAGTCTATACCATACAACCAAATCAGTTACAATTGAAATTCTTTCCTAAGGTAATATACTCAACCAAGGAAATATCATCTTTGCATAATCAAAATGAGTAATAGTCAATATTAAGACCAAATTCAAAGTGTGGGACTTATCTCAAGCCTACACATTAGGCTAATGCTTAAGGACACAAAATAATCAAGTCTAAACCCTATACATGCCATATTCAAAAATATAAATCCAACTATACTGAAACTTTTGGACAATAGTGTGATCGATATCTCTAACTCCAAATGATCCTCGAGCTAAATAAGTGGCACTATAAGAAAATAGAAAGGAAGGAGGGTAAGCATAAAAGCTTAGTAAGTTGCATATAAATAAACATACAATAACAATTCATAAATAATCGTCATGCTCTTAACACAAGGATAAGCATAAGTATGACTTACTCATTACCATCCATACGAGTCATATTCTCTCTAATGAGCTCATTTCTCATACGTGCCAATTTGGTACATGTATCACTCGCAACATGATTATGTTTTCATTATTAACTCGTAAACTTACTTACAGCATTGAACCATTCGGTACGTTGCTGGTCCTTCTATAAACATCAATCTAGAGGTAAGGTGCCGATGCTATGTCCTGGACATAGTCTTACACTAGCTCACATCTCAAGTCGATGCCATGTCCTAGACATGGTCTTACACTGACTATCATTATCGAGGCTGATGCATGTCCCTGACATGTCTTACTCTAGCACTCATCTCAATGCCGATGCCATGTCCCAAACATGGTCTTACATTGGCTATCATAATGTGGCCGACGCATGTCCCAGACATGTCTTACTCTAGCTCACACAAGTGACCCAAATGTCACAGTTAGAATATCCAGTATATTACCTAGTGTTCTAACGGGAGTTTTATCATCTCATTGTCTTTATGCATTCTCAATACGAAATCAAGCAATTCATGCTATAACCATTCAATGACAACTTAAACACATATATTAATAATATAGTTGTATCATTTACGTACAACTTACCTCTGTTTATAAAATGTACTCGACTGGTTGGTTTAGTCGATTTGCTTGGCTTTCCCCCGGTCTAGTTTCGGATTTGGAAAAACTTGATCTAGAATAACAAAATGCATGCATTTAGTCACTAATTATAATTAGGCTACCACAAATTCACATCTTTGGTAAAATGACCATCTTGCCCCTAAACTTTGGCAAAATGACCATTTTACCCCTATGATCGAAAATCGATTTTGATCAAATTTCTTCGTATTTCAAGCCTAGCCAAACTCTTTCTAATCTTGTAGCAACCCCAAAATTTCACTATTTCACACACTTATCACATATTTTGCAACTTGTTCAAAATAGCCCCTTTAGGTGTTTTCATGCTAACACCTTTCACAAAAGTTGTTAAGAACTCTTCTAAGACTCATATTCTTCCATAAAAACTCAGCAAACATCACTAATTCATTCATGTAAAAACCCTAAACTCTTAATCATTTTGCAAAATAGACCCCTCATTTGGAAGGTCATGCTTCAAAGGTCCCAAAAATGCAAAAATCATCAACTAAGGACATGAGAATCACTTACTTGTTGAGGTGATAAGTTGCTGAAACTTCAAAGCTTCAAAACCCCTCTTTTTCTGATATTTTCAGTGGAGAGAAGGTGTGGAGAAGAAAAAAAATAATAGCTAAGCTCATAGGTATTATTTTATCACAAAATTATGTCATCAAGCCACCTAATATTGACCTTTTGACTAAATTGTCTCCTATAGTCGGCCACCTTGTTTCTAAGGGTGTAATTTCTCATTTAAGGCCCCCAATTTTAGTTCTCTAGCTATTTAACACATTTGGGTACTAAAATGAAACTTTTTCCCTTTTTACGATTTAGTCCTTTTTCGCAATCGGGCTCGCAAATATCAAAATTAACTCACCAAATTTTCCATACACTAATATAATCATAATATAACCTCATAATAATAATAAAAATAATTTTCCAAACTTCGAATTTGTGGTCCCGAGACCACTGTTCCGACTAGGCCCTAAATCGGGCTGCTACATTGGAAACCACTAAGAAATGTATCTGAAGTTAGAATTTTTCTAGGACTAGCTGGCTAATCTCGTATCAATCTCATACTCTTCCATATCTTTCATTTACCCATTGAACCATTCAGAATACTATCAGATACTCGGGAATCTCTCACCCTAAGTGCCACATACATAGCCAAGCTATCTCAATCTCGTATCACATATAATGCTCACTCTCGAGCTATCAACGGATCTACTCACAGAAGCTAACGGTCATGATGAAGCTAAACGGTGCTGCTTACAGAAGTTGACGAGAATCTGTAACACATGCCGAATAACTCAGCCACCGGTAGGACGTACAGACTAGTACCCAAATCGCATAACCCCTAATGACATGTCATTCGTATCCTAATCTATTCCTTAGGTTCAACCAAGATTTCTCATTTGTGAAATCTTCGTCAAATCATATCCACAAGGTTGTATTCACAATTTATGCAATATCAAAGCATTTAAAACACAAAAATAACAATGCTTATTACATACGAACTTACCTCGACTGCAAAAACAGCGCAATAAGTTGATTAGTCCAATACTTTATTTTTCCCCCGATCTAAATCCTAATTTCACTTTTCTTGATCTAAATGTAATCAAAATTAACTTATTTAATCATCCATCAATTCAATTTAGTCCAAACTACACATTATAGCGACTTTACACTTTTGCCCCTAATTTTTCAACATTTTTACAATTTAGTCCTTATCTCATAAAAATAAAAATTCATGCAATTCAACATATACCCTTGCTAGCCAAGTTTCAATTATGTCCCTAGCAGCCCACATTTTTCATTTATTTCACAAATTAACCATGAATTTTACAAATTTCACAATTTAATCCCTATTTGGACGTTTTACTAAAAATCACTTAACAAATGTTGTTTATCTATTATCAAGCATGCATTTTCTATCTTCAAACATCAAAACACATGCTCATTCATCAATAGAAAAACCCTAAACCTTTAACAATTTTGCAAATTAGCCCCTGAGCTAGCTAGATTAGGTTGCAACAATCTCAAAAACATAGAAATCTTTAAAAACGAAATCGAAATTCACTTACATGTTTTATTTATTAAATTACATGTTTAACCTTATTATTAAACTTTGAAATTTCATAACTAATGTCCATATTTGTCCACTCAACAAATAAATGGTATAATTACCACATAAATCCCTTAACTAATTAATTTCATAGTCCTTTGATACCTTTATCTTATAGAACTCTAATTTTACACCTTTTTTAATTTAGTCCTCCTTACTAAATTAAACAATCAAATGATAAAATTTCTTAACGAAAATTTCACACAATCATACTATCATGCTGTAAACATTAAAATAATAATAAAATAATTATTTTGACTTCAAATTCATGGTCCCAAAACCACTGTTTTGATTTGACTAAAAACGGACTGTTACATTTATAACTTACTCTGTTTACTTTTCCATGTTTTATAGTGAATTATCGAAACTAGCTCAGATTGGGATGTGTCAGAGATCTCATCACACTATCAAGCTATCACTTTGGTACTTTTGAGCTTTTGTTTTTGGTTATATGGCATGTATTGGAGCTATGGTCATTTTGGTATATGTTAGTAATAGATTTAGCCATTTGAGTTGGCTCGTAAATGTTAAGTGTTTGGTTTTGTGCATAGCCATGAGAATGGCTTATTTTGGTATATTTGGTGATGTATATATATATATGTAAACGGCCTTTGTTATGCATTTGGTAATTGCTATGTAAATGCTTGTGGTGAATGGTTGTTTGTGAATTGGTAATTTGAGTATCAAATAGTTGATAATTGAGAATTGGTATGCTTATGATTTTAGGCAAAGTGATGCATAAATGAAAGTGACCATTTAGGTGATTTGGTAAAGTGAATTTAGTATGAAATTGAATAGCATATTGTGGTACTTGTATGCCTTGTAGTTGATGGTATTGAAATGGGATGAATTATGCTTGATTGAGATTGATTTGAATGTATATTGATGCTACGCTATATGCCAACTGATATTTTTAGGTGGCTGTAATTTGGGCGAGAAAGATGGCTTGGTAAATAGCCTATTTTTGTCCATACAGGTAGAGACACGGGCATGTGTCTCAGCCATGTGTGACACACAGTCAGGTGACACGGCCGTGTGTCCCCTAGTGTTTAATTAGAAATCAAGTCAGTATGCTCCACACGGCCCAGCACACGAGTGTGTGACTTGGCCGTATAGCATAAGTCAGTATACCCTACAGGTTTGGCACGGCCTAGCACATGGCCTACCACACGAGCATGTGAAGCCATTTTGAAGGGCACGCGGGCTAGTCACACAGGCGTGTGGTTGGCCGTGTGACCCAAGTTAGAGAGTTACACAGGGTCGAACACGGGCTGAGACACGGCCATGTGATCCCATTTCGAATGTCCACACGGCCTGTGACACGGGCGTGTCTTTGGTCGTGTGAGACACACGGGCGTGTGTCCCCTGTATTTTTAAAAAATTTCTAAGTTTTCTAAAAATTTCCTGAGGTATCGATTTAGTCCCGAACCACTCCTAAAGCATATTTTGAGCCTCATAGGCTCTTATTAGGGACAATATAAATGATTGTGAATGATTGATTTTTGAAATGGAAAAATGTATGAGAAATGAATGTTTATTTGTGTGATAAGTTTGGTAATGCTCCGTACCATATTCCAACATTGAATATAGGTGAGGGGTGTTACATATATTTTAACCTATGAACATTTATCTAGTTCACATACCTTTCTCTGAACTTCTCTGGAAATAAATCTCAATCAATAATCTTTTCAGGAGTCACACTAATAGATGTTTTCCACCATTGATAGGCTTCTACTTCCAGCAACGATATAGCACACAAGAGACTGTCTTCTGGTGTACACTTTAGTTCCTTTATCACCCTACAAACTCGAGACAACCAGTTCTTAGCCATAGTGGGATCATCACCTTTGTCACCCAAAAATTCTTTAGCACCTCTCGTACGAATTCCTTTCACATGTTCTTCTTTAGCTGAAATCAAAATAGGTACTTGTGGTGTAGGTTTTGTTGGACGAACCACTTATGGTTATGATTGTTGAGGCAGTTGAGGTTAGGGTGCTTGATTATTCCCCATAAACTGGTCAAACATCTTTATTATCATCGTAGAAAAAATATTCCTGAAAGCATTTCCAACTTTTCCCAAGCCAATTGTAAGTACTTGTTTTGGAACAAAAACACATGGCATTCAATTTCTTCTCCAAATGCTTCTCTAGATCCTTCAGACATCTTTTTTAATACTACAAGAATATTTAAATTAGCTTAACACACTCAAGGACTAAGCCAAAGGCGTATCAAGCATGATGGGGCATGACTCAGCCTTTAGTTTTTAAAAAATCAGCTTAACCTTGGCTCTGATACCAAACTTGTAACATGCCAAACTCGACCCTATAATAGGATCCGAGTATGGTGTGTCCCTACTTAAAATCAAACTAACTTTTAAAATATTTTGGCAAAAACTTTATATAATTCTTACAAAGTTATAAATTTAAGACATATATTAGTTGTTACTTTACCAATGTTTGAATGAAAACATCAACGGTTTAAAAATAATATACAAACCATATAGCGTGTAAATTCAAACATAATAACTTCATTAAACATAATATATTAGTTTAAAACCAAACATTAATACTTCATAGAAATTTCATGAAAATAGATTCTTATCGAAATAGAAGATCTTTGTACAAATCATTTACAAATACACTTATGTGCCACCCCCTCTAGTCATGCATGATACGAAACAAAGTAGTCAACTCTCAATAGTAGTAGCACTCTAGAATAGTCCTTCTAGCAAAGCATTCCTTCAGTCAACAAGCTTGAGAAGGAAAAGGTAGCAAAGTAAGTTCATATGAACTTAGTGAGTTCCAAAGAGAAATCATACATAATATTACTAATAGTACATTTGAACCTTTTTGAAGGATTTACACACATTCATATAATACGCCTAATAGTGTATACAGAGCACAGACAAACTTAGTACGACAACTTACTTGTCACTTGGGCGAATACTGTATGCCAGCTCAATACAACTCAGACAAATTCATTCTTATGCCAGCCACATACTCAGAATTTAGAATCAGAAGTATATCATTCAGTCTTATTTACATACATTGTCCCCCTTAAATCCTCATATCATTTTCATTCAAAACAGCATGTTTTATCGTGACATACCAATCTAATTTGCAATATAGTTATCATATCGAAGGCTACACAAACATATCTCCTCATCTCCATCACCTCATATCATATCAAACATATCAAAAGCATATGGTAATGGCTTAAGCATGAAGAATGACGATTACTTTATATCACAGACAGCTGCACTCAGACTGAAGACTTTGGATAACCATTACCTACACAACTTCTTTCCTCCATTAAAAAGGAGGATTACTTACCTTACACGAATTATAAAATAAAGAAAATTACAACACTTGGAAGTAAGAAAGTGCAACACCCCTAACCCGTATCCGACGCCGAAATAGGGTTACAAGGTATTACCGGATAACACTTCATTCATATACATATACACAATCATAATCAAAATCCATTCATATCAAACACATTGTCCCATGTAAGGTCCTACGAGACCTTAAAACATGCTTAGGAGTGGTTCGGGACTAAACTGATAACATTTGCAAACTTTGGAAATCTTAGAAAATTTTTCAACATTTAAGGGTCACAAGCCCGTGTGAACAGGCTGTGTGTCTCACACGGCCACCAGACACGCCCATGGCGCAGGCCGTGTGAAAACAAGGCATACATACTAACTTGTACCACACGGCCGGAGACACGCCCGTGTGCTATGGCCATGGGAAAATTAGGGAGGTTACTGACTTGGGTCACACGGCCGGCCACACGCCTATGTGCCAGCCCGTGTGTCTCACACGGCTAGTAGACACACTCGTGTGTCTAGGCCATGTCAAATTTGTAGGGTATATTGCCTTAATTTGAAAGGGTACCCCAGGGGACACACAGCCGTGTAACATAACCGTGTGTCACACACGGCTGAGACACATGCCCGTGTCTCTACCCATGTGGACAAAAATAGGCCATTTGCAAAGCCAATTTGCCACCCTTTTCTCATGCACACCTAGCCATCAAAATGGTATCATTTCAATACTTATATAGGCAGCCAAAACATACCAATTCCTACACATTTCATGCTAATTCATAGTCAACCATTTCACTACTCAAATTCACAACCAAAATCATACCAAAATATACCATTCCTCAAGCATTAATACATCCATCAAAATAACTAACTCAAATATCAATATAACACTAATTCAATACCTTAATCTCATACCATACTATGTCAAACTCACAAGGCATACCATTCACACCACATAACATATTTATGCACATTATATAAGCAAAATTCACATCCCACAACTTTATCATAAACAAGCCAAATCACATGGCTATCATTCCATAACATAAAATATACCATAGTAATACTAGCCTATACATGCCATATACCATATATACAAGGCTTCAAAAGTACCAACGAAATGATCGATAGTGTGATGATGGTTCCCAATGATCCCCGATGTCCAAGCTAGCTTCAATACTCTATAAAACAAACACAAATAACACACAGTAAGCTTCATAGCTTAGTAAGATCGTACTAAATATTTACTCAACAATTCATAATATACAAGTTAACAATTAATAAACACTTAGTAAGTCTCATATCATCATTCGATTCTAATCCATGACCATTTATCCTATATATATAAATCTATCAAGCTTCATACACATAGTATCAACTACCACATAGATATCATACGTACCTGTACACTCCCGTATTTATTTATTTCATTATCACTTCATTGTTCAATACATTAAACCATCTGGAAATCTTTACATTCTCAAAGAACTCGCACACTTAGTGCATAAATGATTAGCCGAAGCTATAACGATATCACAAACTTAATGCCATTACATTAAACCGAAACTATCCTGGTATCGCACACTCAGTGCCGCATATAGTCGAAGTTATTCCAATTCGCACACTAAGTGCTTTACATAGCCGAAGCTATCTCGAATCGCACACTGAGTGCCAAACATAGTCGATTTGTTGTCGTACGCAATCGTAGTCGCATATATATAATTTATGCAATATTAAAGCATTAAATACATAATTGTAACAATGTTTATCACGTACGAACTTACCTCGTACTCGGAATTGACGAATCGGATCAATTACTCTATAACCTTTGATTTTCCCCAATCTAAATCTGAATTCTTTCTTTATTGATCTATACACATCCAAAATTAACTCTTTTATTCATCAACACATTCAATTTAGTCCACAAAGACATATTTGGGTATTTTTTCACTTTAGCCCCTAAAGTTTCACATTTCTTACAATATAGTCCTTATTACACAAATACAAAAAATTCACAAAATTTTATTACACCCAAGCCTAGCCGAATTTCATGTAAGTTCCTAACATCCCAAAACTTTCATTTATTTCACATTTCAACCCTTCAATATGTAAATTTCACAATTTAATCCTTATTTGACATTTTTGTCAAAAATCATTTTACAAAACATTAAAATCTATCAACAATTATTCATTTTCCATCATCCATATTCAAAATCCTCAAGCTACCATCAATGAAATTTTTCAAAATCACCAACAAATTCAAAAATTAGGGCACAGGCTAGCTAGTACTCAAAGCAACGATCACAAAAACGTAAAAATTATCAAAAATCGAGCAAAGAACATACCTTAATCAAAGATTAAAGGTGCCGAATATACAAGCCCTAAATTTTCTTCTTTTTCTTTAATATTTTCGGTTGATGAATGCATGAATTAATGAACATTTTGTTGTTTTTTAACTAATATTAACTTAATAATCAAATACCAATTTTACCCTTAATGAAAACATTATAAAATCACCTAATATATGCCCATTTATGTCAAATTCCACTATCAAGGGTCAAATTACTTCATTTAATAAGCCATGACAATTGAGCACTTTTAACAAGTGGAATGCAACTTTTGCATTTTATGCGATTTAGTCCTTTTTTCTCAAATTAACTACTTAAACGATAAAATTAGCATACGAAATTTTCACATATATAAAATCACATATTGTAAACATCAAAAATAATATTAAAATAATTTTCCAACCTCAGATTTGTGGTTCCAAAACCACTGTTTTGATTTAGCTAAAACTGGGCTGTTACAGAAGGAACTCACCAAAAACTATAGCTTAAGACTATAAAGCAGGTCCTTTGTTTTTATCACTTGGACCTTTGTTAACTTATTGAATTAAAATTGTAACACCCTAAACCTGACCTAGACGTTATGGCTGAATCTGGCGGTGTCACATGATAGGATTTTAAAAATGGTGTCATTAAGTTAAAACCATAACAGTTCATTAGCCCTTATCGCTATTATCGATTTCAAAGCTCTCATTCATTTAATCGCTTAGAGGTAAGACGTATTTGTAATGAAAGCTAAGAAAAAAATCGTTGTGTTTAGAAAACCATTTAAGATTTTAGAAAACCCTTACTTTTGGTAAAATTCGAGTTATATCACGTTTTGCAGTTATAAATCATAAAATCGCTGTCAAACCCAAATTTAAAAAATCGCATGTAAAGTCCGAATTACATAAAAACTAGAATAAACCAGAATATAAAAATTAAGTCGTAACTATAATCAGTTCGAACAGGTGGTCACTGAGGGGCTTCGTAGCACCGATCCACCTAAGACTATGGATTATCTGTACAAAATAAACAGAAAAGAGTGAGTTTACGTAAACTCAGTGTGTAACCCCATAGAATTAAGCATGCACACAATCAGAAAATCAGAATCAGTCAAATACAGATTCCGGCTTAAGCCCATTACAGATACAGATACAGATACAGATATACAAATCAGAATCAGAAATCAAATATCCTACCCCCATCCTTTACACACTATCTCCGACCATCCCTACACACCATGTAGGGTTTACAACACCCACCCAACCCTACACACCATGTTGTACCGAAGCGGTACATAACAGATACAATGCAGCCATGCTGCTAGATAATAGGCATAAACTGCCCTTCAGAACACTTCCTCCAATAAACATCATCCCACCCCAATAACAGTAACAGAAACAAAAATAGTTATGCAATTTAACATGCTCAACATGCTATTAATCAGATCATAGATAGTCATACAGAACAGTAATCAGACATGCATAGTACTATCATGCTTAATATAGAATATCAATCAATCAGATCACACAGGTTAGGGTTTAGTTAGCCCTTACTAACCCTATAGTAGGCTTACAGTTGCTTCGGACGACCCGTGCAACCCTAGGGAAAAATTTAGATAAATGAGCCCAGACGCCCTAGTGGTTTGGTTATGTGGGCCCACACGCCCGTCTGGCCCACACGCGCAGATTGGCCTTGCCCGTGTAGATTACACGGCCTGGCCCAGGAACCCACATGCCCGTGTGGACTACCCGTGTGGGCCCATACGCCCAGTTTGGCTTTGTGGGCCACACTCTGCCACCATACGGCCGTGTGTTGTGCACGGCCATGTCTTTGTGGACCACACGGTCGTGTTGTCGCACACGGCCTACCACACGAGCGACCTGTAGAATCCCGAATTAGGACCTAATCAGAATAGTGGTTTCGTGACTACAAATCTGAGATAGAAATAATTATTTTATAATTATTTTGAGGTTTATGATATGATTGCATGATTGTGTGAAAATTTCGTGATGAAATTCTATGCATAAAGTGCTTAAGTTGAAATTAGGAACTAAATCGAATAATTTGCAAAACCTGCATTCTAGAAGTTTTTAGTATCAAATTACTTTGCAATATTAATGAGGAGGTCTTAAATAGCAATTTG
This sequence comes from Gossypium longicalyx, assembly GCA_025698465.1. Taxonomy (NCBI): domain Eukaryota; kingdom Viridiplantae; phylum Streptophyta; class Magnoliopsida; order Malvales; family Malvaceae; genus Gossypium; species Gossypium longicalyx. The sequence continues at coordinate 58,036,569 of CM046998.1, forward strand.
ACCAATTTCTAAGATTTTGGACAAAAATGGGCTTATACATGAAAATTTTCAAAAAAATGTATTAAGGGTATTTTGGTCATTTGGTAATTAAAATTAATTAAAAGGGAAATTAAGGCCAAAATGTGTTCATCTTCTTCAAGCCTTGACCGAACCTTACCTCTCTCCATAGCTAGGGTTTTTTCAACTTCCAAGCTTCATAGTAAGTGACTTCAAGCCCCGTTTTTAATGATTTTTATGTTTTTGGAATCCTGGTAGCTCGATTTAGCTTATGCTAGCAATAATTCAACCTAGAGTTCATATTTAGAAAAATACCCATAGGTTAAATTTGTTTATTTTTGTGTTTTATGATATAATATAAGGTTTTAAATTATGCTAGACAACTTGTGCTACTCGGTTTTAAGTGAAAATGAGTAAAAGGGCTTAATCGGTAAAAATACCTAATATTCATAAGTACATGTTAAAGTGTGAATTTGATGTTGCTATAGAAGGGAAAAATGATCAGCATGTCATAAAATATAAGAAAATAGGATGAGGTTTAATTTACGAGCCTTGGGGCAAAAGTGTAAATATGTGAAAGTTTAGGGGCAAAATGGTACTTTTGCCAAAGTTCGTACTAAGGGCTGTTTTGATGAATGTATGTATTAAATAAATTCATTTGGTATTATAGATCAAGAGAAACAAGATTCAAGTCGTGATCGAGGGAAAAATAAAGTTTACGAGGAATAGGCTCGATTGCTAATATTTTGTATCGAGGTAAGTTCATGTGTAAATAAAGTAACATAATTTTTATTTTAAGTGATTTAATGTTATTTATATGATATGATACTTATTATCATGAAATATTATGCTTTGTGAATTATTATTTGGTAATATGCAAATTATGTGAACAACTTGATAAGTATGAGATGCTAGTAAGTATCGGTTTCTACATTTTGAAGAAGGCGATCAAAATGTGTAATTGAGAAGAATCCCGTTTGAACCTTGCGAATAGATTAGGGTACAAGTGACATGTCACTAGGATGGTTGAGTTCTGAACTCGTTGAGTTGAGTCCGAGTTCGTGATATGTAACTAGGCATCCGAGCTCATTGAGTTGAGTCCGACTTCACTTATGAATGCGAACGCCCGAGCTCGTTGAGTTGAGTCCGAGTTCGTTTATGGGCGGGTTACATGGTAGCTTGACTACATAAATTTCAAAATCTATTGAGCTTGTTTAGCTATGAGTATAGCACTTACGTGCACACTATCCGTGTATCCGAAATTATATTCCGATGTGTTCAACGGGAGAATCCTAAGAAAATAGAGAGAGTACTTAAAACGAAAGTGATTGACAATGAATGTGTTGAAGAAGTGAAAATGGACAGGTATGAGTTTAATCCTTGGTTGAGAATTTGGTAAGACAAAATTGTGGTAAGATAGTAAGTATTCTTATGACATGAGTGTCTTAATGATGTTTATGTTGGATTGCATGATCATGTTACTTGTTATTTGCATGTGAACTTACTAAGCATTTATGCTTACTCCCTCCTTTTCATTCATTGTAGTTTTGACAAGCCGGCTTGAGAATCTGGATAGGTCGAAGGGTCGCTCACACTATCCGAAGACCTAAATTGATAAAATGGCTTGTATATTTTGAGTGTGGCATGTATAGCACTATTCTCACTTCGTGTAAATAATCTTATAATATGGTTATGGTTTGGTAAGAAAAAGTTTGGAAATGATTAGCCATTGGAATGGCCAATCTAGTTCATATTTGATGTCATGTATGTTTAATGTGTTACTTAGTCCATGGAAAACCATAAAATGGTGAAATTGGTTATAAAACAGAATCACACAGCAGCAGTGACGTGAATTGGAAAAATCACTAAAAATAGTAGAAATAGAATTAGACGATGAATAAAATATGTAATTGGAGCCTAATTAATTTATTTTCATGTGGAAGAAACAAAATAGGTAAAAGAGTTGTATTTTATAAGATATTTAAATTTTTGTGAAACAGGCCAGAGCAATTTTTGAATCCCATGTTCTGACTTTGGAAATTCACCAAAAATTGTACAAAAATAATTAGAAGTTATTCTTTATATTTATATATTTCTTATTGAGTCTAGTTTTAATATATACAAACTTCATAGTCTTTTTAGTTCCGTACAAAGAGAAAAATGGTTCGTAGTGAACAGAGGTCAAAGCAGTCGAATGCGGAAACAGGGTAAACTTTAACTAATAAACTGTACTAATTTGCTCAACCAACTAATAAACTTTAACTAATAAACAGAATCACACAGCAGCAGTGACGTGAATTGGAAAAATCACTAAAAATAGTATAAATAGAATTAGATGATGAATAAAATATGTAATTGAAGCCTAATTAATTTATTTTCTTGTGGAAGAAACAAAATAGGTAAAAGAGTTGTATTTTATAATATATTTAAATTTTTGTGAAACAGGGCCAGAGCAATTTCTGAATCCCATGTTCTGACTTTGGAAATTCACCAAAAATTATACAAAAATAATTAGAAGTTATTCTTTATATTTATATATTCCTTATTGAGTCTAGTTTTAATATATACAAACTTCATAGTCTTTTTAGTTCTGTACAAAGAGAAAAATGGTTCGTAGTGAACAGAGGTCAAAGCAGTCGAATGCAGAAACAGGGTAAACTTTAACTAATAAACTTTACTAATTTGCTCAAGCAAAAATTCTAGAAAAAAATTATTAGATATATATATATATATAAGTCTAGTTTCAAGGAAAATTTACAGATCTTAATTTCAAGTTTTGGAACTCGAGATATGAAATTTTAAGGGACTATGACGCAGTTAGCCAGCTTGTCTGGAATTTCTAAAATAAATTGTTTGAGTTATTTAATTAATGAATTAAGCTCGTTAACACCTCGTGCTCGACTCCGACGACGGTCTCGGGTACGGGGGCGTTACATTTGATGGTATCATAGTAGGTTTAGTCGGTTCTCGGACTAACGTGTTGTATGTACGGGTTTTGCTATACATGCCATGCCATATATATATATTGTGATAGTGTGACGACTTCTGACCTTTTAAATGATTTTTTTATAGTAAATGGATCCCGATCCAGCTGTGGCTGATGATGTAGAGAGTAATGCACCAGCTCCGGCTGAAGGGGCGGTGCCGACTGAAAATCCACCTCCTACTGTTGGTCAAGGAGGAGGAGAAAGGGCTCGGGAAGCCTTTCTCCAAATGATGAATGCTTGGTATACAGAGTTCATTCGTACGAACCCGAATGCATAACCTCTCCCACCTCTCCTGATTCCTCAACCTGTACCCCCGATGCCTCAAGGTATGGATCTGATGAAATTTCACAAAACTCCAGTTGACAGAATCTGCAAGCAAGGTGCCGAAGAATTCAGGGCAAATGTTGATGATGATGCCGAGAAAGCAGAGTTTTGGCTTGAGAATTCTATTCGGGTATTTGATGAATTGTCTTGTACACTTGAGGAATGCTTGAAATGTGCTATATCATTGTTAAGGGATTCAGCCTATCACTGGTAGAAGACATTGATTTCAGTGGTGCCAAAAGAAAAAGTGACTTGAGAGTTCTTTCAAGAAGAATTTCGGAAGAAATACATTAGTGAAAGATTTGTTGATCAGAAGCGTAAAGAGTTTCTTGATTTGAAGTAGGGCAACATGACAGTTACTGAATACGAAAGGGAGTTCGTCAGGTTGAGTAAGTATGCTAGAGAATATGTTCCTACAGAGGCTAAAATGTGTAGACGATTTGAAGACGGACTCAATGAAGACATCAAAGTATTTGTTGGGATTCTTGAATTAAAAGAAATGGTAGTACTTGTTGATCGAGCTTACAAGGCTGAAGAACTACTTAAAGAGAAGAAAAAAGTAGAGGCTGAGACTAGAAGTTGGAAGAAAAGATCAACGAGGAGTTCATTCTCACAGCAATCTAGAAAATCTAGAAATATGAATCCTCGTTTTTAGGTTTCGACCTGACAATCATATGGAAATTCTAAGAAACAAAATGTGGGTCTTAAATCTCAGACTACTTCTGTGGCTAGTGTGGGGAATTCGAGATTTGTTAAGCCCGAGTGCCAGCAGTGTGATAGAAATCATTTTGGCCCATGTAGAGCGAATGAATGTTTTCGGTGTGGTTCTCCGGATCATTTTATTAGAAGACCGCCTGAGAGAGTTGAGAAAGAAAAATTTTAGAGTGTAAAAGCTAGTGGTGCAGACTCGAGGAAGATATTCGAGAAAAGTCGAAATGAAGCAAGCAACAAGAATGTAGTCGAGATTCAAAGAACTAAACTCAAGCAAGGGCTCCAAATAGAACTTATGCCATAAAAGCACGAGAAGATGTTTCATCACCCGATGTGATTACTGGTATATTTTCTCTTTATGATGTTAATGTTACTGCTTTGATTGATCTCGGTTCTACTCATTCATATGTGTGCATAAAATTGGTGTCTAGTATGAATATACTTGTTGAGTTCACAGAATTTATGATTAGAGTGTCGAATCCATTTGGCAAATGTGTGATAGTTGATAAAGTATGCAAGAAATGTCCTTTAATGATTCAGGGTCATTACTTTTCGGCCGACTTGATGTTGTTACTGTTTGATGAATTTGATGTTATTTTGGGTATGGATTGGTTGACATTACATGATGCTATAGTACATTGCAAAAAAAAGGTTATAGAATTAAAGTGTGAAAGTGGTAAAATTCTGCGGGTTGAATCAGGCAAATCAAAGGCATTATCTAGTGTAATTTCTTCGATGTCGGCTCAAAGATATTTGAGGAAGGGTTTTGAAGCTTATTTGGCGTATGTACTTAATACAAAAGAAATTGAAAAAAAAATTGAATCAATGCCGATTGTGTGTGAGTTCGCGGATGTATTTCCAGAAGAGTTGGCGGGTTTGCCTCCAGTCAAGGAAGTAGAATTTGGTATTGAGTTGATACCGGGAATAGCTCCGATCTTGATTGCTCCGTATAGGATGGCATCAACAGAGTTGAAAGAATTAAAGTCGCAGTTGCAAGAGTTGACTGACAAAGGCTTTGTAAGACTGAGTTTTTCACCATAGGGTGCTCCCATATTATTTGTGAAAAAGAAAGATGGTTCTATAAGATTGTGTGTTGACTATCGGCAATTAAACAAGGTGAAAATCAAGAACAAGTATCCGTTACTGAGAATTGATGATTTGTTTGATTAGCTGAAAGGAGCGACATGGTTTTCAAAGATTGACTTGAGATCTGGGTACTACCAACATGCGAGTAAAAGAGTCGATGTGTGCCTAAAAAATCGCTTTTAGAACAAGGTACGGTCATTATGAATTTTTAGTTATGCCATTCGGGTTAATAAATGCTCCTGCTGTGTTTATGGATTTGATGAATCGCATATTTCGGCCATACTTGGACAAATTTGTTGTGGTATTTATAGATGACATCTTAATTTATTCGAAAGATGAGATAGCGCATGCCGAGCACTTGAAGATAGTTTTGCAAACTTTGAGAAATAAGCAGTTATATGCCAAGTTTAGTATAAGTGAATTTTGGCTTCGGGAAGTTGGATTTTTGGGTTATATTGTTTCAGGTGATGGTATACGGGTTGATCCTAGTAAAATTTCGGCTATTGTTGATTGAAAACCACCAAAAAATGTAACCGAGGTTAGAAGTTTCTTGGGGCTGGTGGGTATTATCGGCGGTTTGTAAATGGATTTTCTATAATTGCTGCTCCTATGACTAGACTACTTCGAAAGGATGTTAAATTTGAGTGGACGGAAGAATGTCAACAGAGTTTTGAAGAATTGAAAAAGTTATTAACTAAAGCACCAAATGTTAGTACAACCCGAATCGTAAAGAATTTGTGGTGTATAGTGATGCTTCTCGAAATGGCTTAGGATGTGTACTTATGCAAGAAGGAAAAGTGGTGGCTTATGCTTCGAGGCAGTTAAAATCTCACGAAAGAAATTATCCGACTCATGATTTGGAATTGGCTGCTATAGTATTTGCTTTGAAGATTTGGCGACATTATCTGTATGGTGAAAAATGCCGAGTATATACCGACCAAAAAATTCTTAAGTATTTGATGTCACAAAAAGACTTGAATTTGAGACAGCGAAGATGGTTGGAGTTATTGAAAGATTACAAGCTTGTTATTGACTACCATCCGAGAAAAGTGAATGTGGTTGTCGATGCTTTGAGCAGAAAGTTACTATTTGCTTTGAGAGCTATGAACACTCAGTTAAAGGTATCAGATGATGGTTCGATTTTAGCAGAGTTAAGAGCAAGATCGATGTTTTTACAATAGATTTGTGAAGCTCAAAAAAGCGATGAAGATTTACAAGCCAAAAGAAAACAATGTGAGGTTGATACAAGGTCAGATTTCAAAATCGGTTCTGATGGTTGCTTGATGTTTAAAAATCAGATTTTTGTACCAAAAAATGATGAGATTTGTGTACCAAAAAATGATGAGTTGATTCAAAAGATTTTGCATGAAGCACATAATGGTTGTTTGGCGGTTCACCCGGGCAGTACGAAAATGTATAATGACTTGAAGAAAATGTATTGGTGGAATGGAATGAAAAGAGATATCTCCAAGTTTGTACCAAAGTGTTTAATTTGTCAACAAGTGAAAGCTGAACACCAAGTACCTTCGGGACTACTCCAGCCTATCATTGTTCCTGAATGGAAATGGGATCGGATTACTATGGATTTTGTATTAGGGTTGTCGTTAACTCCGGGGAAGAAAGATGCCATCTGGGTAATAGTTGATAGACTGACTAAATCGGCTCATTTTATTCCGGTATGTATGGATTATTCTCTTAATAAGTTGGTTGAATTGTATATCAGTGAGATTGTTAGATTTCACGGAATACCTTCATCAATTATTTCAGATAGAGATTCGAGATTTACTTCGCGGTTTTGGCAAAAGTTGCAAGAGGAATTAGGTACGAAGTTAAATTTCAGCACCGCCTTTCATCCACAAACTGATGGACAATCAGAGAGAGTGATTCTGATTCTTGAAGACATGCTCAGATGTTGTGTATTGGAATTTCAAGGTAGTTGGGAAAGATACTTACCGTTGGTAGAATTTGCTTATAATAATAGTTATCAGACGAGTTTGAAGATGGCACCTTATGAAGCATTGTATGGTCGTAAATGTCGGATGCCATTGTATTGAACTGAACTCAAGGAAAATCAGATTTATGGAGTTGATCTAATAAAAGAAACAGAAGAAAAAGTGAAAGTGATTCGAGATTGTTTGAAAGCTACTTCGGATAGACAGAAATCTTATGCGGATTTGAAACGAAAGGAAATCGAGTTTCAAGTTAGTGATAAGGTATTTTTAAAAGTGTCTCCATGGAAGAAAGCTCTTATATTTGGACGGAAGGGCAAGTTAAGTCCGCGTTTTATTGCACCGTATGAAATAATTGAAAAAGTTAGACCAGTAGCTTATCGGTTAGCATTGCCATCTGAATTACAGAAGATGCATGATGTGTTCCACGTATCTATGCTACGTCGGTATTTTTCGGACCCTTCACATATAATTTCACTGACAGAAATCGAGCTACGACCGGATATGACTTACGAAGAAGAACCGATTAAGATTTTAGCTCGAGAGGTCAAGCAACTAAGAAATAAAAGTGTCGCTCCCGTGAAAGTATTGTGGCAAAAGCACGGGGTAGAAGAGACTACATGGGAACCTGAGGAAACTATGAGAAATCAATACCCACACCTGTTTACCGGTAAGATTTTCGAGGACGAAAATCCTTAAAGGGGCTGGAGAGTTGTAATATTCTGAATTAGGACCTAATCGGAATAGTGGTTTCATGACCACCAATCTGAGATAGAAATAATTATTTTATAATTATTGTGAGGTTTATGATATGATTGCATGATTGTGTGAAAATTTCGTGATGAAATTCTATGCATAAAGTGCTTAAGTTGAAATTAGGGACTAAATCGAATAATTTACAAAACTTGCATTCTAGAAGTTTTTAGTATGAAATTACTTTGGAATATTAATGAGGAGGTCTTAAATACAAATTTGACCAATTTCTAAAATTTTGGACAAAAATGGGCTTGTACATGAAAATTTTCAAAGGTATTAAGGATATTTTGGTCATTTGGTAATTAAAATTAATTAAAAGGGAAATTAAGGCCAAAATGTGTTCATCTTCTTCAAGCCTTGGCCGAACCTTACCTCTCTCCATAGCTTGGGTTTCTTCAACTTCCAAGCTTCATAGTAAGTGATTTCAAGCCCCGTTTTTAATGATTTTTATGTTTTTGGAATCCCGGTAGCTCGATTTAGCTTATGCTAGCATTAATTCAACCTAGGGTTCATATTTGGAAAAATACCCATAGGTAAAATTTGTGTATTATGGTGTTTTATGATAGAATATGAGGTTTTAAATTATGCTAGACAACTTGTGCTACTCGGTTTTAAGTGAAAACGAGTAAAAGGGCTTAATCGGTAAAAATACCTAATATTCATAAGTACATGTTAGAGTGTGAATTTGATGTTGCTATAGAAGGGAAAAATGATCAGCATGTCATAAAACATAAGAAAATAGGATGAGGCTTAATTTACGAGCCTTGGGGAAAAAGTGTAAATATGTGAAAGTTTAGGGGCAAAATGGTACTTTTGCCAAAGTTCGTACTAAGGGTTGTTTTCATGAATGTATGTATTAAATAAATTCATTTGGTATTATAGATCAAGAGAAACAAGATTCAAGTCGTGATCGAGGGAAAAACAAAGTTTACGAGGAATAGGCTTGGTTGCTAATATTTTGTATCGAGGTAAGTTCATGTGTAAATAAAGTAACATAATTTTTATTTTAAGTGATTTAATGTTATTTATATGATATGATACTTATTATCATGAAATATTATGCTTTGTGAATTATTATTTGGTAATATGCAAATTATGTGAACAACTTGATAAGTATGAGATGCTACCAAGTATCGGTATCTACATTCCGAAGAAGGCAATCAAAATGTGTAATTGAGAAGAATCACGTTTGAACCTTGCGAATAGATTAGGGTACAAGTGACATGTCACTAGGATGGTTGAGTTCCGAACTCGTCGAGTTGAGTCCGAGTGCGTGAGATGTAACTAGGCATTCGAGCTCGTTGAGTTGAGTCCGACTTCACTTATGGATGCGAGCGCCCGAGCTCGTTGAGTTGAGTCCGAGTTCATTTATGGGCGGGTTACATGGTAGCTTGACTACATAAATTTTAAAAGCTATTGAGCTTGTTTAGCTATGAGTATAGCATTTACGTGCACACTATCCGCGTATCCGAAATTATATTCCGATGTGTTCAACGGGAGAATCCTAAGAAAATAGAGAGAGTACTTAAAACGAAAGTGATTGACGATGAATGTGTTGAAAAAGTGAAAATGGACAGGTATGAGTTTAATCCTTGGTTGAGAATTTGGTAAGACAAAATTGTGGTAAGATAGTAAGTATTCTTATGACATGAGTGTCTTAATGATGTTTATGTTGGATTGCATGATCATGTTACTTGTTATTTGCATGTGAACTTACTAAGCATTTATACTTACTCCCTCCTTTTCATTCATTGTTGTTTTGACAAGCTGGCTTGAGAATTTGGATAGGTCGAAGGCTCGCTCACACTATCCGAAGACCTAAATTGATAAAATGGCTTGTATATTTTGAGTGTGGCATGTATAGCACTATACTCACTTTGTGTAAATAATCTTATGATATGGTTATGGTTTGGTAAGAAAAGGTTTGGAAATGATTAGCCATTGGAATGGCCAATCTAGATCATATTTGATGTCATGTATGTTTAATATGTTACTTAGTCCATGGAAAACCATAAAATGGTGAAATTGGTTATAAAACAGAATCACATAGCATCAGTGACGTGAATTGCAAAAATCACTAAAAATAGTAGAAATAGAATTAGATGATGAATAAAATATGTAATTTAAGCCTAATAAATCTATTTTCATTTTGAAGAAACAAAATAGGTAAAAGAGTTGTATTTTATAGGATATTTAAATTTTTGTTAAATAGGGCCTAAGCAATTTCTGAATCCTCTGTTCTGACTTTGGAAATTCACCAAAAATTATACAAAAATAATTAGAAGTTATTCTATATATGTACATATTCCTTATTGAGTCTAGTTTTAAGAGATACAAACTTAATAGTCTTTTTAGTTCTGTACAATGGTTCATAGTGAATAGAGGTCAAAGTAGTCAAATGCGGAAACAGGTAAACTTTAACTAACAAACTGTACTAATTGGATTGACCAAAAATTTTAGAAAAAAATTAGTAGATAGATATATGAGTCTAGTTTCAAGGAAAATTTATGGATCTTAATTTCGAGTTTCAGAACTCGATATATGAATTTTTAAGCGACTGTGACGCAGTTAGCCAGCTTGTTTGGAATTTCTAAAATAAATTGTTTGAGTTGTTTAATTAATGAATTAAGCCCGTTAACACCTCGTGGTCGAATCCGGTGATAGTCTCGGGTACGGGGGCGTTACACGACCACACGCCCGTGTGATGTTGACAGATTACAATTTTGGCTTTTGCCAAATCCTATTTTTCTGCGTTTCGGGTACACACCTAGTACTGTCTTGCAGCGAAATTACTCTCGAGTCTTCTGAAACCTAATATTGATCAATTAAAACCCCAATCAGTCCCTTAAATCAACACTCAATCTTAACTTCAGTGATACAGACAAACCTTTATCCATCAAAAATCCTTACCTTCAACTGAACGATGGCAATTCCACGCACTACAACACCGTTTGGAAAAAACTTCAGCCCCTTAATCCTCTCCTAACACAAAACAATCCCCTTCAATAACGATTTACTAAAACCAAAATAATAATCACGTTATCCATACTTACCAAAAGCACGAAGAACACAGACAGAAACAAGACACAATGAGCAACGCACAGGAAAGTAACAGAGATGAAAAGGGAGAAACAGAGAAGGAGAAACAGAGAAGGAGAAACTAGCAAAGGGGAAATCGACAGAGAGGTAGGAAAAGAATGGAACGTCAGAATTTGGGAAGAAAACAGAAAATTTTTGAAAAAGGGAAAATAAAAATCAGATTTGATTACCCCTAAATCCCTTAATTATCTCCCACTAACCCACTACCAATCCACTACTCAAAAACCATTTCCAACACAACTCTAACCGAGAATTGAGCAAAAAAAAATAATGCCCTTGCCAACGTAGGGAATCGAATTCAGGACCTCCAACACACCAACTCCCTTACTACTTGAACCAGCAACCTCTTTCTGTTATGGCTTTACAAATAACCAATTATAAGCCCGCTCCTCAAGTGTAAGGCTTGGTTTAGAAAAATACGAAAATTCACCCAAGGTAAGGCTTGAACTTGGGACCTCTCACACACATCCAGAACACTTAACACTGAAGCAGACAGATATTTATGTCAAACAATTACAGAAACATAAACAAATATTTTAGGGCGTTACAAAAATAAAGATAATTAAACATAGCATATCATCAATTGATCAAATCTGATCATGTATGCAAGAATCAACAACACTTAATCCAGAATCAAGAAGTTTCCTTCCTCACACTCTATTCTAACATCTATGCATGCAGAACGAGAAACACATAAATGACTTATAGGGTAACCTAAGGTCTATTAGTAATTACCAGTGAGCTAGTACTAACACAAAGTTAGCTGAATATTGCGAACCTTACTTCAAAGAGGTTTTCTGAACTTAAGTTTTTTAAAGAGTTTTTCAGAGGAAATCAAGGAAGAAGAAGAAGAAGAAAACGTAAAAGTGTTTAGAAAGACCACCGCTATCCTTATATTTTAAGCTCGGAGATAAGGATTAGTGGAAATATCTGATAATTCCACTAACTCTCTTGATTATCGTGATTAAGTGTACTAGACATAATTTAAGTATTATCATCTATAGTAGTCTAGTTTTATTCTAACTAAATCTCAACTTAACTAACCAAATTATCATACTTAAAATGATATACAAATATAAATGATTGCGAACTTAACGAGTTCACCTAGAGCATCTACGTTGGGCAGATACTTAACAGAAGAGTCTGCTAAACAACAAAACTTGCCAAAACTAAGAGTTCATCAAATGGCACAATACACATAATTTTATACTTAGCTAGGAAAACATTTTACTTACTCATACTTATCCTTATTTTACTAACTAAATGCCAAACAATAATCAGATACAGAGATACTGTCGGGCATACTACTATAATTCTCCCCCACTTAGAAAATTTCATCCTCGAAATTCATACCTATGAATGGCTGAAGATATTGTTCTTTCATTAAACTTTCTCTTTTCCAAGTAGGCTATTTTGTATTTTAATTTCTCCATAATACTTTTACCAAAGGAATCTTTTCATTTCTAAGCTCTTTCACCTCTTTTGCTAAGATACGAATTGGCTCATCCTCATAAGAAAGATTCGGTTCTACCTCTGACTCTTCAATTTACAAAACATAACCTGGATTTGATCTCTATCTACTTAGCATAGACACATGAAACACATTGGGAATCTTTGACAACTCTGGAGGTAAATCCAATTTATAAGTCACTGGTCCAACTTACTCTAAGATTTCATATTGCCCTACCAATTGTGGACTCAACTTTCCTTTCTGACCAAATCTTATATTTTTCTTCCAATTAGAGACTTAGAAAGAACACTTTATCACCAAATTCAAAAGAAATCTCTTTCCTCTTCTGACCAGCATAAGCTTTCTAACAAATGGGTGTTTATCATTCAAAAGAAATCTCATTCATAGAGCTTTTAGTTGACTATGAATGATAATGGCTTTTTCTTTTTTTTCACGCACTTACTTAGGACCTACTAATTTTCTTTCACTAAACTCCATCCAACAAATGGGCATTCTACACCTTCTACCATACAAAGCTTCAAATTGAGACATTTTCAAACTAACATGATAACTATTGTTATACATAAGTTCAACTAGAGGAAGATGAATTTCAAATTCAGCCCAAAGTTAATTACACAACTTCTTAACATATCTTCTAGAACTTGAATGACTCTTTCAGACTAACCATTTATCTGAGGATAGAATGCAGTGCTAAATTGCAACTTAGTTCCCAATGATCCCTGTAATTGCTTCCAAATTCTTGAAGTAAACCTTAAGTCTTTTTTTGAAACAATGAAAGATGGGATTTCATACAGGTGCATTATCTCAGAAACATAAAGTTCAGCCATCCTTTCCAGAGAACAAGTAGTGTGCATTGGCAAAACATGAGTTGACTTAATAAGTCAATCTACTATCACCCAAACTAAATTCTTCTTTGAAAGACTAAGAGGTAGCCCTGATACAGAATCCATGGTAATTCTATCTCATTTCCATTCTGGTATTTCCAAAGATACAACTTACCCAAGAAAACTTGATGTTCTGCTTTAACTCTTTAGCAAGTTAAACAAGTTGAAACATATTCTGTGATTTCCCTCTTCATTCTAGGCTACTAGTATAAGCTTTTCAAATCTTTATACATCTTGATACTCCCTAAAAGGAGTGAAATGGGTCCTTGATGAGCTTCCCTTAGTAGTTCTTTTCTTAAGTCATTCACAACTGGTATATATATTCTTCCCATGAATCGCGGTTCACCACTTTTACCCAGACTGAAATTTTTTACATTTTCAGACATCATACATTGCTTATACATATTACACTGTGCATCCTTCATCTACTCTTCCAGAATTTGAGAAAGAAAAGTTGGCTTAATAGTTAACTCTGCTAGTAATGATCCATCATCAACCACACTCAATTTTGCTCGTAGTGATGTTTTGCCACTATTTTTCTACTCAAAGCATCAGCCATAACATTTGCTTTTCTAAAGTGATACTCTATAACCAAATCATAATCTTTTAGCAGTTCCATCTAACATATTTGGTGTAAATTCAAATCTTATTGTGTTAACAAATACTTCAAACTCCTTAGATTAGAGAATACACGACACTTTTCTCCATACAAATAGTGTTTCCAAATCTTTAATGCCAATACTACTACTGCAAATTCCAAATCATGGGTTGGATAGTTTTTCTCATGGGGTTTGAGTTGGTGCAAGAATAAGCTATAACCTTACCTTTCTACATAAGCACACATCTAAACTCGTTCAGAGATGCATCAGTATAATAGTATACTCTATACCAAACTCTGGTTGTGTTAAAACTGGAGCTTCAGTCAATATTACCTTCAACTTTTCAAAACTTTGCTAACACTCATCAGTCTATTCAAACTTTTCTTTCTTTTTCAACAGTCTAGTGAGAGGATTTTCCAACATTGAAAAACCTTTCACAAACCTTTTGTAATAGCCTGCTAGCCCCAAAAAGTTGTGAACTTCAGTGATGTTTTTAGGCAGATTCCATTCAAGTATTGCTTTCGCTTTATCGAGATCTACTTTAATACTTTCAGCAGAGATCACATGGCCCAAAAAATGTACTTCTCTCAGCCAGAATTCGCATTACTAAACTTGGCATATAACTGATTTTCATGTAATGTTCTCAACACAATTGTCAAATGTTCCTCATGATCAACTTCATTCTTAGAGTAAACCAAAATATCATCAATAAAAACCATCACAAACTGATCTAAATATAGTTGAAGCACTCTATTCATCAAGTTCATGAATACTACAGGCGCATTAGTTAAACCAAAAGGCATTACTAAAATTTCATAATGGTCATACCTTGACCGAAAGGCAATCTTAGGCACATCATCACCGTTGATCTTCATTTAGTAATATGCATGTCTTAAGTTCAAACCAAACTATCAATCTAAAGTTAAAACATATATTAACACCTATGTACATTGCACATAATCGAACTTTAAAATATTTGAAAGACTACCAAATCGAACAAGGGATGGTGTGAGCTTCTCGTAGATCCAACTAACACATTCCGCAAGTCAACAATCTACAAGGAAAAAAGAAGGTAATAGGGTAAGCACGACGAATGCTTAGTAAGTCCATATTAAAATTTATTTAACTTACATTGATAATTCAACAATTAATAAATTAAAACATATTGGGATAAAATATGGCAATCCTTTGGCATTCTTTTACTTTCATATACGTGTCAACAAATACATTCAAAGTTTAGTTCATTTATATGACATGAACTTATAACAAAATCATATACATATGTAACAATTCATTTTAAACATGTATAAACCAAATCATGAACCATATGCAAGCATCTATATATTTTCATTCATGTATAGTCATTTCAACCATTTCATTTTTTTGTTAAATTACCATTTTCCCGCCCGAAAGAACTTTAGTAAATTGAACTCAGAAACTCGAGATTATTTCGTTCACACAAGCTTTTATTTATGAAATGGCTCACACAAGCCTTCGTATTTGGGTTGCTCACACAAGCTTAGTTCGATGATTGCTCATACAAGCTTCAGATAAATTGTAACACATGCTATATCTCAAGCCATCATAAAAATCCCTAATCAAATTCGTTCCGTTTTGGACCCTAATGGCATGTCATTTGTATCCTGATTATTTATTTCATATAAGCATCATTACCGTTATCATATCATTTCAAACCCCGTAGCAGCATACATATTTTACACATTTCACATAACATTACACATCCACTTCAATACTTTGTACCATTTACAGATAACCATAATTTCTCATTCTTTGCAATTTAGTCGTATTGATGCCAAAATCAATCAATCTACATTTAAGCATGCCAAAAAGCAAATTAAATATCATTAGTTCATAACATGAACAAAATAGTAATTTCCATATAAACTTACCTGGCAAAACAACAAGCGATTGAATCTTTAAAGACTAACTTATAATTTTGTTTTTTCTCTGATTATTTTTAGTTTGATTCAATTCTTAATCTATCTAATAATTCAATTCAACTTATCAATTCTAGTCCTTTTATAACATCCTATAATATGCATATATCAATTCAATTTCATTATTTGGATGTCTCCTAAAGTTTTGCATTTTATTCAATTTAGTTCCTAAAATTTAAATTGTCATCACTTTCAAAGTTTAGTTTCAATTTCAAAACCAATCTCAATTACATCATTATTAGACTCTCTGCTGCCCCTAATTATAGAAATTTCATATCAATTTTGAAATACATACACTTTAGTCTAGTCATTTTTCACATCTAAGCTTAAAATCTAACAAATTAATGCCAATTTCTTCAAGCATTCATCAATGACAAATTTTAGAAACTTTAACTGTTTTGCAAATTAGTACACGAGCTAGCTAAATCAAACTCTCATGACCTCAAAAACATAAAAATTACAAGAAAATAACTTAAATTCTTACCAATTTGAAGGACCAAAAGTTTATATTCAAAACCCTATTCTTTCTCTATGGTTTCAATGAAGAAGACAAGAGTAAGAATGAAGAAAATGGTTTTGTTTTATTTTAATTTTTCTTTTATACTTAAATTAATTTATAATAAATAATAACTATTTAATTAAACTTAATAGTAATTAATATGGTTAGTGGATGAAAAATAACATCCACCACCGTTTGGCATAAAGAAGTTGGTCCAATTACTTAATTGGTTCTTTGGTTAATTAAAAATCCATAACGATTAATTTTTACCACTTTTACAATTTAGTCCTTATACTTTAATTAATTATCCATTTAACAAAATTAAGGGATCAAACTTCAATTGACCTTATACTATCCTCATGAATATTAAATAATAATATTTACAGACTCAAATATCAAAAATGAGATTTTAAAATCGTCGTTTTTAACACCACTAAAAAAGACTATTATAGTTTCATTTTCGAGGCCTAGTTGTATGGTCTATTTTCATTTCATCTTACTTTTCACTTTAAAGACCTAGTTGTGAGGTCCTTTTCTTCTTTATTGGTATTTTGTTTCATTTCAATGACTTAGATTGCATTTTAGTCTTAGTTATGTAATTTTTTCATCATTTTAGTTTAGTTTTTATACCTATTTGTGAAGTTTGCTTTTATTGTTTTATTGTGATCATTTAAAAAAAAAAAAAAACCTTGGATGCAAAGCTTTTCAAATTAATGCATAATTAAAAGTAAAATGATATTAACATAATTTTTAAAATTCAAAATAGAAATAAGGGTGTGATTACGTTTTCTTGTTGTAAGTTAAACTAAATGTTGGCCTCAAGTTTAAATAATATTTAATTTAATATAATTTTTAAAAATTTTGGCATGAAATGGGTGGATATCTGCTTCGTTAAAAGGTAGTTTAAATAAAATCATTTTAGAGTTTAGAGATAATTTGAAATCAAAACTTAAAAGCTGAATTGATTTCATTTGACTCGACTCCAAATCTGCTCTTTAAAAATTCTAAACCCAAAAACTCAGTCTGAATTCAAGCCTAAATCTAATTTGGTGTCCAATCTTGTTTTTAAGTAGGCCCGTCTTTTTCAATTTTCAGGCTAGGGTTTCTGAACCCTCATTTTCTTTGGGAAAAAGGTATCTTTTTTCAATAAATGAAAGAATTTTGAATAAAAAACAAATCAAAAGACTTTTGATTATAAAATATTAACGTACACAAAAAACGAGAAAAGAAGGCAATTAGTGTCAGTAAAAAGTTTCAAAGGTAGCCGTCCTCTGTTCCCTCTTCTAGTTGATGCATGCATGATTAACTAGGGTCAGCCTCATCGAGTGACCATAAAGGATGCCATGAACCCCTGTCTCCTTTTTTTTCCTTTCTTTTTGTTTGTTTCCCTTTCTCTTCTTTTTCGCTTCTTTGAAAAGAAGATGAAAGGTCCCTAGAAGGCAGCACGTGAAATCCTAGTTGCGAGGAAAGCCGTTTCAACATATTTAAGTTTCAAATATGGTTTTTAGCATTTATACTCGGGAATGGGGAAATTGCAACTTAGTCCCCTGGTTTTTTTAGATTATTTTCTGGGGCTTCTGCCTTTTTGATTGCATAGGAACCCACTTCGTGCTTTTGTTTTAATATTGAAGGACCTCCACCTTTATAAATTGCATAATTGGTCCCTATACATTTTAATTCCTTTTGAAACTTTTGAGATTTGAGCAAAATAATTACTCTTCCAGTCCCTCTATTTTTCACATTTTAGTTTGTTAATATTAAATTTTTTATTTTTTTATTTTTAATCAATTAATTTGTTTGGTTTTTTAATTTTGTTATTATGGTTTAATTTAATTTAGGGTAAACTACAAAAATAATCATTTTTGTTTGCTTCAAATTACATTTTAGTCACTTATGTTTGAAATATTACGTTTTAGTCACTTACGTTATCGTTTTGTTACGAAATGATTACTCTACCGTTAAGCTCCGTTAACTCCCTAATGGCAATCCTATATGGCACTCCAAATGGATTTTAAATGCCAGCTTGGATGTCCAATTAGGACAAGAATAGGTTTTTAATTAATGAAAATTTTAAATTAATTACACCTTGAATTGGAAAAAATGAATTGTTTTCTCCTTTTTCTTTTAGTTTTTATTTCCATTTTGACTGAAAAAAATTCTCACCCCAATTAGACATCTAAGTTGGCATTTAAAACTTATTTGGACTGCTACGTAGGATTGCTGTTAAGGAGGTAACAGAGCTTAACGATAGAGTGACTACTTCATAACAAAATAATAACGTAAGTGACTAAAACGTAACATTTCAAACATAAGTAACTAAAATGTAATCTGAGACAAACAAATGTAACTATTTTTATAGTTTACCTTTAATTTAATTTCTATTATTTTAATTTAAAATTTAATTTCTCTTCATTTTGATTATTTCAATCTTTCATAAGTAATATTGTCATGCATTTTTGTGGTGTTTGGTACACAAATTTCATTTTATTTATTTTATTTTTTTTCTTTTGACCTATTTTTGTCCTTTGATATCATCTTTGATTTGTTGTTAAAATTTTTTTTAATATTTTGTTATTGATAGATTTTATTTCTAGATTTTAGGTTGATTGTCTCAATTTTGGGGTTTTAGATTTAATTTAAGTTTAATAAGTTTTAGGCCTTCCTTTAGATTTTCTAAGTCGTAAGTTTTAATTTGATTTTAGATCTTAAGCTTAACTAAATCTTTTGAGGATGGAGGGTAAACTACATTTATTCTTACTTAATTATTTGTAAATTTCTTTTTTTATCACCTAATTATGAAAAGTTACAAAATAGTCACACTTATTCTATTTTTTTCTGTTTTGGTCAGTAGTAGTTAAATGGCTGAGGAAATGATAATGTGACAGCTTATAAAACTGAAGTAATAGCAACTTTAACACTCAATGTTTAATTGTGTCAATTTAGTCTTGATTCTAAAAAAATTAACCTTCAATATTTACACATATTGTAATTTGATTTTTTTTTCAATCTTGTTTTTGCTTGTAACCCTTTTGCCTAAAAAGCTAAAAAAACACAAATCTATCAACTAAATTTGATCAGAAATATACTAAAAATAGAAACACTCAAAAATTCAAGATTATAAATTTTATCTTTTCTCATTCTTTTAGAAATAACCATCAATGTCATAAATAAAAGTAAAATTGCAAGAGAGAGAGATCAATGTACACATTGTGCAAATGTTGAGGTTTAATTTTGTTTGGATTCAAGACTAAATTGACACGATATATAAATATTGAGGATTAAAGTTGTTATCATGTCAATTTTAAAAGTCGTCAAGTAATATTTCCGTTTGTAATTTAAGGACTGGTGGCCAAAAAAATTTAATTTGAATTGTTGGTGACCGAAAAAAATTGAATATTGGAGTGACCATTATGTAACATTTTATAGTTGGATGACCAAAAATAAAATTTACTAATAATTAAGTGAACACCAATATAGTTTATCAGAGGTTGTATTAAATTTTATATTTTAAATTAGATCAGATTCTTAGGTTAAATTAGATTTCAACTTTTTCAAATGTAGTTAGATTTTAAATTTCAAATTTAGGATTAATTGTACTGTAGATTTTTTGTTTAGATTTTAATTTTGAATTATAATTTTTTTATTCAAAAAGATTTTTAGATTTAAATTTTAAGATTAAATTGAATTTTTAAGTTTTAATTTTAGTTCACTTTAGATTTTAGATTCCTAAGTTTAGATAGAGTTTAAGATTATTTAGAAATTTACCTTTAGATTTAAATTAGGTTTATATATTTAGGTTTTATTTTAAGTTTTAAGTTTTTAATTATATTTTTAGGTTTAAATCTCAAGTTTTAATTAAATTTTTAGATTATTTAGTTGATTTGACTTTTTTATATTTTTAAATTAGATCTCATATATTTTAGATTGGAGTCTAGATTAGGAATTTAAATAGGAAACTTTGAATATCAAATTGTGTAGAATTATGTTTGGATAGGTCTTGTAGGAGTTTTATAACCTTGTTTACATAATCATATTCTCAAACCAAAAATTGGTTATAAGATCAAGGGCGAAGTTAGAAAATTGATTTTGAGGCAGGGGTGGAATTAAGTTGTATATTTTTACGATAGTAAAAATATAATTTCGCCCTTGCCAACCCCCTGGCTTTGCCCTTGTATAAGATCAAGCTGTAGTTTTAGGATTTACTCATTAAATCTATCTTAGGTTTAGTCTTGAGACTTTAGGTGATTGGTGGCTACTCTGCCTAGCTCAATAGGTGACAATAAGGATAAAATCGAATTTTTAAATAGACGAGGTAAATATAGATTAATTTATCTACATGAGGATTCATCTTCTATACTTTTGATCAAGAAAATCCGACATAATGAAATATACTAATAAACAAATTCCTACAAAATATTAGAGATTGAGATATACTATGATATAATGAAATAGAAGAATATTCTTTTAGCTCATTTGAACTGTGTCTCTTTGAAAGTTCCTTAAGCTTACATTTTTCAGCAAAAAAAGAATTTCAGTACATGTTTCTTAATATTCGATGAGTATGTTTGGTAATGATGTTTTTTGAGAGTGCAAACTGATATTCATTGTTGAGTTTGCTATTTGATAAGTGCAATTTGCAGAGTATATAAGTTATGTTGTTAAGGATGATTTGAGAAAACATATTAACTGAATATTAACGAATAAGAATTCTTAAGAAATTCACTCTTTTATAATAAGGTTTTTTACAATATATATTTAATTTTTAGCTATTATCTTTTCTTGGAGATAAATAAGATTACGTTTTAAGAAAATTGTACTTGTAAAGAAAATAATAAAGTTAACTCATGTTTACAATAATTGTTGTCCAAAACAACCGTTATTTTAGAATAGTTACATTTAAAATAACTATGTTCAAGACATGGCTCCAGTTTAGAATAATTGTCATCTAGCATAGCAGTCAGTTATAAACAGCTCTTACAGAGAACAATTAATGTTTGGAACAACTCTTATTTAGAATATCTATGTTTCAAGAATAATTATGTTTAGAACAGTCATTGTTCAAAACAACCTCTGTTTATAACAACTGTGCTTTTTTTAAGAAGCCATTATTCAAAATAAGCTCTTTAAAAAAAAAAACCTCACCATGGAACAGTTCTTGTTCAAGACCTCTACTGAGAACAATTATGTTGAGGACAACTAATATTTGGAATAGGTCTAGAATAGGCGTTATCCAAGAACAACACTCATTTAAGAATAACTCTTCATTGAGAACAACTTCCATTTCAAGAGATACTCTGTGAAAGATGGTTCATAGGATACTTCACCAAAGTAAAAGAAGTGGAAATTATGCTATAATATGACAGGATTCTTGAGTTGTCTTCACCTTTGGGATCTTTGAAAGAGCTTGTCTTGGTAATAGGCGTTATCCAAGAACAACACTCATTTAAGAATAACTCTTCATTGAGAACAACTTCCATTTCAAGAGATACTCTGCGAAAGATGTTTCATAGGATACTTCACCAAAGTAAAAGAAGTTGAAATTATGCTATAATATGACAGGATTCTTGAGTTGTTTTCACCTTTGGGAACTTTCAAAGAGCTTATCTTGATGGGCCAGATATTGAGATAGTTAAAAGGTTTCTTTTTAACCTTTTCATATGACATTAAGATAGTGTTTGAAAAATCACCTAATAATTAGATTTGAGTGTAATTGCTTGGAATTACACAAGTGTGGCAAGTTTGGGCAACTATTATAATTGGTGGGTCTCACTGAATTAGATGTAATTAAAGCACCCCAATTAAACTTTCCAATTCTTAAGTGGAAGTGAGAATTGTAGTAATTACACAAGTTATTACACCAAAATCCAATTTTAAAAATTATTTTTATACAAGTTATAAAAATTATATTATAAGCATGAATACGTGTGAGTGTTTGGGATGTTATTGTAAAAAAATTTCTTATATTATAAATCTTAAAAATATATATTATAAAAAAATAATTTGTATATTTTATAAAATTATAACTAAAAATATATATTATTTAAATCTTAACAAAATTTTAAAGTTATGGAAAAAAGTTTGTTAAAAAATAATTTACATATTATAAAAGTGTTATAATATATTTATTTATAAAAATTATGGTCAAGAAGTATGGATATAACTTATTTATGTATCTATTCTATATATTATAAAAACAATATATTTATTCATTAAAAGTTATTATAGTTTTTTTTATCATAACTTATTTATTAAAAATAACTTTCTAAAGTTATGAAAAAAAATTATATATATTTATAAGTGTTATGAAAGTTTTGGAAAATTTTTAAATTTTTTTGTAAAGATTATATATTATATATTTTTTATTTTTTTACTTAAGGTACAACCTAACATAAGTTCTTATTCAAATTAAATTTAAATAAGTTTTTATAATTAAAGCTATATGTTATTTGGATTGTAAACTAAAATACTATGAGGTCGATGCTAGTTATACAAAAATAAAATATTTTCTTCCACTATATCGTGAGGTATGATACCATTTGAAAAAATGGTGCTAAACACAAGCACTACAAACAGCTCGCGAACTCTTTAATATGATACATTCAATGCTTCAAAATATGGTTGACAAGACATTTGTTATTTTAAAAAGATATTTCTCATATTAACAACATCACCTTAGTATAACATAAAAAGAGACAATGTTGGATTGTATTAGCATCTTGCATATTTCATAACTTCAAGTATAGATGGAATTAATATGATTCATACTTCGAAAAGTACATGGAAAAAGAAAATCTTGATAATCTTAAATATGAATATTCAAATTCAGATGATGATGAGAAACTTATGTTAAATATTAAAAAGGGAATAACCCAACAAATATGCACTAGAACAATTAGATAAAATATATATGGTATTTATTTTTCTTATTAATTTTATTAGTAACAATACTATGAACTACTTTTTTATACTAACATGATGCAAATGACGATTTGATTTAAATTTCGGTTATTGTTTAGAAATTATTTTTATCATACTAATATTTTTAAAAATATAAATTATATAACTGTGTAATTACAATTTGCTCAACCAAACATAACATAGGAAATTACGATATAATTACACTAAGTTAGCCAAACACGTCTAGAGAATTATAATTCTTTATAATTACAAGATAATATAATTAATACCCTAATAATTACACTTTCGTTCAATTATTCTATGTTGTACAAATAAACCCCAAATATCTTTCCTCTTTTTGCTTTCAACAATCGTTCTCTATTCACCATTACCAATATCTTTGAACTCCTCGTTAACAAAAATCATTAATATATTTGTAACTGAAAATTCACCTCATTCTTCTTAGTAAATGCTTTGCTTTGTAATTCCTATTATTGAAATCTATAAATATGAACTCATAACTTGTAAAGGGATTTTTGACATTCCGACTCCCAAATGTATCTCTAAATTAAAATTCTTTTATACTATTCGCATGCCAAGTTTTATTCTCAACCGTATATAGTTTTTCAACATCCTACAAATCATCATTTACCGCTACACTTTGTGTTACAAAATTTGATCTAATCTTTCTCTTTGCTTTCTTTCAATACATTTGATTAAAATATTTTTTCTCTTCACTAAACAACCATCTATACTTACAAAGCTGAATGTTGTCCATTTCTTCACCAAGTAGGTTCTTATATAGAGAAAGAGCAGGCTGTGATAATTATGTTTTATGCCAAACAGAGAGGATCGATTGCTTTTAGTAAGGCATATAAATAGTTCATCTTTCATGGAAACTTCAACCAGGTCAAATTTGGTTATGAGATTTCGTGATTTAAATGGATTTTTTTTTTACTTCAATTTCGATTCATTTAGTAAAAATAAAATTTCATTAGTTACAGAATAATAAAATAAGAAAAAACACTAATAAGTATATATTAAGCGATAAAAATAGAAAAAACTTTTATATATTTTCTCAATTTATAAACATTTTTTGCATTTAATTAAGTAGGAATAAATGAAACTTCATTGAAACATACATTAAAAATTTCAGTCTTACATGTTTCATTCTCATAAATTGATGAGAGAGGTTTTGTCTCATAAATTAATGGAAATTTTAGGGATTTATAACATTTGATTATAAAATTATTTTTGGCTAAAACTTTTTCAAATACTTTTTTTACTCAATTTGGTATTTAAATTATCAAAATACATCAAAAAGACCCTTAAATTTTATCAAAAAAAAGTAATTAAGTCTTCTTTTTTTTGACTCAATTAGATACTTTAACAGTTAATGGTTAAAGTTAACTACCCCTAATATTTTTCAGTTAAAACCAACATGTACTACAACCACGACTTGACATGTGGAAAAAAATTATAAAGAATAAAAATTTATAAAATTTATAAAAATAATTAAATTTTAATAAAAATTATAAAAATCGTAAAAAAAATATAAAAAAAAGTGTAAGATTTTATAAAAAAATTGTAAAAAAGTACAAAATATATAGAAATATAGAAAAAAATTATAAAATTTTATAATTTTGTAAGAAAATTATAAAAAAATGTAAAGAAATATAAAATTTGAAAAAAAATTATAAAAATTATCGTACTAAAAGAATCATTTTATAATTTTTCTATAACTTTTATTATTTTTATTTTTTTTATCATTTTTCATCACATGTCACGATGTGCTACGACACATGATGCCTTTAACAAAAAAAAATTGGGGTCGTTAACGGTTAATGTTAATAGTTAAAGAGTTTTTTTGATGCATTTTATATATTTTTTTATGATTTTTATAAAATTTTAAATTTTTTAAAATTTTTTTACTATTTTATATATATATTTTCTAATGTTTAATAAAATTTAATTATTTTTATATTTGTATTAAAATTTAATAATTTTTATAACTTTTATTTATTTTTATTTTTATATTTTTTCCGCATGTCACCCCATGGTTGTGACATGGGGTGGCTTTAACTGAAAAAAATTAGGAGTGGTTAACTTTAACAGCCAACTATTAAAGTACCCATTTGAGTGCAAAAAAAAAAAAAAAAAACAATGGCTTAATTGCTTTTTATTGAAAAATTTTGAAGGCTTTTTACACCCTTAAGCTATGATTTTTTTTTTAATATAAATGATAGGCTTACGTGAGTGTATGTGCATGTGTCACGCGTCACGCGTCACACGTCACACGTCATAGATCAAATTCTATAACGAATGCATATAAAGCGTCCCATGAAGGTCAATTGATCAAATGAAGCTCATTTGACCCACTTGAACTGGCTCGATTCTTGGAACCCATGGACTAGCCCATCTACTTAAAGTCTTGATGACCTAATGAAACATTTTAATAAAACTAGAGTTACCAGGGTAATCATTGTAAATCCTAAGGGATAAAGATGTATAGAGTTTAAATCCCTTAGGACTCTCATCTTGTAGGTAGACACTAATCTTAGCCGTTAATGTAATTCGGTCTATACTGTTGGATCTAGGAAAGCTCAACTATAAATAGAGATCTTTCCCCTCATTTGTATATCATCCCTTGTATTTTATTCTTAAGTAACAGAATATTATTGAGACCTTTTACTCAAACACCTGGTATGCTATTATTTTTTGTGGCTTTTTTGTTCAATACAAGTTTCTTAGCCTTTCGAGTTTACTTCCGCTTTGCTTTGGTGCCTTAAAGAATTTCTGCGAGAATACTAATTTTTCAAGAATAAGGTTGACTTAGGTCGATTTTAATCAAAGAAATCGCCTAAGGCCGCGTAGTTTGATGTTAAGGTAAATATTGCTTCCATGTGTTGGAAAAATTCGATTTGAAAATAATTTTCTTATACAGCGAAAAATTAAAATTTTGAAACCTGAGTCGATTTTTTATATTTATAGTAATAAACCCTAAATTAAATTCGCACATGTGTTTTCAGATAGACAAATCCTTATTGTTCCTAGCTTTCAACCAAACAACCTTTTTTGCTATTTTCATACCACGAATTGCTTCGAGTATGGGCTCGAATAATTCGAATCAAACACAGAACTAGAATTAGTTTTCTTTTCTTTAGTGTGAAAATGAAAAATTTCTTCTCAATAGAAACCGATAGAAATTGTTATTCCGAAAAATAGATTTAATAGTTGAGAATAAATACTCTCTATTTTTTAGTAGAGTAAAAATATCTTAAAGTTGTGTTAATAGCCCTACTGGTGTCATCTATTTATATGTATAGAAGGTAGAACTCTTTTTGAATTGTAGAAGTTTATTTCAACTAGAAAAGTGAACTCCTACTCTGTCTAGGAGTATAAGGGGCGACAACCTTAGTTAATAATACTAGGGTTTGTCATCCCCCTCATTAACATGAGGGGTTTTTGGATCTCTCTCATATTGGGTCTAATTACAAGTACTTTTTGGGCTTTTAACCCAATACTTCATAATTCGATCTAACCCAATATTTGTTTTTCTATTTCCCAAAATAAACATCTCAATATATTTCCAATTAAATAATCTTCTCAACCTAATTCTAATTCCGTTAAAATCATAACGACTTTATCAAAAAAGAATCTATAAGAAAAATATATTTAATACTTCTATATTCAACGATTCACTATGACCAAATGATTTACTTTCATTTTCGAACTTCATTTAATTCAAAAAACATAAATTCATTTCCAAGTCATTTTCATTTCCATTTCAATTTTCATTTCCATTTTCATTTTGGAGAAAACCACATTCATTTCCAAATGATTCCATTTTTTCCATTTTCATTTTCATTTTGGAGAAAACCATAATCATTTCCAAATGTTTCTCATTTCACCATTTTCACCATTTCTATTCATTTGATTGAACATGCAATTCATTTCTAGTTTCAACGAGCTAGCAAAAGGATCGATTGTATATACGCAATTGAGGCTCAAATAATTTATAATTAAGTTCTAGTTTTTTTTCCTATTAATTATAAACTCATTTAGTCACAAAGTCATTCCACTATAGTATCGTGACTGAGCTCTCCCCAACGACATACCATTATGAAAGCAACTCAATCATTGCTCGTCCAATGATCTTGTCATAAGTTTGTTACCCTCATAAGATATCCTAAATCTCTTTGGGATAATATTCTTTCTCCCAATATGATATTATTTTATCTCATGATACTTATACATCTTTCTTCATGAAAAATCAATTACTATTAAATAGTAATCAAATTATTCATCAAAAAGGTGAACGACCCATGGCCACGTTTACTTTTTATCAACCATGAAATTCCAATGAGAGGATATCATTTAACTATGTCTCAGGCTATGAATTCCACCATTGTGAATGATGCTACATACTGCACAAGTCGTATACCCAACGTATTAGCTTTCGGTTCCTTATCTATTTGAACTCAGGCTTTTACTTAAATCAAAGTATTCGAGTCACACATACATAGTCTGTCATCCACTTAGGATTTAGGACTGGCAAACTATGAATGTCAGAAGTGAATAAATCCACAAATGAATTCAATATGTATTCTTATTGGGTCCTGTCCCATGTACTGCCAATCCAATTAGTCTGTAACGCCCCAAAATTTGTATACGTGATTTGTTAAATTTTGTAATATAATTTAGTACCTACTTTAGTAGTTAAAAGCGTGGAGTGTGTGTTGTGAGTCTGAGGTTCAAGTTCCTTCGTGAGCAGTATGACAATAATTTTTATGTTTGTTTCATTTAAGTGGTTGAGTTTTGAGTAAATTCAAATACTTAAAAAACTGTTTAAAAAAAACTGTTGATAGTAGTAGAAAAGTTGAGATATGGTTGAGATTTTATTTTATTTTTGTTTTATTTTATTTTTATCTTAAAAAAATATTAATTAAATTAAAAGGTTTTTCTTTCCCACTTTTCACGTTTTTTTCACGTTCCATTGCTCCCATTCTTGTGATTTTTGTCACTTTTAGTGAAGAAAAGAAAAAGAAAGGCTCCTTCCTTTTTCTTGAATTTTGGCTTTTGTTTCAATTGGTCTTTGCTTTTGTTACAATTGATTTATTCTTTCTCTCGCGGGCGGTGTGTGGTGCGTGGTGCAATTGTTGTTGCTATTAAGAATCTAATTTTAGGGGTATTTCAGAGTAAGTGGGTTGGTTAATCTTTTTGATTAAGCTTACGAATGGTGTTTCGTGTTTTTCAAACATGTATTAATCTTGCAAATTTTTGTGGTTAGGTGGTGATCAAGGAACTCGAAATTTTCCTCTTGTGATATAGTTGGGTTAGGACTATTGTTGATTTTTAGGTGAGTATTCGATCATTCAAAGGGTTAATTCTCGTTTTAGTAATGTCGTTATTCATATTTTGTTCAAGTGGATTCTTGGAATAATTGAGAATTATTGCTTAATTAGTTGAGTAAATCTTGTTTTTAGGTTTGGGAGGTCCAGTGGTTATATGCGCATCAAAATCGAACTAGGTGTGTCTTAAAAAATACCGATCGACGAAAGTCGAAAAAAATTTACTATCAACGCCACACGACTGTGTGCCAAGCAGTGTGGTAGGTCATGTGTCACACATGACCATGTGATAGATTGTGTGTTGGACTGTGTGTGACACACGATCTGGGCTGTTTGGGTTGTGTGGGCCACACGAGCGTGTGGGCCCAAAATGATGTAATTTTCCCTAGGGCTATACATGTCATTCTGATCAACCATGGACATTCTGTGGGTTTGGTATATGTTCAAATAGACTGTATAATATGGAATCCGATAATTTGTTTGCATGAATCTCGATAACTGGTCATAAAACCGAAATATCATATGATGAGTAAACTATGTAATATATTAAAAGAAAATCGAAAAATGTTATGTATATTATGTATCTGCTATGCTATGTGTATATACTGAACATATGTCTGATATCTGTTACATTCTATATTTGCATTTGGGATGTGTTATATATTATGTGGAGGAAGTGTTTCTATAAAAGGCGATAATTCCCCTATTTATTTGGTAGCTTAGTTGCAGATATCCTATAAAGTGTCTTATCGGCACTAAGCGGTGTGTTAGGATGGTCAGAGTTGGTGTGTAACAGATGGGGGTAAGATTTCATGTCTGTACCTGAACTACTTTGATATAAATCTGATTCTGTTAATCTTTCTGATATGCATCAACTGTTAAGTTATTCGTTATACACTAGGTTTAAAAAACTCACTTTCTGTTTGACTGATATTTTCAGGTAATCCTCAGACTTAGGCGGATCGGTGCAATCAGGAGCTCTGATAAAAATCATCTTTTCTTAAATTTGACTTGCTTAAAATTTTGGTTTGAGAGTTTTGTAAATTTTGGACTCTTTGAACTATTCTGGATTTTAGAACTTTAATTTCGTATTTTGCTTAATTTTGTTTAAAATTTTAGTCGACGAAATTCAATTTTCTTAAAAATTAATGGTTTTTTAATAATAAACTGTATTTTCCAAAAGATCACCGTTTTAAGGAGTCCCTGCTACAAAATAAAAAGTTTTTTAAAAAATAAACAAATAACATTTTCAGTAATAAAATCAGACATGATACGTTTTCGAATAATTTGGAATTTTAAAGGATTATGTCAATTGTTCAAATTTATGAAAACTAGAATATTCCAAGAAAGTTACGTAACACTTCTTGATATGGTGATAATGTTTAGGCTGGGTTTGGGGTGTTACATTTAGGGGTGTGCAAAATTCGAGTAAAACCGAAAAAATTCAGTTAACCGACCAAATTCAGTTAATCAGTCGGTTAACTGAATTAATTCGGTCGGGGATCGGTTAATAATTTTTTGAGTTTTCGGTTAACGGTTAATTCTGTTCGAAACCGATCGGTTAACCGAATATTTTCGGTTTAACCGAAAATATTAATAAATAAATTTATAATATATAAATAGCCCACTATTTATTCAAACCCAATTCAACATAAACCCAAATACCCAATCTAATATATATTAACCCAAGTACCCCACCCAACTCAATCATAAAAATTACAAATAATTTAATAAATAAAAATAAAAAGCATAAAATTTTATACAAATAATTCGGTTAATTCGGTTAATTTGGTTAATTCGGTTAATTTGGGTAATTCGGGTAATTCGAGT
This sequence comes from Gossypium longicalyx, assembly GCA_025698465.1. NCBI lineage: Eukaryota > Viridiplantae > Streptophyta > Magnoliopsida > Malvales > Malvaceae > Gossypium > Gossypium longicalyx. The sequence goes on from CM046998.1 coordinate 58,066,967, forward strand.
AATTTAGTTAACGGTTAATTCGGTTAATTTTATACTTATTTTAACCAAAAATAAAAAAAATATAATTTTCGGTTAATTCGGTTAACCGACCGAATTAACCGAAAAAATTTTGATTCGGTTAATTTTTTTGAAAAAATTTCGGTTCAGTTAACGGTTAAAAATTTTGAAGGGTCAATTAATTCTTTTAATGTTATTTCGGGTCGGTTAACCGATTGAACACTCCTAGTTACATTTATTGGTATTAGAACTAAGTTACAAAACTCGGGCTATAAAATTTTGGGTTCAAAATTGTTTTTGTGAAAATTATTTTTCTGAGTAAAGTTTATTTCTGCATGAATCTGAAAAATAATTCTATGAAATACCGAGTCTCTAGCGCTGATCCTATAAGTACTTCTAGCATAGGAAAACTTTAGTTTAGAAAACTTTGAAATGATTAGAACTGTATTGTGATTGTTAAAGACTTAAACATTCCTGAAATTTCTTCTAATAACTTTTGAGCATAAAATATCTCTTGATAAATACTAAAACTAATACATAAGATTTGTAGTGTAGATATTATACATAATGAGCATTTATGGGTCACGTAGACGCAGTACTCGTGGGCACGACGGGTACCGAAGAGGTCCTCGAGCTAAGTCGTCCTCGATGGGAAGTATACCTAATTTGGATACAAGTGAGACACTGACTAAACCAACTACTGAGACTGGGTCTCAAAGTCGTTCAGCTAGGAATGACATATTGTCCCAAGCCATGCTAAGAGTTTTGGAGAGGGTCACTAGGCCCTATTCTAGTTCTGAGAGCCGTGAGTTGGTAACTGAACTACTCTGGTCTAACGGTGCTGAATTGTTTAGAGGCGTCATTAGAGTTACCCCGACTGTAACTGAATATTGGTTGGAGGCCACAGAGAGTATTATTAACGACATCAACTACACCCCTGTGCAGAAATTGAAGGGTGTAGTATCTCTGCTTCGCAACAAGCCATACTAATGGTGGTTGACGGTTGAGGAGGGTACTCAACTAGATCAGATTACACGGGATTATTTCAAGAATTCCTTTTAGAGTAAATACATCGGGTTAAGTTATGTGGATGCTCGTAGATGCGAGTTTATGAGCCTTACCCAGGAAGATAGGACTGTGGCCGAGTATGAGGCTGAATTTCTAAGATTGAGCAGATATACTCGTGGGATGGTATCAACTGATTATGATAAGTGCATTTACTTCGAGAAAGGATTGAGGGATAATACGAGGGTTCTAATAGCTCCGCAGAAGGAGCAGGTATTTGTCGTCTTGGTGGACAAGGCAAGAATTGCTAAGGAGGTTAAGCGCATTGAGCGCAAAAATAGAGAGCGTGAGAGGGGTAAGAATAAGAGGGATTCAGAGCCCTCTAGGTCTATTTCGAGGCCTAAGAAATGGGTTAGATCTGATGGGCCTCTGAGAGTTGAGGTTCCAGTTGCTCCTATTGTAGCTCAATCGTGTAGGGATTACGGTAGGCGCTATCCGGGCGAGTGTTGGAGGACCTTAGGAGCTTGTTTATGTTGTGGGTCGATGGAGCACTGCATCAGGGATTGTCCATAGTGGTCTGATCAGATGCAAGCTCCAGCTTCGAGTATAGTTCAGCCTCAGCGGCAGTTCAACAGCTACCTAAGGGCCATGGTTCGGCCAAGGTGGTAATGGTTTAGGGAGAGGTCAGAGACCACCGGGTAGAGGTGCTAATAAGACTTATGCGAGGCAGCCTACACTGGTTTATATGGCTAGACGCCATGAGGATAGAGATGTCGCGAATATTATCACATGTACGTTCTTTATTCATATTTTTCCCCATATTACCTTAATAGATATAGGATCAACACACTCTTATATAGCTAGTTCTACTTCTGTAAATTTGAGGATTCCTATTAAGAGCACTTATAGAGAGATCACTGTACGTAATTCATTGGGTCAATTTGTTCGAGTTAATAGACTGTATAGGAATGTATCACTGAAGATACAAGGGGTTGTGTTTCCGACTAATCATTTGGGGAATTCAATTTGATTCTGAAAATGGATTGACATGTAGAGCATCAGGTCAGTTTGGACTGTGCTGCTAAAAGGGTAGTTCTAAGATTTGACAATGATGTGGAAATAATTATGATCGACAAACATCCAGATTACTTATCCAATGGAATCTCTGCTCTTATGGCTGAAAAGTTGGTTCATAAAGGATGTGAGGTATTTTTGGCCTATGTGTGTGAATCGACTTCTATGGATTCATCTGTTGGGAACATGCAAACAGTTAAGGAGTTTTCAAATGTCTTTCTTGAGGAGTTATCAAGTTTGTCTCCGGATAGGGAGGTCAAGTTCGGTATTGAGTTCTACTGGGTATAGCTCCGGTGTCCATTACTCCCTACCACATTGTAAAATGATGGAAATGTGCAAATGTACACAATCGCAACAAATTATAAAGTGTCAAGTAAATGTTGAGTTATCATACCCACATGGATTGTGCAAAGAATTATTTATGAAATGCAATTAAAAACACTTTGGTGAAGAAAAATCATTTGTTTGAAAAAGGGTTTAATAAAACTAGATTTTAACTAATGAAATTAACTAAGAAAAATAAAAAGGTAAAATTTCCAATCCACAATTTTTGAAAAACAAGTTTAATCAATATGACATAATTGTGTTAGATCAATTACATTTCTTAACTTAATATTACTAAAACAATGTGTTGTTATAAATAAATTCACGGCAACTTGGTAATTTGTTAACTATAACACATACAGACTTACAAAATTAACTAATCTCTTGAACATATTACTATGCCAATGCAAACAATTAATCAATTTTAATAAGCAAGTAAAAGATTAAGTGAAGTAACAATATATTTCTACATTGAAAAAGTTTAATCATAATAATCTTGCAAGTTATGCAAGGCTAATCTATCATTTAATATCGTTGCTAATTTAACCCTCAGCTACCTTAGAAAATTAAACATGCACTGATTAAGTACTGTGTTAATTAATTACAATTTCAATACAATCAATAATTAACTCACTAATTACCTTACAATTATAATACAAGTAAAACATAATCATGGTTTTACTTAATCAAACAATTTACCAAGACCTATAACAACACAAACATGATTTTAATAACTTAAGTGGACGAAATGCAATCAACCTAACATGAATTAAATTTAATCCATGTTAATTAAATTTATAATAACAACATAACAAATATTCATAGACATTAAAGGATAGGAAACTAGAATCAAATCTGGTGTTTCTCCGAAGCCTTACTAGTTTGCTCCACTCCTTCTCTGCTCGTTCTGTTGAATTGAGACTTCTACAAGCACTTGAATTCTACTACCCAAGGTGGTTGAAGGGCTCTTTTCCAAGAGAGAAATCGGCAAAGGAAAGTAGAAGGGAAAAATGGAAAACAAATGAGAGAAAATGAGTGGAAGAGAGAGAGAAGTGTGGAAATGAGAGGTGTGTTGAAATGAATAGGTGAAGGGGGTATTTATAGGTTGGATTGGCTAATAAAGATAGAAAAAAATTAGCAGCCATATACGCCCCTCGGTCGGCCACACATGTGGCTAGTTTGAATGTTTCAAACTTGCTAAATTTAACTTGGGGTGAATCTTTAAAATCACAGAAAGTGGAGGGGTTTGAATGTGATTTTAAGGAGACTTCAAGGGCAGATTTGCAAGTCAATAAATAAGCTATTTTGAACTAATTGTGTCAGCATGTTGGAAGGTTTTGGGCAACCTGATTGCTCGATTGGATCAGTCTCTCGTATTAGCACAACTAGGCCTCCTCTTCATAATATAATTAATAATTATTTAACCCAAAATAAATTGGATAAAAATTTAAATTAATTATATTATATATTAATATTCATAATTTGGACGGTCTTAGGCTAAAAAATTTAGTTTGCCTCGATGCTTCAAAAATCACTTCACGATTTTGTGCTTTTAGCAGTGTCTGCTGAGCCAATTTTCAACCTTTGTGCAAACCTATTGAAAATAAATCAAAATTTATGAAAATTAATTAAAATTCAATATGTTAATAGTTTGAATGCAATTTAACTATATTATATTTTTCAACAAGAATTACTATGAAACTGCATGAACTTGAGTTAAAAAGGGCATAAAAAAGTCGATATATTTTCGTGTTTCCATACCCCCAAACTTAATTCATTACTCGTCCCGAGTAATGCACAAAAAGAATTTCTTGAAAACACCTTTGAAAAATTCCTTCAGAAAACATTCTTTCTCAAAATTATGAATTTAGTATACTTATGCCCAATAACAAAAATTTTGAAATTCATGCCACTTAAGTATATATATCGTTCAAATTTATCTCAGTTATTATGGTAGCAAAAAATAGACTAAATGCTTTCTCAATAAAGACATGTTAAATCCCTACCAATTTAATTTTATTCCCTTATTTAAGATTAAGTTGCAATCATTAAGTTTAATTTATGCCTTCATATGTTGAACATAGTAATTTCTCTCCATTAATGTAGGTAGTATAGAAACTTGAATCAATAGGCCTTTTAAATATGTTGTAACGTGGCTAGGCTAGGGGTAGGTAAAAGATAGATAAATTTAGGGTAAATACCCTAGACTCAGCTTGTATCAGACCTTCGGAAAAATTGCCTTTAATACACTAACTCATTTTTATTTTACATGCTCTTTTGTACATTTATTTCTTTTGAGTACATATGCTCACTTTTTTTTTTTTGATCATTTGATACTTCTTTTCAACTCTCCCAAACTTAGTTTCAAATAATATTTTGAATAGTACTGAGTCTAGTATTTGAGACAATTTAAAGATAATTATGAGAGAAGTGATGGCAAAATATTGTTAAGTTTCAAATAAAATTAGGCCATATAGTCTCAAAGTTGGGTTTCAAAGGATAAAAATCCGTCAAGGTTGGCTTGAAAGGCTCAAACAGTCCAAACAAAGTTTGTCTAAATCATTTTCAACATTCCATGCTTCCTAGAATTTTGCCATAAGAAATTACTAAGTCAATTCCAGAGACTTAAAATTCCATGCATGCCTAACTTTCCTAAGGGACTAAATATTTTATGGTATGATTTACATACTTTATTAAAAGTACATTTATGTCATAATTCAACTAACATAACAATTATTGAAATAATAGAACTTTATTCATATTGAAGTTTAGCATACTTAACAAAATTCCAAGTTTTTGAACAAAATATAACCTAACCATAATTAAAAGAAAATTTTATTCTGAGAGAAAAAAAATTCAATTTTTCAGTCCCCCTACTTAAGATGAATAATGTCCTCATTGTTAGAAGTGAATAGAAACTATACATCAGGTAAGATTCTACAAAAGAGGAGGTGAGTTAATTTGACTACTTAAGTACCAAGCACTCTTTAAATCCAATCCTAGACATGTACATATCTATTACCACACTTCTTATTTTGTAACTTGCTCATTTTTATTTATGATTTCCACCTCTTATTTTATTATGCAGGAATAAAAATCCTAATAGAACCTAATCCTAAAAACATTAAATATACTAAGAAAGAAAAAAAATATAAAGTAAAGATCCCCCTTTTTTATTTATTTGCAAATCCCTCAGGATCCGACTCATCTTTTGTTCCATCGTCTTTGTTTTTTCATGAATCGCTTTGTTCCCTCTATGACATTGGACTCCATAGTTCAAATATGAAATTTGAAAACTCAGGCACAAAAGTAAATGGGTCATTGAACATTTTCGCAAAAGCACTTCTCATTGAATCATCTTGCATTTCTTAATATCTCAGGTAAGCTTGTTGCTACCACTGCATATGTTGATTAGGTTCATTAACTTCGACAGCTCATCATGAAGATCTAGGCGAAGAGATTAAGTTTTGAATGTTGAGGTTGCCATGTTAGGTTCGGTTATTGGTTCTATTGGTTCTGACTTATCAAGGATTTAGCTAACTATATTGGTTTGATCTCTGTGGGATATTCTTCTTCATCAGGATCCTTGCTCAATTCAACTCGTTGATGCAAAACAGAATCTCTGGCTATTCGGTAAAGGTCCCAATCTATGATTGTGTCTTGGCTATAAGCTGTCTTCTTTACATTTGCAAGAATTTTAGCTTTTAAGCACAAATTTATTATCGTAAAGGGAAAGTAAGTTGGGCCAGAATGTTTAGTGGCAAAATTTCACATTTCTCTTAGAATGATTTTTCCCACATCAATGGCCTTTACCGTTAAGATCAAGTATAACAAGACCATTCGTTCTAATGAAATTGTGGTCCCATGTGAAATAGGCATAAGGCTGAATTGAATGAAATAGAACCATACATTTGCTAATGGTGTCAAATATTCTCTACAACAAGTGTGAGTTCCATGCTTTGACACCGTCCACTTAGAACCTAGACTTGTAAGTTCCTTGAGAATTTCTTGCAATATTTTAGCCTCAATATTTCTCATCAAAGAAGAATATTTGTCGTCTTCAAAATTAGGTAATTCAAAGATTTCATTAACAACATTTGAGCTTATTGGTATTTTGATTCCTCAGCCAAAAACTTCTATTAATTTGCTTGAGGTCAAATTCTCATAAAATTCACGAACTAACTCTTTATATGCACTAGTTCATTTCTCACAAAACAACTCCCAATTGAGGGCTTCAGCAATTTGTCGAATGCACTCCATGAAATTAATATACTTGCTTTCTTTCAGTGTAAATCCTTTTTTAGGGAGCATTCACTAATTTTTGAAGATGCTATTGTATCCTGCTTTGGCTTCTTCACAGTGGAATTTGTTTTGTGACTCTTCAACTTGGACAGAAGCACGAGTTCTTTTGTGAGGCATGATTAACCTGAACATAAGATGGAAGCAGTTTTTTCTCAAAAATTTAATTTGTATAAAATATTAATATTTCAATAAATTGAAAAATTAAATAATCCAATAAATTTGAAATTTAGGAGAAAAAAATTTCTTACCACCTTTGTATAAAAATTAAGAACTTAATAAAATAAATAAAAGAATGTGAAGCTAAAGATGTTGATTTAGGGTTTGTTAGAGGGTAATTGGTTGGCGGTGTGGTGTAAAGTTGATGGAAAGGGTGGTTGACTTATGGCTTGAAGTTGCGACAACTTGTGACAAAGGTGTAAGGTGTGCGAAACAATGGAGCATGTGGTTGATGCAAGGGTGAGCATGGCTAGAGGCAAAGGAAAGCAGCAGTGCACAGGGCTGGTGTGCAAGTAGGTGCACAGGTAGTAAGTAGGTGCATAGGCAGCTGACAGCAGCACCAGTATGCGAGGCATGAGTAGCATGTGCGTTGGCTGGTTCAGCAAGCAGAGTAGGTAGCAGCAGCGCGGGGGAGATGGTGCGAGAGTTGTTGGTGGTTAGAAGTTGAGGCACTGGGTGGGTTTAGATGCTAAGGCTGACGGTGGAATAGGAGTATGGGGAATTTAGATGAATGGTGTGAATAATGGATGAAAGAGGTGGTATTTAAAGTGATAAAGAGTAGGAGTTCAATTAGAATTCTTAGAACAAATTAATAATAAAATATTCTGAGTCATAATAACAATTAATAAATAATAAAATGTATAATAAAATTTATTAAAATATGATCAAATTTAAACTAATCCTAATTCTATACAAAGTTGATAATAATTAATATCCATTATAATAAATATAACTATATATTAATTATTATCACCTTATTTATTAAAATTAAATTAAAAACCTTTATTTTAGTTGCCTTTAAAAATATTTACAAAAAGAGACAGCTAACAAAAAGAACAACCAAAATTTTCAAATAATTCAATTAAGTACCTAAACTTAAAAGAAAATTTGAAAAATTAGCTACAATTAAAATTTGGATCAAAATTGACCATTTTATTTGAAAAACTAAAAATTTATTTTGCCATTTAGGGAATAATTTCTTGGAAGATTATGTTAAAATCAATTCCCAGGAAGGATTGGAGGGGTTACAAGCAGTCCCGCTTGAGTTTCAATCTCCTACATAGAATTTATTTTAACATACTAATCCCGAAAATATACCCTAAATCATTTATTTAAAAGAAATGTGAAAAATTAAGTATTCGATAAACTTAACAAGACTTTATCCCACACAATTTTATCTCTATAGTAATGTTTTAAGCACTGAGCATTAACTCGAAAATTACCTCCCTTACCTTGAAGTTTGACAACTCCATACGGAAAAACTTGGTGAATTGTAAATGGACCAGACCAACGTGATTTTAATTTACCTGGAAAGAACCTTAATCTGGAATTGAATAACAAGATTTGCTGACCTGCTTCAAATACTCAAACTCGAATGTGCTTATCATGCCATCTTTTAAATCTTTCCTTGAATAGTTTAGCATTCTCATATGAGAACATTCGAAACTCTTCCAACTCGTTGAGTTGAAGCATCTGTTTCTTTTTAGCAAGCTTAAGATCCAAGTTGAGTTGCTGGTGAGAGCTTAGTAAGCTTTATGTTCTAACTCCAATGGCAAATGACAGGCTTTCCCAAAAACCAACCTATAGGGTGACATCTCTAAAGGTGTTTTGTATGTTGTCTTATATGACCATAAAGCATCGTCCAGTCTTTAGGACCAGTCTCGTCGATTCGGGCAAACTATCTTCTCAAGTATGCCTTTTATCTCTTTGTTTGCCAATTCAGCTTGCCCATTCGTCTGCAGATAGTAAGCTGTGGCAACCTTGTGCTTCACTCCATGTTTTTTGAGTAACCATTTCAACCATTTGTTCACAAAATGAGACTCCTCATCATTGATGGTGGCCTTAGGAGTTTCAAACCTTGTGAACAATTATTTTGCAAAAACTTCATCACAACCTTGGCATCATTCCTCGGATATGCCTCGGCCTCTACCCACTTAGACACGTAGTCTACTACTACCAATATATATTTGTGACCAAAAGACGGAGGGAAAGGACCGAGGAAGTCAATAACCCAAACATTGAATAATTCTACCTCAATGATGTTTGTTCAGGGCATCTCATTTCTGTTGGTGATGTTTCCAACCCTTTGGCATCGATCACAACTTTTTACGTAAGCATACACGTCTTTGAATAGCCTTGGCCAAAAGATTCTGGCTTGCAATACTTTGGCTACAGTACGTGTATCTCCAAAGTGTCCTGCACTCGAAGCTGTGTGGCAATGATATAAAATCTCATGTGCTTCATCTTCTGCCACGCATCTCCTAATCATTTGATCTGCACACTTTTTGAACAAGTATGGTTCTTCCTAGAAATAGTTCTTCACATCGTGAAGAAACTTTTTCTTTTGTTGATATGACTTATCAAAAGGTATCAAACCACAAGATAGATAGTTAGCAAAATCAGAAAACCAAGGGGTATTATGGATATGATTTACCTTAAGTATGTGTTCATCTAGGAATGTCTCCTGAATGGGTATAAGTGGAGAAGTCCCTTCTTGCTGCTCCAATTTGGACAAGTGGTTTGCTACTTGGTTTTCTACTCCCTTTCGATCTTGAATTTATAAATCGAATTCTTGGAATAGAAGTACCCATCGGATCAACCTCGATTTAGTGTCTTTCTTGAAAAGTAAGTATTTAATTGCAGTAATCCGTATAGACCGTCACTTTGGTACCTATAAGATAAGATCGAAACTGTAACACCCCTAACCCATATCCGTCACCAGAATAGGGATTCAGTGCATTACCAGACTTATCAATTAATCAATCATATGATTTTCATATACAAAAAAATATCATTCAAATACAATCATATTGTCCCTAATACAAGCCCTCGAGGCCTAAAACAAACATTAGAAGTGGTTAGGGACTAAATCGAGAACTCAAGGAAATTTTGGAAAAACATATAAAATTTTTAAAATACTGGGACACACGCCCGTATGGCCTGGCCGTGTGTCTCACATGGGCAAAGACACGCCCGTGTCATAGGTCGTGTGGACATTCGAAATGGGATCACATGGCCGTATCCCAGCCCATATCCCAGCCCGTGTAACTCACTGACTTGGGTTATACGGCCAACCACATGCCCGTGTGACTAGCCCGTGTACCCTTCGAAATGGCCTCACACGCCCGTGTGGCCAGGCCATGTGAAAACTAGAGGGTATACTAATTTATGCCACACAGTCAAGTCACACGCCCGTGTACTGGGCAGTGTGGAGCTACTGACTTGGTTTCTAAATATGTACCAGGGGACATACGCTCATGTCTCTGCCCGTGTGGACAAAAATAGGCTATGTTTCAAGCCACATTTCTCACCCAAAATGTTGTCAACCTATGTTCAACAATGCACAAGCAACCAATGCATAAATAGGCACTTATAATCAACCAATTTCAGGCCAAATCATATTCTACCAATACCAACAACCAAAATGCTCTTAAGCATCCCAAATAGCCATTCAAATTCATACCAATTTCACATCCAAAACCACCTAAATAATCAAACTCACCTATTAGACTTTGTGCCTAAATCAACATGCATACCACATTCTCAAATTCAATCATTTTGTACTCAAAATACCAATTCACAACAATGCATTCACATAGCAGTTATAAATCAAATATCAAAGGCCATTTACACACATATATAACCAAGTATACCAAAATAAGCCAAGTCACATGGCTAAACACATAACCAAAAACATATATCATTTACAAGCCAAATCAATTGGCTATCAACATTACAAACATATATGCCATATTAACCACAACACCTATACATGCCTTATAACCAAATACACAAGTTCAAAAGTACCAAAACAACAACTGGATAGTGTGATGAGATCTCCGACAAGTCCCAATTCGAGCAAGCTTCGAAATCACTATAAAACACAGAAAAGTAAACAGAGTAAGTTATTAAGCTTAGTAAGTTCGTATAGCAATAAACTCAACTTACCATATGAACACAATTTAAGTAATCAAACATATCATAATATAACTCATATTGATCCACAAACCTATCACATATTCATTCACAAGGATAGATATGAAATTCACAAGATTCATAGACTCAAAGCTTATATGATTCACATACATACCTGTTATGATATGTATCAATCACTTATTCTTTCATACATCAATATACTCGTTGAACCATTTGGAATAATATCAGATACTCAGGAATCTCACACCCTAAGTGCCAATACATGGTCGAAACCATCTCAATATCATATCTCATATGTAAATGCTCATCTCGAGTTATCACCAGATCTGCTCACACAAGCTGACGGTCAAGATGTATCTACACAGTACTGCTCACACAAGCTGACAAGAATCCGCAACACATGCCGAATAACTCAACCATCAGTAGAACGTATGGACCATCACCCAAAACACAATAACCCCTAATAACATGTCATTTGTATCCTATCTATTCCTAAGGTTCAACTGGGATTTCACACGTTGCCAAATCTTTAACAAAATTTCTGTGAAGTCGTATTTATCAATAATGCAATAATAAAGCATTTAAAACACAATTACTTTAATACATATCAACACATGAACTTACCTCGAATTTACACGGAAAGAATCAGTTATCAATCCACTATTTTGTTTTTCCGCCGATCTAAATCCAAACATTACTTTTCTTGATCTATATATAATCAAATTTAACTTATTTAAATATCATTCTATTCAATTTAACCCAAAAATCATATCATGGAAAAATTACACTTTTTCCCCTTAAATTTTGAATTCTTTACAATTTAGTCCCTAACTCATAAAATGAAAAATTCATGCAATTTCATTTCAACCCATACTAGTCGAATTCTATATAGACTCATAGTGTAACACCCCTTTCCCGAGTTTGAGGCCAGGATTGGGCACGAGGCATTACCTAACTTAACCACATACATACAATCATTTCAATGTCATTAACATTCGGTCAAATTAAAGCGTTTTTCGAACTTTGTCTAAACTCCTTAATATGGTCTTACGAGACCACAAGCATCCATTGGAAACTATTCGGGACCAACCCAAGTCCTTTAAATAACTCTAGAAAAATAACTCTTGAAACAGGGCACACGCCCATGTGGAAAGGCAACACTCCTGAGTAGTCATTATAACATGGTCGTGCTAATGGCTCGTGTGACACACATGACCTAAGCATCTAAGGACACGCCCGTGTCCCATGCCCGTGTGAATTAAATTCTAAATTCGAACCTACATGGGTTTTCACACGGCCTGACACACGCCCGTGTCTATGGCCCATGTCCCTCACACGGCCATGACACGCCCGTATCCTAGCCTACATCTAAAAACCTTGACATTCTATTTCTGACGTCAGCATCCAATTTAGGGCACACGCCCGTGGCCAGAGGCCGTGTCCTCCACACGGCTGAGACACACGGCCGTGTCTCTACCCGTGTGTTTACTACCATGCATACTGACTTGTAAATTCGAGGTGTAGGGGACACACGGTCGAACAACACTCTCATGGGGCTGACTGTGTGTCACACACGGTCTAGACACACACCTGTGTGTTTGCCTGTGTGGACATAAATAAGGCTATTTACTAAGCCTCTTTGTCACCCTTACATTACCTTAACCTACACAAGACCACCCAAACCAATACTATCATAACATATATATAATCAAATCAGCCACAACCATTAGGAATTTGCATCAAATGCCTATAATAATAATTAACATTAGCCAACATTAATGGCCTATACAAAATGAATATCACATCCATCCTATGAGCCAACACTTGTGGCTAAACTAACAAGACATTAAACTAAGGATTCGAGTCTCTGTACATGCCAAAAATCAAAACATTTGAACTAGCTATACCAAAAGCTTCAGGTGATAGTGTGATCAATGCCTTCAACGCCTCTTGATCCCCGATACTAGCTTGACGACACTATAAGAAAATGGAAAAGAAGGGAGTAAGCATAAAGCTTAGTAAGCTCACATGCAAATAATAAACGACATAACTCATTAATTAAAATAAGTCAAAGTTTCATAAGCTTAACTTTCTTATACACGCTTTTACTACAAGTATTTAACATATCGCATTCTCTACTCAAGAGTTTTACATACATACCTGCACCAATTCGTAATACAATTGCATAATTCCCAACATTGACTTAGTCACTGAATAACTACTAACTTGCCCATTGAACACTAGGAATATTATTGGATACTCAGAAATCTTACACATAACGCATTATATGTAGCCACATGTTACCTTATTTAACACATCACATGTTGCTCGTTTTCGAGCTAATCACGAACCCGCTCACACAAAGTCGATGATCAAGACGTAACTACATGGGTCGCTCACACACAGTGCGTGCAGTGCACGCAACACATGCAAGTACCCACCACTAGTAGAACGTACATGACTAGCGCCCAGATTTATAAAATCACACATCACATATTCAAATGAGCTCATAACCACATAGTTCCAAATAACATGTCACATTGTATCCTAATTTATTCCTAAAGTTCAAACAAGATTTTTCTCGTAGACTTACCTTCAACAAACTCGGTCACACAAGCAATTACATAATTTCATGATAAAATAATAATGTAACTTACCTTCAAGCGTAGAAATTATAATTCATGCATCATTTAAGCATTTATACATGATTCACATTACATTATTTACGTGTGAACTTACCTCGGTACAAAATTTGTAAAAACGAGTCTAATCTTCGTACACCTTGTTTTTCCCCCGGTCAAGGTCCGTTCCTCATTTTTCTTGATCTAAAAGGATAAAAATTCACTAGATAAGTTCACATAATCGATAATTCACATTCCTTGCAAATTGACCATTTTGCCCCCTAGACTTTCACAAAATGACCATTTTACCCCTAGGTTGAAAATTTTGTTTTTATCGAATTTCCTTATTAGCCAAGCCTAACCGACCATTTATCTCTCTTATCAAAACCCCAAATTTCTAATATTTCATAACATTACCATCTATTTTACAAACTTTACAAAATGATCCTATTAGGGTTTTCATCAGAAATCCTTTCACCAAAGTTGTTTATTTCACAACTATGATTCATTTTCTTCCTTAAAATTTCAGAAAACAACATAAATACTCTCATGGTAAAATCCTAGACTTTTAACCGTTTTGCAAAATAGTCCCCTCATTTGAAAGCTCATGTTACAAGGGTTCTAAAAATACAAAAATCATCAAGAAAGACCATCAAAACCACTTACTTGTAAGGGCTACAATTTGATGAAATTTCAAGCTTCCAAAAACCCCATTTTTACTGAAAAATTCGATGGAGAAGAAGGGAAAATGAAAAAGCTGATGGCTAGACACTAGGCTAATATCTTACTATGTAATAAGTCACCTACCCATTGACCATTTGAATTTCTTGTCCCCTATGGTGGGCCATCATCTTCTAAAGGGTCTATTTGCCCTTTAAAGACCCTAAATTTTGGTTCTCTAGCTATTTAACACCCTTAGCTATCAAAATAGGACTTTTACACTTTATGCGATTTAGTCCTTTTTCACAATTAAGCTCATAAACACTAAAATTAATTCACCAAAATTTTCATACTCTCATATAATCATATTACGACACTAAAATCATATTAATAAAAATAATACAATAATTTCTCGGCCTCAGATTTGTGGTCCCGAAACCACTATTCCAATTAGCCCCAAAATCGGGCTATTACACATAGTAGCCCAAAAGTTTTATTGTTTCACATATTTCACCATAAACTTTTCACATTTTACAAATAAATCCCTAATTTGCAATTTCAACCACAATCACTAAACAAATATTGTTTATCTAACAAAAACCATTTATTTTCTATCATCAATCATCAAAACACATACACATTCATCAATGGTAAAATCCTAAACTTTTAACAATTTTTCAAACTAGCCCCTGGGCTAGCTAGATTAAGTTACTATGACTCCAAAAACATAGAAATCATTAAAAACCGAGTAAAAATACATACCATGCACTCAAAGTTACCATTTTCGAACTTAGCAAGGTTTAATGGCTTTTCTTCCTTTGCAAAATCGGTGGAAGAAGATGGAGAAAGATGATGACCATGTTATTTTTTTATTTAATTTGTCATTATTTACTAAATTACTAATTTGACCTTTTAATTAATCATTAAAAATCACTTGAATGATGTCCATCTTTGACCACTAATAATATTAAAGGTCTAATTACCATTTAAGGACCTCCACTTTAAAGTTATAAAGTTACTAGACACCTTTAGCTATTAGAACACAACTTTTACACTTTACGCGATTTAGTCCTTTTTATCAAATTAATCATGCAAACATTAAAATTTCTTAACGAAATTTTTATACAAACATACTATCATGCTGTAGACTTCAAAATAATAATAAAATAAATATATTGACCTTGGATTTGTGGTCCCAAAACCACTATTCTGATTTCACTGAAAACGAGTTGTTACAAAAACTAGTTAAAAGCGAATACAATAGTAAGTAATTCTTTCTATGTTACCGTATAATCCAATTGAGCTCCAGTCAAAGTCTGACTTGCATAGTAGATAGGATGAAAAACTTTGTTCCTTCACTGGCCTATCAAAACTCCTATCACAAAGTCACTTGCATCACACATCAATTCAAATGGAAAAGCCCAATCCGGTGTGATGATGAATGGTGCTGAAACTAACCGAATTTTCAAATCATTAAAAGTTCTTAAACACTCTTCATCAAATTTGAACACCATTTCCTTCTCCAATAATTTGCATGAAGGTTTAGCAATTTTGGAGAAGCCCTTGATAAATTTCCGATAAAAATCGATGTGACCCAAAAAGCTCCTAACACCCTTTATAGATGTTGGAGGTGGGAGTTTCTTAATAACATCTACCTTTGCTTTATCTACCTCAATTCCATGTCTTGTTAATCGATGCCCTAGAACAATACCTTCTTGTACCATGAAATGGCACTTTTCCTAGTTGAGTATGAGGTTTGTTTCATCGCATCGCCTTAGTACCTTGGCTAGATTGGCTAGGCAATCATCATATGTATCTCCAAATACTGAAAAATCATTCATAAATAATTCCAAATACTTTTCAACCATGTCAGTAAAAATAGACATCATACATATTTGAAATGTAGCAGGTGCATTACATAAACCAAATGGAATGCATTTAAATGTGAATCTACTTATATCCCGAGTATCCATCAAGGAAGCAATAATAGTCTTGTCTTGCGAGTCTATCCAACATTTTATCCAAAAACAGTAAAGGAAAGTGGTATTTCCTATTCGCCTTTTTCAAATTCTGATAATTGATGCAAATTCTTCATCTCATAACAATTCTGGTTAGTATTAGCTTGTTATTCTTGTTCTCAAAAATTGTGATACCTCATTTTTTTGGCACATATTGGACTGGACTTACCCACGAACTATCTGAGCTGGAGTAAATTATACCAGCATCGAACCATTTTATGATCTCTTTCTTTACCATGTCCTTCATGATGAGATTCAACCTCTGTTGTCCATCAATCGTCCCCTTCTCACCATCTTCTAGGATGATCTTGTACATGCATACAGATAGACTAATGCCATGAATATCAGCTATGGACCAATTGATAGCCTTTTTGAATTCTTTCAATACTAGGATAAGTTTCTCTTCTTGCTCTTTGGTCAACTCTGCTAAAATAATCACAGGCAAAGTAGAAGCGTTACCTAAATAAACATATTTTAAATGTGAGGGAAGTACCTTCAGTTTTAATTTAGGTGGCTCCTCAATAGATGCTTTTGGCTGGACATAATCTCTACTTTCTAACTCCAAATATTCAAAGTAGGATTTCAGATTAAATCCCCTTTAATTAGCTTCTAACAAAGCTAAATATTCCTCCCCCTCTTCATTATTTGGAGGGTCTGATGTTAAAATTTACTCCAATGAGTCCTCAACATAGTTAATGTAACATCCTGATTTTTGGGTTTTCGTAATTTTCGAGGATTTGGTAAGTTTTTAAAATTTGGTATTTGGTAGTGAAAATTCATAGTTGGAATATGTAAGTGGGCCTATGGAAGGTCCACGGGCTGGCCAAAACCCAGAAGAATTTTTGAATTTTGGACTTAAGGAGTTAGGGGCATTGGATAGGTGGCTTTATTAAAAGACGAGGGTAAAATGTAACACAAAAGAGCCTTTGGCAAAGTGGCTAAGTGACGCCACCAAGAAGCTAAAAAAGTGGCGTCTAAGTGGTTGAGGAAGGCCAGGGTTCGATCCACTAAGCTGGCAATTGTGGTGTTCTTTTTATGTCTTGAGCAGGCAGGAGTTGGAAGTTGAATGAAACTCTGTTGGAGAGAGTTTGAATCAGTCAAACGCATGGATTAAGGAGTGATAAGGGGAGAGATTTTGGGGATTTGGAGAGAAGCTAAGAGTTGGCTGAATAGTGGGAATTGGAGAGGGGATTTTTGTAGAGGAGTATTTGGCTAGTATTTCGGCATTTAGGGACTTAGTTGTGCTATTTTTTCTTCTGTTTAAACATCATAGGGTTATTCTTTTCTTCCTTTTTTTTCTCTAGCCGAAATCACCACTCTCTTCATCCAGTTTTCTTTTTTCCTTTCTTTTCATCACCTTTGCCGAATAGTTACAAGAACCGAAACCTTTGAAGATTGGTTTTGCCATTTGCTTTTAGACCAGCATCTTTCCTGTTCTCTTTATTTGTGATGACCGATCCCTTCATCTGGTAAGTACTCAAAACTTTCATTTTATTTACTATTTCGGGATTTAGAAGCCAAAATCTCTGAAGGCATAGAGAGGCTGTCGACTTGTCTAGATTGATTATAACTTTGGATTGATTCTATGTGTGTGTTAGTTTACAAAGGAGGTGATCAACGAGGAGTGTTAGATTAAAGGCGTGGGCATAGCTAGATTTAGATCTAGTGCATCTAAGTCGACAAAGGTAAGGTTTCATGGCCATTAAGGTATTGGCCGAGTATGGTAAGAGAGCTCTTGCATTGGTTTCATGGATTCATAGTTTAATTAGTTAAGTGGTGGATTGTAGGAATCGTTGCATAGATGATCTCGTGGTGGTAGTCGCAAATCAGGTGTGTAACAAACCCTCTTTCATAGCTTAACTCGATATATGCCGAAAAGCCGAAATGCCAAAAATTCTGGCATTTCGAGGACTCATGAGCATGAAAATGCTCATAGGTTGGTTAGATATGCTAAGTTTGATGATTGAGATCGTTGGAACAGGTAAGGGCACGATTTCCTGCATCACGGTAAGTTGGACCTCGAGGGGCTGAAATCGGGCCCAATGGGATTTTCGGGCCATTTGGGTAAGGTCGGTAGAAAATGGAATCCAGATAAATTGCACATTAAGATAGTTAATACCGTTATGAAATATAGGCTAAATGGGCCTAGATGACTAAATCAGCTATGTAGAGCCTATTAGGGGTTTTTGGCCCAATAATTCGGTTTTGCTAGAATGGGCTAGAATCGTTGTTTAAACACTTGAAATTGTTGATAATTGATAATGAGCATGGAAAACCCTAATAATTGATAAAATAATGAAATTACCCTTATAATGTGAAAATGACCATTTTGCCCCTAGGTGGAAATGACCATTATACCCCTAGGGTTATGTTATAATTAAGATGCATGTGATACTGTTTTTGTACATGATATGCCATGATATGCACATGATATGCCATGATATAATCATATATGCATGTGTTGGGTTTTATATGAATGGAGGAAGTGCTAAAAGGGCTTTGCCCCATTCATCAAAAGGGCTTTGCCCAGATTATTAAAGAGGCTAGACCTCCATTATATATGATAAAGCGATTATCTTTGCCCGATGGAGAGTATTGGTTGGGTGGGTTGAGTTATTCCCCACATGGAGAGCTTGGTTGGTACGGGTGGAGAGTAGTGGTTGGGTGGGTTGATAGTTTCCCCACATATGGATATGGGTTTGCATACATGCATTGAGATTTACATATTTGATTGATATAAAGATGGGCCAGTGGGCCATACCATTTACAACACAAGGCTTCTACCCAGTGATATGAACTATGAAAAGGCTTCGGCCCATTGAGTTTATATATGAACAAGGGCTAAGGCCCGATGAAGATTAAACGGAAGGCTTGACCCGAAGAACATGATTAATGAGAAGGCTTGACCCAAAGATGCTTGTGTTGATTTGGGCTCTGAAAGGGGCTTGTTGCACACTGAGTTTCCAAACTCACCCCCCATTTCTTTAACCTTGCAGGTGAGCCTTGATGAGGAAACTTGGAGCTGGAGGGGATTCAGAGTGGCCATGATGATCGCTTTTGAACTTTGAAATCAGTAAACGGTTTTATATTATAGTATTATCTTAATTGTTAACATTATTTGTTTTTAGGTTGTAATAAGGCCATTTTAACTATTCTTCTGGGATTATTTTTATTTGTAATAACTCTATATTTTTCTGATAATAATTCAAAATGGACCAGACTTAGGGTGCGTTTTCAAAATGATACTCGTTTTCAAAAAAAAATGTAACGATACAATTAATCGGTTTATCAAAAATATCTACTTGAATGAACTTCAACTTGTTTATCAAAGTGTGGCAATGGTTGTGGGCATGTCTAGGATTGGATCCAATCGAGAGCTTGGTACTTAAGTAGCCTTCATGGCTCACCTCCTCTGTTTCGGATACCTACCTGGTGCACAGCTTCCATTCACTTTGATTACTTAGCAAAAAAAAACTATCTTTTCAAACACTAAAGAGGACATTGAAAGAGGCATGGGTTTTCTTAAAAAACATCAATGTAACACGTCGGATCCAGCCATAACGTCTGGGCTGAGTTTGAGGTGTTATATTTAGTGTTATCAGAGCCCGGTTGCAACGAACTCGGCTGTGGGTTTCTAAACGGGTTTAAAATCAAGAATTTCAAAATAAGGGTATTTTAAATCAATTTTTTTTAAGAATTTCTATTCTCTGTGACCAAATACATGTTTTTGTTTTAAATGGTTTGGAGAAAGACGTGGCACACTGAATCCCAGGCACCAAGTCTGTAAGTATTTTCTTTTACGCCATGTGATATTGATATGATGCTATAGATAGAACTGAGACCGTACTATGATACTTTAGATAGGGTAGAGCTGTAAAATATTAGGATTGAGACTGTAGCTAGGCTACGACGTTGCGGAAACAATCCCTGAATTGCTATATGTCCATAAGATATCTCGTAATAAACAGCTGAAATATTAAACTGATGTCACAAAATTTGTAAACAGATAATTCGATATGAGTACAAGAGAAACTCGTGGACGAGGCCGCGGACGTAGTCGCGAAAGGGTGCAAGTTGAATCTTCATCCTCAGGGCATAGGCCAGCTGAGGAGGCATCTGTGCCACAGGCAACTGAGGCTGGGTCACATGATCGGGCTGCAGGGGATGATGCTTTGTCCCAAGCGATGTTAAGGGTCTTGGAAAGGGTTGTTGGAGGTAGCACCGGGACAGTGAATAGGGGATCCATCTCTGAGCGACTCCGGGCTAACGGAGCAGAGGTTTTTAGGGGCGTGTCTGGAGTAGTCCCAAATGTGGCTGAATATTGGCTAGAGGCAACAGAGCGGATTATGGATGACCTAGATTGCTTTGTGGAGCAAAAGCTGAAGGGGACCGTGTCGTTACTACGAGATGAGGCATACCAGTGGTGGATCACTGTAAGGGAGAGTACCCCGATCGAACGAGTAACCTGGGAACTGTTCAGAGTGCTTTTAAGGGGAGGTATGTTGGAGCTAGTTATGTGGATGCCCGTCGAAAGGAATTTTTGAATCTAGCTCAGGGCAATAAGACTGTTGCGGAGTATGAGGCAGAATTCTTGAGGCTGAGTCGTTATGCTAGCAGGATAGTTGCGACCGAATATGAGCGCAGTGTTCAATTCGAGGATGGCCTCCGCGATGAGCTTAGGGTGTTGATAGCTCCACAGAGGGAGTGTGCTTTTGCTACGTTGGTGAAGAAGGCTAAGATAGCTGAGGAAGTAAAACGAACCGAATGGCAGAATCGTGAGAAGGATCGACCCAGATTCAGGAGAGATTCCGGACCCTCGGGTGCTGGAAATAGAAATGTTAAAAGAGCTAGAATGGAGGAACCAGTTTGACCAGCTCCAGTTAATACTTTTAGACCTCAGGTTTGTAAGGACTGTGGCAGAGTACATTGGGGGAGTGCTGGAAATGAACTGGGGCATGTTTTCGATGTGGGTCAAAGGAACATAAGTTTAGAGAGTGTCCTCGGAGAGCAGCTCAGGATCAAGTTGCGGAGAAAAGAGGTGTCCAACCGCAGCGAGGATGACCACCACCACAGAGAGGTCGTGGGCATGGTTGAGGTGGCAATGGTAATGGACGAGGACGTGGGGCACCTGGCAGGGGTGCTAGACATGCTGAAGCTCGACAACCGGTGTTGGTTTATACTGCACGGCATCGTGAGGAGGGTGATGCTCCTGATGTTATAACCGATACTTTCCTCATTCATAGCAAGCCTTGCACTACTTTGATTGATGTGGGTTCCACTCACTCGTATGTTGCTTGTGATGTATCTAGGGCATTGGGTGTGCTTCCTGAGGAGACTGTAAGTGGGGTATCAGTGAAAAGTCATTTGGGACATTCGGTTAAGGTAGATAAACTCTTTAGGGAGGTGTCTTTAGAGACACAAGGTAGGATATTTGTAGGGGATTTAATGGAGCTGCCATTTGGGGAATTTGATCTTATTTTGGGAATGGACTGGCTAACTAAGCATAGGGCGACGTTGGATTGTGCTGTTAAGATAATGGTGCTAAGAACTGCCAAGGATGAATAGATAATGGTCATAGGGGAGCGAAGGAACTATTTGTCCAATGTTGTCTCGGCTTTAAGGGCTGAGAAGTTGATTCGGAAAAGTTGTGAGGCGTTTTTAGCATTCGTGACTCAAGATGAACCTGAGGGGATGATTGTGGAGTCAGTTAGGACCATCAATGAATTTCAAGATGTATTTCCGGAAGAACTTCCTAGACTACCTCCGAATAGAGAAGTTGAGTTCGGAATCGACTTGTTACCTGAAACAGCTCCAGTATCCATTGCACCTTATAGGATGGCACCAAAGGAGTTGGTGGAACTTAAGGCTCGATTCAAATCTTTGTTAGATAGAGGTTTATAAGACCAAGTGTTTCTCCGTAAGGTGCACCAGTGTTGTTCGTAAAGAAGAAAGATGGGACCATGCGGATGTGTATTGATTATCGGCATTTGAACAAACTGACGATCAAGAACAAGTATCATTTGCCAAGAATCGACGATCTATTCAACCAACTGAAAGGAGCCTCGGTATTTTTTAATATTGACCTTCGGTCAGGATATCATTAGTTGAGAGTCAAAGAAGAGGATATTCATAAGACGACATTCAGAACTCGATAAGGTCACTACGAGTTTCTGGTTATGCCTTTTGGTTTGAGTAATGCACCGGCAGCATTCATGGATTTGATGAATCAGGTATTTCAGCCGTACTTGGATCAGTTCGTAGTCGTTTTTATCAATGATATCTTAGTACACTCGGAAACAGAAGAGAAACATGATGAGCATCTTCATATTGCGCTGCAAGTGCTAAGGGAAAAGTAACTCTATGCAAAGTTCAGTAAGTGTGAGTTTTGGTTGAGTGAAGTAACATTCTTGGGGCATGTTGTGTCTACTGAGGGGATCAAGGTAGACCCTCGGAAGATTGAGGTGATTCTGGAATGGAAGCCACCGAAGCCAGTAATAGAAATCTGAAGTTTTCTGGGGTTGGTAGGTTATTATCGACGATTTGTGGAAGGATTTTCCGTGTTGGCAGTGCCGTTAACGAAACTTATAAGGAAGGGAGCACCGTTTGTTTGGACAAATAAGCAGCAAGAGGCTTTTGAAAAGTTAAAGAAGGTTCTAACTGAGGCACCGGTGTTGATTCAGCCAGAGTCTGGTAAGGATTTCACTGTGTACAGTGATGTGTCACATGTAGGGTTGGGCTGTGTGTTGATGCAAGACGGTAAAGTGGTCGCTTATGCTTCACGACAGCTTAAGCCTCATAAGGTAAACTATCCTACTCATGACTTGGAGTTAGCAGCGGTGATCCTTGCGCTTAAGATGTGGAGGCACTACTTGTATGGGGAGAGATACATTATCTATACGGATCATAAGAGTCTTAAGTACTTGCTGACTCAAAAGGAGCTGAATCTCAAACAGCAAAGGTGGACAGAGTTGTTAAAGGACTATGACTGTTTGATTGAGTACCATCCAGGTAAGGCAAATGTCGTGGCTGATGCGTTGAGTCGAAGGACTGTGGCGGAATTGAAGGCAATGTTTGCTCGCTTAAGCTTGTATGACGATGGAAGCTTATTGGCAGAATTACAAGTGAGACCGACTTGGGTGGAGCAGATTAAGAAGCAGCAGTTGGTGGATGAGTCATTGGTTTCTCGGTTTCAGCAAGTTGAGAAGGGGGAGAATCCAGACTTTGGATTAAATGGTGATGGGGTTCTTTGTTTTTGAGGAAGAATTTGTGCACCGAAAGACTCTAACTTGAGATTGATGATTTTGAGGGAGGCACATGTTGGACCTTGTGCTATGCATCCAAGAGGGAGTAAGTTGTATCAAGACTTGCGAGAGCCCTATTGGTGGCCTGGGCTCAAGCGAGAAGTGACCGAATTTGTGGGAAAATGTTTGACGTGTCAACAAGTAAAGGCCGAGCATCAACTGCCTTCAGGATTGTTACAGCCAATGAAGATACCACTTTGGAAATAGGAAAGGGTAACCATGGATTTTCTAAGTGGTCTGCCATTGACACCTTCCAAGAAGGACTCAGTCTGGGTGATTGTAGATAGGCTGACAAAATCTGCCCATTTCATACCTGTCCGAACCGATTACTCACAAGTTGGCCAAGTTGTACGTGGTAGAGATAGTGCGGTTGCATGGAGTGCCAGTATCAATAATTTCTAACCGAGACCCAAGGTTTACATCTCGGTTTTGGCAGAAGTTACACGAAACGTTGGGTACACGATTGGATTTTAGTACTACTTTTCACCCTCAGTCGGATGGGCAGTCAGAGAGGGTTATCCAGATTCTAGAAGATATGTTGAGGGGTTGTGTTATCGACTTTAGGGGCAGTTGGGAGGATTACTTGCCTTTGGCGGAATTCGCGTATAACAACCCTTACTAAGCAAGTATTCAGATGGCTCCTTACGAGGCACTGTATGGGCGAAGGTGTCGTTCGCCTACTTGTTGGGCTGAGTTGGGGGAAAGGCAAGTACTTGGACCGGAGTTAGTAGCGAATACTAAAGACAAAGTTAAGGTGATCAGGAGTCAATTAAAGGAGGCAGCGGATCGGTAAAAGTCTTATGCTGATCTGAAGCGTAAGGATATGGAATATACTGTAGGGGACATGGTCTTTTTGGAGGTTTCACCTTGGAAGAAGATATTGAGGTTTGGTAAGAAGGGCAAGTTGAGTCCACAGTTCATTGGGCCTTATCGGATCCTTAAGCGGATAGGGCCAGTAGCTTATCAGCTAGAGTTACCTCCAAAGCTAGATCGTATTCACGACGACTTTCATGTGTCCATGCTAAGGCGATATCGTTCTGACCCTACTTATATCGTGCCAGTTACAGAAATCGAGGTACTGTCAGACTTGACTTTCGAGGAAGAACCTTTGCAGATACTTGACCGTGATGTCAAGGTGTTGAGAAGAAAGTCAGTCCCATTGGTGAAGGTACTTTAGAGGAACCATGGCAAAGAAGAGGCTACATGGGAGTCCGAAGAGGCGATGCGTCAACAATATCCTCAACTGTTTGGCTCGGTAAAATTTCGAGGCCAAATTTCTTTTTAAGGAGGGTAGAGTTGTAACATCCTGATTTTTGGGTTTTGTAATTTCGAGAATTTGGTAAGTTTTAAAATTTGGTATTTGGTAGTGAAAATTCATAGTTGGAATATGTAAGTGGGCCTATGGAAGGCCCACGGGCTGGCCAAAACCCGGAAGAATTTTTGAATTTTGGACTTAAGGAGTTAGGGGCGTTGGATAGGTGGCCTTATTAAAAGACGAGGGTAAAATGTAACACAAAAGAGCCCTTGGCAAAGTGGCTAAGTGACGCCACTAAGGAGCTAAAAAAGTGGCGTGTAAGTGGTTGAGGAAGGCCAGGGTTCGATCCACTAAGCTGGCAATTGTGGTGTTTTTTTATGTCTTGAGCAGGCAGGAGTTGGAAGTTGAATGAAACTCTGTTGGAGAGAGTTTGAATCAGTCAAACGCATGGATTAAGGAGTGATAAGGGGAGAGATTTTGGGGATCTGGAGAGAAGCTAAGAGTTGGCCGAATAGTAGGACTTGGAGAGGGGATTTCGACAGAGGAGTATTTGGCTAGTATTTCGGCATTTAGGGACTTAGTTGTGCCGTTTTTTCTTCTATTTAAACATCATAGGGTTATTCTTTTCTTCCATTTTCTTCTCTAGTCGAAATCACCACTCTCTTCATCCAGTTTTCT
Organism: Gossypium longicalyx; assembly: GCA_025698465.1. Taxonomy (NCBI): domain Eukaryota; kingdom Viridiplantae; phylum Streptophyta; class Magnoliopsida; order Malvales; family Malvaceae; genus Gossypium; species Gossypium longicalyx. Next base: position 58,092,354 of record CM046998.1, read on the forward strand.
TTTTTCCTTTCTTTTCATCACCTTTGCCGAATAGTTACAAGAACCGAAACCTTTGAAGATTGTTTGTGCCGTTTGCTTTTAGACCAGCATCTTTACTATTCTCTTTATTTGTGGTGACCGATCCCTTCATCTGGTAAGTACTCAAAACTTTTGTTTTATTCACTATTTCGGGATTTAGAAGTTGAAACCTCTGAAGGCATAGGGAAGTTGTCGACTTGTCTAGATTGATTATAAATTTGGATTGATTTGTATGTGTGTGTTAGTTTACAAAGGAGGTGATCAACAAGGAGCGTTAAATTAAAGGCGTGGGCGCAGCTAGATTTAGATCTAGTGCATCTAAGTCGACAAGGGTAAGGTTTCATAGCCATTAAGGTATTGGCCGAGTATGGTAAGAGAGTTCTTGCATTGGTTTCATGGATTCATAGTTTAATCAGTTAAGTGGTGGATTGTAGGAATCGTCGCATAGATGATCTCGTGGTGGTAGTCGCAAATCAGGTGTGTAACAAACCCTCTTTCGTAGCTTAACTCGATATATGCCGAAAAGCCGAAATGCCAAAAATTCTGGCATTTCGAGGACTCGTGAGCATGCGAATGCTCATAGGTTGGTTAGATACGCTAAGTTTGATGATCGGGATCGTTGGAACAGGTAAGGGCACGATTTCCTGCATCACGGTATGTTGGGCCTCGATGGGCTTTTCGGGCCATTTGGGTAAGGTTGGTAGAAAATGGAATCCAGATAAATTGCACATTAAGACAGTTAATACCGTTATGGAATATAGGCTAAATGGGCCTAGATGACTAAATCAGCTATGTAGGGCCGGCCTATTAGGGGTTTTTGGCCCAATAATTCGGTTTTGCTAGAATGGGCTAGAATCGCTGTTTAAACACTTGAAATTGTTGATAATTGATAATGAGCATGGAAAACCCCAATAATTGATAAAATAATGAAATTACCCTTATAATGTGAAAATGACCATTTTGCCCCTAGGTGGAAATGACCATTATTCCCCTAGGGTTATGTTATAATTAAGATGCATGTGATACTGTTTTTGTACATGATATGCACATGATATGCCATGATATAATCATATATGCACGGGTTGGGTTTTATATGAACGGAGGAAATGCTAAAAGGGCTTTGCCCCAGTTTACCGAAAAGGGCTTTGCCCCAGTTATTAAAAGAGAGCTAGGCCTCCAGTTATATGATAAAGCAACTATCTTTGCCAAAGGGAGAGTAATCTTGGTTGGGTGGGTTGAGTTATTCCCCACATGGAGAGCTTGGTTGGTACGGGTGGAGAGTAGCAGTTGGGTGGGTTGATAGTTTCCCCACATATGGATATGGTTTTGCATACATACATTGAGATTTACATATTTGATTGTTATGAAGATGGGCCAGTGGGCCATACCGTTTACAGAATAAGGCTTCTGCCTAGTGATATGAATTATGAAAAGGCTTCGGCCCAGTGAGTTTATATATGAACAAGGGCTAAGGCCCAGTAACCGTTAAACGGAAGGCTTCAGCCCAATAACATGATTAATGAGAAGGCTTCGGCCAAGTATGCTTGTGTTGATTTGGGCTCTGAAAGGGGCTTGTTGCACACTGAGTTTCCAAACTCACCCCCCCCCATTTATTTAACCTTGCAGTTGAGCCTTGATGAGGAAACTTGAAGCTGGAGGGGATTCAGAGTGGCCATAATGATCGCTTTTGAACTTTGAAATCAGTAAACGGTTTTATATTATAGTATTATCTTAACTGTTAACATTATTTATTTTTTGGTTGTAATAAGGCCATTTTAACTATTCTTCTAGGATTATTTTTATTTTTAATAACTCTATATTTTTCTGATAATAATTCAAAATGGGCTAGACTTAGGGCGCATTTTCAAAATGATACTCGTTTTCAAAAAAAATGCAACGATACAATTAATCGGTTTATCAAAAATATCTACTTGAATGAAATTCAACTTGTTTATCAAAGTGTGGTAATGGTTGTGGGCATGTCTAGGATTGGATCCAATCGAGAGCTTGGTACTTAAGCAGCCTTCATGGCTCACCTCCTCTGTTTCGGATACCTACCTGGTGCACAGCTTCCATTCACTTTGGTTACTTAGCAAAAAAAAACTATCTTTTCAAACACTAAGGAGGACATTGAAAGAGGCATGGGTTTTCTTAAAAAACTTCAATGTGACACGTCGGATCCAGCCATAACATCTGGGCCGGGTTTGGGGTGTTACAGTTAAGTTCCTTTTCCATGACTAATTCATCTAACTCGGATACTGCAGAACAATCATCAACTACATCTGGAAATAGCATAGACTTAAAAACATTAAATGTTACCTAATCGTCCTAAACACGTATAGTAAGCTCGCCCTTCTGTACATCAATAAGGGTCCTTCCAATTGCTAGGAAAGGCCTTCCTAGGATGATTGACACCTCTTTATCTACTTCAAAGTCTAGAATAACTAAGTCGGTAAGAAAATAAATTTGTCTACACGTACCAATACTCTTCGATTTTTCCTTCTAGATGTGCTAAGGATCGATCTGTTAATTGAAGTGTAACCGTAGTAGGTCTAACTTTACCTATCCCTAACTTTCTAAATATGAACATGGGCATCATGTTAATGCTCACACCTAAATCGCACAATGCCTTACCACAATACGTTGATCCAATGTTGCAAGGTATGGTAAAAACATCCAAGATCCTTCAACCTTTGGGGTAGTTTGTCTTGAAGATATGCACTGCATTCTTTCGTCAGAGCTACCGTCTCAAATTCTCTAAGTCTTCATTTCTTAGATAGGATATCCTTTATAAATTCGGCGTAATTCGGCATTTTTTTCAAGTGCTTCTACCAACGAAATGTTAATATGAAGTTGCTAGAGTACGTCTAGAAATTTTTTGAACTGGACTTCCTACTTCTGCTTCTGAAGTCTTTAAGGGTAGGGTGGTGGTGGATTCTTTACTGGAACTGGTTGATTCATTTTCTATGGCAATTCTACATCCAATAAAGTTTTTAGTTTATCATAATTGACAGGTTTGGAAATTACCTTATTAGGTTTTATAGATTCTGGTTTCGGTGAAGCTGGAATTCCAACCCTTGGTTGAACTTCCACTGAATCTTAAGCATCAACTGGCTCCTCTTCAACTTCAATAGTGTTGGGCTCTAATGTCTTTCCACTCCTTAATTTCAATGCATGACAATACTCTTTCCCTAAATATCTTAGGTTCTTTGTATCATTAGGCAGAGCACCTTGTGGTTGGTCCCTAAGTTCAATTACAAGCTGGCCTATTGGGTTTTCCAAGTTTTTCAATGTGGTTGCTTGGCTTTGGATTAAGGCATTATATTTTGCTATGTATGCCTTCAATAGGTTTTCTAAGCCATTGGAAGTTTTAACTTGAGGTTGTTTTTGGACTTGTTGGGTAAATACAGGTGGCTGGGTCTATCTAGGTTGGACGTAAATGTTACTGGGTCCATCCCATTGGTTACTCCAAGAGAAATTAGGGTGGTTCAGCCAAGATGGGTTATAAAAATTGGATTGCAGCCCTTGTCTTCCTCGGTTCTAGTTCTAGTTACCCATGTAATACATGGATTTTAGGTTTGATGGAAATTTTTTGAACAAGTTTCCTTCCCCACAATAAATGCAAGCTACATTTTCAAATTGATTGGGTGTCTGAGCTGCAAAACTATTAAACCCATTAGTAGTAAAATTCTTAAGCATTAAGGAAATCGAAGATACTAGAGATGCTAGTGAAGTGCGAGCATCTACTTTATGCACTCTAGTGACTCGTCTTCCTGATGCTACTTGATTGATTAGCCATTAGTAGTTGTTGCTGGAAATCCTCTCAATGATTTTATAAGCCTCATTATAAGACTTAGAAAAGGGAGCTCCATTAGCAGAAGTGTCTACTACCATTCTCATGTTAGCATTGAGACCACTATAGAATGTCTCAAGTTGGATGCAATACGAGATTCTATGATGAGGGCACTTCCGTAGTAATTCTTTGTACCTTTCTCATGCCTCATATAAGGACTCGTCATCTATTTGTTGGAAAGTAGTAATTTCATTCCGCAATTTAGCATTCTTGCTAGGTGGTAAGTACTTCATAAGGAATCTTTCTGCTAACTCTTGCCATGTGGTAATAGAATGTGGTGGCAATAAGTTCAACCAGGCTCGAGCTCTGTCCCCCAGTGAATATGGGAACAACTTTAATCGTGGTGCATCTTCGAGTACTCTAGCTAACTTGAAAGAATCACTCACCTCCACAAATAGTCTTAAATGAAGGTGAGGATCTTCGGTAGGCATTCCACTGAATTGGCCCACTGCTTGAAGCAACTAGAACATAATCAGTTTCAGGTCAAATTGTTGTGCCTCAATTTTGGGTCTTCTAATACCTTGATTAAGATCTAGAAACACCGGCACGACATATTATCTTAGAGCTCTATCCCTATCATCAGTAATAAGAATAGGATTTTGAGCAGGGTTTGCTCCGTTTCCTTGATTCGAATTTTCAAAGTTCATCTCTTCGGTCCTTCTCTGAATAGCTTGTCTTCTTCGTTGTCGAAAAGTTCTTTCAATTTTAGGATCCACAGGGAGTACATCGATAATTCAATCAATACTCATAAACATTTGAAACAAACACAAAAAAATTAATTAAATTAAAGTTGAACAAAAAAAAATTAACCAAAATGCAAAATTAGCAAATTCAAAAATAATGACTTTTAAAACATTATCCGGCAACGGCACCAAAAACTTGGAACAATGGAAATGTGCAAGTGTACACAATCACAACATGTAATAAAGTGACAAGTAAATGTCGAGTTATCGTACCAACAGGGATTGTGCAAACAATTATTTATGAAATGCAATTAAAAAAACTTTGGTGAAGAAAAATCATTTGTTTGAAAAGGGGTTTAATAAAACTAGATTTTAGCTAAGTAAATTAACTAAGAAAATTAAAAAGGTAAAAATTCCAATGCACGATTTCTAAAAAACAATTTGAATCAATATGATACAATTGTGTTAGATCAACTACATTTTTTAACTTAATATTACTAAAACAATGTTCATGTTGTTATGAATAAATTCACGGCAACTTGGAAATTTGTTAACTATAGTACATACAGACTTGCAAAGTTAACTAATCTCTTGAACATATTACTATGCCAATGTAAACAATTATTCAATTTTAATAAGAAAATAAAAGATTAAGTGAAGTAACAATATATTCCTACATTGAAACAATTTAATCACAATAATCTTGTAAGTTATGCAAGACTGATGTACCGTTTAATATCGTCGCTAATTTAACCCTAAGCTACCGTAGAAGATTAAACCTGCACTAATTAAGTATTGTATTAATTAATTATAATTTAAATATGATTATTAATTAAATCATTAGTTACCTTACAATTATAATGCAAGTATAACATAATCATGGTTTTACTTAATCAAATAATTTACCAAAACCTATAATAACACAAACATGATTTTAATAACTTAAGTGGACGAAATGCAATTAACCTAACACGAATTAAATTTAAGCCATGTTAATTACATTTAGAATAACAACATAACAAATATTCATAGACATGTTCATAACAACAACAATAAAAGTTAAAGGATAGGAAACTAGAATCAAATCCGATGTTTCTTCGAAGCCTAACTAGTTTGCTCCACTCTTCCTTCTTCGCTCATTCTATTGAACTGAGACTTCTACAAGCACTTGAATTATACTACCCAAGGTGATTGAAGGGTCTTTTCGAAGAGGAAAATCAACAAAGGAAAGTAGAAGGGAAAAATGGAAAACAAAGGAGAGAAAGTGAGTGGAAGAGAGAGAGAAGTGTGGAAATGATAGGTGTGTTGAAATGAATTGGTGAAAGGGATATTTATTGGTGGGATTGGCTAATAAAAATAGCAAAAAATCAGCAGCCATATACCCCCTTGGCCAGCCACACATGTGGCAAGTTTGAATGTTACAAACTTGCTAAATTTAGCTTGGGTGAAACTTTAAAAGCATAGAAAGTGGAGGGGTTTGAATGCAATTTCAAGGAGACTTCAAGGGCTGATTTTCAAGTCAATAAATAATCTATTTTGAACTGATTGCGTCAGCATGTTGGACGATTTTGGCAGCCCGATTGCTCAATTAGATCAGTCTCTCGTATTAGCACAACTAGGCCCCATTTTCATAATATAATTAATAATAATTATTTAACCCAAAATAAATTGGATAAAAATTAAAATTAGTTATATTATATATTAATATTCATAATTTTGACCGTCTTAGGCTGAAAATTTAATTCGCCTCGATGCTTCAAAAATCCTTTCACGTTTTTGTGCTTCTAGAAGTGTCTGTTGAGCCAATTTTAACCTTTTGTGCAAACCTGTCGAAATTAAATCAAAATTTATGAAAATTCATTATAAAATTAATTAAAATTTAATATGTTAATAATTTGAGTGCAATTTAATTATTTTATAATTATAGTATATTTTTCAATAAGAATTACTACGAAATTGCGTTTGAGTTAAAAAATGCATGAAAAAGTCTATATATTTTCATGTTTTCACATCACATCGAAGAAGCTTATAGAACTAAAGATTTCAGGAACTCCTAAATCGAGCATTCATCCATCCTAGTGTGTCTATATGGGGGGAACCAGTGATGTTTGTAAAGAAGAAGGATGGTACTATGATGTGTATAGATTACCGTCAGTTGAATAAATTGATGCTAAAGAATAAGTACCCACTTCCAAGGATCGACAATTTATTCAACCAGTTTCATGGGGCTTCTGTGTTATTCCAATATAGATCTCTATTCTGGGTACCATCAACTTAGGGTTAAGGAAGTCGATGTTCATAAGACTATTTTTAGGGCTCGTTATGGGCATTACAAGTTCCTAGTCATGCCCTTTGCTTTGACAAATGCTTCGGCTGTATTCATGGATATTATGAATTGGGTTTTCCAACCATATTTTTAGCTCACTTCATCATGGTCTTCATCAACAACATTCTGGTATACTCTAAGAGTGAGGGTAAGCATGATGAGGATCTTTGAGTATTTCTTTAGATACCACGTGAGAAGTGACTCTATGCTAAGTTGAGTAAATATGAGTTTTGGCTTAAAGAAGTCACCTTTCTGGGTCATATGGTTTCTACTGAGGGGATCCAAGTTGATCCTAAGAAAATTTAGGGTGTGCTTGAGTGGAAACAGCCTAGGAATATTTTTGAGATCCGCAGTTTCCTTTGGCTAGCGGGTTACTATCGAAGATTTGTTGAAGGTGTAACACCCCAAACCCGGCCCAGACGTTATGGCCGGACCCGACGTGTCACATTGAAGGTTTTTTAAGAAAACCCATGCCTCTTTCAATGTCCTCCTTAGTGTTTGAAAAGATAGTTTTTTTTTTTTTTGCTAAGTAATCAAAGTGAATGGAAGCTGTGCACCAGGTAGGTATCCGAAACAGAGGAGGTGAGCCATGAAGGCTGCTTAAGTACCAAGCTCTCGATTGGGTCCAATCCTAGACATGCCCACAACCATTGCCACACTTTGATAAACAAGTTGAAGTTCATTCAAGTAGATATTTTTGATAAACCAATTAATTGTATCGTTGCATTTTTTTTTTGAAAACGACTATCATTTTGAAAACGCGCCCTAAGTCTAGCCCATTTTGAATTATTATCAGAAAAATATAGAGTTATTAAAAATAAAAATAATCCCAGAAGAATAGTTGAAATGGCCTTATTACAACCCAAAAACAAATAATGTTAACAGTTAAGATAATACTATAATATAAAACCGTTTACTGATTTCAAAGTTCAAAAGCGATCATCATGGCCACTTTGAATCCCCTCCGGCTCCAAGTTTCCTCATCAAGGCTCACCTGCAAGGTTAAAGAAATGGGGGGTGAGTTTGGAAACTCAGTGTGCAACAAGCCCCTTTCAGAGCCCAAATCAACACAGGCATACTGGGTCGAAGCCTTCTCATTAATCATGTTACTGGGCCGAAGCCTTCCGTTTAACGGTTACTGGGCCTTAGCCCTTATTCATATATAAACTCACTGGGCCGAAGCCTTATTCTGTAAATGGTATGGCCCACTGGCCCATCTTCATAACAATCAAATATGTAAATCTCAATGCATGTGTGCAAACCCATATCCATATGTGGGGAAACTATCAACCCATCCAACCGCTACTCTCCACCCGTACCAACCAAGCTCTCCATGTGGGGAATAACTCAACCCACCCAACCAATACTCTCCATCGGCAAAGATAGTCGCTGATTATCATATAACTGGAGGCCTAGCCTCTTTTAATAACTAGGGCAAAGCCCTTTTCGGTAAACTGGGGCAAAGCCCTTTTAGCACGTCCTCCGTTCATATAAAACCCAACCCATGCATATATGATTATATCATGGCATATCATGTGCATATCATGCATCTTAATTATAACATAACCCTAGGGGTATAATGGTCATTTCCACCTAGGGGCAAAATGGTCATTTTCACATTATAAGGGTAATTTCATTATTTTATCAATTATTATGGTTTTCTATGCTCATTATCAATTATCAAAAATTTCAAGTGTTTAAACAGCGATTCTAGCCCATTCTAGCAAAACCGAATTATTGGGCCAAAAACCCCTAATAGGCCCTACATAGCTGATTTAGTCATCTAGGCCCATTTAGCCTATATTCCATAACGGTATTAACTGTCTTAATGTGAAATTTATCTGGATTCTATTTTCTACCAACCTTACCCAAATGGCCCGAAAAGCCCATTGGGCCCGATTTCAGCCCCTCGAGGCCCAACTTACCGTGATGAAGGAAATCGTGCCATTACCTGTTCCAACGATCCCGATCATCAAACTTAGCATATCTAACCACCCTATGAGCATTCGCATGCTCACGAGTCCTCGAAATGCCAAAATTTTCAGTATTTCGGCTTTTTGGCATATTTCGAGTTAAGCTACGAAAGAGGGTTTGTTACACACCTGATTTGCGACTACCACCACGAGATCATCTATGCGACGATTTCTACAATCCACCACTTAACCGATTAAACTATGAATCCATGAAACCAATGCAAGAACTCTCTTACCATACTTAGCCAATACTTTAATGGCCATGAAACCTTACCTTTGTCGACTTAGATGCACTAGATCTAAATCTAGATGTGCCCACGCCTTTAATCCAACACTCCTCGTTGATCACCTCCGTTGTAAACTAACACACACATACGAATCAATCCAAAGTTATAATCAATCTAGACAAGTCGACAGCCTCCCTATGCCTTCAAAGATTTCAGCTTCTAAATCCTGAAATAGTGAATAAAACGAAAGTTTTGAGTACTTACCAGATGAAGGGATCGGTCACCACAAATAAAAAGAACAGGAAAGATGCTGGTCTAAAGGCAAACGACACAACCAATCTTCAAAGGTTTCGGTTCTTGTAACTCTTCAGCAAAGGTGATGAAAAGAAAGGAAAAAAGAAAACTAGATGAAGAGAGTGGTTATTTCGGCTAGAGAAGAAAAGGGAAGAAAAGAATAACCCTATGATGTTTAAACAGAAGAAAAAACGGCACAACTAAGTCCCTAAATGCCGAAATACTAGCTAAATACTCCTCTGACGAAATCCCTTCTCCAATTCCCACTATTCGGCGAACTCTTAGCTTCTCTCCAAATCCCCAAAATCTCTCCCCTTATCACTCCTTAATTCATGCGTTTGACTGATTCAAACTCTCTCCAACAGAGTTTCATTCAACTTCCAACTCCTGCCTGCTCAAGACATAAAAAGAACACCACAATTGCTAGCTTAGTGGATCGAACCCTGGCCTTCCTCAACCACTTATACGCCACTATTTTAGCTCATTAGTGGCGTCACTTAGCCACTTTGCCAAGGGCTCTTTTGTGTTACATTTTACCCTCGTCTTTTAATAAGGCCACCTATCTAATGCCCCTAACTCCTTAAGTCCAAAATTCAAAAATTCTTCCGGGTTTTGGCCAGCCCGTGGGCCTTCCATAGGCCCACTTACATATTCCAACTATGAATTTTCACTACCAACTACCAAATTTTAAAAACTTACCAAATTCTCAGAAATTACGAAAACCCAAAAATCAGGATGTTACAACTCTACCCTCCTTAAAAAAATTCCGGCCTCGAAATTTTACCTAAGCCAAACAGTTGAGGATATTGTTGACGCATCGCCTCTTCGGACTCCCAAGTAGCCTCTTCTTTGCCATGGTTCCTCCAAAGTACCTTCACCAATGGGACTGACTTTCTTCTCAACACTTTGACATCACGGTCAAGTATCTGCACAGGTTCTTCCTCGAAAGTCAAGTCTGACTGTACCTCGATTTCACCAACTGGCACGATATGAGTAGGGTTAGAACGATATTGCCTTAGCATGGACACATGAAAGACGTCGTGAATACGATCCAGATCTGGAGGTAACTCTAGCTGATAAGCCACCGGCCCTATCCGTTTAAGGATCCGATAAGGCCCAATGAATCGTGGACTCAAGTTGCCCTTCTTACCAAACCTCAATATCTTCTTCCAAGGGGAAACCTTCAAAAAGACCATGTCCCCTACATCATATTTCATATTCTTACGCTTCAGATCAGTATAAGACTTTTGTCGATCCGCTGCCTCCTTTAATCGATTCCTGATCACCTTAACTTTGTCTTCAGTATTCGCTACTAACTCCGGTCCAAGTACTTACCTTTCCTCCAACTCAACCCAACAAGTAGGCGAATGACACCTTCGCCCATACAGTGCCTCATAAGGAGCCATCTGAATACTTGCTTGGTAACTGTTGTTATACGCGAATTCCGCCAACGGCAAGTAATCCTCCCAACTGCCCCTAAAGTCGATAACACAACCCCTCAAAATATCTTCTAGAATCTGGATAACCCTCTCTGACTGCCCATCCAACTGAGGGTGAAAAGCAGTACTGAAATCCAATCGTGTACCCAACGCTTCGTGTAACTTCTGCCAAAATTGAGATGTAAACCTTGGGTCTCGGTCAGAAATTATTAGTACTAGCACTCCATGCAACCGCACTATCTCTGCCACATACAACTTGGCCAACTTCTGAAGTGAGTAATCGGTTCGGACAGGTATAAAATGGGCAGATTTTGTCAGCCTATCCACAATCACCCAGACTGAGTCCTTCTTGAAAGGTGACAATGGCAGACCACTCACAAAATCAATGGTTACCCTTTCCCATTTCCAAAGTGGTATCTTCACTGGCTGTAACAATCCTGAAGGCAGTTGATGCTCGGCCTTTACTTGTTGACACGTCAAACATTTTCCCACAAATTCGGTCACTTCTCGCTTGAGCCCAGGCCACCAATATAGCTCTCGCAAGTCTCGATACAACTTACTCCCTCCTAGATGCATAGCACACGGTCCACCATGTGCCTCCCTCAAAATCATCAATCTCAAGTCAGAGTCCTTCGCCACACAAATTATTCCTCGAAAACAAGGAACCCCATCACCATTTAATCCAAAGTCTGGATTCTCCCCCTTCTCAACTTGCTAAAACCGAGAAACCAACGACTCATCCACCAACTGCTGCTTCTTAATCTGCTCCACCCAAGTCGGTCTCACTTGTAATTCTGCCAATAAGCTTCCATCGTCATACAAGCTTAAGCGAGCAAACATTGCCTTCAATTTTGCCACAGTCCTTCGACTCAACGCATCAGCCATGACATTTACCTTACCTGGATGGTACTCAATCGAACAGTCAAAGTTCTTTAACAACTCTATCCATCTTCGCTGTCTAAGATTCAGCTTCTTTTGAGTCAGCAAGTACTTAAGACTCTTATGATCCGTATAGATAATGCATCTCTCCCCATGCAAGTAGTGCCTCCATATCTTAAGCGCAAAGATCACTGCTGCCAACTCCAAGTCATGAGTAGGATAGTTTACCTCATGAGGCTTAAGCTGTCATGAAGTATAAGCGACCACTTCACCCTCTTGCATCAACACACAGCCCAACCCTACATGTGACGTATCACTGTACACAGTGAAATCCTTACTAGACTCTGGCTGAATCAACACTGGTGCCTCAGTCAGAACCTTCTTTAACTTTTCAAAAGCCTCTTGCTGCTTATTTGTCCAAACAAATGGTGCTCCCTTCCTTATAAGTTTCGTTAACGGCGCTGCCAACACGGAAAATCCTTCCACAAATCTTCGATAATAACCTGCCAACCCTAGAAAACTTTGGATTCCTGTTACTGACTTCGGTGGCTTCTATTCCAAAATCGTCTCAATCTTCCGAGGGTCTACCTTGATCCCCTCAGCAGACACAACATGCCCCAAGAATGTTACTTCACTCAACCAAAACTCACACTTACTAAACTTTGCATAGAGTTACTTTTCCCTTAGCACTTGCAGCGCAATATGAAGATGCTCATCATGTTTCTCTTCCGTTTTCGAGTACACTAAGATATCATCGATAAAATGACTACGAATTGATCCAAGTACGACTGAAATACCCGATTCATCAAATCCATGAATGCTGTCGGTGCATTAGTCAAACCAAAGGGCATAACCAGAAACTCGTAGTGACCATATCGAGTTCTGAATGTCGTCTTATGAATATCCTCTTCTTTGACTCTCAACTGATGATATCCTAATCGAAGGTCAATCTTAAAAAATACCGAGGCTCCTTTCAGTTGGTCGAATAGATCGTCGATTCTTGGCAAAGGATACTTGTTCTTGATCGTTAGTTTGTTCAACTGCCGATAATCAATACACATCTGCATGGTCCCATCTTTCTTCTTTACGAACAACACTGGTGCACCCCACGGAGAAACACATGGTCTTATAAACCCTCTATCTAACAGTTCTTGAATCTGAGCCTTAAGCTCCACCAACTCCTTTGGTGCCATCCTATAAGGTGCAACGGACACTGGAGCTGCTCCAGGTAACAAGTCGATTCCGAACTCAACTTCTCTATTCGGAGGTAGTCCAGGAAGTTCTTCCAGAAATACATCTTAAAATTCATTGATGGTCCTAACTGACTCCACAGTCAACCCCTCAGGTTCAGCTTGACTCACGAATGCTAAAAACGCCCCATAACCTTTACGAATCAACTTCTCAGCCCTTAAAGCCGAGACAACATTGGACAAATAGTTCCTTCGCTCCCCTATGACCATTATCTCTTCATCCTTGGCAGTTCTTAGCACCATTGTCTTAACAGCACAACCCAACATTGCCCTATGCTTAGTTAGCCAGTCCATTCCCAAAATAAGATCAAATTCCCCAAATGGCAGCTCCATTAAATCCCCTACAAATATCCTACCTTGTGTCTCTAAAGGCACCTCCCTAAAGAGTTTATCTATCTTAACCGAGTGTCCCAAAGGACTTATCACTGATACCCCACTCACAGTCTCCTCAGGAAGCACACCCAATGCCCCAGATACATCACAAGCAACATACGAGTGAGTGGAACCCACATCAATCAAAGCAGTGTAAGGCTTGCTATAAATGAGGAACGTACCGGTTATAACATCAGGAGCATCACCCTCCTCACGACGTTGTGCAGCGTAAACCAACGCCGACTGTCGAGCTTCAGCATGTCCAGCACCCCTGCCAGGTGCCCCACGTCCTCGTCCATTACCATTGCCACCTCTACCTTGCCCACGATCTCTCTGTGGTGGTGTTCCTCCTCACTGCGTTTGGACACCTCTTTGCTCCGTAACTTGATCCTGAGCTGCACTCCGAGGACACTCTCTAAACTTATGTTCCTTTGACCCACATCGAAAACATGCCCCAGTTCGTTTCCAGCACTCCCCCATATGCGCTCTGCCACAGTCCTTGTAAACCTGAGGTCTAAAAGTATTAACCGAAACTGGTCAAACTGGTTCCTCCATTCTAGCTCTTTTAACATTTCTATTTGCAGCACCCGAGGGTCCGGAATCCCTTCTGAATCTGGGTCGATCCCTCTCACGATTCTATTGTTCGGTTCGTTTTACTTCCTCGGCTATCTTAGCCTTCTCCACCAACGCAGCGAAATCACGCTCCCTCTGTGGAGCTATCAACACCCTAAGCTCATCGCGAAGGCCATCCTCGAATTGAACACTGCACTCATATTCGGTCGTAACTATCCCGCTAGCATAACGACTCAGCCTCAAGAATTCTGCCTCATACTCCGCAACAGTCTTATTGCCCTAAGCTAGATTCAAAAATTTCTTTCGACGGGTATCCACATAACTAGCTCTAGCATATCTCCCCTTAAAAGCACTCTTGAACAGTTCCCAGGTTACTCGTTCGACCGGGGTACTCTCCCTTACAGTGATCCACCACTGGTATGCCTCATCTCGTAGCAACGACACGGCCCCCTTTAGCTTTTGCTCTACAGAGCAATCTAGGTCGTCCATAATCCGCTCTGTTGCCTCTAGCCAATATTCAGCCACGTTTGGGGCTACTCCAGATAGGCCCCTAAAAACCTCTGCTCCGTTAGCCCAGAGTCGCTCAGAGATGGATCCCCTATTCACTGTCCTGGTGCTAGCTCCAGCAACCCTTTCCAAGACCCTTAACATCGCTTGGGACAAAGCATCATTCCCCGCAGCCTGATCATGTGACCCAGCCTCAGTTGTCTGTGGCACAGATGCCTCCTCAGCTGACCTATGCCCTGAGGATGAAGATTCAGCTTGCACCCTTCCGCGACCACGTCCGTGGCCTCGTCCACGAGTTTCTCTTGTACTCATATCGAATTATCTATTTACGAAATTTATGACATCAGTTTAATATTTCAGTTGTTTATTACGAGATATCTTATGGACATATAGCAATTCAGGGATTGTTTTCGCAATGTTGTAGCCTAGCTACAGTCTCAATCCCACTATTTTACAGCTCTACCCTATCTAAAGTATCATAGTAGGGTCTCAGTTCTATCTACAGCATTATATCAATATCACATGGCGTAAAAGAAAATACTTACAGACTTGGTGCTGGGGATTCAGTGTGCCACATCTTTCTCTAAACCATTTCAAACAAAAACATGTATTTGGTCACAGAGAATAGAAATTCTTAAAAAAAATTGATTTAAAATACCCTTATTTTGAAATTCTTGATTTTAAACCCGTTTAGAAACCCACAGCCGAGTTTGTTGCAACCGGGCTGTGATACCACTAAATGTAACACCCCAAACCTAGCCCAGACGTTATGTCTGGATCTGACGTGTCACATTGAAGTTTTTTAAGAAAACCCATGCCTCTTTCAATGTCCTCCTTAGTGTTTAAAAAGATGGTTTTTTTTTTTTTGCTAAGTAATCAAAGTGAATGGAAGCTGTGCACCAGGTAGGTATCCGAAACAGAGGAGGTGAGCTATGAAGGCTGCTTAAGTACCAAGCTTTCGATTGGATCCAATCCTAGACATGCCACAACCATTTCCACACTTTGATAAACAAGTTGAAGTTCATTCAAGTAAATATTTTTGATAAACCTATTAATTGTATCGTTGTATTTTTTTTTTGAAAACGAGTATCATTTTAAAAACGTGCCCTAAGTCTAGCCCATTTTGAATTATTATCAGAGAAATATAGAGTTATTAAAAATAAAAAATAATCCCAGAAGAATAGTTAAAATAGCCTTATTACAACCCAAAAACAAATAATGTTAACAGTTAAGATAATACTATAATATAAAACCGTTTACTGATTTCAAAGTTTAAAAGCGATCATCATGGCCACTCTGAATCCCCTCCGGCTCCAAGTTTCCTCATCAAGGCTCACCTGCAAGGTTAAAGAAATGGGGGGTGAGTTTGGAAACTCAGTGTGCAACAAGCCCCTTTCAGAGCCCAAATCAAAATAAGCATACTGGGCCGAAGCCTTCTCATTAATCATGTTACTGGGCCGAAGCCTTCCGTTTAACGGTTACTAGGCCTTAGCCCTTGTTCATATATAAACTCACTGGGCTGAAGCCTTATTCTGTAAATGGTATAGCCCACTGGCCCATCTTCATAACAATCAAATATGTAAATCTCAATGCATGTATGCAAACCCATATCCATATGTGGGGAAACTATCAACCCACCCAACCGCTACTATCCACCCGTACCAACCAAGCTCTCCATGTGGGGAATAACTCAACCCACCCAACCAATACTCTCCACTGGCAGCATAGCTACTTTATCATATAACTGGGGGCCTAGCCTCTTTTAATAACTAGGGCAAAGCCCTTTTCGGTAAACTGGGGCAAAGCCCTTTTAGCACTTCCTCCGTTCATATAAAACCCAACCCATGCATATATGATTATATCATGGCATATCATGTGAATATCATGGCATATCATGTACAAAAACAGTATCACATGCATCTTAATTATAACATAACCCTAGGGGTATAATGGTCATTTCCACCTAGGGGCAAAATGGTCATTTTCACATTATAAGGGTAATTTCATTATTTTATCAATTATTAGGGTTTTCCATGCTCATTATCAATTATCAACAATTTCAAGTGTTTAAATAGCGATTCTAGCCCATTCTAGCAAAACCGAATTATTGGGCCAAAAACCCCTAATAGGCCCTACATAGTCGATTTAGTCATCTAGGCCCATTTAGCCTATATTCCATAACGGTATTAACTGTCTTAGTATGCAATTTATCTGGATTCCATTTTCTACCAACCTTACCCAAATGGCCCGAAAAGCCCATTGGGCCCGATTTCAGCCCCTCGAGGCCCAACTTACTGTGATGTAGGAAATCGTGCCCTTACCTGTTCCAACGATCCTGATCATAAAACTTAGCATATCTCACCAACCTATGAGCATTTGCATGCTCACGAGTCCTCGAAATGCTAGAATTTTTGGCATTTCGACTTTTCGACATATATCGAGTTAAGCTACGAAAGAGGGTTTGTTACACACCTAATTTGCGACTACCACCACGAGATCATCTATGTGACGATTCCTACAATCCACCACTTAACCGATTAAACTATGAATCCATGAAACCAATGCAAGAACTCTCTTACTATACTCGGCCAATACCTTAATGGCCATGAAACCTTACCTTTGTCGACTTAGATGCACTAGATCTAAATCTAGTCGCGCCACGCTTTTTAATCCAACGCTCCTCGTTGATCACCTCCTTTGTAAACTAACACACACATACGAATCAATCCAAAGTTATAATCAATCTAGACAAGTCGACAGCCTCCCTATGCCTTTAGAGATTTCGGCTTCTAAATCCCGAAATAGTGAATAAAACGAAAGTTTTGAGTACTTACCAGATGAAGGGATCGGTCACCACAAATAAAGAGAACAGAAAAAATACTGGTCTAAAAGCAAACGGCACAACCAATCTTCAAAGGTTTCGGTTCTTGTAACTATTCGGCAAAGGTGATGAAAAGAAAGGAAAAAAGAAAACTGGATGAAGAGAGTGGTGATTTCGACTAGAGAAGAAAAGGGAAGAAAAGAATAACCCTATGATGTTTAAACAGAAGAAAAAATGGCACAACTAAGTCCCTAAATGCCGAAATACTAGCCAAATACTCCTCTACCGAAATCCCTTCTCCAATTCCCACTATTCAGCCAACTCTTAGCTTCTCTCCAAATCCCCAAAATCTCTCCCCTTATCACTCCTTAATCCATGCGTTGTACTGATTCAAACTCTCTCCAACAGAGTTTCATTCAACTTCCAACTCCTGCCTGCTCAAGACATAAAAAGAACACCGCAAGTGCTAGCTTAGTGGATCGAACCCTGGCCTTCCTCAACCACTTACACGCCACTTTTTTAGCTCTTTAGTGGCGTCACTTAGCCACTTTGCCAAGGTCTCTTTTGTGTTACATTTTACCCTCGTCTTTTAATAAGGCCACCTATCCAACACTCCTAACTCCTTAAGTCTAAAATTCAAAAATTCTTTCGGGTTTTGGCCAGCCCGTGGGCCTTCCATAGGCCCACTTACATATTCCAACTATGAATTTTCACTACCAAATACCAAATTTTAAAAGCTTACCAAATTCTCGGAAATTACGAAAACCTGAAAATTAGGGTGTTACAGAAGGGTTCTCACTTATCACAGCTCCTCTGACTAAGTTGTTGCATAAGAATGCCCCATTTATCTAGACTGATGAGTAGTAACTAAGCTTTGAGAAGCTCAAATATGTTTTGATTGAAGCTCCTGTTCTGGTACAGCCTGAAGCCAATAAGGAATTTGTGGTTTATAGTGATACGTCACATGTTAGTTTGGGTTGTGTTCTGATGGAAGACGATAAGGTAGTGGCTTATGCGACTTGACAACTTAAGTCACATGAAGGCCACTATCCTACGCACGATCTTGAGTTAGTTGTGGTTGTCTTTGCCTTAAAAATTTAAAGGCATTATTTGTATAGTGAGAGGTGTATCATGTACACCAATCACAAGACCATTAAGTATCTACTAACTTAGAAGGATTTAAACATTAGGCAACGTAGATGGATAGAGTTGCTTAAGGACTACAACTGCTCAATTGAGTATCATTCTAGTAAGGCCAATATGGTACTCGATGCTCTTAGTCGTATATCAATGTCTAATTTGAGGATCATGTTTGCTCGTCTAAGTCTATTTGATGATGAGAGTTTGTTAGCCGAGTTGCAAGTTAAGCCGACTTGGATTGATCAGATTTGGGATAAATAGTTAGGGGATGATTCTTTGGTTCTGCGATTTTATCAAGTTCAGGATGGTAGTACGTCTGATTTTGGGCTAAATAGTGATGGGGTTTTGTGTTTTTGAGGATGAGTCTATGTGCCTAACGATTCTTATTTGAGGCAGTCCATTCTGCGAGAAGAGCATAATAGCCCTTATGCTATGCATCCTGGCGGGAATAAGATGTATCAGGATCTCTACAAATTGTCCTAATGACCTGGTTTGAAATGGAAGGTGACGAATTTCGTCTCTCATTATCTGATGTACCAGCAAGTTAAGGTTGAGCACCAATTGTCTTTGGGTTTGCTTCAACCTGTTAAGATTCCTCTATAGAAATGGGAACGGGTGACTATAGAATTTGTTAGTGGGTTTCCCTTAATACTCTCAAGAAGGATTCTGCGTGGGTCATCGTGAATCGGTTAACCAAGTCTGGATATTTCACTCCTATTAGGACAAACTACTCTATTCTAAAACTAACCAAGTTATATGTTTTGGAGATCGTGAGACTTTATAGGGTTTCGATTTTGATTATTTTTTAAAGAGATCATCGCTTCACTTCTTAATTTTGGAGGAAACTTCATGAGGCTCTGGGTTCGAGATTAGGCTTCAGTACTGCATTTCATCCTCAAACCGATGGTCAATCTGAGAGGGTGATTTAGATACTGGAGGATATTCTTTGGAGTTGTGTGATCGATTTTTGAGGTAGTTGGGAGGAGTTTCTACTGTTAGCCTAGTTCACCTACAATAAGCATTTCAGTTAATATTAAGAAGGCACCTTACGAGGCTTTGTATGGTCATAAGTGTCGTACTCTGTTGTATTGGACTGAGTTAGGTGAGCAACGGGTTTTGGGTCTTGAATTGGTTTCTGAGACTGAGGATAAAGTTAGACTAATTCAAGATTGTCTTAAGGAAACTTTTGATAGACAAAATTCATATGCAGATCTAAAAAATGAAGGACATTGAGTTTTCTGTGGGTGATTATGTCTTTTTGAAGGTGTCTCAGTGGAAGAAAGTTCTACGATTTAGATGTTAGGGCAAGTTGAGCCCTAGGTTCATTGAGCCGTACCAAATTCTAGAATGTGTAGGACCGGCTACTTATCAACTAGAGTTGCCTCTAGAGTTAGACCGCATTTACGATGTGTTTAATGTCTCCATGTTGATGCGGTATTGGACGGACCCATCTCATATTGTTTCTGTTGAGAAGATTGAGGTTAGATCGAATTTGACGTTCGAGGAGGAGCCAGTTCAAATTCTGGATCGAGATATTAAGGTCTTAAGAAGAAAGTCCGTTCCTTTGGTGAAGGTTTTGTGGCAGAATCATGACACTGAGAAAGCCACGTGGGAACCTGAGGACTCGATTAGTCAGCAATATCCGCATTTGTTTAAGTTAGGTGAATTTCGAGCTAAAAATTTCTTTTAGGGAGTAGAGTTGTAATGCCCCAAAATTCGTATACGTAAGTTGTTAAATTTTTTTCATTTGCTTTAGTAGTTAAAGGCATGGAGTGTGTGTTATGGGTTTGAGGTTCAAGTTCCTTCGTGAGCAGTATGACAATAATTTTTATATTTGTGTCGTTTAAGTGGTTGAGTTTTGAGTAAATTCAAATGCTTAAAAAACTGTTTAAAAAAATCATTGATAGTAGTGGATTAATAGATTAGTTGGGATTTGGTTGGGATTTTATTTTTTTGTATTATTTTTATCTTAAAAAATATTAATTAAATTAAAAGGTTTTTCTTTCTCAGTTTTTCACTTTTTTTTTCATGTTCCATTGCTCCTATTCATGTGATTTTTGGTGATTCCAGTAAAGTAAAACAAAAGAAAGGCCCATTCCCTTTTCTTGAATTTTGGCTTTTATTTCAATTGGTATTTGCTGTTGTTCCAATTGATTTATTCTTTCTCTCACGGGTGGTGTGTGGTGCAATTGTTGTTGCTATTACGAATATGATTTTAGGGGTATTTGAAAGTAAGTGAGTTGGTTAATCTTTTTTATTAAGCTTATGAATGGTGTTTCTTGTTTTTAAACATGGATTAATCTTATAGATTTTTGTGGTTAGGTGGTGATCAAGGAACTCAGGATTTTCCTCTTGCGATATAGTTGTGTTAGGACTATTGTTAATTTTTGGGTGAGTATTCGATCATTCAAAGGGTTAATTCTCGTTTTAGTATCTTCGTTATTCACATTTTGTTTAAGTGGGTTCTTAGAATAATTGAAGAATTTTGGCTTAATTAGTAGAGTAAATCTTGTTTTTAGGTTTGAGAGGTTTGGTGGTTGTGTGCGCGTCAAAATTGAACCAGGTGTGTATCGAAAAACAGCGATTGGCAAAAGCCAAAAAAAAATTATTGTCGATGCCACACGACCGTGTGTCAGGCCATGTGTGACATATGGCCATGTGATAGACTGTGTGCTGGATTGTGTGGACCAAACAGACTTGTGTAAGGCAGTGTGGGCCACACGGGATGGCTATTTGGGTCGTGTGGGCCATACGAGTGTGTGGGCCCAAAATTCTAAAATTTTCCCTATGGTCGTACACGTCATTCTGATTGACCATGGACCTTCCGTGGGGTTGGTATGTGTTCAAATAGACTATACAATATGGAATCCGGTCATCTGTTTACATGAATCTCGATAACTGCTCATGAAACTAAAATTTCATATGATAAGTAAACTGCGTAATATATTAAAAGAAAATCAAAAAATGCTATGTATATTCTCTACATGCTATGCTATGTGTATATACTTAAAATATGTTTGATATCTGTTACATTCTATATTTCCATCTAGGGTGGGTTATTATTATGTGGAGGACGTGTTTCTGTAAAAGGCAATAATTCACCTATTTATCTGGTAGCTCAGTTGCAAATATTCTATAAAGTGTCTTATCGACACTAAGCGGTGTGTAGGGCTAGGTGGGTGTTTCATACCCCACATGGTGTGTTGGGATGGTCAGAGTTGGTTTGTAGCGAATGGGGGTAAGATTTCATCTCTATACCTGAATTACTCTTATATGAATCTGATTCTGTTAATCTGTCTTATATGCATCAACTATTAAGTTATTCGTAATACACCAGGTTTCAAAAACTCACTTTCTGTTTGATTGATATTTTCAGGTAATCCTTAAGCTTAGGCGGATCAATGCAATCGAGAGCTCGAATAAAAATAGTCTTTTCTTAAATTTGACTGAATTAAAATTTTGGTTTGAGAGTTTTGTAAATTTTGAACTGTTTTTGGATTTTAGAACTTTAATTCCATACTTTGCTTAACATTATATAAATGTTTAGTTGACGAAATTCATTTTTCTGGAAAATTAATTGTTTTCCAACAATAAATTGTGTTTTCAAAAAGATCACCCTTTTAAAGAGTCCTCGCTGCAAAATAATAAGTTTTTAGAAAAATAAACAAATAATGTTGTCGGTAATAAAATCGAACACGATACGTTTTTGAGTAATTTGGAATTTTAAGGGATTATATCAATTGTTCAAATTTACGAAAACTGGAATATTCCAAGAAAATTATGTAACACTTCCTAATCTGGCCATAACGTCTACGCTGGATTTAGGGTCTTACACAATCACATGTATGTCTCTATCTTCTAAGTGTCATCTATTCTGATGCTCAAGATAAAATATCTCCCCAATTGGACTTAATAGATGACATATTAGTCTTTCAATCAGTTTGCTCATTTTCTATTAGAGTAAGGACACGTTTAGGTTCATCTACCAATATAATATTTAGGTTCATCTACTAATTTAATGTCTGATTAGACTAAGGACATTAGACAACTAGTGAGCAACATTTACTTCTATTTTACTTTGTGTGCAAAAACCACATGAGGACAATTTTTTAGAAAATTTTTTAATGTAACTGATGAATTTTTTTTAGTAACCAATCTATTTTAAAAAATTACAAGTTTACAAATGAATATACTACACTCAGGGCATCAGATCCAACACCATGTATTTTAATGATATCGTTATTTTATGATGGAGACATAGATCCATAGATGAAAAGCAATGTGGGACTAGAACTGGGACTTGGGTGGAGTTCTAAAAAGAGTTCAAGGAGCAATTTTATCCACAAAATGTCGAGAAGGAAGCTTGAGCTAAGTTGAGTCGGTTCTCGCAATAAGGCACAATTAAGGAGTATGTGAATGAGTTCAATGAGTTGATGCTCCAAATCACTAATCTGAGTAAGGAGGCATTTTCTTCTTCATGGATGGTTTGAAGCTTTGGGTTAAGTAGGAAGTGGAACGTCGTGGGGTCGAGGAACTTATTAAAGCCATGATTGTTGCAAAGTCACTTATTGAGCCTAGTGCTAAGAAGTCTAAAAAATTTGAGTCTTCTAAGCCTAAATTCAAACCAAAAGGAAATGGTGGGAGAGACAAAGACAAACCAACAAGGAATGGATATGGTAAGAGCTAAATTATTTAGAAAGCTTAGCTAGACGAGCCATGGGAAAAGAAGAAAGGGCCAATGAAATGCTTCCTTTGTAAGGGTCAACATATGGTAAAGGACTATTCGAAATGATTCGTGCTTTTTTCCATCGAAGGGGACGATGAGCCAGACAAAGCACCAATGAAGTTTGGTTAGATCTTGAGTTTTGTTGAAGCCAAGAATATTAGAGAGAATAAAAAGAAGCTAGTGAAGTACTTTTTATGTTGTGGTCCGCATAGGATACGGGATTGTCCAAAGCGATCTAAGTTGTCCATAGTCACTAAAGAAGATGAAGCGAAGCCAGAGAGTGAGGCTTTAAAGCTTAAGTCGATGAAACTCAATTTTACGAAAATGAAGAAGGGTCACAAGTAGAAAGGATTGATGTATGTGGATGTTGGATCTAGTGCCCTAAGTGTAGTATTTTCGTCCATGTACACTTGTATTTTTTTGAATAGATTGGTTTAATAAAATTATTCATGAATTACATTAATACACTTTGTATATTATCCTCAATGGTTTTTGTATACAAAGCAAAATGGAAGCAAATATTAGCTCACTAGTTATCTAATGTTGAATTAATACTATGCAATATTACGTGGTTGGATCGTAATATGAAAAGATAGCTTATATTAGTAGATGAACCTAAACATGTCCTTAGTCTAATTGGAAATGATCAAACCGATTGAAAAACTACTATGTCATCTATCAAGTCCAATTTGGGAGATGTTTTGGCTTAGGCTTCAGAGCGAATGACTCCTAGAAGATAGAGACATAAATGTCACTGACTGGACTACAATACATCGGATAAGACCCAAGTAGAATAGTTCCTAAATATGTTTATGGATTTATTCACTTGTTTCATTCATAGTGTGATATACCTTAATCTTGAGTGGATAATGGACTACATATGTGTGACTCATATACATTGATGTAAGTAAAAACTTGAGTTCGAGTAGCTAAGGAACCAAAAGTTGGTGCATTGGGTATATAGATTTTGTAGTATGTAGCATCATTCACAATAGTGGAATTCATTATCCAAGAAATGGGTAATTAATATCCTCCCATTTGTATTACATGATAGATGAAAAGTAAACATGGCCACGAGTCATTTGTCTTTGTGATGAATGACTTAATTACTATTTTATAGTAATTAACTTTTTATGAAAGAAGATGTAATGGTTATTATGAGATAAATTAGGATCATACTGGGAGAACGGATTTATCCCAAAGTGATGAAAGATATCCTATGAAGCACACTTATGACAAGGTCATTGGATGAGCACTAATCGAGTAGCTTTTGTAATGGCATGTAATTTGCCAGAGCTTAGTCATAATACTATAGTGGAATGACTTTGTGATTAAATAAATTTATAACTAATAGGAGAAAAGTTGAAACTTAATTATAAATCATTTGAGCTTAATCACATATGTCCAATCGGTCCCTCCGCTAGCTCACTGAAACCATGAATGAATTGCATGATGAATCAAATTAAAAAAAATGGATAGAAATGATAAAGCAGAGAAATGGATTACATTCGGAAATGAATGTGGTTTCTCACCAAGTATGGAAATGACCTGAGAATTAATTTAATTTTTTTGAATTATTATTTAATTAATTGAAGTTTGAAAATGATATTAAATTAATTGGCCATTGTGAATCCGTTGAATGTAGAAATTAAATATATTTTCTCATAAATTTTTTTATGGTAAAGTTCTCATGATTTTAATGAAATTAGAATTGGGTTGATAAAATTATTTAATTGAAAAATTAATTAATTTAAATTAATTTAGTAAATGATGTCTATTTTGGGAAATATAAAAAAAAGTATTGGGTTGGATTAAATTATAAACTGTTGGGTTAAAAGTCTAGGAAGCACATATAATAAGACTCAATACAGGAAAGGCCTGAATCTCCATCATAATACATATGAGGGGAAGCACACTCTATTAGCCACCCCTCTCTCCTAGTTCAACTAGGGCATTGGCTTTTTTATTAAATTAGCATTAAATACATTCTACTAATTCAACTAAGGTTTCACCTCCTCTCCCTATAAATAGATGGCATCAGTAGGGCTAAATATACAACAAGAATAAGTTATATACTACTTTGAGATATTGTTATTCTATCCGAAAATAGTGAGAATTTATTTCTAAGTATAAATTCTATTTTCCGGGAATAACAATTCTATCGGTTTCTATAATGGAGAGAAATTTACTTTCCTACTAAAAGTAAGAAAATTATTTTTAGTTTTGTATTTGATTTGAAATTGTTTGAGCTCACTCTCAAAGTAGTTTGTGATACGAGAATAGCGAAGAAGGTTATTCGGTTGAAAGCCGAGAATGTCTAGGATCCATCTCTCTCAAAGCACAAGTATTATTTCAGGAAAAAAATTATAGCTATAAATATCACAATCCGAATCAATTTTCAAAATTTTATTTTTCCGTTGTGTAAGAAAACCATTTTCAAATTAGATTTTTCCAACAGTGGACATCAACATTGCAAGTCAAAGAAAGAGTGTTATTATCCATACGAGGGCATCAAACTTGTTCATACCAGAGAAGTTGTGGGCAAACTTGGTTTTTCAATTAGTAAATCAACTAAGAAGATCAAGACGGTTAATTTCAAAGAGGTCCCAACTATGAGAGTAGCATAGAGAATTGAACTACAAATCGATCAATGGAAAGACAATGAAGACTTTTAGGTAATTCAATTAGATGATTACAACTTCATGCTTGACTTGAGTTTCCTTAACAATATTAATGCTCTATTGGTTCCTTTTGTTGATTGTATATGTATCTTGGATACTCGACAACAACAATGTGTTGTGCCGGTGAGTTAGGAGATAATGGGTGAAACTAAGGTATTGTCTGTAATCCAGCTAGCCAAGGATGTTTCATATGGTGGGAATACTGAATTGGTAGATCAGAGTGCTACAAAGAACCCCTTGGAAATCCTAGAGGCGCGACAAACTGATGTGAAGTCTGTTGAGTTATCAGTGAGGTTACCACCTATGAGAGAGGTGGGTTGTGCATAAGACTTTGGGGAAAAAATGGTAATGCAAACTGCGCAATTGAATCGGGTAAATGCTACGAGTGAGGTACATCTCAAACACTTACCTAGTGTTTTACATTATGACTTACAGTTGGCTTGGCAAAGACACAAAGGCCCTTTCAGAGTTTTGAATCGAGTAAGCCAAAAAGTTTACAAAGTAAAGTTGGCGAGAATACTCAAGGTTAACTCGGCGTTCAATGTGGGGATACTGATGCCTATTTGTGTGAATCAAAGGGATCCCAATCGAGGCAAGTCACGATGGGTGCAAGTAAGAGTGGTGGGCTCTTACAACTGAGATGTACAAGAAAGAAATATAATTTCAGTTAGGCGACAACGGAAACATAAATCAAGACAAATGTTCCAAGGGGCGGAACTACTTGACAAAGTGACTAGTGTTAGATCAAGTGCCCTAAGTGTAGTATATTGGTTTGTATACTTGTTTTTTTTTTTTCGAATAGATTGGTTTAATAAAATTATTCATGAATTACATTAATACCCTTTGTATATTGTCTTCAATGGTTTTCGCATGCAAATTAAAATAGAAACAAATATTAGCTCATTGGTTATGTAATGTTTAATTGATACTAAATGGAATTATGTTGTCGAATCATAATATGGAAATACAAATTTTATTAGTAGATGAACTTAAATATGTCCTTAGTCAAATTAAAAATGAGCAAACCGATTGAAAGACTAATATGTCATCTATCAAGTCCAATTAGAGAGATGCTTTGTCTTGAATATCAGACTGGATGACTCCCAAAAGTTAGAGACATACATATTACTGACTGGATTGATAGTACATCGAACATGACCCAAGTAGAATAGACCTTGAATTTATTTATGGATTTATTCACTTGTGACGTTTATAGTGTGACATACCTTAATCCTGAGTAGATAATGGACTATGTATGTATGTATGACTCGTATACTTTGATGTAAGTAAATGCCTGAGTTGAAATATATAAGGAATTGAAAGCTGGTGCGTTGGGTATACAACTTTTGCAGTATGGAAAAAACAACGGAAAATAAGTTTCAAGAAACCAGAGTTAATTTTTTTTCCAAAAACAAGAACTTGATTGGGATAACCAGAGTTAATTTTTTTTTCCAAAAACAAGAACTTGATTGTGATATCTAAAGTAATAAACACTTAATCAAAATTGTACATTTTCGTTCGTCTAGGATGAATGCTTCGATCAAGTAGTCTTCTTTGCTATCCTCAGACTCACCTCTGCCCAATGTGGGCTCGCTTTGAATCAAAAAAAATTACACATAATTTACTAGTAGGCCAATTTTACAATTTCTCTAAACTTGTGGGCCAAGTTGTAAATAAAAAAATATCTCTAGTAATCTTCTGAAATAATTTCTTTAGAGAATTTTCTGTCTACAACTTTCTCTTAAATTCAAGTGTGTGAGAAATAATGGCCTAAGGCTTTCTTTATATAGTTAGAGTTTAGAGAGTTCAACTATAATTAAACTTAATCACTTTAATATTAAATTAATATAATATTTATCAAGATAAATATTAGATTAAATTTTATATTAAATCTATTAAATTAATAGAATACTTATATACAAGATAAATATTTAATTTAATTTAATATTAAAACTATTAAAATAATTTTATTTTTGGAATAATTAATCTGAAATCAAATTATTCAGTAGAGTCTCAATAGGAGTGTAATTCTTCCACTACTCAACCGCCAAAGGACCACTCGTCGGCCATCAAAATGCCGTCATCGCCATCGTCGGCACCATCGTGTCCAGTGGTACCATCGCAGGTGTGACACTCTCACGGCACCCCGAGCCGGTTCTGCTGTTGCGAATTCGATCTGATGATAGTGACAACTCAACTGGTCTGGTCCAATCCAGCCACTGGTTGCACCGTCAACCCGATTTAACAAACCAGGATCGGTTTGACCAATTTTTGGGTCTCGATCTTGGTTTTGGGTTCTCGGGTCCAATTTTGGATCTTAAGTCCAATTTTCAAGTTCAATTACTCATTGGGTCAATTGTCTAACTTAAAAATTAATTTCTAAAAATATCATATTTATTTTAATTAATTTGGTTAATTTAATTTTACTTGATCAAAATTAATTTTCCCAAAAATCACTAAGATTTTAAAATTTTATTTTTCAAGAAAATTCTTTAATCAAATTTTCTGATTGAATAATTCTCACGACTACCTAATTTAATTCCACATCGAATAAATCGACTCAATTAAATTATTTCCAAAATCGTAGAATTTTCTCCTGATTCAAACTTAGTCTGATTGAGCTTTTGTTAAGTTAGTAGAGGGACCAATCGGACATATACAATTAGACTCGATTAATTGCAATTAGTCCTGAAATATCGTTCTAATAATTCGTAACTTACTTAATCATGGAGTTAGTCCACAGAAAGTACCATGATTGAAAACTCCTTATTGTATATACTTTTTACAAAAGTAATTCATCCACCTGTTTTGCCCAATGACCTTGTCATGTGTGCGTTACCCACGTTTGATATCCTTGATTCCTTTGGGTTAAATTTGCTCACTCAATACAACCCTATTTTATCTCATTATCACCATTGTGTCTTCTTAATGATTAATATGATCATTGTCAACAAACAACTGTGATAAATTACTTGTTCGATAACAGGCAACTCATGGACATATTCCATATTTATTAATCCACATAATGCCAATGAGAAGATATCATTAACACTTTAATCGAGCTATAAATTCCATTGTTGCTAGTAAAGTCATATCATACACAAGTCATGTACCCAACATGCTAACTATGGGCTCGATCATCTTTAGAACATAAGCCTCCACTTATATCAAAGCACATGAGTTGCATACACATAGTTAATTACTAACTTAGGATTTAGTTAAATCACACCATAAATGTCACAAGTGAATTATTTCACAAACTAATTCAGAATTAATTCATCTTAGGTCTAGTCCAATGTATCATTCTTCCAATGAGTACATCTATGTCTCTACCCGTGGAATCAACTGCTCCAATAGTTAAGACTAGTCATCTCTTCAATTAGAATCGTAGGTGATATAATAATCCTTCTAAGCATTTGAATAAAATGTTCACTTTGATTCTTTTATGAGATTATAGACTTGTTTAGATTATCTACTGAATTTTGTCTTTCTCGCAATATAAACGTTCATATAGTGCCACTTACCATCAGTTTGAACTTAGACAATCAATGAGTTAATATTTGCTTGTCACAATTTTGCTATGTATGCAAAACATAAAAGACTGAAACACAAAAGACATAATAGTGAAATGTGAAATTAACTTTATTTCTTTATTCATTATTGTAACACCCCGAAATTGAGGTTAGAAGAATTAAGGTTTGTGGGATGAGTTAGTGTTTTTGGATAAACTTTTAAGTTTTTCTTTGTGTTTTAGAGACAAGAATGAACCTAGTGGTTCAATGTTTAAGCTTTTGTATTCCCTTTGGTCTTGTGTTCGAATCTCTACGTAGGCAATGCGAAACTTATTCGGGATATTAAAGTTGTCTTAGGTTTTATCCCTCTTTATTTTATTTTTATTTGTTTCTAAATTTATTTTAAAAAGGATTTTCCAAATAATGTCACGTTTCTTCCCTCTCCATTCAGGTTAGTTTCTTTTTGTTTATTCATAAACTTTGGATTGACACTCTTTGTTTTGACAATTGTGTTCCCTTTTTGTACCATTATTTTTCTTCGGTTCTTTCATTTTCTGAACACCATTGTCCATTTTCGATTAATTGAGGGTTCATCCACTCTTCTGCATTTTTGTTCAAATTAAGTTCGAGTAGGGTTAACGTAAGTGTGTTGTATTAAGGTATTGATTGATTTTTCTCTTAGTGATGTTATTTTATCTTGATCAATTTTTCTTATAAGTGTTGTGGGTTTCGTAACTGAGTTTTTAGATTTGTAGCGTAGAGAAATCATGGGGATGATTTTGTAGATGAATTTTCGGGGTTTTGTAATAGTTTTGGGGTGGTTTATGAACCACACGGGTGTGTGTCGCACACAAGCGATCCACACGGCCGTTTGTTGCTTGGAAATTAAGATATTTTGGTGTCACATGGTCTGGGGTGGATCACACGGGCTAACCACATGACCGTCTAACCCCTGTTAAGAAAATAAACAGTGAGTTACACAACCTGCTCACACGAGCGTGTCTCGTAATCACATGGGCATGCCCTATTTTGCAGTTTGTGCACTTTTTTGCAAATTATTCTGTTTTGGTCCTCAAGTGATTTCTAACTCGTTTAAGCCTCTGTAAAGTAGTTAGGGCACTGATTCTGTTCGGAGAATGTTAATTTAGGGGCATGTTACCCCTCGTATGTGAGTAAGTATATGTACTTATATAATTTAAGTTATTGTTCTGATGAGTGCAAGTTGTTATGTTATTGAATTTGAAGTATGTAAAGCTCTAGATGAGAAAATTAGAAATTGTTTATGTTGTCATTCTTTTATTTTAAATCTAAATACGAGTATGTTTGATTTTGTATATCTGTGTTGATTTTGTTATTTAGAATAGATACGTCTGATTCTGTATCTCTGTATTGAATCTGTTATCTAAAAATAATTGTAATCAATAATTGAATATCTGTACTGAAGCTATTATCTGTATTTGCATTTATGATTGGGATCAAGACATGAAGTGAAAGAAGTTTGAATTGGCAGTTTCACTGCATTACTATGTTTTAATGGTTTAATTGCAATAATAAAAATGGCATTCGACCACACTGAGGTTTATTTGGTTGGATGGGTGCACCATAACCCAAATATTGGTGTGTAGAGGTTGGAAAGGGTCTAGTATACCCTTTTTGGTGTGAATGGAGGGACGGAGATGGTGTGTAACAGTCGGAAAGGTAGAATTTCATTGCATTTGTTTTGCGTCTGATTGTGTATTGTGAATACATTTGATAATAACAGTTGTGTACTAATCCGACTAGTACTGATTCAAGTAATACAATGTGTATATATATTGAACTGTTGAGATTTCTATGTGTTTGCTTATTCGTTATCACTGCTTATTTGCATTTGTTCTGGAATCACATTAAGCTTTTGTAGCTCACTCTCTCTGTTCCCTCTTTTTAGGTAAACCGTGCAATTAAGCCTCGGACTTAGCATATCGAAGAATCTCAGCGTGTTATGTTTTGGTTTGAAATCAAATAAGTTTCTATAGTACTTGTTTTAATTCAGTTGATTTTGTAAATAGCTTCTAGTAAACTGTCGTAGGTAACTTAATTGTTTTTTGTACTATTACGTCGTATTGCCTCAACATTACAATTACCAAATCTATTTTTTTGGGTCTAAAGCTGCTACATACGTATTTTAACCAGTATTAGGATAACTGAATGACATTTTGTTTTGGAGCCATCTCGGTACCTCCAGAATCTGGTCAAAACTTCTAGGCCAGGTTTTGGGGTGTTAAAATTGTTCAAACTCATAGAAAAAATTACATGTTTACTACAATACGGGCACATTTTCCAACAGTAGCATCATTCACAATAGTGGAATTCATCGCCCAAGAAATGAGTAAATTATATCTTCTCATTAGCATTACATGATAAATAAAAAGTAAATGTGGGCACGAGTCGTTTGTCTTTGTCATTAAAAACTTAATTATTATTTGATAGTAATTGACTTTTTATGAAAGAAGATGTAATGGTTACCATGAGACAAAATAGGATCATATTAGGAGGACGGATTTATGCCAAAGAGATTAAGGATCCTATGAGGGTAACACACTTATGACAAGGTCATTGGATGAGCACTGATCGAGCAGCTTTTCTAATGGTATGTAATTAGGGAGAGCTCGGTTACAATACTATAGTGGAACGACCTCGTGACTAAATGAGTTTATAATTAATAGGCGAAAAGTTGGAACTTATTTATAAATTATTTGAGCCTCAATTACATATGTCTAATCGATCCCTCCACTAACTCGTTGAAACTAGAAATGAATTGCATGTTGAATCAAATGAACAAAAATGGATATCAATTATAAAGTTAAAGAAATGAGTTACATTCTGAAATAAATTATAAAGTATGGAAATGGCCTGAGAATTTAAGTCATTTGAATTATTATTTAAGTAAATAATTGAAATTCGAAAATAGAATTAAATTAATTAGTCATTGAGAATCCATTGAATGTAGAAATTAAATATATTTTATCAGAGATTCTTTAATGATAAGTTGTCATGACTTTAACGAAATAACAATTGAGTTGAGAAAATTATTTAATTAGAAATTTAATTAATTTAAATTAATTTAATAAATAATATTTATTTTGGAAAATAGAAAAATATGTATTGGGTTAGATTAAATTATAAAGTGCTAAGTTAAAAGTCTAAGAAGCACATATAATTGGACTCAATATAGAAGAGGCCCAAAATCCCTCAACTAGGGGATTATTTTTTTATTAAATAAGTATTATTTGTGTTATACTAATTAAAATAGGGATTCTCTATCTTTCCCTATAAATAGATGACACTGGTAGCACTAAATAAAAAAAAGTTACACACAAATTTGAGATAATGTTATTTTGCCCAAAAAAATCCAAATTTATTTCTAAGTATAAATTCTATTTTTTGAGAATAATAATTCTATCGTTTTTTATAAGAGAGATTTACTTTCCTACTGAAAGTAAGAAAATTGTTTACGGTTTTGTGTTTGATTCATGATTGTTCGAGCACACACTCGAAGCGATTCATGATACGAGAATAGAGAAGAAGGTCGTTCGGGTGAAAATCGGGAACGTCAAGGATCCGTCTCGCACAAAGCACAATTACTTTTCTAGAAAAATTTATTAGTATAAATATCACAAACCGGTTTGGTTTTCAAATTTTTAATTTTCATTATGACTTTAAACCATTTTTAAATTGGACTAGTTGGGAATCAACTGAGGCATTGAGATAATTTCGAGATGAGTCAAATCAGTGTCATTCTGGGGACGTGACAAGGGTGTTAAAAGAATAGGTCATAGGCTGCAAATCAAAGCCTGTGACGAGTGCACACAAAGTGCCCCATGGAGGTCAACTGATCAAATAGGGCTAATTTGACCTACTTGAACTAGTCCGATTCATGGAACCTATGGAGAAACATATTTACTTGAAGCCTTAGTGGCCTAATGAAACACTCCAGTAAAACTAAAGTTACCAGGGTAGTTATTGTAAATCCTAACTGTTAGAGATGTATAGAATTTAAATCTCTTAGGACTCTCATCTTGTAGATCTCAGCCGTTTTTGTAATTCAAGTTGTACCATTGGTTCTAGGGGAGCTCAAATATACATGGCCTTCCCTCTCATTTGTATATCATCGCTTGTATTTCATTCTTGAGTAAAAGATTATTATTGAGAGCATTTACTTAAACACTTGGTGTACTATTATTTTCTGTTACTTTCTTATTTGGTACAAGCCTTCTGAGTTTGCTTCCATTGTGCTTCAATGCATTAGAGAATTTTGCGAGAATTCTCATTTTTCAAGAGTAAAACTTATTTAAACGGATTTGAACTCAAAAAATTACTTAAAGCCGCAATTTGTCAGACTAAAATTTTATTCCCGTAACACATGCTTGGTGTTGCTTCAAGTGCGAATGCATTTAAGGAAGTTGGTATCATTGGTATTCTGTTGTACAAAGAGCTCTATAAATAGCTGAAGTCACAGCTATCGAAAGTCTTTCGTAGAAGAAAACCATTTTCTTGATATTTTCTGTCTACATCGTTTTCTTATTCTTCATTTGAGTTTCTTGATATTTTCTGTCTACATCGTTTTCTTATTCTTCATTTGAGTTTCTTTGATTCCTTGTTGTCATGAGTTAATTCTCTTATGCTTTAACCTCATATTCGTTCGATAAATATAAAAAATAATACAAACTTTTTGATTCATATGGATTTTGACGACAAGTAAAATGAAAAGGTTCCCATCCCATTGACTGATTTAACCTATAGTTTGGGCAAGCCAAGGGATGCGCGACAATTGACCTACTTTCTTTTCAGAAAGGGAGAAATTTGAAGTGCTCCTGTAATCTGTCATTTGGATTTTTTTAATTAAAAAAAAAAGCATTTATATTCTATCTAAATATAAAGATATGCTCTTTCCAACATACTCTAAAATGGACAAGAATACACAGACCATTTATAACAATTTCAGGAAAGTTCAGATTTCAATGGAAACAGTTTTGATGATTGTCCTTTATTGGAAAATTTGATGAATGTTTTGGGGAAGGCGAAACATTAGAATCCCCACAAGTAGATATTACATTGAGAAAGCATGAAATGAAATCAACCCAAAAGTTCAGGAGTCGGAGATGAGTAGCTGAGAAGCATGGACATGGGCAGGGGCAGAGGAAGAGGCAGGCATGGAGGTTCCTGATAAGAAAGCTTTGAAGAGGGTGAGAGCTTGTTTAGGTCTATGCAAAGGGACTTCATGTCCAGCTCCCCTCACTGATACAAACTTCAGTCCTTCATACTCTTGGGTCCATCCTCCTACCTGTTCATTTCATTTCCCACTTTATTACTGCCTTATCTAATATTGCTACTTAATTTTTCAATTTATCAAACAACACCTCTTGAAGTATCTATTCTACATCTGTTTCATTCGATGTCTATTAGAAGAGTGTGTAAATGTCTTATATTCCCAACCTCTTGTACCTGAGTATGACTTGTGTATAGACATGTATATATATAATTAGACTCTCTAACTTACTATTTAACTTTTGTGGTTGGATTTAAGTTTCTTTATTTTTAACTGTTATTGTGGTAATGAATCAAATCCAAGTATTGCAAGGTAAGTTACCTGGCCATCATCATACCACGCACGCCATGGTTTCACAGTTGCAAGCTTGAGAGCATCTATACTGTAGCGGGTGGATGTAATTGGGATTACAGCATCTGTGTCACCACTGTCATGGAAGGGGAATGAAACAAAGAAATAAGGAAAAAATGGCTCCAGTCAATTAAAAGAAAATATACATCCTACAATCTAAATTATTAAAAGATAAAATAGTTGTTTTTACAGGTAAAAGTACCATGGAGGCCCTTGTAGAGTCAAATTGCATTTGGCCACCTCTACTAAAAAATGGACAAATTCCTTGTACATTAGATCAAAAAGCAAATTGGTCATTTCTGTTAAAATTTTGATCCATTTGTCTTGTTAAAAGTTGGTGTGGCTGACGGAATAACCGTACAGTGACATGTGGCGTGTTACGTGTACCTCATAGTAACGTAAAGGGACCAATTTTTAACAATAGAAATGAATAAAATTTTTAATAGAAAGACCAGTTTGCTCTTTGATCTAGCGTATAAAGATTAATTTACCAGTT
This sequence comes from Gossypium longicalyx, assembly GCA_025698465.1. Lineage (NCBI taxonomy): Eukaryota > Viridiplantae > Streptophyta > Magnoliopsida > Malvales > Malvaceae > Gossypium > Gossypium longicalyx. The sequence continues at coordinate 58,127,783 of CM046998.1, forward strand.
TTTTGAGTAGAGGGAACAAAATGCAATCAAACTTCTAGTACAGGGGCCTCCATGGTACTTTTACAGTTTTTACATGAAAAAACACAAATGAATTAATATTGATGCTAATATTTTGGGAATCTAGAGTTTAGCTTATAGCTGATTCAAGCAAATACTTTTAAGATGTAACATCCATTAGCAAATTTATTTAATGATAAAGATTAGAACTCGCACTATAATCATATGATAATGCGTAATACTGAAATAGCAAATTTGTTAACATTTTAAGACTAAAACTGCAAATTATCACTATAATTAGAACCTAAACATAAATCTATCATTCAAAATGAAACAAATAATAACATTGTGATTAGCAGCCTGAAATTAAATAAATTTTATCATTGGCAGTCTTCTAGATAGAAAGGTATGCAACGTTGAACTCCTCTAATAAATGAAAAATTACTTATACTGATAAGTTAACCCCACAGCTTATATAGCTATGTGTATTAGCAGGAAAACTTTTCTTCTACAAAAGAACCATAGCTTGGAAATATGGGAAGGGCTGGTATTCGAACTCCAAACCTATTGAATGCCACCACTTAAGGGTGGTCACATAAGCCCTAAAAATCATGGTCTCTTGATGGAGACACTTGCCATCAGCCTTTCATCTGGTAATAGTTGGATATGTCCTATTATTCCCTCTATCCAATCTCAAACAGACTTTTCTTTAGAGCCTATCTCATTAATTCCAAATTGACATTATTACCCCTGTTACTCGGCCTCTTCATTTTCCTTAAGGTATTTGTGTCAGACACATTCTCGAATGTGGGTATGGGATATGGTCCCCTAAATATACAAAAACCTAGAAAAATATTGAACATATCTGTCTCGGGAACTTACTTGTGTCCAACACTCGATTCGAATCAGGATAATGCAAAATATTACTGTATTAAGGAAAGTTTGACCATCAAGTTTGTCCCTAGTCTTCTATTTTTCATTCTCTAATCCTATATTTTCTAGTTTCAAATGGTAAAGCAAAGATGGTTGACCTCTTGTTACCCAATTCAAAAACATGCTAGCTATATAGAAAAACATCGTTACAAATTTAGAGATAAACCTGAATATCCATATGCAAAGTCCTTCATGTATAAGCTCACGGTAAACATCCAGCATTGTTATTGGAGAATCCTTCCAGTTGGTATTTACGATATCACTGCAATAATGAAAAAGGAAGAAAGGAAAGAAAATCGTTTAAGGCATACGTCTGCATGTGACTTCTGAGGCAAGAAAGTGGATAAACAGAAATGTTGCCAAGTAAAAGATGATTTGAGTTTACACAGGGAGGTAAATTTTGGCGGTCACAAATTCATTTTATAAGGGCAATTGAAGCTGCATCAAAATATTTGATGCATCCTTTGAAAAGAATAGAATAAGTTTCATATTAGGATAAAGCTAGATGGTCAGGTGGTCTGGTTACAGTTGGAAAATGACAGAATTTGAGTATAGAGCGTACATACCTGCACGTCTCCCATTTAGATGGTGCAGCTTCGGGTAAAACATGAAGTGACTTTTGAACCTCAGGTAGATTGAAGTATACTTCTGAGTGCTTCTCAGTGCAAGGATCGTACTTCTCACTGAGCTGGCTAACCATCTGTTGGATAATATCAATTTTCCTTAATATGATTACATATAAAATATCAAATACCCTCAAATTAAGTGGAAATTAAACAACCAGGCCTTTTATAAATTTTGATATCTGGCTAATTCTTGTGATAGTTCTGGCCAATGAGTTCTCCAGACCATGAACCCTATGACAGCTTAAAGGAGCTTCCGTTTGGAGATAAAAATCACAAATATAGAAGAGAGTTATTAGGTCTCGATCAACTGTTACCAAAAATATAGGTATGATGATTGAATATATATGGCATAGTTTAACTGGAATGCAGTCAAAACTTATTATACCTAAAGTTAAATTAATTATATCTTTTGACTGGTTTAAGAAGAGGGAAAAAGATGCTTAAAATTTAAAGATTTAGAAGTATGTAATCTGTGTACCCACAAGCCTTCTTTTCAGCAGCCACTTCGTTTGACTAGCATTCGCAGAGCAGGAAGGAGTGAAGATGCTGTATGGGTCAATATTTCCCATTTCTTCACTTGCAACGTCCATCATCTCATTACAAGCACTTGAGGAGTGAACAAATGACTCAAAATCACAAAGTACATTCAATAGCTTGTATGTTTCATCAGAAATCAAACCAGCTGACCACATAAATTGAAATTGCCCCAAATGGTCATGATAATCATCAGTTAGAGCATTTCCAACCTGCATATTATGTACACATCTATGTTTCAGTTCGCTCAATATAAAGCTGCTTTCTTTCAAGAATAGAATACATACCATATATCCCTTTAGGTTAATTGCTTTTTCATTGGTTGCCTTGTTGTATCTTACAATGGCTTGGCTTAGCTGTGGAACATAATGCCCTGCAACAGAATTTTTAATGTAAAATGAAACTACAAACAGCATAATGATTTTATTGTTCAAAAGAAATTAAATATGATAATTGCAAAGTTCCCAAGTTAATCCCTACACTTAGGGGCTAGTTTCTTTAGTTTCCTTGTTCAAAGAAACCTCATTATTCCCATCAGTTTCACTGTTGTGCTTTTGTATTCCAAATGACAAGAGATTGTATTTTACCATATTTAAAGAAATACAAGTGAGAAATTACTGTTTACCTCCATAACTCTCTCCGGCAATGTAGAAATCCCTTGCTTTATACTGAGGAAAGCGCTCAAGCCACTTTAGCAAAAACGTCAGTGAATCCTTGGCTGTACATCAATGAATAAGAAGCTATACTTGCACAAGCTAGCCAAAACAAAAACTCAAATAAAGTATGAAGTAGAAATGTATTCAGCCTCACCAGTTCTTTTATCACCATTGTTAAGCAAATCAGAGGACGTATTTGAATATGAAAAACCAACTCCAACAGGAGATTCAAGAAATAAAATGTTGGCAACTGCAAAGCATTAGAAGAATATGAAACAAATGTTACTAATATTGGAATATTTCTAACATTCACATTTCTCAAGCTGAAATCGTAACAGCAGTAAGTAATACCCTTAACATAGATCTAAGGAAACAGCCATTTTTTGTCAAAAGGGGTAAAGAACTTCTAACAGTTATTCAAGCATGACATGTAGTTTCCTCTGTAATGCAAGGAATTAATCAGGATTCCATAGATCTCAAATGGAAATGATAATCATATAACCGGAACACTGTTTTTAGCCATTTGAGTTTGTCTTTTTGGGTGTCCACACAGGCATATCAACGTGTTAGTAAAGTTCACACCAATAGCAGTGAATAATGGCCGCAAAAAGCTTCGTAACAGAGAATAGCGGCAATAACGGACCGCTATTTCCGTTTTCAATGATATTTTATGAAATTCAAATATTTGAAGCAGGAGAAGGAAAAGGAATTGAAATTTTGAGCAAATTTGAAAAAAATTCACTACTGCTATGCCTACAATGACTGCGATAGCATTCACTATTTCCGCAATCATGATAAACACAATGCGACCGGAAACATGACCGCAACCGCAATTTAAATCCCTGAGTAGAGGTGGAAGATCAGGGAGCAAGAGTGCAGTCAACAACTTTAGATTTGAGTACTAAATAGATTCATAAAAACCCACGATAACCTAAGGGGAGAGTTCGAGTGACCAGATGAAACATGCACCAAAAGGAAGCAATAGATTGCAAACAGAAATAAATGCTATGAGTGATATTGCAATTGAATTAGTTCGCAATGCAAGCATATTGTCAGCCATAACAGATCATTTTCTTCTATGTAAGAAACCAACTATAATACCATTTCTAGAGGTTTAACAAATGAAGTGAAACAATTCCATTTCTTACACCAGCTATTAGCAACAGTAAAGAGAAACTTTAGTCTTGCAAATGCTGTTTTAAATGGCTCAACTTTCACAGTTAACTTTTAAGGTATTGATTACCTTGATTCCAAGAGTAAGGGTTCAAGTAAACGGTCTTTCCATCTGGCCTAATATGAAATGGACCTATTTCCTCTGCTTCACCATAAGCAACTGATGAACATCCGGGTCCTGAGGACATAAAACTCTAAATAAGTACTATATTTTTCCCCTACTGAGAAGAACTGTTAAGAAACCACACAAAAATATATTTCTAAAAAAAAACAAGATAATGAGAAATACAAGAGCCAACACAAAATAGGCAATAAGAAGAAGAAAGTTCTGCAGATTTTAACATGAACAAAGAGAAACAAAGCTAAGCAGATGACATAATCACCGGTGAGATTTAGAGTAGAAAAAAGTCTATACCCAGAAAATGAACACAATGAAATCATAAAAGCAGCGATTAGTGATTCAAAAACATAGTCAACAATCAGTAAAAAGCACCGGTTACAATATAATCACTTCTTAAAAAAGCAAAACTGAATTAATCAAATAGTGCTACAAAAGGGGGAAAAAGTCAAAAGACAAGAATCTTTAAAAAATTTCAAACTATGACCTCCATTGAGCCAAAGTAAAAGTGGCTTGGAATCAGGATCCTTAGCAGCTTCGAAGAACCAATAAAAGAGAGCTCTCCCTAAGTGTTTATTGACAGTAATATATCCAGCATAGTGTGCAAAGTCCACAGTGAAACTCTGCCCCGGCAGGTTATGAACTTTATCAAGTTTTTGCTGGGCAATTGAGTCTTCCAAGGAAGCTGCAATTAAACAACTACCCAGGGAGAGATAGAAGCTGATAAAGGTAAAGAAGGTCATAAGACCAAAAACCCATCTTGGATCTGCCATGTATTTGTTTTAGGGTAGTTAAACGTAAGATTTGTTTTATTGGTTTTCATTGGTTTTATATAGAAAGAGATAGTTGAAAGAGTCACGCAAGCAAGCAAAACTTGGGTCAATTATTATGTCCCATTCTCCAGTTGCCTGCTTGCTTGCTTTGTTGGTTTCTGTCATGCTGTTGGCTTGCTTTGTTAGTTTCTGTCATGCTGTTTGTGCGAAGGAATAATTGTTGCAGAAAATATTAAAAAGGTAAAAACTGAAAATTGCATTTTCTGGATACGGGGGTTAGTGGCCGGTTAGACGGATGGTCCGCTATTATGTGTGAAGCCATCCCTTCAGATCCGAAGGTATACTCAAAAAGTTAAATGATTTTTGATAAAAATATAAACTTAAAAAGATGCAGTTTGAATAAAAAATATATTTTGTAAACAGATTTATCTCAAATAGAAATTTTGGCAACAAATTCGACTCCAATTATTATTTCACTATTATATTACTATTATTTTATTGTTATGGTTTAAATATTATATAGACTTTTTTTAATGTAGTTTTAATTTATTGGAAAACAATTATTTTAATGTTTTTAGTGTATTTGGTGCATTATACTTTTTAAAATTTATTTTTATATAAAAATAATTTAATAAGAAATTTAATACAGACAGGTCGAGTCAAGTTCGAATTTAACATTTTTAATCTTGGTTAAGCTTAGGCAGGTTTTTATGTCCATTTTTTGGGTTGGGCTGGACCCAAACCTAGAAAACGGGTCAATAATTTTGTATTGTCCCGGTATACTATTAACATAATTAATATTTATTCAAATTGCTTAAAATTTTATAATTTTATTAAAAATTAATAATACTAGTCCAATAAAAGAGTATGGGTCAATTTTTTTTTAAATCTTATAAACATTATATTTTAGTGGGTTGGATTGTTAATTTTTATTAAAAAACTTTATAATATTAAAAATTTCATACCTTTTTATTATAATTTTTATTATATTTTTATTATTTTTTTAATAATTTTAAAATTTAAAAGGGCGTAATCATTTTTTTAAATTTGTTATTAAAGTTTTTTGACCTTTTAACATTATTAGTTTCAAAAAATTTTAATTTACTTCTAATAAAAGAGTATGGTCAATTTGAATAAATGTGTAAAGGTTGAGAGCTAAATTTATTATTATACCTTATAAATAAACATCAATTTTTAACGAATGAGCAATTTTGCTCACTCATCTAACATACAAGGGTCGATTTGTCTATTTTTTCATTTGAGGGGCTAAAATGCAATCTATTGTATAGTATAGGGGGTTTGGTGGTACTTTTACCATCTAAAATTTTGTCCAAACTCATTCATATTTATAGATAACTAATTCAAACTCATTTTAGGTCCATCCATATCATGTTTTTTTATTTTTTTTTAAATGTGTTAATATATATTTTGGCCCTTAACTTGTCTATTTATACCTAATTAGTCCCCTTTTTTTTTTACCTAGTTAGTCCCTAAACTTGTATTTTGTCAACCAGTTTGGTATTTCTACACTAACACCACTAGTTTATGTTGATGTAGTATTGCTAGCCAATCTGATGGTGCCACATAACAGCCTCCTAGAATGGCATGGGACAAACATAAATTAAAACTTTTAAAATATATAAATATATAAAAATAATTAAAAATAATTAAATTTAAAAAAAACTTTGTTATTTTTTAAACAATGAAACCAACCGTTTGGAAGGGTTGAGCTTGGGCTTGGAAAATATTTTAAGATTGGGCTTAAGTTTGCCCAGCTCATGAACACCTCTAGTATAGATGAAAGGGATGCATTAGGTGCAATGAAAGTAAAGCAGGCAAAATAGGCCCGAGCCCGAAAGCCCACCTGTGCCAATCTGAGCTCGTAATGTACTGCGTCCAAGAAAGCTCGAGCCAATAACATATCCAAATCCAACAAAATTGCAGCCCAAAAATATTTCAGCCCAAGAAAGCCTGAGCCCATAACAAATCTAAGCCTAAGATTGATTTGGCTCGAGCCCAAGATAAATCTAACCCAAAGCCCAAAAAAACTCAAATTTGTAACTGAACAACAATAATAAACCTTAATAATTAATATATTTTTATGTTATTACTTAAAATAAAAATAAAATATAAATAAATGATAATTCTTTATTTTTTAAAATGTATTCATATGCATTACATATTTATATTAAAATTTTATTAATAAGAAAAATAATTAATAATAAATTTTTATGTCAAATTATAAAGTGAAATAAATTTTAGAAATATTAATTTAATATAAAATATTTTTAATACTATAATTATATATGTATAAAAATATATATACAATTAATAATTATTAAAATCTATAAAATTAACCTTTAATAATAATATTATAATATATTATACAACTATTATCGAAATAGATTATCTTATCTAACTTTAAAAATTGATATGCTAAATTCATATATTACTAATACACAATATAATAATATAATATATACTATTAAGTAATATAATATAATATATAACTATTATGAATACATAATATATTAATATATTATAATGTATTAGTATCACTAATACGTAAGATAATAATATGATATATAATTATTACTAAAAATATCAATACATATATAAATATTATTATAGTATAGATTATAATAAAAGATATAATATTATATGATATTATAATGTTTAATCTTAAATGTATATATATAAACTATAAATATATTATATGATATGATATAACATTATATAATATAGTAGGAGGACTAAATGTATGAAAAATATAGGGACTTAGAGTACGTTTCAACTAATATACTAATAAACAATAATATATAACAATATGTTAGCTTAATATAAAATTGATACCTGAGCTTGTTCACTTCTCCTAGATTGGTATTCAAGGGTTTTTTTTGTCCTAAATTAGCATTTTTTGAATAAAAAAACTAATATATTTTTATTTATAATTGTTTTATTTAAAAAAATATTTTTATTGATTTTTAATATATATTTTAGATTATGACATTACCAAGATTTCATTAATGTCACATATCACAATCCTATTATGCCACTTGTTCTAAACTTAACAATGTTACAAAAAAAAGTACTATTTAGTTGACAGAAAAAAAGTTCAAGTACCAATTAGGGTAAAAAACCTTAAGTACCAATCTAGGAGAAGTGGATAAACTCAGGTACCAATTTTATATTTAAGCCTAATATGTATTATATAATGTACTACTATTATATTACATATTATTATATGGATCATAATAAAAGATATAGTTTTACATGATATTATAATGTTTAATCATTGATGCATATTTATAAACTATTAACAAATTATATGATATGATATAGCTTTATATAATATAGTAGGAGGACTGACTTTCAAATGTATGAAAATATAAAGACTTAGAGTATATTTCAACTAGTATAATAATAAACATTAATATGTAATATATAATGTACTACTATTATATATAAATATTATTATATTATAGATTATGTGATAAAAGATAGGATAAACTACACCAAATGTCCCTAACCTTTTATTAAAATAACATTTATGTCACTCAACTTTCAAATTTTACATAATTGTCACTAAAATTATCGAAATGTTATATTTTTGTCACTCATCCATTAACTTCCGTTAAGAGGGTGATGTGACACGTTAATTTAAAGGGTTGATAACCAATTTAGCCCTTAAACTATAACTAAAATATCAATTTGATACTTTTAAAATTTTTCTTAATAATAATTCTGAATTTTTTAAAAGGTAAACTATCATGATAATCACCCAAGTTTTAACGAGTTCTAATATTGGTCACCAATTTTTTTTTTTTTTGTTAATTTAGTCACCCCATTAAATTAATTGTCATTTTTAGTTACTCCATTAAAATGCCTTAGTCACTAAACAAAATGTTAATGTGGCAGTCTTTTGATTGGTATAATAACAAATTTACCATTTACACTTTACATATTATGTCAGTTAGATCCTAATTCTAAAAAAAATCAACAAATTTACCCTATAATGTTTGCACATTTAGTCAATTTAGTCCAAACTCAAAATTTATAATTTTAAAAACTTGAAAATATATAAAATGTATTATAACATGACATAAAAATATAAATTCTTTAAATATATATAATTACATAAATGCTTAAATATGAATTTGGTTGAGGAATTCAAATAAATATTTATTGACTTTTAACAAAAAAATTTAAGGATTCAACAAAATTTAACCCTCAATTTCTCTTGAATTTTGAATCGATATTTTTTTCTTTAAACCCCATTGAGCTAAATGAATCGTTTGAATTGATTTTTTGAACCAATTGCTGCCGAATCCAACTAACACCATGATCAAACAATTAGTTGAGGGATTCAAATTAGAAAGCATTTACTAATAGAAACATCTTTGGCTCCATTTCATGCTTAAGGCTAAGCAGTGCTTCATTGATCGGTTTTTCCTTGTTAAAAGAAAACATGAAATTGAGTTTGGGTGTGTTGGTAGAAAAAAAAAAGAAATTGACTTTGGGTGTGGGTTTAATGGAGAGTGCTCGATGACGAAGTGATGATGTGGATTGGGTCTGATAAAGTTAGGTATGGAATTGGTATGGTATTTGAGATTGTGGAGTTTGATCGAAAGTATGAGAACAATGGGAAGCTTGAAAATTAACAAGGAATGGGATGAATGGATAAATGTTGTTTTACAAAGTTTGTCTCTTTTGTTTGGTTGACTAGAAAATCTAGTAACAAGGAAACTAAGAAAAGTTTACTTATTTTGATTTTCAATTTTGATTGATTATTTTTGTAATGTTTTATATTTTTGAATATTTTATTTATATTTTTTTAGAATTTGGACTAAATTGAGAAAATGTGCAAACATCAAAGGTTAAATTTTTTGAGTTTTTAGAATTAAACCAAATAGCAATTACGCCTTTATGTAATTTTATATATTTTAAATTATTTTATATTTTTATTTTCTTTTATAATAAATTATATATATATTCAAGTCCTTTAAATTATAAATTTTTTGAATTTTTTGAATTTGGACTAAGTTAACAAAATGTGCAAACATTGAGAGTTAAATTTATTTAATTTTTCTAGAATTAGGACCATCTTAACAAAATGTGTAAAGTGTTAAGGGCTAAATTTATTATTTTACCCATCAAAATACCGCTACATCATCATTTTGTTCAGTGGCAAGACATTTTAACGATAGAGTTACTAAAAAAGACAATTAATCTAATGGAAGTAACTAAATTAACAAAATAATATTCAGTGACGAAAATAAGAATGCATTGAGTAGTTTACTCTTTAAATTTTTTAGAAATATTATTAAGAAAAATTTTAAAAGTATGAAATTGATATTTTAGTTATAGATCAAGGGCTAAATTGGTTATCAACCCTTTAAATTAATGTGCCACATCACCCTCTCAACGGAAGTTAACAGATGAGTAACAAAAATGTAACATTTTGATAACTTTAGTGACAATTATGTAACTTTTGAAAGTTAAGTGTTGAAATGTAATTTAATCAAAGGTTAAGGATAATTGATGTAGTTTACTCTAAAAGATATAATATTACATGATTTTATAATGTTTAATCATTGATGCATATATATAAACTATTAATATATTATATGATATGATATAGCATTATATAAAATAGTAGGAGGGCTAACTTTTAAATGTATGAAAAGTATAGGGACTTAAAGCATATTTCAATCAGTATAATAATAATTAATATATATACTACTATAATATATAAATATTATTATATTATAGATTATATAATAAAAGATATAATATTACATGATATTATAATGTTTAATCATGAATTCATATATAAACTATTAATATATTATATACTATGTGATATAATATAGTATTATATAATTTAATAGGAGGGTTAACTTTCAAATGTAGGAAAAGTATAAGGATTTGTAACATATTATAACCAATATCATAATCAACAATAAAATATAATAAATTAAAATATTATGTATTCTACTTTTATAGTGTGTGATGTAATAATATATAATGAATTAAATATATTTTGTAAGTAGTAATATATATAACTATTATTATATTAAAGATTATAACAAAATATATAGCATAAATGGTTATGTGTAATATAGTATATTAAAATACATATTTATATGATAACTAGTAATACATAAAATATTATTAAAATTTTAATATCTTAATAAAATACTATTTTATTAAATTAGATTTTGAATTGGGCTTTCGCTTGTACAAATTGTATTTAGATATTAGGTTTAATTTTTTTTTTTATTTTGGGCTTGAGATTTGGACTATAATTAGTTTATTTTGAGTTTAGGTCATAATGAGTATATTATTAGTTTATTTTGAGTTTAAGTTAATTTTTATATAAAAATAAAATTGCCCATAAATAAGATATTTTCTAGAAAATGATTTACGTTTTTTCAAGATGGTAAGTCATTTTATAGTGAAAAATGTTTATTTTTCATATTGTAAGTCATTTCCAGTTGACCAAGTTGTTTTACATGAAATAAACACGGGAAAACGCAAAAAACATTTTCCAAAAACCATTCTCAATGAAACAAATGGAGCATTAGTATAATATATTTAGGTTTTGAAATAAATATTTTAGAATATAAGTATCAGGTTTGTAAATTTAATACAAAATACAAAAAGTTATGCAATTGTCAATAGGCTTAATGACAAATTTGGCCACTAACGTTTGCATGTTTTGTCAAAATGGCCCTAATTGTATTTTTTAGCTGTTTTGGGCCATCAACTTTTTTTTTCAAATATTAAAGTACCGTTAAAAAAGTCAAAGGGAATGATGTGAAATTCTTTTAATGAGATGTAATTTATTACTTAAATAACCTTATAAGATAATTACATGTGGAAAAAAATAAAATAAACAGATAATACATGAAATTAAAAAAATAACTCTTAATTTAAAGAAAATAAACACAATTATCTAAAAAAATTAACTCAGTAGAGAAATTTCTTAGTAAATAAACGTATGAAAGATTGCAAACTTTTGAAACGAAAATTGAAACTTTGAATTTATTCAATAAATCTATTAGAAAAAGCAGTTTAAAAAGAAATCAAAGATTGTTGGTAAAAAAAGACTCAAAAATACAATTAAGGTCTTTTTGACAAAACATGTAAATATTAGTGGCCAAATTTATAATGAAGCCTTGTCAATATAATAATGAACAATAAAGATATTTTCGTTAATTCATATAATATCATAGAATAATAAATTTTACATGCGATAAAGATTTTAATTATTTTATATAAAATAACTTTATATATAATATATATAATTTATGCTTTTTATAAGAAAAATTTAAATTGTGTTGTCATCATAAAAAAATAAAATGAATTGTTATATTTGAAATTAAAATATTTATGACTTATAAAATTTAAAATTATTTGAACCCATTAGACTCCTATGGTTCGATCTGAGCTCAAAAAAATTTGAGCCCATAACAAATCTAAGATAAATTTGTTAACATCAATATTTCATTAATGATTTAACAAAATATCTAATTACAATAATATTAGTGGCTAAAGTAAAACTTTTAAAATTGAGTTGTCAAAATAAAAAAAAATGCGTAAATAATCAGATCACTAGTGTAGTTTACCCAAGATAAGATAAAATAATGGGAATCCTATAGTAGGCTTCTACTTTATATAATAATAATAATAATAATAATAATAATAATAATAATAAGGCTTAAACCAAAATTTTGGCCCTCAAAGTATAGTGTTTTTCCATTTTAAGTATTCGAAGTGTTTTTTGATAGAAAAATAGTACCCCAATCATCAGTTAAAAAAAAGTTCTTGACCATGTGGCGTTTTTAATTATTTTTTATTCTATTCACCTTCCACATTTTTTTCTTTCATCACACCTCACAACCCTAACTACCTTCTTCTTCAATCTCTCTTCAAAACAGACAATTTTCTAGTTTCATCACACAATTTCAAACAATCCAAGAAATTTCCCAATTTCGTCACCTCTCACTTCCAATCTAATTCAACTGTTTTTAGTGTAAACAGTAAAGTTTATTTCCAGGAAAAATTGCCAAGCTAGTTTTTCATCCCTATGAGTTTTCAACAATAAAATAGAAAAAAACAGTCATTTGTGTGTTGATTTCATTTGGCCGCTGTACCTATTTCCTTTATTTCTTATCTTTGTCTTTGCTCTTTTGTGACCTTTGCTTTTCTAATCATTTTCCTATTCGTGGGTTTTCTTTTTTGGTGTTCCAATCTATAACCATAGAGATCCTAAAGGCTGATGGTATTTTGGTAAATACATGGGAAGATCTTCAGCCTATAACCTTAGCAACTTTGAGAGATGATAAGCACGAAGGGAGAGAGACGCAGAGTTTGAGATTTGAGAGAGAGAGAGGGGGAGAAATTAAATGAAATTTTAATTTAATATTAAATATTATTTTAATTTAATTAAAAATTTCATATGTGACAATATCATTGGTCAATAAATTTTTAGCATAAAATTAACAATTGGATTAAAAAAAAGATATAATAATAATAATAATAATAATAATAATAATAATAATAATAATAATAATAAGGACAGCAGTGGGCTTGGCTTCATAAGCCGAAGGGTTTATATATACATGATCAAACTCTCAACGATGAACCCTACGTTCATAATCTTATAAAACAAGTAGCTTCTTCTCTTGAATATCAAAATACTTGCCTTTGACAGATTTTCTTTCTCAAACGTACGATTTTGTTTTCATCTTATTAATCTTTCAGTTCAGTTTGTGGGATTGAGGTTTGGGGTTTTTCAACAACATATCTTTGCAATTTCAGTTTTCAGGATTTCTTAAATTTCAATGGCGTCAAGAGATGATCAGCCAAGTAAAGATCCAAGATGCTCTTTCTTGGACAACACAAACAGGCAAGGATCTTTGCTTGGTTTTCCCCTTAGGGGGACTTAAATAATGGCCGCATTCTATTTATTTTATAATTACGAGTGTAATTGATTATCATACCATCCGTTCGACTGGGGCCGGTTTTAATGTTCTACATCAGTACATGCAAAAAGCTTTATACATCTGGAAATAGCTTTCCTAACACATAATTTTCATGGCTCCAGGAGGAATTCTCAACGCCTCAGCACACAGCATCCTCACCGTCCTGGCAACCACCTGCTCGGCGGGGCCTCAGGCTCCAGTCGAAGTAGAGTACCTACTATTTTGGCTCCCAAACGTAAGATCATGCTTTGTTTTAACAATTTCCTTACCATTATTCTGCTTGTGGAATTGTTGATTTCTTACATGTTATGTCAGATGCATACACAAGCCATGTTTCGCCTTTTTCTCTGGTTGAAATTCAAAACTAATTGTTCTTATAAACCAGTTTCGACTCAACAGCATCAATCAGATGAGGTAAAGACGAACAAAGATTTAACCCCATTGGTTAAAAAGAGTGGAACCAATGCAACTTCAGTTTCTAGGCTGTCCAACAAGAAAGAAAACACAACACAACCTCCCAAGGATGCTACTACAAGTTTGTTCAAAAGTAGAGGAGCTAGTACAATTATGGAATCAAAGCAGCTTACACTGAAGTCAACTGCCCAACCTCTCAAAGACCCAGCAGGATTGGCCAAAGAGAGTGAAATTAGTGGATCGGAAACAACCCAATCTCCGCGAAAACGGAAAACGGTCGAGAATGCTCGAAACAGCGGAACGCTGGCATCAAAGCATGTCATGCAGAACAAAGAAACAGTCCAACCTCCCAAAGATCCTGCAGGCTTTTTCAAGAATGGTGGAACCAGTAGAGTTATGGCATCAAAGCATGTTATGCAGAAACGGGAAAAATCCCAACATCCCAAAACTCCTCTAGGATTGGTCAAGAACATTGGAACTAGCGTAATTCCAGCATCAACGCATAGTATGCAGAACAAGAAAGCAATCCATTGGCCAGAAGACTCCGCATCACCGGTTACGAAGATTGAAACTAGCGCTAGAAGTCCGCAGCTCATTCAGAAAAAGGAAAAGAAGCAACCTTCGGAAAACTCTGCTGGCGCATTGAGCGGAAGTAGGCTGGCTACACATAAAAAAGTAACAACCTTGGACAGTCAAAGACAAAAGCAACATATTAGAATTGATCATATAGTGTGGGAAGGTATGTCCATAGGTTCCTTCTGGTTTATTCTACTCTTAATCTGACACTGATATCTTTTCACATTCATCCTATACTTGTATACATGGATAATATCTTTTCACATTCACACCAAAAGTAAAGGTCATGGGAGCTAATTACACCATATTTCTTTCCAATTTTGCAGGTTTTGATGATGACATCGTGCCGCTTGAGAAGAGCTGTCTATTATGTGACGGTGACCTTGCAAATGAACCTGAATATTATTTAGATATGGCGAGTCTCTATCCTGCAGAGAATGCTGTTCTTTCATGTGGTCATGTCTTTCATAGCATGTGCTTACGGCTGACAATAGCTGAAGAGAAGTGTAGAGATCCGCCTTGCATAATATGTGCCAGTAGTTTATCTTAAATCCCTGCGTATTATTTCATTCTCATAGGATGTACAGTTTTTTTTTTCTTGATAGTCTGGCATGCTTTTGTTGTTTTACTAGTAGTAGGAAAGGAGAAAATCAAGACATAAATGGATAGTATTTCAGCTTCCTCAACCTTATATTTATGCAAAATCTAATTTCACAGGCTTCATGGCCACATATTGCATCATTGTAAGGATTAATAAACTTGTTTTAAGCCATTCTCTCCCAGACCAGCTCTGGCCTAGTGTCATGGTTCATATGAACTTGCAAGATAATCGTCCCTTTTGATTCATTGGACTGTTTGGTTTTGTCCACAAAACACACCTATGTTTTATATATGGGTTTTACAAGAATACTTCATTAAAAATGATTTTCCAAATCCTGATAAATACCATCGATACTACTGCTAACATGAGGGAGATATTAATCATTTTAACTGGTCGATAAACAAGAGAACTCTCTTATCTAGCTTCTCTCTCCATCTTCTTCCGAAAGTTAAACAACTATGGGAGTGGTGCAATTCGGGGAAGATGAAGCATCAACTCCCCAAATAAGTAATTTCTTGACATGCCCAAACCCTGCTTGCTACAAGACACTTCTTTTGTATCCCCTTCTAAAGACTTCTCCTCACTCTTAGCTGTTCTGTTTAGCTGGAAATCCATCATAATTTACCATCAGCACATTAAAAACTACCCACAAGTTCCTGATTGCACCTGAACTGGGGGATCGAGATTCCCTTTACATAGCTTCCGAGGTTATACCAGCAGAATCCCCTTCCTCAATCTCCAAGGACGAAGACTGAGCTGCAGATGGTGATGCTATACTAGAAACCGGAGCTAGTAGACACTGTACCAGTCTCTTCCCCTCTCAGTTCATTGGGATCCTCAAACACCAAAGCCCGTGACTCAAAATATGGAGAATCCAAAACCATATCTCGCTGTTAGCTTAAACAGTTTAAATACATGTAGCTTGTCAAAATGTTTGTTTAACAATCCTTGGGGACACTGAAAAAAATGTTGCCTGCACAGCCAAAGATATAAAATTTCCATTGGTATATTAGCCGCATAATATCTTCAGTTGAACTGCAATATTTACTTGTATTTCCAGAAATAAGAACCAGATCCATATCACTTCTACCCATCTATGCTAGCACGACCGTCACTAAAATTTGAAGTTGCCCGTCATAAGGTGTGTTTTCTAGTGTCACGGGTTTAAAGTTTAGTCTTGCAGTCCGTGTGGCCTTAAACGATTTCTTGATTTCAAATCCGCTTAAGTTAATCTTACTCTTGCAAAATAATAATTATAGATAGAAATTCTCTAATGTATCGAAAATAAAGCGAAAACAACTCAAAATTGAAAGAGCAATGAATGATTACAACTGAGTTTTTGAGTAAATACTTTCAATAGTATTAAATTATTATGAAAGATTACAACTGAGTGGTTACAAATGAGGGGAAAGACCTCTATTTATAGTTGAGCTCCCCTAAATCTAATGATACAAATTGAATTACATTGATAGTTAGATGAGAGTCTTAAGGGATTTAAACTCTATACATCTTTATCCCTTAAGATTTATAATAATTACCCTGGTAACTCTAGTTTTATCGGGGTGTTTCATTGGGCCACCAAGGCTTCAAGTAGATAGACTTTTCCATATGTTCCACGAGTTAGGGCAGTTTAAGTGGGTCAAATGAGCCCTATTTAATCAATTGGCCTCCACGGAACATTTTTTGGACATTCATCACGGGTTTTGATCCGCAGCCCGTGACACTAGTATGTGGATTAGTCTCTTGGAAGAAAAATGGGTGCTCTTGCTAGTTGCATCATAAAGGAAACAACCAAAGTCATACATATTCATTGAGAGAGAGAGAAACAGAGAAGAACATAAGAAATGTAACATTCTGAATTTTTGGGTTAGAAGTTTTGAGCTTTGGGGTTAGGGTCTGTGAGTAGTTTGTGCTATTGTGTTTAGTTGTGCGTTTAGGTGACAGAATGGGCCTGTAATAGCCCGGTTTAGACCCTAGTCAGAATAGTGATTTCGGAACCACAAATTCAAGCCAGGAAAATATTTTAATATAATTTTTCGTGTTTACAGTATGTGTTTAAGCATGTGTGAAAGTTTCGTGTGAAAATTTTATCATTTGTGTGCTTAATTTTGAAAAAGAACCTAATCACAGGAAATGCAAAAGATGTGATCTATTTGTTTAAGTGCCTATTTGTTATGGCTTATTAATTATGAGGTCCTAATGTTGATATTAGACCACTGAATTTATGAATGGACATATATGCCAAGGGTTAGAGGATTTTAAATGTTTATAATAAGGTTAAAATGGTAAAATGTATATTTATGTAATATTAATGAAACAAAACATGAATTTAGTGTTTTAATTCATCATCCTTGTCGAAATTACAAAGAAAAAGAATAGAAAATAAGAGTTCTAGGGTTCGACACTTATATTGGATAATTAAGGTATGTGTTTTGGTTTGTTTTTGATAATTTTTATGTTTTTATGATCGTTGTTAAGTGTTCTAGCAAACCCATGTTTCAATTTCTGAAATTGTTGATGATTTTGAGTTGAGCCATTAATGAAATTATGAGTTTTATGAAGTTTGATGATAGTATATGAAAGATATGAGTTAGATTATCATGTTTTGTATTGGGATTTTTGATGAATTTGAGTAATTTGGATTAAATTGTGAAAATGAGAAATTGAGGGGCTAAAATGTAAAATAAATGAAATGTGTGGGCTTATATGAGCTAGGGTAAAATTCGGCTAGGTATGTGTATAAGGAAATTTTGTGTATTTTGTGATTTTATGAATTAGGGACTAAAGTGTTAAAATGTGAAAATATGAGGGCTAATTTGTAAAATGCCCTAAATATGTGTATATGTATTAAATTGAATGTGTTAGTGATTAAATGAGTTAATTTTGAATACATATAGATCAAGAAAAGAGAAATTTGGACCTAGATCGAGGCAAAAATAAAGTACTCAATTGATCGATTAATATCGTCGTTTTTACGTCCGAGGTAAGTTTGTGTATATTACATATTGTTTGTATAATGTTTGTATGTGATGAAATAAATAGAAATGAGATTGAGAAGTTGGAGTATATGAAATGTGAATCGAATTTAAGGCACTAAGTGTGCGAGAAATGAAATAGCTACGGTTATTAAAAATGGCACTGAGTGTGCGAGAATATAATAGCAATGGCTGAATAAATGGCACTATGTATGCGATACCGATACAAGTTTGGTTAATGAAATGGCACTAAGTTTGCGATATTATTATAGCTTCGGTTAATTAATTGACACTAAGTGTGTGAGTTCATCGAATGTTCAAGTATGATCGAATGAAGTAGTACATCGAGCATCGAAGTGATATATGTGATAGATAAGAACGTGATGATACAGGTATGTACGAAACCTATATGGTTGATGATATTGAGTATGAAGTAGATGAAAGGTTATGAAAATGAATGATGAGATGAGTTGCACTAAGTGTTAGCTAATTGATAGAATTTTATTTTAGTTGTTGAGTTAAATGTGTTATGTCATGAACTTACTAAGCTTTAAAGCTTACTGTGTGAAATGTTCTCCGTTTTACAGTGTTATAAAGCTAGCTCGGATCCAGGGATCATCAGCGGCTCACTCACACTATCAGACATCTATTTTGGTATCATTTTGAGAGTTGTATATATGGTATATGGCATGTATAGGCTAGTGTCATTTTGGTATGTTTTGTGTTGTGATTAGTCATGAGACTTGGCTTGTAAATATTAGTATGTATGGCCTTTTAAGTTGGCTAAAATGGTGTGTTTGATAGGTAAGTCATATGATGTATATAATTTTCATGTGATGGTTTGATTTTGAAATGTTGAATTGGCCAGTTGTGGTATGAAGTATATGATAAAATGATGAGTTTATGTATTTGAAACTTATGTAAGTTGTGATAACTTTGGTACATTGATTGGTATGTTTTGGTTGTGAAATTGAGTAGTGATTTGGATGGTATTAGAAAGGTATGATATATATACAAAATGGTTGAATTGGTTGCCTATGAATGTATGCAAATAATGCTAAAATGCTGTGGGTTTTGAGTGCTTGAGATTGGTGGAAAATGTGGACCAAGCCTAATTTCACCACACACAGTTGAGCACACGGGCGTGTTTCTTGACCGTGTGTCTGTTGTAATTTAGCTATTCAAGTCAGTCTTGAGCACGGCCTAGACACACGGGCATGTCTGGTGGTCGTGTGAGGCACACAGCCTTGGTACATGCGTGTGTGGCCATTTCGAATGGTACACAGGCTAGATACATGGGCGTGTAGTCGGCCATGTGACCCAAGTCAGTCTCGACCACGGCCAAGACACACGTGCGTGTCTTGTGGCCCTGTGGTTAAGTCAGTATATATGCCTTGTTTTGCCACGGTTTAGACACACGGGCGTGTCTAAAGCCGTGTGAGACACATGACCTATTCACACGAGCGTGTGACCTGTGAAAATTTAAAAATTTTGTTAAGTTTTTGAGAAAATTTGTATATGCTTGGTTTAGTCCCGACCCCTTTCTAAAGCATGTTTAAGGTCTTATTGACCTATGTAAGGACTTTGTAATGTGTGTGACGTTGATGCTA
The DNA here is from genome assembly GCA_025698465.1 of Gossypium longicalyx. Classification (NCBI taxonomy): domain Eukaryota; kingdom Viridiplantae; phylum Streptophyta; class Magnoliopsida; order Malvales; family Malvaceae; genus Gossypium; species Gossypium longicalyx. The sequence goes on from CM046998.1 coordinate 58,147,759, forward strand.
TGATGATTGAGAAATGAATACGTGATGATTAGATTTGTCAGGTAACGCCTTTAACCCTAGACCAGCGAAGGATACGGGTTAGGGGTGTTACATTTTATTGGTATCAGAGTTACGATTTAGTCGATTCTAGGACTAATGTAGCATGTGAGAGTCTAGCTATACATACCATATATATGAATTCTGATAATGTGATGATTCTTGACAGTTAAAATGTGTTTTTCATATAGCTAATGGATTCCGAATGAGCGATAGCTGATGATGTTGAGAGTAATGCGCCCGCTCCAGCTCAAGGGGCAGCGCCGACCGAATCTAGGCCGATACCTAGTAGTGAAGGAGGAGAGGCTAAGCAAGCCTTTTTCCAAATGATGGCTGAGTGGTTCACGAAATTCGTACGAACGAATCCAGCTGCTCAACAACCTCCACCCCCACCAGTTCCTCAACAAGTCCCGGTTGTGCCACCAATAATAGATCCAATTCGATTGAGTAAGCCACCTGTTGGTAATATTCGTAAACACGGGGATGAAGAGTTTCGAGCTATAGTTGATGATGATGCTGAGAGGGCTAAGTTCTGGCTTGAGAACACTATCCGAGTATTCGATGAATTGTCCTGTACTCTAGAATAATGTATCAAATGTGTAATATCATTGCTTAGAGATAATGCATATCACTGGTGGAAAATGTTGACATCGGTGGTTCCTAAGGAAAAAGTTATGTGGGAATTCTTTCAGACTAAATTTAGGAAAAAGTACATAAGCCAGAGATTACTTGATCAGAAACAAAAAGAGTTTCTGGATTTAAAACAAGGCTGGATGACCGTTACTGAATATGAAAGAGAATTTGTGCGTTTAAGTAAGTATGCTCGAGAATATGTATCTACTAAAGAGATCATGTGTAAAAGATTTGTTGATGGATTAAATAAAGATATAAAGCTGTTAGTCAGGATACTTGAGCTTAAAGAATTCGTAGTACTAGTTGAGAGGGCTTATAAAGCCGATGACCTCAGCAAAGAAAAGAGAAAAGTTGATGCGTAGATGATAGGATTGAAGAAGAGATCGATGAATAAATCTTATCATTCCTCGTCAAAGAAATCAAGAGATTACTTTAATTGATCGACAGTTTCAACGGGATATCAGAATAGAGATCGTGGGCAATAATACACTAATTCTAAAGCTCAAACCACATCTGTATCGAGCATTGGTAACATAAAAGATGTTAAGCCTGAGTGTCAACAATGTGGAAGATGACATTTTGGAGATTGCTAGGGAAAAAGTAATAACTGAGCTTGTTACAGTTGTGGTTCACGAGATCACTTTATAAAAGATTGCCTAGAGCTAGCTGAAAAAGATAACACTCAGAACACGAGGCTGAGTAACACTGCAGCTAGAGGTAGACCACCGAGAAACACTGGAAATGTGAGTAGTGGTAGAGGTGTAACGCGAGACACTGCAGCGAGATCTGATGCTAGAGCATCTGCACGAGCCTACGCTATTCAAGCACGTGAAGAAGCATCATGTCCGGATGTTATTACCAGTATTTTCACTCTCTATGATACTAAAGTTATTGCATTGATAGATCTAGGGTCTACTCATTCGTATATATGTGTAAATTTAGTATCCAATAAGACTTTGCCTGTAGAGTCTACTGAATTTGTAATTAGAGTATCGAACCCTTTAGGCAGGTGTGTATTGGTTGATAAAGTGTGCAAGAATTTTCCATTGATGATAAAAGGTAATTGTTTTCTGGCCGATTTGATGTTGTTACCATTTGACGAGTTTTATATAATCCTGGGTATGAATTGGCTAACATTGCATGATGCTGTTGTGAATTGCAAACGAAAGATGATTGATTTGAGATGTTAGAGTAATGAGATTATTCGAATTGAATCAGATGTTTTGAATGGATTACCAGTTGTGATTTCAATGATGTTAGCTCAGAAATATGTGAGAAAGGGTTGCGAAGCTTATTTAGCTTATGTGCTCAACACGAAAATGACTGAAAAGAAGGCTGAATCAGTGCCAGTTTTTTGTGAATATCCAGATATGTTTCCTGATGAGTTACCGGGTTTGCCACCGATCTGAGAGGTTGAATTTGGTATTGAGTTAGTGCCGAGAACTACTCCAATATTGATATCTCCATACAGAATAGCACCGACTGAATTAAAAGAATTAAAGTCTCAGTTGCAAGAGTTAACCGATAGAGGATTTGCACGACTGAGTTTCTCACCTTGGGGTGCTCCTGTTCTGTTTGTGAAAAAGAAAGATGGTACGTTGAGAATGTACATTGGTTATCGTCAGTTGAACAAAGTGGCTATCAAGAACAAATATCCACTGCCTCGAATTGACATTTTGTTTGATCAGTTGAAAGGAGCTACCGTGTTTTCAAAGATAGATCTTAGATCAGGATATTATCAGTTGCAAGTAAAAGATTCAGATATTTCAAAAACTGCTTTCCGAACGAGGAACAACCACTATGAGTTTTTAGTTATGCCTTTCGGATTAACAAATGCACCTGCTATTTTTATGGATTTGATGAACAAAATTTTTAGACCGTATTTAGACCAATTTATTGTAGTATTCATTGATGACATTTTTATTTATTCGCATGATGAAACTGAACATGCCGAACATTTGAGAATAGTGCTACAAACGTTACGAGATAAACAATTGTTTGCGAAGTTTAGCAAATGTGAATTTAGGTTATGAGAAGTCGGTTTTCTAGGACATGTTGTGTCGGCATCTGGTATCCAAGTTGATTCGAGCAAGATTTAAGCTATTTTGGATTGGAAACCTCTGAGAAATGTTTCTTAAGTCTACAGGTTTTTGGGACTTGCTGGTTATTATTGACGGTTCATAAAAGGTTTTTCGATGATCGCGACTCCGTTGACGAAACTACTTAAAAAATATGAAATTTGAATAGTCTAAAAAGTGTCAGAAAAGTTTTGATCAGTTGCAGGCCTTATTGACTGAAGCTCCGGTATTAGTTCAGCCAGAATCGGGTAAAGAATTTGTGACCTATAGTGATGCATCATTGAACGGTTTAGGCTGTGTTTTGATGCAGGAAGGCAAAGTCATAGCTTATGCCTTGAGACAGTTAAAGCCTCACGAAAAGAATTATCCGACGCACGACCTTGAGTTAGCTGCGATTGTATTTGCTTTGAAGATTTGGCGTCACCTGTTTGGTGAGAAATTTCACGTATATTTTGATCATAAGAGTTTGAAATATCTGATGACTCAGAAAGATTTGAATCTGCGTGTAACAGTCCGGTTTAGACCCTAGTCGGAATAGTAGTTCCAGGACCACAAATTCGAATAAAAAAATATTTAAATATTTTTCTGTTATTATAGTATGTGGATTGACATGTGTGAAAGTTTTGTATGAAAATTTAATCATTTGTGTGCTTAATTTGATAAAAGGACTTAATTGTATAAATTGTAAAAGTGGCCTTCTAATTTTTAAAGTGCCTACTTGCTATGTCTTAATAAATATGAGGTCTTTATGTTGTGAATAGACCATTATTAACTTGAGTGGTCTATTATGGGCATGAATTAAATGAGTTTTATGTTTTATCATTAACTTTAATATGGTAATTAGCATACTATGTTAATATAATTAAAACAAAACATAATAATTAGGCCATTTTATGTTCATCTTGCCGAAAATTCAAAGAAAAAGAAACAAAATAGGCTTTCTAGGGTTCAACCAAACAAATTGATGATTAAAGTATAGTTTTTGATATGTTTTTGATAATTTTTACGTTTTTGTGATCGTTGCTTAGTGTTGTATCAAGCTCATGTTTGAATTTTTGAGATTGTTGATGATTTTGAGTTATGCCATTGTTGATAATGTGAGCTTTGTGAAGTTTGATGATAGTATATGAAAGATATGCTTTGGGTTAACATATATTGGCTCTGAATTTTTGATGAATTTGAGTAAAATGGGCTAAATTGTAAGATTTGTAAATTGAGGGATTAAAATGTGAAATAAATGAAACATATAGACTAGTATGAACACTATGAGAATTTGGCTAGGCATTTGTGCAAAGAAATTTTGTGTATTTTGTGATTTTGTGATTAGGGACTAAAGTGAAAAAATGTAAAAAATGTGAGGGTTAATTTGTAAAATGCCCTAAATATGTGTTTTAGGATTGATTTGAATGATTTGGTAAATAAAAGAGTTAAATTTGAATTTATTGTAACACCCCTCGCCCGTATCTGCCACTGGAACGGGGTTCGAGGCGTCACCGGTAAATCACCTTTACAAACTTACTAAATCGGGTCACCAAATTTCGCCCAAATTTAAAACCTTTCAAACATGTACACTTTATCCCTTACATAGGCCTTCGAGGCCTAAAATACACTTAGGGGTAGTATGAGACAAAACCGAAAACATTCTATAAACTTTGGGCACTTTAGAAAATTTTCCCTTGCTTGAAGTGCAACACGCCCGTGTGATGGGGCCATGTGGTCACACACGCCCATGTGACTTGGGACATGCTCGTGTACTTATCTCTTTTTCTATACTGACTTAAAATTTCAGGTACAGGGGACGAACGACCATACCACACACCCATGGGGGTGAGCCGTGTGTCACACACGGTCTAGACACACACCCGTGTGTCTACCCATGTGGACTTTATTAAGCTATTTTCCAAGCCTTAAGTCACCCTCTACCAACCAATTACACTTATAGATTACTATAGTGCATGTTTAAGCCAAATTATACATTTATAAATATGAAACTTTGATTAACCTCATTGCATGTGAACCTCATGTCATTGGTTTCATACATGCTAAATTAATTCTCATCTTGCATTTAAGGATTTCTATGTCTACTTGACATATTTAAGATTGGCTCGTTTTTATAACTCATTGCCAATTATAACCGAGCCATCATATGTGAACATAAACATGCATAGATTTGTAGGTCATAGCCTACTTCAAAACCAGCCAATTTCCATGGCCATATACAAAAAGATAAGTACAACTTTACATGCCTTTATTTTTGGCAATTCAAATGACACATATAACAAATACACAAAAGCTTTATACATGCCACTGAACAAAACATAAGAGTCTATATACCAAAGCTGGACTAGTTGATAGTGTATTGATTCTCCAACCGTCTTCCAATCTTTACGAGTCCTCGAGCTCTGTAAGACAGGAGAAAGAGAGGGGTAAGCATTTACATGCTTAGTAAGCTCGAATAACTGGAAAGTAAACTTACCGATTATTTAGCATACATCCTTATCAAATAATGAAACCAACAAATGTGAAAATGATTTCCCTATCACTTGCACTCAATCAAGGAGTTAGTCACATAACAAAACACCATGTAATATATCTTAGATGAACTCATCATTTAACATGTCATTTATGCATATACTTCGTGTTAGTCCCGTTGGGTTTCTAGGAAATCTCAATGGATTATCTAGTCACCGTCAATTCATACGAATGATCATTTTAAGTATGCACTCTCGCGAACCTCACATCTTACGACGGGATTACCAGTCCAGGCTAAATCCCCCGCAATATAAACTCATAAGGTGATGTCGGGATTACCAGTTCAGGCTAAATCCCTTACACGACAAACACCCTTAATGAGCTCGGATCTGAATTACCAATCCAGGCTAAATCTAGACCCTAATCGGATTACCCATCTGGGCTAAATCTACAATGCACACATATTTTTCGGGAGGCTCGATCACTCAAGAAACACCCGTCCGAGCTAGATCCTTTTTATACTTGAGATCATCGGATTACCCAGGGATGTCTATGATAATAAAATTAAATCATTAACATATCACATTGTACTTTTCAGGTCTAAATTCCACTCCTGGTCCAAATGACTATTTTGCCCCTAATCTTTCACATTTTTATGATTTAGTCCCTAAGCTCGTATGATGAAACACATGAAATTTCTATCTTACCCAAGCCTAGCTGAACAGTTTTCCCTCTTATGGCAGCCCACATTTTTCATTATTTTCACATTTCTACCACATATTTAACAACTTTTGCAAAAAGGTCCCTTTAGGGGTTTTTCACGAAAATCACTTAGGAAAAGATGTTTAACACACCTTCAACTTTTATATTCCTCCATAAACCATCAAAATACAAGCAACTTATGCATGGGTAAATTTATAAACATGAACCCTAGCATGAAATATGGGTAGAAATGGAGAGAGTAAGCTACCGGGATTTCAAAAATATAAAGAACATTAAAAACGGGGCTTGAGTGCACTTACTATTGAGCTTGAAAAGCTTGGAAACCATAGCTATGGAGACTCCTCAATTTTTGGCAGCCATGGAGAAGAAATGGCTGATTTTTGCCTTCTTTTTCCCATTTTATTTCATTAAAATGCCAAATGACCAAAATTCCCTTAAGCCATTTCTTTAAAATTTCATCCATGCAAGCCCATTTTTGTCCAAAAACTTAGAAATTGGGAAAATTGCTCTCTAAGACCTTCTAATTTATAATCTAAAGCAATTTCATGCAAATTTCTTCTAGAATCCAAGTTTTGCAAGTTATTCAATTTAGTCCCTAATTTCCAATTGAACACCTTACTCAAAGAATTTCTTCATGAAAGCTTAACACATGCATATTATCATATTCTAGACCTCATAATAATAAAATGAATATTTTGATGTCAGATTTATGGTCCCGAAATCACTATTCTGACTAGGCCCTATTTCGGGATGTTACATTTCTCCCCCCTTAGGGACTTTCGTCATCGAAAGTCTTACCAGTAAACAGGTTCGGATATTGGTTTCTCATGGTTTCTTCTGGTTCCCATGTAGCCTCTTCCACACCATGTCGATGCCATAGCACTTTTACTAAAGCTACATTTTTATTTCTCAACTGTTTAACCTCACGAGCCAAAATCTTGACTGGTTCCTCTCCGTAGGTCATGTCTGGTCTAATTTCAATCTCTATTGGTGAAATCACATGAGAGGGGTCTGATCAATATTGCCTTAACATAGATACGTGAAACACATCTTGAATCTTTTCTAATTCGGGTGGTAATGCCAAACGATAGGCTAATGGTCCAACTCTTTCAGTGATCTCGTACGACCCGATAAATCGCGGACTCAATTTGCCCTTCCGACCAAATCTCAACACTTTTTTCCATGGAGACACTTTTAAAAATACTCTATCTCCAACTTGGAATTCAATCTCTTTTCTTTTTAGGTCAGCATATGACTTTTGCCTATCCGATGCCGCTTTTAAACAGTCTCGTATCACTTTAACTTTTTCTTCAGTTTCCTTAATCAGGTCAACCCCATAAATTTGACTTTCCTTGAGTTCTGTCCAGTATAATGGAGTTCGACACTTTCTGCCATACAAGGCTTCATAAGGTGCCATATTGAAAATCGTTTGAAAATTGTTGTTGTAGGCAAATTCTACCAATGGCAAGTACTTTTCCCAGCTACCCTGAATTTCGAGGATGCAACATCACAACATATCTTCTAGAATCTGAATCATCCGCTCAGACTGACCATCGATCTGAGGGTGGAAAGCCGTACTAAAACTCAAATTTGTACCTAGGGCTTCTTGTAACTTCTTCCAGAATCTCGAAGTAAACTTCGGGTCTCTATCCAAAATAATCGATAGCGGTACTCCATGTAATCTCACAATCTCAGATATGTATAAGTTGGCCAATCTATCAAGAGAGAAATCTGTTCATACCGGAATGAAATGAGCCGACTTCGTCAACTTATCCACCACAACCCATATAGTATCTTTTTTTTTTTGAGTCAATGGCAATCCTGTCACAAAATCCATAGTGACTTTGTCCCACTTCCATTCGGGGATCATTACAGGTTGTAACAAACCTGAAGGCACTTGATGTTTAGCTTTAACTGGCTGACATATCAGACATCTCGATACAAATTCGTAAATGTCTCTTTTCAAGCCGTTCCACCAGTACATTTTTTTCAAATCGTTGTACATCTTGGTACTCCCCGGATGAATAGATAAATGGCTGTTATGCGCTTCTTGCAAGATTTTTCGAATAAGTTCATCATCTTTAGGTACACAAATTCTATCTCTGAACATCAAACATCCATCAGGACCGATCCGATAATCTGATTCAATGCCCGACTCACATTAAGTCCTTTTTGCTTGCAGGTCTCTATCATTAATTTGAGCATCATAAATTTCCTGAAGAAATATCGGTCTAGTCTCTAGCTCTGCCAAGACCAATCCATCATTAAGTAAAGCTAACCGAGCATCCATGGATCTCAATGCAAACAAAGACTTTCTGCTTAATGCGTCGGCGACCGTATTCGCCTTTCCCGGGTGATAGTCAATGATCAGATCATAATCTTTAATTAGTTCTAACCATCTTCACTGTCTCAGATTCAATTCTTTTTGAGTCATCAAATACTTCAAACTCTTGTGGTCTGTGAATATACGACAAGTCTCACCATGTAAATAATGCCTCCAGATTTTCAAGGCAAAGACAATGGCAACGAGCTCTAAATCATGTGTCAGATAGTTCTTCTCGTGTGGCTTCAACTGTTGTGAAGCGTAGGCTATCACCTTGCCATCTTACATAAGTACACAACCCAGTCCGTTCAAGGATGCATCACTGTAGACCACAAACTCTTTTCCCAGCTCAGGTAATACTAAAACAGGAGCTTCAGTTAGCAATGTCTTTAATTTCTCAAAACTCTACTGACACCTTTCTGTCCATTCAAACTTAACGTCTTTCTATAGCAACCTCGTCATTGGGGTCGCTATCATGGAGAACCCTTTCACAAATCTTCAGTAGTAACCGACTAAGCCCAAAAAGCTTCTAACCTCAGTTACATTTTTAGGCGATTTCCATTCAACAATAGCAGAGATTTTACTTGGATCAACTCGGATGCCTTCACCCAAAACAATATGACCCAAAAATCCAACTTCCTGGAGCCAAAATTCACTCTTGCTAAACTTAGCAAACAATTGTTTTTCCCGTAAAGTTTGCAACACAGTTCTCAGGTCTTCGCATGCTCTGACTCATCTTTAGAACAAATTAAGATGTCGTTAATGAACACAATGACAAACTTATCCAAGTATGGCCAAAAGATCCTATTCATTAGGTCTATGAATACGGTCGGTGCATTCGTCAATCCAAATGGCAAACAAGAAATTCATAATGGCCGTATCTTATTCTAAAAGTTGTCTTAGGCACATCTGATTCCTTAACATGTAACTGATAGTAGCCAGACCTCACGTCTATCTTAGAGAACACAATGGCTCCTCTTAACTGGTTGAATAGATTATCGATTCTTGGCAAAGGATACTTATTCTTAATAGTTACCTTGCTCAGTTGTGGGTAATCTATACATAATCTCGTTGAACCATCTTTCTTCTTTACAAACAATACGGGGGCACCCCAAGGTGAAAAGCTTAGCCTAGCAAAACCTTTATCCGTCAGCTCTTGCAACTATGCTTTTAATTCTCTCAGTTCGGTTGGCGCCATTCTGTACGGGGCAATAGAGATGGGAGCTGTCCCTTGCACCAATTCAATACCAAACTCTCTCTCTCTCTCGAGAGAGGTAATTCGGGTAATTCTTTCAGAAATACGTCTAGATATTCACATACTATAGGCACAGTCTCAATCTTCAACTCTGTTTCCCTCGTGTTCAACACAAAAGCAAGGTAGGCTTCATACCCTTTTCTCATATATTTCTGAGCAACCATTGTCGTGATTACAGCTGGCGAAGTGCCCAAATCTCTTGAATCAACCCGAAGAATCTTACCATCTGGGCATTTCAATTTAATATGCTTGCTACCACAATTTACAATTACATCATGCAGGGCTAACCAACCCATACCGATTGCTACATCAAACTCATCAAAAGGTAACAACATAAGGTTAGCTAGAAAACATTGACCATGAATTGTCAAAGGACAATTCCTATAAACTTTATCGACCAAAACTGATTTGCCTAGTAGGTTCGACACTTTAACAACAAATTTCGTAGGTTCAACGGGTATGTTCATACTAGACACCAATCACATGCAAATGTATGAATGCGTCGATCCCGGGTCAATTAAGGCAATAACACATGTATTGAAAAGGGAAAAAGTACCTGTAATAACGTCGGGAGCAGAGGCTTCCTCTCGAGCGCGAATTGCATACATTCTTGCCAGGGCTCGAGCATTTGATTTTGCAGTGTCCTTGGTCACAACTCGACTGCCACTAGCACTTCCAGGGTATCTCGAAGGTCTACCTCGTACCATAGGAGCACTGGACTTCGGAATTACTTCCATTTCTTTTTCAATTCGCTCTGGGCGGTCCCTGAGAAAGTGGTCAAGAGAACCATATCTGAAACACACACCGCTCTTTATTTGGCATTCTCCAAAGTGAAATTTGTTGCAACTCTTACACTTCGACTTTTGGTCATCTAACACTAGTCACCATCGGGGAGGAAGACTTCTGATTTCGTCACTTAGAGTTTCTCGTTCTACCCGAATATCCTACAGATGAAGTGGAGTGTTCATGTTAGCTCCTTGATTTTTTTGTGGAAAAGGAGAGCGTCTTACTGCTGGATCTCTTCCTCGTAACTCGAGCCTCTCTTTTCGCTTGCTTTCTTTCATTATTAAGTTCCTCGGCCTTCTTGGCCCGATCAGCTAATGCAGCAAACTCCCGTATTTCAAGGATCCCAATCAACAATTTGATTTCCTCATTCAAACCTCCCTTGAAGCGTTTACACATTTGTAACTCGGTTTGAACCCACTCAGTTGTATACTGACTTAGCCTTACAAACTCCCTTTTGTATTCTGCCACAGTCTTATTCCCTTATTTGAGTTCCAAGAACTCCTTTCGCTTCGAGTCTAAAAACCTTTGACTGATATATTTTTCTTAAACTCCGCTTGGAAGAATTCCCTAGTGATATTTTCCTTTGGCACCACCGAAAATACGGTTTTCCACCAGTGGTACGCAGTGTCCTTCAAGAGAGACACGGCATACTTCAAACATTCCTCAGGTGTGCACGATAAGTCATCTAAAACCCGTATAGTATTCTCGAGCTAAAACTTGGCCCTCTCAGCTTCATCATCAATCTTAGCTCTAAATTCCTCAGCCCCATACTTTCTAAGCTTATCTACAGGGGCATTACCAATTCTTACCGGTGCCATACCTCGTGGCAAGTCCTCATTAGGTTGGTTAGGGGCGGGGGCAGTCATGGTATGTTGGGGCAATTCCTCAAATAATCCCCAAACCATTCATCCATCATGTTAAAGAAGGCAGCTCGGGCTTCTTCCGGACCTTCAGACATAACCCTTCTACTACTACTAGATACAGCTCGTTGTACAGAAGTTGGAGCATGGCTCTCGGCTCCCTCGGACTCATCTTGTGCATGATTCGAAGACATTTACTATATTCAGAAACAATTTAAACAGTTAGGAGATATCACACTATCAACGTTCATACAATGACATGTATAACAAACCTTAATGCTCTCTACGGTAGTCCTAGAACCGACTAAACTGTAGCTCTGATACCACTAAATGTAACACCCTTCGCTCGTATTCGGTAATAGAACGGGGTTCGAGGTGTTACCGATAAATCACTTTTACAAACTTACTAAATCGGGTCACCAAATTTTGCCCAAATTTAAAACCTTTCAAACATGTACACTTTGTCCCTTACATAGGCCTTCAAGGCCAAAAACACACTTAGGGGTAGTACGAGACAAAACCGAAAACATTCTATAAACTTTGGGAACTTTAGAAAATTTTCCCTTACTTGAAGTGCAACACGCCCGTGTGGCTTAGGACACGCCTGTGTCCTCCGCCTGTGTGCAACACTAACTTCAATCTCAACATTCTGTTAAAAGCACACGGCCAAGACACACGCCTGTGTACTTAGCCTGTGTTCTATACTGACTTAAAATTTCAGGTACAGGGGACGCACGGCCATACCACACACCCATGGGGGTGAGCCGTGTGTCACACACGGTCTAGACACACGCCCATGTGTCTACCCATGTGGACCTTATTAAGCTATTTTCCAAGCCTTAAGTCACCCTCTACCAACCAATTACACTTATAGATTACTATAGTGCATGTTTAAGCCAAATTATACATTTATAAATATGAAACTTTGATTAACCTCATTGCATGTGAACCTCATGTCATTGGTTTCATACATGCTAAGTTAATTCTCATCTTGCATTTAAGGATTTCTATGTCTACTCGACATATTTAAGATTGACTCGTTTTTATAACTCATTGCCAATTATAACCGAGCCATCATATGTGAACATAAACATGCATAGATTTATAGGTCATAGCCTACTTTAAAACAAGCCAATTTTCATGGCCATATACAAAAAGATAAGTATAACTTTACATGCCTTCATTTTTGGCAATTCAAATGACACATATAACAAATACACAAAAGCTCTATACATGCCATTGAACAAAACATAAGAGTCTATATACCATAGCTGGACTAGTTGATAGTGTGTTGATTCTCCAACTGTCTTCCAATCTTTACGAGTCCTTGAGCTCTGTAAGACAGGGGAAAGAGAGAGGTAAGCATTTACATGCTTAGTAAGCTCGAATAATTGGAAAGTAAACTTACCGATTATTTAGCATACATCATTATTAAATAATGAAACCAATAAATGTGAAAATGGTTTCCCTATCACATGCACTCAATCAAGGAGTTAGTCACATAACAAAACACCATGTAATATATCTTAGATGAGCTCATCATTCAACATGTCATTTGTGCATATACTTTGTGTTAGTCCCATTGAGTTTCTAAGAAATCTCGATGGATTATCCAGTCACCGTCAATTCATACGAATTATCATTTTAAGTATGCACTCCCGCGAACCTCACATCTTTTGGTGGGATTACCAGTCCAGGCTAAATCCCCAGCAATATAAACTCATAAGGTGATGTCAGGATTACCAGTCCAGGCTAAATCCCTTACAGGACAAACACCCTTAATGAGCTCGGATTTGAATTACCAGTCTAGGCTAAATCCAGACCCTAATTAGATTACCCGTCCGGGCTAAATCCACAATGCACACATATTCTTCGGGAGGCTCAATCACTCAAGGAACACCCGTTCAGGCTAGATCCTTTTTATACTTGAGATCATTGGATTACCCGTACGGGCTAAATCCTCTCTGCAACACATGCAGGATCTCAAGCCTCATGTAAATCATGGTTTATCCATCGAATTCCCTTTCTAACCTCAACCGAGACATTTACCAATAAATTATTATCAAAGATACATTCCATGCATTTTCATGCCATCAATAATGCAATCATTATGTATTCATAAATCATACAATTATGCATGTTATGAGTTTACTTTAAGTTATCCAAACTTACCTGGTACTTGTTTAATTGTTATGTTTCGGTTATTCCGAAACTTTTCGCTTTCCTCGGTCGACCTCTGGAATTTGTTCCTCGGGGCCTAAAATAATAAAATTAAATCATTAACATATCGCATTGTACTTTTCAGGTCTAAATTCCACTCCTGGTCCAAATGACCATTTTGCCCCTAACCTTTCACATTTTTACGATTTAGTCCCTAAGCTCGTATAATGAAACACATGAAATTTCTATCTTACCCAAGCCTAGCCGAACACTTTTCCCTCTTATGGCAGCCCACATTTTTCAATATTTTCACATTTCAACCACATATTTAACAACTTTTGCAAAAAGGTCCCTTTAGGGTTTTTTCACGAAAATCACCTAGGAAAAGATGTTTAACACACTTTCATCTTTCATATTCCTCCATAAACCATCAAAATACAAGCAACTCATGCATGGGTAGAATTTTAAACATGTACCCTAGTCCTAGCTATGGAGACTCCTCAATTTTCGGCAGTCATGGAGAAGAAATGGATGATTTTTGCCTTCTTTTTCCCATTTTATTTCATTAAAATGCCAAATGACCAAAATGCCCTTAGGCCATTTCTTTAAAATTTCATCCATGCAAGCTTATTTTTGTCTAAAAACTTAGAAATTGGGCAAATTGCTCTCTAAGACCTTCTAATTTATAATCTAAAGCAATTTCATGCAAATTGCTTCTAGAATCCAAGTTTTGCAAGTTATTTAATTTAGTCCCTAATTTCTAATTGGACACATTACTCAAAGAATTTCTTCATAAAATCTTAACACGTGCATATTCTCATATTCTAGACCTCATAATAATCATAAAATAAATATTTTGATGTTAGATTTGTGGTCCTGAAACCACGATTTTGACTAGGCCCTATTTTGGGATGTTTCATTTATATAGATCAAGAACTAAAGAAAATAGAATTAGATTGGAGAAAGTCGAAAGTCGTCAAGTAGCCGATTTCGTCTTTCTGAATCTGTATGAGGTAAGTCTATATACAAATAAATGTATTTGAAATGGTTTATTTATGCTTATATGTTATTTAACAATTTTATGCTTTGAATATGAGACATCCGAGAAAGTATCGACAAAGTTTCGACGTCTAAAAAGCCTCGTACGAACCTTAAGAATAGTTAGGTTACATATGTTATGACATAGGATCCGATATGTGTTATCATGTAAGAGCACATCTAGGACGTTGGCATCGACTTATGATTTGCGTGTAAGACCACGCCTGGGACGTTGGCATCGTATTTGATTTCGTGTAAGACCCTGTTTGGGATAGTAGCATCGATATTTGATTACATGTAAGGCCACGTCTAGGACCTTGGCATTGTACGAGCTTTTCAAGTTATCCACGTATCCTTATGATTCCAAACGGTTCAACAAACATTCCGAGTAAATGAATTATTATGTGAACATGTATCCGATTTAGGTACGTTTGAATTGAGTATCATATTTGATGATGAAAGGTAAGTATATGTATTTTAGTGAACAAATGCTGATATGTGATAAAAGCATTAGAAAATATGTTATATATGTTAAAGAATTTGGAATATGTGAAATGTATATGAACATTGAGGTTTGAGATAGTAATTGGCAATGGATTATATGTAATTTGATGATGCTTTCATGCTTTGAATGTTAAGTTTATTTTTATATGGCTTACTAAGCTTTTGAAAGCTTACTTTGTGTGTGTTTGCATTATTTTATAGATATCGAAGCTACTAGTAGCTCAGGAATCATCAAGGATCATCACCAGACTATCGATCTCTATTTTAGTACCTTTTGAAAATGTATATATTAAAGTATGGCATGTATAGGCTAGAGGATTTTTGTTATGTTTTGTAATGTATATATATCTAGCCATGTGATTTGGATTGATCATGGTTGTGTATATAAATGAGTTCTTGGTATGAAATATATGGTGTAATATGATTAATATGATTTATTCTAAATGGCTATAGAAATTGGTCATTTTGGTAAGTAATGGTATATGTTTATTTGAGAAAGTGGTAAGTTTTGGTCATGAGATTGAATGATGTAATTTGAAGTATTGAAACATATGCTTTGGTATGATTTTGGTTAAGATTTGGTATGATTTGGTTAGTGAGTTGAGAAAGGAATTTGTTGATAATGTAATGGCATGAATGATGTATGTATTGGTATTGAAATTGGTTGAAATTATATTGAAAATGTGCTTGGTTTGATGCTTATAGGATTGACCCAAATTGGGTGGAAAATTGGCTTTTCAAATAGCCTAATTTTTGTCCACACGGGCAGAGACACGGGCATGTGTCTAAGCCATGTGCGACACACGGTAATGTTGCATGGCCATGTGTCCCCTAGGGTACTGTATGATTTTAAGTCAGTCTTGAGCACGACTAAGGCACATGGGCGTGTGGCTAGCTTTGTGACCTCAGTCAGTTTCGACCACGGCCAAGGTACACGGGCATATCTTGTGGCCGTGTGATTAAGTTAGTATGTATTCCCTGATTTGACACGGTTTAGACACACGAGTGTGTCTAATGCCGTGTGAGGCACACGAACTGTTCACACGGGCGTGTGACCTCTATAACTTAGAAAATTTATTTAAGTTTCGAAAAATTTTGTATGAGTTTGGTTTGGTCCCGACCCCTTTCTAATGCATGCTTAAGGTTTCGTAAACCTTCTAAAGGGACTCTATGGTAATGTTTGACTATAATTGTGGATAATGTATATGAAATATTCGTAAAATGTTCTGATTTCTTTGGTAATGCCTTTAACCCTAGTCTGGCGACAGATACGGGTTAGGGGTGTTATATTTGGTTGGTATCAGAGCTACGATTTAGTCAATTTTAGGACTAACGTAGCGTATGTGAGTCTAGTTATACATGCCATATTTATGCACTGCGATAGTGTGATGAATCCTGACAATGAAAATGTGATTTTTATAGCAAATGGATCTTGAAAGAGCCGTAGTTAACGATGTCGAGTGTAATGCGCCTGCTCCTGCGCAAGAGATAGCGCCATCCGATTCTAGATTGCCTACGAGTAGCCATGATGGAGAGGCTAGAAAAGCCTTCTATCAAATGATGAATGATTGGTTCAGTCAGTATATTAGAATTAATTCGACTGTTCAATAACCCCCAACCCTGGCTAATCCTCCATAAGTCTCTATTATACCACAAGCTAATCTGACTCAGTTAAATAAGCCTCCAGTTGATAAAATTAGAAAATATGGGGTAGAAGAATTTCGTGCTACTACAAATGATGATACTGAGAGAGTATTTGATGAATTGTCATTGACTCCCGATGAATGCCTAAAGTGTTTCATTTCGGTTCTAAGAGATACAGCCTATCATTGGTGGAAGACTTCGATATCAGTGGTTCTGAGAGAGCGAGTCATTTAGGATTTCTTCCAAGCTGAATTTTGAAAGAAATACATCAGTCAGAGATTAATCGATCAAAAACGCAAAGAGTTTCTTGAGTTGAAACAAGGCCGTATGTCTGTTACAAAATACAAATGAGAATTTGTGAGACTGAGCCAATATGCACGAAAATGTGTCTCGACTGAAGCTATAATATGCAAAAGATTTGAAGTTGGTCTGAATGAAGATATTCGTTTGTTAGTCGGGATTCTTGAGATCAAAGAATTTGTAGTGCTTGTTGAACGAGCATGTAAAGCTGAGCAGCTCGGGAAAGAGAAAAGAAAAGCTGATTCAGAAGCTAGAGAAGTGCGAAAGAGATTATTGAGCAAGTCATTTCAATCTGCATCAAAGAAGTTTCGAGATGATTTTAGCCGTTTAAAGGCTAATATGAGACATTTGAGTAGAGATTGTGCTAGATCACATTTGAGTTTCAGAGCTCCAGCTACATCTATTGCCAGTATTGGAAATGTTCGATTTGATTGACCCGAGTGTAAACACTATAGTAAAATACATCCCGGTAATTGTAGACTGTATGATTGGACTTGTTTCAAATGTGGATCATTAGACCATTTTATCCATGATTGCCTCGAATCTGTTGAGCAAGAGATTATGCAAAATTCGAGGCCAAGTGGCAATGCATCTCGTGGTAGACCTCCCAAAAATACGAGAAATGTGAGTGGCAGGCAGAGGGGAACAAAAGACACTGCTGTTAGATCCGAGGCTCGTGCACTGCCAGAGCCTATGCCATTCGAGCTCGTGAGGAAGCTTCGTCTTCAAATGTGATTACGGGTATTTTCACACTTTATGATACTTCTGTGATTGCTTTCATAGATCCTAGATCAACGTATTCTTATATATACATGAATTTAGTGAATAGTAAGACTTTGCCTATAGAGTCTACTGAATTCATAATTAGAGTATTGAACCCCCTAAGCAGATGTGTTTTGGTTGATAAAGTTTGCAAGAGTTGCCCGTTAATGTTTTGAGACATTTGTTTTCCGACCGATATGATGTTATTACCTTTTGATGGGTTTGATATAATTCTGGATATGGATTGGTTAACTTTGCATGATGCTGTTGTGATTTGCAAATGGAAAACTATTGATTTGGGATGTAAGAATGATGAAATAGTTCGAATTAAATCTAGTGATTTGAATGGATTGCCTGATGTGATATCTTCGATGAAAGATCTGAGTATTGTGAGAAAAGGTGGTAAAGCTTACTTTACTTATGTAATCGATTCGAAAGTGTCAGAAAAGAAAGTTGAATCAGTGCCTGTTGTCTGTGAATTTCCTGATGTGTTTCCTGAAGAACTTTCGGGATTACCTCCGATACGAGAAGTTAAATTTGGTATTGAATTAGTACCGGGAACTACTCCTATTTCGATAGCTCCGTATAAAATGGCTCTGACCTAATTAAAAGAATTAAAGTCTCAATTGCAAGAGTTAACCAATAGAGGGTTTGCTAGACTGAGTTTCTCGCCCTGGGGTACACCAGTTCTGTTTGTGAAAAAGAAAGACAGTACGATGAGAATGTGCATTGATTATCATCAGTTGAACAAAGTAACTATTAAGAACAAGTAGCCTCTGCCCTGAATTTACGATTTGTTTGATCAGTTAAAATGAGCTACTGTGTTTTCAAAGATAGATCTGATATTAGACTATTATTAGTTGAGAGTAAAAGATTTAGACATTCCAAAAAATGCATTCAGAATGAGGTCCGACCACTATGAGTTTTTAGTTATGCCTTTCAGATTAACTAATGCACTAGCTATCTTTATAGATTTGATGAATAGAATTTTCAGACTGCATTTAGATCGATTTGTTGTTGTATTTATTGATGACATATTGATTTATTCACGTAATGAATTTGAGCATGCTGGGTATCTGAGAATAGTGCTACAGACTTTGCGAGATAAGCAACTATATGCGAAGTTTAGCAAATGTGAATTTTGGTTATGAGAAGTCAGTTTTCTGGGCCATATAGTGTCAGCATCAGGTATCCGAGTTGATCCGAATAAAATTTTAGCTATTTTGGATTGGAAACCTTCGAGAAATGTCTTCGAAGTCTGCAGTTTTCTGGGACTTGCTAGTTATTATAGATGATTCGTAAAAGGCTTTTCGATGACTACAATTCCGTTGACGAATTTACTTCAGAAAGATGTGAAATTTGAATGGTCTGAAAAGTGTCAGAAAAGCTTTGATCAGTTGAAGGCCCTTTTGACTGAAGCTCTAGTGTTAGTACAACCCGAATCGGGTAAAAAATTTGTGATCTATAGTGATGCTTAGTTAAATGGTCTAAAATGTGTTTTGATGTAGGAAGGCAAAGTCATTGATTATCCTTCGGGATAGTTAAAGCTGCATGAAAAGAACTATCTGATGCACGATCTGGAATTAACTGCGATTGTGTTTGCTTTGAAAATTTGGCGCCACTATCTGTTTGGTGAGAAATGTCATGTATATTCTAACCATAAAAGTTTAAAATATTTGATTACTCAGAAAGATTTGAATCTGCGACAGAGAAGATGGCTAGAATTGGTAAAAGACTATGAGCTTGTGATTGATTATCATTCAGGAAAAGAAATGTTGTTGCTAATGCTTTGAGTCAAAAATCACTGTTTTCTCTACATGCAATGAATGCTCATTTGGTTGTGTCCGATGAGGATTCGGTTTTAGTCGAATTAAAAGCAAGACCGTTATTCATTCAGCAGATTATTGAAGCTCAGAAGATTGATAATGAGATTTTAGCAAAACAAGCTCAGTGTAATTTAGATTCGGATTCAGAATTTAGAGTTGATAATGATGATTGTTTGAGGTTTCGAGGTCAAATTTTGTTCCGAGAAATCCAGAGCTAATTCAGATGATCTTGAACGAAGCTCACAACAGTCGATTATCGGTAAATCCAGGTAGTACAAAAATGTATAATGACTTGAAACAACATTACTAGTGGTCTGGAATGAAAAGAGATATTTCTGATTTTGTTTCAAAATGCTTAAATTGTCAACAAGTTAAAGCTGAACATCAGGTTCCGTCCAGGTTACTTCAGCCGATTATGATTCTAGTGTGGAAATGGGATAGAGTGACGATGGATTTTGTGTCAGGTTTGCCCCTATCTTTGAGAAAGAAAGATGTAATTTGGGTTGTAGTTGATCGATTGACGAAATCAGCTCATTTTATTCCGGTACGATCCGATTACTCACTTGATAAGTTAGTTGAGTTATACATTTCGGATGTTGTAAGATTGCACGGGGTACCTTTGTCTATTGTGTCAGATAGAGATCCAAGATTCACTTCGCGATTTTGGAAAAATTTGCAAGAGGCTTTAGGTACGAAATTGCATTTCAGTACTGCTTTTCACCCGCAAACGGATGGTCAATCTGAGCAGATTATTCAGATTCTCGAAGATATGTTGAGATGTTGCATTCTTGAGTTTGAAGGTACATGGGAACAATATTTACTTTTGATTGAATTCACTTATAATAACAGTTTTCAATCGAGCATCAAAATAGCACCATACGAAGCCTTATATGGTCGCAAATGTAGTACACCTTTGTATTAGACTGAGCTCAGCAAGAATAAGATTCACGGGGTTGATTTGATAAAAGAGACTGAACAAAAAGTAAAAGTGCTTCGAGATAGTTTGAAAGCAGTTTTTGATCGTCAAAAATCTTATGCGGATTTGAAATGAAAAGACATTAAATTTGAGATCGGCAACAAAGTATTTTTGACAGTCTCACCGTGGAAGAAAGTACTTCGGTTTGGTAGAAAAGACAAATTGAGTCTGAGGTTCATTGGGCCATATGAAATTATAGAGTGTATCAGACCGATTGCGTATAGATTGTTATTGCCATCAGAGTTAGAAAAGATTCATGATGTGTTTCACGTATCGATGCTTTGACGATACAGATCCGATCCTTCACATGTAATTCCTTCGTCTGAGATTGAGATTCATTCTAATATGACTTATGATGAAGAACCGATCCGTATCTTGGCTCGTGAGATTAAGGAACCACGAAATAAGAAAATTCCATTAGTAAAAGTAATGTGGCATCGACACGGTGTTGAAGAGGCTACATCAGAGCCTGAGGATACTATGAGACAACAATATCCGAATCTGTTCAACGGTAAGATTTTCGGGGATGAAAATTCCTAAGGGGGAGAACTGTGACAGTCTGGTTTAGACCCTAGTCGGAATAGTAGTTTCAGGACCACAAATCTGAATAAAAAATATTTAAATATTTTTTCTGTTATTATAATATGTGAATTGACATGTGTGAAAGTTTCGTATGAAAATTTAATCGTTTGTGTGCTTAATTTGATAAAAGGACTTAATCGCGTAAATTGTAAAAGTGCCTATTTGCTATGTCTTATTAAATGTGAGGTCCGTATGTTGTGAATAGACCATTATTAACTTGAGTGGACTATTATGGGCATGAATTAAATGAGTTTTATGTTTTATCATTAACTTTAATATGGTAATTAGCACATTATGTTAATATAATTAAAACAAAACATAATAATTATGCCATTTTATGTTCATCTTGCCGAGAATTCAAAGAAAAAGAAACAAAATAGGCTTTCTAGGGTTTGGCCAAACAAATTGAAGATTAAAGTATGGTTTTTGATCCGTTTTTCATAATTTCTACGTTTTTGTGATCGTTGCTTAGTGTTCTATCAAGCTCATGTTTGAATTTTTAAAATTTTTCATGATTTTGAGTTATGCCATTGTTGATAATGTGAGCTTTGTGAAGTTTGATGATAGTATATGAAAGATATGTTTTGGGTTAACACATATTATCTTTGAATTTTTGATGAATTTGAGTAAAATGAGCTAAATTGTAAGATTTGTAAATTGAGGGATTAAAATGTTTAATAAATGAAACATATGGACTTGTATGAACACTATAATAATTCGGCTAGGCATGTGTGCAAAGAAATTGTGTATTTTGTGATTAGGGACTAAAGTGAAAAAATGTAAAAATGTGAGGGTTAATTTGTAAAATGCCCTAAATATGTGTTTTTGGATTGATTTGAATGATTTGGTAAATAAAAGAGTTAAATTTGAATTTATATAGATCAAGAACTAAAGAAAATAGAATTAGATTGGGGAAAATCAAAAGTCGTCGAGTAGTCGATTTCGTCTATCTGAATTCGTAAGAGGTAAGTCTATATACGAACAAATGTATTTGAAATGGTTTATTTATGCTTATATGTTATTTAACAATGATGAATGGCTTTATGCTTTGAATATAAGACATCCGAGAAAGTATCGACAAAGTTCCGACGTATGAAAAGCCCCGTACGAACCTTAAGAATAGTTAGGTTACATATGTTATGACATAGGATCCGATATGTGTTATCATGTAAGAGCACATCTAGGATGTTGGCATCGACTTATGATTTACGTGTAAAACCACACTTGAGACGTTGGCATCGTATTTGATTTCGTGTAAGACCCTGTTTGGGATAGTAGCATCGATATTTGATTACATGTAAGATCACGTCTGGGATGTTGGCATTGTACGAGCTTTTCGAGTTATCCACGTATCCTTATGATTCCAAACGGTTCAATGGGCATTCCGAGTAAATGAATTATTATGTGAACATGTATCCGATTTAGGTACGTTTGAATTGAGTATCATATTTGATGATAAAAGGTAAGTATATGTATTTTATTGAACAAATGTTGATATGTGATAAAAGCATGAGAAAACATGTTATATGTGTTAAAGAATTTGGAATATGTGAAATGTATATGAACATTGAGGTTTGAGATAGTAATTGGCAATGGATTATATGTAATTTGATGATGCTTTCATGCTTTGAATGTTAAGTTTATTTTTATATGGCTTACTAAGCTTTTGAAAGCTTACTTTGTGTGTGTTTGCATTGTTTTATAGATATCGAAGCTACTGGGAGCTCGGGGATCATCAACATCACCACACTATTGAACTCTATTTTGGTACCTTTTGAAAATGTATATATTGAAGTATGGCATGTATAGGCTAGAGGATTTTGGTTATGTTTTATAATGTATATATATCTAGCCATGTGATTTGGCTTGATCATGGTTGTGTATATAAACGAGTTCTTGGTATGAAATATGTGATGTAACATGATTAATATGATTTATTTTGAATGGTTATAGAAATTGGTCATTTTGGTAAGTAATGGTATATATCTATTTGAGAAAGTGGTAAGTTTTGGTCATGAGATTGAATGATGTAATTTGAAGTATTGAAACATATGCTTTGGTATGATTTTGGTTTAGATTTGGTATGATTTGGTTAGTGAATTGAGAAGGGAATTTTTTGATAATGTAATGGCATGAATGATGTATGTATTGGTATGAAATCGGTTGAAATTATATTGCAAATGTGCTTGGTTTGATGCTTGTAGGATTGGCCCAAATTGGGTGGCAAATTGGCTTTTCAAATGGCCTGATTTTTGTCCACACGGGTAGAGACACGGGTGTGTGTCTCAGCCGTGTACGACACACAGTCATGTTGCACGGCCGTGTGTCCCCTGGGGTACTCTACGATTTTAAGTCAGTCTTGAGCACGACCAAGGCACACGAGCGTGTGGCTAGCTGTGTGACCGAAGTCAGTTTCGACCACGACCAAGGCACACAAGCATGTCTTGTGGCCGTGTGATTAAGTCAGTATGTATGCCCTGATTTGACACGGTTTAGACACACGGGTGTGTCTAATGTCGTGTGAGGCAGACGGCCTGTTCACACGGGCGTGTGATGTAACAACTTGATTTAGACTCTAATCGAAACAGTGGTTTCGGGACCACGAATTTGAGTCAGAAAAATATTTAAAAGTTATTTTCTGTGCTTAATTTGTGTGAATTTATATCTGTGAAATTTTCGGGATTTAATTTCGTCGTTTAGGTGTCCGATTAAGTAAAAGGGCTTAATCGCGTAAAATGAAAATTCAGTGGTTTTTCTAAAAAGGGCTAAATTGTACTTGGCTTTTTAAATGAAAGCCTTAAAGTTGCAATAAGCCCAAAATTAAGTGTAATGGACGGTTAAAGACATATGTTATATGATTTTATTATTATATCATTAAGGTTATTTAAGTAAATTGGTTAATAAACTATTATATGTTAAAAATAAGTTATCATATTCATTATTTTATTTTGTTCATAAACCAAATAAGAAAGAAAAGGAAGAAGAAACCTAGTTCGGCCATCTTCCAAGCTAAAATCAAGGTTCATTCTTTGTCAGTTTTTGATAATTTCTACGTTTTTGAGATCGTTGCTTCGAGTACTACAAAACCCAAGCTTTAACTATTTTGAATTGTGCCATTGTTGACAATTTGTGATTTTTGTTGTTTGATGATGAAAAATGAAAGATATATTTTAGATTAACATATTTTGTATTAGAGTTTTTTTATGATTTTGAGTAATTAGGACTTAATTGCAAAAATAATAATTTGAGGGACTAAAATGTGAAATTTATGAAATATATGGAATTGTATGGTAATGGGTAAGATTCGGCCAAACATGGGTAATTGGAAACTTTGTGTATTTTGTATTTTGTGAATAGGGACCAAATTGTAAAAATTGTAAATGTCTGTCAGGGGTAAAATGGTAATTTGCCCATTTATGTGTTTTTGGACTAAATTGAATGAAAATATGTTTGAATGAGCTTAATTTGAATATTTTTAGATCAAGAACCAAAGAAATCGGATTTGGATCGGGGAAAAATAAAAGTTGTCGACTAGCTGCCAATTCCGTTTTGTATCGTCCGAGGTAAGTTTATAAGCAAATAAACGTATTTAGTTTTAAATAAATACAAATTATACATGCTGAATTGAAATTTATGATTTATTTAAGCTATAGCCGAATGTGATTTATCTTAATTACTATGTTTCTAAAATTGTTCCGATTGAGTTACGAAGTCTGGAAGCCCCGTATGAACCTTAGGAATAGTTAGGATATATATGTCATGACATAGGATTCCGATATGTGTTTACGAGTAAGACCATGGCATCGATATGTGATTTCGATATGTGTTTACGAGTAAGTCCCTGTCTGGGACAGTGGCATCGAAATGTGGTTACATATAAGACCACGTTTGGGACGTTGGCATGGCACGATTTATGTGATTATATCCGAGTGTCCTATCCAATTCCGAATGGTTCATTGGGCGAAGGTAAATCGAGTTCGAATGTGATAATTGAGTTATGCAACATGTATTAATTAATATGTTACTTACTTGAGGTAAGTTACGTAAACACCATGACTTTATGCTATAAAATTTGTATTGTGTAAATAAATTAGAAAATGTGTATGCTATGTGTATTTGGCTTGCTAAATGAATTGTTAGTATATCATGAATAACTTATATATATATATAAACTTGATGAGGTATTTTCGGTTATATATTAATGCATGAATATGCAATATTATTTTGATATTCAAAATTTTGTATTTGGGTGAGCATGTATGAAATTTTCCTATGACTATTTGCCTTTGGAAGTTGTCTACTAATATGATAAATGCCTATATGAGTATTCGGCTAATTGAGGGTTATGTGTGCATAATGCCAAATTGTGATTCTTGAACTTGTTTTCTTTTATGGTAAGTATGTTTGACCATTAGGTGACATTTTGGGGTCCGAAATGTTGATTAATGATAATAAAACTGCTTATGTAAGTATTCGATCATGGTAAAACAAAGTGGTATATGGAAGTGTGACATTGAATCTTATTTACAGGTTCAAAGATAAGCTTTGGTCATGATAATATAAATTGGGTTAATAAGATAGGTTGAATGTTTTATTGAACTGTTTATTTGCTCATAGCTTACTAAGCTACGATAGCTTATTCTGTGTTTTATGTTACTCTGTTTTTATAGATTTTGGAGTCAAGCTACAAGCTCGGGGATTGTTAGCCAAGCTCATCACACTATCTACTTTTTTGGTACCTTATTAGCTAAACTTAAATTATGGCATGTATAAGCTGGAACATATATTTTTAAAGTGTTGATTTTAGTTATGTATAATATAAGCCATGTGAAAATGGCTTAATTTCCTTACTTGAAATTGGTTATGTTTGATTATGGTATGAGTTAATTAGGGTTAATATGTTATATGAGTGAATGAAACTTTAGTTAAGCTTATGTCTGTTATGTGTGTTGGAATGGTTGATGATTTGGGTTGTTCATATGGTTGATTCGATTATGTTCTAGTGTGGTTGGGATTGATTTTGGTACATGTATTATATGCTATGTTTGGCTGTTTGGTATGGTTTACTAGCGACTTAAATTTTTGACATATAATTTGGCTTGTGAGTTGGATTAAAAATAGTGTTTAGGTTAATATGTATTTGACCTTGATATTTAAATTATTTTGGGAACTATGTTATATGTTTATGAGGTGATTATAATGGTTTATGTTTTGATAACATTTTTAATGAATAATTTTGATAAATGGTTGAATGTGTATTCGGTAGATTATTAATAATGAAATTACTTAAGTCATCTGTGAGATAAATAATTGTTGTGAAATATATGGTTGGTATATGAAATAATGAAATATGTTTAATTTCTTTTAATTTTGGTATTTCGAATATCAAGTATTTGATGTTTTTATATTTCAAATATTTTATTTGTAAAATGCATGCAAATTGGCTTTGTTACATATTAGGTAATTCAAATATATGATTAAGATATTAATATTAATATGATTGAAAATTTGCAGCATGGTTCATTTTTTGTAATATAGGAAATAAAATATGATTGACCAATTTCGATTAAGTGTTTCCTTATGTGTGAATTTAGTTTATACGAATGAATAGGTGATTGCTATCGATTTTAAATTAATGCGAAGAATTTGATATGTGTTTAATAAGTAATGATTTATATATATATATATATATATATATATATGAGCATGCCGACTGAGTTTTGTCGGGTAATGTCTCGTTACCCTAATCCGACGACGGATATGGGTTAGGGGTGTTACATGTGGCCTCTATAACTTAGTAAATTTATTTAAGTTTCGAAAAATTTTGTATGTGTTCAGTTTGGTCCTGACCCCTTTCTAATGCATGCTTAAGGTTTCGTAAACCTTCTAAAGGGACTCTATGGTAATGTTTGACTATAATTGTGGATGATGTATATGAAATATTCGTAAAATGTTCTAATTTGTCTGGTAACGCCTTTAACCCTAGTCCGGCGACAGATACAGGTTAGGGGTGTTACACTGTGACAAAGATGATGGCTAAAACTATTAAAAGATTATGAGCTTGTAATTGACTACCATCCGGGAAAGGCCAATGTTGTTGTTGATGCTCTAAGTCGGAAATCATTATTTGTATTACGTGCCATGAATGCTCATTTAGCTTTGTCTGATGATGTTTCGATTTTAGCAAAATTAAAAGCGAGACCTTTGTTCTTACAGTGGATTGTTGATGCTCAGAAGGTTGATAATGAGATTTTAACAAAACGAGCCAAGTGTGATCTTGATTCTGATTTTGAATTTCGAGTTGATAATGACGATTATTTGAGATTCTGATATCGAATTTGTGTTTTGAGAAATTTAAAGTTAATTTAGATGATTTTGAACGAAGTTCATAGTAGTCGATTAACTGTTCATCTGGGAAGTACTAAAATGTATAATGATCTGAAACAACTTTATTGGTGGCATGGTATGAAACGAGAAATCTCAAAATTTATTTCGAAATGCTTAATTTGTCAACAAGTTAAAGCTGAGCATCAGGTTCCGTATAGGTTACTTCAACCGATTATGATTCCTAAGTGGAAATGGGACAAAATCACGATGGATTTTGTATCAGGTTTACCTCTAACACCGAGTAAGAAAGATGCAATCTGGGTTATTGTTGATAGATTGACTAAATCGGCTCATTTCATTCCGGTTCACATAGATTATTCATTTGACAAGCTTGCTGAGTTGTACATTTCTCAGATTGTGAGATTGCACGGAGTACCTATTTCTGTTGTTTCAGATAGAGATTCGAGGTTCACATCACGGTTATGGAAGAAACTGCAAGATGCATTAGGTACGAAACTACACTTTAGCACTTCTTTTCACCCACAGACAGATGGTCAATCCGAGCGAATTATTCAGATACTCGAGGATATGTTGAGATGTTCTATTCTTGAGTTTGAAAGTACATGGGAACGATGTTTGCCACTGATTGAATTTGCATATAATAATAGCTTTCAATCGAGTATCAAAATGGCTCTTTATGAAGCTTTGTACGGTCGCAAATGTCGAACACCGTTATATTGGACAGAGCTTAGTGAGAACAAGATTCATGTGGTTGATTTCATTAGAGAAACAAAAGAAAAATTTAAAGTAATATGAGATGGTTTGAAAGCAGCAGTAGATCGTTAGAAATCGTATGCCGATTTAAAAAGAAAAGATACTGAGTTCTAAATCGGAGACAAAATGTTTTTGAAAGTATCTCCGTGGAAAAAAATACTTCGATTCGGTCGTAATAGCAAATTGAGTCCAAGATTCATCGGGCCGTATGAGGTTATAGAACGTATCAGGCCAGTTGCTTATAGATTGTTGTTGCCACCGGAATTGGAAAAGATCCATAATGTATTTCATGTATCGATGCTACAAAGATACAGATCAGATCCTTTGCATGTTATTTCCCTGACTGAGATTGAAATTCAGCCTGATATGTCTTATGAAGAAGAACTGATCTGTATCTTAGCTCGCGAGGTTAAAGAACTGCGAAACAAGAAAATTCCATTAGTAAAAGTAATGTGGCATCATCATGGTGTTAAAGAGGCTACGTGGGAGCCCGAAGATACCATGAGACAACAGTATCCAAATCTGTTCAACGGTAAGATTTTTGGGGACGAAAATCCCTAAGCTGGGAGAGTTGTAACAACCTGATTTAGACCCTAGTCAGAATAGTGGTTTCAAAACCACAAATCTCAACCAAGAAAATATTTTAATGTTATTTTTTGTGTTTACAGTATGTGTTTAAGCATGTGTGAAAGTTTCGTGTGAAAATTTTATCATTTGTGTGCTTAATTTTGAAAAAGGACCTAATTGCAGGAAATGTAAAAGATGTGTTCTATTTGTTTAAGTGCCTATTTGTTATAGCTTATTAATTATGAGGTCCTTATGTTAATATTAGACCACTGAATTTATGAATGGACATATATGCCAACGTTAGTGGATTTTAAATGTTTATAGTAAGGTTAAAATGGTAAAATGTATATTTATGTAATATTAATGAAACAAAACATGAATTTAGTGTTTCAATTCATCATCCTTTCCGAAATTACAAAGAAAAAAGAGAGGAAATAAGAGTTCTAGGGTTTATATTGGCTAATTAAAGTATGTGTGTTGGTTTGATTTTGATAATTTTTACGTTTTTGTGATCGTTGTTAAGTGTTCTAGCAAGCCCATGTCTCAATTTCTGAAATTGTTGATGATTTTGAGTTGAGCCATTGATGAAATTATGAGTTTTATGAAGTTTGATGATAGTATATGAAAGATATGTGTTAGATTATCATGTTTTGTATTGGGATTTTTGATAAATTTGAGTAATTTGGACTAAATTGTGAAAATGAGAAATTGAGGGGCTAAAATGTGAAATAAATGAAATGTGTGGGCTTATATGAGCTAGGGTAAAATTCGGCTAGGTATGTGTATAAGGAAATTTTGTGTATTTTGTGATTTTATGAATTAGGGACAAAAATGTTAAAATGTGAAAATATGAGGGCTAATTTGTAAAATGCCCTAAATGTGTGTATATGTATTAAATTGAATGTGTTAGTGATTAAATGAGTTGATTTTGAATACATATAGATCAAGAAAGGAGAAATTCGGACCTAGATCGAGGCAGAAACAAAGTGCTCGATTGATCGATTAATATCGTCTTTTTTACGTCCGAGGTAAGTTCGTGTATATTACATATTGTTTGTATAATGTTTGTATGTGATGAAATAAACAGAAATGAAATTGAGAAGTTGGAGTATGTGAAATGTGAATCGAATTTAAGGCACTAAGTGTGCGAGAAATGGAATAGCTACGGTTATTAAAAATGGCACTACGTGTGCGAGAATATAACAACAATGGCTGAATAAATGGCACTATGTGTGCGATACTGATACAAGTTTGGTTAATAAAATGGCACTAAGTGTGCGATATTATTATAGCTTCGGCTAATTAAGTGGCACTAAGTGTGCGAGTTCATCAAATGTTCAATTATGATCGGATGAAGTAGTACATGAGCATCGAAGTGATAAATGTGATAGATAAGAATGTGATAATACAGGTATGTACGGAACTTATGTGGTTGATGATATTGAGTATGAAGTAGATGAAAGGTTATGTAAATGAATGATGAGATGAGTTGCACTAAATGTTAGCTAATTGATAGAATTTTATTTTAGTTGATGAGTTAAATGTGTTATATCATGAACTTACTAAGCTTTAAAGCTTACTGTGTGAAATGTTCTCTGTTTTATAGTGTTATAAAGCTAGATCGGATTCAAGGATCGTCAGCGACTCACTCACACTATCGGATATCTATTTTGGTATCATTTTGAGAGTTGTATATATGGTATATTACATGTATAGGCTAGTGTCATTTTGGTATGTTTTGTGTTGTGATTAGCCATGAGACTTGCTTTGTAAATATTACTATGTATGGCCTATTAAGTTGGCTAAAATGGTGTGTTTGATAGGTAAGTCATATGATGTATATAATGTTCATGTGATGGTTTGGTTTTGGAATGTTGAATTGGAAAGTTTTATGGTATGAAGTATGTGATAAAATGATGAGTTTATGTATTTGAAACTTATGTAAGTTGTGATAACTTTGGTACATTGATTTGGTATGTTTTGGTTGTGACATTGAGTAGTGATTTGGATGGTAATAGAATGGTATGATATATACAAAATGGTTAAATTGGTTGCCTATGAATGTATGCAAATAATGCTAAAATGTTTTGGATTTCGAGTGCTTGAGATAGGTGGGAAATGTGGCTTAAAACAAGCCTAATTTCACCCCACACGGTTGAGCACATAGGCGTGTGTCTCGACCGTGTGTCTGTTGTAATTTAGCTATTCAAGTCGGTCTCGAGCACAGCCTAGACACACGGGCTTGTCTGGTGGTCGTGTGAGGCACACAGCCTTGGTACATGGGCGTGTGTGGCCATTTCGAAGGGTACACGGGCTAGACACATGGACGTGTGGTCGGCCGTGTGATCCAAGTCAGTCTTGACCACATCTAAGACACACGTGCTGTCTTGAGGCCGTGTGGTTAAGTCAGTATATATGCCCTATTTTTCCATGGTTTAGACACACAGGCGTGTCTAAAGTCGTGTGAGACACACGGCCTGTTCACACGGGCGTGTGAAATGTGAAAATTTGAAAATTTTGTAAAGTTTTTGAGAAAATTTGTATGTGCTCAGTATAGTCCTGACCCCTTTCTAAAGCATGTTTAAGGTCTTATTGACCTATGTAGGGACTTTGTAATGTGTGTGACGTTGATGCTATGATGATTGAGAAATGATACGAGATGATTAGATTTGTCAGGTAACACCTTTAACCCTAGTCCGGCGACGGATACGGGTTAGGGGTGTTACAGGGCCTGCTGGTCTGGTGGTTTGTTGTGTGTTAGTGTACCTCTGGGTTTTGAGTTCGAGTCGTCATGTGTGTGGTTTGGGGAAATAATTTTGATTTAGTTTTGTTTTAAAGTCCAAAATACCTATTTTAATTTTAATTTTAATTTTAAATTTGTTTGGATAAAACTTCCCAAAATCACTTTCACGTTCTCTTGTTTCTCTCCCCATTCTCTCTTATCAGTTTTTATTTTTCTTCTCTTCTTTTTATTTTTCTTTGGGATTTAAAAATTATACGTTTCTCTGCCATTAAGTTCTCCTCTTTAATTTTCGTTGATGGTTTTTGGGTAGTTCAAGGTTTCGAGTAGAGGTAAGTGGTTTTCTTGGCTTTTGGTAGAGCAATTTTAGGTTATTCATATGTGTTAGATTGGTATGGTGATGATATTGGTTTTTGTTTGTGCAATTGAGATTTCAGAATTGTGTTGAGGAGGTTTTCTGATCTTCTTTAGTGTATGGAATCGCGAATTCAGGTATGGTTTCAAAAACTTTTCCATTTTGTTATTGATGAAATTCTAATTTGGGTTTCTGAAATTTATCAACTGAAGTGTCATTGTTGCGAAATCATATAGAATTCTGTGTTTTTCTGACTTATTCTTGAGTTAATGAGGGTTAGGGATCATTTCGGCATCAAAGGCACATTTTGTAGCCTATTTCAATGTGGTTTTGTGACCACACGGGTGGCCACATAGACGTGTGCCTCACATGGGTGGCTCACACAACTGTGTGAAACTGGAAATTAGGGTTTTTGGGTGAATTTTTGTGCCACGCGGCCTGGCCACACGAGCATTTGTCCAACACGGGCGTGTGAGATCCCCACATAGCCGTGTCTCCTCTGCTCTTAATTTTTAGTACTTTTGGACAGTGAGTGACACGGGCTACTCACACGAGCGTGTATGGCCTTCATACAGGCGTGTAGACCCCCACACGGTCAGGGCACATTGCCATGTGGTCTTACCTCGCCAAATTTTTGTACTATGTTGATTCATGACCTGTTTGTGGTTTAGTGTGTTCCGAACCTTGGCTAGGTCTTAGTAAGGGTAGTCGAGACTCTATTTTGTCTTGGACATATCTGTTTTATGCAATCGTTGCATTAGTTAAGTGACTCGTTAATGTGTTGTATGATCCTAGATTTGGTCGATTGAACATGCGTACTTTTGATTCTATTTAACTGGAGTGTGATTGTCTAGAAACTGTGTACATCGATTCTGTAATTGATTGATTGATTACAAGCTTCTGCATGTATGTAATTGACATTTTTTGGTGTGCATTCTTGCATTTTCATTATGATTTCGGGTTTGAGATATGAAGAGAAGGAAGTCTGATCTGATATGGTAGTTTCAACTGCAATTCGTCTGTATAGCAGTTTACCGCATAGTACTATACTTCTAGCAGCTCAACTTGTAACACCCCTTACCCGTGTTCGACGCCAGAACAGGGTACGAGGTATTACCAGACTCAATCACTAATCATCGTATAAAAATCGATTCATAATTTTAATCTAATTTAAAACTTTTTCAAACACATTCAAGCTGTCCCTTAAAAAGAGCTTACAAGGCCCGTATCATGCTTTAATTCAACCACACACATAGGCAAGCATGCACATTAATAAATTGCATCATTTAATTAATAACATAATCAAGACTATCTACATTAAATGACTTTATACAATAGAGACCTTCAAATAACATAGGTCAGTATTTTAGGCCAATTCCTAGCAACTTAGTAACAATTAAACGAGTCTCCATACATGCCAAAGACTTAAAAATACTTTAAAACCTTTATATATCGATCAATAGTTTGATAGTGTGATTTAACCTCCGGCGACCTCCAACTCGAGCTAACATTTGAGACACTATAGGAAAAAGGAAAGGAAGGGAGTAAGCATTATAGCTTAGTAAGTATGTAAATATTAATAAACAATACATTATCATACTTTAAATGAAGTCACAATATGTTCCCGGAATATTACCATCACAAACATACACATACTTTCACTATTACAATCATAAAAACAGGTTCAAAATAAGTTGTCTAGAAGAGTACCAGCGGCTAAATTATTTATTTCTGGAGCTACAGAACTTCAAATTACAAACTATTAATTTTTATTGAAACTAGATTCACATATATTCTTACCATAAAATTTTCAGAATTTTTGGTCTAGCCAATTAGTACAGTTTATTCATTGAAGTTACCCCTGTTTCACTGCTCAACTTTTCTGACCACTCTTCACTACGAATCAATTTTATCCTCATAAAGAATTCAAAGGGTGTTCTTGTTTATTTTATTTGAAACTAGACTCATTAAGGATTTCAAGCATATAAATTATATCCCCTAATTATTTTTGTACAATTTTTAATTGTTTTCCAAGTCAGAATAGGGGATCACGTAGTCATTCTGAACCAGTCTCTCAAAAACTTAAATATCTCATAACATAGAATTCCTTTGCTTGATCTATTTCTGTTATATGAATATAAACTCATTAAGATTTAATTTGATACCTCATTCAGTCTCTGATTCAATTTCTATTATTTTTGGTAAATTTTTAGATTCACGTCACTGCAACTATCCATAACAGTTTTATTGTCAATTTTGATGTTTCACACTTCAATTGTATTCATCACTTACCCATAACAATCTTTCCAATTTCCAATCACATATCGAGCATATTGCTCATAAGTTACACACGTATATACTTACACTTATCATCACAAAGTCATACACAATTTCATTTAATCAATTTCCCAGTTGAACGTTTCGGAATAATAACAGATATGCGATAGTATCGCACACAGCCCACCTTTAAAATCGAATCTCTCTTGTACACATAGGGGCCTTCACTTAGCACCACTCATGTGACCTAGCTTGATTGTACACATAATTTTGGCTCTCTTGTACACATGGTGAATACTTAGTACCACCCATGTGACCTAGCCAGTTTATCTCGTAGCTCTCTTGTCTACATGGTGTCCTTCACCTGGAACCACGCATGCGACCTAGCTACATATATCCCGTAGCTCTCTTGTCTACATGGTGTACACATAGTATCACCCATGCAACCTAGCTACATCATAATGTCTCGTAACTCTCTTGTACACATGATGTGCACTCAAAGACCATACATGTGACCTAGCTACATACCATCTCAGATCATCCAATCTTTCCGAAGGTTGAACCAGGATTTCTCTCTCTTTCTAATACTTGATTCCATACTTCCAATAGTCAATTATGATTCAAAAATCAGCTACAATACATAAAATATGTTGAAATATAAAAACATAATAAAGATAATGTATTATTTACATACAAACTTACATACTTTCTCATTTCCATGTCAAATTAATATTGAACATTTAAATCATCATAATTATACTTACTTTCAACACCTCGGCAATCATAGTAAATATATCAATTTTACATTGAAACATGCATAAATTAATGCTTATTATACATATGAACTTACCTCGATACTAAAACGGCCATTTTACCAACTTTCCCGATTTTTTATTTTTCTCCTATTCTAGGTTAAAATCTCATTTTTCGGGATCTAAAACATCATATTTTAATTATTTAATTAATGTACTATTCAAGACAGTCCTTAACTCAAACTTTGGCAAAATTACAATTTTGCCCCTAAACTTTTGCATATTTACACTTTTGCCCCTAGGCTCGGGAATTAAACTTCATCCCTTATTCTTATGTTTTATGACATGCTGATAATTTTTCCCTTCTATGGCAACATCAAATTCTAGCTCTAACACATAGTTATGAACAATAACAACTTTTAGCGATTAAGCCGTTTTACTCATTTTTGCTTAAAACCGCTTAGAAAAAGTTGTTTAACATAATTTCAGCCTTCATATTCTATCATAAAATATCAAAATAAACACATTTCACCTATGGGTATTTTTCCAAATATGAACCCTAGCTTAAATTATTGCTAGAATAAGCTTAATCAAGTTGTCGGGA
Source organism: Gossypium longicalyx (assembly GCA_025698465.1). NCBI lineage: Eukaryota > Viridiplantae > Streptophyta > Magnoliopsida > Malvales > Malvaceae > Gossypium > Gossypium longicalyx. The sequence goes on from CM046998.1 coordinate 58,183,113, forward strand.
TTCCAAAAACGTAAAGAACTTGAAAAACGGGGCTAGAACGAACTTACTATTGAGCTTGGAAAGCTTGAAAACCCTAGCCATGGCTTTCCCCATGCTAATTTCGGCCTCCATGAAAAAGATGAGTCAATTTTGGCTTTATTTTCCTTTTTTATTTCTTTTAATTACCAAATGACTAAAATTACCTTAAGGCCTTTCTTTAAAATTTTGTCCTATTCATGCCCATTTTTGTCCAAACAAAAGACCTCCTCTTTAAACCCCCATTTCAATCAAGTATTTATGAATTAGAACACATATTTTGCAACTTTTGCAATTTAGTCCTAAAAGTCCAATTAAGCACTTTATCAGTAAAATTACTTAACGATATTTTTACACAATATTTTAATCAATAAATAAACCTTAAAACTTAATCGGAATAAATTTTTCGACTTCGAATTCGTGGTTCTAAAACCATCATTCTGTTTAGGCCCTAAATCGGGCTGTTATAGCAACTTCTATAAATAAGCCTTAATAGGCAAATTAAACATGCAATCTATAAAATTTCTTATCAATACTCTAACACATGCATCTAATCACTCGGTAAATCATAAAAATTAATCGAAATAAACTTTTCTATCTCAGATTTGTGGTTTCGCAACCACTATTCCATTTAGGCCATATTTCGAGATGTTACACAACTGCATATTGTATTTACGTGGCTTTGTTCCACATGCGTGGTGTGTAGGGTTGGATGGTCCTTTCGAGGTCCTAGGTGGTGTGCAGGGCTGGTTGAGCTTCTTATAACTCATTTGTAGTGTGAATGATAGACGAAGAGGTGTTTGGCTCGATGGGTAGGTTTCATGTTGATACTTGTGTTCTGCATTTTGTCTGTCTATTTGACAACGAGATTAATGGTATATAGGTCGATGTGTTCAGTATTGATGTGTCTATTTTGGTTGTGATGATTATTTGGGTATCGGATTGCCATTGTGATATTTTTTTTGTTTGTCAATTTGATCTCTCACTGAGCTTGTGTAGCTCACCCCTTTAGTTTCCTTTTTTAGGTACTCTCGTTTTTTTTTTGTTTCTGTAGTTGGACTCGGTGTGTGGAGATCTTGGACAACTACGTTTAGAATCAACTTTAAAAGTATTTTCATAAATTCCGCATTTATAAATAAATGATTTGAACTGTAAGTTTTATTTTCGAATACTGTGGTATGAATTTTGGGTTTTACGCACGTAAGTGACTTTTGGACTAATTTTTTTTGTAATATTGGAATTTTACAACAGAGATTTTTACATAACTTAAATACTGTATGATTTCTAGCTGGTTAAACTCAAATTTTACCTACGATCATTTCGGTGATCAATGTAACCTTCAAGATTCAGTCTAAACTTCTAGGCCGAGTTTTGGGGCGTTACAGTAAACATAAGAAAGTCTGGAAAATTGAAATAAGAAAAATAAAATAACGTTACTAAAATATAACGACTTGAGACATGTAAAACATTTTCCTTTAAGGCTTTTATATGCCTTCAAGATACAACAAAACTCTCAACACATTCTAAGCAGAATAGTAAAAATGAAAAATAGAAAAGTCCTTTATATAGGTATCAAGTAAGTGTATCTTTTTACAAGATACCCTTTCATAGGGATGAATGTTTTATTGAGATAGTTTTTCATAAGGCCCGACTTGATCGCCGAGTCCAAACTATAGTATGCTAAAACCATTGCCGGAGTAGTTACAATCAATTATGCCGCAATTAATCATTCACACATGTGATTAAACATCAATCACATTCAATTTTTGTTAAACGATCATTTTTGAGTCTTAAACGAGCTTATGAAAGCTCTTTTATCAACCCGAGTACGAAATAAGACCAAATTGCAAAGTTTTAAAAATTTAGGACCGATGTTACGACTTCATCACTTGCACATCGTGATGTCGCTAAAACAATAAGTCACTTCACAAATTCATTCCATTTGATGTCGCATCGTCACTCACTATCGGTCGACATTGCAACGAGGGAGGTTGGTTGTCCAGACGTGGCCCTTGTTTTTGGAAAAAAGGTGTAACTCGATACCTAATCCAATATATTCACCAAATACCACTTTCACTTGGTTCAAATCATACCAACACATGCCAAACAAGTTTAAACATTCAATTTCAAATTCTTAACAAGACAATCAATACTTATTCATCAATTAGACCTAAAAAATTTAATGTCATTAGGATTTAACATCCAAATCATTCAAATACCACTCTTTACTTATGTCATACCACATTAAAACATACCATTTCACTTCATTTACATACGCTTATGTACATGTACACACCTATAGCTTATAGGTCTTAAACATGAACTTTAACAACAAAAAATAAACTATATTATACAAGCATACTTCAAGGTACCAAATTTTCAAACACAAATATTCATTTCATTCACCTATTAACGAAGCTACCATTTCTACCTTAATTTATGCCATTCCACATGCCATACATATAGTTATAGATCATCACATCTTTTGGCATACAAATACATATATGTCCAACACCATATGTGAATCAAAACACTAAATCAACATATTATATGTGATGGTTAAGTCAAAATTGCCAAGTAGAAAACACATTCACATACTAAGATACACACCATGTCACTTATATACATGCCACAACCTTAGACTCAAAATGATCGCATAACTACCGATTCGATGATAGTGTGTGTAACACCCCACAGATGGGTCTGAAACTTTTGATCATACGAATGAAAGGTTCATCATTATTTTGACAAATCGGGGGTTTGCCAAAAGTTTTACGAGCAGGGTGTTCACCAAAAGTTATGGTAAGAGGGTTTGCCAGTCTCTCTGCAAGGTGGGTTTGCCAGTCTCTCTGCAAGGTGGGTTTGCCAGTGTGATGGTGAACTAGGGTTCGCCAAGTAAGTTGCGAACTGTTGTTTTCCAGTCAAAGATACAGTCAAACCCAAATTAGGAAATAATGATATAGTGAATCAATGAATACTTTACGTGCAAGTAAAAACTCTTCTAAGGCAATTAGGGTATCTTAAGATTTCTAGGACTCCTAGGTCTATAAATAAGACCCTTATATTCTGTGAATTCTTCACTGAATATTCTTTAGTCAAAGCCTCTATTCTTAGTGTAGTACATAGCTATCAGGGTAAGTCTCAGTCTTGTTGGGTGTGATAGTCCAGGTTCGCATTGCATGAATTCTGTATGTTTTGTTTTGTCTAAGTGATATATATGTGTATTGTTGCGAACCTACCGGGCCGTCTACCAGCAAGGATAAGGGCAAAGCTAAACTTGTTTAAGTTTCCTATTTTTTCAGTGAGTGATCGGTAACCTTTAGTTTATGAGTTTCCAAAGGTATTCTGATTATAACCGCTAATGGCTATAGTTTCCTAAAGGAAACCTTATTTTCAAAACCCAAAAGTAAGATTTTTAAAAAGCTCTGTTTTAAGCTATGATACTCTATTTTCAATTATGATTTGAAAATATGATTTTAACATAATCTGTGCGAGCTCCTATGTGAGCTAAGGTTTTCAAAGAGTGTTTTAAGAACGATTTTATACGTTGTGTATTAGTGAATTACCCCTGTAAGCTTATGGATAAGTTGTGTATCAGTGAAACTCCCATGTGAGCTTATGGATAAGCTGTGTAATAGTGAAGCTCCCCTGTGAGCTTACGGATAAGCTGTGTATTAGTGAAAGCTCCCCATGTGAGCTGAAGTGATAGTGCTCTTCTGAGAGCCCAGTTTTATGCGAGCTAGGTTGGACTATGTCCACCGAGACAAAAGATGAACTAGTCATGCAAATTAAGGCAGAACCTGTTTTGAGAAAATGCTTTTCTAAAAAGTGCTAAAGAGTTTTCAAACTGATTTCTAACAATTATATTTCCTAACAAAAAGGGTGAACTGGGTCTCGCAACCTCACCTGCAAACCCAGCACGTAAAATGTTTTCAAACTAAAATCTATTATTGCTTTCAAATATTGTTTTAAGACATATTCTGAGATTTCTGATTATACTCTGAGTTCTCAATGAACTCACCCACCCCTCCCTTACTCCTCCCCAGGTAAGTAGGTCGCAGATGGCATAAGTGAAGTTGATGATTGGGCAAGGACATTCCTAGGTAGTGATTGGTGAACCTGGGCTAAAGGCAATGAGAATATTATTATGGGTTTCAAATTTATTTATGATTTCGTGATTTTAACATTGTTAATTCAAGATTGGATAATTTATTTTGTTAGATTTCTAGTTTATTTTATTGTGAACCATGTCTTAAGGTGACTAATTATTTCATGAATAACATTGATGTTATCCATGCATGAGAGTGTTATGTTTTATTTTTATGTGAGACATATTTATGCTTAAATGTTTACGAACTCTGTATATTCCGTGCCGCAATTACATGTGAAACCTTGCAATAATTGCCATTTTTACATGTGTGCCCCTATAGTGTTTGTTTTATTACTTGCGAACCTCTAGTAAAATTTGCTAATCTTTATATGTAAGCATACAAACCCATAAATGTCTGAACTTTCATAATTGCATGAACCCTACTAAAGTTTAATATCCTTGCTTGCATGATAATTTTAATTGCGAAGCTTGTTTATTTATAAAAGCATGTTATTCCTGCGAATTGATGATTTTATATGACCCTTAGTTTTGTGCGAAATCCATACCTTAGGAGTTATGTGAACCCTTATGCTATGTGTTTCCATGTGAAGTCTTTTATATATGTGAGCCTAAGTGTTCTACTAAGATGTAAACTCATGTTTTATGTTATATAAACTATGATGATGTTTGACGAAAGTCTAAGTTATGCTGTGAACTCTTAAGTATATTGTTATGAGGCATGCAAACTTTCATATGATGTTTGAGTACCTCGCATGTTTGTTTACTGTTTCCGCTATTGTGATTTGAGTTAGCGCAACTTTTGCTAAGACTTAAGTGGTGTGTTGGAGGTTAGGTTGGGAGTTAACGGAAAGCCACTTCAGTGGCTAATGTAGCTCGCCAAATCTGGGTCAAAACTTCTAGGACGTGTTTAGGGTGTTATAGTGTAAGCTTTGATACAATTCGACTTGATGAGTTCCATAAGGTGACGATCTACAAGGGAAGAAAAAACAAACAAGGAAATCATATAGGATGCTCAGTAAGTTCACATTTATTATACAAAACTTACCTTATTTTTACCTAACATTTTAAAGTTACCATAGCTTGGCACAACATTTGGCTAGACATGGAAATCAAAACATCAACAAGGTGAGCATTAACTTATAATCAAAACCATATGATGCCACATTTACTTATCATGTTAATTCATGCCACTTTAAATAATAAATCTCAAAACTTATTCAACCAAAGGATAATATAATCACAATCATGTCAAAGACATTATTCCAATCCATTGTTCATGATCAATTCAATATTTTTCCATTTGAACATCAAGTCTATTTCATCCTATTCCAATTTCTCATTTCATATAAATTATTTCACCTGATGAACCTTAATAAATGGACTCAGATACAGAGGTATCTACACCACACCAATTACTCGTCTAAGCTAAATATATACATATTAGGTTACCCGTCTGGGCTAAACCTTTATAACGACACATTAGGTTACTCATCAAAGCTAAAACCTTGTCACATACACTTGAGAATCCACAACAAATGCTGAACTTCGGTAACATCTGTAATAAATCTCATATAAGTGCACAAAACCCTATTGGCATGTCAACCGCATCCTAACCTTTAATAAGTTCATACGAGCACCTTTTACACATATAAATGTCACTTTTCAATTTAGTCCAATTCTAGCCTTTCAGTATATCTAGTTGGAGTAAGATCTCCTCTATAACACACAAGCATATAATCCCTCATTTTCTGTAAATACTTGAGTATACGCTTAATTGCTTGCCGGTGTCTTGGTCTTGAATTTGCCTGATACCAACTCACAAACCCCACTGCGAAACATATATTTGGATGGGTTCATACCGTAACATACATGAGACTTCCTATTTTTGAAGTATAAGGAACCTTTCTCATGTTTTCTTTTTCTTCCATTGTCTTATGACAGTCCTCTAAAGAAAGATGAAATCCCGATACAGAAGGTTGATTTCCCTTCTTCAAATCGATCAATGCATAATGTTCCAATACCTTGTCTATGTATGAAGCTTGGGATAATGCTATCACTTTGTTCTTTCAACCCTTCAGGATTCAAATACCCAAAACAAAATTAGTTCTCCTAAGTCCTTCATGCTAAACTATTAAGTTAACCACAGTTTAACCGATGAAAATGTCCCTACATAATTCCTAATGACTAGAATGTTATCGACATATAGAATGAGAAACCATCTTTCCATCCCTAATATATTTATAGATAAAAGGTTCATCTATGTTTTGCTCAAATCCAAAATTCTTGATTGCTTGATCAAGTCTTCAATTCCATGAGTGGAATGCTTACTTAATCTATATATGGATTGTAACACCCCAAACCCCATTTGATGAACCAAATTCGAATCCTGGACGTTACCACTCTAATACATGTGAAATGTAACTCTACCTACATAAATTACAATTGATTTGAACTATTTAATTACAACACTTCATAATACAATACATAAGTATAGACATTGAAAAACTATAGTTATGATACATAGGGAATTTTATTACAAGTATTACTAAAATGATGTCCTGGTCTAATGTAGGTGTTCCAATTCAAAGGTTTCTATGTGCCAAAAAAATTCGATCACACCATTAAGCTTGCTTTGTATGCATAATAATTAGATGCAATGCTCCTTGGGAGTAGTCCTGGTATCGTTTCCCATAGGCACAACCTCACATTCAACTTGAAACAAAAAACACAATCCATGTAAGTTCATGAGAACTTAGTGAGATATAATCATTTATACCTTAGTCGTTGTTTTTCATAAATGGACGGATAGTCCATCACCATCAGCTCATTTTCTTAAATCTTCAGCTATTTCTCACTAGGAACAGTTTAGCACTAACAAAACATAATCCGTCCTTCTATTTACTATATCATGGTCAATTTCCTTTAGCATTGTTTCATCAGTGGCTTCATCCTTTCGAGACTTCTTCCTTTATACTTATATTAATCATGATTCCCTTACTCAATGTTCTTTGTGAAATTATGTTTGAATTTACTTTCCTTACCTTATCTTTCTTTGACTATTCTTTCTTGTTATGATTCTCTAATAGATGCCCTTCATCAAACGATCAAACATAACCTTTGCTCAGGTCTGTCCTTAGTTTTACTTAGCTCATACTTTGAATTCGCCACATGCTCTAGCAAATTCTAGTTTCTCTATTCTTTTCTTAAGACTATGCATGATACGCTATAACATTTCATACTAAGCTCGCCACAAGGAAGGCTAATTAGAATATCTCATTGAAGGTGTAACATGATGCACCAAGTGGTTTTTCCTTCTGAGTTCATTATAGCTATTGTTCCTTTAGAATTCACCGTGAATATTATTTCTTTCTCTCAAGGCCCACCACAAAGGCGTTTCCTTCGAGTAGTTTCCATAAGGGTCATTTTTTGGAGTGCATCACAAATGCGTTCCCTTCATAGATTGCCACGAAGGCTTTCTTTTCATATATAGCCACAAAGGCTTTCTTTTGATAGATTGCCACAAAGGCTTTATTTTTTTGGCGTGTTAGTGATAGGATTCGCCTAAACTCACATTTCATGAAATTTGCCCCTCATCATCTTGGGTCACATAGAGAACCCCCTTTTGGGTAATCACCTTCCTTTAGTTCTTTTCCATATAATTTCATAACCTAGCTATGGTCTTACACAATCTGGTGTCATGGAGTTTTCCTTTCATGATCGTGTTTAAAGTCCTGACGACCTTTTTTAGATGACTCTGTGGAGGTAGACACAAACTCATCATGCTCAAACCCACTCTCATCAGAACATATTGAATAGTATACAACTAAGACGCATGTACACAATCCAGATGTCTAGATGCAACTATACTTCATATCGACCTACTTGAACTCAACAGATCTATACCAAATATGCATATCATTCTTAACCAAATATGCATATCATTCTTAACAAACATTAGCGTGATCATAAGCATACTTCATTAACCACACAGGGTCACATACATAGCATATTGTAACCTCAAAGATCACATCATTATCTTTCAGCCCCTCTTTTATAGATTTACAAGTACCATCATCATACAAACAAGAGTCAACATATAGACTCACTTAAGTCTTTCCTACTACATTTCAAAGCTCCAAATCTAGATTTCCATCGTGAAATCAACAACATCTACTACTACATAATAAAGAAGCCAATCAAGATCTATTCATATAACCATTTTACCATCAATTTTAACACTAAAAATCCCCAAGAAGGGCCCTTTTATCCTTTATCTTATTGATCTACAAAGTCTAACAGATTTACTCTTCACAACATAGTATGCAGAGTCTTAAATCTTACCTTAACATGGTGTATTCACTAGTAAAGATCCAAATCTACAACTTTAGCTCAAGAGAGAAAAAGAAATACTTTAGGTTCTTTTAGATCTAGACAGAAATACTTCTTGAAGAAGGAAGAAGAAAACTTTCTCTTTTTAGGCCTAAATCCTTATATATAGAGAACCCAAGCTCTTATTGGAACCTACAATGTGTCACACACTTTCAAAGCTACCTTTATAAATGGTTTATAACTATAAATAGAAATTTAATATTTTTATATTCATGGTTCATCCCTTTGTTCCTTTCCAGCTACCTTGTTAGAACGTAACTAGCACAACAACTCAATAAAATGGGTGTACAAAACCTTTGGCAGTAATCCCCTACTTTTAAGGTTCTCAACACTTTTTGTAACACCCCTAACCCGTATTTGTCGCTGGACTAGGGTTAAGAGGCATTACCAGACATATCGAGACATTTAGCATTCATTTCACAATCATCATAGCATCATAGTCATACATCAATACAGAGTCCCTTACATAGGTCAACGAGACCTTAAACATGTTTTAGAAAGGGGTCGAGACTAAACCGAACGCATAAAAAAATTTTCAAAACTTAAACATTTTTCAAAGTTATAAAGGTCACACGCCTGTGTGAGCAGACCGTGTGCCTCACACAGCATTAGACACGCCCGTGTGTCTAGGCCATGGCAAAATAGGGCATACATACTGACTTGTCCATAATGCCACAAGACACGCTCGTGTGCTAGGCCGTGTGAAAATTAGGGAGGTTACTGACTTGGGTCACACGGCCGACCATACACTCCTGTGCCAGCCCGTGTACCCTTAGAAATGGCCACACACGCCCATGTGCCAAGGCTGTGTGCCTCACACGGCCACCAGACACGCCCATGTGTCTACGCTGCTCTTGAGACTAACTTGTATAACTAAGTTACTGCAGGCACACGGTCGAGACACACACCCGTGTTAAGTGAAATTGGGCTTGGTTTAAGCCACATTTCCCACCTATCTGAAGCACACCAAAACCACAACAATTTTTTTTTGCATCATTTATAGCAACCAAATCAACCATTTCGTACATATTCCATAACATCCAAATAACATCCAATTCACTACTCAATTCCACAACCTAAATATACCAAAATCATTAAAAATCACATAAGTTTCAAAAGTATAATCTCATCATCTTATCACCTATTTCATACCACAAAATTTACCAATTCAACATTCCATATTCAGACCATCACATAAGCATTATATACATCATATCACTTACCTATCAAACACATCATTTAGGCCAACTCAAAAGGCCATATATACCAATATTTACAAGCCAAATCTCATGGCTAGATGTTCATAGCACAAAACCTATCAAAATAACTCTAGCCTATACATGCCATATACCATATGTACAACTCTCAAAATAGTACCAAAATAGAAGTCCGATAGTGTGGATGAGTCGCTGACGATCCCCTGATTCGAGCTAGCTTTAAAATACTGTAAAACAGAGAACATTTCACACAGTAAGCTTTAAAGCTTAGTAAGTTCATGATTTAACACATTTAACTTATAAGTCAAATAAAATTCAATTAATTAACTAATACTTAATATAAATCATCACATAACTCATTCTTATTCAAGGCTATACCTTACTTTCATACACATTTTTAAACTTATAATTAGCATTCATAATGCTATTCAATCTAACTCATTTCATCATTCAGTTACATAACCTTTCATCTACTTCATACTCAATATCATCAACCACATAGGTTCCGTACATACCTGTATCATCACGTTCTTATCTATCACATTAATCATTTCGATGATTGATGCACTAATTCATTTGATCTTACTTGAACATTCAATGAACTAGCACACTTAGTGCCAAATAATTAGCCGAAGCTATAATAATATCGCACACTTAGTGCCATTTCATCAAACCGAACTTATATCGGTATTGCACACATAGTGCCATTTGTTCAGCCATCGCTGTTATAATCTTGCACTCTCAGTGCCATTTTTAGTAGCCGTAGCTATTTCATTTCTCGCACACTTAGTGCCTAAAATTCGATTCACATTTCATATACTCCAACTTCTCAATCTCATTTCTATTTATTCCATCGCATATAAAAATCATATAAATAATATGTATTATACACAAACTTACCTCGGACGTAAAAACGACGATATTAGTCGATCAACCGAACACTTTATTTTTGCCTCGATCTAGGTCCGAATTTCTCCTTTCTTGATCTATATGCATTCAAAATTAACTCATTTAATAACTAACACATTCAATTCAATACACAAACACATTTTTGGTCATTTTTGCACTTTATCCCCTAAAATTACACATTTTGACATCTTAGTCCTTATTACACAAAACACCAAATATACAAAATTCATCAAAACAATGCCTTAGCTGAATTTTCCTGTAGTCCCAATTAGCCCATATTTATCATTTATTTTATATTTCAACCCCCTCAATTTACACTTTTCTCAATTTAATCCATAATATGCATTTTTACTCGAAATCACTTTACAAAACATGTATATCAAGCACTAAGCTTTCATAATTCATCATTAAACATCATAAAACACATGAATTCATCAATGGAATCTTTCAAAATCATAAACCAATTCAAAAATTAAGGCATGGACTTAGTAAAACACAAAGCAACGATCACAAAAACATAGAAATTATCGAAAACAGATCAAAAGTCATACCTTAAACACCAGTATCATTAGTCGAACCCTAGCTTAAGTTTTCTTTTCTTTTCCTTTTGTATTTTCGATTAACAAGGATGAATAAATCATCCATTTTCATGTTTTCTTTTATTATAACACATATTAATAATAATTTCCAATTATAGCCTTTATTAAACCATATAAATATCACTTAATGGATGGTCATTAATGTCCATTAACCTTATCAATGGTCTAATTGCATTATAAGGACCCCACATATTTAAAGACATGGCAATTTAGCACTTATTCAAATAGAAGGCCAATTTTACATTTTACGCGATTAAGTCCTTTTTCAAAATTAATCACACAAATGATAAAATTTTCAAATGAAACTTTCACACTTGCTTAAACACATACTGTAAACATGAAAAATAATATTTAAATATTTTTTTGACTCAGATTTGTGGTCCCAAAACCACTATTCTGACTAGGGTCTAAACCGGGTTGTTACACTTTTACCAAATATCTTCTTCTTTATAACTTAATACATTTTAAGAACAAGCTTTGCTTAATAATAATCCGATGCATACTATGCTCCCAATCTATATGCTAGAACAACAATTGGACGGATAACACTACTCTACTCAAGTTACTTTGGTTTACCCACCAAATCTAGAACTTGCCCAAAGTTAGGTGTTACATGGATCTAAGCTGAATGTTACTTCGGTTTATGCTCGTTTCTTTTAGCTATATATCCGGTGGGTTACATCATATTGATGCTCTGTAACACCCTATATCCAACCTGCTCTCTGGGTTCAGTTACCAAATGTCACAATTAAATCGTTATAAAACAACATGTTTCTAAATTTATTTAATTCCCACCAGACTCAATGCTACATTCACATGCAAATTTAACCCAATAAAATTATTTACCAAAGTTTTTTCATAAATGAACATTGTATTAAATCTCTTACTATACGATTAACTAACTAAGTAGAAAAATGTTCTTTACAACATACCCATCTACTGAATATACCTATACACGTCATTTTAACAAGTTAAATTTTTGCTTAATTACATATTCACTCCCCAATGCATAGCATCTAAGGGCACTCCTTTATATGTATGGTATCGCTTTAAAGAAACCCACATAGATTCTGTGAGGTCTGACTTGGTCCCTTCCTATAGTTTTTGTAACAACCTATGATCCTGCATTCAAGGCAAACCACTCATAATTTTGAATGAACTTAGTGAGCTTCCATACATAAACTATCAAATAATAAAGTCTTGATGTTACGAGCAATAATGATTAATGTATGTAAATAACTCCCTGAGTTTCATATAAAATCTTGCAATTTGGTTGGCAAGGTCGGCACCTATACACTCTTCTTGAATAAATTGTTGGTGGGTACATCTGTTGTAAGATTTTGCCTCGTTGACCCTCACAAAAGATCTAAACTTCGTTTAAGATTTAGAGCCTTTCTCTCTTGATAAATTTGTTAGATATCTCGTCTTGTATCATTGGTTAACTCTGACGGACTGGTACACACTACATTGAAATGATAGATTCTTACTCTGATTCCTTCATGCCGCATCGAATCTAAAATCTACTTACATATTATCCAGTCATCTACTTCATTGTAATTTAGCTTGTGCGTATACCATTTTTAGAGGGAAGCCTGTTTACTTCCATCCTCATATGTGGCCTTCAAATATGAGATTCAATGGATATTTAAGCACTACTCTTTCCTTGTGGCGTTGTACGTGTAATATAGTCACATTGGATTTTCCCTCTACTTGACAGGCCGGATAGATATTTCCTTAACTAGATATTCCTAATGGACTTCCCAGCCACCGATAGTCCCCAACGAACTATCTCTTCGCTAGATCATGTAATGCAGACTTCTCAATGCTAGATAGCCCTAACAAATATCCTTTTTCATTCGTTGATCCTTGCGTACATTTTCATCTTCAAGATAGTCCTTGGATATTCCACATAAGATGGCTCTTATCATGTAACGCGGACTTCTCAATGCTAGATAGTCCTAACAGATATCCTTTGTAACACCCTTTACTCGTATTCAACGTCGAAACAGGGTACGAGGCATTACTGGACTTACATTGCAAATAAACATACAAATCGAGTCATGAATTTGCATTCAAATTAAAACCATTTGTATTCAATCATAAAGTCCCTAGTACTAGCCTACGAGGCCCAAAAAAATGCTTTGGAAGTGGTTCGGGACTAAATCAAGCACTTAGGAAATTTTTACAAAACTTAGAAAATTTTTGCTATGAACAGGGGTTACACGCCCGTGTGGTTTGGGACACGCCTGTGTGGTCAGGCCGTGTGGTCACACACGCCGGTGTCCTTAACCCGTGTAACTCCCTGTTTTAAAAAGCATGAACAAATTGAAGTCACATGGCCAAGTCATACGCCCGTGTGCTAGGCTGTGTGGTTAATTTAATTTTCATAAAATAGGTGTAGACTTTACACGTCCGAGACACACACCCGTGTCTCTGTCTGTGTGCTCAATTCTAAGTATTCTGTTTCTCAAAATTAAGGTGCAGGGGACACACGGCCGAAACACATGCCCTTGGGGCAAGCCGTGTGTGACACACACCCGTGTGTCTACCCATGTGGACACAATAAAGGCTACTTGTAACACCTCTTACCCGTATCCATGGCCGAGACAGGGTTCGAGTCATTACCGGACTTTAACACAAGCACACATACAAAGCCGGGCCATAAAATTTTCATTCAAATCAATTTCATTCATACATATGCAAATTGTCCCTTATATGGGCTTACGAGGCACCAAACATACATCAAAGGTGGTTCAGGACTAAACCGAAAACTTTAGAAAATAATAGGAAGACTTAGAAAATTATCATACTTTGGAGAGTCACACGCCCGTGTGGGTAGGGCGTGTGGTCACACACGCCCGTGTCCTCAGCCCATGTAACTCTCTGACTATGACGTCATCGACCAAATAAGGTCACACGGCCAAGTCACATGCCCGTGTGCTTGGGCCGTGTGGCGAATTAAATTCCAAAAATTAAGTGCAGACTTTACACGGCCTGGACACACGCCCATGTCCTAAGGCCGTGTCCTTCATACGGCTGAGACACACGGCCGTGTCTCTGCCCGTATGTTTACTACTAGGCATTCTGTTTTGTATAATTAGGGTGAAAGGGACACACGATCGGATCACATGCCCATGGGGCGGACTGTGTGTCACACACGGCCTAGACACATGCCTGTGTGTCTAACCATGTGGACAATATCTAGGCTATTTTCCAAGCCATTTCCCACCCTTAACCACTCACGTACTTACACTTCCTTCATGATATGCAACATGGAACTTTTGATTACTCAAGCATTCATATTCATGGTTAAATTATGACTTAGTAATGTCAACATATCACCTATTCAAACTATCATGCTTTCATATGGCATTCCACACCAATTTTATATTTGTCTATTATCTTTGCTAACCTACTTTCAAGTTACACATTTGCACCATATTTATTGTCAAACACATTAATCATATTTCATACACCAAACATACATGCCATCCATCACACTCATTATCCATAAGTAACCATAACCATATTAAAGCATAATCACATTTGCATGCATGCACCAATAATTAGGGTTACAACCCAAATAATCAATATGAGCCACCTCTCATGGCCTATACAAAACAATCATAATACTTTCATGAGCCAACTCATTTGGCTAATCAATATGACACATAACAAAAAGACCAAGTCCCTATACATGCCATACTCAAAATGATGAGACTAGCTATACCAAATATTCAATTGATAGTGTGATCGAGTCTTTGACATCTTCCGATCCCCGAGCTAGCTTGGCGACACTATAAGAAAAGGAAAGGAAGGGGGTAAGCATTAAAGCTTAGTAAGTTCACATGCAAATAAAATGTAACTTAGACAAGCATTAATCAAACATTTAACATAACGAACATAACCTTGCATTTTATCAAATCTCTTAAACTTATTTCTCATATATATACATGTTATTACCACAAGTTCATCATATCTCATGTCATTCTCATGAGTTCCATATACATACTTGTGTCACTTGCGCATAATAACTTACTTTCTCATCTTCGACATATTCATCAAGATTACTCATTGAACTTCCTTTAGAACTACCTGTTGAACACTCGGAATATTATCTGATACATCAAAATCTTGCACCTAAGTGCCTCATATGTAGCCAACGCTACCTCATATCACATATCACATGTTGCTCTCTTTCGAGCTATTCACGGGTCTACTCACATAGGTTGTCAGGTATCCGCAACACATGCCGGACTACTCATCCACTGGTAGAATATGTGAGACCAGTACCCGAATGCCAAAACAAGTGTCACATACATCATGAACTCAGACCATAACTCAATGAGTTTGATGCCACATATATCATGAACTCAGACCACAACTCAATGAGTTTAGATCACATAGTTCCTAGTGGCATGTCACTTGTATCCTAAACTATTCCTAAGGTTCAAACAGGATTCTTCGATACCACATTTCTGTCGAACTTGCTCGTAACATCAATTTCAGTACTCATAGCACCAATCACATATTCAGGGAGTAATCAAAGTATAATTCATGATGCAATTTAGGAAATAAACACATGATAAAACATCACATTAAATATGTATGTACTTACCATACATGCAATATTAAAGCATTTAAAGTATGGTACATGTTGCATTATTTGCAAATGAACTTACCTCAGTACAAAATGATAGAAACGAGCCTAATCCTCGTAAACTTTGTTTTTCCCCCGATCAGGACCTAAATCACGTTTTTCTTGATTTATAATGCCAAATTCAACTTGTTCAATACACACATTGTTCATATCGACCCATAACACATACTTTGGTAAAATTACCTTTTTACCCCTAACTTTTCACTTATTTACACTTTGTCCTTAGGCTCGTAAAATGAAATGCACGCAATTTCTTGGTTACCCAAGCCTAGCCGATTCACATTCTAACTCATATCAGCCCACATTTTCCTTTATTTCATATTTCTACTACTCATTTTTACACCTTTTTCAAACAAGTCCTTTTTAGGTGTTTCCACTAAAAATCACTTAGCAAAAGATGTTTGTCACACATCAAACATTCATATTCCTCCATTAAACATCAAAATACAACCATGTCACATATGCGTCAAATTTCATACATGAACCCTAGCTCAAAATAATGGTAGAAATAGCTAGATCGGTTGATGACAACTTCAAAAATGTAAAGAATATTAGAAATGAGACTTGATAGCACTTGCAATCAAGTTTGAAAATGTTGAAAACCCTAGCTATAAAGACTCCCCAAATTTTGGCACCCTTAGAGAAGATGGACATCATTTTTTGCTTGATTTTTCCCTTTTTATTCTTTTATTTACCAAATGACCAAAATGCCTTTAAGGCCTTTCTTTCAAATTTTTCCTATTCATCCCCATTTTTGTCCAAAATTTTAAAACTTGGTCAAATTGCTATTTAATGACCTCTAATTAATAATTTAATGCAATTTCATGCTTGAAGCTTCTAAAATACAAGTTTTACAACTTATTCAATTTAGTCCCTAAAGTCAAATTGGACACTTTAGGCATAAAATTTCTTCATGAAAATTTCAAACAAACATGCAATCATATCATGGATCATCTAATAATCATAAAATAATTATTTCTATTTCGGATTTATGGTCTTGAAACCACTGTTCTGACTAGACCCTAATTCGGGATGTTACACTATTTACCAAGCCATTTGTCACCCTCATTTACACCTACTCATGCACAAGTTCAATGGCATAAATCATGATATATTTAGGCAACCAAACATCCACAAAACAAGGTCAAATCATGTCATTTCATTATCCACACTCAACACATTTACAACACCATAATTTGTCAAAACAAATCATACCAACTCACATTCTACAAGTTTTAATATGGCTACCAATAACATGCATAATTTTACTTAGTTTTCCTAGCATACCAATGAGCCAACCTTAACCATTCAACAATAAACCCATTAAGCCACATTCAACCATTTATCAAGCATTTATAAACCACATCATATAAGAGATAATTTCATATGGATGCATATATAAATATATATAAGCTTACAACCAATTCAACCAAAATAAGCCATGTTTCATGGCCAAATACCACACCAAGCCTTGACAATTAGAAGCCAATACATTTGGCCAAATTCTTGATGATACATATAATAAAATGACCAAGTCCCTATACATGCCATATTATCAAAATGTTTAAAATCATCAGTAACCAAAATAACAGTTTGATAGTGTGAGACGATCTCTGACGATCTCCAATCTGAGCTAGCTTGGTGACACTATAAAACATGGAAAATAAAACGGAGTAAGCTATATAGCTTAGTAAGCTCGTATGAAAGAAATAAGATAACCTTACCATACATTAACATGCAAGTAATTTAACATAAGATAAAACAATTTACCAAAATCTCATGATCATAATTCACTTCCATCACAACTTACCTTGAAATCATCATTTCACGAATCAGTAATCATAAGCTTTAAGTACATACCTGTACCATCTCGTAATAATTTCATACTTAGTCTCATCCTTGTTATACCTTATGAACCACTAGGAATAATAAATTTGGATACTCAGGAAAAATTTGCACACAAGGTGCCACATATGTAGCCATTGCTACCTCTATCTCATATCACATATATGCTCGCTCTCGAGCCATTAACGGGCCTACTCTCACAAGCTGTCAGTTAAGACATAGCTACTTGGTGCTGCTCACACAAGCTGCAAATAACCGAAACATATGCTGGTATACACAGCCACCGGTAGGACGTACAGGACTAGCACCCAGAATCACATAACATAAAACCCTAGTCACATGTCACTTGTATCCTAATCTATTCTTAAGGTTCGATTGGGATTTCTTGCTTGTCAAAACGTCGTTGGATGTGTCTATAGAGTCATTTACACAATTCATGAAGTATTAAAGCATTTAAGATAAAATTATAATAAAGTTTATTTAACATACGAACTTACCTCGGTTAAAGAAATAGCCAAAATGATCTATTCGTCAGTTACTTTGTTTTCCCCCAATCTAGACCCAAACTTCGTTTTTCTTGATCTATAATACCATATTTAACTTATTTAATCATCACATTATTCAATTCTTCTCAAAAACACATTATGGCAAAATTTATATTTTTGCCCCTAACTTTTTAACATTTTACAATTTAGTCTCTAGGCTCGTAAAATGAATTTCTTTCAATTTCTTCACAACCTAAGCCTAGCCGTTTATTATTTATACTCATAATAGCTCACATGTTTCATTATTCACACTTTTTATAGATTTTTACAAATAAGTCCCTATTTGACCTTTTTACCAAAAATCACTTTACAAAAGTCGTTTAACAAACAACAAATATGCATTTTCTACAATCAAACATCAAAATACATGCACAACCAACATGCATAAAATTTTAGGCTTTAATTTTATTTCAAATTAGTCCTTGAAATAGCTAAATCAAGTTACAACAATCTCAAAAATATAAAAATCATTAAAAATGGGACAAGAACGGACTTACAATCGAGCTTGAAAGCTTGGCCAAACCCTAACTATGGTTCCTTTTCAAATTTTCGGCTAAGGGATGAAATTGAAGAAGATGGAGATGTTTTATTTAGTTAATTTTGTCTTTATTTGACAAATTACTAAAATACCCTTAATGCATAACCTTAAAATTTTACCTAGCCATGTCCATTTTTATCCATACTAAAATATAATGGTCTAGTTACCATTTAAGGACCTCTAATTTAAATTTTCATAGCAATTAGACACTTTTAACTTATAGAATTCAAAATTTGCACCTATTGCAATTTAGTCCTTCTAGTTAAATTGGGCACTCAATCGATAAAATTTCTTAACAAAATTTTCACACAATTATTTTATCATGCTGTAGACCTTAAAGAAATAATAAAATAAATATTTCTACTTCAGATTCGTGGTCCCGAAACCACTGTTCCGATCTGACCCAAAAATGGGTTATTACATCCTTTTTCATTCGTTTATCCTTGCGAACATTTTTGTCTTCAAGATAGTCCTTGGATATTCCACATAAGATAGCTCTTGGCGGACTTCCCGCATAAGATAGTCCTTGGCAGACTTTCCAAATAATAAAGTCCTAAATGACATCCTCTTTATATATTAGTCCCTGGCGGGCTTTATAGAATAGATAGTCCTTGGCATAGGCAACCTCTTTGCCAAGAGACACTTAGAATTAGAATTTGGAGAATTATCTTACTTTCACAATGCCTCGGGCGGGCTCTTAATGGAGGATACATATTTGCCAATATTTTAAAAGAAAACCCCCTTTTTCCACGTACGTCTATATACCAGACACTCTCACATAATTCACTTGCCTCTGTATCTTGGCTGGACTTCTTATCAACACGCTTGCTAACGTTCCATACGCTATAACTATTGTGTAACACCCCTAACCCGTATCCGTCACTAGAATAGGGTTACTGAGCATTACCGTACAAATTAAACATTATACATACATTTCAAACATTGACATAAACATGTTATAATCCATTCATTCACATACATATCGTCCCTTAATCAAGCCCTTGAGGCCCTAAAAATACTTTAGAAACAATCCGGGACTAAATTAAAAACATTTGGAAATTTTAAGAAAAAGTTAAGAAAATTTAGACTACAGGGGTCACATGACCATAAGCCTCACACGACTGAACACACGCCTGTATCTCAGGTCATGTAATGATTGAAATAGGGACACACGACCGTGTCTCAACCCGTGTCCTCACCCGTGTAACTATCTGAGTTGGGTCACATGGCCAAGCCACACGCCCGTGTGCCAGGCCATGTGCTAGGCCATGTAATAGCCTGACTTATATGCATTGAAACCTACAGAGGACAGACTACCCTGTCTCCAGGCTATGTGTCGCACACGACTGAGTGACACGCCCGTGTCTCAGGCCGTATAGACATGAAATTGGCCAAATTCAAGCCATTTCCAACACGAACTCAAGCAACCACCTAAAATCATTTTGATCACATGATGAGGTATCATAAAATGACCAAAACCAACATGAAATGACCAATTAAATAGTCTAAAATCATTCAACCAATATGCCATACAAGGTACCTCAAATGTAAACACACAAATTTAGCTAAACATATATATATATATATATATATACTTGACCATATTTCATTCATAAACATCTAGTTCATTTCCATATCAAAACATACCATATCTTGACCTATACTGTAACACCCCTAACCCGTATCCATCGCAGGAATAGGGTTACAAAACATTACTTGACTAATCTCATAAACAATCGTACAATTCGAATTACAATTCTCATATCAATAAAAAAACCATACAAATACAATCATATAGTCCCTAACACGAGCC
This sequence comes from Gossypium longicalyx, assembly GCA_025698465.1. NCBI lineage: Eukaryota > Viridiplantae > Streptophyta > Magnoliopsida > Malvales > Malvaceae > Gossypium > Gossypium longicalyx. Next base: position 58,203,754 of record CM046998.1, read on the forward strand.
TTCGAGGCTAAAACAAGCATTAGAAATGGTTTGGGACTAAACCGAGAACTTAAGAAAAATTTTGGAAAAACATAGAAAATTTTCAAAGTATAGGGGACACACGTGTCACAAGCCGTGTGGACATTCAAAATGGGATCACATGGCCGTGTCTTAGCCCGTGTCTGACCCCGTGTAACTCCCTGACTTGGGTCACACGGCCAACCACACGCCCGTGTGCCAGGTCGTGTGTTAGGCCGTGCCAAAACTATAGGGTATACTGACTTATGCCACATGACCAAGTCACACACCTTTGTGCTAAGCCATGTCTACTGACTTGGTTTCTAATTAAACATTAAGGGACACACGGCCGTGTCATCTAACCATGTGCCACACACGGCTAATACACACATCCGTGTCTCTGCCCGTGTGGACAAAAAAATAGGCTATTTACCAAACCATCTTTCTCACCCAGATTTGCATCAACCAAAACATGTCAAATGACATATAACATAACATTAATAGGAATTCAAACCAATCTCATCTAAGCCTAAATCATGGTATTTCAATACCAACAACAATATTGTTCATAACATCATACTTTGCCAATTCAAAACATACCAAATTCACATCTAAAAATCACCTAAATGGTCACTTTCAACTATGCACTATTTTACCTAAATCCATATGCATACCATATCTCAAATTCAACCATTTAGTACTCAAACATACCAATTCACAACAAGCATTCACATAGAAATTAAATACAACATATCAAAAGGCCATTTGCGTATATATATACATAACCAAATATACCAAAATAAGCCAAATCACATGGCTATACACATAACCAAACATTTATCATTTACAAGCCAAATCAATTGGCTAAATCCATTACCAACACATAGACCATATTAACCACAACACCTATACATGCCATATAACCGAATACACAAGTTCAAAAGTACCAAAATGATAGTTAGATAGTGTGATGAGATCTTCAACAACTCCTAATCTGAGCAAGCTTCGAAATCCGTATAAAACACGGAAAAAGTAAACAAAGTAAGCTATAAAGATTAGTACGCTCGTATGGTTAATAAATATAACTTACCATTCATTCACAAGTTAAGTTATCTATCATAAATCACTACAATTTAACTTAATCATAAGGTGAATACATGTTCATTCACATACTAGATCATGTAACTCACACACTTTATAGATTCAATGCTTATACGGTTTACGTACATGTTTGCACTGATACGTATCAATCTCTTACCCTTTCATATCTTAAATATACCCATTGAACCATTTGGAATAATATCGGATACTCAGGCTTGCACCCCAAGTGCCAATACCAGACCGAAGCCATCTCAATCTCATATCTCATAAAATGCCCACTCTCGAGCTATCAACGGGTCTGCTCACACAAGTTGATGGTCTAGACATAACTAGACGGTGCTGCTCACACAAGCTGAAGAGAATCTACAACACATGCCAAAAAACTTGGCCACTGGTAGAACGTACGATCCAGCACCCATAACACAATAACCCTTGATGACATGTCATTTGTATCCTATCTATTCCCAAGGTTCAACTAGGATTTACACATTGTCGAATCTTCGTCGAACATTTCCGTAAGGTCATATTTATCAACAATAAAATTATAAAACATTTAAAACAAAATTACATTAATGCTTATTAACATACGAACTTAGCTCGGATTTATACGGAAAGAAACGAGCTATCAATCCACTATTTTGTTTTTCCCTCGATCTAATTCCGAACTTCGCTTTTCTTGATCTATATATAATCAAATTTTACTTATTTAATTATCACTCTATTCAATTTAACCCAAAAATATATTATGGTAAAATTACACTTTTGCCCCTTGAATTTTGAATTCTTTACAATTTAGTCCCTAGCTCATAAAAATGAAAATTCATGCAATTTAACCCACACTTATCGTAGCCAAATTATATATATATCCATAGCAGTCCATATTTTTCATAATTTCACACATTTCACCATGAATTTTTTACATTTTACAAATAAATCCCTAATTTGCAATTTCAACCAAAATCACTTAACAAATGTTGTTTATCTAACTATAACTATTCATTTTCCATCATCAAACATCAAGATACACACCTATTCATCAATGGTAAAACCTTAAACCTTTAAAAATTTTGCAAATTAGTCCCTAGGCTAGCTAGATTAAGTTACAACGACTCTGAAAACATAAAAATCATTAAAAATGGGACAAAAATCGTACCTAATTGGACAAGAATGAGATTGCCGAAAATTCAAGTTCAACAATGGCTTTCAAAAGACCTAATTTTGGTTGAAGAAACTTAAAGATGATAACTTGGCTTTTATTTTAATTAGTTTTGTCTTTAATTACCAAATTGCATAATTAACCTTAAAAATTATAAAAAATTTCAAAATTACCAAGCCATTATCATCCACTAACATATTAATGGGCTATTTACCACATAAGGACCTCCATTTTAAGGTTCCATAGCTATTAGTCACCTTTAGCAATTAGAACATAACTTTCACACTTTACGCTATTTAGTCCTTTTTAATCAAATTGAGCATTCAAACGATAAAATTTCTTAACAAAATTTTCATACAATCATACTATCATGCTGTAGACATTAAAATAATAATAAAATAATTATTTCAACCTCAGATTTTTGGTTTCAAAACCACTATTCCGATTTGACCAAAAAAGGGCTATTACATATACCATTTCAACATAAACTTACATTTTAAGCCATACCATTCATGCATCACAAGCACTAAATTGACACAATACAACCATCATCAAAATGGTACCAAAAAAACTTGTAAATGTCAAATCATCAATCAACTTCCAACTAACATCAAACACAAGTCCACTTATACATGCCGTTATAACCTTAGCTAAAACATAAAAAACTATCGATATATTCGCTGGATAGTGTGATAGATCTCCGACGAGCTTCCAAACCAATTGAGCTTTCGATTATCTATAAAAATAGGAAAGAAAACTACGTAAGCACATAATGGTTAGTAAGTTCAAAAAACATGAACATAACTTACCATTTCAATACATAACATTAATATTAAGCATAACATAATCCAACCATAAGCTTGATACAAGCCTAAGCACTATCAACAACACATGTTAGTGCATTTAAACATAATTCACATGAATTAACATGGTGTAAAATATTTGTACATGAATATAATTCATTTGATTTCATCACTTTGATAAACATAATTATACTTCCATTGAAGCTTACCATTTCAATCTTTTTCATAATTACATGATATAGTTCATTTGAACACTTAGCGTTCCTTTCCTTTTCATGCTCGTTGAATCACTTAGAATACCATTGGATACTCAGGAAAGCTCACATGAAGTGTGCTTAAACATATAACCGTAACCTTTCCTTTACATCGTTGCTCACATGAGCTGTGAGATGGGCCTACTTACATGAGCTCTGGGTTTGAATGTAAGTTACACAATGCTGTTCAAATGATCTGTGAGTATCCGCAACAAATGCAGGACCTCAGCCATTGGTAGGACATTCAAGACCAGCACCTGAAACATGAAATCCCTAATAACATGTCATTTGTATCCTACGTATTCCTAAGGTTCAAATGGGGCTCGATAACCATCATGTTATTGTTGGATATTTATCATTCAATTACATAAAAACTAACATATTTACATATAATTGAAAATAGCATTAAAGAAGATACTTATTCATACAAACTTACCTCGACGATTTGAGCGTAAAAACGAAGTCGATCAATCTAAGGCTTTAGCTTTTCCCCAATCTAAATCCGTACGAGTTCTATCTTGATCATGCATGAAGAATTATCATGGTCGGTTAGCTTCTATGGCTATTTTTGATGGAGTTAACTAAATGAAGAAGATGACACCATCCTTTTTTTTTTGTTTTATGATAATTTTACTAATTACCATACTAAACTTAGCTTTTAACATTAAAATTACTAAATCTTATGTCTATCTTTGTCCAATAACTTTATAGTTGGTCTAATTACCATCTAAGTACACTCATATTTAAGTTTCATAACCATTTGACCCTTTTTACTAATAGAATTCCACTTTTGCACCTTTTACAATTTAGTCCTTTTTACGTAATTAAACATGCAAACGTCAAAATTTCTTAACTAAATTTTAATATGACCCTACTAACATTCCACAGACATTAAAATAATAATAAAAATAATAACTTACTCATCAAATTTGTGATCCCGAAACCACTGTTTTGATTTCACCAAAAATGAGGTGCTACATGTTTAATTAACTTCTCGTTATGGGATTCATATAATAGTTTCCACATATATGCCCCGATGGGCTTCCCTTTTTATTATCTTAAATAAATCCATTTTTCCATAAGGCGTACTTGTCCTCTATTGGGTCATGCCATGGCTCGCCATAGACTTTTGACTCTGAAGAGTCAGTAAACCTGTTTCTAGGTTACTTTATAAAATCCGTAGACCATTTCCATGATGCCGCTCTGTAGAGCCAATGGATCATTTCCATGATGCCACTCCATAGAGCCAGTAGATCATTTCCCATGATTCCGCTCCGTAGATTTAGTAGATCGCTTCCAACCAATCCTCTTTAAATTGCTTTTCAATTCGCCCATCCTTCCATTACGCCAATTTTCCTATCTTCCACTAGCCCGCCATCACTTTCCTCCGTACTCCACATTTTATAAACAAGCATATCACACACATTACTAAAAATCAAAACAATTTGTTCATATCATATCATGGAGTACACCACAGTTCAATGAATACAAAACTATACTCTTTTAACTGAAACATTCTTACAACTCTCATACTTGTACAGACCTATGCATGCATAAAATCTCCATACAATCCCAGACAACAACATTCATACACATTCATAGACTCAGATCAATTACAAAAAAAAAAAAAACATGCAAACAACACAACAACCAACAAACACCCAAAGGTGGAGCACAGAAACTCACCTAGTATCCTTTGTCCTCGCCAGCTTAGCTTTTCCAAAAGCCAGAGCCTCCTTTGTCTTGGCAGCTAAGTACGACAATCTAAATACCAATTAAACTAAAAGTATTCAAACCTTAAAACCTAGAATCCATTATCATGCTGACCGCCTATAAATGAGTTATCGTTTATAGTAAAAATAACAAAAAAAGAAAAGAATTTAGAACAGCAGTGTTTGTAAGTGCACGGGTCAAATTGTAATATAGTTTAGTTACAAAAAAACACTTGGGGGTACGTTTGGTTAACTGTAATGTAATAGGGCTGTAATTGAATAGAGTTGTAACCAATAATTCAATTGTTTGGTTAAATGGAATGGAATAAAGCTGTAATAGCATTCTTTTGTTTGGTTGAATGGAATGGATGTTGTAATAGTATAAGGAAAAGACTTAAATGACCAAAGTACCTTTAACAGAATTTTTTTAGGTAGATGATTATTGTTATTGTTATTAAATTTTAATAAAATTATTGTTAAATATATTTTATTAAAAAATAACTAAATAATTTAATTATATTTTAACATTATTATTAAATATAATTTAATAAAATAATATATAATTGAATAACGTTCTTAATATAATTATTATTATATGAATTAAAAAATCATAATATATAATAATATAAAAATAATATATAATCTACTTTATTATTTTTAAACTGCAATACATATTTAATGTGCTAAAATATCATTAGTGAAACAAGTAATTTAATTATTCTACAATAAAAAACAATATATTAGAAGTAATAAATAGCTTGAAAATTATATTTCATATCCAAATATTCATATATTAACAAAAAGTTACATGATTTCATTAGCTTATATGTCATAATCCATATGTTAAATTTTATAACATAAAAAAGTTACAACATTGTAATGACATTCTATCATGTCATTATTTCATCCAAATATTACAAACACAAAAAGTTACTAAAATATCATCAACACAACCATGATTTTTAATGGTCAGCAAGAAATCTTCTGACACATTCTAATCGAACAAAAGAAGGTAAACTAAAGAAAATGAGCATTTGCGTTGGATGGTCTGGAATTTTGCTGAACGCGCAATAGCGCTCATCCTCAGTTAAACCTTCTACTTCACATAAGGTTGAATATGATTTTAGAGCACTTTCTTGAATGGCCATTTCTAACTTTTGTTGAATTAGCACTTCGGAGGCAATACCCTTACTGATTTCAAGGCCAACGGTCTGGATGTTCTCTGCCAATAAAATGGTAGCATCAGTAAATAAAGTAGACGAAATATTATCAATTGCATCAGAAATATTTTTTTTCTTCTTTGAAAATGTGGAATCACCTTGGTTTCTAGGTGGTTGTAGTTGTGTAGCTGAAAGATCCATGTCATCTAAAGAAACATTAGCTTCGCATCCATGGAAATCATTTTTTTCTTCATGAGTATTTGTAGTAGCTACATCCTCAACATCAATTTCTTCAATAATATCAGCGGCTGTTTGAGCATTTTTCCCAGTGGCTCGATCTTTTGCATAGATGGCAGTAAGTTGGTCATAATAAGGGAAACTGCAATGTTTGAATTGACCAACTTCTTTATGACATGAGGAATCCATATTAAATATTAGTTTGGTCAAAACAAGATAATAAAGACTTGAAATAATTCTTACATTTATATATGAGTTCCACACAGCATCTTCAGCAACAACAAGCTACCTATGCTCGTCCCAACTGAAGCCGCTATTGTTTTTTCCACTAAGCATGTCATAAACGATTTCCTAATCCCTTTTCAATGTCCTAATCCTCAATTCAAGATTAGGTTTAGCCTTCAACATAGCATGGGGTAAAACTTTTTTTGACATTTTTTCTAGCTTATTTAAATAATCGGCTTTGAATCCAGTATCTGCATTAAAGGTTCCAACATTGTGCAAGTCAACCATACAAGCAACTAACGCAACATCTTCTTCTAGAACTCATTTCCTTTCGTTCCTAAAGAATTTTGGGAATAAATACTTAACTGTGGAAAACCTGACATAACTATCTTTGTAACACCCCTTACCTGTATTCAATGTCGGAACAGGTTCCGAGGCGTTACCAGACTTACCACACAAAAAATCATACAATTTTGAGCCATAAATTTTGTGTCCAAATTAAAAGCATTTGCAATTAATCATAAAGTCCCTAATACGAGCCTACGAGGCCCTAAACATGCTTTGGGAGTGGTTCGAGACTCAACTGAGAACTTTATAAATTTTTACAAAACTTAGAAAATTTTTACACTAAACAGTAGACACACGCCCGTGTGAATATGGGACACACCCGTGTGGGCAAGCCGTGTGGCTACACACGCCCGTGTCCCGACCCCGTGTAACTCTCTGACTTGTAACCCATGAAAAAATTAAGTTCACACGACCAAGTCTGTAACGCCTTGATTTTTGGGCCTGGAAGTATTGGGCCTTGAGTCTAGGTTCGGGTAGAAGACGGCCCGAATAATTTGAATGTTTTACTTATTATTATTATTATTATTTAGTATGTTTAGTTTAGTAATTAAATAAATTACGAAGGGTTTATGGTGTGGGAAAAAGTCTGGGGCTCGGCCTATAGCTTTAGCAAAATTCTTAAATTTTGCCTCTTAAAGAAATCTGGGCATAAGGCCTTAAAAATAAGTTGGGTAGAAACTGGGCATAAAGGAACACCTGGCCCAGTGGTTAGGCACGCTGGACAGCAGGAAGGAAGGCTGGGGTTTGATTCCCAGCGTGCGTAAACATGTTTTTAAGTTAAGGGCTATCGCAGACAGGCCTTAAGAGTTATTGGGGCTAACACATGTCACAATAAGGAACTTAGCCCAGTGGCAAGGGATGTTAGAAGGCTGAAGGGGACCCCAGTTTGAGGCACGGGGCGCGCGAGACATTTATTTTTTTTAAGTAAACGGGTTGCACTAAAATAGGATTTAAAAGAAGTTGCGAGTGAAGTTTGACACAAAGAGCGCCTGTGGCGCAGTGGCAGCAGCATGTTAGGCATGCCGAGAGGATGAGGGTTCGATCCCAGGGGAAGGCGAATTTTGATTTATTTTTTTAAGTAGCCCGTGTTTGAAGTGAATAAGGCTTATAAGTAAATGCAGTCATATTATAACAAAAGAGAGGTGGTGTCACAGTGGCTAGTAGTGTAGCTGGGTAGTTATTTGATACGTATCCCGGTAATGTAGAGTATTGACATGGATTCTGAGGGTAAGCAAAGTCTGCCAACTTCGGGTAGTAGTAACTCGGAGCTTGGTACCGAGGCATTGGCCGAGATAGTAAGAAAAGTGGTAGAAGAGGTATTGGAGACCAAGGTTAAGGAAATTAGGGAAACGCTTCAAGAAGGGTGCTTTGAGTGTAAGAAGAGGAAGGATTCTAGTTTTCAGAAGACCGAGCCTCGTTCTGTGAAACATGTTAAGACACGACCAAACTTTCCAACCTGGAAGAACTGCAACGGGCATCATCCGGGTGAATGCCATAGGAAGACAGGAGCATGCTTTAGATGTGGGTTCAAAGAGCATCGAGCTTAGGATTGCCAAGCTTATTCTATTTAAGTGTGTGTTACGAGTTGTATGCATGCTTGATAAATGTTTCTTTACTTTGGTAATTAGATGTTCTGGGTCTTACTAAGAATTATTTTTAATCAGAGTGTGCAGCAGAAGCATAGTGGTTTGACTTGAGTAATACGGTTAGTTGATAGTTGGAAATTTCGAGGATGAAATTTCTTTAAGGGGAGTAGAGTTGTAACGCCCCAATTTTTGGGCCTGGAAGTATTGGGCCTTGAGTCTGGGTTCGGGTAGAAGACGACCCGAATAATTTGGATGTTTTAATTATTATTATTATTATTTAGTATGTTTAGTTTAGTAATTAAATAAATTACGAAGGGTTTATGGTGTGGGAAAAAGTCCGGGGCTTGGCCCATAGCTTTAACAAAATTCTTAAATTTTGCCTCTTAAGGAAATCTGGGCATAAGGCCTTTAAAATAAGTTGGGCAGAAACTGGGCATAAAGGAATGCCTGGCCTAGTGGTTAGGCACGCTGGATAGTAGGAAGGAAGGCTGGGGCTCGATTCCCAGCGTGCGCAAACATGTTTTTAAGTTAAGGGCTGTCGCAGGCAGGCCTTAAGAGTTGTTGGGGCTAACTCATGTCACAATAAGGAACTCAGCCTAGTGGCAAGGGACGTTAGAAGGCTGAAGGGGACCCCAGTTCGAGGCACGGGGTGCGCGAGACGTTTATTTTTTTAAGTAAACGGGTTGCACTAAAATAGGCTTTAAAAGAAGTTGCGAGTGAAGTTTGACACAAAGAGCGCCTGTGGTGTAGTGGCAGCAGCGTGTTAGGCATGCTGAGAGGATGAGGGTTCGATCCCAGGGGAAGGCGAAATTTTGATTTATTTTTTTTAAGTAGCCCGTGTCTGAAGCGAATAAAGCTTATAAGTAAATGCAGTCGTATTATAACAAAAGAGAGGTGGTGTCACAGTGGCAAGCAGTGTAGCTTGGTGTTTTGGAGGTCGTAGGTTCGAGTGGCGTGGAAGGCAAAATTCTCCTTTATTTTTAAGTGGACCGGAGCTTCAGTAGGTAAGGCTTATAATTAATTGTGACCTTATATTATTAAAGAGAGAAGCATGGTGCAGTGGCCAGCAGCACGGGCGAAGGCGTAAGGGCGGACGGAGATCTGGGATTTGAGCCTCACCTCGCGCACGGAAGGTTGGGTTTTTGCTGTACGCGTGGGGGAGGAGTTGGGGTCTGTTCAGGACTCTCTTGGCAGCGTGCTGAAGCAGTGCAAGGAGTGGATAAGGATGCTGCTGATCGGTTAGGAGTTTGAATGAAATTCAAACATTGAATTTGGCCAAGAATCAAGGAGCAATTCATGGAATTGGAATTTAGGAAGGATTTTATGCTGAAATAGGACTCATGGTAGTACCAGTTCGGCTATAGGCAATTAAATACCGAAAAAGCTCTTAAAATTTTGGCTTGTATGGGTTGTTTTTCTTCTTTGTTTAGTTTTGGGTATTTTTAAGTGTTAGTCGGTTTAGGTTGGGGCCATTCACATCTATTATTATTTCTGAGATCGACCTTCATTCTTTTTGTTCATCTTTTCTTCACCAAGCTTAATCTTCTACTCCTACTCATAAGTCCTTTCTCTTTGATTCTCTTCTCATTATTGCCAAATATAGAGACTTTTCTCCGTGCCAAAAAGCTGAATCTCACAACTCTCTTATCCTTCTATCGACATCTCCCCTCTACTTCACAAACTTCTATTCTTCATCTCGTTCCTTCAAAAGCCGAATCACCTAGATCTATTCTCTATTCGTATTTTGGGTTAGATCTACAACAAATCGGGAATAAGAAGGTACTTGGGAACATTTTTGGCAAGTAAATCTTTGGTAAGTGCTCAGAATCCCTTCTCTATCCATTATTTGGTGATTCAAAGAAAAGCCGAAACTCATCTTTTGCTCGTGTTAGGGGTAGGAAAATATTGGAAACGTTCTTCATCGAATAGATCTCGTGGTAAGTATTCGTAACCCTCTTTCCATTCATATCTTGTGGTTTTGGAAAAAACCGAGTAATCCCTAATCGCTTAGGGAGGCTATCATTTTGGACTAAAGGGTTTATTGGGTTTATTTATCGTTCTATTATGAGTAAGGTGGAATAAAGGCTGTCGATCAAGGAGCAGTGGGAAGCGAGGACATCAAAACGACTGGATCTAGACTTAGTCATTATTTGCGACAAAGGTAAGCAATCTAAGGCCATTAAGGGTGTTGGCCAATTTTGGTAGGAGATTAGTACGTATTTTATTTTTGATATGTAGTCTGACGTATTAGTAACTCGATTGTAGGCAACTCATGTATGGAACTCATCAGCGCTTCATCGTAAAATAGGTGTGTGTAAACGACACCCACTTATAGTCTAGATCGGCAAAAGCCGAAAAGCCGAAACGCCGAAGACCCGACATTTTGTAAACTTGCGAGCGCTCGTAAGATAGTTTGTTTGTTAATCCTGGTAATCTCAAACAGTAAGATTGCAGAGTGCGCAATTTCGTGCACTTCGGTTTATTTAGGCTTAATGGGCCGAAATCGGGTTAATGGGCCAATGGGCCCAATTTGGTAAAAATGCTCGGTAAGTGTTTCTGTTAATACGTTAATGGCTGTAATATGCATGAAAACCCTAAAATAGTAAATTTACTAAAATACCCCTAAAGTATGAAAATTACCATTATACCCCTAGGTGCAAAATGACCATTATATCCCTTGGGTTAATTCTGTTTGAAATGTATGATATTCTATTTTTGTATGCTATATGCCATCACATGCATATCTGTTGCATTGGATTTGGGTTTTGTTATGGAGGAAGAACCCGTTCTAGTGTCTATGCCACAAATATCTGTCTCTGGTGGCTATGCCACAAATATCTGTTCTGGTGGCTGTGCCACATATTCTGATATAAGCAGCTTTGCTGCGGATTATAGTTAGTGCAACAATCGGTGCTAACACTGTAAGTGTAGGGATGGTGTGGGTGATTTATTCCCCACAGGAAGTGTAGGGATAGACGGAGGCAAGTGCAGGGTTGGATGGGGTTATCATGCATTAATCATATGAGACTATTTTGTTATGGGCCAACTATATTGAAATGGGCCCAACTGTGTTAATCTGGGCAAGGCCCAATATATCTCGACTTGTAATAGGGCTACGACCCAGATTGATACTGATATGGGCTAGGCCAGTATACTCTAATACTGTAAGGGGCTATGGCCCAGATTAATATTGATATGGGCTAAGGCCCAGTTAACTCTGATTTCTAAGCAGGGCTTAGGCCCAGTAAAGCTTGAACTGATTTGGGCTCTAGTTGGGTTTATTTTACACACAGAGTTTTCCAAACTCACCCCTTAATTTTATCCATGCAGGAAATCCCCAACCATAGTGGACTTGGAGCTGTGGGGGATTCAGAGTGGCCACATGTTCTGCAAATTCGCTTTTCTTCATGTGTTTTGATCAGCACTTACTTACTTTAATTGCTTTGGGTTTTTAAGTTGTAACAAGGCCACTTTATTTATTTTTAATTGTTCTTAGTATGTTTTGTTAGCTTGGATATGATATTGTTTTGATTGTTTGAAATTGAATAGCTTTAGGGCGCATTTTAAAAAGGTTACTTGATTTCAAAATATCGTGTTAACAAAGCAAAGCTTCCGCAACGAAAACGTTTTCAAAATTAACAAACTTTTCAAATGATTTTAAACGAATTGGTTTTCCCTGAACAATCACTCAGTTAAAGTGTGGCAATGGTTGTGTGCATGTCTAGGATTGGATCCGTAGAGAGCTGGGTACTTAAGCAGTCTAATTGACTCACCTTCTCTTTTTTGGCATCCTACCTAGTGCACAGCTTCCATTCACTTTAATCTATAATGAGGATATTCTTTAACCACTAAGAAAGACTTTAGATAAAACGTGACTTTTCTAGTAACGCTACAATGTGACACGCCAGATTCGGGCCTAACTTCTTGTAATATCCTGATTTTGGGCCTAGTCGGAATAGTGGTTTTGTGACCACAAAATTCGAGATAGAAATAATTATTTTATTATTATTTTTAGTTCTATGATATGATTGCATGATTGTGTGAAATTTTCGTGAAGAAATTTTATGCATAAAGTGCTTAAATTGAAATTAGGGACTAAATCGAATAAATTGCAAAACTTGCATTCTAAAAGTTTCTAATATGAAATTGTTTTGAAATATTAATTAGGAGGTCTTAAATAGCAATTTTACCAATTTCTAAGTTTATGGACAAAAATTGGACATGGATGGAATTTTTGGAAAGTTTAGTAGTAAGGGCATTTTGGTCATTTAGGGGTAAAATGAATTAAAATACAAAATTAAAAGCCAATTTTGCTCATCTTCAACCCCATGGCCGAATATAGCAAGGAGAAACCATGGCTAGGGTTTTTCAAGCTTCCAAGCTCGATTGTAAGTCCATTCTAGCCCCGTTTTTCAAGTTCTTTACGTTTTTAGAGTCCCGGTAGCTCGATTTAGCTTATGCTAGCAATAATTTAACCTAGGGTTTATATTTGGAAAAATACCCATAGGTGAAATTTGTGTATTTTGGTGTTTTATGATAGAATATGAGGTTTTAAATTATGTTAGATAGCTTTTGCTACTCGGTTTTAAGTGAAAACGAGCAAAAGGGCTTAATCGGTAAAAATACCTAATAGTCATAAGTACATGTTAGAGTGAGAATTTGATGTTGCCATAGAAGGAAAAAATGATCAGCATGTCGTAAAACATAAGAAAATAGGCTGAAGTTTAATTTACGAGCTTTGGGGAAAAAGTATAAATATGCAAAAGTTTAGGGGCAAAATTGTAATTTTTCCAAAATATGATTTTGGGTCAATTTGAATAATGTGAGTCCTAATTAGACTATATTTTAAATGATAGAGCAAGGAAAACTGAAATTCGGGCTAAAATGGGGAAAATTCCAAGTTGTGGACGAAATGGTAAAAGTAGCCATTTTCGCATACTAGGTAAGTTCATATGTAAATGTTGGTAACATAGTTATTATTTTAAATGTTTTTATGTTATTTAAATGATATGATAATTATTATAAAATATTATACTTGTGATAATTGTTTGATAATATGTCAAATTATGTGATATACTTGGAAAATGTGAAATACTACCGAGTATCGGTATCGGTATTCCGTAGAAGATGGTTGAGACACATGATTGGGAAAAAGGTCCCGTTGAACCTTAGGAATGGATTAGGATACAAGTGACATGTCATCGGGATATTTGGGCATCCGAACTCGTTGAGTTGAGTCCGAGTTCACTTATGGATGCGAATGTCCGAACTCGTTGAGTTGAGTCCGAGTTCGTGAAATGTAACTAGGCATCCGAGCTCGTTGAGTTGAGTCCGAGTTCACTTATGGATGCGAACGCCCGAGCTCGTTGAGTTGAGTCCGAGTTCGCTTATGGGCGGGTTACATAGTAGCTTGGCTACATATGTGGCACTTATGTGCAAACTTTCCATGTATCCGAATTATATTCCGATGTGTTCAACGGGTAAAGTTCTACTCAAATGGAGGAATACTCAAGATGAAAGGGATGTATTGGTAAGTGTTGTGAAATGGATACTTTGAACAGGTATGTACTTAACCCTCGAGTTGAAAAATCGATATAACAACAATATGGTAAGATGATAAATGAAAATATGATATGAATGTCTTGGTGAGGATTATGCAAATGATGTTTTATGTTTACTTATATGGTTATGTTACTTGCTATTTGCATGTGAACTTACTAAGCATTTATGCTTACTCCCTCCTTTTCATTCCTTGTAGTGTTGACAAGCCAGCTCGGAAATCGGGAACGGTCGGAGGCACGCTCACACTATCCGTATACCATCTTGGCATAATGGCTTGTATATTTTGAGTATGGCATGTATAGCATTATAATCATTTTGTATATATGGTCTTATGATATGGTTATTGAGTAGTATAAAAATGCTTGGTAATTATTAGCCATTGGAATGGCTAATTATGATCATATTTGGTGTTATGTATGTCAAATTGCTAGTTAATCCATGGAAACCATGAAATAGGTAAAATTTACCATAAAATAGATTCAGACAGCAGTAGTGACATGAATTTGAAAAATCATTAAAAATAGTAGAGATATAATTAGATTATGAATAAAACATGGAATTGAATAATTATGAGCCTATTTTCATATGGAAGAAACGAAACAGGTATATGAGTTATATTTTATGAGATGTTTAAATTTTTGTGAAACAGGGCCAGAGCGATTTCTGGACCCCCTTTTCTGACTTTGGAAATTCACCATAAATTGTATAAAAATAAGTAGAAGTCATAATTTATATGTACAGATTTCTTATTTAGTCTAGTTTTAAGAGAAACAAACTTCATAGTCATTGAAATTCTGTACAGAGAGATATCTGATTCGTAATACACAGAGGTCAGAGCAGTCGAACCCTGAAACAGGGGAGACTTTAACTAATAATCTGTACTAATTGGCCTAGCCAAAAATTCTAGAAAACAATTAGTAAATATATATATGAGTCTAGTTTCAGGGAAAATTTACAGAATTGGATTTTGAGTTTCAGAACTCGAGATATGAATTTTTAAGTGACTGTGACGCAGTTAGCCAGCTTGTCTGGAATTTCTAAAATTAAATTGTTTGAGCTGTTTAAGCAATGAATTAAGTCTGTTAACACCTCGTGTTCGACTCCGGTGACGGTCTCGGATACGGGGCGTTACACTTCTAGACCGGGTTTGGGGTGTTAGAAAGTCACACGCCTATGTTCTAGGTCGTGTGCAAAATTAATTTTCATAAAATAGGTGCAGACTTTACACGCCCAAGACACACGCCCGTGTCTGAGGCCATGTCCCTCACACGGTTGAGACACACGCCCGTGTCTCTGCCCATGTGCTCAATTCTGAGAATTCTGTTTCTAAAAATCAAGGTGCAGGGAACACACGGCCAAAACACATGCCCATAGGGTAGGCCGTGTGTCACACAAGGCCTAGAAACACGCCCGTGTGGACAAAATAAAGGCTATCTACCAATCCATTTGTCACCCTCATTTACACTTACTCACACATAGGATCAATGGAATAATCCATGGCATGTTAAGCAATCTAAACATAAAAAATGAAGGCTAAATCATATCATTCATTTCCAACACTTAACATATTTACTATAGCATAATTTACCAAATCAATTCATGCCAAACTCACATTCATAAGTATCAACATGAATACCCCCAACATGCTTAATTCTACTTAGGTTTCCTGGCACACCAAATGACCCATCTCATCTATTTCATAACAAGTCATTTAACCATAATAAAACATATAGCAATCCCATTACAAAACACCAAAACAAGAAGGCATTGACACAAATACTTGTATAAATGGGCTTACAATCATTTAGCCAAAATGAGCCAATTACATTTGGCCAAATCAAATGACACATATAATAAAATGACCAAGTCCCTATACATGCCATACTTTCAAAATGCTAAGATCATCAATACCCAAAATGAAAGTTTGATAATGTGATTAGAATCTTCGATGATCTCTAATCCAAGCTAGCTTTGCGACATTATAAAAACATGGAAAATAAACGGAGTAAGCTATATAGCTTAGTAAGCTCGTATGCAAGAAATAAGCAACCTTTCCATGCATATAACATTCAAATAATATAACATAATTAAATGTAAATTTACCATAGTATCATAATTCATTCCATCACAAAACTTACCTCATTTTCATCATTTCAAGAATTTAATAAACATGAGCTTTACGTACATACCTGAACCATCTCGAAATGAACTTACACATATTATCATCTTTGACGTACCCATGAACCACTCGGAATAATAATGTCAGATACTCGGGATTTTTGCACACTAAGTGCCACATACATAGCCAATGCTACCTCAATCTCATATCACATAATCACTCGCTCTTGAGCTATCGATGGGCCTGCTCACACAAGCTGTCAGTCAAGACTAGCTACGCGGTGCTGCTCACACAAATTGTCATGTATCCACAACATATGTTGGTATACTCAGTCACCGGTAGGACATTCAAGACTAGCACCCGGACCACATAATCACATAACATATAATAACCCTAATGACATGTCACTTGTATCCTACCCTATTCCTAAGGTTCAAACGGGATTTCTTGCTTGTCGATTCGTCATCAAACTCGTTCGTAGGGTTATACTCATTCACATAATCAAACATACAATTCATGCATTATTAAAGAATTTAAATATAATTATTCTAAAGCTTATTTTTAACATACGAACTTACCTTAGTACAAAATGGCTAATAGTTCGATTTAGTCCACAACCTTGTTCTTTCCCAAGTCTAGGTCAAAAACTCGTCTTTCTTGATCTATAATACCACATTTAACTCATTCAATCATCACATTATTTAATTTAGTCCCAAAAACACCTTATGGCAACAATTACATTTTTGCCCCTAACTTTTCAACTTTTTTACATTTTAGTCCCTAGGCTCGTAAAATGATTTTCATTTCATTTCTTCATTAGCCAAGCCTAGTCAAATATTTTTAGTACTCAAATCAGCCCATATTTTTTATTTATTCACATTTTTACACACATTTTACAACTTTTACAAATAGGTCGCTATTTGACATTTTCATCAAAAATCACTTGGTAAATGTTGTTTATTTAACACCAAATATACATTTTCTACTATTAAACATAAAAATACACAAATATCTTTCCTTAGAATAGCTAAATCAAGTTACAACATTCACAAAAATGTAAAAATAATTAAAAACGAGACAAAGACGGACTTATAATCGAGCTTGAAAGCTTGGAAAGACCCTAGCTATGGAGACCTTTGGAATTTCGACTAAGGGAATAATTTGATGAAGATGAACATCTTTTATTTTAGTTATTTTTATCTTTATTAACCAAATGACCAAAATGTCCCTCACTTAAAACTTTAAAATTTTATCTAACCATACCCATTTTTGTTCAACATAAAGTTTAACGGTCTAATTACCATTTAAGGACCTCCAATTTAAAATTTCATAGCAATTAGACACCTCTACTTTTAGAATACACATTTTGCACCTATTGCAATTTAGTCCTATTAGTCAAATTGGACACTCTATAGATAAAATTTCTTAACGAAATTTTCACATAATCATCCAGTCATACTATAAACCTTCAAGAAATAATAAAAATAAATATTTCTACCTTAGATTTGTGGTCTCGAAACTACTGTTTTGATTTGACCCTAAAACGGGATGTTACAACTCTCCCCCTTTAGGGGTTTTCGTCCTCGAAAATCTTACCAAGAAAGAGGTTTGGGTACTGTTTCCTCATAGCTTCCTCGGGTTCCCATGTAGCCTCTTCGACCCCATGTCTTTGCCACAAAACTTTCACTAGGGCTATATTTTTATTTCTCAATTGTTTAATTTCTCGAGCTAAAATCTTGATTGGTTTTTCACCATAAGTCACATTGGGTTAAATCTCAACCTCAGTTGGTGAAATTATGTGTGAAGGATCTGATCAATAACGGCATAACATAGACACATGAAACACATTTTGGATCCTTTCTAATCTGACGGCAAGGCTAGTTGATATGCCACTGGCCTTATCCTTTCAATAATCTCATACGGACCAATAAAGCGCGGGCTCAGTTTACCCTTGCGACCAAATCTAAAAATTTTCTTCCACGGAGACACTTTTAGAAATACCTTATCACCGACTTGAAATTCAATCTCCTTTCGTTTTAAATAACTTATAACCAATTACCAATTCATAGTCTTTCAACAACTCGAGCCATCTCCGTTGTCATAAATTCAAATCTTTTTGAGTCATCAAGTACTTTAAACTCTCGTGGTTGGTAAAGATGTGGCACTTCTCACCGAATAAATGGTGTCGCCAAATCTTTAAAGCAAATGCAATGGCAGTCAATTCCAAGTCGTGTGTCGGATAGTTCTTCTCATGCGGTATTAACTGTCTCGAGGCATATGCTATCACTTTTCCCTCTTGCATCAACACACATCCAAAACCGTTCAATGACACGTCGCTGAAAATCATAAAATCTTTTCTTGACTTAGGTTGCACTAAACCGGTGCCTCAGTTAACAATTCTTTCAACTGTTCAAAACTCTTTTGGCATTTCTTTGACGACTCGAACTTAACATTTTTCTGTAAAAATTTTTTCATAGGTGTAGCAATCATCGAGAATCCCTTAACCAAGTGTCGATAATACCCAGCCAAGCCCAAAAAGCTTCTAACCTCAGATACATTCCTCGGCGGTGTCCAATCAACAATTGTTGAAATTTTACTCGGATCAACCCTTATTCCTTCCGCTGAAACAATATGCCCCAAGAATCTGACTTCTTAGAGCCAAAACTCACTTTTGCTAAATTTAGCAAACAATTTCTTATCTTTCAAAGTCTACAATAAAATTCTTAAATGTTCGACATGCTTAGACTCATCTCGGGAATAAATCAAAATGTCATCAATAAATACAACCACAAACTTATCCAAATACGGTCAGAAGATTCGGTTCATCAAGTCCATAAAAACAGTTGGAGCATTAGTTAATCCAGAAGGCATAACAAGAAATTCATAATGCCTATACCTCATTTTGAATGCGATTTTCGTCACATCCGAGTCATTAACTCTCAGTTGATAGTTGCTGGATCTCAAATCTATCTTTGAAAACACTGTTGCCCTTTTCAACTGGTCAAACAAATCATTAATCCTCGAAAAAGGATACTTGTTCTTTATGGTAACCATGTTGAGTTGACGATAATCGAAGTCTCATGGATCTATCTTTCTTCTTGACGAATAATGCCAGTGCACCCCATGTTGAAAAACTCGGTCTCGCAAAACCATTGTTTGTCAACTCTTGCAACTGAGACTTCAACTCTTTCAACTCGGTTGGAGTCATTCCATACGGAGCTATCGATATTGGTGCAGTCCCTGATACTAAATCAATAGCAAACTCCACCTCTCTGACTGGTGGTAATCTTGGAAACTCTTCTGGGAATACGTCTGAATATTCACAAACTACCGGCACAGATTCGATCTTCAATTCAGATACCTTAGTATTCAATACATACGCGAGAAATGCTTCACAACCCTTTCTTACATACCTCTGACCCAACATTGACGAAATCACAATAGGCAATTCACCCAAGTTATCCGGTTCAACCCGAAGTATTTCATTGTTTTGACATTTCAATTCAATAACCTTTTGTCTACAATTCAGTACGACATCATGCGGAGTCAACCAATCCATTCCAAGTATTACATCAAACTCATCAAATGGAAAAAGCATTTAATCAGTCGAAAAACAGTGACCCTGAACATTAAAGGACAACTCTTGCAAACTTTATCAACTAAAACATATTTGCCTAAGGGGTTCGACACCTTAATCACAAACTCAGTAGACTCAACAGGCAATTTCTGACTAGATACCAAATTCATGCAAATATAGGAATGAGTCGATCCAGGATCAATTAATGCAACTACATTAGTATCATAGAGAGAAAATGTACCAATGATCACACTAGGGGAGGACGCATCCTCGCGAGCACGGATAGCATAAGCTCTCGTAGGTGCTCAAGCTTCCGATCTCACAGTTGAGTATTTGGGTACTCCTCTTCTACTGGTCCCATTTCCAGTATTTCTCACTGGCCTCCCTCTAGCAACAGTGTTACTTGATCTTGCATTCTAAAAATTATCTTTCTCAACCATTTCAGGGTAGTCTAGGATCAAGTGATCTTAGGAGCCACATTTGAAGCAAGCCTGGTTATTCATCCTACATTCACCGGGATGTCGTCTACTATAATGTTGGCATTCAGGCTTATTAGACCTAGCATTACCTACACTCGCTATGGATGTAGTTTGGGCCTTAGAGCCCGGATATTGCTTCCCACGATCTCTGTTGGGATACCCGGCTGAAGCATTGAAGCGAGCATACAAATCTCTGGACTTCTTTGATGAGGATCGAAATGACTTATTCATCGGCCTCTTTCTCGAATCTCTAGCCTCAAACTCAGCTTTTCTCTTTTTCTTACTCAACTCTTCGGCTTTGCAAGCTCGTTTGACTAGCACAACAAATTTCTTCAACTCTAAAATCCCAATTAGCAGCCTGATGTCCTCTTTCAGCCCATATTCGAATCTCTTACACATAATAGCCTCTGTTGAAACACAGTCCCAAGCATACTTACTGAGTCTAACAAACTCTCGCTCGTATTCAGTCACAGTTATTCGACCTTGTTTCAACTTCAAGAACTCTTTACGTTTCTGATCGATAAACCACAGACTGATGTACTTCTTTCTGAATTCCTCTTGGAAGAAATCCCAAGTAACTCTTTCCCTCGGTACCATAAATATAAGAGTGTTCCACCACTGATATGCTGTATCCCTCAGAAGTGATATAGCACATTTCAAACACTCTTCCGGTGTGCAAGAAAGCTCATCAAATACTCAAATAGAATTCTCAAGCTAGAATTATGTTTTTTCAAGATCATCATCGACATTTGCTCTAAATTCTTCAGCCCATTGCTTCCGAATCTTATCAACTAGCGGCTTATTCAGTCTTACCAATTCCACACCATAGGGAGCTACGGGAATTGGTTGAGGGTTAGGTGGGGGTAGAGGATGTTGGGCAGCCAGATTTGTCCGAGCTGTAACGCCCCGATTTTTGGGCCTAGGAGTAATGGGCCTTGAGTCTAGGTTCGGGTAGAAGACGACCTGAACAATTTGGATGTTTTAATTATTATTATTATTATTTAGTATGTAATTAAATAAATTACGAAGGGTTATGGTGTGGGAAAAAGGCCCAAGAGTAAATTTAATTCGAGGCAATTCCTGAATTTTTAATTTTGGAGAAAGAGGGTTCTGGCGATATGGGCTTTTAAAAGTGAGGTGGTAAATTATGACACAAATAAGGCCTTGGTGAAGTGGCAAGGTGGCGCCACTAAGTTCCTAAAAAAATGGCGCCTGGGAAGGAATTAAAGGTCCAGGGTCAGGTTGCAAGGTAGGCACACTGTTACTTTTTAATTTTAGGCATGTGCCGGGCATGTGATCACTTAAGTGAATTTCGGCAAGGGCCTTAGGGAGGTTGGGCCGATTGTTTTAGTTGATATTAGGGTTAGGTTCTTTTCTTTTTCTGTCTTGGAGATTTAGGGTTAGCCACCTGAAAGCTTTCACTGTTATTCATCCTTTCTGAGTTCTCACAAAAGCCGAAAACGCATCCGAGTTCTTCTTCCTCTCTTTTTCCTCCATTTTCTTTCTTCCTTTTTGCTTTTTCTTCTAGCCGAAACCTTCTGATCACCTTACTCACCTCCTCTATCGATCCCATCCTCCACAAAACCTTCATAGCCGATCGCCATAAAAGTCGAAATCCCGAAAACTCACTTCTTGTGCCGATTTCTCCAAGCCAAAATCCTTCAGTTATTTTTGTTCCTTTTGATTAACTTTCATCTTCTCTAAACCCTTAGTATCTGTCTGCAACATTACTTCAAAGTTATAGCCTCAAATCGTCATCTTCTTCATCACTTAAAAAGCCGAAGTACTATAGATTTAAGGACTTATAGCCTAAACTTCAGATCTCTTGGATTCGAGTTCTACTATCATTTAGAGGATAGATCTGCATCAGATCTGCGTAGAAATCAAAGAGGAATAGTTGGTAAGTGCTCATCACCTCAGATCTGGTCTTATTTTACAATTTAGAAAAAGCCGAAGTCTCTAAAATCTAGGGAGGCTGTCGATTTGGGCATAGGGCTTTAAGGGTCTTTAACCGACGATTTATTTTGGTGTCTAGTGTCTTCTAGAGGTTGGATCGAAGGCTTGGATCTTTGGAACAACTACATTTAGATCTAGTCATCGGTTTTCGGCAAAAAGGTAAGATTCTAAAGGCTTTAGAGGCATGGTTCGAATATGGTAGGTGAATATTGGGATTGGTTATTGTGGTTTGAAATCTAAGAATTGTGGTAATCAATTGTAGGACATCATAAGGGATCTCAGTGGCAGTCGTCACAAAACAGGTGTGTAACAACCCTCGTAGTAGCTTAGGCTAATATTTGCAGAAAAGCCGAAATGCCAAAATTCTGGCATTTCGAGAACTTTGAGATTTTACATGCAGTTTTAGATGCGATAAAAATGATATGATCAGTGTTTGGATCGATGGAACAGGTAAGAGCGCAATTCTGTGCATGACGGTAAGTTGGGCTGAAATTGGGCCCAATGGGCTTCCGGGCCCATTTGGGTAAAATTGATAGAAAATGGAACTTGGATAAATTGCATGTTAACACGGTTAGTTATGTTGTAAAAATTGGGTTAAGTGGGCTAAAAAGGGCTAAATCGGCATTCGTGGGGCCCATTAGGGGTTTTGGGCCCAAAAGCCCTAATTTGATAAAGTGCGTTAAAATCACTGTTTAAACACTTGAGGATATTGATAATTGTTAATGAACATGGAAAACCCATAATATTTGGTAAATTTACGAAATTACCCCTAAAATATGGTAAATGACTATTTTGCCCCTAGGTAAAAATGACCATTATACCCCTAGGGTTTAATTATGAATATGATGCATGAGGTACTGATTTACATGATATGCACATGATATGTTATAACATGCACATGTTATGCTATGATATACTCATTATATGCATGGGTTGGGTTTTTGATATAGATGGAGGAAGTGCGAAAAGGGCTTTGCCACAGTTATTAAAAGAGGCTAGGCCTCCAGTTATATGATAAAGCAGCTGTGCTGCCAGTGGAGAGTTTGGTTGGGTGGGTTGAGTTATTCCCCGCATGGAGAGCTTGGTTGGTACGGGTGGAGAGTAGCAGATGGTGGGTTGAGTAGTCTCCCCAAATGGGCTTGCATACATCCATTAATATTACATGTGGCATTGAAATGGGCTTATGGGCCATACCGTTTGCAGTAAAGGCTTCGGCCCAGTAACATGATTAATGAGAAGGCTTCGGCCTAGTAACCGTTAAACGAAAGGCTTCGGCCCAGTAAAGCTTGAACTGATTTGGGCTCTGGTTGGGATACTTTACACACTGATTTTTCCAAACTCACCCCCTTTCTCTTCCATCCTTGTAAGTGAGCCCTAGTTGGTGGATTTGGCGCTGGGCGGGTTCAGAGTGGCCACGAAGATTAAATTCCTGGTTTTTAAATAAGTTTCAATTAGCTTCCTTTTAAATTTCGCATTTATTTTTGATTATTTCTATTTTGGTTAAAGCTGTAATAAGGCCGCTCTATTATTTTTATTTTGGTTTTTTAAATTACTTAAATCGTTTTCAACTGGAGATTCACATCACTTAAGTTGATTCCTTAAAATTGGTTAACTCTAGGGCGAGTTTTATAAAAGTTACTTATTTTCAAAATATCACGATAACCGAGCAAACTTTCGCAACGTAAATGTTTTCAAAGGAAATAAATATTTTAAATAGACTTAAACTTAATTTGACATTCGTAGACAAGTAATAAGCTTAAAGTGTGGCAATGGATGTGTGCATGTCTAGGATTGGATCATGGAAGAGCTAGGTACTTAAGCAGTCTAATTGACTCACCTCCTCTTTTCTTGAATCCTACAAATGCGTAGTATCCATTCACTCTAAGCCATAACAAAGAAGGTTTGATTTTTCGATACTTAACTATTTTTAAAATAACATGCTTCTGCCACTACAAAGGTTTACAAGTTTAAACGGTAAAAGTTTCTAAATATCAAGAAGGGTTTTCAATGAAGACATGGTTTTCGAAAATCCCTTCAATGTGACACACCAGACTTGGCCATAATGTCTGGGCCGGGTTTGGGGTGTTACACGAGCAAACTCGGCAAACAACTGATTCATCCTTTGGAAGAAGGCTTCTCTAGCCTCTCCTCCTTGAAAAATCATCACTGGTCTATTTTCAGTTAGTGCGGTCCCTTGAGAGGGAGCCAACGTATTACTCTCAATATTATCAGCCACTTCTAGGTCAGGATCCATTTACTATATGAAAACACAGTTTAAATTGTCAAAAGTCGTCACACTATCAAAATTTATATACGACATGTATAGCTAGACTCTTACACACTCTACGGTAGTCCAAGAATTGACTAAACTATAGTTCTAATACCACTAAATGTAACACTCCTTACCCGTATTCAAAGCCGGAACAGGGTCCGAGGCGTTACCGGACTTACCACACAAACAATCATACAATTTCAAACCATAAATTTTGCGTCCAAATTAAAAGCATTTGCAATTAATCATAAAGTTCCTAATACGAGCCTACGAGGCCCTAAACATGCTTTGGGAGTGGTCCGGGACTAAACCGAGAACTTTAGAAATTTTTACAAAACTTAGAAAATTTTTGCACTAAACAGTAGTCACACGCTCGTGTGAATATGGGACATGCCCATGTGGGCAAGCCGTGTGGCTACACACGCCCGCGTCCCGACCCTGTGTAACTTTCTAACTTGTAACCCATGAACAAATTGAGGTCACACGACCAAGTCACACGCCCGTGTGCTAGGCTGTGTGGAAAATTAATTTTCATGAAATAGGTGCAGACTTTACATGCCCATGTCTGAGGTTGTGTCCCTCACACGGCTGAGACACACGCCCGTGTCTCTACCCATGTGCTCAATTCTGATAATTCTATTTCTCAAAATCAAGGTGCAGGGGACACACGGCCAAAACACATGCCCATGGGACAGGCCGTGTGTCACAGATGACCTAGACACACGCCCGTGTGTCTACCCGTGTGGACAAAATAAAGGCTATCTACGAAGCCATTTGTCACCATCATTTACACCACACATAGGATCAATGGCATAATAAATGGCATGTTTAAGCAATCTAAACATCCAAAATGAAGGCTAAATCATATCATTCATTTCCAACACTTAACATATTTACTATAGCATAATTTACCAAATCAATTCATGCCAAACTCACATTCATAAGTATCAACATGAATACCTCTATCATGCTTAATTCTACTTAGGTTTCCTAGCACACCAAATGACCTATCTCATCCATTTCACAACAAGTCATTTAACCATAATAAAACATATAGCAATCCCATTACAAAACACAAAAACAAGAAGGCATTAACACAAATACTTGTATAAATGGGCTTATAATCATTTAGCCAAAATGAGCCAATTACATTTGGCCAAATCAAATGACACATATAAAAAAATAACCAAGTCCCTATACATGCCATACATTCAAAATACTAAGATCATCAATACCCAAAATGAAAGTTTGATAGTGTGATTCGAATCTTCGATGATCTCTAATCCAAGCTAGCTTTGTGACATTATAAAAACATGGAAAATAAACGGAGTAAGCTATATAGCTTAGTAAGCTCGTATGCAAGAAATAAGCAACCTTACCATGTATATAACATTCAAATAATATAACATAATTAAATGTAAATTTACCATAGTATCATAATTCATTCCATCACAAAACTTACCTAATTTTCATCATTTCAAGCATTTAATAAACATGAGTTTTACGTACATACCTGAACCATCTCGAAATGAACTTACACATATTCTCATCTTTGACGTACCATGAAACACTCGGAATAATAATGTCGGATATTCGGGATTTTTGCACACTAAGTGCCACATACGTAGCCAATGCTACCTCAATCTCATATTACATAATCTCTCGCTCTCGAGCTATCGATGGGCCTGTTCACACAAGCTGTTAGTCAAGACGTAGCTACGCGGTGCTGCTCACACATGCTGTCAAGTATCCGCAACATATGCCGGTATACTTAGCCACCGGTAGGATGCTCAAGACCAACACCCGGATCACATTATCACATAACACATAATAACCCTAGTGACATGTCACTTGTATCCTACCCTATTCCTAAGGTTCAAATGGGATTTCTTGCTTGTTGATTCGTCATCAAACTCGTTCGTAGGGTTATACTCATTCACATAATCAAACATACAATTCATACAATATTAAAGCATTTAAATATAATTATTCTAAAGCTTATTTTTAACATATGAACTTACCTTGGTACAAAATGGCTAATAGTTCGATTTAGTCCACAACCTTGTTCTTTCCCCGATCTAGGTCAAAACATTGTCTTTCTTGATCTATAATACCACATTTAACTCATTCAATCATCACATTATTCAATTTAATCCCAAAAGAACTTTATGGCAATAATTACATTTTTGCCCTTAACTTTTCAACTTTTTACATTTTAGTCCTTAGGCTCGTAAAATGATTTTCATTCGATTTCATCATTACCCAAGCCTAGCCAAATATTTTTAGTACTCATATCAGTCGACATTTTTATTTATTCACATTTTTACACACATTTTACAACTTTTACAAATAGGTCCCTATTTGACATTTTCATCAAAAATCACTTGGTAAATGTTGTTTATCTAACACCAAACATACATTTTCTACCATTAAACATCAAAATACAAAAATATTAAATATGGTTAAAATTTTAGACTTTGATTTTCTTTCAAATTAGTCCTTAGAATAGCTAAATCAAGTTACAACATTCACAAAAACGTAAAAATCATTAAAAACGGGATAAAGACGAACTTACAATTGAGCTTGAAAGCTTGGAAAAACCCTAGCTATGGAGACCCTTGGAATTTTAGCTAAGGGACTAATTTGATGAAGATGAACATCTTTTATTTTAGTTATTTTTGTCTTTATTAACCAAATGACCAAAATGCCCTTCACTTAAAACTTTGAAATTTTATCTAAGCATGTCTATTTTTGTCCAAATTAAAGTATAATGGTCTAATTACCATTTAAGGACATCCAATTTAAAATTTCATAGCAATTAGACATCTCTAGCTTCTAGAACACACATTTTACACCTATTGCAATTTAGTCCTATTAGTGAAATTAGACACTCTATCGATAAAATTTCTTAACAAAATTTTCACACAATCATTCAATCATACTTTGGACCTTAAAAAAATAATAAAAATAAATATTTCTATTTCAGATTTATGGTCCCGAAACCACTGTTTCGATTTGACCCTAAAACGGGATGTTACAATCTTAAGAAAAAAATGCAAATTAAAATTAAGTTCAATATTATGAATCAGAAGGTCAACACTTTATAAAATTATAACACATGATGAATTAAAAGAAAATAAATTATAATTCAACAAGTCTAGTACAATACAAAAAACAATTCAAACCCCACCAAAGTATCACAAACTAGATACATGAAATAACGTAAAGAAATTAATGTTTACTATTTTTACCCTAAACCTAACTAATTTCTAGATGCTTACCATTCATCGAACATTTGATTGGCTTGCTCCATCCTCCAAGTAGCCTATTCATCCAATGGATGAATATTTACGATATTCAGTTCATCGTCATCCATCACATTACTAGGTAATCCTTCTCCCAAGTTCGCTTCAATAGGATCAAGACTCATATAGGTTCGAATAAAATTATGGAGAAAACAACATGCAATAATGATTCTATTGTGCGCTCTCATAGGATAGAATGATGGACTCCTAAGTATTCCCCATCTAAGTTTTAATAACCCAAAGCATCTTTCAATAACATTACGCGCTGAAGCATGTTTCATATTGAAAAATTCTTTCGGAGTACTTGGCTGGGAACCCTAACGCCACTCATTCAAATGATATCTTTGTCCTCTAAAAGGCGCAAGAAATCACTCACAATTTGTGTATCCAGCATCAACTAGACAGTAACAACCTATAAAAAAACTATTTATCATCGTTAATTTCCCAAAAAAGTATGATCTTAAAAATTAATTCAAATTCCTCTAATTTTGCACTTTTACCATGAGGAAATTTTAGTCCATGTCTCCTACTAATGGCATCTCAAAGTACACATCTATCAGCAACATAACCTTTCCAACCAGGAAGAACATAAACAAAATGCATATCAGGTGTACAAACACCTAACATATTTGTTGC
Organism: Gossypium longicalyx; assembly: GCA_025698465.1. Classification (NCBI taxonomy): domain Eukaryota; kingdom Viridiplantae; phylum Streptophyta; class Magnoliopsida; order Malvales; family Malvaceae; genus Gossypium; species Gossypium longicalyx. The sequence goes on from CM046998.1 coordinate 58,232,239, forward strand.
TATGTCACCTTTTTGCGTTCGATATCTAGGTTTATCAACTGTTGGAACCCTAATCTTGATGTGGGTTCCATCTAAAGCACCTAAGCAATTCTATATCACATGTATAAAACCTTGGGTTAGGATACTATATTTAAATCTAAATCAACTAAATTATGTACGAGCTATATATGTAATTCACTCCAATACCTTGAACCATTTCCAACTTGGGTCTGTAGAATTACGTATAATTGGCTCTACCTTTTTAAATAACACATCTTGTAAGCATATGACAGCATTTAAAACATTGTGAAATGATCTGCTAAAGGTTTCCCCAGACCTATTAAAGTGATGCTTGATAACTCGATTTTTAAGGTGATGAGAAATGATATGTAAAAACATTACCACTTGCTCATCAACAAGCGTGTTCCTTGATGACTTCAATCCCCCTAAAGTTTGTAACATCCCACATAGTTTAAAAAATGTAATTCTATTCATCTTCATCCTAACTTGTTCAATATAGGTCTCGTCACTAGCATATACAAGTCTTTTCACATAATCTCGTTTTGCATAAAAATTCAAAATATATTATATAATCCTTGGTCTATAAGTATGTAGGCTATGGATGGCACCCAATGTAACTAAGAACCAACTCGCAATTGTACACATTTGCAACCATACTGTCAATGTAATACCAATTCTTTTACGCCTCTCACTTTCTATTATTAAAGGCAGACGAGCCATTACTGCAAGATATTAAAGTGTTACATATCTTAAAATCATAGTAAAAGGGTCACATTGCTTCAATACTAATTTCAATAACAGTAAATCAAAATCAAAGAATTTAATTTCTAAAGAACTTACAGTGGTTTAGTGAATACAAGAAGCTCAACTGTGGGTGGAGGAAGCAATCAAGCAAGCAAAAGAAGAAGAGGAAGCAATAACACTCTGTCAAAGAAAAATGAACAATACACATTAAGAATCTTTGCAAAGCCCAAAATAGAAATTACAAATATCTTTGCAAGTAAAAAACTTGAAATTAATTTCTTTATCAAATTTCATTTAACAAAATCGGCTCTTTGTTTAGCAAATAATAATGTTTTGAACAAAAATTATGGTTGTTTTAAAAGAAAAATTAATGATGAACATCTAAACTTGAAATACATCCACATTCAAATTCCATAATTTCCAGCTTTACAGAAATATACATATATTATATGTAACTTTTTAAAAATTCGATCTTTAATTTACCTTTTAAAAAGCTTGTATTCATCCTTATATTGTAATTAACTAATGTTATATTTGAATTAATAGTCGTGAATAGAAAAAGATATATTATTTTGTTTGAATAGTTAAAATTAGTAAAAGGGAAAAATAATATAAATTTAATAATTTTTGTGAGAAAAGAAAAGAAATAATTGAATATATTATTTTTTTATAAGGTACATATTGAATAATTAAATAAAAAGGGCTCAACTTACTTAATATAATATTTCACTTAAACTAAAAAATTATTTAAATAAATTCTTATTTTCTTTTATTTTGTATTCGCTCAATTCGATTATAGGTATATAGTAAGAAACATGAAGAATGTGCTCATCAAAAAAATAATTTCTCTTTCTTTCTCGGTTTGGCTTAAAAATCTTAAAGAGTACTTTGGGTATTTGTCAAAGTCAAGCACACCATAAACGTAATGAAACATTCAGTTCTCTTCCCTTCTCTTCTTGATTTGGGGGAGAGAGAAAGAAAAAGTTGATTGTTGACCAATTTCAATATCTACCGAGATTATATTATTTTTGTCTAAATTTTATAATAAAATATATTTATAAAAATATAATTATTATTTTTTATTGTATATAAAAATAAAATTATTATAAGTAATAGTAAAAGAGTTATTAAGTTATTATTATAAAAGTTAAATACATCCATTTTCTTTTTCCTTCCAAAAAAAAAGTGATGGGGTCATCGCTTTTTTGTCACGTTTCTACGATGAATTTCCACGTTATATGAATCACTACTAGTTATGATGTTTTTTATAGAGTGAGTATGATTTTTCTTTATTGAAATCTTGTTGTCATTCACATGCTTTCCCACATTACATTATTTCTTATACCTCTATTCGATTCATTTTATATTTTATATTATTATATATTTTTTATAATTTGTATCTTTTTTATTTCTATAATTTTTATCTATTTTTTTTTGGAGTGTTTAAAAGTGGTTAGATCTGCCTTTAATACAACTTGCAAATGATGAATTTTCTATTTATTTTTTACCGTATCTGAATTTATATTTTTTGTGTGTTTAAATAAAAAAAAAGAATAACGGATCAGAGTGCAGAGATGGTTAAATAATTAGTTCAATCATTGTAAAGTAAAAACTTCAAAATATTTTTATTCATTCATTTTATAAATTAATAATAATAACATATTCATTCATTTTATAAATTATAACAACAAAATTAAATATTTAAATTAACTTAAATTTTATTCAAATAATTTTTAATCAGATTTTCACCCAGTTTAATTAATTTTTTATTAATTTATTTTTCTCAATTTTATAATTCCAATTGAATCAATTCAATTCATCAATTTGATCTAATTTTGATAAACAAAACATAGCATTTAAACCATAGATTAATATACTATTTTTCTTGATAAATAATTGAATTTAAAATTATTATAAATATTCTTTTCGATGGTTCAAGTTAATAATTATATTTTTTTTATATTTTATCAATCCATTACAAGGGTAACTAGTCTATTTTCTTCATGCCAAAGTCAAATTTAAAATATATAAAATAAAAGTGGTATTAACTCAATTCCATAAAAAAGGGTAACTACTGTGGTTTTGCTTTATATTTTGGTGTGACACTCTTTATTCTAATCTTAGAAGCTCTATTGTCCATTAATAAATTTCATCTTTCCAAAGTTGAACACATAACCAACTTACAACAAAGACATTGAGAGGGTATTACTACCTTAGCACATCCTTGAGCGATATTTTTTTCCTTCTTGTTGCTACCTTCAACCACTCCTTTAGCTAAAACAAACAGATCATTCTATTATTTCAAGAGGATACACATTTAACACACAAACCATAATAGTACTAAACAGTAGCAACCCTTACTGTTAATAGCAATAATATATTAACAAAATATACATGAATAAACTAAAATTGAGTCACTGTTGAAAACGCATGCTAAAAAAGAGTAACTCTCATAAGCATATAATTTTATTTTGAATTAAAAAAAAAATCAGGAAAGAATATCATGTTTAATCCATAAGGGAAACCAAATAAAACACAAATCCCCAAATATCAAAAACATCTGCAAAAACAAATGATAGGTATATAACAAAACATCTCAAAAACAAACAGCAATGTATTGATGCCAACCATTGGATCAAAATTGACGTATTAATTCTATTGATGATGCACACAAAATAAACAAAGTCGCTTCAAGTCAAATGTTATCAATACAAATCATCAATGATTAAAAAAAAACCAGCCCACATTGGCTGCAATCTTAGAGTCAGATCATACAAACAATTGACTATCAAATTATAAAAATTTCCTTTAATCATACAAACAATTATTTTTGTTTTGCTTAACATGTCATTCAGAAAACTGGGGAAAAAAACAACTTGGAAAGTGAGCTAAAAAACAAAAGCTAGATTTTGGGAATCAATCATTGTTCCTATACTTGAAGTGGGTAAGCATCGATCTATCTTGTTTTAGTTCGTAATTGATACTGCTTATTATAGAATAGAATTTTTTTAGGTTGATTCTTTTGTTTACCTTTTGTTTGTGGAAATGATTTATATTCCATTTTAGGGGTTGATTTGTTTCATTGGAATCACCATCACCTGTTTGATTGTTTAGCTTTTAAATAGGTCAATCTTTTAGGTACGGAAACTAGTGAGGATGGGAAATTTGTTAATCCAAATGTTATCAATACAAATCATCAATGATTAAAAAAACCAGTCCACATTGGCTGCAATCTCAGAGTCAGATCATACAAACAATTGACTATCAAATGATTAAGATGGACTAAGATGCATGCTTGTGCTAAGCAAGAATTGCAAAAACACAAAGCCTGAGGAAGTTTTCAAATGCAGAGATATTAGTTAAAAGAAATCCAAATAATAAAGTAGAAAGCTATAAATGTAATGAGTAACTTACTCTTCTTCACCAGAAGAATCAATAGATTCCATTGATGGTGTCTTTCTGGCCTGTATGACAAAGCAAATGAAGATTCAAGTGAGTATGGTTTTCCTCTGTCAACAAAAACTATAAAAATAAGTAAAGCATCTCATTGCATTTGCGTATGAAACCAAAGAACATATACATCCAGTGGCAAAATAAGGTACAACATTCAAGATGCACATATGCTTTATCGAGGAGCATAGTAATAGTTTGTAGAAATAAGCTTGTTTTTTTATATAGTCCAAATATAATGATTGCGGATTATGAAGCCAGTCATATATGTAAATTATACAATTTCTAAAAGAGGATTTTCATTAACATTTCTCTGCTAGTTGATGCAGCAGTAATATTTTCTATTTGAGTGCATGAAAATGAACAACCTTCCAAATAAGTCCAGACCCAAATGCAAGTCATTCAAATACAATTTCTAAGAAAAGAGAGGATTTTCATTAACATTTCTTTGCTAGTTGATGCAGTAATCATTTATGCTATTGGAGTGCATGAAAACGAGTAGCCTTCCAAATAAGTCCAGGGCCCAAAGAATCCACTAAGAGCAAATTTTTCCATGAAAGAAACCAGTGAACTAAGTTTGATATGTGTTAAAGCTAAACCACCCCCAAACATTAAACCGAGAATAATAAACACAATGTCTGGATGGTTTGGAGCTTTATCTATTGAATGATAGAATACTTATGTTTATTAAAAATTCACCGAAAGCCTGGTAGGATAAAAATTCAGATCCAAGATTTCAGAGACTATGTTTATTAAAAAAATATCAGATATGCTAGTGAAGGAAGCTGTAAAAAAAAGAGGTAGAAAAAATTTGTGGGTAAGAAAAAATGGAAAACAGGAAAATAAAAGGAACAGCAGAAGGAAAAATATTTACCTGACCTTGGATGAAGGGGAGGAGTGCCGGAGTCGAAGGAAGCAAGAATTGGCTGTCGTTTGAGTGTTTGTGAGTGAAAATTTGGTGAGGGTAAGATAGGGTTCTTCAAGAAACGAATGAGTAAATGGTGAAGAGGGGAAGGAATAGAAATCAACAAATATCCCTACTTAAGCCTGAAATGGTGATGCGTGCTCATATTTTTGAATTCAATTACAAGGCGCTAAATTTCCCAATCGTCTAATTTTAGTATCGTTTCAAGTTGAAATTCAAAAAGAAATTGTGAGTAATGGAAAATAGGCTGAATGAAAACAACAAAGAAGGTTTAGGAAGGATGACTTGTACAAATTAAATACTTAAAAAGAACCAACGATATAAATGATCATGACCCAATTTCTATATAGTGAAATAACAAACAAGTCTTTGAAGAAGAAGTAAACTGTGACCCGCTATTTAGCAAAATAGGAACCAACAATATGTTAGAATGCCACACTTCAGAACAAAGAAAGAAATGATAGAAGTGATAAGTTCAAAAAAGAAAGGGTTTGATGCCACAAGGAGAACCTTAATAAGTCCAAGTAAGTTAGACCAAGAACAAAGAGATAGAATTCTCACACAAAACTCAAAAAAATTCAATTTCTATCAAAGTTCTATTTACAGGAAATTTATAGGCACTTTTGTGACTGTTCAAATGCCTATGTGAGACTTTTCATATTTAGCCCTTAACTAGTATTATTACTAGCAATAATTTCGTTTTTAACTCTTGTATGGAAGCCAATGAGTCATGTCTCTTCATTGGAATCTGATGTAGTTGAAAAAGGCATGTCAATTCTCCTTAATAAAGACTTAAAATATCCTTAATGTGTTTGATTGATGTCCCTTGAGCTCCCTTAAAACCACAGGATAAAAGCATGTGTAACATCCACTTAAATGACACCATGATTAAGACTTAAGACTCCAAAAATGTTCAGACTTGAAGAGTCTCTTTTGGCCCATTAAATAGCCTCCTTAATGTTCTTTTAAAAGCTTTGAAACTATCCAAATTTGAAGAATCTTTAATCATATGAAAAGTCACCTACAAAATAGATATTTAAGATTAAATAATAACTTAAAACACTAATAAAAACAACATATTTAATAACTCTCGTTCACACAAATTAAATGAACATGCAACTTAACCCATACTTGAAGCAAATTAACAAATGAGATGATTTAATGCATGACTTATTAAATAAGAAAAAAACACATAATGCAAGTCTTAAATGATGCTAATGTATTAATGCAAAGCATTAACTAAAGACACATTCAATAAACAAGAAACATAATGCACATTTTTTAAAAGATGTAGATGTATTAATGAAAAACATTAAATAAAGATGCATTTAACAAGCAAAACACATAATGAAGCAGATCATTAAACAAAGATGCATTTAACAAACAAAACACATAATTAAAAATTGAAGAGTTTGTTCAAACTAATCAAACTGTCACATGCAACACATTGCATGAAATTGGATCGTTATCTTGAGTCCAATAAAAATTGGACTTTTCATGCTCGGCCCAAACTTGCTGAATCAACCTTAACATCACCTCTTTGTGCTTCTTGGATCTAGCCTGACTCATAGGCCCAATGAGAATTTCAATTGGATTTCTTCTTGAATTCTCCTCATCTTTCAACCCAATTGGTATTGACATGGACGACTTGAATTTTGTTTCAATCGATTCTTCATTAGACGCTCTCATGCATGTATCAAATGGAAAATACCCGTAATAAGGTATTCCATTGAACCAAACGTCTATCTGTGTGGGCCTGCAAAATAGACTTGTAATAGGCTTGTAATGGCATAGCCATTACCTTAAACTAAACATCCCCTTGGAAGTATTCCGAGGATCGTACCTAAAAGAGGATGGAATAAATCTACGAAACCCTTTCTATAATAATAGTATTAATTAAATCTTATATTATGATAAACTATAAAATAGATTAATAAGGGAATTTAAATAAGAAAAATAAACAATCGACTAAAAATCAATAAACCAATCAGGAAGATTAACTCGTTTCAGGGTTTGTAATTGACTTCGAATTAGGGTTTTAGGATGGATTAGCTATCGATTAACCACTTATTACCTCCTGACCTCTAACTAATTAAACGATTGGTTGATACTCGCTTATCTCCCGACCTCACTTTCTCAACTATGATAAATTACGATTTACTCAGTTTGACTTATCTCCAAACCTCGTATAGCCTATGATAACTTCCTAGAGTTGTCAAGCCTAGGGTTTAAGAATGCGTAATCTATACCAACTAACTCTCTCGAGAAACCCTAAATCCTTTGTTAATCACATTCCTATCCACTTGTTAATCTCCCCTGAGGGATTTAGCCACACATGTTATTAATAATCTCAATCCCAATTGAATAAATCATGTGAAGAACATGATTGAATTAGAAGAGAAATGAGAAAAGAATAATCGTGGATTGATATTAAATAGAGAATGAGATTTGAAACAACAAGCGAACTTACACTGATTTGGTGCAAAACGAGATGTGCTGTAATAGTCCGGTTTTGACCCTAGTCGAAACAGTGGTTTCGAGACCACAAATCTAAGTCTGAATAATATTTTAATATTATTTTTTGTGTCTGTGATATGTGAATGTATATCTATGAAATTTATGTGATTTAATTCGACTATTTCTGTGCTTAATTGTGATAAAGGACTAAATCGCGTAAAATGCAAAAGTTGCATGCTAATTGTTAAAGGCATTAAATTGCTATAAAAAGAAAGTGTAAATAACTTGCATGTCAATTTGACCATTGGAAGTTTGAATGGACATAAAAGGGCATGTGTTAGGTGAATGAATAATTTTATAACAAAGGGCAAAGTTGTCATTTAGTTAATATGTTAATATTAATAAATTGAAAACATGAAAGTGGCCATTTTATCATGCATGATAGTTGAAAATCAGCAAAAATAAGGAGGGTTTGAAGCTTTTATACATTTGGCACTTTGGTAGCTAGATTGAGGTATGAAATTTGTTCGATTTTTTATAATTTCTACGTTTCTATGATCGTTGCTTCGTATTCTTCAAAACCCATGTCTAAATTTCTGTTTCTGTTGAAGATTTTGAAATATTCCATTGATGATTATATGAGCTTTGTAATGTTTTTATATGAATTATGAAAGATATATGTGAGATTATCATGTTTTGTTCTTGAATTTTTGATGGAATAGAGTTATTTGGGCTAATTTGTGAAAATGAAGTTTTGAAGGACTAAATTGTGAATTAAATATGTTATTTGGGCTTGTATGGAAGCTATGTATATTCGGCCAAGCTATAGTCTCGGTGAATTTTGCATATTTGTGATTTTGTGAAAAATGGATTAAATTGTCAAAGTGTGAAAATGTAAGGGCTAAAATGCAAAGTGCCCAAAATATGTGTTCATGGATTATTTTGAATGAAATGAATGATTGAATGGTTGAATTTGAATTGTATTAGATCAAGAAGAAAGAAAATCAGACTTAGATCGAGGGAAGTCCAAAATAGTTGAATAGTCTACTCGTTTCCATCTGAAATCCGTATGAGGTAAGTCAAATTACACTTACGTGTTAAATTGACTAAATTCTGCGCATATATATATATATATATACTTTAATCTGTATTGGATGACCTTGAGAGCCTGATGAATAAATTTAGAGTAAACTCCGATAATATGCTAGTATTTGAAAAGCTCTGTACGTTTCTGGAAAAACATTGACATTGATCTAGTATATCGTGTAAGACTGTGTCTGGGACACAAGCCTCGATTTGAGATTTACGTGTAAGACCATGTCTGGGACATCGGCATCGTATCTGATTTCTTATAAGACCCTGTCAGGGACAGAGGCATCGACACTGAATTACATGTAAGACCATGTCTGGGACGTCGGCATTGTACCCATTTATGAGTTTCTGTATCTTTTCTGAACCATCAAATGATAAAGTACTAGATATGGTAATGAATAGAGGAACTGTATAATCTATACAAGTACGTTTGTATTGTACTAAACTTCTGAATATGAAAGACTCTGTTTCTGTGAAATAATTAATACAAAGTATGTATGAAATCATGGAAATGAAACATGACATGTATGCAAGCAAATGAGCATGGCTAGGCTCATGAAATACTTTGTGAAATGGTTATGAATTCTTGCTATTGACTTTTATTTTCTATGCTTTAATGGTTAGAACAATTATATTTGGCTTACTAAGCTCTTTGTAGCTTACTCTATGTGATTTCTGTCTGTTTTACAATTATCGTAGCTACTGAAGGCTCGTGGATAGTCGAGAATCGTCACCACACTATTGAACTCATTTTGGTACTTTTGAAAGTGTAAATATTTTTTAAGTATAACATGTATAGGCTAGAATGTTTATGTAAGTAAGATTTGATATGTATATATGTTATGGCATGAGAGTTGGCTAGCAAATGATATGTTTGTGCAAGTTTTGGTATTTGGTTGGTGATGCTAAAATGTGTATGTTTGAAATGTTTTATGATCTAATATGATTTGGTCATTTTAAGCATGGAATTGGCTGAAAATGTTGGTATAAATGTTGTCTAATATTGCTTAGGAATGACCCAAAAAGGGGTGGCAAGTTGGCTTAAACCAAGCCTGCATTGTGCCACACAATCAGGGACCACGGACGTGCCTTGTGGCCGTGTAGGTAAAGCAGTAACCTCTTAAGACCACACGGTTAATACATATGGGCGTGTCATCTGGCCGTGGGCTCAAGCCAATAGCTAGCTAAGAATCACACGACCATAGCTCACGGGCATGTCTGTTGGCCGTGGGTGAAAGTCAGTATGAATGCCTTGTTTTGGCACGGCTGGATCTCATGGGCATGTCTAGTGCCCATGTGAGGCACACGGCTTGGTCACACGGACGTGTGACCTTAACAGAATTGAAAAAAATTTCTAAGTTCTAAAATTTATGAATGTGTTTGGTTTAGTCCCGACTATCCTTTAAAATATTTTAGGTTTCGTGAACCTTCATAAAAGATGAATTGTTGGTGATTCATGTATTAATGTTATTTGATATCTATGATTCTGAAATTGGTCTGAAATGTTTTGTTTGTCTGGTAATGCCCCTTACCTATTCCGGTGATGGTTGCGGGATAGGGGTGTTACATTTAGTTGGTATCAAAGCTATGGTTTAGTCAGTTTTAGGACTACCATATTGTATGTGAGTCTAGCTATACATGCCATATATCTGAAACTACGATAGTGTGATGAATCCTGACATTGAAATGTGCTTTTATATAGCAAATGGATCCCGATAGAGCCGTAGCTGATGATGTAGAAAGCAATGTACCTGCTCCCGCGCAAAGGATAGTGCAAGTTGATTCTAGACCGGCTATGAGTAGTCGTGATAGTGAGGTTAAACAAGCCTTCTATCAGATGATGAATGATTGGTTCACCCAATACATTAGAACCAATCCATCTGTACAACAACCTCCACCCCTGGTTAATCCTTCTCAAATTCTTGTTATGCCTTCAATGAATCCGATTCAGTTAAGTAGACCACAAGTTGATAAGATTAGAAAGAATGGGGCTGAAAAGTTTCGAGCTACAACGAATGATAATGCTGAAATAGCCGAATTCTGTTAGAAAATACAATACGAGTAATTGATGAAATGTCTCTGAATCCTGAAGAATGTGTAAAATGTGTCGTTTCACTTCTGAGAGATACGACGTACCATTGGTGGAAAACTTTAATATCTGTGGTTTTGAGTGAACGGGTTATTTGGGAATTCTTCCAAGCTGAATTTCGAAAGAAATACATTGTTAGAGATTTATCGATAAGAAATGTAAAGAGTTTCTCAAGCTTAAACAAGGCCGTATGTCTGTTATTGAATATGAACGTGAATTTGTAAGATTGAGCCAGTATGCTCGGGAATGTGTGTCAAGTAAAGCAATAATGTGCAAAAGGTTTGAAGATGGACTAAACGAAGATATCTGTCTGTTAGTTGGGATTTTGGTGATTAAAGAAATGGTAGTGCTCGTTGAGCGAGCTTGTAAAGTTGAAGAATTAAGTAAAGAGAAAAGAAAAGTTGATTCTGAAGCTAGAGATGTTAGAAAGAGATATACAAGTAGATCATTTCAATCTGTGTCAAAGAAATTTTGAGATGATCATAGCCGTTCAAAGGCTGATGTAGGACATTCGAATCGAGATTGAGATAGATCGCATTTGAATTTCAGAGCTCCTACTACTTCTATTGCAAGTGTCGAAAATGTTCGATCTGAGAAACCTGAATGTAAACACTGTGGTAAAAGACATCCAGGAAATTGTAGATTGAATGACCGAACTTGTTTTTGATATGGATCTCTAAACCATTTTATAAGAGATTGTCCTGAACCTGATGAGCAAGAGAATGTATAGAATTTGAGATCGAGCAACACCTCAGCTAGAGGTAGACCTTCCAGAAATATGGGAAATGCAAGTGGTAGTCAAAGAGCTACTAGGTATACTACTGTTAGATCTAAGGCCAGAGCAGCTGCTAGAGCCTATACTATCTAAGCTCGTGAGGAAGCCTCGTCTCCAGACGTAATTATTGGTACTTTTACTCTTTATGATACTTTTGTGATTGCATTGATAGACCCTGGATTAACGCATTCTTATATATGTATGAATTTAGTGCACAGTAAGACTTTGCCATAGAGTCTACTTAATTCATAATTAGAGTATCAAACCCCTTAGGTAAAAGTGTCTTGGTTGAAAAGTCTGGAAGAATTGCCCGTTATTGATTCGAGATATCTGTTTTCCTGCTGATCTAATGCTTTTGCCTTTCGACGAATTTGATATAATTCTGGGAATGGACTGGTTAACTTTGCACGATGCTATTGTGAATTGCAAATGAAAAGTCATTGATTTAAGGTGTAAGAATGATGTGATAATTCGAATTGAGTCTAGTGATTTGAATAGACTACTAGCTGTGATATCTGCAATGAAAGCATGGAAATATGTGAAGAAAGGCTGTGAAGTCTACTTAGATTATATGTTAGACTCGAAAGTGAATGAAAAGAAAGTTGAATCTATGCCTGTTGTCTGTGAATTCTCTGATGTGTTTCCTACAGAACTATCGGGTTTGCCTCCTATTTGAGAAGTCGAGTTTGGTATTGAATTAGTACCTGGTATTACTCTGATTTCAATAGCTCCGTATAGAATGGCTCCAACCGAGTTAAAGGAATTAAAATCTCAGTTACAAGAGTTGACTGATCGAGGATTTGCTAGACCGAGCTTTTCACCATGGGGTGCTCCTGTTCTGTTTGTGAAAAAGAAAGATGGCACAATGAGAATGTGTATTGATTACCGTCAGCTTAACAAAGTGACTATAAAGAATAAATATCCTCTGCCCATAATTGATGATTTATTTGATCAGTTGAAAGGTGCAACTGTGTTTTCAAAGATAGATCTGAGATCAGGTTACTATAAGTTGCGAGTAAACGACTCTGACATTCCGAAAACTGCTTTTAGAATGAGGTACGACTATTATGAATTTTTAGTTTTGCCTTTTGGATTGACTAATGCACCTACTATCTTTATGGATTTGATGAATAGAATTTTCAGACCATATTTAGATCAATTTGTTGTAGTATTCATTGATGATATATTGGTTTATTCACGTGATGAATCTGAGCATGCTGAACATCTGAGAATAGTACTACAGACTCTGCGAGATAAACAGTTATATGCAAATTTCAGTAAATGTGAGTTTTGGTTGCGAGAAGTTGGTTTTTTGGGTCACATTGTGTCAGCATTGGGTATTCAAGTTGATCCGAACAAAATTTCTGCTATTCTGGATTGGAAGCCTCCGAGAAATTTTTCTGAAGTCCGTAGTTTTCTGGGACTTACCGGTTACTACAGACGATTCGTAAAAGGTTTTTCGATGATTGCGACTCCTTTGAAAAAACTGCTCTAGAAAGATGTGAAGTTTGAGTTGTCTGAAAAGTGTCAGAATAGTTTTGATCGGCTAAAAGCTCACATATCAAGCTCAAAGATTTGTGCAACTTTGAATCGGTAAAGAATTCGTTGTTTACAGTGATACTTCGTTGAACGGACTAGGTTGTGTTCTGATGCAAAAAGGCAAGGTTATAGCTTATGCCTCGAGACAACTAAAACCGCATGAAAAGAATTACCCGACCCATGATTTGGAATTAGCTGCTATTGTGTTTGCTTTGAAAATCTGGCGTCACTATCTGTATGGTGAGAAATGTCAAGTGTTTTCTGATCATAAAAGTCTGAAGTATTTAATGACGCAAAAAGATTTGAATCTGCGAAAAAGAAGATGGTTAGAACTGCTAAAAGACTACGAACTTGTGATTGATTATCACCCGGGAAAAGCAAATGTTGTTGCTGATGCTTTGAGTCGAAAATCGTTATTTGCTTTGCATGCAAGAAATGCTAATTTAGTTCTGTCTAATAATGGTTCAGTTTTAGCTAAATTAAAAGCGAGACCTTTGTTCTTACAATAGATTATCGAAGCTTAGAAGGTTGATAATGAATTAATAGCAAAACGAGCTCAGTGTGATCCTGAATTTCAAGCCAATGTTGATGATTGTTTGAGATTTAGAAATAGACTTTGTGTTCCGAGAAATCTGAATTTAATTCGGATGATTTTGAGTGAAGCTCACAGTAGTCAGTTATCTGTACATCCGTGTAGTACAAAAATGTATAACGATCTGAAGCAGCATTATTGGTGGCCCGGAATGAAAAGAGATATCTCTGATTTTGTTTCTAAATGTTTAACCTGTTAGCAAGTTAAGGCTGAACATCAGGTGCCATCTGGGTTATTACAACCGATTATGATTTCGGAGTGGAAATGGGATCGAGTGACCATGGATTTTGTTTCAAGTTTGCCCCTGTCTCAGAGAAAGAAAGACGCAATTTGGGTTGTAGTTGATCGTTTGACGAAGTCAGTTCATTTTATTCTGATTCAATTTGATTATTCACTTGATAAATTAGTTGCATTATACATTTCTGATATCGTGAGACTGCATGGTGTACCATTGTCGATAGTGTCAAATAGAGAGCCGAGATTTACATTGTGATTCTGGAAGAAATTGCAAGATGCTCTGGGTACTAAATTGTATTTTAGCACTGCTTTTCATTCACAAACGGATGGTCAATCTAAGCAGATTATTCAGATACTCGAGGATATGTTGAGATGTTGCATTCTTGAGTTTGAAGGTATGTGGGAACACTACCTACCTTTGATTGAATTCGCTTATAATAATAGCTTTCAATCGAGCATTAAAATGGCACCGTACAAAGCCTTATACGGTAGAAAGTGTAGAACTCAGTTATACTGGTCTGAGCTCAGTGATAATAAGATTTATGGTATTGATCTGATAAAAGAAACAGAACAGAAAGTGAAAGTAATACGAGATAGTCTGAAAGCTGCCTCTGATCGTCAGAAATCTTATGCGGATTTAAAACGAAAAGATATCGAATTTGAGATCGGTGATAAAGTGTTTCTGAAAGTATCTCCATGGAAGAAACTGTTCTGATTTGGTAAAAAGGGGAAGTTGAGTCTGAGGTTTATCGGACCGTATGAAATCATCGAGCGAGTTGGGCCGGTTGCTTGTAAATTGAGGCTACCATCTGAGTTAGAAAAGATTCACAATGTGTTTCATGTATCGATGCTTCGACAATACAGATCTGATCCTTCGCATGTAATTTCACCGTTTGAAATTGAAATTCAGCCTCATATGACTTACGAAGAAAAGCCAATCCGTATTTTAGCTCGTGAGGTTAAAGAGTTACGAAACAAGAAAATTCCATTAGTTAAAGTGATGTGGCATTGACATGGTGTTGAAGAGGCCACGTGGGAGTCTGAAGATGCTATGAGGCAACAATATCCGAATCTGTTTAAAGGTAAGATTTTCGGGGACGAAAATCCCTAAGGGGGAAATTGTAACAGTCTGGTTTTGACCCTAGTCAGAACAGTGGTTTTGGGACCACAAATCTTAGTTCGAATAATATTTTAATATTATATTCTGTGTCTGTGATATGTGAATGTATATCTGTGAAATTTCTGTGATTTAATTCGACTGTTTCTGTGCTTAATTATGATGAATGACTAAATCGCGTAAAATGCAAAAGTTGCATGCTATTTTTTAAAGGCATTAAATTGTTATAAAAAGAAAGTGTGAAGAAATTGCATGTCAATTTGACCATTGGAAGTTTGAATGGACATAAAAGGGCATGTGTTAGGTAAATGAATAATTTTATAACAAAGGGCAAAGTTGTCATTTAGTTAATATGTTAATATTAATAAAATGAAAACATGAAAATGACCATTTTATCATGCATGATAGCCGAAAATCAGCAAAAAGAAGGAGGTTTTGAAGCTTTTATACATTCGGCACTTTGGTAGCTAGATTGAGGTATGAAATTTGTTTGGTTTTTGATAATTTCTACGTTTCTGTAATCGTTGCTTCGTGTTCTTCAAAACCCATGTCTAAATATATGTTTCTGTTGAAGATTTGGAAATGTGCCATTGATGATTATATGAGCTTTGTAATGTTTTGATATGAACTATGAAAGATATATGTGAGATTTTCATGTTTTGTTCTTGAATTTTTGATGGAATAGAGCTATTTGGGCTAATTTGTGAAAATGAAGTTTTGAAGGATTAAATTGTGAATTAAATATGTTATTTGGAATTGTATGGAAGCTATGTATATTGTAACACCCCCTACCTGTATCCATTACCGGAATAGGGTATGAGGCATTACCGGATTTTACTGAATATTTTCAGACAATTCTGATTCATTTATTATTCATATTTTGAAAATAATCATATGTCTCTCTATTGGGCCCTCGAAACCCAAAACACACATTAGAAACCAACCGGAATTAAATCGGGATCATAAAAAAAAATTCACAAAATCTTAAATTATATTTTCATCTAAGTACTTACCATTTCAATGCTCCTTATAATTAAACATGTTACCATTCAATCAATAGCTTGGCACTTGTCTAAGCGTCAAACAACAACATTGTTAGTATACCTGCACATATTTCATATAAATTCAACATTGATATACCTATTTTCTCGACATATTGCACTTAAGTTTAATAATAGTCTCAACTTACATAATTTCCTTGTATCAACATATCAAATAATCATATATGTACATGTCATGAAACATATCATGCTCTTACAGTTTCTTCATAAGCATATATCATTCATTTCGTTATATCAAAATTTCATGCTCCATCATTTCCATATATTTTATGTATATTTATTCCAGTAATAGTTTATATCAAAATTAAAATAAATTATATTTCATGTACTTATACTTATTACGTTTATCTATTTTCATAATTATTTCATACAACTATCTTGTACATATACTTCCATATAACAAGTTCTTGTAAACATTTCACACAACCATTTCATATAACCATTCATCATCTGATACATATTACCTGAAAATCAATTGTTCAATAGATGTCATAGCGTCTCCCATCCACGGTCTTATTTATCTTTGACATGATGCCATAGTGTCTTTCAACTATAGTCTTACTCATTTTCTGTCATGTTGCCATGGTATCTTTCAACCATGGTCTTATTCATTTCATATCACGTTGCCATGGTATCTTTCGACCATGGTCTTACACATTTCATATCAGGTTGCCATGGTATCTTTCAACCATGGTCTTACACATTTCATATCAGGTTGCCATGGTATCCTTCAACCATGGTCTTACACATTTCATATCAGAGAGCACACTCCGCGCGAACCTCATCCTTACAATGAGGATTACCAGTCCGAGCTAAATCCTGTAATATAAACTCATAGAGTATTGTCGGGATTACCAGTCCAGGCTAAATCCCTTGCAACGACAATTACTCTAATGAGCTTGGATCTGAATTATCAGTCCAAGCTAAATTCAGACCCTAATTCGGATTACCCGTCCGAGCTAAATCCATTTTTCACATATTCTTCGGGAGGACTATATCAAGATAGGATCACCCGTTCGGGCTAGATCCTTTTTACCGTCAATTCCTTTTCAAAGATCCATTGAATTCTCCTTTCATTCAACCGGGATTTTTTTCTCATTTTTATCAAATATATCAATGTTTCATCAATTTTCAAACAATGAACATTCAAATTATTCACATCAATAACATACTTATACATTTCAAGCATTTAAGAATATAATTCAAGTTACATGAACTTACTTGGCGAAATTGCAGAAATATCAAGATTCAGGGGCATTTTGGTAATTTATCATTTTTTCAATTTTCACCCGATCTTAAATTGACAATTTCATTCAATTTATTAATTTAGATAATAAAACAATTCATTCCCTTCAATTTGGTCATTTTGACATTTTTACAAAATTGCCCCCTAAAGTTTTACTTTTATTCAATTTAGTCCTTAAGCCTAAAACATGCAAATTAGCCATGCTAGCTGAATGTTCATATATATTTTCCTCCTCCTCCTCTCCATTCCACATCCTTAATGTATATAACACACTTGTAAGTAACATTATCTATAATCTTTATTATTTACTTTTTTGAATATTCAAGTTGTTCATCTGTGTCATAGTCACTAAATTATTTATATCTGGAGCTATATAACTCCAAATTAAGATCCGCTAATTTTTCCTGAAATTAGACTCATATATCTTCTTACCATAAAAGTTTCAGAATTTTTGGTTTAGCCAATAAGTACAGTTTATTCTTTAAAGTTACCTCTGTTCTGCTATCTAATAGTTTTGACCCTTCTTCACTAAAATTTAATTATCTCATCGTACAGAATTCAAATGATGTTCCATTTATTTCCATTGAAAATATACTCATTCAGGATTATAAAAATATAAATTTAAACCCATAATTAGTTTTATCCAATTTTTTATGATTTTTCAAAGTCAGAATAGGGGAACCCAAAATTATTCTGACCTTGTCTCACAAAATTCATTATATCTCATGATTTACAATTCCATTTCTTACATAATTTCTTCTATAAGAAACTAGACTCAATAAGCTTTAATTTAATATTTTATTCATCCTATAATTCAATTTCTAAATTTTTGGTGATTTTTCAAAGTTAGACTACTGCTGCTGTCTAGAACTATTTTAGTGCAAGATATTAATTACCATATTTATAACACCCTTATTTTCTTTTTCTACACTATTTCTCATCTCTTTCTCTTATTTTATCTTCACTAACATGACAAGAGTATAAGGCCATATATAAGAAAACTCTAAATCAACATCAATTCCTTGCTTTTTCAACAATATTAAACTTAAAAATATATTGAAATCTTGATGTTCTTACCATTTCTTATTGACTTCAATCTTGAACTTGACTTTTCTCTCTCCTCCAACCTCTATTTCTTGAATCCAACTTGATATTCTTGCTCCCCATCATCTCCTTGCTATCATTCTCTCTTGATGGCTATGGAAATTCTTTCAATTTTTAGGTGAAAATAATGAATTTTTGGTGGAAGGACTAAATTGTAAAGAAAGAAAACTTCTTTTCTTCTTCTTCTCTTACGTTGGTTTGCATGGGAAAGGAAAGATGATGATAATTCTTCATCTTTCCTTCCTTTTATACTAAATAAATAATAATATAATAATAAATATCTCATAAAAATATTAATAAAATAATATTTATCTAATTAATTAATTTAAAATATCATCAACATAATAATTACATTCTAGAATTCTCTCTCTTACTAATTGACCATTTTTCCCTTAACGATCTTTTAGAATTCAATCCTTGAGTCATCACTTAATTTGGTAAAATTACCATTTAGTCCCTCATAAATTTTTACCTATTCAATTTGGTCCTAATTCATCAATTTTCCTTGGTTTCTAGATCATTCTACCCTTAAAATATTTGCACCATTAGTCCTTCAAATTTTTCATAATTACACTTCAACCCCTTAAATTTTGAGTATTTACTCTTGTGCAACAAGACTTTTCTCATCTTTGCAATTTAGTCCTTTCTTGAATTAATATATCATAATATACTTCCCAATATTGACATAACTCAAAATTTCCCTTTTTGTCACTTTATTTTCTTATTTTACTATATCACGGCTAATATTTTACTGTAAAAATTTTTGGGGTATTACATATATTCGGCCAAGCTATAGTCTTGGCGAATTTTGCATATTTGTTATTTTATGAAAAATGGACTAAATTGTCAAAGTGTGAAAATGTAAGGGCTAAAATGCAAAGTGCCGTAAATATGCGTTCATGGATTATTTTGAATGAAATGAATGGTTGAATTTGAATTGTATTAGATCAAGAAGAAAGAAAATCAGACTTAGATCGAGGAAAGTCCAAAATAGTTGAATAGTCGACTCGTTTCAGTCTCAAATCCGTACGAGGTAAGTCAAATTACAATTATGTGTTCAATTGACTAAATTTTGCACATATATATAATGTAATCTGTATTGGATGGCCTTGAGAGCCTGATGAATAAATTTAGAGTAAACATCGATAATATGCTAGTATTTGAAAAGCTCTGTATGTTTTTGGAAAAACATTGACATTGATCTGGGATATCGTGTAAGACCGTGTCTGGGACACAGGCCTCAATTTGAGATTTACGTGTAAGACCATGTCTGGGACACCGGCATCATATCTGATTTCGCGTAAGACCCTATCAAGGACAGAGGCATTGACACTAAATTACATGTAAGACCACGTACGGGACGTCGGCATTGTACCCATTTATGAGTTTCTGTATCTTTTATGAACCGTCAAATAATAAAGTACTAGATATGGTAATGAATAGATGAACTGTATAATCTATACAGGTACGTTTGTATCATACTAAACTTATGAATATGAAAGACTCTGTTTCTGTGAAATAATGAATACAAAGTATGTATGAAATCATGGAAATGAAACATGACATGTATGCAAGCAAATGAGCATGGCTAGGCTCATGAAATACGTTGTGAAATGGTTATGAATTCTAGCTATTGACTTTTATTTTCTATGCTTTAATGGTTAGAACAATTGTATTTGGCTTACTAAGCTCTTTGTAGCTTACTCTATGTGATTTCTGTCTGTTTTACAGTTGTCGTAGCTTCTAAAGGCTCGTGGATAGTCGAGAATCGTCACCAGACTATTGAACTCATTTTGGTACTTTTGAAAGTGTAAATATTTTTAAGTATGGCATGTATAGGCTAGAATGTTTATGTAAGTAAGATTTGATATGTATATATGTTATGCCATGAGAGTTAGCTAGCAAATGATATGTTTGTGCATAGTTTTGGTATTTGGTTGGTGATGCTAAAAGGTGTATGCTTGAAATGTTTTATGATCTAATATGATTTGGTCATTTTAAGCATGGAATTGGCTGAAAATGTTGGTATAAATGTTGTCTAATATTGCTTAGGAATGACCCAAAAAGGGGTGGCAAGTTGGCTTAAACCAAGCCTGCATTGTGCCACACGGTTAGGGACCACGAGCATTCCTTGTGGCCGTATAGGTAAATCAGTAACCTCTTAAGACCACATGGTTAAGACACATGGGCGTGTCATCTGCCCGTGGGCTTAAGGCAGTAGCTAGCTAAAAATCACACAGCCATAGCACACGGGCATGTCTGTTGCGTGGGTGAAAGTCAGTATGAATGCCTTTTTTTGGCACGCTGGATTGCATGGGCATGTCTAGTGCCTATGTGAGGCACACAGCTTGGTCACACAGGCGTGTGACCTTAACAGAATTGAAAAAAATTTCTGAGTTCTGAAATTTATGAATGTGTTTGGTTTAGTCCCAACTGTCCTTTAAAGTATGTTTTAGGTTTCGTGGACCTTCATAAAAGATGAATTGTTGGTGATTTATGTATTAATGTTATTTGATATCTGTGATTTTGAAATTGGTCTAAAATGTTCTGTCTGTCTGGTAATGCCCCTTACCTATTCCGGTGACGATTACGGGATAGGGGTGTTACAAGTGCACTCGATATCTGACTTCATTGTTGATCTGAGATGTTCCAATTAGCACCTATGATTAAAATAAATCTTAAAATTAGTAACCAACGATTAATTTAAGGTCTTAGAACATTCGCCCAACCAAAAAATTTAGTGGAATTAATACAACACAATAACTCGCTTAAATTTGACTAACGCTTCATGTTAACTAGATCCGAGATGTTGGATGGTTTGAGATTGGATGCACTCCTAAATATCAAGGTTAAGGGTTGCTTTAACAAGATGATAATTGAGGAAAACACTACTGTAAATGTATGACAATAACAGAAAATACATCAGCCCAAAAGCAGTACATAAAGGGTCAACACAACACCACAAATGGAAGCAAAAAATGACTGATTTGGGACGACACAAAAAGGAACTTTTTTGCAACAAAAAGGTTGATTTTAGGGGCTAAAAAATAGTAGTAAGATGGCTATAAAAACAACAACAAAAATCATAAATGAAAAGGAAAAAAGAGAGGAGAAAATGAGAAGCAAACGGGCATCACCACACAAGGAGGAGAGGATGATAATGGAGGTTTAATGGCAGCAAGTTGGGGTGACTATGGTAATCAAAATAACTGGTATTGAAGGCCAGAAAAAAAAAGATAGAAAAATAGAAGAAATATAAGAGCAATGAATGACACGACAATGATGGAGAACATCCAATCTCAATCATCCAAGCTTTAATATGTTCATTCTATTTTGCCTCCCTTATGAAGCCTGGACGGGCAAGGGAGGCAAAATAGAATGAATAGATTGAAAAACTTAATGAAAAATAACATATATACCTACGTTAAACTAGGTTGGATGACACACACCTAGGGGAGTGGGAGAAAAAATAACAAAATTAATTAATTTACAAGGGAAGGGAATCGAACTCGGGTCTTTAAGCCCATTTCCTTATCTCCTTATTTTCTCTTAGCCATTAAGACAATGGCCCATTCTTAAAATAATTTTAAAGCTTATAATTAAAAGTGAAAGTGTGACCACTCTTGGTCCACTAACCCAATTTCTTCTAACCTAATTTTCGGGATGTGACAATTCTCCCCTCCTTAAAAGAAATTTTATCCTTGAAATTTTCTTAGTGAAAAAATTTGATACCCTTTTTTTTTTAAACAGGGCCACACGCTTCATCACGCGACTGATTTTCAATACAAGCCCAAATAATGTTTCCTCTTAAATTTCCAATAGACATCTCTTAAAGATCAAATTTAGAAGCATTACTCAGAGATTCCTTTACCCTAATTCTCAATTTAATAGAAACACTATTAACATTGAACAGACATCTGAACCCAGAATTAATCAATGCAAAGTACAATTTAGGAAATGTACCTGCATTGACATCGGATGCATATCAGTCCCCGTGACACCTAGCTGTGTAAACCACTGCTAGTTGTCTAACCTTAGTCCTAATCGAACCCCTCAGAGAAAATTGATTAACCCATTGGTTCTGAACCCTAATCTGTCCCTGATTTTGTGTCAAAGCTTGTATCTGATTTACCCGATGAGGAAAATCTTTAACCCTATGCTTAGTCGAACCACAACCCAGACAGGCACCCAACCTATTTCAACATTCGCATGGATGGAACTTATCACACTATATACAAACTAAAACCTTCACTTATCCAACAGTTCCTCCAATAATAGCTACTACAACCTTCTACTGAAGTTTGACTTTTTTAGCCAGCTTTAAAAGTCGTAGAGTTGGACCAGTGGAACCAGAATCTCTTTTATTCTATACTATATCCTTTTTTCTTCCTCTTATGCTCCAATCATTTATACTCTTTTACTACATTGGTTCTCTCAACCAAAGTCTCAAAAACTCTTTCTAAAACTCCCAATATTGCTTGAGACACCGCATTATCCCTTGTCTCTTGATCACTGGCATCAGTAGTAGGCACAATCATGCTGACATTTTTCTCAAGGTTAGGCACAATTCCTTGAGAAGCGAATGACTCAACTTAGGCAGCTCAACGTGGAGCCCCTGTAACAGCCCGATTTAAGGCCTAGTCAGAACAGTGGTCTCAGGACCACAAATTTGAAGTTAGAAAATTTATTTTATTACAATTATGAGGTTATAACATGATTATATTAGTGTATGAAAAATTTGGTGAGTTAATTTTAAGGTTTGTGAGCCCGATTGCGAAAAAGGACTAAATCGCATAAAAACCAAAAGTTGCATTTTAGTACTCAAATGTGCCAAATAGCTAGAGAATTAAAATTGGGGGCCTTTAAAGAGCAATTAGGCCCTTAGATACTAGGGTGGTTGGCCATAGGAGACAAATTGATGGGAAAGTCAAAATTAGGTGGTGTTTGGTCACCAATTTTAACTAGTTTTAAATTAAATAAAACAAAGGCCATTTCCTCTTTATTTTTTTTCTTTTTCAATGATTTTTACCAGCCATAGGAGGATTTTGAAAGCTGAAAAATTGTAGCAACTTATTCCTCTCATAATGTAAGTGATCTTGATGATTTTCTTAATGATTTTTACATTTTTGGGACCCTAGAAGCATGAGCTTCCAAATGAGGGGTCTATTTTGCAAAATTATTAAGAGTTTAGAGTTTTTCCATGAATGGATTTATAATATTTGCTGAGTTTTTATGGAAGAATATGAGTCCTAGTTGTGTTATAAACAACTTTTGTGAAAGGTGTTAGCATGAAAACACCTAAAGGGACTATTTTGCATAAGTTGCAAAATAGGTTATAAGTGTGTGAAATAGTGGGAATTTGGAGTTTCTATAAGATTCAAAGAGTTTGGGCTAGTCTTAAGAAATAAATAAATTTGATAAAAATCGATTTTCGTGCCGAGGGGCAAAATAGTCATTTTACAAAAGTCTAGGGGCAAAATGGTCATTTAGCCCAATTGTGAATTGTTGAGTGCCTAGGTTGATAAAGTGACTAAATAAGTGCATTTTTTATTATAGATCAAGAAATACTAAATCTGAGCCTAGACCGGGGGAAAGCCAAGCAAATCGACTAAATCAACTAGTCAAGTACATTTTGTAATTCGAGGTAAGTTGTATGTAAATAATACAACTACATTGTTAATGCATGTATTCAAATTGTTATTGATTTGATATAGTATGAATTGCTAGATTGTGAACTGAGAATGCATATTAATGATTGAAATAGTAGAAAGATCCCGTTGGAACCCTAGGAAACAAATCGGATATTCATGCCATGACATTCGGGTTATTTGTGTGCCAGTGTAAGACATGTCTGGGACATGCATCCTCCACATTATGAGATCCAGTGTAAGACCATGCCTGGGACATGGCATCGGCATTGAGACGAGTGCTAGTGTAAGACATGTCTGGGACATGCATCGGCCTCGATGATGATAGCCAGTGTAAGACATGTCTGGGACATGCATCGGCTAAGAGTTGTGCTAGTGTAAGACATGTCTGGGACATGCATCAGTACGTATATACAAGAGCCAGTGTAAGACCATGTTTGGGGCACGGCATCAGCCTCGAAGATGATAGCCAGTGTAAGACCATGTCTGAGACATGGCATCGGCAACTTATCCCATGTTTGAGGCTTATAGAATATCCGGTAGTATTCCGAAAGGTTCAGCTTTAAAGGTTATGAAATTTATTTAATAAGGAAAGTATAATAATGTTGTGAATGGTACAGGTACCTAGTTGGTATGCATGAGTAATGAGCTCAAATTAGAAAATGTGATTTGAGAGTCGGTAATGAGTAAGTCAGGTTTATGCTTACCTTTGAACTATGAGTATGACGACTAATAGTGAAATTGTTGTTGAATATTTATTTATATACAACTTACTAAGCTTTATGCTTACTCTCTTTCTTTTCCCTTTTTCTTCCAGTGCCGTTTATCTAGCTCAAGGATCCCTTGAAGTTAGAGATATCGATCACACTATCAGCCGTAATACTTGGTATAGTAGGATTTATATTTTTGATTATGGCATGTATAGGACTAGACCTTATTTATTTTGTGTCTTTGAGAATTGGCCAAATGTGTTGGCTTGGAATAGATTACACATTTTACGTTAAGCCTAGAATGAGGATAACATTCATTTTGAGTCTATAATAGATGCATCTTCATGGTTAAATGAATGTCTATCATGCTTGATTTGGTATTGGTTGGTATTGACATGAAAATAGGCATACTAGGGTGGCAATGAGACTTGGTAAATAGCCTCATATTGTCCACATGAGCAGACACACGGGCGTGTGTCTAGGCCATGTGTGACACACGAACAACCCCATTGGCGTGCGAGGAGGCCGTGTGTCCCCTGCACTTAGAAATTTCAAGTAAGAATGCATGGTGATGGTCACACGAGCAGAGACACAGCTATGTGTCTCTGCCGTGTGTAAGGGCACGGCCTAGTACACGGGGGTGTACCATGATTGTGTGATGCTGACGTCAAAAACAGAATACCCAGGTTTTTACACACCGGCGTGTCGTGGCCGTGTGAAAGGACACGGGCGTGTGTCCAAGCCGTGTGAAGTCTGCACTTGTTTCATGAAAAATTGTAGAATTAAATTGGCCACACGGGTATGGGACACTGGCGTGTCCCTAGCACACGGGCGTATGCCCTATACCCACACGGGCGTGTGGAGCCTTAAAGAATAAATTTTTTTGAGTTCTTTCGAGCCCTCAGTTCGGTCCCGAACCACCTTGAATGTATGTTTTGGGCCCAGTAAGCTCTATTAAGGGACAAATTGACTATAAAATGAAAAGTTTTAAATTGATCAAAATTTTATGGCCCGATTTTCTAAGATTGGTTGAATTTAAGTTCGGTAGCACCTCAAACCCTATTCCAGCATTGGATACTGGCGAGGGGTGTTACAACGCCATAGTTCCTCATGCTAAGGTTGTTCATTTTTTATTTTACATCTTAAGTTTGTTCTACAGTTCCAGAAAATTAATCACTACTTACTTTCAGTCAATTTTCAGTTTCTTATCTTATAGTTTCAGAGAAAATACAAACACTAGTTGTTTCAGTTATATGTCCACAATAGTACACCCCTATTGGTCATCTACAATTTAGCAGTAGCAATTTTCTATTGTAATCAACATCGAAATCTCAAACTTATTTTTCTTTCCTAAAGGAAAAACGTTTTTCAAAAATCTCTATGGCTTGTTTTTCCCAAAATACCCCTGTATTCCAATATATGCATGCAAACCCATTAAAAACCACAGGTCGATT
Source organism: Gossypium longicalyx (assembly GCA_025698465.1). Taxonomy (NCBI): domain Eukaryota; kingdom Viridiplantae; phylum Streptophyta; class Magnoliopsida; order Malvales; family Malvaceae; genus Gossypium; species Gossypium longicalyx. The sequence goes on from CM046998.1 coordinate 58,258,479, forward strand.
TCATGCACCTGACTTTAATACTACCGAATCTAACCTCCCTAACCCAACCTAGACGCTATGACCAAATTGAAAAGGCTACATTAGCCCCGAAATGGCTATGTAAACCAACTAATCTCTTAAAACCCTAATTCGACTAATTTCAAGAAAAATTATTATTGTTGTTGCTTTGAGTTAGATTAAAAACATTTGTTTGTTAAGCCGTCTATACTTAGGATTCATTTATTGTCGATAGTGATATATTAGAAACCCATTATTATGGCCACCATTTTATTAATATTTGCAAAATTTAAGAAAAACTAATTGAGTTAACGTTTTGTTTTGCAAAAACCAAATCTTTGTAATGTAGTGGAAATTGATGAAAAATGTCAGTTTTACTTAAACCAAATTACATACAATTACCAGTTATTAAGTTTCAATGATCCATGCATGGAAAAAATCCCCAAATAAAAAATAATCAAGCCACGGACTAAAGATATTAAAAGTTATACAACCAAACTAATAGAAAACTTATTTAGAATATTTCATTTGAAAATCGTCTGATGTCTAAGATGGTGCTCCCTATACCGAGTCTGGTCTTAGTCTCGTGCATAACATGAGAAATTTTACACTGATGGGGTGAGCTTATGAAAGCTCAATGTGAGCCAATACAATAAACAATCATACAGATAATCAAAACGGGTAACAATCATCATTAGCATTTCAGAATAGTGTATGGCAAACCAATCAGTGTATGAGCATGTCATGCATATGATGCAATGCAAAAAGGTTCCTACCCAACCATCCTCTACACACCACGAGTTCCCCAAAACCCGTCTATCAAACTCTAAGCACTGTGAGACAAAGCTTGATGTGAATAAATAACAAATCAATAATGTAGTTAAACTGCCGGTAAAATAAATATAAGCTTCTAATAATGTGGACTAGCCACCAATATCAATAATGCAGATGAATTGCTAGTAAAAGCGATTAAATCTCCTATTAAGCCATTTGTATTTAGGATTCATTTATTGTCAATAGTGATAATTTAGAAAACCATTAGTATGGTTACCATTTTTTTATTATTTGTGAAATTTAAGAAAAACTAATTAAGTTAACATTTTGTTTTACAAAAACCAAATCTTTGTAATGTAGTGGAAATTGAAGAAAAATGTCAGTTTTACTTAAACCAAAGTACATGCAATTACCAATTATTAAGTTTCAATGATCCATTGGTTGTGCGTGATGAGTTTTAAATTTATGATTGATCGTACTTGGAAACTAACTATTATCACGATAAAGGCAAGCGCACCTATCGAACAGTAGTATAGTTTATAGCAAGACTGGAATGTCGAACCCACAGGAACTAAAAGTACTAGTATTAACCTTCTTTTTATTATCTAGCCTAAAAATAAGGGGATTGCTTTATCTAAACTAATTAACTAAACTAAGAATGAACAGGAAGTAAATTGGGAAAATACTTTTGGTCTACCAGTGTGGTCTACTCGTGTGAGGAAATCCAGGCTGTGTTAGAGACTTTTAAATAGACACGGGCATGTGGTCTACCCGTGTGAGGAAGTCCAGGCCGTGTTGATTTCCCATGTTGGCCCATTTTCCGTTTTTGGCCTGTTTCTCATTTTTTTTACTCTCCTATGCTCATCTAAGTATAAAACATGAAATTAAAGAATTATGAGCATCAAATTCCAAAAATCTAGTGATAATTCATCCAAAAATGTGCTAAGCATGGGATAAAAATATGTATAAATTATGACTTATCAAATACCCCCACACTTAAGCGTTTGCTTGTCCTCAAGCAAAATCCTCAACTCACAATTAAGAATTCATTTTTCTCAACTTATAACTCCTATCAATAATATCTCAAAATAATCCATAAGTAATCATACATTGAGAATTCAACTAGAAGAACATCAAAGTTTCAAACATTCCAAGTTGAGCATTTTATCAAGAGAACATAGGTGTCTCCCCTTATCTACGTAATCACTTTTGATTCAAAATATCACAGAGTTTAACATCCTCACTAAAGATTCACTCAAATCACTCAAGGTGTTTAAGGACAACAAATTTAGCACTCAATAGTCAACATGAAAAGTTATTACCATAGGCTTGCATGAAAATCAAATCTCCACCACTATATATTGAGATGATGCATCAATCAAAAGGTCTTTAGAGGGTTGTAACGTGGCTTTGGTTAGGGGGTGTGGTCACAGGCTGAAAGAGAAGGTTAGAATCAAGATTGAATTGAAAAAATACCTAACTAGAAAAATACTAAAACTGACAAATTACATTCCTAATTAAATGATCCTAGAATTGAGCTTTTCTTCATGGATATATTACAACAATTTTTTTTAAGTGCAAATCAAGTAACATAGGACTTTGCTAACCATCATATATAAAACATAGCTAAGCAATTTATTCAAATCAAATCTCGACAAAAATAGGGATCAAATTAATTTAGGGGATTTCAACAATAATGGGTTATGGGTTAATATTGAGGGTAAATCAATGAATGGCTTGTTAGGCTCAAGGGGGCTTACTAAGGGTTAATTATGATGGTAAAATTTTATGACGTGAGTGGGTTAAACCTAAGTGCCTTTATCACCTTGACATATCAAATCAATGATATGGTCTTGACATGCATAATCGAAGCAAGTTCTAGAATAACAAATCAATATTGACGCACTCAGAGCAACAATAAAAGTGAGCATGAAAGAAATAATATATGCTCTAAAGGCTCAAGATCTCATAAAAATTATGGCTTTTTTATGCTAACTCTGTGAATTTCAATTTCAAGATAATACCTAAACTTGGGGAAATAAACTAAAAATTTTTAATTCTCAAAATTCAACTTATCATGTTTGACTCTCTAATTACTTAAAGTTTAAACCATCAATGCATAAATGCCTATGTTTTAGTTCAAGACATATCAATAAAAATCATAAATTAAACAAAATTCATTCTAATAGTGATATGAGTGAGTCACGTAAGAATAAGATGAAATTCAGGGATTTTTCTGATAATGATATAAATAACCCCCCCACACTTAAGATGTACATTGTCCTCAATGTACAAAGATAGATTTACTGAAAAATATAGATATAAGATCATAAGATAGGGAGAGAAGTGAAACTTCCTGAATGTTAAATGGAATCCTTAACTTGGAGTCATGGGAAGTAATCGGCTAAGGTAAGGGTGAAATTGGAGGAGGATACTCCGGTGGTAGTAGAGGGTGTTAGTCCACAAGTGCTGCCTCAAAAGAATATTATAACTGGTGGTAGCTATGGTCGTGGTCGAGCAGGGCATGGTAGTCATGGAGAACATTTTCCAGTGGATTTGTAATTTCCTAAGTAGTAGTGAGCTTTGGAGCTCTTTATAACTGCGATAGAATCAATAACTCTTTAGGAAATATAAAGTAGCATGATTACTCGTTAGGAGATGGCCAAAAACATAAATTACTTAATACAAATTGTAAACCTAAAGATGAAGTAAAAATAGTATTACGCAAAATAAAATAAAAAGTAATGTAAAAAGATAAATAAAGATAAAAGTAAAAAAAATAATAAATAATAAATAAAAGTCTTTAAAAATCCTCATCGCCAGATGGTTCGTGAGGTAAGGGTGGTGATGAGATATGAAGGTGCTAACAAATCTGATGTAGGATTGCATCAATGTTATCAAAGCACTGAAAACATTGTTGCTTGAATCAAGTAAAACGCTCAGAGATGTCAGAGAATGAAGCAGCCGCATGAATTGGACGATGAACAGGTGGTGGCTGAGATGGTGGATCCTCGTGAAATGGAGGGACATCATCAGTAATGTCCTCTAGGTCCTCCTGCTTGGCTGATTGGACGAGGCAATACTGAGAAGGGTCAAATCCACGCCGTCGCTCGATCATCCTTATATGAAGCATACTCGAGATGCCCTGTGGGGACATCTGACCGATGAGAGTGAGGGAGGATGATTGCGCCGCCATGTTGAGGAGATCGAAGTATTGTTCCAGGCGAGTCACATAAGGGCCGATGGAAATGACTCCCTTCCTATGTCATTCTGTCTGATGGTGAATGGCGAGAGCGATGAAATAGGTAAGGTCGAATACGTGCCTGTTCGCCATGCTCCATAAAAAATAGGCGTCGTTAATGTTGACGACACCGGAGCTCTCATGCCGTCTTGTCAGGGTGTGGGCGAGGATGGCGTGTAAGTATCTCAATAATGGAGGGAGAGCCGATGCCTTGGAGAGACTAGGATCGTAAGTGGCCGAGGCAAGGACAAGGGCCTTCCAACAGTTTGAAGGCGAATAGTAGATGTGGCGATTTAGACTGTCGAAGTCGTCGTTGTCCATGAACTCCTCCGTATAGAGCCCTAAAGCAACATCGAACTCAAGCACGCTCAACTGGCGAACTAAACTGCCGAGATGAAATTGGACCGTTTCGGGATCATCGAACTCTGTCATAACAGTCTAAAGGTGGAAGGTTGAACAGAGTTCGAACGTGAGCTCGAGATATGTCAGCTCGACGATCTTGAAAAAGAGCCTCCATGGGTCAGTAGTCAGGAGAGCTCGGACGGTATCAGCGAGTTGGATCTACTCTAGAGCAGTCAAATCAATGTAACGGCCCACACCTAAGGGTCGAGCCCGTAGTATCTGGAATAATTCCTCTTGGGGTCCTAAGGGAAACTGGAGGAATGGGTGTCGGATCTTGGTGGTAGGACCCGAGGAGGATGCTGCTCCTTTTTGCTTCTTCGAGGTGGGGACGGCAGTTTTCTTACCACGTGGATTTGACATGGTGTGCCTGTGGATAAAAGATTAAGTCATCAATAATAATTCCTATATCTGCAAGCAAAATCTGAGTAATCCTAATGTAATGACTTGCTCGTAAGATAGTATGGACACAAATTCAATCATGCTAAAAATGAAACGTGGTGATATTGCATATGAATCAATGGCTAAATATAAGATGGAAATAGTGCTAAGGCTAAACCAAGTGAATGCTAAAAGACTAATCAAATGATGGATGAAAACACTATTAATAATCCTAATCATGTGGGTAAATCAAGCAAGAGTAAAGATCAATGACAATACAATGGCTAAGTAAATCTTTATCATTAGTAGAATTTGAAGTCAATAAACATAGATAAGGGTTAATAAACATGCAAATTATTAATAGAAATCAAGAAATCTAGAAAATAAGTAAAAGTAATGGGGTAAAAGGGAAACAAACGACTGATAAATTATGGTGGTGCTTGATGGAGGAGAGGTGCAGCTTCAGTGTGCGGCGGTGACGGCGGCCGTGGGGCATGGGATGAGTGGAGAAAGAGAGAAGAGAAAAGGAATTTGTAGGGAAAGGAAGAAGAGAGAAGATTTTGATGTGTATGGAGGAGAAAGGGAGGAGAAAGGGTGGATTTTAGGGTGTTTGTCGGAGCTTAGAGGGCGACGGCGGTGGAGGGAGTGGCAGCTAGGGTTAGAGTATTGAGGAAGGGGATGATGAATAGTGGGGGGTTTATATAGATATTGGGGTACACGGTCATAGGGCACGCCCGTGTGCCCTTATTTCAGCCCGTGTGTTTCGTGGTTTTCGGATTTGGGTGCGTCTGGTATTCGGCCCACACCCGTGTTCTTTGGCCGCGTTGGGGCACACGGTCGTGTCACATGCCTGTGTCCTGCTTCGTTCGCTTCTCCCACGCCCGTGTATATATACACATGCCCGTGTTATTTTGACAGTTTCGATCAGGGGTGAAGGGCACGGGCGTGTTGCACGTCCGTGTGAATTTTTTAGTGTTGACCACAGCTTATAGACACGGGCATGTTGCACGTCTGTGTAGATTTGGAAAAATTTCCCACGGCCGTGGTAACTTATCGAATCACGTGTTTTAAAAAAAATTCTCTATTCTCGCACAGCCATATCGCACGGCCGTGTCGCACGCTCGTGTGCCTGGCCGTGTGGATTTGGTAAACTTGTGTTCAAGGACTCAGTTAATGATTCAGATGTTAAAACTAAAATTTAAAGAAATCAACATAGTTAGTGCTCGGGTTGCCTCCCGAGAAGTGCTTATTTATAGTCTAAGCTCGACTTTACCTCAATTCGCATGATTAGGGTGGATCACGGAGTCGATACTCGTCTTTCTCGTTATCAATTCCATTATCCACATAAAGTTTAAGTCGAGTAATGTTTACCTTATAAGTGTCGTATTGAGAATGATTTACCTTTACTGTACCGTATAGGAAGACATTCAATACCATGAAAGGAGTCGCTCCGTTTGTGTTAAGCTCTGAGTGATCAATTCGGGGGTCCTTTCCATCTATCAATATTTTATCTAAAACTTTAATTTGCTTTGATTCATCCCTACGCTTATTGTGGTGTCGGTTTGATTTTTCGTGTGCTTTTGGTTTCTCCGGGATATGTGTTCGTCATTCATCTAGTTCATCGATCTGAAGCCTTCATTCTTTGTGAGTCACTTTTTTTGTGACATGGATTAGAATGAGGCTCCATCACGCTCTTTCTAGGCAACTTCTGCAAAGAAGTTTGAGTTGTAATGTTATTAATCGAACTTAAACAATCATCTCGATTACTAGATATTTTAGCAGAATCACGAGCTTGGAGAGTAATCATGTCATCCCCTACACGAAGTATTAGTTCACTTGTGCCAACATCAATGATAGTTCGAGCAGTTGCTAAAAAGGGTCTTCCTAAAATTAAGGGTACGTCATTATCCTCATCCATGTCTAAAACAACAAAGTCAACTGGGTAAATAAATTTATCAATTTTAACTAGCACGTCCTCAATGATACCCCTAGGAAATCTAATTGTTTTATCTGCCAATTGAGTGCTCATCCTAGTTTGTTTGGGTTTTCCCAAACCTAGTTGTTTAAACATTTTATAGGGCATGACATTAATGCTTGCCCCTAAGTCAGCCAAAGCATTGTTAACATTTAAACTACCAATTAAACAAGGAATTGTAAAACTCCCTGGATCTTTCAACTTGTTGGGTAGCTTGTTCTGTAGAATGGCTGAGCAAACTGCGTTTAGTTCCACATGCGATGCTTTATCCAACTTCCGCTTATTTGCTAAAAGCTCCTTTAAAAATTTAACTGCGTTTGGCATCTACGAAAGAGCTTCAATAAACGATAAGTTAATATGTAATTTCTTTAATAATTTAAGGAATTTACCAAATTGTTCATCCGTGTGCTCTTTCATTGGGTATGGCACACGAGGTTTGTGCTCCTTACTTACCAATTTTTGCTCACTGTGGTTCACCTCACCTTTTTCTTTACTTACCACAATTCCTTCCCTTAGTTCTGGTTCAGGTTCAACTAACCCTTCCTTATCTCGAATGGTAATTGCATTGAGTTGTTCCCTTGGGTTAGTTTCAGTATTACTAGGTAAGCTACCTTGTGGTCGTTCAGAAATTAACTTAGCAAGCTGTCCTATTTGAGCTTCGAGCCCTTGAATTGACGCTTGTTGATTTTTAAGTGATGTTTTGATATTCTAAAAATGAGTTTCTGACATCGAGATGAATTTTGTTAGCATCTCCTCAAGGTTTGGTTCTTTTCCTACTGGTAAGGTGGTTGTTGAAAACCTGGGGGATGTTGTGGCCTTTGATTTCCTTGACCACCCCATGAGAAGTTGGGATGGTTCCTTCAACCTACATTATAAGTGTTACTGTATGGGTTATTTTGGGATCTAGAATTATTATTACCCACTTATTGAACTTGTTCCTCCTCGATGCTAGGGTTGAAGGTTAGATAATCTGTGTGTACTCCTCCTCCACTTGAATCACACCTCATCACTGGATGTAACTGAATGGAACCATACAAACTGTCAATCTTTTTATTTAAAAGTTTTACCTGGTTAGAGAGCATAATAACCGTGTTGAGGTTGAAAACACTAGCAGCTTTCGCCGGCTTTGTTCTCATAACTTGCCACTGATAGTTATTTAGTGATATCTCTTTAATAAATTTGTAAGCCTCTTCAGGTGTTTTGTTGTTCAATGTTCCACCGGCGGTTGCGTCGATAAGTTGCCTTGTTGAGGGGTTCACGCCATTGTAAAAGGTTTGAACCTGCAGCCATAGAGGTAACCCATGGTGAGGGCACCTTCTCAAGAGATCCTTGTATCTCTCCCATGCATCATAAAGTGTTTCTAAATCCATCTGCAAAAAAGAGGAGATATCATTCCTTAATTTAGCTATTTTAGCCGACGGAAAATATTTGAATAAAAATATTTCGGTCATTTGTTCCCAAGTAGTGATTGATCCTCGTGGTAACGAGTTTAACCACTATTTTAGCTTTGTTCCTCAATGAGAATGGGAATAACCGAAGGCGAATGGCATCATCAGAAATGCCATTTATCTTAAAAGTGTTGCAGAATTCCATAAAATTTGCCAAATGAGTGTTTGGGTCCTCGTCCTGCAAACCATCAAACTGAACAAACTGTTGTATCATTTGAATAGTGTTAGGTTTCAGCTCAAAATTATTTGCAGCAACAACAGGCCTAACTGTACTCGATTCAGCTCCTGTTAAAGTAGGTTTAGCATAATCATACATAGTACGTGGAGCAGGATTCTAATTTCTTGGATCGCAGAAGAACCACCGTGAGGTAGTGATTATTCTGATTGTCAGCCATCTCCTCGGTTGTATTATGGATATCGTCATCTTGCCCTTCCTCTATGTATTGTAGGCTTCGCCTTATTTCTCTTCAGTTTCTGCGAGCTGTGCTTTCAACCTCACTATCAAAAAGTAGAGGTTCTGATGGGTTTCTTCTAGACATAGACTATAAAAACCTGCCAAAAGTAAAGAAAAAGAAAAAATAGAAGAAAAAATTAGATTAAAAAAAAGTAAATTACAATAAAAGTAAAAATGGCTAAAGTAATAAAAATAATGTGTTCCTAATATCTTAGTTCCCCGGCAACGGCGCCAAAAACTTGATTGTGCATGATAATTTTAAATTTATGATTGATCGTACTTGGAAACTAACTATTATCACGATAAAGGCAAGCGCACCTATCAAACAGTAGTATAGTTTATAGCAAGACCAAAATGTCGAACCCACAGGAACTAAAAGTACTAGTATTAACCTTCTTTTTATTATCTAGCCTAAAAATAAGGGGATTTGCTTTATCTAAACTAATTAACTAAACTAAGAATGAACAGGAAGTAAATTGGGAAAATACTTTTGGGAAAACTGATTGATTTGGACAATACCCAAGGAAAAATCCACCTAGACTTCACTTGTTATTTGACTCTGAACGATTTATTCATTTGACTTGATTTGTAGAAATCCCTAATTTATATTATTATCTCTCTTGAGACTAATAACGTCTAACCCTGGGTTGATTAATTGGAATCTATTTCTAATTAAAACCCCTGTGTTGCATTAACTCGATCTATGGATTCCCTTATTAGGTTTGTGGATTCCCTTATTAGGTTTGACCCTAATCCAACAGATTTATGTCGTCTTATGTCTAGGATTGCATGCAACTCCGTTTAATTATGCTGGATCTTCTCTTAAACAAGGAATTTTGCTCCTCTAAATAAGCACATCAATACTTGAATCAATATCCTGGAATATTAAAGCAAGAATTAAGAACACATAATTAAGAACAAATCAAGTATTTATCATATAATTCAAAAAATAATAACAAGATCCATCTTAGGTTTCATTCCCCTTAGGTATTTAGGGGGTTTAGTTTGTAAAAGAAAACATCTCAGAAGAATAATGATAACAAAACATAAAGAAAACCCAAAACTCCTAAAGGAAAATTAAGGGAGATCTTCAGTCTTGAAGGAGAATCCTACTTCTGAGATGGATCAATCGGCTTTCTTTGAGTAATTTCTTGCCTCCTACTCCCTGTGTCCCTTTAATCCTCTTCTAGGATGTTTATATAGGCTTTAGAATGCCTCTGAACCCTCCAAATTGCCATTTTTCGAATAGAACTAGATTTGGGCCCGACGGGGACACGGCCATGTGCCACGCCCGTGTGGGGCGGCTTAGGTCGTGTTTGGAGTCTGTTGAATAGGCACTGGCATTTGGTCTACTCGTGTGAGGAAGTCCAGGCCATGTTAGAGACTGTTAAATAGACACGGGTGTGTCGTCTACTCGTGTGAGGAAGTCCAGGCCGTGTTGATTTCCCATGTTGGCCCATTTACTCCATTTTTGGCCCGTTTCTCGCTCTTTTTACTCTCCTATGCTTGCCTAAGTATAAAACAAGAAATTAAAGGATTAGGAGCATCAAATTCCAAAAATCTAGTGATAATTCATCCAAAAATGTACTAAGCATGGGATAAAAATATGTATAAATTACGACTTATCATCCATGCATGAATAAAATCCCCAAATAAAAAAATCATGCCACAGACCAAAGACTTTAAAAATTACACAACCAAACTAATAGAAAACTTCTTTAAAGTACTTTATTTGAAAATAGTCTAATGTTTGAAGTGGTGCTCCCTATGCCGGGTTTGGTTTTAGTCTCGTGTATTACCTGAGAAGTTTTAGACTAATAGGGTGAGCTTATGAAAGCTTAGTGTGAGTCAAAACAATAAAAAATCATACCAATAATCAAAATGGGTAACAATCATCATTAACATTTCAAAATAGTACATGGCAAACCAATCAGTGTATGAGCATGTCATGCATATGAGGCAATGCTAAAAGGTTCCTACCCAATCATCCATTGCACACCACGAGTTCCCTAGAACCCATATACCAAACTCCAAGCATAGTGAGCTAAAGCTCGATATGGATAAATCACAAGTTAATAATGCAGTTAAACAACTAGTAAAATGAAGAAACGTTGCCCATAATGTGGACTGGCCACCAATATCAATAATGCAGATGAATTGCCAATAAATGAGATTAAATCATCCATTAAGCCGTCTATGTTTAGGATTCATTTATTGTCGATAGTGATATTTTAAAAAACCATTAGTATGGTCGCCATTTTATTACTATTTGCAAAATTTAAGGAAAAACTAATTGAGTTAATGTTTTGTGTTACAAAAACCAAATCTTCGTAATGTAGTGGAAATTAATAAAAAAATGTCAGTTTTACTTAAATCAAATTACATGCAATTACCAGTTATTAAGTTTCAATGATTCATGCATGCGCAAAATCCCCAAATAAAAAATAATTAAGCCACAGATCAAAGACTTTAAAAATTACACAACCAATCCAATAGAAAACTTATTTAAAGTACTTTATTTGAAAATAGTCTAATGTCTGAGGTGGTCCTCCTATACCGGGTCTAGTCTTAGTCTCGTGCATTACTTATGAAGTTTTAAACTAATGGGGTGGGCTTATGAAAGCTCAGTGTGAATCAAAACAACAGACAATCATACAAATAATCGAAATGGGTAACAATCATCATTAGCATTTCAGAATAGTACATGGCAAACCAATCAGTGCTTGAACATGTCATGCATATGATGCAATGCAAAAAGGTTCCTACTCAACCATCCACTACATCCCTCAAGTTCCCTAGAACCTGTCTATCAAACTCCAAAGAATGTGAGCAAAAGCTCAATATGGATAAATCACCAATCAATAATGTAATTAAACTGTCAGTAAAAAGAAGACAAGCTACCGATAATGTGGACTAGCAACCAATATCAATAATGCATATGAATTGCTAATAAATGCAATTAAATCGCCCATTAATTTGTTTGTACATAGGATTCATTTATTGTAACACCCCAAAAATCCTGAAACCCAAAAATCTCGAAATCCCAAACTTTTTTTGTTTTTGATTTTGATAAAAATTGTGTTTTATATTCCTAGCCAAGTGATAATTATAGTAGGTCTTAATTAAGGTTTGAGTTCGAATCTAAGGGTAGAAGAAATTATCGTTTAGTTATTAAAAGAATCAAGGTTGGCAAGCAGTTGGGCTTTTAAATAAAGATAGGGGAAAATGGCATCAAAAAGCCTTGTGGAGGAGTGGTTAAGTGACGCCACTTAGAGAGTAGGGAGGTGGCGTTGTGGCTATCAAGGAGATCCAAGGTTTGAATCCTAGCTTAGTAATTTTTAGAGTTTAATTTTGGCCTTCTAGAAGTTTGGAAGTGGCGTGAAAATGGACTCTAAGGGAAGTGTTCAGCAGAGAAAATTAAGGAAAGGATCAAGGGGTTATCAGGTAGAAAAATGAGGAGATGAGAGGTGAGGAGCAAGTGGAGCCGAAATGGGAACTTGGGCTTGACAGATTCGGCCATAAGGGTTATAAATAGGTGTCGAATGCAAGGGTCTGAGGCTAATGCCGAAATATTTTTCTCACCTTGTTGCCAAACACACTCTTCCCTAAAAGCCGAGAACTCTTTTCTTTCTTTTCTTTCTGTCTACTTCTATTCTCCTCTACATAACCTTCTTTGCTGATTTCTTCTACTACCCTTCTTCTTTTATTCGTGCCAAATAAACCTTATTCACCATACTAAGTTGAAAGTCGGAAAAGCCAAATCCCCCAAGGGCCGAATACTCTTTGACCGGATCTAGTGTAAGTGTTGCTCTTCCAATCAGTTTTCCTTGCTAAGTATCGATTATTGTCTCTCACTCTTTCTAATCAATTATGTTAGGGAATTAGTATCGGATCTCGAATCTTAGCTCTCTGCCGAAATTGCCTTTAGGTGCTTGCGGTTTTCATAAGTATTCCTCTCCCATTGGCTAAGGTGGCCGAATGTTTATAGTTAAGGTAAGGGGACTTGTGTTGGATACGAGTCATCTATTATTCTGGTTTTAATAGTTAAGATTGATGCAGATCTAGGAGTTGATCGTGGTTAGTGTTTTAAGAAGGGGCTGATCGCACAAGGTAAGGTTAAGGTGAGGTTTCGATTTTAGTAAAGATATGTATTAAGCATGAGATTAATTGAAGGGTGATATTGTTTATAAGTTGGTGACTAAGGGAATCGTAGCACGTTTGCTTACCAGGTGTGTACATACACTGCACACACAAGTAGATCGGCAAAAGCCGAAATGCTGAAATGCTGAAAAGTAAAAAGTTTGGCTGCGGTAGTCTTGCGAGTGCGCGAACACTCGTGAGGAGGAAACCGATAGGTTGCCTGAGGCCCACAGGCGATTTCGTGGACTTGGGTTGTGATTTGGCCATATGGGCCGGAATGGGCTAAATAGGCCAGATGGGTTGTTGGGCCCATAATAGGCAAAAATTGAATATTGACGCTATGTGATAGGAATTTGTATGTGAGCATGAATATGAAAGTGACTGGGCCTAACGAGCCATATGTAATATCCCGAATTAGGGCCTAATCGGAATAGTGGTTTCGTGACCACAAATCCGAGATAGAAATAATTATTTTATAATTATTTTGAGGTTTATGATATGATTACATGATTGTGTGAAAATTTTGTGAAGAAATTCCATGCATAAAATGCTTAATTTGAAGTTAGGGGCTAAATCGAATAACTTGCAAAACTTGCATTCTAGAAGTTTTTAGTATGAAATTGCTTTGAAATATTAATTAGGAGGACTTAAATAGCAATTTGACCAATTTCTAAAGTTTTGGACAAAAATGGGCTTGTACATGAAAATTTTCAAAGAAAGGCATTAAGGGCATTTTGGTCATTTGGATAATTAATGAAATAAAATGGGAAAAATGACACAAAATAGTCATCTTCCCCATTAGTTGCTGCCGAATGCTCCATGTCTCCATAGCTAGGGTTTCTTCAACTTTCAAGCTTCATAGTAAGTGATTCCAAGCCCCGTTTTTAATGATTTTTATGTTTTTGAGATCCCGATAACTCGATAAAGCTTATGTTAGCAATAATTTAACCTAGGGTTTATATTTGGAAAAATACCCATAGGTGAAATTTGTGTATTTTGATGTTTTATGATAGAATATGATGTTTTAAATTATGTTAGACAACTTGTACTACTCGATTTTAAGCAAAAACGAGTAAAAGTGCTTAATCGGTAAAAATACCTAATAGTCACAAGTACATGTTAGAGTGAGAATTTGATGTTGCCATAGAAGGGAAAAGTGATCAGCATGTTGAAAAACATAAGAATAAGGAATGAAGTTTAATCCCGAGCCTAGGGGCAAAAATGTAAATATGCAAAAGTTTAGGGGTAAAATTGTAATTTTGCCAAAATTTGAATTAAGGATTAATTTGATAATGTGAATATTAAATAAGCTAAATGTGTTATTTTAGATCAAGAAAGACGTGAAAACGACCCCAATCGAGGAAAAGAAAAGATTGTGGATTAAATTGCAAAACCTTTGTATTTTGGTACCAAGGTAAGTTCATGTGTAAATAATGTAGCATAATTGTTATTTTAAGTCATTGATGTCAATTATGTGATATGCTGATTTTTTTTATTATGAAATAAATGCTTTGTGGTTATTTTCGAATAAAATATAAATTGTTACCGAGTATTGGTTACGGCATTTTACGGAAGACGTCAAGGATATGTGTTCGAGGAAAATCCCGTTTGAACCTTAGGAATAGATTAGGATACAAGTGACATGTCACTAGGATGGTTGAGCATCCGAACTCGTTGAGTTGAGTCCGAGTTCACTTATGGATGCAAATGTCCGAACTCGTTGAGTTGAGTCCGAGTTCGTGAGATGTAACTAGGCATCCGAGCTCGTTGAGTTGAGTCCGAGTTCATTATGGATGCGAACGCCCGAGCTCGTTGAGTTGAGTCCGAGTTCGCTTATGGGCGGGTTACATGGTAGCTTGGCTACATATGTGGCACTTATCTGCAAACTTCCTACGTATCCGAATTATATTCCGATGAGTTCAACGAGTAAAGTTCTACTCAAATGAAGGAATACTTGAGATGAAAAGAGACGTATTGGTAAGTGATGTGAAATGGATACTTCGGACAGGTATGTACTTAACCCTCGGGTTGAGTATTGATACAATAACGATAAGGTAGTAAAATGATGAAAGATGATTAGAAATGAGATTTATGTTATGGTGATACCATGCTAATGTTGTTTGGTATGATTGTTTTGTTATGTTACTTATTATTTGCATATGAACTTACTAAGCATTTATGCTTACTCCCTCTTTCTTACTCATTGTAGTTTTGGACAAGCCAGCTCGTGAGTCGGGATTGGTCGGAGGATCGATCACACTATCCTAAGAACTTTTCGATAAAATGGCTTGTAAATTTAAGTATGGCATGTATAACAAAATACTTATTTTGTGTAAATGATCTTATGGTATGGTGATGAAATGGTTGAGGAAGTGCTTGATAATGATAAATTATGGAAATGGTTAGTTTAGAATATGTTTGATGTTATGGAAAGTTAATAAGTTACCTAGTTCATGAAAATTCATAAAAAGGATGAAATTTGCCATAAACAGAATATTACAGCAACACTGATGTGAGTTTGAAAATTTACTAAAAATCATAGAAATTGAATTTGGTGATGGATTAAATATCAAATTGAATCTTATTATGTCTAGTTTCACATGAAACAAACTAAACTGGTAAAAGAATTATATGTTAGAAGATATTTGAATTTTAGTGAAACAGGGTCAGAGCAGTTTCTGAATCCCCTGTTCCAACTTTATAAATTCACCATAACTTGTACAGATATAATTAGGTGGCTTATTTTATATCCTCAGAATCCTTATTGAGTCTAGTTTCAGGAGAAATAAACCTCATATTCATATGAATTTTATACAGAGATAAAAGTGGTTCGTAGTAAACAGAGGTCAGACCAGTCAAGCCCTGAAACAGGGGTAACTTTAACTAATAAACTGTACTAATTGGCCCAACCAAAAATTTTAGAAAAAGATTAGTAGATAGGCATATGAGTCTAGATTCAGGGAAAATTTACAGATCTTGATTTTGAGTTTCGTAACTCGAGATATGATTTTTCTTGTGACTGTAACGCAAGTAGCTAAAAAGCTGTGAATGTAGAAACAAATAATCTAAAGTTCTTAAAATGTTAAATTAAGTTTAGTAACACCTCATACTCGACTCCGGTGACAGTCTCGGGCGTGGGGGCGTTACATTTAGTGGTATCGAGCAGGTTTAGTCGGTTCTCGGACTACGTGTTGTATGTCACGGATTTTGCTATACATGCCATATGTATAAATTGTGATAGTGTGACGACTTCCGACTTTTTAAATGATTTTTTTATAGTAAATGGATCCCGATCCAGTGTGGCGAGATGAAGTAGAGAGTAATGCGCCACTCAGGCTGAAGGAGCAGCGGCGCGATCTGAAAATCCACCTCCTACTGTTGGTCGGGAGGAGGAGAAAGGGGTCGGGAAGCCTTTCTCCAAATGATGAGTACATGGTACACCGAGTTTGTTCGCACGAACCCGGATGTACAACCTCCCCACCTCCCCAATTCCTCAACTTTGCACTCCCGGATACCTCAAGGTATGGATCTGATGAAATTTCATAGAAATCGGTTGATGAATCCGCAAGCAAGGGGCCGAAGAATTTAAAGCAAATATTGATGATGATGCCGAGAAAGCAGAGTTTTGGCTTGAAAATTCTATTCGGGTATTTGATGAATTATCTTGTACACCTGAAGAATGTTTGAAATGCGCTATATCTTTGTTGAGGATTCACTTACAATTGGTGGAAGACTTTGATTTCGGTGGTACCGAAAGAGAGAGTAACATGGGAATTCTTTCAAGAAGAGTTTCGGAAGAAATATATTAGTGAAAGATTTATGGATCAGAAGTGTAAAGAATTTCTTGAACTGAAGCAAGGTAATATGACGATTCTGAGAATATGAAAGAGAGTTTGTTCGATTAAGTAAATATGCGGAGAGTATGTTCCTCAGAGGCCAAGATGTGCCGACGATTTGAAGACGGGCTCAATGAAGACATCAAAGTATTTGTTGGAATTCTTGAATTAAAAGAAATGGTAGTATTGGTTGATCGAGCTTGTAAGGTGAAGAATTACTTAAAGAGAAGAAAAAGGCGAGATCGAGACTAGAAGTCTGGAAGAAAAGACCGATGAGCGGTTCATTCTCACAAAGAACTGGAAAGTCAAGAAATATGAATCCTCGTTCTCAAACTTCACCGGGCAATCATATGGAAACTATAAGAAGCAAAATGTGGGTCCTAAGTCCCGGACTACTTGAAAGAAATGCAAATAGGGAATCCGAGATTTGTTAAACCGGAGTGCCAGCGGTGTGGTAGAAATCATTTTGGTCCGTGCAGAGCAAATGAATGTTTTCGATGTGGTTCTCCGGATCATTTTATTAGAGACTGCCCAGAGAGAGCTGAAAAAGAAAAATTTCAGAATACAAAAACAAGTGGGGCGGATTCGAGAGGAAGATATCTAAGAAAAGCTGGGAGCGAAGCAAGCAGTAAGAATGTAGCCAGAGATGCACCAGTTAGACCTGAAGGAAGGGCTCCGGCTAGAACTTATGCTATTAAAGCACGCGAAGATGCTTCCTCGCCTTGATGTGATAACCGTACATTTTCTCTCTATAATGTTAATGTTATTGCTTTGATTGATCCCGGTTCTACTCATTCATATGTGTGCATGAAATTGGTGTCTAGTATGAATATACCTATTGAGAACACAGAATTTATGATTAGAGTGTCGAATCTGTTAGGCAAATGTGTGATTGTTGATAAAGTATGTAAGAAATGTCCTTTAATGATTCGGGATCATTACTTTCCTACCCGACTTGATGTTGTTGCCGTTTGATGAGTTTGATGTTATTTTGGGTATGGATTGGTTGACACCGCATGATGCTAAAATAAATTGCAAAGAAAAAGTTATAGAATTAAAGTGTGAAAATGGTGAAACATGCGGGTTGAATCGAGATAAATCAGAGGCATTGCCTAGTGTGATTTCTTCAATGTCGGCTCAAAGATATTTAAGAAAGGGTTATGAAGCTTATTTGGCGTATGTAATTAATACAAAAGAAGTTGAAAAGAAAGTTGAATCGAGTGCGGTTGTGTGTGAATTTGCGGACATATTTCCGTAAGAATTGTCGGGTTTGCCTCGATTAGGAAGTAGAATTTGGTATTGATTTGATACCGGAACAACTCGATTTCGATTGCTCCATACAGAATGGCACTACCAGAGTTGAAGGAATTAAAGTCGCAGTTGCAAGAGTTGACTGATAAAGGCTTTGTGAGACCGAGTTTTTCACCTTGGGGTGCTCCCGTGTTATTTGTGAAAAAGAAGGATGGTTCTATGAGATTGTGTGTTGATTATCGGCGCTAAACAAGGTGACAATCAAAAACAAGTATCCATTGCCAAGAATTGATGATTTGTTTGATCAGCTAAAAGGAGCGACATGGTTTTCAAAGATTGATTTGAGATCTGGATATTATCAATTGCGGGTAAAAGAGTCGGATGTGCCTAAAAGCGCTTTTAGAACAAGGTACGGTCATTATGAATTTTTAGTTATGCCATTTGGGTTGACAAATGCTCCTCATTGTGTTTATGGATTTAATGAATCGCATATTCCGACCATACTTGGACAAATTTGTTATGGTGTTTATAGATGATATTTTAATTTATTCAAAAGATGAGACAGAGCATGCTGAGCATTTGAGGATAGTTTTGCAAACCTTGAGAGATAAACAGTTGTATGCTAAGTTTAGTAAAAGTGAATTTTGGCTCCGGGAAGTTGGATTTTTGGGTCATATTGTTTCAGGTGATGGTATACGGGCTGATCCTAATAAAATTTCAGCCATTGTTGATTGGAAACCACCAAAAAATGTAAATCAAGTTAGAAGTTTCTTGGGGCTAGCCGGGTATTATCGACGGTTTGTAAATGGATTTTCTATAATTGCTGCTCCTATAACTAGACTACTCAGAAAGGATGTTAAATTTGAATGGACGGAAGAATGTCGTGCAGAGTTTTGAAGAATTAAAAAGTTATTAACAGAGGCACCAGTGTTAGTACAGTAAAATTTAATCAGTAAAGAATTTGTGGTGTATAGTGATGCTTCTCTAAATGGTTTGGGGTGTGTGCTTATGCAAGAAGGAAAAGTGGTGGCTTATGCTTGAGGCGCTTAAAACCTCATGAGAAGAATTATCCTACTCACGATTTAGAATTGGTCATGGTGGTGTTTGCTTTGAAAATTTGGCGACATTATTTGTATGGTGAAAAGTGCTAGGGTATATACCGACCATAAAAGTCTTAAGTATTTGATGTCACAAAAGACTTGAATTTAAGACAAATAAGATGGTTGGAGTTCTTGAAAGATTACGAGCTTGTTATTGATTATCATCCGGGAAAAGCGAATGTAGTAGCTGATGCTTTGAGCAGAAAGTGGTTGTTTGCATTGAGAGTTATGAACACTCAGTTGAAAATGTCAGATGATGGTTCGATTCTAGCAGAGTTAAGAGCAAAACCGACGTTTTTACAAGAGATCTCTGAAGCTCAGAAAGATGATCAAGATTTGCAAGCCAAAATAAAGCAGTGTGAAGTTGATACAGAGTCAGATTTCAGAATCGGTTCTGATGGGTGCTTAATGTTTAAAGATCGAATTTGTGTACCAAAGAATGAGGAATTGATTCAAAAGATCCTACAGGAAGCACATAGTGGTTGTTTCTCGATTCATCCGGGTAGTACGAAAATGTATAATGACTTGAAGAAAATGTATTGGTGGAATGGAATGAAAAAGGATATATCAAAGTTTGTGTCCAAATGCTTGATTTGTCAACAGGTGAAAGCTGAACACCAAGTGCCTTCGGGATTACTTCAGCCTATTACGGTTCCTGAATGGAAATGGGATCGGATTACTATGGATTTTGTTTCAGGATTGCCATTAACTCCAGGAAAGAAAGATGCCATCTGGGTAATAGTTGACAGACTAACTAAGTCGGCTCATTTTATCCCGGTACGTACGGATTATTCTCTTAACAAGTTGGCTGAATTGTATGTTAGAGAAATTGTTAGACTACATGGAATACCATTGTCGATCATTTCAGATAGAGATCCAAGGTTTACCTCGCGGTTTTGGCAAAAATTGCAAGACGCGTTAGGTACAAAGTTAAATTTCAGTACTGCTTTTCATCCACAGACTGATGGACAATCAGAGAGAGTAATTCAGATTCTTGAAGATATGCTCAGATGTTGTGTATTGGAATTTCAAGGAAGTTGGGAAAAATACTTACCGTTGGTAGAATTTGCTTACAATAATAGTTATCAGACGAGCTTGAAAATGGCACCTTATGAAGCATTGTATGGTCGTAAGTGTCTAACGCCTCTGTATTGGACTGAACTCAAGGAAAATAAGATTTATGGAGTTGATCTAATAAAAGAAACCGAAGAAAAAGTAAAGGTAATTCGAAATTGCTTGAAAGCTGCTTCGGATAGACAGAAATCTTATGCAGATTTAAAACGAAGGGACATTGAATTTCAAGTTGGTGATAAAGTATTTTAAAGGTGTCTCCGTGGAAAAAGGTTCTCAGATTTGGACGGAAGGGCAAATTAAGTCCACGTTTTATTGGGCCGTATGAGGTAATTGAAAAAGTTGGACCGGTAGCATATCAGCTAGCTTTACCACCTGAATTAGAGAAGATTCATGATGTGTTCCACGTATCTATGTTACGTCGGTATCGTTCGGATCCTTCACATGTGGTTTCACCAACAGAAATTGAACTACAACCAGATATGACCTATGAAGAAGAACCGATTAAGATTTTAGCTCGAGAGGTCAAACAACTAAGGAATAAAAATATTGCACTTGTGAAGGTGTTGTGGCAAAAGCATGGAGTAGAAGAAGCTACATGGGAATCCGAAGAAACTATGAGAAATCAATACCCACATCTCATTTCTTGGTAAGATTTTCGAGGACGAAAATCCTTAAAGGGGGGAGAGTTGTAATATCCCGAATTAGGGCCTAATCGGAATAGTGGTTTCGTGACCACAAATCCGAGATAGAAATATTTATTTTATAATTATTTTGAGGTTTATGATATGATTGCATGATTGTGTGAAAATTTTGTGAAGAAATTCCATGCATAAAATGCTTAATTTGAAGTTAGGGGCTAAATCGAATAAGTTGCAAAACTTGCATTCTAGAAGTTTTTAGTATGAAATTGCTTTGAAATATTAATTAGGAGGTCTTAAATAGCAATTTGACCAATTTCTAAAATTTTGGACAAAAATGGGCTTGTACATGAAAATTTTCAAAGAAAGGCATTAAGGGCATTTTGGTCATTTGGATAATTAATGAAATAAAATGGGAAAAATGACACAAAATAGTCATCTTCCCCATTAGTTGCTGCCGAATGCTCCATGTCTCCATAGCTAGGGTTTCTTCAACTTTCAAGCTTCATAGTAAGTGATTCCAAGCCCTGTTTTAATGATTTTTATGTTTTTGAGATCCCGATAACTCGATAAAGCTTATGTTAGCAATAATTTAACCTAGGGTTTATATTTGGAAAAATACCCATAGGTGAAATTTGTGTATTTTGATGTTTTATGATAGAATATAATGTTTTAAATTATGTTAGACAACTTGTACTACTCGATTTTAAGCAAAAATGAGTAAAAGGGCTTAATCGGTAAAAATACCTAATAGTCACAAGTACATGTTAGAGTGAGAATTTGATGTTGCCATAGAAGGGAAAAGTGATCAGCATATTGAAAAACATAAGAATAAGGAATAAAGTTTAATCCCGAGCCTAGGGGCAAAAATGTAAATATGCAAAAGTTTAGGGGTAAAATTGTAATTTTGCCAAAATTTGAATTAAGGATTAATTTGATAATGTGAATATTAAATAAGCTAAATGTGTTATTTTAGATCAAGAAAGACGTGGAAACGACCCCAATCGAGGAAAAGAAAAGATTGTGGATTAAATTGCAAAACCTTTGTATTTTGGTACCAAGGTAAGTTCATGTGTAAATAATGTAGCATAATTGTTATTTTAAGTCATTGATGTCAATTATGTGATATGCTGATTTTTTTTATTATGAAATAAATGCTTTGTGGTTATTTTCGAATAAAATATAAATTGTTACCGAGTATTGGTTACGGCATTTTACTAAGACGTCAAGGATATGTGTTCGAGGAAAATCCCGTTTGAACCTTAGGAATAGATTAGGATACAAGTGACATGTCACTAGGATGGTTGAGCATCCGAACTCGTTGAGTTGAGTCCGAGTTCACTTATGGATGCAAATGTCCGAACTCGTTGAGTTGAGTCCGAGTTCGTGAGATGTAACTAGGCATCCGAGCTCGTTGAGTTGAGTCCGAGTTCATTATGGATGCGAACGCCCGAGCTCGTTGAGTTGAGTCCGAGTTCGCTTATGGGCGGGTTACATGGTAGCTTGGCTACATATGTGGCACTTATGTGCAAACTTCCTACGTATCCGAATTATATTCCGATGAGTTCAACGAGTAAAGTTCTACTCAAATGAAGGAATACTTGAGATGAAAAGAGACGTATTGGTAAGTGATGTGAAATGGATACTTCGGACAGGTATGTACTTAACCCTCGGGTTGAGTATTGATACAATAACGATAAGGTAGTAAAATGATGAAAGATGATTAGAAATGAGATTTATGTTTTGGTGATACCATGCTAATGTTGTTTGGTATGATTGTTTTGTTATGTTACTTATTATTTGCATATGAACTTACTAAGCATTTATGCTTACTCCTCTTTCTTACTCATTGTAGTTTTGGACAAGCCAGCTCGAGTCGGGATTGGTCGGAGGATCACTCACATTATCCGGAAGAACTTTTCGGTAAAATGGCTTGTAAATTTAAGTATGGCATGTATAGCAAAATACTTATTTTGTGTAAATGATCTTATGGTATGGTGATGAAATGGTTGAGGAAGTGCTTGATAATGATAAATTATGGAAATGGTTAGTTTAGAATATGTTTGATGTTATGGAAAGTTAATAAGTTACCTAGTTCATGAAAATTCATAAAAAGGATGAAATTTGCCATAAACAGAATATTACAGCAACACTGACGTGAGTTTGAAAATTTACTAAAAATTATAGAAATTGAATTTGGTGATGGATTAAATATAAAATTTAATCTTATTATGTCTAGTTTCACATGAAACAAACTAAACTGGTAAAAGAATTATATGTTAGAATATATTTGAATTTTAGTGAAACAGGGTCAGAGCAGTTTCTGAATCCCCTGTTCCAACTTTATAAATTCACCATAAATTTTACAGATATAATTAGGTGGCTTATTTTATATCCTCAGAATCCTTATTGAGTCTAGTTTCAGGAGAAATAAATCTCATATTTATATGAAATTTATACAGAGAGAAAAGTGGTTTGTAGTAAACAGAGGTCAGACCAGTCAAGCCCTGAAACAGGGGTAACTTTAACTAATAAACTGTACTAATTGGCCCAACCAAAAATTTTATAAAAAAATTAGTAGATAGGCATATGAGTCTAGATTCAGGGAAAATTTACAGATCTTGATTTCGAGTTTCGTAACTCGAGATATGATTTTTCTTGTGACTGTAACGCAAGTAGCTAAAAAGCTGTGAATTGGCATATGACACCTCATACTCGACTCCGGTGACGATCTCGGGCGTGGGGGCGTTACACTATATAAATGTGATTTGGGCTTAATGGGCCATATATAGGTGATTTGGGCCTAATGGACCAGATATAGGTATGTGAATTTGATTGGGCTTTGTAAGGAGTTTTGGGCCTTGAATATGATAACTACATAAAACATAATAATTATTTGCGATCGTGCACAAGTCATAGGGTTAAGGTGTGGCAACGGGTATATGCATGTCTAGGATTGGATCTAGGGAGAGCTTGGTACTTAAGCGGTCTTAATGACCCACCTCCTCTTCTTTGGAATCCTACTTGGTGCATAGTATTCGTTCATCTTAGCTCACGGAACTTGTTAACGGGCCAAGGCAGGTGAAAATCGTAATTAAGGGAAAATTACTGAAATGCCCTTAAAGGAAAAAATGACCAAAATACCCCTAAGTGTTGAATGTAAGTGACATGCATACATATGATATTCTACTTAGGTTGCATATGGGTTGGGAATTATGGAACGGAAGAAGTATATGAAGATCACATGGTTGCTTGATAATCGTGGATCCAACGGCGGCTTGTAAAGCCCAATATGTAAATGAAGGTAGTTCCGCAGTCGGGATACCCTTGGTGTGTCGGTTGGGTGGGTCGATATTTATATCCCCACATGGTGCGACAGGGGACGGAGCTGGTGTGTAGCGGATGGATAATTTGGATGGGATTAGATTGCATGTTTGATGTATGATGGTTTTTGGAATGCTTTTTTTTTTTTTTTTTTTTTTTTGTGTTGAGGGTTGTACACACTGATTTTGCGAAAACTCACCCCCACTTTTATTTTATTTTCAGGTGAAGCTTAGTAGAAGGTTTGATGTTTGGCGAGACTCTAGGTGGCCAGCTAGCAAGATAATTTGGACTTGGTTTTTTTTAAGCATATAAGTTTTTATTTTATTAAGTATGTTTCAGACCAGATTGTAACAAGGTTTCATTATGTTATTATTACTTGAATTATTATTATTTTCGTTATGAATACGAAAAGTTGAACATTGGTTTCATAAATTAGAGTATGTTTTCTACGTTTTCGCAACTAAATTTTAAAATGACATGTTTTCATAAAATCATATGTTTTAAACAAGTGATTGAAAGGAGTTTTTTTAAGTTAATTATGGTTTCTTTTATTTTAAGAAGGGTTTTCAATAAAAATACAGTTTTCGCTAAAAGACTTCAATGTAACATGCCGGATTCGACCATAACATCTAGGCCGGGTTTAAGGTGTTACATTTAGTGGTATCAGAGCCCGGTTACAAAATTCGGGCTGTGAAGTGGGCCTTATTGTTATTTGGTTTCTTTTTCTTTTTATAAAAAAAAAAATTTGGATCATACTGTTTTGGAAAAAGGGAAAACTTGTTGAGCGGCACACCAAGTCTTTGACGTCGAACCAAGTAAGTATTCTTATTCTTAAGTTTGTTTAAATTATTATACAGTAGATAGTTAGAGGGCTACTTTAGATGATTTTGTTAGAATGGAACCAAAGCCTGTAGGAACTTGAAACTGTAGAGGATTTTTGAAAACAATCTTCTCTTTAAATATTTTCATCGGTATAAGTATTAAACTAACTAAAACTTCATAAAATTTCTAATCCAGATAATACATGAATCGGCGATGAGTGCTAGAAGAGGTGCAAGAGGCCGTGGCCGAGGTCGCGAAAGTGTTAGGGCTGAATCGTCGGCATCGGTCCATATGCCAGATGTTAGAGTAGAAGAGGCTCCGGCCTCACCTGTGGCTAGGAATGGACCGTATGATCAGGCCGCGAGAAAAGATGCATTGTCATAGGCAATGTTGACAATTTTGGAAAGGGTCACTAGGCCCAACAATGGCACTGAAAATCGAGGATCCATTTCGGAGCGACTTCGATCGAATGGGGCTAAAATCTTTAAGGGAATAGCTTGTGTGGCTCCTAACGTGGCGGAGTATTGGTTGGAGGCCACTAAAAGAATAATGGAGGACCTGGATTGTTCACCGGAGCAAAGCTAAAAGAAGCCGTGTCACTACTTAGGGAAGAAGCCTACTAGTGGTGGCTGACGGTGAAAGAGGGCACCCAACCAGAGCGGGTCACTTGGGAGTTTTTCAAAGCTGCATTCCAAATGAAGTATATGAGTGCAAGCTATGTGGATGCTAGAAGGAAGGAGTTCCTGAACTTGACCCAAGGAAACAAATCGGTGGCGGAGTATGAGGCAGAGTTTCTACGCCTTAGTAGGTATGCAAGAGTAATGGTGGCAACGGACTATAAGCGTTGCGTTAGGTTTGAGGGTGGACTGAGAGATAGCCTTAGGGTATTGATAGCTCCACAAAGGGAGCGAGTTTTCTTAGAGTTCATGGAGAAGGAAAAGATATCGGAGGAGGTTAAGCGCACTGCGCGCTTAAATCGGGAAAGAGAAAGGGGTAAGAATAAGAGGGAGGCTGAGACTCCTGGTGTTGGACAGAGGTCTAGGGCTAGGGCCAGAAATAATTGGCCAGTTAGAGCAGGGCCCTCTGCTGCTAATCCAAGGGTGCCACCTTGTGCTAATTACGGGAGAAGACAAGGAGGCGAGTGTTGAAAGAGAATGGGAGCTTGTTTCGCTTGTGGGTCTACGGAGCATAGGATCAAGGATTGCCCTCGAGTGCTAGGTCGAGAGCTAGTAGTGGGCCAAAGTGGTGCTCAGCCACCAAGGGGTGAACAGCTCTCGTCAAAGGGTCATGGACAGGCCAGGGGCGGTAACGGTAATGGACGTGGACATGGAGCGCCAGGCGAAAATGCAGGCCATGCTAAGGCGAGACAGCCAGCTTTGTTTTATGCTGCTCATCGCCGAGAAGGCGGGGATGCCCCAGATGTGATAACGGGTATGTTCTTTATATATGAGTTACTTACACGGCATTGATTGATATTGGATCTACGCATTCATATATTGTATGCAATATGACTAAATCATTGGGTGATATGTTTGAAATGACTACGAATGAGATGACTGTGATCAGTCCATTAGGGCAGTCAGTAGAAGTGAATAAGTTGTTTAGGGAGGTACCCTTAGTAGTCCAAGGAGTTACCTTTTCAGCGGATTTGATGGAGCTGCCATTTAGCGAATTCGACTTAATCTTACATATCGATTGGCTGGTGAAGCACCGAGCCACCTTGGATTACGTGACAAAGCAATGATGTTAAGAACGTCGGAGGATCAGGAAGTAGTGGTGATTGGTGAGTGCCGAAATTTCCTGTCGAATGTGATTTCAGCGTTGAAGGCTGAGAAGTTAGTACGAAAGGGATGCGAAGCCTATTTGGCTTATATTAGTGATACGGAGGCTAAGAGTCTTACTGTTAAGGAGTTGAGAACAATTAGGGAATTTCTAGATGTCTTTCCCGAGGAGCTGCCTGGGTTGCCACCCAGTAGAGAAGTAGAATTTGGAATCGAGTTGTTACCTGGGACGGCTCCGGTGTCCATCCCACCTTATCGGATGGCACCCAAGGATTTGGTAGAACTTAAGGCATAGATTCAAGAATTGTTGGATCGAGGATTCATACGACCAAGTATGTCTCAATGGGGAGCATCGGTGTTATTCGTAAAGAAAAAGGATGGGACGTTACGAATGTGCATCGACTATCGACAGTTAAACAAGTTAACTATGAAAAATAAGTACCCTTTACCGAGAATTAATGATATTTTTTATCAGTTTAGGGGAGCTTCGATGTTCTCGAAGATTGACCTGCGTTCGGGATATCACCAACTAAGGGTTAAAGGAGGCCTCGTATAGGCAGAAGTCGTATGCTGACCTTAAGCGTCGAGAGATAGAGTATGCAGTGGGAGACTTATTTTTTCTTAAGGTCTCTCCGTGGAAGAAGGTATTAAGGTTTAGGCGAAAGGGTAAACTAAGCCTAAGGTTCATTGGGCCATATCGGGTTGTAAGGCGGATTGGGCCAGTCGCTTACCAGCTGGAGTTACCTCCTGAACTAAGCCAGATCCACGATGTGTTTTATGTTTCCATGCTGAGACGATATCACTCAGATCCTTCGTATGTCATGGCGGTTGAAGAAATTGAGGTCAAGCCAGACCTAACCTTCGAGGAAGAGAATATACAAATAATTGGTCGAGGTGTCAAAGAACTAAGAAGGAAGTCCATTCCATTAGTCAAATTAATTTGGTGGAATCACGAGGCTGAGGAGGCTACTTGAGAACCTGAGGAAGTGATACGGCGTCAATATCCTCAACTGTTTGAATCAGGTAAAATTTCGAGGATGAAATTTCTTTTAGGGGGTAGAGTTGTAACGCCCCAAAAATCTCGAAACCCAAAAATCCTGAAATCCCAAACTTTCTTTGTTTTCGATTTTGATAAAAATTGTGTTTTATATTCCTAGCCAAGTGATAATTATAGTAGGTCTTAATTAAGGTTTGAGTTCGAATCTAGGGGCAGAAGAAATTATCGTTTAGTTATTAAAAGAATCAGGGTTGGCAAGCAGTTGGGCTTTTAAATAAAGATAGGGGAAAATGGCATCAAAAAGCCTTTTGGAGGAGTGGCTAAGTGACGCCACTTAAGGAGTAGGGAGGTGACGTTAGTGGCTAGCGAGGAGATCCAAGGTTCGAATCCTAGCTTAGTAATTTTTAGAGTTTAATTTTGGCCTTCTAGAAGGTTAGAAGTGGCGTGAAAATGGACTCCAAGGGAAGTGTTCAGGGGAGAAAATTAAAGAAAGGATCAAGGGGTTATCAGGGAGAAAAATGAGGAGATAAGAAGTGAGGAGCAAGTGGAGCCGAAATGGGAACTTGGGCTTGACGAATTTGACCATAGGGGTTATAAATAGGTGCCAAATGCAAGGGTATAAGGCTAATGTCGAAATCTTTTTCTCACCTTGTTGCTAGAAACACTCTTCCCTAAAAGCCGAAAACTCTTTTCTTTCTTTTCTTTCTCCCAATTTCTATTCTCCTCTACACAATCTTCTTTGCCGATTTCTTCTACTACTCTTCTTCTTTTATTCGTGCCACAAACCTTATTAACCATACTAAGTTGAAAGCCGAAAAAACCAAATCCCCCAAGAGCCAAATACTCTTTGACCGGATCTAGTGTAAGTGTTGCTCTTCCAATCGGTTTTCCTTGCTAAGTATCGATTATTGTCCCTCACTCTTTCTAATCAACTATGGTAGGGAATTAGTATCAGATCTCAGATCTTAGCTCTCTGCCAAAATTGCCTTTAGGTGCTTGTGATTTTCGTAAGTATTCATCTCCCATTGGCTAAGGTGGTCGAATGTTCATAGTTAAGGTAAGGGGACTTATGTTGGATATGAGTCATCTATTATTCTGGTTTTAATAGTTAAGATTGGTACAGATCTAGGAGTTGATCGTGGTTAGTGATTTAAGAAAGGGATGATCGCATAAGGTAAGATTAAGGTGAGGTTTCAGTTTTAGTAAAGATATGTATTAAGCATGCGATTAATTGAAGACTGATATTGTTTGTAGGTTGGTGACTAAGGGAATCGCAGCACGTTTTCTTACTAGGTGTGTACATACACTGCACACACAAGTAGATCGGCAAAAGCTGAAAAGTCAAAATGCCGAAATGCCGAAAAGCCGAAAGTTTGGCTATGGTAGTCTTACGAGTGCACGAACAGTCGTGAGGAGGAAACCAATAGGTTGCCTGAGGCCCACGGGCAATTCTGTGGACTTAGGTTGTGATTTGGCTATATGGGCCAGAATGAGCTAAATGGGCCCGATGGGCTATTGGGCCCATAATAGGCAAAAACTGAACATTGATGCTATGTGATAGGAATTTGTATGTGAGCATGAATATTAAAGTGGCTGGGCCTAACGGGCCTTATAAATGTGATTTGGGCCTAATGGGCCATATACAAGTGATTTGGGCCTAATGGGCCAAATAAAGGTATGTGAATTTGATTGGGCTTTGTAAGGGGCTTTGGGCCTAGAATATGATAACTACATAAAACTTAAAAATTATTTGCGACCATGGAGAAGTCATAGGGTTAAGGTGTGGCAACGGGTATATGCATGTCTAGGATTGGATCTAGGGAGAGCTTGGTACTTAAGCGGTCTCAATGACCCACCTCATCTTCTCTGGAATCCTACCTGGTGCATAGTATTCATTTATCTAAGCTCACGGGACTTGTTAACGGGCCAAGTTAAGTGAAAACCGTAATTAAGGGAAAATTACAGAAATGCCCCTAAGGGAAAAATGACCAAAATACCCCTAGGTGTTGAATGTAAGTGACATGCATCAATATGATATTCTACTTAGGTTGCATATGGGTTAGGAATTATAGAACGGAGGAAGTATATGAGGATCGCATGGTTGCTTGACAATAGTGGATCTAACGGCGGCTTGTAAAGCCCATTATGTAAATGAAGGTAGTTCCGCAACTAGGCTACCCTTGGTGTGTCGGTTGGGTGGGTCGATATTTATATCCCCACATGGTTTGACGAGGGACGGAGCTAGTGTGTAGCGGATGGATAATTTGGATGGGATTGTATTTCATGTTTGATGTATGATGGTTTTTGGAATGCTTGTTTTTTTGTGTATGTTGAGGATTGTACACACTAAGTTTTCGAAAACTCACCCCCTCTTTTATTTTATTTTCAGGTGAAGCTCAGTAGAAGGTTCGATGTTTGGAGGGACTCTGGGTGGCCAGCTAGCAAGATAATTTGGACTTGGATTTTTTTAAGTATATAAGTTTTTATTTTATTAAGTATGTTTGAGACTAGATTGTAACAAAGTTTCATTATGTTATTATTACTTGAATTATTATTATTATTTTCGTTGTGAATACAAAAAGTTGAACATGTTTTTCATAAATTATAGTATGTTTTTTACGTTTTCACAACTAAATTTTAAAATGACATGTTTTCATAAAATCATATGTTTTAAACAAGTGATTGAAAGGAGTTTTTTTAAGTTAATTAAGGTTTATTTTATTTTAAGAAAGGTTTTCAATGAAAACACGGTTTTCGCTAAAACACTTCAATGTAACATGCCGGATTTAGCCATAACGTCTGGGCCGAGTTTGGGCTGTTACATTTATTGTCGATTGTGATATTTTAGAAAACCATTAGTATGGTTGCCATTTTATTATTATTTGCGAAATTTAAGAAAAAATAATTGAGTTAATGTTTTGTTTTACAAAAACCAAATCTTTGTAATGTAGTGGAAATTGATGAAAAATATATGCAATTACCAATTATTAAGTTTCAATGATCCATGCATGCACTGTAATACCCCAAACCCGGCCTAGACATTATGGCTGAATCTGGCAATGTCACATAATAGCGTGTTGAAACTAAGTTGTTACGATAAAACAGTTTCCATTTGTTTACCCTTGTTGACTCCAAAATCGCTTACTTATTTACTCAATTGTTTTAAAACACAATTCATTGTGGAAGCTTTAGAAATCATTTAATTTATGAAAACTGAATTAATTAGGTGAATTCGTCCATCTTAGAAATATCCCTTTGTTTTAAAGAAAACCGTTTGTTTGTTGAGTTTGTGCAATTATTAAATCCACGAAAATAGTCTAAAACTCGAAATAAATGCAAACAGTCCAAAAAGTCCAATTTACATAAAAAATAACCCAGAAAATAATTATGAAATAAACACCAAAATTGAAATTACAATGGTTTAAAAATACGTGTGGCCACCGTCAAGTCCACCGCTGCTTCGATCCGTCAAATCTGGGGATTACCTACGCACATTAAATAGAGAAGGGGGAGTTTATGTAAACTCAGTGTGTAATCCCACAGGAAACAAACAAGAGTATACACAGTGCATAGTCAAATACAGTTTTGGGCCTAAGCCCCTTTCAGTATCAATAGTGGTTTGGGCCTTAGCCCATCACAGTATCAGTAGCAGTCATGCAGTATTCAGTAAAAAAGTCCTACCCAATCAGCCTCTACACACCATCTCCATCCAACCCTACACTCCATGTGGGGATTAAATCAACCCACCCATACCTACACTCCAGGTAGTATCAAATACGGCACAAAACAATAGTTTACAGCTGAGCTGCCAGTATATTAGAGTTCAGAACCTCTTAGTACACTTCCTCCAAATATAATCAACCCAACCCCATGCAATGCAACATACAAATCATGACATGCTATCTCATGATATCAGTACATATAACCAATTTAGTATACATGCATACTGTCATCAGGCTCAATATATATAAATCAAACAGTCAATTCACACAATTAAGGGTCTAAGTGATGCTCGACCCTATAATAGGTTCACAGTTGACTTC
The DNA here is from genome assembly GCA_025698465.1 of Gossypium longicalyx. NCBI lineage: Eukaryota > Viridiplantae > Streptophyta > Magnoliopsida > Malvales > Malvaceae > Gossypium > Gossypium longicalyx. The sequence continues at coordinate 58,290,154 of CM046998.1, forward strand.
GGCAACACGTGCAACCTTAGCAATCAATTCAGTGAAAATGGGCTCACACACCTATGTGGCCTGCCCGTCTGGGCCCACACGGCCTAAATTGGCCTTGGCCATATGGATCACACGGCCTGGCCCAAAATCCCACACTCCCATGTGGGCCCACACGGTCCAAATTGGCCTTGCTCGTGTTTCGCACACTGTAACATCCCGAAATAGGGTTTAGTCAAAATAGTGGTTTCGCGACCACAAATCTGACATTAAAATATTTATTTTATGATTATTATAAAGTCTAGAATATGAGACTATGCATGTGTTAAGATTTCATGAAGAAATTCTTTGAGTAACGTGTCCAATTGGAAATTAGGGATTAAATTGAATAACTTGCAAAACTTGGATTCTAGAAGCAATTTGTATGAAATTTCTTCAGATTATAAATTAGAAGGTCTTAGAGAGCAATTTTCTCAATTTCTAAGTTTTTGGACAAAAATAGGCTTGCATGGATGAAATTTTAAAGAAAGGACTTAAGGGTATTTTGGTCATTTGGCATTTGAATGAAATAAAATGGGAAAAATGAACCAAAATCAGCTCATTTCTCTTCTCCATGCTGCCGAAACTTCAAGGGACTCCATAGCTAGGGTTTTCAACATTTTCAAGCTCAATAGTAAGTGCACCCAAGCCTCGTTTTTAATGTTCTTTGTATTTTTAAAATCCCGGTAGCTTACTCTCTCCATTTCTACCCATATTTCATGCTAGGGTTCATGTTTAAAAATTTACCCATTCATGAGTTTCTTGTATTTTGATGGTTTATGGAGGAATATGAAAGTTAAAGGTGTGTTAAACATCTTTTCCTAGATGATTTTCATGAAAAACCCCTAAAGGGACCTATTTGCAAAAGTTGTTAAAATGCGGTAGAAATGTGAAAATAATGGAAAATGTGGGCTGCCATAAGATGGAAAATTGTTCGGCTAGGCTTGGGTAAGATATAAATTGCATGTACTTCATTATACGAGCCTAGGGACTAAATTGTAAAAATGTGAAAGGTTAGGGGCAAAATAGTCATTTGGACCAAGGGTGAAATTTAGGCTAAAATAGTACAATGTGAGGTATTAATGATTTAATTTTATTGTTATAGACCCAAGGAACAAATTCCGGCGGTCGACTGAGAAAAACGAAAGGTTTTAAAATAACCGAAACACATCACTGAAACGAGTACCAGGTAAGTTCGGATAACTTAAAGTAAACTCATAATATGCATAATTGTATGATTTATAAATGGATGATGATTGCATTGTTGATGGCATGAAAATGCATGGAATGCATCTTTGATAATGATTTGTTGAGAAATGTCTCAGTTGAGGTTAGAAAGGGAATTAGATGGATAAACTATGATTGACATGTGACTTGAGATCCTGCATGTGTTGCAGGAAGGATTTAGCCCAGACGGGTAATCCGATGATCTCAAGTATGAAAAGGATCTAGGCCGGACGGGTGTTCCCTGAATAATCGAGCCTCTCGAAGAATATGTGTGCATTGTGGATTTAGCCCGGATGGGTAATTGATTAAGGTCTGAATTTAGCTTGGACTGGTAATTCAGACTCGAGCTCATTAAGGGTGTTTGTCTCTATAAGGGATTTAGCCTGGACTGGTAATCTCGACATCACCTTATGGGTTTATATTACAGGGGATTTAGCTTGAACTGGTAATCCCGTCGTAAGATGTGAGGTTCGCGGGAGTGCATACTTAAATGATCATTCGTATGAATTGACGGTGATTGGATAATCCATCGAGATTTCCTAGAAACTCAATGGGACTAAAATGAAGTATATGTATAAATGACATGTTGAATGATTAGCTCGTCTAAGATAAACTACATGGTGTTTTGTTATGTGACTAACTCATTGATTGAGTACATGCGATAGGGAAACCATTTTCATATTTGTTGGTTTCATTATCTAATAAGGATGCATGCTAAATAATCGGTAAGTTTACTATCCAGTTATTTAAGCTTACTAAGCATGTAAATGCTTACCCCTCTCTTTTTCCCCATTGTCAGAGCTCGAGGACTCGAAAAGATTGAAAGACGGTTGGAGAGTCTACACACTATCAACTAGACCAGCTTTTGGTATATAGACTCTTATGTTTTGTCCAATGGCATGTATAGAGCTTTTGAGTATTTTGTTATATGTGCCATTTGGTTTGCCAAAAATGAAGGCATGTAAAGTTATATTCATCTTTTTGTATATGGCTATGGAAATTGGCTTATTTTGAAGTAGGCTATGACCTACAAATCTATGCATGTTTATGTTCATATGTGATGGTTTGGTCTTCAATTGGCAATGAGTTATAAAAACGAGCCAATCCTAAATATGTCTAGTATACATGGAAATCTTTAAATGCAGATGAGAATTAACTTAGTATGTATGGAACAATGACATGAGGTTAATCAAATTTTTATATTTATAAATGTACCATTTTGGCCTTAACATGCACTAAAGTAATCTATAAGTATGGAGGGTGATCAAAGGCTTGGAAAATGGCCTAATAAGGTCCACACGGGTAGATACACGAGTGTGTGTCTAGGCCATGTGTGACACACGGCTCACCCTCATGGGTGTGTGGTATGGTCGTGTGTCCCCTGCACGTAAAATTTTAAGTCAGTATAGGACACGGGCTAAGAACACGAGCATGTGTCTTGGCCGTGTGCTTTTAACAGAATGATGAGGTTGAAGTCAGTATTGCACACAGGCTGAGGACACGGGTGTGTCCTAAGCCACACGGGCATGTATAACTACACGGCCCCATCACACGGGCGTGTTGCACTTCAAGCAAGGAAAATTTTTCTAAGGTACTCAAAGTGTATCGAATGTTTTCAGTTTTGTCTCGTACTACCCCTAAGTGTGTTTTAGGCCTCGAAGGCCTGTGTAAGGGACAAGGTGTACATATTTGAATGGTTTTAAGTTTGGAAAAAGTTCAGTGACTCGATTTAGTAAGTTTGTAAAGGTGAAACTATCGGTAATGCCTCAAACCCTATCCCGGTGTAGGATACGGGTGAGGGGTGTTACATTTAGTGGTATCATAGCTACGGTTTAGTTGGTTCTAGGACTACCGTAGAGGGTATTGAAGTTTGCTATACATGCCATTATATGAGCGTTGATAGTGTGATATCTCCTAACTGTTTAAAATTGTTTTGAATATAGTAAATGTCTTTTAATCAAGCACAAGATGAGTCCGAAGGAGCCGAGAGCCACGCTCTAGCTTCCGTACAACAAGCTGTATCTAGTAGTAGTAGACGAGTTATGTCTGAAGGCTTGAAAGAGGCCCGAGCCGCCTTCTTTAACATGATGGAATGGTTTGAGGATTATTTAAGGAATTGCCCCAACATAACACGACTGCCCCCGCCTCTTAACCAACCCGATGAGGAATTTCCACGAGGTATATCACCAGTAAGAACTGGTAAAGCCCCCGTAGATAAGCTTAGAAAGTATGGGGCCAAGGAATTTAGCGCTAAAATTAAGGATGATGCTGAGAGAGCCGAGTTCTGGCTCGAGAGTACCACACGGGTTTTAGATGATTTATCGTGCACACCTAAAGAGTGCTTGAAGTGTGCCGTGTCTCTCTTGAAGGACACTGCGTACCACTGGTGGAAGACCGTATCTTCGGTGGTGCCAAAAGAAAATATCACTTGGGAATTCTTCCAAGAAGAGTTTAGGAAGAAGTATATCAGTCAAAGGTTCTTAGACTCGAAGCGAAAGGAGTTCTTGGAACTCAAACAAGGGAATAAGACTGTGGCTGAATACGAAAGGGAGTTTGTAAGATTAAGTCAGTACGCAACTGAGTGGGTTCAAACCGAGTCTGAAATGTGTAAACGCTTTGAGGAAGGTTTAAATGAGGACATCAAGTTATTGATTGGGATTCTTGAAATACAGGAGTTCACCGCATTAGTTGATCGGGCCAAAAAGGCCGACGAACTTAATAATGAAAGAAAGTAAGCAAAGAGAGAGGCTCGAGTTGCGAGCAAGAGATTCAGTGGTAGGACACTCTCATTTTCTACAAAGAAATCAAGGAGCCAACATGAACGCTACACTTCATCTGTAGGATATTCGGATAGAATGAGAAGCTCTAAACGACGAGATCAAATGTCTTCCTCCCCAATGGTGACAAGTTTGGGGAGTGTAAATGACCAAAAGCCGAAGTGTAAGAGTTGCAACAAATTTCACTTTGGAGAATGCCGAGTAAAGAGTGGTGCATGTTTCAGATGTGGTTCTCTTGACCACTTTCTCAGGGACTGCCCAGAATGAATTGAAAAAGAAGTGGAAGTAACTCCGAAGTCGAGTGCTCCCATGGCACGAGGTAGACCTCCAAGATACCCTGGAAGTGCTAGTGGCAGTCGAGTTGCGGACAAAGACGCTGCAAAATCAGAGGCTCGAGCCCCGACAAGGACGTATGCAATATGCGCTCAAGAGGAAGCCTCTGCTCCCGACGTTATTACGGGTACGTTTTCTCTTTTCAATACATGTGTTATTGCCTTAATTAACCCAGGATCGACGCATTCATGCATTTGCATGAGATTGGTATCTAGTATGAACATACCCATTAAACCTACAGAATTTGTTGTTAAAGTGTCGAACCCACTAGGCAAATCAGTTCTGGTTTATAAAGTCTATAAGAATTGTCCTTTGAAGATTCATGGACAATGTTTTTCGGCTAACCTTATGTTGTTACCTTTTGACGAGTTTGATTTAATACTTGGTATGGATTGGTTAGCCTTGCATGAGGTAATTGTAAATTGTGGTAGCAAGCATATTAAATTGAAATGCCCAGATGGTAAGATTCTTCGGGTTGATTCAAGAGAGTTAGGCACGTCACCAGCTATAATCGGCAATGGTTGCTCAGAAATATATGAGAAAATAGTACGAAACCTACCTTACTTTTGTGTTGAACATGAGGGAATCGGAGTTGAAGCTTGAGATGGTGCCTATAGTATACAAATATCTAGACGTATTTCTGGAAGAATTACCTGAATTACCTTTCGAGAGAGAGATAGAGTTTGGTATTGAATTGGTGTCAGGAACAACTCCTATTTCTATTGCTCCGTACAGAATGGCGCCAACTGAGCTAAAAGAATTAAAAGCACAGTTGCAAGAGCTTACGGATAAAGGTTTTGCTAGGCCAAGCTTTTCACCTTGGGGTGCCCCCGTATTGTTTGTAAAGAATAAAGATGGTTCAATGAGATTATGTATAGATTATCGACAACTGAACAAGGTAACTATCAAGAATAAGTATACTTTGCCAAGGATCGATGATCTATTCAACCAGTTAAGAGGTGCCACTGTGTTCTCTATAATAGACTTGAGGTCTGGCTACTATCAGTTACGTGTTAAGGAATCGGATGTGCCAAAGACAGCTTTTTGAACCAGATACGGTCATTATGAATTTCTGGTTATGCCATTTGGATTGACGAACACACCGGCAGTATTCATGGACCTAATGAATAGGATTTTTCGGTCATACTTGGATAAGTTTGTCATTGTGTTCATTGGCGACATCTTAATTTATTCTAAAGATGAGTTAGAGCATGCAAAGCACCTGAGAACTATGTTGCAGACCTTACGGGAAAAACAATTGTATGCTAAGTTTAGCAAGAGTGAATTTTGGCTCCAAGAAGTTGGATTTTTGGGTCATATTGTTTCGGGTGAAGGCATCCTAGTTGATCCAAGTAAAATCTCTGCTATTATTAAATGGAAACCACCTAAAAATGTAACCGAGGTTAGAACCTTTTTGGGCTTAGCCGGTTCCTACCGAAGATTTGTAAAAGGATTCTCCATGATAGCAACTCCAATGATGAGGTTGCCATAGAAAGATGTTAAGTTTGAATGGACAGAAAAGTGTCAGCAGAGTTTCGAGAAGTTAAAGACATTGCTAACTAAAGCTCCTGTTTTTATATTACCTGAGCCGGGAAAAGAGTTTATAGTCTACAGTGATGCATCCTTGAACGGATTGGGTTGTGTACTTATGCAAGATGGCAAGGTGATAGCCTACGCTTTACGGCAGTTGAAGCCACACGAGAAGAACTATCCGACACATGACTCAGAGCTCGCCGCTATTGTCTTTGCCATAAAAATCTGGAGGCATTACTTATATGGTGAGACTTGTCGTGTATTTACTGATCACGAGAGTTTGAAATATTTGATGACTCAAAAATAGTTGAACCTGAGACAACGAAGGTGGTTGGAATTAATAAAAGATTATGAGCTAATCATTGACTATCACCCGGGAAAGGTGAATGTGGTCGCAGATGCGTTAAGTAGAAAATCTTTGTTTGCACTGAGAGCCATGGACGCTCGGGTAGCATTTCTTGAAGATGGTTCGGCCTTGGCAGAGTTAGGGGCTAGGCCGACATTTCTTCAGGAAATCTATGATGCTCAGATTAATGATAGAGACCTGCAGGCTAAAAGGACTCAATGTGAGTCAGGCATTGAATCAGATTTTCGGATTGGTCCTAATGGATGTATGATGTTCAGGGATAGAGTTTGTGTACCCAAAGATGATGAACTTATTCGAAAAACCTTGCAAGAAGCGCATAACATCTGTTTGTCTATTCACCCAGGAAGTACCAAGATGTACAACGATTTGAAGAAAATGTACTGGTAGAACGGCATGAAAAGAGACATTTCTGAATTTGTATCGAAATGTTTGATATGTCAGCAAGTTAAGGCTGAACATCAAGTGCCTTCAGGTTTGTTACAGCCTGTAATGGTCCCTAATGGAAGTGGGACAAAGTTACTATGGATTTTGTGACAGGATTACCATTGACTCTGAAAAAGAAAGATGCTACATGGGTTGTGGTGGATAAATTGACGAAGTCGGCTCATTTCATTTTGGTACGAACTGATTAGTCTCTTAATAGATTGGTTGACTTGCATATATCTGAGAATGTGAGATTACATGGGGTACCGCTATTGATTATTTCGGACAGAGACTCGAGGTTCACTTCGAGATTCTGAAAGAAGTTACAAGAAGCCCTGGGTACAAAATTGAGTTTTAGTACGGCTTTTCACCCTCAAACCGATGGTCAGTCTGAGCGGATGATTCAGATTCTTGAGGATATGTTGCGATGTTGCATCCTCGAATTTCAAGGTAGCTGGGAAAAGTATTTGTCATTGGTAGAATTTGCCTACAACAACAGTTTTCAAACAAGTTTGAAGATGGCGCCTTATGAGGCCTTGTATGGCAGAAAGTGCCGAACTCTATTATACTGGACAGAACTCAAGGAAAGTAAAATTCATGGGGTTGACCTGATTAAGGAAACTGAAGAAAAAGTTAAAGTGACACGAGACTGTTTAAAAGCGGCATCGGATAGGTAAAAGTCATATGCTGATCTGAAAAGAAAAGAGATTAAATTTCAAGTCGGAGATAGAGTATTCTTAAAAGTATCCCCATGGAAAAAGGTGTTGAGATTTGGTCGGAAAGGCAAATTGAGTCCGCAATTTATCGGACCATACGAGATCACTGAAAGAGTTAGACCATTAGCCTATCGTTTGGCATTACCACCCGAATTAGAAAAGATTCATGATGTGTTTCACGTATCTATGTTAAGGCGATATCGATCAAACCCCTCTCATGTGATTTCACCAATAGAGATTGAGATTAGACCAGACATGACCTACGGAGAGGAACCGATCAAGATTTCGGCTCGTGAGGTTAAAAAGTTGAGAAATAAAAATGTAGCTTTAGTAAAGGTTTTATGGCATCGACATGATGTAAAAGAGGCTACATAGGAACTAGAAGAAACCATGAGAAACCAATATCCGAACCTGTTTACTGGTAAGACTTTCGAGGACGAAAGTCCCTAAGGGGGCAGAAACGTAACATCTCGAAATAGGGCCTAGTCGGAGTAGTAGTTTTGGGACCACAAATCTGACATTAAAATATTTATTTTATGATTATTATGAGGTCTAGAATATGAGAATATGCATGTGTTAAGATTTCATGAAGAAATTCTTTGAGTAAGGTGTCCAATTGGAAAGTAGGGACTAAATTGAATAATTTGCAAAACTTGGATTCTAGAAGCAATTTGTATGAAATTGATTTAGATTATAAATTAAAAAGTCTTAGAGAGCAATTTGCCCAATTTCTAAGTTTTAGGACAAAAATGGGCTTGCATGGTTGAAATTTTAAAGAAAAGACTTAAGGGCATTTTGGTCATTTGGCATTTTAATGAAATAAAATGGGAAAAATGAACCAAAATCAGCTCATTTCTCTTCTCCATGCTGCCAAAACTTCAAGGGACTCCATAGCTAGGGTTTTCAACATTTTCAAGCTCAATAGTAAGTGCAACCAAACCCCGTTTTTAATGTTCTTTGTATTTTTAAAATCCCAGTAGCTTACTCTCTCCATTTCTACCCCTATTTCATGCTAGGGTTCATGTTTAAAAATTTACCCATGCATGATTTGCTTGTATTTTGATGGTTTATGGAGGAATATGAAAGTTAAAGGTGTGTTAAACATCTTTTCCTAGATGATTTTCATGAAAAAACCCTAAAGAGACCTTTTTGCAAAAGTTATTAAATATGCGGTAGGAATGTGAAAATAATGGAAAATGTGGCCTGCCATAAGAGGGAAAATTGTTCGGCTAGGCTTGGGTAAGATAGAAATTTCATGTGCTTCATTATACGAGCCTAGGGACTAAATCATAAAAATGTGAAAGGCTAGGGGCAAAATGGTCATTTGGGCCGGGGGTGAAATTTAGGCTCAAATAGTACAATGTGAGGTATTAATGATTTAATTTTATTGTTATAGACCCGAGGAACAAATTCCGGAGGTCGACCGAGGAAAACGAAAGGTTTCAGAATAACCGAAACACATCACCGAAACGAGTACTAGGTAAGTTCGGATAACTTAAAGTAAACTCATAATATGCATAATTGTATGATTTATAAATGCATTATGATTGCATTGTTGATGTCATTAAAATGCATGGAATGCATCATTGATAATGATTTGTTGGGAAATGTCTTGATTGAGGTTAGAAAGGGAGTTAATGGATAAACCATGATTGACATGTGACTTGAGATCCTGCATGTGTTGCAGAAAGGATTTAGCCTGGATGGGTAATCCGATGATCTCAAGTATGAAAAGGATCTAGCTCGGACGAGTGTTCCTTGAATGATCGAGCCTCCCGAAGAATATGTGTGCATTGTGGATTTAGCCCAGACTGGTAATCCAATTAGGGTCTGAATTTAGCCTGGACTGGTAATTCAGATCCGAGCTCATTAAAAGGGTGTTTGTCGCTATAAGGGATTTAGCTTGGACTGGTAATCCCGACATCACCTTATGGGTTTATATTACGGGGGATTTAGCCTGGACTGGTAATCCTGCCGGAAGATGTGAGGTTCGTGGGAGTGCGTACTGAAATGATCATTCGTATGAATTGACGGTGATAGGATAATCCATCGAGATTTCCTAGAAACCCAACGGGACTAAAACGAAGTATATGTATAAATGACATGTTGAATGATGAGCTCGTCTAAGATAAGTTACACGGTGAAATTATCAGTGACCCGATTTAGTAAGTTTGTAAAGGTGAAATTATCGGTAACGTTTCGAACCCTATCCCGGCGTAGGATAAGGGTGAGGGGTGTTACACACACGGCCTACCTGGCCATCACACGGCTGTGTCATGTGCGCATGGCCTGGCCTCGTCGATCACACACCTGTGTTATGTCACACAGCCTACCACATGGGCGACCACACAGAATCAACAAACATTCATAATTTGCACAGGATGAACCAATCCAACAGAATCAACAAAGTTGCCGTTATAAAACATGTCATAAGACGGAATCTTCATGGCATCTTTTGAAACAACATCGTTAACATTAATATGTGAATAGTAATTAACCAAATCAAGTGACTTTGATTTGATAAATAAAGAATCCTTACCTTCCTTACCTTCGATCGCAAGTGGGTGGTTGTCATTCGCGAACTCACCTTTTTTGAACAACCTAAAACACCTCTCGTTTGGAAGGTAATGTAGATGGAATGGGTCACACAAACTTCTAGGAACCTGAAAAGTTAAATCACAAAAAGATCGAACATGTGGGTTAGTAGAAATAATTCTCACTTGCTCACTTGTTTTCCCACTCGATTCTTTTTCTTCTGAATCACTCGTTTCTTTTATTTCAATTTCTTTCTCTTTAATCTCTTTTTCAATTTCTTTTTCAACTTCTTTTTCTCTCTCAAATTTCTTTTCATTCTCTTTTTCAATCTCATTTTCTTTTTCAATTTCTTTTTGCTTTTCAAAGGCTTTTTCAAGTTCTCTCAAGATTCGCTCATTTTCTCTCTTACTTGCCTCTTGCCTCTCTTTTCTTTTTATTTCATTTTCTTTTTCTTCCTTTGCTTTTTCTTTTCTTTTCTTTGTTTTGTCTTTACAAGAATGTACAAAAGAACGATGAGAATACAAATCTTGTTCGAAAGATGAAAAACTATTTGCATATGATTCACAATCAAGACTTCTTGAAGAATACTCAGAGTAAGATTTCGTTGACGATCTAGTAGGAGTATGTCTTTCTCTCCGAACGCCATCTTGGAGCAAATCAAAATCGTAATTGGCTTCTCGTCTTCTCGAATTTCTTGAAGAAAAGGACTTTCGATCGAAGTCACTTCTCGAATTCGCTGATGAATATGAGTCATAGTATGAATCTCTTTGTCTCGAAGTAGATGGCGAAAAGGTATCACGATAGGAACTTTTTCTCAAGTAGTAGTCGGGGGTATATCTCCGTGGGGTTCTTGTCTCCATTTTTCGACTCGAAGAAACTCTATCACTTTGATCTTGTTTTTCCAAATGATTTAATCTCTCGTGTATGTTCTTAGTGTTGGACTCCATCATTTTTCGCATTTCTTGTACCAAGTATTGGTATTCCAATTCGGTGAACTCTTCGCGTGACATGATTTTTTTATGCTGAAAAGAAAATGTTAGATCACAAAACAAAATAAAAAATTAAGTACCTCACCACAAACCTCACAATTTCGCTCGAAAAGAAAAAAATGATGAACACTCCACTCGTGTTTGCACTCGTTTTTAGGCTTTTTCAAACTCTCGAATGATCTCACACACTCTAGCCTTTTACCACTCAAGCTTACTCTCGTAACCTCGTATTTTGTTTCTTTTGACTTGACTAGGTGCTTTGAGGTCAGCTTCAAACGGTTACAAGGGTTAAAACGTATGGTGTACGGGTAGGCTAAAAGAAAAAAATAATTTTCTTAAAATAGTATGGCGTTTTGGAAATGGGGGGTACAAGATTGTTGAAAAGATCACTTGCTGATCGGTATAAAAGAAATAGAAAGAACTTGTTCACTTCACTTTTTTTTTTGATAATTTCGTATCTCTTTTTTTTTTACAACTTTCAATATATCACTTTACAACGATAAAAATGAAAATACAATTTTTTTTTGTTCGAATATTTTTTTTCACAACGAACCTATTTCGATCTTGTTACGGACGTCGGCGCCTCTCGATTTACAAGTTCTGATACCAAATGATGTGATCCGGCCCGGGTAGACGAGTCGAATTCACGTAGTTGCCTGATCGTAGTTCGAGAGAGTCGTTCGTACCTCGGATTTTAGAAATAGAAGTGAATGGATAGGTTTGGATAGCGGAAGGTTTTCAAAAGTTATGCAAAAGGGTAGTGATAGGTTCAGCTAAGGAAAACAAGAAAGGATGTTGGATAGATGGGGGATGGAAAAACGATCTCAACGTCAAGAATGATTCAACACTAAAAAGTGTCACCCCGATTCCTATATTGTTAAGGTGAAACGATGGATAGAAGGATAGGTGAACGCCACACCAAGATTGGTGATAAGTTCAAAACAAGTCGGTTGATGCCACTAGCACAAGCTAGATAAGTCTTCGAAACTTGTACGAGATATGAGAGGAAGCAACCTCATAAGAACAAAGTTCATTAACAAATTTGGCAAAAGTCCTTTACAAATGAAATCAACAAACTATTTATACTAGTTTCTTAGGGTAACCGAATAGACAATTCATGAACTTAACTATTAAGCAATGAACCTAATTTAAGACATGAATATTCTAGAAAAATGACCATTGAAGTCCTTTGTCCATGTTCGGCCGAATGAGGAGGTAAGCGGGCAGTTTCATGTATGAGCAAGCTTTGGAAGCCAAGGGAATGGTCTAGGTTCGGCCATGGGATGCATGAAACTCCCAAAGGGTGTCTCTTGGCCGAATAGGTGCTTAGGAAACTCCAAGGGTCCTCCCACATGCATTGGTTGTACATGGAACTTGGAAGGGGGCTTGAACCTAGCCGTACATGCACTTGCATTAATGACCCTCCATTCATGAATATGTGCCGTCCAAGGGAGATGCACCTTTCAATATGCATTAACCTTCCATGTACATGAATGTATGTTCTCCAAACATTGAACCGAACCATTCATGAATCTTTCCGTTCAATGAACATTCCCGTTCATGCACCTTGCATTGAATGCCATGAATGTATCTTCCAAATTCGGCTAACCTACAAAATTAAATAACAAAATTAAATAACACACAACTATTCATATAATTATAAATTAAAATAATAACTAAATAACTTAATAACACTAACTAAATTTGAACACAATAATTATAAGTCAACTTATAATAAATTCGGCTAGTTCAAATAGTCAAAAACACTTAGTGAGCTAAAATGAGCTAGGGAATTTGGCATGAGCTGTAGCAAACTTAGTTATAAGCTAGATTAAAACTTAATTTATTGAAATGAAAAAGGAATGAGCTAAATCGAGCTAAGTTCGAGCTCAAACGAGCTAAAACGAGCTCAAGTGAGCTGATGTGAGCTGAATGGCGCATGGGGGAGCTGAAAAGGAGATGAGATCGGATTGCAATATAGTGCATGGAGTCATCAAGGAGTTGTTCTTAGCTCCTCCAACTTTATGGAGCTGGTTATCTTCCCAAATGCGCGTCACAAAGGCCGATATAGCATCTTGAAGTTGCTTGGTTTGGGCTCGGGTCATGGGACCTTTTGGCAGCTCAATAGATACTTAGTGTGCATTCGAGGATGCCCCGCGTGTGCTGACATCAAAATGTGTTTATTTTTATGTTTCATGGTAGAATATGAAGGCTGAAATTATGTTAAACAACTTTTGCTAAGCGGTTTTAAGCAAAAATGAGTAAAACGGCTTAATCGGTAAAAGTTGTTATTGTTCATAACTATGTGTTAGAGTGAGAATTTGATGTTGCCATAGAAGGGAAAAATGATCAGCATGTCATAAAACATAATAATAAGGGATGAATTTTAATTCCCGAGCCTAGGGGAAAAAGTGTAAATATGTAAAAGTTTAGGGGCAAAATTGTAATTTTGCAAAAGTTTGAGTTAAGGAATTTTTTGAATATTAAATTAATTAAGTAAAATATGATGTTTTAGATCCCGGAAAACGAGATTTGAACCTAGAATGGGAGAAAAATCGAAAATCGGGAAAGTTGGTAAAATGGCCGTTTTAGTATCGAGGTAAGTTCATATGTATAATAAGCATTAATTTATGCATGTTTCAATTTAAAATTTACATATTTACTATGATTGCCGAGGTGTTGAAAGTAAGTATAATTATGATGATTTAAATGTTCAATATTAATTCGACATGGAAATGAGAAAGTATGTAAGTTGGTATGTAAATAATACATTATCTTTATTATGTTTTTATATTTCAGCATATTTTATGTATTGTAGCTGATTTTTGAATCATAATTGACTATTGGAAGTATGGAATCAAGTATTAGAAAGAGAGAGAAATCTCAGTTGAACCTTCGGAAAGATTGGATGATACAGATGGTATGTAGCTAGGTCACATGTATGGTGCTGAGTGCACATCATGTGTACAAGAGAGTTACGAGACATTATGATGTAGCTAGGTCGCATGGGTGATACTATGTGTACACCATGTAGACAAGAGAGCTACGGAATTTATGTAGCTAGGTCGCATGCGTGGTTCCAGGTGAAGGACACCATGTAGACAAGTGAGCTATGAGATAAACTGGCTAGGTCACATGGGTGGTACTAAGTGTTCACCATGTGTACAAGAGAGACAAAATTATGTGTACAATCGAGCTAGGTCACATGAGTGGTGCTAAGTGAAGGCCACTATGTGTACAAGAGAGCTTCAATTTTAAAGGTGGGTTGTGTGCGATACCATCACGTATCTGTTATTATTCCGAAGCGTTCAACTGGGAAATTGATTAAATGAAATTGTGTATGACTTTGTGATGATAAGTGTAAGTATATACGTGTGTAACTGATGAGCAATATGCTCGATATGTGATTGGAAATTGGAAAGATTGTTATGGGTAAGTGATGAATACAACTGAAGTAGGAAAGATCAAAATTGACAATAAAACTGTTATGGATAGTTGCAGTGATGTGAATCTAAAAATTTACCAAAAATAGTAGAAATTGAATCAGAGACTGAATGAGATATAAAATTAAAGCTTAATGAGTCTATTTTCATATAACAGAAACAGAGCAAGCAAAAGAATTCTATATTATGAGATATTTAAGTTTTTGAGAGACTGGTTCAGAATGACTACGTGATCCCCTGTTCTGACTTGGAAAAATCATTAAAAATTGTACAAAAATAATTAGGGGATATAATTTATATGCTTGAAATCCTTAATGAGTATAGTTTCAAATAAAATAAACTATAACATCCTTTTAATTCTGTACAAGGATAAAATTGATTCGTAGTAAAAAGTGGTCAGAACAGTTGAGCAGTGAAACAGATGTAACTTCAATGAATAAGCTGTACTAATTGGCTGGACCAAAAATTCTGAAAATTTTATGATAAGAATATACGTGAATATAGTTTCAGGAAAAATTAAAGTTTTGTAATTTGGAGTTCTGTAGCTCCAGAAATAAATGATTTAGCTGCTGGTACTCTGCTAGACAGCTTATTTTGAACCTGTTTATGATTGTAATAGTGAAAGTATGTGTGTGTTTGTGATGGTAATATTCCGGGAACATATTGTGACTTCATTTAAAGTATGATAATGTATTGTTTATTAATATTTACATACTTACTTACTAATCGATAATGCTTACTCCCTTCCTTTCCTTTTTCCTATAGTGTCCCAGATGTTAGCTCGAGTTGGAGGTCGCCGGAGGTTAAATCACACTATCAAACTATTGATCGATATATAAAGGTTTTAAAGTATTTTTAAGTCTTTGGCATGTATGGAGACTCGTTTAATTGTTACTAAGTTGCTAGGAATTGGCCTAAAATACTGACCTATGTTATTTGAAGGTTTCTATTGTATAAAGTCATTTAATGTAGATAGTCTTGATTATGTTATTAATTAAATGATGCAATTTATGAATGTGCATGCTTGCCTATGTTTGTGGTTGAATTAAAGCATGATATGGGTCTTGTAAGCTCTTTTTAAGGGACAGCTTGAATGTGTTTGAAAAAGTTTTAAATTAGAGTGAAATTATGAATCGGTTTTTATAAGATGATTAGTGATTAAGTCCGGTAATGCCTCGTACCCTGTTCCGGCGTCGAACACGGGTAAGGGGTGTTACATGAGGATACTGCTGACTCATTGTATCCTCAGGCTCCCACTTGGCCTCCTCAATGCTATGATTACACCATAGAACCTTCACCAAAGGAATAGACTTCCTCCTCAGAACCTTTATGTCACGATCCAGAATCTGGACAAGCTCCTCATCAAAGGTCAAGTCTGGCCTAACCTCAATCTCCTCAACAGGGACAACATGAGTAGGATCAGAGTGATAGTGCCTCATCATAGAAAAGTGAAACACGTCATAGATACGATCCAACTCTGGAGGTAACTCCAACTGATAAGCAATCGATCCCACTCGCTTCAGAATACGGTAAGGTTCAATAAACCTAGGGCTGAGCTTACCCTTACGACCAAACCTAAAGATCTTCTTCCATGGCAAGACCTTAAGAAAAACAAAGTCCACCACAGAATACTCAATCTCGCACCTTTTCAAATTCGCATACGATTTCTACCTATCCGGTGCTGCTTTCAGTCGATTCCGAATCAATCTGACCTTTTTCTCAATCTCAGAAACCAATTCAGGAACCAGAACACGTCGCTCACCCAACTCAGTCCAACATAAGGGAGTGCGATACTTACGACCATATAGGGCCTCGTAAGGTGTCATCTAAATGCTAAAATGGTAACTATTATTATAGGAAAACTCTGCTAACGGCAGATAATCCTCCGGACTGCCTCGAAAATCAATAGCACAGCTCCTCAACATGTCCTCTAGTATCTGAATCACCCTCTCAGATTGGCCATTAGTTTGAGGATGGAACGCAGTACTGAAGTCCAACCTTGAACCTAAAGCTTCATATAGCTTTTTCTAGAACCGATGCGTGAAACGAGAATCCCTATCAGAAATGATTGAAATTGGTATCCCATGCAGTCTCACTATCTCAGAAATATAAAGCTTCACCAGCTTCTGCAGAGAATAATCCACCCTAACCGGTATGAAATGCGCAGACTTGGTCAACCGATCCACGATGATCCATACTGAATCCTTCTTAGTGGGTGTTAGGGGTAACCCACTAACGAAGTCCATGGTTACTCGTTCCCACTTTCATTGAGGATTCTTAACCGGCTACAGCAAACCTGAAGGTAACTAATGCTCAACCTTAACCTACTGGCACGTCAAACATCTCGCCACAAAATCAGTAACCTCACGTTTCAACCCTGGCCACCAATATAACTCATGGAGGTCTCGGTACATCTTATTTCCATCATGATACATAGCATAAGATCTACTATGCACCTCTCTCAATATAAACTGTCTCAGATCAGTATTATTTGGAACATAGATTCTCTCACGGAAGTAGAGTACCCCATCACTATTTAGTCCAAAATTCATAGTGCTACCACTCTCAATCTGTCGGAACCGAAAACGTAAGGTCTCGTCCTCCAACTGCTTACCCTTAATCTGCTCAATCCATGTCGGCTTAACTTGAAGCTCGGCTAATAAGCTACTATCATGAAATACGCTTAGGCAAGCAAACATCATCCTCAAATCAATCATAGCTCTACGGCTCACTGCACCGGCTACCATATTGGCCTTGCCAGGATGATACTCAATGGTGTAGTCATAGTCCTTAAGGAACTCAATCCATCTATGCTGCCTAAGATTTAGCTCCTTCTGAGTAAGAAGGTACTTGAGGCTCTTGTGATCAGTGTAGATGATACACTTCTCACCATACAAGTAATGCCTCTAGATTTTTAGAGCAAAAACTACGGTGGCCAATTCCAAATCATGTGTTGGATAGTTCGCCTCATGTGTCTTAAGTTGACGTGACAAATATGCTACGACCTTACCATCTTGCATCAACACACATCCCAAACCGACATGTGATGCATCACTATAAACCGTGAACTTCTTTTCAAGTTTTGGCTGTAAAACAGAGGCCTCAGTCAGTACAGTCTTGAGCTTCTCGAAACTCACTTGCTACACATCAGACTAGACAAACGATACACCCTTACGTAGCAGCTTAGTTAAGGTTGCTGCAATCAGTGAGAACCCTTCCACAAACCGTCACTAATAACCTGCCAACCCCAGAAAACTACGAATTTCTGACACATTCTTAGGCTGTTTCCAATCCAGTATGGCCTCAATCTTTCAAAGTTCAACTCGAATCCCCTCAGCAGACACCACATGACCAAAAAATGTTACTTCATGTAACCAGAACTCGTACTTGCAAAACTTAGCATAGAGCTGCTTTTCCTTCAAAATCTGAAGAACAATCCTAAGGTGCTTGTCATGCTAACTCCCAGTCCTCGAATAAACTAAAATGTCGTCAATGAACATTACCACAAACTAATCCAGGTAGGGCTAAAACACTCAGTTCATCAGATCCTTGAAAGCTGCCGGAGCATTAGTCAGTCCAAATGGCATCACTAGAAACTCGTAGTGACCATAACGAGTCCTAAATGTCGTCTTATACACATCAGCTTCTTTAACCCTCAACTGATATACATAAAATGCAATTCAATCTTGGAGATTATAGAAGCCCTTCGAAACTGGTCGAACAGATCATCAATCCTCAGAAGTGGATACTTGTTCTTAATGATTAGCTTGTTCAGCTAACGTTAGTCGATAACGTTCGTATGGATCCATCCTTCTTCTTCACAAATAGTATTGGCGCTCCCTACGGAGACATGCTAGGGCGAATGAACCCACAATCCAATAATTTCTGAATCTGAGCCTTAAGCTCCGTAAGCTCCTTCAGTGCAATTCGGTAGGGAGCGATAGACACCGGAGCTATACTAGGGAAAAGCTCAATCCCAAACTCCAATTCTGAATTCAGAGGTAAACCCGGTAGCTCCTCAGGAAAAACTTCTGGAAAATCCTTTACCATTCTAATATCCTTAACTGTAGAATCCTCAGAATCTGAGTCATTTACATAGGCCAAGTACACCTCACATCCCTTATGAACCAGCTTCTCAGCCACTGGTGCAGAGATTACGTTAGCCAATTAATTTTTATGTTCTCCTATCATGACCACCTCATTATCCTCCTCAGTTCTCAATATGACCATCTTGGTTGCACAATCCAAACTGACATGGTGCTTAACCAACCAATCCATACCCAATATTAAGTCGAACTCCCCAAACAAAAGCTCCGTCAAATCAGCCAAAAAGGTTGCCCCTTGAACCTCTAAATGGATGTCTCTAAATAACTTGTTAACCTTTATAAACTTCCCCAACAGACTCAGTACAGTAATCTCACTCGTAGTGCTCTAAACCAACATCCCCAAGTTTTTAGACACAGTACAGATTATATAGGAGTGATTGGATCTTATATCTATCAATGCAATATAAGGAACATTATGAATAAAGAACGTACCAATGATGACGTCCAGAGCATCTCCATCCTCTCGGCGACGTGCAGTATATACGAGAGCAGGCAGCCTCCCCTCAGTCTGTCTAGTACCTCTATCAGGTGCTCTCTGCCCACGGCCCATGCCATTACCACCCCTAGCCTGACCACGACCTCTTGGTGGTTGTTGAACTACCCTCTGTGGCTATGCATTACCAGTACCCTGAGCTTGCATCTGATCAGCCCTCAGCGGACACTCCCTAATACGGTGTTCCAATGATCTACACCTCAGACACGCCCTCAGTCCTTCTCCAACACTCGCCCTGATGGCGTCTACCACAATCAACACATGGCTGCTGTCCAGTAGCAACAATAGGAGGCCCAGCTCTAACCGGCCCATTAGCTCTAGCCTTCTTCTTAGGCCTCTGTACAAAACTCGAAGGCTCTGAATCCCTCTTGTTCTTACCTCTCTCTATCACGATTTTGGCGCTCAGCGCGCTTAACCTCATCAGCGATCTTTGCCTTTTCAACCAGTAAAGAAAAATCTCGCTCTCTCTATAGAGCTATCAAGACTCTTAAATTATCCCTGAGGCCATCCTCGAAGCAAACACATCGCTCATACTCAGTCGCCACCATACCATGCGCATAACGACTCAGTCGCGAGAATTCGGCCTCATACTCGACCATAGATCGATCTCCCTAAGTAAGGTTCAGGAACTCCCTCCTACGGGCATCCACGTAGCTCATCCCTATATATTTCCCCTAGAAGGCAGTCTTAAAGAACTCCCAGGTTAGACATTCGGGCTGAGTGCCCTCCTTAACAGTCAGCCACCACTAGTAAGCTTCATCCCGAAGTAGTGAGACCGCACCCTTCAGTTTTTGCTTAAGGGTACAATCCAAGTCATTCGTAATCCGCTCCGTAGCCTCTATCCAGTACTCGACTACATTAGGGGTGACTCTAGTGACACCCCTAAAAATTTTAGCTCTATTAGACCGGAGTCATTCCGTAACCGACCCTCGGGCTCCAGATCCAATATTGGGCCCAGCGACCCTCTCTAAATCCTTAACATAGCTTGGGATAGTGCATCGTCCCCAGCCGCATGGTCTTGTGACCCAATCTGAGTGACAGGCGACACTAGCGTCTCGCTAGTGTCCAGATTTGGCATACTGCCCAATGAAGAGGACTTAGCTTAAGCCCCTCTACGGCCTCTACCTCGGCCTCTAGTACCCCATTCGCGAGTACCTCGTGCGCTCATTGTCTAATCGCGTTTATCTATATTAAAATTTTTATGAATCAATTACAATTCAATAGTTATTAGTAGATGTTTTATGGAAACAGTTTTAGTAGTTTAGAGTTTATTTTCGTACGGAGTAGTATCTAGCAATTTACTATAGTTTCAGTTTAACTATAGTTTTCAGTATATACTAACTAGAGTATTTTCACAGTATACTACCTACAGTAGTTTCAGAATATCATAACATTTTCAAAAATTAGTTTTCAAAATACTTACAGGATCGGCGCTGGAGACTCGGTGTACCACATACTCAGTCAATTATTTCCAAACATTTGAAAAATTAGTTCTTAAAAACTAAATTTTAAACCCAAATTCACAGCTGAGTTTTGTAACTTAGCTCTGATACTACTAAATGTAACACCCCAAACCCAATCTAGATGTTATGGCCGAATCTGACGATGTCACATAATAGTCTGTTGAAACTAAGTTGTTACGATAAAACTGTTTTCATTTGTTTACTCTTATTGACTCAATTGTTTACTCAATTGTTTTAAAACACAATTTGTAACAACTAAATTTAGACCCTATTCGGAACGGTGGATTCGGGACCACAAATCTGAGTCAAAAAATTATTTTAAAATTATTTTCTGTATTTATTATGTGTGAATTTATATCCATAAAATTTTCGTGCTTTAATTTTATCGTTTGAGTGCCCGATTTAATAAAATGGCTTAATCGCATAAAATGAAAATTAGATGGTTATTTTTAAAAGGACTGAATTGATGTTGTCTTTATTTCATGTTGCAATAATACCATTGGAGTTAGTGATGGACAGTTGCATCCTTGATATATATGTTTTAGTTATTAAATTATAAAGGGTATTAATGTAAAATGGTAAATAATACATGATATATAAAACATAATTAAAATAAGCTTTCATATATTCTTGTTCTTACCGAAATAACAAAATAATAAAAGAAAACAAAGGGTTTAAAGGTTCGGCCATTAGAAATCTCAATCAAGGTATATAACTAGCTCGGTTTTTTATAATTTTTACGTTTTTGAGATCATTGCAGTGTAATGTACAAAGCCCATGCTTGAATTTCTGATTTTGATGAATATTTTGAGTTATGACATTGATGAATATTTGAGTTTTGTGATGTTTGTTGATGAAATATGAAAGATATGTTTTGGATTGATACGTTCTGTATTGGAATTTTTTATGATTTTGAGTAAATAGGGACTAAATTGTAAAAAGTGTAAAAGGTCAGGGGTAAAATGGTAATTTGCCCATTTAAGTGTTTTTGGACTAAATTGAGTGAAAATATGTTTGAATGAATTTAATTTGTATATGTTTAGACCAAGAACCAAAGAAATCGAATTTGGATCAGGGGAAAACTAAAGTTGTTGACTAGCAGTTTCGTTCCGATTTTCATCATTCGAGGTAAGTTTATAAGAAAATAGATGTTGTTAAATTTCAATATAGATGATCTATAAATAATTGTAATAATTAGTATTAAATTACGAATTGGAATTGAGTAATGAAAAATAATTTATGTTTAATGATAAAGTAATTAATAAGTTTTTGGTATTTAAAGTGATGACATGAACTATAAATGTTAAAGTGTTGATTATATGTATATTAATTGCAAATCTATATTCGGCTAAATGATATATGTATATGATATTAAAGTGTGAATCATGAGTATATATATTTGACTATATGATGATATTGTGACCTTGGAAGTGAATGATAACTTTGTTAAGGAACATATGTGTATGTGTATTTTAGCCAAGTTAAAGTTGATACATGAATGTATATGTGATATTGATATGTGATTACATGTAAGACCACGTCTGGGACGTTGGCATCAATATGTGATTACGTGTAAGACTACGTCTGGAACGTTGGTATCGATATGTGATTACGTGTAAGATCACGTCTGGGACGTTGGCATCAATATGTGTTTACGAGTAAGACCCTGTCTGGGACAGTGGCATCGATATGAAGTTACATGTAAGACTACGTTTAGGATGTTGGCATTGTATGATATATATGTGATTATCCTAGTATCCTATTCAATTCTGAATGGTTCAACGGGCAATGATAGTTCTGATTGAATGTGTAAAATGAGCTAAAGTGATCAGGTATGTGATAGCTTATTTCCTATTTGAAATAAGGTAAGTAGGTTACTTGATATGTGTTGTAAATCATGTATATTGTAAATGAAAAATGTATGTGCATATGAAAAGTGTATTCGGCCTTTTGATTATATCATGTGAATATTTATGAAAAGATTCATGGATATATGTATGCGGATTTATGTATATTCGGTTATATAATGGTACTATAGTTTTGAAATTGAATATTATATTGATAATAAATACATGTATATTCGGCCATGAATAAGTTTATTTGTGAAAGTATATGTTATAATGAATTTATAAGCTTGAGATTTAATGTGATTATGATAGTATAATTTGGTTTGGTTTAAAAGAGCGATTATGACATTTAGTTGTTTATTTGCCTATGACTTACTAAGCTATGATAGGTTGCTTTGTGTGTTTATGTTTGCCTCTGTTTTATAGATTTTGGAGATTAGTTACGAGCTTGGGGATCGCCAGCAAAGTCCATCACACTATCGACTGTTGTTTTGGTACATTATAAGTTTAAACTTGATACTATGGCATGTATAAGCTAGGTTATATTTGGTTAAGTTGGAAGTTGTGTATATACTAAGCCATGCGAAAATGGCTAATATGCTATGAGAGTATATGAAATTTTAGTCAAGTTTTATACGTGTTATATGTATTGATAATGGTTGGTGAATTTGGATGTGGTTTGGTTGAATTGGCTTTGGTATATACATGAGTATGAATTATGTTTGTCATGTTACTTTTGGTTAAAATGATTCGGTTATGTTTTACTTCTACTAGAAATGAATATATTTGATTGATGATTCGGTACTTGTAAATATATATATTTATACACATGATGTGTTGGTATGATATATATATTATCTCAAGGTATATATATATGATGGTGTTTAGTCATGTGTTTCGGTTATGGAGTAAATGATGGATGTTTATTGAGTTACAATATGTAATGCATTAGTTAGTAAAATGCATATCATATATATATGGTGTATTTGGTATATGCTTATGGTTTAAAGTAATGATATGCATGACTTATGATCATTCATTATGGTAAGCTTGTCATATTAATATGTTTTGCATTAGTCAAATATTATAATTTAGATTAAATGAGGTAAACATGGTTGATAGATAGGTACATATATATAATCCGGTTGTGCATATTAGTTTATTTGGAATGCATGATTTATATTATGAATTAATTCAAGTTAGTAAGCTTAATATAAAGTATATATGTTTGCTATGTTTGTTATATAATTAGGTAAAGGAATAATAATAAATATAATGTATATTCAACCATATTATTAAATTATTAAATAAGTGTATATATATATCGATGGTATAATCATGTGTGCTTGATTATGTAAGTTCTATTTATGTATGATTTTTAGTATGCAAATGGGGTGTAATATAATTTATATGTTTTGCTCATTTAATGGTTCATAATGATATACTATAATGTGCATTATATAAATATATTTCATTAAAATAATGTTTGGTTATATGGTAATGATATTAAAGTTGCATATGTGTTTGGACAATAATTAATGTAATAGTTTGTTAGATTTTTAACATGCACAAATGCAGAATTGATATGTTTGATATTTGCCAAGTTAAATAGATATTTTGGCATGTATTTGATATGTGTTTGAATGTCTTAATGTTTGTACTTGGAATTTGTCATGTAAATATCTATGTTATAATTTAATTATTTGAATGTTATAAATGAGATGTACACATGATTCGTATAATTGAGTTTATATTACCTTAAACATAAATAGTAATGAATGACTCCCTTAAGCTGTAAATTGTTCAGTAATGCCTTGTAACCCTAATCCAGCGACGGATACGGGTTAGGAGTGTTACACAATTCGTTGCGAAAGCTTTAAAAATCATTTAATTTATGAAAAACCGAATTAATTAAGTGAATCCATCTATCTAAGAAAAACCCCTTTGTTTTAGAGAAAATCGTTTGTTTGTTGAGTTTGTGCAGTTATTAAATCCAAAAAAACAGTCTAAAATCCGAAATAAAAGCAAATAGTCCAAAAAGTCCAATTTACATAAAAAATAACCCAAAAAATAATTATGAAATAAACACCAAAACTGAAATTAAAACAGTTTAAAAATACGTGTGGCTACCGTCGAGTCCGCTGTTGCATCAATCCGTCAAGTCTGGGGATTACCTGTGCACATTAAATAGAGAAGGGTGAGTTTATGTAAACTTAGTGTGTAATCCCATAGAAAACAAACAACAGTAAACACAGTGCACAGTCAAATACAGTTTTAGGCCTAAGCCCTTTTCAGTATCAGTAATGGTTTAGGCCTTAACCCATCTCAGTACAGTATCAATATGCATTAGGACATTAGCCCATCACAATATCATTAGTAGTCATGCAGTATTCAATAACAAAGTACTACCTAACCAACCTCTACACATCATCTCCATCCAACCCTACACTCCATGTAGGGATTAAATCAACCTACCCATCCCTACACTTCAAGTAGTACCAAATGCGGCACAAAACAGTAATTTGCAGCTAAGCTGCTAGTATATTAGACTTAAGAGCCTTTTAGATCACTTCCTCCAAATATAATCAACCCAACCCCATGTAATGCAACAAACAAATCATAACATGTTATCACATGATATCAGTACATATAACCAGTTTAGTATACATGCATACTATCATCAGGCTCAATATATATAAATCAAACAATCAATTCACAAAATTAAGGGTCTAAGTGATACTTACCGACCCTACAAAAAGTTCATAGTCGACTTGGGTGACCCGTGCAACCTTAACAATCAATTCAGTGAAAATGGGCTCACACGCCCATGTGGCCTACCCGTCTGGCCCACACAGCCCAAATTCGCCATGGCCCAAAATCCCACATGCCTGCGTGGCCCACACGGCCTACCTGGCCATCACACGGCCGTGTCATGTCCGCACGACCTAGCCTCGTCGATAACACACCTGTGTTATGTCACATGGTCTACCACATAGGCGACCACACGTCCGTGTGGCGTCAACAGTGAGGTTTTCAGCTTTTGTCGAAACCTCATTTTCTCTGCAATCAAGTACTGTAACATCTCAAACCCGACCCAGACGTTATGACCGAATCTGATATGTCGTATTGAAGTGTTTTAGCGAAAATCGTGTTTTCATTTAAAACCCTTCTTAAAATAAAAGAAACTTTAATTAACTTTAAAAAAAACACAACATTTCAGTTAAAAAAACATTGTTGAAACATTTGATTTAAGAAAACTTATTATTTAGAAATTTAATTGCAAAAACGTAAAAAACATACTATAATTTAGAAAACCCATATTAAACTTATTAAAAATAATAATAATTCAAGTAATAATAACACAATGAAAACCTTATTACAATCTAATCTGGAACATACTTAAAAAGAAGTAAAAACTTAAATGCTTGAAAAAAAATACCCAAGTCCAAATCATCTTGCTAACTGGCCACTAAGAGTCCTTCCAAACATCGAACCTTCTACTGAGCATCACCTAAAAATAAAATAAAAGAGGGGGTGAGTCTTCGCAAACTCAGTGTGTATAACCCTCGACAAAAATAAGCATTTAAAAAAAACATCATTCATCAATCATGCAATGCAACCCTATCCAAATTATCCATCCGCTACACACCGGCTCCGTCCTCCGTCACACTATGTAGGGATTAAATATCGACCCACCCAATCCACACACCATGGTAGCCCGGTTGCGAAACTACCTTTATTTACATATTGGGCTTTAAAAGCCGTCGATGGATCCACGATTGTCAAGCAACAATATCCTCATATACTTCCTCCGTTCCATAATTCCCAACCTATATGCAACCTAAACAGAATATCAGATGTATGCATGTCGCATCCACAAAACTTACATTCAACACCTAGGGGTATTTTGGTCATTTTCGCCCTTAGGTGCATTTCGATAATTTTTCCTTAATTACGATTTTCACTTACCTTGGCCCGTTAACAAGTCCCGTGAACTAAGATGAACGAATACTATGTACCAAGTAGGATTCCAAAGAAGATAAGGTGGGTCATTAAAACCGCTTAAATACTAAGCTCTCCCTAGATCCAATCCTAGACATGCATATACCCGTTGCCACACCTTAACCCTTTAACTTGTCCACGGTCGCAATATATTAATTAAGTCTTATATGAATATCATATACTAGACCCAAAACCCCTTACAAAGCCCAAACAATTTCACATACCTGTATCTGGCTCATTAAGCCCAATCACATTCATATGGCCTATTAGGCCCAAATCACCTGTATATGGCCCATTAGGCCCAAATCACATTTATATAGCCTGTTAGGCCTAGTCACATTCATATTCATGCTCACATGCGAACTTTCTATCACATAGCATCAATTATCAATTTTTGCCTACTATGGGCCCAACAGCCCATCAAGCCCATTTAGCCCATTCCGGCCTATTTGGCCAGATCACAACCCAAGTCCACAGAATCGTTCGTGGCCCTCAGGCAACTTATCAGTTTCCCTCTTACGAGTTTTCGCGCACTCGCAAGACTACCGTAGCTAAACTTTAGACTTTTCGACTTCTCAGCTTTTGTCGATTCATTGTGTGTGTGCAGTGTATGTACACACCTGGTAAGCAAGCGTAATGCGATCTCCTTAGCCCAAACCTACAATCGATATCACCCTTCAATTAATCGCATGCTTAATACTTATTTACTCAAAAATCAAAGCCTCACCTTAACCTTACCTTGAGCCCAATCCTTAATTGCTTTTTCCTTGATCACGTATTTCCTAGATCTACGCAAATCTTAACTATTAAAACCCAAATAATAGGTAACTCGTATCCAACACAAGTCTCCTTACCATAACTATGATCATTCAGCTACCTTAGCCAATTGGAGAAGATTACTTACCAAAACCGCAACACCTTAAGAAGCAATTCGATAGAGAGCTAAAAACCAAGATCCGATACTAATTCCCTACCAAAGTTGATTAGAAAGAGTGAGGGACAATAATCGATACTAAACAAAGAAAAATCGATTAGAAGAGTAATACTTACACTAGATTCAGTCAAAAAGTATTCAACCCTTAGAAGATTCAGTTTTTCGGCTTTTCAAACTAAGAATGGTGAATAAGATTTATTTAGTACAGATTAAAGAAGAATAGTAAAAGAAATCGACAAAGAAGATTGTGTAGAGGAGAATAGAAATCGACAGAAAGAAAAGAAAATAAAATAAAAGGTTTTCAGCTTTTTGGATCTTGAGGAGAAAAGGGTTTCTGACACAAAGTGAAGGGAAATTCGTCATTAACTTTTCAACCCTCCCATTTGGCACCTATTTATAGCCCTATAGCCGAATTCTTCAAGCCCAAGTTCCCAATTTAACTCCACTTACTCCTCACTTCTCATCTCCTCGTTTTTCTCCTTGATAACCCATTAATCCTTTCCTTAATTTTCTCTTTTGAACATTCCCCTTGGAATCCATCTTCACGCCACTTCCATCATTCTAAAAGGCCAAAATTAAATTCTAAAAATACTAAGCTAGAATTCGAACCTTGGACCCCCTTCCTAGCTATTAACGCCACCTCACTACACCTTATGTGGCGTCACTTAACCACTCTACCACAAGCTCTTTTTGTGTCCAATTGTTTCTTCATTTATTCAAAAACCCAACTACTAGCCAACCCTGATTCTTTTAATAATTAAATTATAATTTCTTCTACCCCTTAATTCGAACTCAACCTTAGCTAAGACCAACTAAAATTATCACTTAGATAAGAATATTAAACACAATTTTCATCAAAATTGAAAATAAAGAAAATTCAGGATTTTGAGATTTTTGGATTTTAAAATTTTTAAATTTCGAAATTTTTGGGGCGTTACAACTCTACCCCCTAAAAGAAATTTCGTCCTCAAAATTTACCTTATTTAAACAATTGAAGATATTGACGTCGCATCGCTTAAGTTACACCACTACGCTTCTGCTGCGCACTCTATTTCTAATTTCAAAATAGATAGATTGCACACTATGGATAAATTACTTACAAATATTCGCTTCTAGAGCATCTTCATCTTCTCGGCGACGAGCAGCATAAACCAAAGCTGGCTGCCTCGCCTCAGCATAGCTTGTATTTTCGCCTAGTACTCCACATCCACGTCCATTACCGTCATCACCCCTAGCTTGCTCACGGCCCTTTGGCGACAGCTGACCACCCCATGGTGGCTAAGCACCAGCTTGGCCCACTATTGGCTCTCGACCTAGTATTCGGGAGCAATCCTTGATCTTATGCTCTATAGACCCACAAGTAAAACAAGCTCTCATTCTCTTCCAACACTCGCCTCTATGGCTTCTCCCACAATCAGCACAAGGTGCCACCCCTGGATTAATAGTAAGGAGCCCTACTCTAACTGCCCATCAACTCTGGCCCTAACCCTAGGCATTTGTCCAACACCACGAGTCTCAGCCTCCCTTTTATTCCTACCCCTTTCTTCTTCTCGATTTAAGCGCTCAGTGCGCTTAACCTCCTCCGCTATCTTTACATTCTTTACCAACTCTGAGAAAACTAGCTCCCTTTGTGGAGCTATTAATACCCCAAGGTTATCTCTTAGTCTGTCCTCAAACCTAACGTAACGCTCATAGTCCGTTGCCACCATAACTCTTGCGTACCTACTAAAGCGTAGAAACTTCGCTTCAAACTCCGCTACTGATTTGTTTCCTTGGTCAAGTTCAGAAACTCCTTCCTTCTAGCATCCACATAACTTGTACCTATATACTTCACTTGGAATCCAGCTTTGAAAAACTCCCTAGTTGCTCGCTCCAGTTGGGTGCCCTCTTTCACTGTCAGCCACCACTGGTAGGCTTCCTCCCTAAGTAGTGATAAAGCTCCTTTTAGCTTTTGTTCCAGTGAGCAATTCAGGTCATCCATTATCCTTTTAGTGGCCTTTAGCAAATATTCAGCCACGTTAGGAGCCACACCAGCCACACCAGCCACGCCCTTAAAGATCTTAGCCCCGTTCGATCGAAGTTGCTCCGGAATGGACCACCGATTCCTAGTGAATTGGGCTTAACGACCCATTCCAAAATTCTCAGTATTGCCTGTGACAATGCATCTTCTCTCGCAGCCCGATCATACAGTCTATTCCCAGCCACAGGTGAAACCGGAGCCTCTTCTACTCCAACACCAGGCATATGGCCCGATGCCGATGATTCAGCCCTAACACTTTCGCGACCTCAGCCACGGCCTATTCACCTCTTCTAACACTCATCGTCAATTCGCGTATTATTTGAATTGAAAGTTTTATAAAGTTTTAGTTAGTTTAATAATTACACTGATGTTCTATGAAAATATCTAAAGAGAATATCGTTTTTGAAAATCCTCTACAATTTTCAGATCCTACAGGCTTTATTTCCATTCTAACCATCATCTAAAGTAGCCCTCTAACTACCTACTGCATAACAATTTAAACAAACTTAAATAAAAGTACTTACTTGGTTCGCCGCTCAGCAAGATTTGTTTTTTTCCAAAGCATCGCGATCCAAAATATGTTTTTTTAAAATCCAAAAAATTAAGTAAAAAAGAAACCAAATAATAATAATAATGCCCAATTCATAGCCCGAGTTTTATAACTTGAACTCTGATACTACTAAATGTAACATCTCAAATCCGGCCCAGACATTATGACCGAATTTGGTGTGTCACATTAAAGTGTTTTAACAAAAACCGTGTTTTCATTTAAAACCCTTCTTAAAATAAAAGAAACCTTAATTAACTTAAAAAAAACACTCTTTCAGTTACAAAAACCTTGTTGAAACATTTGATTTAAGAAAATTTATCATTTAAAAATTTAATTGCGAAAACGTAAAAAACATACTATAATTTAGAAAACTCATATTCAACTTATTGAAAATAATAATAATTCAAGTAATAATAATACAATAAAAACATTATTACAATCTGATCTAGAACATACTTAAAAAGAAGTAAAAACTTAAATGCTTGAAAAAAAAAAACCAAGTCCAAACCATCTTGCTAGCTAGCCACATAAAGTCCTTCCAAACATCAAACCTTCTACTGAGCATCACCTGAAAATAAAATAAAAGAGAGAATGAGTCTTCGCAAACTCAGTGTGTACAACCCTCAACAAAAATAAACATTTAAAAAAAACCATTCTTCAATCATGTAATGCAATCTCATCCAAATTATCCATCTGCTACACACTGGCTCCGTTCCCCATCACACCATGTAGGGATATAAATATCGACCCACCCAACCCACACACCATGGTAGCCCGGTTGCGGAACTACCTTCATTTACATATTAGGCTTTAAAATCCGTCGGTGGATCCATGATTGTCAAGCAACCATGCGATCTTCATATACTTCCTCCGTTCTATAATTCCCAACCTATATGCAACCTAAGCAGAATATCATATGTATATATGTCGCATCCAAAGATCCGATACTAATTCCCTACCAAAGTTGATTAGAAAGAATGAGGGACAATAATCGATACTAAACAAAGAAAAATCAATTGGAAGAACAATACTTACACTAGATTCAATCAAAAAGTATTCGGCTCTTAGAAGATTCAATTTTTCAACTTTTCAAAATAAGTATGGTGAATAAGATTTATTTAATACAAATTAAAGAAGAATAGTAAAAAAAATCGACAAAAAAGATTGTGTAGAGAATAGAAATCGACAGAAAGAAAAGAAAGTAAAATAAAGGGTTTTCAGCTTTTTAGATCTTGAAGAGAAAAGGGTTTCTGACACAAAGTGAAGGGAAATTCGTCATTAACTTTTCAACCCTCCCACTTGGCACCTAACTTTTCAACCCTCCCACTTGGCACCTATTTATAGCCCTATAGCTAAATTCTTCAAGCCCAACTTCCCAATTCAACTCCATTTACTTCTCACTTCTTATCTCCTTGTTTTTCTCCTTAATAACTCCTTGATCCTTTCCTTAATTTTCTCTTTTGAACACTCCCCTTAGAGTCCATCTTCACGCCACTTCCATCATTCTAAAAGGCCAAAATTAAATTCTAAAAATACTAAGTTAGGATTTGAACCTTGGACCCCCTTGCTAACTATTAATGCCACCTCACTACACCTTATGTGGCGTCATTTAACCACTCCACCACAGGCTCTTTTTGTGTCCAATTGTTTCTTCATTTATTCAAAAGCTCAACTACTAGCCAACCTTGATTCTTTTAATAATTAAATTATAATTTCTTCTACCCCTTGATTCGAACTCAACCTTAGCTAAGACCTACTAAAATTATCGCTTGGATAAGAATATTAAACACAATTTTCATCAAAACCGAAAATAAAGAAAATTCAAAATTTCAAGATTTTAAAATTTCAAAATTTTTGGATTTCGAGATTTCTGGGGCATTACAAGTACACACACTTGATTTCAATTAATGCCACAATGATCCCTGAGCACTCCAAAAATTATAATTGACCAATTTTACTCAATTTATTATTTACTCGATCAAACTAAAATCGAATCCGAAACGAGAAACACCTCTTAAGCGATGAAAAGCTTACCCCAGCACCTCGAATAGTTGATTACGCAATAACACAATGAGACCCTTAAACCACGAGATGCTACTGCTAAACGTCAAAAATCCCCCAAATCAAAGTTGGAAAAATCGTAAGTTAAAGAGAGCAAAAACTCCACTTACCAGAACATGACGAGAATTGACCCAACGAAACGAAGAACTCGAGTTTAACAATAGAAAAATGAAAGAAGAAGAAGGGAAAAGAGATGGCGTCAAAGAGGTGAGGAGTTTTCGGAAAAACCTAAATTTTGCAAAAAGAAACGATAATGTTCAGAAAATTTGATAACCTCAAAATTCACTCCCCTAAATTCTATCTACCAAACTCCCACTACTCAGATTTCCAATACAACTCAAACTCTCCAACCAACGAGCAAATAAAAATATTTATCCTTACGCTCACGCAAGGATTCGAACTCCTGACCCTCTACCAATCAACACTCCCCTTTACCACCAAACTAGCAAGCCCATTCTGATATAAGCTTATCAACAATTAAATATAAGTCTATTGACTAAAGATTGGGCTTTATTCTTAAAATATCAAAATTTTCCCAAGTCATGGCTTGAACTTGAGACCTCCCACACACACCTAGAACACTTAACCACTAAAGCAGATACCCAATTGTGTCACACATTCGCAAAAACAAAATTTTAAATTTTGGGGCGTTACATGCGCAAAATCCCCAAATAAAAAATAATCAAGCCATAGACCAAAGACTTTAAAAATTGCACAACCAAACTAATAGAAAACCTATTTAAAGTACTTTATTTAAAAATAGTCTGATGCCTGAGGTGGTGGTCCCTATGTCAGGTCTGGTCTTAGTCTCGTGCATTACCTGAGAAGTTTTAGACTGATGTGGTGAGCTTATAAAAGCTCAGTGTGAGTCAAAACAATAAACAATCATACTGATAATCAGAATGGGTAACAATCTTCATTAGCATTTTAGAATAGTACATGGCAAACCAATCAGTGTATGAGCATGTCATGCACATGATGCAATGCAAAAAGATTCCTACCCAACCATTCGCTGCACACTACGAATTCCCTAGAACCCATGTACCAAACTCCAAACAACGTAAGCCAAAGAGCCAAAGCTCGATACGAATAAATCACCAATCAATAATGTAGTTAAACTGCCAGTAAAATAAAGACAAGCTGTCGATAATATGGACTAGCCACCAATATCAATAATGCATATGAATTGCTAATAAATGCGATTAAATTGCCCAATCTCCTCGATACTCCAAGTGGAGTGCACTGACAACAATTTTGCAAACTTTAAATGTTGTTGGTACTCCACGGAACTTTTTTTTCAACCACAAATAACCACCCCATGCAAATGTAATATGTCACACAATTAGTAAACACATCATGCTTCCAATAATAGTTTCAGTACAATGACTTGCTTAACACACATATCAATAAATAGTATCGGGGTATGCCTTGCCTACTTTCAATTAATAGAATCAGTGTCATGTGTAGATGCTTTCAGTACAATAAATATCATACATGGTATATAACATAAATAAGTACATAGCCCAACATCAGTCTTGACAAGTTATAAGCCCACCAAACAATGTCACAATATTTAGCATTCTACACATGCGTCCAATGATCAATATCCATCACAATATACATACAATCAACCGAAACTATGGCACATAATCATACAGAACGTACATCTCACACACAATCACTCGATCCTAAATAGGGCCTTAAATAATCAACCTTACTACATAAATATGTACCTTGCTCGATACTCCATTTATTCGCTTTTAGGCCATTCGGCCATGCTACAACTAGCAAGCACATTTTACCAATTTCAATTATACTAAATCAATTTAAAGCTAATTATGCAAAGGTATGACCCACACGTTAAATTGTAATCCGTAGCACTAAATCATAAAATCTGCACTTCCACACTTAAGCCTTAGATGAGCCTAAATCCAAAAACAGCACCTAATACATTAATAATATGATTAAAACCAACTTTAAAATACCCCTAAGGGTTCGGCCAAAACAATATCACATTAACGAATTTTCATATTCTAAACGACAAGCAAACTTATACTAATTTGATGCGAACGAGAGTGCGGATGAAATCCGACTTCACTACTAATCCGATACATTTTGATCAACACCTATGATTAAACAATTAATTAAAGGTCATAGAACATTCAACCAACTAGAAAATTTAATGGAATTACTACAACACAATAACTTGTTTAAATTCGTACTTACGCTTCATATTATCTAAATCTGAAATGTCGGATGAGTGAGATCGGATGCACTCCTAAATGGAAAGCTTATGGGCTGCTTTAAATAGAGGAGAATTGAAGAAAACACTACTATAAATGTGCAGCAATAACAGAAAATACAGCAGCACAGAAGTGGTGCACAAAAGGGCGGCACACCACCACAAATGATAACAAGAAATGGTTGATTTGGGGCGGCACAAGAGGGAATTTTTTTTGCAGAAAAAAAGATGATTTAAGAGGCTGAAAATAGAAATAAGATGGCTATAAAAAAGAAGCAAAAATTGGGGAAAAAAAAGGAAAGAAGAGAGGAGAAAAAGAGAAGCAAATTGGCACCACCACACAAGGAGGAGAGGGCAGCAATGGAGGTTTAATGGCAGCAAGGTGGGGCGGCCATGGTGATCAAAATAACAGATTTTAAAGGCTAAAAAAAGGTAGCAAAAAAGAAGAAATAAAAGAGCAGGTGGATGACACAACAATGGTGGAAAACACCCTTGTTTGGATGGCACAAAGAAGAAAAAATGAAGAAGAAAATGAGAGATGTTTTAGAGAAAAGGAGGGCTGGACGGCAAGGGAAAAAAAATAGGATGAATAGATTGAAAAACTTAATGAAAAATAACACATATATACCTGGTTAAACTAGGTTGGACGACACATACCTAGGGGAGTGAGAGAAAATATAACAAAATTAATTAATTTGTAAGGGATTTTCAAACTCGAGTCTCTAAGCTAATTTCACTTTCTCCTTATTTTCTCTTAGACATTAAGCTAATGGCTCATTCTTGAAATAATTTTTCAAGCTTATAATTAAAAGTTAGAGTGTGACAACTTTTAATCCACTAATCTAATTTTTTTTAACTCGATTTTTGAGATGTGACAATTATTATGAGAGCTTATGTTTTTAATACATTAAAGTACATGAGTTATACACACACGGCCTATCACTCAAGATTTAAGTAAGTCATACCATGAACATAAGTGATTAAATCTATAAACGAATCTAGGATAAATTCAACTTAAATCTTATTTGACGTATTGACAATTTAGAAAATCACATCTATATGTCTATTTTTAAGAGTCAATTGCTCTGATAGCCACAACAAGCTATCTCCTTAATTGAACTTATAGACGACATAATAGCCTCCTATTTATTTAAATAATTAGATTTATATGATTTTGCAAACTATGGACAATTTATATTATCTATTAATATAAGTTGTATTCTCAAAATATAATTCGTTTTTATAATGAAACTTATTACTAGTTAAACTTTATGTAATCAAGGGGAATATATTTGCTTATTCATTTTGCTTTTAATGCGAAAACCATTAAAGACAATCATACACAAATTAATTAATCAAACATGTTTGTACTTTTATTTATTCAACTTGTTTGAAAAAAAAATACTAGTATAACAAAATCTCTGCACTAAGGGCACAAATTCTAACACACACTTAATTTTAAAACTTTTACAATTTGATCACTAGTATTTATAAAATGATTAATTTTTTTTGTTTTGAAATTACAAATTTTACAATTTTTAGGTAAATTTTCATCATGATGTAGTTTGCAATATGTACTTAAATTTATGCGGATAAAATAGATATCAAATACGTTTAGTAATTAATTTCAACTAATTTAATTTATTCATGAAATTTTCAAATTTAAAAGGTATATTTAAAATAATATCTAAAACATCATTTTAATTTTTAATTCTCATTTATTATAGCGAATTTAATAAACATACGCAATTAAATTGATAAAAAGTAATTTTGACAATCAACTATTTATTCTGAAGATTAAATATTAATAAAATAAATTTTGAAAAACCTAAAATTTGATCGTCAAATTATAATTTTTTTTAATTTAATAACTAAACAAAAACTTTTAAATAGTCAAAATCATAAATTTTTTCTTTTAATTTCAAATTTATGATCGCCCGTGAAAAATGTAATGTGATACATTAGAGGAAGTGGTAATACTATGTATCATCTAATTTATGCCATGACCATACCACATCATTCATTCATTTGTCTCTATTGGTTAGCTTACCAAATTTTTTATGTGATTAATGT
This sequence comes from Gossypium longicalyx, assembly GCA_025698465.1. Lineage (NCBI taxonomy): Eukaryota > Viridiplantae > Streptophyta > Magnoliopsida > Malvales > Malvaceae > Gossypium > Gossypium longicalyx. The sequence continues at coordinate 58,326,303 of CM046998.1, forward strand.
TAATGCTCAAATATATAATTTTAATAATTTGTTGATGCCGAGTTATTTAGAGTAGTAGGGAGAGTTGTTATCTAGTACCTAAATGACACGGATTAAAATTTTTTTTTTTTTTACTCTTTTAATATTGTAATAAAAAAAAATATTTCAGCGAATGAGTTCAAACTTCTCATATAGTAGAATGGTTCAATGTGTAATTTATTAATTTCATAATAAAAATAACAAAATAAATTATTATAATGAATCTAAAAAATGTTGATAATCAAATTGATTTTAAAATATATCGATAATGAAACATTGGTAATGAAAGATTAAATATTAATAAAATAAGTTTTGTAAAATATAAATGTGGTCCTGAAATTTCAAAGTTTGATAATTAAATAATGCTTCTCAGCAAAAAGAATATTTTCTTTTCTTTTCAAATTATTATAAAACACGGGCAATGCTTTGTGGTACATTGAAAAATTGATAAGACTATATATCATTTAGTTTGTGTCATGATACTATCACTCATTCAATTGTTTATCTCTAAGTTTAAATGTTAGTGTTTAAATTGATAATTTTAATATTTGGATAACTAAGTTCAAATGCTATAAGTTGCAATTTAAAGTTCATGATCATTGTATAAAGAATGTATTATAAAGGTTAATCTATTAAATGGGGCTCGTTTAACCCACTTGAATTAGCTCGATTCGAAGAATAAATGACAAATCCCATCTACTTAAAGCCTTAGTGACCTAACGAAGTACTTAGGGAAAATTAGGGCTACCTTGATAAATCAAGAAAGTAATCTTATAAGATTTGATTTTATAATCTTAGGGATTATATAAATCTCTTAATTGTAGATATTTTTCAATCTCGTATGTCGATGTAAAGCTAGCCGTCAGATTTGAGGGGAGCTCAACTATAAATAAAGGATCTCCCCCTCATCTGTAATCATCCATTGCATCCTATTCTTTGAGTTAAAGAATATATTAAGAACATTTACTCTAATACTTGGCGTGATTTGCTTTTCTATGGCTATTTTGTTCTTTTGAACTTTCTTTTGTCTTTGAGTTGCTTCCGCTATATATTTTGTGCCTTAGAGAATTTCTATGAGAATTCTCACTTTGCGAGAATTAAACTAACTTAAGCAGATTTTGTAACAGTCCGGTTTACACCCTAGTCGGAACAGTGGTTTCGGGAACACATATCCGCATCAGAAAAATATTTAAATATTATTTTCCGTGTTTATGATATGTGAATGAGCATATGTGAAAGTCTCGTATGAAAATTTGAATGTTTATGTGCTTAATTTTGAAAAACAAAACCTAATCGCGTAAAATATAAAAGTTGTCTCCTGTTTGTTAAAAGTGCCTATTTGATTTGGCTTATTATTTGAGAGGTCCTTATATGGTTAATATGTCATTTACATAGTTAATGGACACTAATGGCACTGTGTTTATTGATTTATTAGTTTTATAACAAAGGGCAAAATAGTAAACTAATTATAAAATGAATTATAATTAAAATAAGGTATGAAAATAAGTCATTATTCATGTTCTTCAACCGAAAATCACAAGAAAATAAAAGAAAAAGACTACCTAGGATTCGACCATTGAATTCCTTGATTAAGGTATGGATTTCGTTCGTTTTTTGATAATTTTTACGTTTTTATAATCGTTACTTTGTGTTTACTAAGCCCATGCTCACTTTTTGATTTTGATGATGAATTTGAAATGTTCCATGGATAAATTCATGAGCTTTATGTTGTTATATGATGAAATATGAAAGTTTGATGTTGGGTTTATATGTTTTGTCTTTGGATTTTTTATGATTTTGAGTAAAACGGGCTAAATTGTGAAATTTATAAATTGAGCGACTAAAATGTGAAATAAATGAAATGTGTGAACTTGTATGAGTGCTATGAATATTCGGCCAAGCATGAGTATATATAAATTATATGTATTTTGTGATTTTGTGAATTAAGGACTAAAGTGTCAAAATGTGAAAATGTGAGAACTAGTTTACAAATTGCCCTAAATATGTATCTATGGATTGTTTTGAATGAATTTGTGATTGAATAAGTTAAATTTGAATTTATTTAGATCAAGAATTAAAGAAAACGGAGTTAGACCGAGGAAAGTCGAAAGTTGTCGAGTAACCGATTTCATTCGTCCAAATCCGTACGAGGTAAGTCAATATACAATAAACGTGTTTAAATTGAATTATTATTGTTCATATGATATTGAATTGTGACGAATGAATATTCAAGCTCAAAATGTGCTATTTGAGAAAGTATCGACAAGTTCCGACGTCTGAAAAGCCCCGTACGAACCCTGGAAATAGTTAGGATACATATGTCATGACATAGGATTCCGTTATGTGATTTCGTGTAAAACCACGTCTGGGACGTTGGCATCGACTTCTGTTTACGTGTAAGACCATGTCTGGGACATCAACATCATATTTGATTTCGTGTAAAACCCTGTTTGGAACGGTGGCATTGATGTTTGATTACATGTAAGACCACGTCTGGACGTTGGCATTTTATATGCTTTCTAAGCCATCCGCGTATCCTTACATGTCCGAATGGTTCAAACGGGCATTTCGAGAAAATGAATCAGTATGTGAACATAAATCTGATTCAGGTACGTTCGATATAAGTATCATATTTGATACTGAAAGGTAAGTATATGTTCTTTAATGTACAAAAGATGATATGTGGTAAAAGCATGAGAAATTATGCTATATGTAATATGGAAATTGGAAGATATAAAATGTATATGAATATGGAAGTTGTGATAATTTATGACTTGAATTATATGTGATTTGATGATGACTTAATGTTTAATGTGTTAAGATTATTTGTATATGGCTTACTAAGCTTTTATAAGCTTACTCTGTGTGTTTTAAATAGATATCGTAACTACTACAAGCTCGGGGATCATTGTGGATCATCAACACACTATTGAACCTTATTTTAGTACTTTGAAATTGTATATATTAAAGTATGGCATGTATAGGCTACAAGTTGTGGGAAATGTTCTATGATGTACATATTTAGCCATGTAATATAGCTAGTTTGTGTTGAACTTGTAGTTTGATAATGGTATATGATAAGTGATGTTAATGTGAAATTGTGATATGTTTTGGTTGGCCAAAAGAAATGGTAAATGTTGAAAATTATTAGTAAGTTTTGAGCATTTGATTGATTGATGAATTAAGATTGAAAATTGTTGATAATCTAATAGCATGAATAATGTATGTTTGGTACTGAAATTGGCTGAAATTATGTTTGAAATATGCTTGGTTTGGTACTTGTAGGTTTGACCCAAATGGAGTGGCAAATTGGCTATTCAAATTACCTATTTTTGTCCACACGGGTAGAGACACGGGCGTGTGTCTCAACCGTGTGCGACACACGGCTATGTTGCACGACCGTGTATCCCCTGGAGTACCCTACAATTGTAAGTCAGGCTCGAGCACGGCCAAGGCACGGGCATGTGGCTAGCCATGTGGCCTAAGTCAGTGTCAACCACGATTAGGGCACACGGGCGTGTCTTGTAGCCGTGTGTATAAGTCAGTATGTATGACCTGTTTTGACATGGCCTAGACACACGGGTGTGTTTAATGCCGTGTGAGACACACGGCCTGTTCACACAGGTGTGTGACCTGTACAACTTTGAGAAATGTTTAAGTTTTGAAAAATTTTGTATGAGCTCAGTTTGGTCCCGACCCTTTTCTACTGCATGTTTAAGGTCTCAATGACCTATATAAGGGGCTCTATATTGATGTTTGATCTCTGATTCTATGATAATTATGAAATTATGTTAAACGTTCTATTTTGTCCGATAATGCCTTTAACCCTAGTCCAGCGACGGATATGGGTTAGGGGTGTTATAGATTTGAATCTAAGAAATCGCCTAAAATCACACGAATTGCGAGACAAAAGGTCTAGCCCCGTGACACAAACATCGAATGATTTCCTGTGTAATTTATCAATAATATTTGATAAATTGTATAACTAAAATATAGTTATAAAATAATAATAATATATGATAAATAACAAAACAGTGAATGAATTACAAATAATAGTAATATTTATAGTAGCTAACAAAATTGTAAAAAAAAAAAAAAAAAAAAAAAACTATAATAATCCATGATTCATGGTAATAGGAATAAGTTATTAATTATGTACAATAATTTTTATAAGATTTAAGGAATTATACTTTAACCTTTGTAATATAAAATTTAGTAAGTTAATTCATTAAGTTACATGTTTTAGATTAAAATTTTATTAATATATTAAGTCATAATTAATTTCCAACTTATGTATAACTAAGTAATAATATAAACATAAAAGAAGTAGAAATGATTTATAGTACGAGTGAAAATATTGTTTAAAACAATAAATGATATATAGCATAAAAATAAAGAATTTGATCATATAAAAGTTATCGTAAATTTTATAATTACAATTGTATAACTTGTTAATTAAATAAAAAATATATATTTATATAAATATCACAATCTTTATAATTCTTAATCGAAAATATATATTTATATTAAAAATTAACTTACAACTAAATCAAAAATTATATATTTTAAAAATTATTACACCAAATTAACTAATAAAATTTTATTATAAAATATTGTAATATTTACATTTTAAGTAATTCACGTGGAAATGCATATAGAAAATTTAAAATAAAGAATGATTACATATTTATTTTTATTGATATTATGCTTTAAATTTTATTATATTTTATTATATTTTAAAATTAAAATTTAATATTGATGTAATATAACAATGTTTTAATTATAGTTTTATAAAAAGTTATTAAATAAATTTTATAATGATTTGATAACAATGACTTAACGATAAATAATTTTTACAAAGTGAGTCATAGATTGCGTTTTATTGATTGAGTGGTCATCTATTCCAAAAATAGTTTGAGCTCAAATCATCATTATAATAAAAATAAAGAAACAACTTTTAAAAAGTAATTCAAAATAGAAAAATTAAGATAAAAGAATGATTAGCTTTTTATTTGCTATTACTATTTTTTTATTATATTAGTGTATTTACATTTGAATCATATTTGATTCTTTTTTCATTATCATATATATTTTGAATTTAACTTTAAATTTTTCCTCAATTTTTTATTTTTATATTTATTTATATTTTGAATTTAATTTTAAAATGTCTTTAAATTCTTTTTAATTAATATTTGTATGTAAATTTTTAAATTAATTTATTATATTAAAATCTAATAATATTACAAAAACTAAACTAATCAATGTTATGACCTGCAAGTGTCCTCGACCGTAGATTAAAGCCTGTGACCATTGCACACAGAATGTCTCGTAGAGGTCAAATTATTAAATAACGTTCATTTGACCCACATAAAGTGATTCGATTTATGGAATCCAGGGAGAAGCTCATCTACTTGAAGCCTTGTGACTTACTGAAACACTCCAATAAAACTAGAATTACTAGGGTAATTAATGTAAATCTTAAGGGATAAAGATGTATAGAGTTTAAATCCTTTAAGACTCTCATCTTGTAGATAGGTACAAATCTCGATTGTTTATGTAACTCAATTTGTATTGTTGATTTTAGGAAAACTTAACTATAAATAAAGGTCTTCCCCCTCATTTGTGTTCACTTAGTTGTAAACCTTCAAAGTAATAAAGATAATTTGAGAGCATTTACTCAAACACTTGGTGTGCACTATTTTTCAATGGTTTGTTGTTCTTTCGTAGCTTCTTTTGTCTTTCGAGTTTGCTTCTGATTTGCTTTAGTGTCTTAGAGAATTTATGCAAGAATTCTCATTCTTCGAGAGTAAGGTTGACTTTGGCAAATTTGAACCCAAGAAATCTCCTAAGGTCGAGCGATTTGCCAAGCTAAAGTTCTATCCCCTGTGACAGTTGGTATTTGAGCCAATGTTCAAAGGCACCGATTAAGATATGAAAGGAAGAGATCGAGGGATATACTGTTGAGTTTGGAAGGTCAAGTGACCAATCTTAAGGAATCCATGGGTGGTGTGAAGGAAACACTCGAGATAGTTCGGGGACGCACCGATTAGTTAGACTCCATGAAAGTGCAACTCAAAGACTATGTGGTGAAAGCTCTCAGTTCTAGTTGGGATGCGATAAGAGAGACCCTCAATGCCACCATGGATGATCAGACTAAGAAGTTGAGAGAGAAGAATGATGCTCTCAAAGCCATGGTAACGACTTTGAAGGAATAGGTGGCGAAGCTTAAAAGAGAGCTCACTATCTATAAAGTTGTTCTGGGTAATAGGATGTTAGCTTCAAGATTGAACCAACACAGAATAAATGTTCCTAAGCTGAAAAAGTTAAGAAATGTGGACAATTTTTTTAAGGGATGGAATAATACTTCTATGTGATAAGCATCGAGGATGATGTCACTAAGGTAAACATTTTTGTTGTCTATTTTACTAATGCAACTATTTTATGATGGCAGCATAGATCCATAGATGAGAAACGAGGTGAGACTACGATTGGGACTTAAAAAGAGTTCCAAAAGGAACTAAAAAAGTAGATTTACCAGCAGTATGCCGAGAATGAAGCTTGGGCTAAGTTGCGCCAACTTACAGAACAAAGCCTGTTCAAAAGTATGTTCGAGAGTTCAATGAGTTGATGCTTCAAATCTTTAACTTACGTGAGAAACAAGCTTTCTACTGGTTTTCAAACAGGTTGAAGTCTTGGGCAAAGCAAGAGTTCTGTCAACAAGGTATGATTGAGCATACTATAGCCATGGCCAAAGCGGAATCTTTTGTCGAGCTTGGTCCAAGAAAAGATAAATAAAAGTCTTCTAAGCCCAAAAATACGAGCAATGGTGAGGGAGACCATGAGGAAGATGAAAATGACAACAATGGCAATAGTAAGAATGGTGGTAATGGGAAACCACTTAATGGGAATTGGAAGCCCAACAACAGAGTGAAAGGGCCAATGAAAAACTTTCCTTCTGATAGTCCATATATGGTGAGCAACTATTCGAAGAAATTTGCGTTTTCTGCCATTAAAGAGGACGATGAGCCAAACAGAGTATCGATGAGACTTAGTTCAATTATGCGTTATGTCGAAGCCAATAGGATCAAAGAGAATGAGAAGAAGCAAGTGAAGTGCTTTTTGTGTTATGGTCCACATAGGATGTAGAACTGTCTAGAGCGATGCAAGATATCCGCAATCAGTAAAGAGAATGAAACGGAGCCTGTTGAGAATGATGCTTTAAAGCTTGGGTCAATGATACTCAACTTTGTAAAGACGAAGAGGGATTGCAAGTAAAAAAAGTTAATATATGTGGACATCAACATCGCAGGTCAAGAAAGAGTGTTATTGTTGATACGGGGGCGTCAAATTTGTTCATATCAGAAAAAGTTGTGGGTAAACTTGGTCTCTCAATTAGCAAATCAACCAAGAAGATTAAGATTGTTAATTCCAAAGAGATCCCAACTGTAGGAGTAACACAAGGAGTTAAGTTGCAAATCGATCAATGGAAAGGCAAGAAAGGCTTTAGGGTAACTAACTTAGATGATTACGACTTCGTGCTTAGCTTGAATTTCATTGACAAGATTGATGCTTTGTTGGTTCCTTTTGTCGACTACATTTGTATCTTGGGTACTCGACAATAACAATGCGTTGTGCCAGTGAGTCGATACATGAAGGGCGGAACTAATGTGTTGTCGACAATCCAACTAGCTAAGGATGTTTTGTGTGGTGAAAATATTAATTTAGCAGATCAGAGTGCTACAAAGACCTCTTTGAAAATGCTAAAGGGACATAATATCGATATGAAACCTATTGAGTTATTAGTGGGGCTACCACCTGCGAGAGAGGTGGGTTGTGCATCAAACTTTGAGAGAAAAAGTGGTGACACAAACTGGACAATGAGACAGAGTAAATGCTACGAGTGAGGTTTATCTTAAACATATATCTAGTGTTTTACATTATGACTTACTGTTGGTTTGGCAAAGACATAGTGGTAAAGAAACGATGACCCTTTTAAAGTTTTGAAGCAGGTAAGCCGAGAGGCTTAGAAACCAAAGTTAGCGGTAAGACTTATGGTCAACCCGATGTTCAATGTAGAAATGCCTAAGCTTATTTGTGCAGATCAAGAGGATCTCAATCAAGGCAAGTCACAATGAGGGCAAGTAAGAACGGTGACCTCTTACGATCGAGATGTACAAAAGAGAAATACAATGCGAGTTAAATGATGGCGGAGACATAAGTCAAGGCAAATGTTTCGAGAGGTGAAACTTCTCAACAGAGAGAGTAGTTGGGAATCATTTGAGGCATTGAGATCGTTCTGAAACGAGTCAAACTACTACCATTTCAAGGACGTAACGAGGGTATCATGAGAATGGATGGGGGAGAATGTCACGAGCCGTAGATTAAAGCCCATAACCATTGCGTACAAAACATCCTATAAAGGTCAACTTATTAAATGAGGCTAATTTGACCCATATGAATTGACCCGATTCATGGTGCTTATGGAGAAGCCCATCTACTTGAAGCCTTAATAGCACAAGGAAAAACTCCAATAAAACTAGAGCTACCAAGGTAATAAATGTAAATCCTAAATGATAAAGATTTATAGAGTTTAAATCCTTTAAAACTCTCATCTTCTAAATAGGCACAAATTTCAACCGTAAATGTAACTCAATCTGTACCATTAGTTTTGGGGAAGCTCAACTATAAATAAATGTCTTCTCTCTCTTTTGTATTCAATCAATTGTAAATCTTCAAAATAATAGAGATATTTTGAGAGCATTTACTCAAATACTTGGTCTACGTTATTTTTCAGTAGTTTTTTGTTCATTCGTAACCTTTTTTGTCTTTCGAGTTTGCTTCAGTTTTACTTCAGTACCTTAGAAAGTTTCTATGAGAATTCTCATTTTTCAAGAGTAAGGTTGGCCTAGGTAAATTTGAACCCAAGAAATCACCTAAGGTCGTGCAATTTGCTAAACTAAAATTCTAGCCCCATGACACAAAAACCAACTAAGATTAAATCTCAAGTTTTTAGCACAATAAGGTTTTAAGGATGTGGAAATCTGCAACAAGAGTTAGCTAATTAAATGCTGTTATTAAAGAATGGCATTGCTCTACTGAATGAGTTTTTTGGTAGGGAAAGTGAAAGTAAACAAAAATGTTGTTGTTCTGTTTTGTCTGTCCTTAAAAACATCCCACCATCCACAATCACTCTAGGTTTTCTCAACTATCTACCTTATGTATTCATCGTGTTTAGGGTTCTAAGTTTCTTACTTTAACCCCAACGCATAGGCATTCAATGCACGTAATATTATTTGCAATGTCATAAATTGAAATTAAATGGGTGATTAAACATGATCGCTAAAAGTATAAATCTCAACATGGAAATGATCAATGGTGATTAAAAGCAAAAAAATCTCCAACATGATTTTGAGAAATCAATAAAAGAACAAAATAAGTCTCCACATGGCATTTGGTGTCACCTTTTACTTGGCATTTCTATTCACTTTTAGGTATGGCAAGGCACCAATCACATTGTCATAGTCGCTCCGGCTAACTGCATACTGCAGATAGAATTTGCCACAAATACGTTACAAAAGCAAGTCTTATATGAAATACAGACCTAAAGTTTTAAACTTATACGTCAACCAATAAGTGCTTAAACCAACTAAGGTAATGGATCAATTTCTCATATGTACCAAGGATCTTGAAGCATGCACATTAAATGCTAAGGAGGCAAGTCCATGATGTTAAACTGTGCATTAGAAGTAAGCCTCTTGGTTTAAGTGTAGTTTATGAGTAAATTCTCACAATCCATGACCAGATTCTATTCCTATGCTTAGTATTTTACTGCATATGTTAGATTGATTATGCATATGATGTAGGTTACTCGCAATAAATTTAAGTTTTCAAATACCTTAGCCTTTTAAGTTTGGCATGGAACTTTCTCCCAATACTAATCCATCAGAATGAAAAAAGTGCAACCTGCCTGTCATCCATCCACCAGTCATGAAACAACAGATAACGACTAACTAGGATTTCACCTAGAATTCAGTAATAAATGAAGAGGACACTCAAAATCTACACCCTGGATACGAGTTCCTAAGAAAATACTTAAAATCATGTTACTGAAAAAGCATTTAGGCAAAACCATGTTACTTTTGAATACCTTGATGAATCCTTAAGGTCATATGGAACTTTCTCAAACTGAACTGATGAGAGAAATAAAAGTGCAATCTGCATTCAATCTCACCGCACTCAACAAACAATTGGTGACAAAAGATAACCAAGATCCACCATTAAGACCATAGTTTCATTATTTCACTCTAAAAGAAGCTAAGACAGATGCTGTGCAGGACAAGTGATAGAAATGCAGCTATTGATAGCTGCTCCTTCAGGATTCTTTTCTCTTTGGATGACTTAAAATGACAAAACAGAAGGTGATGTAGAACCTGTGTGATAGAAATTATTGACATGCCAAGACACAGTTCATTTACCAATCCCAACTCAACTAGGGAAACCACATTAGCCAAAAGACTGAATGGATCAACTAAGTTCCCACTAATATGGGAGAAAAGAACCAGCAGGGCGGAGGAGGTGAACCAATGTTAGGACATAATTTTGAAACCAAACATCCTAGGCTCCTAACGAGAGACCCAATGCAGCATCAATCTGGAGCGATTAGTACCTTAGAACCCACCTTTTTTAGACTATCTAAAAGCTCAAATATTCAACAAGCAAATGAACTAGTTTAGTGTGTGAGAAAAAAACCAACCATTTTGGAGAGACGCAATTTACGCTTGGTGTTCTTCTTAGCCAACAAATGCTGCTTCCCAGCTCTTCTCCTAACTATTTTCCCTCTTCCTGTCACCCTGAACCGCTTCGCAGAAGCCTAATACACCATAAGAGAACACCAAATCCATTAGAAAAGCACAATTGCCAAATTTCTAACTTTTCCAGATTTCTTAAAACACAAAACTAACGCCTTAAAAATTGGAATATTTCCTTCGTTCAGTAAGGAACCAAAGCAAAGAAAGTAGAAGTACCTTGTGGGTTTTCATTTTGTAGCCTTTAGCAGCAAACACATTGAGAGATTGAAGTCTTTGGGGTGCTGTGGTAGAAGTGCAAAGCTTATGGGAAGCAAATGAAGGGAACCCAGAAATGCTTTGAGTGGAACTGAGTTTCGAGGCCTTGCCAAACTTGTTGAATTGGAGGAGTTTGACTGAGCCACGAAAGAGAGGAGTGGTGGACGACGGATGTGAATGGGAAAAGGATAAGTTCAAAGACATGATCGTTAAATTCAGAGAAGAACCCATTGACGATGTTTTGTTTTGTTAAGAAGGATAAGAGCCAAAGGTTACAGGGAAGTAGATTAGGATGGACAAAGAAAACTGGAAAACTGCTGTCCTATAGATGTCACGGAGCTGCCTAACATAGGCGTCAGTGGCCGCAATTGCCTATTCCAAATGGTTACAAGTTTAGGTTTAATACCAGTTTTGGCCCTTGTAATATAGTGAAATTTTTATTTTGACCCTTTTACTATTTTTTTTTCAGTCATTTTGCCCTCTCTACTTTCGTTATATTCATCACTTTAGCCCCTTGATATTTTTTCTAAATAAAATCTCGTTTTAAGCCAATTAAATACAAACATACGGAGGGCCAAAGTAAGAATTTAACTATAGTGAGAAGTTCACTATCATAACTACAAGTGAAGGGGGGAACATGTGCACATATATTTCTTTTAATGTAAACGGTAAAGGGACTAATGTGATGGATGGAATAAAAGTAAAGGATAAAGTGATCGAAAAAAAAAATGACTAAAGTGAGAATTTCAATATAATCTTTGAACTAGACAATTTTTTAACTCAATTCGATTTTTTTTTTTGTCAGCATTAGAACTGAGAAAGAAAAATTGAAAAATGACCCATATCAAGATGTTTGGACGGTTTATGAAATGCCTGAAATCGAATCGAATTCCATTTTTATTATATAATTAATTTGTTTTGTTTGATATACAAATATATATTTTATATTTAAATTAGTAAAAATAATTTAAAAGTTCTTAAAATTTTATTAAAATTTTGAAATATTTATGAAAAAGGCTTTGAAATTTCGTCAAATAATATTCAAAAGCAATAAAGTAAAGCTCACTTTGTCAAAATAAGTCTAAAAATACAAAACCAAAAATTAATATGAAAAAAATCAAGAATTGAACAAAACTATGATGGACAGTTCAAAAAATTCGAAAAAATCTTACTAAACTGAATCAATATCACCCTTAGTCCACATCAATCTTGAAACTTGACAACTTTTCTTATCTTTGGTCCATGTGATGCCATGGCATCACCTAAAAAGCTATAATTTAGGTGATAATGTGGTACAATCTCAAAGTACTATATCATTATAAAGACTAAAATTGAGAAATTTTGCTTAGTTCCAAGACTAACATGAACAAAAAAAAAAATTCAAGGATCAAGTTGAGAAAAATACCAAGTCCAAAAATTAAATGTTACCTTACCCAAAAAATAATTAAGGATTTGATTAAAATAGTAAAATTAATTTTTTTTAAAAATATTGACACTCAAGTTCATATTCTATTATTTGCGAATTTATTTTAAGTTTTAATTTTTTTAAAAAAAAATTATATACAATATAAAAAGACAAAAGCACTCTCATAATAATATCTGTTACTTTTTAAATAGAAAAAAGTGGTTATTTTCTAATTGAATTGATGTTTGGTTAATTTATGACATAAAATTCAATCATATATTTTAAGTTAGTTGCTATTTGATAAACTAAAAAATTAAATACTAAAAATTTAAGTATTGAATTTAAATTATAAAATTTGTTTGATATGTTTATTAAAATTAAGTATGGAATACAATTATAGTGTTTGATAAATTAAATCTTAAAATTTTAAAGGTGAAGTATGATACGAACTCGATTGATGTTAATTCGAGTCGTAGTAGTTTGCCCGATCGTGAAATTAAGTAAGGGATGGCTTCTTTCAAGATAGGCTTAAAAAAAGGATGAAAGATAGGTTCAAACAAGGCTTAATAGATAGTTGAAATGGCTAATGGAAGAATTCGGCTAAGGCCAAGAGTGAACCAACAATGAAGATGATTGTTGACATGATTCTTAAAACGACACTTAGATGAAAATGGTTTGGACATAACTTGGTTAACCTTGACCCACTATCTAGCAAGATAGGAACCAAAAGTATGGTTGAACGCCACATTTTGAAAGTGATAAGTTCGGTTAAACAAGGAAGGAATGACGACACAAGCTGAGCTTGATAAGTCGATTCAGTCCAAGAGAGAACAATGAGAGTTGTATTCTCACAAATGAACAAAAGTAGTTCATAAATTGATCAAAAGTCCTTACAACCAGCAATGAACAAAGTATTTATAGGCTTGAGCTAAGTCCAGCCGAATGGACACTTAAAATTAGCTCAATTTGAGCTATTAATGAGTTGAACTAGCTCCCTAAATGATTACAAGTCTTTTGGTGAAACCTATGCCTAGGTGACGCCAATGGGCAGCCTATTTAGTCTTCCAATTCAGCTAATTAATTGACTTGATGAGCTAAGCTGAATTTGTTCAATGATTGTTCAACTAAAGAGTTATGAGCAGCCTTTAATTTTTCCTTGGGCAGCTGAATAAACAGTAGCCAAAATAATGGCAGTTTAGGTGCACGAACAGCCCATTTGGTGTGATCACTTGAACTCCATTAGCCTCCAAATGTGAACAAACGAATTTGAACAGCTCCCATGGTGTGAACTCACTTGCTAGCTGAATAGACTAATGTGAATATGTGTTTTTCCATTGGTATCCACAAACAGTCTCTTAGAGAAGAGAAATCAGCTGGTTATCATTTAATTGCCATCCCTTGCATTAGCTAAATGCATGCTCTTCTTTAATGCTTTACTTTGCACCTAAGCTAGCTGATTCAGCTGAATTGATTACCTATAAACACTAAATAAATTCGGTAAGGACATAATCAATGACGCAATTAAGTTGTCTAAACTTAAGACACTTTAAATAGCTGTATAAACTAAGACAAATTAAATGGTCGTACTAATTAGAAAAAATTAATTATCTTAAGAAATACTAATTACTTAAACTAAAATAACTAAACTTACTTAAAGTTTATTCCAGCAACTAATCAGCTCAAGAATGAAAACTAAAATTCAACTCTTAATAAGCTGTATGGGACGCATGTTGTTGAGCTCCATGAGTGATTAATAAGGTCTGGCACTTCTTCTCCCCATGCTCTGTAACACCCCAAACCCGGCCTAGATGTTATGGCCAAATCTGGCAATGTCACATTGAAATGTTTTTGTAAAATGTGATATCGTTGAAAAACCCGTTCTTTATTTAACCTCTTCGTATGACTAAAGATTTATTTTAATACGTTTTTTTCAAAAATGTGATTTGTTTGTTAAAAAGTTAATTATATTAAAACGTGTCTATTATTATCTTCATTTTAAAACATTATTACATGCGGAAGCTCTTCAAACAGGTTTAGTAATCGTGGTGTCTTTGAAAAATAGTTATCTTTTTGAAAACCCGCGTCTTTTTTCTACAGCTAGTAGTTATATATCAAAGCACGTAAAAATCCCAATTTAAAAATTAAAAATTTAGAGAGGCCTTATTACATGAAAATATATCCAAAATAAAACTACTTATAATTTAAAAAAAAACAAATATGGAAGCATGTGTGGTTGTGTGGCCACCTTAGAGTCCCTCACAGCACCGATCCACCTAAGACTAGGGATTACCTACGTAGATAAACAAAAGGGTGAGTTTACGAAAACTTAGTGTGTAATCCCTTATCAAACAATCAATCAATCATACAGTGAGCAAATACAGTCTAGGCCTAAGGCCATTTCAGTAATAGTTCAGTTTTAGTTAGGGCCTTAGCCCATTCTGATGCTGATATTAGTTTGGGCCTGAGCCCATTTCAAATGATGATAATGATGACAGATATACAATTAGAAATCCTACCCAACCAGCCTCTACACTCCAACTCCGTCCAACCCTACACTCCATGTGGGGATATAATCAACCCACCCATCCCTACACTCTAAATAGTACCGGTTGCGGCACTTAACAGTATTTGCAATAGAGCTGCCAGTACAGTACATTTCCTCCAATCATAATAAACCCAATCCTATGCAACACATCATGCATCATGTCATGTCATGTCATAATATCATACATCTACTCAATATGTTTAAAATGGCATGCTCAAATATACTCATACATTTCACGGGGGCATAACAGTCATTTAATCACATAGGGGCATAATAGTTATTTTACCAATTAAGGGGTCTAGGTACACTTACCAACCCAACAATAGGTCCACACTCGTCTCAGGCGACCCGTGCAACCTTAACAGTCAAAAAGTAAAAATGGGCCCAAGGCCCATAATACGGGTCCATTGGGCCCACACGCCCATGTGGCCCACATAGCTCAGAAGTGGCCTTGGCTGTATGGATTACACAGTCTGGCCCAATATTTCCCAATACGACCTCCGCTCATAAAATCACTCATGGCCGACCTCGTCAATCCTCTACCCATGTTTAGTTACACGACCTACCACACGGGTAGCTGCACGTCCGTGTGGTGTCGACTATTCGCACTTTTCGACTTTTCGTCGATTTATAATCAAAAGCAATGTTTACACACCCACATACATGGTTTCGATTCGTCACGCACAGTTGCTCGAACCCTTACGAACCTCCAATCGAACCACTGTGATTCCTACGAATTTAATCCTTGGCGATTGATTAAGAGTTTCCTAGACCGAAAAAGATCAAGAGACCCAACTGATGGAAGCGTAAACGTGATGGCCAAGGAGTGAAACGAAAATAATGAGATTAGTGAGAAGCAAAATCAGCACTAGCACAACCCCTCAGCCTAGATTTACAATGAAAGAAATGCGGTTAACCCTTGAACATAGTAGAGGCTCGAAACGTATAAGAGGAAGAAGAAGCAGTATCAATTTGACAAAGGAAGAGGAATGGATTTTCGAACAAAGGAGAAGGGAAAAAGGACTTTCGGTAGCGACAAAAAAACGGTAGTCGACAATGAAGAAGAAAGAAATGGTTGTTGAGCAAAAGCAAACAAAACTGACAAGAGCAAGACTCCAGCCAAAACACACTTCCCAAAATTTAATAGAAAGAAGAAGAAAAGAGG
The DNA here is from genome assembly GCA_025698465.1 of Gossypium longicalyx. Taxonomy (NCBI): domain Eukaryota; kingdom Viridiplantae; phylum Streptophyta; class Magnoliopsida; order Malvales; family Malvaceae; genus Gossypium; species Gossypium longicalyx. Next base: position 58,342,499 of record CM046998.1, read on the forward strand.
GGAACCGACAGACTTGAGAGCAGAGATCACCGGAAACAAAACTCAATTTGCAAAAGAGAGAGAAAAGAGAGAGGAAGCAGTAGAAGCAATTTCGACCAAAAGATAATAGTTGAATGGATGTTGAGAGGATAAAAGCTAAACCGAATTCTTTTGAGAAAGAGTTCAATTTCGGTACACTACTCCCCTTCCCTTGATCCATTCCTAGAAAATTCGGCCCCAAATTCCTCCCAAAAACACTCCCTAAATCCCCCTAATAACAACCGAAATTCTTCAATAATCTCTTAAAATTCGGCCACAACCCCCAATCCTCTTAAACACTCCAATTTTGGTCAGACTAAACACCTCCACGGCCTTGCAATAAAAAAAATTATGTGCTTGCATCAATACTTGAACTTCAGAACTCCTACTCACTAACACTTCTCTTGACCACCAGACCAGCATGCCCATTCTAACAAAAATTAACAACATTTATTCTAAAGTCTAATGGCAAAAGTTAGGGGTTTAATCAATTAAAAACACAAAAATCTGCCCAAGCTAAGGCTTGAACTTGGGACCTCTTACACACACCCAGAACACTTAATCACTGAAACAGGTACACAGTTGTGTGTAACACAAACATACAAAATTAAAATTAAGGGTTTTTGGGGCATTACATGCTTGATCAATGTAGCTCGAAAGAGCTTCTTGGAACTTCTTAAAACAAGACTGAGTGATGGGTCCTAAAGGCAGCTCAACGGGATCGGCAGCAACTTTCCTAGCTAGGATCGCATCATCCTCCCTCTTCGAGGCGATTTGTCCCTAAATTGTCACCTACATCAAAAGAGGATAAGTCAACAATATTGAAGGTTGCACTTACACCGTATTAACCTAGTAGGTCTAACTTATAAGCATTTTCATTGATCCTTTCTAAGACTTGAAAAGGACTGTCACCCATTGGCAAAAGTTTAGACCTCCTTTGAGTGGGGAACCTTTCCTTGCGCATGTGAATCCAAACCCAACCACCGGGTTCGAATATCACTCGTTTGTGTCCTTTGTCCACCTTATGAGCATATTGTTCGGTTCTCCTTTCAATATTCTCCCTAACTCTTTGATGCAATTGTTTCACGAATTCAGCCTTTTTCTTTCCATCTACATCACCAATTGATTAGAAGGCAAAGGCAATAAATCTAAAGGAGTTAAAGGGTTGAAACCATATACCACTTCAAAAGAAGAATGCTTGGTAGCCAAGTGTACCAAATGGTTGTAGGTAAATTCGATATGTGGTAGACACTTCTCCTAAGTCTTCAAATTGTTTCTAATGATGGCCTGCAGCAAGGTTGATAGGACATGATTGGCAACCTCTATTTGGTCGTCCGTTTGGGGGTGGCACGTTGTAGAGAACAAAAGCTTGGTGCTAAGTTTACCCCACAAAGTCCTCCAAAAGTGGCTGAGAAATTTAGCATCAAGATTGGAGACGATGGTCCTCGGGACTCCATGCAACCGCACGATCTTCTTAAAGAATAAATTAGCAATGTTTAGTGCATCATCAGTTTTATGGCATGCAATAAAATGGGCCATTTTAGAAAACCTATCTAGTACAACAAAGAATCTTTTCCACTCTTGGTTCTAGGAAGCCCTAGAACAAAATTCATGGAGATGTCCACCTATGGTTCTTCCGAAATTGGTAGTGGCGTGTACAATCCGTGTGGCTTGATCCTTGACTTAGCTTTCTTGCAAGCAATGCAATGCTCGCACACTCTAGCATGCCTCATCTTCGACCAATAAAAGTGCTCTTGAAGAGTAGCCAAGGAAGTGGCCCATTAGTCCCCTGCTATGTGCTTCATTGACTAGCACGTCTCGCACCGATCCTTGGAGTATATACAGATTATTTTCTCGAAAGAGGTACCTGTCTTGCCGAAAGTACCTATCATGAGAACCTTACACACACAACTTGTACACTTCACCAAAATCAATATCATTTTCATATAAATCTTTCAAGTAAGCAAACCCAAGTAGTTTAGTATCCAAATGATTAATAAGAGCATACCTACGTGACAATACATCCGCAACAATATTTTCTTTACATTGCTTATACTTAATCACGTAAGGTAAAGACTCTAGGAACTCCACCCACTTAGCATGGAGTTTGTTCAGCTTGGCTTGCCCCTTTAAATGCTTCAAAGCTTCATGATTCGTGCGTATGACAAACTCCTTTGGCCAAAGATACTGCTGCCATGTCTCCAACGCACGAATCAAGGCATACATCTCCTTGTCATAGGTAGGGTAATTGAGGATAGCTTCATTGAGTTTCTTGCTGAAGTAGGCAACTGGACAACCATCTTGAGTCAAGACCATCCCAATTCCTATCCCTGAAGCATCACACTCCACTTTGAAAGTCTTGTTAAAATCAAGTAAACATAAAAAAGGAACGTTAGTCAAACATTCTTTAATTTTGTTAAAAGAAGTTTCTTGTTCATTAGTCCAAAGAAAATGAGAGTTTTTCTTTATAGTACCCGTCAATAAGGCATCTAAGGTGCTAAAATTCGGTACAAACCTTCTATATAAGCTTGCAAGTCTATAAAAGCTTCTCACTTGGCTGATGCTTGTGGGACGCGGCCAATCTTGAATTGCCTTGATTTTCTCTCGGTCCATCTCAAGGCCATCAGCACTCATAACAAACCCTAGAAACACAACTTTATTAGTACCAAAAAGAGCATTTCTTGAGGATAGCGTAAAACACTTCCTTACGCAAAACTTCCGATACAACACGCAAGTGTTCAATATGATTAGTCAAAGACTTGATATAAATTAAAATATCGTCAAAGTATATTACACAAAACCTAGCAATGAAAGCACGCAATACATGATTCATTAGACGCATAAATGTGCTAGAGGCATTTGTGAGGCCGAATGGCATCACTAGCCATTCATACAAACCGTATTTCATTTTGAAGGCCGTTTTCCACTCGTCCCCTTCTCGCATGTGGATTTGATGATATCCACTCTTTAAGTCTATCTTGGAAAAGAGTTTGGCTCCACTAAGTTCATCTAGCATGTTGTCGAGCCTAGGAATGGGATGTCTATATTTGACCGTGATCTTGTTAATGGCATGGCAATCCATACACATTCACCATGAGCCATCCTTTTTGGGCACTAGTAGAACAGGCACCGCACAATGGCTCAAACTTTCGCGTATGTATCCCGTTTCCATCAAATCAGCCACTTGACATTGTAATTCCTTAGTCTCTTTGGGGTTGCTCTGATAGGCTGGTCGGTTCGGGATCAATACTCGGGGCACAAAGTTGATTTGATGCTCAATGCCTCGAATACTAGGCAATCCATTTAGCACTTCCTCCGAAAATATGTCCTCGAATTTCTGAAGTAAGGAAACAACAGAAGAGGGCAAATTTTGGTCGAAACCGTTAGTTTCAGAAAGGAATTCTTTGTACATAAGTACAAGAATGGGCTGTCTCATCAAAAACATTTTCTTCACTTCTCTTCTCCTTGCAAAAATACTCATTTTTTCATTCTCATTTTCTTTTTGCTTTTCTTTTTCCACTCGTGTCTTTGCCTCACTTTTCTCACTTTTTCCTCTTTTTTCTCGATTTTCTTTTATTTTTCTTTTACTTTTTCAACAGATTGTTTTAACTTTAATTGGTCTTCGTACACTTGTTTTGGGGTGAGAGGTGCTAAAGTTACATTTTTGCCTAAGTGTTTGAACGTGTATCGGTTTGTATATCCATCATGCATTACACGTAAATCGAACTGCCATGGACGCCCTAAAAGAATATGTCTCACATGCATTGACACCACATCACACACTATCTCATCTTGATACTTCTCGATGGAAAATGCCACAACGGCTTGTTTGGTCACTTTGAGCTCACCACTGTCATTGAGCCATTGTAACTTGTACAGATTTGGGTGCTTGGTCATGGCTAACCCAAGCTTCTCCACCAGCATGCTACTTACGACGTTGGTACAACTTCCCCCCGTCGATGATCATACTACACACCTTGCCTTGGACATGGCAACGGGTGTGAAAGATGTTCTTCCTTTGTTGCTCGTTTTTAGCACTTTGGATGTTCAAACTTCTCTTCACAACAAGAATTTCACCTTCAACTAGATACTCCATTTCTTTTTCTTCATTGGTGGGCATTTCAGGCTCGTCTTCTTTTTCCTCCTCGGATTCTATCTCGCTATCGGCCTTTACCATCATGACTCGTCTATTGGGATATTGGCTAGCTATGTGTCCCCTTCATTGACACTTGAAACACTTGATATCTCTCATGCGATTTGGAATAGGTTCATTCTTATTTTTACTTGTCTCACCAACAATTTGATTGGATTTGACAGTTACGGCAAGCTCTTTGGTTTGAATGAGGCCTTTGTTGGCTCATTGGCCCCATTTTGTGGTTGAGGCATTGGGGTAAGGTTGACTAGTTCCCTTCTACTTCAATTACTTCTCGACCTTGATGGACATGTCCATCACTTCGACATAGTGTTGTAATTCCACCATGTTGGCGATGCTACGGTTTAATCCTGCAAGAAACCTGGCCATTGTTGCCTTACGATCCTCTTTGATGTCAGCTTGGATCATGGCTACTTCCATCTCCTTATAGTAGTCTTCGACACTTCTATTGCCTTGGGTAAGGCTTTACAATCGTTGGTATCGGTCTCGATGATAGTAGGTCAGAATGAATCGCTTCCTCATGATTGCCTTCATTTCAGCCCAAGTTGATATGGGTCTTTCTCCGTTTCTTCTTCAGCTTGTCACGAGTTGATCCCACCACACTATGGCATAGTCTGAGAACTCTATGGCTGTGAGCTTCACTTTCTTGCTCTCCAAGTAATTATGACACTCGAAGACAAGTTTTATCTTTTTCTCCCACTCCAAGTATGCCTATGGATCGTTTTTCCCTTGGAACAGGGGTATGGCCATCTTGATGTTCTTGAGACTACCATCTATACGAGTTCTTTCCCTAAGGCCGCGATTTCTATAGCCTTGTTGCCGTACACTTCGAACCAACGCTTGATCACTATCATTGTCACTTGGTTCAAAAAAGTCTTCTTGGTTTTGTATAAGACTTCCGTGCCCTCGCCTTGCATTTTAAGAGGTTTCCTCACGCTAGCTCTCTCTTCAACTCAATCCAAATGTTCTTTGATGGGTTCGAGCCTTCGATCAAATAGACACTCCATTTCGCGCATGATGGCTTGGAGTGTAAGACCTGGCACTCATCCTCCGGTTGCCACATTCCTTATGGGATGAAAACCACCACCTTTGTTTGGATTCCTTTCCGGACTTCGTGATATTTTAAAGTACTCACAACAAAACCTTACAAATTCTCTCAAAAAATTCACACAATTTGGCTTTTGGTCACTCGAATAGTCTCACCACACTCTTGCCTTTTTCCTCTCAATTCGCCTCTCTAAGTTCTCAATGGACTACTTAGACTTAGCAGCAGTCGATGTAGAGTTAGTTTGCAAAAGTGATGATTGGTTTTGGGTAGGAATAGATGTTAAGACAAGGGTAGGCTAGAAAACAAACTGGAAAACTTTGAAGTGTGGTCGAAAAGGTAGGAAAGTAACTAAATTAATTTGGGCAGTAAGTAAAACTTCCAAGCTAGCTTCTTTCTTCTTTTTTTTTACTCAAACAAATTTTGTACTCTCAAACTTGATTTTTACACTTTGAACTACAATTGATGCTAATTTTTTTGTACGAATTTTTGTCAACTTAAAAATTTTGTACGAATTTTTGTACACTTTGAAATATTTTATTTTGAATTTCTTTGTATAGTAGTTAGTTTTGGTTGGTTACTTAAAACCTTCCAGAAATCTCCTGCGGGTTTTTCTTTTCATTTTGTTATTTCTTTTTCTGCTTTGTTTCTTCTGTTAGTCGTTCTCGATATTTAGTTTTTTGTTTTGGTTTCTTCCATTCAAGTGACTATTCTTTTTGTTATATTGCGTTACACCGATTCTATACGGGGTCTGGCTTCTCCCTTTAGCTAATTTGTTGGTCGATAAGTTTGATTTAAAGTTCTGGTGTCAAAAGTTCTTTGACATAACTATGATTTTGGAATGTTAGTTTTTAGCGATTTGACTACAAATTAATTGTTTTGTTGGGAAATTTCTTGTCGTTTAGGGACAGGAATTCATCCTTGTTGCTCCTGCATCGAGTCCGTATCAGGTGGGTGCTTAAACCCCTTTTTTCTGCATTTTTAGTCATCAAAAAATAGGACTATCAACACCACATGGCCAGAGGGATATGGGCATGTGCCCAGACCGTGTGAGCTACATGGGCAAGGAGATGGGCGTATGCCTAGCCCATGTGAGCCAAACGGGTAAGGACATGAGCATGTGTCTAGGCTGTGTAACTCACTATTTACACTTTAGAACCACACAGCCAGGGGCACGAGTAAGGACATGGGTATGTGTCCAGGCTATGTAACTGAGCTATTTATGATTTAGAGCCACACGGACAAACAAAATGGGCGTGTGCCTAGGCAATGTGAGCCACACGGGTAAGGACATGGGCATGTATCCAAGCCGTGTAGCATATGAATAAGATCTTAATCTTATTTTTTTGAGGTCGTGAGTGTTGCCCAACACGAGCAGTAACCTTTACAATGTATTTATGATATGAATTTGATCGTAAGAGGATTATCTGATGCTTTAATACTGATATATGGATGATATATGCAATATTTGAACTTATTAGACTGATGATGAACAACTTGTGATCTATATGTATATCTGTTATGTTTGAACCTAAGTGAGTAGGATTTGTCAGAAAATAATGTATTATTGTCTATGTGTGCGAATTATCCGGTACAATCTATATTTTAGTAAGTTTGTTGGTATACCTTTGCGTCGCTCTGTTGATTAAGAGTATACGATATCTGAACATGTTAGATTGATTGTTACTGATTTTGATTTATAACTGTGCATGTGATTTTATGGAAAATATGATATGGCCCGTTGAGGTTTGATAAGTTTATTTTACAAAACATGGACCCCCATATTTACTTATTCTGTTATTGAGAGATAGCATGACTTACATACTCATTACTCTGATTTTGCATAAGCATGCCATGATACATTGCATGGGACTTAGGTTGAAGTAAAAGGAAAAAGTTTCTGGTAGTTTAATGATCTGCATTATCTAGTGGTTTATCCATACTTTTGTTTCGGCAGTTCGATTGTACTATAGTGGCTTGACCGCATATCTATTCTGCCAGTTTATCTGCGATTATGGTGGCATTGTCCACGTTTGTCTGTTAGTGTGATTTGGATGGATGAGTTCTAGGGAACTCTATTTGGAGTGTAGTAGAATGGGGTAGGAAATTTCTGAAAATCTATATTATGTTTTCCTAAAAATATATTGCATCTGCATAAACATACATGCTTTGTTCTGTTCTGTTCTGCTCTGTTCTGTTCTATTCTGTTCAATATTGCTCTGCTCTGTTCCATCTTATTCTGTTTTGCTTTATTCAATTTTGTTCTGTTTGAATTGCGATTTTCTACTATGTTCTATTTTTGTTTTGTTCCGTTGTACTACTCCTGTTGAAACCTCTGTGGTACTCTAGATCTGTTCCGTACTGGTTATACATTTTTTATCAAATGCTTGCGTTACTATGATTTATACATTATGTTCTTTTTATTTGCATTTGAGTTTGGTTATACGTGGTGCTTGGTGACTCACCCTTTGTCTTACTTTTATCTGTCAAGAAGACATTTGATTTAGGATTGGACGACGTGCTCGAATTGTTTTGCACTGAGTTAACTACAATTTAATCCTTTGGATTTGTAATCTATTTTGGACTTGTCTTATTTTTTTTTCTTTTTATAATCTCATTAGTATCTGCCAAGTCTAAAACGAAACTACAAAATATCTAAATCGACTAAAATGAATTTCTGGTTTTCAAAGTTAAAACTCTGAAAAGAAGTACATTTTTACTACGTTGGTGTAACTAGTCTAGATTCGGCTTAAATTTCTAGGCTGGGTTTAGGGTGTTACAGCACCACATGACTGTATGATAGGAGGTGTGTTAGGCCATGTGGAGCACACGACCGTGTGTGATTACACGACTTGGATTGGTAGATGTTGTGGATCACACGAGTTGGCTTGTTGGACCGTGTAGGCCTTTTAGGCCAATTTTGAGGCTCGATTAGGGATCGAATAAGATACTCAAAAATTGGGTCCATGGGCATTATAAAGACCCAAAAAATTTAAGTTTCAGTATACAAACATAGGTATGTGTAGGAAGCATGTTAAGTAAGTTCTGATAAGTATGATAATGTGACATGATATGCTCTATAAGTATATATGTTAGCTATGCATGCTATATGATTTGTGAGTTTTATATGTATGATATTATGTTTATTTATATACATTGGGGTGGGATTATGAGTTAATGAAGGAAGTGTGATATGACAACCATTATTGTAAATTTTGGCGGTTAGTCCGTAAATTTTTGTTTGACAGCTCAGCTGCATATTATGAGTGGCATACTACCACATATTGGTGTATTTGGATGGATAGACTCTTGTAGTCCTAATTGATGTGATTGTCTGGATGGAGATGGTGTGTAGCGGATAGGGGTAGGATATACTATATTATAGGATATGCTCTGATATGAAATCTGATATGCTATGATTCGTTATGAGTTATGCTCAATTATGAAATGCTCGGTTATGAAATCTGATATGCTATGGTATGTTCAAAGACATGCACCAATATTAATATGATATATTCTGACATATACTATGAAAAATAGGCCGAATCACACACTAGGCATTAAGCTTACGCGTTTGCTTATTTTATTTCAGGTGATCCTCAAGCTTAGGATTAAACATCGTCTATGGAGCTCGGATTTCAAAATTATTGGTTCAAGTATATTTTGGACTTGTTTTTTTTTTTTTTGAGATTTTAAACTTTTGAGACATTAGAATTATTTTGGTATTTTTTTGCAAAAGTTTTAGCTTTTATCGGTATTAAAGTCAAGACAACTAAACTAAACAACGACTATAAGATCAATTTGCTATATAGTTTTCCGTTGCTAAGTTTTATTGAATTTCGTTAATTATTTTATCTTGCAAATAAATTAAGTTGAATTTGTTTAGTAAGCTAACTAAACGCTATTTACATCAAAGTATTCACGGGTTTTCAGAATTGATATGTTTTCAATGAAATTTTCAAAGTTAATTTTCTTAAAACCTAAAGTGGGATTCTTTCGAAATTAAGTATTAGTATTTTCACGTATGATGTAACTTTCACAATTCGACCGTAATGTCTATGCCTAGTTTGGGGTGTTACATTTAGTGGTATCAGAGTTAGGTTGCAAAGCTTAGGCTATTTATTTTGGGTCTAAAAATATTTTAAGAAATAAACTTTTATTTTAAATTGGAATTTTACTAAAACAACTTTTGAATTTTTGGAAAGTGAAACTGAGATTCCAACGCTGATCCAAGTAAGAACTCTGAACTTTAGTTATGTTTTAGATATACTTTTGCATGTGACACTTTGATATAAGTAATTGTATTTAAAGAATATAGCACAGTAACACACTATTTAAATATTGATAAGTACTTTTGATAAAATTTTGAAATACCAATTTAAAAACTTAAACTGATTCATAAAACTTTGAATTGTAGATAAGATAATGAGTACTCATGGATCTCGAGGACGTGGTACCTGTGGGTGCAGTGGTCATCGTTGGGGGATTCGAGTTGAGTCATCTTCGATGGGCAACATGCCTCAATTAGGTACAAGCGAGAGTTTAAGAACTCCGATCGCTAAAACTGGGTCTGGGGTTAAGACTGCTAAGGACGATGCATTGTCCCAAGTAATATTAAAGATTTTGGAAAGGGCCACTGGGACCCATATTGGATCTGAAAGCCGAGGGTCGATAACTGAATGATTGTTGTGTGTAAATAACTAATGCAATTGTGCAAGTGTACACGTCATTCAAGTAATAAAGTGATAAGTAAGTATAGTCTCCACAGGGATCGAAATTTGGTAAGAGATTGATTGAGTTATTATAATCCTATTAACTATACTAAATAGCAAGAGCTAATTCTAAATTGAATAAGATGTTGGTATAATGAATTAATGTGATTTAATGCTAAAAACAAAGATTTGATATGACAAATAAAATGTCATGGCAAATTATAGAGAAAAGCAAGAGTAATTCTATTGTTGAATGAATAGGGCTGCAATTATTCGAGTGAAATGCTCATATCAAAATAATGTTATGGCAAAATATTGTCTAATCAATTGCTTAGAAAGTTACTACTGTAACCTACCTCTTTCAATAGCTAGATCTAAGCTAGAAATCTAAGTTACTGTATGTCTACAGAACTCTGGATTAATAACTGCAATGAACGTTTTTCTTTGCATAATTCACAACATCTATGTCTAGAGTGCTACGAATATTCTGTTGAATATTCACTTGCATCGAACGATTCTAGATCCAATATATTTAACCTTTTCAGAAATAAAAATACATCTATGAACACCGCATACAAACAGCTATATCTAGAGCTTGCATGCATGTATTTAAAATAGGCATAAATAGAATGAAACAGTGATATAGGCAATCTTAAATCATGAACATTAAAGATAATAAGCAACCACCCAAATAACTCTAACCCAGAAAAGATTTAGTTCATGGGTGGAAAAGTAAACACCGAATTTAAATCATTCATCAACATTTAAAGAAGTTTGAATCACAGAAATTAGGAAAACTAAAGGCAAAACTGTAGGATTTCTTGCCACACTTCAACTTTTTTTTTATCTTCCGATTGTAAGTGAATCTAGGATAGATGTTTCTTCCCCTTCTTCACATTATATTCTGCTCTTTATAATTGCTACCCTTTCCTCCTCTGAAATTCTCTAATGGAGTTTTTCTCTATGCAGAGAGAGGATTACTGTCACCAGTCTCTTTCTCACACAAATTCTCCTATCTGTTTTCTTCTTCCCTCTCATTCTTTTATTGGGTAGATCCATCCCACCTCAGTACACATTTTTCATTCCTCTTTACAGGTTGGTTTTTCTGGTGCACGTCTAGCTGTCTAAGAGTGACGTGGATAGAGTGTTGAGTCATTTTCCCGGAATTGTCATGGCAGTTATGTTAGCAATCAATCTCACCAATTACCACGACAATGTTTCACTTCCCTTATTTTCCCTCTTCATCTTCTTGCTCTTCCTACACCTGTATTCACACAACACCATACCTTTCCTCCTCAAGTGATAAAAGTAACAAATAAGGACCATTATATCACAATTCAAGCTTTGTTATGCAATGTTCTAAAAATATCCTAAAAATGCAAATGTATTCACTTAATCACAACCAATTAATTCTATTTAGATGCCATAAATATAACTCTTTTCAAGAGTTATCACACCCCCAAACCTGAATCATTGATTGTCCTTAAGCAAATGATGTTTGAATATGCATGAATACATGGAATTGCCAAAACAATCAGTCACCAAATGTACTGCCAAATCGTAATAAGCATACTGTGTACCTCTATTCTCAGCAATCTTCTATTGAAACAAAGAAAAAGTGCTTACAATTGTTGTAAACCTATTTAGCAAGTGCAATGTAGAAAATGGTTCCTAAAGGTAAAATTTTCTAAATATTTCAGCAATTAAAACTATAGCAGATCTCTCTAAATATACTTAGGTTATCTCTCTCCTAAACTCAGTTTTTTTTATAAAAAAAAGGCAATTATTTAATTTTCAACATAAAATTTCCTTGAGAATTTATATTATCAAATGATTATATACTTTACAACCTCAATGGAGCATACACTAGACTGCCACGTATTATATCATGTCAATATTTGAATATAAATCACTCATGAAACAAAAACTTTTAACTAAAAAGATGATTGGAGCAAACAACTACCTTCTTAGCAATTTACCCTAAAGATTCAGTGGAGTGTCCCTAGAATATGTGCATATATATATTTGACAAACACTAATATTTGAACTTATTTTTCTAGTCAGTAATATAATGGAGCAAACAAAATATTACTGACCTAATCAACAGGTTTAAACATTGGAGTATTCATATTATTTTGTTGGAAAATATGAACATCACATATATAATAAAGGTAATTACATGTTATTATTTACTATCATGATAGGTTAGCCCAAATTAAAAGTGATCTAATTTGGTTAAAATTTTATTGGGCTTTAATTATTAAATAAAGTATAGGCCAAATATGTGTAGATACTCTAGTAATTGAATTCTAATCAAACTCTAATTGATGATGGGCTAATTAGAATTTGATTAGAACTAATATGCCAAGGTTATAAATATTAGGGTTATGGTCCCCAAATTATACACAAGATATCTTTTCTAATATCCCATCATTAGGAAAGAGAGAGTAGATATTCTCTAAATTTCTTATGTGCTAATTTGGAAGATCAAATCCCTAAGATCCGGTAAAACTTCAAGAAATTCATGGATTTAGGTACACTTCTACATCTAGTTTTGTTCTTAATTTATTCTTGATAATTTGACACGATAGATCTTGATTTATTAAGTTTTATTTTAGATTTATTTTACAAATCTAACATTGCCAATTAAGCACTCACACAATGAAAACACTCGAGCTGATAAAAATACAAAGAATTACTTATAAGTGTTTGTAAGAAAAAGATGAAGAATTGAAGCACAAAATGTTGATAAAAGAATTGTTGATCTTTCTTGATAACTTTTAACCTTTAGTAATCTCTCTTATTATTTTAGAAGCTTTGGAAGCTGTTTTTTTTCCAACCGTTGGTGGGAAATTTAATAGAGTTGTTGGAGAAGTAAGAACCAGTGCATTAATGTGTCCTGCAACAATATGTGTCGTTACCTTTGAAGGGGTATCGATACTTTGGGCATTTAATGCCTAACTTTAGTGACTGTTAAAGCTTATAGTAACGATACAATATAGGAAATATCGATACTTGATATGAGGTATCGATACTGATGTGAGCACACCCGGGGTATCCTCGAATGCACACCAAGAATCAATCGAGCTTCCAAAAGGCCCCATGACTCGAGCTCGAACCAAGCAAATTCAAGATGCTATATCAGCCTTTGTGTTACACATTTGGGGTGATAACAAGGTCCATGACGTTGGAGGAGCTAAAGACAACTCCTTGAAGACTCTATGCACCATTTTGCAATCCGATCTCAGCTCCTCTCCAGCTCCTCATGCGCCATTCAGCTCACATCAGCTCACTTGAGCTCGTTTTAGCTCGTTTGAGCTTGATTTTAGCTCGTTTCAGCTCATTCCTTTTTCATTTCAATAAACTAAGTTTTAATTTAGCCTTTAACTAAGTTTGCTACAGCTCATGCCGAATTCTCTAGCTCAACTTAGCTCACTAAGTGTTTTTGACTATTTGAGCTAGCCGAATTTACTATGATAGTTGACTTATAATTATTATGTCCAAATTTAGTTAGTGTCATTAAGTTGTTTAGTTACTATTTTAAATTATAAGTATATGAATAGTTGTGTGTTATTTAATTATTTTATTTAATTATGTAGGTTAGCCGAATGTGGAAGATTCATTCATGACAAGGTGCATGAACGGGAATGTTCATTGAACAGGAAGATACATGCATGGATCGGTTTAATGTTTGGAAGCCATACATTCATGTACATAGAAGGTTAATGCATATTGAAAGGTGCATCTCCCTTCGACGGCACACATGCATGAATAGAGGATAATTAATGCAAGTGCATGTACGGCTAGGTTCAAGCCTCCTTCCAAGTTCCATGTACAACCGATGCATGTGGGAGGACCCTTGGAGTTTTCTAAGCACCTATTCGGCCAAGAGACACCTCTTGGGAGTTTCATGCACAACTTGGCCGAACCTAGACAACCCGTTGAGCTACCAAAGGTGTACATTCATCAAGTGATTAAAGCTCATTCATGAAGCTGTCCAAACACATCCCCATCAGCCGGATCAAGACTAGATAATTAATGTGTTCATTCTAGAATATTTTAGCTAGTTCATGACCGAATTTGCTTAGCGTTTAAGCTAGCTAATTTGTCCATTCGGTTACTACATGGTTGCCTTTAAATAGTTTGTTGATTTCATTGTAAAAGGACTTTTGCCAAATTTGTTAATGAACATTGTTCTTGTGAGGTTGCTTCCTCTCATATCTCGTATGCTTTCAACGACTTATCTGGCTTGTGCTAGTGGCGTCAATCGTTCTTGTTTGAACTTATCACCAATCTTGGTGTGGCGTTCACCTATCCATCTATCCATATTTTTCACCTTAACAATATAGGAATCGGGGTGACACTTCTTAGTGTTGAATCATTCCTGACGTTGAGTTCGTTTTTCCATTCCCATCTTTTAAATTTCTTTCTTGTTAACCCAAACCGAGCCTTCTATCCTTCATCCATCTTTGCTACCCTTAACCGAACCTATTACTAAACTTACCTTTTTTGAAACTTCCGCTTATCCTATTCCATTCTTTTACTTTTATTACTAAAATTCGAGGCACGAACGACTCTCTCGAACTACGATCGGGCAACTACGTGAATTTGACTCATCTACCCGAGTCGAATCATATCATTTGGTATCAGAGCTTGTAAATCGAGAGGCGCCGACGTTCGTATCAAGATCGAACTAGGTTTGTTGTAAAAAAAATTTCAAAAAAAAATTCGAAAAAAAATAAAGTTGTATTTTCATTTTTTATCATTGTAAAAGTGCTATATTAAAGTTGTAAAAAAAAAAGAAGAAGAAAAAAAACGAAATTATAAAAAAAAAGTGAAGTGAGCAAGTTCTTTCTACTGTTTACATTTTCTTCCGATCATCTTATATTCTTTTCATCAAATTTTAACCCCCCCAAAACGCCACACTATACCAAAAAAAAAAACTTTCTTTTAGCCTACCCTACACCATAACATCTTATCCCTTGTAACCGTTTGAAGCCGACCCCAAAGCACCAAGATGAGTCAAAAGAAACAAACTACGAGGTTACGAGAGTAACCTTAAGTGGTAAAATGCTAGAGATTGTGAGAGCATTCGAGTGTTAAAAAAGCCTAAAACGAGTGAAAACATGAGTGGAGTGTTCATCAATATTTCTTTGTGAGTGAAATTGTGAGGTTTGTGGTGAGGTTCTTAATTTTTTTTTTTGTTTTGTGATCTAACATTTTCTTTTCAGCAACAAAAATTATATCACGCGAAGAGTTCATCGAATCGGAATACCAATACTTGGTACAAGAAATGTAAAGAATGGTGAAGTCCAAATTCGATAAATTGCATGAGAGATTAGATCGATTGGAACAAAGAGATCCACGAGAACGAGTTTTATCAAGTCGAAACATAAAGTCAAGAACCCCACGAAGATATACACCCAATTATTACTTGAGAAAAGAGTCCCATTGTGATACCTATTCGATATCGACTTCAAGACCAAGAGATTACTATCGAGATTCTTTTTCGTCAAGGAATTCGAGAAGTCAAGAAATCGACTATGATTTTTACTCCGTTCGAGAAGACGTCCAAAATGAAATCCGAAGAGATAGATATACCTCTTTCTAAACTTCAAAGAAATCATTCAAGGAGTGTTCTACACGAAGTTTTTCACCTGCAAATAGTTCTTGGTCTTTCGAACATGATCTCTATTCTCATGATTCTTTTGTACATTCTTGTAAAGAGAAAACAAAGAAAAGAAAAGAAAAAGCAAAGGAAGAAAAAGAAAACAAAATAAAAAGAAAAGAGAGACAAGAAAATATTATGAGAGAAAATAAGAGAATTTTGAATGAAACCGAGAAAAGAAAAAAAGAAACAAAAGAAAATGAGTGTGAAAGAAAAGAAAATGAGAGGAAAAAGAAAAATGAAATTGAAAAAGAAAGTGAAAAAGAAAAAGAGATCGAGAGTGAAAAAGAATATGAGAAGAAAAAGAAAATTGAAAAAGAAATTGAGTCTGAAGAGAGAAAAGATATTGAGCAAGAAACGAGTGTTGTCGATGAAAAAAAAATGAGAAAAAGAGATACAAGAGAGCAAGAAAAAGTGAGGAGTGTTCCTACTAACCTACATGTGAGATTTCCTCGTGCTGTTCCTTTTCAGGTTTCTGAAGATCCGAGCAAAAAAAATTTTCGACTTCCATACCTATCCGAGGAGAAAAGGTTTACGTTGATTGAAAGAGGTAACATTCTTAACGATCCTCGTTCGCCTTTGCCAAAAGGTAAGCAAGGTATGAGTTTTAAAGTTTTTAAAACATATCAGCCTCATTCGATTGTTGACGGAAACTTTATTAATGTTTTGGGTTTTGAAAAGCACTTGTACCATGACGTGGTTGATTATTCTTTCTTGATTAGTAATGATTTGATTGTTTCAAGTGTTGATAACAAAAACGTTGCTCATAAAGTATGTGTTGTTGACGAGTATGTTGGTGAAGTAATCATTAATCGGCAATCGCAAGGTTTGGTTATGCAAGATAATGAGCTATATAAACCTTTGTGTTTGCTTGATTGTGGAGAAAATGTGTGGACGAGATTTGAAACATATGAATGTTTAAAAACTTGCATGTCTAATTTTCCTTTGATTCGTTTGTGTGATAAAACGTTGACTTGTAAAATGCCTAGTTCATTTGATTTTGATGATGGTTGTTTAATGCTATGGTCTAAGGGATTCAAACATCATTTGCATACTCATAACTTTAGTTTGTTTCATGTTCCTACCATGTTGTTGACAGCAATAAATATTCAAGTCAATGTGAATGGTAAGCAAAAACTTCGTTTTTGATCCCGGTGATTTTTATTCTTTATTGATGATTAAAGGACTTGATTCAAGGATTTTTTATTTTCGAGATTCTAACTGTCGAAAGTTTTGTTACTCTAGATCAACATTACTTGAAATCAAGCCTTTTGAATTTCGTGTGAATGGATGTGTAAACCATTTGTGCTTATTTGATGTTTTGTCTTTAAATCTAAACATAAAGTTGTGGATTTGTGAAAAGTTGCAAATGTTAAATCAAAGTTTTGGTTTTATATCGCTGTTCATAGAATTTGAGTAGTGGACTTTTGATGTTCAAAATTTTGAGTCACGAATGCTTCATGGATCTAGTTTGTTTTCAACAAAGAACAAGGTAAGATCCACTTTTACTTTTGATCCCTGCATTGGTTTATTTGCCCAAGTTTGGCTTAAGAAGCTGGAGCGAGATTGTATGTTCTTAATTCGGTGTTTCCCTAAACTTCTTCTTTATTTTGTTGTTGAAACTTTGAAATGGCCTATCCAAAAAGAAGAAGGACATGTGACTAATATTTTGTCTTTTCGAGTCTTGTGTGACTTTCAGGTTATTGTGAGCCATTCTACCCCATTCGACAACCAAGGGCCTAGTGACGACGAACGCTTTTTCGCAAGCAAATGGCCTGACTTGAGGACAAGTCGCTTTGAAGATGGGGGGAATGATGTGAGCACACCCAGGGCATCCTCGAATGCACACCAAGAATCAATCGAGCTTCCAAAAGGCCCCATGACTCGAGCTCGAACCAAGCAAATTCAAGATGCTATATTAGCCATTGTGTTGCACATTTGGGATGATAACAAGGTCCATGACGTTGGAGGAGCTAAGGACAACTCCTTGAAGACTCCATGCACCATTTTGCAATCCGATTTCATCTCCTCTCCAGCTTCCCATGCGCCATTCAGCTCACATCAACTCACTTGAGCTCGTTTTAGCTCGTTTGAGCTTGATTTTAGCTCATTTCAGCTCATTCTTTTTTCATTTCAATAAACTAAGTTTTAATTTAGCTTTTAACTAAGTTTGCTACAGCTCATGCTGAATTCTCTAGCTCAACTTAGCTCACTAAGTGTTTTTGACTATTTGAGCTAGCCGAATTTAATATGATTTTGAATTATAATTATTATGTCCAAATTTAGTTAGTGTCATTAAGTTGTTTAGTTACTATTTTAAATTATAATTATATGAATAGTTGTGTGTTATTTAATTATTTTATTTAATTATGTAGGTTAGCTGAATGTGGAAGATTCATTCATGACAAGGTGCATGAATGGGAATGTTCATTGAACGGGAAGATACATACATAGATCGGTTCAATGTTTGGAAGCCATACATTCATGTACATGGAAAGTTAATGCATATTGAAAGGTGCATCTCCCTTGGACGGCACACATGCATGAATGGAGGATAATTAATGCAAATGCATGTACGGCTAGGTTCAAGCCTCCTTTCAAGTTCCATGTACAACCGATGCATGTGGGAGGACCCTTGGAGTTTTCTAAGCACCTATTCGGCCAAGAGACACCTCTTGAGAGTTTCATGCACACCTTGGCCGAACCTAGACAACCCGTTGAGCTACCAAAGGTGTACATTCATCAAGTGATTAAAGCTCATGCATGAAGCTGTCCAAACACATCCCCATCAGCCGAATCAAGACTAGATAATTAATGTGTTCATTCTAGAATATTTTAGCTAGTTCATGACCGAATTTGCTTAGCCTTTAAGCTAGCTAATTTGTCCATTCGGTTACTACATGATTGCCTTTAAATAGTTTGTTGATTTCATTGTAAAAGGACTTTTGCCAAATTTGTTAATGAACATTGTTCTTGTGAGGTTGCTTCCTCTCATATCTCGTACAAGTTTCGAACGACTTATCTGGCTTGTGCTAGTGGTGTCAATCGTTCTTGTTTGAACTTATCACCAATCTTGGTGTGGCGTTCACCTATCCATCTATCCATATTTTTCACCTTAACAATATAGGAATCGGGGTGACACTTCTTAGTGTTGAATCATTCCTGACGTTGAGTTCGTTTTTCCATTCCCATCTTTTAAATTTCTTTCTTGTTAACCCAAACCGAGCCTTCTATCCTTCATCCATCTTTGCTACCCTTAACCGAACCTATTACTAAACTTACCCTTCTTGAAACCTTCCGCTTATCCTATTCCATTCTTTTACTTTTATTACTAAAATCCGAGGCACGAACAACTCTCTCGAACTATGATCGGGCAACTACGTGAATTCGACTCATCTACCCGGGCCGGATCACATCAGATACTTAAAGGAGGGTATCGATACTTGAACACTTTTTTTTTTACAAAACATCGAACTTAAAACAGTATCAATACTAGGCAGGGTATCAACTAATTTTGGAAGGTATTGATACTTTATTAAGTATATCGATACTTTTGATCTTTGTTCAATTTTCCAAATCATCTAAGCTCAAATTGAAATTGATACCAGGTAGGGTTATCGATAATTTTTGCAAGGTATCAATACTTTTGCTTTTTGCTCTTTTTTTGAACTTCGAAGCTTAAATTGGTATCGGTACTAAAAATTTGTTACTTAATTTGAACTTGTTCAAAATATTTTCTAAGTGTTTGAAGAATAGTTTTAAAATTTTATCTTCTTAGAAATATTTTGGAATGAATTGTCACTTGAAGTTCATCAAGTTTTATTCAAAAACATTATCTTTGTTATATCAAAACATTTATCAAATAAAGCTTAGTTTAACACATATATTTTTGGTTAAACTATCAAAATAGTCACTTTTGTTTACCTCAGGTTATATTTTAGTTACTTATGTTTGAAATGTTACGTTTTAGTCACTTACATTATCGTGTTGTAACATTTTAGTCATTGAGCTGTTAATTGTCATTAATGGTGTAATGGTAAGCTGACGTGGTACATTAAATCATCATTTCAAACAAAAATTTTGGACTAATTTATACAATCAATCCCCATATTTTTTCATTTTGAGCAATTTAATTTTTGTTTTTTTATATTCTTTTAACTTTCTTCTTTTTTTTTCCCATTATCTTCTCATTCCCCCTCTATTTTCCTCCATTCTCCATTTCTTTTAAAGTAGTTTTTCTATGTTTTCTATTTGTTAAAATCAGTCCCTATACTTTTATTTTTTTGAACAACTTAATTTTTTCAAGTGAGGCGAGCTTGTTGAATAGTTTTTTACAAATGGAAAACATAGAAAATTACTTTAAAAGAAATGAAGAAGGGAGGGAAACAGAGGGAGAAGCAGAAGAGAATGGAAAATAAGAAAAAAAAGGAAAGTTAAAAGAATGTAAAAGAAAAAAAAATCAACTTTCTCTAAATGAAAAAATATAGGGACCAATTGTAAAATTTAACCTAAAATTTTCGTTTGAAATGATGATTTAACGTGTCACGTTAACTTACCGTTACACTATTAACGACAATTAATGACTTAGTAACTAAAATATTACAACACGACAACGTAAGTGATTAAACGTAATTTCAAACATAAGTGACTAAAATGTAACATGAGATAAACAAAAGTGACTATTTTAATAGTTTACCTTATATTTTTTGAATTAAGTGACTAAAATGTAACATGAGATAAACAAAAGTGACTATTTTAATAGTTTACCTTATATTTTTTGAATTTATTATTTTTCAAATACTTTATTTTAAATTTTTTTACTATATCCATTAAATTTAAATAACTTAATATATAATTAATACACACTATTCACGGATAAAAAAAATTGATACATGAATGGAATATGAATAATGTGGGTAGCAAGTGATTTAATGAGAAAAAGAACTGAAGTTTGATAAGTGACAAAACATTGGGGGTAAAGACTAAAAAGGAAAGAGTGATCGGTAATGAACGAGTTCGTTAGTAACATAAAGGACCACTTGAATAGTTAGGTAATTTGAATTTCACATTACTTATTTGTATCTATATGTGCTGCTTGGTAAAACCATTGAAAGATCAAAATTATTATTTTTATATATAATGTCAAAAATTATTTTTAACTTAAATTCAGATTATTCTATACTACTAACAATGTTGATATCAATTTAAGCCTGCAAATATATTGAAATACAAGTTGATATGAAATTGATCAAGTGGTGAGGGGATTAATAGAGTGTTGAGGTTAGGAGTTGAAGAAAAGAGATTAAATTTGGATACTGAATGATACGTCGAAACCCAAGGGTAGTTGGGGACATGTTTGACAGTAAGAGGTGGTTTGAATACTTTATGAGACACTTTGATTTTGCTCCACATCACTATCTTCTATTCAGTAGTTCGCTGATGACTAGTACCTTTAGCTCTCTCTCCTTTTTACCCAATATTTTTTTTTTGTTATTTTTCTGCCATCAATTTCATGTAAACTACACAATAATAAAGCTTCACCTTTCCTTCCTATAAAACATAATGCTATACCAATATTCTGTGTTTAGCTTTCTGGCATTAGACTGTATGTATTCCAGCGAACAACAATGAATATTATGGTTTTCAATCCCACAAATGATTATATATATTGCTGAACTTTTTTTTTCTTTTTTGTTTTTTATGTACGAAAATGTTATCATGTTTAGGTAACGGTGGTAATCCCACCACCTATATAGCAGCTTCTAGTGTCCAATCACAGCCTTCCAAAATCTAGCCATAGAAGATGCAAAAGAAATAAAAAAAAAAAAGAAAAGAAGAAAAAAACAAAAGGAATAGAGAGACAGATGATGAGGTTGAGGTGTTAAGGAAGAAGTTGAAAAAAAAGAAAGAAATAAAAATGAGAGGCCTGAAATTGCTAGCCTTACATTTTCATTTGGCTTTTGGATTGCTTATTGTGTACAAGAAAAGGAGTTAAGGGCTCACCTTATCCTATCCACCTCTCTCTTTATATATCTTCTTCCCTTGGCATCAAAACGGAACACTCTCCCTTTCTCACTCATTTATATTCTCTCAGTACCAGCCCCTTACATTTCTACTTCTTCCTTCTATTTGTATCACAACAAAAGGACTTGGAGGAGGGGCTTATCTTATCTTATCCACCCCTCATTTTCTCTCTTCCCAAACATTATCTTATCTTTTCAATGCTCTTGTTTACATTTTTTCTTTGAAAAAGAAAAACAAAATTCTGCTTCTCTGGAGTTAAGACTGTGGGTTCGTTTTTTATTTTCCTTCTAGCAATCGGTATTTGGTGGTTTGAGTGTTTAGACGGAGATTTTCTCATGCAAAGAGAAAGTAGTCGATAAATTCAATCTGGGTCATAGTTATTATCGTCCAAGATTAACCAATTGAAGCTGCCAAACAAATTCCATATCTTTATAAACAATCCCTCAATTGTGGTGCACAAATGGCTCCCAAGACAGGCAAGATGAAAGCGCACAAAGCTAAGGGAGACAAGAAGAAAAAAGAAGAGAGAGGTACTGTTTTTACTCTCCAATCCATTCTCTGAGAAAATGAAGGAAAACTCAAGAAAACTCGGTAATCATGCCGAGATACGTTGATTTTGATCGGTATTTGTTGCTTTGACATTTTAATATGACCTTAGTATATCGTAGGGTTCAAAAATATTATCTTATCCTATCCCTATCATCATTTATGGTTCAAAATTTTTTGTTCCTAAAATCGTGGATTTTTAATATTTAGAAAAAGGAAACCTTATCTCCGGATTTTATTTTTCTCACAGTTTTGCCTACTGTAATCGAAATTACCGTAGAAACACCTGAAGAATCCCAAGTCACTCTCAAGGTATCCCTCCCTTCTTCTCTAATCTATTTCTATCTATAGATGTTAAACTATATTTTGCAAACATAATGTATAAAATTTCATAAATAAACGTTAAAATTTATGCTCATTTTGTAAAATCTTTTCACATGCCATTCAAAAAATGATCTTAATATATATTGTTTGGTTTGCTTTTACATTAATGCAGGGAATATCTTCTGACAAGATCTTGGATATAAGAAAACTGTTAGGGGTCCACGTTGAGACATGTCATTTGACCAACATCTCCCTGTCTCACGAGGTAAAAATTTAAAATAAAAAATATAAAAACCAGACCAGCTTTAACCACTTCATCAATGGTTTGATACCTTGTGTTTCGACAGGTACGAGGAAATCAACTTAAGGATTCCGTGGACATCGTGTCTCTTAAACCCTGTCAGCTGTCCATCGTCCAAGGTGCCTTCCCCATCCGGCAGTTACCTTATAGTTTCTTTAGTTATTCATGTTTTCACCTAATTCTAACCCACACAGTTTTAACTTGGTAAAGAGGACTACACGGAGGACCTAGCAGTCGCGCACATCCGAAGACTCCTCGACATTGTTGCCTGCACAACCTCCTTCGGTTCGCCGAAATCGGCTACTCGAACCATTCCCAAAGAATCATCTTCTAAGGAATCGGCTGCTGTCGACGACGCTCCAACCAATGGGGTTGAATCTCCCGACAACTCGAAGGCGAAAGAAAAATCGGAGGCGACTGCGGCGGCTGTGTCGATGTGTCCTCCGCCGCGGCTTGGCCAGTTTTACGATTTCTTCTCCTTCTCTCACCTCACTCCTCCTATCCAATGTAATATTTTTTTAGAGGTGTGCACTCTTTTCTTCTTTTTCGATGTTGAAATTATTTTCTTATTCATTTTATATTTTACAGATATTAGAAGATCGAGTCGTCCATTCCTGGAGGACAAAACAGAAGATGACTTTTTCCAAATTGATGTAAGTGGGATTCCTTAACTTGATCTTCTTATTTCCTTTTTGGGTTTTCGTTCTGTTCACTGTGGAGTATAAGTGATACCATCAATTGTTCCCTTTTCTTTGATTATTTTTTTCAAAATTTGGGGCTAATTAGATTCTATGGAATCCAACTAAAAATGTAGGTTCGAGTTTGTAGTGGGAAGCCGATGACCATAGTTGCTTCTCGGAAAGGGTTTTACCCAGCCGGAAAGCGACCGCTTCTCTGTCACTCTCTAGTCACTCTTCTGCAGCAGATTAGCAGGGTTTTTGATGCTGTAAGTTCCATTGCATCTCCTTGAATATGTTTTATTTTTCTTTGAATTTTTTTTTGTGTATATGATTTATTTATGGCGAGGATCACTGATTTACCTTGCAGGCGTACAAGGCTCTTATGAAAGCTTTCACTGAGCATAATAAAGTATGTAAAGTCTTCCATTGAGTTGCTTCATCTTTTATATGGATTACAAGAATATGGTTGGGAACTCACGTTTGTTTTATTTTCTTATCGTTTTTGTATTTAAAATTGCAGTTTGGCAACCTTCCTTGCGGTTTTCGGGCAAATACTTGGGTTGTTCCTCCCGTAGTAGTGGATAATCCATCAGTTTTTCCCCCACTTCCTGTGGAAGATGAAAATTGGGGAGGAAATGGAGGTGGACAAGGAAGAGATGGTAAACATGACAATAGGCAATGGGCAAAAGAGTTTGCAATTTTGGCAGCTATGCCTTGCAAAACAGCAGAAGAGAGGCAAATACGAGATAGGAAAGCTTTTCTCCTTCATAGTTTATTTGTTGACACTTCAGTTTTTAAAGCAATTGCGGCGATCAAGAACATCATTGAAATCAATCAGAATGCTTTAAATGGCCCTTCTGCTTCAATTTTGCATCAAGAAAAAGTGGGAGATTTGATTATTAAGGTGACAAGAGATGTTCCTGATGCAAGTGTGAAATTAGATTGTAAAAATGAGGGGAGTCAGGTTCTAGGAATGCCACAAGAGGAGCTGGCTCGGAGAAATTTACTTAAAGGCATAACTGCTGATGAGAGTGCAACTGTTCATGTGAGTGAACAATTTTTGCTGGATGATTACGACAGACCAGAGAAAGAGGCTATGCATTGCTAAATTTACTTTTGCTTTTTGTTTTGGTCTTGTAGGATACTTCTACCTTAGGTGTTGTGGTTGTAAGACATTGTGGCTATACAGCTGTAGTAAAAGTTTCAGCTCAAGTAAATTGGGAGGGGAATCCCATTCCTCAAGAAATTGACATCGAGGACCAGCCTGAAGGAGGGGCAAATGCTTTAAATGTCAATAGGTCAATGTTTATTTCATCTCCATTTCATTACAAAGACATTTATGCACCAACTATCCCTCCATAACACAGAAGAATCAAAGTATGAATGCATACACAAATGGAAATGTGCACACACTTAATTTTGGAAAAAAAAAAAATCAAACGCATTGGTTCTATGATCCCAAGCTTATTCTATAGGATTGTGAGATCTTAATGCCTCTTTCTTACAAATACTTTTCAGCTTAAGGATGCTATTGCACAAGTCATCCACGCCTCCATCAGCTCAACGATCACAGAGTACAGATTTTGGGAGCTTGCATTCTGCTAGGGCTTCAGTGAGGAAAGTGTTGGAGGCTAGTTTGCAGAAGTTGCAGAATGAACCCTCTAATAACTCCAAGCCTATCAGATGGGAGCTAGGGGCGTGCTGGGTGCAACATCTTCAAAACCAAGCTTCAGGGAAAACCGAGTCCAAGAAAAATGAAGATGTTAAGCCAGAGCCTGCTGTGAAGGGTCTTGGAAAGCAGGGTGCATTACTGAAGGAAATAAAAAGGAAAACAGACACCAAAGGTGATAAAAATGATCAGAATATGGAGGTTTCTGCAGGTAACAGCCCTGATATGAAGAAGAAATCAGAAGTCAGTAATGAAAAGGGACTTGAGAAGCAAGATGAGGAAATAGAAATGATGTGGAAAAAACTGCTTCCTGAAGCAGCATATTTGAGACTAAAAGAATCAGAAACCGGCTTTCACCTTAAGGTTAGTTGCAACTTTCCCAGAACAATGACTACTAAAATTCTTACACATTAAGCAGTTCTATATCTCGCTCCCTCAAAATAAAGAAAAACATGGTGCTTGTAAGTTTTTTTATTTTTTATATATTAATATTTCTGTCTGTTCATATGCCAGTCTCCTGAAGAGTTGATTGAAATGGCACATAAGTACTATGCTGATACTGCTCTTCCAAAATTGGTTAGTCCCTTATCAATCAATGTTCCTTTTTTCTCTGAGATGTTTTAGGGCATAACATATTTTGCTGGTATGACTTCAAATCTTCTAGGTGGCAGATTTTGGCTCCCTTGAACTTTCACCAGTTGATGGAAGGACTTTGACGGATTTTATGCATACTAGGGGTTTGCAAATGTGTTCCCTGGGGCGTGTGGTAAATAAGCCATCTCAGTATTTTTCTGTCACTCACATATCTATATGTTCATATAGCTATATAACATGCGTCAGCTTTCTTACTGAAATGCCAATTACTCCTAGTGCAGCCAAATAATACATTCTTTATGCCTGTAGCAAGTAGAAGCACAAAGAAACAAAAAGAAAATAATAGTAATATTAATGGTTCCAAATTATTCAACAAATAATTAAAGTTAATACAATGGTATTATTTTTCTTCTGCCATTCTATCAAAAAGTATGTCAACCAAATGTCAAAAGATAATATATTTTGATGATTAAGGTAAATGATTGTTGGAGATAATTAGGTCATGCACCTTGTACAATATGTTTGAAGAAAATGTAATTTCTTTTGAATAGTTAATCTGAATAGTTTTTAGACTAGTGCAATCGAACCTTAAAAGATAATAAATAAAATAAAATAAAATAAAAAGAGGAATATAGGTTGTCTCAATTGTTTTCACCTTTTTGAAGTTGTTGAACAATACCCAATTAAAGGGCCAAGACCAAAATTACTTTATTTATTTATTGGGAAAAACACCTCCTCTCATTTTTTATATTGAGCAAATTGGTCCCTCACAAAAAAATTGGAGCAATTTAATTCCTATCAAATTTGAAAGTGAGCAACCAAGGACAATTAAACATGACGTTGATGTTTTCTGTCAATTGTACATAATTTTGATTGGTATAAGAACAAATTTAATTCTCGATGTTTACATATTTTGTGTAAATATGTTGATAGAATGTGTAAATGTTTCAAGCTAAATTTGTTACATCAGGACCAAATTGATAAAATGTGTAAATGTTATTGGCTAAATTTGTTAAATCAAGACCAAATTGACAGAATATGTAAACTTTGAGGGCTAAATTTATTATTATATCAATGAAAAATATGTACAATTGACAAAAACATTAACTTTGTGATTAGTTGTTAGTTTCTCACTCTTGAAATTGATAGAGATTAGATTACTTTGATTTTTTTAGAGGGATCAATTTGCTTAATATCAAAATTGACAGGGGCTAGAGAGGTCTTCTATCTTATTTAGTTTTGAAAACTACATTAAGATTTTAGTTAGATTTATTCCAATCTGTCATGGCTGATAAAGTAATGAAAATTTAAGAACATCTATCTTGCACACAATATTGTACTTCAACATCTACAATAAACAAAACTAATTTGCCATACATCTTCAACCTACTAAATCATGAAAAAAAAATGCAGGAAAATTGGCAATGCAATTCGACTTTTTCCCCTTTTTCTTCTCAAATAATTCTTTCTTCGTGGATGCTTCCAGATATGAAACATAAGTAGGGATCAATCATGTCATTATCAGTTCCCAACATAGATATGAAACATACCCTTTATAACCGTGCCATTAATGAAATTTTCTACTGATTGCTGTTCTGAACTCTTATTGGTAATTTTTTTCAACTCAGTTATGTTAATTAATGCATTTATAAGATCATTGTGTTCTTTTTCTATCTGTACCGTTAAAAAATGGTTTCATGTAACTGTGGTCAGAATTGACAGGATATTTTGGTCTTCCATGTTATTGTCCAAAAATATCTTGTAATGAATTTTCTTTTTCCTTTTTTTCAAGAGTATCTGATCTCATGGAAGTTGCACAGCAGATAGGAGGCTTGGCTTTCTATATTATTACATATTAATGAGCTATAATACTGATGAAAATTTGACATCTCCTCTCCCCTATCTCTTATCCTCACCTTTTCTTCTTTTGTCATTTCAGGTTGAGCTTGCAGACAAGCTGCCTCATGTTCAGTCACTCTGTATACATGAAATGGTTGTTCGAGCCTATAAACACGTATTACAGGCTGTTGTGTCATCAGTTGAAAGTATTGATGATTTGGCTGCATCAATAGCGGCATGTTTAAATATATTGTTGGGAACACCATCAGCTGAAAACGGTGACATGGATATCACTAATGATGAAAAACTAAAATGGAGATGGGTGGATACCTTTCTTTCAAAGAGGTTTGGGTGGCAGTGGAAATCAGAAAGCTGTCAGGATCTGAGAAAGTTCGCCATTCTTCGTGGATTATCCCATAAGGTATAGTCATCTTGGCATAGTATGTGGAGTCTTAAGATGTATGCTTCATCTCCATTTCTAAATGAAATGATAATTTCTCAGGTGGGGCTTGAGGTTGTTCCTAGGGACTATGACATGGATACTCCATTTCCTTTTAGGAAGTCTGATATCATAAGCATGGTCCCCGTATACAAGGTAAATAAATACTAAATGGAACTTAAAATTGGAAAATTTGTCTTGCAGTTCTACTTTGGACTTTTGTTGACATTGTTTCATTCCCGCAGCATGTTGCATGTTCATCAGCAGATGGTCGTACGTTATTGGAGTCATCCAAGACTTCTCTGGATAAAGGTAAATTGGAGGATGCAGTCAATTATGGCACTAAGGTATGATGAAGTATCTCTCTGTATGTTGTTTTAAATGCTTTATTCTTCAGCAATATATAAATAACATCTAAGCCAATATTTGACTTTTGATTTTAAAGGCACTTTCAAAACTTGTGTCGGTTTGTGGTCCTTACCATCGGATGACTGCAGGAGCATACAGTCTTTTGGCTGTTGTGCTTTACCATACTGGGGACTTCAATCAGGTATTTGCTTTAAAATATTTTAACATTTCTATCCATGCAACACATGACCAAATGACTCAAACTTTTGAACCTATTGAAATCCACTGATTATCAAAAGATGTAAAACAGAATAAAGTGAAAATCATCTTTTAATTTTTGGGAATTTTGTCTCTTAGGCAATTTTGGTATATTCTTTTTAAATATTATATATTTGATTCTTGAAGTATTGAACCAAGGATTGGTGCTTGCTAGAAATATGCTACTACCTTTTGATCTCTACCCTGCATCAATAATTCTTTCCCTGTTGTGCAATATACTGATCTGTTTTCATTTTATTTAGGCAACAATTTATCAGCAGAAAGCATTGGATATCAATGAAAGAGAGCTTGGTCTTGACCATCCTGACACGATGAAGAGTTATGGAGACCTAGCTGTCTTCTATTACCGCCTTCAACATACAGAGTTAGCATTAAAGTATGCATTTACATCTTTCTAGTTAAAGGAATTATTTGCTTTAGCTCCCATTGTTTTTAACTTTGAGATTAAAAATTAGTCCTAAGCCTTAATGGAAAGAGGAAGTAAACCTTCTTTTTTCTGTCAAAAGAATGCATGCTACTGATCAAGAGGGGAAGACATTGAGTTATGCTTATGCACATATGATATAGAAAGTACATGTTTATTCGGTATTCCAGTGCTGCAGAATTTGTCGTATACTTAATCATGCGATAGATTCTGTTTAGGTTTATGAATACGTTAAAATCTGATGGTGTTTTTCTTGTTTCTGTTTAGTGCTTAGGAATTCTTATAGAGGTAAAAAAGTTCAAATTTATAACTTGTTCAATAACATCAAGAATTTCAGCTTTGCATAAGTTGTCCATTATCAGCTATAATCTGATCAAACTAGTCATTCTCAATTGTTAACTGGGTGATTGAAAATTTTATATTGCATTAAAAGGTTAGAATCTGATAGTTTATGAATACGTTAAAATCTGATAGTGTTTATGAAAATTTTA
This sequence comes from Gossypium longicalyx, assembly GCA_025698465.1. NCBI lineage: Eukaryota > Viridiplantae > Streptophyta > Magnoliopsida > Malvales > Malvaceae > Gossypium > Gossypium longicalyx. The sequence continues at coordinate 58,372,053 of CM046998.1, forward strand.
TATTGCTCATAAACATCCATTTTTTATATGGTTTACGAATATGTTAAAATCTGATAGCATTTTTCTTGTTTCTGTTTAGTGCTTAGGAATTCTTATAGAGGTAAAAAAGTTCAAATTTACAACTTGTTCAATAACATCAAGAATTTCAGCTTTGCATAAGTTGACCATTATCAGCTATAATCTGATCAAACTAGTCATTCTCAATTGTGATTGAAAATTTTATATTGCATTAAAAAGTTAGTACGTCCTAAAGAATATAGGTGCTAATATTGTGAAGCTCATAAACATCCCTTTTTTATAATATGATCAAACTTGTTCAATAACATCAAGAATTTCAGCTTTGCATAAGTTGACCATTATCAGCTATAATCTGATCAAACTAGTCATTCTCAATTGTTAACTGGGTGATTGAAAATTTTATATTGCATTAAAAAGTTAGTACGTCCTAAAGAATATAGGTGCTAATATTGTGAAGCTCATAAACATCCATTTTTTATATGGTTACTGACTTCATAAATGTCAATCATTATAGTAATCATAGAACTTATACCTCATAAAAATAATATTTTATGAGGCTTAGCATTTCCAGTGACGGTATTTGTGTCCTAAGAGTGGTGTTGGTAGAAATTATTAGGAAAACTTAGATCAGCCGCAAACTTATGCCCATGAGAATTGAAACATGGTTCTTGAGAAGCAAAGCCTGTGTCTTTGAGAAGCAAATGTTCCTAATATTTTGTCATATGACTTTCATTGTAAGACACGTCATTGAATGAATACTGTATTAGAATTTGGGCCTAATCTTGTCCTTTTTTCTCATTCTAGGTATGTAAATCGTGCATTGTATCTTTTGCATTTAACATGTGGACCATCTCATCCAAATACGGCAGCCACCTATATTAATGTAGCAATGATGGAAGAAGGGTTAGGAAATGTTCATGTTGCTCTTAGATATCTCCATGAAGCTCTCAAGTGCAACCAAAGACTACTTGGAGCTGATCATATACAGGTAAACTATCATATTAACAACTGAGTGTGAATTAATCTGTCTGTCTGTTATTTAATTAGTTGTGCTAGACTGAATTATGTTCGTTTCTAAGATGAATACTGTATTTACTGAATGAACTGAAACTTTTATTCTGAAGTTGAGCATCTTTCTACAGAATTAACACAAAAGAATCTCAATGTAAATTCACTTGAAAGTAGACATGAAATAAGGTACATGTTTAATGTGTTTCTGGCTTCTACAGACTGCTGCCAGCTACCATGCCATTGCTATTGCCCTCTCCTTGATGGAAGCTTACTCCTTAAGTGTTCAACATGAACAAACTACACTACAGATATTGCAGGCAAAACTAGGGTCTGAGGACCTACGTACACAGGTAATTTGATGTTTGATGCTTTATGATTAAATCCAATTGTATTGTGATTACTGGTCCTAAGGTAATTTGATATTTTTTTCTTCTGAAGGATGCGGCTGCATGGCTTGAGTACTTTGAGTCTAAGGCTTTAGAGCAGCAAGAAGCTGCACGGAATGGTACTCCGAAGCCTGATGCATCAATCTCCAGCAAAGGCCACTTAAGGTACAATCTACTAGCAGAATAAATTCAGTTGAATCCATGATTTTGTTCAAGACAATTCAAAATGTTTGAACTGTGGGCTTGAAAGTTTCCTGATCTTTACTTGTATTTTGCTGTTATAATTGTTGGACAGTTTTTTGTTGTTAACCTTTTGAGAATGAATGAACTTCTTCAAAGGAAACCCCTTATACTATAGATAGATTTAATTGCGGAGTCACCTTGTGTTTTTGCACCTCTCATTTGTTTTAGGTGTTGGTAAGAATTATTTACATTAGTTTCCTACTTTGTATCAGTGTATCAGATCTTTTGGATTATATAACCCCAGACGCAGATATGAGAGTGAGAGATGCCCAAAAGAAAGCCCGTGCAAAGGTTTGTCACCTAAAATGTCCTTTTGCTTATTTGTTATCTCATTGACAACATATCTGAACAAAGATTTTCATTCAACGAACAGATTAGAGGCAAACTAGGCCAAAATTGGGAGACAACCTCAGATGAATATCAGAATGATGAGATTCCATCACCAACTTATCCTGTTACAGAGAATTCTAGTGATAAAGAAAACAAATCTGAAGCTGAATTCGTGGAATCTGGTAATGAAAAACCTGATTCAGTGCAAGCAGATAAGCCGTTGTTGGTTAAAATTGTTGACCCAGAACAGGATGACATCTCAGATGAAGGCTGGCAAGAAGCTGTTCCTAAAGGTCGTTCACCTGCAGCTCGTAAATCTTCTGCTTCAAGGAGGCCAAGTCTAGCCAAACTGAATACAAACTTTATGAATGTGTCCCAATCCTCAAGATACCGCGCAAAGCCTAATAATTTCACATCTCCGAGAGCAAGCCCCAATGAGCCTACTGCTTCCGCTGGACCTAGTCCTCCTACTTCCAAAAAGTTCGTAAAAAGTTCAAGCTTCAGTCCAAAGTTTAATAACCTGAGGAGTGCAGTTAGTGGAGTGGAAAATCTGGTAAACCCAAAATCAGCCCCAGGTAGCCCAGCTTCAACTGATCAAGTTACCAAGCCTACTCAAGTAGCAAGTCCAATCAGTGTGCAGGCAGCTGGAAAACTATTCTCCTACAAAGAAGTTGCTTTGGCACCACCTGGGACAATTGTAAAGGCAGTTGCAGAGCAGTTGCCAAAAGGAAATCCTCTTCCAGAACAAAATGCTCAGACAAGCCAGGAGACAGCACCAGATGTCACACCTATTGATGTGGCAACAGTAATGGTTGCTAGTGAAGAAGTTCCAAAAGCAACTGGAGACAAAGAGTTTCTAGGTTCCGAGGAAGAAATGAAAAGCACTGTTAGTGAAGAAAGAAAAAAGCAGATAAGTGAATCAGTGATGACTGAAGCTTCCCTGGAAAAAGGTGGCACTGCAATTGAAGACAAAATAGAAGCTGGGACTGTAGAAGTCAAAAGTGGTGTTGAAACCATCAAAGAGGAAGCTGCTAATGGATCTGCACATTATGATTCTTCCAAGGAGTCAAATATTATTTGTTCAAAAACTGAAGCATCGGAAATTGGATCTTTAGACAAATGCCAAGTTACTTGTTCCAACCCAGAACCTTCGGATTTTGTAACTGAAAATACAGCTCGGTCACTAGAGCAAGAGGCCTCTATTCCCTCAGGAAAAGTGTTTGATGAAGATCCTCAAGATCTGCCAGGTGAAGTTAGTGTTAAGCAGTTGCCAACTGAAGGAGAAAAGCAGGAGGAATCAGAGATAGGTAAAGAGACTACAAAGAAACTTTCTGCAGCTGCACCCCCATTTAATCCGTCAACAATTCCAGTTTTTAGCTCCGTCACAGTTCCGAGTTTCAAGGACCATGGAGGACTCCTGCCCCCTCCCGTGCATATACCTCCAATGCTTCAAGTCAACTCTGCCCGTAGATCACCTCATCAATCTGCAACAGCTAGAGTTCCATATGGGCCCAGACTCTCTGGTGGCTATAACAGATCTGGAAATCGGGTTCCACGAAACAAGTCTAGCTACCACAGCAGTGAACATTCTGGAGAAGGGAACCATTGCAGTCCTCCGAGAATAATGAATCCACATGCGGCTGAGTTTGTACCTGGCCAACCTTGGGTGGTTCCTAATGGCTACCCTGTCTCTCCAAATGGATTTTTGGCTTCTACAAATGGTATGCCAATTTCGCCAAATGGTTACCCGATGCCTCCAATGACACCAAATGGTATTGCTGTGACACAAAATGGATTTCTCACATCCCCAATAGGATCAGTAGAATCACCAGCTGTTATAACTGTTGATATTGAAGCTGGAAACAGAAGTGGAGAATTACTAGCGGAGCAGACTCCTGAGATTTCCTCCACATATGTTGAAGGTGAAAATCAATCAAGTGAGCAGAAACCACCAGAAGATCAATCTTTAGACAATGAAAGCAAGCTTCTTGAAAATGAAGGAAAGCCTGCAGATGTGGTTCATGTGACTGGTGGTGTTACTCTGGCAAAAGAAGCTTGCAGTGAAATACAAGTTGATGCAAAATTGAGTAAGTGTTGGGGAGATTATAGTGACGGTGAAGCTGAGGTTGTTGAGGTTACAAGTTGAAGAAAACAAATTTTTTTTTGGATACTAAATGTTTTGTTCAAAGCCAAGGGTTTAAGCACTAGACTTACAAGAGAGGTAATGTTATACAGTGAAGAGCGACTAGAGAAAGTGCAAGGATGGGGAAGTTTATTCTACCAAGTTTGTGACATGTTTGACAAGAAAGGTTAAACCGAGGCAGTTTGAATACTTTCTGATACAGTTTGATTTTGATGCATAAGGAGGCTTGCTGACAGAGTGGTATGCAGAACGCATGTACCATGACTATTTTCCGTTGAGTAGTTGGTTGATGACTAGTACTTTACCCATTTTTTTTTTCTTATTTTTCTGCCATCACTTTTATTGGATGTCAATGGAGACATATAACAATGGAAGGTTTGTATCTTTCTAGGTAGTTCTCCTAGGAATGATAATTTCATGTAAACTAGACATAATAAAGCTTCAGTTTTCTTTCCTGTAAAATAATGAAATATCAAGATTCTGTTTCTAGTGTTCCAGCAAATTTAGGTTCTAGGAAATGGAAGTGATACATCATAAGCCAGACAGTTAAGAGAAAATTTCTCAGCAGCTAACATAATCTAACTGTAGGATGCCTAATACGCAGAAGTTATCAATCCAGGCAAAAAAACCTATGATCTCTATGGTGGCAACACCACTGGCAAGTGCCCGGATAACAACACCTGCATGAAAATCTGATGCCTATGCCACTGCTGAATTTAATGCCTCGAGGGCTTCCACTGCTTTAGTATTCTGCTAGTGTTCAGTGCAACTCCTGCAGGATATACAACTACCATTTTCAGGGGTTTTTTTTTTTTTTTTTTATCTCTAAATTCGACAAAATTTAGGATTTTCAATCCAATTAAGCTCATGATTTTGACTTGCAACCAACAAATTTATTCTGCTTAATTACATCCATAAATTGATGGATGAATAATGAAATTCAAATGATTTATTCATTTACCTTATACACACATCAATATAACAATCTGATAATGAAATCCAAATGATTTATTCAAATGAAAAACAACTTAATCAAATTCAAACAAAGATTGTCAGACAACAACTTAAGACTCGGTCCACGCCAATATGCACCCCCTCAAGGTAGGCAGTGTGCTAAAATGCCTAACTTGAATAGATAGCGATCAAATGTTGCTTTTCTGAGTGGTTTGGTGAATGTATTTGCGAGTTGGTCAGCAGCATGAATGTGAACAACATTAGGTTGCTTGCATAAGAATAGATTGCGAACAAAGTGAAAGTCTACAGCAATATGTTTCATTATGCTGTGAATTATTGTATTCTCACAAAAGTAGAGTGACAGCAGCATTATCACAAGTGACCGTGGGAGATTTTTGTAGTAGTATGCAGAGTTCTAATAGCAGGGTTTTTGACCCAAGAAGTTTTACCGGCAGCATTTGCAACAGAACGATATTTAGATTTAGTGGAAGATTGAGCAACAGTATGTTGTTTCTTCAAGGACCAAGCAATCGGGTTAAGCCCATAGAATAGAATGTACCCTAAAATAATATGTATGCAGACTAAAATAATTTCTTTTGATGAGACGAAGGCCATAATGAGAAGTACCACGAAGTTACCTTAGTGTCCTTTTTGCTGTTTTCCAATGTTACTCAGAGAGTGCATCCATTTATTGGGAAAGTTTGTTCATAAACTAATGAAAGGTCGTGTAAAAGATATGTATTGAAGTTTACCAATTACACGATCAAAACGAGTTGCATAAAAAATCTCCATGTTGCTCCTAGGTGTTTTGGTTGGGTGCATTTATCCATGTTTTCTTCAGGTAGTAGGAACTTGACATAGCTTGATTAGGAGTGAATGATTCCACCAACCCGTCATAGAACTTCAACTCTAATAATATAGTTCACGGAACCAAAGTTTTGAATTGAGAACCTTTTAGCAAGTGAGGAGAATATTATCTATGAGAAATGGTACAGTGTTTGTGATAACGCACTCAATTAAGTGGACTTTAACGCCTCAAATTTCCAATATAGTAATTGGTAGTGATCAGGGAACATATATAGTGAATTTTGGAGGAAAACTTGGAAATGAGTTATTAAATGAATGTTCTTATGGAATTAATTTTATATTTGGAAAGGGAATTAGCATGGTTGAGCGTGAACATGAAAATCTGTAAAAAAAAGGATTAAAGTGTAAACTTTGAAAGTTTAAAGGATTAAACTGTAATTTGATCAATCAAAGGAAAAAGCTGCATTAGTAGATGCTAAATGAAATAAATAAGGCAGGGTGTATGTGTTTTGAGTGATGGAATTGGAAAAAAAATGAGGGATTGAATTGAATAAAAGTGAAAAGTACAAGGCTCAAATCGTAATTTTATCATTTTTGAGGAAGGACATTAATACAATTTTTTGCATGAGTATATAATAAGTATGACTTATGAAACTTGATGTGTTAAGTGCCTTCCAAGGCGAGAAGGGAAATTAATAAGAGAAAAGGGGTAAATATGTAATTTTTCCATATAAGGGGCATTTTGAATATTTCACTTGAGATTGTGCCACATTTCGAAAATCAGGTTAGTAGAATCAGGTTAATAAATCAAGAGTTTAAAAAGGATACTAAAATTGGGGTCATAATTAATTAATTAAAGTATTAAAATAATATAATTAGGTTTTATTTTATTAATTAATCTAAAATGAAACTTACTTACGGGGTTTAATTTGAAAATAGTGTGTTTTAATTGAGTTAGGATCTAATTGGAAAAGGGGAGAAATAAGGAGTGATGAAAGTCTTCTACTAGGAATTGCCATCGTCTTCTTCTTTCCTCTCTTAACCTAAACCGTCAAAAATTTCCTAAACCTAAAATTAGAGAGTTCTTTTGAAATTAACTCATTCTTTTGGATTTATTAACCTTCAATCACCAAAATAACTCCCAATTTTAAAGGAGAATCACGTTTTCTTCCCCAATTTTGCCATTGTTCTTATTGTGTTCAAATCTTGAGTTAGAGTTATAGATTGTCGTTTTCAACAAATTAAGGAAATATTTTGACTTTTTAGGATTAAATAAAGAGTGTTGCTAATTCAAATTGAGTTTTAAACGATTGTATGAAGATATATTTAGATTTAATAATTTTAAAGCAAGCTTGGATTAAAAAAATGGAAAATCTCAAAATAATTAGTAAACCCGTGTTTTCAAAGTAATTTTTGATTCATTCTGACCTAATTAGAAGGTATTCCACTTCAATTTAATATGTCCTTATCGAATTTTTAAGAATCAAGCATTTTCCTCTTTTACATGTTCTTCAAAGTGTGAATTTTCGAAAATTCAAAAACCATGGATTTAGTTAAAATTAATGGGTTAGAACTGAAATTAAATAATATTTGAGATGTTTAAAATTGAAATTGAGGATTAGAAATGAGATTAGAATGTTGAAACTTCAATTTCGGAAAAAACTAGTTAGTTTTCGGTAGTAAGAAAGAAGAGGCTTGATTTGTGTTTTCCTTGTTGTTTGGTTGTGTTCAAGGTTGTTTTTAATGGGTTTGGAATGTGTTTGTTGTGTGTGCAAAGTGTCGAACCAATCGAGAGCCACTACGAGCAAGTCAAAAGGCAAGGAAAAGCTTGTTTGAGCTTCCCGCTAGTAAGCGGAAGCATGATTGGTGAGTATCCAATGTCATTCCTGGTATGTGCAATTTTTAGTGTTAATTGGGAGCTTAGGATTAGCCTAAACCCATATCCTAAGTTTCGAGAGTAAGTTTTTCCCATACTTGTTGCTTTTGTTGAAAAGTCATGCCTAAGTAAGTTGGGTTGTGTTGTGTTGTGTGATGCTATTATAGAAGGTAATATGTGAAAATATGTGAATGTGATATATTGTTTTTGACAAGCACATATGAGATCTGATATACGATAGCTGAATGAGCATTATTGTGGAACTTAAAGTGCAATTAAAATTGAGTCATATAAGTATGAATTGTGTATGAGATTGTGGTGTGAATTGATGAATATAAATAGAGGTTATGTGCATTAAGACAGTAATTGAATATGTGTAATTGTGGATATTTTAGCATTGTGATCTCTTGAAACTGTTGGATATAGTTGGTATGCCATAAGATTGTGAATACTCAGCTTTTTGTTTTGTAATTTGGTGTTGAGACTTCGGGATAGGTTGGAGAGATAAGGGAATGTCGAGCTAAGCTCCATTCATTGAGACATGTTGGTGTGCTGGAAAATGTTTAGCTTAATGCTACATTTTTGAGATATCTTAAACTGTTTGAGTCATTGGTGTGTTGGAGATTCATTTATCCAATGTGTAGTGATAGAGTTCATTTTTATGTTTCATAATCTCAAGCTACAAAATTATCATTATTTGAATTATATATATGAGTTATGATGTGTGTAAATGCATGTGAGAGTATATGCTAAACTTAAGAGATAACGAAGCACGGATACATTATTTTGACGTAATGAATATATGATTGTGAACGTGCCTTAGTATGCTCTTGCTTAACTTATATTATTGTGTATGCTTTGCGGTAATTCCAAACATTAACTGAGCTTGAAAAAGCTTACACTCTTTGTAACCTCTCAAACCCGGCCTAAACGTTATGGCCGAATCGTGAAAGTCACATAAACTACAATTTTATCCTATCAATGGTTGAAAACCTTAAATGTTCTCTCTTTTTAGTAAAACTGCGGTTATGTAACACCCCAAAAACCCGTATCCGTCGCCAGAATGGGTTATGAAGTGTTACCAACCCAAAATACCACATTTGTACAATCACATTGATATTAGAACATTAACGTTTATATGCATTCAAAAACTTTATACAAACAACCAAAAGATATCATTTTCGCATGGCTTATATACAAGGACATCTCAAAATATCATTCACTTAAGTCTATTCTATACATGCCATATTAGCTTAAAATATAGTAGTACCAAAATGATAGATAGTGTGATGAATTGCTGACGATCCCCTCCCCGAGCAGGTAACTGTAATCAACAAATCTATAAAACAGAGAAACATAATAAGCAGATTAAGCTTTCATAAGCTTAGTAAGTTTTAAGTAATGCAACAAATAAACTCAATTATAGATCAATTATCCAATTTCTCAAGAGATTATTTTCTAGATATATTACCATTTGGCCGAATATACATAAGCACATTATGCACAATTACATACTCATTTTACTAAATCTGAATTCATATGACATAATCAATAAATCGAATATTTTCATATACTTTCACACCTTAACCGAATGTATAATGATCATAGATATAGGTATAACATTTATTCACATATATATCACATTATACACTTATGATTCAATTCAAATCATACTCACATATAAATACAAAATACGTACCTGGCCAACTTAACGTATTGAATTTATTCATTTTGTCGTTCTAACACGAGGTATCTTAGTTTTAGACTTTTATCAAATCACCAGCATTTAGCCTGCTCGGTTTAAAAACCCAAATTCATTCACCGGCATTTTGCCTGCTAAGCTCGAAGCCCGTGTAGTATCTCACCGGCATTATAACCTGCTAGGGTCAAAGGCCGGAGTAGTATTTCATCGGCATTATAGCCTGCTAGGCTCAAAGGCCCGAATAGTACCGTGCGATATTCAAATCACAAATTTATAACACAATCACACCAAATTGGATATAAGCATCATTTGAATATACATCATTTAATCATAAAAGTATATCACATTTTACTTCCATTACAATTTCCATTCAGCCATATACATATATGACAAGTAATACTTAATTCTTATAATATGTCGTATCATTATCAAAATTTATATATATATAAACTACTTAAAACTTACCTCAAATATATTCGAACAGTCTCGGATCGGCTATTCAACTACTTTCTCTTTTCCCCTATCCAGCCTCGGTTCTCTATGCTCTTGAGCTAATTCAAACAAAATTTAACTTATTAAATTCCCATCATTCTAGCTTATGGCCGAATATGACAAGAAACTTAATAGGCCATATAGTTACTTTTAGCTCAAGTATAAAATGGTCATGCATATTTTTAATCACATTAAGCAATTTACCTTAACGTATAACTCACATAGCTAAAGTACATGTAACCCTAATGACCGAATAATTTGAATATGTATATCATCAAAGTTCCTATGATTTAACCCTTAAACCTTATAGCCGAATATTCATTGTATATTAACTCTCATGCACAAGCACAAAACTCATATGGCTATTATATAATTTGATAAACAATCACATATACAACCTAATATACATATATAACATTTTCGAATATGCTATTATAAATTAAATACATATTGCGTTCTTAACATAGATTTCAAGGCTACAATCAACAATTGCATTTATTCCCGAATAATAGACTAAAACCATCAGGGAACATTTTACTAACTCATTACCTTGTGATGTGAGCACACCCGGGGCATCCTTGAATGCACACCAAGAATCCATTGAGCTGCCAAAAGGCCCCATGACCTGAGCTCGAACCAAGCAACTTCAAGATGCTATATCAGCCTTTGTGATGCGCATTTGGGATGATAACCAGCTCCGTAACGTTGGAGGAGCTAAGAACAACTCCTTGAAGACTCCATGCACCATTTTGCAATCCGATCTCAGCTCCTCTCCAGCTCCCCCATGCGCCATTCAGCTCACATCAGCTCACTTGAGCTCGTTTTAGCTCGTTTGAGCTTGATTTAGCTCGTTTCAGCTTATTCCTTTTTCATTTCAATAAACTAAGTTTTAATCTAACTTATAACTAAGTTTGCTACAGCTCATGCCGAATTCCCTAGCTCAATTTAGCTCACTAAGTGTTTTTGACTATTTGAGCTAGCCGAATTTATTATGATAAGTTGACTTATAATTATTGTGTCCAAATTTAGTTAGTGTTATTAAGTTATTTAGTTATTATTTTAAATTATAATTATATGAATAGTTGTGTGTTATTTAATTATGTTATTTAATTTTTTAGGTTAGCCGAATTTGGAAGATTCATTCATGGCATTTAATGCAAGGTGCATGCATAGGAAGGTTCAATGGACGGCAATCAAGAGGCACATGCATGTTCATGATGGACATTCATGTATTTGAAGATTCATGGATCAAATTAATGATGAAACATGCATTGGACGGTTCATGCATTGATCATGTGTTCACACACTGTGTTCACACCATGATGACCCTTCGATTGGACGTTCATACACAAGTGTCTACTCAAGCTCCTTGTTCACACCAAGTTTGACTCTTCATGAAGCCTTATTTAATTAAGCCACTCATGGTGAAACAACATGAATTCAAGGCTCCATTAAAGGAGTTAGCCGAATCTAGCCATGCATGTATGAAGATCATTTATCCAAGTACATCAATGCATATTCATGAAGCTATCCACTCACCTCCCATTCGGCCGAACATGGACAAGGACACCATTGGTCATTTTTCTAGAAAGTTCATGTCTTAATTAGGTACATTACTTAACCGTTAAGTTCATGAATGGACTATTCGGCTAGCATAAGAAACTAGTATAAATAGTTTGTTGATTTCATTTGTAAAGGACTTTTTGCCAAATTTGTTAATGAACATTGTTCTTGTGAGGTTACTTCCTCTCATATCTCGTACAAGTTTCGAACGACTTATCTGGCTTGTGCTAGTGGCGTCAATCGTCTTGTTTTGAACTTATCACCAACCGGATCACATCATTTGGTATCAGAGCTTGTAAATCGAGAGGCACCGATGTTCGTATCAAGATCGAACTAGGTTCGTTGTAAAAAAAATCAAAAAAAAGTTGTATTTTCGTTTTATCATTGTAAAAGTGATATGTTGAAGTTGTAAAAAAAAAAAGAAAAAAAAGGTACGAAATTATTTAAAAAAAAAGAAAGAACAAAAAAATAAAAAAGGAGTGAAGTGATCAAGTTTGATTCTACTGTTTTATATTTTGTGCCGTTCTTCAGTTATTCTTACCATCAACTTTGTACCCATTTCCAAAACGCCACACTACACCAAAGAAAAATTTTCTTTTAGCTTACCCATAACCTATACATATTATCCCTTGTAACCATTTTGAAGCCGACCCCAAAGCACCTAGACGAGTCAAAAGAAACAAAATACGAGATTACGAGAGTAAACTTGAGTGGTAAAAGGCTAGAGTGTGTGAGAACATTCGAGAGTTTGAAAAAGCCTAAAAACGAGTGCAAACACGAGTGGAGTGTTCATCAATATTTCTTTGCGAGTGAAATAGTGAGATTTGTGGTGAGGTACTTGATTTTTTTTTTATTTTGTGTTGTGATCTAACATTTTCTTTTCAGCAGCAAAAATCATGTCACGCGAAGAGTTCACCGAATTGGAATACCAATACTTGGTACTAGAAATGCGAAAAATGATGGAGTCCAACACTAAGAACATACACGAGAGATTAAATCATTTGGAAAAACAAGATCAAAGTGATAGAGTTTCTTCGAGTCGAAAAATGGAGACAAGAACCCCACGGAGATATACCCCCGACTACTACTTGAGAAAAAGTTTCTATCGTGATTCCTTTTCGCCATCTACTTCGAGACAAAGAGATTCATACTATGACTCATATTCATCAGCGAATTTGAGAAGTGACTTTGATCGAAAGTCCTTTTCATCAAGAAATTCGAGAAGACGAGAAGCCGATTACGATTTTGATTCTTTCCAAGATGGCGTTCGGAGAGAAAGACATACTCCTACTAGATCGTCAACAAAATCTTACTCGGAGTATTCTTCACGAAGTCTTAATTGTGAATCATATGCAAATAGTTCTTCATCTTTCGAACAGGATTTGTATTCTCATCGTTCTTTTGTACATTCTTGTAAAGAGAAAACAAAGAAAAGAAAAGAAAAAGCAAAGGAAGAAAAAGAAAACGAAATAAAAAGAAAAGAGAGGCAAGAGGCAAGTAAGAGAGAAAATGAGCGAATCTTGAGAGAACTTGAAAAAGCCTTTGAAAAAGCCTTTGAAACACAAAAAGAAAATGAAAAAGAAAATGAGATTGAAAAAGAGAATGAAAAAGAGTTTGAGAGTGAAAAAGAAGATGAAAAAGAAATTGAAACAAAAGGAACGAGTGATTCAGAAGAAAAAGAATCGAGTGAGAAAACAAGTGAGCAAGTGAGGATTATTTCTGCTAACCCACCTGTTCGATCTTCTTGTGATTTAACTTTTCAGGTTCCTAGAAGTTTGTGCGACCAATTCCATCTACATTACCTTCCAAACGAGAGGTGTTTTAGGTTGTTCGAAAAAGGTAAGTTCGCGAATGACAACCACCCACTTGCGGTCGAAGGTAAGGAAGGTAAGGATTCTTTGTTTATCGAATCAAAGTCACTTGATTTGGCTAATTTTTGTTCACTTATCACAGTTAACGATTTTTTTAAAAGGTGCCATATACAGCTTTTCTTATGACGATTACTACATTGACAAATTTGTTGACAACATTGGATTAGTTTTCTCTAAGCGAATTTTGAATGTGTTTGATCAAAGTCTGTCACCTAAAAATTCTGATGTGTTTGACCATGCAAAATTTTTGAATTCATGTGTTAAATCTTTATGTTTAAATATGCCTGCTTAATTGATTTGTGATAAATCTGCCTGTTTGAAAAGTTGCATGTCTCTAAAAATTTTTTGTTTGGCATCCATGTTAAAAGATCTTCACATGATATGTGCAATTGTGTTCTTCATGAACAATCTTTGAGTTTTTGTGTGAAATTTCCATGTAATGATTTGCATTCCCGATTGATACTCTTGAAGCATGAACCTTTGCATATTGGTATGCTCGGTTTTGTCAATTCAACATGTGTGATTAAACTAGTGAAATATAATTCGTGTGGTGAGTTGATTATATCTTCTTCTAATATGTTGCTTCTTGGAATTCCTAATCAAGTTCGTGTGTTCAAGCCTGGTATTTGCTACATGAATTCATTTTATGGAAACATTAAGCACTTTGCATCATTTGCATTCAAATTATGTTTGCTTGATGTTCGAACTTTTGATAAGAAGGTGAAATTCAATGATTTGGGTTTCAATTTTGATTCGTTTACTAATCACCTTGCTTGGCCACATCTGAAATTTTCGTTCCATTTTGAGAAGGTAAGACCAACCTATGTTTTTGGAATTGAATCAAATCTCCATGGTAACTTTCCTTTTCCATTTAAGTCCATAGTTTTCAAGTTAATACTAACCATTCTCATTTTTGTGAATTCCACCCCGAGGAGAGCAAGACATGTCATGGCGCGTTACCACCTATTCAAATTTATCGGAGTAATAGGTTTGTCTTACGTTATCTATCCAAAGAGAGAAGATTCATTTTGACCGAGAAAGGTAAACCCAATCCTCAATTGTCTTCTCTTCATATTCGTCAAGGTAAGTCATCTGAAAATTTTCAAACATCTTTGCTCAATTCGGTTGAAGTTGAAAATTCCATTGATTTGTTGTTTGGAAATTATTTATACTTTGATGTGATGGATTTTTCCTTTTGGCATTGTAATAATGTGATTATTATGCTGGAATTTGGAGACACCCCTCATGTTGTTCAAAAACGAAAGAAAGAGTTAGCATACCTTTGGCCATGGCATACCTTGCATGAACAAGACAAGGGACCAAATGAGTTGCTATATTCGGTTAAAGAAATTAAAATGTTTTGGATGAGGAATAATGTGTTTAAGTGCCTGCCATCATTTACAACCAATTATCCCTTGATCCAACTTAGTTTTCATGTTTGCAACGATGGTCTAACGAAACTCTTTGATAAATTTACGTATGCTTGCTTTGTCCAATTGAGATTTTTGGCATATGTTCGATTGAATGAATTTTTAATGAACTATCGAACACATTTGAATTTGACTCCTTTGAGTTTCTTTTTACCGGCTGTGGTAAGAATTTTTCAGGTTTGTGTGACATCTTCCATCCCATTTGATCGAGGAAAACCATGCACGAGTCGAAGTTCTCCCATGGAAAAATGGCTCGACTTGAGGACAAGTCGCTTTGAAGATGGGGGGAATGATGTGAGCACACCCGGGGCATCCTCGAATGCACACCAAGAATCCATTGAGCTACCAAAAGGCCCCATGACCCGAGCTCAAACCAAGCAACTTCAAGATGCTATATCAGCCTTTGTGATGCACATTTGGGATGATAACCAGCTCCATAACGTTGGAGGAGCTAAGAACAACTCCTTGAAGACTCCATGCACCATTTTGCAATCCGATCTCAGCTCCTCTCCAGCTCCCCCATGCGCCATTCAGCTCACATCAGCTCACTTGAGCTCGTTTTAGCTCGTTTGAGCTTGATTTAGCTCGTTTCAGCTTATTCCTTTTTCATTTCAATAAACTAAGTTTTAATCTAGCTTATAACTAAGTTTGCTACAGCTCATGCCGAATTCCCTAGCTCAATTTAGCTCACTAAGTGTTTTTGACTATTTGAGCTAGTCGAATTTATTATGATAAGTTGACTTATAATTATTGTGTCCAAATTTAGTTAGTGTTATTAAGTTATTTAGTTATTATTTTAAATTATAATTATATGAATAGTTGTGTGTTATTTAATTATGTTATTTAATTTTGTAGGTTAGCCGAATTTGGAAGATTCATTCATGGCATTTAATGCAAGGTGCATGCATAGGAAGGTTCAATGGACGACAATCAAGAGGCACATGCATGTTCATGATGGACATTCATGTATTTGAAGATTCATGGATCAAATTAATGATGGAACATGCATTGGACGGTTCATGAATTGATCATGTGTTCACACATTGTGTTCACACCATGATGACCCTTCGGTTGGACGTTCACACACAAGTGTCTACTCAAGCTCCTTGTTCACACCAAGTTTGACTCTTCATGAAGCCTTATTTAATTAAGCCACTCATGGTGAAACAACATGAATTTAAGGCTCCATTAAAGGAGTTAGCCGAATCTAGCCATGCATGTATGAAGATCATTTATCCAAGTACATCAATGCATATTCATGAAGCTATCCATTCACCTCCCATTCGGCCGAACATGGACAAGGACACCATTGGTCATTTTTCTAGAAAGTTCATGTCTTAATTAGGTACATTACTTAACCGTTAAGTTCATGAATGGACTATTCGGCTAGCATAAGAAACTAGTATAAATAGTTTGTTGATTTCATTTGTAAAGGACTTTTTGCCAAATTTGTTAATGAACATTGTTCTTGTGAGGTTACTTCCTCTCATATCTCGCACAAGTTTCGAACGACTTATCTGGCTTGTGCTAGTGGCGTCAATCGTCTTGTTTTGAACTTATCACCAATCTTGGTGTGGCGTTCACCTATCCATCTATCCATATTTTTCACCTTAATAATATAGGAATCGGGGTGACACTTCTTAGTGTTGAATCATTCCTGACGTTGAGTTCGATTTCCATTTCAATCTTATATATTTTTTTCTTGTTAACCAAAACCGAACCTTCTATCCTTCATCCATCTTTGCTACCCTTAACCGAACCTATTACTAAACTTACCCTTCTTGAAACCTTCCGCTTATTCTATTCCATTATTTTACTTTTATTATTAAAAATCCGAGGCACGAACGACTCTCTCGAACTACGATCGGGCAACTACGTGAATTCGACTCATCTACCTGGGCCGGATCACATCACCTTGCATATCCGAATTTCATTAATTAATATACATACAAATCTAAATATTATATCATGGAACAAGTGCCGAATTACAAATTGTAATAAAATCAAAATATAACTCTTATCATATTTCCATATACATAATTTCATTCCATATAAATAACATATACCATCATGTCATTTATTCATTTATCTGCAGCAATTACATGACACAGATACATATACGTATAATATCCTACTTATTATAAATTGAATATATCATCAAATTAACCAATTCTACTACTTAAATATTTGACTAATACTTTCAATTAATATTCTATTTGAAGACCGACACAAAAGTCAGATACATTAATCAAAATGTCATAGCCCAACTAAGTCTACAATTATTCAATACTACAAATATAGCATTATCATATAAATAAACCCATAATGACCTAATATGCATACTTGTCAAACCACAATTAAGGCACAAACCTAACATTTTAGTCTTTTATCATCATACCTCAAACAAGGCATATTAATAAAATCATTCATATAACATATTTATCATTTGTTTTTATCAACCGTACCTAATTAACTAATCATTCCAATGTAAGATACAATCACATACATTGTCATTACATCCATTTCATAATAATTAGTACCCACTCGAATATATATATATATATTTGAATTTTAGTAAAAACACATTCCCAACTAAAGCATTACTCAAACTGATTCATTTACCCAAGTATATCACGCACTTACACATTAAACAAAATTTTCAAATTGAGCTAATCACATGACCGATTATACCTCATAACTATCATCATTATCAAACCATTTCCAAAACATATAACACCTTCAAAGACACCCAAACAACCCATAACCGAATGCATCACTTCAAACCAATAACAAAAATTAAGTCATGGGCTATGAAAGGAGCTTAGCAATTAACTCAATTTCACATAAATTATCAAGAAATAAAATCAAATATACCTCCAATTAGAAACACCAAGGCCGAATATCCAAGAACCTTTTGTTTTACTTGTTCTTTAAATTTCGGCAAAATGAAAGAAGAATGGGTGAGAACTTTGTTTTTCTCACCTATTTTCTTTATTAATTTATATAATTCCTCTTATAATATCATTAAATTTTATAATACTAATATGGAATGCATATAATATTCATTAGTTTATTATTTTACAATACAAAATACATATTTTACTTATCAATTATCATCATTGCTGTCCACTAATTTAATAGTGGTCCATTTGACATGCAAGTCCTCCTTGTAATATACCATGCATTATTCGGCCCTCTAAATTCTTCCTATCACATTTTTAAGTTTTAAAACACAAGTCCTTTTTAGCTAATTCCACATTCAAATGAAAAAGTTAAGACACGATACTTTCACACATACACTTTCACATATAATAAGCACAGAATATAACATTTAGTTATTTTTATGACTCGGTTTTGTGGTCCCGAAACCACTTTCCGACTGGGGTCAAATTAGGGCTGTCACAACTCTCCCCCCTAAGAAATTTTCATCCCCGAAAATCTTACCAGCGAAAAGGTTAGGATAACGTTCTTTCATTGAGTCCTCTGGCTCTCAAGTCGCTTCTTCAACCCCATGTTTGAGCAACAGTACTTTCACTAATGAGATTTTCTTATTCCGTAGTTCTTTTACTTCACGAGCCAAAATACGAACCTGTTCCTCTTCATAACTCAAACCAGATTGAATTTCAATTTTTGATGGATTAATCACATGACAAGGATCGGATCTGTATCGACGGAGCATCGAAAAATGAAAAACGTCGTGAACCTTTTCAAGTTCAGGTGGCAAAAGTAGTCTATAAGCAACTGGCCCAATCCGTTTCGAAAGTTTGTATGGCTCGATAAATCTCGGGCTCAATTTGCCTTTACGGCCAAATCTGAGTATCTTTTTCCACGGTGAAACTTTAAGAAACACTTTGTCTCCTACCTGATACTCTATATCTTTCCATTTCAAATCTGCATACGATTTCTGACGGTCTGATGCTGCTTTCAGACTTTCAGGGATCACTTTTACTTTTTGTTCGGCTTCTTTAACCAAATCAACTCTGTAAATCTTATTCTCACTGAGTTCGGTCCAAAACAAAGGTGTACGGCATTTATGACCATACAAAGCCTCGTAATGGGCCATCTTGATGCTCGATTTAAAACTATTGTTATATGGGAATTCAACCAAAGGCAAATATCGTTCCCACGAAGTACTAAACTCAAGGATGGAACATCTCAACATATCCTCTAGTATTTGAATAATTTGCTGGGATTGACCATCGGTCTGGGGATGAAAAGCGGTGCTAAAATGCAACTTAGTACCCAATGCTTCTTGCAATTTCTTCCAAAACCGCGATGTGAATCTCGAATCTCTATCTGACACAATAGAAGTAGGTACCCCGTGTAACCTTACAATTTGAGAAACATACAGTTCGGCTAGCTTATCAAGTGACTAATCCGTACGTACGAGAATAAAATGAGCCAACTTCGTCAATCTATCAACGACAACCTATATCATATCTTTCTTGTTCTAAGACAATGGCAACCCAGATACAAAATCCATCGTGACTCGATCCCATTTCCACTCTGGTATCATAATCGGCTGAAGTAATCCTGAAGGCACTTGATGTTCCGCTTTCACTTTTTGACATATCAAACACTTCGAGACAAAGTCAGAAATGTCTCTTTTCATACCATGCCACCAATACTGACGTTTCAGATCGTTGTACATTTTCGTACTACACAGGTGAATCGACATTCTACCGCTATGAGCCTCTCTCAAAATCATTGGAATAAGCTCTGAATTTCTCAGAACACATAATTGATTTTTGAATCTCAAACAATCATTGCTATCAATTAAAAACTCTGAATCCTCTTTCGAAACACATAATGCTCACTTTGCAACTAATTCATCATCAACTTTTTGAGCTTCACGGATTTGCTGCATCAATAACGGTTTTGCTTTTAACTCTGCTACTAACACATCATCAGTGGACACAGACAGGTGCACATTCGTTGCTCGTAAAATAAACAGTGATTTATGACTTAAAGCATCAGCAACCACGTTAGCCTTTCCCGGATGGTAATCAATGACAAGCTCGTAATCTTTCAATAATTCTAGCCAACGTCTTTGTCTCAAATTCAAATCTCTCTGAGTCATCAAGTACTTAAGACTTTTGTGATCAGAATATACATGGCATTTTTCCCCGAACAAGTAGTGGCGCCAAATTTTCAAAGCGAAAACAATAGCAGCTAACTCTAGATCATGAGTCGGATAATTTTTCTCATGTGGCTTCAATTGTCTCGAAGCGTACACTACTACTCTACCCTCTTGCATCAATACACAACCCAAACCATTCAGAGACACATCACTGTAGATTACAAATTCTTTACCGAATTCTGGCTGAACTAACACTGGAGCTTCGGTCAAAAGAGTTTTCAATTGGTCAAAACTTTTCTGGCACTTTTCTGACCACTCAAATTTGATATCTTTTTGAAGCAACTTTGTCATCGGTGTTACTATCATCGAGAAACCTTTCACAAACCGTCTGTAGTATCCGGTAAGTCCCAAAAAGCTTCGAACTTCTGAAACATTTCTCGGAGGCTTCCAATCAAGTATAGCTGAAATTTTACTCGGATCAACTCGGATGCCCGATGCGGATACAATATGCCCTAAAAAGCTGATTTCCCTCAACCAGAACTCACATTTACTGAACTTCGCATATAATTGCTTGTCTCGCAAAATCTGCAATACTAACTTCAAGTGCTCGGCATGTTTAGTTTCATCGCGTGAATAGATCAAAATGTCATCTATAAACACAACTACAAACTGATCCAAATACTGTCTGAAAATTCGATTCATTAAATCCATGAAAACAGCAGGGGCATTAGTGAGCCCAAATGGCATCACTAGGAACTCATAATGTCCGTACCTCATTCTGAAAGCAGTTTTAGGCACGTCAGAGTCTCTAACTCTTAACTGATAATAACCCGATCTCAAGTCTATCTTCGAAAATACTGAGGCTCCTTTTAGTTGATCAAACAAATCGTTGATTCGTGGAAACGAATATTTATTCTTTATCGTTACCCTATTAAGCTGACGATAATCAATACACAATCTCATGGTTCCGTCTTTCTTTTTCACAAACAACACCGTGTGCACCTGGGAGAAAAACTCGGAAAGCAAAACCTCTATCTGTCAACTCTTACAACTGAGATTTCAATTCTTTTAATTCAGTTGGTGCCATACGATACAGAGCTATCGAAATAGGTGTAGTCCCTGGTACTAGTTCAATACCAAACTCTACCTCCCGAACAGGTGGTAATCTAGGTAATTCCTCGGGGAACACATCCAGATATTCACAAACTACAGGCACAGTCTCGAGTTTCTTTTCTGATTCTTTACTATCCAGTACGTACGCAAGGTATGCTTCACACCCCTTTTTCACATATTTATGAGCCAATATCGAGGATATCACTGCCGGTGATCCATTCAAATCGGTAGACTCAACTCGAATTATTTCATTATTTGAACACCTCAAATCAATTGTCTTTCACTTGCAATTCACTACTGCATCATGCACAGTTAACCAATCCATACCGAGAATAACATCAAACTCGTCAAATGGTAATAACATTAAATCAGCCGGAAAGCAAGAATTTCGAATCATTAGGGGACATTTCTTACATACTTTATCAACTAGCACATAACGGCCCAAAGGATTCGACACCCGAATCACAAACTTAGTAGACTCAACAGGTAGAGTCTTACCAGATGCCAAGGTTTCACACACATATGAATGAGTAGAACCGGGATCAATCAAAGCAATAACATCAGTATCAAAAAGAGTGAAAGTTTTGGTAATAACATCTGGCGAAGAAGCATCCTCACGCGCGCATATAGCATATGCTCTGGAAGAAGCACGAGCCTCAGAACGTACAGTAGTATCTTTGGTCCCTCTCTGATTTCCACTAGCATTACCCGTATGTCTAGGTGGTCTACCTCGTGTTGCAGTGTTACTAGGTCTCCCACTCGGATCAGCATTCTGTTCAGCTAATTTTGGACAGTCTCTGATAAAGTGATCAGCTGATCCACACTTGAAACAAGAGCGACCATGAAATCTACAGCTTCCTGAATGCCATTTACCGCAATGCTTGCACTCAGATCTATCCTGACAATCATTGTCAACACTGGCAACCGAGGTGGCTCGCGTACTCACAGGGGGTCGATCACGATCCCGTCTGGAAAAACCCGAAGTATTCTTAGATCTGCCTGAGTCATCTCTAAATTTCTTCGATGACTGATGAAAGGATTTTCCTGAAGATCTTTTACGAAACTCTCTAGCTCTATCATCGGCTTTTCTTTTCTCTTTACTGAGCTCTTCGGCTTTACAAGCTCGCTCGACAAGCACTACAAACTCTTTGATTTCCAGAATACCCACCAACAGTTTGATGTCTTCATTCAACCCATCCTCGAAGCGTTTTGCACATGATAGCCTCAGACGAAACACATTCCCGAGCATATCTACTAAGTCTGACAAACTTCCGCTCATTATCGGTAACTAACATAGAACCTTGTTTAAGCTCATGAAATTCTTTCCGTTTTTGATCGATGAATCTTTGACTAATATATTTCTTGCGGAACTCGATTTGAAAGAATTCCCAAGTAACCCGTTCTCCCAGCACCACTAAAACTAAGGTATTCCACCGATAGTAGGCAGAATCACATAACAGAGATATAACACATTTTAAGTATTCATCACGTGTGCACGATAATTCATCGAACATGCGAATGGTATTATCAAGCCAAAACTCAGCTTGCTCGGCATCATCACTGTCAGTAGCCTTGAACTTAGTAGCCCCATGCTTTTGAATTCTATCAACCGGGGGCTTGTTCAACCTCAACGGGTCAACTACAAGAGGTACCACAGGTGCAGGGGTTGTATTAGTCGGGGGTGGAAGATGTGAAACAGCCGGATTAGTCTGAATATACTGAGTAAACTAATCGTTCATCATAGCATAGAAGGCTTGTTTAGCCTCATCATTTTGATTACTAGCATTCGGTTGAGAGTCCAACGGCGCTGTCCCTAACGCGAGAGCAGGCGCTACGCTCTCTACATCATCAGCTACTGCTCGATCGGGATCAGAATTCATTACTATACGAAAAACATGTTTCAATGGTCAGAAATCATCACACTATCATAGTAACACTTTATAACATGTATAGCTGGACTCACACACGCTGCATTAGTCCTAGAATCGACTAAACCGTAACTCTGATACCAATAAAATTGTAACACCCCAAAAACCTGTATCCGTCGCCAGAATAGGTTATGAAGTGTTACCAACCCAAAATACCACATTTGTACAGTCACATTGATATTAGAACATTAACTTTTATATGCATTCAAAAACTTTATACAAACAACCAAAAGATACCATTTTCGCATGGCTTATATACAAGGATATCTCAAAATATCATTCACTTAAGTCTATTCTATACATGCCATATTAGCTTAAAATATAGTAGTACCAAAATGATAGATAGTGTGACAAATTGCTAACGATCCCCTCCCCGAGCAGGTAACTGTAATCAACAAATCTATAAAACAGAGAAACATAATAAGCAGCGTAAGCTTTCATAAGCTTAGTAAGTTTTAAGTAATGCAACAAATAAACTCAATTATAGATCAATTATCCAATTTCTCAAGAGCTTATTTTCTAGATATATTACCATTTGGCCGAATATACATAAGCACATTATGCACAATTACATACTCATTTTACTAAATCTGAATTCATATGACATAATCAATAAATCGAATATTTTCATATACTTTCACACCTTAACCGAATGTATCATGATCATAGATATAGGTATAACATTTATTCACATATGTATCACATTATACACTTATGATTCAATTCAAATCATACTCACATATAAATACAAAATACGTACCTGGACAACTTAACGTATTGAATGTATTCATTTTGTCGTTCTAACACGAGGTATCTTAGTTTAAGACTTTTATCAAATCACCGGTATTTAGCCTGCTAGGTTTAAAAACTCGAATTCATTCACCGGCATTTCGCCTGCTAGGCTCGAAACCCGTATAGTATCTCACCGGCATTATAGCCTACTAGGCTCAAAGACCTGAATAGTACCGTGCGATATTCAAATCACAAATTTTATATAACACAATCACACCAAATTGGATACAAGCATCATTAGAATATACATCATTTAATCATAAAAGTATATCACATTTTACTTCCATTACAATTGCCATTCAGCCATATACATATATGACAAGTAATACTTAATTCTTATAATATGTCATATCATTATCAAAATTTATATATATATAAACTACTTAAAACTTACCTCAAATATATTCGAACAGTCTTGGATCGGCTATTCAACTACTTTCTCTTTTCCCCTGTCCAACCTCGATTCTCTATGCTTTTGAGCTAATTCAAACAAAATTTAACTTATTAGAGTCCCATCATTCTAGCTTATGGCCGAATATGACAAGAAACTTAATAGGCCATATAGTTACTTTTAGCTCAAGTATAAAATGGTCATGCACATTTTTAATCACATTAAGCAATTTACCTTAACATATAACTCACATAGCCAAAGTACATGTAACCCTAATGACCGAATAATTTGAATATGTATCTCATCAAAGTTCCTATGATTTAACCCTTAAACCTTATAGCCGAATATTCATTGTATATTAACTCTCATGCACAAGCACAAAACTCATATGGCTATTATATAATTTGATAAACAATCACACATACAACCTAATATACATATATGACATGTTCGAATATGCTATTATAAATTAAATACATATTGCGTTCTTAACATAGATTTCAAGGCTACAGTCAACAATTGCATTTATTCCCAAATAATAGACTAAAACCATCAGGGAACATTTTACTAACTCATTACCTTGCATATCCGAATTTCATTAATTAATATACATACAAATCCAAATATTATATCATGGAACAAGTGCCGAATTACAAATTGTAATAAAATCAAAACATAACTCTTATCATATTTCCATATACATCATTTCATTCCATATAAATAACATATACCATCATGTCATTTATTCATTTATCTGCAGCAATTACATAACACAGATACATATACGTATAATATCCTGCTTATTATAAATTGAATATATCATCAAATTAACCAATTCTGCTACTTAAATATTTGACCAATACTTTCAATTAATATGCCATTTGAAGACCGACACAAAAGTCAGATGCATTAATAAAAATGTCATAGCCCAACTAAGTCTACAATTATTCAATACTACAAATATATCATTATCATATAAATAAACCCATAATGACCTAATATGCATACTTTTCAAGCCAAAATTAAGGCACAAACCTAAAATTTTAGTCTTTTATTATCATACCTCAAACAAGGCATATTAATAAAATCATTCATATAACATATTTATCATTTGTTTTTATCAACCGTACCTAATTAACTAATCATTCCAATGTAAGATACAATCACATACATTGTCATTACATCCATTTCATAATAATTAGTACCCACTCAAATATATATATATATATATATATTTGCATTTTAGCAAAAACACATTCCCAACTAAAGCATTACTCAAACCGATTCATTTACCCAAGTATATCACGCACTTACACATTAAACAAAATTTTCAAATTGAGCTAATTACATGACCGATTATACCTCATAACTATCATCATTATCAAACCATTTCCAAAACATATAACACCTTCAAAGACACCCAAACAACCCATAACCGAATACATCACTTCAAACCAATAACAAAAATTAAGTCATGGGCTATGAAAGGAGCTTAGCAGTTAACTCAATTTCACATAAATTATCAAGAAATAAAATCAAACATACCTCCAATTAGAAACACCAAGGTCGAATATCCAATAACCTTTTGTTTTACTTGTTCTTTAAATTTCGGCAAAATGAAAGCAGAATAGATGAAAACTTTGTTTTTCTCACCTATTTTCTTTTATTAATTTATATAATTCCTCTTATAATATCATTAAATATTATAATACTAATATGAAATGCATATAATATTCATTAGTTTATTATTTTACAATACAAAATACATATTTTACTTATCAACTATCATCATTGCTGTCCACTAATTTAATAGTGGTCCATTTGACATGCAAGTCCTCCTTGTAATATACCATGCATTATTCGACCCTCTAAATTCTTCCTATCACATTTTTAAGTTTTAACACACAAGTTCTTTTTAGCTAATTCTACATTCAAATGACAAAGTTAAGACACGATACTTTCACACATACACTTTCACATATAATAAGCATAGAATATAACATTTAATTATTTTTATGACTCAGTTTTGTGGTCCCGAAACCACTTTCCGACTGGGGTCAAATTAGGGCTGTCACAGGTTATCTTGGTTATTTTGAGAAAAATGTCTATTATTAAGATCTAATCTTTATTAAGTCAGGTTTGAAGCACTGACGTGATTTTTGGAAAACTCTTTGCCATCGCTGCTTTTGAAAAATAACTTTGATTATCTTTGTTGCAACGGAAAAATCAAATAAAAATCCCAACTATTAATTAAGCCAAGTAACATGCTTAATCCAATTTTAGTATATAATAAATCATTCTCATGTGTGAAGTTATGCATGCATGAAAAATCCACAAAACAGAAACAATCCCAAACCACAGTTTAAATTGCTTTACAGTCCAAAAATCCAAATAAATTTAGGGAAACTTTAAATAATAATTCAATAAAAATAAATATGAAATCCGTCATATGTCCACATACCAAATCCAGTCCTAATTTCATTCATTACCTGAGAAGTTGAAGTTATAGGGTGAGCTTAACAAGCTTAGTGTAAGTCTAAATAATCAAACATATTATATAAATTCAAGCATTTTCTCATGGAACCAAATAACACAATCAATCATCAATAGTAACATTTTTATGTAACATGATCATGACATAATGCACATGTGAGTTCCTACCCATACCATCCGCTATACACTATGTGTTCCCCGGAAATCATCTGCCAAACTCCAGTGAATGCTAGCAAAGCTCGATGTGGTAAAAACTTCTGAGTAAAATTAATGTAGAAAAGCTATCGAATAACAAATAGTGCGATAAAATCGCCATTCCCCTCGGCACTCCAGGTGCAATGCACTGACTACGAATAAATGCAGACTTAATATGCCACCGGTATTCCATGGAACTCCTCCGTCAACCACAATAATTACCACCCCAATGCACATGCAATATGTCACACAATTTGATACATAAGCATAATTCAATACTTTGACATTTAATTGACATGTTCAACACGCCTTCAATTACCAAATACTTTCGTTGAATGGAATCAATAATCCAACTTTCAATTTACCATTAAGATGATATAATTCAACAAATCACAATTTCACATACTTTTACGAACTTTTCATTGTGCATGTATAGTAGTCTTTCCAATATTTCATAGCAATTCTTTCATAAAAATATATCATGCATAAACTCCAATTTTCAAACAAATCGTGCTATACATACCACCAATCATATATCAAATAGATCAATCATTCATGACAATATCAGTCATGTAATCATACTGTCAAACTAGCAACTTTGTTAACATGTCAAGTTTTTAGGGCTCGAAATTTACCTAATTCAGCCACTCACAAATTTAATTACTTAGCTATTAAACCAGGCCTGATCAGCAAGCTAAATCATCAATTAAATCATAATAATTTTATTACCAATAAAGTTTTAAGTTTAGGACCCACACTTTAATTTTACGCTTTTTTGCAGCATACTAGCAAAACTTACGGTTTCTCTAATAAACTTTAAAACGAACCTAAATTAAAAATCAGTATAAAACTCAATCAATAAACCTCTTAAACACCCCCAAACACCCACTTATGGGTTCAATCCAATCGTCACAATTACAACTATTTTTCGAATCCAAACTAGTTAGATTTTTTACACTGATCTGAGGCGAATTTTACGCACGAACATCTTTCGGCTTTACTACTGATTTGGGGCATTTAGTTCGGCACCTAACACATTTAATTACTGAAAAATAAGTAGCTAATCTATGATTAAAAATTTCTTATTTGATCAATCAACAACATTTCCCAATATCTAAACCGAAACTATTCACTAGTTTACAATTGACCACACTTACGCTTCCTGAATTGTCAGATCTGAATTATTGATTGATCAAGATTGATTTTCCCTTATTAACACATGTTTAAAAGCTAATTAGGAGGGGTTCAAGAACTCAACATAATTTTGGAAAAAGATGGGAAAGAAATAAAGAAAAACAAACCCCTTTTCTTGCTCATAGGTGCGCGCACCACCACCCAGGTGACTAAATTAAGGCTTATTTGAAACCACTTTTGAGATCAATTAAAAAGCTATAAAAATACCCATTAAATATTTAAAAATCACCAAAATTTCAAATCTAGAAATTTATGTTTTTATTTGAAAATATTTATCAAAAAATTGAGAGAAAAGGTGATCTTACACAAGCTAGATGATAGGGGCGACAGTAACACTTCTTGGCAACGACAGGATTCGATCTTGAAGGTTCAAGATTTTAGATTTGGGGCTGAATATATTAAGGACAATTTCAGCAAGGTGGTGTAGGATTTGATGCAAAATATTATGGAAAAAAAAAGAAAAAAAGATGATAAATCAAAGCTATTAATGGCAGCAACAATGGAAGAAGGAAGAAAAATAAAATTAAAACAAGAAGGAGAGGATGAGAGGGACGACTACGGTGGAAAAAATAAAATTAAAGGCTGATCATTTTGTGTAAAAATAATATTTATACCTAAATTTATAAGGGTATGGACAATACACTCATTAAAAAACAAGGTATTTTGCAAAATTTAATTTTTTTGCGAGGGAAATGATTCAAACTTGAGACCTCATTTTTAATTTCTATGCTTTCACAATTAACAATTAACCAATGATTCAAGCTCCCAAGTACACTCTTCAATACCATGATTCCTCCAGAGTACTTTAACTAACAGAATTTTCTTTTTCCTTAGACTTTTGATTCCGCGATCTAATATCTAAACTTGTAACAGCCCGATTTAAGGCCTAAACGGAATAGTGGTTTTGAAACCATAAATCTGAAGTAGAAAAAAATATTTTATTATCATTTTAAGGTCTATGGAATGATTACATGATTGTATGAAAATTTTGTTTAAAAATTTTATCGATAGAGGGTCCAATTTGATATTTAGGACAAAATTGCAGAAGTTGTAAAATGTGTGTTCTAGTTCACAAAGGTACTAAGTACTTGTGAGTAATGGGTTTTTAAAGTGGAGGTCATTGTAAAGTAATTAGACCATTATACTAGTTTCGACAAAAATACCTAAAGGAAGATAAAACACCATAGTTTTTAATGAAGGGCAATTTAGTAATTTGGTAAATAAAAGAATAAAATGGGAAAACAAAGACAAAATTTGTATCATCCTCACCAAGCTTGGCCGAAACTCTCATTAACACCATAGCTAGGATTTTGCCAACTTTCAAGCTCAATAGTCAAGAAAGACGTGGAATCGTCCTTGATCGGGGAAAGAAAAAGATATTGGACTAAATTACAAAATTACTATATTTTGCACCAGGGTAAGTTTGTATGTAAATAATATATCGATTATTTTTATGTTATTATATTTTGTTATTATATGAGATGTGGCTGCCTATAGAATGATCATTTGATGTAAATTACGAATCGAAATAGACTACGAATGAATTTGTTAAATGTTGAAAAGTGAGGAATTTCTCAGTTGAACCTTCGGAATAGAAATGATACGAATGATCCATTGTGAGAACACATGTGTGGTACTATGTGTTTAAGATGGTTTTAGGTCACGTGTGTAGTACTAAGTGTAGGCTACTACGTGTACCAGATAGTTAAGTCGCATGTGTACTACTAAGTGCAGGCTACTATGCGTCCCTGACAACTTCGATCACGTGTGTAGTACAAAGTGCAGGCTACTACGTGTATCAGATGGTTAGGTCACGTGTGTAGTACTAAGTGCAGGCTACTACGTGTACCGGATTGTTGGTCGCATGTGTAGTACTAAGTGCAGGCTACTATGCATACCAGATAGCTTCAGTTACAAGGGTGGTAACATGTGCAGGAAACCGTGTATTTGTTATTATTCCGATGAGTTCGATGGGAAATCGACTAAGTGAAAATACATGTGAACATGACCATGTGATGAATAAGAGCAGTATGTTTGTGGAAATTTATGAGCAATGTGCTCGATGAGCGAACTTTCGGTAGGATGGAATGGAGTAAGTGAAATTATGTAAGAGTGACATTTGTAATAAAATAGTTTTGGACAGCAATAGTTTTGTAACTTTGAAAAACCGCTAAAAATCATGGAAATTGAATTAAGGTTGAATAAGATATGAAATTAAAGCTTATTGTGAGACAGGGTCAGAATGATTTTGGAATACCCTGTTCTGAATTGGAAAAATCATTAAAAATTGTAAAAATATAATTATGGGTTATAATTTATATGCTTAAAATCTTTTATGAGTCTATTTTCAAAAGAAACCAACAGGAACATTATCCAAATCTTGTAAGAAGAGACAATTAATTTTTAGTACAGAGGGATCGGAACTGTTAGACAACAAAATAGGGGTGACTTTAAAGAATAAACTGTACTTATTGACTAGACCAAAAATTCTTAAAATTTTATGATAAGAAGATATGTGAGTCTAGTTTCTGGGAAAATTAGCGGATCTTAATTTGGTGACTGTGACTTAAGAAAATAGCTTGACCTGAACATGTGTATATATATACCATTATGATTGTTTTATGTTGAGAAATAAGTTGATAAATCATTTATTATTACGTACTTACTTACTAAGCTTATTACTTACACTCTTTTCTTTCCTTTGTCTTATAGTATCACCAAACCAGCTCGGGATTCGGAGATCGTCAGAGATCCATCCACACTATCAATACTTTTTGGTATTTTGAAAATAATATTTTGGATTATGGCATGTATAAAGGACTTGGTTATTTTGTTTTATGTCATAATTAATTTGGCTAAAATGTTGACCTTTAATATCTGATAGCTTATTTTGTATTTGACCATTGATATTAATTAATATTGTTCAAGCTATAAGGTATGATGATGCATAATTAAGTATGAAAATTGAATTGTTTTAACTTGGATATATAAAAAAAAATCTATGTCATGGTTTCGTACGATTGCATGTGTTATGTTCCGGTAATGTCTCGTACCCTGTTCTGGCGTACAACACGGGTAAGGGGTGTTACATTTTAGTGGTATCAGAGCTATGGTTTAGGTGGTTCTCGGATTTACGTACAGTGTGTGGAAGTCTATCTATACATGCCATAAATATATTGTGATAGTGTGATGACTCCTTACAATTTAAATTGTGTTTTCATATAGTAAATGGATCCCGACCGAACTATAGTTGATGATGTAGAAAGTAATGCACCGGCTCCCACGCAAGGGACTGCGCCAGCTGAGAGTAGACCCGAGATACTTGATCAGGGAGATGGGGATCGGGAAGCCTTTCTCTGTATGATGAATAATTAGTATACAGAATTTGTTCGAGAAATCCGAATGCTTAACCTCCTCCACCCCTTCTATTCCCCAACCGATTCCCGTAGTTCCTCAAGGTGCCGAAATGGTAAGATTGAGCAAGCCTCCAGTTGATAAAATTTGAAAACAAGGTGCTGAAGAATTCAGGGCTAATATAGATGATGATCTTGAGAAAGCAGAGTTTTGGCTTGAGAATTCTATCAGGGTATTTGATGAGCTCTCTTGCACTCCTGAAGAACGTTTAAAATGTGCTATATCTTTATTGAGGGATTCAACATATTGGTGGAAGACATTGGTATCCGTGGTCCCGAAAGAAATGGTTAAATGGGATTTCTTCCAAGAGGAGTTTAGAAAGAAGTACATAAGCCAGCGGTTCATTAATCAAAAATGGAAAGAATTTTTCGAGCTGAAACAAGGTTAATTATATGTGGCAGAATATGAATGTGAATTTGTTAGACTCAGCAAGTATGCCAAGGAATATGTGTCTATCGAAGCTATTATGTGCAAGAGGTTCGAGGATGGGTTAAATGAAGACATCAGATTGTTAGTTGGGATCTTAGAGTTGAAAGAGTTTGTAGTATTAGACGATCGAGCTTGTAAAGCCGAAGAGCTGAACAAAGAAAAGAGAAAAGTTGTGAGTGAAGCCAACGATACAATAAAGAGGCCAATGCGTAAGCCCTTCTAATCCCAGTCAAAGAAGTCCAAAGAGATGAATCCTCGATTGACTGTTTTAGCTGGATATTCGCACCGAAACCGTAGCTTGAGTTCTAAAGCTCAAGCTACTTCAATGGAAAGTGTGGGTAATGTGAGGTCTAATAGACCCAAGTGTTAGCATTATGGTAAGCAACATTACGGTGAGTGTTGGGCGATTAGCCAAGCTTGTTCTAGGTGTGGTTCTTGAGAACATTATATTAAGGACTGTCCAAAATGGGTTGAAAAAGAAAAATTTCAGAGTGTCAGACAGACTAGCACTGCTAATAGGGTAAACCTCCAAGAAATACTGAAAGTGGAGCTAGTAGGAAAAGTGTGATAAAAGATTCAACTAGGAGACTAAAAGCTAGAGCACCTGCTAGAACTTATGCCATATGTGCTCATGAGGAAGCGTCATCCCCTGATGTGAATACTGGCACATTTTCCCTTTATGATACTACTGTTGTTGCATTGATTAATCTCGGATCTACTCATTCCTATGTTTGTGTGAATTTAGTATCTAGTAAG
This sequence comes from Gossypium longicalyx, assembly GCA_025698465.1. Classification (NCBI taxonomy): domain Eukaryota; kingdom Viridiplantae; phylum Streptophyta; class Magnoliopsida; order Malvales; family Malvaceae; genus Gossypium; species Gossypium longicalyx. The sequence goes on from CM046998.1 coordinate 58,404,664, forward strand.
AGCTTGCCTGTAGAACTTACTAAATTTGTGATTAAAGTGTCAAACTCTTTAAGCAAATATGTGTTAGTAGATAAGGTTTGCAAGAATTGTCCTTTGATGATTCAAGGTCACTATTTTCTGGCTAATCTGATGTTGTTACCATTTGATGAGTTTGATGTCATTCTGGGTATGGATTGGTTGACATTACATGATGCCAAGGTAAACTGTAGACAGAAAACCCTTGAGTTGAAATGTGAAAATGGTGAGATTCTTTGGGTTGAAATAGATGAATCAAATAAATTTCCTGTGGTGATTTCGCACATGTGTGCTCAGCGATACATGAGAAAAGGTTGTGAAGCTTATCTTGCATATGTATTGAATACCAGGATGTCTGAGTTGAAGCTTGAATCAGTGCCGGTAGTCTATGAATTCCTGGATGTATTTCCAGAAGAATTGCCTTGATTGCCTCCGATCAGAGAGATAGGGTTTGCCATTAATTTTTCTCTTGGGACTGCACTGATCTCGATTGCTCCGTATAGAATGGCTCCTATTTAATTGAAAGAATTAAATGCTCAGTTGTAAGAGTTAACAGATAAGGGGTTTGTGAGACCGAGTTTCTCTCTCTGGGGTGCTTCCGTGTTGTTTGTAAAGAAAAAAGACGGATTTATGAGACTTTGTATTGACTATCGATAGCGCAACAAGGTGACTATAAAGAACAATTATCCGTTGCCGAGAATTGATGATTTGTTCGACTAGTTGAAAGGAGCGGCAGTATTTTCAAAGATCGATTTGAGATCCGATTACTATCAATTGAGAGTTAAAGAATCGAATGTGTCAAAAATCGCTTTCAGAACGAGGTATGGACACTATGAATTTCTTATGATGCTTTTCAGTTTAACTAATGCCTTGGCTTTTTTATGGATTTGATGAACAGAATCTTTCAACCATATTTGGATAAGTTTGTGGTTGTGTTCATAGATGATATTCTGATTTATTCTCGAGATGATTCCGAGCATGGCGAACACTTGAGAACGGTATTACAACTTTTAAGAGAAAAGAAATTATTTGCTAAATTCAGTAAAAGTGAATTTTGGCTTCATAAAATTGGATTTTTGGGACATATAATTTCGGGTGATGGTATTTGGGTTGATCCGAGCAAAGATTCAGTGATTGTTGATTGGAAATCGCCAAAGAATGTATTTGAGGTTAGAAGCTTTTTGGGCTTAGCTAGATATTATTGATGCTTTGTCAAGGGATTTTCAATGATTGCCTCTCCTATGACTAAGTTGCTACAAAAGAGTGTTAAGTTCAATTGGACTGAAAAATGTCAGAAAAGTTTTGAGAAGTTGAAATCGCGATTGACAGAAGCACCAGTGTTAGTGCAACCCGAGTCAGGAAAAGAGTTTGTGATCTATAGTGATGCGTCATTAACTGGTCCTGGTTGTGTGTTGATGCAAGAAGGTAAAGTGGTAGCTTATGCCTCGAGACAGTTGAAACCGCACGAGAAGAATTACTCTACGCACGATTTGAAATTGGCCGCCATTGTTTTTACTTTGAAGATTTGGCGTCATTATTTGTATGGTGAGAAATGTCAAATCTTTACTAATCACAAAATTTTGAAGTATCTAATGAATCAAAAGAATTTGAATTTGCGACAACAGAGATGGCTCGAATTATTGAAAGATTATAAGCTAATGATTGACTATCATCTGGGGAAAGCGAATGTAGTCGCAGATGCCTTGAGCAGAAAATCCTTGGTTACTTTGAGAGCTATGAGTACAAATTTGGCTATGTCTGATGATGGTTCAATTTTGGCCTATTTGAGAGCTAGGCCATTATTTCTTCAGCAAATTTGTGAAGCTCAGAAGAATGATAGTGAATTGCAAGCCAAGCGAGCTCAGTGTGAATCGGGTTGTAACTCAAATTTTCAAATTGGACCAGATGATTGCTTAGTGTTCTGTGATCGAATATGTGTACCAAAAGATGCTGAGTTGATTCAGAAGATTTTACATGAGGCACACAGTGGTTGTTTGTCAGTTCATCCGGGTAGTACGAAAATATATAATGACTTGAAGAAAGTATATTGGTGGAATGGTATGAAAAGAGATATCTTTGAGTTTGTATCGAGATGCTTGATTTGTCAGCAAGTGAAAGCTGAACACCAGGTCCTTCAGGTTTACTTCAGCCAGTGATGGTTCTCGAGTGGAAATGGGACAGAATCACGATGGATTTTGTGACAGGTTTGCCTCTGACTCCGAAAAAGAAAGATGCCATTTGGGTTGTGGTTGATAGATTGATGAAATCGGCTCACTTTATACCAGTACATACTGAGTTGGTTGAATTATATATTACTGAAATTGTGATATTACACGGAGTACCTATGTCTATTATTTCGGATAGAGATCCGAGATTTACTTCGAGATTTTGGAAAAAGTTGCAAGAAGCTTTGGGTACGAAATTGAATTTTAGCATTGCATTTTATCCGCAAACTGACGGTCAATCCGAAAGGGTAATCTAGATACTTGAAGATATGTTCCCATGTTGTGTATTAGAATTTGAAGGTAGTTGGGAGAAATACCTACCACTAGTTGAATTTGCTTACAACAACAGTTTTCAGTCGAGTATAAAAATGGCACCTTATGAGGCATTGTATGGCCGCAGTGCCGAAGACCTTTGTATCGGACCGAGCTTAGCAAGAAACAGATTCACGGAGTTAATTTGGTTAAGGAGGCCGAAGAGAAAGTAAGAGTAATTTGAGATTGTTTGAAAAGTAAGAGTAATTTGAGATTGTTTGAAAGTAGCTTCCGATAGACAGAAATCATATGCAGATTTGAAAAGAAAAGAGATTAAGTTTCAGGTCGGTGATAAAGTATTTTTGAAAGTATTTCCATGGAAGAAAGTTATCAGATTTGGCTAGAAAGGCAAGTTGAGTCCACGTTTTATTGGGCTGTATGAGGTTATTGAAAGAATAGGGCCAGTGGCATATCAGTTAGCTTTGCCAATAGAGTTGGAAAAGATCCATAATGTGTTTCATGTGTCGATGCTGCGACGTTATCGTTCTGATCCTTCACATGTGATTTCTCAGACAGAGGTTGAGATTCGACCGGATATGACCTACGATGAATTACCGATTAAGATTTTTGCTTGGGAAGTTAAACAGTTGAGAAATAAAAGTATAGCCTTAGTAAAAGTACTGTGGCAAAGGCATGGAGTACAAGTGGCTACGTGAGAACCGGAGGAAGCCATGAGGAAACAATACCCAAACCTCTTTTGGTATGATTTTCGGGGACGAAAATCCCTAAAGGGGGGAAAGTTGTAACAACTCGATTTAGGGCCTAAACGGAATAGTGGTTTCCAAACCACAAATCTAAAGTAGAAAAATTTATTTTATTATCATTTTAAGGTCTATGGCATGATTGCATGATTATGTGAAAATTTCGTTTAGAAATTTTATCGATAGAGGGGCCAATTTGATATTTAGGACTAAATTGCAAAACTTGTAAAATGTGTGTTCTAGTTCAAAAAGGTACTAAGTACTTGTGAGTAATGGGTTTTTAAAGTGGAGGCCATTGGATAGTAATTAGACCATTATACTAGTTTGGACAAAAATACCTAAAGGAAGATAAAACACCATAGTTTTTAATGAAGGGCAATTTAGTCATTTGGTAAATAAAAAAATAAAATGGGAAAACAAGGCCGAAACTCTCATAAACACCATAGCTAGGTTTTTTTCAACTTTCAAGCTCAATAATCAAGAAAGGCGTGGAATCGACCTTGATCGGGGAAAGGAAAAGATATCAGACTAAATTACAAAATTACTATATTTTGCACCGAGGTAAGTTTATATGTAAATAATATATCGATTATTTTTGTGTTATTATATTTTGTTATTATATGAGATGTGGCTACCTATAGAATGATCATTTGATGTAAATTATGAATCGAAATAGACTATGAATAAATTTGTTAAATGTTGAAAAGTGAGGAATTTCCCGGTTGAACCTTCGGAATAGAAATGATACGAATGATCCATTGTGAGAACACATGCGTAGTACTATGTACAGGCTACTATGTGTTTAAGATGGTTGTAGGTCACGTGTGTAGTACTAAGTGCAGGCTACTACGTGTACCAGATAGTTAGGTCGCATGTGTAGTACTAAGTGTAGGCTATTATGTGTACTCGACAATTTCGATCACGCGTGTAGTACTAAGTGCAGGCTACTACGTGTATCAGATGGTTAGGTCATGTGTGTAGTACTAAGTGTAGGCTACTACGTGTACTGGATTGTTGGTCGCATGTGTAGTACTAAGTGCAGGCTACTATGCGTACCAAATAGCTTCGGTTACAAGGGTGGTAACATGTGCAGACAACCGTGTATCTGTTATTATTACGATGAGTTCAACGAGAAATTGACTAAGTGAAAATACATGTGAACATGACCATGTGATGAATAAGTGCAGTTATATGTTTGTGGAAATTTATGAGCAATGTGCTCGATAGTTGAGCGAACTTTCGGTAGGATGGAATGGTGTAAGTGAAATTATGTAAGAGTGACATTTGTAATAAAACAGTTTTGGACAATAGTAGTTGTGTAATTTTGAAAAATCGCTAAAAATCATGGAAATTGAATTAGAGGTTGAATAAGATATGAAATTAAATCTTATTGAGTATATTTTCATATAAAGGAAATAACGTAAGCAAAATAATTCCATATTATAAGATATCTAAATTTTTGTGAGACAGGGTCAGAGTGATTTTGGAATCCCCTGTTCTGAATTGGAAAAATTATTAAAAATTGTACCAATATAATTATGGGTTATAATTTATATGCTTAAAATCTTTTATGAGTCTATTTAAAAAAAAACAAATAGGAACATTATCCAAATCTTGTATAAAGAGACAATTAATTTTTAGTGCAGAGGGATCGGAACTGTTAGACAACAAAATAAGGGTGACTTTAAAGAATAAACTGTACTTATTGACTAGACAAAAAATTCTTAAAATTTTATGGTAAGAAGATATGTGAGTATAGTTTTTGGGAAAATTAGTGGATCTTAATTTGGAGTTTCGTAGCTCTAGATATAAATAATTTAGTGACTTTGACTCAAGAAAATAGCTTGACCTGAACATGTGTATGTATATACCATTATGATTGTTTTAGCTTGAGAAATAAGTTGATAAATCACTTATTATTTACGTACTTACTAAGCTTATTGCTTACTTTCTTATCTTTCCTTTGTCTTATAGTATCACCAAGCCAGCTTGGGATTCAGGGATCGTCGAAGATCCATCCACACTATTAATACTTTTTGGTATTTTGAAAACAATATTTTGGATTATGGCATGTATAGAGGACTTGGTTATTTTGTTTTATGTCATAATTAATTTGGCCTAAAATGTTGGCCTTCAATATCTGATAGCTCATTTTGTATTTGACCATTAATATTAATTAATATTGTTCAAGCTATAAGGTTTGATGATGCATGATTAAGTATGAAAATTGAATTGTTTTAACTTGGATATAAAAAAAATCTATGTCATGGTTTCGTACGATTGCATGTGTTATGTTTCGGTAATGTCTCATACCCTGCTCCGGCGTAGAACACTGGTAAGGGGCGTTAAAAACTGGTTCCTTCTCAAATGTCAAATCTGATCTAACCTTAGTCTCCTCAACTGGGACAACATGCAAGGGATCAAATCAATACCATCTCAACATCGAGAAATGGAACACATTGCGAATACGATTCAATTAAAGAGGCAATTCTAGTTAGTAAGCCATAGGACCAACTCTTTTAAGCACTCGATAAGGACCAATGAACCTAGGGCTTAACTTGCCCTTTCGACCGAACCTTAGAACTTTCTTCCATGGGGAGACTTTAAGGAAAACCAAATCCCCCACATTGAATTCGATGTCCTTGCACTTTAAATCAACATATGAGTTCTATCTATCAGAAGCTACCTTCAATCTATCTCAAATCAACTGAATTTTATCCTTGGTCTCTATGACTAATTTTGGACCAATCAACTTTCTTTCACCCATTTCAATCCAACATAAAGGCGAGCGACACTTACAACATAAAGAGCTTTGTAAGGTGCCATTTGGATACTTGACTGATAACTGTTATTGTAGGCAAACTCTGCCATCAATAGATATTCTTCCCAACTACCTTGAAAGTCGATTAAATAACTCCTCAACATATCTTCTAATATATAAATGCCCCTTTTCAACTGACCATTGGATTGTGGATGGAAAGTCGTACTAAAATCCAACCGAGTACCTAAAGCCTTGTACAATTTCTTCCAGAACTGAGACGTAAATCTAGGATCCCAATAGGAAATAATCGACACTAGCACTATAACACCCCTAACCTGTATCCGTCGCCAGAATAGGCTTACAGAGCATTACCGAAAAACCATAACATAAAAACATACATGTCCATACATTTCATTAAACATAGCATAATCAATTCATATTCATGCATGTTGTCCCTTATTTGAGCCTTCGAGGCCTTAGAATCACTTTAGAAATGATTCGGGACTAAATCGAAAACATTTGAAACATTGAGGGAAAAGTTAGAAAAATTCAAACTGCAGGGGTCATACGGCCGTGTGGCCAGGCCGTATGACTCACACGGCTAAGACACACGCTCGTGTCTCAGGCTGTGTAACATTTGAAATAAGGACACACGACCGTGTCCCAGCTCGTGTCCGTGCCCGTGTAACTCTCTAACTTGGGTCACACGGCCAAGCCACATGCTCGTGTGTCAGGCCGAGTAACTTTCAAAATAGCCTTACACGTCCGTGTGCCAGGCTGTGTAACTGCCTAAACCTTTGAAACCTATAGGGGACACATGGCCGTGTGGACAAGAAATTGGCCAAAAACAAGCCATTTCCATCACCCATTTCAACCATGCACCTAAACACAAATTGCACATATGATCAAGGCATAAAAACCTACCCAAAACATACATAATAAGACTAATTCAATAAGCCAACATCAACCAATATGCCATTAAGGCACCTCAATCACAAAGCATCAAACATATCTAAACATATGTCTAATTGGTCATATTTCATACAAACACATTTAACTAAATTCCATATTCAAGCATACCATAATTAATTATATTGCAAACATGCCAAACTTACCACTTTGGTTATAAAGACATGCATCGACTTGACCATATTAACACCAACCATCAAGGCATTAAATATCATAAGTACATCAGCCATAATGACACTTATACATACCAAAACAACAACTAAATCATTTATACACAAGTCCACCTATACATGCCATTATAACCTTGACCAAAACTTCAAAATCTACTTATATAATTTCTGGATAGTGTGATAGATCTCTGATGAGCTTCCAAACTGATCGAGCTTCTGATAATCTGTAAAGTAAGCGAAAGATAACTATGTAAGCAATGCATGCTTAGTAAGCTTGTATAAACTTTAAACATAACATTCCATCTCAAATATGAACTTTATATGACAAATGTAAAGCTATACTAATGCCACAAGATTTATCAAACTATATAACCATCAACTCACAAAGGAGTAGGTCCATTAAAATCACATATACTTTTTATTCATAACATAAGAAGATCTTATAAGTTATCTTACATAATCATCAATCTTTTCTTAAAATGATGAACCATTTCATTTACTTACTTTCCATTCCATTTACTTAGCATAAGTTTAATTACATTACCGATTCACGAATTAGTGTGTTTATTCATGACATAGGTAAATTCACCAATAGCATAGGTAAATTTCTCACTTATAGGTAAGTCCTTTAACTCATCAATCCTTTTACATTATCACATTACATCTCAATTGTGAACTTACCATTTCATTACCTTTTCTCACCCGTTTCATTTACATAACACAAGACATAAGCATAAACATCAACCATAACCACAAGCTTGATACAAGCCTAATAATTATCATCAATACACAAGTTAGTACATTTATACATAACTCTTTCAGGAACAACTACATGATAAACCATTTTATAAGAAATTACATCTTTTTATTCATACTACCTTTTCATGAACATAAGCATATTTCCATTTGAACAGTTACCATTTTAATGTATATCATTAAGATTAAGCATGATATAATCCAATCATAAACTTGGCACAAGCCTAAGCATTATCCACAACACATGTTAGTGCATCAACTCATAAATTACTTGAAATAACATAAGTTAAGTTATATACATGAACAACATCATTTGAAATAATCAATTTCATGAATATAAACATACTTTCATTGAACATTACATTTTCATTCCTTTTCATAGATTCATGACATAAGTCATTTGAATACTTACCGATCCCTTCCTTATCATACCCGTTGAATCAAATGAAATAACATTGAATATTAGGCAAATACTCATGTAACCATTTAATTCTCTAAACACACTACAACATCACAATTTAATGTATTTATAGACATAACAAGAATATATAATTACACCAAGGCATTAACATTCATTATCAGACTATACTAGTCAAACATTCAACTTGTATTCATACTTACGATACATACCTCACTTGAAACGTGTTACCTGAATAGCAAATGATCGAAGTGTGCCATGGTGTCTTTCAACCATGGTTTTATTTATTCTTGTCTTGATGCCATAGTGTCTTTCAACCATGGTCTTATTCATTTTTCGTCGTGTTGCCATAGTGTCTTTCAACTATGGTCCTATTCATTATTCCATTGTGTTGCCATAGTGTCTTTCAACTATGGTCTTATTTCTTTGATTCATGATGCCATAATGTTTTTCAACTATGGTCTTACTTGATAGAATCATGATTCCATAATGTCTTTTAGTCATGGTCTTACTCGTTTCTGGTATGGTGCCGTAGCGTCTTTCAACTATGGTCTTATTTATTTTTCAGCATAGTGCTGTAGTGTCTTTCAACTATGGTCTTAATAATTTCCTTCAAGCCAATAAACTCAATTCGTATATAAAAAATTAGATATTAAACAATCAAAACCAAAACTAATTGATTTAATCAAGTTACAAGCTTACCTGACTAAATTACAAAAAAGGCCTAAGTACAAGGGCTATTTGGTAAATTTCCCTTCTCCTCGATTTTGCACTCGTTATTGATCTAAATTAATAATTTCATTCAATTCATTAATTTAGATAGTAAAACTAATTCATTTATGCAATTGACTGATTTTTGACATTTTTACAAAATTGCCCCAATATTTTACTTTTATTCAATTTAGCCCCTAAGCCTAAAACATGCAAATTAACCATTTTTATTGAAAACCCATGACAAATGAAGGTTCATAACTTCAATTACAGCCCATATTTGTAAAAAATTCCCATTAAATCATTGTATTTTTACTATTTCAACAATTTAATCCCTAACCGTTAAATTCATCAAAATCACTTAACAAAATACTTATAAATAATAACTAATACCTCAAATTCATCATTTAATATCTAAAATCACACAGATCATCAATGGAAACATTCAAAATCTTTTATAGTTTCAAAAACGATGGTACAGGCTAGTTGGATCTAGTTGTAACGATCTTAAAAATATAAAAATTATTAGAAACGGGTGAAAAATGGCTTACCATGCATAAATTGAAGCATGGCCGAACTTAGCTTCTCCTTTGGCTATGGCTTTCAGTTGAAACAAAGAAAATTAAAGGTTGAAGATGTCCACTTTTTGTTTTATTTAATTTTAACCTTTTTACTTTATTTTATTAATAAAAATAACATATAAAACAATAAAATTAAAAGAAATTAAAGCATCAAACCATCCCGTTATTTTAAGGATGGTTAATTTATCCATTAGGCCATCCAATTATAATTATTTAATCAATTAAAACCTTTAAACTAATAGCGATTGACATTTTTAATTTTTACGATTTAGTCCTTTTTACTTAATTAACTATCCAAACATTAAATTTTCTTAACGAAAGTTTAATACAACCTTAATAACATTACGTAAATATTTATAAAAATAGTTACGGCTCAGTTTATAGAAATGAGGTCCCGATACCTCATTTTCTAAAACCACTTGACTTTAGAATCTCACCACTTGAACCTAATTGTTCATTCGAATAGCTTAAATTGTAAATTCAGAATTTATTTTAATACCATATTTGACTTGTAAATATTAAATAATAATATTTATGAACTTACTCATCAGATTTGTGGCCCCGAAACCATTGTTTCTGACACCACTGAAAAACAGGCTGTTATAGGCACACCATGCAATCTAGGTCCTTATCAGTGCGAACAAGAATGAAATGGGCGAACTTCGTCAATATATCCACTACAACCCAAACCAAATATTTCTTAGTAGGTGTTAAAGGCAACCCACTAACAAAGTCCATTGTCACTCTCTCCACTTCCATTGTGGAATTCCAATTGGTTGGAGCAACCCTGATGGAATCTAATGCTCAGCCTTAACTTGTTGGCAAGTCAAGCACTTTAATACGAATTCTGTTACTTCACGTTTAAGACTTGGCCACTAATACACTTCTTTCAAGTCACGGTACATTTTAGTACTTCCAGGATGCATAACATAAGGGCTACTATGTGCTTCCTGAAGTATAAAATGTCTCAAATTCTGATCGTTGGACAGTCAATACCTTCCTCTGAAACACAAAATTCCATCAGAACTAATCCCAAAGTCCTCAGTCGAACCATCCTTAACCTATTTAAATTGAGGTGTTAGAGTTTCATCCAAACTCTGATTATCTTTGATTTTTTGAACCCAAACAGGCTTTACTGCTAGTTCAACTAAGATACCCCCATAATCATACAGACTCAAGTGAGCAAACATAGCCCTCAAGTCAGACATTGCCTTTCTACTTAGGGCATCGACCACTACATTAGCCTTTTCAGGGTGGTACTTGATCGTACATTCATAGTCTTTCAACAACTCAATCCATCTATGTTGCCTCAAGTTAAGTTCCTTTTGGGTAATAAGATATTTGAGACTTTTGTGATCAGTGTAAATAATACACTTCTAACCATACAAATATTATCTCCATATTTTAAGAGCAAAGATAACAGCTGCCAACTTTAAAGGTAATTACATTCATGTGGCCTAAGCTGTCTTGAGGTATAAGCTACAATCTTACCATCTTGCATTAGGACACATCCAAGCCCAACATGTGAAGCATCACTATACCACATAATCCATTCTAGATTCTAATTGAATTAGGACGAGTGCTTCTATCAACATGGATTTTAACTTTTCAAAACTAGTTTGTTGTTTACTTCCTATTTAAATGGAGTGTTCTTCCTCAAAAGCTTAGTTAATAAGGCTGTTATTAAGGAAAACCCCTCAACAAACCTTCGATAATACCCGAAAAGACCCAGGAAACTCCAAAACTCTAAGACATTCTTCAGTTGCTTCCAATTTAAGATGGCTTCAACCTTTTTAAGATATATGCAAATACCTTTAGCTGATACCACGAGACCCAAAAACTTAACTTCCTTCAACCAGAATTTACACTTAGTAAGGTTAACAAAAAGTCACTTTTAATGAAGTATCTATAGGACCACCTTCAAATGTCCATCATGTTTAGTTTCTGTCTTGGAATATACCAGGATGTCATCGATTAATACAACGACAAACTATTCAAGGAAAGGCTGGAAGACACGATTCATAAGATCCATGAAGGCTGCTGGCACATTAGTTAACCCAAAAGGCATGATAAGAAACTCGTAATATCCATAACGAGTCCTAAAAGCAGCATTGTGAACATCAGATTCTTTTACTTTGAGTTGGTATTACCCAGATCTCAAGTCAATTTTAGAAAAGAAACTTGCACCTCTAAACTGATCAAATAGGTCGTCAGTCCTTGGTAGAGGATACTTATTCTTAATAGTCAGCTTGTTCAGTTTTCTATAGTCAATACATAACCGTAATATACCATATTTCTTCTTCACAAATAAAACCGGTGCGCCCTATGAAGAAACACTAGGTCTAATGAAGCACCTATCCAACAGTTTTTGTAATTGCACCTTCAACTCCTTAAGCTCTTTCGATGCCATGCGGTAGGGAGTGATGGACACTGGTGTCGTTCCTGGTAACAATTCAATATTGAATTCCACTTCCCAAACCAAAGGTAACCATGGCAGTTCCTTGTGAAACAAATTTTGAAATTTCCTAAGTAAATGAGTGCTAAAAGATCAACAGCGCTCGTATCTTGGGCATAAGCTAGAAATGTTTTACACCCTTTTCAAACCATTTTTTTTGCTACCATGGCAAAGATCACATTGGACAAATAATTACGATGTTGCCCAACTATAATGATTTCTTTTCCAGTCTCCGTCACTAAAGTTACCCTCTTCAGTGCACAATCCAAACAAACTTGATGCTCAACCAACCAATCCATCCCCAGAATTAGATTGAATTCATTACAAGAAATTTCCATCAAGTCGGTGGGAAATACCTCTCCTTGAACCTCTAAAGGATATCTTTTATAAATTTTATTCACAAGTATAGAGGATCCTAAAAGACTGACTACAATAACAGGGTTCTACACTTTAGTCCGAGAAAAGCTTCGATAATATCATTTTAATACAAGACGGATAGCTATTATTATTAAAAATGAATTTAACCCATAATGAACATTTTCCTAATTGTTCCTGATCTGGTTGATATATCCCTGTATTATATATTCCAGAATTTGAGTTTCTCGTTCCAACTGTCTATCTGTTTGTGCCATAGCCTTATGAAATTTATTTCGAAATCTAAAGATAAACTCGTATACATGCAACTCAACTAGCTTTTTTAATGGTTAATTCATTTCGACTAGAACAATTTGAATCGACTTCATCAATCTGATAGTAACAATTCATATCAAGTCTTTCTTCTCATCGTAAAAAATAATCTAGACACAGAATCTATCATAACTTGCTCTTAATCCCATTAAAAAAAAAGCATAATAGACCGTAATAATCCATACAAAACCTGAACCCAACTTTGACTTGTTGACATATTGGATATCTCAGTACAAGTTTTGAAATTTTCATGTTTTATTCCCGGTCATTAGTTACTTTAACTCAAGACATTATACATTTTGTCACTACCTAGTTTAAAACAAATAAACACTGCTAGGAACCTTATATAAGATGTTATATATAGTTTTTCAGAATTATATTCACTTTCGGAAATATAGACTATCATCACAATCAATTCTAAAATTGATAATGTGATCATTTTGAACATGTTCCCGCTTAGCTAACAAATTTGAATATTTTCTTTACAATTCACAAATTCACTGAAGAAATAACGGTTTAACTCTTAGCTCTATAATATTCAAACCATCAATACTCAAGATCATCTGAGTGAAACATTGCTGTAGATAATAAATTCTTTCCTGGACTTAGGCTGAACCAGTACCAAAGCTTCTGTCGATAAAATTTTCAATTGACCAAAACTTTACTGGCACTTAACTGACCAAATAAGTGCAACATGTCCCTGTAATAACTTTATCATCGACAATGTAATTATCGAGAAATTCTTAATAAGTCATCTATAATATAGATTTTCAAATGCTGAACATGCTCTGAAGTAGTTTTATAATAGATCAGTATATCACCAATATAGAATAACAATGAGTCTGTCAAAATGTGACTAAAAAGAAACCAGATCAGTAATCTATCTTTGAGAACATTGTAGCACTTTCCAACTGATCACATAGAGTACGAAGTAACAAATGTTTATTCTCTATCATGACTTTATTCAACTACTAGCAATCTACATGTAGGCTTATTGACTCATCTACAGTACAATCGTATCCAAAAGTGATACACTCAGTTGAGTAAAACTTCTGTAGATTAATTCTTGCAACTGAATTTTTAATTTGGTTGAAGACATTATGTACAAAACAATTGAGATTGAAGGAATTCCTAGTATCAATTCATGATAAATTCGATGTCTTGCTTTGGCAATAAACCCAGCAATTCTGTAAGAAGAACATATGTAAACTTGCAAACTGTTGATAACTGATTAGCTTCCATTTTAGATACTCTAAAATTCAGAATATAAATTAAAACATATCACAACCTTTTTGTATAAATTTTTGTGCAGATATTGCTGAAATCACATTTGAATCACTATCAGACTTATCCAATTTAATGTAAATCAATTAATGACCCTGATGTCTCAAATTATTTTGTTTTTGTCGACAATTCACCAATACGTCATGAACAATCAATCAATTTATTCTCCGTATAACATCAAATTTGATAAATGGTAGTAGCATCAATTCAATAAGAAAATTATAGCCCTAATTTTTTACTGAACACTGTTTTCAAACTGAGTCAACTATGACTCTGCGATATGAAAGATTTATTATTAGCCACAACATATTCAGTCGACTCAACTAATAAAATTTTCCTGTTACTAACGTTGTGCATATATGTATGAATGTGTGGTTCTAGTGTCAATTAATGCATAAACATTAACAATAGATAGAAAAAGGTACTAGTAATATCATGATGAATTGAAGCTTCATTACATATTCGGATAACTTAAGCTTTGGAAAAAGTTCGTGCTTCGAATCAAACGGCTATGTCTTTATTCCACTTCTATTGACTCTAGTTGTGCTTCAATTTCCTGACCATCTGCCTCTTATAGAAATAATAATAGGTCTTACATTCTAGTCTCTATGTAACTCAATTCGGTTCAGGCAATCTTTCTTAAAATAATAGGGAAATCCACAAAAAAAATAAAATTTGTCTTTTAAATGACACATTCCAGAGTGACTCTGACCACAATGGCTGCGTTCAGTATTTACATTTTTAATATGATAGCACTGGAAACTAAAAGGTATCAGTGATCTCAAACTATTCTGTCTTATTCGATTTCTGTTAAATAACCTTGATGGTGTTGAAAAATGGCTACTCCATTCATTCATTTTCTTTTCTAGAAGAGTAGAAAATATTCTGGGTGTGCTACATTTATTGAACTCACAAGCTTCTATTACATACTATTTTTTATGATGGCATACTTATTCCATATTCTGAACTTGACTTGACAAAATTACAGTCTCTTGAATTTCCATCACACCAACCAATAACTTGATCTCGTCGCTTAAACCATATTCAAAGCAAGTACACATTACTTCCTCGATCAAAACAATTCCTCGGATATCTCTACTGCACTGAACAAACTCACAATCAAACTTTGCAACTAATCTATTTCCCTATTTCAATCCAAAGAATTTTCTTCTTTTCAATATATCGTTTGTCGACGTATTTCTTTCGAACTCTCTTTTAAAGAATTCTTGGTTAACCCATCCTTTCGATACATTTGATAACTCTTGGAAAGAGTTATATTTCAAGCTTTAAAGTTTGTTAATTGTTCGTACTTGAGTAAATTTAGTTGCATTTTAGGAAATTATATTAGTATTTTTATAACATTACATCATGATGCTTGGATTGTGCTTTCAATGTCACTATATGTTACTTTTACTTGTGGGAGGAAAGAAATTGTGTGTTGTTTACAACAAGTGTAGAAATGAGAAAAGAAGTGAATGAGTGAAGTTTTGTGATGAAAAAAGGTGGGATAGATTGCCAGCACAAATGCCATGACAATTCCAATAAGATGCTGACTCAGTTGTCAATCCATGCCACTTTCAGCCAGCTGTACTTGTACCAGAAATATCCACTTGAAAAAGAGGGAGAAAAGAGTGTGTGCTAAGAGGGGGACTACCTCATAAAAAAAAGAAAAAGAAAGAGAGGAATGAGGCAGTTTTTGCTCTCACACAATTTCTTGTGGGAGATCTATAGACACAAAGAAAGAGGGTAATAGCGAAGGAATGGAGCAACAACACAAGGAGGAAGGAGATGCATTCAACCCTAGGCTTCACAAGATATTGTAGAACTAGAGTTGAGGTCTGGATTGGTGAAAGCTTCCTAAAGTTCTTCCTTCATTAACTTAATTGATTTATGTGAATTTTAACTGTGGAAATATGTTGTTGAATGATACTTTCATTTTGGATTTTAATTTCCAACTCATGAGCTAATCTCATCCGGTTGGGATTACTGGATTAATCTTTAGTTCCATTAATGACCAAGGCATTATCCTGATTAAATTTACTATTTCATTCAATTTGCGCTATTGTAAAATGTATGCATGCGGTCTCTAGACATAGATGAATGTATGGTATGTTCATAAACTTGATTTAATTATGAAAAGGTTAGATGAGTTAGATTGGGATCGAATGACACAAGCGAGTATTCAATTGAATACTCGTAGCACTCTAGACATAAAGCTGCATTTTGTACATAAAAAGGAAGAAACTGTGCTAGGTATCCTTCTTAAGGATTGTAGACATGCAAAGCCTTAGGTAAGGTAGCTTGAATTCTGACTCTCGAATGAAGCAGTCTATTTTAGATTTAATTTGAATAATAGATTGGTTAAGACTTTGCCATGACATTATTGTGTTATGAGGAAAGAATATTAGTAATCCCGACCGTCCCATTCAACAACGTAGATCCTTTCAACTTTGTGTCCGTATCTTTGCCACAACATTTGAAGTTATTTATTTGATTTTAAAATTACATACGTGATTATTCCTCTATAAATTGATATTCTGTTTTGCCATAGCCTGATTCATATAGTTTATAATAAAAGCTTAATCGAATTAATCCTATATGATCCTTGAGGAGATGGATCTTACTTACTATTTTATTACTTGATTCAACGTGTACACTTGTACATTCGTATATTATATTTAAATGCCACAAGTTTTTGGCGTCGTTGTCGGGGATCGACAATTTGGTGAAATATGGTTTTGTTATTTTCTTATATAATTCCATTAGTGTTATTTAACTTTGTTTTTTTAATTTCTACAGGTTTGTTGTTAGTGCTTGAGTAGATACATTCCTACTAACGAAGAGTATCCTTTTGACCTATAGATCGAGAAAACTTTGAGAAGAAGGAGACGAGAATTGTAAGATATGGCTAGGATTGAAAGTGATCTAGATAGGGAAGATCCATTACATCTGAATGGTCGAGATGTTGAGTTGCCTATCCCTCGTGTGATGGATGATAGAGATAGACCTATTCAAGAGCATGTTGTGCCAATTTTGGATGATTTGAATCCAGGAATAGTTAGGCGGCACATTCAAGCTCAGCATTTCGAGTATAAACCGGTAATGTTTTAGATGTTGCAAACAGTAGGACAAGTCAGTGGATTGCCTAGTGAAGATCCAAGACTACACTTAAGACTTTTCTTGGAAGTTTGTGACTTATTCAGGCAATAGGGTGTTCCTGAAGACTCCATGCGACTTAAAATGTTACCATATTCATTAAGAGATCATGCCAGAGCATGGTTGAACACTTTGTCACCAAGAACGGTGGCATCTTGGAATGATCTTTGTCAAACGTTTTTTGCTACGGTATAATCCTCCAAATATGAATGCCAAGTTAAGGAATGATATCACATCTTTTTGGCAATAAGAGGATGGGACTTTGTATGAAGCTTGGGAGTAATTCAAGACTTAGGAAATGTCTGATGCATATTTTCGAACACTGGACAGAGATGTAAATGTTTTACAATGGATTAAATGCACATACAAGGATGATAGTTGATGGATCTACCAATGGTACTTTGCTGGATAAATCATATAATGAAGCATATGAGATTTTGGAATAGATTGCCAACAATGATTATCAATACCCTACTACGAGAGTAGGGACTGGCAAAGAGTTGCTTACACAATGGAGCTTGATGTAATCACTTTATTAACAACTCATGTATCATTTTTAGCTAATATGATCAAAACACTAAAGAGACCAGCTACAGTTTAGGAGATGAAAATGTAACGCTGGGGTTGTGCAAGTGTATATAGTTGTTATCAAGTAATAAGTAAGTATCGAGTTATGGTCTCTACAGGGATTGTATTTGTGCTAAGTCACTTAATTTGTAAAATTATATTAACAATTTGGTAAATAAAAATACAATTTAGTTGAGAAGTGATGGTTAAAATATATTAGACTAAATGCAATAATCCTTAATGCAAATTAACCTAAGTATGCAAACTATATGAATGAAATAGATTTTAGCAAAATTAAACACAATTTGCTACAATTATAACATAAATAAACATGACAATTACTTTAATTAAACTCAACTTATTATCAACATGCTTAATAATATTCAGAAAAACATTCCATGGCAACTCGATCTTTCATGAGTTTGGAAACCACATTAGGTCCTTTTGGAATCCTTTACTTAGTAAATACACATTTTACTGATCCTTATTTACTAAGGGTTTCTTAGTATTCATGTGAGGTAACAGGGACGTGTTAGGTTTGAAACAATTTAATCACACAAATCTAAAAACAATGTAGATAACAAAGCCTGGTCAGGGCTGTTATGCAACCTGCAATTTAATCGTGTTAAGATCTAAATTGAGCATGCACATTTCAATTATGCGTCCACTAGTTTTCGTCTGGTTAGGATCGCTCAGCTAATTCAGGTGTATTTCAATCATGTATGAACGAAATACAGACTTGATTTTAATTGAAAACATGATCGACTGAGGCACAAACATTATAAGCATGAATCTAATAAATATTATTTAATCCAAGTAATCATCCTAGCTTAAATAAAATTAAGCTAACATTGTTGTAAACAAGAATAAAGAACACATAGCAAACATCTTTAAATTAAATTAAATAAAAGAAAGATTAAACCCAATTTAGAGTGGCTGTCACCCAAGACTCTGACTGACGAGGCTCCTTCGTTCCTTTGCTTTGCTCCTTTGCTGATGGCTCTCCAAGGTGGCTAACCAAGGGTTCTTTAAGAGGCTCAAATGCTAAAATCTTTATGAGAAGATGATGATATACGTGGGGAGAAAAGAAGAATGCTAAGAAAATGAATGAGGATTGAGGGATGAGTAATGATTAGAAATGTAGGAATGAGGTCTTATTTATAGGTGAGGAGAGGGGGATAGTTTACTAAAAATAGGAGTTTTCATCTTTTGAAGCATCTTCCATGGGTGGCAGGCCATAAATTGAGGAAGTTGAGCTGATTTTTTTCTTGATTTTTGGTCAATTTGAGTGCCAAAACAACTCAGGATTCAGACTCGGTCAAGTGCAAATCTTCAGGTAAATCTCTAATTTCTTCAACTCTTCAAGGACCTTGTGCAATTAAAACAAAAAGTGGTTTATGGACAGCCATGTGTAGCTGAATTTTGGGTTGATTTGGTCCCCAATTTGGATGGTTTTGTAATCCAGCAAAGCTATTAGACCTGTCCAAAATAAATCAACAAGTTAGAGGACCAGAGAATAAAATTTATCCAATTTGATTAATTAATTTAGAACCCAAATTATTAATGAAATATTTTAAAATAAATTATTAAATATAATTTTATATTTTATTATTTAATTTAATCATGCATGACCCACTTTATGTCTTAAAAATATAATATATTCAAATTAATATAAAATAAGCCATTTATTGCATGAAAACTATATAATAAAGCATAAAATCACATTTTAATAATTTCTCTGTCCTAATTTCATATTTTCACATATTTCATTAATTTATTAAACAATTATTAGTTTTAACAACAAATTTAAGTAAAAAGGTGATAAATTACATAGGAAAAATCCTATATATTTTTCTGTTTACAGAAAACAACTGAGTTATCATGTGCTTAATCTGGGAAAGATCATGTTTTTGATGAATGCCCATCAAACCTAGCCTCTGTGTATTATATGGGTAATTTCAACCGTAACAATAACCCATATTCCAACACCTACAATCCAGGGTGAAGCAACAACCAAACTTTAGTTGGAATAATCAAGGTATGGTGAACTCCAATAATGTTGTTTGATAGAATGCCACAAATGCACCACTTGGTTACAATCAACCCATGCCACGACAAAATGTTCAACAAAGTTCAACATCATCTTCTTCATCTATAGAAGCTTTGTTGAAGGAATATATGGGAAAAAGTGATGACGTGATTCAAAGTCAAACTATATCAGAGCTCTTGAGAATCAAGTGGGGCAGATAGCAAAAGCTCTAAATTCGAGGCCACAAGGAGCTTTGCCAAGTGATACTGTGAATTCATGATCACAAGGGAAAATGCATTTCAAAGTGATCACTCTCATAAGTGGAACTCAGTTGAATGACGTTTCTCAAGATTCCACAGTAGGAGAGGATAACTCGAATAACAACCATGTGAAGATCTCAGAGCCATCTAAAAAGTACACTGTAACTGAAAAGGCTAAGCAAAAGATTGCTGCACCAGAATCAAATCGTGTTGCCAACAAAAATGCCACAGCAAAAAAATATCAGCAACCTGAAGGACGACCACCTCAACCTTTTCCTCAGCAATTCCATAATTCTAAACAGGATGTCCAATTCAAAAGATTTTTGGAGGTCTTTAAGCAACTCCACAGCAGCGTACCGCTAGTAGAAGGTTTGGAGTAGATGCCCAATTATGTGAAATTTATGAAAGATGTACTGTCAAAGAAGTGCAGACTGAGAGAATTTGAGACTGTTGCTCTCACTGAAGGGTGCACAGCAATGTTGATAAATAAATTACCTCTAAAGTTGAAGGACCTAGGGAGTTTCACTATCCCATGTTCAATTGGAAATCGTTATGTTGGTAAGGCATTATGTGATTTAGGAGCGAGTATAAATCTAATGTCTCTGTCTATTTTCAAGAAGCTTGGAATTGGGAAGGCAAGACCTATTACGGTTACATTGCAACTGGCTGATCGATCCTACAGACATCCGAAAGGTAAAATTGAAAATGTACTGGTAAGAGTAGATAAGTTTATTTTTTTCTGGCAGATTTCCTTATTTTATATTGTGAAGCTGATAAAGATGTGCCAATTATTCTTGGAAGACCTTTTCTTGCTACAAGTAAGACTTTAACTGATGTGCAGAAAGGTAAACTGACCATGAGGATGAATGATCAGCAGGTCATGTTCAATGTATTTAATGCGTTCAAATGTGCTGATGAGAATGAAGAATGTCGTGCCATTCACTTGATAGGAGCAATAGTGGAGGAAGAATTCATGAGATTTTGCCACAACAATTCTGATCGTGATGAGGATTCATTTGAGTAGAGACCCTCGTGCATTTTACCAGAGCAAAATTAACCTTTCAATTTTGATGAACAATGCTTGGTAGCTCATGTATATCTGTATGGAGCTATTGATGTCAAGGACATGAAAACGAGGGACACATTTGAAGTTAATGGACAACGCTTGAAGCACTACTAGGGTGTTCATGTAGGCGAGACAAATAGTCCATTGATCTTTGAGTTGTTTGACTTCAACATTTTAAAAATTATTTTTATTTTTATTTTATTTTTTTGATTTAAATTTCTCTTAGTTATTTCATTTCCTTTGTTTAATAATTGCGAGAGGGAAAGGGGTTAGTGATGCAGAGCCCTTTGAGATGAATCCTACCACTGAAGAGAAGGCCACAAAAGGACCAAAGTGAGATGAGTAGAAGACTGAATTAGTGAGTATTGAGACTAACCATGATGGACAAGAAGCAAATCCAACTTTTGCACCATCTGGTAATGCTATTACAGCTGTCCCACCTCAATCGAGCTCGCCAATGACACAATAAGATTATGAGATCAATAAGCTGATTGATGATCTCACAAAATCAGATGATGAGGAAGACGAGGTGCCAATCAACGTGTTGAAAAGGAAGCAGCGCTACAAGCATGTTGCACAAAAATCCACTTGTTCAAATTAAAGTAACAATAATTTCACTTCAAAATTCATTCATTTTTCTATGTTTTTGTTGTTCATTTTATTTTAGCATGCATTCATCATTGTTTTCTTATCGTTTTTTGTCCATATATATGTTTTTAGATTCATAATTTTTTTCTGTTCATGCATTGAGGACAATGTATCCCTTAGGTTTGGGGGTGTGTTGTGCATATAGGTTGCATTCGGATAGTTGTTCATTTTGTCTTTGACAATCATTTTTCCATGACACATAAATGCCAAAGAATTGTTAGACTATGATGAGTATATTTTTTTCCTATGATGTTCAATAAGGAATTTAATTCTTCGACATTCCTATAAAATTGTGACAATGAATTAGGTGAGTTTAGCTTAGGATAGTTGCTTGAAAGTTGACCCCTAAAAGTAGAATGCACTAATTTCAATTTCAATTAGTTTATAGTAAGTTACTTTTAATAAAATTAGAGATTCTTGAAGCTAAATTCAGTACAATGGCAATACTCAATAATGAATAAAGTGGCAATGTTTAAGAAAATTCAAGAAAAAAATGTCATCAAATACTCTAATGCTTAGAATTGCCTAGTAAGTCAGCATCACTTTGTTTGCTCCATCATGTTGTTGGTTAGAAAAGTAAGTTTAAATAAGAGTGATTTAATAAATATAAGTAGTATAAGGGCATTCCACTGTAGTAATAGGCTGAATAGCTAAAGGGGTAGTTTTTTGCTCCATCCTTCTTTTTAGTCAAAAGCATTAGCTTCATGAGTGAGTATTCAAATCGTGACATGATTGAGTATTTGGCAATTTAGTGTATGCTCTATTGTAATTGTTGAGTCGAAGAATCATGTGATGAGCTGAATCCCATATTAAAAAAAAATAGGCATAATAAATGGATATGTATGTATTTGAGTATGTATAATACCATATTGTTAAAAGGAAACTGAGCTTAGATAAGAGATATACTAAGTACATTATGAGGTAGTTACTATAGTCAAAATTGCATGAGTAATTAGAAATTTTTATTTTTAGGGTAACATTTTCTGCATTTTTTTTTTGCTAAACAAGCTTATGAAACTTGAGCAAATTTTTGGAAACAGAAGATTGCTAAGAACTGAATTATATAATATGCTCTACATAGTCTGACATTACTAAAAGTTATTATATTGCTGTGGCAATTCATTCATTCATTCACGCATTCATGCTTATTTTGCTTGAGGACAAGTAATAACTTAGCTTTGGGGTGTGATAACTCTTGAAAAAGGTTATATTTTAGACCTCTTGATTTGGTTAATTGTTTGTACTTGAGTAAATTTAGTTTCACTTTAGGAAATTATATCAGTATTTTTATAACATTGCATCATGAAGCTTGGATTGTACTTTCAATGTCACTATATGTTACTTTTACTTGTGGGATGAAAGGAATTTTGTGGTGTCTGTAACAGGTGGAGAAAGGATGAAAAGAAGTGAATGAGTGAAGTTTTGTATAGATTGCTAGCACAAATGCCATGGAAATTCCAGGAAGATGCTGACTCAGTTGTCAATGTAACATCTCTAACCCATATCCATCACGGGAATAAGGTTACGGAGCATTTCCATACAAACGAAAAATTAAAACAACATTACCATACAAACGAAAAATTATAACATACATTTCATACATCATTACAAACAAAATCTAAATATATTCAATCACATACATAATTTCCCTTAATCGAGCCCTTGAGGCCCTAGAAATACCTTAGAAACAATTCGAGACCAAATTGGAAACAATTGGAAAGTTTAGGAAAAAGTTAGAAAAAATGGACTGCAGGGTCACAAGGCCGTGTGCCTCACACGGCTGAGATAGATGCCTATGTCTTAGGCTGTGTAACCATCAAAATAAGTACACATGGCCGCGTCCTAGCCCGTGTCCTCACTCGTGTGTCGGGCTGTGTAACTCTTGAAATAACCACACATGCCAGTGCGTCAGGCCGTGTGCTAGGTCGCGTAACAGACTAACTTGCATGCATTAAAACATACAGGGGACACACAGCCATGTCTCCTGGTCGTGTGTCAATCACAGCTGAGTAACGCGCCCGTGTTTCAGGATGTGTGGACATGAAATTGGCAAAAATTAAGCCATTTCCAACGCCAACTCAAAAAACCACTTAAAAGCATTTTGTGCACATAATCAAGGCATCAAAACATGACCAAAACCTACATGAAATGACCAATTCAATAGTCTAAAACCATTCAACCAATATGCCATACAAGGCACCTCAAATGCAAACATTTAAACTTACCAAATCATGTATATATTAGATCACATTTCTATTATCAAACATAATTCACTTTTACCAAGTCATACCACAAATATGAGGCTGTAGCTTTTCCTCAGTCTAAATTCGTACGTGGTTTATGTTGATCTAAATTGGCTAATTTAATATGAACATCTGTAGCATTCAATTTAGTACACATTTCATATTTTTGTAAAATTATTATTTTACCCCTAACATTTTAACTTTTCACAATTTAGTCCTTGAACTCATAAATTAAAATCTAAGCATTCTTATCCTTTTCTCAAGCTAGCTAGTTTCTCTAGGGACCTATATCAAACAGTACAAATCATTATTTTACAAATTTACCATGAATTTTTACCATTTTTAAACATAAGACCCTAAATAACATTTTCATCAAAAATCACTTTACAAAACTTGTTTATTTAACAACAAGAAGTCATAATCTTCCATTAAACATCAAGAATCATGTAAGAATATTCATGGAAAAACCCTAAATTTATCTAAAAAACATAGAGATCATTAAAAACAAGACAAAATTATATATCTTGCAATTAAAAGTGTTCAACCGAACCCTAAGCATCAATAATGGAGTTTTCTATGCTTAATTTCAGTGAAGAAGAAAAATTAAAGAAGATGATATCCTTTTGTTTTCTTTTGTTTCAGTTTTATTTTACTATTTACTAAATTAACCTTTATAACTTATTAAAATTTCAATGAAACCATGCCATGTATGTCCACTAACCACACAAATGGTCTAATTACCATTTAAGTCCTTGCACTTTAAAGTTTCAAAGCCATTTGACACTTTTTACTATGAGAACTCCACTTTTGCACCTTTTAGGATTTAGTCCTTTTCATTTAATTAAGCATGCAAACATTAAAATTTCTTAACGAAATTTTAATATGATAGACATTAAAATAATAATAAAATACTAATTTACTCTTGGATTGGTTATCCCAAAACCACTATTCCGATTTTACTTAAAATGGGCTATTAAAACTCTCTCTCTAAAGGAATTTCGTCCCCGAAAGTCATACCAAAAAAGAGGTTTGGGTATTGCACTTTAAAAGCTTTTTCTAGTTTTCAGGTGGCCTCTTCTATTCTATGACGTTGCCAAAAAACTTTTACTAAAGCTATACTTTTATTTCTCAACTCCTTAAACCCTGGAGCTAGAATTCTGATCGATTTTTCACTATAAGTCATATTTGGCTGAATCTCAAAGTCAATAGGTGAAATCACATGTAAAGGATTTGATCGATACTGCCGTAACATATATACATGGAATACATTGTGAATCTTTTCTAACTCTAACGGAAAAATTAATCTATAAGCTACGAGCCCAATCCTCTAATGATATCGTATGACCCAATAAACCGCGAACTAAGCTTTCCGTTCCAACCAAATCAAAGGACTTTCTTCCAGGGTGACCCTTTCAAAAACACTTTATCGTCAACTTGAAATTCAATGTCTTTCCTTTTCAAATCTGCGTAACATTTCTGTCAATCTGAAGCTGCTTTCAAACTGTCTTGTATCACTTTAACCTTTTCTTCAATATCTCGAATCAAATCAACATCGAATAACTTTTTCTCACTGAGCTCAGTCCAGTATTATGGAGTTTGACACTTTCAACCATACAAAGCCTCGTACGGTGCCATTTTGATGCTCGCTTGGTAACTGTTGTTATATACAAACTCAACCAATGATAGAAATCTCTCCCAGTTACCTTCGAACTCTAAAACACAACATCGAAGCATATCTTCAAGTATCTCAATTACTCGTTCAGACTAACCATCGGCCTGCGGATGAAATGCTGTACTAAAATGCAGTCGAGTACCTAGAGCTTCATGTTACTTGCTTCATAATCAAGACGTAAATCGTAGATCTCTGTAAGAAATATAGAAACTGGCACACTATGCAATCGAACAATCTCAACAACATATAACTTTGCCAATCTCTCGAGTGAAAAATCCGTATGCACAGGAATGAAATGCGCGGACATCATTAAATGATCTATAATAACCATACAAAATCTCTCTTTCTCGGAGATAAAGGCAATCCTGATATGAAATCCCTCGTGACACGTTCCCATTTCCACTTTGGAATCATCATTGGCTGTAATAAACCTGAAGGTACCTGATGCTCGACTTTAACTTGTTGACAAACCAAACATCTCGATATGAACTCTAAAATCTCTCATTTCACACCTAGCCACCCGTACATCAGTTTCAAATCGCCGTACATTTTATTGTTTCCAGGATGAATAGACAATCTACTGCTGTGAGCTTCCTATAAATTTTTTTGAATGAGATCAGAATATCTCGAAACACAAATTCTTCCTTTGAAGTACAAACTATCATTGAAGCCAACATGAAAATCTGAATCAGTTGTTGTTTCAATAAGTTTTCGTTTAGCGATCAAAACATCATCACACTTTTGAGCTTTGCAAATCTATTGTGAAAATGTTGGTCTAGCTTTTAATTTAGCTAAAACCGAACCATCATCAATTAACGTCAATTGCGTTTTCAATGCTCGTAGAGCAAACAAAGATTTTCTACTCAGTGCATCAACAACAACATTAGCCTTTCCCAGGTGATAATCAATGATCAAGTCAAAATCTTTCAATAATTCAAGCCATCTGCGCTGTCTCAAATTCAAGTCTTTTTGTGACATCAAATATTTTAGACTTTTATGATCCGTGAAGATATGACATTTTTCTCTTTACAAATGGTGCCGTCAAATTTTCTAAGCAAACGCAATAGCTGCAAGCTCTAAATCGTAAGTCAGATAACTCTTTTCGTGTGGTTTCAACTATCTAGAAGCATACGCTATTTCTTTGCCCTCTTGCATCAAGACACAACCCAAACCATTCAATGAAGCATCACTGTAAATGACAAATTCTTTACCAGACTCTAACTGAATCAACTAAGATGCCTCGGTTAACAAAGCTTTCAACTGATTAAAACTTTGCTAACATTTCTCAGACCATTCAAATTTAACATCTTTTTGTAAAAATCTCATCAACAACATAGCCATCATCGAGAATCCCTTGATGAACCTTC
Organism: Gossypium longicalyx; assembly: GCA_025698465.1. Classification (NCBI taxonomy): domain Eukaryota; kingdom Viridiplantae; phylum Streptophyta; class Magnoliopsida; order Malvales; family Malvaceae; genus Gossypium; species Gossypium longicalyx. The sequence continues at coordinate 58,431,717 of CM046998.1, forward strand.
TATAATATCTGGCTAAACCTAGAAAACTTCTGACTTCAGATACATTTCTCAGAGGTTTTCAATCTACCACAGCTGAAATTTTACTCGGATCAATTCTAATACCTTTTGCTAATGCCACATGTCCCAAAAATCTAACTTCTCGGAGCTAGAACTCACATTTTCTAAACTTAGCGAATAATTGTTTCTCACGTAAGGTTTGCAAAACAATTCTTAAATGCTGAGCATGCTCTACCTCATCTCGTGAACAGATCAGAATATCGCCAATGAATACTACAACAAATCTGTCTAAGTACGGTCTAAATATTCTGTTCATCAAGTCCATAAATACAACAGGTGCATTAGTCAAACCAAAAGGCATCATAAGAAACTCATAATGTCTGTACCTAGTTCTAAATGCTGCTTTTGGCGCATCTGAGTTTTTAACTCGTAACTGCTAATAACTAGAATGAAGATCGATCTTTGAGAATACCGTCACACCTTTCAACTGGTCAAACAAATCATCAATATGTGGCATTGGATACTTGTTCTTAATCATGACTTTGTTGAGCTGTCGATAATCGATACATAACCGTATGGATTCATCTTTTTTCTTAACAAATAACACAAGAACACCCCAAGGAGAAAAGCTAGGCCGAGCAAAGCCCTTATTTGTCAACTTTTGCAATTGTGGTTTCAACTCTTTCAATTCAGTAGGTGCTATTCTATAAGGAGCTATTGATATCAGAGATGTTCCCAGCATTGACTCAATAGCAAACTCAACCTCTTTGGTCGGTGGTAACCCTGGTAATTCCTTTGGAAACACATCCGTATACACACATACCACTGGAACCAATTCTATCTTCAATTTAAAAACTCTAGTTTCAAATACATAAGCAAGATACGCTTCACAACCTTTTCTAACATATTTCTGTGTCGACATAGCCTAAATAACTTTAGATGCACTATTTAGTCTATCTGATTCAATTCGAAGCTTTTCACCACTCTGACATTTCAACACAATATGCTTTCATCTACAGTTCACAACAATATCATGCAGAGTTAACCAGTCCATACCCAGAATCACATCGAACTCATCAAAAGGTAGTAACATCAAATCAGCTGAAAAGTTACAACCCCGAATCATCAAAGGACAATTTTTATAGACTTTATCAGCTAACACATACCAACCTAGGGGGTTCGTTACTTTAACCAAAAACTCAGTAGACTCAAAAGGCAATTTCTTATCTCACACTAAAGTCGTACATACATATGAATGTGTTGACCCCGAGTCAATCAAAGCATTGACATTAGTATCAAAGATAGAAAATGTACCAATGATCACATCTGGTGCTGGAGTTTCCTCTCAATCACGGATTGCTTAAGCACTTGTTGGTGCTTGTGCCTCAAATCTTATAGCAAAGCCTTTCATCCCACTTCAACTATTATCCATATTTTTAGTGTTCCAGGGTGGTCACCTTCTCGCAATTGTATTACTTGGTCGAGTAGTCTAAGCCTTTTCCTTATCTGACATTTTTGGGCAATCTCCAAGATAATGTTCATACAAACCACATTTAAAACATGCCCCGTCTTTCAATCTATATTCATCGAAGTGTCTTCCATTACATTTTTGACATTCGGGCTTGTTGTTTCTGACACTACCACACTCGCTACAGACGTAGCCTGAGGTTTCAAGCTTTTATGTTATTTTCCTCGGTCTTTCCTAGAATAACCCACTGAAGCTGATGAACAACCATGATACTCTTTTGAATTATTCGATGGCAATTGGTATGACTTTCCCACTGATCTCTTTCCTGAATCACGAGCCTTAAAATTAGTTTTTCTCTTTGCTTTGCTAAGTTCCTTGGATTTGTGCGCTTTGTCAACTAGAACTACAAATTCTTTCAACTCAAGGATCCTAGCTAACAACTTAATGTCTTCGTTTAGCCCGTCTTCAAACTGAGTGCACATAGCAACCTTTGTCGGTATACATTCCCAAGCATACTTATTGAATTGAAAAATTCTCTCTCGTACTCTGATACAGACATATGGCCTTGTTTCAACTCAAGAAATTCTTTACGCTTCTTGTCTAAGAATCTCTATTTCACATATTTCTTTTGAAAATCAGTTTGAAAGAATTCCCAGTTTACCTGATCTCTCAGTATAATCGAAACCAAAATGTTCCACCACTAATAAGTCGAATCTTTCAACAATGAAACAACACATTTCAAACATTCCATAGGAGTACATGATAATTCGTCGAAAACCCTAATGGTGTTTTCTAACCAGAATTAAGCTCTTTCAGGACCATCTTCGGCTATACCTCAAAACTCTTCAGCCCCATACATATAGATTTTATTGATTGAAGCCTTGCTTGTTTGTACTGGTTCCAAACCCTGAGGAACTCGGGGATTGGTTGGAGTATAAGTGAGGGTGGAGGTTGATGAGCCATTGGGTTCGTTCACACAACCTCAGTGATCCATTTATTCATCATCTGGAAGAAGGCTTCTTTAGCTTCTCCTCACGGTCCCTCAAATACGGCCTTACTATCACTAGACACTGCCCTATGAATGGAGGCTTGGCGTTACTTTGAACTTTATTAAAATCAACTTGGTTGGATGACATTATATCTATATGAAAACATAGTTCAAACTGAATCAGGAGTCATCACACTATCACAAGTTATATAACTGCATGTATTTCTAAACTCATACATGCTACATTTAGTTTGAGAACTGACTAAATTATAGCTCTGATACCACTAAATATAACACCCCTAACTTGTATCTGTCGCCGAAATAAAGTTACGAAACATTACCGTACGAACAAAACATTAAAACATACATTTCATACATCATTACAAACATAATCTAAATACATTCAATCACATACATAACGTCCCTTAATCAAGCCCTCAATGCCCTAGAAATACCTTAGAAATAATTCGGGACCAAATTGGAAACAATTGGAAAGTTCAAGAAAAGGTTACAAAAAATAGACTGCAGGGGTCACACGATCGTGTAGTCAGGCCGTGTGCCTCACATAGCCAAGCCACACGCTCGTGTGTCTGGCCGTGTAACTCTTGAACTAACCACAAAGCCCATGTACCAAGTCGTGTGCTAGGAGGTGTAACAGCCTTGCATGCAGTAGGGGACACACAACCGTGTCACTTGGCTATGTGTCACACACGACTAAGTCACACACTTGTATCTCAGGCCATATGGACATGAAATTGAACAAATCAAGTCATTTGCAACACCAACTCAAGAAACCACCTAAAAGCATTTTGCGCACATAATCAAGGCATCAAAATATGACCAAAACCTACATGAAATGACCAATTCAATAGTCCAAAATCATTCAACCAATATGCCATACAAGGCACCTCAAATACAAACATTCAAACTTACGAAATCATGTATATATTATATCACATTTCTAATATCAAACTTAAGTCACTTTTACCAAGTCATACCACAAATATGACCATAAGCATTTCATCGCAAACATACCATTTGAGCCATACCATTCATGTGTCACAAGAACCAAAATGACACAATCCAACCAACATCAAGTGGTACCCAAATAACTTATACATACCAAAATCATCAACTAGATATCAATACAAGTTCACCTATACATGCCATTATAACCTTGACCAAAACATAAAAAATACCGATATTTATGCTAGATAGTGTGATAGATCTCCAACGAGCTTCTAAACTAATCGAGCTTCTGATTATCTATGAAACATAGGAAGAAAATTACATAAGCACATAATGCTAAGTAAGTTTATAACACATGAAACATACTTACCATTTCATCTAAATAACATAAGTATAAGCATAAAGTAATCCAACCACAAGCTTGGCACAAGCCTAAGCACCATCACCAACAGAAGTTAGTGCATTCAAACATAATTCACTTGAATTTAACATAAGGTAAGCCATTATACATGAACATACTTCATTTGAATTCATCATTTTCATTAACATAAGCATACTTCCATTGAAGTTACCATTTCAATCCTTTTCATAATTACATGATATAGTTCATTTGAACACTTACCGTTCCTTTCCATTTCATGCCCGTTGAACTATTTAGAATATCATCGGATACTTAGGAAAGCTTACACGAAGTGTGCTTAACAGATAACCGTAACCTTTCCTTTACATCATTGCTCACAAGAGCTGTGGGTCGGAATGTAAGCTACACAATGCTGCTCACATGAGCTGTGGAGTATCCCCAAAAAATGCAAGACCTCAACCATTGGTAGGACATTCAAGACCAACGCCCAAAACATGAAATCTCTAATGACATATCATTTGTATCCTACGAGTTCCTAAGGATCAACCGGAACTTGATAACCATCATATCATTATTTTGGATATACATCATTCAATTACATGATAAATAACATATTAACATATTATTTGAAATAACATTAAAATGATAACTATTCACACAAACTTACCTCGACGATTAGAGTGTAAAAATAAAGTCGACTAATCCGAGGCTTTAGCTTTTCCCTGATTTAAATCTGTACGTGGCCTATCTTGATCAAAATAGATAAATTTAATCCATTTAACATCTCTAGCATTCAATTTAGTTCACATTTCATATTTTTGCAAAATTACTATTTTGCCCCAAATATTTTAACTTTTTCACAATTTAGTCCTTAAACTCATAAATTGAAATATAAATATTTTCGTCCTTTTCTCAAGCTAGCCAATTTCTCTAGGGACCTATATCAAACCATAAAAATCATCGTTTTACAAATTTACCATGAATTTTTACCATTTTTACACATAAGACCTTAAATAACATTTTTATCAAAAATCACTTTATAGAACTTGTTTATTTAACAACAAGAAGTTATAATCTTCCATTAAACATCAAGAATCATGCAAGAACATTCATGGAAAAACCCTAAATGTTTAATAGATTTAAAAATTGATCCTTGGGCTAGCTAGATTAAGCTACAACTATTTCTGAAAAACTTAGAAATCATTAAAAACGGGACAAAATTACATACCATGCAGTTAAAAGAGCTCAACCAAACCCTAAGCTTAAATAGTGGAGTTTCCTATGCTTAATTTCAATGGAGAAGAAAAATTAAAGAAGATGATATCTTTTTATTTTCTTTTGTTTTAGTTTTATTTTACTATTTACTAAATTTACCTTTACAACTTATTAAAATTTCAATGAAACCATGCCATGTATGTCCACTAACCACACAAATGGTATAATTACCATCTAAGTCTTTACATTTTAAAGTTTCATAGCCATTTGACCCTTTTTACTATGAGAACTCCACTTTTGTACCTTTTAGGATTTAGTCCTTTTCACTTATTTAAGCATGCAAACATTAAAATTTCTTAACAAAATTTTAATACGACCTTAATAACAACACATAGACATTAAAATAATAGTTTATTGATCAAATTTTTGGTCTCAAGACCACTGTTCTAATTTCACTCAAAACGGGCTGCTATAGCCAATTCGTGCCACTATCAGCCAGTTGTACTTGTACTTGAAATATCCACCTAAAAATGAGGGAGAAAAGGGTGTGTGCTGAGAGGGAGAACTACCCTATAAAAAGAAGAAAGAGAAAGAGAGGAAGGAGATGGTTTTTCCTCTCACAAAATTTCTCGTGGGAGATCTAGAGACGCAATGAAATAGGGTAGCAGCTAAGGAACAAAGCAACAACACAAGGAAGAAGGAGAAGCATTCAACCCTAGCCTTCACAAGATATTGCAGCACTGGAGTTAAGGGCTGGATTGGTGAGAGCTTCCTAAAGTTCTTCCTTTATTATCTTAATTGATTTCTGTGAATTTTAACTGTGGAAATATGCCATTGAATGATACTTTCATTTTGGATTTTGATTTCTAACTCATGAGCTAATCTCATTGGGTTGGGATTACTGGATGAATCTTTAGTTCCTTTAATGACCAAGGCATTATCCTGATTAGATTTACTATTTCATTCGATTTACGCTATTTTAAAATGTATGCATACAATATTTAAACATAGATGAATGTATGGTATGTTCATAAACTTGATTTAATTCTGAAAAGGTTAGATGAGTTGGATTGTGATCAAATGATATAAATTATTATTCGACGTAGCACTGTAGACACAGATCTACTTTTTGTACAGAGAAAGGAAGAAACAGTGTTGGATATCCTTCTTAAAGCTTGTAGACATGCAAAGCCTTAGGTAGGGTAGCTTGAAGTCTAACTATCGAAAGAAGCAGACTACCTCAGATTAATCTAAATAATAGATTGATTAATATTTTTCCATGGCATTATTGTGTTATGAGGAAAGAATATTAATAATCCTAACCTTCCCATTCAACACCGTAGATCCTCTCAACTTTGTCTTTTTATCTTTGCCACAACATTTTAACCTGGTTAGTTGATTTTAATATTGCATACGTGATTATTCCTTTACAAATTATTATTTTGTTTTGCCACAGCCTGATTCATATAGTTTATAGTAATAGCTTAATTGAATTAATCCTATCCGATCCTTGAGGTGACGGTCTTACTTACTATTTTATTTCTTGATTCGACTTGTACACTTGCATATTCACATATTATATTCACACACGATAACATCCATAATTAAAGTTGACCACTAATAAATAGCCTCTTCATTTAATTTTGATCCAACACATCTCAAATAGTCTTCAGAAAGATATATCTCTTCATCTATAACTCTCTGTGTTTGCTGACCAGTACTCAACTTTGGTTGAATCACCATGCACTTTATCTCTAAACTCTTCAACACCACACTTTTGTACTTAATCAATAGAAATCCTATAAATTTTTTGTCATATAGGATTTTGAGAATGAAGGGGTGGAGGTCATAAAGCCACAAAACTGATTCTCTCACATTTACATTAAACATATCATTCATTATTAAGAAAAGTACTAAGAACCTCTTCTTTAACCTCTTGAATTTCAGCATATAAAAAAATAACCCCTAGATCGAAGGCTTGAGAATTACTCTCAACTTCATAGAAATTGGCTCGGTTAAAAGTGATCTCTTATCTATAAAAAGAACATAATCACCTGAAGTCAGAAGACATCTCACATTTATAGGTTATAAAATGACATGTATTTCTAGACACCAAACATGCTACATTCAGTCCAAAAACCAACTAAAATGTAGCTCTAATACCACTAAATGTAACATCCTAACTCATCTTTATTATTAGATTAGGGTTACAGAGTATTACTGTACAATTCTAAACATTTAACATCGAAGCAGAACTTAATAAATAATTTACTTGTTAACATTTGATAACATAATTCTATTATAGCATAAATACTATTATGGGTCTTAAATTGAGCCTTCGAGACCCTAAAAACAATTTAAAAACAATTAGGATCAATTTGAATCAAAATAGAAATTTTTGGGAAAAAATGAAAAATTAAGAAACAGAGGTCATACAGTCATGTGACATAGCCTAGACCGTGTGAACATTTGAAGTAGGGACACATAGCTGTGTCCTAGCCTATGTGTCCACCCATATATGTATTTGAAATAGGGCTACACGGTCGTGTTGCAGGCTGTGTGCCTGGTTGTGTGTATATTCGAAGTTGGGTCATACGGTCGTGTCACTAGGTCGTGTAACTCTCTGAGATTGTGTGGTTCATCCTAAACCTAAAATTTAAATGACACACAACTATGTGAGGAGACTGTGTGTGGCACACGATCGTGTGGCAGCTCATGCCCCAGGCTGTGTACTCCAACTTTATCCCCTAAAGCAAGCCATTTTAATACCTATTCTTTCCTATCAAGATACACTATTTACACATACATTCAGTTGACCAAAACACTCTCTAAACACACTTAAATATACCATATCATTCAATCTATAAGTTCTAACGAATGTACCAATAATAGGTACCATAATAAAAATCAACCTTGTTTCATTTCAACATTTCAAAATCAATCATTCAGCATATTTCTAGCATACCAAATAACCATTTTTTTCATAACATTAACCCATAAGCCATTTGCTTTTAAAAGGCATCAATAAAGTGACCATAACACACATCTCATTTGATTTAATTGCCTATCCAATGTACCTTCATTAGTACCACAATTTAAACGTCCAAACAAATCCATACTCAATATTTACGAGACATTATCAAAGTCACCATTTCATCACATATGTTTACCATATATCAAGCTAATCACTAAAGGTATTTAGCTAATGACCAAATGCACATCAAGTTTCAAACATACACCAAAGATACTAAACATTTATAACCCACAAAGCTTACTCAAACTAACTAATAAACAACATCATCATAAACAAAATAACTTAAGGACTCCGAATTCATGCCATTTATAACTTGACATCAATATATCTAAACTTTCTATCGAGGTAAAGGATGGATAGTGTGAATGTACTCCGACTTGATTCCAACCGTCTGAGCTTTCTGACAATCTACAAGACAAGAAAAAACAACTACGTAAGCAACCAATGCTTAGTAAGTTTGTATAAAGAAAACTTAACTTGCCGAACATAAATGATTAAACCATTAAAACATTACTCTTTTAAATTTATGCATACTTTTCCTTCCAGTTCACAACACACCACAAGGTTAGTAGGAGTATTAAAGAGCATATCCAATCAATTGAACATGATATATATCAATATGAAATTCAATACATAATTCCTCAGTCTATTACTCAATTTGTTCCCTTTTAATTTCATATTTATATACCAGCATTTTCTATTTCATGTTTCCATAATACAATTCATTTTGTATATGCATCCATTCATTAAAACTTAAATTGTCTGTTGAATAAAATGAAATAACATCAAATACTTGAAAAATACTCATATAACCATTTAATTCCCTAAACACGCCACAACATCAGGAGTTAACGTATTTATAGACATATGAAACATATAATCATATAAGGCATTAACATTCATAATCAAACTATACTAGTCAAACGTTCAACTTATATTCATACTTACGATACATACCTCACTTGAAATATGTTACATGAATAGCAAATGATCGGAGGGTGTCATGGTGTCTTTCAATCATGGTCTTATTTATTCTCGTCTTAATGTCATGGTGTTTTTCAACCATGGTCTTATACATTTTTATGTCGTGTTGCCATAATGTCTTTCAACCATGGTCTTATTCGTCTGATTCGTGATGCCATTGCATCTTTCAGCTATGGTCTTACTCGTTAGAATTGTGATGCCATAACATCTTTTAGCTATGGTGTTACTCGTTACAATCATGATGCCATAACGTCTTTCAGCTATGGTCTTACTCGTTAGAATTGTGATGCTATAACGTCTTTTATCTATGGTCTTACTCATTATAATCATTATGCCATAACGTCTTTCAGCTATGGTCTTTCTCATTTATGATATAATGCCATAATTTCTTTCATCTATGGTCTTATTCAGTTCCAGTATAGTGTTATAGTGTCTTTCAACTATAATCTTATTTGTTTCCTTCAAGCCAAAAAATTTTATTCACATATATACACAAATAGATAACAATTTATCAAAATAATAATTAATTGAATTAACCAAGTTACGGACTTACTTGGCATCGAAACGAAAGTAAAACAAAAGTCAAAGACTAAATCATAGTTCTTTTTTCCTCGATTTTGTTCCGGTTCTCGATCTAAATGATAATTCAATGCCAATCATTAATTCTAAATCCATATAATATTCAGAATTATGCATATAACTCTTTTAGGATAACTTTTCATAATTACCCTCAAATTTGAAATCTTTACAATTTAATTCTTAAAACCAAAACTAACATAACTTTTAAATATAAACTCCGTTTTCATTCTGATCTCAATAATACACTTTATTAATTCCATAAAATGCATAATTTTAGAAATTTCATGTTAAAGTTTACATATTTTCAATTTGTTCCTTAAACGCAAAACTATCAAAAATCACTTTATAAACTAGTTTTATGTAACAACTTATTTTTAGTGAAATCAGAATAGTGGTTTTGAGACCACAAATATGATGAGTAAATTATCATTTTATTATTATTTTAATGTTTATGGAATGTCAGTAAGGTCATATAAAAATTTCGTCAAGAAATTTTAACGTTTGCATGTTTAATCACGTAAAAAGGACTAGATCGTAAAAGGTGCAAAAATAAAGTTCTATTTGTTAAGAGGGTTAAATGGCTATGAAACTTAAATGTGAGTGGACTTACATGGTAATTAGACTATTCATGTTATTAGTGGACAAAGATGGGCATGAAATTGGTGTTTTATTTAGTTTAAATTAAAGGTTAATAAAGTAATTAATATAGTAAACTTAAAACAAATAAAAGAAAATTAAACACTCATCTTCTTCAAGCTTTTGTTCCACTAAAAATTAGAAGGAAAGAAACTCCATTTTAGGGTTCTTCATTTGGTCAAGCTATCCTTTAGCATGTAGTGGTTTTTGAGCTCATTTTTAATAATTTTTATGTTTTTGAGATCGTTGTAGCTTAATCTAACTAGCTTGGAGATCAATTTGCAAAAATATTAAAGATATAGAGTTTTCCCATGAATGTTCTTACATGATTTTTGATGTTTTATGAAAGATTACGAGTCCTTGTTGATAAATAAATAAGTTTTGTAAAGTGATTTTTGATGAAATTATCATATAGGGACTTATTTGTAAAAGTAGTAAAAATTAAAAGTAAATTTGTGAAATGATGGTTTGTATGGGCTTATATAGGTCTCTATTGAATTCGGCTAGCATGAGATGAAGATTAAAATGCTTAAATTTCAATTTATGAGCTTAAGGACTAAATCGTAAAAAATTAAAAATGTTAGGGGTAAAATTGTAATTTTTTTAAAAAAATATGGATTGAATTGAATAATAGAAGTATTAAATGAATTGAATTTGTCTATTTAGATCAAGCTAGACCACGTATAGACTTATATCGGGGAAAAACTAAAGCCTCAGATTAGTCGACTTTGTTTTTACGCTCAAATCGTCGAGGTAAGTTCGTATGAATAATTATCATTTTAATGCTATTTTCAATTATATGTAAATATGTTAGTTATTGTATAATTGAATGATTAACATCCAATTATGCTATGATAGTTATCGAGCCCTGTTTGAACCTTAGGAATTCGTAGGATACAAATGACATGTCATTAGGGATTTTATGTTTCGGGTGCTGGTCTTAAATGTCCTATCGATGGACGAGGCATGCATTTGTTGCGGATGCTCCACAACTCATGTGAGCAGCATCGTATAGCGTACATTTTGACCCACAGCTCGTCTGAGCGGGCCCATTTCACAGCTCGTGTGAGCAATGATGTAAAGGAAAGGTTACGGTTATATGTTTAGCACAATTCGTGTGAGCTTGATCAAGTATCCAATGATATTCTAAATGGTTCAACGAGCATGAAAAGAAAATTAATGGTAAGTGTTCAAATGAACTATGTCTTGTAATTATGAAAAGGATTGAAGTGGTAATCGTCAATGGAAGTATACTTATGTTCGTGAAAATGATGAGTTCAAATGAAGTATGTTCATGTATAATGGCTTACCTTATGTTAATTCAAGTGAATTATATTTGAATACACTAACATGTGTTGTTGTTGATGGTGCTTAGGCTTGTGCCAAGCTTGTGGTTGGATTGTGTTGTATTTAATCTTAGTGTTATATATTGAAATGGTAAGTTATGTTCATGTTTTACGAACTTACTAAGCATTATGTGCTTACGTAGTTTTCTTTCCTATATTTTATAGATAATTGAAAGCTTGATCGGTTTGGAAGCTCGTCGGAGATTATCACACTATCTAGCAAATATATCAGTAGCTTTTGATGTTTTGGCCAGTGGACTTGTGTTTGATGTTTAATTGAATGCTTAGATGTTGATTTTGGTATGTATAAGTTGGTTGTCTTGGTACCATTTTTATGATAGTTGAAATGTGGCATTTTAGTACTTGTGATGAATGAATGGTATGGCTCAAATGATAAGTTTATGTTGAAATGATATACGTCAAGATATGGTATGTTTTGAGATGGAAATGAACTAGATGTTTATGAATGAATTGTGGTCAAGTATATATATATGTTTAGGTAAATTTGTATGTTTACATTTAAGTTGCCTTGTATGGCATATTGGTTGAATCATCTTGGACTATTGAATTGGTCATTTCATGTTTGTTTTGGTCATGTTTTGATGCCTTGATCATGTGCTCAAAATGCTTTTAGGTGGTTGCATGAGTTGGTGTTGGAAATGGCTTGAATTTGGCTAATTTCATGTCCACACGACCTGAGATATAGGTGTGTGACTCAGCCAGGCAACACGATTGTGTGTCTCTTGTAGGTTTCAATGCATGCAAGTTAGGCTGTTACATGGCCTGACACACGGGCGTGTATGGATATTTCGAGAGTTACACGACTTGGCATACGGGCATGTGGCTTGGCCATTTGACCCAACTCAGAAAGTTACAGGGTAAGGACATAGGCTAGGACACGACCCTATGTCCCTATTTCAATTATTACATGGTTTAAGACACAGGCGTGTGTCTCAGCCGTGTGACCCTTACAGTCTAAAGTTTCTATCTTTTTCTTAAACTTTCCAAATCTTTCCAATTTAATTTCGGATTGTTTCTAAAACATTTTTAGGGCCTTGAGGGCTTGATTAAGGGACCATAGGTATGTGAATGAATGGTTTATATCAAGTTTATGTCAATGTTTGAAATGTATGTATAATGTTTAGTTTGTATGGTAATGTTTCGTAACCCTATTTCGGTGACGGATATGAGTTAAGGGTGTTACATCCTTATCTAAACACCATGGCTACCATGTAACTACCCGATAGTCAAGGGTGTCAAAAATTATATTTTCGAGATTCCGTTCCTATAAACTGGACCAGTAAATATTTTGATTAAATTTTTACAGAGTTATATTAGAGACGAAATAAATTTTGGATAAGTAATTTTCATGGAATTAGGAGTTGGTAAGGTACATGGATTAAATCACGTAGGTGTTAAAAGTTGAATTATAGATTGAAATAAATTAAAAGGACCAAAGTAGAAATTATATCCTTGTTCCTTTAAAGTGGACGGTCATAGGATTAAGATCATTAATGTTAACTTTAAATATATGTATAAATAATAATTAATGAAAATGGAAAGAAATAAAATGAAAAAAAAAAGAAAGGGGAGGGAAGAAGTTGGACGACAATAACAAGGAAGGGGAAAAGTAAAACAAGGTATTCTTATTTTCTTCCTTCCATTCTCATATATTTTCGAGGGCTGGTTGGAATGAAAGAAATTTCTGCTTGTTTGCGGGCTACTGTTTAAATAGAGGGGGAGAAGAGAGGTGATTGCATGCTTGGTTTGGCTCGGCTGGGAGCTTATTTTCTCAAGAAATTCACCTATTGAAGGAAAATCCCTCTTGCAGTCGTCTAAAGGAAAAGGCAGCAACAAGATGGGAAAAGAGCTTGCTCAAGGCTAGGCTCGGCTTGGAATTTCTGGTGAGTACTTGAATCCAAAACTTTAAAATTTTTGTGCATTCTAATACTTAAAAATTGTTGATTTTGGCTGGAAGTTTATTGGGACTATACACTTGGTTATTTGGTTGTTTAAAGAAAAATTAAATAAAAGTTAAACAAGTTGATGCTAGTTGTTTGAGTTGTATATGGTACATGGTAGTTAAATTAGCATATTGTATTGAGGTTTGAAATTAATGTTTGTGCTATTCAGAATAAAAGAAAAACTGATGAAATTAAATGTTGAGTTAATTGTTGATGACCGTTGTTAAGAATGCTCAATTTTAAGTATGAAATTGCTGAACTGAATATACTTAAATTTGTTGAGGAGATGGACTGCTACTAGTTGAAATAATATGGAATTATGAGAGGTTAAATGCCAACTTTGGCCTCTTTCCAAATGCTGGACTTTCAGCATTTAATGTCCCTATTTAAAGTTGCTTTAAACTTGCTAAAAATACAACAATTGCACATGTTATTTACTTAATTAATTAAATGATTGTGAGTTCTTTACATTCTCTTCCTTGGTTGTTTTGTTGCATCTTTATGCTGGTATGAGTGATGGAATTAAGTGAAATTTTAGTGAAATTTCTGGCTGTCGAGGGAGCTGCTGAAGCATTTAGTTTGCATACATGCTGTCTAATTTCTTACCCATTTATGTGGTATGATCGATGGTTGCTTATTGCTGTCCAAATATTAATTAAAGATCATTCAAGTGATCAGGAAATTAAAATGGTCTGAAAAATGTGAAACTAAATTGTTAAATGTTAACTAATGATGTCCAAATGGATGTAAATTTATGATGTTAGTAAGCTGAAAATTTAGGTGTTATGTGCTGCAAATTATCATGTCTAAAGCTGGTCCAAATGCTGAAACTTTAGGTATTTAAATGCTGTAAATTATCATGTTTGAAGTTGGTATATGAATAACTAAATATTGCTCCTTGGATTAAATGAATTTAGCTTGATAGATTTGATCAATAGCTCGTTTGGAGCTTGGTATTCGAATTCTTATATTCTTCCTTTTGTTTTGAGATCATGGGCCAGAATGGATGGTGTCCAGGTAGAGAAACAGGTTCATGAACCTACTTCATAACTTAAACTCAACTACTACCTACTAGATTCATATGGTTGACACATGCACTTAATATTTGATAAAAAGACATTAGTTTCTTTCATTATTATTATGTATCTCAAGTACAAATACTATTATTTTGATAATAGATTCATATCGTGAATATATAATCACCATAAGTTAAAAAAATTTGTATATAAAAAAAATACAATAGACAAAAAAATTTGTATATAAAAAAAAATACAATAGACAAAGCTGACTGAACTTTACACTTAAGGTTGTTCAAGTTGAATAAATACTGAAATTATTAGTATCTAAATGCAGAAACAGGACAACAATTTGTAGATTTAACTAATTTGTTTTGCCATGTCAGTGTGCTTGAAATGGTGGAGGGTTAAAGTGTAGGAAACCATCTTGGAAGTTTTTTTGTAAGTTCTCATAAAATTATTTTATGTGTGTTAAATTGATGAATTGACAAAGAGGGTTCGACAACTTTAATATCTAAAATATGTTCATAAAATTTGATGTTAAAATGATGCTTTAAGTAAAGTAAAGTTCCATTTTCTATTACTTGTTAAATGTCAATTGCCCTTGGATGAATTAATGGTGAAAAGTTGTTTGTTAAATCTCACAAGTTATTACATTTTGTATGATGCTTGTAATAGTCGTTGTATTAGTAAATTCCCATTTTTATGGTGTTCGATTATGTTGACTTCATTAACCAAATGGGTTGTTGTCAGTGTTGTTCGAAAATGCTTAAGTTAACGTTTAAAATATCCTTGTAGTTTTTCGAATGGTAAATTTGTAGTTTCTCATGTCCCATTGCTACTGTTAATGATGATCAAAAGTGAGTTTTTCGAATGGTAAATTTGTAGTTTCTCATGTTTTAAGTTGTGATGTTGTATGCTGGTAAGGTTCTTAAACCATTACATTTTCTGTTTTGGTTTAAATTGTAAGAAGATAAATTAAACTTTAACTTCCTTGAGTTTTCAAGTTTTAATTTACACTACTGTCCTAAAATGCACAACTTGGTAGCATGTCATATTTGAGGATTAAGTGCTATCCAAGCTGGATATTTCTAATATGTGAATGTAAACGATTATTCTATATTTAATTGAATTTTTGGAGTCTACAGGTCAGGGAGTTGATGATGAATATGTGACAACCAGATGGTATGACTAAAAATGCGATAAGAAAGAATTGTCTTATAATATAATTGAACATACTAAACTGCTTATGAACCTTTGATTTTTATTTTTGACATTACATAGTTTGTCATTTTACAATATTAGTTATACAAATGTCATTGAGTTGTTTACTCAGTGTTCAATTTGTACTCCTCGTGTAGGTTAGGTTCAATCGTGTGCACTCGTTATCAATATCTAGCAGAAAATCCCGCACTCATTGAGTTCGTAATTTATTTTACTGTTTTTTGTCAGCATGTACCTATAAGATTTTATGATATATTAAGTTTAGTTGGAGAATTATTTTATAATTCAAGATGTTTTTATTTTGAGCATATATTAATCATGTCATGGCTATTGGTCTGAATATATGATATGAATTTTATGGAACCAATGATGTTTGTTGTCTCGGTAACGAATGTGGCATCCCACTGCTCGAACCCGATGATCGGGATGGGTAATAAGGTGTTACATACCAAGCTTTCATTCAACATAAAAAAACCTCACAAACACCAATGGAAACTTTTATGAACCATGACCGTTTCAAAAACAGAGGTAAACCATAAGTAGATTTCAAGACAATGATTACAAAAATGTAAAAATTATTAGAAACCAAGTTTAGAAGGACTTACATGAAATTAAAACTCAAAAAATGTATTTTAATGGCTGTTTATAAGCTGTTGCACAATGTTAATATTTTTACTTTTGTTTTCTTTTGATTTTAACCTTTTTAATAACTAAATTACTAAAATGCCCTTAAAGAATTTAAATGAAACATGAAATTTTGTTGTCCATGATCGTCCAACATATTTCATATTAGGAAAATTGCATCATACAACCCCCCAATTAATTTAATTAACTCAATTGGTTACTAGAATTGGGGTCACACCATAAATCTTAGTTCAATTAACAATACTCGAGCACTACATTTCATCAAGCGGGATGTTACAACTCTCCCCTACTTAGGAAATTTCATCCTTGAAATTCATATCTAAAAACAACTGTGGATACTATTCTTTCATTGTGCTCTCCCTTTCCCAAGTGGCTTCCTCAATGTTGTGATTCTTCCGTAGTACCTTTAATAAGGGTGTAACACCCCAAAATATGGCCTAGGAGTTTTAGGTGTATTTTAGTTATTTTAGCCTTAGAGTATTTGGAATTTTGTGACATGGTTTATACTATGGGTTTTAGAGAATCAGATCAATTTTTGAAAATGAGTTTTAAAGACCTTTAATTTTAGGAAAAGGACTGATTTGTAATAGGGTCAAAATTATGAGCATTTATGTTGCAGTTTTACCAAAATTTGAAAACCAACCTAAAAATCCCCATTCCTAGTTTATTTCATGATAGTTTTCTCTCCAAAGCTTGTGCTTTCTGTCCGTTTGCTCTCCCAAATTTCTCAATCAATTTTATTTATTAAATCTTCAATCTTTTGATTGCCATCATTCCCTAAGCATTAAACCTTCATAAATCTTGAAGAAAACATCCAAAATTCTATTAATTTCATATTCTTCTTCGCGTGTGGGTTTTCTGGGTTTTCGATAAAAGTTCATTTTTCTTCTATCAAAGGTAAGTTATTGTCTACCCATTAGCTTTTAATGTTATTCGGCCTTTGAAACTAAATTTTTAGTCGTTAAATTGCATGTTTTGATTAAAAGCTGAAAATAGGGTCGTTAATGGTGAATTTCAGATTTTTGAGTAAAAATGTGATTTCAAAGTGTTAATCAATAGGTTTGATATGATTAAGATGTTTCTAAACTTTTTTTGAAGTATCGCTAAGGATTTCTTGGGTTTTAATGAATTTTTGGAAAAATGGCAATAAACATGTCAAAAAAGTCAATACTATGAATTGAGTATTTTAGTGTAGCTTAAAGGTTGGGAATTAGTCGTAGCTGGATTGAAAGATAAACAGAATTGGTTTTAGGTGAAAAGATTGAGTATAGGCTGATATATTCGAATGTATAGATTTCTATGTTAAAGGTTTCTATTATATGGGCACATAGCTTAGGCTTATGTTTTTTATTGCTTGTGGTGAGTTCTTAGCTGATTTTTGAATGTATTGTTGTGTGAATTGTTTTGTTAAAGTTTCGGATTCGCTAGGACCATTTTCGAGTTAGGAAAGGCTAGTTTGAGTTTTCAACATTTCGATAAAAGCATAGTGGACACAATTCAATGTGTTATTTTGGAATTTAGTGGTAGCCTAAACCCTTACTCTAAATTTAGAGTGTAAGCTTTCTTGTACTCATGTTTATCTTGTGAGATATGTGCTTGTGTTATTGTGAAACTGTGAACTGAAATGACATGCTTTATATGTGTTATATGTTCATGATTACTATTGTGAAAGAATATATGTGTAGGAATGTTATACATGCTAAGTGACAATGATAATATTGTGCAAATTATACAAATGTTCTGTGAAAGTAATCGAAAATTGGTAATTAATATGTGTGTTTAGATAGAAATATTTTGGCCTTGTGATACTTGAGGCCATTGGATATAGTTGGCATGCCATAGGATTGTGAGTACTCACCTATATGTATATTTGATTTGGGCGTTGAGGCCTTCGGACATGTTTAGAGAGATAAGGAAATGTGAGCTAGGCTCCATTTAACGAGGCATGTTTGGTGTGTTGGAGAGTGTTAGCTTAATGCTTCACTTACGAGACATGTTTGACTCTATAGATCTATGTGGTGTGTTGGAGATCCGTGTATCCAATGAGTGCTGATAGTACCCACTTTTACGTTTCATAGCTCAAGTGTCAAATTATCTCCAATTATCTTAATATATGAATATGTGTGTATTGTTATATGTGTTTATATGATATATGACTATTTTGGAAATTATATATAACTATGTTTGTATGTATTGCGATGTATGTATGATAGTGTATGCAATGACTTAACTAATAAATTGTTAGACATGCATGTGTAAATGTAATATTTAGAGAATATTGCAATTAATCTATTTATGCCATGTATGTGTTCTACTAATGCTTGATGACATGTTTGCACGGTAGTTGTTCTAGGCATTTACTAAGCTTGTTAAGCTCAGCCACTCTTTTTAAAATCATTGCAGATTAGTAGTGTCTTGGTGTGAGCAGTATGGTTCTGAGGGGTGATTCCAAGTAAGTCCATTTCAGTTGTTTCATAGGTGTTATTGTTTTGAGAATAAGGCAATGTGGTAGACAATATGCTGGTTTTTGCTATGATTTTTAAGTTGTTTACCTCGTTATTTTGCTTACAACTTATGAACTTTCAGTTTGAATTATTGGTTTCTTGCTCAGTCATGATTATTATGTTTTGGACTGTTACTTCAGACATTTTAGTGACCATTTGATGAAGTGAATGATTCATGTTGATTAGACATTAGTTGATATGAATTATATGCTTGTAATTGTTGTATTTTTTATATCTGGAGCAGAATTATCGATATTTGAGTTTTAATATCGATACCTCCATGTTTTTTTTGAAAGTGCAGGAAGTGAGTAACGTAATTTGGTATCGATACCTTATCACAAGTATCGATACTTGGGTTAAAATAATCAATACTTCTCAAAAGGTACAGGTAATTTTCAAGACTTTTGATTTTAGACGAGAACCAAAATGTTGATTTGGTACTGATTTTCCAAGCAATATCGGTACCACTTGAGAGAAATATCGATACCCATATTCTAGTATCGATACTTACCTAATAAGTTTTGAGATTTTGCTAAATGAACCTTATGCATGTTAAGCTATTGATATAAGACTATCTAATGCATGTTTAGCATGTAACAATGATAACTTAAGAGTAAGGTTGACTTAAAACCTATATGAATACTAAATTAGAAGACGTTTCTTTGAGAATGAGCTTTTAATTGTTAAGTATGACATAAAACGGTGGTGTGACATCTTGATATTCAGGATCGATAATCGAGCTAAATATAGGGTGTTACATTTAGTAGTATCAGAGCTCTAGGGTGAATAACTCTCGGACTTAGGTGATTATTGTGTGTTTAGAGTGTCAAAAATCATAAGTCTAAATCTTTTTATTTTTTTGAAATTGTTGATATAAATCTAATTGAGTGGCATGAGATTGCTTGAAATAGTTTGTTGAATTACACATAGGGTAGGAATGGAAACGTATTGCCTTAATCCTAAAGTTTGCTTGTAGGAACAAGACTTGGATCATCTCCTCGCCACTCACACCTTTTTTTTTTGTTTGTATGCTAGATCATTAGATATGCCTCCTAGACATGTTAACGTAAGAGCTAGCGCTCAAGAGGATGGTACATCCTTTGTACCTCCTGTGCTGCCGCGTAGAGTGAATATACCTGATGAGGGTGTAGGCCCTCTGATAGAAGCTATGGAAGGAGCATTTTAGTGGATTGCTGGTGCTAACCCTGCTTTTGCACCTGTTAACCATGGGTTACCGCTTGAATGTCTTCTGGCATTGGGTGGTAAAGAGTTTTCTAGAGTGAAAGGTATTGATTCGATCTTAGCTAAGTACTGGTTGGAAGGAGTTGAAAGGATCCTCGAGCAGATATCCAATTCTGACAAGGAGAAGTTGGGTTGTACAACGTCCTTACTCGACGATGAGGCTCATCATTGGTGGAATACAATTAAGAGAGGTGCTATTTCTAATAGATTTACTTTGAATTTCTTTCTTGAGGTCTTTAAGAAGAAGTTTATGTGTGAGCAGTATATGGAGGCTCATAATCATGAGTTTCTAGATTTGGTCCAGGGTGAGTTATTTGTGGTTGATTATGAGACAAAGTTTGTGCGACTTAGTCGGTACGCTTCTAAGCTGATTCTTTTTTAGAAGGACCACTGTGAGAGGTTTTGTTTTGGGCTTAATCGAGAGATTCGGGTTTATTTGGTTGCTCAGAATATGGTGATGTTTGATGAGTTAGTTGAGAGAGCTAAAATAGTTGTGGAGACTTTAGTTGAGCTGCCTCGTTCTGTGGTTACTGAATATGGTAAGAGAGCCTTTGATGGTGCATCTGGAAGACTGCCTAAAAGAGGGCATGATAGTCATAATTCTGGTAAAGGTGTGAGACTTGGGTCTCAACCGAATCAGTCTAGACAGGAGAGTAGTGTTGTGGTTAGTACTAGTGGTTTAACCGAGTGTATCTCCTTAGGGTGCACCAGTTTTGTTTGTGAAGAAGAAGGATGGTACGATGCGAATATATATTGATTATAGGTAGTTGAATAAGTTTACCATTAAGGATAAGTATCCTTTGCCTCGTATTGATGACTTGTTTGATTATTTTCAAGGTGTAACGGTGTTTTCAAAAATTGATCTTAGATCTAGATATTATCAGTTGAAGGTGAAAGAGTCTGATGTGTTGAAAACTGATTTTAGGACTCGGTATGGGCATTATGAATTTTTAGTGATGCCATTTGGTTTAACTAATACCCATGTTGTGTTTATGGATTTGATGAACCGAGTATTGTATTCGTACTTGGATCAGTTTGTGGTTGTCTTTATAGATGATACTTTGGTGAATTCTTATTCTGAAAAGGATCACGACGAGCATTTAAGGGTTGTTTTGCAAATTTTTTGAGATAAATAATTATATGCGAAGTTAAGTAAGTGTGAATTTTGGCTTAAGGAAGTGCATTCTTAGGTCATGTTGTTTCGGTAGAAGGGATTTGTGTGGATCGAAATAAGATTAAGGCGATTCTAGAGTGGAAAACGCTTAGGAGTGTTATCGAAGTTAGGAATTTCTTGGGTTTAGCTGGCTATTATCGTAGATTCATTGAAGGGTTTCCTTTTATTGCTGCACCCTTAACGAAACTACTTCAGAAAGATGTGTTTGAGCAGACTGATGTAAGGTAAAAAAGTTTCGAACAGCTTAAGGCAGTTTTGACTAAGGCTCCGTTGTTGATTCAACCAGAGCTTGCAAAGGATTTTATGGTTTATAGTGATGCTTCGTATTCGGGTCTCGGTTGTGTGGTGATGCAAAAGGGTAAAGTTGTAGCTTATGCTTCGAGACAGTTGAAGAGGCATGAGCACAATTATCCTACTCATGATTTGGAGTTAGCTGTTGTGGTATTTGTGCTTAAGATTTGGTGCCATTACTTGTATGGAGAGAAATGTGTTATTTATACAGATCATAAGAGTCTTAAGTACCTCCTTATGCAAAAGGAGTTGAATTTAAGGTAAAGGTGTTGGATTGAGTTGTTAAAGGATTATGATTGTGTGATAGAGTATCATCATGACAAAGCGAATGTTATTGCTGATGCTTTGAGTGGGAAGTCTGTGTCGGAATTGAGAGCTTTGTTTGCATGCTTGAGTTTAGCTAGTGATGGTGGTTTGTTAGCTGAACCTCAAGTGAGGTCAACTTTGTCGCAACAGATTAAGGAGAAGCAGCCTTTTGATAGAGATTTATTAAAGAGGATTTGATAGGTTGAACAAGGTGTTAAAGGAGAGTTTGATGTTGACAGTAATGGTATCTTAAATTTTCAAGGAAGATTGTGTGTGTCGCATGATGTGGACTTAAGGTAAGCGATTCTTACCAAGGGGTATAGTAGCCCTTACACTATGCATTCCAGTAGTGGTAAGATGTATCATGATCTTTGAGAGATTTATTGGTGGCCTAATTTGAAGTGTGATATTATGGATTTTGTGTCTTGATGTTTGGTTTGTCAAAAGATTAAGGTAGTACATCAGTATCCTTTAGGTTTGTTACAATCGATTGCGATTCCTGAATGGAAATAGGAAAGGATCAGTTTCCTTCGGGTTTGTTGCAAGAGGCTTTGGGGTCAAAGCGTTGTATTGTAGGAAGTGGATAACGCCTTTGTGTTGGACAAAGTTGGATGAGAAGCGAGTTGTTGGACCAGATTTAGTTTGTGAGACTGAAAAGAAAGTAAAGTTAATTTGTGAAAGGGTGAAAGCAATTCCTGATAGGCAGAAATCTTATGCAGATTTGAAACGTCGAGATATCGAGTTCCAAGATGGTGATAAGTTGTTCCTGAAAGTTTCACCTTGGAAGAAAGTTTATGTAACACCCCTAACCCGTATCCGTTACCGTAATAGAGTTACGGGATTGCTACAATAAGTTAACAAAAATAAACAAGTAAAATCATGATCATTTCAATATAATTTCTCAAATACATAAAGTAATTGAATTACAATAATAACTTACATTTACGAGGCCTAAATTGAGCTTTAGGAACTAAAGAATTAATCTTAAAACCTTAAGAACTAATTTGAAACATATCAGGAAATTTTAAGACAATATGAAAAGTTTCAAAAATAGGGGACACATGGCTGTGTGGCCAAGCTGTGTGGAATGCCTTAGGCTGTGTAACTTTCGAAGTTGGGACACACGACCTGTCCCAGCTCGTGTCTCTGTCCCTGTAACTTATTGAGTTGAGTCACATGGCCGTGTTGCAGTTTGTGTGCCAGACTGTGTAACTCTCTGACTTGTGACACACGGTCGTGTCGCAGACCGTGTGCTTGGTCGTATAACACACTAATTTAATACACATGGCCATGTCGCAGGCCGTGTGTGGCACACAACCGCGTGGTAGCCCGTGTCCTAGGCCGTGTGAACCTAAATGAACCTTAAGCATCAAGTTTACCATGTCAAGATTTCTTGGACACTAAGTAATCCATTTACCAACCATTAGACCTATTCAAAATGTGATTATACAAACTCAAATCATGCTAATTCAACCATCTTAAGTGTCTACCCAATGTACCCCCAATGGTACCACAAGTAAACACACTTATATAGCAATATAAATCATCACCCAAACATGCTAATTCACACAACTTAAACTTCTAACCCATATGCCTATCATAGGCACCTCAATTCACAACAATTCTATATAATCTATTAGTCATACATATACCACAAGTTTATATAAAAAAACATCTTCCATCATTTATAATTCATACAAGTCATTAGCTCAACATTTACCAAATAAGCATCAAGATCATTATAGTGATGCTCATGTTATCAACTTGGACTTTGGCTCACTCTTTATATATTTACATACTAAAACAAAAGTAATGACAAAAAAAACCTATTACATGCCATATAATCCAAAACTACATACCATATAAGCCAAAACAAACATTTAATAACTACTGAGAATGGATGGATAGTGTGACTCGAGTGCTAATTCGATCATCAAACCTTCAAAAATATCTACAAGAAACAAAAATTAACACAAATAAGCTTATTGAAGACCTAGAGAAAAATTAAATCTTACTAAAGTAAATATAACAATCAATTGAAAATAATTCAACAACAAGTGTTTCCTGTCATCGACAATGTCAAACCGATGAATTGCATAATTCAATTCAAAGCTCAAATAATAATTTTCGAGAAAGCATATATGTCCATGACGAAGTCAATTCAAGATGTCAAATACATGTCATGCCGTTTAAAGTCATTAAACATGTTATAAAACAAATTTACGACTAGATGAACGACTTACAAATATGAGTACACAAGTAATCCAACCAATAACATGCCACAACACTAAGTGCCTAGCCTGCAGGCTATACATTCGTCCCCATAACATGCCAGATTAGGGTAGTATAGCACGAGAGTTTGCAAAAAATGCTGAACCTCGACATACTAAGGAAAAATAT
Source organism: Gossypium longicalyx (assembly GCA_025698465.1). Lineage (NCBI taxonomy): Eukaryota > Viridiplantae > Streptophyta > Magnoliopsida > Malvales > Malvaceae > Gossypium > Gossypium longicalyx. Next base: position 58,456,060 of record CM046998.1, read on the forward strand.
ATAAAGCACTCCACATCAATCTCCACTCCAACCTCGCATAACACACTATCATTCAGTTGTACTCTATCTCGCGTTTATCCGACCTAAGTATTGATATTAAACAATATTTTTCTCAAACAACTTACATCATCAATAGAATAATTTATATTTACTATTTCATATCATGTCATCATACAATTCATATAGATATTAAATTACAATCCATGCGAACTTACCTGGACTAAATTGTAATGGTTGTAAAAGTTTAGGGACTATTCCGTAATTTTCCCTTTTTCACGTAAGTCAACAGGGTCTTGATCTAAAATGTAAAAATTCCCAATTATTAGTTTACATTTCATATTCCAATTTATTTTACATTTTATACCTTTTTATTTTTTGAAATTACATAATTGCCCCTAACTTTTACAACTTTTGTAATTTAGTCCTTTAACCCAAAAACCATCAAATTAACCATTTTCTCAAGTAAAAATTTATAGCTAAATATTCTAGGCCCTTAAAGAGTCCCAATTATACCTCAAATTCACCATTAAACCTTAAAATGTTAACATTTTAACAATTTAATCCTTAAATCAAAATCTAATAAGTATCACTTCACAAAACAACCAAATACCAAAATCAAAGCTTCAAACACATAATTATCATAAAAAAAGATTCAAGATTCATCAATGGCAACTTCTAAAATTTTTTACGGATTCAAAAACAGAGGTACAATTTAGTTGGACCTAGTTGCAACGATCTCAAAAACATAAAAATTACAAGAAATAGGTAGAGAAATCACTCACATCCAAGGTATTGAACTGTGTTATTTTTCCAAGCTTAAGCAACCTTGGATATTCAGTTTTTGCATGAAAAATTAAAGAAGGAGATAAATTTCATGTTTTGTTTTTGTTTATTTATTGATTATTTACCTTTTTAACCTTTAAAATCATTAAAAATTTCTTTAAAAACCATACTAGACTGTCCACTTAACTTATGTAAGGTCTAATTGCCTTATTGGCCCTCCCACATTTATTAGCTAAGCTATTAAATCATCTAATTTCAATAATTAATAAGTTTTGCACCTTTTCAATTTAGTGCTTTTTCTTTAATTAACTATCTAAACGTTAAAATTTCTTAACCAAATTTTAATACGACTCTAATGACTCCATAAATATTCTATAAATAATATTTACAGGCTGAAACTATTGAAATTTGTGGTCTCGAAACCATTGTTCCGTCAGCATTGAAAAATGGACTGTTACAACCTTTCCCCCCTTAGGAAATTTCGTCCTCAAAATTGTTACTTGAGAATAAATTTAGATACTGTAGTTTCATCGATTCCTAAGTTTCCCAGGTAGCCTCTTCAGTGCCATGTCGATGCCATAAAACTTTTACCAACAATACTCGTTTATTCTGAAGTTCTTTGACTTCCTAAGCAAAAAATTTCACTGGTTCTTTAGAATACATCAAATCTTGCTATAATTAATCTCACTATGAGGAATCACATGTGAAGGATCAGATCTATATCGTCTCAACATTGAAACATGGAACACATTGTAAACTTTCTCAAATTTAGGATGCAAAGCTAATCTGTAAGCTACAGGATCGATTCTTTTAGCAATCTCGTATGGCCTGATAAATGTCGAACTCAACTTTCCTTTCCTACCAAATCGTAGTACTTTCTTCCATGGAGAAACTTTTAAAAATACTCTACCGCCAACAACAAATTCTATATCTTTTCTTTTCAAATCCACGTACGATTTCTGACGATTAGATGTAGCTTTCAAACAATCTTGAATAATTTGAACCTTGTCTTCAGTTTCTTGAATCAAATCAATCCCTACCATTTTGGATTCGCTCAATTTAGACCAATACAATGGTGTTTGACAATTTCTTCTGTATAAAGTTTCAAACAGTGCCATTTTAATATTGGACTGATAACTGTTATTATAAGAAAATTCAGCTAACGGTAGATATTTTTCCTAACTACCCTCAAACTCGAGTATACAACATTGTAGCATGTCTTCTAGAATCTGTATTACTCGTTCTGATTTCCCATCATTCTGAGGATGAAACCTCAGATCATGATAAAAAATAATAGATGCCGGAACTCCGTGTAATCTTACAATCTCTGACACATATAATTCCACTAGCCTCTCAAGTAAGTAATCTGTTCTAATTGGAATAAAGTGTGCTGATTTAGTCTATCTGTTAACAATTACCCATATCAAATATTTCTTTTTCAGGGTTATAGGTAAGCCAGATATGAAATCCATCATGACTCGCTCCCACTTTCACTTAAGAATCATAATAGGCTGTAATAATCCTAACGGTACCTGATGCTCTGCTTTTACTTGCTGGCAAATCAAACATTTAGCTATGAACTCACAAATCTCACGTTTTATACCCAACCACTAGTACATCTGTTTCAAATCACAATATATTTTTGTGCTACCATGATGAATGGAATACGTACTACTATAAGCCTCTGATAGAATATCACGTTTCAAATCTAGATTATTCAAAACACAAATTCTATCATGGTAATACAATGTACCATTATCACCAATACTGTATTCAATAGCCAAATTACCTTGAACCAGATTTCGTTTCATTATCAACTTCAGATCGTCATTTTGAAACTCTCAAATTCATTGAAGAAATAAGGGTTTAGTTCTCAACTCTGCCAGTACAGAACCATCATAATTTAGAGCTGATTGACCGTTCAAAGCTCGAAGTGCAAACAATGATGATTTTCGACTAAGTGTATCCGCAACCATATTAGCCTTTCTTGAATGATAATCAATAACCAGATCATAATCTTTTAGTAGCTCTAACCAACATCGTTGTCTTAGATGCAGTTCCTTCTACGACATTAAATACTTTAAACTTTTGCGATCAGTATACACATGACATTTCTCACCGTATAAATAATGCCTTCATATCTTCAAAGCAAAGACAATCGTGGCCAATTCAAGATTGTGAGTCATATAATTTCTTTCATGTGGCTTTAACTATCATGAGGCATAAGCTACTATTTTCCCTGACTGCATTAACATACAACCCAAACCATTGAGAGACGTATCGTTGTAAACTACATATGTTGTCCCAAATTCAGACTGAGTGAATACTGGAGCTTCTGTTAACATGTTTTTTAGCTGATCAAAACATTGTTGACACTTATCTGACTAAAAAAATTTGATGTTTTTTTCTGTAGTGACCTAGTCATAGGTAATGCAATAATCAAGAAGTTTTTAACTAAACAACGGTTGTAACCTACTAAACCCAGAAAAATTCACACTTCAAAAATATTTTTCGGTTACATCAGAAACTTTACCTAGATCGACTCGAATCTCGCCAGCTGATACTATATGTCCCAAAAATCTAGCCTCGAGAAGCCAAAATTCACATTTACTAAACTTTGCATACAACTGTTTTTCTCGTAAAGTCTGTAACACGATTCTCAGGTGTTGAGCATGTTTAGATTCTATTTTAGAATAGATAAATATATCATAAATAAACACAACCACAAATTTATCCAAATGAAGCTGAAAAACCCGATCCATTAAATCCATAAAAGTAGCAGGAGCATTTGTTAATCCATATGGCATTACCAAAAACTCATAGTGGCCGTAACGAGTTTTGAAAGCAGTCTTTGGCACATCACAATCCTTAACTCGCAACTGATAATACTCAGATTTGAGGTTTATCTTTGAGAACACTATGAAACCTTTTAATTGATCAAACAAATCATCAATACGTGGCAAGGGATACTTATTCTTTATTTTGACTTTATTCAACTGTCTATAGTCAATACACAATCTCAAGGAGCCATTTTTTTTCGCAAACATCACAGGTGCACCATAGGAAGATATGCTTGGTTAAATAAACCCTCTATCTAGCAATTATTGCAACTGTGCTTTCAACTCTTTTAACTGAGCTAGTCCCATAGATATGGTGATATCGATATTGGTGTAGTTCTAGGATCCAGATCAATAACAAACTCAACTTCACGGTCAGAAGGCAAACCCAGTAACTCTTCGGGAAATACATCAGTAAACTCATTAAAAATTGGTAGCTGATCTAACTTCAATTTTGAATCTCAGGTATCAAGTATATGCGCTAGAAATGCCTCACTGCATTTACGTATCAACCTCTATGTAGAAATAGTTGAAATGATTCTAGCAATACTGTTCAACTGATAGATTCAACGAAAATTGTAACACTCCTTACCCGTATCCATCGCCAGAATAGGGTTACGAGGCATTACCGAATAATTCACATTATTCACATACATTTAAGCATTCATAATCGAAATCCAATCAAATTATAACATCTCAATTTAGGGTCTAGTAGGAACAGTGGTTTCGAGACCACAAATTTGATGTAAGAAAATTTATTTTTATTATATTTTTATGGTCTACAATTTCACAGGATGATTTCATGAAAATTTTGTTTGAAAATTTTGACGTTTGGACACTCAATTTGGTCAAAAGGACTAAATTGTAAAAGTGCAAAACTTGAGTTCTAAAAGCTAGAGGTGTCTAATTGATATGAAATTTTAAATTGGAGGTCCTTATAAGGTAATTAGACCATTGGTTAAATTTTTGGACAAAAATGGACATGAAATAGGTGAAATAGAATATTTTTAAGTTAGGGGCATTTTGATCATTTGGTAATTAAAATAATAAAAAGGGAAAATAAAAGCCAAATTTATGCTCATCTTCAACCTTTGGCTGAAACTTGCATGGAAGCCATGGTTAGGGTTTTGTTCAAGCTTTCCAAGCTCAATAGTAAGTCCGTTCTTGCCCCATTTTTAATGATTTTTATGATTTGAAATCCTCGTAATAAGATCTAGCTATTTCTACCATTTATTTGAGCTAGGGTTGATGATTAAAAATTTACCCATGAGTGATATGCATGTGTTTTGATGTTTAATGGTATATTATGCAAGTTTATGGTTAGAGAAATGCCTTTTACTAAGTGGTTTTCGGTAAAAATGCGTAAAAGGACTAAATTGTAAAAGTCATAAAATTTGTCATAAAAGTGTGAATTAGTGGAAATTGAGGGATTATGTAGTTATGAAATTTGTTCTGCTAGGCTTAAAGTACCAAGAAATTGAATAAAAATCATTTTACGAGCCTAGGGGCTAAATTGCAAATATGTGAAAGTTTAAGGGTAAAAATGTAAATTTGTAAAAGTATGATTTTTGGGTCAATTTGAATAATTTGAGTAATAAATAAGTTATATTTGAAATGTTAGATCAAGAAAATCGAGATTCAGGCTTAAATTTGGAAAGTACGAGATTATAGACTAAAATGGAATAATTAGCTGTGCTCGGATTCGAGGTAAGTTCGTATGTCAATAATAATGCAATGTTATACTTGAATGTTAATGTTTGATACTACATGAATTGTAAATACATGTGTAAATAATGTGACAATGTGGTATGTTATGTTGTGTTAACATTATGTGATAAATGTTTTATCATTATTATGTATGCTATGCCTAATGGTAACTTGTAAGCATAAATGATATTATGGCCGTTACATACGACATCACGGTTAAGTACAAAAAAGTGTGCCATTTGCAAGTGAGGAAAATTTTGTTTGAACCTTAGGAATAGTCTAGGATACAAGTGACATGTCACTAGGAATTAAGAAGTCCGAATTCGTTGAGTGGTCTAGGTTCATGATATATGTGGCAACCGAGCTCGTTGAGTGGTCCGAGTTCATAATAGATGTGATACATGTGATTGAGTTTCGGTTAATGGTCTTGTGTGTCCTACCGGTGCCTAGGTAATCCTTGAATGGTCAAATACCTGACAGCTTTTGTGAGCAGCCCGTGTAGTTACACCTTGACCGATAGCTTTTATGAGCATGCCCATGAGTAGCTCCATTGCAAGCGTTACATGATATGAGGTCTCTTTGGCTACGAATGTATTTGTGGCACTTATGTGCAAGTTTTCCACGTATCTAATAGCATTCCGAGTGTTCAATGGGTAATGCAATGAATGTGATGACAGTCCCGAGGAAGGCATGTTAAAGAAGGTATGGTTATGTGATATACTACGAGTGAGTGCAGGTATGTTGTAACACCCCAAACCCGGCCTAAACGTTATGATCGGATCCGACGTGCCACATCGAAACGTTAAAAACATTTTCTATTTTTAGTCCAGAAAATCGTACTTAGTGTTCAAAGGATGATTTCATTATAGGTTAAAGTGAATGGAAGCTGTGCACCAGGTAGGAAACCAGAAAAGAGGAGGTGAGTCCATCGGACTGCTTAAGTACCAAGCTCCCTTCGGATCCAATCCTAGACATGCACACCACCATTGCCACACCTTAACTTAGTGTATGTTCTTAGGAAACCAGTTCATTTAAATCCAGTTTTAAGGAAAAGTGATTAATTTTGGAGAACATTTTTATTGCAGAAGTTTTGCTTTGTTGTCGTGATATTTTAAAATTAGTTACTGTATTTGAAAACGCGCCCTAAGACTAATCAGTTTCAGTGATTAAGATAATATTATACCTATTCTAGTAAATCATATTGAAAACAATTAAAAATCATTAAAGCGGCCTTATTACAACTTAAAACCCAAATCATAAAAGTAAATAAAAAGATGTCCAATTCACCAGAAGAAAACCAAATTTGCGGAACGAGTGGCCACTCCGAATCCCTCACAGCTCCAAGCCCACTATGGTTGGGGATTACCTGCGTGGATGAAAATAAAGGGTGAGTCTGGGAAATTCAGTGTGTAAAATAACCCAACCATAGTCTAAACCAGTTCAAACCACAGAAACAAATTAAATTGGCCTCACTGCAAGCATTTCGTAATGAAGCCCATAGGCCCATAACAGAACAGAACATAAATAACATGTTTATGCAGAAACCCAACCATATCCAGCCGTATACACCCCCGTACAATCCTTACACTATGTGGAGAGACTACTCAACCCACCCAACCGCTACACGCCACAGAATTTGTAGCATGGCTGCCAGAACAGGTAGTGTGACATAGTCACCAGATACAGATATTTGTGGACAGAGCCACCAGAACAGATATTTGTGGCAGAGCCACCAGAACAGATAATTGTGGCATAGCCACTAGGACGCTTCCTCCATAAATATAACCCATGTCCCCATGCAACAGATATACAAATCATGGCATACATCATACAGAATCAGATCATCATGCTTTTCAGTCAAATTAACTCTAGGGTATAATGGTCATTTTACACCTAGGGGTATAGCGGTAATTTTCATACTTAAGGGTATTATAGTAATTTATCTATTTTAGGGTTTTCATGCATATTTTCACCATTTACGTACTAACAGAAACACTTACCGAGTGTTCTTACTGAATTGGGCCTGTTGGTCTATTATCCCAATTTTGGCCCATTAAGCCCAAAAATATCTTAGGCACAAAAATCATGCACTTTGCAGTCTAAACACTGTAGTTTACCAAATACGCTAATCGATCTACCTCACGAGCATTCGCACACTCGCACGTCCACAAAATATCAGTTTTTCAGCTTTTCGGCTTTTCGGCTTTTGCCGATCTAGTCTATGAAAGGGTGTCAATTACACACCTGATTGGGACGAAACGCTGAAGAGTTTCACACGCGAGTTGCCTATAGTCAATTACTAATATGTTAACTACGAATCCATAACAACTTGTATACAAATCTCCTTACCAACAGTTGGCCATTAACACTTTAGACACTAGAGATCCTACCTTTGCCGAAACTAGCGACTAGGTTTAGATCCAGTCGTTCCACTTGTCCAAGCCTTCGATCAGCAACCTCTAGATCACACTAACATCATAATAAAACAATTGTCACAACCCTTAGAGCCATAGGTCCCAATCGACAGCCTCCCTAAGCCTCTAGGGATTTCGATTTTTCTAAAACCCGAAATAAAGAATAGATTCAAAAACTTACCACCGGTTCCTTCAGTCAATGATTCCACTTTAGTTCCTATACGATCCTGATGCAGATCTAAACCCTCAAATGTTAGCAGAAATTAAATCTTTAAAGGTCTAAAGATTCGGCTATGCCCCTAAGACTATGGGGTTTTCTGGTTTTTGAAATAGTGAAGAGAAAGATGAAATATGAGGGTTTTGCTGTGGTTTTGTCGACAAGACTTTGGGATTCAGAGGATGAGAGAATCGGCCAAAAAGATGGAGAAGAATCAGAGGGTTTGGCTAGGAGAAATCAGCACTGAAGAAAAATAGGCTTTCGAGATTTCGGCTTTTATGGCAATCGGCTATAAGGCTTAGAAACAAATGGTAAGGAAGTGAAGTTGAGTAGAATGGTAGGAAGATTCAGCTATAGAGGGAAAGAAGAAGAAGAGAAAATAGATGAAGATAGGAGAAAAGAAGAAGAGAAAAGAATTGTCAGAAATGACACCCCCTACCCAAAAAGGAAAAAGAAATCCTAAAGGCCAAAGATATATGGCACTTATTAGCTATGGCCGAATGAGTGTATTTCGGCATAGGAATTCTTCCTAAATTCCAATTCCCCGAATTGCTCCTTGATTTTTTTCCAAATTCAATGTTTGAATTTCATTCAAACTCCTAGCCGATCAGCCCACAGCTTGCACCGCTCCAGCACGCTACCAAGAGTCCTGATCAGGCCCCAACTCCTTCCCCACGCGTGCAGCAAAAATCCCAAACTTACGTGTGCGAGATGAGGCTCGAACCCCAGACCTCCCTCCGCCTTGCCCCCTTGCGCCTTCGCCCGAGCTGCTGGCCACTGCACCATGCTTCTTCCTTTACTAATATATGGTCACAATTAATTTTAACCTTTAACCCGCTTCAGTTCTGGCCCGTTTCAGAAAATAAAAGAGAATTCACTTTCCCCTGGAATCGAACTCATAACCTCTTGTCAAGCCTAGCACGCCGCTGCCACTGTACTGAAGCTCTTCTCATGATATAATCTACTCACAACTAATTTTAGGACTTATCTGCAGCAGTCCCGGTTCGTTTAAAAATAAAACAAAATATCGCTACTTACCAGACTCGAACCCCTAACCACATGCACACTCTTAACGCCTCCTTGCCACTTGACCACGTGCCTCTTTTGTGTCACCTTTCCTCCCGAGATATTTATAGGGCCTCCTTGCGGTAATCCTTGGCTGTAAAAAAAAACAACCATTTGCGCACGTCGTGCCTTGAACCCAGGCACCTCCCATGCCTTCCTAGCGTGCTTAGCCACTGGGCCAGGTGCTCCTTTATGCTAAAACTCAGCCCAAATTAATAAGGCCTACTGCCCAGATTCCCTTAAAAGGCAAAATTTGAGAATTTTGCTAAAGCTATAGGCCGAGCCCCAGACTTTTCCCACACTATAAGCCCTTCGTTATTTATTTAATTACTAAACTAAGCTAAACATAATAATAATAATAATTAACTAGAACATCTGAATTATTCGAGCCGTCTTCTACTCGAACCCAGACTCAAGGCCCAAACTTTCTAGGCCCAATTTTTGGGGCGTTACATATGTACGCCAAACTCATAAGCAATGCCTTGATGAAGAATGACTTATGGTGAGAAAGTTTATGTATATGTATATACATAAACATATGATAAGTATACAAAAAGGCTTGAATGATGAATAATCTTTATGGTTATGTTATTATGTCATTGTGTAATTGAACCTGGAATCTATGAAATGGTGAGTTCATGATTAATTGAAAATGAACTTATGATAGTTATCATTATATTACATTAAAACAGTTTTGGACAGCAGCAGTAGTCCGACTTTGAAAATCCACCAAATATTATGGAAATTAAATTAGAAACTGAATGAGATATGATATTAAATCTTACTGAGCCTAGTTTCAATAGAGGAAATGGTGTAAACAAAATAATTTCATATTATGAGATATTTGAATTTTTGTGAGACAGGGTCAGAGTGATTTCGGGCTCCCCTGTCTTAAATTTGGAAAATCACTAAAAATTGTACAAGAATAATTATGGGTTATAATTTATATGAATAAATCCTTAATGAGTCTATTTTCAATAGAAATAGACGAGAACATTAACCGAATCCCGTACTAGGAGATAAATAAATTTTAGTAAAGAAAGGTTGAAACTATCAAATAACAGAACAGGGCTAAACAGAATAGGGCTAACTTTGAAGAATAAACTGTACTTATTGGCTAGACCAAAAATTTTAGAAATTTTATGGTAAGAAGATATGTGAGTCTAATTTCAAGGAAAATTAGCAGATATTAGTTTAGAGTTCAGTAGCTCAAGTTATGAATAATTTAATGACTATGACTCGAGTAGACAACTTGACTGGAATATGAGCAAATAGTGGAATTATGTGTACGTTCGATTGTGTTACCCAGAAAACATGTTGTAAGAATTTGGAAAAAGCACGTTAATAAATTTCTTATTATTATTTTCATACGGGCTTACTAAGCTATAAAGCTTACCCCTCTCTTTTCCATTTCTTTTAGTGTTGTCAAGTTAGCTCGAGGTTGGAGATCGTTGGATGCAGCATCACATTATCAAATTATCATGCCGGGGTACTAATAAATCTTAAGCGTTTTCAAGTGAGTGGCATGTATAGAGACTTAGTACTTTATGATATGTGTTTCATGATTTGACTAATTGAGTTGGCTTATAATGATTCATTTGTATAGAGCCATGAGATATGACTTATATTTGATCATTGGGTTGTAAACCTAATTGATTTTGCTTGACTGTTCTAATGTCTTGAAGATGTGCATGTTGTGATGGCTTGATATCGATGGATGTATGATATGACATGTATATTTGATGGATGAACTTTGATCAATAGATGTTACCATAATCTTAGTATAAAAGTGTAAATCTAGAGTAAGTTAATGATGTTAATGAAGATGACAAGGCTAAATGGATATGGTTTGGTATGTCTAGACTTGATATAAAATGAGTATGAGAAACACAAGTATGATGACATGCAAATGTTATGTTTGTAACTTAATTGAGGATGTTTAATCTTTAATTGGATGTCATGTTCTATGCCTTTGATGTTGTATAACTGTGTGAGGGATTAAGGTTGACCAAGGCTTGGAAAATAGCCTAAGTGTTGGCCACACGGATAGAGACACGACCGTGTGTCTCAGCCATGTGGGGAACACGGCCTTAGAACACGGGCGTGTGACTTGGCCATGTGACCCCATTTCATTACTGACGTCATAAATAGAGAGTTACATGTGCTGAGGACACAAGCGTGTCCCAAGCCACACGGGCGTGTGTGGCCATACGGGCGTGTGTGGCCACACGGCCTACCCACACGGGCGTGTGACTCTCTAAAACTAGAAAACTTTCTAAGTGTTGTAAAGAGTTCGTAAGTTCTCGGTTTAATCCCGAACCACCCTCGGTGTATGTTTTGGGCCTCGTAGGCCCGTTTAAGGGATGATATGCATGTGTTTGAATGTTTTTGAATTGGTTGAAATTTTATGGCCCGATTTTACATGCATGTGTATGTTTAAGTCTGGTAATGCCTCGTACCCTATCTCGGCCTCAGGTACGAGTAAGGGATGTTACACAAATCATTCACATCGTCCCTGATAAGGTTCTACGAGACCTTAAAACATTCTTAAAAGTGGTTTGGGACTAAACCAATATCATATGTAAACTTTCAGAAACTTAGAAAATTTTCAAACATTTAAGGGTCACACGCCCGTGTGAACAGGTTGTGTGCCTCACACGGCCACCAGACACGCCCGTGTCACAGGTCATGTGAAAACAGGGCATACATAGTGACTTGCAACACAAGGTCGAGGACACTCCCGTGTGCCAGGCCGTGTGAAATCTAAGGGGGTTACTGACTTGGGTCACACAGCTGACCACACACCCATGTGCCAGCCCGTGTGCCACACACGGTCAATAGACATGCCCGTGTGTCAGACCGTGTCAAAACTGTAGGGTATACTACCTTAATTCGAAAGGGTACCCCAGGGGACACACAGTCGTGTAACATAATCATGTGTCACACATGGCTGAGACACATGTCCGTGTCTCTGCCTGTGTGGACAAAAATAGGCCATTTGCAAAGCCAATTTGCCAGCCTTTTCTCATGCCCATCTAGCTATCAAAATGATACCATTCCCTTACATATATAGGCACCCAAAACATGCCAATTCACACACATATCATGCCATCTATTCTCAACCATTTCAATTACTCAATTTCATAATTAAAACATACCATTTCGTTATAACTACAACTAATCAAACATATCCAAAACAAGCCAATATCTAAGGCATTATAAACATCACATAAATCACCTTTCAAACACATCACTTAGGCCAACTTAAATGACCAAATACATACCAACATTTTCAACCAAAAGTAAGCCAAATCTCATGGCTTAAATCATAATTCAAAAAATAACATCAACTCACTAGCCTATACATGCCATAAACTTTATTTACAGGCATCCAAAAATACCAACAAGTAGTCGATAGTGTGAGGATGGTTCTCGATGATCCCTGATGTCTGAGCTAGCTTTGATACTCTATAAAACAAAGACAAATAACACACAGTAAGCTTCATAGCTTAGTAAGTTCGTACAAAAATACTCAACAGTTCATAATATACAAATCATCAATTAATAAACACTTAGTAGTTCTCATATCATCATTCAATTCTAATCCATGACCATTTATCATGTATATACAAATTCATCAAGCTTCATACACATAGTATCAACTACCACATAGGTATCATACGTACCTGTACTTTCCCGTATTTATTTATTTCATTCTCACCTCTTTGTTCAATACGTTAAATCATTCGAAAATCTTTCAATGCTTTAAGAACTCACACACTTAATGCATAAATGTTTAGCCGAAGCTATAACAATATAGCACAGTTAGTGCCATCACATTAAATCGAAGCTATCTCGGTATCACACACTTAGTGCCACATAAAGCCGAGGCTATTCCAATTCGCACACTAAGTGCTATATATAACCGAAGCTATCTCGATATCACACACTTAGTGCCACATAGTAGATTTTTCATCGTACACAATCGTATTCGCATCTATATATACAATTAATGAAATAGTAAAGCATTAAAAACATAATTGTAACAATGTTTATCACGTACGAACTCACCTCATGCTCGAAATTGACGAATCGAATCGATTACTTGATAACCTTCGATTTTCCCCGGTCTAAATCTGATTCCTTTCTTTCTCGATCTATATAAATTAAAAATTAACTCATTTAATTTCTTATTCATTCAATTTCATCCAAAAATATACATGTGGGCATTTTTGCACTTTAGCCACTAAAATTTCACATTTTAACAATTTAATCCCTATTTCACAAATACACAAAATTACACCAATTCATTACAAACCCATGTGTGTCGAATTACTATAGTGCCCTTAACAGCCCATACTTTTCATTTATTTTAAAATTTAACCCCTCAATTTACACTTTTCTCAATTTAATCCCTAATATGTATTTTTACTCAAAATCACTTTACAAAACATATATATCAAACACCAAACTTTCATAATTCATCATCAGGCATCATAAAACACGTGAATTCATCAATGGAAACATTCAAAATCATCAACATTTTCAAAAATTGAGACATGGGCTAGCTAGCTAGAACACGAAGCAACGATCACAAAAATATAGAAATCATAAAAAACCGAGCTCAAAACAAACCTCAATCAAGCTAGAGAAGTGCCGAAATTTCAAAGCCCTATTTTACTTTCTTCTTTGCTTCATTCGGCCATTAAAAGATGATAATGGAACCATATTTGATTTTTGTTTTTACTTAATTATACATTAATTCCATTATTACCATTTTAACCTTTGTTTAAAACATTATAAATCATTTAATGAATGGCTATTCATGAAAATTTTCATTATCCATTGTTTATTCACAACATAAGGACTTCACCATTAATGAATCATAACAATTAAACACTTAAACAATTAGAACATCAACTTTGCATTTTACGCGATTTAGTCCTTTTCTCAAATTAACCACTTAAAGGATAAAATTAACATACGAAATTTTCACACATATTTAATCACATACTGTAAACACCAAAAATAATATTAAAATAATTTTACGACCTTAGATTTGTGGTTCTAAAATCACTGTTCCGATTTAGCTAAAATTGGGTTGTTACAGAAATTATTTCTCCTATCTGGCATTTTAAATCAATCCATTTCTGTCTACAATTTACCACGGTATCATGTAGTGATAACCAATCCATACCTAGAATAACATCAAATTCCCGAAAGAGTAATACCATCAAATTGGTAGGGAATTCACAACCTCTAATTTTCAGTGGACATTTCCAACAAACGAAGTTAACTATCACACTCTGACCCAATGGATTACTAACTTGAATATCATACTCAGTTGATTCAACAGGTAGTTTCTTTTCAGTTAGTAATGAAGTGCAAGTATAAGAATGAGTTGATCTAGGATTAATCAGTGCATATACAGTAACATCAAATAGATAAAATGACCAGCAACCACATCAGGTGCAGCAACTTCCTCCCTGGATCGGATGTCATATGTTCGAGTAGTTGTTTTAGTCTTTGATCGGACAAATGTATCTTTTGCTTCCGTACGAGGGGTCCCAGTAGTGATATTCTGGCTCAGACGTCTACATTTTTGAGAAGTAGAATGTAACACCCCTAACCCATATCCGTCACTGGAATAGGGCTACGAGGCATTACCGATTAAAGCACAACATATAATATACATTATATGCATTCATAAAAAAAATTCATTCAACACGTTCACATTGTCCCTTATAAGGCTCTATGAGACCTTAAAACATGCTTAGAAGAGGTTCGAGACTAAATCGATAACTTTTGCAAACTTTGGGAGACATAGAAAATTTTCAAACATTCTAGGGTCACACGCCTGTGTGAACAGGCCGTGTACCTCACACGGTCACCAGACACGCCTGTGTCGCAGGCCGTGTGAAAATAGGGCATACATTCTTACTTGTACCATATGGTCGTGCCGTGGGAAATTTGGAGGGGTTACTGACTTGGGTCACACGGCCAGCCACACGCCCATGCACCAGCCCGTGTGCCACACATGCCCAATAGACACGCCTGTGCATCTAGGCCATGCCAAACCTGTAGGGTATACTGACTTAATTCGAAGGGCTACCCCAAGGGACATATGGCCGTGTACAAAGGTCATGTGTCACACACGGACAAGCCACACGCCCGTGTGCTCGGCTGTGTAAGACAAAAATAAGCTTGTTTTAAGCCACTTTTCCTCACCTATATTCAATCACCTTAAAGCATACATATAACACCTTACTCACATCCAATTTGGTAGCCAAAACAACCATTTCAAAACCAAGCATTCATATACTCAAATCAATACCATTTGTACATTCAAACACATACCAGACTAACATGATTCATTCCTCATTACTCACCTATTCAATCATATACCAAAGTACATATCATACTCATCAATACAACATATTTCAATATGTATTTTTACTACCATCAATCACACACAAAGCTTGACTCA
Organism: Gossypium longicalyx; assembly: GCA_025698465.1. NCBI lineage: Eukaryota > Viridiplantae > Streptophyta > Magnoliopsida > Malvales > Malvaceae > Gossypium > Gossypium longicalyx. Next base: position 58,471,570 of record CM046998.1, read on the forward strand.
TAAATCATCTATTAGCCATTCCTTTATCAAGTCCAAAATCATGCATTTCATAGGTAAATACTCCAAATGACCAAATGATCATCTTGAACCATCACTAACCATACCAAATTATACCATTACACAAGGCAAATTGAACATCAAACATAAGTAATTAATAAGCCATATAAAATGGCCAAATACATCACCAAAACCTTATAAAAAAGACTCAAGCCTATACATGCCATATAACCAAAATCACAAAGCTCATATGTATCAAACCATAGTTGGATAGTGTGATGAGATCTCCGACGACTTCCAACTTGAGCAAGCCTCCGAAACTCTATAAACATAGAAAAGAAAACAAAGTAAGCTATAAAGCTTAGTAAGCTCGTATGGAAATAAAGTCTTATTATTAAATAACCGTATTTTAACAATTACTCAAAACATGATATAATTCATATGATTTCACCATTCTATCTCAAATTCATGCACATAGTTAATCAAGATTTTCATGAGTTTATTCATTCAAAACACGTATAGCTTGAATAATTCTTATCAATTCATTCACATTTTCATCTGTATATGCAATTATATATATAAACTATATTCAATTCAATATTCAATATTCAATATTGTATAAGAAAATGACTTAGAGGAGCCTCTCTTGTTAAATTCTTGAATTTGCCTATCTCTTTGTATTTTACGGTTGTACACTTCTTCCATTTTCTATGCACGATCAGATAGGACAACAAATTCTCAAATTTTATTACCTCCAATCATTACTCTAATTTCATCATTTAGACTGTCTTCAAATCAGATGCACAATTCTTCTTCAATAGGCAAAATTTCTCGAGCATATTAACTGAGATACACAAACACTCTCTCGTATTCAGCCACTAATTTGTTTTCTTACCTTAATTCAAGAAATTCTCTCTTCTTCTTGTCCATATATCATTTTCTAACATACCTCTTTTTGAACTCAGTCTGAAAGAAATCCTAGGAAATTTTATTTCTCTATACACAGCTATCAATGTATTGCACCAACTATATGCTTTTTCTTTTCACAGTGAAATGACACATCTAAGAAAATCATCAGGATGGCAAACTATTTCTTCAAAAACTAGCAACATATTCTAAAGCCAATACTCATCTTTAACTGGATCATCTTCTGACCTACTTCAGAATTCTTCAGTGCCACACTTCCTAAGCATTTCAACCGGTCTACGTCAACTAGATTTAGTCACAAGAGGGTGTGGAGGTGAAACAAGAGGTATGATAGGGGGTGAAGGTTGTCAAGCCGCAGTATTAATTAGCATAAATTCATTAAACCACTGGTTTATAAACCCGAAAAACATGTTTTTAAGTTCATTTTTAGATACTTATGAAATTGGAATATTACTACTTGTCCCTTGTTCTGTGGTCGGTATATTACTATTAACCTCGTCTGTGTCAGCATGATCAGATCCAGCCGACATCTTTACAATCTATAAGAAAAAACAAAGGTTAGAATGGATCAAACACGTCACACTATCATAGGTTTATATGGCATGTAATTCTAGACATTACGCACGCTATGTTCAACTTGAGAACCTACTAAACCATAACTCTAATACCACTAAATGTCACAACCCTACCCCGTATCCGTTACCAGAATAGAGTTACGGGAATACTACACTAAGTTAATAGAAATAAACAAGTAAATTCATAATCATTTCAATATAATTTCTCAAGTAACATAAAGTAATTGAATTAAAATAATAACTTATTTATGAGGCCTAAATCAAGCTTTAGGAACTAAAGAATTAATCTTAAAACCCTTAGGGGCTAATTTGAAACAAATCAAGGAACTTCAGGAAAATATGAAAAATTTCAAAAACAAGGGACACACACAGCCGTATGGAATGCCCCAAGCCATGTAACTTTCGAAGTTGGGACACATGACCGTCTCCCATCTCGTGCCTTTTCCCGTGTAACTCATTGAGTTGGGTTACACGGCTATGTCGCAGACATGTAACTCTCTGACTTGTGACACTTGGCTGTGTCATAGGCTGTGTAACACACTAACTTAATACACACGACTGTGTCACAGGCCTTGTGTGGCACATGGCCATGTGGTAGCATGTGTTCTAGGCCATGTGCTCCTAAATGAACCTTAAAACATCAAGTTTACCATTTCATGATTTATTAGACACTAAGTAATCCATTTACCTGCCATTAGACCTATAAAAACCCATTTTTCAATGGTTTCAGAAATCGTGGAGTAACACCCCAAACCCAGCCTAGACGTTATGACGAATCTGGCGTGTCACATTAAAATGCTTTTTCGAAAAACTTTGTCTTATTAATAAATCTTGCTTGAAAGAGGAAAGCCCCTTTGTTTAATTCTAAAGTCAACTTAATCATTTATTAACCATTTTAAACCAGCCTAACTTTTAAAACATGTTTGTTGCGGAAGCATTTCAATAATGTTGCGAAAACATGATGTTATGAAAATATATATCATTTTGGAAAACCGCACTCTACTTTTAACAGAAATAAATCATAATAGTTAAAAAAAAACCCCAAATTAAAAGCTAGAAAATTAAAGAAAAGACCTTATTACATAAAAAACCCAAAGAGAAAGTAATTTAAATAATGTAAAAGTAAATACGAAAATTTAAAATTGTTAGTAGTGTGGCCACCTCCGAGTCCTCCCATACGTCGAACCGCCTACTAAGGATTACTTGAAAAAAATTTAAAAGAGGGGGTGAGTTTACGAAAACTCAGTGTGTACAACCCTCATCGATCATAAAGCATGCATCACATCAATTTGGGCCTAAGCCCATTACAATAACGGTGGCACTTGGGCTTTAACCCATAGTAGCCTCAGTTGGGCCTGAGCCCATGCCGTAATCAGAATCAGATTATACAATGCACAAATACCCAACCAACCTTGCACTTCGTATCCCGTCCAACCCTACACTCTTGTGGGGATTTAATATACCTACCCATCCCTATGCTCTTGATGTAGCACCGGGTGCGGCACTAACCAATTTCGTAGCCGAGCTACCAATCACATGATGGCTTTAAGTCGTCGGTGGATCCACAGTCGTCAAGCAACCATTCGGCCCTAACAAATCATATACTTCCTCCAAATCAATGATCCTGTCCCCTAGGCAGCATAATATCACATGAATGCAAACATATCATAAATGGCATACAATAACAATCATATAACATGTAGGGGCATTTTAATCATTTTGCCCTTCAGGGGCATAACGGTCATTTCGTAAATCAGGATCTAAGTACACTTACTGACCCATCAGTAGGTTCATAGTCGTCTCACGCGACCCGTGCAACCTTTAGAAAACAAACAGTGCGATTGGGCCCAAAGCCCATTTAAGTAGCCCCAAAGGCCCACACGACCCATATGCCCACCAAGCCCGATTCTGATCCAAGCCATGTGAGTGGCACGGTCGGTCCAACGTTTTCCCACCAATTTGTGAGTTTTACACATCTAGGGCCTACAGGCCCATTGGGCCCATAAGGCCCAACGTGGCCCATTACGACCACAGTCTAAGAGTTCTCTGATGGTGGCCTCTACTATAGTGTTACATTTTCCAAATGTGTGTTCGCGCACTCGTGTAGTAATCGTTGTCGTTCTTTCGGTTTTTTAGCTTTTTGGCATATCAGGATTTGTTGATCTAGAGTTAAGGTGGTGTATGTACACACCTAGTTTACGAAACGTGCTATGAATCCCCTAGCAACGAACCTATAATATTCAGGACTAATAGTTAGCCACTCGATTCATATTGTTGTTCTCTTTTTCCTACAACATGAGTCAAAACCACATTAATACATACCTTAAATGATAAAGCCTTGCTAATCTCCCTATTCGATATCAAAGTTTACACCTCTAGACAGATCTGTGTTTGCAAAAGCCTTGTTAAAAGGGATTGTTAAAACATGTGGTTCAATCCACACATGGCAATTCATAGGGTCATTAAGAACATTCGGCCTTCACTTAAAACAATGCAAAAACACTTACTTGACCAAAACTAGAAGTGGGATGTCGATTGCTTCACATCACTTGCCCTACTATCAACCCTCGAGTGAACCTAGGTACCAACCAACATCAGACTAAGAGAGATAGGGAAGATTCAACAACAGGGAAAAGAAGAACACCAACAATGAAAAACAAAAAAAAAAGAAAATGAGTCACCATGACTTACACTTGATTTTGGCAAAAGAGGAGAAGAACGCAGCCTTATGATAGGAGAATAAAAGGGAGACGGATTCGGCAATAGCTGATACAGAGAGTGTAACACCCCTCGCCCGTATCCCACGTCGGAACAGGGTTTGAGGTGTTACCAAACTTAAACTCAACCAATCTTAGTAAATCGGTCCATAAAATTTTGATCAATGTAAAACTTTTCATTTCATACTCAATTTTCCCCTTAATAGGGCCTACGGGGCCCAAAACATACATTAAAGGTGATTCAGGGCCAAACCGATGGTTCAAGAAAAACTCAGAGAAATTCATGCTTTAAGGCTCCACACACCCGAGTGGGTATAGGGCACACGCCCGTGTCCCATACCCGTGTGGCCAATTTAATTCCACAAGTTTTCATAAAATAGGTGCAGACTTCACACGGCCGGGACACACGCCCGTGTCCCTTGCTCGTGTCCTTTCACATAGCCATGACACGCCCGTGGCGTAGCTCGTGTGCAAAAAGCTAGGTATTCTGTTTCTGACATCAGCATCACACGACCATGGTACACGCCCGTGTACTAGGCCGTGCACTAGGCCGTGCCCCTTTACACTGCTGAGACACACGGTCGTGTCTCTACCCGTGTGACCATCACCTTGCATTCTAACTTGAAATTTCTAAATGTAGGGGACACACGGCCTTCTCACACGCCCATGGGGCTGTCCGTGTGTCACACACGGCCTAGACACACACCCGTGTGTCTACCCGTGTGGACAATATGAGGCTATTTACCAAATCTCATTGCCACCCTAGTATGCCAATTTTCATGTCAAAACCAACCAATACCAAATCAAGCAAGATAGACATTCATTTAGCCATGAAGATGCATCTATTAGAGACTCAAAATGAAATTTATCCTCATTCAAGGCTTAATGTAAAGTGTGGAATCTATTCCAAGCCAACACAATTGGCCAAGTCTCAAGGACACAAAATAATAATGTCTAGTCCTATACATGCCATAATAAAAAATACAAATCCTACTATACCGAGAATTACGACTGATAGTGTGATCGATATCTCTGACTTCAAGGGAACCTTAAGCTAGCTAAGCGACACTGAAAGCAAAGAAAAAGGAAAGAGAGTAAGCATAAAGCTTAGTAAGTCGGATATAAATAAATATACAACAACAATTTCACCATTAGTCATCATACTCGTAGTTCAAAGGTAAGCATAAACTCGACTTACTCATTACCGACTACTCAAGTCACATTTTCTAATTTGAGCTCACTACTCATGCCTACTAACTTGGTACGTGTACCACTCACAAGATTATTATACTTTCCTTATTAAACAACTTTCATAACCTTTAAAGTTGGACCTTTCGGAATACTACCGGATATTCTATAAGCCTCAGACGTGGGGTAGTTGTCGATGCCATGTCCCAGACATGGTCTTATACTAGCGCTCGTATATACGTACTGATACATGTCCCAGACATGTCTTACACTGGCTATTATCATCGAGGCCGATACATGTCCCAAACATGTCTTACACTAGTACTCGTCTCAATGCCGATGCCATCTCCCAGACATGGTCTTACAATGGCTATCATTATGTGGCCGATGCATGTCCCAGACATGTCTTACACTGGCACACAAATAACCCGAATGTCATGTCATGAATATTCAGTTTGTTTCCTAGGGTTCCAACGGGATCTTTCTATTATCTCAATCATTAATATGTATTTTCAATTCACAATCTAGCAGCTCATACTATATCAGATTAATAACAATTTGAATACATGCATTAACAATGTAGTTGTATTATTTACATACAACTTACCTCGGTTTACAAAATGTACTCGACTAGTCGGTTTAGTCGATTTGCTTGGCCTTCCCCTGGTCTAGGTTCGAATTTGGAAAAACTTGATCTATAACAACAAAATACACTCATTTAATCACTAAATACAATTAGGAATTCATAAATTCACTTCTTTGGTAAAATGACCATTTTGCCGCTATGCTCAAAATTCTTCGTATCTTAGGACTAGCTGAACCCTTTTTACTCTTATAGCATCACCAAAATCCCACTATTTCACACACTTATCACCTATTTTTCAACTTATGCAAAATAGTCCCTTTAGGTGTTTTCATGCTAACACCCATCACAAAAGTTGTTTAGAACTCTTCTAAGACTCATATTCTTCCATAAAAACTCAGTAACTATCATAAATCCATTCATGGTAAAACTCTAAACTCTTAATCATTTTGCAACCTAGACCCCTTATTTGAAAGCTCATGCTTCAAGGGTCTCAAAAATGCAGAAATCTTCAACAAAGGGTATGGAAATCACTTACTTGTGAGTGCTTCAAGTTGCTAAAAATTTTAAGCTTTTAAAATCCCCTTCAATGGCTGATTTTCAGTGGAGAAAGAAGATTAGAAAGGGATGATATCATCCTTCCTTGATTTATTTCTATTTTAGTCAAAATAAGCCACCTAACTTACCAAATTTTAAGATTTTTGTCCCCTCTTTGACTTTATGGCCGACCAAGCATTCTAAAAAGGGTCTAGTTGCCTTTTAAAGACCTCTAATTTTAATTCTCTTGTTAATTAACACATTTGGGGTACTAAAATGTAACTTTTTCATTTTATGCGATTTAGTGGTCTCGACTTCAAATTTATGGTCCCGAGACCACTGTTCCGATTAGGCCCTAATTCGGGCTGTTACATTTCTCCCCCTTTAGGGATTTTCGTCCTAAAAAATCTTACCGGTGAATAAGCTCAGATATTACTCTCTCAGAGACTCCTCGGGTTCCCATGTGGCTTCCTCGACCCCATGTCTATGCCACAAAACCTTCACAAGCGGTATACTCTTATTTCTTAGTCGTTTGACTTCTTGAGACAAAATCTTGACTGGCTTCTCCCCATAAGTCATATCCGAAAGAATCTCAACTTTAGTTGGCTCAATTACGTGCGAAGGGTCTGATCTGTACCGACGTAACATAGACACATGAAATACATCGTGAATCTTTTCTAACTCTGGTGGCAAGTCTAATCGGTAGGCAACAGGTCCTACTCTATCGGTAATCTCATACGATCCTATGAAATGGGGACTCAACTTGCCCTTTTTACCAAACCTAAGGACTTTCTCCACAGAGAAACTTTCAAAAATACTTTATCACTGACTTCAAACTTAATTTCCTTCCGTCTCAAATTCGTATAGGATTTTTGTCTATCCGAGGTGGCTCTCAAGCACTCACAAATCACTTTAACTTTCTCCTCAGCTTCTTTGACCAAATCGACCCCATGGATCTGATTCTCTCTCAACTCAGTCCAGTATAAGGGCGTTCGACACTTTCAACCGTATAAAGCCTCATAAGGCGCCATCTTCAAGCTTGACTGATAGCTGTTGTTGTAGGCGAATTCAACCAATGGCAAGTATTTTTCCCAACTTCCTTGAAATTCAAGAACACAACATCTCAACATGTCATTTATGATTTGTATCACTCTTTCCGACTGTTCGTCAGTTTGCGGATGAAATGTCGTACTGAAGCTCAACTTGGTTCCCAAAGCCTCTTGTAACCTTTTCCAAAACCTTGAGGTAAACCTCGGATCCCTATTTGACACGATGACAATGGCACTCCATGAAGTCTCACAATCTCGAAAATATACAAGTCGGCCAATTTCTCGAGGGAGTAATTGGTACGCACTGGTACGAAATGTGCCGACTTAGTTAGTCTGTCGGTAATAACCCATACTACATCTTTCTTTCTCGGGGTTACAATAAACTGGTCACAAAGTCTATAGTGATACGACCCCATTTCCACTCGGGGACCATAATAGGCTAAAGTAAACCCGAAGGTACTTGATGTTTAGCCTTTACTTGCTAACACACTAGGCACTTAGAAACAAACTCGGAAATGTCTCCTTTCATACCCGACCACCAATACATTTTCTTAAGGTCGTTGTACATTTTCGCACTACCCAGGTGAATGGATAAACAACCACTATGTGCCTCGCTCAGAATCTTCTGAATAAGCTCATTGTCCTTGGGTACACAAACTCTATCTTTGAACATTAAACATCCATCGGTACTGATACGAAATTTCGAATCAATTTCTGACTCACACTGAGTTCTCTTAGCTTGCAATTTCTCATCACTTCTCTGAGCATTTCGGATCTCTTGAAGAAATGTCGATCTAGCTCTCAACTAGGCTAGAATCGAAACATCATTAGATACATTCAACTGAGTATTCAAGGCTCTCAAGGCAAACAACGACTTCCTACTCAAGGCGTCGGCGACTACATTCACCTTTTTTGGATGCTAGTCGATAATTAACTCATAATCCTTTAATAGCTCTAACCATCGGTGTTGCCGTAAATTCAACTCCTTTTGAGTCATCAAGTACTTTAAACTCTTATGGTCTGTGAATACCTGAAATTTCTCTCCATACAAATGGTGCCTCCAAATATTTAGTGCGAACACTACAGCTGTTAGCTCCAAATCATGGGTCAGATAATTTCTCTTGTGTGGTTTTAGCTGTCTCGAGGCATAGGCTATAACCTTACCTTCTTGCTAGAGCACACACCCCAAACCATTTAAGGAGGCGTCACTAAATATCACAAACTCCTTGCCTGACTCTAATTGCACTAACACCGAGGCTTCCGTTAACAAAGCCTTTAGTTTCTCAAAACTTTACTGGCATATTTCCGTCCATTCAAACTTGACATCTTTTTGTAGTAGTTTAGTCATCGGGGTAGCGATCATAGAGAATCCATTTACAAACCGTCTATAATATCTGGCCAAACCCAAAAAGCCTCGGACCTCTGTCACATTCCTTGGAGGCTTCTACTCAACAATAGCCGAGATCTTGCTTGGGTCTACTCGGATCCCGTCACCCGACACAATGTGTCCTAGGAACCCAACCTCCTTAAGCCAAAATTCACTTTTACTAAATTTGGCATACAATTGTTGGTCTTTTAAGGTTTGCAATATAACTCTCAGATGATCCGCGTGCTCACTCTCATCACGCGAATAAATTAATATATCATCGATGAAGATGATGACAAACTTATCCAAATACGGCCTGAAAATGCGGTTCATCAAATCCTTAAAAACTTCTGGAGCATTAGTCAAGCCAAAAGGCATGACGAGGAACTCATAATGCTCGTATCTTGTCTGAAATGCAGTCTTCGGCACATCTTTCTCTTTAACCCTTAGCTGATAGTAGCCAAACCTCAAGTCGATATTAGAAAACACGGTGACTCCCTTTAACTGATCGAAGAAATCATCAATCCTTGGCAAAAGATACTTGTTTTTCATTGTCACCTTATTGAGTTGTCTATAGTCAATGCATAACCTCATCAATCCATCTTTCTTCTTCACAAAAAGTACTGGAGCAGCCCACGGGGAATAGTTCGGTCTCACAAAACCCTTGTCTGTGAGCTCTTGCAACTGTGCTTTCAATTCTGTCAACTCCGTTGGAGCCATCCTATACGGGGTGATCGAGATGGGTGTCGTTCCAGGAACTAGTTTAATCTCAAACTCAACTTCCCTCACTAGAGGTAATCCGAGTAACTCTTCTAGGATCACATCTGTGAACTCGCAGACTACCGGCACTAATTCAATCTTTAACTATGACTACCGGTATTGATTCAATCTTTAACTCTAACTCTCGAGTATTCAGCACAAAAGCTAAATAAGCTTCATATCCTTTTTTCAAATATTTCTCAGCAGTTAAAAACGATACTATTACGGCAATTTATCTGACTCATTTGGTCCAACTCGAAGAACATTTTCGTCTTCACATTTCAGTTTAATTTCTTTCTTTCCACAGTCCACTACAACACTATGGGCACCCAACCAATCCATCCTGAGGATTACATCAAACTCATTGAACGACAATAACATTAAGTTAGCCGGAAAATAATGACCTCTAATTGTTAAAGGACAATCACGACACACTTGGTCTACTAACACATATCTATCCAAGGGATTGGACACTCTTATTACAAATTCAGTAGACTCCACTATCATGTTCATTCGAGGAATCAATTCCATACAAATATAGGAGTGGGTAGACCTCGGATCAATTAATGCAACAACAGATATATCATGGATAGAAAAAATACCCATGATCACATCAGGAGACTCTGCCTCATCCCGGGCACGTATAGCATAGGTCTTCACTGGCGCTCTGCCTTCAGACCTCACCGTGGCATCTCTTGGCATGTCTCTACCACTAGTCCCACTCCCGGATTTTTGTTGTGGCCTACTCCTCAAGGGAGCACAACTTGCTTTCATATCTTGTTTCCTCCCTCTCTCATCTACCTCGAGACAATAATGAACAAAGTGGTCAAGTGACCCACACTTGAAATAGCCCCTCTCATTTACTCGACATTCACCTAAGTGACGTCTCCCACATTATGAACACTCCTGCCTATTTGGCCGAGCACTTCCAACACTAGCGACCGAAGTAGCCTGGGCGTTAGATGCCATATTCTGTTTATTCTTGTTTCTTCTCGAATACCCCATCGAAGCATTTGATCGGGTAGTAAATTCTTTTGATCTTTTAGATGAGGACTGATGTGCTTTCCCCATCTGTCTTTTCTTCAAATCCCACGACTCAGAGGCTACTTTCTTCCTCTCTTTTACCAGCTCCTCTGCCTTGCACGCTCTCTCAACGAGCACCACAAATTCTCTTATTTCTATGATACCCACAAACACTCGGATATCTTCATTGAGGTTATCCTCAAATCTCTTACACATTGTGGCTTCAAAGGATACGCATTCCCGTGCATACTTATTGAGTTTCACAAACTCACGTTCATACTCCATCACAGTCTTATTACCCTATTTCAACTCTAAAAATTCTTTCCTTTTCTAGTCCATGACTGGCTAATGTACTTCTTTCTGAATTCTTCTTGGAAAGGTTCCCAGGTTACTCTTTCTCTCGGTACCACGGACACAAGAGTATTCCACCATTAATATACTGAATCCTGTAGAAGTGATGTTGTACACTTCATGCACTCCTCAGGTGTGCATGATAATTCATCGAACACCCTTACGGTATTTTCTAACCAAAACTCTGCCTTCTCTGGATCATCATATAATCTAGCCCGAAATTCCTCTACCTCTTATTTTCAAATCTTATCTAACGGAGGCTTCTCTCTTCTAAACATGTCCGCACCTTACGGAGCTATCGGGGCATACTGAGGAATCGGGAAAGGTGGGGGAGGTGGAGTGTTAGGGTATGCACGAACAAACTCCATATACCAAGCGTCCATCATTCAGAGGTAGGCTTCTCTAGCCCCTCCGCCTTGACCCATATTCACGAATTCACTCTCTACTGGCATGGTCCCCTCAGCGGGAGCCGGCGCATTACTTTTTACGTGATCCGCCGTGGTTCTATCAGGATCCATTTACTATATAAAAACATAAATTATAATCGTCAGAATTCATCACATTATCAATGTACAACTATGGCATGTATAGCTAGACTCGTACTCTCGCTAGGTTGTCCTAGAACTGACTAATCTATAGCTCTGATACCACTAAATGTAACACCCCTCGCCCGTATCCCATGCCGAAATAGGGTTTGAGGTGTTACCAAAATTAAACTCAACCAATCTTAGTAAATCGGGCCATAAAATTCTGATCAATGTAAAAATTTTAATTTCATATTCAATTGCCCCTTAATAGGGCTTACGGGGCCCAAAACATACATTCAAGGTTGTTCGAGGCCAAACTGATGGCTCAAGAAAAACTCAGAGAAATTCATGCTTTAAGGCTCCACACGCCCGAGTGGGTATATGGCACACGTCCGTGTCCTATACCCGTGTGGCCAATTTAATTCCACAATTTTTCATAAAATAGGTGCAGACTTCACATGGTCGAGACATACGCCCGTTTCCTTTGCCAGTGTCCTTTCACACGGCCACGACACGCTCGTGGCACAGCTCGTGTGCAAAAACCTGGGTATTCTATTTCTGACGTCAGCATCACACGACCATGGTACACGCCCGTGTACTAGGCCGTGCCCTTCCACATAGCTGAGACACACGGCCGTGTCTCTGCCCGTGTGACTATCACCTTGCATTCTGACTTGAAATTTCTAAGTGCAAGGGACACACAGCCTACTCACACGCCCATGGGGCTGTCTGTGTGTCACACATGGCCTAGACATACGCCCGTGTGTCTACCCATATGGACAATATGAGGCTATTCACCAAGTCTCATTGCGACCCTAGTATGCCCATTTTCATGTCAAAACCAACCTATACCAAATCAAGCAAGATAGACATTCATTTAGCCATGAAGATGCATCTATTAGAGACTCAAAATGAAATTTATCCTCATTCAAGGCTTAATGTAAAGTGTGGAATCTATTCCAAGCCAACACATTTGGCCAAGTCTCATGGACACAAAATAATAATGTCTAGTCCTATGCATGCCATAATAAAAAATATAAATCCTACTATACCGAGAATTACGACTGATAGTGTGGTCGATATCTCTGACTTCAAGGGATCCTTGAGCTAGCTAAGCAGCACTGAAAGCAAAGAAAAAGGAAAGAGAGTAAGCATAAAGCTTAGTAAGTCGCATATAAATAAATATACAACAACAATTTCACCATTAGTCATCATACTCGTAGTTCAAAGGTAAGCATAAACTTGACTTACTCATTACTGACTACTCAAGTCACATTTTCTAATTTGAGCTCACTACTCATGCATACCAACTTGGTACCTGTACCACTCACAACACTATTATACTTTCCTTATTAAACCACTTTTATAACCTTTAAAGTTGGACCTTTCGAAATACTACCGGATATTCTATAAGCCTCAGACGTGGGGTAGTTGCCGATGCCATGTCCCAGACATGGTCTTATACTAGCTCTCTTATATACGTACTGATGCATGTCCCAGACATGTCTTACACTAGTACAACTCTTAGCCGATGCATGTCCCAGACATGTCTTACACTAGCACTCGTCTCAATGCTGATGCCATGTCCCAGACATGGTCTTACACTGCTATCATTATGTGGCCGATGCATGTCCGAGACATGTCTTACACTAGCACACAAATAACCCGAATGTCATGGCATGAATATTCGATTTGTTTCTAGGGTTCCAACGGGATCTTTCTATTATCTCAATCATTAATATGCATTCTCAGTTTACAATCTAGCAACTCATACGATATCAAATTAATAACAATTTGAATACATGCATTAACAATGTAGTTGTATTATTTACATACAACTTACCTCGGTTTACAAAATGTACTCGACTAGTCAGTTTAGTCTATTTGCTTAGCCTTCCCCCGATCTAGGTTCGGGTTTGGCAAAACTTGATCTATAACAACAAAATACACTTATTTAATCACTAAATACAATTAGGAATTCATAAATTCACTTCTTTGGTAAAATGACCATTTTGCCCCTCTGCTCGAAATTCTATTTTTATTGAATTTATTTGTATCTTAAGGCACACAAATAACCCGAATGTCATGGCATGAATATCTGGTTTGTTTCTTAGGGTTCCAACAGGATCTTTCTATTATCTCAATCATTAATATGCATTCTCAGTTCACAATCTAGCAGCTCATGCTATATCAAATTAATAACAATTTGAATACATGCATTAAAATTTAGTTGTATTATTTACATACAACTTACCTCGGTTTACAAAATGTACTCGACTATTCGGTTTAGTTGATTTGCTTGGCTTTCCCCCGGTCTAGGTTTGGATTTGGCAAAACTTGATCTATAACAATAAAATACACTCATTTAATCACTAAATACAATTAGGAATTCATAAATTCACTTCTTTGGTAAAATGACCATTTTGCCCCTATGCTCGAAATTCTATTTTTATTGAATTTATTTGTATATTAGGACTAGCTGACCCATTTTTACTCTTATAGCTTCACCAAAATCCTACTATTTCACACACTTATCACCTATTTTGCAACTTATGCAAAATAGTCTCTTTAGGTGTTTTCATGCTAACACCCTTCACAAAAGTTGTTTAGAACTCTTCTAAGACTCATATTCTTCCATAAAAACTCAGTAACTATCATAAATCCATTCATGGAAAAAATCTAAATTCTTAATCACTTTGAAACCTAGACCCCTTATTTGAAAGCTCATGCTTCAAGGGTCTCAAAAATGCAAAAATCTTTAACAAAGGGTATGGAAATCATTTACTTGTGAGTGCTTCAAGTTGTTGAAAGTTTTAAGCTTTTAAAATCCCCTTCAATTTCTGATTTTTGGTGGAGAAAGAAGATGAAAAAGGGATGATATCATCCTTCCTTGATTTATTTCTACTTTAGTCAAAATAAGCCACTCAACTCATCAAATTTTAAGATTTTTCTCCCCTCTTTGACTCTATGGCCGGCGAAGCATTCTAAAAAAGGTCTAGCTGCCCTTTAAAGACCTCCAATTTTACTTCTCTTGTTAATTAACACATTTGGGTGCTAAAATGTAACTTTTGCCTATTATGCGGTTTTGTCCTTTTTTCGCAATTGGGCTCTCAAACGTCAAAATTAACTTACCAAAATTTTCATTCACTAATGTAATCTTATATAACCTCATAATAATAAAAATAATTTTCCTAACTTTGGATTTGTGGTCCTGAGACCATTGTTCTGTCTAGGCCCTAATTCGGGCTGTTATAGAGAGAAAGTTGGGAGTATTTGAATTTACACAACTTAAGATCAAAGAAAATAACGTTGTGATAAGGGAATCTGGCTCATAAGAAGATGGTTGAGAGAAGAGGGATTTCAGCTATGAGAGACTAGTGGGAAAATAAAAGAGAAAGGCCACGGTTTAGAAAAGGAAAAGGGTTAGCATTCGGCTCAAGCCAGAAGGAAATAAGGGAGCTAAAAGGATTAGAAAAGAAGGGAGAGGACTACAAGATGAGAAATGAGGGAGAAATCGGTTAATAGATGACCTAAATGGTAATGCACTTTCGGCTAAAACAAAACAGCGGACAACCTGGAGTCAGAGAGTCTTGAAAATGAAAGGCAAAAGTACCAAAACGAGTGAACAAAATAAAAGAAAACACCCAGAATTCTTCTAGCAAGAATCGGCTATACCAAAACAATACCCCAAATGCCGAAAAAGAACCAAATCCCCCCTTGCCGAATTCTTGTGCAACCTAAAGTTCCCATTCGGCTAGACTTCCTCCTAATTCAAATCCTCATTGATTTCCTCCAACAATCAACTCTATCCCTTAACTTCCTCCTCATATCCCACTAAGACTCATTCAACCTTTATCTTGTAGAGTTTTGATCAAACTCTACCACCTACATGTCCTTGAAGAAAAATAAAACATCTAGTGCACATTCCAAGACTCGAACCCCAGTTCCCACTCCCTTATGAGGCGTCACTTACCACCTAAACCACCATGCTTCTTTTGTCAAATTTTACCATTCAAAATTTAAGAAGCATTCAACCTAGAATCAAGGTTCCCTTAATGCTAAAAACCAAAATTTTTCCTATGCCAAGGCTTGAACCCGGGATTTCATAGAGACCCCCTAATATCCAAAATCACTAACTCAATAGGACTAACATGCAATTGTGCTGTTTTCTTGCTCTCAAGAATTTTAGGCGCTCCCAAACCCAAGGCACAATTCTTTTACGCCCAAAATTCAAGACGTTACGGCTCTACCCCCTTAAAGAAATTTCGTCCTCGAAATTTCCAGCTATCCAATAGTCGCACAACCTAGGTTACACCACTACGCTTCTGTTGCGCACTCTAATTTTAATTTCAAAATAGATAAATAGTATACTATGGATAAAGCACGTACCAATATTCGCATCTGGAGCGTCTTTGTCCTCTCGACGGCATGCTGCATAGACCAAAGCTGGCTGCCTTACCTCAGTATGATCAGCACCTCTTCCTGGTGCTCCACGACCCAAACTATTTCCACCCCTGGCCTGACCACAGCCCCCATGTGGCTGCTAACCACCCCTCGGTGGCTATACATTACCTCTATCAAAGACTTGCATCTGATCTGGTCTTTTGGGACACTCTTTGAGATGATGCTTCATGGAACCATAACTCAGATAGGCTCCTATTCTCCTCCAGCACTCTCCTACATGACCTTTTCTACAAATAGCATAAGGTGGTAACCCAGTAGTAGCAACAGGGGGCCCCGCTTTGACCGACCCATCCACTCTGGCCCTTCTCTTAGGCCTCTGATCGCAATTGGAGGGCTCAGAATCCATTTTATTTCTACCCCTTTCTCTTTCCCTATTTAGGTGCTCAGTGCGCTTTACATCTTCAGCGATTTTTGCTTTCTCCACCAATGCTGGGAAATCTTGCTCCCTCTAAAGAACAATTAGTACCCGAAGACTGTCTCTGAGGCCATCTTTGAATCGAACATAACGTTCATAATCTGTTGCCACTATTCCTTTAGCATACCGACTGAGTCGTAAGAACTCTGCCTCATACTCTGCCACAGATCAGTCTTGTAACACCCCTTACCCGTATCCAATTTTAGAACAGGGTTTGAGGCATTACCGGACTTACATCAAAACATTCATACAAAACTAGACCATAAAATTTCATCCAAATTAAAACTTTTCATACACATGCATAACATCCCTTATACGGGCCTACGAGGCCCAAAAGATACATCGGGGGTGGTTCGGGACTAAATTGAGAACTTTGGAAACTTTTGGAAAACTTAGAAAATTTCATCATGAAACAGGATCACACGCCCATGTGGCTCAGGACACGCCCGTGTGCTCAGCCCATGTAACTCTCTGTTTATGACGTCACCACGTGCCTTCAGGCCGTGTCCCTAACATAGCTGAGACACATGGGCCGTGTGGACAATTTTTAGGCTATTTTCTAAGCCAATTACCACCCTCAATAACAACCTCACATGCTTACTTTTATTAACCATTAACATGGCACATTTGAACATTCAATCATCCACAAACAATACAAGATCATGGTAACCTCATATCATATTTTACATACTTAAAACATCATGCTTAGTCAAGCTCAAATTTACTAATTCTTATGATCAAAGTTTATAGGATTACTCCTATATCATACATTTAAGCCTTAGTTATCAACACATCATCTCATCTCAATTAAACCATCAAGTATTCTCCACCAACAATATAACTCTTTACATACACATGATCACAAGCCTCATCTCCATGACATAGGCACATGCATAATCATATAATCAACATAAGCCACCATTCATGGCTATACACAAATTGGACTATAACCATTATAGGCCAACATATTTTTCCACATTAGTAATGACATAATTACAAAAGATAAAGCCCCTATACATGCCATAGACTTAAGTATTTGAATACTTATACCCAAAATGGTAGCTTGGTAGTATGATTGAATCTCCGGCGATCTCCAACCCCAGCTAGGTAAATAAACCTATAAGAGATGAAAAGGAAGGGGAGTAAGCTATAAAGCTTAGTAAGTTCATATGAAAATTTTAAGCAATTTATTAACTTGCTTCTCAATGTAATACAACCATATTTGCACTTTTACTTATGTTCAGGTCAAGCTATTTTCTCGAGTCACAGTCACTAATTTATTTATATCTAGAGCTACGAAACTCCAAATTAAGTTCCTCTAATTTTCCTTGAAACTAGACTCATATATATTCTTACCATAAAATTTTCAGATTTTTGGTTTAGCCAATAAGTACAGTTTATTCTTTAAAGTCACCCCTGTTTTGCTGCCCGACAGCTTCGAACTTTCTTCACTAAAAAATAATTATCTCATAGTACGAGACTTGGATGATATTATTGTCTATTTTTATTGAAAATAGACTCATTAATAATTATAGGCATATACATTATAACCCATAAATATTTTTGTAAAATTTTTAATTATTTTCTCAAATCAGAGCAGGGGATTTCAAAATCGTTCTGACTCTATCTCACACAACTTCAAATATCTCACAATAAGAAATTCTTTTGCTTACATCGTTTATTTTATAAGAAACTAGACTCAATAATATTCAATTCCATATTTTATTCAATCTCTAAATCAATTTCTACTATTTTTGGAGTATTTTCAAAGTTAGACTGCTACTGCTGTCCAAAACTGTTTTAGTAAAAAATGATAATAACTAAATTTACCACACCTTCCTTTCTTTCAATTAGAAATCCATACATTTATAAACATATATCATTATTCACCAAATTAACACAACATTATTTCACAATGCTCATGGACTTACCATTGATGGATTTCATATTAAGTTGAGTTTCTGTACATACTTGTACTGATCCTTACCATTTCATACATATACATAATGCTGTTGCATCTTTGATTTCTCGCACACTATGTACCATGCTTGATACCTCACACACTAAGTGCTATTCTAGATGTTTCGCACACTAAGTGCTATCCTTGATACTTTGCACACTAAGTGCCATTTATATATATATAGCCAAAGCTATCTCAAATTGCACACCAAGTGCCACTTTTAGCTGAAGCTATTTCGAACCGCACACTAAGTGCCACTTTAGCTGATAAGTCATGAAGCTATCTCAAATTGCACACCAAGTGCCACTTTTAGCCGAAGCTATTTCGAATCGCACACTAAGTGCCATTTTAGCTGATAAGTCGTTAATCATAACAATAATCACGTATAGACAATTTATACAATATCAAGCATTAAAAGCATAAATTTAATAATTCTTAATACATACGAACTTACCTCGATCGTCAAAACGTTGAAATGGATCGACTAGTCCGAAACTCTATTTTTCCCTTGATATAGACTCGTTCGAGGCTTAACTTGATCTAATCAATCAAATTCAACTATTTCAATTCATATTCTATTCATTTTAACTGAATTTCATATTTTGGTAAAATTAATATTTTACTCCTACACTTTTGACCTTTTTACAAATTAGTCCCTAAGCTCTTAAAATGCAAATTTAGTCAATTTCATCATAGCCCAAGTTATCCAAATTTTATACATGCTCATATCAGCCCATATTTTTCATTTATTAACACTTTTACCATACAATTTATTATATTTCACAATTTAGTCCAAAATTGACATTTTTGCTAAAATTCACTTAACAAAACTTAATAATCTACCATCAAAGATTTATTTCTATCATTAAACATCAAGATACTCAAATATTCAACAATGTCATCATCCAAATACTTTAACAATTTTGAAATCGGAGGTACGGGCTAGCTAGAACACAAAGCAACGATCTCAAAAATGTAAAAATTATTAAAAACCGAGACGAAATGGACTTACATGCATGAACAACCATGGCCAAACATTCAAAACTTTGAGAACATTATTTTCTTTCTCACATTCGGCTATTGATGAAGATGATAACATGTAATTTGGCTTTTGTTTTATTTTATTTTATTATAATTATCAAATACCATATTTAACCTTAATATACATTAATAATTTCCATTATACCAAGCCATGGGATTCCACTATAAAACATTATGGAATAATTACCACTTAAGGACTCCCACTATTTAATTCCATAGCCATTTAATATCTTTAACTTATGAACACAACTTTTACGCTTTGCGTGATTTTATCTTTTTTGCTTAATTAACTATCAAAACGATAAAAATTTTCAACGAGACTTTAATACCATCTTATTTCCACTCTGTAAATATTTATAAAAATATTTACGACTCGGTTTATAAAAATGAGGTCTCGATACCTCATTTTCTAAACCCACTTGACCTTAGGGTCATACCACTTGAACTTAATAAATCGCTTATAAAACAAAAATCATAATATCAAAAATCTTTTTTAAACTCACAATTAACTCATAAATATTAAATATAATATTTACAAACCTACTCGTCAGATTTGGTGGCCCCGAAACCAATGTTCCGATTAACCCTAAAAACGGGCTGTTATAGGTCTCGCTGAGTCAAGTTCAAGAATTCTTTCCTCCGGCCATCCACGTAGCTTGCGCCCACGTATTTCCCTTGAAACACCAATTTGAAGAACTCCCAGGTTATCCAGTCAGGCTAAGTGCCCACTTTCACGGTAAGCCACCACTGGTAAGCTTCCTGTTGCAGCAGCGACACTGCTCCTTTCAGTTTTTGCTCGAAAGTGCAACCAGGTCATCCATTATTCTTTCGGTGGCCTCCAACCAATATTCAGCCATATTCGGTGCTACTCCCATAATAACCTTGAAGATCTCGGCTCCATTCGACCAGAGTCTCTCAAAAATCGACCCTCGGCTCCCAATACCAGTGTTGGGCCCATCGACCCTTTCTAGAATCCTTAATATTGCTTGGGACAATGCGTCATCCCCAATTGCTCGATCATACGACCCTGCCTCGGGTACCGGTGAAGCCGGTGCTTCTTTCGCCTCAACGTTGGGCATGTGACCTGATGCCGAAGATCCAGCCCTAGCACTTCCACGACCGTTGCCGCGGCCTCTTGCATCGCTTCTAGTGCTCATTATCACTTTGCGTATAATCTGATTTAGAAATTTTATGCAATTTAGCTCATAGTTTCAGTAATTAAGCAGATGTTTTATGACAGTAGTAGTTAAGAGTTGTTTTCACAATCGCAGGCTCGCTATAGTTTTAGTTTCCTATAGTTTTTCAGTTTACTCTAGCTAAAGAGTCTTTGTATAGTCTGTCATCTAAAGTAAGCCCAGTAACTATCTATAGTATAATAGTTTAAAATAGATTTCAGTATCAGGAGAACTTACTTGGTTCGACGCCGGAGACTTGGTGAACCACACAATAAAAATCCTTCAAAATGCTTTGGAATCGTTTGTAAATAACTTTAAAATCCAAAAACTAAGGCCCATTCCCCAGCAGAGTTTTGCAACTTGACTCTGATACCACTAAATGTAACACCCCAAACCCAGCCTAGACATTATGACCGAATCTGGAGTGTCACATTAAAATGCTTTTTCAAAAAATTTTGTCTTATTAATAAATCTCGCTTAAAAGAGGAAAGTCGTTTTATTTAATTCTAAAGTCAACTTAATTATTTGTTAACCATTATAATCCAACCTTACTTTTAAAGCATGTTTGTTGCAGAAGCATTTCAACAATGTTGCGAAAACGTGATGTTATGAAAACATATATCATTTTGGAAAACCGTGCTCTACTTTTAACAGAAATAAATCATAATAGTTAAAAACCCCCAAATTAAAAGTTAGAAAATTAGAGAAAGGGCCTTATTACATCAAAAACCCAAAGAGAATGTAATTTAAATAATGTAAAAGTAAATACAAAAATTTAAAGCAGTACGTAGTGTAGCCACCTCCGAGTCCTCCTAAACGTCGAACCACCTACTAAGGATTGCCAGAAAAAAATTTAAAAGAGGGGGTGAGTTTACGAAACTCAATGTGTACAACCTTCATCAATCATAAAGCATGCATCACATCAATTTGGGCCTTAGCCCTTTACAATAACGATGGCACTTGGGCCTTAGCCCATAGTAGCCTAAGTTGGGCCTGAGCCCATGTCACAATCAAAATCATATTATGCAATGCACAAATACCCAACCAACCTTGTACTTTGTATCCCATCCAACCCTACACTCCTGTGGGGATTTAATCGACCCACCCATCCCTACACTCTTTATGTAGCACTGGGTGCGGCACTAACCAATTTCGCAGCAGAGCTGCCAATCACATAATGGCTTTAAGCCGTCGGTGGATCCACAATCGTCAAGTGACCATGCGACCCTAACAAATCATATACTTCTTCCAAATCAATGATCCCGTCCCGCATGCAGCATAATATCACATTAATGCAAACATATCATAAATGGCATACAATAACAATCATATAACATGTAGGGGCATTTTAGTCATTTTTCCCTTCGAGGGCATAATGGTCATTTCGTAAATTGGGATCTAAGTACACTTACTGATCCATCAGTAGGTTCACAATTGTCTCGCGCGACCCGTACAACCTTTAGCAAACAAACAGTGCGATTGGGCCTAAAGCCCATTTAGTAGGCCCATAGGCCCACACGACCCATTAGCCCACCAAGCCTGATTCTGATCCAGGCCATGTGAGTGGCACGGCCAGTCTAACGTTTTCCCACCTATTGGTGAGTTTTACATATCTAGGGCCTATAGGCCCATTGGCCCCGTACTACCCAACGTGGCTCATTACAGCCATAGCCCATGAGTTCGCTCATGGTGGCCTCTACTATCGCACCAGATTTTCCACATGTACGTTCGTGTGCTTGTGTAGTAACCATTGTCGTTCTTTCGACTTTTCAACTTTTCGGCATTTCAAGATTTGCTGATCTAGAGTTAAGGTGGTGTATGTACACACCTAGTTTATGAAATGTGCTACGAATTCCCTAGCAATGAACCTACAATATTAAAGACTAATAGTTATCCACTCGATTCATATTGTTATTCTCCTTTTCCTACAACATAAATCAAAACCACACTAATGCATACCTTAAATGATAAAGCCTTGCTAATCTCCCCATGTGATATTAAAGTTTACACCCCTAGATAGATCTGCGTTTACGAAAGCCTTGTTAAAAGGGATTGTTAAAACATGTGGTTGAATTCACACTTGGAAATTCATAGGGTCACTAAGAACATTCGGCCTTCACTCATAACAAGGCAAAAACACTTACTTGACCAAAACTAGAAGTGGGATGTTGATTGCTTCACATCACTTGCCCCACTATCAACCCTCGAGCGAACCTAGGTACCAACCAACATCAGACTAAGAGAGATAAGGAAGATTCAACAACAGGGAAAAGAAGAACACCAACAATGAAAACCAAAATAAAGAAAATGACTCACCACGACTTACACTTGATCCTGGCAAAAGAGGAGAAGAACTCAGCCTTATGATAGGAGTATAGAAGGGCGACAGATTCTGCAATAGCTGATAGAGAGAGAGAGTAGGGAGTATTCGACTTTACACAACTTAAGATCAAAGAAAATAACATTGTGGCAAGGGAATCGCTCTCAAGAAGATGGTTGAGAGAAGAGGGATTTCATCTATGAGAGACTAGTAGGATAATGGAAGAGAAAGGC
Organism: Gossypium longicalyx; assembly: GCA_025698465.1. Taxonomy (NCBI): domain Eukaryota; kingdom Viridiplantae; phylum Streptophyta; class Magnoliopsida; order Malvales; family Malvaceae; genus Gossypium; species Gossypium longicalyx. Next base: position 58,494,777 of record CM046998.1, read on the forward strand.
CACAGTTTAGAAAAGAAAGAGGGTTAGCATTCGGCTCAAGCTAGAAGGAAAGAAGGTAAAAGGATTAGAAAAGAAGGGAGAGGACTAGAAGATGAGAAATGGGGGACAAATCGGCTAATAGATAGCCCAAATGGTAATGCACTTTCGGCTAAAACAAAATAGCAGACAACCTGGAGTTAGAGAGTCTTGAAAATGAAAGGCAAGAGTACCAAAACGAGTGAACAAAATAAAAGAAAACACCCAGAATTCTTCTAGCAAGATTCAGTTATACCAAAACAGTACCCCAAATGCCGAAAATGAACCAAATCCCCCTTGCCGAATTCTTATGCAACCCAAAATACCCATTCGGCTAGACTTCCTCCTAATTCAAATCCTCCTTGATTTCCTCCAACAATCAACTCTATCCCTTAACTTCCTCCTCATATCCCACTAAGACTCATTCAACCTTTATCATGTAGAGTTTTGATCAAACTCTACCACCTACACGTCCTTGAAGAAAAATAAAACATCTAGTGCACCTTCCAAGCCTCAAAACCCAGTCCTCACTCCCTTATGAGGCGTCACTGACCACCTAAACCACCATGCTTCTTTTGTCAAATTTTACCATTCAAAATTTAATCAACCTAGAATCAAGGTTCCCTTAATGCTAAAAACCTAAAATTTTTCATATGCCAAGGCTTGAACTCGGGACTTCATAGAGACCCCCCTAACATCCAAAATCACTAACCCAATAGGACTAACATGCAATTGTGCCGTTTTCTTGCTCTCAAGAATTTTAGGCACTCCCAAACCCAAGGCCCAATTCTTCTAAGCCCAAAATTCAGGGCGTTACACGTGGTTTTGGGGCCACCAAATCCAACGGGAAAGTTCATAAATTTTATTATTTAATATTTATGAGTTAAATATGGTTTTTAAAAAGGTTTTTGATTTGATAAATTATGATTTATAAGTGATTTATTAAGTTCAAGTGGTAAGATCCTAAGGTCAAGTGGTTTTAGAAAATGAGGTATCTGGACCTCATTTTTATAAACCGAGCTATAAATATTTTTATAAATATTTATGGAGTATCATTAAGATGGTATTAAAGTTTCGTTGAAAAATTTTAATGTTTCAATGGTTAATTAATTAAAAAGGACTAAATTATAAAAGATGTAAAATTTAATCGCTATTTGATTTGAATGATTAAATGGCATAATGAATGAATGTATATGGACTAATATTGTAAATATGTGTGTTTTATTAATTAAAATAAAACATATTAAATGATAATAAAATACATTAAAGATATCATCTTTTACATTTGATTGTTTTGCCGAATTTGAGATAGAAGGAAGCCATTGATAAACCTTCAAGCTTCGGCCAAACTTCATAGGATGCATGTAAGTTCAATTTAGCCCTATTTTCAATAATTTTTATATTTTTGAGATCGATGCAACTAGGTCCAATTAGCCTGTACCTTCAATTTTGAAACCGTTAAAGATTTTGAATATTTCTATCGACGAAACTTGTGATTTTTGATGTTAGATGATGAATTTGGAATGTTGATTGACATTTAAAGTATTTTATTAAGTGATTTTTGATGAATTTATCAATTAGGGACTAATTTGTTAAATTAATAAAAGTACAAATATTTAATGTGAAATTGTTGCATAAATGGGTATTATGGATACCATGAACATTTGATTATGATCAATTTTGTGTAAAAATGGTTAATTTGCATGTTTTGGGGCCTAGGGACTAAATTGAATAAAAGTAAAACTTTAGGGGCAATTTTGTAAAAAATTAAAAAAGACCAAATTGCAAGAAATGAATTTTTTATTGTCTAAATTAATATATTGAATGAAATTATTAATTTAGATCAAGATTGGGTGGAAAATTGAGGAAAATAAAAATGACCAAAATGCCCCTAAACCTTGGTATTTTTGCAATTTAGCCAGGTAGGTTTGTATGAATTTTATTCTGTATAATTTTAATTAAAGTGAATGCTAATAGGTGATTATATTGTGATTAAATCAATATATATGTTAGTATGCAATTTATCGTGTTATGAAACGACATAAATCCAACAACGTACGACGATTATCAAGTCCCGTTTGAACCTTAGGAATTCGTAGGATACAAATGACATGTCATTAAGGTTACCGATTTTAGCTAGTATGAGCTTACTTTTACTCAGCTTGTATGAGCTTACCATTATTCAGATCGGAGGAGCTTAACACTATTCAGCTCGGAGGAGCTTATCGTTTATAGGTCGTAAGAGCATACTGAATCAGAGCTCGTATGAGCATACATGAACAGCAATTGACAGATTACAGTTCAGTACACATCGTGTGTGCTACCGAGTATCCAACGATATTCTAAATGGTTCAATGGGAAATGTTCTGTTATGAGACGATATAAGTTTGACGAACTAATACATGTATGTATATGAAATACATGGAAATGATGTTACATGATATATTGATACATTGAAATGGATGATATATGTATATGAAGAAATGGTAAGAGAATGATATGTATCATGACATGTACATATATGAATATTTTTGATATGTTGATACATGAAAATTATGTAAGTTGAGATGAGTAATAAAATCAAGTGTGACATGTTGAGAAAATAAGGTTATCAATGTTGCATTTATATGAAACATGTTCAAGTATGCTAACATGTGTTGTTGTTTGATGCTTAGGCAAGTGCCAAACTGTTGGTTGAATGGTATTATGTATACTTATAAGTTGCATTGAAATGGTAAGTGTGACAACCCGAATTAGGGCCTAATCGGAATAGTGGTTTCGTGACCACAAATCCGAGATAGAAATAATTGTTTTATAATTATTTTGGGGTTTATGATATGATTGCATGATTGTGTGAAAATTTCGTGATGAAATTCTATGCCTAAAGTGCTTAAATTGAAAATAGGGATTAAATCGAATAAGTTGCAAAATTTACATTTTAGAAGTTTTTAGTATGAAATTGCTTTAAAACATAAATTAGGAGGTCTTAAATAGCAATTTGACCAATTTTAAGTTCATGGACAAAATTAGGACATGGAAGGAGTTTTTGAAAGTTTAGTAAGGAGGGGCATTTTGGTCATTTGTATATTAAATGAAATAAAATGGGAAAAATAACACAAAATTTGTTATCATCTTCATTAGTTGCTGCCGAAAATTGCTCTCCTCCATAGCTAGGGTTTCTTCAACTTTGAAGCTCCATAGTAAGTTATTTCAAGCCCCGTTTTTAATGTTCTTTACGTTTTTGGATTCCCGGTAGCTCGATTAAGCTTATGCTAACAATAATTCAACCTAGGGTTCATATTTGGAAAAATACCCATAGGTGAAATTTGTGTATTTTGATGTTTTATGATAGAATATGAGTTTTAAATTATGTTAGACAACTTGTGCTACTCGGTTTTAAGTGAAAACGAGTAAAACGGCATAATCGGTAAAAATACCTATTGTTCACAACTATGTGTTAGAGTGAGAATTTGATGTGGTCATAGAAGATAAAAATGTTCAGCATGTCATAAAACATAAGAATAAGGGCTGAAATTAAATTTCTGAGCCTAAGGGCAAAATTGTAATTTTGTAAAAGTTAGGGGGCAAAAATGTAATTTTTCCATAATGTGATCTTTGGATTGAAATAAATAGTATGAGTGCTAAATGAGCTAAATGTGTTGTTATAGATCAAGAAAGGCGTGGAATTGACCTCGAACGAGGGAAGGAAAAGTTTTGGACTAAATCGCAAAATTTCCACATTTTGCACCGAGGTAAGTTTGTATGTAAATATTATATTATTTTCATTTACATTCCTATATATTTTAGCCTATTATATGAATATACTAGCTGATGTTAAAATATAAATCGACTATTGGAAGAATAGAAATAAATAATAGAGAGGATCCCGATTGAACATTCTGAGATCGAATAAAATAGAGGGAGCGTAGCTAGGTCACATGTATGATGCTGAGTGCACATCATGTGTACAAGAAAGCTACGAAAATACAATGTAGTAGCTAGGTCACATGTGTGATACGGGATGTATCCCATGTAGACAAGAGAGCTACGTAAGAGATAAATGTAGCTAGGTCACATGTGTGATACGGGATGTATCCCATGTAGACAAGAGAGCTACGTAATAGATAAATGTAGCTAGGTCGCATGCGTGATTCCAAGTGAAGGACACCATGTAGACAAGAAAGCTACGAGACAAATCGGCTAGGTCGCATGAGTGGTATTAAGTGTTCACCATGTGTACAAGAGAGCCGAACTAAATGAAGTATGATGGTGGGGTGTGTGCTAAAAAACCATTAAATATCGAGGATTGATCCGAATTGTTCAACGGGATGGTTTTGTGGTGACGTTGTGGTTATGGACCTATACTTGTGATGAATGAATTGTGGTGAAAATGATTTGTGGCATATCTATATATGTAAGATAAAATGAGGTTAGCATAAAGAATGTGTGAAAGAGTGAAATTAGCATTAAAACTGTTTTTGGACGGTAGCAGTGACGTGATTTTGAAAAATCACCAAAAATAGGAGGAACATAATTAGAGGTTGAATGAGATGTGCAATTAAAGTTTAATGAGTCTACTTTCATATAAAAGAATCAGAACAAGCAAAGGAATTTTATATTTTGAGATATTTACAATTGTGTGTGACTTGCTCAGGATGAATGTGTGATCCTGTTTCAACTTTGAAAAATCATTAAAAATTGTACAAAGAAAATTAAGAAATATTTTACATGCCTAAATTCCTAATTAAGTCTAGTTTTAAATGAAACAAATTTCAGGGTTATCTGAATTGTGTAATTGAGAGAAATTCAATTCATAGTGAACAGAGGAGGTCGACTAGTCGAGCTGTGTAACAGGGGAAGCTTTAACTAATAAACTGTACTAATCGGCTGAACCAAAAATTCTAGAAAAAATTAGCAAAAATATTTATGAGTCTAGATTCAGGAAATTTTACGGATTTGAATTTCGAGTTTTTCAACTCGAGTTATGATTTATTTAGTGAACATGACGCAGGGGACAGCTTGATCAAATTGGGATAAACAATAAAAGTTAAAAAAATATTATATAATTGAGTTATGTTGTAAACATGTTAGATTTCTTATTTGTTATTTATATACTTACTTACTAAGCTATATGCTTATCTTCTTTTCTTTTTTCTTGTCTTATAGAGTTACTAAGCCAGATCGGGAATTGAAGATCGTCGGAGACCCATCCACACTATCAATACTTTTTGGTACATTGTAAACACTATTTTGAAATATGGCATGTATAGCAGACTTGGTTATTTTGTTACGTATCATAAATGTCTAGGTTTAAATTACTACTTATAGTATCAAGCTAATCATTTTGTATGAAACCTTTGGAATTAGTTTGTATTGTTAATAGCAGATGTTATAATGATCAAATTGCACGCTATATTTTTGTTGGGTTTTATTTAATAGTATTTACTATGATTTGTTAATACCTCGTACCCTGTTCCGGCTACGGATACGGGTAAGGGGTGTTACAGCTCAAATGAAAATATGCTTGTACTCAAGAAAAAGTGGTAAGGTTTAAATTATGCAATTCCTTATGAAATGGCTTATCATGTGATTAATTCGAAAATGGCTATGTTTAAATGCACTAGCTTGTGGCTATGGTAGAATAATATGCTAATGACTTGTGTGTTACGCATATGGAATTGGTGTGGACAGTAATGAAAAGAAAAAGAAAATTAAGAAATTTGGAAGAGTTTAAAGTTGTTTAAAATCCTGCTATGCTAGGGATAATATGTATAAGTGTTGCTGTGGATTTACCCATTTTGTGAGTTGCTGAATTTGGTTTTGTAACAGCCCGATTTAGACCCTTTTCGGAATGGTGGTTTTGGGACCACGAATCCGAGTCAGAACAATATTTTAAAATTATTTTTTTGTGTTTATTATGTGTGAATTTATATGTGTGAAATTTTCATGATTTAATTTTGTCGTTTGAGTGTCCGATTATATAAAAGGGCTAAATCGCGTAAAATGAAAACTTGATAGTTTAATTTGTGAGGGCTGAATTATTGTTGTCTTTTTAAATTGAGGCATTTAAGTTGCAATTAGACCATTAATATATGGGATGGACGGTTGTAACCTTATGTTATAATGGTTTCATATTTTATAATAAAGGTTAAATATGTAAATTAGAAAATATGTTAATATATATTATATTATAACATAATTAAAATCCATTAGTTCATTATTTTCTCATGACCAAATAAAAAAAAATAAAGAAAAAAATAAAGCTTTAGGTATTCGACACTTTGGAAGCTTAATCAAGGTATGTAACTAGCTCGGTTTTTTATAATTTTTACGTTTTTGAGATCGTTGCAGTGTAATGTACAAAGCCCATGCTTGAATTTTTTATTTTGATGAATATTTTGAGTTATTCCATTGATGAATATTTGAGCTTTGTGATGTTAGTTGATGAAATATGAAAGATATGTTTTGGATTAACATGAATTGTATTGGAATTTTTGATGATTTTAAGTAATTAGGATTAAATTGAAAAAATGATAAATTGAGGGACAAAAATGTGAAATAAATGAAATGTATGGACTTGTATGAACACAAGGAACATTCGGCCTAAGCATGGTGTACTCAAATTTTGCATGTTTTGTGTTTTGTGCAATTTGGACTAAATTGTAAAAAATGTAAAATGTCAAGGGTAAAATGGTAATTTGACCATTTATGTGTTTTTGGACTAAATTGAGTGAAAATATGTTGAATGATTTTAATTTTAATATGTTTAGATCAGGAACCAAAGAAATCGGATTTGGATCGGGGGAAAACTAAAGTTGTCGATTAGCAGTCCCATTTCGATTTTCATCGTCCGAGGTAAGTTTATAAGCAAATAAATACTATTAATTTTGAATATATGTAAATTTGAAATGTTGAATTTAATTTTATGAGTATTTATATATAATGACTGAATGTGTATATGCTTGGGAATTAAGTTTACGAGCTCAATTCGACTGAGTTATGTTGTCCGAAAGCCCCGTACAAACCTTAGGAATAACTAGGATACATATGTCATGATATAGGATTTTCGATATGTGTTCTCGTGTAAGACCACGTCTGGGACATTGGCATCGATATGTGATTACGTGTAAGACCATGTCTGGGACATCGGCATCATATTTGATTCGTGTAAGATCCTGTCTGGGATAGTGGCATCGATATGAGATAGCATGTAAGACCACGTCTGGGATGTTGGCATTGTAGAATATATGTGATTATCTGAGTATCCTAATCAATTCCAAATGGTTCAACGGGCAAAGATAAATTGTGATCAAAGGTGTTAAACGAGCTAATATGACCAGGTATGAGTTAAAATAAGGTAAGTTGACCATTAGATATGTGATGCAAATTATACAAGTTATTAATGTAAATATATGTGCATTAGTGAAGTATATTTGGCCATATGCTATGTATATGCAAGTGATGTTATATTTTGGATCATGAGTATATGTTTATGTGTGTAAATGTACTTGGTTATATATATGTACAATTGGCTATGAATAAGTTTATATGTGAAAGTATATGATGTACATGAAATCGTAAGCTTGAGATTTAATGTGATTATGGTAGTATAGTCTGGTTTGTTTAAAAGAGTTGATTATTTGCTTATGATTTACTAAGCTATGATAGCTTACTGTGTGTGTTTATGTTTTCCTTTGTTTTATAGATTTTGGAGATTAGTTACGAGCTCAGAGATCGTCAGCAACGTCCATCACACTATCGACTGTTTTTGGTATTTGATAAGTTTAAACTTGAACCTATGGCATGTATAAGCTAGGTTATATTTTTTTAAGATTGAAATTATGTATATATTAAGCCATGCGAAAATGGCTAATATGCTATGAGAGTATATGAAACTTTAGTCAAGTTATTATGCGATATATGAATTGAAAATGGTTGGTGATTTTGGCTGTGATTGGTTGAATCGGTCAGGGTACATATATGTGTTGCATTAGGTTACATGGTTCGTCTTGTTGATTAGATTAATTGATAACTTAGTAATTTGGCATGGGATAAGTATATTTTGGTATGTATGTTCCTTGGTCTATATGATTGTGATATTTAGGTAAATGATTAGGCAATGAGAAATGGTAAGTATAATGTATAATCGGTTTAATAGATAGCTTATTTTGAAGATATGAAATGTGATATAATTTGAATGTGAATGATAGTAAAACATATATTAGGTAAATGGTTATAATTTGATATATTGATATTCGGCTATGTAATTAAGTAGGTATGGATAATATTTGTATGTACTTGATCATTGATGGTAAATATGATTTTAATTGTAATGAAAAGCTTGTGAAATGACCATGTTATGATTTGGTAAATAATTGAATTAACTTTCGTGGTTTTTAACTAATTGAGGAGACATATATTTGATATTTAAGTTGGATTGTTTTGGCTATATGAATTTGTTTATATAATTAGCCGAATATGTGACTTTTAACTTAGTTTTGAATATGACTTTTGTAAATTTGATTGATATGTGATAATAGTATGTTAAAAATTTTAGTTGGTATGCTAAAAATGTAGGATGAATAGTTAATATATATTGTAACTATATATATATATGTATATAATTGATGTGTTGATGTGAAGGGTAAGATATTATGTTTTATTACTAGGTTTGATTATTGAAAATGTTTCATATGTGTAAAGTGAATGAGCGTAATAGAATTCAACATCAAATAAAGCATATGTGTGTAGCTTGTTATAAAAATATTCGGCTAAAGATTTAGTAAATGACCATATAAATAGAAACTTTGATTTTTAATAAGTAAGTTCGTTTAGATAGAATTACAATAAGTTTGCATGTATGTTTGGTTTTAAGTAATGAATGATGAGATGTTTTAATCTATATGTTTATATCCAACCATTTGATAACGATTATGATTGAATGTTATTTAATATATGTGTAACCTGTAATATTTGATTTGATTTAGTATAAGTTTAGTTGTGATGTTTTAAGATTATTTATAAATATGTGTATCTACGATTACCCGAAGTTGTGTTTAGTTTGGTAATACCTCGTAACCCCTTTTTGGCGACGGATACGGGTTAGGGGTGTTATAGGTTTCATGAATCGTGTGGTATTAGTATATGATTATTCTTGATATATATAAATTTCATATTGGAAATGGATTGATATGATTAAAGTTTTTATGAGCTTACTAAGCATTCATTGCTTACGTAGTTGTTTTTCTTTACTTTTAAGATTATCGGAAGCTCGATCGGGTTGGAAGCTAGTCAGAGTATATCACAATATCCACTGGTTCTATTAGTACTTTCGGATGTTTTGATTTTGGCTAAAATAGCATGTATAGTTATTCTGATTAATGTTGGCCTATGTATTTGAATGTTGAAATGACCATTTGACTTGGTTGAGTTTTGGTATATTGATGGTATAATGGCAAAGTTTGGTATGTATGTGAGTAGCCTTATTATGGTTAATGTTTGGCTTGTTTGTTTGAATGATAAAACATGAAATGATAGTTGAATATGCATATGGTATATGTGATTTATGATATGTCGTATATGTGGTGATTTGGTATCTTGTTATATATAGGTATTTTGGTTAATTGATATTAGTTAATGAATGGCATTTTGGTACCAAATGGTTTGTGTTTTTGTAAGTAAGATTTATGGTATGTATGGATGCAAATCAAATTGGAAGTTAGTTGTTTATTTTAACCAAGCAGAGTACTTCGTTATACTTGCTTATAAGTTGTTATTTGAGATGCCTATGTGCATATTGGTTGAGTGTGGTTATACTATATGTATAAAGCTAGATTATGCTTGATTTTGGTGCCTTGCTATGGCTGGTATACATATGCATTTTTTACTGTAGGTACATGCCTTGTTAGGTGAGAAAAATGGCTTGTAAAATAGTCTATTTTCGTCCACACGGGTAGAGACATGGGCGTGTGTCTCAGCCATGTGTTCGCTGTAGCTTGTAAAGGTTTACAAGTCAGTATATTCACATGGCCTAGCACATGGGCATGTGGCTTGGCCGTGTGACCCAAGTTAGTATACTTACATGGGCACGGGCACAGGCTGGGACACAGTCATATGTCCCTATTTCAAATGCCCACACGGCCTAAGACACGGGCATGTCTCTTGGCCATGTGAGTCACACGGCCTGGCACACAATAGTGTGACCTCTGTAGTGTTGAAAATTTTAAATGTTACCGACAAATTCTCTAAGTTTCTGATTTAGTCCCGATTTATTTCTAATGTGTATTTTGGGCCTTGAGGGCTCGTATAAGGGACAATATGTATGATTTTGATTGGTTTTTGACAATGCTATATGATATGAAATGTTTGCATTTTCTATCTGTTTGATTTCTAAACTTCAGTAATGCTATGTAACCTTGTTTCGGTGACGGATTTGGGTTAGGGGTGTTACAAGACCTATTCAAAATATCATTAAACAAGCTCAAATCATGCTAATTCAACCATCTTAAGTGCATAACCAATGTACCCTCAATGGTACCACAAGTAAACACACTTATACAACAATATAAATCATCACCCAAACATGCCAATTCACACAACTTAAACTTCTAACCAATATGCCTATCATAGGCACCTCAATTCACAATAATTCCATATAATCTATTAGTCATACATCTACTGCAAGTTTATATCAAAAACATCTTCCATCATTCATAATGCATACAAATCACTAACTAAGCATTTACCAAATAAACATCAAGATCATTGTAGTGATGCTCATGTTATCAATTTGCACTTAGGCTTACTCTTTATATAATTACATACTCAAATAAAAGTAATGACAAAACAAGCATATTACATGCCATATAATCTAAAACAAACATTCAACAACTACCGAAAATGGATGGATAGTGTGACTCGAGTGTTGATGTAATAGCCTGACTTAGACCCTAATTGAAACAGTGGTTTTGAGACCATGAATCCGAGTTAGAAAAATATTTTAAATTTTTTGTGTTTATTATGTGTGAATTAATATCTGTGAAATTTTCGTGATTTAATTTTATCGTTTGAGTGTCCGATTAAATAAAAGGACTTAATGGCGTAAAATGAAAATTCGATGGTTAAATGTGAAAGGGGCCAAATTGATGTCATCTTTATTGCATGAGGTATTTAAGTTGCAATTAGACCATAATTATATATGATGGACGATTGTGACATTATATTATAATGGTTTTATGTTATAATTTAAAGGTTAAATATGTAATATATGCAATAATATGCTTATAATAAAACATAAAATTAAAATAAGCATGCATATTACTTTGTTCTTGCCAAAACTTGAGAAAGAAAGAAAGAAAATATAGCTTAGGGTATTCGACACTTTGGAAGCTCGATTCAAGGTTAGTTTTTGTTCGATTTTTGATAATTTTTACGTTTTTGAGATCGTTGCTTCAAATACTATCCGAACCATGCTAGAATTTCTGATTTTGATGAATTTTTTGAGTTATGCCATTGATGAATATTTGTGTTTTGTGATGTTTGATGATGAAATATTAAAGATATGTTTTAGATTAACATGTTTTGTATTGGAGTTTTTGATGATTTTTTGAGTAATTAGGACTAAATTGTAAAAATAATAAATTGAGGGATTAAAATGTGAAATAAATAAAATGTGTGTATTTGTATGTACTAGAGGAACATTCGGCCTAAGCATGTTACATGGAGATTTTGTGTATTTTGTGTTTTATGCAATTAGGACTAATTTGTAAAAGTATGAAATATCAGGGTAAAATGGTAATTTTCCATTTATGTGTTGTTGGATTAAATTGGATGAAATTGTGATTGAATGAGATTAATTTGAAATTGTATAGATCAAGAACAAAAGAAATCGGACTTGGATCGTGGAAAAACAAAAATAGTTGAATAGTCGATTTACATTGTTCGTCGATATCTGAGGTAAGTCTTTAAGCAGTTAAACTTCATCTATTTTGATTGTAAAATTGTTTAATATGATGATTTGGAATTTATAGATTTATAGTAGAGTTAGCCGAATGTGATTAAGCATGGAAATAATGTATTTGAGCTTAATTCGACTGAGTTATAACATTTGAAAGTCTGTATGAACTATATGGCATATTTGGAATTTTTTATATATGAATTGTTTATGAGACAACTTTATAATAGTGATACTCAGGCTTTGAGCCTAGCAAGCCTTGTGCTGGTGAATTAAATCGGGCTTTATGCCTAGAAAGCTTATTGCCGGTGTATAAAAATCAAACTTTGAGTTTAGCAGGCCTTGTGCCGGTGTGTGATACAGGCTTAGGCCTAGCAGGCTTTATACCGGTGAATTATTATAAATTTATGCCTAAAAGACTTCATGTTGATGTGGTATTTGAATACGTTAAATGGTCAGGTATGAATTAACTTGTTACCTACTTAAAATAAGGTAAGTAAGTAACTTGATTATTTGTTACAAATCATTTGTGATGCAAATGAAGTATATATGTGATTATGGTATGTGTATTCGGTCTTATGATCGAATGATATGAATATTATGGATTTGATCTTTGAATATGTGTATATAAGACCATGTTTATTCGGCCATATGGATAATTCATGTACATATGTTATATTACGATTTTTGAGCTTGTGTATATAAGTGTATGTACATTTGGTTATATATTGACATCTTGATTTTGAAGGTTGGATGATAACTAATTATTTTGATTATATGAGCATTCGGCCAAGGAGAAATTGTTCTATGAAAGTATATGTTATATATGTATGGAAATAAAAGCTTGAAATTAAATGTGATTATAAATGCATAAGTTGAATTATTTGATTGAAATGATTTAGTATTGAGATGTTATTATGCATTAATTGTTTAATTTGCTTAAGGCTTACTAAGATAAGTTAGCTTACTCTGTGTGTTTTCGTTTACTCTGTTTTATAGATTTTGGATTCAAGTTACGAGCTCAGGGATTGTCAGCAAAGTTTATCACACTATCCAATGCTTCGGTATTTATATAGTTGAACTTGAACTATGGCATGTATAGGCTGGAACATACTTTTTAAATGTTGGATTTTGGTTTGTATCTATAAAAGCCATGCGAAAATGGCTTGTTTATTCATGTTAATTTTGGTTTTAAGTTGGAACATGCTATGGACATGTTTGATCGTGGTTTTGATGTTGCGGATATCATATGTGTTTATATGTGAACCATGGTTAATATATTGTTAATGTTGATAAAGTTATGCCAAAGTATATATGTTTGGTATAATTGGTTTGATGTGAAATTGTGGTTGGAGATTTTTTTGAGTGATATGCTTGATATATAAATGGGATGTATTAGGTAAATGGCTATGATTTAAAGTATTGATATTTGGTTATGTGATGAAGTAGGTAAGGATAATATTTATATATCTTTGATCATTGATTTTAAATATGACTTTAGGTGTGTGAATAGCTTGTGAAACAACCATGTTTTGATTCGGCAATAAGGTGAATTAGTTTTCGGTGGATGTTAGATAAATTGGGATAACATGTATTTGATATTAAAAGTGGATTGTTTTGGATATATGGATATATATATATATTTAGCCAAATATATAAATGTTGAATTAGTTTTGGAACATGACTACTGTTACTTTGCTTGATAAGTGATAATAATATGTTTGATTATTTGGTCTAGTTCTTGGAAATGTTTCACGCGTATAAAGTGATAGAGCATAATGGAAGTTGACATCAAATAAGGCATATGTATTTTTGCATGTTATATATATTCGGCTAAAGTTTTAATAAATGACCATATGAATAGTAACTTAGCTTTTTAATAAGTAAGTTGGTTTAGATAAAACTTATAATAACGTTGCATGTATGTATGGTCTTAAATAATGTGTAATGAGATGTTTTAATCCATATGCTTATATTCGGCCTTTTGATAACAATTATAGTGGAATGTTATTTTGTAACGCCCCCACGCCCGAAACCGTCATCGGAGTTAAGCTTGAGGTGTTACTAATCTTATTTTACCCTTTTAAACAATTCTAACTCCTTATATTAATTTTCGGAATAAACTATTTTTCTGCGTCATGGTTGCTTAAAAATTCATATCTCGAGTTACGAAACTCGAAATCCAATTCTGTAAATTTTCCCTGGAAATAGACTCATATATATATTTACTAATTTTTTTATAGAATTTTTGGATGAGCCAATTAGTACAGTTTATTAGTTAAAGTTACTCCTGTTTCAGAATTCGACTGCACTGACCTCTACTTACTGCGAACCACTTTTCTCCCTGTAAAAAAATTCATATGACAATACCGTTTGTTTCTATTAAAACTAGATTCAATAAGGGTTCTAACCATATAAAGTAAACCACCTAATTATTTTTATAAAATTTATGGTGAATTTCTAAAGTTGAAACAGGGGATCTAGAAATTGCTCTGGCCCTATTTCACTAAAACTCAGATATCTTATAAAATACAAAACCTTTACCTGCTTTGCTTATTCCATATGAAAATAGACACAATGAGCTTTAATTAATATATTATTCACTATCAAACCATGTGTCTAAAAATTTTTGTGATTTTTCAAAATCACGTTATTTCTGATACTTGAATCCGTTTTTAAGTTACTTTCACATTTTTCATAATTTTCATGTGATAGTTATTACTTAATCATACATACTATTAAACATGTATATCATCAGCCATTCTATTAGCTAATCACTAGCAAATATTTACACATCATTCATTGATCATATCATATCAAAAGAAACCAAGTTTCTATACATGCCATACACAAAACGAAACGTCTAACTATACCAATGTAATTTCTTTGATAGTGTGATCGGGTCTCCGACGTTTCCTTCGATCCCCGAGTGGCTTGATAAAAAATATAAGAAAAAGAAAATAAGAGAGTAAGCACTAGGCTTAGTAAGCTTACAAGCAAATAAATTACAACATTCAACATAATGAATAAATATACATCAAGTCACCTAGCCTCATAAACTTTCTTTACTTCTCATTTTCTACCTTCTTCTTTACTCACTTACCTTCTTTCTTACCTGACCTTTCACTATTAATAAATATAATCTACCTTCCCTTTTTGCTGATAATTCACTATGATTTAACATATACAATGACCCGTTGAACCACTCGGAATACTAAGGATACTAGGTCGTTCTCGCCTATCAATATCCTGCCAATGCCATGTCTTCTACATGGACTTACATGAATTATTCCTATCTCCAATGCCATATTTATATATATAATATGGGCTTACATGGCTCATTCCTGTCTCTAAAACCATATTTTTGATATGGACTTACATGGCTCATTTTTATCCTGTCCTGTCAACCCCAATATCCTAATATTCCTATGGTTCAAACGGGGCTTCCTAATGCTTTTTCTCTGCTACTTCGCCTTTAAATATTCTAAAAAAATAAGTATATAAATGCTGGAAATTAACAATAATAATGTAAAATATAAGAATATTGCATTTATTTACTGTAAACTTACCTCGATACAAAATGTGACTAAACTTTACAATTTAGTCCTTTACTTTTTCTTTTCCCCGATCTACTCCTGAATTTTGTTCTTCTTGATCTATAATAGCAAATTTGACTTATTTAATATTCACATTTATCAAAACAGTCCTTTACTCAAACTTTGAAAAATTACATTTTTACCCCTAAACTTTTGCATATTTACACTTTTACCCCAAACCTCATAAATTAAACTTCAACCTATTTTCTTATGTTTTATGACATGCTGGTCATTTTTCCCTTCTATAGCAACATCAAATTCATACTCTAACATGCACTTATGACTATTAGGTATTTTACCGATTAAGCCCTTTTACTCGTTTTTACCTAAAACCGAGTAGCACAAGTTGTCTAACATAATCTAAGACCTCATATTCTATCATAAAACATCAAAATAAAAACTTTTCACCTACGGGTATTTTTCCAAATATGAACCCTAACTTAAATTATTGCTAGCATAAGCTTTATCGAGCTACCGGGACTTCGAAAACGTAAAGAACATTAAAAACGGGGCTTGGACTCACTTACTATGGAGCTTGAAAATTGAAGAAACCCTAGCTATGGAGAGAGAAAAATTCGGCAGCAACCATATGAGAAAGATGGCCATTTTGTGTTATTTTTCCCATTTTATTTCATTTAATATTCAAATGACCAAAATTCCCCTCATTACTAAACTTTCAAAAATTCCTTCCATGTCCTAATTTTTGTCCATGAACTTAAAATTGGTTAAATTGCTATTTAAGACCTCCTCATTAATATTCCAAAACAATTTCATACTAAAAACTTCTAGAATGCATGTTTGCAAATTATTCGATTTAATCCCTAACCTCAACTTAAGCACTTTGTGCATAGAATTTCATCACGAAATTTTCGCACAATCATGTAATCATATCATGAACCCCTTTAGGGATTTTCGTCCCCGAAAATCTTACCTGTGAAGATATTTGGGTACTGTTTTTGTATAGCCTCTTCGGGTTCCCATGTAGCCTCGTCTAACCCATGTCTATTCCATAGTACTTTCACAAGTGCAATACTTTTGTTCCTTAATTGCTTTACCTCTCGAGTTAGAATCTTTACTGGTTCTTCACCGTAAGTCATGTCTGGCTGAATCTCAACCTTTGCCTAAGAAATCACATGTGACATATCTGAACGATAACGACGTAACATAGACACATGAAATACATTATGAATCTTCTCTAACTCAATCGGCAAAGCTAACAGATATGCTAATGGTCCGACTCTCTCAATTACTTCAAACGGTCCAATAAAACGTGGACTTAGTTTGCCTTTCTTGCCAAATCTAAGAACTTTCTTCCACGGGGATACTTTCAAAAAAACTTTGTCACCAACTTGATATTCAATCTCTTTTCTCTTCAAATCTGCATACGACTTTTGTCTGTCTGAAGCTGCTTTCAAGCAATCTCTGATGATTTTTACTTTCTCTTCTGTTTCCTTAACTAGATCAACCTCAGAATCTGATCTTCCTTAAGCTCATTCCAATACAAAGGTGTGCGACATTTACGTCCATACAAAGCTTCATAAGGTGCCATCTTCAAACTCGACTGATAACTATTATTATAGGCAAACTCTACTAATGTAAATATTTTTCCCAGCTGCCTTGAAATTCTAGTACACAGCATCTAAGCATATCTTCAAGTACCTGAATAACTCTCTCTAACTGACTGTCGGTTTGAGGATGGAAAGCTGTACTAAAACTCAATTTTGTACCCAAAGCCTTCTGTAATTTCTTCCAAAACCGTGAAGTAAATCTTGGATCTCTGTCTGAAATGATCGACAATGGTACCCCGTGTAGTCTGACTATCTCTGAAATATACAACTCAGCCAACTTGTCAAGTGAATAATCCATACGAACTGGGATAAAATGAGCCAAATTTGTTAATTTATCAATCACAACCCATACTGCATCTTTCTTTCTCGGTGTAAACGGCAATCCCGCTCACAAAATCCATAGTAATTCGATCCCATTTCCACTCGAGGGACTAGCACGGGCTGCAATAAACTCAAGGTACCGATGTTCACCTTTACCCACTGATGATCAAGCATCTAGAAACAAACTATGAAATGTCCCTTTTCATTCCTACCCACCAATACATTTTCTTCAAATCATTATACATCTTTGTACTACCTGGATGAATAGACAAAGAACTACTATGTGCTTCCTGTAAGATCTTTCGAATAAGCTCATCACTCTTCGATACGCATACCCTGTCTCTGAACATCAAACAACCATCAGAACTGATCTAAAAATCTGACTCTATATCCGACTCACACTGCTTCTTCTTCTTCTAAACAACTCACTTGTCATTTTTCTCGAGCTTCACAAATTTCTTCAAGAAACATCGGTTTGGCCTCAACTCAAATAAGATAAAACCATCATCTGATAAGGCTAGACTAGTGTTCAAAGCTCTTAATGCAAACAAAGATTTCCTACTCAAAGCATCAGCAATAACGTTTGCCTTACCTGGGTGATAATCGATCACTAGCTCTTAATCTTTAATCAACTCTAACCATCTTCTTTCCTCAAATTCAAATCTTTTTGAGTCATCAAATATTTCAAACTTTTGTGATCAGTAAATATGTGGCAGTTCTCACCGTACAAATGATGTCTCCAAATTTTCAGCGCAAAAATAATGGCAGCTAACTCTAAATCATGTGTCGGATAGTTCTTCTCATGTGGCTTTAGCTGTCTAGAGGCATAAGCAATTACCTTCCCTTCCTGCATAAGTACACAACCAAGTCCATCCATGGACGCATCACTGTAAATCACAAACTCCTTACCTGGTTCTGGTTGTACTAAAACAGGAGCTTTAGTCAACAATGCTTTTAACTTATTAAAACTTTGTTGACACTTCTCAGTCCATTCAAACTTGACATCCTTTCGCAGTAATCTTGTCAGCGGGGTAGCTATCATAGAAAATCCCTTTACAAATCGTCTATAATATCCGCCAAGACCAAGAAAACTTCTAACTTCTGATACATTTCTAGGAGGCTTCCAATCAATAATGGCTGAAATCTTGCTCGAATCAACCTTAATACCTTCACCTGAGACAATATGTCCAAGAAAACCAACTTCTCGTAACCAGAACTCACTTTTGCTGAACTTGGCATACAACTGATTATCTCTCGAAATCAGAAAAAGCTGTTCTCAAATGCTCTGCATGCTCAGTCTCATCATGAGACTAAATCAAAATATCATCAATGAACACGACTACAAACTTATCCAGGTACGGTCTGAAAATTCGGTTCATTAAGTCCATGAAAATGGCAGGAGCATTAGTCAAGCCAAATGGCATCACAAGGAACTCATAATGACCATACCTAGTCCGGAAAGCGCTTTGGGGACATCCGACTCTTTAACTCGCAATCGATAGTATCCGGATCTCAAATCTATCTTGGAAAACACAAGAGCTCCCTTCAATTGATCAAACAGATCATCAATTCTAGGCAATGGATACTTGTTCTTTCATCACATTACCTTGTTAAGTTACCGATAATCTATGCACAATCTCATCGATCCGTCTTTCTTTTTCACAAATAGCACTGGTGCACCCCATGGTGAACTCTGGGTCTTACAAAGCCTTTATCTCATTAATTCCCGTGCAATCGAGCTTTCAATTCTTTCAATTCCAACGAAGCCATTCTATAAGGAGCAATAGAAATGGGCGTGGTACCGAATCAACTCAATACCAAACTCAACTTCTCTAACGTAAGGCAAACTGGTAGTTCTTCCTAAAACACATCGTGAAACTCACATACCACAGGCACTGATTCAATTTTCAATTCTGGATCTTTAGTGTTCAACACAAAAGCAAGATAAACTTCATACCCTTTTCTCAAACATTTCTGAGCAGACATAACAGAAATTATGGAAAATGAACTATCTGACTCTTCTGAATTAACCCGAATAATTTCACCATTTTCACACTTCAACTCAATGAATTTCTTCCCACAATTCACTATCACATCATGTGTAGTCAACCAATCCATACCAAGAATCACATCAAACTCATCAAATGGCAATAGCATGAGATCGGCCGGAAAACAGTAGCCTTTAATCATCAAAGGACAGTTTCTACATACTTTATCAACTAATACATGCTTGCCTAATGGATTCGATACTTTAATCACAAATTCTGTAGATTCTATAGGCATACTTATACTAGGCATCAATTTCTTGCAAACATATGAATGAGTTGAATCCGGATCAATCAAAGCAATGACATTAATATTATGTAGAGAAAATGTACCCGTAATCACATCGGGGAAGGATGCCTCTTTGCGTGTACGAATAGCATAAGTCCTTGCAGGGGCTCTAGCATCTGATCTCACAGTTGCATCTCTTGAGGTACCTTCACATTTGCTTGCTCCTACTCCCTGGTTACCTCGATGTCGCCTCTAGTAGGAGCATTTCTGGATCTAGCACTCTGTGTTATCTCTCGATTAGTTACCTCTGGACATTCTCATACAAAATGATCTAGAGCACCGCATTTATAACAAACATTTTCGCCTGCCCGACAAGGACCATAATGAAGTCTACCACACCGTGGACACCCTGATCTACCCTGTCCAACATTACCTACACTCGCAGTCGAGGTGGTCTGAGCCTTCGAATCCTTAAATCTGCTGCCTCTATTCTGACTAGAATACCTGGCTGAGAAACTAGATCTGGTAGAAAACTCTTTTGGCCTTTTGGATGTAGCTTGGAATGACCTGCTCATCTGTCTCTTCTTTGTATCTTGTGTCTCTGTCTCAACTTTGCCTTTTCTTTTAATAGCCTCCTCTCGCGCTTTACAGTGCTCTCAACTAAAATAACGAACTCTTTTATTTCTAGGACACCCACTGATAGTCGGATATCATCATTTAACCCATCCTCAAACCTTTTACACATGATAGCCTCTGTGGACACACATTCTCTAGTATATTTACTAAGCTTGACAAATTCGCGCTCATAACCAGTCACCGTTATATTACCTTGTTTCAATTCCAGGAATTCCTTTCTCTTCTAATCAATAAACCTCTGACTGATGTACTTTTTACAAAATTCCTCCTGAAAGAAATCCCAAGTGACCCTCTCCTTTGGTACAATTGATACAAGTGTTTTCCACAGCTGGTAGGTGAGTCTCTAAGAAGTGATACTACACATTTCATACATTCCTCGGGTGTACAAGATAATTCGTCAAAGACTCTGATAGTATTTTCTAACCAAAATTCTGCTCTTTCTGCATCATCATCCTTTGTTGCTCGGAACTCTTCTGCCCCTTGTTTCCTGATTTTATCAACTGGTGGCTTTTCTCTTATCACTGTACCTGTGACTGGGGAAGCTTGAGCTGCATGGGTAGCCTGAGAATCATGAGGGGGTGGAGGTCTAACTACCGGATTCGTACGAACGAACTCGGCAAACAAATCATTCAAAGCTTGGAAGAGAGCTTCTCGAGTCACTCCTCCCGATTAATCATTCGGCCTATTCTCGGATGGCGCCGCCCTTCACGAGGAGCAGCGCATTACTTTCTACATCATCATCACCAGCTCTCTCGGGATCCATTACTATAAAACAAAATATTTAAAAATCGTCAAGAGTCATCACACAATCAAAATACAGGTATGGCATGTATAGCTAGACTTTTACTCACACTAACTGTTCCGAGAATCGACTAAACCTGCTCTGATACCAATAATGTAATGCCACCACGCCCGAAACCATCATCGGAGTTAAGCTTGAGGTGTTACTAATCTTATTTTACCTTTTTAAACAATTCTAACTACTTTTATTAATTTTCGGAATACACTATTTTTCTGCGTCATGGTTGCTTAAAAATTCATATCTCGAGTTACGAAAATTGAAATCCAATTCCGTAAATTTTACCTGAAAATAGACTCATATATATATTTACTAATTTGTTTCTAGAATTTTTGGTTGAGCCAATTAGTACAGTTTATTAGTTAAAGTTACTCCTATTTCAGAATTCGACTGCACTAACCTCTACTTACTACGAACCACTTTTCTACCTGTAAAAAAATTCATATGAAAATACCGTTTGTTTCTATTAAAACTAGATTCAGTAAGGGTTCTAACCATATAAAGTACACCACCTAATTATTTTTATAAAATTTATGGTGAATTTCTAAAGTTGAAACAGGGGATCCAGAAATCGCTCTAGCCCTATTTCACTAAAACTCAGATATCTTATAAAATACAAAACCTTTACCTGCTTTGCTTATTCCATATGAAAATAGACACAATGAGATTTAATTTCATATATTATTCACTATCAAACCATGTCTCTACAAATTTTTGTGATTTTTCAAAATCACGTTATTTCTGATACTTGAATCCGTTTTTAAGTTACTTTCACATTTTTCATAATTTTCATGTGATAGTTACTACTTAATCATACATACTATTAAACATGTATATCATCAGCCATTCTATTAGCTAATCACTAGCAAATATTTACACATCATTCATTGATCATATCATATTAAAAGAAACCAAGTTCCTATACATGCCATACACAAAACGAAACGTCTAACTATACCAATGTAATTTTTTCGATAGTGTGATCGGGTCTCCGACGTTTCCTTCGATCCCCGAGTGGCTTGATAAAAACTATAAGAAAAAGAAAATAAGAGAGTAAGCACTAGGCTTAGTAAGCTTATAAGCAAATAAATTACAACATTCAACATAATGAATAAATATACATCAAGTCACCTAGCCTCATAAACTTTCTTTACTTCTCATTTTCTACCTTCTTCTTTACTCACTTACCTTCTTTCTTACCTGACCTTTCACTATTAATAAATATAATCTACCTTCCCTTTTTGCTGATAATTCACTATGATTTAACATATACAATGACCCGTTGAACCACTCGGAATACTAAGGATACTAGGGTCGTTCTCGCCTATCAATATCTCACAATGCCATGTCTTCGACATGGACTTACATGAATTATTCCTATCTCCAATGCCATATTTATATATATAATATGGGCTTACATGACTCATTCCTGTCTCCAAGCCATATATCTGATATGGACTTACATGGCTCATTTCTATCCTGTCCTGTCAACCCCAATATCCTAATATTCCTAAGGTTCAAACAGGGCTTCCTAATGCTTTTTCTCTACTACTTCGCCTTTAAATATTCTAAAAAAAATAAGTATATAAATGCTGGAAATTAACATTAATAATGTAAAATATAAGAATATTGCATTTATTTACTGTAAACTTACCTCGATACAAAATGTGACTAAACTTTACAATTTAGTCCTTTACTTTTTCTTTTCCCCGATCTACTCCTGAATTTCGTTTTTCTTGATCTATAATAGCAAATTTAACTTATTTAATATTCACATTTATTAAAACAGTCCTTTACTCAAACTTTGAAAAATTACATTTTTACCCCTAAACTTTTGCATATTTACACTTTTACCCCAAATCTCGTAAATTAAACTTCAACCTATTTTCTTATGTTTTATGACATGCTGATCATTTTTCCCTTCTATAGCAGCATCAAATTCATACTCTAACATACACTTATGACTATTAGGTATTTTACCGATTAAGCCCTTTTACTCGTTCTTACCTAAAACCGAGTAGCACAAGTTGTCTAACATAATATAAGACCTCATATTCTATCATAAAACATCAAAATAAACACTTTTCACCTATGAGTTTTTTTCCAAATATGAACCCTAACTTAAATTATTGCTAGCATAAGCTTTATCGAGCTACCGGGACTCCGAAAACGTAAAGAACATTAAAAACGGGGCTTGGACTCACTTACTATGGAGCTTGAAAATTGAAGAAACCCTAGCTATGGAGAGAGCAAAATTCGGCAGCAACCATATGAGAAAGATGACCATTTTGTGTTATTTTTCCCATTTTATTTTATTTAATATACAAATGACCAAAATGCCCCTCCTTACTAAACTTTCAAAAATTCCTTCCATGTCCTAATTTTTGTCCATGAACTTAAAATTGGTTAAATTGCTATTTAAGACCTCCTCATTAATATTCCAAAACAATTTCATACTAAAAACTTCTAGAATGCAAGTTTGCAAATTATTCGATTTAATCCTTAACCTCAACTTAAGCACTTTATGCATAGAATTTCATCACGAAATTTTTGCACAATCATGTAATCATATCATGAACCTCAAAATAATAATAAAATAAATTTTTCTACCTCTGATTTGTGGTTTCGTAACCACTGTTCCGTTTAGGCCCTATTTCGGGATGTTACATATTTAATTTATGTGTAACCTGTAAAATTTAGTTTGATTTAGTATTTATTCGAATGTGATGTATTAAGATAATTAATTTCTATGTGTATCCATGAATGTCCGAAAGTTGTGTTTCGTTTGGTAATACCTCATAACCCCTTTCCGTCGACGGATACGGGTTAGGGGTGTTACATTTGATTGGTATCAGAGCTACGATTTAGTCTATTCTAGGACTAACGTAACATGTGTAAGTCTAGCTATACATGCCATAATATATACTACGACAGTGTGATGACTTCTAACGTTTGAAAATATGTTTTCGTATAGTATAAGGATCCCGACAGAGCTGTAGTTGATGATGTCGAGAGCATAGCACCTGCTCCTGCACAAGGTACAGTGCCAGTTGATTGTCGAATGACCTCGAGTAACCCAGAGGGAGAGGCTAAGCAAGCTTTTTACCAAATGATGAATGATTGGTTTATTCAATATATCCAGACTAATCTGGCTACACAAAAACCTCCACCCCTGATTAATCCATCTTCGATACGTGTTATACCTCAAGTGAGTAATCCGTTGAGATTGCTTAAGCCAACTATTGATAAAATCAGAAAACACGGGGCCGAAGAGTTTAAAGCTACAGATGATGATGATGCTGAACAGGTTGAGTTGTGGCTTGGTAATACTATCTGTGTTTTCGATTAGTTATCTTGTACTTCAGATGAATGTTTAAAGTGTGCTATATCTTTATTACGAGACACCGTATATCACTGGTAGAATACACTAGTATCGGTGGTTTCGAAAGAGCGAGTAACCTGGGAATTCTTTCAGACTAAGTTCCGTAAGAAATATATCAGCTAGAGATTCATTGATCAGAAGCATAAGGAATTTCTCAAATTAAAACAGGGTCGTATGACTGTGACAGAATATGAGCGAAAATTTGTGAGACTCAGTTGATATGCCCGTGAATGTGTTTCAACTGAAGCTATCATGTATAAAAGATTTGAATATGGTTTGAATAAAGACATTAAATTGTTAGTAGGCATACTTGAAATCAAAGAGTTCGTGGTACTTGTTGAGCGAGCTTGTAAAGCCGAAGAACTTGGGAAAGAGAAAAGAAAAACTGATTTTGAAGTTAGAGATTCCCGTAAAGGATTATTAGGTAAAACTTTTCAATCTGCATCGAAGAAGTTCAGAGATGATTCTGGTTGATCTAAGGCTACTACGGCCTTTCCTAAACGAGATCGAAATCGACCCCTGTGAGTTCACAAGCCACTTAAATAGCTAGTGTTGGCAATGTTTGACATAATAGGGTCGAGTGTAAGCATTATGGTAAATGGAATTTTGGAGATTGCAGATTGCATGATTGGTCTTGTTTTAAATGTGGATCAATGAATCATTTTATTCGAGAGTGCCCGATGTTAGCCGAGCAAAACGCTGTTCAGAGTGAGAGGCAAGGAAATATGCCAGTGCGAGGCAGACCACTTAGAAATACGGGTAATATGAGTGGCAATCAGAGAAGGAAGAAAGATTCAGTAGTTTGATCTGAGGCTCATGCACCTGCCAGAGCATATGTTATACGCGCTTGTGAGGAGGCTTCTTTCCCAGATGTTATTACCGATACTTTCACTCTTTATGATATTAGTGTTATTGCATTGATTTATCCTGGTTTGACTCATTCATATGTGTGTGAGACATTAGTACCTAGTAAGACTTTGCCTATTGAGTCTACTGAGTTTGTGATTCGAGTATCAAACCCCCTAGGTCGGTGTGTTCTGGTTGACAAAGTATGTAAAAATTGCCCGTTGATGATTCGAGATTCATGCTTTCCAGTCGATTTGATGTTGTCACCCTTCGACGAGTTCGATATAGTTTTGGGTATGGACTGGCTGACTTTGCGCGATGCCATTGTTAATTGCAAAAGAAAGACCATTGATTTGAGATGTCAGAACAACAAGATTATTCGGATTGAATCTAATGATCTGAGTGGTTTACTAGTAATAATATCTTCGATGTTAGCTTGAAAGTATGTGAGAAGATTGAATCTGTATCAGTTGTGTGCGAGTATCCGGATGTGTTTCCATAAAGAATTACTGAGTTTGCCACCTATCCGAGAGGTAGAGTTTGGTATTAAGTTAGTACCAGGGACGACTCCGATTTCGATAGCTCCATATAGAATAGCACCTACTAAATTAAAAGAGTTGAAAGCACAGTTGCAAGAATTGATAGATAGAGGTTTCGGGCGACCGAGTTTCTCTCCCTAGGGTGCGCCTGTGTTATTTGTGAAAAAGAAAGATGGAACTATGAGAATGTGCATCGATTATAGACAGCTTAATAAGGTGACTATAAAGAATAAGTATCTATTGCCATGGATTGATGATTTGTTTGATCAGCTGAAAGGGGCTACAGTGTTTTCGAAAATAGATTTGAGATCAGGCTATTATCAGTTGCGAGTTAAAGACTCCGACGTACTAAAGACTGCTTTTCGAACGAGGTACGGACACTATGAGTTTTTAGTCATGCCTTTTGGACTTACTAATGCACCTGCTATTTTCATGGATTTGACGAATTGGATTTTTAGACAGTATCTGGATCAATTTGTAGTTGTGTTCATCGATGACATTTTGATTTACTCCCGTGATGAAACTGAACATGCCAAACATTTGGGACTTGTGTTGCAGACTTTGCGAAATAAGCAATTATATGCGAAGTTTAGTAAATGTGAGTTCTGGTTAAACGAAGTCAGTTTTCTGGGCCATGTTGTATCAGCATTAGGTATTCGAGTAGACCTGAGCAAAATTTTAGCTATACTCGATTGGAAACCTCCGAGAAACATTTTTGAAGTTTGAAGTTTTTTGGGACTTGCTGGTTACTATAGACGATTTGTGAAAGGTTTTCCTATGATTGCAGCCCCAATGACGAAGCTATTACAGAAAGATGTTAAGTTTGAGTGGTCTGAGAAGTGTCAGAAAAGCTTTGATCAGTTGAAGGCCCTTTTAACTGAAGCTCCAGTACTAGTTCAGCCAGAATCAGGTAAAGAACTTGTTATCTATAGTGATGCATCTTTAAATGGTTTGAGCTGTGTTTTGATGCATGAAGTCAGAGTTATAGCTTATGCCTCAAGACAGTTGAAGCCACATGAAAAGAACTATCCAACATACGACCTAGAATTGGCAGCTATCGTGTTTGCATTGAAAATTTGGTGTCACTATCTGTTCGGTGAGAAATGTCATGTTTATTCTGATCACAAAAACCTGAAATACTTGATAACTCAAAAAGATCTGAATTTGAGACAACGCCGATGGTTAGAATTGCTAAAGGATTATGAGCTTATGATTGATTATCACCCGGGAAAGGCTAATGTTGTTGCTGGCCTGTTTGCTTTGCATGCAATGAATACACATATGGTTATGTACGATGATGGTTCAATAATAGCTGAATTGAAAGCAAAACCGTTATTTGTTCAACAAATATGCGATGCCCAGAAGGTTGATAATGAGTTGATAGCAAAACAAGCTCAATGTGATTTAAATGCTGATTCAGAGTTTTGAGTTGATGCTGATGACTGTTTGAGATTCAGAAATCAAATATGTGTCTCGAGGAATTCAGAGTTGATTTAGATGATTTTAAATGAAGCTCACAGCAGTCGGTTATCTGTTCTGTAACACCCCAGACTCGGCCTAGATGTTACGATCGAATTTGACGTGCCACATCAAGTGTTTCAAAATTTTGAGCTAGAGTTAAAAAGACTGTATAGTTTCTATTGCCAAAGTATATTAATGAATTATAAAAAAACGATTTTTAAATCAGCAAGTTGTTTGTCATCTAGAGTTCTTATATTTGAATTTAACCATGGAAGCTCGTAGTTGAAAAATCTTTATGAATTTAAAACGCAGGCTTAGATTATGAATTATATGTGGGCTCGATTTACCCCCACGAGTGACCGTACGCTCGCGAGACCTCAAATACTGAAGTTTTAGCTTTTCAGCTTTTTGCCTTTTGCCGATTTACAACAACTTTGGCAGTAGCATAAGGTTGGGTGTGTAACGCCCCTTACCCGTGTTCAACACCGAAACAGGGTAAGGGGCGTTACATTTAGTGGTATCAGAGCTATGGTTTAGTGGGTTCTCGAACTTACCTAGTATGTGTAAGAGTTAAGCTATACATGCCATATTACTACCTGTGATAGTTTGATGCCTCCCGATCCCGAGGAAGTAGTTCTGTTGAGACAGAAGTGTTTTCCAATCGAGCTACCATCGACAGTGTAAAAAGGTGTTAAGTAAGTTCGTATAATTTGGTGGATATATTGGTGTACTTAAATTGATCTTGGTGACTTGTGATGATATGTGTGAGATCAAGTGTAAAATGAAATAGAATAAGCGGAGAAATATAGAAAGTGAAAAGAAACGAAAGTTTACCTCGTTATAAACTCATCTATGTTCGTTTGACATTGACATGATATTATGTGTCTAACTTATTTGACTAAGTGAATGTGATAAATAGATTTACTCAAATTTGTGGAATGTATGTTTGAGTGATAATGAATGAGTCGTGAATAAGAATTTCTCTTGGAATATGAAAGATGAGATGAAGCGAAAGTTTATATTATGATAAGTGTTCATGTTGATTGGCAATTGTGTGATGCTATGAGTGTAACTTGTGAAATTAAATGAATGTTATGAGTAATTCTATTTGAGAATTATGAACGCATGTATAAGTGTATTTGTTTGTATAAGATGATAGGAGGGTTGTGTAAAATGAATATGCATGTTGAGTTATTTGAAGCAAATTATATATATTGATGAGTGTTAAGTTATATGCATGAATATATAAGAGGCAAGTTAGAAGTGTTACAGCCTCACCCCCTTCCAATAAGATTAATTGACAATGTGATAGCATTTGAGAATGGTTTAATAAATGAACTCAGTTGCAGAAAATATGTTAGGTTAAAATGAAGATTTTCTGAATTCTGAAATGTTACAGTTAAAGAAAAATTAGACTTAGTTAATTAACTTATCCAGGTATGATGCTTAAAGTATATGATTGTTGGATTTTTTTTAAAAAAAATAAATTTTAATTGTGAATTAGATAATGTGGATTTAGTAATGATAAAATTAGACAGAAGAATAATGATTGAGCTGTATTAATAGCTGAATGCAGAGTTTTTGGTTAAAAAAAAAAAGAGATGAAAGTAAATGTGAGAATTGGAAATAGTTTTCGATTAATATAGAGGTCATATCGAGTTGAAACTTAGTTATATTGAATTTCAATTTGATAGTGGGGTGATTTTGAAAGTACTGCTCTGAAGAAAATTTGTTTGGAGATGTTTAAGAAATTTTGAGAAAAGATATTGAATCTTTTTACCGGTAAGATTTTCGGGGATGAAAATCCCTAAAGGGGGAGAAATGTAACATCTCAAAATAGGGCCTAAATGGAATAGTGGTTGCGAAACCACAAATCTAAGATAGAAAAATTTATTTCGATTAATTTTTATGATTTACTGAGTGATTAGATGCATGTGTTAGAGTATTGATAAGAAATTTTATAGATTGCATGTTTAATTTGCCTATTAGGGCTTATTTGTAGAAGTTGTTGTAACAGCCCGATTTAGGGCCTAAACGGAACGATGGTTTTAGAACCACGAATTCAAAGTTAAAAAATTTATTCCGATTAAGTTTTAAGGTTTATTTATTGATTAAAATATTGTGTAAAAATATCGTTATGTAATTTTACTGATAAAGTGCTTAATTGGACTTTTAGGACTAAATTGCAAAAGTTGCAAAATATGTGTTCTAATTCATAAGTACTTGATTGAAATGGGGGTTTAAAGAGGAGGTCCTTAAATGGTAATTAGACCATTATATTTTGTTTGGACAAAAATGGGCATGAATAGGACAAAATTTTAAAGAAAGGCATTAAGGGCATTTTAGTCATTTGGTAATTAAAAGAAATAAAAAGGAAAAATAAAGCCAAAATTGACTCATCTTTTTCATGGAGGCCGAAATTAGCATGGGGGAAGCCATGGCTAGGGTTTTCAAGCTTTCCAAGCTCAATAGTAAGTCCGTTCTTGCCCCGTTTTTCAAGTTCTTTACGTTTTTGGAATCCTGGTAACTTGATTAAGCTTATTCTAGCAATAATTTAAGCTAGGGTTCATATTTGGAAAAATACCCATAGGTGAAATGTGTTTATTTTGATGTTTTATGGTAGAATATGAAGGCTGAAATTATGTTAAACAACTTTTGCTAAGCGGTTTTAAGCAAAAATGAGTAAAACGGCTTAATCGGTAAAAGTTGTTATTGTTCATAACTATGTGTTAGAGTGAGAATTTGATGTTGCCATAGAAGGAAAAAATGATCAGCATGTCCTAAAACATAAGAATAAGGGATGAAGTTTAATTCACGAGCCTAGGGGCAAAAGTGTAAATATGTAAAAGTTTAGGGGTAAAATTGTAATTTTGCCAAAGTTTGAGTTAAGGATTGTTTTGAATCATAATTTATGTGTAAGTAAAATTAATTAAATAAAATTGTGTATGACTTTGTGATGATAAGTGTAAGTATATACGTGTGTAACTTATGAGCAATATGCTCGATATGTGATTGGAAATTAGAAATATTGTTATGGGTAAGTGATGAATACAATTGAAGTGTGAAAGATCAAAATTGACAATAAAACTGTTATAGATAGTTACAGTGACGTGAATCTAAAAATTTACCAAAAATAGTAGAAATTGAATCAGAGACTGAATGAGATATCAAATTAAAGCTTAATAAGATTATTTTCATATAACAGAAACAGAACATGCAAAGAAATCTATATTATGAGATATTTAAGTTTTTGAGAGACTGATTCAGAATGACTACGTGATCCCCTGTTCTGACTTGGAAAAATCATTAAAAATTGTAAAACAATAATTAGGGGATATAATTTATATGCTTGAAATCCTTAATGAGTCTAGTTGTAAATAAAATAAACGATAACATCCTTTGAATTCTGTACAAGGAGAAAATTTATTCGTAGGGAAGAGTGGTCAGACCAGTTGAGCAGTGAAATAGGGGTAACTTCAATGAATAAACTGTACTAATTGGCTAGACCAAAAATTCTGAAAATTTTATGGTAAGAATATACATGAATCTAGTTTCAAGAAAAATTAACGGTTTGTAATTTGGAGTTCTGTAGCTCCAGAAATAAATAATTTAGCTTCTGGTACTCTGCTAGATAGCTTATTTTGAACCTGTTTATGATTGTAATAGTGAAAGTATGTGTGTGTTTGTGATGGTAATATTCCGGGGACATATTGTGACTTCATTTAAAGTATGATAATATATTGTTTATTAATATTTACATACTTACTTACTAAGCTATAATGCTTACTCCCTTCCTTTCCTTTTTCCTATAGTGTCTCAGATGTTAGCTCGAGTTGGAGGTCGCCGGAGGTTAAATCACACTATCAAACTATTGATCGATATATAAAGGTTTTAAAGTAGTTTTAAGTCTTTGACATGTATGGAGACTCGTTTAATTGTTACTAAGTTGCTAGGAATTGGCCTAAAATACTGACCTATGTTATTTTAAGGTCTCTATTGTATAAGTCATTTAATGTAGATAGTCTTGATTATGTTATTAATTAAATGATGCAATTTATGAATGTGCATGCTTGCCTATGTGTGTGGTTGAATTAAAGCATGATATGAGCCTTGTAAGCTCTTTTAAAGAGACATCTTGAAAGTGTTTGAAAAAGTTTTAAATTAGAGTGAAATTATGAATCGATTTTTATATGATGATTAGTGATTAAGTCCGGTAATGCCTTGTACCCTATTCCGGCATAGAACACGGGTAAGGGGTGTTACAGGGTTTATGATTACACACCTGTTTGGAGAAGAGATTGACACATGCCACGTGCTTAACCTAAAACCAACATAATGATCCCAAGTTAGTTCTCAATCGTTCGAGTTAATCCCCCCTTTTAGAACTCTTATTTCCCCCCAACAATACTTATTGTTTACATTGACAGAACAAGTAGAGTTCGAACCACCCTATACCAGCAACCTCCACCTACTGGCAAAAATCTACACAGAAGTCCCATCTGTTTAGCAACCTTAAAAGTAATATACCTAAACTAAGTATACTTCTTACCAAAATGTAAACCAAGAGAGGAGGATAACAGCTTTCGGCCAACCCCAATACCTCCTATAATTGAAGCATACGATGTTACGAATGTTCCTCTAACAACAATCGATACCAAGAAGGGATTGAAGAGGGAAACCCCTATAGAAAGAAGAAAGAGGAATGGCACCGCTGTGAAACTACACATGACGACAGTATTA
The DNA here is from genome assembly GCA_025698465.1 of Gossypium longicalyx. Classification (NCBI taxonomy): domain Eukaryota; kingdom Viridiplantae; phylum Streptophyta; class Magnoliopsida; order Malvales; family Malvaceae; genus Gossypium; species Gossypium longicalyx. The sequence continues at coordinate 58,526,907 of CM046998.1, forward strand.
GCAAGGCTCCATAATTATTAAAAACTCGACAACCAAGAGGAACTCACTTACCTTTATCGAAGTAGGGAAAGATTCAACAGAGAAATGGAGGTATTCGGCTAGCACCAAGATAAGCCCGAATGAGATGAGGGGGAGAGGGACAAGTGGTATTCGGTCAAAGCTCCAAAGAAAAAAATACAACAGAGAAAATTGAGAAGGGGTTAGAGAAGAAAGAAAAGAAGGAAGAGAGTTTCAACACCGACTAGAGAGTGAACTAAAGGAGTGTATTCAGCACAGAATGAAAACAAAAGGGAGAAATAGTAGGAAGGACTTTCGGCTTAATACTGAAAGACACCAAAAGAAATCAAAACTAGAGGGAAATAGTAACAAAATAACAAAACGGAAAACCCAAAATAGAATAAGAACTGTAACACCCCAAAAATCCTGAAATCCAAAAATCTCGAAATCCAAAAATCCCGAAATCCTGAATTTCCTTTATTTTCAATTTTGATGAAAATTGTGTTTAATATTCTTATCCAAGCAATAATTTTAATAGGTCTTAGCTAAGGTTGAGTTCGAATTAAGGGGTAGAAGAAATTATAATTTAATTATTAAAAGAATCAGGGCTGACAAGTAGGTGGGTTTTTGAATAAATGAAGAAACAATTGGACACAAAACGAGCCTGTGGTGGAGTGGCTAAGTGACGCCACATAAGGTGTAGTGAGTTGGCGTTAGTAGCTAGCAAGGGGGTCCAAGGTTCGAATCCTAGCTTTGTATTTTTAGAATTTAATTTTGGCCTTCTAGAAGGATGGAAGTGGCGAGAAGATGGACTCCAAGGGGAGTGTTCAAAAGAGAAAATTAAGGAAAGGATCAAGGGTTTATCAGGGAGAAAAACGAGGAGATGAGAAGTGAGGAGTAAGTGGAGCTAAATTGGGAACTTGGGCTTGAAGAATTTGGCTATAGGGCTATAAATAGGTGTCGAATGGGAGGGTTGAGAAGTTAATGACGAATTTCCCCTTGTGCCAGAAACCCTTTTCTCTTCAAGATCCAAAAAGCCGAAAACCCTCTATTTTACTTTCTTTTCTTTTTGTCGATTTCTATTCTCCTCTGCACAATCTTCTTTACCGATTTCTTCTACTACTCTTCTTCTTTAATCTGTACCAAATAAACCTTATTCACCATCTTAGTTTGAAAAGCTAAAAAATCGAATCTTCTAAGGGCCGAATATTTTTTGACCGAATCTAGTGTAAGTGTTGCTCTTTCAATCAGTTTTTCTTTGTTTAGTATCGATTATTGACCCTCACTCTTTCTAATCAACTTTGGTAGGGAATTAGTATCGGATCTTGGTTTTTAGCTCTCTGCCGAATTGCTCTTTAAGGTGTTGCAATTTTGGTAAGTAATCTTCTCCCATTGGCTAAGATGGCCGAATGGTCATAGTTATGGTAAGGAGACTTGTGTTGGATACGAGTCACCTATTATTAGGGTTTTAATAGTTAAAATTTGTGTAGATCTAGGAAATACGTGATCAAGGAAAAAGCAATGAAGGATTGGGCTCAAGGTAAGGTTAAGGTGAGGTTTCGATTTTTGAGTAAATAAGTATTAAGCATGCGATTAATTGAAGGGTGATATCGATTGTAGGTTTGGGCTAAGGAGATCGCATCACGCTTGCTTACCAGGTGTGTACATACACTGCACACACACAATGAATCAGCAAAAGCCAAAAAATCGAAATACCGAGATGCTGAAAAGCCGCAAGTTTGGCTACGGTAGTCTTGCGAGTGCGTGAAAACTCGTAAGGGGGAAACCGATAGGTTGCCTGAGGCCCACAGGCGATTCTGTGGACTTGGGTTGTGATTTGGTCATATGGGACAAATGGGCTAAATGGGCCCGATGGGCTGTTGGGCCCATAATAGGCAAAAATTGAATATTGATGCTTTGTGATAGGAATTTGTATATGAGCATGAATATGAATGTGACTGGGCCTAACGGGCCATATAAATGTGATTTGGGCCTAATGGGCCATATACAGGTAATTTGGGCCTAATGGGCCATATGAATATGATTGGGCTTAATGGGCCAGATCCAGGTATGTGAATTTGATTGGGCTCTAGAAGGGGTTTTGGGCCTAGTATATGATATCCACATAAGACTTAATTAATTATTTGTGACCATGGACAAGTCATAGGGTTAAGGTGTGGCAACGGGTATATGCATGTCTAGGATTGGATCTAGGGAGAGCTTGGTACTTAAGCGGTCTTAATGACTCACCTCCTCTTCTCTGGAATCCTACCTGGTGTATAGTATTCGTTCATCTTAGCTCACGGAACTTGTTAATGGGCCAAGATAAGTGAAAACCATAATTAAGGGAAAATTATCGAAATGTCCCTAAGGGAAAAAATGACTAAAATACCCCTAAGTGTTGAATATAAGTTTTGTGGATGCGACATGCATACATATGATATTCCGCTTAGGTTGCATATGGGTTGGGAATTATGGAACGGAGGAAGTATATGAGGATCACATGGTTGCTTGACAATCGTGGATCCACTGACGGCTTTTAAAGCCTAATATGTAAATGAAGGTAGTTCCGCAACTGGGCTACCATGGTGTGTGGTTTGGGTGGGTCGATATTTATATTCCAACATGGTGTGATGGGGGATGGAGCCGGTGTGTAGTGGATGGATAATTTGGATGGGATTACATTGCATGATTGATGAATGATGTTTTTTGTGAATGCTTGTTTTTGTCGAGGGTTGTACACACTGAGTTTGCGAAAACTCACCTCCTTTTTTATTTTATTTTCAGGTGATGCTCAATAGAAGGTTCGATGTTTGGAAGGACTTTGGGTGGCCAGCTAGCAAGATGATTTGGACTTGGGGTTTTTTTTCAAGCATTTAAGTTTTTACTTCTTTTTAAGTATGTTCCAGACCAGATTGTAATAAGGTTTTCATTGTCTTATTATTACTTGAATTATTATTATTTTCAATGTAATTACAAGAAGTTGAACATGGGTTTTTTAAATTATAGTATGTTTTCTACGTTTTCTCAATTAAAATTTTAAATGACAAGTTTTCTTAAATCAAATGTTTCAACAAGGTTTTTGTAACTGAAAGGATGTGTTTTTTTTAAGTTAATTAAGGTTTCTTTTATTTTAAGAAGGGTTTTCAATGAAAACACGGTTTTCACTAAAACACTTCAATGTGACGCACCAGATTCGGCCACAACGTCTGGGCTGGGTTTGGGGTGCTACAAGAACAATTCGACACCTATACTCTTCCCAATTGCTGAAAACACACTCCCCAAAACCCCTTTGGTCGAATTTCCACCCACAAGTACCCCCATTCGGCTCCAACTCCTTCCAATTCAAATTCCTTCAAACAACTCTAAGATTTTCTCCCCTTATCCCTCCTTGATTTCCTCCATAACAACCTTTGTGACCGATTCAAACTCCCCATCACCAGAGTTCAACTCCAACACTAACTCTTGCCGCTCCAAGCAGCAAAATTATCATCCCTTGCCTGCCATGGGATTCAAACCCCAACCACCACAGTTGCCAAATCATGCCACAAGCCTCCAAGCCATAAGGTTTCCTTGTGTCATCAAACACACACAATTATTTATAAAACCAAAGTGCCAGCATCCAGATTCTTTTAAAAGAAAAACATAAGTTCTGTCAAAAGCCAGAGCTTGAACCCTGGACTTCCCAGACATCCCCAAACACACCCAATTCACTAAACCACAACACCAAACATGTAATTTGTGCCAAACCAAGCAAACTTATAGACCCTACATTTTTGGGGCATTACAATTCTACCCCCTTAAAGAAATTTCGACCTCGAAATTTACCTGGTCAGAATAGGTGAGGGTATTGATGACGTATCGCCTCTTCTGGCTCCGACGTGGCTTCTTCTGCGCCATGGTTGAGCCACAACACCTTGACTAGTGGAACAGATTTCTTCCTCAATACTTTAATATCATGCTCCAATATCTGCATTGGCTCCTCATCGATAGTCAAATCATGCTTGACCTCAATTTCTTCAACCGGCACGACGTACGAGGGGTCAAATGATACTGCCTTAGCAGTGAAACGTGAAACACGTCATGGATTCTATCCAGCTCTAGAGGCAACTCAAGTTGATAAGCAAGCGGTCCCACATGCTTAGGTACTCGGTAAGGCCCAATAAACCTAAGGCTAAGCTTCCCCTTCTGCCCAAACCTCAAATTTTCTTCCACAGTGAGACTTTAAGAAAAATGTAATCCCCCACAGAGTACTTGGTCTCTTTATTCTTTAAGTTTGCATAAAATTTCTACCTATCAGATGTTTCCTTTAATCGATCTCGAATCAGCTTAACCTTGTCCTCTGTATTAGAAATTAGCACTCGCTGCTGACCCAGTTCAGTCTAATAGGTAGGGGTTCGACACCTACGACCATATAACGCCTCGTATGGTGCCATTTGAATACTGGACTGGTAGCTATTGTTACACGCAAATTCTGCCAGCGGCAAATATTCCTCCCAGCTACCTCTGAAATCAATTACACAACTTCTTAACATGTCTTCTAATATTTGAATTACCCTCTCAGATTGCCCACCAGTCTGAGGGTGGAACGCAGTACTGAAATCCAATCTTGTACCCAAAGCCTCGTGTAACTTTTTCCAGAACCGAGATGTGAATCTAGGATCTCTGTCAGATATGATAGAAATCGGTACACCATGCAGTCTCATAATCTCGGCCACATATAATTTGTCCAACTTCTGCAACAAATAATTAGTGCGGACTGGTAGAAAATGGGCAGATTTAGTTAATCAGTCCACAATTACCCATATCGAATCCTTCTTAGTTGGCGTCAAGGGTAGCCCACTCACAAAATCGATGGTCACCCTCTCCCACTTCCAAAGTGGAATTTTAACTGGTTGTAGTAACCCAGAAGGTAATTAATGCTCAGCCTTCACTTGCTGGCATGTCAAGCACTTACCCACAAACTCAGTAACCTCGTGCTTATGCCCTGGCCACTAGTATAGCTCATGAAGATCTCGATACAACTTTTTCCCACCAGGATGCATAGCATATGGACTACTATGCACCTCTCATAGAATAGATCACCTCAGATCGAAATCCCTTGGTATATAAACTCTTTCACAGAAACATAATACTCCTTCCTCATTCAGCCCAAAATTAGAAGTTTCACCCTTTTCAACCTGTTGAAAATGAGGAACTAGCAACTCATCCAGCAGTTGTTTAGCCTTAATTTGATCAGTCCAAGTCGGCCTCACTTGTAGCTCAGCTAACAAACTACCATCATCAAACAGACTAAGACGAGTGAACATTGCTCTCAAGTCAGACATCACCCTACGGCTCAATGCATCAGCTACCACATTAGCTTTACCAGGGTGATATTCGATTGACCAATCATAATCTTTAAGCAAATCTATCCACCTTCGTTGCCTAAAGTTCAACTCCTTCTGAGTAAAGAGGTACTTGAGGCTCTTATGATCCATATAAATAATCATCTTTTCACCGTACAGGTAATGCCTCTAAATATTTAGTGCGAAAACCACCGTAGCTAACACCAAATCATGAGTAGGATAATTCACCTCGTGAGGCTTAAGTTGACGGGACGCATAAGCAACCACCTTTCCTTCTTACATCAACACACAACCCAACCCAATGTGTGACGCATCACCATAGACAGTAAATTCCTTCCTAGACTCTAGCTATATCGAAACAAAGGCCTTAGTCAAGACATCCTTCAATTTCTCAAAACTCTCTTGCTGTTTATCAGTCCAATTGAACGATACTCCCTTACGCAGTAACTTGGTCAAAGGTGCAGTAATCAATGAAAACCCTTCAACAAAATGTCTGTAATACCCAGCCAAACCCAAAAAGATTCGAATCTTAGATACCATCCTTGGTGGTTTCCAATCCACCATAGCTTCAATTTTCTGAGGATCCACCCTAATCCCTTCTGCCGACACAACATGACCCAGAAAAGTCACTTCTTATAGCCAGAACTCGCACTTGCTGAACTTTGCATAAAGCTGATTTTCCTTCAAATTTTGTAAAACAATTCGAAGATGTGCATCATGATCCTCTTCGATTCTCGAATACACCAGAATGTCGTCTATAAACAACTACAAACTGATCCAAATAAGGTTGGAATACCTGGTTCATTAAATCTATGAAAGCCGCTAGTGCATTCGTCAATCCAAACAGCATCACCAGAAACTCATAATGACCATAACGAGTTCTAAATGCAGTCTTACACACGTCAACCTCCCTAAACTGAAGCTGATGATACCCAGATCGAAGATCTATCTTGGAGAAAATCGTGGCTCCTCGCAATTGGTCAAACAAATCATCTATCCTCGATAAAGGATATTTATTCTTGATGGTCAATTTGTTTAATTGTCGATAATTGATGCACATGTACATAGATCTGTCCTTCTTTTTCACAAACAATACCGGTACTCCCCACAGAGACACATTGGTCGAATAAACCCTCGGTCCAACAGCTCCTAAATTTGAGCCTTTAACTCCACCAGCTCCTTCAGGGCCATCCTATACGGAGTGATGGACACCGGTGTTGCCCCCGGTAGAAGCTCTATACCAAATTCAACCTTACGATCTGGAGGTAACCCCGGAAGCTCTTCTGGAAATACATCCAAAAACTCCTTAACAGTTTTGACATCCCCAACAGAAGGACCTTTAGTTTCAAAATTACTCACATATGCCAGGAACGCCTCACAACCGATGTGCACATTTTTCTCGGCCCTTAACACCGAAATCACATTAGACAAATAATCTCTTAGCTCCCCTATCACAGCCAGCTCCTCCTCTTTCAAAGTCTTCAACACCAACTGCTTAGCAGCACAATCCAGCTTCGTACGATGTTTCACTAGCCACTCCATGCCCAAAATAATATCAAACTCCCTAAATGGCAATTCCATCAAATTCACTGGAAAGACCACCCCTTGAACCTCCAAGGGCACATCTCTGAACAACTTATTCACCCTAATCGACTGTCTCAGTAGGCTCAACACCATCATTTCACTAACAGTACTTTCAAACTGAACACCCAACGTCTCAGATGCAGTGCATGCAACATACGAGTGCGTAGATCCAATATCAATTAAGGTAATGTATGGCAAAATATAAATCAGGAACGTACCGGTAATGATGTCAGTGGCGTCCCTATCCTCTCGGCGATGAGCAGCATAAACCAAGGCTGGTTGTCTTGCCTCAGTCTTACCTGTGCCTCTGCCTGGTGTTCCACGACCTCGTCCAAACCCATTACCACCCCTGGCCTGATCGCGGCCTCTCGGGGGCTATTGACCATCTCTCCCAGATTGAACATAACCCTGTCCTGTAGCTTGCATCTGAGTAATCCCCTGAGTACAGTTCTTAACCTGATGATCTGTAAACCCACATCTATAGCATGCCCCAATTTGCTTCCAGCACTCGCCTTGGTGAGCTCTCCCACAATCAGTGCAAGGCTGCGGTCTTGTAGTAACAACAAGAGCTCCAGCTCGGACTGGCCCATCAAACCTGACCCTCTTAATAGGCCTACCTGACGAACCTGAGGATCCAAATTCCCTCTTACCTCAGCCCTTATCTTTTTCATGGTTCTGACGCTCGGAGTGCTTCACATCCTCAGCAATTTTTGCTTTCTCAACTAGGGTAGCAAAGTCTCGCTCCCTCTGTGGAGCTATCAGCACACGCAACTCATCTCGGAGCCTGTCCTCAAACCGCACACAGCATTCGTACTCGGTTGCAACTATCCCGCAAGCATACTGACTCAGCCATAAAAACTCTGCCTCGTACTCTGCCACAGTCTTATTCCCTTGGGTCAAACACAGAAATTCCTTCCTTCGAGTGTCCACATAACTTGCATCCACATACCTCCCTAGAAAGGCCGTTTTAAAGAAATCCCATGTCAAACGATCAGCTTGCGTACCTTCCCTCACAGTGAGCCACCATTGGTAAGCCTCGTCTCGTAGTAACGACACTACCCGTTTTAACTTTTGTTCCCCAGTACAGTCGAGGTCATCCATTATCCGCTCCGTAGCCTCTAACCAATATTCCACCATATTCGGGGCTACACCAAAAACACCCCTGAAAACTTTCACACCATTAGATTAGAGTCACTCAAAAATTGACCCCCAGCCCACTGATCCCGTACTCACTCCTGCAACTTTTTCCAAAACCCGTAACATTGCCTGAGACAAAGCATCATCCCCCATTGCTCGATCATCAGGCCCTGTCTCCGTTACTGGTGAAACTGGTGCCTTCCTAGTAGGCATGTGACCCAATGTAAAAGACCCAGCCCTAGCACTTTCTCGGCCTCTACCACGACCCCTTGTACCCCTTCCACGAGTACCTCTAGTGCTCATATCGAAATACTCTTAAGCTATTTTTAGAAGTTTTATGCTATCAATTTATAATTCTAGTAATTATTAACATATATTTTATGATAAATAGTATTTAAAATTTGTTTCCGCAGATTGAGATCTCACTACCGCTGTCAGTCTTCTACAGTCTCAGTTTGTTCTAACTAAAGAGTTCCAACATAGTACCACTATCCATAATAGTTTCTCAAAAGTAGTAAATAATGGCAAAAAACTTATATATTTGGAACTGGAGACTCGGTGTGCCACACTTCCAGCTACATCGTTTCCAACACAAATCAAATTCCATTGAAACCATCTTTTTCAAACCAAACTTTAGAGAAACTATTCAAAATCCCCAAATTTTAGAGAAAATTTTTAGTCACCCATTCCACAGTCGAGTTTTGCAACTTGACTCTGATACCACTAAATGTAATACCCCAGACCCGGCCTGGACGTTACAACTGAATTTGACGTGCCATATTAAGTGTTTCAAAATTTTAAGCTAGAGTTAAAAAGACTGTATAGTTTCTATTGTTGGAGTATATTAATGAATTATAGAAAAAAATGATTTTTAGATCAGCAAGTTGTTTGTCATCCAGAGTTTTTATCTTTGAATTTAACCACGGAAGCTCTTAGTTGAAAAATCTTTATGAATTTAAAACGCAGGTTAGCCTTAGAAAACGTTATTGTTTGAAAACCCGTTGTTCCTACTCTAGCAGTTTAAATTGCAAAATTAGCCCAATAAAAGTCAAAAGTTGAAAGTTTAAAAGTTTACCAATAGCCATATTACAAAATAAAACCCAAAATAAAATTCTTTCAAATAGTTATGGCATGATTTATTATTCTGCAGGCATGTGGCCACCTCCGAGTCCCTCGCGTCTCCAAATCGTCTACAGCTAGGGATTACTGGTTTAGTTAAATAAAAGGGTGAGTTTACTTAAACTCAGTGTGTAATCCCTTTACAAGTCATACTGTAAACAATGTATACAATGTGGTCTGGGCTTGAGCCCTATACAGTAGCAGTGCAATCTAGGCCAAAGCCCTATACAGTAACAGAGCAGTCTGGGCCAAAGCCCTATACAATAGTACATCACAAGTATGCAACCCATCCCAATCCATCCATTACACCTCCCGTACCAACCAACACACCATGTGGGGATTAAATCGACCCACCCAGCCAGCACACCTATATCGCAGCGTAGCTGGTAATAGTAATGCAACAGTGCTGCTCATAATAATAAATGTGGCATAGCCACTAATATCAGAATACGTGGTAAGGCCACTAGAACGGTAAAACCTGTCGAAGCCACTAGTACAATACTTTCTCTAAGTCAGAATCCCAACCCCAATGCAGAATGTTATGTCATATTATTACGTGTAAGTAAGGTTTCACACTTAGATACAATCATTCATAAAACATACATCCACTATCAGCCTACCCCTAGGGTATAATGGTTATTTCCTTCCCCTAAGGGTAAAACGGTAATTTTACCCCTCGGGGGTATTTTGGTCATTTTACAAATCCTGGGGTCTCTGCACAAATAATGACCTTTAAGTGATTTTAGTCGTCTCGAATGACTCAGATAGCCTATATGGCCTAAATGGTGTACTGGGCCTAAAGCCTACTACTCGGCCCAAGTGGGCCCACACGCTTGTGTGGCCAAAATAGTCTAATTCCAGTCACGAACATGTGGTCCCCATAGTCTATTTCATTAATTACCACTTATCGTAAACTTTTTCTGTGTGGAGCCCACGAGCCTATTGGTCCCGCTCAGCCCATCTTGACCCAGCGAAGCCCATAACGGCCCCAGTCCACAAAAACGCACGTGGTGACCTTTACAGTCTATCGCCCATGATATGTGGGCTTGATTTACCCCCATGAGAAATCGCATGTTCGCGAGACCTCAAACACCAAAGTTTCAGCTTTTCGGCTTTTTGGCTTTTGCCGATTCACAACAGCGTTCGGCAGTAGCATAAGGTTGGGTGTATGATTACACACCTGTTTGGAGAAGAGATTGCCACATGCCACGTGCTTAACCTAAAACCAACATAACGATCCCAAGTTAGTTCTCAATCATTCGAGTTAATCCCCCCTTTTAGAACTCTAATTTCCCCCCAACAATACTTATTGTTTACCTTGACAGAACAAGTAGAGTTCGAACCACCCTTAACCAGCAACCTCCACCTACTGGCAACAATCTGTACAGAAGTCCCATCCATTTAACAACCTTAAAAGTAATATACCTAAACTAAGTATACTTTTTACCAAAATGTAAACCAAGATAGGAGGATACAACTTCCGGCCAACCTCAATACCTCCTATAATCGAAGCATGTGATGTTACGAACGTTCCCCTGACAACAATCGATACCAAGAAGGGATTAAAGAGGAAACCCCTATAGAAAGAAGAAAAAGGAACGGCATCACTGTGAAACTACACATGACGACAGCATTAGCAAGGCTATTATTAAAAACTCAGCAACCAAGAGGAATTCACTTACCTTGATCGAAGTAGGGAAAGATTTAGCAGATAAATGGAGGTATTCGGCTAGCACCAATATAAGCCCGAATGAGATGAGGGGAGAGGGACAAGTAGCATTCGGTGAAAGCTCCAAAGGAAGAAATGCAATAGAGAAAATAGAAAAGGGGTCAGAGAAGAAAGAGGAGAAGGAAGAGAGTTTCGGCACCGATTAGAGAGTGAACTAAAAGAGTGTATTCGGCACAGAGTGAAAACAAAAGGGAGAAATAGCAAGAAAGGCTTTCGGCTTAATCCTGAAAGACACCAAAAGAAATCAGCATAAGAGGAAAATAATAACAAAAGAACAAAACACAAAACTTGGAATAGAATAAGAACAATTCGGCACCTATACTCTTCCCAATTGCCAAAAATACACTCCCCAAAACCCCTTGGCCGAATTTGCACCCAAGCACCCCCATTCAGTAACTCCTTCCAATTCAAATTCCCTCAAACAAGTCCAAGATTTTCTCCCCTTATCCCTCCTTGATTTCCTCCACAACAACCTCTGTGGCCCATTCAAACTCCCCATCACCAGAGTTCAACTCCAACACTAACTCTTGCCGCTCCAAGCAGCAAAATTATCATCCTTTGCCTGCCATGGGATTCGAACCCCAACCTGCACAGTTTCCAAATCTCGCCACAAGCCACCAAGCCACAAGGCTTCCTTGTGTCTTCAAACACACACAATTATTTGTAAAACCTAAGTGCCAACGTCCAGGTTCTTTTAAAAGAAAAACATAAGTTCTGCCAAAAGCCAGAGCTTGAACCCCGGACTTTGCAGACATCCCCAAACACACCCAATTCACTAGACTACAACACTAAACATGCAATTTGCGCCAAACCAAGCAAACTTATAGACCCTACATTTTTGGGGCATTACATGTTCACCCAGGTAGTATGAAGATGTATAATGATCTGAAATAGCTTTATTGGTGGCATGGTATGAAACAAGACATTTTTGACTTTGTTTCGAAATGTTTAGTCTGTCAGCAAGTAAAAACTGCAAGATGTATTGGGTACAGAATTACATTTCAGCATTGCTTTCCATCCGCAAACAGATGGTCAATCTGAGAGAATTATTCAGATACTTGAGGATATGTTGAGATGTTGCATTCTCGAGTTCGAAGGTACGTGGGAACGATATCTACCTCTGATTGAATTTACATATAATAATAGTTTTCAATCGAGTATCAAAATGGCACCTTATGAGGTTTTGAACGATTGTAAATGTCGTACACCATTGTATTGGACTGAACTCAGTGAAAATATGATACACGGGGTCAATTTAATCAGAGAAACTAAAAAAAAAAGTGAAAGTGATCCGTGAAAGTCTGAAAGCAACATCAGATCGTTAGAAGTCATATGCGGATTTTAAACGGAAAGATATAGAGTTTTAGATTGGAGATAAAGTCTTCTTGAAAGTCTCACTATGGAAGAAGATACTCAGATTTGGTCGTAAAGTCTCAAGCGAATTGGACCGGTTGCTTATAGACTATTGTTGCCAGCTGAACTAGAAAAGATCTACAATGTATTTCATGTTTCGATGCTTCGTAGATATCAATCTGATCCTTCACATGTAATTAGTTCGGCTGAGGTTGAGATTAAGCCTGATATGATGTACGAGGAAGAACCGATTCACATTCTGGCTCGTAAGATTAAAAAGTTGCGAAATAAGAAAAATTCGTTGCTTAAAGTACTATGGCATAAACACGGAGTTGAGGAAGCAACGTGGGAGCTAGAAGATACGATAAAAGAATGCTAGCCAAACCTATTCACCGGTAAGATTTTCGGGGACGAAAATCCCTAAGGGGGGAGAGTTGTAATAGCTTGACTTAGACCTTAATCAGAATGGTGGTTTCGGGACCACGAATTTGAGTTAGAAAAATATTTTAAAATGTTTTTCTGTGTTTATTATATGTGAATTAATATCTGTGAAATTTTTATGATTTAATTTTATCGTTTGAGTATCCGATTAAATAAAATGACTTAATCGCGTATAATGAAAATTTGATGGTAAAATGTGAAAGGGGCTGAATTGATGTTGTCTTTATTGCATGAGGTATTTAAGTTGCAATTAGACCATAATTATATATGATGGACGGTTGTAACCTTATATTATAATGGTTTTATGTTATAATTTAAAGGTTAAATATGTAATATGTGTAATAATATGTTTATAATAAACATAAAATTAAAATAAGCATGCATATTACTTTGTTCTTGCCGAGACTCGAGAAAGAAAGAAAGAAAATATAGCTTAGGGTATTCAGCACTTTGGAAGCTTGATTCAAGGTTAGTTTTTGTTCAGTTTTTGATAATTTTTACGTTTTTGAGATCGTTTCTTCGAATACTATCCGACCCATACTAGAATTTCTGATTTTGATGAATGTTTTGAGAATTTCTAATTTTGATGAATGTTTTGAGTTATTCCATTGATGAATATTTGTGTTTTGTGATGTTTGATGATGAAATATTAAAGATATGTTTTAGATTAACATGTTTTGTATTGGAGTTTTTGATGATTTTGAGTAATTAAGACTAAATTGTAAAAATAATAAACTGAGGAATTAAAATGTAAAATAAATGAAATGTGTGTATTTGTATGTACTAGAGGAACATTCAGCCTAAGCATGTTACATGGAGATTTTGTGTATTTTGTGTTTTATGTAATTAGGACCAATTTGTAAAAGCATGAAATATCAAGGGTAAAATGGTAATTTTTCATTTATATGTTGTTGGATTAAATTGAATGAAATTGTGATTGAATGAGATTAATTTTAAATTGAATAGATCAAGAACAAAAAAATCAGACTTGGATCGAGGAAAAACAAAAATCGCCGAATAGTCGATTTACATTGTTCGTCGATATCCGAGGTAAGTCTTTAAGCAATTAAATATTGTCTATTTTGATTATAAAATGGTTTGATATGATGATTTTGAATTTATAGATTTATAGTAGAGTTAGCCGAATATGATTAAGCATGGAAATAATGTATTTGAGCTTAATTTGACTGAGTTATGACATTTGAAAGTCTGTATGAACTATTTGGCATTTTTGGAATTTTAGATATATGAATTGTTTATGAGACAACTTTATAATAGTGATAGTCAGGCTTTGAGCCTAGCAAGCCTTGTGCTAGTGAATTAAATCAAGCTTTATGCCTAGCAGGCTTATTACCGGTGTATAAAAATCAAACTTTGAGTTTAGGAGGCCTTGTGCCAGTGTGTGATACAGGCTTAGGCCTAGCAGGCTTTATGCTAGTGAATTATTATAAATTTATGCCTAAAAGACTTCATGCTGATATGGTATTTGAATACATTAAACAAGCTAAATGGCCAGGTATGAATTAACTTGTTACCTACTTAAAATAAGGTAAGTAACTTGATTATTTGTTACAAATCATTTGTGATGCAAATGAAGTATATATGTGATTATGGTATGTGTATTCGGTCTTATGATCGAATGATATGAATATTATGGATTTGGTCTTTGAATATGTGTATATAAGACCATGTTTATTCGACCATATGGATAATTCATGTACATGATGTTATATTACGATTTTTGAGCTTGTGTATATAATTGTATGTACATTTGGTTATATATTGACATCTTGATTTTGAAGGTTGGATGATAACTAATTATTTTGATTATATGAGCATTTGGCCAAGGAGAAATTGTTCTATGAAAGTATATGTTATATATGTATGGAAATAAAAACTTGAACTTAAATGTGATTATAAATGCATAAGTTGAATTATTTGATTGAAATGATTTAGTATTGAGATGTTATTATGCATTAATTGTTTAATTTGCTTAAGGCTTACTAAGCTAAGTTTGCTTACTCTGTGTGTTTTCGTTTACTCTGTTTTATAGATTTTGGATTCAAGTTACGAGCTCGGGGATCGTTAGCAAAGTTCATCACACTATCCACTGCTTCGGTATTTATATAGTTGAACTTGAACTATGGCATGTATAGGCTGGAACATACTTTTTAAATATTGGATTTTGGTTTGTATGTATAAAAGCCATGCGAAAATGGCTTGTTTATTTATGTTAAGTTTGGTTTTAAGTTTGAATATGCTATGGACATGTTTGATTGTGGTTTTGATGTTGCGGCTATTATATGTGTTTATATGTGAACCATGGTTAATATATTGTTAATGTTGATGAAGTTATGCCAAAGTATATATGTTTGGTATAATTGGTTTGATGTGAAATCGTGGTTGGAGATTTTGTTGAGTGATATGCTTGATATATAAATGGGATGTATTATGTAAATGGCTATGATTTGAAGTATTGATATTTGGTTATGGATGAAGTAGGTAAGGATAATATTTATATGTCTTTGATCATTGATTTTGAATATGGCTTTAGGTGTGTGAATAGCTTGTGAAAAAACCATGTTTTGATTCATCAATAAGGTGAATTAGTTTTCGGTGGATGTTAGATAAATTGGGATAACATGTATTTGATATTAAAAGTGGATTGTTTTGGATATATGGATATATATATATTTAGCCGAATATGTAAATATTCAATTAGTTTTGGAACATGACTACTGTTACTTTACTTGATAAGTGATAATAATATGTTTGATTATTTGGTCTAGTTCTTGGAAATGTTTCATGCGTATTAAGTGAAAGAGTGTAATGGAAGTTGACATCAAATAAGGCATATGTATTTTTGCATGTTATATATATTCGGCTAAAGTTTTAATAAATGACCATATGAATAGTAACTTAGCTTTTTAATAAGTAAGTTGGTTTAGATAAAACTTATAATAAGGTTGCATGTATGTATGGTCTTAAATAATGTGTAATGAGATGTTTTAATCCATATGCTTATATTCGGCCTTTTGATAACAATTATAGTGGAATGTTATTTAATTTATGTGTCTCCTGTAAAATTTAGTTTGATTTAGTATTTATTCGAATGTGATGTATTAAGATAATTAATTTCTATGTGTATCCATGAATGTCTGAAAGTTGTGTTTCGTTTGGTAATACCTCGTAACCTCTTTCTGCCAATGGATACTGTTAGAGTTGATCCGATCATCCAACCTTCAAAAGTATTTACAAGAAACAAAAATTAACACAAGTAAGCTTATTGAAGCTTAGTAAGTTCGACGTACAGAAACAATAAATCTTACTGAAGTAAATATAACAATCAATCAAAAACAATTCAACAACAAGTGTTTCCTGTCATCCATAATGTCAACTCGGTGAACTGTATAATTCAATTCAAAGCTCAAATAGTAATTTTTGGGAAAGCATATATGTCTACAACAGAGTCAATTCAAGATGTCAAATACATGTCGTGCCATTCAAAGTCATTAAACAAGTTATAAACAAACGATTTACAACCTGATGAACCAATTATAGATACGAGTACACAAGTAATCCAACCAAGACACGCCAAACACACATCAGAGCTAATCCAACCGGTAACAAGCCAAACACTCCAAAGAGCTAATCCAATCGATAACACGTCACAACACTAAGTGCCTAGCCTACAAGCTATACATCCGTTCCCATAACATGCCATATTAGGGTAGTATAACATGAGAGTTCGCAACAAATGTTGAACCTTGGTATACTCAGAAAAATATATAAAGCACTCTACATCAATCTCCACTCCAACCTCACATAACATTGTAACAGTCCGATTTTGACACTAGTCAGAATAGTGGTTTCGGGACCACAAATTCGAGTCTGAATAATATTTTAATATTATTTTCTATGTCTATGATATGTGAATGTATATCTGTGAAATTTCTGTGATTTAATTTGACTGTTTCTATGCTTTAATAAAGGACTAAATCGCGTAAAATGCAAAAGTTGCATGCTAATTGTTAAAGGCTATGAAGAACTTGCATGTCAATTTGACCATTGGAAGTTTGAATGGACATAAAAGGGCATGTGTTAGGTGAATGAATAATTTTATAACAAAGGGCAAAGTTGTCATTTAGTTAATATGTTAATATTAATAAAATGAAAACATGAAAGTGGCCATTTTATCATGCATGATAGCCAAAAATCAGCAAAAAGAAGGAGGGTTTGAAGCTTCTAAACATTCGGCACTTTGGTAGCTAGATTGAGGTATGAAATTTGTTCGGTTTTTGATAATTTCTACATTTCTGTGATCTTTGCTTCGTGTTCTTCAAAACCCATGTCTAAATTTTTGTTTCTGTTGAAGATTTTGAAATGTTCCATTGATGATTATATGAGCTTTGTAATGTTTTTATATGAATTATGAAAGATATATATGAGATTATCATGTTTTGTTCTTGAATTTTTGATGGAATAGAGCTATTTGGGATAATTTGTGAAAATAAAGTTTTGAAGGATAAATTGTAAATTAAATATGTTATTTGGGCTTGTATGGAAGCTATGTATATTCAGCCAAGCTATAGTCTTGGTGAATTTTGCATATTTGTGATTTTGTGAAAAATAAACTAAATTGTCAATGTGTGAAAATGTAAGGGCTAAAATGCAAAGTGCCCTAAATATGTGTTCATGGATTATTTTGCATGAAATGAATGATTAAATGGTTGAATTTGAATTGTATTAGATCAAAAACAAAAAAAATCAGACTTAGATCAAGGGAAGTCTAAAATAGTTGAATAGTCGACTCGTTTCCGTCCGAAATCCATACGAGGTAAGCCAAATTACAATTACGTGTTAAATTGACTAAATTTTGTGCATATATATATTGTAATCTATATTGGACGACCTTGAAAGCCTGATGAATAAATTTAGAGTAAACTCTGATAATATGCTAGTATTTGAAAAGCTCTGTACATTTTTGGAAAAACATTGACATTGATCTGGGATATCATGTAAGACCGTGTCTGGGACACAGGCCTCGATTTGATATTCACATGTAAGACCATGTCTAGGACATCGGCATTGTATCTGATTTTGTGTAAGACCCTATCAGGGACAGAGGCATCGACACTGAATTACATGTAAGACCACGTCCGGGATGTCGACATTGTACCAATTTATGAGTTTCTGTATCTTTTCTGAACCGTCAAATGATAAAGTACTAGATATGGTAATGAATAGATAAACTGTATAATCTATACAGGTATGTCTGTATCATACTAAACTTCTGAATATGAAAGACTCTGTTTCTGTGAAATAATGAATACAAAGTATGTATGAAATCATGGAAATGAAACATGACATGTATGCAAGCAAATGGGCATGGTTAGACTCATGAAATACTTTGTGAAATGGTTATGAATTATTGCTATTGACTTTTATTTTCTATGCTTTAATGGTTAGAGCAATTGTATTTGGCTTACTAAGCTCTTTGTAGCTTACTCTGTGTGATTTCTGTCTATTTTACAATTATCGTAGCTACTGAAGGCTCGGGGATAGTCAAGGATCGTCACCACACTATTGAACTCATTTTGGTACTTTTGAAAGTGTAAATATTTTTAAGTATGACATGTATAGGCTAGAATGTTTATGTAAGTAAGATTTGATATGTATATATGTTATGCCATGAGAGTTGGCTAGCAAATGATATGTTTGTGCATAGTTTTTGTCTTTGGTTGGTGATGCTAAAAGGTGTATGTTTGAAATGTTTTATGATCTAATATGATTTGGTCATTTTAAGCATGGAATTGGCTAAAAATGTTGGTATAAATGTTGTCTAATATTGCTTAGGAATGACCCAAAAAAGGGTGGCAAGTTGGCTTAAACCAAGCCTGCATTGTGCCACACGGTCAGGGACCACGGGTGTGCCTTGTGGCCGTGTAGGTAAAGCAGTAACCTCTTAAGACCACACGGTTAAGCCACATGGGTGTGTCATCTGGCCATGGGCTCAAGCTAGTAGCTAGCTAAGAATCACACGGCCATAGCACAAGGGCATGTTTGTTGGCTGTGGGTGAAAGTCAGTATGAATGCCTTGTTTTGGCACGACTAGATCGCATGGGCATGTCTAGTGCCCGTGTGAGGCACACGGCTTGGTCACACGGGCGTGTGACCTCAACAGAATTGAAAATTTTTTCTGAGTTCTAAAATTTATGAATGTGTTCGGTTTAGTCCCGACTATCCTTTAAAGTATATTTTAGGTTTCATGGACCTTCATAAAAGATGAATTGTTGGTGATTCATGTATTAATGTTTTTTGATATCTGTGATTCTAAAATTGGTCTGAAATGTTCTGTCTATCTGGTAATGCCCCTTACCTATTCTGGTAACGGTTACGGAATAGGGGTGTTACATTTAGTTGTTATCAGAGCTAAGGTTTAGTCGATTCTAGGACTACCATAGTGCATGTGAGTCCAGCTATACATGCCATATATTTGAAACTGCGATAGTGTGATGAATCCTAACATTGAAATGTGCTTTTATATAGAAAATGGATCCCAGATAGAGCCGTAGCTGACGATGCAGAAAGCAATGCACCTACTCCCGTACAAGGGACAGTGCAAGCTGATTCTAGACCAACTACGAGTAGCTGTAATGGTGAGGCTAAACAACCCTTCTATCAGATGATGAATGATTTGTTCACCCAATACATTAGAACCAATCCGGCTATACAACAACCTCCACCCCCGATTAATCCTTCTCAAATTCCTGTTATGCCTTCAATAAATCCGGTTCAGTTAAGTAGACCACCAGTTGATAAGATTAGAAAGAATGGGGCTGAAGAGTTTCGAGCTACAATTAATGATAATGCTGAAAGAGCCAAATCCTGGTTAGAAAATACAATACGAGTATTTGATGAAATGTCTCTGAATTCTAAAGAATGTGTAAAATGTGTCGTTTCATTTCTAAGAGATACGACGTACCATTGGTGGAAAACTTTAATATTTGTGGTTTGAGTGAACGGGTTACTTGGGATTTCTTCCAAGCTGCATTTCGGAAGAAATACATTAGTCAGAGATTTATCGATAAGAAACGTAAAGAGTTTCTCGAGCTTAAACAAGGCCTTATGTCTGTTACTGAATACGAATGTGAATTTGTAAAATTGAGCCAGTATGCTCGAGAATGTGTATCAAATGAAGCAATAATGTGCAAAAGGTTTGAAGATGGACTAAACGAAGATATCCGTCTGTTAGTTGGGATTTTGGAGATTAAAGAAATGGTAGTGCTCGTTGAGCGAGCTTGTAAAGCTGAAGAATTAAGTAAAGAGAAAAGAAAAGTTGATTTTGAAGCTAGAGATGTTAGAAAGAGATATGCAAGTAGATCATTTCAGTCTGTGTCAAAGAAATTTCGAGATGATCATAGCCGTTCAAAGGCTAATGCAGGACATTCGAATCGAGATCGATCTAGATTGCATTTGAATTTTAGAGCTGCTGCTACTTCTGTTGCAAGTGTCGGGAATGTCTGATCTGAGAAACCTTACTATAAACACTGTGGTAAAAGACATACGGGAAATTGTAAATTGAATGACCGAGCTTGTTTCCGATGTGGATCTCTAGACCATTTTGTAAGAGATTATCCTGAACCTAGTGAGCAAGAGAATGTACAGAATTTGAGATCGAGCAACACCTGAGCTAGAGGTAGACCTTCCAGAAATACGGGAAATGCAAGTGGTAGTCAAAGAGCTACTAGGGATACTGCTGTTAGATTTGAGGCCAGAGCACCTGCTAGAGCCTATGCTATCCGAGCTCGTGAGGAAGCCTCGTCTCCAGACGTAATTACTGGTACTTTTACTCTTTATGATACTTCTATGACTACATTGATAGACCCTGGATCAACGCATTCTTATATATGTATGAATTTAGTGCACAGTAAAACTTTTCCTATAGAGTCTACTGAATTCGTAATTAGAGTATCGAACCCTTTAGGTAAAAGTGTCTTGGTTGATAAAGTCTGCAAGAATTGCCCGTTATTGGTTCGAGATATCTGTTTTCCTGCTGATCTGATGCTTTTGCCTTTTGACGAATTTGATATAATTCTAGGAATGGACTGGTTAACTTTGCACGATGCTATTGTGAATTGCAAACGAAAAGTCATTGATTTAAGGTGTAAGAATAATGTGATAATTCGAATTGAGTCTAGTGATCTGAATGGACTACTAGCTGTGATATCTGCAATGAAAGCACGAAAATATGTGTAGAAAGGCTGTGAAGCCTACTTAGCTTATGTGTCAGACTGGAAAGTGAATGAAAAGAAAGTTGAATCTGTACCTGTTGTCTGTGAATTCTCTGATGTGTTTCCTAAAGAACTATCGGGTTTGCCTCTGATTCTAGAAGTCGAGTTTCGTATTGAATTAGTACCTGGTACTTCTCCGATTTCAATAGCTCCGTATAAAATGGCTCCGATCAAGTTAAACGAATTAAACTCTCAGTTACAAGAGTTGACTGATCGACGATTTGCTAGACCGATCTTTTCACCATGGGGTGCTCCTGTTCTGTTTGTGAAAAAGAAAGATGGCACAATGAGAATGTGTATTGATTACCGTTAGCTTAACAAAGTGACTATAAAGAATAAATATCATCTGCCCAGAATTGATGATTTATTCGATCAGTTGAAAGGTGCTACTATGTTTTCAAAGATAGATCTGAGATCAAGTTACTATCAGTTACGAGTAAAGGACTCTGACATTCTAAAAACTACTTTTAGAATGAGGTACGTGCATTATGAATTTTTAGTTATACCTTTTGGATTGACTAATGTACCTGCTATCTTTATGGATTTGATGAATAGAATTTTCAAACCATATTTAGATCAATTTGTTGTGGTATTCATTGATGATATATTGATTTATTCACATGATGAATCTGAGCATACTGAACATCTGAGAATAGTACTACAGACTCTGCGAGATAAATAGTTGTAAGTAAAGTTCAGTAAATGTGAGTTCTGGTTGCTAGAAGTTGGTTTTTTGGTCACATTGTGTCAGCATCAGGTATTCGAGTTGATCCGAACAAATTTTCTACTATTCTAGATTGAAAGCCTCCAAGAAATGTTTCTAAAGTCCGTAGTTTTCTGGGACTTGCCTGTTACTACAGACGATTCGTAAAAGGTTTTTCGATGATTGTGACTCCTTTGACAAAATTGCTCTAGAAAGATGTGAAGTTTGAGTGGTCTAAAAAGTGTCAGAACAGTTTTGATCGATTAAAAGCTCTGTTAACTGAAGCTCCGCTACTTGTGCAACCTGAATCAGGAAAAGAATTCGTTATTTACAGTGATGCTTCGTTGAACAGACTAGGTTGTGTTCTGATGCTAGAAGGCAAGGTTATAGCTTATGCCTCGAGACAACTAAAATCGCATGAAAAGAATTACCCGGCCCATGATCTAGAATTAGCTACTATTGTGTTTGCTTTGAAAATCTGGCACCACTATCTGTATGGTGAGAAATGTCAAGTGTTTTCTAATCATAAAAGGCTAAAGTATTTAATGACACAAAAAGATTTGAATCTGGGACAACGAAGATGGTTAAAACTGCTAAAAGACTACGAACTTGTGATTGATTATCACTCAGGAAAAGCAAATGTTGTTGCTAATGCTTTGAGTCGAAATTTGTTATTTGCTTTGCGTGCAATAAATGCTCATTTAGTTCTAGCTGATGATGGTTCAGTTTTAGCTTAATTAAAAGCGAGACCTTTGTTCTTACAATAGATTATCGAAGCTCAAAAGATTGATAATGAATTAATAGCAAAAGAAGCTCAATGTGATCCTAAATTTTGAGTCGATGTTGATGATTGTTTGAGATTTAGAAATAGACTTTATGTTCCGAGAAATCCGGAGTTAATTCGGATGATTTTGAGTGAAGCTCACAATAGTCAGTTATCTGTACATCCGAGTAGTACTAAAATGTATAATGATCTGAAGTAGCATTATTGGTGGCCCGAAATGAAAAAAGACATCTCTAATTTTGTTTCTAAATGTTTAACCGGTCAGCAAGTTAAAGTTGAACATCAGGTGCCATCTGGGTTATTACAACCGATTATGATTCCGGAGTGGAAATGGGATCCAGTGACTACGGATTTTGTTTCGGGTTTGCCCCTGTCTCAGAGAAAGAAAGACACAATTTGGGTTATAGTTGATCGTTTGACGAAGTTAGCTCATTTTATTTCGATTCGATCTGATTATTCGCTTGATAAATTAGCTGAGTTATACATTTTTGATATCGTGAGACTATATGGGGTACCATTGTCGATAGTGTCAGATAGAGATCCGAGATTTACATCGCGATTCTGGAAGAAATTACAAGATGCTCTGGGTACTAAATTGCATTTTAGCACTACTTTTCATCCGTAAACGAATGGTCAATCTGAGCGGATTATTCAGATACTTGAGGATATGTTGAGATGTTGCATTCTTGAGTTTGAAGGTACGTGGGAACAATACCTACCTTTGATTGAATTCGTTTATAATAATAGCTTTCAATCGAGCATTAAAATGGCACCGTACGAAGCCTTATATGGTAGAAAATGTAGAACTCTATTATACTAGTCTGAGCTCAGTGATAATACGATTTATGGTATTGATCTAATAAAAGAAATAGAACAAAAAGTGAAAGTAATACAAGATAGTGTGAAAGCTGCCTCTGATCATCAGAAATCTATACAGGTACTCTTGTATCGTACTAAACTTTTGAATATGAAAGACTCTATTTCTGTGAAATAATGAATACAAAGTATGTATGAAATCATGGAAATGAAACATGACATCTATGCAAGCAAATGAGCATGGTTAGGCTCATGAAATACTTTGTGAAATGGTTATGAATTCTTGCTATTGACTTTTATTTTCTATGCTTTAATGGTTAGACCAATTGTATTTGGCATACTAAGCTCTTTGTAGCTTACTCTGTGTGATTTCTGTTTGTTTTATAGTTATCGTAGCTACTGAAGGCTCAGGGATAGTCGAGGATCGTCACCATACTATTGAACTCATTTTGGTACTTTTGAAAGTGTAAATATTTTTAAGTATGGAATGTATAGGCTAGAATGTTTATGCAATTAAGATTCGATATGTATATATGTTATGCCATGAGAGTTGGCTAGCAAATGATATGTTTGTGCATAGTTTTGGTATTTGGTTGGTGATGCTAAAAGGTGTATGTTTGAAATGTTTTATGATCTAATATGATTTGGTCATTTTAAGCATGGAATTGGCTAAAAATGTTGGTATAAATGTTGTCTAATATTGCTTAGGAATGACCCAAAAAGGGGTGGCAAGTTGGCTTAAACCAAGCCTGCATTGTGCCACATGGTTAGGGACCACGGGCATGCCTTGTGGCTGTGTAGGTAAAGCAGTAACCTCTTAAGACCACACGGTTAAGACATATGGGCGTGTCATCTGGCCGTGGGCTCAAGCTAGTAGCTAGCTAAGAATCACCCGGCTATAGCACACGGGCGTGTTTGTTGGCCGTGGGTGAAAGTCAGTATGATTGCCTTGTTTTGGCACAGCTGGATCACATGGGCATGTCTAGTGCCCGTGTGAGGCACACGGCTTGGTCACATGGGCATGTGACCTCAACAAAATTGAAAATTTTTTCTAAGTTCTGAAATTTATGAATGTGTTCGGTTTAGTCCTGACTGTCCTTTAAAGTGTGTTATTTGATATCTATGATTCTGAAATTGGTCTGAAATGTTTTGTCTGTCTAGTAATGCCCCTTACCTATTCCGGTGACGGTTATAGAATAGGGGTTTTACAAACACGCTATCATTCAGTTGTACTCTATCTCTCACATTCATCTAGCCCAGGTATTGATATTCAACAACATTTTTGTCAAACAACTTACATCATCAATAGAATTATTTATATATACTATTTCATATCATGTCATCATACAATTCATATGGATATTAAATTACAGTCTGTAGGAACTTACCTGGATTGAATTGTAATGGTTGCAAAAGTTTAGAGACAATTTTAAAATTTTTCCTTTTTCACATAAGTCAACAGGGTCTTGATTTAAAATGTAAAATTTCCCAATTATTAGCTTACATTTCATATTCCAAATTATTTTACATTTTATACCCTTTTATTTTTTAAAATTACATAATCCCCCTAACTTTTACAACTTTTACAATTTAGTCCTCTAACTCGAAAACCATCAAATTAAACATTTTCTCAAGTTAAAATTTAAATCCAAATATTCTAGGCCTTGAAAAAGTCCCAATTATACCTCAAATTCACCATTAAACC
The DNA here is from genome assembly GCA_025698465.1 of Gossypium longicalyx. Taxonomy (NCBI): domain Eukaryota; kingdom Viridiplantae; phylum Streptophyta; class Magnoliopsida; order Malvales; family Malvaceae; genus Gossypium; species Gossypium longicalyx. Next base: position 58,551,917 of record CM046998.1, read on the forward strand.
TTGAAATTTTAACATTTTAACAATTTAATCCTTAAATCAAAATCTAATAAATATCACTTCACAAAACAACCAAATACCACAATCAAAGCTTCAAACACATAATTATCATAAAAAAACATTCAAGATTCATCAATGTCAACTTTTAAAATTTTTGACAGATTCAAAAACGGAGGTACGATTTAGTTGGACTTAGTTGCAACGATCTCAAAAACATAAAAATTACAAGAATAGGTAGAGAAATCACTCACATGCAAGGTATTGAACTTGGTTGATTCTCCAAGCTTAAAAAACCATGGATATTAAGTTTTTACATGAGAAATTAAAGAAGAAGATAAATTTCATGTTTTGTTTTTATTTATTTATTAATTACTTACTTTTTTAACCTTTAAAACCATTAAAAATTTCTTTAAAAACCATACTAGACCGTCCATTTAATTTATATAAGGTCTAATTGCCTTATTGGTCCTCCCACATTTATTAGATAAGCTATTAAATCATCTAAATGCAATAATTAATAAGTTTTGCACCTTTTTTAATTTAGTCCTTTTTTAAATTAACTATCTAAACTTTAAAATTTCTTAACCAAATTTTACTAAAACTCTAATGAATCCATAAATATTTTATAAATAATATTTACGGGCCGACACAATGGAAATTTGTGATCCTAAAACCACTGTTCCGTCACCACTAAAAAATGGGCTGTTATAGTTTTTAGGTATGGTATGAAGGGTAAGTTGAGTCCAAGGTATATTAGACCTTATGAAGTTGTTGAGAGGATTGGTTCGGTAGCTTATTGTCTTAAGTTGCCGCCAGAACTTGAGCGAATTCATGATGTTTTTCATGTATCTATGTTACGAGGGTATCATTCAGATCTATCACATATAGTGCCAGTTGAGGAAATTGAAGTTCAAGATGATCTTACTTAAAAGGAAGAACCAGTTTAAATTTTAGCTCGTGAAGAGAAGGTTTTGCAAAATAAGAGGGTTTTATTGGTTAAAGTTTTGTGGCGCAACCACAATACTAAAGAGGCTACTTGGGAAGATGAAAAGGTGATTAGACAACAATATCATTATTTGTTTAGTTCAGGTAATTTTGAGGATAAAATTCTTTTTACATGAGGAGAATTGTAACACCTCAACATAGGGCTTAGGAGTTTTAGGGGTATTATAGGAATTTTAGCCTTAGAGTGTTTGAAATTTTGTGACATGGTTTATCGGTAATGTTTGGACTATAGTTTTTAGAAAATCAAATCAATTTCTAAAAATGAGTTTTAGAGACCATTAATTTTAGAAAAGTGACTCATTTGTAACAGGGTCAAAATTGTAAGCATTTATGTGGCAATTTTACCAAATTTTAAAAACCAACTTAAAACCCCCTATTCCCAGTTTTATTTTTGGTGACTTTGTCACTTTTCTTTCTTTTTCAATACATTTCTCATTTATGACTGCTTTTACTCTCAAGAACTTTTTCTACTCATTTTTTATTTCCTTTCTGAAATTTTCTTTTGCTGCACATGTTGGCTAACCTATAATCACTCTATCACACTGATTCTTCCTATTCCACTCTAATACATGCATAGGAGTGTCTGATGAGATTTTGAATGGGTCAAATTCCAAGTATTCCATGGCTATACCATTTAGGTCAAAAGATGTGAATAATTCAGAAGAAAACCCAATTGAAATTCCCACTAGGCCTATGACTTGGGCTAGATTTAAGAAGCTTAAAGAAGCGATGATGGCGCTGATTCAACAAGTTTAGGCCAAACAAGAGAAGTCCAATCCCTATTGGACTCAAGATAACATTCAAAGTCCTTGCAATGGTTTGCATGTGGCAGTTTGTTTAATTTGAACTAATGTTTCAGTTTTTTTTAATTATGTTTTATGTTTGTTAAATACATATTTATTTAATGTTTTGCATCATTATGTCTTGTTGGTATAATGCATCTTTGTTTAATGTTCTGCATTTATACATTTGCATCTTTTAAACTTGTATTATGTGTCTTGTTTATTAGAAGCATATTTGTTTAATGTTTTGCATTAATACATTAGCATCCTTTAATACATGCATTATATGTTCTTCATATTAAATAATCATGTATTTAAACATCTCATTTGTTAATAAAGTTTAAGCATGATTTAAGTTGCATGTTTTATTAGATATGTTGTTTTTATGAGTGTTTTAAGTTATTGTTTAATGCTTAATTATTTATTTTGTAGGTGACTTTTCATATGACTAAAGACTTTTCAAGTTAGACGGTTTTAAAGCTTTTAAAAGAACATTATGGAGGCTGTTTAATGGATGAAAGGATACCTTTCAAGTTTGATCAGTTTTGGAGTCTTTAACATTCATTATGATGTCACTTTAAGAGGATGTTACACAAGCCTTTACAATTTCGTTTCAAGGGAGTTGAAGGGACATCAGATAAGCATATTAAGGATACGTTAAGTCTTCATTAAGGAGAAGAGCCATGCCTTTTCAACTACACCAGAATCAAGTGAAGAGTTATGTCTCATTGGCTTCCCTACCTAAGTTAAAACGAAATTAAAGCTTGTAATTACCATAGTTAATTGCTAAAGATGAAAGGTCTTACATAGGAATTCGAATAGTCATAATAGTGTCTATAAATAGTTTGTAAAGAAAAACCTTGTTAGTTAATGAACATTTTTATAACCTGTGACAATTTTATCTCTTTGTTCTTGAAAGAACTTAGCTGAAATTATGAAGGTTCTCCTTGTGGCGTCAAACCTTTTCTTTCTTTTGAACTTGTCACTTTCATTTTTTCTTTCTGAAGTGTGGTGTTCTAACATACTGCTGGTTCCTATTTTGCTAAATAGCGGGTCATGGTTTATTTCTTCTTTTCAAAGAGTTGTTAATTATTTCACGATATAGAAATCAGGTCATGATCAATCATATCGTTGGTTCATTTCTAAGTGTTTGATTCGTACAAGTCATCCTTTCAATACCTTTTTTCATTATTTTCATCAACCCAGCTTCCATTATTCACTATTTCACCAGAATACCAAATCTAGATGCTACTAAAATTAGACAATTGGGAAATTCAACGTATTGTAATAGAATCTATGAATATGACCACGCATCACACTCTATTTTTACAAAATTTCATCATAATATATCTACATAACCCTTAATACATATGACCAGACGTCTATAGTCGTGCAGTTCAAGACCAAAGAAAAGGGAAAATACAAAGTAATGTTTTTGGCTTTGATTTTGGGTGAAGGTTCATCAAGAAGTGTTTTCTAGCTCAAATATAAGTACTATGGATGAATAAATAGGGTTAGGTTTTTAGCTCTGGGTGTATACCAAAAAATGTCTTAGGTTATCCCTATGTATCTCAATATTCACAAATTTAATCACCCAAACAATCACAATTTCAACAGTTTATCATACATACATACTAGCATGCTCATTTCTCTATATTTCCTATATCATATGGTACATTCAATTACTCAATGCCTATTTACAGTGTAATATATAAAACTTAGAAGTCTAATAATAATAAAACTTAAAATCATCTACTATCATGCCAAATTTATAGTAAATTCAATCAACCTATATACATGCTTCTAACTAATCACTTGTATTTCTATAAGCTCAAGCACACAATTGACAATAAAAATTAAAAGAAAAACATAAAAATTAAAAAAAAATTCTATGTTACACCCCACACTTTAGATAACACATTGTCCTCAATATGTAGTCTTGAAAAGATAAGAAAAGAAATTACCCGATTGATCATGGTATTGAAATGGTCTAATGGTGGGTGCCTCCTCATTTGATCATTGAAAGTTCGCGGCATTTGTGTTTCTGTCATGTGGGGATTTTATACAAAATTTCATAAATATATGAAAATATTTGTTCAGTTTTAATATTTCATCAATTACAATATCCAAAAAAAAAAAACAAGTAACTTTCCTATCATAAAATAAACTAAACTTAAAATTTGTCCTAGTGTATGTAAATTTTATTAAAATTTTCCTAATGTATGTAAATTTTACTATTCATCTTCCCCTTAAAGTCCTCTTTTTCTCCTCTCTTCCTTTTGCTTTCTTTGTAAAATTACAAACTGCTTATACACATCGTCTCCTAGCAACTGTCTTGGAGGGTTCATTTCCTTAACCATCTCCCCCATAGTTACACTGACTCTTTTATAAGATGCAGGAAGAAGGCTCTTTTTGCCTGATTTTTTACATATTCAATCCTATTTCAATGTATCCAAGTACCAACACATATCTTCTTCTTTTGTAAGATCACATAAACTAGAATGGCTTTTGACCACCTCCAAACTTACTAATGTCCAGAGTGTAAATATTGCAACTAAAGATTTGGAATTGAGGCGGCGTCTGTAAGTATATGGTTCAGGTTGTAATATAGTTACAACGAAGTAGGTGAGTACTCCAAGGATCGTACCTAAAGGAGGCAAGTAATAGATTAATTCTAACCTAAATGCCGATAGATTTAATTAGCATTTTAAATAAACTATGTTACGAATAAACATAAATAAATGGTTTTTGGTTTTTATAATTAATGAAGTCAAAATAACATAAATAAAATGAGTCTTTGAAAAAGAAGACTATAAACTAAATCAAATGTAAACATGGGTGATTAGCTCGCTTTGGTAGTCTAGGGTTTTCTTGTTCAATCAACTAGTCAATACCCCAACAGGATCTCCAGATACGTCCACTAAAATACTGAGTCGGCACGAACAACTTATCTTCTAACCTCACAGTCCATACCAGATCAGGGTTAACGTGTTCACGAATAGGCCATACCAAATTTCGGTCAATTCCTACCTTGATGAATTCATAGGGTTGCTAGACCTAGGGTTTATGTTCTTCCTTTCCTGAACAATTGATCCATTAAGAAATCTCTACAAAATAGTTAATTATTCATACCTTCACTCACTAATCTCCTATAAGAGGATTAGTACCTCATAGAATCAATAAACATCATAAACTTGATTTTGAATATATGTATAAAGAATAAAATAAGAGTAGAGTTCAGAGAATCCTATTTGTATTTGATATGAAGTGCTGAAATCCTCAAACATTTGATTGCGTCTATAAATCAAGTTCTTCGAAGAACATGAATTAAAAGAACTGGAAAGAAGTCTAAACCATAAGAGAAAGAAAAATTAAACAGAAAACTAAATTTTACATAGGAAACTAATAATATGAAAAGATGTCCTTTAATAAGTGTTTAAGAGCTTATTTATAGAGTTAGAGTTACCGTCGTCCTAAACCCTAGGTCAATTGATGGTCTCGTATTTAACTTTTGATTGTGCAAACCAAAACACCACTAGCTCGTAAGTGTTTCCCATAAAGAACCGATGTCGCGACACCCGAGTGCCTATGTCGCGACATCGAAGGTAGTATGCTCAAGATCAGGGTAGCTTCAGGGGTGTGTCGTGACATCCAAAGACTGTGTCGCGACACCGAAGGTAGTCCCAAGATTCTTGCATTCTGCTCCCTATGTTATGACATTGAACTTCCCGTAATCCAACATAGTGACTAGTATTGAGTTTGTACGCCCTTTGATGGTCTCCTGCATAGCCACTAAGTACATTAGCTCACCTTTGGGCCTCACTTGACTTGTAAGGTCAATAAAATACTCTAAATACACTTTTTATTATATTTAAACTAAACTATAAAAAATTAACTAAAACATAATGAAAATGCTTATATTCAAGCCCCTCAACTGTAAAAACTAGTTTAATCTGCTACACCGAATTACAACAGATCAAATTCCCCCACACTTAATTCATTGCTTATCCTCAAGCAAAGCAAATAAAAACACCAAATTAAAAGACGACCCTTCAGCAAGTACAGTACAAACATTGGTTTTGGAGTACATAACTAGGTATTTAATATTTACACGTAATCTTGACATGATATATAGCTGGCTTGCCAATTTTGATATCAAACACCTAAGTTTAGTATATTAAAAGGTACAAAACATTAAGGTTTTCAAATGTATAGATCCATCAATAAATTATACAAATAATATGATTATCCTAGCAGAATACAAATGGTCGTAAATACAATTATTTAATATGATGTTAGTTCATGAATAAGTCTACCTATATCACATAGGGATTTCCAGCTTGTAATTTTTTGAGGCTTAGGACAAGTATGGAATTCAAGAACAGTAAGCATCAAAAGAGTTTTAAGCACAAAAATAGTTTGGCACATCGTGTTGTTTCCTATTCTCCCCCTTTAGTAACCCTTACCCGCTCACCGCCTTATTTCCCCTTATTCCACCTTACTTATTTCTCTATATAAGAAGTCATGACATAATATAGCAGCTTCGGTTAGCTCATGAGTTTTTCTGCACTAATGAAAGAGTTTTTCTACTTTTGTAACTTTGTCACATTTTTTTCCTTTTTCAATACGTCTCACTCACAAATGCTTTTATTTTTCTTTTTCAAGTACATTTTCTACTCGTTTTGCTTCTCTTTTTGTATTTTCTTTTATTTGACACATAATGGCTAACCTACAATCACTATATCACACTATTTGTAACACCCTAACCTGTATCCACCGCAGGACTAGGGTTAAAGGTGTTACCGGACATATCGGAATATTTCACAAATATTTCATAATCATCACAACATTACAGTCACACATCAATAAAAAGTCCCTTACATAGGTCAACGAGACCTTATACATGCTTAAGAAAGGGGTCGGGACTGAACCAAATGCATACAAAATTTTTCCAAACTTAAACATTTTTCAAAGTTATACAGGTCGCACGCCGGTGTGAACAGGCCGTGTGTGTAACACTCCAAACTCGGCCTAGACGTTATGGCCGAATCTAGCGGTGTCATATTGAAGTGTTTTTCGAAACCGCGATTTCATTAAAAAAACCCTTCTTACTATTTAAAACTTGTGTAAAGTCTCAGTTTGTGTTCGTTTAATTTCAAAACGTGGTTCATTGAAAGCTAATTTAAATTAAAGAAGTTTAAAACATATGTTTTTGAAAACAGTAATTGGTTTGAGAACTCGTCTTTTCCTAGACTAGCAGTTTAAAGTGATTAATCAAAAGCCCAATTAAAAGTAAGTCCCACAAATGGTCTTATTACAAACCAGAAATCCAAAATAAAAAATACGAGTAAGTAATTTAACATAGCAGTAGGAGCAATCGTGTGGCCATCTCTGAGTCCCTCGTAGCACCACTCCGCCTAACGCTGGGGACTACCAATACAGTTAAAAACGGGGTGAGTTTATAAAAAGTCAGTGTGTAATCCTCTCCTAATACAAAAACAGTCAGTCATATAAACAGTATACAGAAGCAGTCTGGGCTTGAGCCCATTACAGTAATAGTTGGGCCTAGCCCAAAACAGTGTCAATTGGGCCTAGCTCATATCAATAATTGTTGGGCCTAGCCCATATCAGTAATAGTTGGGCCTTAGCCCATAATAGTATCAACATCAAGTGGCCCTAGCCCATTACAGAAATAGAGGCCGAATATATGTGGGCCTAAGCCCAATACAGTAACAGTGTCAGTAACAGAAATGCAACAGTGCAATTATGCAACCCATCCCAATCCAGCCAACACACCACCCGTACCAACCAACACACCATGTGGGGATAACATCGACCCAACCAGCCGAAGACACACAATATTGCAAAGCAACGCCGCCAAGAATAATAACGCATGGGGCCACCAAGATAACAATATCGCGGCAAAGGTCGCCAATGCGAATGGATAAGAGCCATAAATATGATAGCTATAAGCTATAAACATGTAACAGCCTAAACCCGGCCCGGACGTTATTGCCGAATCTGGCGTGTCACATTAAAGTGTTTTAGTGAAAACCTTGTTTTCATTGAAAACCCTTCTTTAAAATTCGAAACCTTATAAACTTATAAAAACTCTCATTTCAAGCGCAAAAGCTTATTTGAACTTATGATTTGTGAAAATCTGTCATTTTAAAATTTAGTTGCGGAGACGTAGAAAACATATTGTGATTTAGGAAACCCATATTCAACTTCTCGTAATTACAACGTATGAAAACAATAATCCAAATAATAACAAAAAGGAAAGGCCTTATTACAATTCAGACTAAAAATTACTTAATAAACTAGGAACTTAAATGCTTTTAAAACAAATCCAAGTCCAAGCTGTCTTGCTAGCTGGCCACCCAGAGTCCCTCCAGACATTGAACCTCCTATTGATCATTACCTGAGGAAATAAAAGAGCGGGTGTGTTTTCGCAAACTCAGTGTGTACACCCTCGTCGAGTAACAAGCATTCAATAATCACCATACTTCAAACATGCAATGCAATGCAGTGTAATGTAACCCACCCCAATAATCCATCCGCTACACTTTAGCTCCATCTGTAACGCCCCCTTACCCGAGACCATCACTGGAGTCGAGTATGAGACATTACTAAACTTATTTTAGCATTTAAACAAGTTTAAACAATTCTCATAGTAAACTGTCCATCTGCGTCACAGCCACTAAAAAAATCATATCTTGAGTTAAAAAACTCAAAAACCAATTCCATAAAATTTCCCTAAAACTAGACTCATATATCTACTTACTAATTTTTTTCTAGAATTTTTATCTGGGCCAATTAGTACAGTTTATTAGTTAAAGTCTCCCCTGTTTCAGGGTTCGACTACTCTAACCCCTTTGTATTACGAATCAGATATCTCTTTGTACAGAGTTTTAATGACTATGCCGTTTGTTTCTTATAAAACTAGACGCAATAAGGATTTCATACATGTAAGGTAAAACTCCTAATTGTTTTTGTAAAATTTATGGTGAATTTATAAAGTCAGAACAGGGGATTTAGAGATCGCTCTGATCCTATTCCATCAAAACTTAAATCTCTCATAAAATATAACTCATTTACGTGTTTCGTTTCTTCCACATGAAAATAGACTCATCAAGATTCGATTCCAAACTTATTCATCATTTAATTCCATTTCTACTGTTTTTAGTGATTTTTCAAATTGACATCATTGCTGTTGACTGATTCTATTTTGTGGCCAATTTTACCTTTCCAAAGATTTTCATGGTTTAGTTAAGACATAAAGTATACATATTATCATATATAAACTTGATTAGCCATTCCAATAGCTAATCATTCTCAAACATTTCCATTCCATCCGTGGGCCATATCGTAAGATTATACACACAAAATGATTGGAATGCTATACATGCCATATTTCCAAAAATTACAAGTCATTATACCGCAATTGTCTAGTGATAGTGTGAGCGTACCTCCGACCATCCCGATCTCCAAAATGACTTGTCAAAACTATATAGAATGAAAAGGAGGGAGTAAGCATAGATGCTTAGTAAGTCCATATGAAAATAACAAATAACTTAACAAAGCAACTATACCAACCAACATTAGCATAATATCACCAAAACATATATCACATTTCTATTCATCATTCATCATCTTACCATATTATTGTTGTCGTATCAAGTCTCAGCTCGAGGGTTAAGTACATACCTGTCCTAAGTTTCCATTCCACAACACTTACCAATATGTCACTTGTATCTTGAGTATTCTTCCATTTTACTAGAACTTTACCCGTTGAACACATTGGAATATAATTCGGATACGTGGAAAGTTTGCACATAAGTGCCACATATGTAGCCAAGCTACCATGTAACCCGCCCATAAACAAAACTCGAACTCAACTCAACGAGCTCGGGCATTCGCATCCATAAGTGAACTCGGACTCAACTCAATGAGCTCGGATGCCTAGTTACATCTCACGAACTCGGACTCAACTCAACTAGTTCGGACATTTGCATCCATGAGTGAACTCGGACTCAACTCAACGAGCTCGGATGCCCAAGTATCCTAATCTATTCCTAAGGTTCAACGGGACTTTCCTCGTTCGTACTCCTTTACCATTCTCCTTGGAATACTAGTGACGATACTTCGGTAGTCTTTCACATTTTTCACATAATTCATAAAATTTTTGCATGTTGTCCAACAATTACCACAAAGCATAGAATCGCATAATAACAATCATAATATCGTATAAATAGCATTAAATGATTTAAAATAACGGTTATATTACAATATTTACATATGAACTTACCTCGGTACAATATGTTAGAAATCAAGCCTATTCTTCAGAAACTTTATTTTTCCCTCGATCAAGGTCGATTCCACGTCTTTCTTGATCTAAAATAACACATTTAGCTGATTTTAATACTCATATTTATCAAAATAGTCCTTGACTCAAACTTTGGAAAAATTACATTTTTTCCCCTAAACTTTTGCATATTTACACTTTTGCCCCAAAGCCATCCTATTTTCTTATTTTTATGACATGCTAATCATTTTTCCCTTCTATAGAAACATCAAATTCACACTCTATCATGTATTTATGAACATTAGGTATTTTTACCGATTTTGTCGTTTTACTCGTTTTCACGTAAAATCGCTTAGCAAAAATTGTTTAACACAATTTCAAGCTTCATATTCTACCATAAAACATCAAAATAAACATATTTCACCTATGGGTATTTTTCCAAATATAAACCCTAGGTTAAATTATTGCTAGAATAAGCTAAATTAAGTTACCGGGACTCCAAAAACGTAAAGAACATTAAAAACGGGGCTTAGAATCACTTACTATGGAGCTTGGAAGCTTGAAACAAACCCTAGCTATGGAGAACCCTTGAAATTTCGTCCTAATGAAGAAGATGGAGACATTTTGCATCTTTTTCCTTTATTTAATCTTTTAATTACCAAATGACTAAAATACCCTTCATTACTAAACTTTCAAAATTTTCATCCACGTCCAATTTTTGTCCAAACCTTAGAAATTGGTCAAATTTGTATTTAAGACCTCCTCATTAATATTCCAAAGTAATTTCATACTAAAAACTTCTAGAATGCAAGTTTTGCAACTTATTCGATTTAGTCCCTAATTTTAACTTAAGCACTTTATGCATAGAATTTCGTCACGAAATTTTCACACAATCATGAAATCATATCATAAACCTCAAAATAAGTATAAAATAATTATTTCTATCTCAGATTTGTGGTCACGAAACCACTATTTTGATTAGGCCTTAATTCGGGATATTACAACTCTCCCCCCCTTTAAGGATTTTCGTCCTCGAAAATCTTACCGGTAAACAGGTGTGGGTATTGATTCCTCATAGTTTCCTCGGGCTCCCATGTAGCCTCTTCTACCCCATGTTTTTTCCGCAATACATTCACGAGAGCGATACTTTTGTTTCTTAGTTGTTTGACCTCCCGAGCTAAAATTTTAACCGGTTCTTCATTGTAAGTCATATCCGGTTGCAACTCGATTTCTGTTGGTGAAATCACGTGTGAAGGATCCGAACGATACCGACGTAACATAGATACATGGAACACATCATGAATCTTCTCTAATTCTGGTGGTAGTGCTAACTGATATGCTACTAGTCCAATTCTTTCAATTATCTCATACGGTCCAATGAAACGTGGACTCAATTTACCTTTCCGACCGAATCTGAGAACCTTCTTCCACGGAGACACTTTTAAAAACACTTTATCACCAATTTGGAACTCAATCTCTTTTCGTTTCAAATCCGCATAGGATTTCTGTCTGTCTGAAGCAGCTTTTAAACAATCTCAAATCACTTTCGCCTTTTTTCTTCGGTTTCCTTAATTAGATCAACTCTGTAGATTTGATTTTGTTTAAGTTCGGTCCAATATAGTGGCGTCTGACACTTACGACTGTACAATGCTTCATAAGGTGCCATTTTCAAACTTGTTTGATATTTGTTATTGTAAGCAAATTCTACCAGCGGTAAGTACCTTTCCCAACTACCTTGAAATTCTAATATACAACATCTTAGCATGTCTTCAAGAATCTGAATTACTCTCTCTGATTGTCCATCAGTTTGTGGATGGAAGGCAGTGCTGAAATTTAACTTCGTACCTAATGCTTCTTGTAGTTTTTGCCAAAATCGCAAAGTAAACCTCGGATCTCTATCTGAAATAATCGACAATGGTACTCCTTGAAGTCTAACAATCTCACTGATATATAATTCAACCAACTTATCAAGAGAATAATCACTGCGTACCGGGATAAAATGAGCCGATTTAGTCAATCTGTCGACTATTACCCAGATGGCATCTTTCTTCTTCGGAGTTAATGGTAATCCTGATACAAAATCCATAGTAATCCGATCCCATTTCCATTCAGGAACCATGATAGGATGGAGTAGTCCCGAAGGTACTTGGTGTTCAGCTTTCACTTGTTGACAAACTAAGCACTTTGATACAAACTCGGATATATCTCTTTTCATTCCGTACCACCAATACATTTTCTTCAAATCATTATACATTTTCGTACTGCCCGAGTGAACTGCCAAACAACCATTATGTGCTTCATGCAAAATCTTTTGAATCAACTCATCATTTTTCGGTACACAAATCCGGTTTTTAAACATTAAGCAACCATCAGAATTGATTTTGAAATCTGACCCCGTATCAGCTTCACATTGTTTTCTCTTGGCTTGCAAATCTTCATCGCTTTTCTAAGCTTCACAAAGCTCTTGTAAAAACATCGGTCTTGCTCTTAAATCTGCTAAAATTGAACCATCATCTGATACCTTTAACTGAGTATTCATAGCTCTCAAAGCAAATAGCAACTTTCTGCTCAAAGCATCGGCAACCACATTCGATTTTCTCGGATGGTAATCAATAACAAGCTCGTAATCTTTCAATAACTCCAACCATCTTCGCTGTCTCAAATTCAAGTCTTTTTGTGACATCAAGTACTTAAGAATTTTGTGGTCGATATATATTCGGTACTTTTCACCATACAAATATTGTCGCCAAATCTTCAAAGCAAACACTACAGCAGCCAGTTCTAAATCATGAGTCGGATAATTCATTTCGTGAGGTTTTAACTACCTCGGAGCATAAGCCACAACCTTTCCTTCTTGCATAAGTACGCATCTCAATCCATTTAGAGAAGCATCACTATACACCACAAATTCTTTACCTGACTCGGGTTGTACCAACACTGGTGCTTCAGTCAGTAACTTTTTCAATTCTTTAAAACTCTATTGACATTCTTCCGTCCACTCAAACTTAACATCCTTTCGGAGTAATCTAGACATAGGAGCAGCAATTATAGAAAATCCATTTACAAATCGCTGATAATACCCAGCTAGACCCAAGAAACTTCTAACCTCAGTTACATTTTTCGGTGGTTTCCAATCAACAATGGCCAAAATTTTACTAGGATCAACCCGTATACCATCACCTGAAACAATGTGACCCAAAAATCCAACTTCCTGAAGCCAAAATTCTCTTTTACTAAACTTGGCATATAACTGTTTATCTCTCAAAGTTTGCAAAACTATCCTCAAATGCTCAGCATGCTCTGTCTCATCTTTTGAATAAATTAAGATATCATCAATAAACACCACAACAAATTTGTCCAAGTATGGCCGAAATATACGATTCATCAAATCCATAAACACAACAGGAGCATTTGTTAATCCGAATGGCATGACCAAAAATTCATAATGACCGTACCTTGTTCTAAAAGCAGTTTTAGGCACATCCGACTCTTTTACTCGCAGCTGGTAGTACCTAGATCTCAAGTCAATCTTTGAAAACCATGTTGCTCCTTTTAGCTGATCAAACAAATCATCAATTCTCGGCAACAGATACTTGCTCTTGATTGTCACCTTGTTTAATTGCCGATAGTCAATACAAAATCTCATAGAACCATCCTTCTTTTTCACAAATAACACGGGAGCACCCCAAGGTGAAAAACTCGGTCTCACAAAGCCTTTGTCAAGCAATTCTTGCAATTGCAACTTTAATTCCTTCAACTCTGCTGGTGCCATTCTATACGGAGCAATCGAGATCGGAGTTGTTCCCGATATCAAATCAATACCAAATTCTACTTCCCTAACTGGAGGCATGTGACAGCCCTAATTTGACCCTAGTCGGAAAGTGGTTTCGAGACCACAAAACCGAGTCATAAAAATAATTAACCGTTATATTTTATGCTTATTGTATGTGAACATGCATGTGTGATAGATACATACCTTAATTTTGTTATTTGAATGTGAAATTTATTAAATAGGACTTATGTGAGACAATTGTGAAATGTGATAGCTAAATTGTAAAGTGGTCTATTAATGCATGTTGTCAAAAAGGTGGACTTGCATGTCAAATTAGCCATTTTTTTCTTAGTGGCCGGCCATGATATTGATTAATATATATTATATGTGTTTTATATTAGCATTTTAATATACAAAATAAATAAGAAAATAAGATAAAGAGTTAGTGGGAGGAAAAACCAAAGTGAATCCATTTTTTTTACTAGAAGGAAATTTTTGCTTAAATTTTCAGCTTAGGTGATGGCTATAATGAGGTAAGTACTAAGAAATTCTTGAAAAATTATGCATAGTTTGGATGATTGGTTTGAATGCTATCTATTCCATGTTTTAAATTTGGGTTATTTGGGGGTTTGAAATTTAGTCAAGAAGCTAGAACTCTTAGTATATATATATTTTTCTTTATTAAATTGGATAGTAATGTGGAGAATGATGAATTGTTAAATTGTTTTTAACTTGAAGGTAGAGGTTAGAATGTGTTTTAGGGAGATGTCGAATGTGGTTATTGTAGGTATCTTAAGAAATAATATTGTGGCTTGAGTTGCTAACAATCGGTTAAGGACTATGAGGATTAACAATTCCGGTATGATGTATAGGTGTTTATTACCATGTATTTAGATGATTTGAAGATTAAGTAGTGGCTTAAATTCTTAGTGGCAAATGGCTATTATGGTGAAATGCAAATGTTAATATTTAGTTGCTAGTGTTTATATGTGTGTTAGCCGAATTTGAACTTGAATAATGACTTGAGCACAATGTGTTGTATTGATATTATGCTTAAGTGAAATCATAGATATATATATAATGAAATTGATTGGTGATACACATGTTTAAATAATATGTATGCAAAGGATGTGTGAAAGAGTGAATTAGTAATAACCTGTTTGGGACAGCAGCAGTAAAGTGATTTTGGAAAATCACCATAAATTGTGGGAGTTGAGTTAGAAGCTGAACAAATTATGTAATTAAAGCTTGATGAGTCTAGTTTCTTATAAAAGAAACTATAAAAGCAAAGAATTGCCGATAATGAGATATTTGAAGTAATGTGGGACAGAGTCAAAATGACTTCTAGATCCCCTGTTTTGTTTTTATAAAATCACTATAAAACGTATAAAAATAGTCAAATGATGAAATTTATATGCTTAGACTCCTTAATGAGTCTAGTTTCAAATGAAATAAACAAGAACATGTTTTGAATTCTGTACAATGAGAAATTTATTTCGTAGTGAAGAGTGGTCATATTAGTCAAACAGTGAAACAAGGGAAACTTTAAGAAAAATCTGGTATTGATGGGCTAAACTAAAAATTATGAAAATTTTATGGATAAAATATAAATGAGTCTATTTTCAAGGAAAATTTACAGCAATTGATTTGAAGTTTCTTAGCTATAGTTATAAATAATTTAGTGACTGTTGCTCAGGAAGTCAACTTATAGTGAAATTGTGATTATATTGTAAACATTGATAAAAAAAATTACTAATGAATTGCTTATTGATTTCTTATAAGCTTACTATAATCTGTATGTGTGAAAGTCAAATATATATGTATTATATTCTGAAAATAATATTTGAATAGTCGATTAATGATTAGTTTAAAATTTGTTGAATTAAAGCTCAAGAGCATAGGGGGCAATTTCGAATAAGGGAAAGGAGAAAGTAACCGAGTAGCCATTTCGCAACCGTTCAAATATATCCGAGGTAAGTTTTAAGTAGTTTCCTTTAGTATATAATTGACGATGCCACTATAAGAGTATAGTAGGTAAATTGTGATCTTTGGCTTGCACTTGAATTAAGATGTATAATAGATAATGCATGTATATGACTTATAGTTTGATGGCCACTTTGAATTTAAGATTAAATGATGAAGAGAATGAGTGATATGAGATATAACTATTGAGCTGAAATGTGAATGATGATGTGCGTATCGAGTTTATATTCGAATGTAATATACGACTATTAAGTGATAAGGTGACTGATATGTGTTATGATCAAATGTGTATGAGATTGAAAATATCCGGACATGAGGTCCGCAGGCTATATGCTGGAAAAATATCCGGACATGAGATCCATAGGCTATATGCTAGAAATATATCCAGACTTGAGGTCTGCCTGGAAAAATATCCGGGTTAAAGACCCGCAGGCTTACGCTAGTAATGTATTCCGAGCTCTAAGATTTGACAGAACCGATGCCAGTAAGTTAAATAAGATTTCGACTTCGAATATCAGTGGTAAACATCGTTGCGTAAGTATTATATGTTTTACATGTTAAGGTTCGTGTTATGTGCTTATATTTGAATTGATTTTTAAGTGATTTATTAGCATCAAGGCACGATATATACATATATATGTGTGTGAATGAATTCGGTATTTGAGGATAAGACAATAATATAATTGGTTAATGTAAGTCACCATATGAAAGAATGTGATTAAAGGTATTAGTATAATCTATGTAAATAGTGAAATATGTGCAAGAAGTCTTGTGTATAAATACATACATATTCGGCCAAGGGGTTTTGTAACTAACGTACTAGTGTATATTTGGTCAAGTGAATTATAATTAGAATACAAGTTTTGTGATACTCAATGTTCAATTTTAATGACCAGCCTAAATAGTATGAATTGCTTAAAACTTACTAAGCCTCGAAAGCTTACTCTGTTTCTTGTCTCTCTGTTTTCTAGATCGTTGATTTTTGGCCACCGACTCAGGGATCGTCAGCAGTTCATCGTACTATCGAATTTGTTGGTACAGTTATTTTGGTCTCAATATGGCATGTACAGGTTGGACTGTTGACAAAAATTATATTTTGTAATTTGTAAATATCTTGGCCGTATGGAAATGGCACTTATGACTTATAAATCTGTATGTATTCAGTTCGATTTATGCTTGGGTTGGTAGATTATGTGATTGAAATTAAATGTTTAGCTTGGTAATACCTCATTGCCCATACCGACGATCGGACACGGGCTAGGGGTGTTACAAGGCAAACCCGGCAATTCTTCTGGAAATATATTTGCAAACTCACACACAATCGGCACTGATTCAACTTTCTTTTCAATTTCTTTTGTATTAATTACATACGCCAAATAAGCTTCATAACCCTTCCTCAAATATCTCTGAGCCGACATCGAAGAAATCACACTAGATAGTGCCTCTGATTTGCCTGATTCAACTCGTAGAATTTCACCACTTTCACACTTTAATTCTATAACCTTTTCTTTGCAATTTAATATAGCATCATGCAATGTCAACCAATCCATACCCAAAATAACATCAAATTCATCAAACAGCAACAACATCAAGTCGGCCAGAAAGTAATGACCCCGAATTATTAAAGGGCATTTCTTGCATACTTTATTAACTATCACACATTTGCCTAATGAATTCGACACTCTAATCATAAATTCTGTGTTCTCAACAGGTATATTCATACTAGACACCAGTTTCATGCACATATATGAATGAGTAGAAGTGGGATCAATCAAAGCATTAACATTAACATCATAAAAAGAAAATATACCAATAATTACGTCGAGTGATGAAGCATCTTCACGTGCCTTTATGGCATAAGTTCTAGCTGGAGCTCTTGCTTGTGTTTAATCACTGAATCTCTAACTACATTCTTGCTGCTTGCTTCATTTTCAGCTTTTCTCGAATATCTTCCCCTCGAGTCTGCACCACTAGCTTTTACACTCTGAAATTTTTCTTTCTCAACTCTCTCTGGGCAGTCTCTAATAAAATGATCCAGAGAACCACACCGAAAACATT
The DNA here is from genome assembly GCA_025698465.1 of Gossypium longicalyx. Classification (NCBI taxonomy): domain Eukaryota; kingdom Viridiplantae; phylum Streptophyta; class Magnoliopsida; order Malvales; family Malvaceae; genus Gossypium; species Gossypium longicalyx. The sequence goes on from CM046998.1 coordinate 58,569,819, forward strand.
CATTCGCTCTACATGGGCCAAAATGATTCCTACCACACTGCTGACACTCAGGCTTAACAAATCTCGTATTTCCCACACTAGCCGCAGAAGTAGTCTGAGATTTAAAACCCACATTTTGCTTCTTAGAATTTCCATATGATTGCCGGCCAAAACCTGAGAACGAGGATTCATATTTCTAGATTTTCTAGATTGTTGTGAAAGTGAACTGCTCGTCGATCTTTTCTTCCAACTTCTAGTCTCAGCCTCTATTTTTTTCTTCTCTTTAAGTAGTTCTTCAGCTTTGCAAGCTCGATCAACAAGTACTACCATTTCTTTTAATTCAAGAATCCCAACAAATACTTTGATATCTTCATTGAGTCCGTCTTCAAATTGTCTGCACATTTTAGCCTCTGTAGGAATGTATTCTCTAGCATACTTACTCAACCTGACGAACTCCCTTTTGTATTCAGTAACTGTCATGTTCCCCTGCTTCAACTCAAGAAACTCTTTACACTTTTGATCAACAAATCTTTCACTGATGTATTTCTTCCGAAATTCTTCTTGAAAGAATTCCCAAGTCACCTTCTCTTTCGGTACCACTGAAATCAATGTCTTCCACCAATGGTAGGCTGAATCCTTCAACAATGATATAGCACATTTCAAGCATTCCTCAAGTGTACAAGACAATTCATCAAATACCCGAATAGAATTCTCGAGCCAAAATTCTGTTTTCTCAGCATCATCATCAACATTTGCCCTAAATTCTTTGGCCCTTTGCTTGCGAATTCTATCAACTGGGGTTCTATGAAATTTCATCAGATCCATACATTGAGGCATCGGGGGTACAGGTTGAGGAATCACAGGAGAGGTAGGGGAGGTTGAGCATTCGGGTTCGTACGAACGAACTCGGTGTACCATGCTTTCATCATCTGAAGAAAGGCTTCCCGAGCCCCTTCTCCTCCTCCTTAACAAACAGTAGGAGGTTAACTTTCAGTCGGCACCGCCCCTTCATCAGGAGCTGGCACATTGCTCTCTACATCATCAACCACATTTGGATCGGGATCCATTTACTAAAAAAAATCATTTAAAAAAAAATCAGGAGTCGTCACACTATCACAATATATAAATATGGCATGTATAGTAAAATTCGTACTTACACCACGTTAGTCCAAAAACTAACTAAACCTGCTCTGATACCACCAAATGTAATGCCCCCTTACCCGAGACCATCGCCGGAGTCGAGTATGAGACATTACTAAACTTATTTTAGCATTTAAACAAGTTCAAACAATTCTCATAGTAAACTGTCCATCTGCGTCACAGTCGCTAAAAAAATCATATCTTGAGTTACAAAACTTGAAATCCAATTCTGTAAATTTTTCCTAAAACTAGACTCATATATCTACTTACAAATTTTTTTATAGAATTTTTGGCTGGGCCAATTAGTACAGTTTATTAGTTAAAATCTCGCCTGTTTCAGGGTTCAACTACTCTGGCCCCTGTGTATTACGAATTAGATATCTCCTTGTACAGAGTTTTAATGACTATTCCGTTTGTTTCTCATAAAACTAGACGCAATAAGGATTTCATACATGTAAATTACAGCTCCTAATTGTTTTTGTATAATTTATGGTGAATTTATAAAGTCAAAACAGTGGATTCAGAGATCGCTCTGACACTATTCCACCAAAACTTAAATCTCTCATAAAATATAACTCATTTACGTGTTTTGTTTCTAAAATATGAAAATAGACTCATCAAGCTTAGATTCAAAAACTTATTCATCATTTAATTCCATTTCTACTATTTTCAGTGATTTTTCAAATTCACGTCCCTGCTGCTGACTAATTCTATTTTGTGGCCAATTTTACCTTTCCAAAGATTTTCATGGTTTAGTTGAGACATAAAGCATAAATGTTATCATATATAAACTTGATTAGTCATTCCAATAGCTAATCATTCTCAAACATTTCCATTCCATCCGTGGGCCATATCGTAATATTATACACACAAAATGATTGGAATGTTATACATGCCATATTTCCAAAAATTACAAGTCATTATACCGCAATTGTCCAGTGATAGTGTGAGCGTGCCTCCGACCATCCCGATCTCCAAATTGACTTGTCAAAAATATAAAGAATGAAAAGGAGGGAGTAAGCATAGATTCTTAGTAAGTCCATATGCAAATAACAAATAACTTAAGTAACTATACCAACCAACATTAGCATAATATCACCAAAACATATATCACATTTCTATTCATCATTCATCATCTTACCATATTATTGTTGTCGTATCAAGTCTCAACTCAAGGGTTAAGTATATACCTGTCCAAAGTTCCAATTCCACATCACTTACCAATACGTCACTTGTATCTTGAGTATTCTTCCATTTTACTAGAACTTTACCCGTTGAACACATCGGAATATAATTCAGATACATGAAAATTTTGCACATAAGTGCCACATATGTAGCCAAGCTACCATGTAACCCGCCCAAAAGTGAACTCGGACTCAACTCAACGAGCTCGGGCATTCGCATCCATAAGTGAACTCGAACTCAACTCAACGAGCTCGGATGCCTAGTTACATCTAACGAACTCGAACTCAACTTAACGAGTTCGGACATTTGCATCCATAAGTGAACTCGGACTCAACTCAACGAGCTCGGATGCCCAAGTATCCTAATCTATTCCTAAGGTTCAACGGGACTTCCCTCGTTCGTACTTCTTTACCATTCTCCTTGGAATACCAGTGACGATACTTCGGTAGTCTTTCACATTTTTCACATAATTCATAAAATTTTTGCATGTTGTCCAACAATTACCACAAAGCATAGAATCGCATAATAACAATCATAATATCGTATAAATAGCATTAAATGATTTAAAATAACGGTTATATTATAATATTTACATATGAACTTACCTCGGTACAATATGTTAGAAATCAAGCCTATTCTTCGGAAACTTTATTTTTCCCTCGATCAAGGTCGATTCCACGTCTTTCTTGATCTAAAATAACACATTTAGCTGATTTAATACTCATATTTATCAAAAAAGTCCTTGACTCAAACTTTGGCAAAATTACATTTTTGCCCCTAAACTTTTGCATATTTACACTTTTGCCCCAAAGTTCGGAAATTAAACTTCATCCTATTTTCTTATGTTTTATGACATGCTGATCATTTTTCCCTTCTATAGAAACATCAAATTCACACTCTATCATGTATTTATGAACATTAGGTATTTTTACCGATTTTGTAGTTTTACTCGTTTTCACATAAAATCGCTTAGCAAAAGTTGTTTAACACAGTTTCAAGCTTCATATTCTACCATAAAACATCAAAATAAACATATTTCACCTATGGGTATTTTTCCAAATATAAACCCTAGGTTAAATTATTGCTATAATAAGCTAAATCAAGTTATCGGGACTCCAAAAACGTAAAGAACATTAAAAACGGGGCTTGGAATCACTTACTATGGAGATTGGAAGCTTGAAAAAAACCCTAGCTATGGAGAACCCTTGAAATTTCATCCTAATGAAGAAGATGGACATATTTTGTCATCTTTTTCCTTTATTTAATCTTTTAATTACCAAATGACTAAAATACCCTTCATTACTAAACTTTCAAAATTTCCATCTATGTCCAATTTTTGCCCAAAACTTAGAAATTGGTCAAATTTCTATTTAAGACATTCTCATTAATATTCCAAAGTAATTTCATACTAAAAACTTCTAGAATGCAAGTTCTGCAACTTATTCGATTTAGTCCCTAATTTTAACTTAAGCACTTTATGCATAGAATTTCGTCACGAAATTTTGACACAATCATGCAATCATATCATAAACCTCAAAATAATTATAAAATAATTATTTCTATCTCAAATTTGGGGTCACAAAACCACTATTCCGATTAGGCCTTAATTCGGGATATTACACCATCCCCCAATACACTTCATTTGGGGATATAAATATCGACCCACCCAACTAATACACTTCAATGGTAGCCCAGTTACAGAACCACCTTCATTGTAGCAAGCTGCTAATCATATAATCGGCTTAAAAAGCTTGTGGTGGTTCCACGATCGTCAAGCGACCATGCGATCCTCATATACTTCCTCCGTTCAAAAATTCCCAACCCATATGCAACCTAAGTAGAATATCATATGTATGCATGTCACATCCAAAAACTTACCTTCCACACCTAGGGGTATTTTGGTCATTTTTGCCTTTAGGGGAATTTCGGTAATTTTCCCTTTCTTTACGGTTTTCACTTACGTTGGCCCGTTAACAAATCCCGTGAGCTAAGATGAACGAATACTATGCACCAGGTAGGATTCTAGAGAAGAGGAGGTGAGTCATTAAGGCCGCTTAAGTACCAAGCTCTCTCTAGATCCAATCCTAGACATGCATATACCCGTTGCCACACCTTAACCCTTTGACTTGTCCACGGTCGCAATTAATCAATTAAGTTTTATGTAGTCATCATATACTAGGCCCAAAACCCCTTTACAAAGCCCAGTCAAATTCACATACCTGTATATGGCCCACTAGGCCCAATCATATTCCTATGGCCCATTAGGCCCAAATCACATTTATATGGCCCATTAGGCCTGAATCACATTTATATACATGCTCACATACAAATTTTCCATCACATAGCATCAAATATCAATTTTGCCTATTATGGGCCCAACAGCCCATCAGGCCCATTAAGCCTATTCTGGCTCGGTTGGCCAAATCATAGCCCAAGTCCATGGAATCGCCCATGAGGCCTCAGAAAACCTATCAGTTTCCCCCTTACGAGTGTTTGCGCACTCACAAGTCTGTCATAGCCAAACTTTCAGCTTTTCGGCATTTTAGCTTTTCGGCATTTCGGCTTTTGCCGATCTGCTTGTGTGTGCAGTGTATGTACACACCTGGTAAGCAAGCCTACTACAATTCCCTTAGTCACCAACCTACAAATGATATCACCCTTCAATTAATCACATGCTTAATACATATCTTTACTAAAACCGAAACCTCACCTTTCACCTTACCTTGCGTGACAAGTATAAAAGCCCCTTCTTAAATCACTAACCTCGATCAACTCCTAGATCTACACCAATCTTAACTATTAAAACCAGAATAATTGGTGATTCGTATCCAACACAAGTCCCCTTACTTTAACTATGAACATTCGGCCACCTTAGCCAATGGAAGAGGAATACTTACCAAAACCGCAAACACCTAGGAATAATTTCGGCAGAGAGCTAAGATCCGAGATCAGATACTAAATCCCTACCACAGTTGATTAGAAAGAGTGAGGAACGAACAGTGAAATATATTCTTAGCAAAAACAATTGGAAGAACAACACTTACACTAGATTTGACCGAAGTAAAAGGAGTAGTAGTTGCACCAAGGGTATTCAGCCAAAGAATATTCGGCTTTCAAGCTTAGTATGGTGAATAAATTTTATTTGGCACAGATTACGGAAGAAGAGTAGAAGAAGAATCGGCACAAGAAAAGAAAGAATAAAACAAAGGTTTTTGGATTTTTGGATCTTGAAGAGAAAAGGGTTTCTAATAACAAGTGAGAGAGATTTTGGCATTAGCCTGGCAACCTTGCATTCGGCACCTATTTATAGCCCCTATAGTCGAATTTCTTGACCTTCAATTCCCCATTCAGCTCCATCACTTCCCTCTTCTCATCTTCTCATTTTTCTCCCTGATAACCCCTTGATCCTTTCCTCAAATTTCTCTTTTGAACACTCCCCTTAGAGTCCATCTTCACTCCACTTTCTAGCTTCTAGAAGGCCAAAATTAAAATTCTAAAAATACTAAGCTAGGATTTGAACCTTGGATCTCCTTGCAAGCTACTAACGCCACCTCCCTACACTCTAAGTGGCGTCACTTAGCCACTCCACCGCAAGGCTTTTTGATGCCATTTTCCCCTATCTTTATTTAAAAGCCCAACTACTTGCCATCAGGGTTCCTTTTAATTATTAATGCATAACTTTCTTTTCCCCTAAGTTCGGACTTAAACCTTAGCCAAGACCTACTATCACCTACTTAACCAAAAATACCTAGCACATTTTTTTATCAGAACCGAAAAAAATAAAATTTGAGATTTCGGGATTTTTGAGGCGTTACAACTCTACCCCGTAAAAGAAATTTCGTCCTCGAAATTTTACCTGATTCAAAAAGTTGAGGATATTGGCGTTGCATCGCTTCCTCAGGTTCGCAAGTAGCCTCTTCAGCCTTGTGATTCTGCCAAAGCACTTTGACTAATGGAACAAACTTCCTTCTTAGTACTTTGACATCTCGACCAATTATTTGTGTGGGCTCTTCCTTGTAAGTTAGGTCTGTCCTGACCTCGATTTCCTTAACCGCCACGACATATGAAGGATCTGAGCGATACCATCTTAGCATGGAAACATGAAACACGTCGTGGATCTGGCTTAGTTCAGAAGGTAATTCTAGCTGATAAGCAACTGCCCCAATCCGCCTTACAACCCGATATGGCCCAATGAACCTTGGGCTCAGCTTTCCCTTCCGTCCAAACCTTAATACATTCTTCCACGGGGAGTCCTTAAGAAAAACTAAGTCCCCCACTGCATACTCTATCTCTCGTCGTTTAAGGTCAGCATACGACTTCTATAACATCCTTATTTTTGGGTTTTCATAATTTCTGAGAATTTGGTAAATTTTTAAAAATTTGGTATTTGGTAGTGAAAATTCTTAGTTGGAATATGTAAATGGGCCGATGGAAGGCCCACGGGCTGGCCAAAACCTGGAAAATTTTTTGAATTTTGGAATTAAGGAGTTAGGAGCGTTGGATAGGTGGCCTTATTAAAAGACGAGGGTAAAATGTAACACAAAAGAGCCCTTGGGAAAGTGGCTAAGTGACGCCACTAAGGAGCTAAAAATATGGCGTATAAGTAGTTGAGGAAGGCCAGGGTTCGATCCACTAAGCTGGCAATTGTGGTGCTCTTTTTATGTCTTGAGCAGGCAGGAGTTGGAAGTTGAATGAAACTCTGTTGGAGAGCGTTTGAATCAGTCAAACGCATAGATTAAGGAGTGATAAGGGGAGAGATTTTGGGGATTTGGAGAGAAGCTAAGAGTTGGCCGAATAGTGGGAATTGGAGAGGGGATTTCGGTAGAGGAGTATTTGGCTAGTATTTCGGCATTTAAGGACTTAGTTGTGCCGTTTTTCTTCTATTTAAACATCATAGGGTTATTCTTTACTTCCCTTTTTTCTTCTCTAGCCGAAATCACACTCTCTTCATCCAGTTTTCTTTCTTTTTTTTATTTCCAAAACCGAACAATACTTCTTTTCTTTTCATCACCTTTGCCGAATAGTCACAAGAACCGAAACCTTTGAAGATTGGTTGTGTCGTTTGCTTTTAGACCAGAATCTTTTTTGCTCTCTTTATTTGTGGTTACTGATCCCTTCATCTGGTCAGCACTCAAAACTTTCGTCTATTCATTATTTCAGGATTTAGAAGCCGAAATCACTGAAGGCATAGGGGAGGTTGTCGACTTCTCTAGATTGATTATAACTTTGGATTGGTTCGTATATGTGTGTTAGTTTACAAAGGAGGTGATCAACGAGGAGCGTTGGATTAAAGGCGTGGGCGCAGCTAGATTTAGATCTAGTGCATCTAAGTCGACAAAGGTAAGGTTTCATGGCCATTAAGGTATTGGCCGAATATGGTAAGAGAGTTCTTGCATTGGTTTCATGGATTCATAATTTAATCGGTTAAGTGGTGGATTGTAGGAATCATCGCATAGACGATTTCGTGGTGGTAGTTGCAAATCAGGTGTGTAACGAACCTTCTTTCGTAGCTTAACTCGATATTTGCCGAAAAGTCGAAATGCCGAAAATTCTGGCACTTCGAGGATTCGTGAGCATGTGAATGCTCATAGGTTTGTTAGATACGCTAAGTTTGATGATCGGGATCATTGGTACAGATAAGGGCATGATTTCCTGCATCACGGTAAGTTGGGCCTTGAGGGGCTAAAATCGAGCCCAATGGGCTTTCGGGCCCATTTGGGTAAGTTTGGTAGGAAATGGAATCTAGATAAATTACACATTAAGACAGTTAATAGGCTAAATGGGCCTAGATGACTAAATCGGCTATGTAGGGCCTATTAGGTGTTTTTGGCCCAATAATTCAGTTTTGCTAGAATGGGCTAGAATCGCCGTTTAAACACTTGAAATTGTTGATAATTGATAATGAGCATGGAAAACCCTAATAATTGACAAAATAATGAAATTACCCTTATAATGTGAAAATGACCATTTTGCCCCTAGGTGGAAATGACCATTATACCCCTAGGGTTATGTTATAATTAAGATGCATGTGATACTGTTTTTGTACATGATATGCCATGATATGCACATGATATGCCATGATATAATCATATATGCATGGATTGGGTTTTATATGAACGGAGGAAGTGCTAAAAGGGCTTTGCCCCAGTTTACCGAAAAGGGCTTTGCCCCAGTTATTAAAAGAGGCTAGGCCTCCAGTAATATGATAAAGCAGCTATGCTGCCAGTGGAGAGTATTGGTTGGGTGGGTTGAGTTATTCCCCACATAGAGAGCTTGGCTGGTACGGGTGGAGAGTAGCGGTTGGGTGGGTTGATAGTTTCCCCACATATGGATATGGGTTTGCATACATGCATTGAGATTTACATATTTGATTGTTATGAAGATGGGCCAGTGGGCCATACCGTTTACAGAATAAGGCTTCAGCCCAGTGATATGAATTATGAAAAGGCTTCGGCCCAGTGAGTTTATATATGAACAAGGGCTAAGGCCCAGTAACTATTAAACAAAAGGCTTCGGCCCAGTAACATGATTAATGAGAAGGCTTCGGCCCAGTATGCTTGTGTTGATTTGGGCTCTGAAAGGGGCTTGTTGCACACTGAGTTTCCAAACTCACCCCCCATTTCTTTAACCTTGTAGGTGAGCCTTGATGAGGAAACTTGGAGCCGGAGGGGATTCAGAGTGGCCATGATGATCGTTTTTGAACTTTGAAATCAGTAAACAGTTTTATATTATAGTATTATCTTAACTGTTAACATTATTTGTTTTGGGGTTGTAATAAGGCCATTTTAACTATTCTTCTGGGGTTATTTTTATTTTTAATAACTCTATGTTTTTCTGATAATAAATCAAAATGGGTTAGACTTAGGGCGCGTTTTCAAAATGATACTCGTTTTCAAAATAATGTAACGATACAATTAATCGGTTTAATAAAAATATCTACTTAAATGGACTTCAACTCATTTATCAGAGTGTGCCAATGGTTGTGGGCATGTCTAGGATTGGATCCAATCGAGAGCTTGGTACTTAAGCAGCCTTCATGGCTCACCTCCTCTGTTTCGGATACCTACCTGGTGCACAGCTTCCATTCACTTTGTTAACTTAGCAAAAGATGATCTTTTTAAACAATAAAATGAATCATGGGTTTTTAAAACTTCAATGAGACATGTCGGATTCAGCCATTACATCTGGGCCGGGTTTGGGGTGTTACATTTAGTGGTATCAGAGCCCGATTGCAACAACTCAGCTGTGGGTTTCTAAACAGGTTTAAAATCAAGAATTTCAAAATAAGGGTATTTTAAATCAATTTTTTTCCTATTCTCTGTGACCAAATACATGTTTTTGTTTTAAATGGTTTGGAGAAAGACGTGGCAAACTGAACCCCCGGTACCAAGTCTGTAAGTGTACTTTCTTTTACACCGTGTGATATTTATATGATGCTATAGATAGAACTAAGACCCTACTATGATACTTTAGATAGGGTAAAGCTGTAAAATAGTAGGATTGAGACTGTAGCTAGGCTACGATATTGCGAAAACAATCCCTGAATTGCTATATGTCCATAAGATATCTCATAATAAACAACTAAAATATTAAACTGATGTCATAAAATTTGTAAGCAGATAATTTGATATGAGTACAAGAGAAACTCGTGGACGAGGCCGCAGACGTGGTCGCGAAAGGGTGCAAGCTGAATCTTCATCCTCAGGGCATAGGCCAGCTGAGGAGGCATTTGTGCCACAGGCAACTGAGGTTGGGTCACATGATCGGGCTGCGGGGGATGATGCTTTGTCCCAAGCAATGTTAAGGGTCTTGGAAAGGGTTGCTGGAGCTAGCACCGGGACAGTGAATAGGGGATCCATCTCTGAGCGACTCGGGGCTAACGGAGTAGAGGTTTTTAGGGGCGTATCTGGAGTAGCCCCAAACGTGGCTGAATATTGGCTAGAGGCAACAGAGCAGATTATGGACGACCTAGATTGCTCTATAGAACAAAAGCTGAAAGGGGTCGTGTCGTTGCTACGAGATGAGGCATACCAGTGGTGGATCACTATAAGGGAGAGTACCCCGATCGAACGAGTAACTTGGGAACTATTCAAGAGTGCTTTTAAGGGGGTATGTTGGAGCTAGTTATGTGGATGCCCGTCGAAAGGAATTTTTGAATCTAGCTCAGGGCAATCAGACTGTTGCGGAGTGTGAGGCAGAATTCTTGAGGCTGAGTCGTTATGCTAGCAGGATAGTTGCGACCGAATATGAGCGCAGTGTTCGATTCGAGGATGGCCTCCGCGATGAGCTTAGGGTGCTGATAGCTCCACAGAGGGAGCGTGATTTCGCTGTGTTGGTGGAGAAGGCTAAGATAGTCGAGGAAGTAAAACGAACCGAATGGCAGAATCGTGAGAGGGATCGACCCAGATTCAGGAGGGATTCCGGACCCTCGAGTACTGCAAATAAAAATGTCAAAAGAGCTAGAACGGAGGAACCAGTTCGACCAGCTCCGGTTAATACTTTTAGACCTCAGGTTTGCAAGGACTGTGGCAGAGCGCATATGGGGGAGTGCTGGAAATGAACTGGGGCGTGTTTTCGATGTGGGTCAAAGGAACATAAGTTCAGAGAGTGTCCTCGGAGAGCAGCTCAGGATCAAGCTGTGGAGCAAAGAGGTGTTCAACCGCAGCGAGGAGGACCACCACCACAGAGAGGCCGTGGGCAAGGTAGAGGTGGCAATGGTAATGGACGAGGACGTAGGGCACCTGGCAGGAGTACTGGACACGCTGAAGCTCGACAGCCAGCGTTGGTTTATGCTGCACGGCATCGTGAGAAGGGTGATGCTCCTGATGTTATAACCGGTACGTTCCTCATTCATGGCAAGCCTTACACTGCTTTGATTGATGTGGGTTCCACTCACTCGTATGTTGCTTGTGATGTATCTGGGGCATTGGGTGTGCTTCCTGAGGAGACTGTGAGTGAGGTATCAGTGATAAGTCCTTTGGGACACTCGGTTAAGGTAGATAAACTCTTTAGGGAAGTGCCTTTAGAGACACAAGATAGGATATTTGTAGGGGATTTAATGGAGCTGCCATTTGGGGAATTTGATCTTATTTTGGGTATGGACTGGCTAACTAAACATAGAGCGACATTGGATTGTGCTGTTAAGAGAGTGGTGCTAAGAACTATCAAGGATGAAGAGATAATGGTCATAGGGGAGCGAAGGAACTATTTGTCCAATGTTGTCTCGGCTTTAAGGGCTGAGAAGTTGATTCGGAAAGGTTGTGAGGCATTTTTAGCATTCGTGAGTCAAGCTGAAGCTGAGTGGATGATTGTGGAGTCAGTTAGGACCATCAAAGAATTTCAAGATGTATTTCCAGAAGAACTTCCTAGACTGCCTCCGAATAGAGAATTTGAGTTCGGAATCGACTTGTTACACGGAATACTCCAGTCCATTGCACCTTATAGGATGGCAAACAAAGGAGTTGGTGGAACTTAAGGCTCGATTCAAGAGTCATTAGATAGAGGGTTTATAAGACCAAGTGTTTCTCTGTGGGGTGCACCAGTGTTGTTCGTAAAGAAGAAAGATGGGACCATGCGGATGTGTATTGATTATCGGCAGTTGAACAAACTGACGATCAAGAACAAGTATCCTTTGCCAAGAATTGACGATCTGTTCGACCAACTAAAAGGAGCCTCGATATTTTCTAATATTGACCTTCGGTCAGGATATCATCAGTTGAGAGTCAAAGAAGAGGATATCCATAAGACGGCATTCAGAACTCGATATGGTCACTACGAGTTTCTGGTTATGCCCTTTGGTTTGACTAATGCACCAGCGGCATTCATGGATTTGATGAATCGGGATTTCAGCCGTACTTAGATCAGTTCGTAGTCGTTTTATCGATGATATCTTAGTGTACTCAAAAATGGAAGAGAAACATGATGAGCATCTTCGTATTGCGCTGCAAGTGCTAAGGAAAAAGCAACTCTATGCAAAGTTCAGTAAGTGTGAGTTTTGGTTGAGTGAAATAACATTCTTGGGGCATGTTGTGTCTCATCGAGGATCGAGGTAGACCTCGGAAGATTGAGGCGATTCTGGTGGAAAGCCATCGAAGTCGATGAATGTAAATCAAGTTTTTTGGGGTTGGCGGTGTTATTATCGAAGATTTGTGGAAGGATTTTTCGTGTTGGCAGCACCGTTAACGAAACTTATAAGGAAGGGAGCACCGTTTGTTTGGACAAAGAAGCAGTAAGAGGCTTTTGAAAAGTTAAAGAAGGTTCTGACTGAGGCACCAGTATTGATTCAAATGAGTCCGGTAAGGATTTCACTGTGTGCGATGATGATGCGTCACATGTAGGTTTGGGCTGTGTGTTGATGCAAGAGGGTAAAGTGGTTGCTTATGCTTCACGACAGCTTAAGCCTCATGAGGTAAACTATCCTACTCATGACTTGGAGTTGGCAGTGGTGATCTTTGCGCTTAAGATATGGAGGCACTACTTGTATTGGGAGAGATGCATTATCTATATGGATCATAAGAGTCTTAAGTACTTGCTGACTCAAAAGGAGTTGAATCTTAGACAGCGAAGGTGGATAGAGTTGTTAAAGGACTATGACTGTTCGATTGAGTACCATCCAAGTAAGGAAAATGTCGTGGCTAATGCGTTGAGTCGAAGGACTGTGGTGGAATTGAAGGCAATGTTTGCTCGCTTAAGCTTGTATGACGATGGAAGCTTATTGGTAGAATTACAAGTGAGACCGACTTGGGTGGACCAGATTAAGAAGTAGCAGTTGGTGGATGAGTCGTTGGTTTCTCGGTTTCAGCAAGTTGAGAAGGGGGAGAATCTAGACTTTGGATTAAATGGTGATGGGGTTCTTTTTTTTCGAGGAAGAATTTGTGTGCCAAAGGACTCTGACTTGAGATTGATGATTTTGAGGGAGGCACATGGTGGACCTTGTGCTATGCATCCAAGAGGGAGTAAGTTGTATCGAGACTTGCGAGAGCTATATTCGTGGCCTGAGCTCAAGCGAGAAGTGACCGAATTTGTGGAAAAATGTTTGACGTGTTAACAAGTAAAGGCCGAGCATCAACTGCCTTCAGGATTGTTACAGCCAGTGAAGATACCACTTTGGAAATGGAAAAGGGTAACCATGGATTTTGTGAGTGGTCTGCCATTGACACCTTCTAAGAAGGACTCAGTTTGGGTGATTGTGGATAGGTTGACAAAATCTGCCCATTTCATACCTGTCCGAACCGATTACTCACTTCAAAAGTTGGCCAAGTTGTATGTGGCAGAGATAGTACGGTTGCATAGAGTGCCAGTATCAATAATTTCTGACCGAGACCCAAGGTTTACATCTCAGTTTTGGTAGAAGTTGCATGAGGCATTGGGAACGCGATTGGATTTTAGTACGGCTTTTCACCCTTAGTCGGATGGGCAGTCAGAGAGGGTTATCCAAATTCTAGAAGATATGTTGAGGGGTTGTGTTATCGACTTTAGGGGCAGTTGGGAGGATTACTTGCCCTTGGCGGAATTCGCGTATAACAATAGTTACCAAGCAAGTATTTAGATGGCTCCTTATGAGGCACTGTATGGGCGAAGGTGTCGTTCGCCTACTTGTTGGGCTGAGTTGGGGGAAAGGCAAGTACTTGGACCAGAGTTAGTAGCGAATACTGAAGACAAAGTTAAGGTGATCAGGAATCGGTTAAAGGAGGCAGCGGATCGACAAAAGTCTTATGTTGATCTAAAGCGTAAGGATATGGAATATGTTGTAGGGGACATGGTCTTTTTGAAGGTTTCACCTTGGAAAAAGATATTGAGGTTTGGTAAGAAGGGCAAGTTGAGTCCACGGTTCATTGGGCCTTATCGGATCCTTAAGCGGATAGGGCCGGTGGCTTATCAGCTAGAGTTACCTCCAGAGCTGGATCGTATTCACGACGTCTTTCATGTGTCCATGCTAAGGTGATATCGTTCTGACCCTACTCATATCATGCCAGTTATAGAAATCGAGGTACAACCGGACTTGACTTTCGAGGAAGAACCTGTGCAGATACTTGACCGTGCTGTCAAGGTGTTGAGAAGAAAGTCAGTCCCACTGGTGAAGGTACTTTAGAGGAACCATGGCAAAGAAGAGGCTACTTGGGAGTCCGAAGAGGCGATGCGTCAACAATATCCTCAACTGTTTGGCTCAGGTAAAATTTCGAGGCCGAAATTTCTTTAAGGGGGTAGAGTTGTAACATTCTGATTTTCGGGTTTTCGTAATTTTCGAGAATTTGGTAAGTTTTTAAAAATTTGGTATTTGGTAGGGAAAATTCTTAGTTGGAATATGTAAATGGGCCTATGGAAGGCCCCTGGCCAAAACCCGGAAGAATTTTTGAATTTTGGACTTAAGGAGTTAGGGGCGTTGGATAGGTGGCCTTATTAAAAGACGAGGGTAAAATGTAACACAAAAGAGCCCTTGGCAAAGTGGCTAAGTGACGCCACTAAGGAGCTAAAAAAGTGGCGTGTAACTGGTTGAGGAAGGCCAGGGTTCGATCCACTAAGCTGGCAATTGTGGTGTTCTTTTTATGTCTTGAGCAGGCAGGAGTTTGAAGTTGAATGAAACTCTGTTGGAGAGAGATTGAATCAGTCAAACGCATGGATTAAGGAGTGATAAGGGGAGAGATTTTGGGGATTTGGAGAGAAGCTAAGAGTTGGCCGAATAGTGGGAATTGGAGAGGGGATTTCGGCAGAGGAGTATTTGGCTAGTATTTTGGCATTTAGGGACTTAGTTGTGCCATTTTTCTTCTGTTTAAACATCATAGGGTTATTCTTTACTTCCTTTTTTTCCTTCTCTAGCCAAAATCACCACTCTCTTCATCCAGTTTTCTTTCTTTTTTTTATTGCCAAAACCGAACAATACTTCTTTTCTTTTCATCACCTTTGCCGAATAGTCACAAGAATCGAAACCTTTGAAGATTGGTTGTGTCGTTTACTTTTAGACCATCATCTTTTCTGTTCTCTTTATTTGTGGTGACTGATCCCTTCATCTGGTAAGCACTCAAAACTTTCGTCTATTCATTATTTCGGGATTTAGAAGCCGAAATCTCTGAAGGCATAGGGGAGGTTGTCGACTTGTCCAGATTGATTATAACTTTGGATTGGTTCGTATGTGTGTGTTAGTTTACAAACGAGGTGATCACGAGGAGCGTTGGATTAAAGGCGTGGGCACAGCTAGATTTAGATCTAGTACATCTAAGTCGACAAAGGTAAGGTTTCATGGCCATTAAGGTATTGGCCGAATATGGTAAGAGAGTTCTTGCATTGGTTTCATGGATTCATAATTTAATCAGTTAAGTGGTGGATTGTAGGAATCATCGCATAGACGATCTCGTGGTGGTAATCGCAAATCAGGTGTGTAACGAACCCTCTTTCGTAACTTAACTCGATATTTTTCGAAAAGCTGAAATGCTGAAAATTCTGGCATTTCGAGGACTCGTGAGCATGTGAATGCTCATAGGTTTGTTAGATACGCTAAGTTTGATGATCGGGATCGTTGGAACAGGTAAGATTTCCTGCATCACGGTAAGTTGGGCCTCGAGGGGCTGAAATCGGGCCCATTTGGGTAAGTTTGGTAGGAAATGGAATCCAGATAAATTGCACATTAAGACAGTTAATACCGTTAGGGAATATAGGCTAAATGGGCCTAGATAACTAAATCGGCTATGTAGGGCCTATTAGGGGTTTTTGGCCCAATAATTCGGTTTTGCTAGAATGGGCTAGAATCGCTGTTTAAACACTTGAAATTGTTGATAATTGATAATGAGCATGGAAAACCCTAATAATTGACAAAATAATGAAATTACCCTTATAATGTGAAAATGACCATTTTACCCCTAGGTGGAAATGACCATTATACCCCTATGGTTATGTTATAATTAAGATGCATGTGATACTGTTTTTGTACATGATATGCCATGATATGCACATGATATGCCATGATATAATCATATATGCATGGGTTGGGTTTTATATGAACGGAGGAAGTGCTAAAAGGGCTTTGCCCCAGTTTACCGAAAAGGGCTTTGCCCCAGTTATTAAAAAAGAGGCTAGGCCTCCAAGAATATAATAAAGCAACTATCTTTGCCGATGGAGGAGAGTATTGGTTGGGTGGGTTGAGTTATTCCCCACATAGAGAGCTTGGCTGGTACGGGTGGAGAGTAGCGGTTGGGTGGGTTGATAGTTTCCCCACATATGGATATGGGTTTGCATACATGCATTGAGATTTACATATTTGATTGTTATGAAGATGGGCCAGTGGGCCATACCGTTTACAGAATAAGGCTTCGGCCCAGTGATATGAATTATGAAAAGGCTTCGGCCCAGTGAGTTTATATATGAACAAGGGCTAAGGCCCAGTAACTATTAAACAAAAGGCTTCGGCCCAGTAACATGATTAATGAGAAGGCTTCGGCCCAGTATGCTTGTGTTGATTTGGGCTCTAAAAGGGGCTTGTTGCACACTGAGTTTCCAAACTCACCCCCCTCATTTCTTTAACCTTGCAGGTGAGCCTTGATGAGGAAACTTGGAGCCGGAGGGGATTCAGAGTGGCCATGATGATCGTTTTTGAACTTTGAAATCAATAAACAGTTTTATATTATAGTATTATCTTAAGTGTTAACATTATTTGTTTTGGGGTTGTAATAAGGCCATTTTAACTATTCTTCTGGGATTATTTTTATTTTTAATAACTCTATGTTTTTCTGATAATAAATCAAAATGGGTTAGACTTAGGGCGCGTTTTCAAAATGATACTCGTTTTCAAAATAATGTAACGATACAATTAATCGGTTTATTAAAAATATCTACTTAAATGAACTTCAACTCGTTTATCAGAGTATGGCAATGGTTGTGGGCATGTCTAGGATTGGATCCAATTGAGAGCTTGGTACTTAAGCAGCCTTCATGGCTCACCTCCTCTGTTTCGGATACCTACCTGGTGCACAGCTTCCATTCACTTTGTTAACTTAGCAAAAGATGATCTTTTTAAACACTAAAATGAATCATGGGTTTTTAAAACTTTAATGAGACACGTCGGATTCGGCCATAACGTCTGGGCCGGGTTTGGGGTGTTACAACTTCTGCCTATCCGAGGCCTCCTTCAACCAATCCTGAATCAATTTTACCTTATCCTTAGTATCAGCTACTAACTTAGGGCCCAAAACTCTCCCTTCGCCCAACTCCGTCCAGCATGTTGGAGTTTGACACTTTTTCCCATACAGTGCTTCATACGGAGCCATCCCAATGCTTGCTTGTTAGGTATTATTGTATGCAAATTCGGCTAACAGCAAAAAGTCCTCCTAGCTACCTTGGAACTCAATCACACATCCCCTCAACATATCTTCCAATACTTGGATCACCCTTTTCGACTGTCCATCAGTTTGAGGGTGGAATACCGTACTGAAGTTCAACCTAGTACCCAGTGCCTCATATAGCTTCTTCCAAAATCGCGAAGTGAAACGTGGGTCCCTATCAGATATTATGGATACCGGCACTCCATGCAATCTTACAATCTCTGCCACATACAGGTTAGCCAACTTTTGTAACGAGTAATCGATGCGAACCGATACAAAATGGGTAGACTTCGTTAACAAATCCACTATATCCCATATCGAGTCTTTCTTAGTAGGTGTCAAGGGTAGCCCACTAACAAAGTCCATAGTGATCCTTTCCCACTTCCAGAGTGGAATCTTTACTGGCTGAAGCAATCCTAAAGGCAACTAATGCTCCGCCTTCACCTTTTAACAAACCAAGCATTTTCCTACGAACTCCATAACCTCAAGCTTAAGTCCAGGCCACCAATAAAGCTCATGAAAATTCCGATACATCTTGTTTCTGCAAGGATGCATAGCATAGAGACTGCTATGTGCTTCCTGTAGAATAGATCGCCTTAGCTCATTGTCCTTAGGCATACACATTCTCCCACGGAAACACAACACCCCTTTACTAGTCAACCCAAATTTCGATGTCTCACCATTCCCTACTTGCTTAAAATGAGCACCTAAGGTTTCATCCATTAATTGCTTACTCCTTATCTGCTCGATCCACATCAGTTTTACTTGAAGCTTAGCTAACAAGCTACCATCATCCAACAAACTTAAATGGGCTAGCATAGCTCTCAAATCTGACTTAACCCTACGACTCAACGCGTCGGCTACCACATCCGCTTTGCCAGGGTGGTATTTAATTGTACAATCATAATCCTTCAATAATTCCACCCACCTACGCTACCTAAGGTTAAGCTCCTTTTGGGTAAGGAGTTACTACAAACTCTTGTGGTTCGAATAAATTACGCACTTCTCCCCGTATAAGTAATGCCTTTATATTTTAAGCGCGAACACCATTGTAGCCAGCTCCAAGTCATGGGTTGGGTAATTCACCTCGTGAGTCTTACGTTGCCGTGACACATACACAACCACCTTTGCTTCTTGCATTAATACACATCCCAAGCCCATATGCGACGTGTCACTATAAACCGTAAACTCCTTCCCAAGCACTGGCTGAATCAACACAGGGGCCTCAGTTAAAACTTTCTTAAGTTTTCCAAAACACTCTTGCTGCTTGTTTGTCCAGACAAACGATACTCCCTTCCTCAACAACTTAGTTAAAGGTGCAGCAATTACTAAAAAACCCTCAACAAACCGCCTATAGTACCCTATCAAGCCCAGAAAACTTTGAATTTCTGACATCGACTTGGGTGCTTTCCAGTCTAACACCGATTCAATTTTCCGGGGATCCACCTTAATCCCCTCGGCTGACACCACATGTCCTAGAAAAGTAACCTCCCTTAGCCAGAATTCACACTTACTGAATTTGGCATATAGCTGCTTCTCCCTCTAAATCTGCAACACAATCCTTAAGTGTGCATCATGCTCATCCTCATTTTTTGAGTACACCAAAATGTCATTTATAAAAATTACCACGAACCGATCCAGGTAGGGTTGGAATACCTGATTCATGAGATCCATGAAAGCGGCAGGTGCGTTCATCAGCCCAAATGGCATCACCAAGAACTCGTAATGCCCATAACGAGTTTTGAAAGCTGTCTTCTAAACATCTGCTTCCTTAACCCTTAATTTGTGATATCCTGAGAGTAGGTCAATCTTCAAGAAAACAGAAGCTCCCCTAAACTGATCAAAAGGATCATCGATTCTCAGTAGAGGGTACTTGTTTTTAACAGTTAACTTGTTTAACTGTCGACAGTCGATGCACATTTGCAAGGTTCCATCCTTTTTCTTCACGAATAACACCAGTGCTCCCCATGGAGACACACTTGGTCGTATGAATCCTCGATCCAACAATTCTTGAATCTGTGCGTTAATTTCCACCAACTCCTTTAGTGCCATCCGATAAGGAGCGGTAGACATTGGAGCTGTACCAAGTAACAACTCAATTCCAAATTCTACTTCCCTGCTGGGTGGCAACCCAAGCAGCTCTTTAGGAAAGATATCCTGAAATTCCCTAACTATTCTCAACTCACTAACAGCAAGGCTCTTAGCCTCTGTATTACTAATATAAGCCAAATAGGCTTTGCATCCCTTTCGTACTAACTTCTTAGCTTTCAACGCTGAAATCACATTTGATAGGTAATTCCGGCATTCACCAATCACCATTACTTCCTTATCCTCTGCCGTCCTTAACACCATTAGCTTTGCAGCGCAATCTAAGGTGGCTCGGTGCTTTACCAGCCAATCCATACCTAAGATTAAGTTGAATTCGCTAAACGGCAGCTCCATCAAATCCGCTGAAAAGGTAACTCCTTGGACTGCTAAGGGTACCTCCCTAAACAACTTATTCACTCCTACCGACTGCCCTAATGGACTGATCACAGTAATCTCATTCGCAGTAATTTCAAACATATCACCCAAAGATTTAGTCCTATTGTATGCAACATATGAATGCGTCGATCCAATATCAATCAATGTTGTGTAAGGTAACTCATATATAGAGAACATGCTCGTTATCACGTCCAGGGCATCCTCATCTTCTCGATGACGAGCAGCCTAAACCAAAGCTGGTTGTCTCGCCTCATCATAGCCTGCATTTTTGCCTGGTGCTCCACGTCCACGACCATTGCCGTTACTGCCCCTGGCCTACCCATGACCTCTTGGTGGCAGTTGACCACCCCTTGGTGGCGGAGCACCACCTCGACCCATGATCGGCACCTGAGCTAGTATTTTAGGGCAATTCTTAATCCTATGCTCCAAGGATCCACACACTAGACAAGCATCTGTCCTCTTCCAACACTCGCCTAAATGACCTTTCCCACAAACTGCACAAGGTGGCACCCTTGGATTATCAGTAGGGGGCCCTGCTCTAACTGGCCCATCGTTTCTGGCCCTAGCCCTAGGCCTCTATCCAACATTCGGAGTCTCAGCCTCCCTCTTATTCTTACCCCTTTCTTTTTCTTGATTTAAGCACTCAGCGCGCTTTACCTCCTCTACTATCTTTGCTTTCTCCACCAACTCCGAGAAAACTCACTCCCTTTGTAGAGCTATCAATACCCTAAGGCTATCTCTAAGTCTATCCTCAAACCTAATGCAATGCTCATATTCTGTTGCTACCATTACTCTTGCATACCTACTAAGGCGTAGAAACTCCGCTTCATACTCCGCCACCGATTTGTTTCCTTGGGTCAAGTTCAGGAACTCCTTCCTTCTAGCATCCACATAGCTTGTACCCATATAATTCTCTTGGAATGCAGCTATGAAAAACTCCCAAGTGACCCGCTCTGGTTGGGTGCCATCTTTCACCGTCAACCACCACTGGTAGGCTTCTTTCCTAAGCAGTGACACTACCCCTTTCAGTTTTTGTTCCGATGAGCAGTCCAAGTCCTCCATTGTCCTTTCAGTGGCCTCCAACCAATATTTTGCCACATTAGGAGCCACGCCAGCCACGCCCTTAAAGATCTCAGCCTCATTCGAATGAAGTCGCTCTAAAATGGACCTCCGATTTCCACTGCCATTATTGGGCCCAGCGACCCTTTCCAAAATCCTTAGCATTGCCTGCGACAATGCATCTTCTCCCACGGCCTGATCATACAGTCCATTCCCAGCCACAGGTGAGGCCGGAGCCTCTTCTACTCCAACATCAAGCATATGGCCCGATGTCGACGATTCAGCCCTAACACTTTCGCGGCCTCGACCACGGCCTCTTGCACCTCTTCTAGCACTTATTGTCGATTCTCGTATTATTTGGATTAGAAAATTTTTTGAACTTTTAGTTAGTTTCAATAATTAACCAATGTCTTATGAAAGTATTAAAAGAGAAGATTGTTTTCGAAAATCCTCTATAGTTTCAAGATCCTACAGGCTTCAGTTCCATTCATCATCTAAAGTATCCCTCTATTTATCTACTGTATAACAATTTAAACAAGCTTAAGAACAGAAGAACTTACTTGGTTCGACGTCGGAGGCTTGGTGTGCCACTTAGCAAGTTTTCCCTTTTTCCAAAATATTGTGATCCAAAAAATATTTTTTTTTTAAATAGAAAAAGAAACCAAATAATAATAAGGCCTACTTCACAGCTCGAGTTTTGTAATCTAGGCTCTGATACCACTAAATGTAACACCCAAACCCGGCCTGGACATTATGGCCGAATATGGCGCGTCACATTGAAGTGTTTTAGCGAAAACCTTATTTTTATTGAAAACCCTTCTTTAAAATTCGAAACCTTATAAACTTATAAAAAGTCTCATTTCAAGCGCAAAAACTTATTTAAACTTATGATTTGTGAAAATCTGTCATTTTAAAATTTAGTTGCGAAAACGTAGAAAACATACTATGATTTAGGAAACCTATATTCAACTTCTCGTAATAACAACATATGAAAACAATAATCCAAATAATAACAAAAAGAAAAGGCCTTATTACAATCCAGACTAAAAATTACTTAATAAACTAGGAACTTAAATGCTTTTAAAACAAATCCAAGTTCAAGCTGTCTTGCTAGCTGGCCACCCAAAGTCTCTCCAGACATCGAACCTCCTATTGAGCATTACTTGAGAAAAATAAAAGAGGGGGTGAGCTTTCGCAAACTCAGTGTGTACACCCTCGTCAAGTAACAATCCATCCGCTACGCTTCAGCTCCATCCCCCGATACACTTCATGTGGGGATATAAATATCGACCCACCCAACCGATACACTTCAATGGTAGCCTAGTTGCGGAACTACCTTCTTTACAGCAAACTGCTAATCATATAATGGGCTTAAAAAGCCTTCATTGGATCCACGGTCGTCAAGCGACCATGCGATCCTCATATACTTCTTCCGTTCAAAAATTCCCAACCCATATGCGACCTAAGGAGAATATCATATGTATGCATGTCACATCCATAAAACTTACCTTCCACACCTAGGGGTATTTTGGTCATTTTTGCCCTTAGGGGCATTTTAGTAATTTTCCCTTTCTTTACGGTTTTCACTTAGCTTGGCCCGTTAACAAATCTCGTGAGCTAAGATGAACAAATACTATGCACCAGGTAGGATTCCAGAGAAGAGGCGGTGAGTCATTAAGACCGCTTAAGTACTAAGCTCTCCCTAAATCCAATCCTAGACATGCATATACCCGTTGCCACACCTTAACCATTTGACTTATCCACGGTCGCAATTAATTAATTAAGTTTTATGTAGTCATCATATACTAGGCCCAAAACCCTTTTACAAAGCCCAGTCAAATTCACATACCTGTATATAGCCCACTAGGCCCAATCATATTCTTATGGCCCATTAGGCCCAAATCACCTGTATATGGCCCATTAGGCCCAAATCACATTTATATGGCCCATTAGGCCCAAATCACATTTATATACATGCTCACATACAAATTTTCTATCACATAGTATCAAATATCAATTTTGCCTATTATGGGCCCAACAGCCCATCAGGCCCATTAAGCCTATTCTGGCCAGGTTGGCCAAATCACAACCCAAGTCCATGGAATCGCCCATGGGGCCTCAGACAACCTATCAGTTTCCCCCTTATGAGTGTCTGTGTAACACCCCTTACCCATGTTCTAAGCCGGAACAAGGTATGGAATATTATAGATCACGAAAACATGAAATCACACATTTACCTGATCTTACATAATTAATTCCTCTAGCTTGAACAAAATAGATAACATTAACAGATCTACATAAATACAAGTAAATTATCAAATTTTGAAAAGTAATATTTTAAAATAAATTAATTATGACATATAACAAAATGATTCAGCCCTCTTTACATGCCATAATTCCAAAATAGTGTTTACAAAGTACCAAAAAGTATTGATAATGTGGATGGGTCTCCGACGATCTCCAAATCTCGAGCTGGCTTAGTAATTCTATAAGACGAGAAAAAGAAAAGAAGGTAAGCATATAGCTTAGTAAGTAAGTACGAAATTGATATTCAATTTATCAAAGTAAAACAATCATACTAGTATATAATCACATATTCAGGACAGGCTGCTTTTTGGAGTCCCGGTTTAAAAAAAAATCATATCTCGAGCTACAAAACTAGAAATCCAATTCTGTAAATTTTCCCTAAAACTAGACTCATATGTCTACTTACTAATTATTTTCTAGAATTTTTGGTCTGGACAATTAGTACAATTTATTAGTTAAAGTTTCTCCTGTTTCAGGGTACGACTACTCTGACCCCTGTGCACTACGAACCAAATTTCTTCCTGCACAGAATTTCAACGACCATTCTGTTTGTTTCCCCTAAAAAAATACTCAATAAGGAATCCATGCATGTAAGGTATGACTCTTAATAATTTTTTTACAATTTATGGTGAATTTCTAAATTCAGAACAAGGGATCTCAAATTCATTCAGATCCTGTTTCACAAGAATTCAAATATCACACAATATAGAATTCTTTTGCTTCCCCTGTTTCTTTTATGTGAAAATAGACTGATTAATATTTATTTTCATATATCATTTGCATTTTTATTCAACTTCCACGATTTTTGGTAATTTTTTAAAATTATGTAACTACTGCTGTCCAACACTGTTTTATTTCTAACATTCATTCTTGCATAATTTCACCTAGCCCTTTTTGTTATACTAGAATTCACTCAATTATCGAGCACATAGCTCCAAAGTTTTCATAAACATAAATTTTCACATATCCACCTTATAATAACTTTCACATATTACCACTTTATCGATTTTCCCCGTTGAACTCAACGGAAAAATAACAAATATACCATTGTTTACACATATTTCCCCCTTTCCACACTTATAGCCGAAGCTATATAATATGCATAGTAGCCTGCACTTAGTACTACACATGCGACCAACAATCCGGTATACGTAGTAGCCTGCACTTAGTACTACACACGTGACCTCACCATCTGATACACGTAGTAGCCTGCACTTAGTACTACACACGTGATCGAGGTCATTGAGTACGCATAGTAGGCTGCACTTAGTACTACACACGTGTATTCACAATGGGTCATTCATATTGTTCCTGTTCCGAAGGTTCAACAGGAAAATTCTTTCCTTTTCACTTTTAACACTTATTCATAATCTAATTAAATTTGCAAATTTCCATCATTTAATCATTCTATGGACAGTCACCAATTCATATGATAACAACATAAAATAACATAAAAAAATCGATAAATTATTCATGTACGAACTTACCTCGGTGCAAACTTTAGAAATATTATAATTTAGTCCGAAAGCTTTTCTTTTCCCCGATCATGATCGATTCCTCGTCTTTCTTGATCTATAACAACACATTTAGCTCATTTAACACTCATACTATTTATTTCAATCCAAAAATCACATTATGGAAAAATTACGTTTTTGCACCCTAACTATTACAAAATTATGATTTTGCCCCTAGGCTCAGAAATTTAATTTCAGTCCTTATTCTTATGTTTTATGACATGCTAAACATTTTTCTCTTCTATGGAAACATCAAATTCTTACTCTAACATGTACTTATGAACATTAGGTATTTTACCAATTAAGCCCTTTTACTCGTTTTCACTCAAAATCGAATAGCACAAGTTGTCTAACATAATTTAAAACCTCATATTCTATCATAAAACACCAAAATACATAGATTTCACCTATGGGTATTTTTCCAAATATGAACCCTAGGTTGAATTATTGCTAACATAAGCTAAATCGAGCTTCTAGGATTTCAAAAACATAAAAATCATTAAAAATGGGGCTTGAAATCACTTACTATGAAGCTTGAAAGTTGAAGAAACCCTAGCTATGGAGGAGAGCAAAATTCGACAGCAACTAATTGAGAAGATGACCATTTTTGTGTTATTCTTCCCATTTTATTTCATTTAATATACAAATGACCAAAATGTCCTTACTACTAAACTTTCCGAAAATTTCATCCATGTCCAATTTTTGTCCATAAACTTAGAAATTGGTCAAATTGCTATTTAAGACCTCCTGATTAATATTCCAAAGCAATTTCATACTAAAAACTTCTAGAACACAAGTTTTGTAATTTATTCGATTTAGTCCCTAATCTCAACTTAAGCGCTTAATGCATAGAATTTCATCACGAAATTTTCACTCAATCATGAAATCATATCATAAACCTCAAAATAATTATAAAACAATTATTTCTATCTCAGATTTGTGGTCAAAAACCACTATTCTGATTAGGCCTTAATTCGGGTTGTCAGAGTTCGCGCACTCGCAAGTCTGCCGTAGCCAAACTTTTAGCTTTTCGGCATTTCGGCTTTTGCCGATCTGCTTTTGTGTGCAGTGTATGCACACACCTAGTAAGCAACCGTGCTGCGATTCCCTTAGTCACCAACCTACAAACGATATCACCCTTCAATTAATCACATGCTTAATACATATCCTTACTAAAACTGAAACCTCACATTTCACCTTACCTTGCGTGACAAGTATAAAAGCCCCTTCTTAAATCACTAACCTCGATCAACTCCTAGATCTACAACAATCTTAACTATTAAAACTAGAATAATTGGTGACTCGTATCCAACACAAGTCCCCTTACTTTAGCTATGAACATTCGGTCACCTTAGCCAATGAAAGAGGAATACTTACCAAAACCACAAACACCTAGGAACAATTTCGGCAGAGAGCTAAGATCCGAGATCCGATACTAAATCCCTACCATAGTTGACTAGAAAGAGTGAGGAAAGACCAGTGAAATAGATTCCTAGCAAAACCAATTAGGAGAACAACACTTACACTAGATTTGACCGAAGTAGAAGGAGTAGTAGTTGCACCAAGGGTATTCGGCCAAAGAATATTCGGCTTTCAAGCATAGTATGGTGAATAAATTTTATTTGGCACAGATTACAGAAGAAGAGAAGAATCAACACAAGAAAAGAAAGAAAGAAACAAAAGTTTTCGGCTTTTTGGATCTTGAAGAGAAAAGGGTTCCGATAACAAGTGAGAGATATTTTGGCATTAGCCTGGCAACCTTGCATTCGGCACCTATTTATAGCCCCTATAGCCGAATTGCCTGACCCTCAATTCCCCATTCAGCTCCATCACTCCCCTCTTCTCATCTCCTCATTTTCTCCTTGGTAACCCCTTGATCCTTTCCTCAAATTTCTCTTCTGAGCACTCCCCTTAGAGTCCATCTTCACGCCAGTTCCCATCTTCTAGAAGGCCAAAATTAAAATTCTAAAAAAACTAAGCTAGGATTCGAACCTTGGATCTCCTTGCTAGCTACTAACGCCACCTCCCTACTCTCTAAGTGGCGTCACTTAGCCACTCCACCACAAGGCTTGTTGATGCCATTTTCCCCTATCCTTATTTAAAAGCCCAACTACTTGCCATCAGGGTTCTTTTTAATTATTAACGCATAACTTTCTTTCCCCTAATTTTGGACTTAAACCTTAGCCAAGACCTACTATCACCTAATTAACCGAAAATACCTAGACATTTTTTTATCAGAACCGAGAAAAATAAAATTCGAGATTTCGGGATTTTTGGGGTGTTACAAAACAGGATGGCACAAAGCCATCAGTAGCTGTAATAAAATTGGCACAAAGCCATTAGTAGCTGTAATATGATCGGCATAGAGCCATCAGTAACAGTAATATGATCGGCACAGAGCCACGGTCAAGATGGCACGAAGCCATAATCGGGATGGCATTGAGCCATAATCAGATCAAGTGGCTTAAAGCCGTTAGTAGGTCCACAGTCGTCTCGCGCGACCCATGCGACATTAACAGAATAGTCCATAATCGTCTCGTGCGACCCGTACAACCTTAACAGAATAGTCCACAGTTGTCTCGTGCGACCCGTACGACCTTAATAGAACAGTCCACAGTCATCTCGTGTGACCCGTGTGACCTTAATAGAAAAGTCCACAGTCGTCTCGTGTGACCAGTGCGACCTTAAGAGAATAGTCCACTTCCTCTATATACATTATCCCAACCCCATGCATTATGTCGTGCGTGTATGCAAAACACTTAAATATCATATGGCATGGTCAATCAATCATATACATATATCATAAGCACATCAGTCAAACCGAACATAAGGGCATAATTGTCATTTGTCTCATAGGGTTATTACAGTCATTTTACCCCACGGGGGTAATTCGGTCATTTTACCCTACGAGGGTAATTTGGTCATCTAATCAATTTGGCCTAAACATGCTTATCAGCCCATCCGAAGGTTTACAGTCGCCCCGAGTGACTTTTGCAACCCTAACGGTCCTATCGGTGAAAATAGGCCCAAGGCCCATTATTCGGTCCAAATGGGCCCACACGCTCGTGTGGCCCTTTGGCCCAGAATTAGCCATGGCTATGCATACTACACAACCCAGTCCAAAGTTTGTCACTTATCGAGGATTTTATCTGTGCGGGGTCCACGAGCCAATTGGGCCCACACAGCCCACTTCAGCCAATCGAGGCCCAGAATGGCCTATTCCATGTGTGCGACATGACAAGGCCCACTATTTTCCACCTAACAGTTAGATTTACACAAGCGGGCCCACGGGCCTATCGGGCCCATTCGGCCCATTATGGCCTAAGCCCATGAATTCGTTCATAGCGGCCTTTTTTGTCGTACACCCATGTTTCGTGGGCTCGGTTTACCGTACGTGCGATCGCACACTCTAAGCCCCTCTTTTCAACTTTTCAGCTTCTCGGTATTTTGACATTTCGACATTTGCCGACCTATGGTCAAATCAATGTGTGTGGGTTCACACACTCTTTCGGCTTTTGACCGATTATCAAATACGGTAGTACTACACACTTGATGCGATTTTTTATAAAACACTATCGAGCACTCCGAGACCTGCAGATAAGAACAAGATAGTTCACTACTCCACAATTCGCCGCGAACAATTCTGTAAAGACCCAATACCAACATCAATTCACATTTCATATCCAAGGGAAAAAGAAAAACTTTCCTTTAACACCACAAAAATATAGCCACTTTACCTACCAACCGCGTAACAGTAGAGTCGCACTACTCCAACAGTAACCGAGTCATTCCAACCCTTAACCTTCATAAATAAAATAGTCGATCGATTCTGCAACACCCCTTACCCGTATCTGACACCGGAACAGGGCACGAGGTATTACCGAACTTGAGTACTTGTAATCATTTAAAACCGAGACATAAAATTTCATCAAATTTTAAACTTTTCAAACATATATAATTCGTCCCTTAAAAGGGCCTACGAGGCCCAAAACAATCATTGAAATTGGTTCAGGAACAAACCGAAATCTTCCAGACACTTAGAAAATTTTTTTTTCACCAAAGCAAGGTCACACGCCCGTGTGGCATGTGACACGACCGTGTGAGTAGACCGTGTGGTCTTCAAACGCCCATGTCTGGACCCCGTGTAAAAATTAGCTAGCTACTGACTTGCTCACACGGCTAGACCGCACACCCGTGTGGTGGCCGTGTTCTTCACACGGCTGAGACACACGGCCGTGTCTCAAGCCCATGTGTATCACATTAGGCTATTTTCCAAGGCCTTTTTTGTGTTCTTAACTTAGCCACACCAAGACATTTATCTATGCATACATAAAATAGGTTTACATAACTTTAACCATTATGAGCCAAATCTTATAGCTATATACAATAAAGCAAAATGAGCCTATACATTTGGCTAAATCATAATATTACTTAATATCAATAACTAATTATCTATACATGCCACTTATTTGACAATAAATAAGAATTACCATTATTCTAATTTGATAAACTAATAGTGTGATGATACTTCCGACGATCTCCAACCCCGAGCCAACCTGACAACACTAAGAGAAATGAGAAAATGGTGCAAGCTTAAAAGCTTAGTAAGTTGGCATATTAATAATAATAAGCAATTTAATTAACAATAATTTCCCATTCCTCAATAAATATGCTAAAGTAAATAGAATCATTAATCACATGATCTCATCTTTTTACACAAGATCAGCTAAGGCTGTTTTCCTGAATCATAGTCACTAATTTAATTATTTCTTAAGCTACAAAACTCAAAATTAAGTTTCATAAATTTTCCTTGAAACTATACTCATATAAATTTCTACCATAAAATTTTCAGAATTTTTTGTTTTTCCAATCAATACCAGATTTTTCTTAAATTTTCCTCTATTTCACTATCTGACAATTCTGACCTCTCTATATAAAAACTCAGTTATCTCATTTTACAGAATTCAAATAATGTTTTTGATTATTCCAATCAAAAATACACTCATTAAGGTTTCTAAGCATATAAACCATGGCCCATAATTATTTTTTTACAATTTATGATGATTTTACCAAATCAGAACAAGGGATCACGTAATCATTCTAAATCAGTCTCACAAAAATATAAATATCTCAAAATATAGAATTCCTTTGCTTACTATGTTTCGTTTATATAAAAATAGACTCATGAAGCTTTAATTTTATATCTCATTCAGCCTCTAATTAAATTCATACTATTTTTGGTGATTTTTCAAAGTCACGTCACTGCTACAGTCCAAAGCAGTTTTATTGCTAATTCACTCTTTCACACTTTCTTTGTATTAACCTCATTTTAACATACATATCACAAATCATTTTCACCACATTTCATACATCACAAGTATAGGCCCATGATTACAAGGTCACCATAAAATCATCCTCATGTATAACTTACTTGTTTATAACATTACCACATCCCGGTCACTTAATGAACACATCATTCACATAACCAAGTTCCTACACTTATTCATCACAAAACTCAGAAAGCAGTACATAGTAAGTCTCCCGTTGAACACTTCGGATCAATCCTCGATACTTGGTGGTTTCAGCACATAGCTCCACCCATCATATAGTTCGGCTCTCTTGTACACATGGTGAACACTTAGTACCACCCATGTGACCCAGCCAGTTTATCTCGTAGCTCTCTTGTCTACATGGTGTCCTTCACCTGGAACCACGCATGCGACCTAGCTACATATATCCCGTAGCTCTCTTGTCTACATGGTGTACACATAGTATCACCCATGCGACCTAGCTACATCATAATGTCTCGTAGCTCTCTTATACACATGATGTGCACTCAGCACCATACATGTGACCTAGCTACATACCATCTGTATCACCCAATCTTTCTAAAGGTTCAACTGGGATTTCTCTCTCTTTTCCAACAATTTCACCAATCAAGTAATTATCAACATACATATTTCCAATATTATTATAAAATATCATAATACAAGTAAAATTGATGTATTACTTACATATAAACTTACATCTCATTTAATATCAAGGCAATAACATTAAATTACACATTGCATTATTAAAAATCATATGAACTTACAATTGCTCATAATATCCATAATCATAAAAATCACATTTATGTATGATAATTCAATGCACTTCATGTACCATAGACATATTTTTAAATCAATTCATAAACTTGGCACCATAAACATTTAATTTAACATAATTCAATTAATTCACTAAATTTAACTTTCAAATATAAATTACAACATTATTGTAGTATTATTATCATACCAACTTACCTCAAATGCCGAAACGGCTAACTTTCCTGACTTAGCACACAACTTTGTTCTTCCCTGATCTTAATCCAAAATTTCATGTTTTCTTGATCTAACATGTCAAATAACACTTATTTAACACATTTTATAAACACACTAACCAATTCAATTCATATATCAAATTTTAGAAAATTTACAATTATGCCCCTAACTTTTCAAAAATTACGCTTTTACCCCTAGGCTCGTAAAATAATTTTTTATTCAATTTCTATAAGGTTTAAGACATGATAAACATTTTTCTCTTCTATGAAAACTCCAAATTTTCACTAATTCACACACTTATGACCAATTTATAACTTTTACAATTTAACCCCTTTTTAACATTTTTACCGAAATTCATCGAATAAAACTCGTATTTAACACATCAAACATTCATTATCTACTATAAATCATCAAAACACAACCATGTCATGAATGGGTAAATTTTTAAACTCTAATTTTTCTTCAATCAATTGGTAGAAATAGAAAATTTAAGCTTCAGGGATCTCAAAAATACAAAAATCATTAAAAACGGGACAAAAACCGTACCTATATAAGCCATAGAAGCTTGGCCGAATGGAGCTCATCCATGGCTGCCATTTTTGGTTCTTTCCCACGGTTGAAGAAGAAAGAATAAAAAAAATGATAGCTTTTATCATTTTTGTCTTATTAGGTCATTTTAATTAATTTACAAAATTATCCTTTTTATTTCAACCAAATTTCAAAAATACCAAACAAATATCCATCCACTAACTTATTAAAGGACTAATTATCACATAAGGACTTTCAATTTAAAACTCATAACAATTAGGCACCTCAAATATAAAGAACTCAACTTTTGCACTTTTTACAATTTAGTCCTTTTGACTAAATTGAGTGCCCAAACGTCAAAATTTTCGAACAAAATTTTTACGAAATGTTTCCATAAATTTATAGACTATAAAAATATAATAAAAATAAAAAAAATTTCTCATCGGGTTTGTGGTCCCGAAACCACTGTTCCGACTAGACCCAATTTTGGGCTGTTACAAATTCACCAAAAATCCATAAATGAAAAAAATACTTCACAATTGCGACACTTACCAATAACGCAAGAACCCAAAACAAAGGTGGCAAGTTGCGGCAACGAAAACCAATGATTAAGGAAGGAATGACTTATAAGGAAAATCCAAAGCTGTGAGAAGAAAGAAAGAAAAAAGTTCAACAGGCAGTTGGTAGAAACAAAAGAAGACAATGAAAAATCGGCAAGGAACAAAATGGTAGACTTGAGAAGCAGAGGAAAACTATCGTGTATAATTTTTTTGGGAAAAGAATGGGAACCGAATTCTTTGAACACAAGATAACAATAACCCACATAAAATCCCATATTTTCCTCCTTAAATCTCTCCATAAATCACTCCTTGATTTTCTCCACCAACCTCTCCTTGACCAATTCAACACAGAGACTCAGTCCAACTGTATATCCTACACAGCTCAAACAGCAAAATAAATACTCCATTGCGCATCCCAAGAGTTGAACCTCAGACCTTACAGTTACACAACACGCCACCTTGCTACTCCACCACAGGCTCTTTCTGTGTCATAAATCATCCACAATTATTTATAAAGCCTACATACCAGAGCCATGGTTTATCGCTTAAAAACCATAATTTTGCAAGAGCCAAGGCTTGAACCCAAGACTTCTTAGACACTCCTAGAACACTCAGAACACTTAACCACTGAAGTAGATACACACTTGTGTCATTTTCTTGCACAACTTAATACTTATGTGCCGTCTCCTAGTTGTTCCCATGCTTAAGGCCCATCCCTTCTTGGCCAAAATTCGGGGCATTACAATGTGCCTTACATGGCAATAGACATGCCCGTGTGTGTCTAGGCCGTGGCAAAACAGGCCATACATACTGACTTGTCCACATGGCCACATGACACGCCCATGTGCCAGGCTGTGTGAAAATTAAGGAGGCTATTGACTTGGGTCACACGGCCAGTCACACGCCCGTGTGTCTAGCCCGTGCTTGAAACTGACTTGGCCATACAGCCTAGCACACGCCCGTGTGTGCGACTGTATGATCTGTCCAGGCTCATTTTGAAATGGCCATTGAGCAACACGGCTGAGACACACGCCTGTGTCCCTGCCCGTGTGGGCAAAAATAGGCCATTTACAAGGCCAATTTGCCACCCAAATTTTGGGTCCTCCCTCCATGATCAAAACCAAACATTTTATACCAAATTCTCAACCAATTCACAACTAAAACATACATCAATCATACCACATCATTATCAACCAATTTCATGCTTAATAACCATACCAAATTATGCTAAACCATAAAACAAAATTATATCTAAACATTTGTTTCATAACCTCATTTCTTTTCATTCATTCTCATGCCAAAATCTAACCAAATACCAAAATAGGCACATACCAAAAACTTACCAAATTGACTAACTCTCTTGGTCAACCATGAATACATCATATAAGCATAATTTGCATCACATATCATATACCAAAATCAAACCCTAAGTTCAACCATAATCAACCCATATCACATGGCTAAATATACACTTCACAAAACATATTCAAACACCTCTAGCCTATACATTCCATGCTCCAATATTTACACTTTCAAAATGTACCAAAAATAGAGTTTGATAGTGTGGTGATGATCCTCGAGCTTCCGATAGCTAAGATATCTATAAAATAATTGAAAGCACACACAAAGTAAGCTTTCAAAAGCTTAGTAAGCCATATACAAATAAACTTATCACATAATATAATTTAAATTCAATTCAATCATATAAACCATGGCAAAGCATAACCACATATCTATAAGTCTCATATAGCTCATGCATATTCATATGTTCACATATGTTCAAATACTTACCTTTTATTCTTAATCATGATATACAATTCAAACGTACCAGAATTGGATATATATTCACATTGTCATTTATTTTCTTAGAATGCCCGTTGAACCGTTCGAAATTAATAAGGATACTCGGATTGCTCGGAAAGCTCATACAATGGCAACGTCCCAGACCTGGTCTTGCATGTAATCAAATATCGATGCCACTGTCCCAGACAAGGGCTTACATGAAATCAATTATGATGCCGATGTCCCAGACATGGTCTTACACGTAAATCATAAGTCGATACCAACATCCCAGACGTGGTCTTACATGAAAACACATATCGGATCCTATGTCATGACATATGTATCCTAACTATTCCTATGGTTCGTACGGGGCTTTTCGAACGTCGAAACACTGTTGATGCTTTCACAATTTCACATATTCATCTTCCATGTCATTCATTTCATTTCAATAGCATATAAGCATAAATAAATTGATTCAAACACATTTATTTGTATATCGACTCGACGACTTTCGACTTTCCCCGATCTAATTCCTTTTTCTTTTGTTCTTGGTCTATATAAATTCAAATTTAACTCTTTTATTCAACAAATCATTCAATTAAATCCAAAAACACATATTTAGGGCATTTTACAAATTAGCCCTCACATTTTCACATTTTCACATTTTCACATTTTAGTCCTTAATTCATAAAATCACAAAATATACAAAATTTCCTTTTTACACAAGCTTAGCTGAATTTTCATAGTGTTCATACATGTCCACATATTTCATTTATTTCACATTTTAGTCCCTCAAAATCTCATTTTCACAATTTAGCCCAAATTACTAAAATTCATCAAAAATTCAATGACAAAATATACTAACCCAACACATATCTTTCATTTTCTATCAACTAACTTTACAAAACTCATAATTTCATCAATGGCTCAACTCAAAATCATCAACAAAATCAGAAATTAAGACATGGGCTTGATAGTATACAGAGCAACGATCACAAAAATGTAGAAATTATAAAAAACTAAACAAAATACATACCTAAGTCAAACAAATGAATGGCTGAACCCTAGGAATCCTTTTTTTCTTTCTTTTCTTTGTATTTTCGGCTAAGATGAAGAAATAATGAACAAGTTTCATGCTTGTTTTATTTTAACTAACACTATTAATTAATTTACTAATTTGCCCTTGCATTAAAATATTAATAAACCATTATATATAAGGCCATTAATGTCTATTAACCATATTAATGCTCCAATTGCATCATAAGGACCTCACAATTAAAAACCCATAACAAATAAGCACACTTAACATATATCATGTAACTTTTACATTTTTTGCGATTTGGTCCTTTTATAAAATTAAACACAAAAACAATTAAAATTTCATATGAAATTTTCACACATACTAATTCACATATAACCAGCACGAAAAATAATATTAAAATATTTTTCTAACTCAGATTTGTGGTCCCAAAACCACTATTCCAACTAGGGTCTAAACCTTGCACTATTTCTTTCTATTTCACTCTTACTTTTACAAAATCTACCTAGATGTATCTACGTAACCCTCAATACGCATGGCAAGACATCTATAGTCGTGTAGTTCAAGACAAAGAAAAAAGGGTAAATACAAATTAACGTTTTTTGCTCGGGTTTTGTATGAAGGTTCATCAAGAAGTGTATTTTGGCTCAAATATGGGTACCAAAGATGAATAAATAGGGTTAGCATTTTGGCTCTAGATGTATACAAAACAATACCTTACGCCATCCCTTAGGGATCTTTGTTGTCCCCAAATTCGAATCTTTCTCTGACATTAAACATTTTAAACTCTTAAGTCATCAAATATGTCACATAATTCTTTTCATGCAGCTTTAACTATATGGAATCACAATGTAACACCCCTTACCCGTACCCGAGATGGGGGCAAGGCATGAGGCATTATCGCGAACATACAAGGACATTTCGAGAAAAAGACGTACTGTAAAATTTTATTTCAAAGTCAAACTAAATCAAATTATATTATACCCTGTCAGATACTATAAAAACTGGTACCCCATACAGTCTCACTATCTCAGATATATATAGCTTAGCTAGTTTCTGCAATGAATAATCTGTGCGAATCAGTACGAAACGGGCAGTTTTAGTCAATCGATCTACTATAACCCATACTGAATCTTTCTTAGAAGGCGTTAGGGGTAGCCCACTCAAAAAATCCATAGTTACTCTTTCCCATTTCCACATCGGAATTTTAATCGGCTGAAGTAACCCAGAAGGCAACTGATGTTCTGCTTTAACCTGTTGGCATGTTAGACATTTCCCCACAAATTTGGTAATCTCACGCTTAAGACCTGGCCACCAATAAATCTCACGGAGATCTCTGTACATTTTATTTCCACCTGGGTGCATAGCATAGGGACTACTATGCGCCTCCTGCAGTAAAGACTGCCTTAACCCAATATCCTTAGGTACACAAATTCTACCTTGAAAACAAAGTACCCCTTCACTATTCAGCCCAAAATCCAAAGTATCACCGTTTTTGATCTAACGGAACTGAAGACTCAACGACTCATCTTCCAACTATTTACTCTTAATCTGCTCAACTCACACTGGTTTGACTTGAAGCTCATCCAACAAGCTACCATCATCAAATAAGCTAAGATGAGCAAATGTTGCCCTTAGATTAACCATAGCCCTACGGCTCAGTACGTCAACCACCACGTTGGCCTTACCAGGGTGGTACTCAATTGAACAATCATAATCCTTAAGCAGCTCAATCCATCTACACTACCTAAGCTTTAACTCCTTCTTAGTGAGGAGATACTTGAGGCTCTTATGATTCGTGTAAATGATACACTTCTCACCATACAAGTAATGCCTCCAAAATTTTAATGCAAATACCACTAAGACCAACTCCAAGTCGTGTGTTGGGTAATTCCCCTCGTGAGTCTTAAGCTGGCAAGATGCAAAAGCTACCACCTTACCCCATTGCATCAGCACACAACCCAAATCGACATGTGATGCATCGCTGTAGACTGTAAATTTCTTTCCAGACTCTGGCTGAATCAAAACAGGAGCTTCCGTAAAAAAATTCTTGAGCTTCTCAAAGCTCTCTTGTTGTACATTAGTCCAGACAAATCAGACATCCTTAGGTAGCAACTTAGTTAAGGACACGGCAATCAATGAAGACCCCTCTACAAACCTTCAGTAGTACCTAGCCAGTCCCAAAAAACTACGAATTTTCGACACAGTCCTAGGCTGCTTCCAATCCACCACAGCCTCAAATTTTCAATGATCAACCCTAGTCCCCTCAGTAGACACCACATGACCAAGAAACGTTGCCTCACGTAGCCAAAATTCACACTTGCTGAACTTGGCGTACAATTGCTTCTCTCTCAAGGTTTGTAGAACTACTCGGAGATGTTCATCATGTTCATCATCATTCCTTGAATACACCAGTATGTCATCGATAAATACTATAACAAACCGGTCCAGATAGGGTTGAAACACTCTATTCATCAGGTCCATAAAAGCTGTCGGTGCATTGGTCAGTCCAAAAGGCATTACCAGGAACTCGTAATGACCATAACGAGTCCTAAATGTTGTCTTGTGTACATTGGCTTCTTTAACTCGCAATTAGTGATACCCGACCGCAGATCTATCTTTGAGAAAACTGTTTCTCCTTGTAGCTGGTCAAACAAGTCATCAATCCTCGGCAGAGAATATTTATTCTTAATGGTCAGCTTATTCAGTTGTCTGTAGTCGATGCACATACACATGGATCTATTTTTCTCTTTCACAAATAAGACTGGAGCTCCCTACGGAGACACACTTGGTTAGATAAACCCACAGTTTAATAACTCTTGAATCTGGGCCTTAAGCTCCATCAGCTCCTTTGGTGCAATTCTGTAAGGGGCGATGGACACTGGAGCTATACCCGGAATGAGCTCAATCCCAAACTCCACTTCTCGTTCTGGAGGTAATCCCGATAAATCTTCAGAAAAGACGTTTGAAAAATCCTTAACAGTCTTGATATCCTTTACCAAAGAGTCCTCAACATCTGTAACACTGACATAGGCCAAGTACGCTTCATAACCCTTGCAAACCAGCTTCTCAGCCCTTAGTGCAGAAATTACATTACTCAAATAGTTCCATTGCTCCCCAATTACCACTACCTCCTTATCTGCCTCAGTTCTCAGTACAACCCATTTAGTAACACAGTCCAAGCTTACTCGATGTTTGACTAACCAATCCATGCCCACTATTAGGTCGAATTCCACGAAAGGTAGCTCCATAAGATCGGACAAAAAGACAACTCCTTGTATCTCCAAGGGAACATTTTTAAACATCTTATTTATCCAGACAGATTGCCCCAACGGACTTAGAACAGTGATCTCAGTCATATTATTTCCAGCCATTATACCTAATATTTTAGACACAGAGCATGCTATATATGAATGTGTAGACCCAACATTAATCAATGCAATATAAGGATAATATGGATAAAGAATGTACCCGTTATAATATCTAGAGCATCTCCATTCTCACGGCAATGTGCAACATAGACTAGCATCGGCTGCCTCGCCTCAATATGACCAGCACCTTTGCCCAACATCCCGCGACCACAGCTTATACCATTTCCACCCCTGGCCTGACCACGGCCTCTCGGTGGAAGCTGACCACCTCGCTGTAGATTACCCAAACTAGTAGCTTGTATCTACTCGGGCCTCCATGGACAATCCTTAACATGGTGCTCTAACGATCCACATCTCAGACATGCACATAATTTCCTCCAACATTCGCCCTGATGGTGTTTTTCACAATCAGCACAAAACTGTGACCCAGTAGCAGCAATAGTAGGGGCCCTAACTTTGAATGGCCCATCAGCTTTGGGATTTTTCTTAAACCTCTGAAAAGAATTTGAGGGCTCAGCATCCCTATTACCTCTACCTCTATCTCTGCCCTGACGTTCAGCACGCGTCACATCCTCAGCGAATTTATCCTTGTCAACCAGTGTTGCTAAATCCCTCTCCTTCTAAGGAGCTATCAGAACCCTTAGACCGTCTCTAAGGCCATCGTCAAATCGAACACACCGCTCATATTCTATTTCCACCATCCCACTTGCATAGTGACTTAGCCGTGAAGATTCAGCCTCATACTCAACCACTGTCCTATCTCCCTGAGTTAAGTTAAAAAATTTCTTCCTGTAGGCATCTACATAGCTGGCATCCACGTGTTTAGCCTAGAAAGTAGTCCTGAAAAACTCCCAGGTCAAGTGATCAGCTTGAGTGCCCTCTTTGACAGTAAGCCACCTCTGGTAAGCCTCGTCTCTCAATAGTGATACTACACCTTTTAGCTTCTGATCAGGGGTGTAGTTAAGGTCATCCATGATCCGTTTCGTGGCTTCCATCCAATATTCAACCACATTAGGGGCAACTCCAGCAATACCCCTGAATATTTCTGCCCTATTAGACTTGAGTCGTTCCGTAACTGACCCACGGCCCACATTACTAGTCCCAGGCCCAGCAACCCTTTTCAGAATCCTTAACATTGCTTGGAACAATGCGTCATCCCCGGCTGCTCGATTTTGAGACCTCGTCTCAGCCATAGGTGAAGCTGGTGCCTCTCTAACTTTCTTATTAGACTGGTGTCCGAAAGACGAAGAACCAACTCGAGTACTTCCACGGCCTCTACCGCAACCTCTACCACAGATACCCCTAGTGCTCATAGTCGTACTTTTATCTGTATTAAAACTTTTATGCTAGTCAATTCATTGTTCTAGTGTTTATTATAGATATCTTATGAACAGTTTTATTTCAGAGTTTGTTTTCGCAGCTTGTAGTCTTACTACGGTTCATGGTTTACTCTAAAGAGTTTCAAGACCATTTTACTACCTAAGTAATTTCAGTAATAGCATTTCTATATTCTTACTTCAGTAAAAATAGCCAGAAGACTTACAGGATCGGCGCGGAGACTTGGTGTACCACTTCTTCAGTAAAATATTTCCAAATTATACTAATCACTTTAAATTGTTTGCAAACAATTCTGTTAAAATTTCTTTATTTTCTTTGAAAATTCAAATTCACAATTGACTTTTGTAACCTAGCTCTGATACCATTAAATGTAACACCCCAAACCCGACCTAGATGTTATGGCCAAATCTATGATGTCACATTAGAGTGCTTTTCAAAACACGAGTCGTCGAAAGGTTTCTTCTTTGTAAAACATCATTGGGTTCTTAACAAAGGGATGAGAGGCCTAGTTTATTTTGAAAAACTCACGTCGTTTAAGTAAAACATTAGCTATACCGATTTATTATTAAGTTTTAAAACCATGCTTGCTATGGAAGTTTTTAAAACGTTTTGCATGAGCGTGATGATTTTAGAAAAGCATTTGTTTATTTTTTTCTTGAAAACCCGAGTCCTATCACTAACAGGTAAAATAAAACTATAAAATCCCCCAAAATAAAATAAACTTTAAAAGGCCTTATTACAATGAAAAACCCAAATAAATAAAATCTTAGTCATATTCAATAATAAAGTACTACATCGAGTGGCCACCTCTGAGTCCTCCGTCGCCTAGATCCATCAAAGCCTGAAGATTTTCTGTACAGATAACAGACGGGTGTGTTTATGAAAACTCAGTGTGTGAAATCCCAAAATAGCAGATAATCAGAGAAAACGCAATCTGGGGCTAAACCTTGTTTATTCCCGTTAGGGCTTTAGCCCCATTTTCAGTAACAGTAGCAGTCTAGGCCTTAGCCCGTTTTAGTATAGTATGCAACAAAGAGTCCTACCTAATCCAACCACTACATACCAACTCTGTACAAGCCCTACACACCATGTGCGGATAAAATCGACCCACCCAACCCTACACACCAAGTCGTACCGATTTTGGTACTATAACAGTATTTACAGCGAAGCTGCCAGTAATAGGCTTATATCCTTTCAGTACACTTCCTCCAAAATCATATAACCCATCCCCAAGTAATGCAAATAGATAACATACATGTATGCAGAAATAACACGCTCAAAATCAATCATATATAACATAGGGGTATTTCAGTCAATTTACCCAACAGGGGTTTAACGGTCATTTCATCATATTAGGGTCTAAAGACACTTACCGACACAACAGTATGTCTACAGTCGTCTAGGCAACCTGTGCAACCTTATTAGTCAAACGGTAATAATGGACCTACAAGGTCCTAATACGGCCCATGTGGGCCCACGTGCTCATCTGGCCCACAAAGCCCAGAAATAACTTTAGCCATGTTGTTCACACGGCCTAGCTCAATATTTACCGCACTTGGTGCGAATTTCTCCATGTGGGGCCCACAAGCCTATTGTGCCCACATGTCCCAATTCAGCCCATAATGGCCCAGTTCTGATTTGGCCCATGAAAACGTCCATGGCCATCTCGTCGACCACACAACCATGTTTTGTAACACGGCCTATCACACGAGCGCTCACACGTCTGTGTGGAGCCGACAACCCACTTTTCGGCTTTCAGCCATTTGGCTTTTCAGCTTTTCAGCCTTTGCAGTTTCACGTCAAATAGTAGTGCTCACACACTTGTAATGGAACTGTTGTCGCAACACCTTCGAGATCAAAGCACCTATGATTCATAACGATCCACCGTTAGCGACATTCATGGTAACTCCTAAGCCAAAGTATTGAAATCACTCTAATTGATTCATTGTTACTTACCAAGCCCACCAGTCGCTGAACCCTTCTTGTTCACCACGCGAACTCTTTCCAAAGCTTTAACCTCTAACCGAAACAATAATCGATTTGTCAGAAATTATACTTCCTTACAAAAATAAATAATATCTAAAGTGCTTACCAAGAGTGACT
Source organism: Gossypium longicalyx (assembly GCA_025698465.1). Lineage (NCBI taxonomy): Eukaryota > Viridiplantae > Streptophyta > Magnoliopsida > Malvales > Malvaceae > Gossypium > Gossypium longicalyx. The sequence goes on from CM046998.1 coordinate 58,611,836, forward strand.
GGATATCTTATTACGAAAGGACAATCGGCCTAACTCCCTTGATCATGGAAATCGTGCCGCTAGCACATTCGGCAATCATAGAGTTAAGTGACAGTCACTAAGATGATATAAGTATGAATAAGTAGGATACATTCTGCACATAGAACAAAAAGGAACTGCAATCCTGAGAAGAGAAAAGACTAACCAATAATCGGTCTAGACTCCAATCTAAATGCTCGAGAATAGCAAGAAAGAGATATGAGGAGGAGAAGAAACAACCACCACTTCCAGAGGTATTTGGCCAAGAAACTATTCAGCCAAGAGGAGGAAGAACGTTAAAAGAAAAGGGTTCAGCTTAAAGTGAATAGAATATAAGGGTTCAGCCTCACAATAAAAGGGCAAAGAATAAACGATAGGGAGAGAAGTACAATTTTGGCGATCGGCCAAGTTGAGAAGAGGGCGAGGTAAAAATCAATAGAAATGAAAAAGATAGGGGACAAGTAGAAATCGACCAAGGTTAAGGGAAAAATTGGCAGTATACTTAGGGACCTTTTGAGGAACTACATGAAAAACCAAAAGAAGGAAAATGCGAAACACATAATTGAAAACCTGAAAAGTGAGGGGAAAATTCGACACTAAGCTAGACTATGACCGAAATTGTCATAGTGGAGACTCTCACTTTCGGCCAACTACTCCCTCTCCGCCACTCCTTGATCCACTCCCCCTATCTCTCCACAATTCTCTCCACAACTCTCTCTACTTTTCCCTCATTTGACTGATTCAAATTCCCTTCCCCTTATCAGTGTTTCAGTTAACCACTGCTACCTCCCCAAAGTAAGCAGTTAAAATAATCTCCCTTATGCATGAACAGAGATTCGAACCTCAGACTACTTGTACACACCACACGCCACCTACCACTAGGCTAGCATGCACACTTTGTCATGTCCTACACACATTAATTTAAAATTCCACTAGTAACCAACAAGGGTTTATTCACATAAAAACCAAAATTTTGCTCAAGCCAAGGCTTGAACCCATGACTTCTCAGACACTCCCAGAGCACTAAACCACTAAGGCAGACATACATCCACATCGTAATTACACAAAACAATTCCAACAGGGTTTTTTCGAGATTTGGGGCGTTACAATAAATAATATCTCGGGTGTTAATAAAACATTTGAACCCAGAAGAAAATCAAATATGATTTGTACAAAAACCACTACAAAAGCATAACTTTTATAACTCTGATAACGGTACTACAATATTCCCAAATTTTAAAACAGAGATTATGATTATAGTAGAGATAGCCATTTTTGTCAAATAGAGATCTCTTGCAGATAATCACATGGGATCATAAGAAAATCGAAATAGCGAAATTTCAATATCTGATGCTACATAGAATATCTGAGGATTACCCATATATAATGATATCAATTCCAATGGTATCGTAGAAAAGGTCCAGAAAGAATAATGTCGCTTGTAAATACTGAAATCCACAATAACAGAAGTAATATAATCTTCACGTATATTCAACAGAACAATAGCTAGTAGAAACAAAATCTCAGCCTTATTCAAGTTTTACCGTCAACTGTCATATCCACACAAAGGAATAAATACCAGAGAAAGACGAAGTAATGTCGAACATAACTAAAACAGATCAACGATGATTTTTTCTATTCGTATGTTTAGCTAATGTTTTCATACGATAAGGATCCTCTTGAAATTTAAACAATCACATATACTTTTGAGGATAAATGTACACATAGAATACCCAGAAGAAATTATACTAATTGTCTATCTATAACCACTGCACTCAGCCATCCATACAATTCAAACATTATCCCTTCACTGACAGAAATCAATTTAGAAAAGCTTCCAGTTAATACTTTCTTTAGATAACATACCTGAATGGGTCATTTGATCAGAGTTAACTTCTTCTTTAATAGTGATGTTGCATAATCCGAATAGTCTTCAGAACTATTCTATATCTCTTTTAATACTGTCATCATTTGCTGATTCATTAAATTTTCTGACCATATTATTAATTAATTTTTTTCTGAGCACAGACTTCTAAAATTCCACACTCATGAGCTTATTCAATCCAAATATTACAGATTTCATTGTAACATTTTACAGATAAGGGGGTGAGGGTAGTAAAGCCTCAAATTTAACTCATACACAAATACACATATCATATACTATCACAAATAGCCAATTCTCTACTAATTTCACATTCTCATTTCATTTAATAAACATTTACTTTTACTCACTTTTGTACTTGTAACATATTTCATATGTCAACTCAATTCATTAATTTACAATTAAAACATTTCATATAGTAATCATAGACCACATATCACAGCTCATATACTCATATCATTATCACATTTATATACAACAACATGTCATATAAATTGATCCATACCTTTATGAGTTTCAACTCATACTCAACACATTTCCATTCAAACATTTGAATATACGTTTCGTACTATAAAAATTAGCTCGGTTGGAGAACTTATCTGTCTCATCAAAATAATTTTCGTTAGAGTCAAGAGATATCACACTATCACAGGTTAACTGTGGCATGTATAGCTAAACTCACATAGGCTATGGTAGTCCTAGAATCGACTACACCATAGCTCTGATAACAAACAAATTTAACTCCCCTAACCCGTATCCATCGTCGAATTAGGGTTACGAAGCATTACCGATCAAAACACAAATCAGAACAGACAGTCATTACAAATCATGCACCTTGTAATATAATTTCCTTTATAAAAGTTATTTTTAGAAAATAACATAATAACCAACCTCTTATTCATACAAGTCAAATTCTTATATTTGATTCACATATTCAAACACACAATCATGGTTTATCGAACATTTTCTTATAAACAAACTATGTTTCAATATTTAACCAATTCCATACCATTTATTTACTCAAAAATTTGAAACCAAGCTATCAAATATCAAAACAAAATTGTACATGTTTCATAATTATAAAATTCGTACCATATGATCACCATCTTAATTGTAATCGAATACATAAATTATGGTTAAGCATATTTCATTATATAAACTAGTGCATATATCACATCATTTCTTTGTACAAATCCATTTCATAAGCTAAATATCATTCATATCATTTATTGGGTATTCAAGTATGTATCAATATCAAATTCTAATAAATGAACAAGTATAGCTTTTGGACATTATAATTTCATGCGCATTTTTGCCATAACCTCAATAACTAATTATAAACTCAATTTCCAAGTCAAACCTGTCAAATTTCATATACTGTACAACATATCAAAAAATATAAATACACAATTAGTTCATTTTCCATCTATACGACTAGCAAATCACCCTAAAAATAATATCCATAATAACCTTAAGACTTAACCGAATACACACAACATTAACATCTTAAACAAGCTCTTTTCGCTTGGCTATTTATATACATATAAATTTCAAAACCAAATATATATCAAAACTAACTTATACATGCCACATAACCTAATCTCAAAGCATTAGTTTACCGAAACGAAAACTGGATAGTGTGATGAGATCTCCTACGACTTCCAACCCGAGCAAGTCTCTGAAACTCTATAAACATAGAAAAAAAACACACAGAGTAAGCTTTAAAAGCTTAGTAAGCCATAAGCAGCCGAATTTAACAAATCTCAATCATATATACATTCATTGTACTTGTAAATTCATATACCACATTAAATAACTTCTCTTATCTTATTTGTCAATGAATATATATATACGACTTTTTTTTCAAATTCGAATAAGAACCGTTAACTCAATCTTATAAATCAAGTTTACACATAATTATTACATGACTAACCAAAACATGTCATGCTTCACTAGCCAATTTACATATATATAAACCGTACATCATAACACCACTGTCTCGATATCTATTTCATATCCAATTTTCAAATCAAAATAGTATATCTCAAAACCATGTTTCTTGTTTCTTGTTTCATATTTCTCATGTTTGAATTATAGAATCACAAGGTTATATAACTAGCACAAATGACACACATTCATTTAAATACACTTTTTTCATTCATAATAATATATGTCGCATATCATCATTAGAAACATATTCACCTACCATTTCTGAATTCATATACAATTCACAAGTACCAAAAATCAAATATGTATACACATGTTTCACACTTTAATATAACATACTTATATCATTTTGCCAAATATAGATTTGCATTTAATATACATATAAACAACTTTATAATATGATTCATATCATTACTTCAAATACCAAAACTTACCTTAATTTCAATACATTAGCTAACACATACCTAAACCTTTTAATTCGATTTCGTATTCAGTCTTTACTTAACATTGCTCGTTGAATAATTCAAAATTAAATAGGATACTCGAATAGTCGCACATATCGTATAATGCCAACATCCCAGACATGGTCTTCCATGTAATTACATATCGATGCCACTGTCCTAGATAGGGTCTTACTCATAAACACATATCAAAATCACATATCGATGCCAACTTATTAAATGTGGTCTTACTCGTACACACATATCGTATAATGCCAACGTCCCAGACGTGGTCTTATATAAAATCACATATCGATGCCAGTGTCCCATACACAATCTTACACGATATCTCAAATTGATGCCAACGTCCTAGACGTGGTCTTACACGAAATCATATTTCAGAATCCAATGTCATTTCGTATGTATCCTCTACTATTCCTAGGGTTCGTACGGGGCTTTTAAGATGTCGTCATCTTATAAGAACTTTCTCGTATTCATATATTCTGCTTCTCAAACAATTCAATATCATAATAACATATATATAACTTATTCATAATACATATATTTGCATTACCATTCGGCATATACAAATATTTATTCACAATCAATTCAGCACATATAATACATATATATATTTCAATTTAACAACATTTATTTACTTATGACTTACCTCGTACAGACGCGAACGGACCGGAATAACTGTTTAATAATTTTTGACTTTCCCGATCAAAATCTGATTTCCACTTTTCATGATCTAAATCAATAAAAATTTAACTCATTCAAACATATTTTAACTAAATTTAGTCCAAAAACACATAAATGGGCAAATTACCATTTTACCCCTGACATTTTACACTTTTTACAATTTAGTCCAAATTGCACAAAACACAAAACATGTAAAATTTGAGTACACCATGCTTAGGCTGAATCTTCCTTATGTTCATACAAGTCCATACATTTCATTTATTTCATATTTTAGTCCCTTAATTTATTATTTTTGCAATTTAGTCGTAATTACTCAAAATCATCAAAAATTCCAATATAAAACATGTTAATCCAAAACATATCTTTCATATTTCATCAACTAACACCACAAAGCTCAATTATTCATCAATGGAATAACTCAAAATATTCATCAAAATAAAAAATTCAAGCATGGGCTTTGTACATTACACTGCAACAATCTTAAAAACGTAAAAATTATCAAAAACCGAACAAAATCCATACCTTAATTTAGCTTGGAGAGTGCCGAACGTTTACCCAAAAAAATGGCTACATTCTTTCTTACATTCGGCCATTTAAAAAGAATATGCACGTGATTTATGTTTTTGTTTTATTTTTTTATCTTATAATACATCATTTACCTTTTTAACCTTTACAAATAAATAAGAAAACTTAATAATGGTTGTCTATCACTGTCCATCCCAATATTAAATGGCCTAATTTCATTTTAAGGCCTCCACATTAAAAGAACATAGCACTATAACACTTTAAGAAATAGCAAGCCATTTTTATAATTTATGCGATTAAGTCCTTGTTATAAAATCGAGCACACAAACGATAAAATTTTCATACAAAAATTTCACACATATCAATTCACATATTTTAAGCATGAAATATAATATTAAAATATTTTTCTAACTTGGATTCATGGTCTTGAAATCACTGTTCCGACTAGGGTCTAAACCGGGCTGTTACACTACTCTCCTCTCTTCACCTATAAATAAGACTTCATTTCACCATTCCTAATCATCCCTAATCCCTCATCATTCTCTCTTTTCTCTCAATTCTCTTTAGCATTTTCCATTCCCCATGCCTAGAATTATCTCTTCATAGAGATTTTGTAACCCCCCAAATTTTTGGGCCTAGAAGAAATGGGCCTTGCGCAAGGGAACAGTTAGGAGACTTCATGTAAGTATTGGAAGTGCAAGAAAAGGACAAATAAATGGCTGCTTGAGTGGTTATGTGTCCTGAGATGTGTTGGAGAAGTCTTGGGTTCAAACCTGGGCTTTAGCTAAATTTTCTGTTTTAAGTGAATAAAATTCTTGGTGCTTGAAAGTAGACCTTATAATTAATTGGGATAAAATATGTCACAAAAGAGCTTGTGGTGCAGTGGTAGGTGGCCTATGGAGTTCTCTTGAGGTTTGAATTTCCAGTCATGGCAATGTAGAAGAGTAATCATTTTGCTCTCTTGCCATGTGAGAAGCAGAGGTTGATTGAAAATCTGTTGAGGGAAGTTTGAACTGGTCAAGGAGTGGATTATGCAGAAAATCATGAAGGAGATAAAAGAGGAGTTTTAGGAGGAGATTGGGGAGAAAATCAAGGGATTTGGAATGAGGGGGAAAAGTTAGTGCTGTTTATGAACACTAATTCGACTTTGAGGGAATAGTTTCCATTTTCGGTGATTATGAGCATTTTGGGAGTTCTCTATTTGCACTTCTTAGCCGATTCTTGCTAGGGGTCTTTCGGGTTTCCTGTATTATTTTATTTTATTTTTGGAGTAGCTGAAGTGTTACGATTCGGGTATTTTTGTTCGTGTTGGCTTGTCACCCTTTCTTCCCTCTCTCAAGAGTTTCCTCCTTGACCGAATACCCTCTTTTCTCCTCCTCAATCCTTTCATATTTTTGGTTGGCCAATTCTCTTATCTCTTCTCCTTCTCTCAACGTAGCTGAATACATATTTCTCTCCTCTCTCTCCATTTTCTTTTTGGTTTTCTTCTCCTAGTCAACTTTCTCTTCCTTATTTTCTCCATTTCCTTTCGGCTTTTAGTTCTTAATCCTTGTAACTGATTTCTGCTTTCTTCTCCCCCTTCTTTGTTCTACTTACAGTTTGGTAGTGTTTATTAACAATTGGTGAATTACTTAATTACCACTTGTTTTCTTTATTCTTGCAATATGTTCAAGTTTCTTCTTACACTTTTCTAAAGTCAAATGCCCTTTTCTCCTTGTGTTCTCTTATAGCTGAACCTCTCTCTGCATTCTATTAAGGGGTGATTGTATCATCTCATGCCTCGGTTATAGGTCATACTTTTGGGGGTTTCCGACAGTATGTTGCTTAGTGGGATACCAATGGTAGCGAGTAGTAGCCATTCTGAGGGAAAATCAGGAGGGGTGTCAGCTGTGAATGGACACGTAACCCCTGTCCCAAAATTTAAGCAGCGTAAAATGTTAGCTATTTAGGATTTTTCGCCAGGGTGCGGTAGGGTGGCTACACCAATCGCTAGACCCGGTGAGCAAGTCACAATCGATTGACCTAATCAAGGGAGAGGTAATCTTGTTGGACAATTATTTTCGGTAGAGGTTGTTTTTGATAAGTTGATTAGGATTCAATTAATCGGAACTTATAATTGAATGTAGGTTGGGCGGTTGAGAAACTTGGAGCGATTTCATAAATAGGTGTGTAAGCACACCCTTCCTTACTGTAAATCAGCAAAAGCCAAAAAATTGAAGTGTCGAAACTTCGGCATTTGATGCCTCATGAGCGTGCGATCGCTTGTGGGGTAAATCGAGCCCACAAATAGTGGGCCACATAGCCGTAATAGAATTTGGGCTAAATGGGCCACACGAGCATGTGGGCCCACTTGGGTCGAGTAATAGGCCTTTGGCCCATTTGCACTGTTATGATCATTTAGGTTATCTGTGTCACACGAGGTGATTGTAGACCTTCGGGGAGGTTGTTATCTGAGCTGAAACCCCAAAGTAGGTAAAATGACCGTTATGCCCCCAAAGGGCAAAATGACTAAAATGCCTCTACATGTTATATGATTGTTATTGTATGCCATTTACGATATGTTTGCATTCATGTGATATTATGCTGTATCATTGATTTGGAGGAAGTATATGATTTGTTAGGGTCGCATGGTCGCTTGACGACTGTGGATCCACCGATGGCTTAAAGGCATTATGTGATTGCCAGCTCTGCTGCGAAATTGGTTAGTGCCGCAACTAGTGCTACATCAGGAGTGTAGGGATGGGTGGATCGGTTAAATCCCCACAGGAGTGTAGGGTTGGACGGGATACGGAGTGCAGGGTTAGTTGGGTATTTGTGCATTGCATAATCTGATTCTGATTGTGACATAGGCTCATGCCCAATTGAGGCTACTATGGGCTAAGGCCCAAGTGCCACCATTATTGTAATGGCCTTAGGCCCAAATTGATGTGATGCATGCTTTATGACCGATGAGGGTTGTACACACTGAGTTTTCGTAAACTCACCCCCTCTTTTAAATTTTTCAGGTATCCCTTAGTAGGCGGTTCGACGTATGGGAGGACTCGGAGGTGGCCACACTAGGAACAGCTTTAAATTTTCGTATTTTCTTTTACATTACTTAAATTACTTTCTCTTTGGGTTTTGATGTAATAAGGCCTTTTCTCTAATTTTCTAGTTTTTAATTTGGGGGTTTTTAACTATTATGATTTATTTCTGTTAAAAGTAGAGTACGATTTTCTAAAATGATATTTGTTTTCATAACATCACGTTTTCGCAACATTGTTGAAATGCTTCCGTAACAAACATATTTTTAAAAGTGAGGCTGGTTTAAAATGGTTAACAAATAATTAAGTTGACTTTAGAATTAAACAAAGGGGCTTTTCTCTTTCAAGCGAGATTTATTAATAAGATAGTTTTTCGAAAAAGCATTTTAATGTGACACCTCAGATTCGGTCATAATGTCTAGGCCGGGTTTGGGGTGTTACATTTAGTGGTATCAGAGTCGAGTTGTAAAACTTGGCTGTGGAATGGGTTTTTAAAATTTTAAATTTTTGAATGAACTGTTTCAAATAAATTGAAGAATTGAAAATATTTTACTGATTGTGTGGCACACTAAGCCTCCGGCGCCGAATCCGTAAGTTTTCTAAATACTACTATTTGTTTGTTACTAAAATACAATAGATAGGAAGTACCGAGATTACTTTAGATACTAGACTATACTGTGATACTTAAATTTAGATTTTGTATTTATTCTGTGTGATGTTTTGGATATAGAAATTGTATTCGTGTGATATCTACCTACTCCATTGGTTAGATGTTTTGGGTGTGTGTAAAAGGTTTCAAGTTCAAGTTAAAGTGTATAAGTGTTATTGGGATTAGAGTGCGCAGCGAAAGCAGAGTGATGTAGTATGGGTTGTGCAACCGTTTTGGATTGTTGGAAATTTCGAGGACGAAATTTCTTTAAGGAGGGGTGAATTGTAACGCCCTGAATTTTGGGGCCTAGAAGAAATGGGCCATGAGCAAGGGAATAGTTAGGAGACTGCACGTAAGTATTGGATGTGCAAGAAAAGGGCAAATAAATTCCTGCTAGAGTGATTATGTGTCTTGAGACATGTTGGAGAAGTCTTGGGTTCAAACCTGGGCTTTAGGTAAATTTTCTGTTTTAAGTGAATAAAACCCTTGGTGCTTGAAAGTAGACTTTATAATTAATTTGGGATAAAATATGTCACAAAAGAGCTTGTGGTGCAGTGGTAGGTGGCATGTGGAGTTCTCTTGAGGTCTGAGGTTCAACTCATGGCAATGTAAAAGAGTAATTATTTTGCTCTCTTGCCATGTGAGAAGCAGAGGTTGATTGAAAATCTGTTAAGGGAAGTTTGAACTGGTCAAGGAGTGGATTATGGAGAAAATCATGGAGGAGATAAAGGAGGAGTTTTAGGAGGAGATTGGGGAGAAAATCAAGGGATTTGGAATGAGGGGGAAAAGCTAGTGCCGTTTGTGAACACTAATTCGACTTTGAGGGAATAGTTTCCCATTTTCAGCGATTATGAGCATTTTGGAAATTCTGTGTTTGCACTTCTTAGCCTATTCTTGCTAGGGGTCTTTCGAGTTTCCTGTATTTTTTTATTTTATTTTTGGAGTAGCTGAAGTGTTACGATTCGGGTATTTTTGTTCGTGTTGGCTTGTCACCTTTTCGTCCCTCTCTCAAGAGTTTCCTCCTTGATCGAATACCCTCTTTTCTCCTCCTTAATCCCTTCACATTTTTGGTTGGCCGATTCTCTGCTCTCCTCTCCTTCTCTCAACCTAGCCGAATACATATTTCTCTCCTCCCTCTCCATTTGCTTTTTGGTTTTTTTTCTCCTAGTCGACTTTCTCTTCTTTATTTTCTCCATTTCCTTTCAACTTTTAGTTCTTAAAACTTGTGATAGATTTTTGCCTTCTTCTCCCTCCTCTTTGTTCTATTTACGGTTTGGTAGTGGTTCTTTAACAATTGATGAGTTACTTGATTACTACTTGTTTTCTCTATTCTTGCAATATTTTCAAGTTTATTCTTACACTTTTCTAAAGCTGAATGCCCTTTTTTCCTTGTGTTCTCTTATAGCCGAACCTCTCTCTGCATTCTATTAAGAGGTTATTGTATCATCTCGTGCCTCGGTTACAGGGCATACTTTTGGGGGTTTCCAATAGTATGTTGCTTAGTGAGATACCAATGGTGGCGAGTAGTAGCCATTATAAGGGAAAATCAGAAGGGATGCCAGCTGTGAATGGACACGTAGCCCTTGCCCCCAAATTTAAGTAGCGTAAAGTGTCAGCTATTCAGGATTTTTCGCCAGGGTGCGGCAGGGTGGTTGCACCAATCACTAGACCCGGTGAGCAAGTCACAATCGACTGACTTAATCAAGGGAGAGGTAATCTTGCTGGACAATTATTTTTTCTGGAGGTTGTTTTTGATAAGTTGATTAGGATTCGATTAACCGGAACTTATGATTGAATGTAGGTTGGGCGCTTGAGAAACTTGGAGCGGTTGCATAAACAAGTGTGTAACCACACCCTTCCTTACTGTAAATCAGCAAAAGCTGAAAAACTGAAGTGCTGAAACTTCAGTATTTGAGGCCTCACGAGCGTACGATCGCTTGTGGGGTAAACCGAGCCCACAAATAATGGGTGACAGACTGTAAAGGCCACCACGAGCGTTTTTATGGACTTAGGCCATTATGGGCAATGTTAGGCCGAAATGGGCCGTGGGGGCCTAATGGGCTCGTGTGCCCCACACAGATTAAATCCACGGTAAGTGATAAATATTGAACTGGGCTATGTACACATATCCGTAATGGAATTTGGGCTAAATAGGCCACACGAGTATGTGGGCCCACTTGGGCCAAGTAATGGGCCTTGGGCCCATTTACACCGTTATGATCATTTAGGTTATCTGTGTCGCACGAGGTGACTGTAGACCTTCAGGGAGGTGGTTATTCGAGCTAAAACCCCACAATAAGTAAAATGACCATTATGCCCCCGAAGGGCAAAATGACTAAAATTCCCCTACATGTTATATGATTGTTATTGTATGGTATTTACGATATGTTTGCATTCATGTGATATTATGTTGCATGGGGGATGGGATTATTAATTTGGAGGAAGTATATGATTTGTTAGGGTCGCATGGACATTTGACGACTGTGGATCCACCGACAGCTTAAAGCCATTATGTGATTGGCAGCTCTGCTGCGAAATTGGTTAGTACCAAACCGGTGCTACATCAGGAGTGTAGGGATGGGTGGGTCGATTAAATCCCCATAGAAGTGTAGGGTTGGACGGGTTACGGAGTGCAGGGTTAGTTGGGTATTTGTGCATTGCATAATTTGATTCTGATTGTGACATGAGCTCAGGCCCAACTGAGGCTACTATGGGCTAAGGCCCAACTGCCACCGTTATTGTAATGGGCTTAGGCCTAAATTGATGTGATACATGCTTTATGATCGACGAGGGTTGTACACACTGAGTTTTCGTAAACTCACCCCCTCTTTTAAATTTTTCAGGTAACCCTTAGTCGGCGGCTCAACATATAGGAGGACTCGGAGGTGACCACATTACGAACAACTTTAAATTCTCGTATTTTCTTTTACATTACTTAAATTACTTTTTCTTTGGGTTTTGATGTAATAAGGTCTTTTCTCTAATTTTCTAGTTTTTAATTTGGGGGTTTTTAACTATTATAATTTATTTTTGTTAAAAGTAGAGCACGATTTTATAAAATGATATTTGTTTTCATAACATCACGTTTTCGCAACATTGTTGAAATGCTTCCGCAACAAACATGTTTTTAAAAGTAAGGCTGGTTTGAAATGGTTAAAAAATAATTAAGTTGACTTTAGAATTGAGTTGTTACCTGTTACGACTCTAGTGTCTATCGCCCCTTATCAGATGGCACCGAAGGAGTTGGTAGAACTTAAGGCACAGATTCAGAATTGTTAAATCGAGGATTCATCCGACCAAGTGTGTCTCCGTGGGGAGCACCAGTGTTATTCGTAAAGAAGAAAGATGGGACGTTGCGAATGTGCATCGACTACCGGTAGTTGAAAAAGTTAATTATTAAAAACAAGTACCCTTTGCCGAGAATCGATGATCTTTTTGATCAGTTTAGGGGAGCTTCTGTTTTCTCAAAGATTGATCTACATTCAGTGTATCACCAATTGAGGGTTAAGGAGGCGGATGTTTATAAGACAACTTTCAAAACTTGTTATGGGCACTACGAGTTATTGGTAATGCCATTCGGGCTGACGAACGCACCTGTCGATTCATGGATCTCATGAATCGGGTCTTCCAACCTTACCTGGATCAGTTCGTGGTGGTTTTTATAGATGACATCTTAGTGTACTCAAGAAATGAGGATGAGCGTGATGCACACTTAAGGATTGTGTTGTAGATTTTGAGGGAGAAGCAGCTGTATGCCAAATTTAGTAAGTACGAATTTTTGCTAAAGGAGGTTACTTTTCTAGGACATGTGGTGTCAACTAAGGGGATTAAGGTGGATCCCCGGAAAATTGAAGCAGTGTTAAATTGGAAAACACCTAAGTCAGCATCAGAAATCTGAAGTTTTTTGCGCTTGGCAGGGTACTATAGGCGGTTTGTTGAGGGCTTTTTATTAATTGCTACACCTTTAACTAAGTTGTTGAGGAAGGGGGTACCGTTTGATTGGACGAACAAGTAGCAAAAGAGTTTCGAAAAGCTTAAGAAGGTTTTAACTAAGGCCACTGTGTTAATTCAGCCAGAGCCTGGGAAGGAGTTTACGGTTTATAGTGACGCATCGTATGTGGGCTTGGGTTGTGTATTGATGCAAGAAGGAAAGGTAATTGCGCATGCGTCACGTCAACTTAAGACTCATAAGGTGATTACCCAACCCATGACTTGGAAATAGCTGTGGTGGTTTTCGCGCTAAAAATATGGAGGCATTATTTATGTGGAGAGAAGTGCATAATTTATTCAGACCATTAGAGTTTGAAGGACCTCCTTACCCAAAAGAAGCTAAACCTTAGGCAGCATAGGTGGGTGGAGTTATTGAAGGATTATGATTGCCCGATTGAATACCACCCTAGCAAAGCAAATGTGGTAGCCGACGCATTGAGTCGTAGGGTTGAGTCAGACTTGAAGGCTATGCTCTCCCGTTTAAGCTTGTTGGATGATGGTAACTTGTTAGCTGAGCTTCAAGTAAAGCTGGTATGGATCGAGCAGATAAAGAGTAAGCAGTTAGTGGATGAGACTTTGGGTGCTTATTTTACACAAGTAGAAAACGAGGAGACATCAGACTTTGGGATAAATAGTGAAGGAGTGTTGTGTTTCTGTGGGAGGATGTGTATACCAAAGGATGATAATTTAAGGCAGTCTATTCTGTGGGAAGCGCATAGCAGTCTCTATGCTATGCATCCTAGAGAAATCAAGATGTATCAGAATTTGCGTGAGCTTTATTGGTGGTCTGGACTTAAGCGTGAGGTTATGGAGTTCGTAAGTAATTGCTTGATTTTTCAAAAGGTGAAGGCGGAACATCAGTTGCCTTCAGGATTGCTTCAACCAGTAAAGATTCCACTTTGGAAGTGGGAAAGGATTACTATGGACTTTGTTAGTGGGCTACCCTTGATGCCTACTAAGAAAGACTCGATATGGGTTATAGTGGATCGGTTAACCAAGTCTACCCATTTTGTATCGGTCCGCACCGATTACTCATTACAAAAGCTGGCTAGGTTGTATATGGCGGAGATTGTAAGATTGCATGGAGTGCCAGTTTCCATAATATCTGATAAGAACCCACGTTTCACTTCACGATTTTGGAAGAAGCTGTACGAGGCGTTGGGTACTAGGTTAAACTTCAGTACGACATTCCGCCCTCAAACTGATGGACAGTCAGAAAGGGTGATCCATGTTTTGGAAGATATGTTGAGGAGATGTGTAATTGAGTTCTGAGGTAGCTGGGAAGACTTTTTGTCGTTAGCCGAATTTGTGTACAATAATAGTTATCAAACAAGTATAGGGATGGCTCTGTATGAAGCACTGTATGGGCGAAGGTGTCGAACTCCAACACGTTGGACGGAATTGGGCGAACGAAGAGTTTTGGGCCCTGAGTTAGTGGCAGATACTGAGGGTAAGGTAAAATTGATTCGGGATCGGTTGAAGGAGGCCTCGGATAGGCATAAGTCGTATGCTGACCTTAAGCATCGAGAGATAGAGTACGCAGTGGGGGACTTAGTTTTTCTTAAGGTCTTTCCGTGGAAGAAGGTATTAAGGTTTGGACAGAACGGAAAGCTAAGCCCAAGGTTCATTGGGCCATATCGGGTTGTGAGGCGGATTGGGCCAATCACTTATCAGCTAGAATTACCTTTTGAACTAAGCCAAATCCACGATGTCTTTCATGTTTCCATGCTAAGACAATATCGCTCGGATCCTTCACATGTCATGTCGGTTGAGGAGATCGAGGTTAGGCCAGACCTAACTTTCGAGGAAAAGCCCATACAAATAATTGGTCGTGATGTTAAGGTACTGAGAAGGAAGTCTGTCCCATTAGTTAAAGTGCTTTGGCGTAATCACAAGGCTAAGGAGGCTACTTGGGAACATGAGGAAGCGATGCGACAACAATATCCTCAACTGTTTGGATTAGGTAACATTTCGATGACGAAATTTCTTTTAGGGGGTAGAGTTGTAACACCCCAAAAATCTCAAACTTTCTTTTTTTTGGTTTTGATAAAAGGTGTGCTTAATATTCCTAGTCAAGTGTTATTTATGTGATAATAGGCATTGGTTAAGTTTTGAGTTCAAAATTTGGGGTGAAGGAAATTAAAGTTTAATAATTAAAAGAACTTTCATGGCAAGTAGGTTGGTTTTTAAATAAATGAAGGAGGAATTGGACACAAGGAGCCTTGTGTTGGATTGGCAAGTAGCGTCATATGTGGGGCTTAGAGGTGGCATCACATGCATGGAAAAGAGGTTTGGGGTTCGAATCCCACCTTTCTCAAAAGAAGGATTTATTTTTGCTCAATAAATTGCCAGTAGTGGCATTGGATGTGAACTCTGAAATGAGTGATCAGAGGAGAAATCTAAGGAAGGGATTAAGGAGTTATCAGGGAGAAAAGTTAGGAGATGAAGGGTGTAGAGAAGTGGAGTCGAATTGGGAATTTGGGGATAGGTAAATTGGGTTATAGTATATATAGGTGCCAATTTTGGGGATTCTAAGCTAATGCCGAATTCTTCCTTTCTATTTTACCAAAAACACTTTTCTCTCCAAATATCTAAAAGTTGAAATCCCTTATTCTTTCTCTTTTATTTTGTGCCGATTTCTTCCCTTCCTTTCTCATCAAACTCTTTTCTTTCTTGCTCCTAGTTGCTTTCTCTAAAGCCAAATATCTTTTGGCCAAAATCCTATTGTGCCGCCACTCTTTTTTTAAGCCTTCAACATTGGCCGATCAATTCTTGTGTAAGTGCTTTACTTTCTTTTAGTTGGTCTTCCTAGTACCGATTTCTTCTCTCCCTCACCTTTTCTAAATTGGCTTTGGTAGGGGATTAGTATCGAATCTCGGATTTCAGATCTCTGCTGAATTGCTCCTTAGGCGTTTTGGGGTTTTGGGTAAGTATTCCTCTTTTATTGTTTAAGGTTGGCCGAATGGTCATGGATAACTTAGGAGTGACTTAAGATGATTGTGAGTCACTTGTTGTTTAGTTCTTAATGATTAAGATTGATGCAGATTTAAGAAATACTCATGATTAGTGATCAAGGAAGGGCTGTTAAGGCTTGTCGATCAAGGTTCGTCACTAATGAGATCGCGACACGTTTTAGTACCAGGTGTGTACATACACTGCACACACAGAGTAGACCGACAAATCTCGAAATGTCGAAAAGCTAAAATGCTGAAAAGCTGGAAGTTTGGCTACAATAGTCTTGCGAGTGCGTAAACACTCGTAAGGGGGGAAACCGATAGGTTATCAAAGGCCCCATGATTGCTATGTATTGCCTACATGGGCTGTGTATTGGGCAACCGGGCCAGAATGGGCTAAATGGGCCTGATGGGCTATAGGTCCCATAATAGGCAAAATTGGCAATTTGATACTAAGTGATGAAAAAGCATATGATTGCATGACTATGAATGTGATTGGGCCTGATGGGCCATATGAATTTGATTGGGGCTGATGGGCCATATGAATGAGATTAGGCCTAAAGGGGCCAAATGAGTAAGTGGGGATCTGTTAGTGTTTAGTAAGGGGTTGTGGACCTAGTTTTTGGTAACTACTCAATCAGGCATGAAACATAAATAATTAATTAATTGCGACCGTGGATAAGTCATAAGGTTAAGGTGTGGCAATGGGCATATACGTGTCTAGGATTGGATCTAGGGAGAGCTTGGTACTTAAGCGGTCTTAATGACTCACCTCCCTTCTCTAGAATCCTACCTGGTGCATCGTATCTATTCACTTTAGCCAACGAGGACTTGTTAACGGGCCAAGGTAAGTAATAAACCCATAATAAAGAGAAAATACCGAAATGCCCGTAAGGACAAAAATGACTAAAATACTCCTAAGTGTTGAATGTAAGATTTATGGATGTTACATGTACACCTGCTGCATTCATAGAACATACTATTTTGGTTGCATATGGGTTGGGATTTATGGAACAGAGGAAGAATATGAGGATCGCATGGTTGCTTGACGATCGTGGATCCACTAGTGGCTTTTTAAGCCCAATATATGAGTAGCAGTTTGCTACAACGTTAGGTAATACCGCAGCCAGGCTATCATTAGAGTGTATCGGATGGGTGGGTTGATATTTATATCCCTACATGGTGTGTATCGAGGGATAGAGATGGTGTGTAGCGGTTGGATGGGTAGGATCCGTGCATATTTGATTGCTTTACATCTATTCTGATATTGAGTTGGGCTCAGGCTTAAAAAAAAAGAGACTTGCTATTGCATGCTTTACTATTTGCCGAAGGTTGTTCACACTGAGTTTTCAAAAACTCACCCCCTCTTTTATTTTTTTCTTAGGTGGTTCGACGGTAGGAGGGACTCCGAGGTGGTCAGCTAGCAAGACAACTTCGACTTGTTTTCTTAAGCATATCATTTTTAGTATTTTAAGTTATTTTAGCTCGGGTTGTAATAAGGCCTATCCGCTAGATATTATTTCATTGTCATTACTATGCTTTGAAATTTTGATATGGAACTTGGATTTATTTCTCTTAGACATATCCCAAGTTGTTTTTTGGAAATAATTATTTAAAATCAAGCTTCCGCTGATAAAGAGAATTTTTTTTAATAATCAAGAAATAGTAAATTTTGGACACCTCATTTTGGAACTAAATACAAATTGGAAGTTACATAATTTTCTCTTTTGAAGGGTTTTCAATGAAAACATGGTTTTTGATAAAACACTTCAATGTGACACGCTGGATCCGGCCATACGTCGGGTTGGGTTTGGGGTGTTACACAATCGGCCCAATACGCTCTATAATCTCATGCGACCAAAAAATCTCGGACTCAACTTGCCATTATGACCGAATCTGAGTATTTTCTTCCACGGTGAGACTTTCAAATATACTTTGTCCCTGATTTAAAACTCTCTATCTTTTCATTTCAAGTCCGCATACGATTTCTGACGATCTGACGCTGTTTTCAAACTTTCACAGATCCCTTTTACTTTTTGTTCAATCTGTCTGATCAAATCGACCCCGTGTATCTTATTTTCACTAAGCTCGTTCCAATACAATTCTGTACGACATTTACGACTGTACAAAGCCTCGTAAGGTGCCATTTTGATACTCGATTGAATGCTATTATTGTATGCAAATTCAATCAGAGATAAGTATCGTTCCCACGTACCTTCAAACTCGAGAATGCAACATCTCAACATATTCTCAAGTATCTGAATGATTCGTTCGAACTGACCATCTGTTTGCGGATGGAAAGCAGTGCTGAAATGTAATTTCGTACCTATTGCATCTTACAGTTTCTTCCAAAACCGCAATGTAAAACTTGGATCTCTATCCCAAATAATAGAAATAGGTGCCCCATGTAATCTCACTATCTGAGAAACATATAACTTAGCAAGATTGTCAAGTAAGTAATCTTTACGAACTGAAACAAAATGAGCCAATTAAGTTAATCTATTCACGATAACCCAGATTGCATCTTTCTTGCTCGGTGTCAATGGTAAACTAGATACAAAATCCATCGTGACTCTGTCCCATTTCCACTCAGGTATCATGATTGGTTGAAGCAACCTAGAAGGTACCTGATGCTTAGCTTTTACTTGCTGACAGACTAAACATTTTGAAACAAAGTCAGAAATGTCTCCTTTCATACCATGCCACCAGTAAAGCTATTTTAGATCATTATACATCTTCGTACTACTCAGGTGAATAGATAACCAACTGCTGTGAGCTTCGTTCAAAATCATCTGAATCAACTCTAAATTTCTCGGAATACATATTTGGTTTTTGAACCTCAGACAACCCTCAGAATAAATTCGAAACTCTGAATCAACATTCAAATCACATTGAGCTCGCTCGGCTAACAAATCATCATCAACTTTCTGAGCATTACAAATCAGTTGAACAAATAACAATCTTGCTTTTAATTCAGCTATTATCGAACCATCATCAAATATAGCCATATGCGCATTCGTTGCACGCAAAGCAAACAGTGATTTTTGGTTTAGAGCATCAGCAACAACATTAGCCTTTCTCAAATGATAATCAATCAGAAGCTCGTAGTCTTTTAATAGATCTAACCATCGACGCTATCTCAGATTCAGATCTTTTTGAGTCATCAAATATTTCAGGTTCTTATGATCATAATAACATGATATTTCTCACCGAACAGACAATGACGCCATATCTTCAATGCAAGCACAATAGTTGCCAATTCTAGGTCGTGTGCCGGATAGTTCTTTTCATGTGATTTTAAATGTCTGGAGACATAAGCTATGACTTTGCCTTCCTGCATCAAAACACAGCCCAAACCATTTAAAGATGCATCACTATAGATAACAAATTCTTTACCCAATTCTTGTTGAACTAGCTCTGGAGCTTCGGTCAAAAGGGCTTTCAACTTATCAAAACTTTTCTGGCACTTTTCTAACCATTCAAACTCAACATCTTTCTATAATAGCTTTGCCACTGGGGTTGCAATCATAGAGAAACCTTTCATGAACCGTCTATAGTAACCAGCAAATCCCAAAAATCTTTGGACTTTAGAAATATTTCTCGGAGGTTTCCAATCAAGTATAGCTGAAATTTTACTTGGATCAACCCGAATGCCTGATGCTAATACAACATGCCTCAGAAAAATGACTTCACGTAACCAGAACTCACATTTGCTAAACTTTGCATACAACTGTTTATCTCACACAGTCTACAACACAAGTTTCAAATGTTCGGCATGCTCGGTTTCATCACGGGAATAGATTAAAATGTCATCTATGAATACAACCACAAATCGATCCAGATACTATCTGAAAATCCCATTCATCAAATCCATGAATACAACAGGTGCATTAGTAAGTCCGAAAGACATAACCAGAAACTCATAATGTCCGTACCTTATTCGAAAAGTAGTCTTTGGCACATTAAAGTCTTTAACTCGCAACTGATAGTAGCCTGATCTCAAATCTATAGTCTTTCATTTGCAATTTACAGCAACATTGTGCAAAGTTAACCAATCCATACTCAGAATTATATCAAACTCGTCGAATGATAATAACATCAAATCAACTGAAAGACATGAATCTCGAACCATCAACGGACAATTCTTACAGATTTTATCAACCAGAATATACTGGCCCAAGGGGTTCGATATTCTAATCACAAACTCAGCAGCGTCTACAGGTAAAGTCTTACTGGATACTAAGGTCTCACATACATAAGAATGAGCTGAACCAGAATCAATCAATGCAATTACACTAGTATCATAGAGAGTGAATGTACTAGTAATAACATCGGGGAATGAAGCCTTCTTGCGTGCACGAATGACAATAGCTCTGGCAGGTGCGCGAGCCTCAGATCAAACTTTTGTGCCTTTAGTTCCTTTCTGACTGCTATTTACATTTCTCGCATTTCTAGAAGACTTACTTTTGGCTGAAATGTTACTCGATCTTGGATTTTGCACAATCTTTCACTCAACCGACTAAGGACAATCTCGGATAAAGTGATCTAAGGCTCCACATTTGAAACAAGCTTGATTATTCAATCTACAAATACCCGAATGTCTTTTACGACAATGTTAGCACTCAATTCGATCAGATCTGACATTTTCAACACTAACGATCGAAGTAGTTGAAGCTCTGAAGCTCGAATATGATCTACCACGATCTCCACTCGAGTATCCCACGTTAGCTTTTGAACGGTTATTATCATTTTGGAATTTCTTTGATGCAGACTGAAATGATTTACTCGATGATCTCTCACAGGAATCTTCGGATTCAAAATCAATTTTTACTTTATTTTCTTTTCATATAACTTAGGAAGTTATAGGAACTTGAGGGGGTGAAGGTTGTTGAGCAGCCGGATTTGTTCGAACGAACTCTGTGAACCACTCATTAATGCTGGAAGAAGGCTTGCTTAGACTCTCCATCTATACTACTTGAAATTGACCTAGAATCAACTAGCGCTGCCCCCTGAGTAGGAGCTGGCGTATTATCTTCTACATCACCCGTTACGGCTCGATCGGGATCCACATCTATAAGAAAACACATTTTTTTAACTGTCAAGAATCATCACACTATCACAGTTAATAATTATGGCATGTATAGCTAGACTCACACGTGTTAAATTAGTTCTAGAACTGACTAAACCATAGCCCTGATACCAATCAAATGTAACACCCCTAACCCGTATCCGTCCCCGGAATGGGGTTATGAGGTATTACCTGACAAAATAAAACTAGAAATTTACATGCATTTCATTTCATACTTAATATGTTATTCTTATCAAATCACTTAAACCATTTAATTTTAAAATCTTATAGCTAACATAATCTCTTTACAAATCATTTCATATCATTTAGTGAACATATATGTAATCACATAATTCATAAGCAAAAATATCATTTATATCACTTTAACACATAAGCACGTGCACATATCTAAGCTAATATAATTATTTCATACATAAATCATATAATCAAACTAATCGAAACACATATCATTTTGACCATATCATAATTGACACAATAAGGATATATCAATTTTTAACCAAATCGAACTTATATGCATCACATAAAACTCATATTATCTTCTTGTTTTACAAATGCACAATTCACTATTCATTTGGTCATTTTTCAATACATTAGCCGAATGTATTCATGCTTAATACATAAGCTTTATTCAATGTATAAATTCATCATTTTTAATCTATCACTTTATAAGCATATAACCTTTCATAGAAATTAATCAATATATATATCAACCATAATTTGCACATCAAATCAAACATATTACATTATATCTCATCATATATATATAAAATATCAAACCAATATCTCATATATGTATAAATGCCAAATCATGATTAACTTACTATTATGATTCATAACAACTTCTTCACTTATCGCAAGCATATTGAACTCACATTTATCACAAGCCACAGCCGAATTATCTAGTTACTATAATACATAACAAATATAAATAAAACATATTTCACCTATAAATACTAAGCATGTTTGAATCATCAATCAAATATAATTCTATTACCTAAATTCAACATTTAACCAATCATTAAACAATAGGTAACATATCAAGCATAATTCATACTTTTATACATTCCATAGACGATTCAACTAAACCAAATAGAATCATCATTTGAGCATAACATACAAACCAAACTTAGCAAACACAAGAACCATGACTAAAATAGTAAATACTTATATATCAGATTAGCTATTATTAAGCCACAACCAATATATATATCCATCAACATGTTTATTTCATTTGAGCTGAATCATAAAAATAAACATATACAAAACATACCAATATGACAAGCTTACCAAAATGAACAGTCATAAGCTATACATATCATTACTTTAAACCATAAGCATATACCAAGCACACACACTATATATATATATGACATAACGTACAATGAAAACGTCCCAGACATGGTCTTACATGTAATCACATATCGATGCCACTGTCCCAGATAGGGTCTTACTCACATACATATATCGAAGTCACATATCGATGCAAACGTATTAAACGTGGTTTTACTCGCACACGTATATCAAAATCACATATCGATGCCAATATATTAAACATGGTCTTACTTGCACACATATATTGATGCCATGGTCTTACTCGTACATCACATAATAGAATCTTATGTCATGACATATGTATCCTAGCTATTCCTAAGGTTCGTACAGGGCTTTCGGACGTCATAACTCGGTCGAAATGAATTCGTAAACATAGCTTCCAAGCATATTTATATTCGGCTACCACATATATACTTTCACATTGTTCATTTCAACATATATAGTTTGTATTTAATCAAATAAATAACATCTATTTGCTTATAAACTTACCGCGGACAACAGTAATCGGAACGGGACGACTATTTGACAATTTTGGTTTTTCCCCGATCCAAATCCGATTTCTTTAGTTCTTGATCTAAACATATTCAAATTAAACTCATTGAAACATAATTTCATTCAATTTATTCCAAAAACATATAAATGAGAAAATTACCATTTTACCCCTAACATTTTACACTTTTTACAATTTAGTCCAAATTGCACAAAACTCAAAACATGCAAAATTTGCACACATCATGCTTAGGCCGAATACTACCCATGTTCATACAAGTCCATACATTTCATTTATTTCACATTTTAGTCCCTTAATTTATTATTTTTGCAATTTTGCCCTAATTACTCAAAATTATCAAAAATTCCAATACAAAATGTAACACCCTGAAATTGGGCCTAAAAGTATTAGGCCTTGAGCATGGAAGCGAATAGGAGACTACTCTTAGATATTTTTGTTAAGTAAGAAATGACACAAATAAAATGCCTGCTAGTCTAGGGGTAGAGGCGTGTGGAGTATTGATTGGGGTCAGAGGTATTCAGTGTTACTAGTGGCTATGCCACAATTACTGATATTGGTGGCTTTGCCACATTTACTGTTTCTGGCAGCTATGCTGCATTATTATTACAAGCAGTTTTGCTGCGATATTGGTGTGTTGGCTGGGTGGGTCGATTTATATCTCTACATGGTGTGTTGGTTGGTATGGGTGGTGTGCTGGCTGGATTTGGGTGGGATGCATATTTGCATTACACTGTATAGATACTGTATTGGGCTTAGGCCCACACTATTACTATATAGGGCTAAGGCCCAAATTGTACTGATACTGTATAGGGCCAAAGCCAAGACTGTTTTGCATATTTTGATTTATGTTGTCTGTTAGGGGATTACACACTAAGTTTTCATAAACTCACCCTTTCTTTTTAACTGTACAAGTCATCCCTAGCCTTAGACGATTTGGTGCTGTGAGGGACTCGGAGGTGGCCACACAATTCTATGTCTTGCATTTGACTTTATCTAAT
Source organism: Gossypium longicalyx (assembly GCA_025698465.1). Taxonomy (NCBI): domain Eukaryota; kingdom Viridiplantae; phylum Streptophyta; class Magnoliopsida; order Malvales; family Malvaceae; genus Gossypium; species Gossypium longicalyx. Next base: position 58,635,899 of record CM046998.1, read on the forward strand.
TTAAATTTCACTTTTGGGTTTTCAATTTGTAATAAGGCCGTTTGTGGGTTTTAAATTTTCATTGGGCCTTGGATTATATACTTTTAAACTGCTAGTCAAGATAAAGGCGAGTTTTTAAAATAATAACTGTTTTCAAGGAAAGCACACATATTAAACTTCAAGGTTTTTTAAAGCTTTCGCGATTTTATTCAGTTTAAGGAATAAACGGTGATAAATATGGCAATCGTTTTGACGAATTGATTTCAGTTAGTAACAATTTAATTTGCTGAATATTCTTAAGCAATAAAAACTAAAAGGGTTTTAACTTAAATTCAAATTCGTAACGACAAGTCCTAGTTTTGAAAAGCACTACGATATGACATGTCAAATTTGGCCATAACGTCTAGGCTGAGTTTGAAGTGTTACATTTTGTGGCATCAGAGCCAAGTTGCAAAACTCGACTGTGGAATGGGTTTTTGAAAATTTTTCTCAAAATTGTGTTTTCAAAAGGTTTTCTAAACCTTGGTTTTTGAAAGAGATGATTATAAAGAATTTGGATTATTTTTAAAATGTTGACGTTGAAGGTGTGGCACACCGAGTCTCTGGCGCCAAATCTATAAGTTCCCTAACACTATTTAGTATTATAGATTGAAATGTTATACTATAGGTAGTGGTACTATACTAGAAACCCTAAATTCTGAGTTAACTAAGACTATAGGAAAACTGAGACTGTAGAAGACTGAAAACTGTAGTGAGATTTTGCTCTACGAAAACAAAACTTTAACTACTCTTTGATCATAAAATATCTGTTAATAATTAATGGAATTATGAACTGATTCATAAGACTCTTAAAATAGATAATACACTATACGTTATGAGCATAAGAGGTACTCGCAGAATGGGTATATGGGGCAATGGTAGACGTCGTGGAAGTGCTGGGGCTGGGTCTTCAACATCGGGTCACATGCCTGTTAGGGAGGCACCAGCTTCACCGAAACATGATATGGTTTAGGAGATGAAAGTCAAGATAAGTCTGCCAACTTCGGGTAGCGATAACCCAAAGTTAGGTACTGAGGCGCTAACCCAGTTAGTAAGGGAAGTGCTGGAGGAAGTTAAGGAGATTGGTGAAACACTCCGGGCTAGGTGTGTGGACTGTAAGAAGAAGAGAGATCATAGTTCTCTAGGGCTGGAGCCTCGTTCTGTGAAGCATGTTAAAATGCATTTGAACTTTTTAACTTACAAGCATTGCAGAATGCGTTATCCAGGCGAATGCTAGAGGAAGTCAGAAGCATGTCTCAGGTGCGGGTCTAAGGAGCATCGAGCTCGGGATTGCCAAGTCACCTTTAAGTCAAGTATGTTTGTTTAAGTGTGATGATTTGGACATAGAAATTGTATACGTGTGATGTCTATCTACTTTAGTAGTTAAGTGTTTTAGGTGTGTGTAAAAGGTTCCAAGTTCAAGTTAAAGTGTGTTAGTATCTTTGGGATCAGAGGGTGCAGTAGGAGCATAGTGGTGTAGCCTGGACAGTGCAACTGTTTTGATAGTTGGAAATTTCGAGGATGAAATTTTTTTAAGGAGGGATGAATTGTAATGCCCTGAAATTGGGCTACAAGTATTGGGCCTTGAGCATGGGAACAGTTAGGAGACTGCTCATAGATATTTTAGTTAAGCAAGAAATGACACAAATAAATGCCTGCTTCAATGGCTAAGTGTCCTGAGGAGTGTTGGAGAAGTCTTGGGTTCAAATCTAGGCTCTAGCAAAATTTTGGTTTTTCCTCTTAAGTTTTGGACACTAGCACATAGGTCTTATAATTAATTATGGATGATTTTTATCACAAAAGGAGCCTGTGGTATGGTGGCAAGGTGGCAAGTAAAGTAACCTTGAGGTCTGAGGTTTGAGTGCTGGCGCAGCATAAAAGAAGTATTTATTTTACTACATGGGATGGCTGGTATTTGAGTTAGATGGGGACTTTAGGTTTGAATTGGTCTTGAGGAATTTGAATGGGAGTTTGAAGTATTTTGTGGAGTTAATAATGGATGGATAAGGGGAGAGATTTTTTGAGAAAATTAAGGGATGTGATGATGGTAGGAGGTTATGGCCGAATGGAACACTAAGGCTCCCTTGGTTTCAGTTTGGAAAAAAGGTTTGGACATTTTGTGTGGTGTGCAGATGGCCGAATTCTCCTAATTCTATTTCGGTACTCTGTTGTTTTGAGGTTGCATTCACTTGCGTTATTATTTCTCTTTTGGTTATTTGCCTTTCTTTTCTTGTTTTTGGCCAAACATGTATTCTTTTCATTTGGTCTTATTTTTTTCTACTGTGACCGTTTCTCTCTTTTCCCTCTACTCTCTTCTCATCCTTCCTCACCTTTTGCAAATTTGATATCTTTTCTCTCGCTATTCCCTCTTTTGGTTTTCTTTAGCCGAACCTCTCTTGTTCTCTTCTCTGTCTTTTCTTTTTTTCTTCTCGCTTTTCCCCTTCTAGGCCGATTATTATGCTCCTTGTCTCACCATTTTTAATTCTTTTGGACATCTAGTTTCTGACGATCGTCCGTTGCTCCAGCATCCTTTCATGTCTGTCATTTGATTTTGGGTAAGTGTTCTTTGTTTTATTAGTTTTGTTTCTTATTCTTTTGTTTTCTTCTTAAGCCGAATGTTCGGTTTATGGTTGCTATTTCTCTATCCCTTTTTGTATGTATGGGATCTCTGGGTTCTAAAACTCTTGAAGAGAAAAAGGGATCCTCCATTGTTCGAAAGCGTTCAAAATCCTTCTTCGGTATTCGATCAAATATCTAGGGGTAAGTAGACTTGTTTTTGTCAGTAGTGGTCGAATACCAAATCTTTTCTAACTCTAGTTTTAGGACTTATTTGGATTATGGATATTAATTCAAGCCTTGGATTATACGTTTATTGCTATTGAGATCTGATATTAATGTAGTAAATCGACAAGAAGTGTGTGGTCGTTTTCAACTAGTGATCAAAGTGAAATAGATCGCATATCTTTCGATCAAGGTTGGATGTCTGAGAAACTTGGAGCAGTTTCGTAAACAGGTGTGTATTCCATACTGATTGGATTGTGGATCAGCAAGGGTTGAAAAGTCGAAAAGTCAAAATACGGCGTTTGATGCCACCCGAGTGTGCGATCGCACGTGTTGTGATTCGAGCCTACAAATCTTAGGCGTAGGGCTGTAGAGGCCATTATGGGCCTCGATAGGCCGAACTAGGCCATATGGGCCTAATGGGCTTGTGGGCCTGCGTGGGTAAATTTTGCTGTCAAGCGGGAAGTAGATGGACTTGTCATGTTGCGCACATGACTTAGGTTGTTTTGGGCCTCGATGGGTCGAAATGGGCCGTGTGGGCCCAATGGGCTCGTGGACCCACACGAATAAAATCTATGATAAGTGACTATTAATGAATCGTGCTATGGTGTGTGCATAGTCGTATCTAAATTTGGGCTAAATGGGCCATACGAGCGTGTGGGCCCACTTGGGTCGAGTATTGGGCCTTAGGCCCACTTGCACCGTTATGTCTGTTTAGGTTATTTAGGTCACTCGAGGTGACAATAGACCCTCAGTTGGGTCGTTAAGACCCCCGATTTGTAAAATTATTGAAACACCCTCGAGTTGTAAAATTACCATAATGCCCCTATAGGGTAAAATGACCATAATACCCCTGTAGGGTAAAATGATCGTAATACCCCTGTAGGGTAAAATGATCGTAATGCCCCTGTATGGTAAAATGATGAGTATGCCCTTATGTTCCATATGACTGATGTGCTTATGATTTACAGATATGATTTACTGAGTATGACTTTGCATACACGTAATATTTATGACATGACATACTGCATGGGGTTGGGATTTTGATTTGGAGGAATCTTCAGATCGGTGACTATGTCACATTCATCATATTCTTGGTGGCTATGGCACAATTACTGAGTCTGGTGGCTTTGCCACATTTACTATTTTTGGCAGCTATGCTATTTCGATTTCACTAAAAAATGGTTTGTTACAGTAACAATTACTAATTGCCAACCAATCGAGTAGTGTTAGAAAGATGAGTCGCTGGAGTACATGAAGTGGACACTCTCACTTCACTTGCATCTCAGGTATCCTGAATATCCTCAATGCTTAAAAAATTTACTCCTAATGGGTTTAATAATTTACAACTCCGCCACCAAATCAATTAAAAAATGTAGCCCGTGTTTACTATAGGGAAGGGAAATCGTTCAAAAAGTGCCCATCAAACCTAGAATTCGTGTATTACATAGGTAACCAGAACCAAAACCGAAAAAGGAAAGAACTGCAATCTAATTTTTATAACCCATCTTGGTAAAACCACCCTAATTTCTCTTGGAGTAACCAAGGGGCTGGACCCAATAACACTTATGCACAACCTAGACCAACCCAACCACTTGTATTTACCCAACAAGTTTAGAAAAAAACCTCAAGCTGAACCTTCCAATGGCTTCAAAAACATGTTGAAGGCATACATAGTGAAAAATGATTCCTTAATCCAAAGCCATGTATCCACATTGAAAAACTTGGAAAACCAAATGGCCCAGCTTGCGGCTGAACTCAGGAACCGACTACAATGCTTTGTGTAGTAGCCCATTTTTGATAAAATCAGAACAGTGGTTTTGAGACCACAAATTCAAAGTCAAAAAATTTATTTTAATATTATTTTGAGGTCTATAGCATGATAATATTATATAATAAAAATTTCGTTAACAAATTTTATTGTTTGTATCTCAATTTGTGAAAAAGGACTAAATCGCGTAAAGTGCAAAAGTTGCGTTCTAATAGCTAAAGATATTAAATAGCTATAGAAATTTAAAGTGGAGGTCCTTATATGGTAATTAGACCATTAAATGAGTTAGTGGATGAGCATGGCTTGGAAATTTGGTTATTTTTAATGTTTGGTAAGGTTAAAATAGTAAATAGTCAATTAAAAATAAATTAAATAAAACAAAATAAAAAGCTTTATCTTTCTTCATCTTCCACCGGTTTTCACCAAGGAAATAGCCATGGGAGAGCTCAAAATTTTAGCATATTAAATGTAACAATTCGGTTTAGACCCTAGTTAGAATAGTGGTTTCAGGACCACATATCCGAGTCAAAAAAATATTTAAATATTATTTTCTGTGTTTATGATATGTGAATGAGCATGTGTGAAAGTCTCGTAAGGAAATTTTAATGTTTGTGTGCTTAATTTTGAAAAAGGACCTAATCGCGTAAAAGGTAAAAGTAGCCTTCTGTTTGTTAAAGTACCTATTTGATATGACTTTCTAAAGCAAGGGTCCTCATATTGCAATTGGACCATTAACATGGTTAATGGACATTTAAAGACAACCATTATAAGTTATTATTATTATTTCATTAAGGGTAAAATTGGAATTTGGTTATTTAAGTTAATAATAAGTAAATAAAAAATAAAATTTGGCCATGATGTGCTCATCCACAACCAAAAATACAAATTAAAAGAAAATAAAAGAGTTAGCTAGGGTTCAGCCATACTAAAGCTCAATTGAAGGTTCGTTTTTGTTCCGTTTTTGATAATTTTTATGTTTTTGTAATCGTTACTTTGTGTTATACTAAGCCCATGCCTCAATTTCTAATTTTGATGATGAATTTGAAATGTTCCATGGATAAATTCACGGGCTTTATGTTGTTATATGGTGAAATATGAAAGTTTGATGTTGGGTTTATATGTTTTGTCTTTGGACTTTTGATGATTTTGAGTAAAATGGGCTAAATTGTGAAATTTGTAAATTGAGGGACTAAAATGTGAAATAAATGAAATGTGTGGACTTGAATAAGAGCTATGTATATTCGGCCAAGCATAAGTATATTCAAATTTTGTGTATTTTGTGATTTTGTGAATTAGGGACTAAAATGTCAAAATGTAAAAATGTGGGGGCTAGTTTACAAATTTATATAGATCAAGAATTAAAGAAAACAGAGTTAGATCGGGGAAAGTCGAAAGTTTTCGAGAAACTGATTTCATTAATCCGAATCCGTACAAGGTAAGTCGATATACAATAAACATGTTTGAATTGAACTATTATTGTTCATATGATATTGATTAGTGATGAATGAATATTTAAGCTCAATATGTGCTATTCGAGAAAGTATCAACAACGTTTCGACGTCTGAAAAGCCCCATACAAACCCTAGAAATAGTTAGGATACATATGTCCTGACATAGCATTCCATTAAGTGTGTAACACCCCATACCCGGCCTAAACATTATGACCGAATCTGGCGTGTCACATTAAAATGATTTTTCGAAAAACTTTGTCTTATTAATGAATCTCGCTTGAAAGAGAAAAGCCCCTTTTTTTAATTCTAAAGTCAACTTAATTATTTGTTAACCATTTTAAACCAGCCTTACTTTTAAAAAACATGTTTGTTGCGGAAGAATTTCAACAATGTTGCAAAAACGTGATGTTTTGAAAATAGATATCATTTTGGAAATCTGCGCTCTACTTTTAACAGAACAAATCATAATAGTTAAAAACCCCCAATTTTAAAAGCTAGAAAATTAGAGAAAAGGCCTTATTACATCAAAAACCCAAAGATTACCTGAAAAAATTAAAAGAGGGGGTAAGTTTACGAAAACTCAGTGTGTACAACCCTCATTGATCATAAAGCATGCATCGCATTAATTTGGGCCTAGGCCCATTACAATAACGGTGGCACTTGGGCCCTAGCCCATAGTAGCCTCAGTTGGGCATGAGCCCATGTCACAATCAGAATCAGATTATGCAAAGCACAAATACCCAACCAACCTTGTACTCCGTATCCCCTCCAACCCTACACTTCTTTAGGGATTTAATCGACCCACCCATCCCTACACTCCTGTTGTAGCACCGGTTGCAGCACTAACCAATTTTGTAGCAGAGTTGCCAATCACATAATGGCTTTAAGCCATCAGTGGATCAACAGTCATCAAGCGACCATGCAACCCTAACAAATCATATACTTCCTCCGAATCAATGATCCCGTCCCCCATGCAGCATAATATCACATGAATGCAAACATATCATAAATTGCATACAATAACAATCATATAACATGTAGGGGCATTTTAGTTATTTTGCCCTTTGAGGGCATAACGATCATTTCGTAAATTGGGATTTAAGTACACTTGCTGACCCATTAGTAGGTTCACAGTCGTCTCGCACGACCCGTGCAACCTTTAGCAAACAAACAATACGATTGGGCCCAAAGCCCATTTAAGCAGGCCCATAGGCCCACACGACCCATTGGCCCACCAAGCCCGATTTCGATCCAAGCCATGTGAGTGGCAGGGCCAGTCCAATGTTTTCCCACCTATTGGTGAGTTTTACACATCTAGGGCCTACGGTCCATTAGGCCCGTACAGCCTAACTCGGCCTAACGTGGCTTATTACAGCCACAACCCATGAGTTCACTCATGGTGGCCTCTACTATCGCGTCAAAATTTCCACACGTGCGTTCGCGCATTCGTGTGATAACTGTTGCCGTTCTTTCAACTTTTCAGCATCTTAGAATTTGTTGGTCTAGAGTTAAGGTGGTGTATGTACACACCTGGTTACGAAACGTGCTACGAATCCCCTAGCAATGAACCTTAAATGATAAAGCCTTGCTAATCTCCCTATTTGATATAAAATTTTACACCCCTAGATAGATCTATGTTTACAAAAGCCTTGTTAAAAAGGATTGTTAAAATATGTAGTTCAATCCACACTTGGCAATTCATAGGGTCAAAAAGAACATTCGACCTTCACTCATAACAAGGCAAAAACACTTACTTGACCAAAATTAAAACTGGGATGTCGATTGCTTCACATCACTTGCCCCACTATCAACCCTCGAGCAAGCCTAGGTACTAACCAACATCATACTAAGAGAGATAGGGAAGATTCGGCAACAGGGAAAAGAAGAACACCAACAATGAAAACCAAAATAAAAAAAAATGAGTCACCACGACTTACACTTGATCTTGGAAAAAGAGGAGAAGAATACAACCTTAAGGAAGACAGATTCGGCAATAGCTAATAGAGAGAGAGTAGGGAGTATTCGTCTTTACATAACTTAAGATCAAATAAAATAGCGTTGCGGCAAGGGAATCTAGCTCACAAGAAAATGGCTGAGAGAAGATGGATTTCAGCTATGAGAGACTAGTGGGAAAATAGAAAAGAAAGGCCACGATTAAGAAAAGAAAGAGGGTTAGCATTCGGCTAAAGCTAGAAGGAAAGAAGAGAGGTAAAAGGATTAGAAAAGAAGGGAAATGACTAGAAGATGAGAAATGAGGGAGAAATCGGCTAATAGATGGCCTAAATGGTAATGCACTTTCGGCTAAAACAAAACAGCGGACAACTCAGAGTCAAAGAGTCTTGAAAATGAAAGGCAAGTGTACCAAAATGAGTGAAAAAAAGAAAATAAAACACCCAGAATTCTTTTAACAAGATTCGGCTATACCAAAACAATACCCCAAATGACGAAAATGAACCGAACCCTACCAATGCAACCTAAAATCTCCATTCGGCTAGACTTCCTCCTAATTCAAATCCTCCTTGATTTCCTCCAACAATCAACTCTATCTCTTATCTTCCTCCACATATCCCACTAAGACTCATTCAACCTTTATCTTGTAGAGTTTTGATCAAACTCTACCACCTATACGTCCTTGAAGAAAAATAAAACATCCAGTGCACCTTCCAAGCATCGAACCCCAGTCCTCACTCTCTTATGAGGCGTCACTTACCACCTAAACCACCATGCTTCTTTTGTCAAATTTTACTATTCAAAATTTAAGAAGCATTCAACCTAGAATCAGGGTTCCCTTAATGCTAAAAACCAAAATTTTTCCTATGCGAAGGCTTGAACCCGAGACTTCATAGAGACCCCCCTAACATCCAAAATCACTTACCCAACAGGACTAACATGCAATTGTGTCGTTTTCTTGCTCTCAAGAATTTTAGGTGCTCCCAAACCCAAGGCCCAATTCTTCTAAGCCCAAAATTCAAGGCATTACAATGTGATTTCATGTAAGACTACGTCTGGGACGTTGGCATTGACTTTTGTTTTATGTGTAAGACCATGTCTGGGACATAGACATCGTATTTGATTTTGTGTAAGACCCTATCTGGGACAGTGGCATCGATGTTTGATTACGAGTAAGACCACGTCTGGGACGTTGGCATTGTATATGTTCTCTGAGTTATCTGAGTATCCTTATGTTTCTAAACGGTTCATCGGGCATTTCGAGAAAATGAATGAATAAGTGAATATGTATCTGATTCAGGTACATTTGAATTGAGTACTATATTTGAAAATGAAAGGTAAGTATATGTGCAAATGATTATCTATGATCGAAGTATATGAATATGAGGTTTGTGGCAGTACTTGGCTCCAAAGTATAAGTAACTTGATGATGTTTATATGCTTTAAATGATAAGTTTATTCGTATATGGCTTACTAAGCTTTTGAAAGCTTACTTGTTTGTGTTTGCATTATTTGTTTTTAGATATTGAAGCTACTGTGAGCTCGGGGATCATCGAGGATTGTCACCACACTATCGAACCTTATTTTGGTACTTTTGAAAATGTATTTATTGAAGTATGGCATGTATAGGCTAGAAGTGTTAAGAATACATTTTATGATGTATATATTTAGCCATGTGATATGGCTTGGTGTGGATGTGATTATGATATGGTTTTGGTATATGGATTATGAGGCAATATGATATATTTGGTGTATTTATGTATGAATATAAGAAACGGTAAGCTTTTGGTATGATTTTATTTTAGATTTGTTATGATTTGGTTGATGGATTAAGATGGAAATTTGGTTGGCAATGATATGTCATGAATGGCTTATGTTTTGGTTGTGAATTGTTCATAAAATGTTGTGCAAATATGCTCAGTTTGGTGCTTGTAGGTTTGACCCAATTAAGGTGGCAAGTTGGCTATTCAAATGGCCTATTTTTGTCCACACGAACAGGGACACGGGCATGTGTCTCAGTCGTGTGCGACACACGGCTATGTTGCATGGCCGTATGTCCCATATGGTACCCTATAATTGTAAGTCAGGCTCGAGCATGACCAAGGGAAACGGGCGTGTGGCTAGCCGTGTGGCCCAAGTCAGGCTCGACCACGGCCAAGGCACACAGGCGTGTCTTGTGGCCATGCGAGCAAGTCAGTATGTATGCCCTGTTTTGACATGGCCTAGACACACGGGTGTGTCTAATGCCATGTAAGGCACATGGCCTGTTCACACAGGCGTGTGACTTGTATTTCTTTGAAAATGATTAAGTTTTGGAAAAAATTTGTATGTGTTCAGTTTAGTCCCGACTCCTTTCTAATACATGTTAAAGGTCTCGATGATCTATATAAGGGACTCTATATTGATATTTGATCTCTGATTCTTTGATGCTTATGAAATGTATGTTAAATGTATGTTAAATTAAACCTCTTGCAAGTAAGTTATTTTGAAGCCCCTTTTTGATGTTTTTATGTTTTCAGGATCGTTGTAGCTTAACCTAGCTAACTAAGGGACTAGTTTACAAAACTATTGAATGGTCTGAGTTTTCCATTAATAAAAATGTTAGGGTTTTGAAGTTTAATGGAAGAAAATGAATCTCTGTTGTTAGTTAAACAACTTTTCTTAAGTGATTTTTAATGAAATTGTCAATTAGGGATTGAGAAATGTGAAAATTCGATGTTAAATGTAAGAAATTATGAAATATATGGGCTAGTATAAGTATACAATAAATTCAGCTAGACTTATATGTGGATAAAATTGCATGAATTTCATTTTACGAGCTTAGGGACTAAATTGTAAAAAGGTCAAAAGTATAGGGGCAAAATGATAATTTTTCCATAATATGAATTTTGGACTGAATTAAGTAAAATGTGAATTAAATTGGTTAAATTTAATTATTTAGATCAAGAAAAGCCACGTTCGGAATTAGATCGAGGCAAAGATAAAGTAGTGGAGTTATCAATTAATTTCCTTCGTACTAATTCGAGGTAAGTTCTTATGTTAATAAGCATTAAAGTAATTGTATTTTAAATACTTTATTATTGCAATCTTGATGAATACGACTCCACAAAAACACTAAATGAAGTTTCGGTGACTTATCGATCCCGCTTGAACCTTAGGAATAGATAGATACAAATGACATGTCATTAAGGGTTATTGTGTTTTAGGTGTTGGTCCCTTACATTCTACCAATGGCTGAGCTTTTCGGCATGAGTTGCAGTTACTCATCAGCTTGTGTGAGCAGCACCGTGTAGTTACGTCTTGACCGTCAGCTTGTGTGAGCAGACCTAGTGATGGCTCGAGAGTAAGCATCTATATGAGATATGAGATAGAGATGGTTTCGACCATGTATTGGCACTTAGTGTGCAAGGTAACTAAGTATCCGATAGTATTCCAAATGGTTCAATGGGCATAGTTCAATTATGAAGGTATATGAGTTCGGTACGAACTAGTACAGGTATGTACACAAAGTACATGGAAATGGTATATGTATTTATGTTATATGAATACATGGTAAATTTGGTTGATGATTATGTATTAGGTTGTTGGACTAAATTGAGTTGTGATATGCTTTGTTTTACTCACTTAAATTGTGGTTCAACTGATATGAGAAAAAGGTAAAGATCGATAAATTCTTCGATTAGAATTGCTACGAAATCATGGAAAAGTATGAGTTTTTGGATGATTGAAATATATTTAGCCATATGTTTAATATATGAATGCAAATAAGTATTGTAAACTTATGTTATATTTTGTAATAATTTGCTAGTTCATGTGATATTTAAAATTGAAAAGCTAATGTTGTTTAGGCTAAGGCCAAGACATGTTGGAGTAACTTAAATGGATTATGCTTATAAATTGAAGTTATAAGCTTTATTTCTTTGAATTACGAACTTACTAAGCATTTTATGCTTACTTTGTGTTAATTTCTTTATGTATCTAGATATCGAAAGTTCATTCAGGTTGGAAGGTGTCGTAGACATGATCACACTATCTATTGGCTATTTTGGTACTCATGGTTTTAAAATTTTGGTCATAATAGCATGTATAAGTCATTTTGGCTAATGATAGCCTACATGTTTTGTTGTGTTTTAGCCATTTGAATTGGCTTGTAATTTTGGCATATATTTTGTTTTGTAAATATGTAAGTAGCCCTTGGTATGAGTTGAATGAATGCCATATGAATGCCTTGGTTGTGAATTGATATTTTGGGTACCAAATAATTGAGATTTATATGTGGCATACATGTTAAGTTTAGGCACAATGTCTCATATATGAGTGTGACCATTTAGGTATATTTTAGAGCCATAATTAGTATGTGCTAAAGTGATCAATTGATGTGATTATGAGTATCATGTTGTATATGTGAAAGTATATGTTATAAAATTGAGATTGGTTACTTTTGAGTGCCTATTTATGACATGGTTATTTGCAAATTGATGTGTATAGGTTGGTACCAATGTGGGTGAGGAATATGGCTTGGAAATTGGCCTATTTTTGTCCACACGGGCATATGGCTCAATTGTGTGTGACACGCGGCCAAGTGAGATGGCTGTGTGTCCCCTGATACTTTTATAGAAATCAAGTCAACAGCTTCATCTGACCTAGCACACGGCCTGGCACACGAGTGTGTGAGGCCATTTCGAAGGGTACACTGCTTGGCACAAGGGCGTGTGGGTTGGTCGTGTGACCCAAGTCAGTGAGTTACATGGGGTCAGACACGGGCTGGGACACGACCATGTGATCCCATTTCAAATGCCCACACGACATGAGACACGGATGTGTCCCTCGGCCATGTGAGACACACGGCCCAGCCACACAAGCATGTGTCCTCTACATTTTGAAAAAATTTAATGTTCTTCTAAAAATTTTATTAAGTACTCAGTTTAATCTCAGACCACTTTTAATGTCCATTTGGGGCCTCGAGGGCTCGTATTAGGGACTATATGAATGTATTTAAATGTTTTTTGATTTTGAATGATAATTGATTTTAAAATGTATGATTGTTTAAGTTATAAGTCCGGTAATACTCTGTAACTCTATTCTAGGATCGGATACGGGTTAGGAGTGTTACATTTATTGGTATTAGAGCTACGGTTTAGTCGATTCTTGGACTAAACATAGCAAATGTGAGTCTAGCTATACATTCCATTATATAACTTATGATAGTGTGATATCTCCCGACTCTGATGAGATTTGTTTTAATTAGACATAGATGTTTTCCAACTGAGCTGATTCCGATGGTGCTGAAAGTGAAGCTCAAGGATCTGAGTAAAAATGATGCTTTTAATGAGTCGAAACTCATTATATGTGTGTATATGTGATAGTCAAATTTTGAGGCTTTACGACCTTCACCCCCTCACCATTATAATGTTATTCAACGAAATTCACAAGCTTTAGATTGAATAAGTTGACAAGTGTGAAATCAAAGAGTTCAAGGGTTGAATGATTTATAACACGTTTAGATATGAGAATTGGTCACCAAGTAAAGATAGTTTTAGAAGAGATATCAAATTGTTCTGAAGATCATTCAGATTACGCAGCGTTATTGTTAAAGAAGAAGGTATTAACTAGAATCTCTTCTGAATTGATTTCATTAGTGAATGGAATAATGTGGGATTATTCATGAAAGAAATAGTCAGTGGAATAAGGTTTGAATTGTAAAGATATATGAGTGCAACAATTATAGTCGAGTAGCTTACGACGATATCTTCTGGGTATTCTATGTGTTCATTTATTCTCAGAGTTATATATAGCTATTCATTTTCAGATGAAATTCTTTTCGTATGAGAACGCTAGCTAAACATAATGTTAGACGAAAGCATTATTGGTCAGGTTGGTTTATGATCGGCATTACACTATATTTCTTTGGTATTCTATTCCATTACGTTTGGTAGAAAGTCGACGGTAAAATTCATATAATGCTATTATTCGGTTCCTATTGGTAGAAAGTATATTGTCTCTGTCACAACTGATTTTAGTGCATATGAGAGGTGTTTTTCTTCTGGATTTTCTTTGAGGAATCATCAAGATCTCTATCATCCAATATGGGTTATGTTCACAGAAATTCAGTATAGCTTCACATCTTGGATGTCATTATCTCGATTTTCTTATTATTCTTATTGTCTAATTTATCAAACATGGCTCATTTATAAAGGGTATTCATTTCATGGAGATAATTATGTCTATTACGGTGATAATTTCTAGTTTAATCCTAGGAACATGGTGATACTGATCTCAGGTTTTTCTAGTTTTCGTGAAAGGGGTTGGCATCGGCAAAAGTATAGATGGTGGAAGATCAAGCTCAAATTTGTGTAATGGTTTTCTTTTCTTAGGTAAGCTTGATTAAGGTCAATGAGTTAAATCGAGATGTTATGTTTTTTTTGAGCTAATGCGGTTTGTAAAGATTTTGACTAGCATGTTGAGGGAAGTATGAAAGATTGTATGTTTGAGTTGTCCTAACAATAAGAAGAAGTGATTACTTTGAAATGTTATTATTTGCTAGTTAAGATAGACTTAGTTGTTTTAATCAAAGCGAGTTATTCAGTTGAAAAATAAATTGAGTTATATGCATTTAAGTTTACCCTCAAGTTTGGAAATAAATTTTGTGTATTCACAGGTAAATAGACAGACAGTCTGAATGAAGAATCTATATTCTAAAAAAACATGATACAGAAATATATTTATTAGATTAGTTCTAATCAAAAGACATTATTATGAGTTAAAGTTGTTCTGATTGACGAAGTTACCATGCTTGTGAAGTTTGAATGGTCTGATACATGTTAATAAAGTTATAAATAGTTGAAAACATTGTTAACTAAAGCACTAGTCCTGGTTTAGCTTGAATCGAGTAAAGAATTTGTGATTTTAAATGATGCAGCATTGAACAGATTTGAATGTGTTTTAGTACAAGAATGTAAAGTTATAACTTATGATTCCAAAAAATTTAAAGCCACATTAAAAGAATTATCCGACACGCGACTTAGAATTGGCCGCTATTATGTTTGCGTTGAAAATTTGGCGACACCATTATTTGGTGAAAAATGTCACATACTTACTGATCACAAGAGTTTAAAGCATCTGATGTCACAGAAAGATCTGAATATGAGACAGTGTAGATGGCTCGAGCTATTGAAGGATTGTGAGTTAGTCATTGATTAACCATTGAGAAAAGTAAATATAGTTGCAGATGCTTGAGTAGAAACTCTTTGTTTACTTAGCAAGCGATGGTTACACGATTGAACTTGTCTAATGATGGTTTGATCTTAGTTGAGTTAAAAGCTAAACCAGTGTTTTTATTGTAAAACTGAGAAGCTCAGAGATGTGATAGTGAATTGCAAGCTAAATGAGTACAATGTGAGTCGAATTCTGATTCTGAATGTCAGGTCGGACTTGATGAGTTTATTGTTTCGAGGTAGAGTTTGTGTACTAAAAAATCCAGAGCTTATATAGAAAATTTTGCACGAATGTAATGCCCCAAATCCCTAAATCCTGAAAAATCTGTTAAAAATTATTCTTGTGTGTTGGTGACGCGAAAGTATGTCTGGCTTAGTGGTTGTGTGCTCTGGGAGTGTCTGGGAAGTCATGGGTTCAAGCTTTGGCTTGAGAAAAATTTTGCTTTAAGTGAATAAACCCTTGTTGCTAGCTAGTAGACTTTTAAATTAATGTGAGGGTTGCATGACATAAAAATCTTACTGGTCGAGGGGATAGTAGCGTGTTATTTGTTGCTAGCAGACTGGGGTTCGAGTCTTGTTGCATGCAAGTATGTTTATTTTTACAAGCGGCGGTATGAGTGGTTGTAAGGCAGTGGGACTCTTTTACTTGGTCGGTTGTGTTGTTGAGGGAAGTAAGGGATCATGTTAGCCGAAACTTAGGAGAAGAAAGGGGGATTGGATGGTGTTTAGTTTGGGGATGTGGTGGAGAGATTTTAGGAAATGAATAAGGGGAGGAAAAAGTGGAGGTTGAGGTGTAGTGGAGTTGTGGCCGAATAGGGCATTGACCACTCAGAATTTTCGCTATGAGTGGGAAGTGGTCATTTCATTCCAGATTTTTCCAAAATTTTTATGCTTACCACTCTTTGTTTCTGAGCAAAATTTTTCCATTTTGTTACCTAGGCCTATTAGTCTAGCTTCTGTTTTGGTTTTGAGCAAGTACTTCTTGTCTCCTTTTCATCTTTTCTTTTCCCCTCAATCTATTCTTCTTTGGCCGAAAATCCTCATTTCTTTCTCCTCTTACTCCAACGATACCCCTCTTGACCGAATACACCTTCTTTCTTTCACCTTTCTTTTCTTCTTCTTCCTTTGACCGAATATACCATCTCTCCTCTTTCGACTTTCGTGATTATCAAAGTTTATTTCTGTCCACCTGGCTTTTGGGACCGAATACTCCATCCCTTTTGTTACAGTTTGGTGTTGTTCTTCAACAAATCGGTAAGGTACTCTCTTACCGTTATGGTCGAATACTCCCTTCCTCTTTTGCCTATTCTTATCTTCCTTCTTTTAGGTGTGGTGAGTCTTTCAATTTCTAGAACTTCTTAGGGGAGTGAAGGAGTTGCTAGTGGTTACTGAAGCAGTCGAAACCTTTGTCTTATCGCTCGATCATGGTAACTCTGTTTGCGTTTATTATGTTCAACTGGTGCATGATTTGAATAGGAGGGTGTTGGCTGATTGCCTACCTTCCTCTATTCTTGGTCTTGTGTTTTGATAAGCCATTATTTGGTTTTAGTCATGTGTCCTGTGTTCTTTGTTAATGGGTTTCGCTATCAATGTAGTTTTTCGATTAGGAGGATAAATCTTCTTTCGTCAACAGTTTAAACGGGGCTAACCACACTCCTACAATCAAGGCAAGTTTTGGATGTTATTTTAGGTTGGGTATATTAAAGGGTAATTAACCCTAGTATCGTACGACTAACGAAATATCTTGAATGAATGTAGGTTTAGGGAACTCATGAGCTAGACGCACGTTTTGCAACAGGTGTGTAGCCATACTACTATGTTTGTAAACCGACAAAAGCTGGAAAAGTATGATTGTTGACGCTACACGAGCGTACGCTCACTCGTGTGGTAATCTGCATGCGTAGAATGTGGGCGTTTAATCATAGAGGCCCCATGGGCGTTTCATGGGCTTAGCCCGTTTTGGGCCACGTTGGGGCGAAATAGACCGTGTGGGCAGCACGGGCTCGTGGGCCCCACATGAGTACACCACACGGATGTGTGGAGATTTTTGGGCCAGGTTGTGCAGTTCACACGACCAAGGTCACTTTTGGGCTTATTTGGACCACATGGGCGTGTGGGCCCATATAGGCCGTATTGTGGGCTTAGGCCTATTTTCACTGTTTGGCCGATAAGGCTGCATGAGTCACTCGAGATGACTGTGGACCTACGGTGGGGTCGGTAAGTATGCCTAGACCCTAATATGATGAAATTACTATTATACCCCTATAAGGTAAAATGACTGATATACCATTATGTGAAGTATGATTGTTTGAGCATGCCATTCTTACTGATTATACATTTATATTATGTTGCATTGCATGGGGTGTGATATATGATTTTGGAGGAAGTGTACTGAAAGGCTATAAGCCTATTACTGGCAGCTCTGCTACAAATACTGTTTCAGTGCCACAACCGATACTATTTGGTGTGTAGGGATGGGTGGGTTGATTTTATCCCCACATGGTGTGTAGGGTTGGTACGGAGATGGTGTGTAGAGGATGGATTGGGTAGGACTCTTTGTTTGCATACTGTACTAATATGTTAATGGGCTTAGGCCCAGACCGCTACTGTTACTGAAATAGGCTAAGGCCTAACTGATACTGAAAGGGCTTAGGCCCAAATTGTGTTTACTCTGACTGTATGCTTTATGGGATTTCACACACTGAGTTTTTGTAAACTCACCCATTAGTTAACTGTGCAGGAAATCCCCAGGTTTAGACGAATCAAGGCGACGGAGGACTTAGAGGTGGCCACTCGATGTATTTTTTTTATTATATATATTATTTTATTTAAGATTTTATTTTGGGTTTTTTCAGTGTGTAATAAGGCCTCTTTAAGTTTTATTTTAATTTGGGGAATTTATTACTTGGTTTATAATGGTTAGTGGTAGGACTCAGATTTCCAAAGAAAATATAAACAAATGTTTTTCTGAAAACAGCACGCTTACGCAATACGTTTCGAGAGTTTCCACAACAAAAACTGTTTTAAAGTTTAATGACAATCTAATATTGTCAATATTTGATAGAAAAACTTAAGTTTTACTGTAAAACCCCTTGCTCGTATCCAGCGCCGAAACAGGGTTTGAGGTGTTACCGAACTTAAACTCAACCAACTATATAAAATCGGGCTGTAAAATTTTGATCAATTTAAAACTTTTCATTTCACATGCATACTGTCCCTTATAAGAGCTTTAGAGGCCCCAAACTTACATTCGGGGTATTTCGGAACCAAACTGAGAACTTAAGAAAACTTGAAAAAATTCATGCTTTAAGGCTCCACACGCCCGTGTGAATATAGGGCACACGCCCGTATGGCTTGGGACACGCCCGTGTCCCTTACCCGTGTGGCCAATTTATTTCCAAAATTTTTCATAAATCAAGTGCAGACTTCACATGGCCTGGACACATGCCCGTGTCCATGGCTCGTGTCCCTCACATGGCCTCAACACGCCTGTGTTTAAAGCCTGTGTGCAAAAGCCTGGTATTCTGTTTTTGATGTCAGCATACCCAAAATGTCACACGGCCAAAGGCACACGCCCATGTGCCTACCCGTGTGAGCAAAACAAGGCTATTTACCAAGCTTATTTGCCGCCCTTACTTACGCAACCTACATAATAATATCCAAAACCTATACCAGACTATATCAACAACCAAATCAGCCTCAATAGACCATATCTCATTTAATCACAAGACCTTATACAAAATTTATCAAATAGTAGATTAAGCCAACATGCTTGGCGAATCAACCATAACATAAGACTCAAAAACTTAAGTCCTATGCATGCCATAATCAAAATAGAAGATTTCAACTATACCGAGAGGCTTCAAAATATTAGTGTGATTGGCTTTCGCGACGTGACTAGTAATCCTCGATCTACTTTGATGGCACTATAAGAAAGGAAAGGAAAGAGGGTAAGCTTGGGAGCCTAGTAAGTACATATAGGAAAATAATGTGTGAGTAAATCATATACTAATGATGACATATCAGACTTCAAAATAAAAATGTAAATCACTTAAATTTCTTTATCCTATTCTTCACTTTGTTCACAAATAATTGTTACGTCCCATCACATGCTCAGCTCAAATCCTAATTACAATGTACATACCTTATTGAGGTCTCATTAATTAAGCTTTCGAGTTACCCGTTGAACGCTCGGGATACTTACGGATGCACGAGAAGTTTATACCCAAGTGCCTTATAAGTCTAGTAGTCAAAATTACCACGCACTATGAAATGCTCTCATTTGTGCTACTCACGGGCCTTTTTAATGAGTCAGTGCCCGGAACCTATAGTGTCGTCATGTAATGTACGCTCATTGAGCTACTCACGGGTCTGTACATTAGGTCAGCACCCAGACCTACGCTACATATTTCATTCATCTCATGAACTCAGACATTTCTCATGAGTACAGACCATTCCTATTCTCATGGTAACCCCTTTTTATATCCGATACTAAATCTAGGATGCAACAGGGTTTCTTATATAATCGGGTAGCATTTCACTTGCTCACAATGTACTTTATTTTTCATAACGCACCATTTACACTATCATGGTAATAGATGCCATTCGATCACATGAATACTATAGAGCAATTACACATATATATATCATTCCATATATTTCAAAATAAACTTTAATAACACATTATTTACATATGTACTTACCTCGATACAAAATGATGAAAATGAGTTCAATCTTCGTATACTTTGTTCTTACCCTGATCAAGACCCGAATTACGCTTCTCTGGATCTATATTAACAAAATTCATTCATTCTATTAGTACAACAATCTAAACACTCGACAATGCATAATTGGGCAAAATACCCATTTCGCCCCTAGGATTTCACGAAATGACCATTTTGCCCCTAAGTTCGGAAATCAATTTTTATCAAATTTCTTCATATTTTAAGCATAGTGAATACATTTTATAACTATAAGCAGCCCAAATTCTCATTATTTCACTCATTTAACATTTATTTTACAACTTATGCAAAATGGTCCTTTTAGGTGTTTTCAAGTTAACAGCTTTCACAAAATTGTTCCTAACATACCCAAGACTCATATTCTTCCATAAAATTTCAGAAAAAAAACCTAAATTTTATCATGGCAAAACCCTAAACTTTCCACCATTTTTCAAAATAGTCCTCTTTTTTGAAAGCTTATGTTTCAAGGGTTTAAAAATGTAGAAGTCATTAACAAAGAGCATAAAAATCACTTACTTGTGAGTCAACTAAATGGCTGAAAATTTTTGAGCTTCAAACCTCCTTTCATGACTGATATTTTCAATGGAAAGAGATGAGAAGAAAATAATTTTACAAATTTTTCTACTTTATTTCTTTTTTAGTCAAAATAAGCCACCTAACACACCAAACCTCAAATTTTTGTCACCTCTAGGACTCTATGGCCGGCCAAGTACTCTTAAAAGGGTCTAATTGCCCTTAAAATACCTTAAATTTAAGTCTCATGGCAATTTAACACCCTTAGCTATCAATCCAAAACTTTTGTACTTTATGCGATTTAGTCCTTTCTCGCAATTGGGCTCACAATTGTTAAAATTAATGCATCAAAATTTTTATACACTCATATAAATATGCTATGACCTTAAAATAATATTTAAAATTATTTCTTGGTTTCAGATTTGTGGTCCCGAGACCACTATTTCGACTAGGCCCTATATCGAACTGTTACATTTCTCCCCCTTTAGGGATTTTCATCCTCGAAAATCTTACCAGCAAAAAGGTTTGGGTATTGGCTTTTCATGATTTCTTCGGGCTCCCATGTGGCCTCTTCAACCCCATGTCTCTGCCATAATACTTTCACAAGGGGAACGTTCTTATTTCTTAATTGCTTTATTTCTTGAGCTAGAATCTCAATTGGTTCCTCACCATACGACATATCCGATCTAATCTCCACCTCCGCCGGAGAAATCACATGTGGAGGGTCAGAGCAGTATCGGCGTAGCATAGACACACGAAACACATCATGGATCTTTTCCAACTCCGATGGCAAGTTTAACTGATAGGCTACTGGCCCAATTCTCTCAATCATCTCATAAGGTCCGATAAAATGCGAACTCGATTTACCCTTTTTACCAAATCTGAGAACCTTTTTCCAAGGAGATACTTTCAAAAATACCTTATCACCGACTTGAAACTCTATTTCTTTTTCGTTTAAAATCCACATAGGATTTCTATCTATCTGAAGTGGCCTTTAAGCAATCACGAATCACCTTAACTTTTTCTTCAGTCTGCTTAACTAAGTCGATCCCGTGAATTTGGTTTTCTCTGAGCTCGGTCCAATACAAGGGCATTCAGACTTACGCCCATATAACGTTTCATAAGGTGCCATCTTCAAACTCGACTGAAAATTGTTGTTATATGCAAACTCTACTAGCGACAGGTACTTTTCCCAACCGCTTTAAAACTCTAATATATAGCATCGGAGCATGTCTTCCAAAGTCTAAATTACTCTCTCAGACCGGCCATCGGTTTGCAGATGGAAAGCCATACTAAAACTTAACTTAGTCCCAAAGGCTTCTTGCAACTTCTTCCAAAACCTCGAGGTAAACCTCGGGTCTCTATCCGAAACGATCAACAAGGGTACTCCATGAAGTCCCACAATCTCCGAAATGTACAAGTCGGCTAGCTTGTCAAGTGAAAAATCCGTATGTACTGGGATGAAGTGAGTCGACTTAGTCAGTCGATCAACTACGACCCATATAGCATCTTTCTTCCTCGGGGTCAATGGCAATCCCGTTACAAAGTCTATAGTGATCCGATCCCATTTCTACTCTAGGACCATGGTAGGCTAGAGTAAACCCAAAGCTACTTGGTACTCAGCTTTTACTTGTTGACATATCAGACATTTGGATACAAACTCCAAAATGTCTCTTTTCATCCCCGATCACCAATACATTTTCTTCAAATCCTTGTCATTTTTGTACTCCCGGGGTTTTCATCGACAAACAACCACTATGCGCCTCACCTAAAATATTTCGAATAAACTTCGTATCTTTAGGAACATAAATCCTCTCTCGAAAATTCAAGCAGCCCTCGGAACCAATTCGATAATCCGATTCAACTACCGATTCACACTAAGTTCTCTTAGCCGACAATTCACTGTCATTCATCTGGGATTCATGAATTTCTTAAAGAAACATCGGTCTAGCTTTTAACTCTGCTATAACCAAACCACCCTCGAATAAAGCCAACTGGGCATTCATTGCTCTCAAAGCAACCAAGGACTTTTTGCTTAATGCGTCGGCGACCATGTTCGCCTTTCCCGGGTGGTAGTCAATAATTAATTCATAATCCTTTAACAGTTCTAACCATCTTCACTGTCTCAGATTTAAAACTTTCTAAGTCATCAAGGACTTAAGACTTTTGCGATCGGTGTATACATAACATTTTTCCCCGAACAAATAATGTCGCCAAATCTTCAGAGCAAATACTATAGCTGCCAACTCTAGATCATGCGTCAGATAGTTCTTCTCGTGAGGTTTCAACTGTCTTGAGGCATACACTACAACTTTTCCTTCTTGCATAAGTACACATCCTAACCCGTTTAGAGAAGCATCACTGAAAATCACAAACTCTTTTCCTAATCGGGTTGAACTAGTACAGGAGCCTCAGTTAACAACATCTTCAACTTTTCAAAACTCTACTGGCATAAATCCAACCATTCAAACTTAATATCTTTCTGTAACAACTTCGTCATTGGTGTAGCAATGATAGAAAAGTCTTTTACAAACCGTCTACAATAACCCGTCAAGCCTAAAAAGCTTCTAACTTCAGTCACATTTTTTGGGGGTTTCCATTCAACAATAGCAGAAACCTTGTTGGGATCAACTCTAATGCCATCACTTGAGACAATGTGACCCAAAAAACAGACTTCTTGAAGCCAAAACTCACTTTTACTAAACTTGGCATACAACTGGTTGTCTCGTAGAGTTTCCAGAACAGTTCTCAGGTGTTCTGCATGTTTTTTCTTATCTCTAGAATAGATCAGGATATCATCGATAAATACGACAACAAATTTATCTAAATATGGCTGAAATATCCTATTCATTTAATCCATAAACACAGTGAGGGCACTCATAAAGCCAAAAGGCATGAAGAGAAACTCATAATGGCCATACCGAGTCCTAAAAGTGGTTTTAGGCACATCTGCCTCTTTCACTCGTAGTTGGTAGTAGCCAGATCTCAAGTCTATCTTAGAAAACCATCCTGCTCCCTTTAGTTGATCAAAAAAGTCGTCAATTCATGGCAAGGGTATTTGTTCTTGATAGTTCTCTTATTTAACTATCGATAATCTATACACATCCTCATAGATCCATCTTTCTTTTTCACAAATAACACCAGAGTGCTCCACGGTGAAAAACTCGATCTCACGAAACCCTTATCGGTTAATTCCTGCAACTGTAACTTTAGTTCTTTCAGCTCGGTCAGGGCCATCTAATACGGAGCAATCGAAATAGGCGCGGTCCCTGGCATTAATTCTATACCGAACTCCATTTCTCAAATTAGAGGTAACCCAGGCAGCTCTTCCGGAAATACATCCACATATTCACATACAACTGGTACTGACTCCACTTCCAGTTCAGACTCATTCGTATTCATTACAAGAGCCAAATAAGCTTCACATCCTTTCCTCAGGTATCTCTGAGCAGACATCGAGGATATTACCATAGGCGAGTTCCTTGGCTCATCTGATTCAACCCAGAGGTTTTCACCATTTTCACATTTCAATTTAATGAATTTTTGTCTACAGTTTACCACAGCATCATGGAGTGTCAACTAGTCGATACCCAATATGACATCAAACTCGTCAAATGGTAATAGTATTAAATCAGCCAAAAAACAATGACCTTTAACTACTAAGGGAAATTTCTTGCATACTTTATCAACTATCACATGTTTGCCTAATGGGTTTGACACCTTAATCATGAACTCTGTAGACTCAACAGGCATATTCATGCTAAACACTAATTTTATGCACACATACGAATGAGTAGAACCAGGGTCAATCAAAGCAATAATAGTATTATCATGAAGGGAGAATATACCGGTAATCACGTCGGGAGATGATGCATCTTCACGTGCACGTATGGCATATGTTCTAGCCAGAGCCCTAACTTCGGATCTTATTGTGGAGTCTCTGGTCACATTCTTATTGTTAGCCCCGGTTCCAACATTCTTCTGGGGTCTCCCTCTCGAATTGGCACCACTTGGCCTTGTACCATGAGATTTTTCTTTCTCCTTCATCTTGGGGCAATCCTTGATGAAGTGGTCTTGAAAACCATATTGAAAACAGGACCCGTCATTCATCCTACACTTGCTGAAATGGTTTCTACCACAGTGTTGGCACTCTGGCCTAGAAGATCTGGCATTGCCTACACTGGCCACTGATGTAGCCTGAGACATTGTTGGAACACCGGTGCCTCCAAGGCGCAGCGAAAAATTAAAAACTGGCGATCCAAGCCAAGGATCCATGTGTAAGGAACGAATCGGGGTGATAAAAAGGTTTCGAATTTACCGAAATTTCAATCTGAGTAGATAGCGACGCCTAGGCAACAGGAATGCTGAACCACTATCAAACCAAGCCGCAACCTTTTCCGATGTCGGCCTCTATGTAGTCCACCCGATTGACAATGAACGGAAGAAATCCCAGAAAACTATTTTCAGAGAGTATTTTGCTAAAACGGCTGCTAGACCACTTTCATATTTTCGGGCTAGTTATATATCTCGTTTTTTAGGTTTTTACCCTTTTTATATATAACTCCTCTTTAATTGGTATATATTTATAACTAATTTTAATTCATTAAAATTAATCCGAACATAATAATTATCATTCAAATAAATATAATAATGTTTAACCGAAAAATTATAATTACATTAATTATAATAAAAATTTCGGTAAACTATATTTATTTAAACTTATATACGAACTAAATTCATATATCAATAAAATTATGTTCTGATTATGTGTACAACATCCTTGTACATAAACAGTATGTTCAACAATTTGGTTGCCCAATTAAATTAATTCTATAATTAATTTAATTCATGTGACAACCAAGCAATATACCAACTATGTTTTACCTTGTTCATTTCAACCATAGGGTGTGATCCTATAGGTTCTTGTAACGTTAGCAGTAATATTAGAACGATTCTAATGTTACAAACAACGAGTGGCATCTAGCAATGCATCAATGCTACCTAAGTTACAAGAAGTCATGATTCGACATAACCTTTTGTGATCAACCTTTCATGCATTCATCCTTAAGTCCTATATCTTTGGAATGGACACAAGTCATGGAATAGTCACACTTGCATAGTCCATCCCATGTTTCTTGATACCTCGACTAGACTATGATACACAAATAAGTATGACATCTCATATCAACTTATTTGAGCATGGCCATGCATTTCTAGCCTTACTCAATCAAGTGGCACGAGATATTACTCCCATTATGTAGGAGGGACTTATCCTATATTGATCAACTATATCCTCAACATAGATTGTGGTATATCCAACATCGCCTCTTTATAGAACAACCAGCATACGGTATTTGTTTGATCAGTATCAAAATATACAACTCACGATGTTAGGATAAAGATGATCTCAAGTATGAGGATCATATACATATTAATCACTATGAGTAATGTTGTGACAATTACATAATAATCCAAGAAACATACTCATAGCGGGTCACCCAATATGTTGTTCTCTAACACACATATTCATGCATTGATTTTGACACTACATATCAATGACAACTCTTTATCATCAATCAACTACATGTTAGTCTTGATGCATTATTATTGTCCTAGCCAATAACAATACTTGACTAAGGATCTTTTGAGAATAATCATATTATTCTCGTGACATTATTATAAAATAGTTTATTTATGCACACGAGAAAAGAAAGCTGGAATAATAATGGCAACGCCTTATATTAATAAACATGATAAACCAAGTATGTTATTACAACCATCTCGTGATTGATCTTTGGGCATACTGTTACAATCTCCCACTAGCACTAAGACCAATCACTTATATATCTAATACCAAGTGACTTAGTGTGACGATCATGCTTCATTGTGTCGAGGCTTAGTCGAGGATCAACAATGTTATCATCCAGTAGGTACTCTGCATATCTCTAGATCCCCTCGATCGATAATCTCTCGAATAAGATGGTAGCGCCTAAGTATATGTTTGGATCGTTGGTGAGATCTGGGTTCTTTTGCTTGTGCAATGGCTCTATTGTTATCACATCGGAGTTCTATAGCATCTGATATGCTAGGCACAACCCCTAGTTCAGTAATGAACTTCTTGATCCAAACCGCTTCTTTTGTCTGCTCACTAGCTGCAATATACTCACCTCTGTTGTAGAATCGGCTCATCAGATTTGCTTTGAACTCTTCCAGCTCACAGCACCACCATTAAGGCAAAACACAAAACCTGAT
Organism: Gossypium longicalyx; assembly: GCA_025698465.1. Lineage (NCBI taxonomy): Eukaryota > Viridiplantae > Streptophyta > Magnoliopsida > Malvales > Malvaceae > Gossypium > Gossypium longicalyx. Next base: position 58,662,591 of record CM046998.1, read on the forward strand.
TGCGATCGAGAATCATCCTTATCGGTTTGGAAGCTGGCATCAGTGTAACCTTTTACACTTAACTCTTCCTCACCTCCATATATTAGGAACATATCCTTAGTTCTTCTTAAGTACTTAAGGATATTCTTGACTGTGGTCCAGTGACCTTCACCGGGATCTACTTGGTACCTGCTCGTCATACTTAAGGCATATGAGATATCTGGACGGGTACATAACATGGCATACATGATAGATCCAATAGCAGAAGCATATGGAATTTTACTCATGCGTTCTTTCTCTTGTGGAGTTGAAGGAGACATTTCCTTCGAGAGTGAAATACCATGTCTCATAGGTAGGAATCCTCTCTTAGATTCTTCCATATTGAACCTTTTCAATACTTTATCTATATATGTACCTTGACTTAGACCTAGTAGTCGTCTTGATCTATCTCTATAGATCTTGACTCCTAAGATGTAAGTGGCTTCGCCCAAGTCCTTCATAGAAAAACAACTTCCTAACCAAGTCTTAATAGACTGTAAGGTAGGTATGTCATTGCCCATGATAAGTATGTCATCCACATACAGTACCAAGAATGTGATTGTGTTCCCACTAACTTTCTTGTAAACACATGGCTCATCTTCATTTTTGATAAAACCAAACTCTTTGATTGCATCGTTAAAACGAAGATTCCAACTTCGAGAAGCTTGCTTTAATCCATAAATGGATCTTTGTAACTTACATATCTTTCCAGCATCCTTTGGATCGACAAAACCTTCAGGTTGTGTCATATACACATCCTCTTCAAGTTTCCCATTAAGGAAAGCTATTTTGACATCCATCTGTTAGATTTCATAATCATGAAATGCAGCTATGGCGAGCAAGATCCTGATGGATTTAAACATAGCTACAGGAGAAAAGGTTTCATCATAGTCAACACCATGAATTTGGCGAAAACCTTTAGCGACTAATCGCCCCTTGTATGTTTGTACATTACCATCCATGTCTGTTTTTTTTTTTGAAAACCCACTTGCACCCTATAGGTTTAACCCCTTCGGGTGGGTCAACCAATGTCCAAACTTGGTTTTCATACATGGAATCCATTTCAGATCTCATGGCCTCAAGCCATTTCTCAGAGTCTGGGCTCGCCACCGCTTCTTGATAAGTCCTAGGCTCATCTTGATCTATAAGAAGAATGTCACCATGCGTTGTAATGAGAAATCCATATCTCTCAGGTGCATGGCGTTCTCTTAAAGATCTACGCGGTGGTTGTGTTTCTCTGAAAGCGAGCTTACTTGTTCCTCAATTTCTTGTGGAATTTGCTTGTTGTTCTATCTCTGTTTTAGTGGTATCTTGTGATTCTCGGATTTCTTCAAGTTCAATCTTTCTCCCACTTCCTTTTCTAGAAACAAATTCTCTCTCTAGGAAGACACCAAATCAGAGCAACAAACACTTTGTTCTCGGTGGGATTAAAGAAATAATATCCTTTGGTTTCTTTCGGATACCCCACAAAGATACACCTTTCAGATTTGGGTTCAAGCTTAGTAGACGTCTAACGCTTTAACATAAGCTTCATGCAACCCCAAATTTTCATAAAAGACATCTTGGACGCGTTTCCCACCCACATCTCATATGGCGTCTTTTGAGCCGATTTAGATGGAACACGATTTAGTGTGAAAATAGTCATTTCAAGTGCATGTCCCCAAAAGGAAGTCGGTAGATCAGCATGACTCATCATGGATCGAACCATGTCTAATAAAGTTTGATTTCTTCTCTCGTAAACTTCATTCCATTGAGGAGTACCAGGAGAGGAGTAAGTTGTGAGACAATCCCACATTCCTTCAAAAGATCATCAAACTCTAGGCTCAAATACTCTCCACCTCGATCATATCGAAGTGTCTTAATAGTTTTCCCTAGTTGATTTTGTACTTCATTTTTGAATTCCTTGAACTTTTCAAGGGCCTCAGATTTATGGCGCATGAGATAAACATACCCATATCTACTCAAATCATCGATGAAAGTAATGAAGTAGTGAAATCCACCTGCTTTGTGTATTTATTGGTCCACATACATCCGAATGTATTAAGCCCAATAAATCACTAGCTCGCTCACTTTTACCAAGAAAAGGAGATTTAGTCATTTTTCCTAATAAGCAAGATTCACATACTTCAAATTGTTCAAAAACAAATGAATCCAAGAGACCATCTTTATGGAGTTTGGATATGAGTTTCTCACTTATGTGGCCCAAACGACAATGCCAAAGATAAGTTTGATTTGAGTCATTTATTTTAGATCTTTTAGTATTTATGTTGTAAATGGGATTCATTTGATCTAAAATATAGAGGCCATTAATCAATTGTGCCGAACCATAGAAAACATTATTGAGATAAAAGGAACAACAATTATTCTTAATTATTATCTCAAAACCAATTTTGTCTAAACAAGAGATTTAAATAATGTTTTTAGTCAAACTGGGCACAAAATAACAATCCTCTAAAATTAAACCAAGTCCACTAGGCAAAGATAAAGTATATGTTCCCACAGCTAATGCAAAAGAACTCTTGCTCCATTTCCAACCCGCAGGTCCACATCTCCTCTAGCCAAAGTCCTACTCCTTTGTAGTCCCTGTACAAAAGTACAAATATGAGAACCACAACCAGTATCTAATACCCAAGAAGTAGTAGTTGATAAATTAATATCAATAACATAAATACCAAAGCGAGATGTTACGCTTGCTTTGACCTTCTTGATTTCCTCAAGATAGACAGGCGATTCCGCTTCCAATGTCCAAATACACCACAATGAAAACAGTTTCCTTCCTTAGACACCCCACCTTTAGGTTTCAAAGTGTAGCCTTTCCTTTCCAAGATTGGGCTTACCTTTGCCTTTGGGGTTTGTCGGGACTTTAGCCTTTCCCTTGCCTTTGTTGTTACGGACCATCAGTATGGGTTTGGGTCCAACCTTTTTCATGTTGCCTTCAGAGTTCAGAACATACCGAGCAATCTGTGGCGAGTCTTGTCAATTTCATTCATATTGAAATTGAGGACAAATCGTCAGTAACTATCCAAAGAATGATTGCGAGAATAACATCGGTGGCCAACTCTTGGCTCAATGGAAACCCAAGCTTAGATAGGCTTTCAATATAACCAATCATCTTAAGAACATGAGGTCCTACTAGGCTTCCTTCAGCCAACTTACATTGGAATAGGGCCTTAGAGATATCGAACCTCTCTTGCCTTGCTTGCCCTTGATATAGTTCTTTCAGTGCTCGATCATATCATAAGCAACCATATCCTCATGTTGCTTTTGAAGCTCCAGGATTCATAGTGGCAAGCATAAGACATCCAACGTCTACCATTTCATCGAGATGCTTCTTGTAAGCATCTTTATCAGCCCTTGGAGGCATTAGCCGGTGGTTCATCAGGAAGTGGTTTTTCAATGACATATAATTTTCGTTCTTGTTTGAGGACAATCCTCAAGTTACGGAACCAGTCAAGAAAATTCAAGCCATTCAATTTGTCCTTCTCAAGGACCGATCGTAATGAGAGTGTATTAGTGTTTGCAGCCATAATATATCTACAACAATAAAATATGCGTGTGAATAAATTTACCAAGTTTATATCAATCATTAAAAGGACTTTATTAAAAGATGTTCCCACTATTTTATTTCAAAATTAATAACCCTCATATATTAATTTCGGAAAGACTTTCTTGAAAGTATTTCTAGTGGGTTAAGGATCCATATTTCACCTCCTCTTAAGTTAGCTTTGGCTTTACTCTCAAGATTATGGTTATTTAGGTAAGCAACACTTGCTAATTACATCATATGTAACTCCTACAATTTGGTGAACAACTATTGTTCTAATCATCTTATGATTTATCCAAATAATTTGCCTCTAGGTTTCTAATCCTATTAGAGTAACCTAGTTAAGTCATTAACCAATTTTTAACCGGTGAATATCACTTGTTTATTCTTCGCGTTTAACCAAGATAAATACTAGTACTTCACTTTGGCAAAACCTACATAGTATTGATCGAGGCTTTAACGAGGGCATAAATTGGAAGGCCATGTTGACTTAATATTTTAATAGAAGGATTTTATTAGAGTGTTACATCTCACCAATTATGGTCTACTTTAGTCCATTTAATCTTTTAATTGATCTCATCAATTAATGGGGTTTATTATTTCCAAATTTTTATGCTTTAGACATCCATAGCATCTCATACATGAATAAGTAAAGCAATAAATAAATGCAATAGTTATAGCCCATAAACTATGGTGGTTCAACCCAAGCCAATGGGAAAACCAAAAGGGAACCTAAAGGTGTAAGCCGTTTCACAAGATGTCGATCCACACTGGTCGGCCCATCTTCCTTCTCGTCTAGTCCACAGCAACTTTTACAAATTACAAAATTCAGAAACTCGTTTTACATACGAGGGAGTAAGATGGGAGGAGAAATACAAAAGAATAGTAATAAGGCACGACATGCAAGCCGTATTTATAAAATTACAACCTTTTATCAAAAGGGTCATCGGGCTATAACTATGCATTTCAAACACCGTGCATTTCAAAAATAGTATACTTTATACAACGTTTTACTAAGTGAATTATAAAATATCCTTTCAACCTTTTATGGCCCATTAAGTTTATTTATTACAAAACATACCGAAGATGATGGGGATCTGGAGGCGGGGCGGTATGGACCGAGGGTGCGGGAGAGGAGCCACTGCAATACGAGCCGAAACCCAGTCAAATGAAACCTCACGATTTGATAACTTTTATCAACGAATCGTGTTTTTAGGATTTTAATCCTTGAGGTTTCATATCGGAACAACCCTTGTTCCATCGGCGATGTCTGTTCTCGGAAATTGTAAATGTCACCCCGCTTTCATCACGCATTTCTTAATGTTAACAGTAAAAAACATAAAACCGAGTAGGCCATAACATCATGATTAACATTTAATCTCTTATCGAAAGGAACAATTATCAGATTTTATTTAAACGATTTAAACAGGAATAACATAATAAAATTGAAACATGCATCTCATACAATTGCATCATCCAAGTATTTAAGCCCGAGTCCGTATTACACAAGTGGCTCTGATACCACTGTTGGAACACCGGTGCCTCCAAGGCGCAGCGAAAAATTAAAAACCGACGATCCAAACCAAGGATCCATGTGTAAGGAACGAATCGGGGTGATAAAAAGGTTTCAAATTTACCAAAATTTCAATCTGAGTAGACAGCGACGCCTAGGCAACAGGAATGCTGAACCACTATCGAACCAAGCCGCAACCTTTTCCGATGTCGGCCTCTACGTAGTCCACCCGATTGACAATGAACGGTAGAAATCCCAGAAAACTATTTTCAGAGAGTATTTTGCTAAAACGGCTGCTAGACCACTTTCATATTTTCGGGCTAGTTATATATCTATTCTTTTTAGGGTTTTTTACCCTTTTTATATATAACTCCCTCTTAATTGGTATATATTTATAACGAATTTTAATTCATTAAAATTAATCCGAACATAATAATTATCATTCAAATAAATATAATAATGTTTAACCGAAAAATTATAATTACATTAATTATAATAAAGATTTGATAAACTATATTTATTTAAACTTATATACTGAACTAAATTCATATATCAATAAAATTATGTTCGATTATGTGTACAACATCCTTGTACATAAACAGTGTGTTCAACAATTTGATTGCCCAATTAAATTAATTCTATAATTAATTTAATTCATGTGACAACCAAGCAATATACCAACTATGTTTTACCTTGTTCATTTCAACCATAGGGTGTGACCCTATAGGTTCTTGTAACATTAGCAGTAATATTAGAACGATTCTAATGTTACAAACAACGAGTGGCATCTAGCAATGCATCAATGCTACCTAAGTTACAAGAAGTCATGATTCGACATAACCTTTTGTGATTAACCTTTCATGCATTCATCCTTAAGTCCTATATCTTTGGAATGGACACAAGTCATGGAATAGTCACACTTGCATAGTTCATCCCATGTTTCTTGATACCTCGACTAGACTATGATACACAAATAAGTATGACATCTCATATCAACTTATTTGAGCATGGCCATGCATTTCTAGCCTTACTCAATCAAGTGGCCTGAGATATTACTCCCATTATGTAGGAGGGACTTATCCTATATTGATCAACTATATCCCTCAACATAGATTGTGGTATATCCAACATCAATCTTTATAGAACAACCGATTCTTGGTATTTGTTTGATCAGTATCAAAATATACAACTCACGATGTTGGGATAAAGATGATCTCAAGTATGAGGATCATATACATATTAATCACTATGAGTAATGTTGTGACAATTACATAATAATCCAAGAAACATACTCATAGCGGGTCAGTCCAATATGTTGTTCTCTAACACACATAGTCATGCATTGATTTTGACACTCCATATCAATGACAACTCTTTATCATCAATCAACTACATGTTAGTCTTGATGCATTATTATTGTCCTAGCCAATAACAATACTTGACTAAGGATCTTTTGAGAATAATCATATTATTCTCAGGACATTATTATAAAATAGTTTATTTATGCACACAGAAAAGAAACTGGAATAATAATGGCAACGCCTTATATTAATAAACATGATAAACCAAGTAAGTTATTACAACCATCTCGTGATTGATCTTTGGGCATACTCTTACAGACATAAGGTCCAAATCTTACTTCTTACGATCCCGATATGAGTGCCCAATTGATGCATGAGAATGAGAGTAGACGTCTCTAGATTTCTTAGACTGAGAGGGAAACGACTTGCTCGCATGCCTCTTCTTTACATCTCTAGCCTCAGCCTTGGTTTTCTTCTTTTCCTTGATCAACTCCTCGGCTTTACAAGCTCGATCAACTAGGACTACAAACTCTTTCAACTCAAGGACACTCACTGAAAGTCTAATATCCTCATTAAGTCCGTCCTCAAACCTTTGACACATCTTCACCTCGGAGGATATATACTTCCGAGCATACTTACTAAGTCTGATGAACTCTCTTTTATATTCAGTAATCGTCATGCGGCCTTGCTTTATTTCAAGGAATTCTTTACGCTTTGGTCCATGAATCTCTCACTAATGTATTTCTTCCGAAATTCCTCTTGGAAGAATTCCCATGTAACTCTTTCGTGAGGTACCACTGAGACTAACGTCTTCCACCAGTGGTATGCTGAGTCCCTCAATAAGGTTATTGGGCACTTCAAGCATTCCTCATGAGTCCAAGATAGTTTATTGAATACCCTGATGGTATTTTCAAGCCAGAATTCTACTCTTTTAGGATCATCATCTTTACTAGCACGAAACTCTTCGGCTCCCTACTTCCGTATCCTATCCACCGGAGGTCTATTCTGCCTCTCAAGGTCTACACCCTCGGGTGCTATAGGAACAGGTCGAGGAATAGGTAGGGGTGGAGGGGGTGGAACATCCAGGTTTGCTCGGACGAACTCTGTGTACCACTCATTCAACATGCGGAGAAAGGCCTCTCGAGCCCCTTCTCCTCCTCCCTAACTAATTGTGGGAGGCCGATTATCAGATGGCACCGCCCCTAGCGGAGCTGGAGCGCTACTTTCTACATCGTCTGCCATGGTTCGATTGGGATCTATTACTATATGAAAACACAATTTAAAAGGTCAGGAGCCGTCACACTATCACAATTCATCTATGGCATGTATAGTTAGACTCATACATACTCTACGTTAGTTCGAGAATCGAATAAACCATAGCTCTGATACCACTAAATGTGACACCCCTTACCCGTATCCAGCGCCGAAACAGGGTTTGAGGTGTTACCAGACTTAAACTCAACCAACTATATAAAACCGGGTTGTAAAATTTTGATCAATTTAAAACTTTCAATTTCACATGCATACCATCCCTTATACGAGCTTTAGAGGCCCCAAACATACATTCGGGGTATTTCAGAACCAAACCGAGAACTTAAGAAAACTTGGAAAAATTCATGCTTTAAGGCTCCACATGCCCGTGTGAATATAGGGCACACGCCCGTGTGCCTTGGGACACACCCGAGTCCCTTACCCGTGTGACCAATTTATTTCTAAAATTTTTTATAAATCAAGTGTAGAATTCAAACGGCCTGGACACACACCCGTGTCCATGGCCCGTGTCCCTCACACAGCCTCAACACGTCCGTGTACAAAGCCTGTGCTTAAAAACTTGGTATTCTGTTTCTGACGTCAACATACCCAAAATGTCACAAGGCCAAAGGCACACGCCCGTATGCCTATCCGTGTGGGCAATACAAGGCTATTTACCAAGCCTATTTGCCGCCCTTACTTACGCAACCTACATAATAATATCCAAAACCTATACCAGACTATATCAACAACCAAATTAGCCTCAATAGACCATATCTCATTTAATCACAAGACCTTATACAAAATAAATCAAATATTAGATTAAGACAACATGCTTGGCCAATCAACCATAACACAAGACTCAAAAACTTAAGTCCTATACATGCCATAATCAAAATAGAAGATTTCAACTATACCGAGAGGCTTCAAAATATTAGTGTGACTGGCTTTCGCGACGTGACTGGTAATCCTCGATCTACTTTGATGGCACTATAAGCAAGGAAAGGAAAGAGGGTAAGCTTGGGAGCCTAGTAAGTACATATAGGCAAATAAAGTGTGAGTAAATCATATACTAATGATGACATATCAGACTTCAAAATAAAAATGTAAATCACTTAATTTTCTTTATCATATTCTTCACTTTGTTCACAAATGCTCGTTACATCCCATCACATGCTCAGCTCAAATCTTAATTACAGTGTACATACCTTATCAAGGTCTCATTAATTAAGTTTTCGAGTTACCAATTGAATGTTCGGGATACTTACGGATACACGAGGAGTTTATACCCAAGTTCCTTATAAGTCTAGTAGTCAAAATTACCACGCACTATGAAATGTTCTCATTTATGCTACTCATGGGCCTTTTTATTGAGTCAGTACTCGGACCCCATAGTGTCATCATGTATTGTACGCTCATTGAGCTACTCACGAGTCTGTACATTAGGTCAGCACCCGGACCCACATTACATATTTCATTCATCTCATGAACTCAGACATTTCTCATGAGTTTAGACCATTCCTATTCTCATGGTAACCCTTTTTGTATCCGATACTAAATCTAGGATTCAACAGGGTTTCTTATATAACCGAGTAGCATTTCACTTACTCACAATGTACTTTATTTTTCATAACGCACCATTTACACTATCATGGTAATAGATGCCATTCGATCACATGAATACTATAGAGCAATTACACATATATATATCATTCCATATATTTTAAAATAAACTCTAATAACACATTATTTACATATGTACTTACCTTGATACAAAATGATAAAAACGAGTTCAATCTTCGTATACTTTGTTCTTACCCCAATCAAGACCCGAATCACGTTTCTCTGGATCTATATTAACAAAATTCATTCATTCTATTAGCACAATAATCTAAACACTCGACAACGCATAATTGGGCAAAATACCCATTTCGCCCCTAAAATTTCAAAAAAATGACCATTTTACCCCTAGGTTCAAAAATTGATTTTTATCGAATTTCCTCATATCTTAAGCATAGCTGAATACATTTTATAACTGAAAGCAGCTCAAATTCTCATTATTTCACTCATTTATCATTTATTTTACAACTTATGCAAAATTGTCCTTTTAGGTGTTTTCAAGTTAACACCTTTCACAAAAATTGTTTCTAACATACCCAAGACTCATATTCTTCCATAAAATTTTAGAAAACAACCTAAATGTTATCATGGAAAAACTCTAAACTTCCATCATTTTGCAAAATATTCCTCTCTTTTGAAAGTATATGTTTCAAGGGTCTTAAAAATGTTGAAATCATTAACAAAGAACAAAAAAATCACTTACTTGTGTGTCAACTAAATGGCTGAAAATTTTTGAGCTTTAAACACCCTTTCATGGCTGATATTTTTAGTGGAAAGAGATGAGAAGAATTGTAACACCCCTATCTCGTAACCGTCATCAGAATAGGTAAGGGGCATTACCAGACAAACAGAACATTTCAGACCGATTCAAAATTTACAAATATCACATAACATTAATACATAAGAAATCATCGACAATGCATCCCTTATGATGGTCTATGTGACCTAAAACATACTTTTAAGGACATTCGGGACTAAACTGAACACATTCATAAATTTTAGAACTCAAAAAAAATTTTTAATTCTGTTGAGGTCACACACACATGTGACCTGGCCGTGTGCCTCACATGGGTACCAAACACACCCATGTGATCCAACCGTGCCAAAACAGAGTATATATATTGACCTTTACACACGGCCAATAGACATGGCCGTGTGCCATGGCTGTGTGATATTTAGTTGGCTACTGAATTAAGCCCATGGCTATATGACACGCCCGTGTGTCTTATTCATGTGATCTTAAGAGGTTATTGCTTTGCATAGATGGCCACAAGGCATGCCCAGGGTCCCTGACCGTGTGGCACAATGCAGGCTTGGTTTAACGAACTTGCCACCCCTTTTTGGATAATTCCTACAAGCAATATTAAACAACATTTATACCAAAAATTTCAGCCAATTCCATGCTCAAAACATGCTTCATTATAACTAAATCATCATCATTCAATAACCTATTCAAATCCATACCAAAACACATTAAAAGTCTTATTACAATAATATGCCAAAATGTTCGTTTCATAGCTCACTTATGGCATCTTGTATCTCATGTTTAAACTTACCATTTCTTCAACTTCGCATATTTCAAAATGACCACCACATACAAGGCTATATAACCATTACAAGCATACACAATTTGACATCACAAACCATTTACCAAAACTAATCACAAACATACCATTTGTTAGCCAACTCTCATGGCATAACATATATACATTTCAAAGCTTAAATACATAGACATTCTAGCCTATACATGCCATACTTAAATATATTTACACTTTCAAAAGTACCAAAATGAGTTCGATAGTAATGATCCTTGACTATCCCCGAGCCTTTAGTAGCTACGATAACTGTAAAATAGACAAAAATCACACAGAGTAAGCTACAAAGAGCTTAGTAAGCCAAATACAATTGGTTTAACTATTAAAGCATATAAAATAAAAGTCAATAGCAAGAATTCATAGCCATTTCACAGAGTAATTCATGAGCCTAACCACGCTCATTTGCTTGTATACATGTCATGTTTCATTTCCATGATTTCGTACATACCTCGCATTCATTATTTCACAGAAACAGAGTCTTTCATATTCAAAAATTTAATACGATACCAACGTACCTATATAAATTATACATTTCATATATTCATTCCCATATCCCGTACTCTATCATCAGACGGTTCAGAAATGATACAGCAATTCATAAATGAGTACAATGCCGACGTCCCGGACGTGGTCTTACATGTAATTCAGTATCGATGCCTCTATCCCAGACAGGGTCTTACACAAAATCAAATATGATGCCGATGTCCCAGACATGGTCTTACACATAAGTCTCAAATCGAGGCCTGTGTCCCAGACACGGTCTTACACGATATCTCAGATTAATGTCAACGTTCTTTTAAAAACGTACAGAGTTTTTTTAATATTAGCATGTTATTGGAGTTTACTCAAAATTTATTCATCAGGCTCTCAAGGCTGTCCAATACAGATTATAGTTTGTATGCATAGAATTTAGTCAATTTAACACGTAATTGTAATTTGACTTACCTCGTATGGATTTCGAATGGAAACGAGTCGACTATTCAACTATTTTGGACTTCCCTCGATCTAAGTCCGATTTTCTTTGTTCTTGATCTAATACAATTCAAATTCAACCATTCAATCATTCATTTCATTCAAAATAATCCATGAACACATATTTAGGGCACTTTGCATTTTAGCCCTTACATTTTCACACTATAACAATTTAGTCCATTTTTCACAAAATCACAAATATGCAAAATTCACCAAGACTATAGCTTGGCCGAATATACATAACTTCCATACAAGTCCAAATAACATATTTAATTTACAATTTAGTCCTTCAAAACCTCATGTTCACAAATTAGCCCAAATAGCTTTATTCCATCAAAAATTCAAGAACAAAGCATGATAATCTCACATATATCTTTCATAATCCATATAAAAACATTACAAAGCTCATATAATCATGAATGGCACATTTCATATTCTTCAACAGAAACAGAAATTTAGACATGGGTTTTGAAGAACACGAAGCAACGATTACAGAAACGTAGAAATTATAAAAAACGGACCAAAGTACATACCTTAATCAACCAAATCAATGATCGAACCCTAGGATGGTCTTCTTCTTTCTATTTTCTTTGATTTTCAGCAAGTATGGATGAATAATTTATCCATTAACATGTTTTTTGTTTTATTATAATATACATTAATATGCATTTTACCATTTTAACCTTATTATAATCATTAAAAATTCACCAACTTCATGTCCATAATTGTCCACCATTAACATTAATGGTATATTTGACATGCTAGGACTCTTGTTTTAAAAGCCAAGGCCAATTAACCCCATTAACAATTAGCATGCAGCTTTTTGCATTTTACGCGATTTAGTCCTTTATCAAAATTAAGCACAGAAACAGACGAATTAAATCACAGAAATTTTACAGATATACATTCACATATCACAGACACAGAAAATAATATTAAAATATATTTTGGACTTGGATTTGTGGTCCTAAAACCACTGTTCTGACTAGGGTCTAAACTGGACTGTTACAAGAAAGGAATTTTACAACTTTTTCTATTTTATTTATTTTTTAGTCAAAATAAGCCACCTAACACACCAAACCTCAAAATTTTGTCTCCTCTTGGACTCTATAGCTGGCCAAGTACTCTTAAAAGGGTCTAATTGCCCTTAAAATACCTTAAATTTAAGTCTCATGACAATTTAACACCCTCAGCTATCAATCCAAAACTTTTGTACTTTATGCAATTTAGTCCTTTCTCGCAATTGGGCTCACAATTGTTAAAATTAATGCATCAAAATTGTTATACACTCATATAAATATGCTATGAACTCAAAATAACATTTAAAATTATTTCTTGGTCTCAGATTTGTGGTCCCAAGACCATTATTTTTACTAGGCCCTAAATCGGGCTGTTACATTTACAATGAACAAGACATCCTAAACTTTTGTGTTAATAGCCCAAGGAAGTTTTTATGTAGAACGGATTTTCACGAAATCAGTATTTTGAAAAAACACTTGGATGTGACATCACAGATTCGACCATAACCTCTAGCCCGAGTTTGAGGTGTTACATTTAGTGGTATGACAACCAGGTTGCAAAACTCAACTGTGAATTTGGGTTTTTCAAAAATGTGGAAATTTTAACAGAATAGTTTCCAATGGTTTAAACTGAGTATTTGAAAATGTTTTACTAAAGGAGTGGTACACCGAGTCTCCGCGCTGATCCTATAAGTCTTCTGACTGTTTATACTAAAATAATAATATTGAAATGTTATTACTGAGACTACTTTAGGTAGTAAAACTGTATGGAAATACTCTAGTTAGAGTAAACTACGAACTGTAGTAAGACTGCGAACTGCGAAAACAAACTCTGAAATAATATTGTTCATAAAATATCTGTAATAAATATTGGAAAAATAAACTGACTAGCATAAAATTGTTAAAACAGATAAAATTTAATTAGATAATGAGCACTAGAGGTACTCGTGGTAGAGGCCGAGCCAAAGGCCATGGAGGTACCCGGGCTGGGTCTTCGTCTTTTGGACACCAGCCTAATGAGGAAGCTAGAGAGGTTCCAGCTTCACCTACGATTGAGGCAGGGTCTCAAAATCGAATGACTGGGGACGATGCACTGTCCCAAGCAATGTTAAGGATTTTAGAAAGGGTCGTTGGGCCTAGTGCTGGTTTTGGGGGCTGTGGGTCGGTTACGAAACGACTTAGGTCTAATGGGGTAGAAATATTCAGGGGTATTTTTGGAGTTGCCCCTAATGTGACTGAATATTGGATTGAGGCCACAGAAAGTGTAATATCCCGAATTAGGGCCTAATCGAAATAGTGGTTTCGTGACCATAAAATTTGAGATAGAAATAATTATTTTATAATTATTTTAATGTTTATGATATGATTTCATGATTGTGTGAAATTTTCGTGAAGAAATTTTATGCATAAAGTGCTTAAATTGAAATTAGGGACTAAATCGAATAATTTGCAAAACTTGCATTCTAGAAGTTTCTAGTATGAAATTGTTTTGAAATATTAATTAGGAGGTCTTAAATAGCAATTTTACCAATTTCTAAGTTTATGGACAAAAATTGGACATGGATGGAATTTTTGGAAAGTTTAGTAGTAAGGGCATTTTGGTCATTTAGGGGTAAAATGAATTAAAATACAAAATTAAAAGCCAATTTTGCTCATCTTCTTCACCATGGCCGAATATAGCAAGGAGAAACCATGTCTAGGGTTTTTCAAGCTTCCAAGCTCGATTGTAAGTCCATTCTAGCCCCGTTTTTCAAGTTCTTTACGTTTTTGGAGTCCCGGTAGCTCGATTTAGCTTATGGTAGCAATAATTTAACCTAGGTTTCATATTTGGAAAAATACCCATAGGTGAAATTTGTGTATTTTGGTGTTTTATTATAGAATATGAGGTTTTAAATTATGTTAGACAGCTTGTGCTACTCAGTTTTAAGTGAAAACGAGCAAAAGGGCTTAATCGGTAAAAATAACTAATAGTCATAAGTACATGTTAGAGTGAGAATTTGATGTTTCCATAGAAGGAAAAAATGATCAGCATGTCATAAAACATAAGAAAATAGGCTGAAGTTTAATTTACGAGCTTTGGGGCAAAAGTGTAAATATGCAAAAGTTTAGGGGCAAAATTGTTATTTTTCCAAAATATGATTTTGGGTCAATTTGAATAATGTGAGTCCTAATTAGACTATATTTTAAATGATAGAGCAATGAAAACTAAAATTCGGGCTAAAATGGGGAAAATACCAAGTTGTGGACGAAATGGTAAAAGTAGCCATTTTCGCATACTAGGTAAGTTCATATGTAAATTTTGGTAACATAGTTATTATTTTAAATGTTTTTATGTTATTTAAATGATATGATAATTATTATGAAATATTATACTCGTGATAATTGTTTAATAATATGTCAAATTATGTGATATACTTGGAAAATGTGAAACACTACCGAGTATCGGTATCGGTATTCCGTAGAAGATGGTTGAGACACATGATTGGGAAAAAGGTCCTGTTGAACCTTAGGAATGGATTAGCATACAAGTGACATGTCACTGGGATATTTAGGCATCCGAACTTGTTGAGTTGAGTCCGAGTTCACTTATGGATGCAAATGTCCGAACTCGTTGAGTTGAGTCCGAGTTCGTGAAATGTAACTAGGCATCCGAGCTCGTTGAGTTGAGTTCGAGTTCACTTATGGATTTGAACGCCCGAGCTCGTTGAGTTGAGTCCGAGTTCGCTTATGGGCGGGTTACATAGTAGCTTGGCTACATATGTGGCACTTATGTGCAAACTTTCCATGTATCCGAATTATATTCCGATGTGTTCAACGGGTAAAGTTCTACTCAAGTGGAGGAATACTCAAGATGAAAGGGACGTATTGGTAAGTGTTGTGAAATGGATACTTTGAACAGGTATGTACTTAACCCTCGGGTTGAAAAATCGATATAACAACAATATGGTAAGATGATAAATGAAAATATGATATGAATGTCTTGGTGATGATTATGCAAATGATGTTTTATGTTTGCTTATATGGTTATGTTACTTGCTATTTGCATGTGAACTTACTAAGCATTTATGCTTACTCCCTCCTTTTCATTCCTTGTAGTGTTGACAAGCCAACTCGGAAATCGAGAATGGTCGGAGGCACGCTCACACTATCCGTATACCATCTTGGCATAATGGCTTGTATATTTTGAGTATGGCATGTATAGCATTATAATCATTTTGTATATATGGTCTTATGATATGGTTATTGAGTAGTATAAAAATGCTTGGTAATGATTAGCCATTGGAATGACTAATTATGATCATATTTGGTGTTATGTATGTCAAATTGCTAGTTAATCCATGGAAACCATGAAATAGGTAAAATTTATCATAAAATAGATTCAGACAGTAATAGTGACGTGAATTTGAAAAATCATTAAAAATAGTAGAGATATAATTAGATGATGAATAAAACATGGAATTTAATAATTATGAGTCTATTTTCATATGGAAGAAACGAAACAGGTATATGAGTTATATTTTATGAGATGTTTAAATTTTTGTGAAATAGGGCCAGAGCGATTTCTGGATCTCCTGTTCTGACTTTGTAAATTCACCATAAATTGTATAAAAATAATTAGAAGTCATAATTTATAGTATAGCTTTCTTGTTGAGTCTAGTTTTAAGAGAAACAAACTTCATAGTCATTGAAATTCTGTACAGAGAGATATCTGATTCGTAATACACAGAGGTCAGAGCAGTCGAACCCTAAAACAGGGGAGACTTTAACTAATAAACTGTACTAATTGGCCCAGCCAAAAGTTCTAGAAAAAAATTAGTAAATAGATATATGAGTCTAGTTTCAGGGAAAATTTACGGAATTGGATTTTGAGTTTCAGAACTCGAGATATGAATTTTTAAGCGACTGTGATGCAGTTAGCTAGCTTGTCTGGAATTTCTAAAATTAAATTGTTTGAGCTGTTTAAGTAATGAATTAAGTCTGTTAACACCTTGTGTTCGACTCCGGCAACGGTCTCGGGTACGGGGCGTTATCATGGATGACCTTGACTGCACCCCTAATCAGAAGCTAAAAGGGGCAGTATCATTACTGAGAGACGAGGCATATCAGTGGTGGCTTACTATCAAGGAGGGCACTCAAGTCGATCGGTTGACCTGGGAGTTTTTCAAGACTACTTTCTAGGCTAAATATGTGGGTGCCAGCTATGTGGATGCCTGTATGAGGGAATTTTTGAACTTAACTCAGGGAGATAGGATAGTGGCTGAATATGAGGCTGAATTTTTATGACTGAGTTACTATGCACCTAGGATGGTGGTGACAGAATACGAGCGGTGTGTTCGATTTGAGAATAGCCTCAGGAATGGTCTAAGGGTTCTTATAGCTCCTCAGAGGGAGGGGGATTTTGTAGCACTGTTTGACAAGGCTAAAATCTTAGAGGATGTGACGCTACTGAGAGCCAAAACAGAGAGAAAGGTAGAGGTAAGAGGGATAATGAGCCCTCAAATTCTTTTCAGAGGCTTAAGAAAAACCCCAGAGCTGATGGGCCAATCAGAGTTAGGACCCTTGCTGTTGCTACTACTGGACCACAGTTTTGTGATGATTGTGGAAAACGCCATCAGGGCAAATGTTGGAAAAAGATGGGTGCATGTCTGAGATGCGGATCATTGGAGCATCATGTCAAGGATTGTCCATAGAGGCTTGAGTAGATGCAAGCTACTGGTTTGGGTAATGTGCAACGAGGTGGTCAGCAGCAACCGAGAGGCCGTGGTCAGGCCAGGGGTGGAAATGGTATAGGCTGTGGTCGTGGAGCACCGAGCAGAGGTGTTGGCCATATTGAGGCGAGGCAGCTGGCACTGGTTTATGCTGCACGTCGTCAAGAGGACAGAAATGCTCTAGATGTCATTACGGGTATGTTCTTTATCCGTAATGTACCTTATACTACATTGATTAATGTTGTGTCTACACATTCATACATAACATGCTCTGTCTCTAAGATATTGGGTATTATAGCTAAAAACATTATGAGTGAGATTACTATTCTAAGTCTGCTGGGGCAATCTGTTTGGATAAATAAGATGTTTAGAGATGTTCCCTTGAAGATACAAGGAGTTGTCTTTCTGACCAATCTTATCAAGCTGCCTTTTAGAGAATTCGACCTAATACTGGTGTAACATCCTGAAATAGGGCCTAAACGGAACAGTGGTTACGAAACCACAAATCCGAGGTAGAAAAATTTATTTTATTATTATTTTGAGGTTCATGATATGATTACATGATTGTGCGAAAATTTCGTGATGAAATTCTATGCATAAAGTGCTTAAGTTGAGGTTAGGGATTAAATCGAATAATTTTCAAACTTGCATTCTAGAAGTTTTTAGTATGAAATTGTTTTGGAATATTAATGAGGAGGTCTTAAATAGCAATTTAACCAATTTTAAGTTCATGGACAAAAATTAGGACATGGAAGGAATTTTTGAAAGTTTAGTAAGGAGGGGCATTTTGGCCATTTGTATATTAAGTGAAATAAAATGGGAAAAATAACACAAAATGGTCATCTTTCTCATATGGTTACTGCCAAATTCTTCTCTCTCCATATCTAGGGTTTCTTCAATTTTCAAGCTCCATAGTACGTGAGTCCAAGGCCCATTTTTAATGTTCTTTACGTTTTCGGAGTCCCGGTAGCTCGATAAAGCTTATGCTAGCAATAATTTAAGTTAGGGTTCATATTTGGAAAAATACCCATAGGTGAAAAGTGTTTATTTTGATGTTTTATGATAGAATATGAGGTCTTAGATTATGTTAGACAACTTGTGCTACTCGGTTTTAGGTAAAAACGAGTAAAAGGGCTTAATCGGTAAAATACCTAATAGTCATAAGTGCATGTTAGAGTATGAATTTAATGCTTCCATAGAAGGGAAAAATGATCAGCAAGTCATAAAACAAAAGAAAATAGGTTGAAGTTTAATTTACGAGATTTGGGGTAAAAGTGTAAATATGCAAAAGTTTAGGGGTAAAAATGTAATTTTTCCAAAGTTTGAGCAAAGGACTGTTTTGATAAATGTGAATATTAAATAAGTTAAATTTGCTATTATAGATCAAGAAGAACGAAATTCAGGAGCAGATCGGGGAAAAGAAAAAGTAAAGGACTAAATTGTAAAGTTTAGTCACATTTTGTATCGAGGCAAGTTTACAGTAAATAAATGCAATATTCTTATATTTTACATTATTATTGCTAATTTCCAGCATTTATATACTTTTTTTTTTAGAATATTTAAAGTCGAATTAAAGGCGAAGTAGCAGAGAAAAAACATTAGGAAGCCCCGTTTGAACCTTAGGAATATTAGGATATTGGGGTTGACAGGACAGGATAGAAATGAGCCATGTAAGTCCATATCAGATATATGGCTTTGGAGACAGGAATGAGCCATGTAAGCCCATATTATATATATAAATATGGCATTGGAGATAGGAATAATTCATGTAAGTCCATGTCGAAGACATGGCATTGGCAGATATTGATAGAGCGAGAACGACCCTAGTATCCTTAGTATTCCGAGTGGTTCAACGGGTCATTGTATATGTTAAATCATAGTGAATTATCAGCAAAAAGGAAGGTAGATTATATTTATGAATTGTGAAAGGTCAGGTAAGAAAGAAGGTAAGTGAGTAAAGAAGAAGGTAGAAAATGAGAAGTAAAGAAAGTTTATGAGGCTAGGTGACTTGATGTATATTTATTCATTATGTTGAATGCTGTAATTTATTTGCTTGTAAACTTACTAAGCCTAGTGCTTACTCTCTTATTTTCTTTTTTTTTCTTATAGTTTTTATCAAGCCACTCGGGATCGAAGGAAACGTCGGAGACCCGATCACACTATCGAAGAAATTACATTGGTATAGTTAGACGTTTCGTTTTGTGTATGGCATGTATAGGAACTTGGTTTCTTTTGATATGATATGATCAATGAATGATGTGTAAATATTTGCTAGTGATTAGCTAATAGAATGGCTGATGATATACATGTTTAATAGTATGTATGACTAAGTAGTAACTATCACATGAAAATTATGAAAAATGTGAAAGTAACTTAAAAACGGATTCAAGTATCAGAAATGACGTGATTTTGAAAAATCACAAAAATTTGCAGAGATATGGTTTGATAGTTAATAATATATAAAATTAAAGCTCATTGTGTCTATTTTCATATGGAATAAGCAAAGAAGGTAAAGGTTTTGTATTTTATAAGATATCTGAGTTTTAGTGAAATAGAGCCAGAGCGATTTCTAGATCCCCTGTTTCAACTTTAGAAATTCACCATAAATTTTATAAAAATAATTAGGTGGTGTAATTTATATGGTTAGAATCATTATTGAATCTAGTTTTAATAAAAACAAACGGTATTGTCATATGAAGTTTTTTACAGGGAGAAAAGTGGTTCATAGTAAGTAGAGGTCAGTCATGATCAAATTACAAACAGAGAGTAACTTTAACTAATAAACTGTACTAATTGGCTCAACCAAAAATTCTAGAAAACAATTAGTAAATAGATATATGAGTACATCCAAAAGGCCAAAGGAGTTTTCTACCAGATCTAGTTTCTTAGCCAGGTATTCTAGTCAGAATAGAGGCAGCAGATTTAAGGATTTGAAGGCTCAGACCACCTCGACTGTGAGTGTAGGTAATGTTGGACAGGGTAGATTAGGGTGTCCACGGTGTGGTAGATTTCATTATGGTCCTTGTCGAGATCATTTTGTACGAAAATTTCTAGAGGTAGCTAATCGAGAGATAACACAGAGTGCTAGATCCGAAAATGCTCCTACTAGAGGCAGATTACCGAGGCAACCGGGAGTAGGAGCAAGTAACAGAGGTACCTCAAGAGATTCAGCTGTGAAACCAGATGCTAGAGCCCCTGCAAGGACTTATGCTATTCGTACACGCGAAGAGGCATCCTTCCCCGATGTGATTACGGGTACATTTTCTCCTCATAATATTAATGTCATTGCTTTGATTGATCCGGGTTCAACTCATTCATATGTTTGCAAGAAATTGATGCCTAGTATAAGTATGCCTATAGAATCTACAGAATTTGTGATTAAAGTATCGAATCCATTAGGCAAGCACGTATTAGTAGATAAAGTATGTAGAAATTGTCCTTTGATGATTAGAGGCAACTGTTTTCCAGCCGATCTCATGCTATTGCCATTTGATGAGTTTGATGTGATTCTTGGTATGGATTGGTTGACTACACATGATGTGATAGTGAATTGTGGGAAGAAATTCATTGAGTTGAAGTGTGAAAATGGTGAAATTATTCGGGTTAATTCGGAAGAGTCGATAGTTCATTTTCCATAATTTCATTATATCCGCTCGTAAATGTTTGAGAAAAGGGTATGAAGCTTATCTTGCTTTTGTGTTGAACACTAAAGATCCGTAATTTAAAATTGAATCAGTGCCTGTGGTATGTGAGTTTCCCAATGTGTTTCCGGAAGAACTACCAGGTTTGCCTCCTGTTAGAGAAGTTGAGTTTGGTATTGAGTTAATTCCAGGTACCACGCCCATTTCTATTGCTCCTTATAGAATTGCTCCGTTGGAATTGAAAGAATTGAAAGCTCAGTTGCAGGAATTAACAGATAAAGGCTTTGTAAGATCCATTAGTTCACCATGGGGTGCACCAGTGCTATTTGTGAAAAAGAAAGACAGATCGATGAGATTGTGCATAGAGTATCGGCAACTTAATAAGGTAACAGTAAAGAACAAGTATCCATTGCCTAGAATTGATGATCTTTTTGATCAATTGAAGGGAGCTACTGTGTTTTCCAAGATAGATTTGAGATCCGGATACTATCAGTTGCGAGTTAAAGATTCAGATGTCCTGAAGACTGCTTTCCGGACTATGTATGGTCATTATGAGTTCCTTGTGATGCCATTTGGCTTGACTAATGCTCCTGCCATTTTCATGGACTTAATGAACCGAATTTTTAGACCGTACCTGGATAAGTTTGTAGTTGTGTTCATTGATGATATTTTGATTTATTCTCATGATGAGACTAAGCATGCAGAGCATTTGAGAACAGTTTTACAGATTCTGAGAGATAATCAGTTGTATGCCAAGTTCAGCAAAAGTGAGTTTTGGTTACGAGAAGTTGGTTTTCTTGGACATATTGTCTCAGGTGAAGGTATTAAGGTTGATTCGAGCAAGATTTTAGCCATTGTTGATTGGAAGCCTCTTAGAAATGTATCAGAAGTTAGAAGTTTTCTTGGTCTTGCAGAATATTATAGACGATTTGTAGAGGGATTTTCTATGATAGCTACCCCGCTGATAAGATTGCTGCGAAAGGATGTCAAGTTTGAATGGACTGAGAAGTGTCAACAGAGTCTTGATAAGTTAAAAGCATTGTTGACTAAAGCTCCTATTTTAGTACAACCAGAACCAGGTAAGGAGTTTGTGATTTACAGTGATGCGTCCATGGATGGACTTGGTTGTGTACTTATGCAGGAAGGGAAGGTAATCGCTTATGCCTCTAGACAGCTAAAGCCACATGAGAAGAACTATCCGACACATGATTTAGAGCTAGCTGCCATTGTTTTTGCGCTGAAAATTTGGAGACACCATTTGTACGGTGAGAAGTGCCACATATTTACTGATCACAAAAGTTTGAAATATTTGATGACTCAAAAAGATTTGAATTTGAGGCAAAGAAGATGGTTAGAGTTGATTAAAGATTATGAGCTAGTGATCGATTATCACCCAGGTAAGGCAAACGTTGTTGCTGATGCTTTGAGTAGGAAATCTTTGTTTGCATTAAGAGCTTTGAACACTAGTCTAGCCTTATCAGATGATGGTTTTATCTTAGCTGAGTTGAGAGCCAAACCAATGTTTCTTGAAGAAATTTGTGAAGCTCAGAAAAATGACAGTGAGTTGTTAGCCAAAAGAGATCAGTGTGAGTCGGATATAAAGTTAGATTTTCAGATCAATTCTGACGGTTGTTTGATGTTCAGAGACAGGGTATGCGTACCGAAGAATGATGAGCTTATTCGAAAGATCTTACAGGAAGCACATAGTAGTTCTTTGTCTATTCATCCAGGTAATACAAAGATGTATAATGATTTGAAGAAAATGTATTGGTGGGTAGGAATGAAAAGGGACATTTTAGAGTTTGTTTCTAGATGCTTGATCTGTCAGCAGGTAAAGGCCGAACATCAGGTACCTTCAGGTTTATTGCAGCCCTGCTAGTCCCTGAGTGGAAATGAGATCGAATTACTATGGATTTTGTGACAGGATTGCTGTTTACACCGAGAAAGAAAGATGCAGTATGGGTTGTGATTGATAAATTAACAAATTCAGCTCATTTTATCCCAGTTCGTATGGATTATTCACTTGACAAGTTGGCCGAGTTGTATATTTCAGAGATAGTCAGACTACACGGGGTACCATTATCGATCATTTCAGACAGAGATCCAAGATTTACTTCACGATTTTGGAAGAAATTATAGAAAGCTTTGGGCACAAAGTTGAGTTTTAGTACAGTTTTCCATCCTCAAACCGACGGTCAGTCAGAGAGAGTTATTCAGGTACTTGAAGATATGCTTAGATGTTGTGTACTAGAATTTCAAGGCAGTTGGGAAAAATATTTACCATTAGCAGAGTTTGCCTATAATAATAGTTATCAGTCGAGTTTGAAGATGGCACCTTATGAAGCACTGTATGGACATAAATGTTGCACACCTTTGTATTGGACAGAGCTTAAGGAAGATCAGATTTACAGGGTTGATCTAGTTAAGGAAACAGAAGAGAAAGTAAAAATCATCAGAGATTGCTTGAAAGCAGCTTCAGACAGACAAAAGTCGTATGCAGATTTGAAGAGAAAAGAGATTGAATATCAAGTTGGTGACAAATTTTTTTTGAAAGTATCCCCGTGGAAGAAAGTTCTTAGATTTGGTAAGAAAGGCAAACTAAGTCCACGTTTTATTGGACCATTTGAAGTGATTGAGAGAGTCGGACCATTAGCATATCGGTTAGCTTTGCCAATTGAGTTAGAGAAGATTCATAATGTATTTCATGTGTCTATGCTGCATCATTATCGTTCAGATCCGTCACATGTGATTTCTCAGACAGAGGTTGAGATTCAGCCAGACATGACTTACGGTGAAGAACCAGTAAAGATTCTAGCTCGAGAGATAAAGCAATTAAGGAACAAAAGTATTGCACTTGTGAAAGTACTATGAAATAGACATGGGGTAGACGAGGCTACATGGGATCCTGAAGAGGCTATGCGAAAACAATACCCAAATCTCTTCACAGGTAAGATTTTCGGGGACGAAAATCCCTAAAGGGGGGGAGAAATGTAACATCCCGAAATAGGGCCTAAACAGAATAGTGGTTATGAAACCAAAAATTTGAGGTATAAAAATTTATTTTATTATTATTTTTAGGTTCATGATATGATTACATGATTGTGCGAAAATTTCGTGATGAAATTCTATGCATAAAGTGCTTAAGTTGAGGTTAGGGATTAAATCGAATAATTTGCAAACTTGCATTCTAGAAGTTTTTAGTATGAAACTGTTTTGGAATATTAATGAGGAGGTCTTAAATAGAAATTTAACCAATTTTAAGTTCATGGACAAAAATTAGGACATGGAAGGAATTTTTGAAAGTTTAGTAAGGAGGGGCATTTTGGTCATTTGCATATTAAATGAAATAAAATGGGAAAAATAACACAAAATGGTCATCTTTCTCATATGGTTGCTGCCAAATTTTTCTCTCTCCATAGCTAGGGTTTCTTCAATTTTCAAGCTCCATAGTACGTGAGTCTAAGCCCCGTTTTTAATGTTCTTTACGTTTTCGGAGTCCCGGTAGCTCGATAAAGCTTATGCTAGCAATAATTTAAGTTAGGGTTCATATTTGGAAAAATACCCATAGGTAAAAAGTGTTTATCTTGATGTTTTACGATAGAATATGAGGTCTTAGATTATGTTAGACAACTTGTGCTACTCGGTTTTAGGTAAAAAATAGTAAAAGGGCTTAATCGGTAAAATACCTAATAGTCATAAGTGCATGTTAGAGTATGAATTTGATGCTTCCATAGAAGGGAAAAATGATCAGCATGTCATAAAACATAAGAAAATAGGTTTAAGTTTAATTTACGAGATTTGGGGTAAAAGTGTAAATATGCAAAAGTTTAGGGGTAAAAATGTAATTTTTCCAAAGTTTGAGTAAAGGACTGGTTTGATAAATGTGAATATTAAATAAGTTAAATTTGCTATTATAGATCAAGAAGAACAAAATTCAGGAGTAGATCGGGGAAAAGAAAAAGTAAACGACTAAATTGTAAAGTTTAGTCACATTTTGTATCGAGGTAAGTTTACAGTAAATAAATGCAATATTATTATATTTTACATTATTATTGCTAATTTCCAGCATTTATATACTTATTTTTTTTGAGAATATTTAAAGTCGAATTAAAGGCGAAGTAGCAGAGAAAAAGCATTAGGAAGCCCCGTTTGAACCTTAGGAATATTAGGATATTGGGGTTGACAGGACAGGATAGAAATGAGCCATGTAAGTCCATATCGGATATATGGCTTTGGAGACAGGAATGAGCCATGTAAGCCCATATTATATATATAAATATGGCATTGGAGATAGGAATAATTCATGTAAGTCCATGTCGAAGACATGGCATTGGCAGGATATTGATAGACAGGAACGACCCTAGTATCCTTAGTATTCCGAGTAGTTCAACGGGTCATTGTATATGTTAAATCATAGTGAATTATCAGCAAAAAGGGAAGGTAGATTATATTTATAAATAGTGAAAGGTCAGGTAAGAAAGAAGGTAAGTGAGTAAAGAAGAAGGTAGAAAATGAGAAGAAAGTTTATGAGGCTAGGTGACTTGATGTATATTTATTCATTATGTTGAATGTTGTAATTTATTTTCTTGTAAGCTTACTAAGCCTAGTGCTTACTCTCTTATTTTCTTTTTCTTATAGTTTTTATCAAGCCACTCGGGGATCAAAGGAAACGTCGGGGACCCGATCACACTATCGAAGAAATTACATTGGTATAGTTAGACGTTTCGTTTTGTGTATGGCATGTATAGGAACTTGGTTTCTTTTGATATGATATGATCAATGAATGATGTGTAAATATTTTCTAGTGATTAGCTAATAGAATGGCTGATGATATACATGTTTAATAGTATGTATGATTAAGTAGTAACTATCACATGAAAATTATGAAAAATGTGAAAGTAACTTAAAAACGGATTCAAGTATCAGAAATAACGAGATTTTGAAAAATCACAAGAAGTTGTAGAGACATGTTTTGATAGTGAATAATATATGAAATTAAATCTCCTTGTGTCTATTTTCATATGGAATAAGCAAAGCAGGTAAAGGTTTTGTATTTTATAAGATATCTGAGTTTTAGTGAAATAGGGCTAGAGCGATTTCTGGATCCCCTGTTTCAACTTTAGAAATTCACCATAAATTTTATAAAAATAATTAGGTGGTTTAATTTATATGGTTAGAATCCTTATTGAATCTAGTTTTAATAGAGACAAACGGTATTGTCATATGAATTTTTTTACAGGGAGAAAAGTGGTTCGTAGTAAGTAGAGGCAGTGTAGTCGAATTCTGAAACAGGAGTAACTTTAACTAATAAACTATACTAATTGGCTCAACCAAAAATTCTAGAAAAAATTAGTAAATAGATATATGAGTCTATTTTCAGGGAAAATTTACGAAATTGGATTTCGAGTTTCGTAACTCAAGATATGAATTTTTAAGCAACCATGACGCAGAAAAACAATTTATTCCGAAAATTAATATAAGTAGTTAGAATTGTTTAAAAAGGTAAAATAAGATTAGTAACACCTCAAGCTTAACTCCGATGACGATTTCGAGCGTGGGGGTGGTACAACTGGGCATGGATTGGTTAGTTAAACATCGGGTAAGTTTGGATTGTGCCACTAAACAGGTTGTATTGAGAACTGAGGCAAACGAGGAGGTAGTGGTGATCGGGGAACGAAAGAATTATTTAAGTAATGTAATTTCTATGTTAAGGACCGAGAAGTTGGTTCGCAAGGGTTGTGAGGCATTCTTGGCTTATGTCAGTGTTTCAGATGTTGGGGACTCTTCGGTAAAGGACATCAGGACTATTAAGGATTTTTTGGATGTCTTTCCTGTAGAGCTATCAAGGTTACCTCCAGAATGTGAAGTGGAGTTTAAGATTGAGCTCCTTCCTGGTATAGCTCTGGTGTCCATCGCCCCTTATAGAATGGAACTGAAGGAGTTGGTGGGAGCTTAAGGCCCAGATTCAAGAATTACTGGATCGTGGGTTTATTTGACCTAGTGTGTCTCCATGGGGAGCACCAGTTTTGTTTGTGAAAAAGAAGGATGGATCCATACACACGTGCATCGACTACAAACAACTGAATAAGCTGACCATTAAGAACAAATACCCACTGCCAAGGTTTATTGGGCCTTACCGCATATCGAGACGTGTAGGACCAATTGCCTACCAGTTAGAGCTACCTCTGGAATTAGAGCAGATTCATAATGTGTTCCAGGTCTCTATGCTGAGACGCTACCACTCTAATCCTACGCATGTTGTACCAGTCGAGGAGATTGAAGTTAGACCAGATATAACTTTCGAGGAGGAACTAGTCTAGATTTTGGATCGAGAAGTGAAAGTCTTGAGAAGGAGGTCAGTCCTATTAGTAAAAGTTCTTTGGCGAAACCACAGTTCTGAGGAGGCTAGGTGCGAACCCGAGGAGGCGATGCGACAACAATACCCTCACCTATTCTAACTAGGTAAATTTTGAGGCTGAAATTTTTTTTAAATAGGGTAAAATTGT
The DNA here is from genome assembly GCA_025698465.1 of Gossypium longicalyx. Taxonomy (NCBI): domain Eukaryota; kingdom Viridiplantae; phylum Streptophyta; class Magnoliopsida; order Malvales; family Malvaceae; genus Gossypium; species Gossypium longicalyx. The sequence continues at coordinate 58,690,280 of CM046998.1, forward strand.
AACGTTCCAAATCCTGAAAACTCTGTTAAAAATTATTCTTGTGTGTTGGTGACGTGAAAGTATGTCTGGCTTAGAGGTTGTATGCTCTGGGAGTGTCTAGGAAGTCATGGGTTCAAGCTTTGGCTTGAGCAAAATTCAGCTCTAAGTGAATAAACCCTTGTTGCCAGCTAGTAGACTTTTAAATTAATGTGAGGGTTGCATGACATAAAAAGCTTACTGGTTAAGGGGATAGTAGCATGTTATTTATTGCTAGGAGACTGGTGTTTGAGTCTTGCTGCGTGCAAGTATATTTATTTTTACAAGCGGTGGTGTGAGTGGTTGTAGGGCAGTGGGACTCTTTTACTTGGTCGGTTGGGTTGTTGAGGGAAGTAAGGGATCATGTTAGCCGAAACTTAGGAGAAGAAAAATGGAATGGATGGTGTTTAGTTTGGGGATGTGGTGGAGAGATTTTAGGAGAGGGATAAGGGGAGGAAAAAGTGGAGGTTGAGGTGTAGTGGAGTTGTGGCTGAATAGGGCATTGACCACTCAGAATTTTGGCTATGAGTGGGAAGTGGTCATTTCATTTCAGATTTTTGCAAAATTTTGATGCTTATCACTCTTTGCTTCTAAAGCCGAGCATTTCTTTTCTTTTCGAGCATCTTTCGGTAGTGTGCTTCGATTCTTCTTTCTTCCTTTTCCATTTTGTTGCATAGGCCTATTATTATAGCTGTTGTTTCAGTTTTGAGCAAGTACTTCTTGTCTCCTTTTCGTCTTTTCTTTTCACCTCAATATTTTCTTCTTTGGCCGAATAACCTCTTTTCTTCCTCTCCTTTACTCCAATGATACCCCTCTTGACCGAATACACCTTCTTTCCTTCACCCTTCTTTACTTCTTCTTCCTTTGACCGAATACACCATCTCCCCTCTTTCGACTCTCGTGATTATCAAAGTTTATTTCTATCCACCTAGCTTTTGGAACCAAATACTTCATCCCTTTTGTTGCTGTTTGGTGTTGTTCTTTAACAAATTGGTAAGGTACTATTTTAGGGTTTTCATGCATATTACAGCCATTAACATATTAACAGAAACACTTACCGAGCATTTTTACCGAATTGGGCTTGTTGGCCCATTAACCTAACTTCGGCCCATTAAGCCCAAATATACCGAAGTGCATGAAATTGCGCACTCTGCAATCTTACTGCTTGAGATTACCAGGATTAACAAACAAACTATCTCACGAGCGCCGCGACGTCATAGTTCACAAAATGTCGGCTCTTCAAAGATTTCGACTTTTCGGCTTTTGTCGATCTAGACTATAAGTGGGTGTCGCTTACACACCTATTTTACGATGAAACGGTGACGAGTTCCCCATACGAGTTGCCTACAATCAGTTACTAACACGTTAAACTATGAATTCATAACAACTTATATACAAATCGCCTTACCAATAATCGGCCATTAACACCTTAGGCACTAAAGTTCTTACCTTTGCCGGAATATGGACTAGATCTAAATCTAGTCGTTCCAATTATCCAAGCCCTTGATCAGTAGCCTTTAATCCACACTAGAGCAAACCAAATCAAATAACACCACTAAACCATTTCAGTTTAGTCGACAGGCACCCTTTGCATATAGGGGTTTTCAGCTTTTCTTTGAATCACCAAATAATGGATAGAGAAGGGATTCCGAGCACTTACCAAAGATTTACTTGCCAAAAATGTTCCCAAGTACCTTCCTATTCTTGATTTGATGTAGATCTAACCGAAAATACAAATAGAGAATAGATCTAGGTGATTCGGCTTTTGAAGGAACGAGATGGAGAATAAAAGTTTGTAAACTAGAGGGGAGATGCCGGCAGAAGGATAAGAGAGTTGTAAGGTTCGGCTTTTTGGCACGGAGAAAAGTCTCTATATTTGGCAATAATGAGAAGAGAATCAAAGAGAAAAGACTTATGAGTAGGAGTAGAAGATTAAGCTTGGTGAAGAAAAGATGAACAAAAAGAATGAAGGTCGATCTCAAAAATAATAATAGATGTGAATGGCCCCAACCTAAATCTACTAACACTTAAAAATACCCAAAACTAAACAAAGAAGAAAAACAACCTATACAAGCCAAAATTTTTAGAGCTTTTTCGGCATTTAATTGCCTATAGCCGAACTGGTACTACCATGAGTCCTATTTCGGCATAAAAATTCTTCCTAAATTCCAATTCCATGAATTGCTCCTTGATTCTTGGCCAAATTCAATGTTTGAATTTCATTCAAACTCCTAACAGATGAGCAGCCTTATCCACCGCTTCATCATGCTGCTACGAAGAGTTTCAGTCCAACTCTACTACTCTCCCTTACGCATGTATGAAAAAGAGAGTCCTTCGCGCGCACAGCAGCTCGAACCTGGGTCTGCCAGGCACACCTCTACGCTGCTGGCCACTGGGACGCAACCTTGTTTTTGATATAATACTGCTACAATAATTTATAACCCTTACCTGCTTCAGTTCTGGCCCGCTTTTAAAAAAAATAAAACAGAATTCGCCCGCGCAAGGACTCAAACCTGCGCCCTCTCCGCGTGTCCAGCACGCTGCTGCCACTGCGCCATGGGCACTCCTTGTGCTAGATTATGCTCACAACTCCTCTTAACCCATATTTTAACCGCAACCTGAATACTAAAAAAAAACCATTTTCGCGCGCCGTGCCTTGAACCTTGGCACCTCCCACACCCTCCTAGCGTGCTTAACCACTAGGCCAGGTGCTTGTTTGTGCTAAAACTCAGCCCAAATTATTAATAAGGCCTACTGCCCAGATTCCCTTAGGTAGCATAAAATTTAAATTTTTTTTTTTTGCTAGAGTCTTGAATCGAACCCAAGCCTTTTCCCACTCTATAAATCCATCGTAATTCACTTAGATCTTACACTAAATAATTAATAACAATATTGATAATAATTTCTCGTAAAAAGTTAAAACATCAATAATTCTATCTCGGGCCATCTTCTACCCGAACTCGGACTCCAAACCCAATATTTCTAGGCCCAATTTTTGGGGCGTTACAACTCTACCCCCTTAAAAAAAATTTCATCCTCGAAATATTCCATCCAGCTATTAGTTGTCTAATACCGACTATTATACTATGCTACCGTTGCGCACTTTGATTAAAAATAATTCTTAGTAAGACCCAGAACATCTAATTACCAAAGTAAAGAAACATTTATCAAGCACGCTTACAACTCGTAACACACACTTAAATAGAATAAGCTTGGCAATCCTAAGCTCGATGCTCCTTGGACCCACATCTAAAGCATGCTCCTGTCTTCCTATGGCATTTACTCGGATGACGCCCATTGCAGTTCTTGTAGGTTGGAAAGTTTGGTCGTGTCTTAACATGTTTCACAGAACGAGGTTCGGTCTTCTGAGAACTAGAATCCATCCTCTTCTTACACTCCAAGCACCCTACTTGAAGCGTTTCCCTAATTTTCTTAACCTTGGTCTCCAATACCTCTTCTACCACTTTCCTTAATATCTCGGCCAATGCCTCGGTACCAAGCTCCGAGTTACTGCTACCTGAAGTTGGCAGACTTTGCTTACCCTTAGAATCCATATCAATAATCTACATTACCGGCATACGTATCAAATAACTACCAAGGCCTCGATTCAATAATTTTAGTACTTATTCATATGTTTTATGCTGAGATAGTATTTTAAAGTTTCTATTTTCACAGGATCATAGCCTAGCTATAGTCTCAGTATTCTAGGGTTTTTAGTATTGCCCTAGCTATAGTGTCATGATATGGTCTCAGTTCTATCTACAGTAATATCTTAATACAGTGTAGTATGAGTAACAGAAATACTTACAGACTTGGTACTGGGGATTCAGTGTGCCACTTCTTCGGTTTATCAAATTTCAGAAACCTAGAAAAACTTAAACCATTTTAAGATTGAACCTTAAAACATGTATACCTTGTAAAATATCTTTGAAAATAACTTTCCAAAACTGTTTCCAAAATACCCTTCTTGGGCCTAAGTTTAGCAAAATTTTTTGAAAAGCTTTTCGGACCCGATCCACAATCGAGCTGTTGCAACAGAGCTCTGATACCACTAAATGTAACACCCCAAACCTGACTCATACGTTATGACCGAATCCTGCGTGTCACATTGTAGCGTTACTAGAAAAGTCATGTTTTATCTAAAGTCTTTCTTAGTGGTTAAATAATATCCTCGTTATAGATTAAAGTGAATGAAAGCTGTGCACCAGGTAGGATGCCAGAAAAGAGGAGGTGAGTCAATTAGACTACTTAAGTACCTAGCTCTCCACGGATCCAATCCTAGACATGCACACAACCATTGCCACACTTTAACCGAGTGATTGTTTAGGGAAGACCAATTCGTTTAAAACCATTTGAAAAGGTTATTAATTTTGAAAACGTTTTCGTTGCGGAAGCTTTGCTTTGTTAACGCGATATTTTGAAATCAAGTAACCTTTTTAAAACCGCCCTAGAGCTATTCAACTTCAAACAATCAAAACAATATCATATCCAAGCTAACAAAACATACTAAGAACAATTAAAAATAAATAAAGTGGCCTTGTTACAACTTAAAAACCCAAAACAATTAAAGTAAGTAAGTGCTGATCAAAAGACATGAAGAAAAGTGAATTTGCAGAACATATGGCCACTCCGAATCCCTCACGGCTCCAAGTCCACTATGGTTGGGGATTTCCTGCATGGATGAAATTAAGGGGTGAGTTTGGAAAACTCAATATGTAAAGTAAACCCAACTAGAGCCTAAATCGATTCAAGCTTTACTTGGCCTAAGCCCTATCAGAAATAGAATTAACTGGGCTTCAGCCCTATTCAGAAATCAGTGTGGCCCTTAAGCCCATTATAGTAACAGAACATATATTATGCATGTATGCAGAAACCCAACCCATATCCATCCGTATACACCTCCGTACCAACCTTACACCATGTGGGAAGACAACTCGACCCACCCATCCGCTACACACCACAAAATTTGCAGCATGACTGCCAGAACAGATATTGTGACATAGACACTAGATACAGATATTGTGGCAGGGCCACCAGAACAGATATTTGTGGCATAGCTACCAGAACGCTTCCTCCATCAATAGATCCCAAATCTCATGCAATAGATATGCATGTCATGGCATATAACATACAAAAATAGAATATCATGCGTTTCAAATAGAATTAACCCAAGGGGTATAATGGTCATTTTCCACCTAGGGGTATAATGGTAATTTTCATACTTAGGGGTATTCTAGTAAATTTACTATTTTAGGGTTTTCATGCATATTACAGCCATTAACATATTAACAGAAACACTTACCGAGCATTTTTACCGAATTGGGCCCGTTGGCCCATTAACCCGATTTCGGCCCATTAAGCCCAAATATACCGAAGTGCACGAAATTGCGCACTCTGCAATCTTACTGCTTGATATTACCAGGATTAACAAACAAACTATCTCACGAGCGCTCGCACGCTCGCGAGTTCACAAAATGCCGGTTCTTTGGTATTTTGACTTTTCGGCTTTTGCCGATCTAGACTATAAGTGGGTGTCATTTACTGTAACGCCCCTTACCCGTATTCAACACCGAAATAGGGTACGAGGTATTACCGGAACATAACACATACCATTAAACAAAACCGAGATAGAAATATGTCATCCAATTAGATAATGCATCATTATACATATGTCTTGAACAATATTAACCAACTTCAATGGTTTTGTACAAAATGATTGGTCAAATACTATAACCAATATTTTAAAAATAGCAATTATGACACGTAACAAAATAACTAAGCCTATTATACATGCCATAATTCAAAATGTTTAGTTCAAATACCCTAAAGTATTGATAGTGCGGGCAGATCTTCACGATCCTTAACTCCTGAGCAAGCTGGACGACACTATATGACAAAAGAGAGAAAAGAAAGTAAGCTTATAGCTTAGTAAGTAAGTATATAAATAATAATTAAAGAATCTAATATATATACACAATAACTCAAGTATATCTACTTTAATTTTTCTATTCACTCCACTTTGAATAAGCTGTCTCTCCTGCGTCACGTTCACTAAATAAATCATAACTCGAGTTACAAAACTCGAAATTCAAATCCATAAAATTTTCTTGAAACTAGACTCATATTACTTCTTATTAATTATTTTCTGGAATTTTTGGTCCATCCAATTAGTTCAGTTTATTAGTTAAAATTTTCCCTGTTATACAGCTCGAGTGATCTGACCTCTGTTCACAACGAATTGATTTTCTCCCAGTAAAAAGGTCAAATAGCCACGAAATTTGTTTCATTTAAAACTATACTCAACAAGGAAGCTATGCATGTAAATTATATTTCTCAACAAGGATCACATAGTCATTCTGAACAAGTCACACACAAATAAAAATATCTCAAAATATAGAGTTCCTTTACTTGCTCTGTTTCTCTTACAAGAGAATAGACTCACTAAGCTTTAATTTAATATCTTATTCAGCCTCTAATTAAATTCCTACTATTTTTGGTGATTTTTCAAATTCACGTCACTACGACTGTCCAAAAATATTATTATTGCAAATTCACTCTTTTACACTTTCTTTGTATTAACCTCATTTTAATGTACATGTCACAATTCATTTTCACCACATTTCATACATCACAAGTATAGGTCCATGATTAAAATATCGCTATAAAATCATCCCGTTGAACACTTCAGATCAATTCTCGATACTTGGTGGTTTCAGCACACAGCTCCACCCATTATAATTCATATAATTCGGCTCTCTTGTACACATGGTGAACAGTTAGTACCACCCATGTGACCTAGCCAATTTATCTCGTAGCTCTCTTGTCTACATGGTGTCCTTCACTTGGAATCACACATGCGACCTAGCTACATTTATCTCTCCCGTAGCTCTCTTGTCTACATGGGATACATCCCGTATCACACATGTGACCTAGCTACTACATAGTATCTCGTAGCTCTTTTGTACACATGATGTGCACTCAGCATCATACATGTGACCTAGCTACGTTCCATCTATATTATTAAATCTTTCCGAATGTTCAACCGGGAATTCTCTCTCTATTACTTATTTCCATTCTTTCAATTGTCGATTTATGCTTCAAAATCAGCTAAAATATATATAATAGGCTGAAATATAAGAATGTAAATGAAGTTAATATATTATTTACATAGAAACTTACCTCGGTGCAAAATATGGAAATTCTGCAATTTAGTCTAAAATCTTTTCCTTCCCCCGTTCGAGGTCGATTCCACGCCTTTCTTGATCTATAACAACACATTTAGCTCATTTAACACTCATACTATTTATTTCAATCCAAAAATCATATTATGGAAAAATTACATTTTTGCCCCCTAACTTTTATAAAATTACAATTTTGCCTCTAGGCTCGGAAATTATACTTCATCCCTTATTCTTATGTTTTATGACATGCTGATCATTTTTCCCTTCTATGGCAACATCAAATTCTCACTCTAACACATAGTTATGAACAATAGGTATTTTTACCGATTATGTGGTTTTGCTCGTTTTTGCTAAAAATCGCTTAGAAAAGATCGTTCTCCTAACTTCAAACATTCATATTCTACCATAAAACATCAAAATACATGCATATCATTCATGGGTAAATTTTTAAACATAAACCCTAACTTGAAAAAATGGTAGAAATAGGTAGACCGAGCTACGAGGATTTTAAAAATGTAAAGAACATTAAAAACGGGGCTTGAATGCACTTACTATTGAGCTTGAAAGCTTGGGAAAAACCCTTTCTATGGAGAACATGCAAGTTTCAGCCAAGCTTAATGAAGATGAACACATTTTTGTGTTATTTTTCCCATTTTATTTCATTTAATACACAAATGGCCAAAATGCCCTTACTACTAAACTTTCTAAAAATTCCATCCATGTCCAAATTTTTGTCCATATAAAGTATAATGGTCTAATTCCATTTAAGGACCTCTACTTAAAACCCCTATTTCAATTAAGTACTTATGAACTAGAACACACACATTTTTCACCTATTTCAATTTAGTCCTAAACGTCAAATTAAACACCCAATCGATAAAATTTCGCAACGAAATTTTCACACAATTATGCAATCATAATATAAACACTAAAACTTAATCAAAATAATTTTTAATTTTTTAATTTTTTAATTTTTTTAACCTCGAATTCGTGGTTTCAAAACCACTATTCCATTTTAGCCCTAAATCGGGCTGTTACAACTCTCCCCCCTTTAGGGATTTTCGTCCCTGAAAATCTTACCGGTAAAGAGATTTGGGTACTGTTTTCTCATGGCTTCCTCCGATTCCCACGTAGCTTCTTCTACTCCATGTCTTTGCCATAACACTTTCACTAAAGCTATACTTTTCTTTCTCAACTATTTTACTTCTTAAGCCAAAATCTTAATCGGTTCCTCATCATAGGTCAAGTCCGATCGAATCTCAATTTCTGTTGGAGAAATCACATGTGAAGGATCAGAACGATAACGTCGCAACATTGATACATGCAACACGTTATGAATTCTTTCTAACTCTGCCGGTAAGGCCAACCGATATGCCACTGGTCTAATCCTCTCAATAATCTCGTATGGCCCAATAAAACGCGGACTCAACTTGTCTTTTTGGCTAAATCTCAGAATCTTCTTCCATGGTGACACCTTCAAGAACACTTTATCACCCACCTGAAATTCAATCTCTTTTCTTTTTAAATCTGCATATGACTATTGTCGATCTGAAGCAGCTTTCAAGCAATCACGAATTATTTTTACTTTCTCTTCGATTTCTTTAACTAAATCAACTCCGTGAATCTGTTTCTCACTAAGTTCTATCCAATATAAAGGAGTCCGACACTTGCGACCATACAAGGCTTCGTACGGTGCCATCTGTATACTTGACTGAAAACTGTTATTGTAGGCAAATTCAACCAAAGATAGATATTTCTCCCAACTGCCTTCAAATTCTAAAACACAGCATCTAAGCATATCTTCGAGTATCTAGATTACTCCTTCTGACTGGCCATCTGTTTGTGGATGAAACGCGGTACTAAAATTCAATTTTGTACCCAAAGCTTCTTGTAACTTTTTCTAGAATCTCGAGGTAAACCTCGGATCTCTATCTGATATTATAGGCATAGGTACCCCGTGCAACCTCACAATTTTAGCAATATATAATTCAGCTAATTTATCAAGTAAGTAATCAGTTGACTTTGTTAACCTATCAACCACTACCCAGACAGCATCCTTCTTTTTAGGAGTCAAAGGCAAACCGGTTACAAAATCCATGGTAATCCTATCCCATTTCCACTCAGGTACCATTACTGGTTGGAGTAATCCTGACAGCACTTGATGCTCAGCTTTTATTTGTTGATAGATCAAACACTTGGTTACAAATTCAAAAATGTCCCTTTTCATACCTGGCCACCAATACAACTTCTTTAAATCATTATACATTTTTGTGCTACTAGGGTGAACTGACAAACAGCCACTATGCGCCTCATGTAATATTTTCTGAATCAATTCATCATTTTTCAGTACACAAATCCTATCTTGAAACATCAAACAGTCATCTGGTCCAACTCGAAAATCTGAGTCGTAACCCAATTCGCACTGAGTTCTCTTGGTTCGCAACTCACTATCGTTCTTTTGAGCATTACAAATTAGCTGGAGAAATAACGGTTTAACCCTCACCTCTGCCAAGATTGACCCATCATCAGACAATGCTAACCTCGTATTCATGGCTCTCAAAGTAAAAAGAGATTTCCTGCTCAAGGCGTCAGTAACTACATTCGCTTTTCCCGAATGATAATCAATCACTAGCTCATAATCTTTCAATAATTCAAACCATCTTCGCTGTCGCAGATTCAGATCCTTTTGATTCATTAAATACTTTAGACTTTTGTGATCAGTAAAAATTCGGCATTTTTCACCATACAAATAATGTCGCCAGATCTTCAAGGCAAAGACAATAGCGGCCAATTCCAAATCATGTGTAGGATAGTTCTTCTCATGTGGTTTTAACTGTCTCGAGGCATAAGCCACCACTTTACCCTCTTGCATTAGCACACATCCAAGGCCTGTCAATGATGCATCACTATAAATTATGAACTCCTTCCCTGGCTCGGGCTGTACTAAAATTGGTGCTTCAGTCAATCGTGCTTTCAGCTTTTCAAAACTCTGCTGACATTTATCAGTCTATTCAAACTTAACATTCTTTTGCAGCAACTTAATCATATGAGAGGTAATCATCGAAAATCCCTCGACAAAACGTCTATAATACCCGGCCAAGCCTAAAAAGCTTCTAACCTCGGATACATTCTTTGGCAGTTTCCAATCAACGATCGCGGAAATCTTGCTCAGATCCTCCCAAATACCATCACCTGAGACTATATGTCCCAGAAATCTGACTTCACGAAGCCAGAACTCACTTTTACTAAGCTTAGCAAACAGTTTCTTTTCTCTCAAGATCTGCAATATGGTTCTCAAGTGTTCAACGTGCTTAGACTCATCCCGAGAATAAATTAAAATGTCATCTATAAACACCACTACGAACTTATCTAAATATGGCCGAAAGATTTGGTTCATCAAGTCCATAAATATAGCCGGAGCATTTGTTAAGCCAAAAGGCATCACAAGGAACTCATAATGTCCATACCTTGTCCGAAAGGCAATTTTCGGCACATCTGACTTCTTAACTCTCAACTGGTAGTAACCGGACCTCAAATCGATCTTTGAAAACACTGTTGCCCCCTTTAACTGATCAAATAAATCATCAATCCTCGGTAACGGGTACTTGTTCTTTATAGTCACCTTATTGAGCTGACGATAATTAATGCAAAGCCTCATTGAGCCATCCTTCTTCTTTACGAACAATACAGGAGCACCCTAGGGAGAGAAACTCAGTCTCACAAATCCCTTGTCTGTTAACTCTTGCAACTGAGCCTTCAATTCTTTTAATTCAGTCAGAGCCATTCTATATGGAGCAATCGAGATCGGTGCAGTCCCCGGTAACAAATCAATGGCAAACTCTATCTCTCTGTTCGGAGGCAATCCAGGCAATTCCTCTGGAAATACATCGGGAAATTCACAGACTATCGGTACTGATTCAAGCTTCAATTCAGACAGCTCAATATTCATTGCATAGGCCATAAAAGCTTCACACCCTTTCCTCATGTATTTCTGTGCAGATATGTGCGAAATCACCATAGGCAATTTATTTGATTCATCTGTTTCAACCCACAAAATTTCACCATTTTCACATTTCAACTCTAGTGTTTTTTGTTTACAATCTACCTTGGCATCATACAATGTTAACCAGTCCATTCCCAAAATAACGTCAAACTCATCAAATGGTAACAGCATCAAATTAGCCGAAAAACAGTGACCTTGAATCATTAATGGGCAATTCTTGCAAACCTTATCAACTAGCACATATTAGCCTAAGGGGTTCGACACTTTAATCGTAAACTCAGTAAACTCAACAGGCAACTTCTTATTAGATACGAAATTCATACAAATATGGGAATGAGTAGACCCGGGATCAATCAATGCAATAACAATAGTATCATAGATAGAAAATGTACAAGCAATCACATCGGGAGATGATGCATCCTCTCGGGCACGTATGGCATAAGCTCTAGCAGGTGCTCTAACTTCTGATCTTGCCACTGAATCTTTCATTACAGTTTTACAGCTAGCTCCACTTCCAGTATTTCTCGATGGTCTACCTCTGTTAGCGGTAGTACTTTGTCTAGCACTCTGAAATTTTTCTTCTTTAACTTTCTCCGGACAGTCTCTGATAAAATGCTCGTGAGAACCACACCTGAAACAAGCTCACTCGTTTCCCCAACACTCACCAAAATGTTGCCTGCCACATTGCTGACATTCGGGCTTTCTAGACCGCACATTACCGACACTTGCCACTGAAGTAGCTTGAGCTTTAGACCCCGAATATGCCCTACCACGATCTCCGTGTGAATCCCTAGCTGAAACTGTCATTCGAGGGTTTGTCTCTTTAGACCTCTTTGATTGAGATTGAAATGACTTGCTTATCGGCCTCTTTCTGGCATCTCGGGCCTCAATAGCAGCTTTTCTTCTTTCTTTGTTTAATTCTTCAGCTTTAAGAGCTCGATCAACCAATACTATAAATTCTTTCAGCTCCAGAATTCCTACAAGCACTTTAATGTCCTCATTAATTCCATCCTCAAACCTTTTACACATAATAGCCTCGGTGGACACACATTCCTAGGCATACTTACTGAGTCTTACAAATTCGCGTTCATACTCTACCACAGACATCTTGCCCTGCTTCAATTCAAGGAACTCCTTCCATTTTTTATCAATAAATCGCTGACTTATGTATTTCTTTCTAAATTCTTCCTGGAAGAAATCCCAAGTAACCCTTTCTTTTGGCACCACTGCTACCAAAGTCTTCCACCAATGGTAAGCTGAATCTCTCAAAAGTGATACGGCACACTTTAAGCACTCCTCGGGTGTACATGATAACTCATCAAATACACGGGTAGAATTTTCAAGCCAGAACTCCACTTTCTCGAGATCATCGTTGATCTTTGCTCTAAACTCTTCAGCCCCTTGTTTTCGAATCTTGTCGACTGGAGGCTTGTTCATTCTTACCAAATCTATGCCTTGAGCAACTCACAGAACTGCATCGAGGTATGGGAGGGGGTGGAGGAGGTTGAGCATTTGGGTTTGCTCGAATAAACTCAGTATACCAATTGTTCATCATTTGGAGAAAGGCATCCCGAGCCTCATCACCTTGTCTCGATGTCTCAGGTCTACTTTCTACAGGCGCAGTCCCTTGCGCGGGAGCCGGCGCATTACTAGTAGCATCATCAGCCGCAGTTCCATCAGGATCCATTACTATATTAAAACAAAACACAGTTTAGAATAATCAGGAGTCACCACACTATCACAGTATATTTATGGCATGTATATCTAGACTTTTACACACACTATATTAGTCCGAGAACCGACTAAACCATAGCTCTGATACCACTAAATGTAACGCCCCTTACCCGTGTTGAACACCGAAACAGGGTACGAGGTATTACCGGAACATAACACATGCCATTAAACAAAACCGAGATAGAAATATGTCATCCAATTAGATAATGCATCGTTATACATATGTCTTGAACAATATTAACCAACTTCAATGGTTTTGTACAAAATGATTGGTCAAATACTGTAACCAATATTTTAAACCTAGGCAATTATGGCACGTAACAAAATAACTAAGCCTATTATACATGCCATAATTCAAAATGTTTAGTTCAAATACCCTAAAGTATTGATAGTGCGGGCAGATCTTCACGATCCTTCACTCCTGAGCAAGCTGGACGACACTATAAGACAAAAGAGAGAAAAGAAAGTAAGCTTATAGCTTAGTTGTAAGTATATAAATAATAATTAAAGAATCTAATATATATACACAATAACTCAAGTATATATACTTTAATTTTTCTATTCACTCCACTTTGATTAAGCTGTCTCTCCTACATCACGTTCACTAAATAAATCATAACTCGAGTTACAAAACTCAAAATTAAAATCCGTAAATTATTCCTGAAACTAGACTCATATTACTTCTTACTAATATTTTTATGGAATTTTTGGTCCAGCCAATTAGTACAGTTTATTAGTTAAAGTTTCCCCTATTATACAGCTCGACTGATCTGACCTCTATTCACTACGAATTGATTTTCTCCCCGTAAAAAGGTCAAATAGCCACAAAATTTGTTTCATTTAAAACTACACTCAACAAGGAATCTATGCACGTAAATTATATTTCTTAATTATATTTGTACAATTTTTAATGATTTTTCACAATCAGAATAGGGGATCACATAGTCATTCTGAACAAGTCACACACAAATATAAATATCTCAAAATATAGAGTTCCTTTACTTGCTCTGTTTCTCTTACAAGAGAATAGACTCACTAATCTTTAATTTAATATCTCATTCAGCCCCTAATTAAATTCCTACTATTTTTGGTGATTTTTCAAATTCACGTCATTGTGACTGTCCAAAAACAATATTATTGCAAATTCACTTTTTTACACTTTCTTTGTATTAATCTCATTTTAACGTACATGTCACAATTCATTTTCACCACATTTCATACATCAAAAGTATAGGTCCATGATTAAAATGTCACTATAAAATCATCCCGTTGAACACTTCGGATCAATTCTCGATACTTGGTGGTTTCAGCACACAGCTCCACCCATCATAATTCATATAATTTGGCTCTCTTGTACACATGGTGAACACTTAGTACCACCCATGTGACCTAGCCAATTTATCTTGTAGCTCTCTTGTCTACATGGTGTCCTTCACTTGAAATCACACATGCGACCTAGTTACATTTATCTCTCCCGTAGCTCTCTTGTCTACATGGGATACATCCTGTATCACACATGTGACCTAGCTACTACATAGTATCTCGTAGCTCTCTTGTACACATGATGTTCACTCAGCATCATACATGTGACCTAGCTATGTTCCATCTATATTATTAAATCTTTCCGAATGTTCAACCAGGAATTCTCTCTCTATTACTTATTTCCATTCTTCCAATAGTCGATTTATGCTTCAAAATCAGCTAATATATATATATATATATATATATATATATATAATAGGCTGAAATATAAGAATGTAAATGAAGCTAATGTATTATTTACATACAAACTTACCTCGGTGCAAAATATGGAAATTTTGCAATTTAGTCCAAAATCTTTTCCTTCCCCCGTTCGAGGTCGATTCCACGCCTTTCTTGATTTATAACAACACATTTAGCTCATTTAACACTCATACTATTTATTTCAATCCAAAAATCACATTATGGAAAAATTACATTTTTGCCCCTTAACTTTTACAAAATTACGATTTTGCCCCTAGGCTCGGAAATTAAACTTCCTTCCCTTATTCTTATGTTTTATGACATGCTTATCATTTTTACCTTCTATGGAAACATCAAATCCTCAATCTAACACATAGTTATGAACAATAGGTATTTTTACCGATTATGCGGTTTTGCTCGTTTTCGCTAAAAATCGCTTAGAAAAGATCGTTCTCCTAACTTCAAACATTCATATTCTACCATCAAACATCAAAATACATGCATATCATTCATTGGTAAATTTTTAAACATAAACCCTAACTCGAAAAATGGTAGAAATAGGTAGACCGAGCTACGAGGATTTCAAAAATGTAAAGAACATTAAAAACGGGGATTGAATGCACTTACTATTGAGCTTGAAAGCTTGGGAAAAACCCTAGCTATGGAGAACATGCAAGTTTCGGCCAAGCTTAATGAAGATGAACACATTTTTGTGTTATTTTTCCCATTTTATTTCATTTAATACACAAATGACCAAAATGCCCTTACTACTAAACTTTCTAAAAATTCCATCCATGTCCAAATTTTTGTCCATATAAAGTATAATGGTATAATTTCCATTTAAGGACCTCTACTTAAAACCCCCATTTCAATTAAGTACTTATGAACTAGAACACACACATTTTTCACCTATTTCAATTTAGTCCTAAACGTCAAATTAAACACCCAATCGATAAAATTTCGCAACAAAATTTTCACACAATTGTGCAATCATAATATAAACACTAAAACTTAATCAAAAGAATTTTTAATTTTTAATTTTTTTAATTTTTTAACCTCGAATTCGTGGTTTCGAAACCACTATTCCATTTTGGCCCTAAATCGGGCTGTTACATTTACACACTTGTTTTATGATGAAATGCTGACGAGTTCCCCACACGCGTTGCCTACAGTCAGTTACTAACACGTTAAACTATGAATTCATAACAACTTATATACAAATCCCCTTACCAATAATCGGCCATTAAGACCTTAGGCACTAAAGTTCTTACCTTTGCTGGAATATGGACTAGATCTAAATCTAGTCGTTCCAATTATCCAAGCCCTTGATCAGTAGCCTTTAATCCACACTAGAGCAAAACAAATCAAATAACACCACTAAACCCTTTTAGTTTAGTCGACAGGCACCCTTTACATATAGGGGTTTTCGGCTTTTCTTTGAATCACTAAATAATGGATAGAGAAGGGATTCCGAGAACTTACCAAAGATTTACTTGCCAAAAACGTTCCCAAGTACCTTCCTATTCCCGATTTGTTGTAGAACTAACCCAAAATACGAATAGAGAATAGATCTAGGTGATTCAGCCTTTGATGGAACGAGATGGAGAATAGAAGTTTGTGAAGTAGAGGGGAGATGTCGGTAGAAGGATAAGAGAGTTGTGAGGTTCAGCTTTTTTACATGGAGAAAAGTCTCTATATTCGGCAATAATGAGAAGAGAATCAAAGAGAAAGGACTTATGAGTAGGAGTAGAAGGTTAAGCTTGGTGAAGAAAAGATGAACAAAAAGAATGAAGGTCGATCGCAAAAATAATAATAGATGTGAATGGCCCCAACCTAAACCGACTAACACTTAAAAATACCCAAAACTAAACAAAGAAGAAAAACAACCCATACAAGCCAAAATTTTTAGAGTTTTTTCGGCATTTAATTCCCTATAGCCGAACTGGTACTACCATGAGTCCTATTTCGGCATAAAAATTCTTCCTAAATTCCAATTGCATGAATTGCTCCTTGATTCTTGGCCAAATTCAATGTTTGAATTTCATTCAAACTCCTAACCGATCAGCAGCCTTATCCGCCGCTTCATCATACTGCTAAGAAGATTTTCGGTCCAACTCTACTACTCTCCCTCACGCATGCAGCAAAAAAAGAGTCCTTCGTGCGCACAGCAGCTCGAACCTAGGTCCACCAGGCACACCCCCACACTGCTGGCCACTGGGACGCAACCTTGTTTTCGATATAATTCTGCCACAATAATTTATAACCCTTACCTGCTTCAGTTCTGGCCTGCTTTTAAAAAAAAATAAAACAGAATTTTCCCGCGCAAGGACCCGAACCTGCACCCTCTCCGCGTGCCCAGCACGCTATTGCCACTGCGCCATGGGCACTCCTTGTGCTGCTCGCAACTCCTTTTTACCCCTATTTTAACCTCAACCTGAATACTAAAAAAAAAACTATTTGCGCGCGCCGTGCCTTGAACCTAGGCATCTCCCACGCCCTCCTAGCGTGCTTAGCCACTAGGCCAGGTGCTTTTTTGTGCTAAAACTCAGCCCAAATTATTAATAAGACCTACTGCCCAGATTCCCTAAGGTAGCATAAAATTAAATTTTTTTTTTTTTGCTAGAGTCTTGAATCGAACCCAAGCCTTTTCCCACACTATAAATTCATCGTAATTCACTTAGATCCTACACTAAATAATTAATAACAATATTGATAATAATTTCCCGTAAAAAGTTAAAACATTAATAATTCTATCTCGGGCCATCTTCTACCCGAACTCGGACTCCAAACCCAATATTTCTAGGCCCAATTTTTGGGGCATTACAACTCTACCCCCCTTAAAAAAATTTCGTCCTCGAAATATTCCATCCAGCTATCAGTTGTCTAATACCGACTATTGCACTATGCTACCGCTGCGCACTCTGATTAAAAATAATTCTTAGTAAGACCCAGAACATCTATTTACCAATGTAAAGAAACATTTATCAAGCACGCATACAACTCGTAACACACACTTTAATAGAATAAGCTTGGCAATCCTGAGCTCGATGCTCCTTGGACCCACATCTAAAGCATGCTCCTATCTTCCTATGGCATTCACCCGGATGACGCCCATTGCAGTTGTTGCAGGTTGGAAAGTTTGGTCATCTCTTAACATGTTTCACAGAACGAGGCTCGGTCTTCTTAGAACTAGAATCCTTCCTCTTCTTACATTCCAGGCACCATGCTTGAAGCGTTTCCCTAATTTCCTTAACCTTGGTCTACAATACCTCTTCTACCACTTTACTTACTATCTCGGCCAATGCCTCGGTACCAAGCTCCGAGTTATTGCTACCCGAAGTTGGCAGACTTTGCTTACCCTCAGAATCCATATCAATACTCTACATTACCGGCATACGTGTCAAATAACTACCAAGGCCACGATTCAATAATTTTAGTACTTATTCATATGTTTTATGCTGAGATAATATTTTAAAGTTTCTATTTTCAAAGAATCATAGCCTAGCTATAGTCTTAGTATTCTAGGGTTTTTAGTATTGCCCTAGCTATAGTGTCATGATATGGTCTCAGTTCTATCTACAGTAATATCTTAATACAGTGTAGTATAAGTAACAAAAATACTTACAGACTTGGTGTCGGGGATTCAGTGTGCCACTTTTTTGGTTTATCAAATTTCAGAAACCCAGCAAAACTTAAACCATTTTAAGATTGAACCTTAAAACATGTATACTTGTAAAATATCTTTGAAAAGAACTTTCCAAAACTGTTTCCAAGATACCCTTCTTGGGCCTAAGTTTAGAAAAAATTTTTGAAAAGCTTTTCAGACACGATCTACAGCCGAGTTGTTGCAATCGGACTCTGATACCACTAAATGTAACACCCCAAACTCGGCCCAGACGTTATGACCAAATCTGGCGTGTCACATTGTAGCGTTACTAGAAAAGTCACGTTTTATCTAAAGTCTTTCTTAGTAGTTAAAGAATATCCTCGTTATAGATTAAAATGAATGGAAGCTGTGCACCAGGTAGGATGCCAGAAAAGAGGAGGTGAGTCAATTACACTGCCTAAGTACCCAGCTCTCCACGGATCCAATCCTAGACATGCACACAACCATTGCCACACTTTAATTGAGTGATTGTTCAGGGAAAACCAATTCGTTTAAAACCATTTGAAAAGGTTATTAATTTTGAAAACGTTTTCGCTGCGGAAGCTTTGCTTTGTTAATGCAATATTTTGAAATCAAGTAACCTTTTTAAAACGTGCCCTAGAGCTATTCAATTTCAAACAATCAAAACAATATCATATCCAAGCTAACAAAACATACTAAGAACAATTAAAAATAAATAAAGCGACCTTGTTACAACTTAAAAACCCAAAACAATTAAAGTAAGTAAGTAAGTGCTGATCAAAACACATGAAGAAAAGTGAATTTGCAGAACATGTGGCCACTCCGAATCCCTCACGGTTCCAAGTCCACTATGGTTGGGGATTTTCTGCATGGATGAAATTAAGGGGTGAGTTTGGAAAACTCAATGTGTAAAGTAAACCCAACTAGAGCCTAAATCGGTTCAAGCTTTGTTGGGCCAAAGCCCTATCAGAAATAGAATTAACTGGGCTTCAGCCCTATTCAGAAATCAGTGTGGCCCTTAAGCCCATTACAGTAACAGAACATATATTATGCATGTATGCAGAAACCCAACCCATATCCATTCGTATACACCCCCGTACCAACCTTACACCATGTGGGGAGACAACTCGACCCACCCATCTGCTACACACCATATAATTTGTAGCATGGCTGCCAGAACAGATATTGTGACAGAGTCACCAGATACAGATATTGTGGCAGAGCCACCAGAACAGATATTTGTGGCATATCCACTAGAAATAGATATTTATGGCATAGCCACCAGAACGCTTCCTCCATCAACAGATCCCAAATCCCATGCAACAGATATGCATGTCATGGAATATAGCATACAAAAATAGAATATCATGCGTTTCAAACAGAATTAACCCAAGGGGTATAATAGTCATTTTCCACCTAGGTGTATAATGGTAATTTTCATACTTAGGGGTATTCTAGTAAATTTACTATTTTAGGGTTTTCATGCATATTACAACCATTAACGTATTAACAGAAACACTTACCGAGCGTTTTTACCGAATTGGTCCTGTTGGCCCATTGACTCGATTTTGGCCCATTAAGCCCAAATATACCGTAGTGCACGAAATTGCGCACTCTGCAATCTTACCGCTTGGGATTACCAGGATTAACAAATAAACTATCTCACGTACGCTCGCATGCTCTCAAGTTCATAAAATGCCGGCTCTGCTGCATTTCGACTTTTCAGCTTTTGCCGATCTAGACTATAAGTGGGTGTCGCTTACACACCTATTTTACAATGAAACGGTGGCGATTTCCCCACACGAGTTGCCTACAATCAGTTACTAACACATTAAACTATGAATTCATAACAACTTATATACAAATACCCTTACCAATAATCGGCCATTAACACCTTAGGCACTAAAGTTCTTACCTTTGCCGGAATATGGACTAGATCTAAATCTAGTCGTTCCAATTATCCAAGCCCTTAATCAGTAGCCTTTAATCCACACTAGAGCAAACCAAATCAAATAACACCACTAAACCCTTTTAGTTTAGTCGACAGGCACCCTTTGCATATAGGGGTTTTCGGCTCTTCTTTGAATCACCAAATAATAGATAGAGAAGGGATTCCGAGCACTTACCAAAGATTTACTTGCCAAAAATGTTCCCAAGTACCTTCCTATTCCTGATTTGTTGTAGATCTAACCCAAAATACGAATAGAGAATAGATCTAGGTGATTCGGCTTTTGAAGGAATAAGATGGAGAATAGAAGTTTGTGAAGTAGAGGGGAGATGTCAGCAGAAGGATAAGAGAGTTGTGAGGTTTGACTTTTTGGCACGGAGAAAAGTCTCTATATTCGGCAATAATGAGAAGAGAATCAAAGAGAAAAGACATATGAGTAGGAGTAGAAGATTAAGCTTGGTGAAGAAAAGATGAACAAAAAGAATGAAGGTCGATCTCAAAAATAATAATAGATGTGAATGGCCCCAACCTAAATCTACTAACACTTAAAAATACCCAAAACTAAACAAAGAAGAAAAACAACCCATACAAGCAAAAATTTTTAGAGCTTTTTCGGCATTTAATTGCCTATAGCCGAACTGGTACTACCATGAGTCCTATTTCGGCATAAAAATTCTTCCTAAATTCCAATTCCATGAATTGCTCCTTGATTCTTGGCCAAATTCAATGTTTGAATTTCATTAAAACTCCTAACAGATCAGCAGCCTTATCCACCGCTTCATCATGCTGCTAAGAAGAGTTTCAGTCCAACTCTACTACTCTCGCTTACGCATGTAGCAAAAAGAGAGTCCTTCGCGCGCACAGCAGCTCGAACCTGGGTCTGCCAGGCATAGCTCCACGCTGTTGGCCACTGGGACGCAACCTTGTTTTTGATATAATACTGCTACAATAATTTATAACCCTTACCCGCCTGATTCGCCCGCTTTTAAAAAAATAAAGCAGTCGCCCCCCGCACAAGGACTCGAACCTGCGCCCTCTCCGTGTGTCTAGCACGCTACTGCCACTGCGCCACGGGCACTCCTTGTGCTGGATTATAATGCATAGAGAAGGGATGCTGAGCACTTACCAAAAATTTACTTGCCAAAAATGTTCCCAAGTACCTTCTTATTCCCGATTTGTTGTAGATCTAACCCAAAATAAGAATAGAGAATAGATCTAGGTGATTCGGCTTTTGAAGGAACGAGATGGAGAATAGGAGTTTGTGAAGTAGAGGGGAGATGTCGGCAGAAGGATAAGAGAGTTGTGAGGTTCAGCTTTTTGGCACGGAGAAAAGTCTCTATATTCGGCAATAATGAGAAGAGAATCAAAGAGAAAGGACTTATGAGTAGGAGTAGAAGATTAAGCTTGGTGAAGAAAAGATGAACAAAAAGAATGAAGGTCGATCTCAAAAATAATAATAGATTTGAATTGCCCTAACCTAAATCTACTAACACTTAAAAATACCCAAAACTAAACAAAGAAGAAAAATAACCCACACAAGCCAACATTTTTACAGCTTTTTCGGCATTTAATTGCCTATAGCCGAACTGGTACTACCATGAGTCCTATTTCGGCATAAAAATTCTTCCTAAATTCCAATTCCATGAATTACTCCGTGATTCTTGGCCAAATTCAATGTTTGAATTTCATTCAAACTCCTAACCGATCAGCAGCCTTATCCACCGCTTCATCATGCTGCTAAGAAGCGTTTTGGTCCAACTCTACTACTCTCCCTCACGCATGCAGCAAAAAGAGAGTCCTTCGCACGCACAGCAACTCGAACCTGGGTCCGCCAGGCACACCCCCACGCTGCTGGCCACTGGGACGCAACCTTGTTTTCGATATAATACTGCCATAATAATTTATAACCCTTACTTGCTTCAGTTCTGACCCGCTTTTCAAAAAAAGTAAAACAGAATTTGCCCGCGCAAGGACTCGAACCTGCGCCCTCTCCGCGTGCCCAACACGCTGTTGCCACTGCACCATGGGCACTCCTTGTGCTGTTCGCAACTCCTCTTAACCCCTATTTTAACTGCAACCTGAATACTAAAAAAAAAACAACCATTTGCTTACGCTATGCCTTGAACCTAGGCACCTCCCACGCCCTCCTAGCGTGCTTAGCCACTGGGCCAGGTGCTTGTTTTTGCTAAAACTCAGCCCAAATTATTAATAAGGCCTACTGCCCAGATTTCCTAAGGTAGCATAAAATTTAATTTAATTTTTGTTTTGCTAGAGTCTTGAATCAAACCCAAGCCTTTTCCCACACTATAAATCCATCGTAATTCACTTAGATCCTACACTAAATAATTAATAACAATACTGATAATAATTTCCCGTAAAAAGCTAAAACATCAATAATTCTATCTCGGGCCATCTTCTACCTGAACTCGGACTCCAAACCCAATATTTCTAGGCCCAAATTTTAGGGCGTTACAGTTTTAGTCATGTGTTATGTGATCTTTGTTAATGGGATTCGCTATCAATGCAGTTTTTGAGGTTGTCAGATTTTACACAGAGTGCCAGTCTCCATTATTTTGGATAGAGATCCAAGGTTTATGTTGCGATTCTGGAGAAAGCTATATGAAGCTCTGAGTACGAGGTTGCATTTTTTGTACTGAATTTTACCTATAGACTGATGATCAATCTGAGAGAGTGATTCAAAATTTTGATGATATGCTTCGTTACTGTGTTTTAGAGTTCAAAGGTAAATGGGAAAAATTTTCATTGTTGGTCAAATTCGCGCATAATAATAGTTTTCAGTTGAGCATAAAGATGGCACTGTATGAAGATTTATTTGGTCATAAATGTCGAACCCCTCTATACTAGACTGAACTTAGTGAGAAAAAGATATACGAAGTTGATTTGGTTCGCGATATTGGGGAAAAAGTGAAAGTGATTCGTGAAAGATTGAAAGCAGTTTCAAATCGATAGAAATCGTATGCAGATTTGAAACGTAAAAATATTGAATTCTAGATTGGTGATAGAGTGTTTTTGAAAGTATTATGCATATTATGACGGTACTGATCAGACACATCGCATATAACTCCTCCGACGGATGTTGAGATTTAGTTAACATGTCGGATAACGAAGAACAGATAAAAATTATGGCATGTGAGATTAAAGAGTTAAGAAACAAAAGCATAGCTTTAGTGAAGGTTCTATAGCATCGTCAGAGGATAGAGGAAACTATGAGAAAACAATACCCTAATCTAAGGGGGAGAGTTGTAACAACCCGTTTTTGGTAAAATCGGAACAATGGTTTTGGGACCATAAATTTGAAGTTATAAAAATTATTTTAATATTATTTTGAGGTCTACAGCATGATAATATTATAGTATAAAAATTTCGTTAAGAAATTTTATCGTTTGTATGCTCAATTTGTGAAAAAGGACTAAATCGCGTAAAGTGCGACAGTTACGTTCTAATAGCTAAAGGTATTAAATAACAATAGAAATTTATAGTGGAGGTCTTTATATGGTAATTAAACCATTAAATGAGTTAGTGGATGAGCATGGCTTGGAAATTTGGTTATTTTTAATGTTTGGTGAGGTTAAAATAGTAAATAATCAATTAATGAATAAATTAAATAAAACAAAAGAAAAAGCTTCATCTTTCTTCATATTCCTCCAATTTTCACCAAGGAAATAGCCATGGGAGAGCTCAAAATTTTAGCATATTAAACCTCTTCCATGTAAGTGATTTTTAAGCCCATTTTTGATGATTTTTATGTTTTCGGGATCGTTGTAGCTTAACTTAGCTAACTAGGGGACTAATTTACAAAACTATTGAATAGTTTGAGTTTTTCCATTGATAAAAATGTTAGGGTTTTGAAGTTTAATGGAAGAAAATGAATCTTTGTTGTTAGTTAAACAACTTTTCTTAAGTGATTTTTAATGAAATTGTCAACTAGGGGCAAAATTGAGAAATGTGAAAATTTGATGTTAAATGTGAGAAATTTGAACTATATGGGCTAGTATAAGTATACAATAAATTCGGGTAGGCTTATATATGGATGAAATTGCATGAATTTCATTTTACGAGCTTAGGGACTAAATTGTAAAAAGGTCAAAAGTATAAGGGCAAAATGATAATTTTGCCATAATATGAATTTTGGATTGAATTGAATAAATTGTGAATTAAATTAGTTAAATTTGATTATTTAGATCAAGAAAAGCCATGTTCAGAATTGATTGTATTGGGGTTAATTTCCTTCGTACTAATTCGAGGTAAATTCGTATGTTAATAAGCATTAAAGTAATTGTGTTTTAAATACTTTATTATTCCATTCTTGATGAATACGACTCCACAGAAATACTCAACGAAGTTTCAATGACTTATGGATCCCAGTTGAACCTTAGGAATAGATAGGATACAAATGACATGCCATTAGGGGTTATTATGTTTTGGGTGCCCGTCCCTTACATTCTACCTGTGGCTGAGTTTTTCGACATGTGCGATTACTCATCATTTTGTGTGAGCAGCACCATGTAGTTACATCTTGACCATCAGCTTGTGTGAGCAAACCTAGTGATGGATCAAGAGTGAGAATCTATATGAGATATGAGATAGAGATGGTTTCAACCATGTATTGGCACATAGTGTGCGAGGTACTCGAGTATCCGATAGTATTCCAAAAGGTTCAATAGGCATAGTTCAGTTATGAGGATATATGAGTTCGATACGAACTAGTACAGGTATGTACACAAAGTACATAGAAATGGTATATATATTTATGATATATGAATACATGGTAAATTTGGTTGATGATTATGTGTTAGGCTGTTGGACTAAATTGAGTTGTGATATGCTTCGTTTTACTCACTTAAATTGTGGTTCAATTAATATGAGAAAAAGGTAAATATCGACAAATTCTTCGATTAAAATTGCTATGAAAACATGGAAAAGTATGAGTTTTTGGATGATTGAAATATATTTAGCCATATGTTTGATACATGAATGTACATAAGTAATGTAAACTTATGTTATAATATTTTGTAATAATTTGCTTGTTCATGTGATATTTAAAATTGAAAAGCTAATGTTGTTTAGGCTAAAGCCAAGACATGTTGGAGTGACTTAAATGGATTATGCTTATAAATTGAAGTTATAAGCTTTATTTCTTTGAATTACGAACTTACTAAGCATTTTATGCTTACTTTGTGTTAATTTCTTTGTGTATCTAGATTTTGGAAGTTTGTTTGGGTTGGAAGGTGCCAGAGACATCATCACACTATCTATCAGCTATTTTGGTACTCATGGTTTTAAAATTTTGGTTATAATGGCATCTATAGGTCATTTTGGCTAATGATAGCCCACATGTTTTGTTGTGTTTTAGCCATTTGAATTGGCTTGTAATGTTGGGCATATATTTTTTTTTTTGTAAATATGTAAATAGCCCTTGTTATGAGTTGAATAAATGCCATATGAATGCCTTGGTTGTGAATTGATATTTTGGGTACCAAATAATTGCGATTTATATGTGGCATACATGTTAAGTTCAAGCACAGTGTCTCATATATGAGTGTGACTATTTAGGTATATTTTGGAACCATAATTGGTATGTGTTAAAGTGGTCAATTAATGTGATTATGAGTATCATGTTGTATGTGTGAAAGTATATGTTATAAACTTGTGATTGGTTGTTTTGTGTGCCTGTTTATGCCATGGTTATATGCAAATTGTTGTGTATAGGTTGGTACCAATGTGGGTGAGGAATATGGCTACGAAATTGGCCTATTTTTGTCCCAACGGGCATGTGTCTTAGTCGTGTCTGACACACGGCCAGGTGACACGGTCGTGTGTCCCCTAATACTTCTATAAGAATCAAGTCAGTAGCTTTATACGGCCTAGCACACAGCCTGGCACACGGGCATATGAAGCCATTTTGAAGGGTGAAGGGCTTGGCGCATGGGCGTGTGGGTTGGCAGTGTGACCCAAGTTAGTGAGTTACATGGGATCAGACACGGATCACATTTCGAATGCCGACACGGGCGTGTGGCCACACGGGGATGTGTCCCCTACACTTTGAAAAATTTCAATGTTTTTCTAAAAATTTTCTTGAGTACTCGATTTAGTCCCGAACCATTTTTAATGTTGATTTGGGACCTCAAGGGCTTGTATTAGGGACTGTATGAATGTATTTAAATGGTTTTTAATTTTGAATGATAATTAATTTTGAAATGTATGATTGTTTTAGTTATAAGTCCGATACTACTTTGTAACCCTATTCCAGCATCAGGTACGGGTTAGGGGTGTTACATTTTACCTAATGATACGAAGAACCCAAGAAATCCAGAGAAAGAGCACTGTAAAGCATTGACACTAAGGAGAGAAAAGATTATAGATTCCAACACTATCGAAGTTGAAGAAAAACAAGTTGATGCTTGAGATAAAGTGGAAGTTCAACCAGGTGTTGAATCCCAGCTTCGCCAGAACCAGAATCTGCAAAACCCGATAAGGTAACTTCAGAACCAATCAATTCCGATAAACTAATAACTTCGTTAGATCCAAAATTTTCTTAAATGATGAATCAGCCAGTTCAAGTTAGGAAACCTCCACCAACCTACCCCCAAAGACTTCAGAAGCAAAAGTAGGAAGTCTAGTACAAGAAATTCCTACCCTCAGACTTAAAATACGTTTATTTCTGTAACACTTCGACTTTGCTTGTGATTATTTCAGCAGAGTTAACAGAAATGCAGGAAGAGAAACTTATTTCAGTGTTGAAATAATTTAAGAAGGCTATCAGATGGACCATAGCCGATATCTATGGTATTAGCCCATCCATTTGCATACATAAAATCATCTTAGAAATTGATGTAAAAGGGACGGTTGATGGACAACAAAGATTAAACCCCATTATGAAGGACATGGTAAGGAAAGATGACATAAAATGGTTAGATGTAGGCATAATTTATCCCATGTCAGACAATTATGGGTAACTTCGGACCAGTGCATGCCAAATAAAGGAGGTATTACGATCATTGAGAATGAGAATAATGAACTAATACTGACCAGAACAGTTACAACATGGATAATTTGCATAGATTATCGAAAGTTGATCAAGACAACTAGGAAAGATCAGTTTCCTTTGCTATTCTTAGACCAGATGTTGGATAAACTCGCGGGGCGAGACTATTACTATTTTCTCAATGGTTACTCAAGGTAGAATCAGATCACAATAGCACTAGAGGATCAACACAAAACAATATTCACATGCCCGTATGGTACATTTGCAATTAGATGCAAGCAAATTGGTTTATGTAATGCACCTATTACATTTCAAATATGTATGATGGGTATCTTCACTAACATGGTTGAGAAATATTTGGAAGTTTTTATGGATGATTTTTTAGTGCTTGGAGACACTTATGATGATTGCTTAGCAAATCTAGCCAAGGTACTAAGGCGGTGCGAAGAAACAAACCTTGTACTCAATTGGGAAAAGTGTCATTTCATGGTATGAGAAGGGATTATTTTGGGGCATCGAATAACGAGACATAGAATCAAGGTAGATAAAGCAAAGGTAGATGTTATTGAGAAATGCCCACCTCCAACATTTGTAAAGAGTGTTAGGAGCTTTTCAGGACATGTCGAACTCTATCGAAGATTCATCAAGGGCTTCTCCAAAACTGCTAAACCCTTATACAAATTATTGGAGGACACGATATTCAACTTTGATGAAGAATGCTTAAAAACATTTAATGTTCTAAAGAATCGGTTAGTTTCAGACTAATTATTGTCACATCAGACTGGTATCTTTCATTTGAGTTAATGTATGGCGCAAGTGACTTCGCGATAGGAGTTGTATTGGGCCAGCAAAGGAACAAAGTTTTTCACCCCATCTGCTATGCAAGTCAGACTCTAACTGGAGCTCAATTGAATTATACGATAATAAAGAAAGAGTTACTTGCTATTGTATTTTCGTTTGACAAGTTTTGATCTTATCTTGTAGGTACCAAGTGACTATCTATACGGATCATTCAAAAATTAAATATTTACTTGCCAAAAAAGATGCCAAGCCGAGATTGATCTGATGGTTACTTCTAGTCCAAGAATTTGATTTAAAAACTCAAGACCAAAAAGGGGTAGAAAACTAGGTAGTAGATCACTTATCCAGATTGGAGTCGTAAGAAGGAACTTCATCTATTTTACCCATCCAGGAGACATTTCCAGAGGACCACATACTTAAGGTAAATCATGTCCATAACACCCCTTAGTTTACTAATTTTTCTAACTATTTATTTTATGGTTTAATGGTGATTGATAAGACGTCAAAGGAAACAGCTTCTTCATGATGTGAAGTATTATTTCTAGAAAGAGCCATATTTGTTCAAAAAGTGCGCACATCAAATGATCAGGAGATGTGTGGCAAAAAATGAGGTACACAAGATTTTATATCATTGTCTCACAGCTCTGAGTGGGGGACACTTTGGAGGTACACGTACTACGACCAAAGTACTACAAGTCGGATTCTTTTAGCCAATGCTATTAAAAATGTGTATGCCTGCATAAAGAGTTCTTATTAATGCCAGAAGGTTGGCAACATCACCAACAGAAATGAGATGCCCGAACAAACATCATGGAGTTAGAATTATTCGATGTTTGGGGTATTGACTTTCTTGGTCCATTCCCTCCTCCTTTTGGTCCCAAGTATGTATTGGTAGTAGTAGACTATGTATCTAAGTGGGCTGAAGCCGAGGCATATCCGACGAATGATGCCAAGGTTGTGATGAAGTTTTTGCAAAAACATGTGCTCACAAGGTTTGGAACTCCTAGGGTTATCATCAGTAATGAGGGGTCCTATTTTGTGAACAAATGGTTGAAATGGTTGCTCAATAAGCATTGGGTGAAGCATAAAGTTGCCACAGCTTACCATTCACAGACGAATGGAAAAGCTAAATTGGTGAATAAAGAGATAAAAGGTATACTCGAGAAGGTAGTTTGTCCAACCTGACGAGATTGGTCCAAAATACTGGATGACGCTTTATAGGCTTGTAGGACAGCATACAAGACACATTTAGGGATGTCTCCCTATCAGTTAGTTTTTGGGAAAGCCTATCGTTTGCCCTTAGAGTTAGAACATAAAGCTTATTGGGCTCTCCAACAGCTTAACTTCGATCTTAAACTTGCAAAAGAGAAACGGATGCTTTAACTTAACGAGTTAGAAGAATTCCAAACTTTCTCATATAAAAATACCAAGTTATTCAAGGAGAGATTAAAGAGATGGCATGATAAGAAAATTCGAGTTGAGAATTTAAAGCAGGTCAAAAAGTTTTGCTGTTCAATTCCAGATTAAGGTTCTTTCCAAGTAAGTTAAAACCACGTTCGTCCGATCCATTCACTATTCACCAAGTCTTCCCCTACGGGGTTTTTGAACTTCACAGTAAGGGAGGTAACATCTGAGTTAATGCTCAGCGTTTGAAACATTATAGAGGGGATAAATTTGAGTGAGATAAAACCTCGCTCATTTTATTGAATACATAATTCTTTTTATTTCTCTTTTTAACAAATGACTTAGGCTATATTTTTTTGGATTAGTATGTTAAAATTAATTTTGTCTAGGACACTGAAACATAAACGAGACCGCTTGTGACCCCTCTAATTTTTCCTGGGAATTGATTTTAACATAATCTTCTGAAAAAATATTTCCTAAGTGACAAAATAAATTTGTGACATCCCGAATTAGGGCCTAGTCAGAATAGTGGTTTTGAGACCACAAATTCAAGATAGAAATAATTATTTTATGATTCTTATGAGGTCTATGATATGAATGCATGCTTGTGTGAAAGTTTCATGAAGAAATTCTATGCATAAAATGTCTAATTGAATTTTAGGTACCAAATTGAATAAAATGCAAAACTTGCATTCTAGAAGCTTTAAGCATGAAATTGCTTTAGATTATGAATTAGAGGGTCCTAATTAGAAATTTGACCAATTTCTATAATTTTGGACAAAAATGGACATGCATAGGAAAATTTTGAAAGAAAAACCCTAAGGGTATTTTGGTCATTTGATAATTAAAAGAATAAAAAGGGAAAATCAAAGCAAAATTGTGTCCATCTTCTCCATATGCTAGCCGAATTTCTCAATAGCCATAGCTAAGGTTTTTTTCAACATTTCCAAGCTTGATTGTAAGTGCTCCCTAGCCCCGTTTTTAATGTTCTTTGTATTTTTGAAGTCTTTAAAGCATGATCTACCCATTTCTAGCTATATTTTGAGCTAGGGTTCATGTATGAAATTTTACCCATGTGTAACATGCATGTATTTTAAACATGCATGTGTAAAAGTGGGTAGTAATAATATGAAATAAAGGAAAATGTGGGCTGATATGAGCATGGTATAGGTTCGGCTAGGCTTGGGTAACAAAGAAAATGCATACATTTCATTTTACGAGCCTAAGGACTAAACCGTAAATAAGTGAAAAGTTAGGGGTAAAAAGGTAATTTAACCAAAGCATGAATTATGGATTGATTTGAATAATGTGATTTATAAACAAGTTAAATTCGACATTATAGATCAAGAAAAACGTGAATCGAGTCTTGATCGAGGAAAGAATAAAGTATACGACGATTAGGCTCGATTACCATCATTTTGTACAGAGGTAAGTGCATATGCAAATAATGTGGTGTTGTAGAATGTTTTTAATGTTTTGATATTATGTGATAAATGTTTTCTTATTATTATGAGTTATATACTTATTGGTTGTTATGAAAGCATAAATGATAATTGGTCGTTTCATATGACATCACGTGCAAGTACGACAAAGTATGCCTTGTACAAGTGAGGAAAATCTCGTTTGAACTTTAGGAATAGTCTATGATAAAATGACATGTCACTAGGAAATTGGAAATCTGAACTCATTGAGTTGGTCTGGGTTTGTGATATGTATGAGGCATCCGAGCTCATTGAGTTGGCCCGAGTTCATTATGGATGCAATACATATAATTGGGTTCTGCGCAATGGTATTGTGTGTCCTATCAGTGGTTAGGTAATCCTTAAGTTGGTCGGATACTTGACAGCTTCTGTGAGCAGGCTATGTAGCTACACCTTGGCCAATAGCTTTTATGAGTAAGCCCGTGAGTAGCTCCATTGCGAGCATTACATGTTATGATGTAGCTTTGGCTACATATGTATATGTGGCACTTCTGTGCAAGTTTTCCATGTATCCAATAGTATTCTGAGTGTTCAACGGGTAATGGAATGGATGTGATAAAAGTCTCGAGGAGGGCATGTTAAAGAGGTATGGTTATATGAAAAACTACGATGAATACAGGTATGTATGCTAAACCTATCAATAATGCCTAGGTAAAGAATGATTTGTGGTGAGAAAGTATATGTCTACATATGATAAGTAAGTCAAAAGATTTAAGTAATGAATAATCTTTATGTATATGTTGCTATGTCTTTGCATGTTGATTACTTACTACGATTGCATATTATTTTCATGTGGACTTACTAAGCTTTAATGCTTACCCCCTTTCCTTTCCATCCTTTGTAGTTTCGCCAAGCTAGCTCGGGGATCAGAAGATGTCAGAGTATTCGATCACACTATCAAAGGATTATTGAGTATAGTGAATTTGTTATTTTGAGTATGGAATGTATAGGGGACTTGGTTATTTTGTGATATATGCCATGCTATTTGGCCAAATTGTGAACGCCTATGATGTTGATGATTCATTTTGTAATGGCCATATGATACGGCTTATATTTGATCATTGGGTTGTAATCTAATTACCCATGCATGCATGTGTTAATGCCTTGATGATGTGATATGTTATTTCTTGGTGAATGTATGATAAAGTATGGATTAGATGCTAAAAGATAAAGGATGACTTAATGGCTTAAAATGACTATAGTCATGAATGCATAATATGAAGTTATGGTAACAAGTTTAATAATGCATGAAATTGGTGTGGAATGCTTCTAAATGGTGTAACAAAATGAATGTGCAATAGGATGACATTATGAAGATGTGAGAGTACCATGGTGTTGAATATTTGAGTGTCTAAATATGTCATGTTGCATGCTATGAAATATGTTTAAATGTATGAATGATTGAGGGTGACAATTGGCTTGGAAAATAGCCTTTAAATGGTCCACACGGGTAGACACACGGGCATGTGTCCAGGCCCCACGAGGGTGTTGAATGGCCGTATGTCCCCTGTACCCTAATTTTTGCAAGTCAGTATGCTCAGTAGTAAACACAGGGGCTAAGACACGGGTGTGTGTCTTGGCCGTGTGAGAGACACGACCTACCCACATGGGTACTCTGGCCGTGTGAAGTCTGCATCTTTTTATGAAAAATTCATTTAATTTTAATTGACCACACGGTCTGGCCACATAGGCGTGTGATGCGACTGTGTGACCTTACACGCTGGAGGACATGGGCATGTCGAGAGCACACGGGCGTGTCCCCTGTCTCACACAGGCGTGTGGCTCTATATTAGGGTAAAGTCTTTGATTTAGTCTCGAATCCCTTCCGATGGTTGTTTTGGGCCTCGTAGGCCCATATCAGGGACAAATTGTGTATGTATGAATGAAGTTGTTTTAAAGAAAAATTTTATATCCCGATTTTTGCATGAATGACAGTGTATGTGTTCAATAATGCCACATGTCTTATTCCGGCCTCGAGTACGGGTAAGGAGTGTTAAATTTAGTGGTATCAAAGCTACGGTTTAGTCGATTCTCAGACTACGTAGCATGTGTTTAAGTCTAGCTATACATGTCATACATATGTTATGATAGTGTGACGACTCCTGACAAATCATAAAATGTGTTTTCATATAGCAAATGGATCCTGACAGAGCAGTGGCGGATGATGTAGAAAGCATCGCGCCTGCTCCCGCTGAAGGGGCAGTGCCAGCCGAGAGTAGACCCGAAACTATTAGTAGAGAAGGAGGCAGAGATGCCTTTCTCCACATGATGAATGCATGGTATACGGAGTTCTTTCGAATGAACCCGAATGCTCAACCTTTCCCACCTTCCCCAAATCCTCAACCCGTACCTTTGATGCCTAAATGTATGGATTTCATGAGATTTGCTAGAACACCTGATGATAAAATTCGAAAACAAGGTGCTAAGGAATTTAGGGAAAATGTCAATGATGACCCTAAAAAAGCATAGTTCTGGTTAGAGAACTCGATACGGGTATTTGATGAATTATCCTGTACACCCGAGGAGTGCCTAAAATGTGCCATATCTTTGTTGAGAGATGCGACGTATCACTGGTGGAGAACGCTGATATCTGTGGTACCACTAGAGAGGGTTACTTGGGAATTTTTTCAAGAGGAATTTAGAAAGAAATACATTAGCAAACGGTTCATCGATTAGAAGCATAAGGAATTTCTAGATTTAAAATAGGGTCATATGACAGCTAGTGAATATGAGAGAGAATTTGTCAGACTTAGTAAGTGCGCTCGAGAGTGTGTATCCTCTAAAGCTAAGATGTGTAGAAGATTTGAAGATGGACTTAATGAGGATATTAAGACATTAGTGGGTATTCTTGAGCTTATAGAATTTGTAGTACTCGTTCAACGGGCTTGTAAAGCTGAGGAGTTGATCAAAGAAAAGAGGAAAGTCGAGTCTGAGGAAAAAGATACAAGAAAAAGGTATATGGGTAAGTCATTGCATCTTAGTCTAAGAAATCTAGAGAGATGTACTCTAGTTCACATTGTCAGCTAGACATTCATACGAGAACCGTGGAAAGAAGAATTCGGGTTTTAGATCTCAGGCTACATCCGTCGCAAGTGTGGGTAACGCTAAACCTTCCAAGCCCAAGTGCCAACAATGTGGTAGATGTCATTTTGGCACCTATAGGGTGAGTGAGGGATCTTGTTTCAAGTGTGGTTCCCAAGACCACTACATTATGCACTACTCCGAGATGGTAGAGAAAGAAAGATTTCAGAACTCTAGGCCGAATGGCACAGCTTCTAGGGGATGACCCTCGAGAAATGTCGGGAATGGGTCCGATAGTAAGAATGTGACACAAGATACAGTAGTGAAATTTGAAGCTAGGGCTCCGGCTAGAGCCTATGCCATACGCACACTTGAAGATGCAACTTCTCCTGATGTGATCACTAGTAATTTTTCCCTCTATGATACTAATGTTATTGCTTTGATAGACCCTGGATCTACTCATTCGTATGTGTGTATGAAATTGGCATCTACTGTGAATATACCTGTTAAGTCTACCGAATTTATGATTAAAGTGTCAAATCCATTAAGAAAGCATGTGATAGTTGATAGAGTATGTAAGAGATGCCCTTTAATGATTAGAGGTCATTGTTTTCTGGCCGACTTAATGTTGTTATCGTTTGATGAATTTGATGTCATATTGGGTATGGATTGGTTGACACTACATGATGCTATAGTGAATTGTAGACAGAAAGTTATTGAATTAAAATGTGAAAATGATGAGGTTCTTCGGGTTGAATCAGATGAAACAGATAAGTCGCCAAATGTAATTTCTTTGATGACTACTCAGAAATGTGTGAGAAAAGGGTATAAAGCTTATTTGGTATACATATTGGATACAAAGGAATCCAAATTGAAAATTGAATCAATGCCAGTTGTATATGAGTACGCGGATGTATTTTCGGAGGAATTACTGGGTTTGCCTCCAATTAGAGAAGTTGAATTCGGTATTAAGTTAATGCAAGGGATAGCACCTATTTCTATTGCTCAGTATAGGATAGCCCTGACTGAGCTGAAAGAATTGAAGTTACAGTTGCAAGAGTTGACTGACAAAATTTTTACAAGACCAAGCTTTTCACTGTGGGGTGCTCCCATACTATTCGTGAAAAAGAAAGACGGTTCTATGAGATTATGCATTGACTACCGATAGCTCAATAAGGTGACAATCAAAAATAAGTATCCTCTTCCAAGGATTGATGACTTGTTTGACCAGTTGAAAGGAGCGACATGGTTCTCTAAGATAGACTTGAGGTCCGAATATTACCAGTTACGAGTTAAAAGAGTCTGATATGCCTAAGACTGCCTTTAGAACGAGGTATGGCCACTATGAGTTTCTTGTTATGCCATTTGGATTAACGAATGCTCCTGCCGTGTTTATGGATTTAATGAACTGAATTTTTCAGCCATATTTGGATAAGTTTGTTGTGGTATTTATCAATGATATTCTGATTTATTCTAGAGATGAGGCAGAGCATGCTGAACACTTGAGAACTATTTTGCAGACTTTGAGGGACAAATAGTTGTATGCTAAGTTTAGTAAAAGTGAGTTTTGGCTTCGAGAGGTCAGGTTCTTAGGCTACATTGTTTCAGGAGATGGTATACGAGTTGATCTCAGTAAGATTTCTGCTATTGTTGAATGAAAGCCGCCAAAGAATGTAACTGAAGTTAGGAGCTTTTTGGGTTTAGCTGATTAACAGACGATTTGTGAAAGGGTTTTCTATGATAGCCACTCCTATAATGAGACTACTTCAAAAAGATGTCAAGTTTGAATGGTCAGAAAAATGTCAGCAGACCTTCGAGAAGTTGAAAATGTTATTGACCGAGGCACCAGTGTTAGTACAACCGGAATCAGGGAAAGAATTTGTTATTTACAATGATGCGTCCTTGAGTGGACTAGGTTGTACGCTTATGCAAAAAGGCAAGGTAGTAGCTTATGCTTCGAGGTAACTGAAGCCGCATAAGAAAAACTATTCTACGCATGATCTAAAATTAGCCGCCATTGTATTTGCTTTGAAGATTTGGCGATATTACCTATTCGGGGAGAAATGCCATGTCTATATAGAACATAAAAGTCTTAAGTATCTGATTACCCAAAAGGACTTCAATTTGAGGCAACGAAGATGGCTTGAATTGTTAAAAGGCTATGAATAAAGGCAAATGTGGTTGCCGATGCCTTGAGCAGAAAGTCTTTATTTGCTTTGAGAGCTATGAATGCACGGCTAACCCTATCTCATGATAGTGCAATTCTAGCAAAGTTAAGAGCTAGACCGGCTTTTCTTCAATAGATTTGTGATGCTCAGGAAGCTGATAAAGAGTTACAAGCTAAGAAAGCTCAGTGTGAGTCGAGTAGTGAATCAGATTTTCAGAGAGATTCTGATGGTTGTCTGAGGTTCTGTGGAAGGATTTG
The DNA here is from genome assembly GCA_025698465.1 of Gossypium longicalyx. Lineage (NCBI taxonomy): Eukaryota > Viridiplantae > Streptophyta > Magnoliopsida > Malvales > Malvaceae > Gossypium > Gossypium longicalyx. Next base: position 58,726,649 of record CM046998.1, read on the forward strand.
TGTCTCGAAGAATGCTAAATTGATTCAAAATATTTTGCATGAGGCTCATAACAGAGGTATGTCAATTCACCCGGGTAGCACGAAAATGTACAATGATTTAAAGAAAATGTATTGGTGGAATGGCATGAAAAGAGATATATCTGAGTTTATGTCAAGGTGCTTGATTTGTCAGCAAGTAAAGGCCGAACACTAGGTACCTTCAGGTTTACTCCAGCCTATTTTAGTTCCTGAATGGAATTGGGACCGAATTACTATGGACATTATAAAAGGTTTACCGTTGACACCAAGAAAGAAAGATGTCGTATGGGTTGTGGTTGACAGATTGATTAAATCGACTTATTTTATACCGATATGCAGTGATTATTCACTTGATAAGTTAGTCGAATTGTATATTTCTGAGATTGGGAGACTTCATGGAGTACCTTTATCGATTATTTTGGATAGTGATCCGAGGTTCACTTTGCGGTTTTGGAAGAAATTACAAGAAGTTTTGGGTACAAAGCTGAATTTTAGTATTTCTTTTCATCCATAGACTGATGGACAATTCGAGAGAGTAATTTAGACACTTGAGGATATGCTCAGATGTTGTGTTCATGAATTCCAAGGTAATTGGGAAAAGTACTTACCTTTGGTTGAATTTGCTTACAACAATAGTTATCAATCGAGCTTGAAGATGGCACCCTATGAGGCATTGTATGGGAGTAAATGTCGGACACCTTTGTACTGGACTAAACTTAAGGAGAATAAGATACATGGAGTTGATTTGGTTAAGGAAATCGAAGAAAAGGTGAAGGTAATTCGTGGTTGTTTAAAAGCGGCATCGGATAGACAAAAGTCGTACGCAGACTTGAAAAGAAAGGAAATTGTGTATCAGGTCGGTGATAAAGTATTCTTGAAAGTGTCTCCATGGAAAAAGGTTTTGAGATTCAGAAGAAGGCAAGTTGAGTCCTCGTTTTATAGGACCGTATGAGATTACCAAAAGGATAGGGCCTGTTGTTTATTGATTGGCCTTGCCGAATAAGTTAGAAAAGATTCATAATGTGTTTCATGTATCCATGTTGTGCCGATATAGATTCAATCCTTCTCATGTGATAGTACTGACAGAGGTTGAAATCAGACCGGATATAACTTGTGGTGAGGAACCGATTAAGATCTTGGCTCGGGAAGTCAAGCAATTGAGAAACAAAAGTGTTGCTCTTGTGAAAGTTTTATGGCAAAGACATGGGGTTGAAGAGGCTACATAGGAGCCCGAGGAGGCTATGAGGAAACAATACCCAAACCTTTTTACCGGTAAGATTTTCGAGGACGAAAATCCTAAAGGGGGAGAGTTATGACATCCTGAATTAGGGCCTAGTCGAAATAGTGGTTTCGAGACCACAAATCTGAGATAGAAATAATTATTTTATGATTCTTATGAGGTCTATGATATGAATGCGTGCTTGTGTGAAAGTTTCGTGAAGAAATTCTATGCATAAAATGTCTAATTGAATTTTAGGGACCAAATTAAATAAAATGCAAAACTTGCATTCTAGAAGCTTTAAGCATGAAATTGCTTTAGATTATGAATTAGACAAAAATGGACATGCATATGAAAAATTTGAAAGAAAAACCCTAAGGGCATTTTGGTCATTTGGTAATTAAAAGAATAAAAAGGGAAAATGAAAGTAAAAATGTAACACCCCAAACCCGACCCGGACATTATGGCCAGATCCAGAGTGTCACATTGAAGTGTTTTATCAAAAACCTTGTTTTCATTGAAAACCCTTCTTTAAAATAAAACCTTGAGTAAAATCCCAGCTTGTATTTGTTTCTTTCAAAGCGAGGTGTATTTAGAAAAAAACTATTCCTTCATCGTCAAGCAACCATGCGATCCTCATGTTCTTCCTCCGTTCCATAAATCCCAACCCATATGCAACCTAAACAGAATATCGTATGAATGCAACAGGTATACATGTAACATCTATAAATCTTACATTCAACACATAGGGGTATTTAGTCATTTTCACCCTTACAGACATTTCGATAATTTCTCTTTATTATGGGTTTATTACTTACCTTGGCCCGTTAACAAATCCTCGTTAGCTAAAGTGAACAGATACTATGCACCAGGTAGGATTCCAGAGAAGAGGAGGTGAGTCATTAAGACCGCTTAAGTATCAAGCTCTCCCTAGATCCAATCCTAGACATGCATATACCCATTGCCACACCTTAACCTTATGACTCATCCACGGTCGCAATTAATTAATTATTTAAGTTTTATGCCTGATTGAGTAGTTACCAAAAACTAGGTCCACAACCCCTTACTAAACACTAACAGATCCACACTTATTCATTTGGCCCATTTAGGCCCAATCTCATTCACATGGCCCATCGGCCCCAATCACATTCATATGGCCCATCGACCCCAATCACATTCGGCCCATTAGGCCCAATAACATTCATAGTCATGTAATGATATGATTTTTCATCACTTAGTATCAAATTGTCAATTTTGCCTATTATGGGCCCTACAGCCCATCGGGCCCATTTAGCCTATTCTGGCCCGGTTGGCCGATACACGTCCCAAGTCCATGAATTCGCTCATGGGGCCTCTGATAACCTACCGATTTTCCCCCCTTACGAGTGTTCGCGCACTCGCAAGACTATTGTAGCCAAACTTCTGGCTTTTCGGCATTTTGGCTTTTCAGCATTTCAAGATTTGCCGGTCTACTGTGTGTGTGCAGTGTATGTACACACCTTCGGCTTTATATCAAGCTATCATAGGGTGGAAGTACACACCTTATCACCTGGAGCACTAAGTATTCATAATCACCCGAACCTATATTCAACATTATACTCCATTAGTTACATCGCATTAATTCAAATTAAATCTACTACCTGCCGAAGAACAACCTATACTTGCCTTGACTAGATTGATCAGCTGCGATGTGCCTACGTAAATCAAAATCTGATGTAGTCCCCCTTCCGTATCCAGGCAAAAAGTCCCTAATGGCTCACAACTTACGTCGCTTAAACTTGGGAGCCTCTATCCCAACTTTTGTGCTAGAACCCCCTTTTTCCATCAAATAATACTTAGCCAGTGATCACACTCTTGAATGAGAGGGAGAAAGAGAAATAAATGGAAAAACCATAGGTTAACGAAAGTAATTGTATTGGAAAGGATAAAGAAAAATCAGCTTTTAAGAGTGTAGAAACGAAAGAACTTAGAAATATCTAACGAAAGCCGAAGAAGATCTAATTCACTTATCGATCACGAGATCACTTGCCAACAGTAAATCAACCCCCAAAGCGTATGAATTGGCTCTTAAATGAAAAAGAAGCAACCGACTAAATTAAAGAGGGAAGAGGTTGATTTGATTAAAATAGGGAAGAAAGGATCAGGAGTTTGGCTTAAAGAAAAGAGGAGATGAAGGGTTTGAGATTACTCAGGTATTTGCAAAAAAATAAAAAAAAAACAAAACAAAACAAAAGAGTCAAGAGGTTGGAAGAAATTTCCCCCAAGAATATGCGACTGTAGTATACAAAAACAACAAATGCCCTTACTTGCCCATACGACACACGTATATATACTAAAAAAAATACAAACCTACACTTCCCAATTGACTTAAACTCCTTTCAATTTCTCTAATTTTATCACCATCATATCCACACTTAATCCTTATCCTTATCTCCACCGTAACCTTGATTTTAGCCAACAATTACATTCAAATTGCTTCTATCGAATGGCAATCCTTCCTTGCATTGTATAGCAACAAAAATTGAATTCCCTTTTGTGCATGAAACCACTCAAACTCCAGCCCTCCAACTTCCCAACACGCTGCTGGCCACTGCACCGCCACCTATCTTGTGCTACCATTCGATCACAATTAACTATAAGGCTTATATGCCTAAGTCTTAATTTTCTTAAAGAATAAAAATTTAAAACTTTGTCAGGCCTGGGATTCGAACCTGCAACCTCTCAGATCCATAGCATGCTTCTCGCCACTACCCCCCAGGCGCTCTTGTGCCATATTTCCACCAAACATATTTATAAGGCGTAAACGCTAGCTTCCCTACTAATCATATGCACAATAAAAATTTTTGCCAAGGCCAGGACTTGAACCCTAGACTTCCTGCTTGCTGCCAACACCTTTTGCCACTAGGCCAAGTGTTTTCTTATGTCAGATTTTACCAGGCCTTATTAATAAGCCTTCTACCTAATGCTCAGGGTCTTTAAAAAAGTGCAAAATTTCTCTAAAGCCTTGGATCGAACCCAAGACTTTTTTCCACACTATCAACCCTTCCTAAATCACTTAACAATTAAAATAAACATGTAATTATAAAATATTTAAACACATTTTAGTTTTTTTAAGCCGCCTTCTAACTAAACCCAAACTCAAGGCCCATTACTTCTAGGGCCAAAATTTAGGGTGTTACAAAAAATGTGTCCATCTTCTCCATGTGCTAGCCGAATTTCCCAATAGCCATAGCTGGGGTTTTGTTCAACATTTCCAAGCTTGATTGTAAGTGCTCCCTAGCCCCGTTTTTAGTGTTCTTTGTATTTTTTGAATTCTTTGTAGCATGATCTACCCATTTCTAGCTGTATTTTGAGCTAGGGTTCATGTATGAAATTTGACCCATGATTTTGATGATTAATGGAGGAATATGAATGTTTAATGCATGATAAACATCTTTTACTAGGTGATTTTTAGTGAAAACACCTAAAAAGGGGAATTGTTTGTAAAAGTGTAAAAGTGGGTAGTAATAATGTGAAATAAAGGAAAATGTGGGCTGATATGAGCATGGTATAGGTTCGGCTAGGCTTGGGTAACAAAGAAAATGCATGCATTTCATTTTACGAGCCTAGGGACTAAATCATAAATAAGTAAAATGCTAGGGGTAAAAAGGTAATTTTACCAAAGCATGAATTCTGGATTGATTTGAATAATGTAATCAATAAACAAGTTAAATTTGGCATTACAGATCAAGAAAAAAGTGAATCGGGTCTTGATCGAGGAAAGAAAAAAATATATGACAATTAGGCTCGATTACCATCATTTTGTACCGAGGTAAGTGCATATGCAAATAATGTGGTGTTGTAGCATGTTTTTAATGTTTTGATATTATGTGATAAATGTTTTCTTGTTATTATGAGTTATATACTTATTGGATGTTATGAAAGCATAAATGATAATTGGCTGTTACAGACGACATCACGAGCAAGTATGACAAAGTATGCCTTGTGCAAGTGGGGAAAATCCCATTTGAACCTTAGGAATAGTATAAGATACAAGTGACATGTCACTAGGAAATTAGAAATCTGAACTCGTTGAGTTGGTCTAGGTTCGTGATATGTATGAGGCATCCGAGCTCGTTGGGTTGGTCCGAGTTTATTATGGATGCGATACATGTAATTGGGTTCCGGGCAATGGTCTTGTGTGTCCTACTGGTGGCTAGGTAATCCTTGAGTTGGTCAGATACCTGACAGCTTATGTGAGCAGCCCGTGTAGCTACACCTTGGCCAATAGCTTTTATGAGCAAGCCCGTGAGTAGCTCTATTGCGAGTGTTACATGTTATGAGGTAGCTTTGGCTACGTATGTATATGTGGCACTTATGTGCAAGTTTTCTGCGTATCCAATAGTATTCCTAGTGTTCAACGAGTACTACAATGGATGTGGTGAAAGTCCCGAGGAGGGCATGTTAAAGAGATATGGTTATATGATATACTACAATGAGTACAGGTATGTACGCTAAACCTATCAATAATGCCTAGGTAAAGAATGATTTGTGGTGAGAAAGTATATGTGTACATATGATAAGTAAGTCAAAAGATTTAAGTGATGAATAATCTTTATATATATGTTACTATGTCTTTGTATGTTGATTGCTTACTACCATTGCATATTATTTACATGTGGACTTACTAACCTTTAATACTTACCCCCTTTCCTTTCCATCCTTTGTAGTTTCGCCAAGCTAGCTTGGGGATTGGATGTTGTCAGAGTATTCGATCACACTATCAAAGGGTTATTGGGTATAGTGAAATTGTTATTTTGAGTATAGCATGTATAGGGGACTTGGTTATTTTGTGATATGTGTCATTCTATTTGGCCAAATTGTGAAGGCCTATGATGTTGATGATTCATTTTGTAATGACCATGTGATATGGCTTATATTTGATCATTGGGTTGTAATCTAATTACCCATACATGCATGTGTTAGTGCCTTGATGATGTGATATGTTATTGCTTCGTGAATGTATGATAAAGTATGTATTAGATGCTGAAAGATAAGGGATGAATTAATGGCTTAAAATGACTATAGTCATGAATGCATAATATGAAGTTATGGTAACAAGTTTAATAATGCATGAAATTGGTGTGGAATGCTTCTAAATGGTGTAACAAAATGCATGCGCAATAAGATGACATTATGAAGATGTGAAAGTACCATGGTATTGAATATTTGAGTGTCTAAATATGTCATGTTGCATGCTATGAAATATGTTTGAATGTATGAATGATTGAGGGTGACAATTGGCTTGGAAAATATCCTTTAAATGGTCCACACGAGTAGACACACAGGCATGTGTCTAGACCGTGTGTGACACACGATCTGCCCTACGGGGGTGTTGAATGGCCGTGTATCCCCCGCACCCTAATTTTTGTAAGTCAGTATGCTCAGTAGTAAACACACGGGCTAAGACACGAGCGTGTGTCTTGGCCGTGTGAGAGACACGGCCTACCCACATGGGCGTACTCTTTGGCCGTGTGAAGTTTGTACCATTTTATGAAAAATTCATTTAATTTTAATTGACCACATGGTCTGGCCACACGGGCGTGTGATGCGGCCGTGTGACCCTAAATTGATGCTGACGTCATAGTCAGAGAGTTACATGGCTAGAGGACATGGGCGTGTCGAGAGCACACGGGTGTGTCCCCTGTCTCACACAGGCGCGTGGCTCTGTTTTAGGGAAAATTTCCCAAACTTTTCTAAAGTCTTCGATTTAGTCCCGAATCCCTTCCGATGGTTATTTTGGGCCTCGTAGGCCCATATCAGGGACAAATTGTGTATGTATGAATGACGTTGTTTTAAAGAAAAATTTTATAGCCCGGTTTTTGCATGAATAACTATGTATGTGTTCAATAATGCCTCGTATGCTATCTCAGCCTCGGGTATGGGTAAGGGGTGTTACAAAATTTTTAATTGTTCAAATAAAAGGGTCAATTTTTATCCAAGTTTTAGCTTGCAGCTCAATTTTCAAATTATCTTTAGGTCTAGGGACTTAATTGAATTATTTGTAAAAATTGATTGTTCTTTTTGTAAATATTAAAATTAGTTGTCTTTTTCTGTAAATATTTTAAAAACAAATAAAATAAAGTTTTTTAATTTTTTCATAAATACGATGATAATTACTAATATATAATTCTATTTTATATAATATATTTTAGTTGCTATCAACTTTGTATAGAATTAGAATTGTTTTAATATTTTACTCAAGAGTTTTTATTTTAGGCCTATCCCTTCATAGGTGCACACTCTCATGAGTGCACTCTTTTTTTTTTTCTAGGTAGGCGGATACATTATGCGCCAGGATTTAGCTTGCCAAAATTCTGAAAGAAGCGGACTATACTAAAAGAGTGCACCGAAATAGGTAACCTACACTTCTATTCACCTCTCTCTTGGATCTGCCAATTTTGGGGTGTGACGTGTGGATTACTTGAAATGGTTGATTTGGGGCTTTGGAGCCAAATGTTGGTTGATATACTAGGTTGAAATCTTTTAAAAAATAAGGGCTTAGTGGTTTGTTCCCATTGTCGCAATATCATACCTCCAATAATACAATATTGGCCCCGTTATATTATGAAAACTTTCCAATTTGGTCCTTGAGTTCGGAAATTTGGATACTGTCTTTGAAATCGCAATACCAAGCCCTAGATATCACGACACCCACTTGACATATTTTGAAGTTTGGCTACATTCTTCGAAATCATGATACCAAGAATTGGAAATTGCGACACCCAATTGACATACTTTGAACATTTTTAGTTTCATCCTTGCTCAACCCTGGGATGGTATTGAAGTTTTGTAAGCTCGTATATGACCCGTAAATGATTATATATTATTTTTTACACTTTTAGTAATTATAAATTAATGATTAATAAATTGTAGTTGCTCCGACATCAAATGTAGCATCTTTTAACTTAAACTCGACAATCGGGTCAGGTATTGGGATGTTACACTTACATCAAAGTATATGAGTCACACATACATAGTCCATCATCCACTCAAGATTAAGACATGCCACACTATGAACGCCATAAATGAATAAATCCATAAATAGATTGAGGATCTATTCTACTTGGGCCCTGTCCGATGTACCATCAGCCCAGTCAGTCACATCTCTTTCTCAATCTTTTGGGAGACATCCATTCTAATGCCCAAGATAAAACATCTCCCTAGTCAAATTCGATAGATGACATATTAGTCTTTCAATTAGTTTGCTCATTTTCGATTAGACTAAGGATATGTTTAGGTTCCTCTTGTAACACCCCAGACCCGGCCTAGACGTTATGGCCGAATCTAGCAGTGTCACATTAGAGTGCCTTAAAAAAAAACTTGCTCATGTTGATGAAAACCCGTTCGGAAAACTAAAGCCTCTTTGTTAGAACTCAAATAATTCTAGCCATTTGTTATTCATTTTAAGTTTTCATTACTTTTAAAACTCGGTTTGTTGCGGAAGCATTTCAAAAGTGTTGCAAAAATGTTGTGTTTCGAAAATAGTTATCGTTTTGGAAAACCGCGTTCTACTTTTAACAGAAGTAAATCATAATAGAAAAAAATCCCAAATTAAAAGCTAGAAAATTAGAGAGGCCTTATTAAATAATTTAAAACCCAAAATGAAATCTAAATCTAAGTAAACGCCAAATAAAAGAAAATAGGAGCAGTAGTATGGCCATCTCTGAGTCCCTCGCAGCTTCGATCCAACAGTGGGGTGAGTTTACGAAAACTCAGTGTGTAATCCCCTGTCAGTCGAACAATATATAGCATACAGTAACAGTCTAGGCCTGAGCCCTACTCAGAAATAGTACAGAGTGGGCCTTAGCCCAATGCAACCCATCCTAATCCAGCCAACACACCACTCCGTACCACCAACACACCATGTTGCGACAAAGTCGACCCACCCAGTCAACACACCAATATCACAACAAAGCTGCCAGTAGCAGTAACGCAGTAAAGCTGCCAATATCAGTACATATGGCAAAGCCACCAGTAACAGTATATGTGGCAAGGCCACCAGTACAGTACACTTCCTCCATAACAATATCCCAACCCCATGCAGATTTTCATGTCATAAATCATACATGTATGCAGAATGTCATGTTTAGTACAGTCAAATTATAGCACAAATCAGTCATTTACCCTCAAGGGGTAAAATAGTCATTTTACCCTATAGGGGTATTTTGGTCATTTTACCTGCCTTGGTGTCTAGGTACTCTTCCCGACTCATCAGAAGGTCTACAGTTGCCTCGAGCGACTCGTGAAACCTTAACGATTCTAGTAGTGTAAATGGGCCCAAGGCCCTTTATGCAGCCAAAGTAGGCCCACACGCCTGTGTGGCCCATCAAGCCTAAAAATTACCACGGCCATGCGAACTACACTGTAACACCTCAAACCCAGCCTAGACGTTACGGCTGAATCTGGTGTGTCACATCTGAGTGTTTTTCGAAAACCCTATTTTCCTTGAAAACCCTTCTATTTGAAAACTTGGGTGAAATCCTAGTTACGTTAGTTTATTTTCCACACATGGTTTATTGAAAAATACATAATATTATTCCCAAAATCTCTTTTAGTTACAGAAGCTAGTTTTAAATTAATTACTAAAACTTGATGTAAAACAAAATTAAGTTGCGAAAGCATTTTGAAAATATTGAGAAAATGTAATGTTTGAAAACAGTTATTATTTTTAAAATTTGATGTTCCTACTCTAGCAGTTTGGAATATGAAATCAAAAGCCCATTAAAAGTTAAAAAACCCCAAATTGCCTTATTACATAATTAAAACCCAAATATGAAAGCTTAAATAAATTGAATCATTAACAACCAATCTACGGGCGTGTGGCCACCACTGAGTCCCTCGTGACTCCAAATCGTCTAAGGCTGGGGATTGCCTGCACAGTTAAAAGAAGGGTGAGTTTACGAAAACTCAGTGTGTAATCCCCTATCAGTCAATAGTAACAGTGCATACAGTAACGGTCTCGGCCTGAGCCCTATTCAATAACAATGACATGCGGGCCTAAGCCCATGCGAAGAATGATGTTGGCCTATGCCCAAAATAGTATAATCACAATACAGGTATGCAACCCAACCCAATCCATCTTGCCCACCACCTGTACCAACCAACTCACCATGTGGGGATTAAATCGACCTATCCAGCCAACTCACCAATATCGCAGCATAACTGCTAATAGTAACGCAACAAAGCTGCTAATATTAACGCAGCAAAGCTGCTAATAGCGGTAAATGTGGCGTAGCCACTAATATCAGAATACGTGGCAAAGCCACCAAAATAGTACTTCTTCCAAATCAGAATCCCAACCCCAATACAGAATGTCATGTCATAATATTTCGTGTATGCAATGTTTCATACTTAGATATGGTCACGCATATATCGTACACTCATCAATCAACCTATCTCTAAGGTATAATAGTCATTTCCACCCATTAGGGTAGAATAGTAATTTTTACCCTTTATGGGTATTTTGGTCATTTTACCCTCTGAGGTCTCGGTATAGATAATCGACCTCTTGGAAGGTCCACAGTCGCCTCGAGCGACTTATGAAACCTAAACAGACCTAACGGTGTAAATGGGCCTAAGGCCCATTTGGCCCATTTAGCCCAAATTTAGCTACGGCTATGTGACCTACATAGCCCAGTCCAAGATTTATCACTTACCATGGATTTAATCTGTGTGGGGGCTATGAGCCAATTGAGCCCTCACGGCCCATTTCAACCCAACAAAGCCCTTAATGGCCTATGCCATGCACACTACATAACAAGCCCAACTACTTCGCACCTAACGGTTAGATTTACACAAGCGGGCCCATTTGGCCCATCGAGGCCAATTAAGGCCCATTGAGGCCCAGTACATGAGAACGCTCGTGGCGGCCTCTACAGTCTATCCCCATGGTTTGTGGGCTCGATTTACCCCACGAGCGATTGCATGCTCGTGAGGCCTCAAATACTGAAGTTTCGACTTTTCAGCTTTTGCCGATTTCCAACAAAAAAGGGCGTGAATACACACCTGTTTATGATAATGCACTGAAGTCCATGATCACCAACCTTGGTTAAGTAGGTATGAAATAATCCCGCCCACAACCAGTGATCACCAATCCTTGGCACATCCTGCATTGAGTCTTAATTACTTTCCCCCTCACCAACTCCTGGCTCGCTCTAGTTAAAGCCAGCTTCTCACCAATTCTCATGTTAGCTTCCCGATGTGGGATTACTTTCAACCATTAGGAAAATTCCTCATTCTTATAACCACTTCAACCACAGATTTCCAGTCCAACTCCACCTCCTACACAGCTCAAATAGCAAAATAATTACTCCACTATGCATCCCAAGACTTGAACCTCAAGACCTCATAGTTACACAACATTCTACCTTGCCACTCCACTACAGGCTCTTTCTGTGTCATATTTTATACTCAATTAATTATAAGGTCTATAGGCCAAAGTCCAGGTTCCTTTAAAAGAAAATCCAAAATAAATTGCAAGAGCCAAGACTTGAACCTAGGCTCCCTTACAACCTTAATGACGCCCCAACCACTAGACTACATGCTTCATTGTGTTATTTACTTAAAACAATAATTTAAAAGGCCATCATCCAAGCATCCAGGGTTTTATTCACTTAAAACCAAATTTTTTGCTAAATCCCAGGTTTGAACCCAAGATTTCTCCAACACTTCTCAAGACTATTAACCACTTGAGCAAACATTTAATTGTGTCATTCCCTTGCACAATTAAATACTTATATACAACCGCCTTACAAACCCATGCTCAAGGCCCAATATTTCTAGGCCCAAATTTGGGGCGTTACATACACAGCCCAGTCCAGTATTAGCCACGTACCGCTAATTTTATTCGTGTGGAACACACAAGCCCATTGGGCCCACATAACCCATCGAGGCCCATCGAGGCCCAAAATAGCCTAAGCCCATGAGAATGCCCATGGTGGCCTCTACAGTCTTATGCTCACGATTCGTGGGCTCGATTTACCACATGTTCGTTCACACACTCATGTGGCCAAAAGGCCATTCTTTCGGCTTTTTGGCTTTTTGGCTTTTGCCATTCTATAGTCTATTCAGTGTGTGAATACACACCTGTAATGAAACTATTGTCGCAATACCTCCGAGATCAAAGCACCTATGATTCATAATGATCCAACATTAGTCACTTTTGTGGTAAATCTAAAACCAAAGTACACTCTAACTAATTCATTGCTACTTACAAAACCACCAATCGCCACACCCTTTTTGCTCACACCACACGAACTCTCTCCAAAACTTTAACCTTTATTCGAAACAGTTAACTGATTCATCAGAAATTATACTCCCTTGTAAATATAAATAATAACTAAAGCACTTACCACGAGTGACAAGATTTCTTATTGTGAAAGGATAATCGGTCTAACTCCCTTGATCATAGAGATCATGCCCCTAGCAACATTCGGCAACCACAGAGTTACGTGATAGTTATTAAGGTGAAATAAGGGTGAATGAGTAGGATACATTCGGCCCATAGAAGAAAAAAAGATCGCAACATGAGAAGAGAAAAGACTAATCAATATTCGGCCTAGACTCCAATCTAGATGCCCGAGTAACAAAAGAGATATTCGGTTTTAGTAGTAGAAAAATAGTATGATTGAGAGGAGAGGAAGAAATGAGTCGGATATAACCAGAGAAGAGTAAGTAGAAATCATCCCTAAGTATCTGAATAGAAGAAGGAAGAGAAAGTGCAATCAGTTAAGAGGGATTGATTGAGAAGAAGAAAGGGAGAAAAAAGGGGAAGTGAAAGTTTGGCTAATAGCAGAAGAGTGATGGAGAGAGGGAAAATTTATCACACAAGTACCTTACTGTAGGATAACACCAAGGTAGGTTAACCCGAAACGTACCCAAAAGGTCACAAATAAATTTCAGCTTTCACACAAACACTAGCGAAAGAGGAACAAAAGAAAGAAAAGTCACCGGTAAAGAGCAAGAACTACACCCATTCGGCACTTAGTGCTTATGACCAAATTTGGCACAAAGAGAATCCCATTTTCGGTAGACAACTCCCCACTCCCCTTCTCACTCAAACTCCTTAACTTTCTCCAAATATCTCTCCTTTTATCCCTCCACAATTCTCTCCATGAAATCCTCCTTGATTTTCTCCATGACCCATTCAAATTCCAACCTGCAGAGTTTTAGTCAGACTCCACTTCTCATGCAGCAAAGAAGTAAAATAAATACTATTTTATGCATGGGGTGACTCGAACCCCCAACCTCCTTAGAAGCACAACACGCCACTACTACTACACCACAACACTTTTTGTATCATATGATACCTAATCTAATTAAAGAAGCCTACTATCTAGAACCAAGGGCCCTATTCACTTAAAATTAAAATTTTTGCTAAAGCCAAGGTTTGAGCCCAAGACTTCTCCAACATTTCACAAGACACTTAACCACTCAAGCAGTCAATTATTTGTGTCATTTTCTTGCATAACTAAATACTTACGTGCAGTATCCTTGCTGTTCCCATGCTTAAGGCTTATTCCTTCTAGGCCCAAATTCGGGGCGTTACACCTCTACCAATAGATGTCGTTTTTTGACCACCTTTAAATTTACTAGCGTTCAGAGTGTAGTATTGCAATAAAAGATATATAAATAAGGCAGTATCCGCAAGTATACGAGTCCAATTGTAATATAGTAACAACGGAGTAGGTTGGACTCCGAGGATCGTACCCAAGGGAGGCTAGTGCTAGATCAATTTTATCCTAAACACCAAAAGATCTAATTAGTACTCGAAATAAGTTATAGTACAAAAATATAAATAAAAGGAGTTTTTAATATTTTTATAATAATAAAACATAATATAATATAATAATGAAATAAATATCAAGAGATTGAGAAAGTAGAATTAATCAAATCTAATTATAGGTGATTAGCTCTCTTTGGTAATCTTCATCAACTGTCTCTTTTGGTTCCTATAATGAAATAAATATCAAGATATTGAGAAAGTAGAATTAATCAAATCTAATTATAGGTGTTTAGCTCTCTTTTGTAATCTTCATCAACTGTCTCTTTTGGTTCCTTATCAATCAACTAGTCGCTATCCCAGTAGGATCTTCTAATCTTCCACTAAAATAACAATTCGGAAGTACTACTTATCTTCTGACCTCACAGTCTAGACTGGCTTGGGGTGAAGGTGTTCACAGATAGGCCATACCAATTTTGTGTTAATTATTAACTTGGTGACTTCCTAGGGTTATCAGGCCTAGGGTTTAGGTTCTTCCTCTCCCAAACATTTGATCCGTTGAGTAACCCTACAAAACAGTTAATAGATCATACATCCACTCGCTAATCCCCCATAAAAGGATTAGTTCCTCATTGTTTTCATATACAATCTAGAATCGATACAAAGAGTAAACATGTTAAACGAATCGAAAGTATAGAGTTAAGAAAATGCCTGATTTGTATTAAGAATGAAAGAAAATACACAACGTTAGATTATCTCCACAAATCTTATCTCTCGAGAAAAACAAAGAACAAATTGGAAGTAAATCTAAATCCTAAGAAAAGAGAAAAACTAAACTGAAATTAAAAGAGAAATTCTAAGCTAAGTAATTTTCGTCCCTAATGTGTGACAAATGAGCCTATTTATGGATTTCAAGTGATCATTGTCCTTAACCCTAGGTTAGCTGACGTTCCCAAGCTTTAAGTTTGACTGTGAGACCAACACGTCCCCTAGCTTAATTCTCATCCAAAGTTGATGTTGCAGCACACCAAGACCTATGTCGTGACATAGGAGTCAATATACTCATCTTGGGATGTCTTCAGGGGTATGTCACGACATCAAAGGTAATCTCATGATTTCTCCATTTTACTCCCTATGTTGCGACATTGATCATTTCCTGCTGTGACATAGTGACCAGTATCAGTTTAGTACGCCTTCTAATGGTCTCCTACATACTTACAATGTTACGAATATACTACACATAGGGCACTAGATTCGACAACAACTTGACCATGTTGAACCCATAGCATATTGATTAGCTTTAACCCCCGAACTAGAAATAATGATACTTAGGAGATATCAATCTGGTCTGACACACATTATAACACTTGAGGAGATTCAACCAGAGCTAGACTTGACCTATGAAGAAAATCCTATTAATATTTTGGCCTGAGAAATCAAGAAACTTAGGAATAAGAGAATACCTTTGGTTAAGGTGCTTTGACGTAACCATAAGGTTAAGGATGCTTGTAACACCCTATACCCATCTCGATTGTCAGGTCCAGGTATCAAGTGCCACTATTAAATCGAATAGTTTTAAAAGATTTCTAAACTATTACTTTCAGAATTTGTCAATACTAAATTACACATCCATTACTACTAATCAACTCTTACCCAATTCCATAGATGACAATAGATATAAAAAAATTTAATTTCAATTCAATTCTATTCTATTCCATATAGTACCAATTTCTTACAGTCATTCTTCCTTACTAAACTTGAATACATATTTACAAATTGTAACTTAATATTATTCTATAGGCACACAAATTTAATCCCCAAGATCCAGCTTTGTCAAACACAAGAGGCCATAGCCTGCCAAATCTAGAAGCTCACTGAATCTGTCTCCAGTTGTGAGACTACGTACAATTCCTTAAAGATGGTATCTAAAGAGAGGATACACTAGCTGGAGAGCCAAATAAATTCCTTAGAGGAACAATGCATGGTTGACTTGGAGAGGGTACAGAAGGAAAACAATAAAGCCCTAGAACGATATAAGGTAGAAAACACAGGGGATAACAAATTATATTCCCAACTTGAGATCCAACCATACTCTACATGCCTAAGTTATCGTGGGACCTTTTGATGTGAGCCAATTGAAACTCGGCTACATGCGCCAGCTCACTAACGTTGATTTGGGCTTTTGATATGATGAATCATTCTAGTGCTGAGTGGGAAGAGTTCAAAAAAACTGTAAGGAATTTGACAACCTCTTATTCTCACCCAAGCCAACCACCCCTATAACATGCCAAACCCGATCTTATAGGAGGATTCAAATGTGACGTGTCACTTCTTAGAAATCATTATCTTAAATTATTTTTGGCTTAAACATTATAAAACTATAGTGTTTGAAATAAACCTTTAATAAAATATAGAGAATAAAGTATAAGCCAAGTGGCGTATAGAATTTCAGTAATACGTTTTATCAACGAAAAAATAAATATACTTCTAAATTATTCCATAAATTTTAATAAAACTTCATTGAGTCATAGTTCTTCAACTTGAGTCTTAATTACAATTTCTTTCCAAAATACAATCAGACATCACCCCGATCACCATGTATAATACAAAATAATAGAAGTCTCACAATAGCAGATGTTTTCTAGCATAGTCTAATAGAATGTCTTCCTTCAACAGTTAGCCTGAGAAGGAAAAGGGAAATGGGGTAAGTTCAAAAGAACTTAGTGAGTTCCACAAGAAGTCTTGTCAATAACCACTAATATTTCAAACAAATCATATCATAGAGTCAAACACTATCACACAATTTTTCAGATGGCGAGTACCATACACAGACAATCTATATGCCAATTTACTATTCCTTTGGTGCATACATTATGCCTATATGACCATACAGATAAACCTTTTTCATGTCAACTACGTACTCAAATCCTTAGTCAGATTCATATCATATATTCCATTCATATTCTTTTCTTTATATCCTTTGGTGTGATTTTCCAATCTAGTTTGCAACTTACATTTGCCTTATCAGAGGCTACACAACTATTTTCATGTATTTATTTGTCAGTTCAATGTACATTCTATTGAAGGCATCACCATAAATATTTCTCCTTAACATCATTTCCATGATTCAAACCATAACATTCTTGTCAAACATCATTTCCATCATTTCCATCATTTCCATGACTTAAGCATGAAGAATGGTTCTTAACAAAATAATAAACAAATCTATGAAACTATAGATTTAACGACTTCACCAAAACATCTAGCATGGCGTATGCTTACCAAAACAATTCGCCAAACTACAGATCTCATGAAAACACAGGCTTCACCATTCAGTATGTACACAATATCCCATACTTAGCCATAACGAATACTTTACTTACTCAGAACTACACTTAGTATAATAAATAATAACCACAAATAAAGGACTTCAACAGGCGAGCTATTGTAACCCCTGCTTTTAACACCCCTAACATATTTCCGTCGCCGGAATAAAGTTATGGAGCATTGCTGGAACTTTCAGAACATTTGCAGATAAATCATGTCAATCACTGTTCATTTTTCGAGATTATTCAAAACGTCCCTTAATTGGACCCTTGAGGCCCAATATGAACATTAAAATAAAATTGGGACCTAATTGAAAACTCTAAGAATTTTTTGCAACATTTCAAAAATTTTCAAAGTTACAGGGCTCACACGCCCGTGTGGTCCCAGGGACACGCTCTTGTGACCCTGGAACATGCCCATGTTGTGGGCCGTGTTCGACCCTGTGTAACTCTCTAACTTGTGCACACGGCCATGCCACACGCCCATGTACTATGCCGTGTGTTTAATTAATTTCTTTCAAAATTAAGTACAGGTTTCACACAGCCAAGACACACACCCGTGTTCTAGGCCGTGTACCACACACGGCTGAGACACACACCCGTGTCTTTGCATGTGTGCTCAATTCTGAGCATTTTATTTTCTCGAATTTAAAGGGGACACATGGCCTAACCACACGCCCAAGTACCAGGTCGTGTGTCACACACGGTCTAGACACACTCCCATGTGTTTGCCCGTGTAGACAAAATAAAGCCATTTCTAGCTTCATTTCTCACCCAAAATCACACCAACGACCTGCAATTAAACTTACAGCCAATTACCAACCATTTCAAGCATTCAAATTAAGCAAACTCTATCATTCAACATGTCATATCATTACATGCATACATGTTTATAATCTTACCTTGGTATATTCCATATGATAGGCATAATTTGAACAACCATTTAACATGTATATAGCTACCATAGTATGACATTACAAGTATATCAAAAACAACCATTACTAGCCATTCCAATGGCTAGATTACAAACCGCATATTTAAGCCATCTATGGCCAAATTAGCCTATACATGCCATTATACCAAAATCATTTTACAATATATACCCAAAATAAGCTAGTGGATAGTGTGATGATGCTCCAATGATCTCTAACCTTCACGAGCTTCCGAGCACTATAAAATAGGGAAAAATAAAATAGAGTAAGCATTACATGCTTAGTAAGTTCGTATAACGGAAACTAAACTTACCAATCCTGTTTATTAAATTTAAGCATACAATATCATGTTTTCCATCAACTTTGCAAAATTGCCTAAACACATGCATTCAATCAAACATGATAGTCACAAAATTTTCATATACATCAAGTAAGCATAGATGAGCTCATCATGCAATATTCTTTCAAGACATTATCATTTCATCTCATAATTTTCTCATCATGCCAAGAGTTTTGCCCGTTCAATCACTGAAATTCTGATGGATACTCGAGTAGTACACTCAAGGTGTACAATTCAGTAACCTATCAATTATTATTCAAGAGTACCCTTTAGGGCATTTAATCAAAGAACACACTCTCAAGCCACATATTGTAACACCCCAAACCCAGCCCAGACGTTATGGCTGAATTTAGCGCATCACATTAAAGTGTTTTAACGAAAACCTTGTTTTCATTGAAAACCCTTCCGTGAAATATGAAACCTTAGTTCACTTATAAAAAAAATTATCTTTTCAGTTGCGAAAGCTTTGTTCAAAACATTTACTTGAAGAAAATTTATCATTTAAAAATTTAGTTGCGAAAACATAGTATATAATAACTATGGTTTAGAAAATTCATGTTCAACTTCTCGTAATTCCAACGCATAAAAATGATAAACCAAATAATAACAAAAGGGAAAGCCTTATTACAATCCAGTCTATAATCACTTAATAAGTCAGAAACTAAATGCTTAAAAACAAACAAGTCCAAGTTGTCTTGCTAGCCGGCCACCCTGAGTCCCTCCAAACATCGAACCTCCTATTGAGCATTACCTGAGAAAAATAAAAGAGGGGGTGAGTTTTCGCAAACTCAGTGTGTACACCTTCGTCGAGTAACAAGCATTCAATAATCACCATACTTGAAACATGCAATGCAATGCAATGCAGTGCAATATAACCCACCCCAATAATCCATCCGTTACACTTCAGCTCCATCCCTCGGTACAGTTCATGTAGGGATATAAATATCGACCCACCCAACCGATACACTTCAATAGTAGCCCGGTTGTGGAACTACCTTTATTGCAGCAAGCTGCTATTCATATAATGGGCTTAAAAAGCCTTCGATAGATCCACGGTCGTCAAGCGACCATGTGATCCTCAAAGACTTCCTCCGTTCTAAAATTCCCAACCTGTATGCAACCTAAGTAGAATATCATATGTATCAATGTCACATCCATAAAACTTACATTCAACACCTAGGAGTATTTTGGTAACTTTCTCTTTCTTTATGATTTTCACTTACCTTGGCTCGTTAACAAATTCCGTGAGCTAAGATGAACGAATACTATGCACCAGGTAGGATTCCAAAGAAGAGGAGGTGAGTCATTAAGACCGCTTAAGTACCAAGCTCTCCCTAGATCCAATCCTAGACATGTATATACCCGTTGCCACACCTTAACCCTTTGACTTGTCCATAGTCACAATTAATTAATTAAGTTTTATGTAGTCATCATATACTAGGCCCAAAACCCCTTTACAAAGCCCAGTCAAATTCACATACTTGTACATGGCCCACTAGGCCCAATCACATTCATATGGCCCATTAGGCCCAAATCACCTATATATGTCCCATTAGGCCCAAATCACTCTATACACATGCTCACATACGAATTTTTATCACATAGCATCAATTTATCAATTTTCCCTATTATGGGCCCAATAGCCCATCAAGCCCATTAAGCCTACTCAGGCCCGGTTGGCCAGATCACAGCCCAAGTTCATGGAATCGTCCATGGGGCCTCAGACAACCTATCGATTTCCCCTTACGATCGTTCGCGCACTCGTACGTCTGTCGTATCCAAACTTTCAGCTTTTCGACATTTCGGCTTTTGCCTATCTGCTTGTGTGTGCAATGTATGTACACACCTAGTAAGCAAGCGTGCTGCGATTCCCTTAGTCACCAACCTACAAATGATATCACCCTTCAATTAATCACATGCTTAATACATATCTTTACTACAACCGAAACCTCACCTTTCACCTTACCTTGCGTGACAAGTATAACAACCCCTTCTTTAATCACTAACCATGATCAACACCTAGAACAATGGATGATTCGTATCCAACACAAGTCCCTCTTACCTTAACTATGACCATTCAGCCAACTCAGGTTAAAAGTACTTACCAAAGTTTCTTAACTGAAAGCAAATCGACAGGGATCCAAAGATCGAGATTCGATACCTATTCTTACCCAAAACCAATTAGAAGGAGTGAGGATTTGTATATTCGATACTTAGCAATAACTGATTTTGAGAGTAAATACTTACACTAGAATTGACCGAATGGAGGGGGTACTATCAGCACTAAGAGTATTCTGCCAAGAAAGTGTTCTGCCCTTACGATATGTATGGTAAGAAAGAGGTTATTCAGCACCAAGGAAATCGAGAAAAATTTAGCTAAACCAACAATGAATCAAAGACCTGAGTTGAGGAAGAATAGCAAATCGACACAGAAAAGAAAGAAGGAAGCAAAGGTTTTCAGCTTTTTGAATCTTGAAGAGAAAAGGGTTTCCGATGAAGTGAGAGAGATTTCGGCATTAGCCTGGCAACCTTGCATTTGGCACCTACTTATAGCCCTTATAGCTGAATTGTCTGACCCTCAATTCCCCATTCGGCTCCATCACTTCTCCCTTCTCATCTCCTCGTTTTTCTCCCTGATAACCCCTTGATCCTTTCCTCAATTTTCTCTTCTGAACACTCCCCTTAGAGTCCATCTTCACTCCACTTCCAATCTTCTAGAAGGCCAAAATTAAACTTATAAAAATACTAAGCTAGGATTCAAACCTTGGATCTTTTTGCTAGCAACTAATGCCACCTCCTTGCACTCTAAGTGGCATCACTTAGCCACTCCACCACAAGGCTTTTTGATGCCATTTTCCCCTATCTTTATTTAAAAGCCCAACAACTTACCATCAGGGTTCCTTTTAATTATTAACGCATAACTTTCTTTTCCCCTAAGTTTGAACTTAAACCTTAGCCAAGACATATTGTATTACAGGATTACCAGTCCAAGCTAAATCCATTATGTAACGTATGCTCAAAAGAGCTCAATTAGGATTACTAGTCTAGGCTAAACCCTAATTGTAACATATGCTCGAGAGAGATTATATCAAGATTATCTATCTGGCTAAATTCATTCTATAATGAGATCGATAGGATTACTCGTTTGAGCTAAATCCTGACAGCAACAAATGTAGAACCTCATTCATTTCGGGAAAGCATATAAATTCATCAGAATTCAATATTCAAACGAGACTTTACCCTTTTCCAGTTTCTGAACATGTATTCAACTCTTCATCATAGCAATCAAATAATTCACATCAATATAAGTCACATTCCATACAAACACAACCTTCAATTTAACCTATTTACATGCTCGATTAAGTTACACGAACTTACTTCAACACTGGTTCGCGTATAAAACCTACTAATTCGAAACATTTTCTTTTCCTCGATCTAACCTCGAATTTGTGTTGTCTGGATCTATATAAATAACTTTAATCATCAATTTCACACATTCCATATTTATTTGGACTCAATTTACGTCCTAGGAAAATTTACCCTAACTTTTCCATAAATTCCAATTTCGTCCTTAGGCTCGGAAAATAAAATTTATGCAATTTACTCCCGAATCCAAGCCTAACCAAAATTTTTATATAGAATTTATAGCACATATTTCCTATAAAGTTTAGAATTTTTCATCAATTTTTAGAACTTTACATTTTAGTCCCTGAATCATGTTTTCACCAAAAATCACTTTGTAGATGTTGTTTATTTATCAACAGCCTTTCATTTTCTGGCACAAATTTTAAATTTTCAGCATATACATCCATGACCTAATCATACCTTGATAACTTTTCAAATTGATCCTCCAAATAGATAGATTAAGCTATCCTGGTTTCAAAAATATAAAAATTACTAAAAACGGGACAAGGAAACTTACCCAATTAAGCCATGAAAGTTTCTTCTCTCTCCTAGTGTTTCCATGTATTTTTGGGCAAGAAGATGAGAAAATAAGATGATATTGCAAGAAGATGAGAAAATAAGATGATATTTTCTTTATTTTATCTTTTAATTAATTAAATTATTTCAAATTCTAATTTATTCCTTGCCCTTTTTCTAAATTTCCATCGATGAGTCACTAAAATATCTACATACTTTTCTTTAATGGTCTAATTATCATATAAGGACCTCAAGTTTTGAATTCCATAGCTATTTAATCCTTCTAGCTACTAGAATACAACTTTTGTATTTTATGCGATTTAGTACATCTCGTAATTAAGCACTAAATCAATAAAATTTTATTATCAAAATTTTCACATGGCATTCCTAACATATTACGAACCATGTAATAAAATAAAAGTAAACTATATTTTTGAATCGAATTTGTTGTCCCGAAATCACTGTTTCGATTTCATTGAGAAATGGGTTATTACAACTCTCCCCCCTTTAAGGATTTTTGTCCTCGAAAACTTTACCAGTAAAAAGATTCGGGTATTGCTTCCTGGTAGTATCCTCCAGTTCCTAGGAAGCCTCTTCTATACCGTGTCATTGTCAAAGAACTTTTACTAAAGCTACATTTTTATTTCTTAACTCTTTTGTTTCCCTAGCTAAGATTTTGATTGGTTCTTCACTATATGTCATATCAAGTTGAATCTCTACCTCTATCATAGAGATAACATGTGAAGGATCGGATCGATACAGCTGTAGCATAGACACATGAAAAACATTATTAATCCAATCAAGTTCTGGTGGTAAAGCTAACCGATATGCAACCAGTCCGATTCTTTCTGTAATCTCATATGGTCCAATGAATCGTGAGTCAGTTTTCCTTTACGACCAAACTAGAGAAATTTCTTCCAGGGTGATACTTTCAAGAATACCTTGTCACCGATTTGAAATTCTATTTCTTTTCATTTCAGATAAGCATAAGATTTTTGACGATCAGAGGCTGCTTTCAAACTGTCCCAAATTACTTTCACTTTTTCCTTGATTTCACGGACTAAGTCAACTTTGTGTAATTTTTTCTCACTGAGTTTTGCCCAATACAATGGAGTTCTACACTTGTGACCATACAAAACTTCATACGGTGCCATTCTGATATTGGACTGATAATTGTTATTGTAAGCAAATTCAACTAATGGTAAATACTTTTCTCAGTTACCTTCAAACACAGGTATACAACATCGAAGCATATCTTCTAAGATCTGTATTACATGTTCAGATTGACCATCTTTCTATGGATGAAATGTAGTGCTAAAGTGTAACTGAGTACCCAGAGCTTCTTGCAATTTGCTCTAGAATAAAAATTTAAACCGAAGGTCTCTATCTAAAATAATGGAGACAGGTGCTTCATGCAATCTAATAATCTCAGAGACATATAATTCAGCCAATCTGTCCAAAGAATAATCCATACATACTGGAATAAAGTGTGTAGACTTTGTCAACTGACCAACAATCACCCAAATGACATTTTTCTTCTTTAGAGATAGGGGTAACCTCGATACGAACTCCATGGTAATTCTTTTCCATTTCCATTCTAGTATCATAACTGGTTGTAATAGTCTAGAAGGCAACCGATATTCAGTTTTTACTTGCTGACATATCAAACATTTAGACACAAACTCAGAAATATCTCATTTCATTCCCGGCCACCAGTACATCTTTTTCAGATCATTATACATTTTATTACTACCAGGATGAATAGACATGTTACCATTATGAGCTTCATTCTAAATCTTCTATACTATTTCTAAACTTTTCAATAGGCATACTCTTCTTCTGAATAAGAAACAATCATCGGTCCTAATCTGAAATTCTGAGTTAGGAGTCGATTCACTTTGTATCTGTTTTGCTTGCAACTTACTATCATTTTTCTGAGCTTAAGATATCTGCTGCAAAAACATTGGTCTAGCTTTTAACTCAACTATAATTGAACCATCATCAAATGATGACAATCAAGTATTCATAGCTGCCAAGGAAAATAGAGATTTCCTACTCAGAGCATCAGCAACCACATTGGTTTTACCCGGATGATAATTAATAACCAAATCATAATCTTTCAATAACTCAAGCCACCTGTGCTGTCTCAAATTCAAATCTTTCTGTGTCATCAAATATTTTAGACTTTTATGATCAGTGAATATATAACATTTTTCACCAAACAGGTAATGCTACCAAATTTTCAATGCAAACACTATGGTTGCCAATTCAAGATCATGTGTCGGGTAGTTTCTTTCATGTGGTTTTAGCTATCTTGAAGCAGAGGCTACTACATTACCTTCTTGCATCAAAACACAACC
Source organism: Gossypium longicalyx (assembly GCA_025698465.1). Classification (NCBI taxonomy): domain Eukaryota; kingdom Viridiplantae; phylum Streptophyta; class Magnoliopsida; order Malvales; family Malvaceae; genus Gossypium; species Gossypium longicalyx. The sequence continues at coordinate 58,751,528 of CM046998.1, forward strand.
CAAACCATTCAATGATGTATCACTGTAAACCATAAATTCCTTACTTGATTCTGGCTGAACTAACACTGGAGCTTTTGTCGATAAAGCTTTTAATCTGTCAAAACTCTGCTGGCATTTATCAGTCCACTCAAATTTCACATCTTTTTATAATAGACGGGTCATCGGAGAAGCTATCATTGAAAATCCTTTTATAAACCTCTGATAATAAGCAGCTAGTCCCAGAAAACTTCAGACTTTAGACACATTCTTTGGTGGCTTCCAGGTAATAATGGCTGAAATTTTATTTGGGTCCACTCTGACACCTTCAGCAGATACTATATGCCCAAGGAAACTAACTTCCAATAGCCAAAATTCACATTTACTAAATTTGGCATATAATTGTTTCTATGTAGATACACGATTGTCAAATGCTCTGCATGTTCATTTTCATCTAGGGAGTAAACCAAAATATCATCTATAAATATCACCACAAACCTATCTAAATATGCACTAAAAATTCTATTCATCAAATCCATAAACATGCAGGTGCATTTGTCAAACCGAATGGCATCACAAGAAACTCATAGTGTCCATACCTAGTTCTAAAAGCTGTCTTTGGGACATCTGAATCTTTTACCCGTAGTTGATAATAACCAGAACGGAGATCAATCTTTAAAAATACAATGGCATATTTTAGCTGGTCAAACAAGTCATCAATACGAGGCAATGTATACTTGTTCTTTATTGTAACTTTATTGAGCTGTCTGTAATCAATGCACAGCCTCAAAGATCTGTCTTTCTTCTTTACAAATAGAACTGGCGCACCCCAAGGTGAGAAACTAGGTCAAGCAAAACCTCTATCCATTAATTCTTGCAACTGTACTTTTATCTCTTTCAACTACGTAGAAGCCATTCTATAAGGTGCTATAGGTATCGGTGTTGTACCCGAAATAAGATCTATAGAGAATTCCACTTCTCTATCCGGTGGTAAACAAGGTAATTCTTCTGGGAATACATCAGGAAATTCACATACAACCGGCACTAACTGAATCTTTGACTCAGATACTTTAGTATCCAACACATATGCGAGATAAGTATCAGAGCCCTTTCTAACATATTTTTGTGCTGATATTACTGAAATCACATTAGGTAATCCATCCAGTTTATCAGATTCAACATGAAGTAATTCACCACTTTAACATTTCAACATAATATATTTTTGTTTACAGTTCACCACTGCATCATATTGGGTTAACCAATCCATTCCCAAAATCACATCAAATTCATCAAATGGCAATAACATCAAGTAAGCCAGAAAGCAATAACCTTTTATTATTAACGAACAGTTTTTACAGGCTTTATCCACCATAACACACTGGCCCGGGGGGTTTGAAACTTTAACCACAAATTCAATGAATTCAACAGGTAAATTTTTAACAGACACTAAGTTTGTGCAAATGTATGAATGTGTGGAACCAGGATCAATCAAAACAGTAATATCAGTATCAAGTAGAGGAAATGTACCAGTAATGACATCCGGTGTAGAAGCATCTTCTCTAGCATGAATAGCATATGTTCTTACAATAGTTCGTGCCTCAGATTTAACTGTTTTATCTCTGGTAGTACCTCGACTACCACTAACATTGCCGGAGTGACGGGGTGGTCTGCCTCTCGAAACAGGATTACTCGACTTTGGAGCTGGTTCTATTTCTTTTTCAGCTCTTTCTGGACAATCTTTAAGAAAATGGTCAAATGAACCACATCGGTAACAAGCTCCACTTCTCAAACGACATTCTCCAAAATGAAATTTGTTTTAATGCTTGCACTTTGGTTTGGGATTACAGACACTACCCACACTGGTTACAGATGGCGATAAAGACCTTGGGTTAGAGTGTTGAGAGCCTCGCTCTTTTCCAGAATACCCCATAGAGGCACTAACACGATCATAATACTTTTTTATTTTCTTAGAAGCAGATGCTTGTGACTTACTCATAATTCTTTTTCCAGAAACCCTCTTTCTTTTCTTTACTCAATTCCTCAGCTTTGTGTGCTCGATTTGCTAACACTGCAAATTCCCTTATTTCAAGAATTTTGATCAATAACTTGATATCTTCATTTAAACCCTCTTCAAAGCCTTTACACATCTCAGCCTCGGTTCGAACCCATTCTCTGGCATATTTGATCAACCGAACAAATTCTCATTCATACTCAGATACAGTCATGTCTCCTTGCTTGAGTTCTAAAATTTTTTTCTTTTTTTGATCCATAAATCTCTGACTAACATATTTCTTTTTGAATTCAGCCTGGGAGAATTCCCATGTAACGTTCTCTCTCGGTACAATTGAAGTTATGGTATTCCACCAATGATAAGTTGTATCTCTCAGTAGAGATACTGCACATTTCTGACATTCAGTAGGTGTACAAGATAATTTATCAAAAACCCATATGGTATTTTTCAACCAGAATTCAGCCCTTTCTGGATCATCATCTACGGTAGCTCTAAATTCTTCTGCCCTATGCTTATGAATTTTATCTACCGAAGGCTTACTTGTTCTAGCAGGTTCAGCACCCAATGGTACCTCATAATCGGTTGAAGAGCAGGTGGGGGAGGTCGTTGTACAGCAGGGTTTGTTCTTAAGTACTTGATAAACCTTTCATTCATTAATTTAAAGAAGGCTTGTTTTGCCTCCTCACTTTGGCCCTCAGATTGGGGCCTTTCACTACCAGATGCAGATGTGACTCTTTGAACTAAAGCTAAAGTATTGCTACCAGCATTCTTGGATTCAGCTCCAGCTTGGTTGGATGACATTACTATATGAAAAACACATTTAAAATGATCAGGAGATATCACATTATAATGAATTATATAATGGCATGTATAGCTAAACTCGTGTTTGCTACATTAAATTTGAGAATCAGCTAAACTGTAGCTCTAATACCATTAAATGTAACACCCCTCACCCGTATTCGTTGCTGGAATAGAGTTATGGAGCATTACCGGAACTTTAAGAACATTTATAGATAAATCATGTTAATCACTGCTCATTTTTGAGATTATTCAAAACATCCCTTAAATGGAAACTTGAGGCCCAAAATGAACATTAAAATCAAATCAGGATTTAATCAGAAACTCTAAGAATTTTTTGCGAAATTTCAAAAATTTTCAAAGTTACAGGGTTCACACGCCCGTTTGGTCCAAAGGACATGATCGTGTGACCCTAGGACACGCCCGTGCTGTGGGTTGTGTTCGACCTTGTGTAACTCTCTGACTTGTGCACACAACCATGCCACACACCCGTGTGCTAGGCCATGTGGTTAATTAATTTCTTTTGAAATTAGGTGCAAGCTTCACATGGCCAAGACACACGCCCATATCTCTGCCTGTGTGCTCAATTCTGAGCATTTTATTTTCTCGAATTTAAAGGGGATGCATGGCCTAACCACACGCCCAAGTACCAGGCCGTGTGTCACATACGGTCTAGACACATGCCCATGTGTTTGCCTGTGCGGACAAAATAAAGCCATTTCTAGCTTCATTTCTCACCCAAAATCATACCAATGACCTGCAATTAAACTTACAGCCAATTACCAACCATTTCAAGCATTCAAATTAAGCCAACTTTATCATTCAACATGTCATATCATTACATGCATACATGTTTATAATCTTACCTTGGTATATTTCATACGATAGGCATAATTTGAACAACCATTTAACATGTATATAGCTACCATAGTATGACATTACAAGTATATCAAAAACAACCATTACTAGCATTTCCAATGGCTAGATTACAAACCGCATATTTAAGCCATCTATGGCCAAATTAGCCTATAAATGCCATTATACCAAAATCATTTTACAATATATACCCAAAATAAGATAGTGGATAGTGTGATGATGCTCCAATGATCTCCAACCTTCACGAGCTTCCGACCACTATAAAATAGGGGAAAATAAAACAGAGTAAGCATTACATGCTTAGTAAGCCCGTATAACAGAAACTAAACTTACCAATCCGGTTTATTAAATCTAAGCATCCAATATCATGTTTTCCATCAACTTGACAAAATTTCCTAAACACATGCATTCAATCAAACATGTTAGTCACAAAATTTTCATATACATCAAGTAAGCATAGATGAGCTCATCATACAATATTATTTCAAGACATTATCATTTCATTTCATAATTCTCTCATAATGCCAAGAGTTTTGTCCATTCAATCACTGAAATTCTAATGGATTCTCGAGTAGTACACTTAAGGTGTACAATTCAATATCCTGTCAATTCTTATTCAAGAGTATCCTTTAGGGCATTTAATCAAAGAACACATTCTCGAGCCACATATCATATTACGGGATTACCAGTCCAGGCTAAATCCATTATGTAACGTATGATCAAAAGAGCTCAATTATGATTACTAGTCTAGGCTAAACCCTAATTGTAACATATGCTCGAGAGAGATTATATTAGGATTACTCGTCCGGGTTAAATCCTTTCTATAATGAGATCAATACGATTACTCATTTGCGCTAGATCCCATCAGCAATAAATGTAAGACCTCATTCATTTCGGGAAAGCACATATATTCATTAGAATTCAATATTCAAATGAGACTTTACCTTTTTTCCAGCATTTCCGAACATGTATTCAATTCTTCATCATAGCAATCAAATAATTCACATCAATATAAGTCACATTCCATACAAACACAACATTCAATTTAACCTATCTACATGCTCGATTAAGTTACACAAACTTACCTCAACACTAGTTCGCGTATAAAATCTACTAATCTGAAACCTTTTCTTTTCCTTGATCTAACCTCGAATTTGTGTTGTCTGGATCTATATAAATAAATTTAATCATCAATTTAACACATTCCATATTTATTTGGACTCAATTTATGTCTTAGGCAAAATTACCATTTTCCCCCAAACTTTTCCATAAATTTCAATTTCGTCCCTAGGCTTGGAAAATGAAATTTATGCAATTTACTCCCTAATCCATGCCTAACAAAATTCCAATATAAAATTTACAGTACATATTTTCTATAAATTTCAAAATTTTCCATCAATTTTTGCAACTTTACATATTAGTCCCTAAATCATGTTTTCATTAAAAATCGCATTGTAAAAGTTGTTTATCTATCAACAACCTTTCTTTTTTTTACCATAAATTTCAAATTTTCAGCATATACATCCATGACCTAATTTCCATACCTTGATAACTTTTCAAATTGATCCTCCAAATAGATAGATTAAGCTATCCTGGTTTCAAAAATATCAAAATTACTAAAAACGTGACAATGAAACTTACCCAATTAAGCCATTAAAGTTTCTTCTCTCTCTCCTAGTGTTTCCATGTATTTTTGGGGAAGAAGATGAGAAAATAAGATAATATTTTCTTTTTTTCCATCTTTTAATTAATTAAAGTATTTCAAATTCTAATTTAGTCCTTGCCCTTTTTTCTAAATTTCCATGGGTGAGTTGCTAAAATATCTACATACTTTTCTTTAATGGTCTAATTATCATATACGGGCATCAAGTTTTGAATTCCATAGCTATTTAATCCTTCTAGCTACTAGAATATAACTTTTGCATTTTATGCGATTTAGTCCATCTCGTAATTAAGCACTAAATCGATAAAATTTTATTATCAAAATTTTCACATGACATTCCTAACATATTACGGACCATGTAATAAAATAAAAATAAATTATATTTTTGGATCGGATTTGTGGACCCGAAATGTAACAATCTAGTTTTGACCCTAGTCGGAATAGTGGTTTTGGGACCACAAATCTGAGTCAGAGAAATGTTTTAATATTATTTTCTGTGCCTAAAGTATATGAATTTATGTCTGTGAAAGTTTTGTATGAAAATTTAATCGTTTGTTTGTTTAATTTTGAAAAAAGGGTCTAGTCGTATAAAACGTAAAAGTTGCTTGCTACTTGTTAAAAGTACCTATTTAATTTGGATTTGTGAATGAGAGGTCCTTATGTGGTTATTTGACCATTCAAAGTTTGAATGGACATAAAAGGGCATGTGTTAGGTGAATGAATAATTTTATAACAAAGGGCAAAATTGTCATTTAGTTAATATGTTAATATTAATAAAACAAAAGCATGAAAATGGCCATTATCATCTTGTTCATGCCAAAATTGAAGAAAGATAAGCTAGGTTTTGTGTTTTAACATTCGGCCATTGAAGAACTTGATTAAGGTACGAGTTTTGTTCTATTTTCGATAATTTCTACGTTTTTGTAATCGTTGCTTCGCATACTATCAAGCCCATGTCTCAATTTCTTATTTTCATGATGATTTTGAAATGTGGCATGGATGAATTCATGAGTTTTATGTTGTTATATGATGAAATATGAAAGTTGAATGTTGGATTTATATGTTTTATCTTTGGATTTTAGGTGATTTTGAGTAAAATGGGCTAAATTGTAAAAATTGTAAATTGAAGGACTAAAATGTTAAATAAATGTAAGGTATGGACTTGTGTGAGAGCTATAAAAATTCGGCTAAGCTTGTGTACAAGAAAATTATGTGTATTTTGTGATTTTGTGAATTAGAGACTAAAATGTCAAAATGTGAAAATGTAAGGGCTAGTTTGCAAAATGCCTTAATTGTGTGTATTATAGATTGGTTTGAATGATTTAGTGAATAAAAAGGTTAATTTTGAATACATATAGATAAAGAAAAGATGAATTCAGACTTAGACTGAGGGAAGTCGAAGATTATAGAGTAAACAATCTAAGTTGACAATTCCGAGTATGAGGTAAGTTCGTACATAAAACATGAAGTTATAAGTATATTTTGATGCTTTGATTATACATAGGTTATATATATTTATTTTGGATGAGTATGATGATAAATCAATTATATTTGGCACTAAGTGTGCGATATAAAATAGCTTCGGCTACATGAGGCACTAAGTGTGCGATCTCGATATAGCTTCGGTTAATTCAGATGGCACTAAGTGTACGGAGTCATTATAGCTTCGGCTAATCCGTAAAGCACTAAGTGTGCGGAGGTTTAAAGTATGAATAATTTTCGAAAAGTCTTAAAATATTCGAATGAGAGGTGAGAATGAAAATGAATGAATTTGGGAAGGGTCAGGTACGTTTAATACTTATGTGGTAGACGACATTATGTACATAAAGTTCATTGAATTGGTATAAGCATATGGATGGTGTTGGTATAGAATTGATAGATGAATTGAGAATTTATAAATACTTATGTGTTGATGTTTTATATTTTATATAATGTTGATGATTTTTGGTATGAGCTTATTAAGCTTCTGAAAGCTTACATGGTGTGTGTTTGCATTGTTTTATAGTTATCGAAGCTACTGTGAGCTCGGGGATCTTCAAGGATCGTCACCACACTATTGAACTTCTTTTTTTGGTATTTTGAAAGTGTACATATTAAAGTATGGCATGTATAGGCTAGAAGTTGTGGGATTATGTTTTGTGATGTATATATTTAGCCATGTGATATGGCTAGTTTGTGTTTGAACTATAGTTTGATAATAGTATATGATATGGATTGATAATGTATAATTGTGGTATGTTTTTGGTTGGCCAAAATAAATGGTCAATTTTGGCAAGTTTTTGGTAAGTTTTAGCCATGAGATTGAGTGATGATATTGGAAGTATTGGAGTTTATGTTTTAGTATGACTATGGCATGGATTTGGTATGATTTGGTTGATGAATTAAGGATAGAATTGATTAATAATAAAATAGTATGAATGATATTGTATTTAGCTATGAATTGGCTAAAATTATTGTGCATATATATTGTAGTTTTGGTGCTTGTAGGTTTGACCCAAATTGGGGTGGCAAATTGACTATTCAAATGGCCTATTTTTGTCCACACTGGTAGAGACACGGACATGTGTCTCAGCCATGTCGGACATACGGTCATGTTGTATGGCCGTGTGTCCCCTGGGGTACCCTACAAATGTAAGTTAGTCTTGGGCACGGCCAAGGCACATGGGCATGTGGCTAGCCATGTGACCTAAGTCAGTTTCGACCATAGTCAAGGCACACGGGCGTGTCTTGTGGCTGTGTGTGCAAGTTAGTATGTATGCCTTGTTTCGCCATGGTTTAGACCCACGGGTTTGTCTAATATCGTGTGATGCACACGACCTATTCGCACGGGCGTGTGACCTTTGAAAAGTTGAAAATTGTTTTTAAGTTCTAGAACTTTCACATGTTATTAATTTGGTCCTAAATGCATGATTTAGACTTTGTATGATAGTTTAAAGTTCCTATTGAATACGAATGATCTATGCTTATTGAAATGAAATGATATTTGTTATGTGATTGTTCAAATCTGAGTTATGAGTCTGGTAATGCCTTTTAAACTATTCTGGTGATGGTTACAGGTTAGAGGTGTTACATTTGGTTGATATCAGAGCCTAGTTTAGTTCTAGGACTACCATAGCGTATGTGAGTCTAGCTATACATGCCATATTTATGAACTGTGACAATGTAATGAATCCTTATATTGAAATGTGCTTTTATATAGTAAATGGATCCCAAACGAACTGTAGCTGATGATGTCGAAAGCAATGCGCCTGCTCCCGTGCAAGGGATGCTGCCATCTAATTCTCGACCGATTACGAGTAGCCGTGATGGTGAGGCTAGACAAGCCTTTTATTAGATGATGAATGATTGGTTCACCCAATATATTAGGACCAATCCAGCTGTACAATAACCTCCACCCTCAGTTAATCCTCCTCAAGCTCTTGTTATGCCACCAGTGAATCCGGCCCAGTTAAATAGATCACCAGTTGATAAAATTAGAAAATATGGGGCTGAAGAGTTATGAGCTACAACGAACGATGATGCCGAAAAATCGAGTTCTGGTTAGAGAACAGGATAAGAGTGTTTGATGAATTGTCTTTGAGTCCCGAAGAATGCATAAAATGTGTCGTTTTCCTTCTGAGAGATACGACGTACCATTGGTGGAAAACTTTGACATCTGTGGTTCCTAGTGAACGAGTTACCTCAGAATTCTTTTAAGCTGAATTTCGAAAGAAATACATTAGTTAGAGATTCATCAATCAGAAATGTAAAGAGTTTCTTGAGCTTAAACAAGGTCGTATGTCTGTCAGAGAATACGAGTGGGAATTCGTAAGATTAAGTCAGTATGCCCGTGAATGTAAAACTACAGAAGCAATAATGTGAAAAAAATTTGAAGATGGTTTGAATTAGGATATTCATTTGTTAGTCTAGATTTTAGAAATGAAAGAATTTGTTGTGCTTGTTGAACGAGCATGTAAAGCTGAAGATCTCGGGAAAGATCAAAGAAAAGCTGATTTTGAAGCTAGAGAGGTACGAAAGAGATCATCGGGCAAATCATTTCAGTCTGCATCAAAGAAATTCAGAGATGATAATAGTCGTTCAAAGGCTAATGTGGGACATTCGAACAGAGATCGTGCTAGATCGCAATTGAACCTTAAATCTCCAGCTACATCTGTTGCCAGTGTTGGTAATGCAAAGAATGAAAAACCTGAGTGTGATCAATGTGGAAGACGACATTTTGGAGAATGCTGGGGAAAAAGTAATAACTGAGCTTGTTACAGTTGTGGTTCACGAAATCACTTTATAAAAGATTTCCCATATTTAGCTGAAAAAGATAATGTTCAGAATTCGAGGCCAAGTGACAATGCACCTTGCGATAGACCTCCCAGAAATACGGGAAATGTAAGTGACAGTTAGAGAGGAACAAAATATACAATTGTTAGATCCGAGGCTCGTGCACCTGCCAGAGCCTATGCTATCCAAGCTCGTGAGGAAACTTCATCCCCAGATGTGATTACAGGTACATTCACTCTTTATGATACTTCCGTGATTGCTTTGATAGATCCTGGATCAACACATTCGTATATATGCATAAAATTAGTGAGCAGTAAGACTTTGCTTGTAGAGTCTACTGAATTTGTAATTAGAGTTTCGAACCCCCTAGGCAGATGTGTTTTAGTTGATAAAGTCTGCAAGAAGTGCTCGTTAATGTTTCAAGACACTTGTTTTCCGGCTGATTTGATGTTGTTACCTTTTGATGAGTTTGATATAATTCTGGGTATGGATTGGTTAACTTTGCGTGATACTGTTGTGAACTGCAAACGGAAAACTATTGATTTATGATGCAAGAATTATGAAATAGTCAGAATCGAATCTAGTGATTTGAATGGATTGCCTGCTTTGATATCTTCAATGAAAGCTTTAAGTATTGTGAGAAAGGGTTGTGAAGCCTATTTTGCATATGTGATTGATTCGAGAGTGTCAGAAAAAAGGGTTGAATTTGTGCTTGTTGTCTATGAGTTCTTTGATGTGTTTCCTGAAGAACTTTCAGGATTACATCCGGTTAGAGAAGTTGAATTTAGCATTGAATTGGTACCTGGTACTACTCTGATTTTGATAGCTCTGTATAGAATGGCTCTGACCTCATTAAAAGAATTAAAGTCTCAGTTGCAAGAGTTAACAGATAGAGGATTTGTTAGATTGAGTTTCTCACCTTGGGGTGCTTCGGTTCTATTCGTGAAAAAAATGGTACAATGAGAATGTGTATAGATTATCGTCAGTTGAACAAGGTGACTATCAAGAACAAGTAACCCCTGCCTCGAATTGATGATTTGTTTGATTAGTTGAAATGAGCTGTTGTGTTTTTGAAAATAGATCTGAGAACAGGTTATTATCAGTTACAAGTAAAAAACTCAGACATTTCGAAAACTGCTTTCAGAACGAGGTACGATCACTATGAATTTTTAGTTATGCCTTTCGGATTAACTAATGCAGCTGCTATCATTATGGATTTAATGAATAGAATTTTTAGACCATATCTATATCAATTTGTTGTTGTATTCATTGATGACATATTGATTTATTCACGTGATGAATCCGAACATGCTAAACATCTGAGAATAGTGCTACAGACTTTGCAAGATAAACAATTATATGCAAAGTTCAGTAAATGTGATTTCTGGTTGCGAGAAGTTGGTTTTCTGGGTCATATTGTATCAGCATCTTGTATTTGAGTTGATCAGAGCAAGATTTCAGCTATTCTTGATTGGAAACCTCTGAGGAATATCTCGGAAGTCCATAGTTTTCTAGGACTTCCTGGTTATTATAGAATATTCGTAAAAGGCTTTTCGATGATTGCAACTTCGTTAATGGAACTGCTTCAAAAAGATGTGAAGTTTGAGTGGTCCGAAAAGTGTCAAAACAGCTTTGATCAGTTGAAAACTTTGTTGACTAAAGCTCCGGTATTGGTATAACCCGAACCAGGTAAAGAATTTGTGATCTAAAGTGATGCTTCATTGATTGGTCTGGGATGTGTTTTAATGTAAGAAGGCAAAGTTATTGCTTATGCTTCGAGACAGTTGAAGCCGCATGGAAAGAACTATCTGACGCATGACCTTGAGCTAGCCGCGATTGTGTTTGCTCTATAGATTTAGCGTCACTACTTGTTCAGTGAAAAATGTCATGTATATTTTGATCATAATAGTTTAAAATATCTTATGACACAGAAAGATTTAAATATGCAATAGAGAAGATGGTTAGAATTACTAAAAGACTATGACCTTGTGATTGATTATCATCTGGGTAAAGCAAATGTTGTCGCTGATGCTCTGAGTAAAAAATCATTGTTTGCATTACATGCTATGAATGTTGATTTGGTTCTATGCGGTGATGGTTCAGTTTTGGCTGAATTGAAATCAAGACCTTTGTTCTTACAACAAATTATCGAGGCTTAGAAGATTGATAATGAGATTTTAGCTAAACGAGCTCAGTGTGATGTAGAGTCTGATTCAGAATTCAGAGTTCATAAAGATGATTGTCTTAGATTCTGAGATAGAATTTGTGTTTCGAGAAATCCAGAATTGATTCAGATAATTTTGAATGAAGCTCATAATAGTCGATTATATGTGCATCCATGTAGTACGAAAATGTACAACGATCTGAAACAACATTATTGGTGGTTTGGTATGAAGCGCGATATCTTTGAATTTGTTGTGAAATGTTTTATCTATCAGCAAGTTAAAGCTGAACATCAAGTGCCTTCTAGTTTGTTACAATCGATTACGGTTTCGGAATCAAAATGGGATAGAGTGACAATGGACTTTGTTTTGGGTTTGCCCCTATCTCTGAGAAAGAAAGATGCAATCTAGGTTGTAGTTGATCGATTAATGAAATCAGCTCATTTTATTTCGGTACGATCAGATTATTCCCTTGATAAACTAGTTGAGTTATACATTTCCAATATTGTGAGATTGCACGATGTATCATTATCTGTTGTATCAGACAAAGATCTGAGATTTACATCACGATTCTGGAAGAAGTTGCAAGATGCTCTAGGTACGAAATTGCATTTCAGTACTACTTTTCACCCGCAAACGAATGGTCAATCCAAGCTGATTATTCAAATACTTGAGGATATGTTGAGATGTTGCATTCTTGAGTTTGAAGGTTCGTGGGAACAGTATTTACCTTTGATTGAAATCGCTTATAATAACAGTTTTTAGTTGAGCATTAAAATGGCACCTTACGAGGCTTTATATGGTCACAAATGCCGTACACCTTTATTTTGGATTGAACTCAGTGAAAATAAGATATACGAGGTTGGTTTGATAAAAGAAACAGAACAGAAGGTAAAAGTGATTCGAGATATTTGAAAGAAGCTTCCGATCGTCAGAAATCTTACACAGATTTGAAAAGAAAAGACATTGAGTTTGAGATCGATGACAAAGTGTTTTTGAAGGTATCTCCATGGAAGAAAGTGCTTCGATTTGGTAGAAGAGGAAAATTGAGTCCGAGGTTCATCGGATCGTATGAGATTACCGAGCGTATTGGGCCAAAAGCATATAGATTGTTGTTGCCACCAGAGCTAGAAAAGATTCATAATGTGTTTCACATATCGATGCTTCGATGATACAGATTCAATCCTTCGCATGTGATTCCTCCGTCTGAGATTGCAATTCAGTCTGGTTAAAGAACTGCGACGTAAGAAAATTTCATTAGTAAAAGTGATTTGGCATCGACACGGAATTGAAGAGGCCACGTGGAAGCCTAAAGATGTTATGAGGCAGCAATATCTGAATCTGTTCAATGGTAAGACTTTCGGGGATGAAAGTCCCTAAGGGGGAGAATTGTAACAGTCCAGTTTTGAACCTAGTCAGAATAGTGGTTTCAGGACCACAAATTTGAGTCAGAGAAATGTTTAATATTATTTTTTGTGATTAAAATATATGAATTTATGTCTGTGAAAGTTTCATATGAAAATTTAATCGTTTGTGTGTTTAATTTTGAAAAAGGATCTAGTTGCGTAAAACGTAAAAGTTGCTTGCTACTTGTTAAAAGTACCTATTTAATTTGGCTTTGTAAATGAGAGGTCCTTATGTGGTTATTTGACCATTGAAAGTTTGAATGGACATAAAAGGGCATGTGTTAGGTGAATGAATAATTTTATAACAAAAGGCAAAATTGTCATTTAGTTAATATGTTAATATTAATAAAACAAAAGCATGAAAATGGCCATTATCATCTTGTTCATGCTGAAATTGAAGAAAGAAAAGCTAGGTTTTGTGTTTTAACATTTGGCTATTGAAGAACTTAATTAAGGTATTAGTTTTGCTCCGTTTCCGATAATTTTTACGTTTTTGTAATCGTTGCTTTGTATACTATCAAGCCCATGTCTCAGTTTCTGATTTTGATGATGATTTTGAAATATGACATGGATGAATTCATGAGTTTTATGTTGTTATATGATGAAATATGAAAGTTGGATATTGGATTTATATGTTTTGTCTTCGAATTTTTGGTGATTTTGAGTAAAATGGGCTAAATTGTTAAAATTGTAAATTGAAGGACTAAAATGTGAAATAGATGAAAGGTACAGACTTGTGTGAAAGCTATGAAAATTCCGCTAAGCTTGTGTTCAAGCAAATTATGTGTATTTTGTGATTTTGTGAATTAGAGACTAAAATGTGAAAATGTGAACGCTAGTTTGCAAAATGCCTTAATTGTGTGTATTATAGATTGGTTTGAATGATTTAGTGAATAAAATGGTTAATTTTGAATACATATAGATCAAGAAAAGAGGAATTCAGACTTAGACCGAGGGAAGTCGAGGATTATAGAGTAAACAATCTGAGTCGACAATTTCGAGTACGAGGTAAGTTCGTACGTAAAACATGAAGTTATAAGTATATTTTGATACTTTGATTATACATAGGTTATATATATTTGGTTTGGATGAGTATGATGATAAATCAATTATATTTGGCACTAAGTGTGCGATTTAAAATAACTTCGGCTACATGAGGCACTAAGTGTGCGATACCGATATAGCTTCAATTAATTCAAATGGCACTAAGTGTGCGGAATCATTATAGCTTCGGCTAATCCTTAAATCACTAAGTGTGTGGAGGTTTAAAGTATGAATAATTTTCGAAAAGTCTTAAAATATCCTAATGAGAGGTAAGAATGAAAATGAATGAATTCGGGAAGGTTCAGGTACGTATAATACTTATATGGTAGATGGTATTATGTACATAAAGTTCATTGAATTGGTATAAGCATAGGATGGTGTTGGTATAGAATTGATAGATGAATTGAGAATTTATAAATACTTATGTGTTGATGTTTTATATTTTATATACCGTTGATGATTTCGATACGAGCTTATTAAGCTTTTGAAAGCTTACTTGGTGTGTGTTTGCATTGTTTTATAGTTATCGAAGCTACTATGAGCTCAAGGATCATCAAGGATCGTCACCACACTATTGAACTTCTTTTTTTGGTATTTTCAAAATGTACATATTAAAGTATGGCATGTATAAGCTAGAAGTTGTGGGATTATGTTTTGTGACGTATATATTTAGCCATATGATATGGCTAGTTTGTGTTTGAATTATAGTTTGATAATGGTATATGATATGGATTGATACTGTGTAATTGTGGTATGTTTTTGGTTGGCCAAAATAAATGGTCAATTTTGGCAAGTTTTTGGTAAGTTTTAGCCATGAGATTGAGTGATGATATTAGAAGTATTGGAGTTTATGTTTTAGTATGACTATGGCATGGATTTGGTATGATTTGTTTGATGAATTGAGGATAGAATTGATTAATAATAAAATAGTATGAATGATAATGTATTTAGCTATGAATTGGCTAAAATTGTTGTGCATATATGTTGTAGTTTTGGTGCTTGTGGGTTTGACCCAAATTGGGGTGGCAAATTGGCTATTCAAATGGCCTATTTTTGTCCACACGGGCAGAGACAAGGGAGTGTGTCTCAGCCGTGTGCGACACACGGTCATGTTGTATGGCCGTGTACCCCCTAGGGTTCCCTACAAATGTAAGTCAGTCTTGGGCATGGCCAAGGCACACAGCCGTGTGGCTAGCCGTGTGACCCAAGTTAGTTTTGACCATGGTCAAGGCACACAGGCGTATCTTGTGGCCGTGTGTGCCAGTCAGTATGTATGCCCTATTTCGCCCCGGTTTAGACACACGGGTGTGTCTAATACCATGTGATACACGCGGCCTGTTCACTTGGGCGTATGACCTTTGAAAAGTTCAATTTTTTTTTTAAATGTTGAAACATTCACATGTTATCAGTTCAGTCCTAAATGCATGATTTAGACTTTGTATGATAGTTTAAAGTTCCTATTGAATATGAATGATCTATGCTTACTGAAATGAAATGATATTGTTATGTGGTTGTTCAGATTTGAGTTATGAGTCCGGTAATGCCTCTTAACCTATTCCAACAATGGTTACAAGTTATGGGTGTCACACGAAACCACTGTTCCGAGTTCACTAAAAAATGGGTTGTTACACTGCTCCTATAGAGGAAGCCAGCGATGAGAGAGAAGAAGATGTAGAGGGGGCTATTGGTCCGCTAGCTGGGGACAATGCTTAACTATTTTGCACTTGTACTTCTCTCCTTATTAATGAAAATTTACTATCTTTATTACCTTATCTTTTTGTTATTTCCCCAATGCGTTTACTACCAATTGACAACGATCCACCAACCTGCACTTACTCTCATGTCACATGTTAACTTTACAATAACTTAAAAGACTAATTCAGATCTAAGGTATCAAGCATATAAGGGCTATTCATTATCTTTCTATGACTAGAGGATCGGTTAAATTGAAGCTCTGATACCACTAAACTGTAACACCTTATACTCGACTCGACCACTGACTTTGGGTATCTAGTATCACGATTAACCCGAACAACTTTACAAGATTTCTAAATTATTACTTTCAGGCTTTGTTAATACTAAATTACACATTCATTACTACTAATCAACTCTTACCCAATTCAATAAATGACAAGAGATATCAAAATTTTAATTTCAATTATATTCTATTCCATACAATACTAAGTTCTTACAGTCATTCTTTCTTATTAAACATGAATATTTACTTACAAATGGGAACCTAAGATTAATCTACAGATACACTAATTTAATCTCTGAGGCATGGCCTCTAAGGATGCCACTCTATATGCATGATATAGATGTGGCGTGCAGAGCCTGGTAACGTCTAGCTTAGTCCTTCCACCTGAATCTTTGAATCAATCCTTAACCCTACATACAAGGTAGAACAATCGTAAGTTCAGATGAACTTAATGAGATTCCATACAGCAGTTCTCATAGAAAACTCTTAATTTGATGGGTAAATAAGAATTAATGCACAGAGATAAAACTTCCTAAGTGACTTAAGAGATTTCGCAAGTTTGACATGGTGTCGCTAATGCCTTTACATGTTTTGCACTAACTGTTGGCGGACATGTCAACTGGTGTAGTCATAATCATTCTTTTCCAAACGCCCTTTTTCTGCAACTTTACCCTGTCTAGCTTCAACTCAGAGTTCCAATCTTGCCTTTTTTATTTGACTCATCATAACGTAACCATATATGCGAATACCCATATTGGTGACTTGTAACACCCCTTACCTGTATTCAATGCCGGAATAGGGTTACGAAGTATTACCAAACTTATAAAACATTTAAACATTTAATTCACATATAATTTCACATTTCATGCAAACATGATTCAAACTCAAGCATAATGTTCCTATAACGAGCCTACGAGGCCATAAACAGGCTTTGGGAGTGGTTCGAAACTAAACTGATAACTCGAGAAATTTTTACGAAACTTAGAAAAATTTTCTCAAAACAGGGGAGACACGCCCGTGTGGCCCGACCGTGTCTCTCACACGGCCAACAGACACGCCCGTATCACAGGCCGTGTGGACATTCGAAATGGGAGCACATGGTCCTGTCTCAACCCGTGCCCAACCCTATGTAACTCTCTGACTTGGGCCACACAGCCAACACCCACACCCGTGTGCCAGGCCGTTTGCTAGGCCGTGTCAAACCTGTAGGGTATACTGACTTATGCCATACGGCTAAGTCACACTCCCGTATGTGAGGCTGTGTGGAGCATATTGACTTGGTTTCAAATTCAACACCAAGGGACACACGGCTATGTATAATAACTATGTGTCACGCACGGCTAAGACACACGCTCTTGTCTTTGCCCGTGTAACAGCCCTCACCCGTATTTGATGCCAGAACAGGGTTATGAGCCATTACCGAACTTACATCACAAACAATCATACAATTTCGAGTCATAAATTTCAACCAAATTTAAAACATTTGCTTTCAGTCATAAAGTCCCTAATATGAGCCTATGAGGCCCAAATCATGCTTTGGAAGTGGTTCGGGAATAAACTGAGAACTTAGGAAATTTTTGTCATGTACAGGGGTCAAACGCCTGTGTGGTTTGGGACACGTCCATGTGGGCAGGCTATATGGTCACAAACGCTCGTGTCTCTAACCCGTGTAACTCTTTGTTTTGTAAGGCATGAACAAATAGAAGTCTCACGGCCGAGCCACACGTCCATGTGCTAGGCCGTGTGATTAATTAATTTTCATAAAATAGGTGCAGACTTCACACGGCCAGGACACATGCCCATATCCGGGGCCGTGTCTGTCACACGGCTGACACACACATCCGTATGCTCAATTTTGAGCATTCTATTTCTCAAAATTAAGGTGCAAAGGATACATGACCGAAACACATGCCCATAGGGTAGGCTGTGTGTCACACACGGTCTAGACAGACATTTGTGTGTCTTGTAACACCTCTAACCCGTATCCATCACTGGACTAGGGTTAAAGGCATTACGAGACAAATCAAAAAATTTAACATACATTATATAAGCATCAAAGCATCAAAGATCAAATATCAATATAGAGTCCCTTATATAGGTCATCGAGACCTAAAACATACATTAGAAAATATTTGGGAGTAAACCGAACACATACAAAATTTTTCCAAAACTTAATCATTTTCAAAGAAGTACAAGTCACATGCCCATGTAAACAGGCTGTGTGCCTTACACAACATTAGACACGCATGTGTGTCTAGGCTATGACAAAACAACATACATACTGACTTTCTAACATAGCCACAAGAGACGCCCGTGTGCCTTGGCCGTGGTCGAATTTGACTTACAATTGTAGGGTACCCTAAGGGGCACACGACCGTGCCACATAGACGTGTGTCGCACACGGCTGAGACACACGTCCGTGTTCCTACCCATGTGGACAGAAATAGGCCATTTGAATATCCAACTTGCCACCCCAATTAGGCCAAACCTACAAGCACCAAACCAAGCATATTTGTACAATATTTTATGACCAATTCACAACTAAAACATAAGCCATTCATGACTTATCATTTTCAACCAAATTTCTATCTCAATTCATCAACCAAAACATAATAAATCTAAAATAAAATCATACCAACATATGTTTCAATTTCATGATCAAAACTTATCAATTACCATAGCTAACACATGCCAAAAGCTTACCAATCTTACCATTTCTTATATTCATATATAAACACACCAAATATATCATATTGCCTCATAATTCATATACCAAAACCATATCATAATCACATCCATACCAAGCTATAACAGTCTGGTTTTGACCCTAGTCGAAATAGTGGTTTTGGGACCACAAATCAAAGTTAGAAAAATATTTAAATATTATTTTTTGTGCCTATGATATGTGAATTAGCATGTTGAAAGTTTTGTCTGAAAATTTAGTCGTTTGTGTGCTTAATTTGGTAAAAAGGACCTAATTGCGTAAAAGGTAAAAGTTGCTTGCTAATTGAAAAAAGTGCCTATTTGATTTGGCTTTCTAAAGCAAAGGTCCTTATGTTGTTATTTGTCCATTGAAAATGTTAATGGACTAAAACAACCATCCATTAAATGCTTTTATAATTGTTTAAAAAAGGGCAAAATAGGAAATTGGTTATTAAAGTCATAATAATTAAAAGAAAAGCTATCAAATTCATTTTATTTCTTGGTTCATCAACCGAATATTAGAAAAAAAAAAGAAGAAAATTTGGTTCTAGGGTTTTAGCACTTTGATTGGTGATTAAGGTATGGATTTTATTTGGTTTTTGATAATTTTCACATTTTTGTGATCGTTGTTTCGTATACTATCAAACCCATGCCTCAATTTCAAAATTTGATGATGATTTTGAAATGTGCCATTGATGGAATTATGAGTTTTGTGAAGTTAATTGTTGATAAATGAAAGTTTGATGTTGGGTTTACATGTTTTGTCTTTGGATTTTTGATGATTTCGAGTAAAATGGACTAAATTGTGAAATTTCTAAATGAGGGACTAAAATGTGAAATAAATGAAATGGGTGGACTTGTATGAGAGCTATGAAAATTTGGCTAAGCTTGTGTACAAGCAAACTTTGTGTATTTTGTGATTTTGTGAATTAAGGACTAAAGTGTCGAAATGTGAAAATGTGAGGGTTAGTTTGCAATATGCCTTAATTATGTGTATATGGATTGGTTTGAATGATTTAGTGAATAAAAAGGTTAATTTTGAATACATATAGATCAAGAAAAGAGGAATTCAGATTTAGATAGAGGGAAGTCAAAGGTTTTTGAGTAAACAATCCGAATCAACAACTCCGAGTACATGGTAAGTTCGTACGTAAAACATGATGTTATAAGTATATTTTGATGTTTTGATTATACATGGATTGTATACATATTAGGTTTTGGCACTAAGTGTACGATTCAAACTAGCTTCGGCTATATGAGGCACCAAGTGTGCGATACCGAAATAGCTTCGGTTAATTGAAATGGCACTAAGTGTACGGAATCGGCTAACGTTTAAGGCACTAAGTGTGCGGATGGTTATGGCATGAAAAATCTTCGGAAAGTTTAAAATATCCTAACGAGAGGTGAGAATGAAAATGAATGAATACGGGAAGGTTCAGGTACATATAATACTTATGTGGTAGATGGTATTATGTATATAAAGTTCATTGAATTGGTATAAACATGAGGATGGTGTTGGTATAAAATGGATAGATGAATTGAGAATGTATATGTAATATCCCGAATTAGGGCCTAATCAGAATAGTAGTTTTGTGACCACAAATCTGAGATAGAAATAATTATTTTATAATTATTTTGAGGTTTATGATATGATTTCATGATTGTGTGAAAATTTCGTGACAAAATTCTATGCATAAAGTGCTTAAGTTGAAATTAGGGACTAAATCGAATAATTTGCAAAACTTGCATTCTAGAAGTTTTTAGTATGAAATTACTTTGGAATATTAATGAGGAGGTCTTAAATAGAAATTTGACCAATTTCTAAAATTTTGGACAAAAATGGGCTTGTACATGAAAATTTTCAAAGAAAGGTATTAAGGGTATTTTGGTCATTTGGTAATTAAAATTAATTAAAAGGGAAATTAAGGCCAAAATGTGTTCATCTTCTTCAAGCCTTGGCCGAACCTTACCTCTCTCCATATCTAGGGTTTCTTCAACTTCCAAGCTTCATAGTAAGTGATTTCAAGCCTCGTTTTTAATGATTTTTATGTTTTTGGAATCCCGGTAGCTCGATTTAGCTTATGCTAGCAATAATTCAACCTAGGGTTCATATTTGGAAAAATACCCATAGGTGAAATTTGTGTATTTTGGTGTTTTATGATAGAATATGAGGTTTTAAATTACGCTAGACAACTTGTGTTACTCGGTTTTAAGTGAAAACGAGTAAAAGGGCTTAATCGGTAAAAATACCTAATATTCATAAGTACATGTTAGAGTGTGAATTTGATGTTGCTATAGAAGAGAAAAATGATCAGCATGTCATAAAACATAAGAAAATATGATGAGGTTTAATTTATGAGCCTTGGGGCAAAAGTGTAAATATGTGAAAGTTTAGAGGCAAAATGGTAATTTTGCCAAAGTTCGTACTAAGGGCTGTTTTGATGAATGTATGTATTAAATAAATTAGTTTGGTATTATAGATCAAGAGAAACAAGATTCAAGTCGTGATCAAGGGAAAAACAAAGTTTACGAGGAATAGGCTCAATTGTTAATATTTTGTATCGAGGTAAGTTCATGTGTAAATAAGATAACATAATTTTTATTTTAAGTGATTTAATGTCATTTATATGATATGATACTTATTATCATGAAATATTATGCTTTGTGAATTATTATTTGGTAATATGCAAACTATGTGAACAACTTGATAAGTATGAGATGCTAGCAAGTATCGGTCTCTACATTTCGAAGAAGGCGATCAAAATGTGTAATTGAGAAGAATCCCATTTGAACCTTGGGAATAGATTAGGGTACAAGTTACATGTCACTAGGATGGTTGAGTTCCGAACTCGTTGAGTTGAGTCCGAGTTCGTGAGATGTAACTAGGCATCCGAGCTCATTGAGTTGAGTCCGAGTTTGTTTATGGGCGGGTTACATGGTAGCTTGGCTACATAGATTTCAAAAGCTATTGAGCTTGTTTAGCTATGAGTATAGCACTTACGTGCACACTATCCGCGTATCCGAAACTATATTCCGATGTGTTCAACGGGAGAATCCTAAGAGCATAGGGAGAGTACTTAAAATGAAAGTGATTGACGATGAATGTGTTGAAGAAGTGAAAATGGACAGGTATGAGTTTAATCCTTGGTTGAGAATTTGGTAAGACAAAATTATGGTAAGATAGTAAGTATTCTTATGACATGAGTGTCTTAATGATGTTTATGTTGGATTGCATGATCATGTTACTTGTTATTTGCATGTGAACTTACTAAGCATTTATGCTTACTCCCTCCTTTTCATTCATTGTAGTTTTGACAAGCCGGCTTGAGAATTGGGATAGGTCAAAGGCTTGCTCACACTATCCAAAGACCTAAATTGGTAAAATGGCTTGTATATTTTGAGTGTGGCATGTATAGCACTATACTCACTTTGTGTAAATGATCTTATGATATGGTTATGGCTTGGTAAGAAAAAGGGTTTATAAATGATTAGCCATTGGAATGGCCAATCTAGATCATATTTGATGTCATGTATGTTTAATGTGTTACTTAGTCCATGGAAAAGCATAAAATGGTGAAATTGGTTATAAAACAGAATCACACAGCAGCAGTGATGTGAATTGTAAAAATCACTAAAAATAGTATAAATAGAATTAGATGATGAATAAAATATTTAATTTAAGCCTAATGAATCTATTTTCATTTGGAAGAAACAAAATAGGTAAAAGAGTTGCATTTTATAAGATATTTAAATTTTTGTGAAACAGATCCAGAGCAATTTCTGAATCCCCTGTTTTGACTTTGTAAATTCACCAAATATTGTACAAAAATAATTAGAAGTTATGCTTATTGAGTGTAGTTGTAATAGATACAAACGTCATAGTCTTTTGAGTTCTGTACAAGGAGAAAAGTGGTTTGTAATTAACAGAAGTCAAAGCAGTCAAATGCAGAAACAGGGTAAAATTTAGCTAATAAAATGTACTAATTGGCTCAATAAAAAATTCTAGAAACAAATTAGTATATGGATATATGAGTCTAGTTTCAAGAAAAATTTACGGATCTTAATTTCAAGTTTCGAAACTCGAGATATGAATTTTTAAGCGACTGTGATGCAGTTAGCTAGCTTGTCTAGAATTGCTAAAATAAATTGTTTGAGTTGTTTAATTAATGAATTAAGCCCGTTAACACCTCGTGCTCGACTCCGGCGATGGTCTCGGGTATGGGGGCGTCACATTTAGTGGTATTAAAGCAGGTTTATTCGGTTCTCGGACTATCGTGTTTTATGTACGGGTTTTACTATACATGCCATGCCAAATATATATATTGTGATCGTGTGACGACTTCTGACCTTTTAAATGATTTTCTTATAGTAAATAGATCTCGATCCAGCTGTGGCTGATGATGTAGAGAGTAATCCACCAGATCCGGCTGAAGGGGCGGTGCTGACTGAAAATCCACCTCTTATTGTTGGTCAAGGAGGAGGAGAAGGGGCTCGGGAAGCCTTTCTCCAAATGATGAATGCTTGGTATACAGAGTTCGTTCGTACAAATCTGAATGTACAACCTCTCCCACCTCCTCCCCCCGATGCCTCAAGGTATGGATCTGATGAAATTTCACAGAACTCCAGTTGACAGAATCCGCAAGCAAGATGCCGAAGAATTCAGGGCAAATGTTGATGATGATGCCGAGAAAGCAGAGTTTTGGCTTGAGAATTCTATTCGGGTATTTGATGAATTTTCTTTTACACCTAAGGAATGCTTGAAATGTGCTATATCATTGTTGAGGGATTTAGCCTATCATTGGTGGAAGACATTGATTTCAGTGGTGTCGAAAGAGAAAGTGACTTGGGAGTTCTTTCAAGATGAATTTCAGAAGAAATACATCAGTGAAAGATTTGTTGATCAGAAGTGTAAAGAGTTTCTTGAGTTGAAGTAGGGCAACATGACAGTTACTGAATACGAAAGGGAGTTCGTCAGGCTGAGTAGGTATGCTAGAGAATATGTTCCTACAGAGGCTAAAATGTGCAGACGATTTGAAGATGGACTCAATGAAGACATCAAAGTATTTGTTGGGATTCTTGAATTAAAAGAAATGGTAGTACTTGTTGATCGAGCTTGCAAGGATAAAGAACTGCTTAAAGAGAAGAAAAAAGTAGAGGCTGAGACTAGAAGTTTGAAGAAAAGATCGACGAGCAGTTCATTCTTACAACAATCTAGAAAATCTAGAAATATGAATCCTCGTTTTCAGGTTTCGGCCAGACAATCATATGGAAATTCTAAGGAACAAAATGTGGGTCTTAAATCTCAAACTACTTCCGTGGCTAGTGTGGGAAATTCGAGATTTGTTAAGCCCGAGTGCCAGCAGTGTGGTAGAAATCATTTTGTCCCATGTAGAGCGAATGAATGTTTTCGGTGTGGTTCTCCGGATCATTTTATTAGAGATTGCCCAGAGAGAGTTGAGAAAGAAAAATTTCAAAGTGTAAAAGTTAGTGGTGCAGACTCGAGGGGAAGATATTTAAGAAAAGCTGGAAATGAAGCAAGCAGCAAGAATGTACACAGAGATTCAGCAGCTAAACCTGAAGCAAGGGCTCCAGCTAGAACTTATGCCATAAAGGCACGTGAAGATGCTTCATCACCCGATGTGACTACTGGTATATTTTCTCTTTATGATGTTAATGTTACTACTTTGATTGATCTCGGTTCTACTCATTCATATGTGTGCATGAAATTGGTGTCTAGTATGAATATACCTGTTGAGTACATAGAATTTATGATTAGAGTGTCGAATCCATTTGGCAAATGTGTGATAGTTGATAAAGTATGCAAGAAATGTCCTTTAATGATTCGGGGTCATTACTTTCCGGCCGACTTGATGTTGTTGCCGTTTGATGAATTTGATGTTATTTTGGGTATGGATTGGTTGACATTGCATGATGCTATAGTAAATTGCAAATAAAAGGTTATAGAATTAAAGTGTGAAAGTGGTAAAATTCTGTGGGTTGAATCAGGCAAATCAGAGGCATTATCTAGTGTAATTTCTTTGATGTAGGCTCAAAGATATTTGAGGAAGGGTTATGAAGCTTATTTGGCGTATGTACGTAATACAAAAGAAATTGAAAAGAAAATTGAATCAGTGCCGATTGTGTGTGAGTTTGCGGATGTATTTCCAGAAGAGTTGTCGGGTTTGCCTCCAGTTAGGGAAGTAGAATTTGGTATTGAGTTGATACCGGGAACAGCTCCGATCTCGATTGCTCCGTATAGAATGGCACCAACAGAGTTGAAAGAATTAAAGTCACAGTTGCAAGAGTTGCCTGACAAAGGCTTTGTGAGATCGAGTTTTTCACCTTGGGGTGCTCCCATATTATTTGTGAAAAAGAATGATGGTTCTATGAGATTGTGTGTTGACTATCGGTAATTAAATAAGGTGACAATCAAGAACAAGTATCCGTTGCCGAGAATTGATGATTTGTTTGATTAGCTAAAAGGAGCGACATGGTTTTCAAAGATTGACTTGAGATCTGGGTACTACCAGCAGCGAGTAAAAGAGTCGGATGTGCCTAAAACTGCTTTTAGAATAAGGTACGGTCATTATGAATTTTTAGTTATGCCATTCAGGTTAACAAATGCTCCTGCTGTATTTATGGATTTGATGAATCGCATATTTCGGCCATACTTGGACAAATTTGTTGTGGCATTTATAGATGACATCTTAATTTATTCGAAAGATGAGACAACGCATGCCGAGTACGTGAAGATAGTTTTGCAAACTTTGAGAAATAACCAGTTATATGCCAAGTTTAGTAAAAGTGAATTTTGGCTTTGGAAAGTTGGAGTTTTGGGTCATATTGTTTCAGGTGATGGTATACGGGTTGATCCTAGTAAAATTTCGGCAATTGTTGATTGGAAACCACCAAAAAATGTAACCGAGGTTAGAAGTTTCTTGGGGCTAGCTGGGTATTATCGGCGGTTTGTAAATGGATTTTCTATAATTGCTGCTCCTATGACTAGACTACTTCGAAAGGATGTTAAATTTGAGTGGACGAAAGAATGTCAACAGAGTTTTGAAGAATTGAAAAAGTTATTAACTAAAGCACCAGTGTTAGTCTAACCCGAATCAGGTAAAGAATTTATGGTGTATAGTGATGCTTCTCGAAATGGCTTAGGATGTGTACTTATGCAAGAAGGAAAAGTGGTGGCTTATGCTTCGAGGCAGTTAAAATCTCACGAAAGAAATTATCCTACTCATGATTTGAAATTGGCTCCTATAGTGTTTGCTTTGAAGATTTGGTGACATTATCTGTATGGTGAAAAATGCCGAGTATATACCGACCACAAAAGTCTTAAGTACTTGATGTCACAAAAAGACTTGAATTTGAGACAGCGAAGATGGTTCGAGTTATTGAAAGATTATGAGCTAGTTATTGACTACCATCCGGGAAAACTGAATGTGGTTGCCGATGCTTTGAGCAGAAAGTTGCTATTTTCTTTGAGAGCTATGAACACTAGGTTAAAGGTATCAAATGATGGTTCGATTTTAGCAGAGTTAAGAGCAAGATCGATGTTTTTACAAGAGATTTGTGAAGCTTAGAAAAGCGATGAAGATTTGCAAGCCAAAAGAAAACAATGTGAGGTTGATACAAGGTCAGATTTCAGAATTAGTTCTGATGGTTGCTTGATGTTTAAAAACCAGATTTGTGTACCGAAAAATGACGAGTTGATTCAAAAGATTTTGCATAAAGCACATAATGGTTGTTTGGCGGTTCACCTAGGCAGTACGAAAATGTATAATGACTTGAAGAAAATGTATTGGTGGAATGGAATGAAAAGAGATATCTTTGAGTTTGTATCAAAGTGCTTAATTTGTCAACAAGTGAAAGCTGAACACCAAGTACCTTCGGGACTACTCCAGCGTATCATGGTTTCTGAATGGAAATGGGATTGAATTACTATGGATTTTGTATCAGGGTTGCCGTTAACTCCGGGGAAGAAAGATGCCATCTGGGTAATATTTGACAGACTGACTAAATCGGCTTATTTTATTCCGGCACGTACGGATTATTCTCTTAACAAGTTGGCCGAATTGTATATCAATGAGATTGTTAGACTTCACGGAATACCTTTGTCAATCATTTCGGATAGAGATCCGAGATTTACTTCGCGGTTTTTGCAAAAGTTGCAAGAGGCATTAGGTACGAAGTTAAATTTCAGCACTGCCTTTCATCCATAAACTGATGGACAATCAGAGAGAGTGATTCAGATTCTTGAAGACATACTCAGATGTTGTGTATTGGAATTTCAAGGTAGTTGGGAAAGATACTTATCGTTGGTAGAATTTGCTTATAATAATAGTTATTAGACGAGTTTGAAGATGGCACCTTATGAAACATTGTATGGTCGTAAATGTCAGACGCCATTGTATTGGATTGAACTCAAGAAAAATCAGATTTATGGAGTTGATCTAATAAAAGAAACTGAAGAAAAAGTGAAAGTGATTCGAGATTGTTTGAAAGCTACTTCGGATAGACAGAAATCTTATGCGTATTTGAAACGAAAGGAAATCGAGTTTCAAGTTGGTGATAAGGTATTTTTAAAAGTGTCTCCATGGAAGAAAGTTCTTAGATTTGGACAGAAGGACAAGTTAAGTCCGCATTTTATTGGACCATATGAAATAATTGAAAAAGCTGGACCAGTAGCTTATCGGTTAGTATTGCCATCTGAATTACAGAAGATGCATGATGTGTTCCACGTATCTATGCTACGTCGGTATCGTTCGGATCCTTCACATATAATTTCACCGACAGAAATCGAGCTACGACCGGATATGACTTACGAAGAAGAACCGATTAAGATTTTAGCTCGAGAGGTCAAGCAACTAAGAAATAAAAGTGTCGCTCTCGTGAAAGTATTGTGGCAAAAGCACGGGGTAGAAGAGACTACATGGGAACCTAAGAAAACTATGAGAAATCAATACCCATACCTGTTTACTGGTAAGATTTTCGAGGACGAAAATCTTTAAAGGGGGAAGAGTTGTAATATCCCGAATTAGGGCCTAATCGGAATAGTTGTTTTGTGACCACAAATCTTAGATAGAAATAATTATTTTATAATTATTTTGAGGTTTATGATATGATTGCATGATTGTGTGAAAATTTCGTGACGAAATTCTATGCATAAAGTGTTTAAGTTGAAATTAGGGACTAAATCGAATAATTTGCAAAAATTGCACTCTAGAAGTTTTTAGTATGAAATTACTTTGGAATATTAATGAGGAGGTCTTAAATAGAAATCTGACCAATTTCTAAGATTTTGGACAAAAATGGGCTTGTACATGAAAATTTTCAAAGAAAGGTATTAATGGCATTTTGGTCATTTGGTGATTAAAATTAATTAAAAGGGAAATTAAAGCCAAAATGTGTTCATCTTCTTCAATCCTTGGCCGAACCTTACCTCTCTCCATATCTAGGGTTTCTTCAACATCCAAGCTTCATAGTAAGTGATTTCAAGCCCCGTTTTTATTGATTTTTATGTTTTTGGAATCCTGGTAGCTCAATTTAGCTTATGCTAGCAATAATTCAACCTAGGGTTCATATTTGGAAAAATACCCATAGGTGAAATTTTAGTATTTTGGTGTTTTATAATAGAATACGAGGTTTTAAATTATGTTAGATAACTTGTGCTACTCAGTTTTAAGTGAAAACGAGTAAAAGGGCTTAATCGGTAAAAATACCTAATATTCATAAGTACATGTTAGAGTGTGAATTTGATGTTTCTATAGAAGGGAAAAACGATCAGCATGTCATAAAACATAATAAAATAGGATGAGGTTTAATTTACGAGCCTTGGGGCAAAAGTGTAAATATGTGAAAGTTTAGGGGCAAAATGATAATTTTGCTAAAGTTCGTACTAAGGGCTGTTTTGATGAATGTATGTATTAAATAAATTAATTTTGTATTATAGATCAAGAGAAACAAGATTCAAGTCGTGATCGAGGGAAAAACAAATTTTACGAGGAATAGGCTCGATTGCTAATATTTTGTATCGAGGTAAGTTCATGTGTAAATAAGGTAACATAATTTTTATTTTAAATGATTTAATGTCATTTATATGATATGATACTTATTATCATGAAATATTATGCTTTGTGAATTATTATTTTGTAATATGCAAAGTATGTGAACAACTTGATAAATATGAGATGCTAGCAAGTATCGGTTTCTACATTTCGAAGAAGGCGATCAAAATGTGTAATTGAGAAGAATCCCATTTGAACCTTGGGAATAAAGTAGGGTACAAGTGACATGTCACTAGGATGGTTGAGTTCCGAACTCGTTGATTTGAGTCCGAGTTCGTGAGATGTAACTAGGCATCTGAGCTCATTGAGTTGAGTCCGAGTTCACTTATGGATGCGATCGTCCGAGCTCGTTGAGTTGAGTCCGAGTTCGTTTATGGGCGGGTTACATGGTAGCTTGGCTACATAGATTTCAAAAGCTATTGAGCTTGTTTAGCTATGAGTATAGCACTTACGTGCACACTATTCGCGTATCCGAAATTATATTCCGATGTGTTCAACTGGAGAATCCTAAGAGAATAGGGAGAGTACTTAAAATGAAAGTGATTGACGATGAATGTGTTGAAGAAGTTAAAATGGACAAGTATGAGTTTAATCCTTGGTTGAGAATTTGGTAAGACAAAACTGTGGTAAGATAGTAAGTATTCTTATGACATGAGTGTCTTAATGATGTTTATGTTGGATTACATGATCATGTTACTTGTTATTTGCATGTGAACTTACTAAGCATTTATGCTGTAACGCCCCACGCCCGAGACCGTCACCGGAGTCGAGTATGAGGTATTACTAAACTTAATTTAACATTTTAAGAACTTTAGATTATTTGTTTCTACATTCACAGCTTTTTAGCTACTTGCATTACAGTCACAAGAAAAATCATATCTCAAGTTACAAAACTCAAAATCAAGATCCGTAAATTTTCCCTCAATATAGACTCATATGCCTATCTACTAATTTTTTTCTAGAATTTTTGGTTGGGCCAATTAGTACAGTTTATTAGTTAAAGTTACCCCTGTTTCAGGGCTTGACTGGTCTGACCTCTGTTTACTACGAACCACTTTTCTCTCTGTATAAAATTTATATGAATATGAGATTTATTTCTACTGAAACTAGACTCAATAAGGATTCTGAGGATATAAAATAAGCCACCTAATTACATCTGTACAATTTATGGTGAATTTATAAAGTTGGAACAGGGGATTTAGAAACTGCTCTGACCCTGTTTCACTAAAATTCAAATATCTTCTAACATATAATTCTTTTAGCAGTTTAGTTTGTTTCATGTGAAACTAGATATAATAAGCTTCAATTTGATATTCAATACATCACCAAATTCAATTTCTATGAATTTTAGTAAATTTTCAAACTCACGTCAGTGTTGCTGTAATATTCTGTTTATGGCAAATTTCATCCTTTTTATGAATTTTCATGAACTAGGTAACTTATTAACTTTCCATAACATCAAACATATTCTAAACTAACCATTTCCATAATTTATCATTATCAAGCACTTCCTCAACCATTTCATCACCATACCATAAGATCATTTACACAAAATAAGTATTTTGTATGCATGCCATACTTAAATTTACAAGCCATTTTACCGAAAAGTTCTTTCGGATAGTGTGACTGATCCTCCGACCAATCCCGACTCCTGAGCTGGCTTGTCCAAAACTACAATGAGTAAGAAAGAGGGAGTAAGCATAAATGCTTAGTAAGTTCATATGCAAATAATAAGTAACATAACAAAGCAATCATACCAAACAACATTAGCATGGTATCACCAAAACATAAATCTCATTTCTAATCATCTTTCATCATTTTACTACCTTATCATTATTGTATCAATACTCAACCCGAGGGTTAAGTACATACCTGTCCGAAGTATCCATTTCACATCACTTACCAATACGTCTCTTTACATCTCGAGTTTTCCTCCATTTGAGTAGAACTTTACCCGTTGAACACATCGGAATATAATTCGGATACATGGATAACTTGCACATAAGTGCCACATATGAAATCAAGCAATCATGTAACCCGCCCATAAGCGAACTCGGACTCAACTCAACGAGCTCGGGCGTTCGCATCCATAAGTGAACTCGGACTCAACTCAACGAGTTCGGATGCCTAGTTACATCTCACGAACTCGGACTCAACTCAACGAGTTCGGACATTCGCATCCATAAGTGAACTCGGACTCAACTCAACGAGCTCGGATGCCCAAATATCCCAGTGACATGTCACTTGTATCCTAATCTAGATGCCCAAATATCCCAGTGACATGTCACTTGTATCCTAATCTATTCCTAAGGTTCAAACGGGATTTTCCTTGAACACATATCCTTGACGTCTTCCATAAAATGTCGTAACCAATACTCGGTAACAATTTATATTTTATTCGAAAATAACCACAAAGCATTTATTTCATAATAAAAAAATCAGCATATCACATAATTGACATCAATGACTTAAAATAACAATTATGCTACATTATTTACACATGAACTTACCTTGGTACCAAAATACAAAGGTTTTGCAATTTAATCCACAATCTTTTCTTTTCCTCGATTGGAGTCGTTTCCACGTCTTTCTTGATCTAAAATAACACATTTAGCTTATTTAATACTCACATTATCAAATTAATCCTTAATTCAAATTTTGACAAAATTACAATTTTACCCCTAAACTTTTGCATATTTACATTTTTGCCCCTAGGCTCGGGATTAAACTTTATTTCTTATTCTTATGTTCTACAACATGCTGGTCACTTTTCCCTTCTATGGAAACATCAAATTCTCACTCTAACATGTACTTGTGACTATTAGGTATTTTTACCGATTAAGCCCTTTTACTCGTTTTTGCTTAAAATCGAGTAGTACAAGTTGTCTAACATAATTTAAAACATCATATTCTATCATAAAACATCAAAATACACAAATTTCACCTATGGGTATTTTTCCAAATATAAACCCTAGGTTAAATTATTGCTAACATAAGCTTTATCGAGTTATCGGGATCTCAAAAACATAAAAATCATTAAAAACGGGGCTTGGAATCACTTACTATGAAGCTTGAAAGTTGAAGAAACCCTAGCTATGGAGACATGGAGCATTCGGCAGCAACTAATGGGGAAGATGACTATTTTGTGTCATTTGTCCCATTTTATTTCATTAATTATCCAAATGACCAAAATGCCCTTAATGCCTTTCTTTGAAAATTTTCATGTACAAGCCCATTTTTGTCCAAAATTTTAGAAATTGGTCAAATTGCTATTTAAGACCTCCTAATTAATATTTCAAAGCAATTTCATACTAAAAACTTCTAGAATGCAAGTTTTGCAACTTATTCGATTTAGCCCCTAACTTCAAATTAAGCATTTTATGCATGGAATTTCTTCACAAAATTTTCACACAATCATGCAATCATATCATAAACCTCAAAATAATTATAAAATAATTATTTCTATCTCGGATTTGTGGTCACGAAACCACTATTCCGGTTAGGCCCTAATTCAGGATATTACATATGCTTACTCTCTCCTTTTCATTCATTGTAGTTTTGACAAGCCGGCTTGAGAATCGGGACAGGTTGAAGGCTCGCTCACACTATCCGAAGACCTAAATTGGTAAAATGGCTTGTATATTTTGAGTGTGGCATGTATAGCACTATACTCACTTTGTGTAAATGATCTTATGATATGGTTATGGCTTGATAAGAAAAAGGGTTTATAAATGATTAGCCATTGGAATGGCCAATCTAGATCATATTTGATGTCATGTATGTTTAATGTGTTACTTAGTCCATGGAAAACCATAAAATGATGAAATTGGTTATAAAATAGAATCACACAGCAGCAGTGACGTGAATTGTAAAAATCACTAAAAATATTATAAATAGAATTAGATGATGAATAAAATATTTAATTGAATCATAATGAATATATTTTCATGTTGAATAAACAAAATAGGTAAAAGAGTTGTATTTTATAAGATATTTAAATTTTTGTGAAACAGGACCGGAGCAATTTTTGAATCCCCTGTTCTGACTTTGGAAATTCACCAAAACTTTTACAAAAATAATTAGAAGTTATGATTTATATGTACATATTCCTTATTTAGTCTAGTTTTAATAGATACAAACAGAATATTCTTTTGAGTTCTGTACAAAGAGAAAAGTGGTTCATAGTGAATAGAGGTCAAAGCAGTCGAATGCTGAAATAGGGTAAACTTTAATTAATAAACTGTACTAATTGGCTCAATTAAAAATTCTAGAAACAAATTAGTAGATAGATATATGAGTATAGTTTCAAATAAAATTTACGGATCTTAATTTCGAGTTTTGGAACTCGAGATATGAATTTTTAAGCAACTATGACGCAGTTAGCTAGCTTGTCTGGAATTTCTAAAATAAATTGTTTGAGTTGTTTAATTAATGAATTAAGCCCGTTAACACCTCGTGCTCGACGCCGGCGACGGTCTCGAGTACGGGGCCGTTACAGTATAAATACTTATGTATTGATGTTTTATATTTTATACAGTGTTGATGATTTTTAGTACGAGCTTATTAAGCTTTAGAAAGCTTACTTTGTGTGTGTTTACATTGTTTTATAGATATCGAAGCTACTTTGAGCTTGGGGATAGTCGAGGATCATCACCACACTATCGAACCTCATTTTGGTACTTTTGAAAATGTATATTTTGAAGTATGGCATGTATAGGCTAGTGTTTATGATATTATGTTTTGTGATGTATATATTTAGCCATATGATTCGGCTAGTTTATGTCTGAACTTATAGTTTGAAAATGGTATATGATATGTGATACCAATGTTCAATTGTGGTATGTTTTGGGTGGTTAAAAGAAAAGGTCAATGTTGAGAAGTTTTGGTAAGTTTGAGCATGAGATTAGAAATGATAGATAATGTTACAACATGAATTATGTATGGTTTGGTATGGATATTGGCTGAAATGGTTGTGCTTATATGCTTGATTTGGTGCTTGTAGGTTTGGCCCAAATTGGGTAATGGCTTATTTTTGTCCACACGGGCAGAGACACGGGAGTGTGTCCCAGCCGTGTGTGACACACGGTCATGTTGTACGACCGTGTGTCCCCCGGGGTACCATACAAATGTAAGTCAATCTTGGGCATGACCAAGGCACACGGGCGTGTGGCTAGCTGTGTGACCCAAGTTAGTTTCG
Source organism: Gossypium longicalyx (assembly GCA_025698465.1). Taxonomy (NCBI): domain Eukaryota; kingdom Viridiplantae; phylum Streptophyta; class Magnoliopsida; order Malvales; family Malvaceae; genus Gossypium; species Gossypium longicalyx. The sequence goes on from CM046998.1 coordinate 58,785,684, forward strand.
ACCACGGTCAGGGCACACGGGCGTGTTTTGTGACCGTGTATGCAAGTCAGTATATATGCCCTATTTTGCCACAGCTTAGACACACGGGCGTGTCTAATGCCGTGTGAGGCACACGGCCTGTTCACACGGATGTATGACCTTTGAAAAGTTGAAAATATTTCTAATTTCTGGAACTTTCACATGTTATCAATTTGGTCCTAAATGCATGATTTAGACTTTGTATAACAGTTTAAAGTTCCCATTGAATACGAATGATCTATGCGTATTGAAATGAAATGGTATTTGTTATGTGATTGTTTGGATCTGAGCTATGAGTCCGGTAATGTCTCTTAACCTATTCTGGTGACGGTTATGGGTTAGGGGTGTTACACAAGCCATATCACATGGCTAAATATATACAATTACAAAACATAATCCAAACACTTCTAGCCTATACATGCCAAACTTCAATATATACATTTCCAAAAGTACCAAAATAAGGTTCGATAGTGTGGTGATGATCCTTGACAATCCTCGAGCTCACAGTAGCTTCGATATCTATAAAATAATGCAAACATACACAAGTAAGCTTTCAAAAGCTTAGTAAGCCATATACAATTAAACTTATCTTATAAAGCATATAAACATCATCAAATTACTTATACTTTGGAGCCAAATACCAACACAAACCTCATATTCATATACTTACCTTCCATTTTTAATTAAAGTACTCAATTCGAGCGTACCTGAATCGGATGCATTTTCACTTATTCATTCATTTTCTTGGAATGCCCATTGAACCGTTCGGAAATGTAAGGATACGCGGATAGCTCAGAGAACATATACAATGCCAACGTCCCAGACGTGGTCTTGCATGTAATCAAACATCGATGCCACAGTCCTAGACAGGGTCTTACATGATATCAAAAACAATGCCGATGTCCCAGACATGGTCTTACACGTAAAACAGAAGTCGATGCCAACGTCCCAGACGGGGTCTTACACGAAATCACATAACAGAATCCTATGTTATAACATATGTATCCTAACTATTCCTAGGGTTCATACGGGGCTTTTCAAACGTCGGAACTTGTCGCTACTTTCTCAAATAGCACATTTTGAGCTTGAATATTCATTCATCACAATTCAATATCATATAAACAATAATAATTCAATTTAAACACTTTTATTGTATATTGACTTACCCCGTATGGATTTGGACGAATGAAATCGGTTACTCGACAACTTTCAACTTCCCTCGATCTAACTTCGTTTTCTTTAATTCTTGATCTAAATAAATTCAAATTTAACTTATTCAATCACAAATTCATTCAAAACAATCCATAGATACATATTTAAGGCAATTTGCAAACTAGCCCTCACATTTTCACATTTTGACTCTTTAGTCCTTAATTCCCAAAATCACAAAATACACATAATTTGCATATACTCATGCTTGGCCGAATACTCATAGCACTCATACAAGCCCACACATTTCATTTATTTCAAATTTTAGTCCCTCAATTTAGAAATTTCATAATTTAGCCCATTTTACTCAAAATCATCAAATATCCAAAGACAAAGCATATAAAACCAACATTAAACTTTCATATTTCATCATATAACAACATAAAGCTCATGAACTTATCCATGGAACATTTCAAATTCATCATCAAAATCAGAAATTGAGTCATGGGCTTAACAAAACACAAAGCAATGATTATAAAAACGTAAAAATTATCAAAAACCGAACGAAATCCATACCTTAATCAAGGAATTCAATGGTTGAACCCTAGGTAGTCTTTTTCTTTTATTTTCTTGTGAGTTTCAATTGAAGAACATGAATAATGACTTATTTTCATACCCTATTTTAATTATAATTCATTTTATAATTAGTTTACCATTTTTCCCTTTGTTATAAAACTAATAAATCAATAAACACATGGCCATTAGTGTACATTAACCATGTAAATGGAATATTAACCACATAAGAACCTCTCAAATAATAAGCCAAATCAAATTGGCACTTTTAACAAACAGCAGGCAACTTTTATACTTTACGCGATTAGGTCATTTTTCAAAATTAATCACACAAACATTCAAATTTTCATACGAGGCTTTCACATATGCTCATTCACATATCATAAACACGAAAAATAATATTTAAATATTTTTTTGATGCGGATATGTGGTCCCAAAACCACTATTCTGACTAGGGTCTAAACCGAACTGTTCCAATTCTCCCCCTTTAGGGATTTTTGTCCCCGAAAATCTTACTGTTGAACAGATTCTGATATTGTTGTCTGATAAAATCTTCAGGATCACACGTGGCCTCTTCAATACCTTGTCGATGCCACATCACTTTTACTAACGGAATTTTCTTATTTCGTAGCTCTTTAACCTCTCGAGCTAAGATACGGATCGGCTTTTCTTCATAAGTCATATTAGACTGAATTTCAATCTCAGACGGAGGAATCAAATGCGAAGGATCAGATCTGTATCGTCGAAGCATCGATATGTGAAACATATCATGAATCTTTTCTAACTCTAGTGGCAATAACAATCTATATGCTACCAGCCCAATACGCTCGATAATTTCATACGCCCCGATAAATCTCAGACTCAATTTTCTTTTTCTACCGAACCGAAGTACTTTCTTCCACGAAGATACTTTCAAAAACACTTTATCGCTGATCTCAAACTCAATGACTCTTCTTTTCAAATCCGCATAAGATTTCTGACGATCGGAAGCTGTTTTTAAGTTATCTCGAATCACTTTTACTTTCCGTTCAGTTTCTTTTATCAAATCAATTCCGTGAATCTTATTTTCACTAAGTTCAGTCCAATACAAAGGCGTACGACATTTGTGACCATATAAAGCTTCATAAGGTGCCATTTTAATACTCGATTAAAAACTATTATTATAAGCAAATTCAATCAAAGGCAAATACTGTTCCCACGTACCTTCAAACTCAAGAATACAACATCTCGACATATCTTCGAGTATCTGAATAATTCGCTCGGATTGACCGTCCGTTTGCGAATGAAAAGCAGTACTAAAATGCAATTTAGTACCCAGAGCATCTTGCAACTTCTTCCAGAATCGCGATGTGAATCTCAGATCTCTGTCTGACACAATAGATAATGGCACACCATGCAATCTCACAATATCGGAAATGTATAACTCAGCTAATTTATCAAGTGAGTAATCGGATCGTACCGGAATAAAATGAGCTAATTTCGTCAATCGATCAACTACAACCTAGATTGCATCTTTCTTTCTCAGAGATAGGGGCAAACCCGAAACAAAGTCCACTGTCACTCGATCCCATTTCCACTCTGAAACCATAATTGGTTGTAACAGACCAGATGGTACCTGATGTTCAGCTTTAACTTGCTGACAGATCAAACATTTAGAAATAAAATCAAAGATATCTATTTTCATTCCAGACCACCAGTAATGCTGTTTCAGATCATTATACATTTTCGTACTACCCAGGTGAACAGATAACCGACTGCTATGAGCTTCATTCAAAATCATCTGAATTAACTCTAGATTTCTCGGAACACAAATTCTATCTCGGAATCTCAGACAATTATCTTTATCAACTCTGAATTCTAAATCAGACTCTAAATCACACTGAGCTTGTTTGGTTAAAATCTCATTATCAATCTTTTGATCTTCGATAATCTGTTGTAAGAACAAAGGTCTTGCTTTCAATTTAGCTAAAACTGAACCATCATCGGACAGAACCAAATGGGCATTCATCACACGCAGAGCAAATAATGATTTTCGGCTCAAAGCATCAGCAACATCATTTGCCTTGCCTGGATGATAATCTATCACAAGTTCATAGTCTTTTAGCAGTTCTAACCATCTTCTCTGTCACAGATTCAGATCTTTCTGAGTCATCAAATATTTCAAAATCTTATGATCAGAATATACATGACATTTTTCTCCAAACAGATAGTGGCACCAAATCTTTAGAGCAACACAATCGCAGCTAACTCAAGATCATGTATAGGATAGTTCTTTTCATGCGACTTCAACTATCTTGAAGCATAAACAATGACTTTACCTTCTTGCATCAAAACACATCCCAAACCGATCAATGAAGCATCACTGTATATCACGAATTCTTTTCCTGATTCGGGTTGTACCAATATCAGAGCTTTAGTCAACATAGTTTTCAACTGATCAAAGCTGTTCTAACACTTTTCAGACCACTCAAACTTCACATCTTTCCGAAGCAGATTCATTATCGGAGTTGCAATCATAGAAAAGCCTTTTACAAACCATCTGTAGTAACCGACAAGTCCCAGAAGACTGCAGACTTTAGAGACATTCCTCGGAGGCTTCCAATCTAAAATAGCAAAAATTTTGCTTGGATCAATTCGGATACCAGATGCTGATACAATATGGCCTAGAAAACCAACCTCGTGCAACCAGAATTCACATTTATTGAATTTCGTATACAATTGCTTATCTCGCAAAGTCTGTAGCACTATTCTCAAATGCTCGGCATGTTCGGATCCATCACGTGAATAAATCAAAATGTCATCAATGAATATGACAACAAATTGATCTAAATACGATCTAAAAATTCTATTCATCAAATCCATAAAGATAGCAGGTGCATTAGTCAGTCCGAAAGCCATAACTAAGAATTCATAGTGGCCATACCTCGTTCTGAAAGCAATTTTCAGAATGTCTGAGTCTTTCACTCGTAATTGATAATAGCCTGATCTCAAATCTATTTTCAAAAACACAGTAGCTCCTTTCAACTAATCAAACAAATCATCAATACGAGGTAGAGGATACTTATTCTTGATAGTCACTTTGTTCAACTGACGATAATCGATACATATTCTCATCATGCCATCTTTCTTTTTCACAAATAGAATCGAAGTGCCCCAAGGTGAGAAACTCGATCTAGCAAATCCTCTATCGGTCAACTCTTGCAACTGAGACTTTAATTCTTTTAAATCGGTCGGAGCCATTCTATACGGAGCTATCGAAATCGAAGTAGTACCAGGTACTAACTTAATGCCAAATTCAACTTCTCTAGCCGGAGGTAAACCCGGAAGTTCTTCAGGAAACACATCAGGAAACTCACATACAACTGGCACTAATTCAACTTTATTTTCTGATACTCTCGAATCAATTACATAAGCAAAGTAGGCTTCACAACACTTTCTTACAATACTCAAAGCTTTCATCGAAGATATCATAGCAGACAATCCATTCAAATCACTAGATTCAATTCTGACTATTTCATCATTCCTGCATCTCAAATCAATAATTTTTCATTTGCAGTTCACAACAGCATCATGCAAAGTTAACTAGTCCATACCCAAAATTATACCAAATTCATCAAAGGGCAACAGCATCAGATCAGCCGGAAAACAAGTGTCTCGAAACATTAACGAACAATTCTTGCAGACTTTATCAACCAAAACACATCTGCCTAGAAGGTTCGAAGCTCTAATTACAAATTCAATAGACTCTACAGGCAAAGTCTTACTATTCACTAAGTTCATGCATATATACGAATGTGTTGATCCAGGGCCTATCAAAGTAATCACAGAAGTATCATAAAGAGTAAATGTACCCGTAATCACGTCTGGCGATGAAGCTTCCTCACGAGCTCGGATAGCATAGGCTCTGGTAGGTGCAAGAGCCTCGGATCTAACAGTTGTGTCTTTTGTCCCTCTCTGACTGCCACTTATATTTCTCGTATTTTTGGAAGGTCTACCACGAGATGCATTGCCACTTGGCCTCAGATTTTGTACAATTTCTTGTTCGACAGATTCGGGGCAATCACGGATAAAATGTTCTAACGATCCACATCTGAAACAAGCCCGATCATACAGTCTACAATTACTGGGATGTCTTTTACCACAATGCTTGCACTCAAGGCGATTGGATTTAGCATTTCCAACACTAGCAACAGATGCAGCTGGAGCTTTGAAGCTCGAATGCGATCTTGTACGATCTCTATTCAAATGTCCCACATTAGCCTTTGAGCGACTATTATCATCTCGAAATTTCTTTGATGCAGACTGAAATGATTTGCCCGATGATCTCTTTCGCACTTCTCTAGCTTCAGAATTAGCTTTTCTTTTCTCTTTCGTGAGATCTTCAGCTTTACATGCTCGTTCAACAAGCACAACAAATTCTTTAATTTCAAGAATCCCGACTAATAAACGAATATCCTCGTTTAAACCATCTTCAAATCTTTTGCACATTATTGCTTCCGTAGATACACATTCATGGGCATACTGACTCAATCTTACAAATTCTTGCTCGTATTTTGTGACAGACATATGGCCTTGTTTAAGCTCGAGAAACTCTTTACGTTTTTTATCAATGAATCTTTGACTGATGTATTTCTTTCGAAATTTGGCTTGGAAGAAATCCTAGGTGACTCACTCACTCGGAACTACCAATATCAAAGTTTTCCACCAATGGTACGTTGTATCTCTCAGAAGTGAAATGGCACATTTTATGCACTCTTTAGGATTCAAAGATATTTCATCAAATACTCTTATTATGTTCTCTAACCAGAACTCGGCCCTTTTAGCATTATTATTTGTTATAGCTCGGAACTCTTCGGCCCTATACTTTCTGATCTTATCTACTGAAGGCTCACTTAACTGAATCGGATTCACTGATGGTATAGCAGGAGCTTGCGGAGAATTGACCGAGGGTGGGGTTGTTGAACAGCCGGATTGGTTCTAATATATTAGCTAAAATAATCGTTCATCATCTGATAGAAGGCTTGTCTAGCCTCACCATCACGGCTACTCGTAGCCGGTCTAGAGTAAGATGGCACAGTCCCTTGCGCGGGAGCAGGGTCATTGCTTTCGACATCATCCGCTACGGCTCGTTCGGGATCCATTTCCTATATAAAAGCACATTTCAATGTCAAGATTCATCACACTATCGCAGTTCATAAATATGGCATGTATAGCTAGACTCACATACGCTATGGTAGTCCTAGATTCGACTAAACCATAGTTCTGATACTAATAAAATGTAACACCCCTAACCCGTATCCGTCGTTGGACTAGGGTTAAAGGCATTACCAGACAAATCAGAACATTTAACATACATTATATAAGCAACAAAGCATCAAAGATCAAATATCAATAAAGAGTCCCTTCTATAGGTCATTGAGACCTAAAACATACATTAGGAAAGATTTTGGACTAAACTGAACACATACAAAATTTTTCCAAAACTTAAACATTTTCAAAGAAGTACATGTCACACGCCTGTGTAAATAGGTTGTGTGCCTTACACGACATTAGACACGACCTTGTGTCTAGGCCGTGACAAAACAGGGCATACATACTGACTTGCTCACACGACCACAAGACACACCCGTGTGCCTTGGCCGTGGTCGAATCTGACTTACAATTGTAAGGTATCCCAGGGGACACACGGCCATGCCATATAGCAGTGTGTCACACACGGCTGAGACACACGCCCGTGTTCCTGCCCATGTGGACAAAAATAAGCCATTTGAATAGCCAACTTGCCACCCCAATTGGATCAAACCTACAAGCACCAAACCAAGCATATTTGCACAACATTTCATGACCAATTCACAACTAAAACATAAGCCATTCATGACTTATCATTTTCAACCAAATTTCCATCTCAATTCATCAACCAAAACATAACAAATCTAAAATAAAATCATACCAACATATGTTTCAATTTCATGATCAAAACTTATCAATTACCATAGCTAACACGTGCCAAAAGCTTACCAATCTTACCATTTCTTATATTCATACATAATCACACCAAATATATCATATTGCCTCATAATTCATATGCCAAAACCATATCATAATCACATCCATACCAAGCCATATCACATGGCTAAATACATACAATTACAAAACATAATCCAAACACTTCTAGCCTATACATTCCAAACTTCAATATATACATTTTCAAAAGTACCAAAATAAGGTTCGATAGTGTGGTGATGATCCTTGACAATCCCCGAACTCATAATAGCTTCGATATCTATAAAACAATGCAAACATACACAAGTAAGCTTTCAAAAGCTTAGTAAGTCATATACAATTAAACTTATCTTATAAAGCATATAAACATCATCAAATTACTTATACTTTGGAGCCAAATACCAACACAAACCTCATATTCATATACTTAGATCATAGATCACCATTTGCATATATACTTACCTTTCATTTTCAATTAAAGTACTCAATTCGAACTTACCTAAATCGGATACACTTTCACTTATTCATTCATTTTCTCTGAATACCCATTGAACCGTTCAGAAATGTAAGGATACCCGGATAGCTCAGAGAACATATACAATGCCAACGTCCCAGACGTGGTCTTACATGTAATAAATCATCGATGCCACTGTCCCAAACAAGGTCTTGCACGAAATCAAATACGATGCCGATGTCCCAGACATGGTCTTACACATAAAACAGAAGTCAATGCCAACGTCCTAGACGTGGTCTTACACGAAATCACATAACGGAATCCTATGTCATGACATATGTATCCTAACTATTCCTAGGGTTCGTACGGGACTTTTTAGACGTTGGAACTTGTCGCTACTTTCTCAAATAGCACATTTTGAGCTTGAATATTCATTCATCACAATTCAATATCATATAAAAATAATAATTCAATTTAAACAAGTTTATTGTATATTGACTTACCTCGTATGGACTTGGACGAATGAAATCGATTACTCGACAACTTTCGACTTTCCTCGATCTAACTCTGTTTTCTTTAATTCTTGATCTAAATAAATTCAAATTTAACTTATTCAATCACAAATTCATTCAAAACAGTCCACAGATACATATTTAGGGCAATTTGCAAACTAACCCTCACATTTTCACATTTTGACACTTTAGTCCTTAATTCAAAAAATCACAAAATACACATAATTTGCATATACTCATGCTTGGTCGAATATTCATAGCACTCATACAAGT